>CM060918.1:703976551-708976551 GCA_030737875.1 Allium sativum | reverse complement strand
GCTGGCTCGCTTGAACGGGTAAGATGAATCATGCCATTTTCCGAAGATATAGTGCATATGTTTTAAATCTTGCTCCAATCTAGGGTCATCTTCAAAGTCAACCTACGTATCGACACTTGTGCTCTCAGTGCCACTAGAGGACAAGAAAAGTTAGTGCTCATGCCCCCAACGTCGATGGGGGTTGAACTAAGTAAATTGGACATCCAATCTTTGAGCCTTTACACATTCCATTGTTGCATCGAGGAAGAGTTGCAGGTTCAATAGTCTTCATCGACCAAGGTCATTCTGTACTCTCCTTCTAGTCCGCAAGAGTTGGAGTTGTATACGCGAATGGTAGAATCTCATTTGCTTTGACGTCGTCCCTTCTCTGTAGATAGGAAGTGAGGATTGCCTCATCGGGCGCCAGCGAACTTAGTTACTCTCATTGAATCAGTCGCGGAGTTGAGTAAGCTCGTCAAAATGTAAGCGGATGAATGCCACTATGAATTTATTCGGGCCCCTCCGTTCATGCTTTATCATAGTCTGAAATGGCCATCACATTCTTGTTGAGTCTATTTCTTAAGATCCGTTCCATTGCGCTTGACAAACAAAATCGTGGGTTCGATCAGTCAAATAGGTTCTCTCCAGAACCGCACACTCTTATCATTCTTTTCGAAGTATTTTCCTTTTCCTTTATCACTTCAGGAGTTGGATGGTGCTCCATTCTTTTCCATAAAAGTATCAAGATCATTCTTCTCGAAGTTTTCACCTTCTTGTCGTGGGAATTTGTTTGCCTCAGGGTAGAATTCACCGAGATCTCTGGGCGAATTTTGTGGCAGAAAGATATTGAAGTATGTTTCAGCTGAGATGCATTACATAGCAGCGATAAGTACCATGGACAATTTCGGTCGATCCCCCAACAATGCTGCAACACCAGGCCTTTCCATAAAAGAGCGCAGAAAGCATCTTTTGCATCTATGTAGATGTTGAATGATGTGGCATTGAGTTCAGTTTATCGCATCAAGTCCTTCTCTAAGGCTGAATATTGTGATCATCCTTTGCAGCAGCCTTTTCTTTGCCCCTATCATTGCCTTTTCCGGAATCAGACTGTCCTCCATCCTTGACCATGTAAATATCGAGAATGTCCTTCTTGGAATATGCATCCTTTTCCTATAGAAATCTATCTGCTTCAAAGACGGATTCGCCAAGGCCTCTTGGTGGTTCTTGATGAAGAGAGACTTTGAAGTCCGACTTATCCAAAATACCGGATACTGTTGCCATCAACACCACAGATGGTTCAAATCGATCTACCGATGCCACTGCGGCGTTGAATCTTTTGAGGACTAAATGCAGGGTCTTTCCGGACCTCTGTTTGATTGAAGCGAGTCACATGACATTCTAAGGTCGAGAGATATGGATCCTTGACTACTCAATGAAGTGGATGGCCAACGCGTTTCAGTAGTTTATCGGTTCAGATGCAGGCCACATCAATTGTAAAACAACAATGTAAGTCAAGAATGAAGGGAATCCATTAGCCATGACGTTGTTTGATGCCGACAACACTTCCATATAATGCATTCAGCATATTAGACGCGTGGTAGGATTAGTCCTGTCGTTGTAAGCCTCCAAAGATGATAATTTGATATCCTAAGGTTGCGTAAATCCTTGACGTCTCATGTGAAAGAGTCTTGAATAACGTTATTTATGTTTTTTAAGATGTACCACCTCTGATGAAGCGTCGAATAATGTTAGCGACCTGACCTCTGTATTTGAGAAGGTATCGCTAATTGTCCAATTTAGCATTGATTCTCCCAGAATGAAGTCTTATAATGGGTGGAAGCGGTCTCTGGCTTCTTGGTTCCGCATATGTAGTAGCCGTCAATCAGGGTTCTATCCTTTAATTCTGGATGGTGATCCGTTACTCCTATGTATGCGGGTTAGTATTGAGGAGTCATTCTTTTGGTTGAAGTATGGGATCTTGCGGAACTCCGAGGATAGTAAATATGCATAGAGTCATTAGGTAGTCGAATCATGCCGCTCAAAGCTCATATCCCATGCTCCTATCCATGGGATTTTTTGCTGAGTGGTGAGCATCAAATCCATGTTTTCTCTGAATTCATACATCCTCATCAAGTCGTGAGTTAGAGTTGGATGTAAAATGATTTGTTGGTACTCTACCCATACTAATCTCTTGTCCTCTATCCAAGCTCTGAGGATAGGAGTCAGGTAGTGACAAGTTAGACCATAGTCGCCTCAAATGGTCATGCTTGCCCGTTTGAAAGATCGGAGACAAAGTGGTTGCATCACACCCAATTGCCGTACGTAACAAGATAGCCGACTCATGTCCAGCCTTATCTAAACCTTCCAGTCTGGAAGTAGGTTAGGAACAGTCAGTGGAAGGTCACTCTGCATCCGTCTTGTGGTCCTTGCGCAGCCTTTCGAATTTGGACATGTATGCATGAAAAAGAGGCACTACTTTCATAATTTAAGTGATCAGGTTATCCAAATGCTCGAGCCATCGCATTTTCCATTCAATGTACTTGCAAGGTGACACTCGTCATCATGCTTGGGCAATGGTCAGTCATACATGGTTGTGTATGTTGGATTGATTTATCACTCTTAGGACCTTCTTTCAGTTGTCGCCTTGAGTCACATAGGAAGTTTAGCCTTAGGAATCAGTGTCAGCCTTTTGGACGTGGCCCTTTGTGACGACCCCAAAACCCCGTACTACAGTGGCAAGGGTAATCTTTGGAATATAACACATAAACAGATAATAGCAGAACAGAATTAAATAAATACACCCGATAATGAACAAATAATACACTGGATAAACATGATCATCAGAGTTACACAGTATACAGGATCATACTTAGTACAAATACAGTTCAGCTATACATAAATGTCTACAGCGGAAAACAAAACATAATATGTACAACAGGAGCTGAACAACATAAAAAGAGATAAATGATAGAATCTGTCTTCAGCTCCAGCTATCCAGAAAGAGCCTACTAAAACCTAAATACAAGGCTGCCCGTGTAGAAAAAGGGGCACCCGAGTTTGCAAGTGAAACAAACTACGAGTCAGTCATGGGGCTGGTATGAGAAATCTACTTAACTGCTTAAACAACATCAAGAAGGCAAATCATAAGACCACGCCACTTTCGCGGAACGGGTTTACTCCAGTGATTGTCAATACATTAAACTAAGTAAATTCTTTTAAAACATCGCAATGCTTTTTATAAAAATGAAGCCGATATAAGACTCAAGTCCCATCACACAATGCAACGCAAACCGGAGGATAGAGTTTTACCTTATATAGACCAAGATATGCTTAATACGTGTAAAGTAAAATCACTTAAATTGTAAATTTCATCGTTTAATTCTTAATCAGACTCCAACTGTAAATTAGTAAGAGAACGATTCCCTAAGTATTAACCCCGAAGGCCGAAACCAACATCAGACCAATACCCAGGAAACCACCCATCTTAGCTCGTTTCCAGTTAGTTTCTAATTTTATAAACAATCATAAATATCAATCATAGACGACATGAGCGTCCCATGCCACTATGTCGCTAAATATAGGTTTACAATCAAAACCGCACGATGTCGTATTTGGAAATTGGATTTCCGTCATGAACCAAGGCAAAAGATAGTCCTTACCGAATTCGAGACGCTCTAGCCCGCCTCTCAGGACCCAGACTCAGGTGGTCCCTTGGATCGTCAGGGTCGGTCCACCGATGTAGATTAAAATGCTTGAACACTGCGTTTCCCCACCCTTTAGGGCGTAAATGAGCCAACGAATGACTCCATCGGCTTCACATAGTCACCGATATATCCGAGGCTCCTCGCAACAGCAACAACCACACAGGTGAAAATAATATAAATGTCAGCCAGTTTAAGCACTGACACCACCTCTAGCTAGAAGGAAACGCATGCCCTCCCTGATGCCCTCTCCCGTTTCCGTCTCATACCGGGGTGTGAGGCTCGCGAATCAATGTTATACACAAAGCTATGCCACACAGGCTGTGCTTTGATCATCGACCACAAGACTTTGCTTTTCAACAGAAGCCTTGATCACTTGCCACTTAGGCGTGCCACACAGGCAGCTCACTCCATGCGACTGATTTCTATCGATATATAACCTTTGAGCTCGTACGTCTCAGATAAGGGCGTTAGGGAAGAGAATAAATTCTTCGCCGCCAAACAGATATATATTTAATAGAGATTAATCAGCACAGAACAAAATCCAATGTCAGACACACAGTCCATCTACAAGTTCGTTCTGGGTCTGAACGAAACCGGAGGCACTATATACCTCGCATATCCATCGATCTCCACGTACGTCTGGACGATCACCACTCATTATCCATATTTCGGGATGCCTCCCGATCAGGACATCAGTTATCATCCAACCGAGGTGAAGATCTCCGGTCTTCAACCACCGTCTTCATCATCGACCTCTTATCGCCGATCAATTATTTGAAATGAGATTTCTCTCGGTCTTTTCAAATAATTCATGTGTATTTAGAATTTAAATTAATTCATTTCAATGGTTAAATTATTCGACATCAATAATTCTGTTATTAAATGTAATTTTCACACCAAACACATTCAACCATCAAATATCTAATAAACCGGGTAAATTCGGTTTATTTCCATCCCATATCGTTTATAATATTTTATAACGATTTATCGCTATTTTTATTTATTTAAAAATAGTCAATTTCATTCAAACGACGCTTCAGGCCATAACGCGGTCGTGGCGCTATTTTTCTTCAGATTTGATTTACACATATCTAAAAATCTAACTGTTGGATCTTCACAAAATTTATATCATTAGAAAGTTCTTTTCAAAACGAATCCAACGGTTTCAGTTTCGGGAAAATCCGACGGTCGGATCTCCCGCACCAATCGTTTGAAGTTACGATTTCAAAATACGATCTGCAGCGTCGTTAATCGATTTAATTTAATTATATATATATAATCGATTCTGCCGCTGTTTTTCTTCAGATTTGAATTAAACATTCCAGACAATCCAACCGTTGGATCTTCACAAAGTGGGGTCGTTGGAAAGATATTTCCAAGGCGAACCCAACGGTTGCGGTTTCGGGAAAACCCGATGGTCGGATCTCCCGCACTAATCGTTTGAAATCACGGTTTCAAAACACGAACTGCAGCTTCGTTATTCGATTTATTATATATATATATATATATATATATATAATTCTTTCTTCGATTTCAAAACCATATTCATTTCATATATTCGATAAAATGATATTTTTATCCCACTGATATTTATTTTAACACATCACCATTTTTAACACTTCATATTCACAATAAAAATGTATATTTTATTGTTCAATCTATATATTCAACACTAGAATGTTTTTGACTTCACACATACGATAAAAATAGGATTTTTATCGTTCTACTCCTTTATTCAACACATGAATATTCTCTATAGTTCATATATATAATAAAAATGTGATTTTTATTGTAAAACAATTTATTTCAAAACACGATTATTTTATATAGTTTATATATAAGGTAAAAATGCTATTTTTAATGTTAAAACGATTTATTTCAAAACACTAGTATTTTATATAATCTATATATATGATAAAACTGTTATTTTTATTTTTCAAAGAATTTATTCTATACACGAACTCCATTCAACACATGAATTTATTTCGACACAGGAATTTCTATTCAAAACATGAATTTAATTTCCATATTCAACACATGAATTTTATTTCAACATTCAACACATGAATTTAAATCAAACACAGAAATATTTCAGAAAATTTTGGCAGCATAACGGCAGGGTAGTTAAAACCGGGGTCGTCCCTAGTACGGCTCCTCGCTCTACCTTAAAGCCTCACAGCTTTTGACAATGGGGATTTCATGCATCTAGTTCGCACGCAGGCGGCATGTTTATTATTTTCCTTTTCCATAAACTAATCCTATGTGGTTTCAACCAAATAATTCTCAACCACAAACGGGTATTTTTCAACCACAATCAATCAATTTCAACCACAAACAATTCTAATCAACCATTCGCTATCAACCAATTTTCACACCAATCACAACCAATAAATATCGTCCATGGTTTGTGTATATTTCACTTTTATTTCAACACATATATAACTTTTACAACGCATATATAACTTATACATCAAACATACAACTTATACAACGCTTATACATGAGGTGTACAACGCTCATATAACTCATACTTCGAATATATAATTTATACATCGTCATTTCCATATCGTTTATAATTCAGAAATCTCACATTGGGTTCCACTCCACCAAAAATAGCAGTAGGCTCAGAAAAATATGCGGTCTCTTCTAGAATGTAGAAGACATCCACACGAGTCCACTGTCTCTTGTTTCACTTAATTTCGTCAACAAACGAAAAAGATATGATTTTTATAGTGAAATCATAAGCCGTAGCGCTTTAAAGTGCTATTAAATAGTTTAATATAAAACAGGCCGTTACCTCCACGATATCTTCAAAACTAGGTTTTGAAATTACTTCCGATCCATAGCACGTGAGGCCGATCAGGTTGCACCACGTTCTCCAGCTCCGAGAGGCGCTCCAACGGGTACCCACCTGGTCGAACTCGCACGCAGATCGAAGGCGCGACGGGTCTTCAAAGGTCCGAACTTCGTGGCAACCAATCTCGAAAATGGTGCAACGAGGAAGACCGATTTTTTTTATATATATTTTTAAATCTCTAAAATACCCCTTATCTCCCACGACCTCCAATCCAAACCCAACAACTATCGTCCCTAGCTAAATACTCCCATTCCGAACACAATGGGATATGTTTCGTAGGCCCATTCAACTGCTTCAGTCAGTTTTCCTTCAAATTAAAATATAAAACATTCCATATTTGATTTGAACGTACATTTCAATTTGCCGGGGCCATATATTGATTCTAAAAATTCCCAAAAAATAAATCTGGCAATGTTTTGACGATACGGTCCCAATAGAACTAGTTTCGTCGAATTCTGAGACCGTTTGAAAAAAGGCCCTTTTCTGGTCGATCCAATTTAATAAAAATCGACCAAACACATTTTCCTTTCCACGCTCACATACTAGCTTCAAAAATTATGAAATTTGAAACCTAGCAATAATTTGACATCCCGGATCCGACAAAAGTGGTTTCGTCGAATTATGAGGTCATTTGCAAAATGGTCATTTTCACGGGTTATATATTCTATAGCGACGTTTCTCAAAATTCATTTGGCTATAACTTTTGCTTCCCGCTATGAAACTTCGATTTTTCAGATTCGTTAGAAATATATTCACTAACAGATTTAAATATTTTTGGTTTCACTAAAATCCGTTTTATTTTGCACCCGGTACAGTCAGTCAAAGCTTGAATTGAAATTTTGAAACTGGCGCGCCATTTCAGGCCTTGTACATAATTAAAATTAATTTTATTTATTTTCAAACGTCGATTCAAACTCACTTTTCATTTTTATTATTTAAAATATTTATTTTAAATATTTAAAATCCACCAAAATAGCCAATTTAAAATTTTCAAACTGGTCCAGATTTTCCGGGTTGTTACACCCTTTGTGTTGGAGAATGGTGTTTTGATGACAACAATCTTATTTCAATATTAATTGATTATCAAATATGTACGAACACTTTCGTGTAGAATATATATGTATATATATATATACACATATGCAGAACTTATATACAGGAAATATCGGTGAAGACTGTACAGTTTAAAGGTATTAGAGATTCAGAATTTAGAGATATTTCAAGATTCATGAGTATTCAAGATTTCAGGAGTTCAAGAGTTCAAGACAAATATAGTTACAGAGTCTAGATTATGTAAGACTCTAAATAACACTCCAGATTCAAATTCAAATTCAAATTTTGTTTCCAAATTCTATCCTAAATATTCTCTATTTTATTTTCTATCTTTTCTATTTTTCTTTCTTACTTTACTTTTGTTTTCAAACTCAAGGATTATACATTTTATATATTTATATTTTATATTTATATAGTTTTAAACTTTATAAATATGTTTATATAGTTTATATTTATGTTTTCATATGATTTCCTAGTTTATAATATTAATTTATAACATTATTTAATTCAAGAATTTCTAGAATTATATTTATATCAAAACCCTTGAAAAATTCTCAAAAATTAATTTTACACTAGGTGTATGCTGGCATAAGAAAATCACTATGTCGACATATAATTGTCATTTTTTTCAATTTTGAAAGGAAGTGTCTTTTCACTAATTGTGACGTTTCTGAAGCGTTGCACCCTTTCACACACTATAAAAAGGGCTTGAATTCGAATTTCACTTCTTCTTCTCCACTTTAACTCTCTTTCATTACACCATTATTTCTTATCATTTTATGATTTCTACACCTATACTCTGCAAATTCAATTATATTTTCACTAATCTTCTTCTCTCTACACTCTCTACTCATTACTATCTGAATCAAGTGCTATTAAAGAGTTATAGGGCTATTTGTAATAGTTTGGGTTGTGTAAAGGAATCAGTGGTATCCCTTGTTGCCGTGAAATCAAGGACGGGTAATTGGTGGTATCCTTTGTAGCCGTGAAATCAAGGAAGGTATACTTGATCAAGTATGTGGGTGGAAATGGTGGTATCCCTTGTGGCCATGAAATCAAGGAGGATTGTAATTGGATATCGATATAGTAATAAAACTCTATGCAGTCCAGCGTTGCATGGGACTGGATGTAGGAGCAATTCCGAACCAGTACAAAATCCGGTGTGTTCTTTGCTTTTCTGCATTTTTATTTTTGTATCTGTGTTTGAATCTATGTCTATGATTGTATTTGTGGTGTTTGATTCATATAGTAGTTAACATAAGTATTAGATTTTGATTAAATTCTCAAAAACACTATTCACCTCCCCTCTAGCGTTTGTTTTGCCTTAACGATCCATTCCGCAATCCCTAACAATTGGTATCAGAGCAAGGTTTTTCAAAAAGTTCATAATCTGATTTTTGAACATTTTAAATGGAAAATTTTGAACACTAGTTCAAATTCATGTATTGCATCGGTATTAGATTCAATTTTATTGAAAATCAAGTTATCGTGATATGATTTCTTGAAAAATTTAAATGGATACGTCACAGAATCATCATGATGTTATTATTTAAAACTACAATTAGTTATTTTGAAAAGTCACTTGATTCTTTGAAAAGGTACGTTGTTTTATAGGAAAGAAGTTATATCTGATGACTTTTGGGCAAAAGACACCAAGATAATCATTCATCATTCAAGAAAAGAAGAGTTTATGAAGGGATATGAATTTTGGGCTTACAGTAGTTGAAGTATTCATCAACAAGTGACGAAGAGACAGAAACAAGAAATCCAAATATGTGTTTCGCAGTGATTCAGAATTCAGAGAATATCGAAGAAATGGATCCAAAAACCGGGTACGCCTTAATTAATTTTTAAATTCTTTTTTGGTTGAATGGATGTTTTATTTGCTTTGTTTTGTTTGCCTAATTTTGAATTTAAAATAAAAACTTTAAAATTCAAACTTGAAATTTAAAATTAAAATTTGAAATTTGAAATTCAAAATAATAATATTATAATAAAAATATAATAGTATGTTTTGGCTGTTTGTTAGGATTAATATTATTTCAGGAGATAGTTAAATCTGAAATATAAATCGATAATATAATAATGCCAAGAAGTCAAAACATTTTTTTTTATTTTCTACATATATGTCGACATACATAAATTATCATGTTGACAAATTTAAATTTTGAATTTCAAAAGGTTAAACTTTCAAACTTCCCTCCATTTTTTAATTAGAAAATGCCAGTTAAAACTCTAGTTATTAACTTTGTTTGTCTACTTATTTTCGTATATCTTATTTCAAATCATATATATTAAAAGTATATAAATTAATATAATTATATAAACGTGTTAATATGATATGCAAAGTTAATATAACTTTCTGACATTGTTATAAATTATAAATTTATTCATCTTTTATATAGTTTAAACATGCATAGTTTAACTTGTATATTATTCATATGATTTCACAACAATTTGGGTTACATTATAATAAATACTATTAGTAACTTAAATTATTATTTTGATTTCTTATTAAGATTTATAAAAGCTTAAATATTTAACCTAATATTTTGGTTTAAAAATAATTATATATATATATATACGTAATTTTATGTCTTAAATATAAGAACTTATAGTTTAATTTAAATCCAAATTTCATAATTTTGTTATGACTATAGATTTCTTTTTAAAGTTTTAACATATAAATGGTTCCTTAACAAATTAATATATTTTGATTTCTAGAAGTTTAAATTTAAAATTGATTTGTATCAAAAGATTAATTTATAATAAATTAAATTTTAAATTCTTTTTAAAAATAGTTGTTATATATACAATTATCACTATATGTTTACTTTATATGATACAATTCTATGTTCTCTTTAAAAAGATCTTCAATTTTTACTATATTAAAAAAGAATACTACTAATATTATTCAACTCCACATTTCTCATAGAATTATTTTAAATATTTTATTATATATTATGAATAACATAAAACTTTTATCTTTACTATCTTTTCAATCTTTTTCATAAGTATCATTAATGTAATGACCCGCATTTTCAACGATATAATAATTAATTTATTTAATTATTTATAAAGTGATTTAGAGAATTAATGGTCGTTTAATTAAATAATGGTGAATATTTAATTAATATAATAATTAAATAATATATTTAATTCTGAAATAATCAGAATGGGCTGTAACGGCGATATGGTGTGAATTGGGCCATTCAAAATATATAATTCAGTTTAGAATAGAATTTGAATGACGAATATATTATATAAACGAAGTTTGAACGTATAATTTTATTATAATTATAATTGAGCTCGAAATGGCGCTGCAGTTCGTAAATTGGCGATTCGAACTTCAACTGAATATACAGAAGTCGTTTTAAGTCGGATTTCAGTGAAACAAGAAACGTTAGGAGCTGGTGAAGTATATTTTTCTAGTGGAAGAGAAAAATCGGGATTTCATTGTGTAGATTTTGATTTACGCCCAAATCAAATTTTAGAAAAGTCGCTGTGGAATTCCTTTATATTTTATTTATATTTATAAAAGGAATTTCATTATAAATCGAATATCGATATAACTCTGATGATGAAATATCGAGCTGTAAATCCATATATAATTATTCTGGAGCCGTATGGTATTCTGGTGTGAATATATACGATAATATAAATTTATTTATATTTAATTAATTATATTTAAATATATTAATATATTTAAAGGGGTCATTTAGAGCTTTAAAAAAAAGCCAGTTTTGCAAATGACCTCAGAATTCGACGAAACTAATTTTCTTGGATCCGTAATATTTAATTATTGGTAGATTCCAAGTTTGGCGATTTTTAGAGTCACTGTGTGGCCGTAAGGATTTTTAGAGTGAAAAATAGTCGGTATTTTGACCTTTAAAAATACGCTGTGTGAGCAAATGGAGTCCGAATTCGACGAAACCAGTTTCGTTGGGACCGTAATGTCGAACTCTAGCTACATGTCCAATTTCGTGATTTTTAGATGTTATATGTGATTACTGGGATTTTTAAGGACGAGTACCAGCAGTGTAATAATATAATAATAATATATAAAAATATCCTATTTGATTTCTGATCCTTAAGAAGCCACATCATTTAGTTTTCAACCACAAGAAAATCCCGTTCCCTTATATAATCGAATCACTCTCAGCCGCCACAGTATTTTCTTTTTCCTCAAACAATGGAAACTTTAAAAATCCAAATCAATTCATAGAAAATATATAAAATCGAAGTAGAGATATATTTGAGCTTGTATTGATGTAAGCATCAGTCTCGTATGGGTTTTATTTGGCTCAACGCATCTTTCTGGCATTCAAAGTTATCAACAGTAAACTAGGGTTCACGATTCTGTGCGTGTGGAGCTTTAGTTCATGAAACGAGTTTGATAGTTGGGTTTGTGGTGGTTTGAAGCATCTTGTGGAGGAGATTGGGATAATTCGGTTGAAATTTCGTTCGATCCCTGTACAGGGACTCGTAAGGACGAAAATAAATGTTGGGGTGTGAGTTCAGTGAAAGTGGTATAGGCAGAAAGAGGTCGAGACAAGGAGAACGATGGTGATTTTGGTTGTCGAATTAGTGGAGTAATGAGGTTGCGGTAGGAGGATGTAATCGGTGGAAATGGTGTTGTGCAAGGAGCAGGACACGGCGATGTGTGTTGAGGAAGAAAGGCACAACGCGGGTTGGATTTTGTTATGGGCCGAATTGTTTGGTAAGGCCCAATCAATGAAAAGTTTAGTTTTATTTTAAATTAAAAACGATGTATTAACTTGTAAAATGAAATTTCTTATCCATACGATATCAGAATCACGAACGGTCGGATCCATTGGGACCGTATGGACGAACACTACACGATGGAACTGACGGGGAGTGAATCAAAGCCCGTTACAATTTATAGCGAAATAAATTGTCCGCCTGAATCAAGCGATGGTTACCGTTATTAACGATGATCGTCCAATGTGAGTAAAACTCACCAACTCTGAACAGTTCTATTTTTATAACGTATATTTAGAATTGATAAATGATGACTGATTGCTATGTGTTAACTGTTTGGTTGAATTGACTGTGTAATGATTGAAAATATAGATAACGATATATATATATACCATTAATCAAATATTGATTCTGTTTATCAGAATATTTCATATTGAAATGAAATTGATGTTAATTATGTTGTTTAACATCTACGATGCAGGGAAACAGGTTGGAGGGGTCCAACTGGATTCCTCAACATTTATTTTACTGTTTTTCATATATTGTGTTATATGATGTAATATGAAATCTGTTTATGATTTTATATGTTTGAATGATACCGATCATTGTTATATGGTACGTTAAATACCATAAGGAATACTGGAAAGTAAAAAGGGAATTTTCAAAGTGTTTATTGAAAATAGAACATTTATAAAATCAAGACATTTTATAAGAAGGGAATTATTTATAAAATCAAAGGATTTTGTAAAGAGGAATATTTATTTAGAAAATAAATACGATATTATAAGAAGAATATTTATTTGCTAAATAAATAGAATTAAAATGGAATATTTATTTAAGAAATAAATAGAAGTATAAAAGGGATTATTTATTTAGAAAATGAATAGAATGGATATAAAAAGGAAATATTTGTAAACCATTTATAAATAGAATTGGAAAGGGAATATTTGTAAAACATTTACAAAAAGAATTGAAAAGGAAATATTTAGAAAATAAATAGAGTTATAAAAAGGAAATTTGTTTATAATGGAATAGGATGTTATAAAAAGGAAACCGTTATAAAAAGGAGAACGCTATTAAAAGGAAATCATTTGTAAAGTGAAGAACCGTTATTGAAAGTAAATATTTTCAAATGAAAAACGTTATAAAAAGGGAAATCTTTATAAATCAATAAAGTAATCGAATATAGTTATTCGAAGGGAGGAGTTATCGAATATGGTATTCGAAAGTTAGTTAATCGAATATGGTATTCGAAAGTTAGTAAATCGAATATTAGTTATTCGATAGGAGTTAATCAAGTTAAGTTAAGCTGAATAATTTAGAGTTAACCAGTTAGAGTTAATCTGTTAGAGTTAAATAGTTAAAGTTAATCGATTAGAGCTAGAGTTAAATCGAATTAGAGTAAATTGATTAGAGTTAGAGTTAATCGAATATTAGTTATTCGAATAAAGAGTTAACCAGATAGAGTTAATTGAACATAGTAAATCGAATTAGGATTAATTGAATATTAGTTATTCAATTAGAGTTGATCGAAAATAGTTATTTGAGATAGAGTTAGTCAAACATAGTTATTCAGGATAAGTTGCCATTTCGTACGACTGCTAGCATAATTCGCAGGGCTGCAGATAGCCTATGGCGGTCGGATGTTTCCTGAGGGAATCAGGCGTAACCATTGTGTTCGCTGCGATCTAGCGTCAATCGAATATGGTTAATCAAATTTAGTTAATCAAGAAGAGTAATTGAATATAGTTTATTCGAGAAGAGTAATCGAATATAGTTATTCGAAGGGAGGAGTTATCGAATCTAGTTATTCGAAAGGAGTTAATCGAATATAGTTTATTCGAATAGAATTAAAGGAGTTAATCGAATATAGTTTATTCGAATAGAATTAAAGGAGTTATCGAATAATAGTTTATTCGAAAGGAGTTAAGTGAAAAGAGTTAATCAAAAAGAGTTAATCCAATAGAGTAAATTGATAAGAGTTAATTGAATAGATTTAATCGAATATAATTTATTCGAAGAAAGGTTTTCGAATCTAGTTATTCGTAAGAGAGATTATCGAATATAATTATTCGAAGGGAGGAGTTATCGAATAGAGATTTATTCATAAGAGAGTTACGTAAAGAAGTTTGTTAAAGGTTTAAAAGATAAACTTTGTCTACTCTGAAGTTAAAACGTTGTTCAGTTAAGATCTGAGAGGTAATTATACCCCAACTTGATTGACTACCTTCTTAACTAAGGAATGGTAAGGTTTGATAGTGAATGATGGTTAAGTGAATTTAGTAAATGGTTTGAATTGGCATAGCAATGTTTATTTTAAACATCTATTTAAATCCAATGAAGGAGCTTTGGTAATGTTTTCCAAATAAGAAACCAGAAATGTTTTCTAATAAAGAAAACAAGAAATGGAAATGTTTTCCATTGTTGTTAATAACGTATATTTTCTAAATTTAGAAAATAAGAAATATTGAATATATGGAAACAGGAGATGAAAAATGAATAAGTTAAATAAAGAGATAAATGTTCAATGATGATTGATCGATATAATTTCCATTTGGAAATAATATCGTTGTTTGCACACGTATTTTTCTTTGATAGTTAACTCACCGACTATCGAAGTTTTTGACCATTTTAACGTTGTTAATATGGAGAGACCGGTTGGATTATTATCCAAAGAACCACTCTGTATTGGCCTAAGCGTTGCGAATCATATATGCCAAAGAAACTTGAAGACGGAGTAAAGTGCAAGGGACGTTGTATAAATCTTAGATAACAATTGCCTAAGATGGATGTACTAAATAGTGCCTTCGGTTTGTCCAGTCCCAGGACGACCTGTGTGGACGAAGGTCTGACAGAGTATATCCGACAGATTGCGTAAGTTGATCTCTTCAAACGTATCTACGTTTGGTGGCGGAGGAATTCGTTTCTCTTAGCTGTATACCCGTGGTATTTTTGGGGAAATCAATTTGTGATTTGGCGGGTATGACGATGTGACATTCAAAGTGAATAAATGTGTGATCTGTCAGAGATAAGCGTGGGCTCTAGCCTCACAACCGGGAAATGACAGAAATCGGGCAGGCAGCATGGCTATGTAGGTTGCACCTATTAGGGTGTATAATCGGCTGATCTAGAGTTTCATTTATTTCTAAAATTCTATTGTCGATGTTGTCCCATTCAGGAAACGGTTGCTGATTGTAACAACCCGAAAATCTAGGCCAGTTTAAATTTTTTATTTTGGCAATTTTAGCAAATTTTGAACATTTAAAATGAATTATTTTAAATAATATCAACGAGAAATTTATTTTGAATATAATTCGAACGAATATATATTACATAGATCGTCGTTAGAATATAAATATTTATTTTAAATTATAAAAGGAATTGAAAATGGCGCGGTAGTTCGATAATTTGATTTCAAACTTCAAATGAATGTACCGGGTGCAAATCAAACCAGATTTTAGTGAAACCAAAAATAATGGAATCTAATAGTGACTATCTTTCCAACGAATCCGAAAAATCAAAATTTCATAGCGGGAATCAAAAGATATGTCCAGTTGAAAATTCTGAATAGTCGCTATGGAATTCAGGCCCTTAAAAATAGACATTTTGCAAACGACCTCGGATTTTGACGAAACCACTTTTGTTGGATCCGTGATGTCAAATTATTGCTAGATTCCAAATTTCATAATTTTTCGAATCAATATGTGAGTGTGGCAAAGGAAAACGTGTTTGACCAATTTCAGTTAATTTTAATCGACTGGAAAATGGCCATTTTTCCAACGGTCTCAGAATTTGACGAAATTAGTTTTGTTAGGACCGTATCATCAATACAAAGTTAGAAAATATTTTTCTGGAATTTTTCGAGTTAGTATGTGACCCCGATAAATTGAAATACGTGTTCAAATTCAATATATAGAAGTATATGTTGATTTTGACGAAAACTGATTGTAACGACCGAATCAGCCTACGATACATATCCCATTGTGTTCGGAATGGGGGTAATTAGCTATGGACGACAAGCGGTGGGCCTCGTTTAGAGGTCGTATGTAAAAGTCAACTTTTTGAATTAAATAATTAAATAAAAAAAATCCTCCTCTCTCCCTCTTCCTTTACCTTCTCTGCCCCCCCCCCCCCGTTCGATTTAAAATCAGAAGGAAAGAAAAAAAAATCGCGCGAGCCCCAGACCTCGCCGCCTCCCATCACAGCCCCACCCACCGTCGTACCCGCCACCGCACAACCCCAAGGACCCCCGCCCCTCCTCCTTCTTCTCCAACCTCCATCCCGTCGCCCTCATCTTCCCTGTCTCGAAACCGTCCTAAAACCCTAGCCAAAAACCAACCCGCCGCACTACAGACCTCCGACGCTCCACCTCGCGTAGAAATCGAGACCACCCCGCCTGAATCGAAGACTGCGAGTCCTCCTTCCCATCGCGCAGCCACCGCCTGGCAACCCTTCGCCGTGCTCCAGCAGCTCCGATTCGAACCCTCCTCTACCCTCTTGAACCCGGAAATTGTAAGTTTCCCCTTATTGTATTACTTGATTTTTGATTTCTTAGGTAAAAATGAAATTTTTAGTCCATATAAAAACCTAATTTTTAGTTAAAATAAGAATATATAAAGCAAGAATAAAATCAGTTTTTATTATATATATATATATAAAGTGATTTTTATTTAGTTAATAGCACCGTAAAAATGTAGTCTTTTAAATAAAAATAGCGATTTAAAAATATAATCTTTGGTTTAAAAATAACGTTTTAAAAAATATAATTTTTATAAAGAAGTGAAGTAAAAATTCGATTTTTATATATTGAATAGCGAAATAAAAATTCGATTTTTATATATTGAATAGCGAAGTAAAAATTCGATTTTATATATTGAATAGCGAAGTAAAAATCCGATTTTTATATATTGAATAGCGAAGTAAAAATCCGATTTTTATATATTGAATAGCGAAGTAAAAATTCGATTTTTATATATTGAATAGCGAAGTAAAAAATTCGATTTTTATATATTGAATAGCAAAGTAAAAATTCGATTTTTACATATGTAGAGAATACGGGCAAAGAAAGTGACAAGAGGCAAGAACGACGAAGATTTCTACCTAAGAAGAGTCGTGGCGTTGGATTAGCTATTCTGTGAGAATTTCTCACTCTTCGATTTAATTTTCTAGTTATAGATATATATATATATACTAGGATGCAGACGGTGTTTAGTAGCACCCGACACCCGTCGTCCACAGACCATGGACGGCTTGTATGCTTGTTTGTTTGATTTTGATGTGTAGTTGAATGTGTGATATGATGTGAAATGAAATAAAATATTTATATAGTTGAAAATATTTTATAGTTAAAAATAGAATTTGTAATGTGTATATGAAATGAAATAAATTAATATAAACAAATAGAACGATTTGTTTATATACACACATTCGACTGATATTGATTGGGATGATAAATTTTACACATCGCCCAACTGCACAAATAAAATCTGTGTTTGATTGTTTGAAACCCCACACGCGTATCGGGATGATATTTGACGTACACTAATCCCGATTGTTTAGTTGTATGTCGATCGATTGATTGACAGACTGTTATAAGCGTTAAATATTTATATTTGATGCTTATACAGTGTAGAATGCACTTTGGATGCTGGTTGATTATTCATCGTTGTTATTGTATACATGTGTTGTAGAAAACCCATATAATTAACATTATATGGTAATTGATTGGGCCTCATTCCAGTTTAGAAATAGGAATATTTGTAAAAGAAATATTTGAATAGAAATATTTGAAATAGAAATATTCGAAATAGAATATTTGAAAATATGAATATATGAAGCCGTGTTGATTAGATTTACGCCATTTTGACGTGAACGATATTTATATCGATTTTATTCATTTTATAATGAATATCGAAAGTGATTTCAAAATCTGATTTTTCGAAAAGAATTGAAATTCAATTTGAAATTGAATATAAATGAATTCGAATTGAAATTGAATATAAATAAATTCGAATTGAAATTGAATATAAATGATTTCGAATTGAAATTGAATATAAATGAATTCGAATTGAAATTGAATTGAAATCGATTTGAAATGAATTTAAAACGAATTTATATTGGAAAAATTCAATTTAGATTTGAAATTGAATATGAAGTTGAAACCGTTTTGAACATGTATTTAAAACGATTTATAAAGCACGTTTTGAATTGAAATCGACGAAGTATATATTATATATATTATATATATAATATAACGGCCTGAATAGAACGCGCCGCGCCGCGGTAGTTCGCGAATTTCGACCATTGACTTCGAACGAATATTACGGGAGATCCGACCGTAGGATTCTCCTAAAACTAGAACCGTTGGGTTCGTATCGAAAAGAGCTTTCTAATGAATATTAGAAATTTGAAATCTAACGGTTGGATTTGGAATTATGTCCAAATCAAATTTGGAAAAGGTGGTTGTAAGTGCAGTTCGATGGCCATTGATGGAAATCGACTGTACAGGCCTTGATAAAATTATTAAAAACAGTAATAATTTGTGTAAAATCATAAGAAATGATTTGGGAAAAATTGGGATGAAAAACTCCATATTTGAAAGGGTAAAAATAGATTTTTATCGAAATGAACTAGTTTTGAACTAGAATAATAATTTATTTATTTTTAAAATAAATAAAGTGGATTTGAAATGGTTTTGAAAATAACCAGGATTTCCAATATATTAATTGGAAATGGATTTGAATCGAAATTGTCTTCGGAATATTTCGATGTGGGATTTTGTGATTATACAGGTATTGTTATGGGAAATTTGAAAGATATATTTATATCATTATTTCCAATACGATACTTGTTGGTCGTAGAATTTGATATTGAATATAGGTCGATATATTTTCTATTCAGAGCCTTGTATTTAATATCAAATGTGATTTGGGTTTGTCGTGAATGTTGTCTTGACTAACACTGTTCTTGAACCCAGTTGAGAAAAGATTAAATCTTTTTATTTAGATTTAATGAAGTGTACCAATTAAATAATAATTAATTGGAATTGAATTGATATTGATTCTTGGGTTTATTATGAACAGTGTTTTAAATAACACTTGTTCTTTGACCCGATAATTAATGAATGAGGTTTTGGGGTTTATCGTGAACAGTGTTTTTAAATGTCACTGATTCTTTAACCCCGTTAAAGATTAAAACTAAGTGGAGTTTTAATGAATCTTTAATTAGATTGAAATGATCGAGGATGGAGTATCACCAGTTTTGCTCCAGGCGATAGTTAAATCTTTAATTAGATTTGAACGTGAAATGGTAATTGAATTTACCGATAACACCGTGGTGTTAGATATGAAGTATAACCAGTTTTACTTCATGGGATGAATAGGTTGGAATCGGGAAATTAAAATAAATGATTAATTCGGTAAGGTTCGTTAATCCCGACTAGTTGAATCGAAATTCAAAAGAAGATTAAAGAATAAATTCAAGGAATTTATCTTTGATAAAATTAATGGGAACCTTTCCCTATGAATGTGAAATTTAGAAACTAACTGTCGGTTAGCTAAGCAGAATGGTTTTCTGGATATTGATCTGATGTTGGTTTCGGCCGTCGGGGTTAATATTTGGGGAATTATTCTCTTGTTAATTTACGGTTAGTGACTGATGAATTGGAATGAGGCGTATGTTGTGTTTGTGTAACACTTGTTTATTATATACGCGAGTTATTCGGAAAGACCGGGTTTATCCCATTCTGAATAACTGATTCGACGTGGTGTCGAAGATGAAGACGGTGGTTGAAGACCGGAGGTCTTCACGTTGTTTGGGTAATTACTGATGATCTTGATTGGGCTGTACACCCAAGAAGATGGAAACAGTTGGTGATCGTCCATACGTACTTGGAGATCGATGGATATGCGGGGTACTAGGTGCCTCCGGTTTCATTCAGACCTAGAACGAACTTGTAAATGGACTGTGTGTCTGACATTGGATTTTAGTCCGTGTGATTGATTTCTATTAAATATATATCTGTTTGGCGGCGGAGAATTTATTCTCTTGCTTAACGCCCTTCTCTGAGACGTACGAGCTCAGGGGTTATATATTGATGGATATCAAACGCATGGAGTGAATTGCCTGTGTGGCATGCCTAAGTGGCAATTGATCGAGGCTTCTGTTGAAAAGCAAAGTCTTGTGGTGATGATCAAAGCACAGCCTGTGTGGCACAGCTTTGTGTAACGTGAATTCGCGAGCCTCACACCCCGGTTGTGAACCAAAAACGGGAGAGGACCTCAGGGAGGGCATGCGTTTCTTTCTAGCTAGGGTGGTGTCAGTGACCTACCAGCCCTGACATTTATATACTTTTCACCTGTGTGGTTGTTGCTGCGAGGCGCCTCGGTTTGATCGGACGATCCGGGTCCGATGGAGTCATTCGTTGGCTCAATTACGCCCCAAAGGGCGGGGAAACGTAGTGTTCAGGCATAATAATCCACATCGGTGGACCGGCCCTGACGATCTAAAGGGTTGATGCGTTTTGATCCTGAGGCTCGGGCTAGAGAGTCTCGAATCGGTTGAGGACTATCTTTTGCCTCAGTTCATAGATGGAAATCCAGTTTCCAAATACGTGACATTTGCGGTTTTATTTGTAGAGCCTAGTATGGCGACATGATATATGGTACCCATGCCGCCTATGATTGATACTTATGATTTGAAGTTGTTTTATAGACTATGCACTTATAATAGTATCAAATGATTTGTTTTAAAATGTATCAAGCATTCTTTGGCTGTTATAAGGGAAAACCCTATCCCCCCGGCTTGCGTTGCATTGTGTGATAGGACCTGGGTCTTATAACAGCTTCATTTTTCTCTATTTAGCATTGCGCTGTTTGTTTTATGCACTGGTATTCTTGGGAGGAAACCCGTTCCGTGTTATACGGCGATTTGCAACTATTTTTAGTTCTCACACCAGTCCCATGACTGACCTGGAGTTTATTGTTTTAACCTAAACTCTGGGTGCCCTTATTTTGACACGGGTAGCTAGTAGTTTTGGTTTTGTAGATTTATATTCACAGGATCCTGGTTTACAGCTGGAACGATATCCGGAAAGCTTTGTATCCGTATATCTCCTCTAGTTGTGTATTGTATTATTTTCCGCTGCTATGTATTTAAATGTAATTTAAATCTCTGATATTTCTGTGTAATGTATATTCATTTATACTCTGTATATTCTTGTAATCTGATGCATTGTTGTAATATACAATGAAATGTTCTCCTGTCTGCGTTCTGATTTGTCTTGTCCTCAAAACAATTCGTTCTTTCTCTTCTCTTCGGAGACCGGGAAAGTTCGGGTCGTTTCATCGTGGTATCAGAGCTTTGGTTTACAAAGCTCAGAGAACAAGGCACATTAGAACCATACGAAAGAATTCATCAGATATTGGATTAGTAATATCCAATGAGAATGACTCGTTAGAGATGGGATCAGTAGTATCCTAGAACGAGTGTGAAGAGTAATTTTTTAAAATAAAAATGAAAACCAATTTTGTTTTGAAAATTTAAAATCAATTATTCGTATTTGATTATTTAGTTTATATTGATTTGGACAGTCCAGTATATAAAGATTTTGCATATACGCCTTGCAAACATGTATTTGAAATTTTAATATACTGGATAGATATAGATTCATACTCTAGTCGCCCGAAGATGATTCTGATGATTGTAGCTACATCATCAGAATTAGTGTTCGAGTGTCGAAGGTGTGATATTTATATATCTCCTATTGACTGGTGTGAGAACCAAAATTAGATAGGGCTTATTGTTGTGATTTGGCATCAAAAATGTGATTTTTGACTATATATCAAAGTTATGAATTTCAAAAGCTAATCAACTAATTGATTGATGGTTGTGTTGTTGATTATTGGTTGATTTATTAAAATTTGTACCATATAGCCCAATTGAACCAAATAGTGAATTGTATTGAAATTTGGTCGCATTTGCTTGCATATACACACACTGAACAGGTCATAGCAAGGAGGCTAGAGCAGAGAATAAAATTTGTTTGCCCGACAAATAGGTACATGTTTACTATAATTTACTGTTTTGTTTGGGTGATGATGATTTTATGAGCCGATTGGCTAGCCGCTTGGCTTTTTCTTTTTCTTTTTGAGATCGGAAGGCCTATATGGCAATTTCGGGATTTTCCCGTGGCTCCCGGTGCAGGGGAGGTTATGGCGAAATTTTTTGAAAATTTAGGGTGTTAGCCAAATTTTTGAAGAATTTGAAAATTCTCAGAAACTGAAAAGTTGGAGAATGAAAGCCAGATCGAACGTAGAGTTGATTAATCAAACCACTTTCGACTTCGTTCCTTTTCGGGGACGAAAAGTTTTAAGTGGGGGAGATTGTAACAACCCGAAAATCTGGGCCAGTTTAAAATTTTTATTTTGGCAATTTTAGCGAATTTTGAACATTTAAAATGAATTATTTTAAATAATATCGATGAGAAATTTATTTTGAATATAATTCGAACGAATATATATTATATAGATCGTCATTAGCATATAAATATTTATTTTAAATTATAAAAGGAATTGAAAATGGCGAGATAGTTCGATAATTTGATTTCAAACTTCAAATGAATGTACCGGGTGCAAATCAAACCGGATTTTAGTGAAACCAAAAATAATGGAATCTAATAGTGACTATCTTTCCAACGAATCCGAAAAATCAAAATTTCATAGCGGGAATCAAAAGATATGACCTGTTGAAAATTCTGAATAGTCGCTATGGAATTCAGGCCCTTAAAAATAGACATTTTGCAAACGACCTCGGATTTTGACGAAACCACTTTTGTTGGATCCGTGATGTCAAATTATTGCTAGATTCCAAATTTCATAATTTTTCGAATCAATATGTGAGCGTGGCAAAGAAAACGTGTTTGACCAATTTTAGTTGATTTTAATCGACTGGAAAATGGCCATTTTTCCAATGGTCTCCGAATTCGACGAAATTAGTTTTGATAGGACCGTATCATCAATACAAAGTTAGAAAATATTTTTCTGGAATTTTTTGAGTTAGTATGTGACACCGGTAAATTGAAATACGTGTTCAAATTCAATATATAGAAGTATATGTTGATTTTGACGAAAATTGATTGTAACGACCGAATCAGCCTACGATACATATCCCATTATGTTCGGAATGGGGGTACTTAGCTATGGACGACAGGCGGTGGGCCTCGTTTAGAGGTCGTATGTAAAAGTCAACTTTTTGAATTAAATAATTAAATAAAAAAATCCTCCTCTCTCCCTCTTCCTTTACCTTCTCTGCCCCTCCCCCCCCCCCCCGTTCGATTTAAAATCAGAAGGAAAGAAAAAAAATCGCGCGAGCCCCAGACCCCCCCGCCTCCCATCGCAGCCCCACCCACCGTCGTACCCGCCACCGCACAACCCCAAGGACCCCCGCCCCTCCTCCTTCTTGTCCAACCTCCATCCCGTCGCCCTCATCTTCCCTGTCTCGAAACCGTCCTAAAACCCTAGCCAAAAACCAACCCGCCGCACTACAGACCTCCGACGCTCCACCTCGCGCAGAAATCGAGACCACCCCGCCTGAATCGAAGACTGCGAGTCCTCCTTCCCATCGCGCAGCCACCGCCTGGCAACCCTTCGCCGTGCTCCAGCAGCTCCGATTCGAACCCTCCTCTACCCTCTTGAACCCGGAAATTGTAAGCTTCCCCTTATTGTATTACTTGATTTTTGATTTCTTAGGTAAAAATGAAATTTTTAGTCATATAAAAACCTAATTTTTAGTTAAAATAAAAATATATAAAGCAAGAATAAAATCAGTTTTAATTATATATATATATATAAAAGTGATTTTTATTTAGTTAATAGCACCGTAAAAATGTAGCCTTTTAAACAAAAATAGCGATTTAAAAATATAATCTTTGGTTTAAAAATAACGTTTTAAAAAAATATAATTTTTATAAAGAAGTGAAGTAAAAATTCGATTTTTATATATTGAATAGCGAAGTAAAAATTCGATTTTTATATATTGAATAGCGAAGTAAAAATTTGATTTTAATATATTGAATAGCGAAGTAAAAATCCGATTTTTATATATTGAATAGCGAAGTAAAAATTCGATTTTTATATATTGAATAGCGAAGTAAAAATACGATTTTTATTTATTGAATAGCAATGTAAAAATTCGATTTTTACATATGTAGAGAATACGGGCAAAGAAAGTGACGAGAGGCAAGAACGACGAAGATTTCTACCTAAGAAGAGTCGTGGCATTGGATTAGCTATTCTGTGAGAATTTCTCACTCTTTGATTTAATTTTCTAGTTATAGATATATATATACTAGGATGCAGACGGTGTTTAGTAGCACCCGACACCCGTCGTCCACAGACCATGGACGGCTTGTATGCTTGTTTGTTTGATTTTGATGTATAGTTTATTGTGTGATATGATGTGAAACGAAATAATATATTTATATAGTTGAAAATATTTTATAGTTAAAAATAGAATTTTTAATGTGTATATGAAATGAAATAAATTAATATAAACAAATCGAACGATTTGTTTATATACACACATTCGACTGATATTGATTGGGACGATAAATTTTACACATCGCCCAACTGCACAAATAAAATCTGTGTTTGATTGTTTGAAACCCCACACGGGTATCAGGATGATATTTGACGTACACTAATCCCGATTGTTTAGTTGTATGTCGATCGATTGATTGACAGACTGTTATAAGCATTAAATATTTATATTTGATGCTTATACAGTGTATAATGCACTTTGGATGATGGTTGATTATTCATCGTTGTTATTGTATACATGTGTTGTAGAAAACCCATATAATTAACATTATATGGTAATTGATTGGGCCTCATTCCAGTTTAGAAATAGGAATATTTGTAAAAGAAATATTTGAATAGAAATATTTGAAATAGAAATATTCGAAATAGAATATTTGAAAATATGAATATATGAAGCCGTGTTGATTAGATTTACGCCATTTTGACGTGAACGATATTTATATCGATTTTATTCATTTTATAATGAATATCGAAAGTGATTTCAAAATCTGATTTTTCGAAAAGAATTGAAATTCAATTTGAAATTGAATATAAATGAATTCGAATTGAAATTGAATATAAATGAATTCGAATTGAAATTGAATATAAATGATTTCGAATTGAAATTGAATATAAATGAATTCGAATTGAAATTGAATTGAAATCGATTTGAAATGAATTTAAAACGAATTTATATTGGAAAAATTCAATTTAGATTTGAAATTGAATATGAAGTTGAAACCGTTTTGAAAATGAATTTAAAATGATTTATAAAGCACGTTTTGAATTGAAATCGACGAAGTATATATTATATATATTATATATATAATATGACGGCCTGAATAGAACGCGCCGCGCCGCGGCAGTTCGCGAATTTCGACCATTGACTTCGAGTGAATATTACGGGAGATCCGACCGTCGGATTCTCCTAAAACTGGAACCGTTGGGTTCGTATCGAAAAGAGCTTTCTAACGAATATTAGAAATTTGAAATCTAATGGTTGGATTTGGAATTATGTCCAAATCAAATTTGGAAAAGGTCGCTGTAAGTGCAGTTCGATGGCCGTTGATGGAAATCGACTGTACAGGCCTTGATAAAATTATTAAAAATAGTAATAATTTGTGTGAAATCATAAGAAATGATTTGGGAAAAATTGGGATGAAAAACTCCATATTTGAAAGGATAAAAATAGATTTTTATCGAAATGAACTAGTTTTGAACTAGAATAATACTTTATTTATTTTTAAAATAAATAAAGTGGATTTGAAATGGTTTTGAAAATAACCAGGATTTCCAATATATTGATTGGAAATGGATTTGAATCGAAATTGTCTTCGAAATATTTCGATGTGGGATTTTGTGATTATACAGGTATTGTTATGGGAAATTTGAAAGATATATTTATATCGTTATTTCCAATACGATATTTGTTGGTCGTAGAATTTGATATTGAATATAGGTCGATATATTTTCTATTCAGAGCCTTGTATTTAATATCAAATGTGATTTGGGTTTGTCATGAATGGTGTCTTGACTAACACTGTTCTTGAACCCAGTTGAGAAAAGATTAAATCTTTTTATTTAGATTTAATGAAGTGTACCAATTAAATAATAATTAATTGGAATTGAATTGATATTGATTCTTGGGTTTATCGTGAACAGTGTTTTAAATAACACTTGTTCTTTAACCCGATAATTAATGAATGAGATTTTGGGGTTTATCGTGATCAGTGTTTTTAAATGACACTGATTCTTTAACCCTGTTAAAGATTAAAACTAAGTGGATTTTTAATGAATCTTTAATTAGATTGAAATGATCGAGGATGGAGTATCACCAGTTTGCTCCAGGCGATAGTTAAATCTTTAATTAGATTTGAACGTGAAATGGTAATTGAATTTACCGATAACTCCGTGGTGTTAGATATGAAGTATAACTAGTTTTACTTCATGGGATGAATAGGTTGGGATCGGGAAATTAAAATAAATGATTAATTCGGTAAGGTTCGTTAATCCCGACTAGTTGAATCGAAATTCAAAAGAAGATTAAAGAATAAATTCAAGGAATTTATCTTTGATAAAATTAATGGGAACCTTTCCCTATGAATGTGAAATTTAGAAACTAACTGTCGGTTAGCTAAGCAGAATGGTTTTCTGGATATTGATCTGATGTTGGTTTCGGCCTTCGGGGTTAATATTTGGGGAATTATTCTCTTGTTAATTTACGGTTAGTGACTGATGAATTGGAATGAGGCGTATGTTGTGTTTGTGTTACACTTGTTTATTATATACGCGTGTTATTCGGAAAGACCGGGTTTATCCCATTCTGAATAACTGATTCGTTGTGGTGTCGAAGATGAAGACGGTGGTTGAAGACCGGAGGTCTTCACGTCGTTTGGGTAATTACTGATGATCTTGATTGGGCTGTACACCCAAGAAGATGGAAACAGTTGGTGATCGTCCAGACGTACTTGGAGATCGATGGATATGTGGGGTACTAGGTGCCTCCGGTTTCGTTCAGACCCAGAACGAACTTGTAAATGGACCGTGTGTCTGACATTGGATTTTAGTCCGTGTGATTGATTTCTATTAAATATATATCTGTTTGGCGGCGGAGAATTTATTCTCTTGCTTAACGCCCTTCTCTGAGATGTACGAGCTCAGGGGTTATATATTGATGGATATCAAACGCATGGAGTGAATTGCCTGTGTGGCATGCCTAAGTGGCAATTGATCGAGGCTTCTGTTGAAAAGCAAAGTCTTGTGGTGATGATCAAAGCACAGCCAGTGTGGCACAGCTTTGTGTAATGTGAATTCGCGAGCCTCACACCCCGGTTGTGAACCAAAAACGGGAGAGGACCTCAGGGAGGACATGCGTTTCTTTCTAGCTAGGGTGGTGTCAGTGACCTACCAGCACTGACATTTATATACTTTTCACCTGTGTGGTTGTTGCTGTTGCGAGGCGCCTCGGTTTGATCGGACGATCCGGGTCTGATGGAGTCATTCGTTGGCTCATTTACGCCCCAAAGGGCGGGGAAACGTAGTGTTCAGGCATAATAATCCACATCGGTGGACCGGCCCTGACGATCTAAAGGGTTGATGCGTTCTGATCCTGAGGCTCGGGCTAGAGAGTCTCGAATCGGTTGAGGACTATCTTTTGCCTCGGTTGATAGATGGAAATCCAGTTTCCAAATACGTGACATTTGCGGTTTTATTTGTAGAGCCTAGTATGGCGACATGATATATGGTACCCATGCCGCCTATGATTGATACTTATGATTTGAAGTTGTTTTATAGATTATGCACTTATAATAATATCAAATGATTTGTTTTAAAACGTATCAAGCATTCTTTGGCTGTTATAAGGGAAAACCCTATCCCCCGGCTTTCGTTGCATTGTGTGATAGGAACTGGGTCTTATAACAGCTTCATTTTTCTCTATTTTGCATTGCGTTGTTTGTTTTATGCACTGGTATTCTTGGGAGGAAACCCGTTCCGTGTTATACGGCGTGGTCCCTTGATTTACCTAACTTTAAAAGTAAAGATTTGCAACTGTTTTTAGTTCTCACACCAGTCCCATGACTGACCTGGAGTTTATTGTTTTAACCTAAACTCTGGGTGCCCTTATTTTGACACGGGCAGCTAGTAGTTTTGGTTTTGCAGATTTATATTCACAGGATCCTGGTTTACAGCTGGAACGATATCCGGAAAGCTTTGTATCCGTATATCTCCTCTAGTTGTGTATTGTATTATTTTCCGCTGCTATGTATTTAAATGTAATTTAAATCTCTGATATTTCTGTGTTATGTATATTCATTTATACTCTGTATATTCTTGTAATCTGATGCATTGTTGTAATATACAATGAAATGTTCTCCCGTCTGCGTTCTGATTTGTCTTGTCCTCAAAACAATTCGTTCTTTCTCTTCTCTTCGGAGACCGTGGAAGTTCGGGTCGTTTCACTGATCCCAACCGTTGGTGATATACATTCGATACACTCAAGCGAAATGAGTGGTCTGTCATGTGTGGCCGGGTTGCAAGATGTTCTTATTGAACCCAGTGTATTCCTCTCTAGAGGTTCACTAGCGAAAGGTGGTTCCATACCTTATCATAGTTGGAAATTCATTACCGAATACATGCTTGCGGTTTTGATTGTATACTATATATGTAGAACGTGAGATGAAAGCGTTTCTGCTAGATAATTATTATATTGTAGTTGATAGACATTATTATAATATCAAAAGGTTTTTGATATAAAGATAATTTGGATTCTCAAAAGGGATAAACCTGTTCCGTTATACAGTGTGGTCTTATAAGATATCGTTTAATGGCTCAAACTGTTTTACTCATACCAGTCCCATGACTGACCCAGAGTTTACTTTGTTTAGTTTTCCCTAAACTCTTGGGTGCCCAATTTTGTACGGGCAGTCAAATAGTCGGGATTTACAGATACTTGAAGAGCTGGAGCAGGAGGCTTCAGAATTATATAGCTATGGTTATTTTCTGCTGTGTTGTAAGTGCTATATATCGGAAATGATATGTATATTCAAGTACAGATTTATATTTCAAAGTTATGTTATATATTATATGTTATTCGTTCCGTTGTGAGGTTCATGTTACTCTAATGTTATGTTATTATTCTTCTTCTATTCTAAGTTTCTATCTTATCTATTCTCACCCTCTAATTTCTTTCATTAACCATCCGGTATTTTCGACTCTTGATGTTCGATATGTGTTGTATATCGAATAATCAAGGTCGCTAATTTTCGGGTCATTACAGTTGGTATCAGAGCAAAGGTTAAGTAATCACCTTGGCTCTGTGGCGTGACTCGGTAGAGATGGGTTAGTAATACCCAAGATTGAGTTGGAGTGTATATATATATGAGTGAACGTATTTGTTATTCAATATAAAAATTGTTTTATATTGTGGAGATTTATTGGTTGAGTTGTTTATGGGTTCTGATCGATCAATTTGATCCACTGTATCGGTAGGAGTTTATAAGCAATCAAATACGATGGGTCAGCACGATATGTTTTGGAAAAAAGGTAAATGAAAATTATTTTACCCAACGTATATTTTGATATATATTGGATATATTGGTTGTTATTATAATCGAATAAGATTATAAAAATGTGAAATGGTTATGTAAATAACCGATCAGAATTCAGATAAGCATAGTGAATTGAATTAAATCTGAATTTAAATCAGAACTGAAATTAGAACCCTGGAAATTTGAATAAGGGTTTGTTAACAGATTTGGATTAAATATATGTGAATTTTAAAATCCTGGGAGATTTTAAATTGTTTTACAAGCACTGTGAGTGATATTTTGAATTGATTTCAAAATATAAATGATTTAGAAATGGTTTTGAAAAGTGATATAGTACTGAACTCACTTCTGTAGCTGGGAAATAATTCTGATAATGACGGTAGCATCATCAGTATTCATTTTCGAGTTCTAAGTTACAGATTACAACCAAAGGTATTCAATTTGAATTTGTTTTGGAAAAAACAAGTTGTGTTGGATTTCAAAAAGGAAAATTTGATTTTTTTTTTGAAAAGACTAACTGTTTAAAAACTCCCAGGAAAGACTGTTTGAATTAAAAACCAAATTTGAATTGAAATTTGTGAAAACAAATTGGAATTAAAATAAAGCCAGTTAAGTGAAAACTGAAATTGATTTAGAATGATATCGAGACAAATTGGATTTGTGAGATTCGAATTTGAAGTGTAATTTGATAATCAAGTTAAGAATTTGGAATCGAGAATGAAACTCGAGTTTGAAATGATATTTGGCTTGGATATAAGCAAATGGTTGTGTTGGAGATAAAAGTGATTGGAGTTTGATTGGGATGACATTGGTATATGTTGAATTGATAACAGGTGGAAGTGATAAGGTTGATATGCCCGACAAAAAGGTACAAGTTTATATTTCTATTGGATATGAGATTTATGAGCCGAATTGGCAAGCCGCTTGGCTGTTTGATTTTCTTTTGGATTGGAGATGGCCCAGAGAGGCGAGTTGTAGTTGTACCGATTGAGCCGTACAAAGGAAGTGCTGGCGAAATTTTTCGAAAAGTTAAGGCGTTAGAAAATTTTCAGGATTTTTGAAAATTTTCGTTGATAAGAATAAATTAATATTTTAATTGAAATTAAATTGGTTCAGTTGAAACCGAATGTAAGGAGTAAACAAATAAGTTCTAACCGGCCGATAGGGTTTGTCTTTTACCTTAGCAATTTCGAGGACGAAATTATTTTAAGTAGGGAAGAATGTAATGACCCGCATTTTTAACGATATAATAATTTATAAAGTGATTTAGAGAATTAATGGTCGTTTAATTAAATAATGGTGAATATTTAATTAATATAATAATTAAATAATATATTTAATTCTAAAATAATCAGAATGGGCTGAAACGGCGATATGGTGTGAATTGGGCCATTCAAAATATATAATTCAATTTAGAATTGAATTTGAATGACGAATATATTATATAAACGAAGTTTGAATGTATAATTTTATTATAATTATAATCGAGCTCGAAATGGCGCTGCAGTTCGTAAATTGGCGATTCGAACTTCAACTGAATATACAGAAGTTGTTTTAAGTCGGATTTCTGTGAAACAAGAAACGTTAGGAGCTGGTGAAGTATATTTTTCTAGAGGAAGAGAAAAATCTGGATTTCATTGTGTAGATTTTGATTTACGTCCAAATCAAATTTTAGAAAAGTCGATGTGGAATTCCTTTATAATTTGTTAATATTTATAAAAGAAATTTCATTATAAATCGGATATCGATATAACTCTGATGATGAAATATCGAACTGTAAATCCATATATAATTATTCTGGAGCCGTATGGTATTCTGGTGTGAATACATACGATAATATAAATTTATTTATATTTAATTTATTTATATTTAAATATATTAATATATTTAAAGGGGTAATTAGAACTTTAAAAAAATAGCCAGTTTTGCAAACGACCTCAGGATTCGACGAAACTAATTTTGTTGGATCCGTAATATTTAATTATGGGTAGATTCCAAGTTTGGTGATTTTTAGAGTCACTGTGTGGCCGTATGGATTTTTAGAGTGAAAAACAGTCGGTATTTTGACCTTTAAAAAAACGCTGTGTGAGCAAACGGAGTCCGAATTCGACGAAACCAGTTTCGTTGGGACCGTAATGTCGAACTCTAGCTACATGTCAAATTTCGTGATTTTTAGATGTTATATGTGATTACAGGGATTTTTAAGGACGAGTACCAGCAGCGTAATAATATAATAATAATATATAAAAATATCCTAATTGATTTCTGATCCTTAAGAAGCCACATCCTTTAGTTTTCAACCACAATAAAATCCCGTTCCCTTATATAATCGAATCACTCTCAGCCGCCACAGTATCTTCTTTTTCCTCAAACAATGGCAACTTTAAAAATCCAAATCAATTCATAGAAAATATATAAAATCGAAGTAGAGATATATTTGAGCTTGTATTGATGTAAGCATCAGTCTCGTATAGGTTTTATTTGGCTCGACGCATCTTTCTGGTATTCGAAGTTATCAACAGTAAACTAGGGTTAATGATTCTGTGCGTGTGGAGCTTTAGTTCATGAAACGAGTTTGATAGTTGGGTTTGTGGTGGTTTGTAGCATCTTATGGAGGAGATTGGGAGGATTCAGTCAAAATTTTGTTCAATCCCTATACATGGACTCGTGAGGACGGAAATAAATGGTGGGGTGCGAGTTCAGTGAAAGTGGTATAGGCAGAAAGAGGCCGAGACAAGGAGAACGATGGTGATTTTGGTTGTCGAATTAGTGGAGTAATGAGGTTGCAGTGGGAGGATGTAATCGGTGGAAATGGTGTTGTGCAAGGAGCAGGACACGGCGATGTGTGGTGAGGAAGAAAGGCACAACGCGGGTTGGATTTTGTTATGGGCCGAATTGTTTGGTAAGGCCCAATCAATGAAAAGTTTAGTTTTATTTTAAATTAAAAACGATGTGTTAACTTGTAAAATGAAATTTCTTATCCATACGATATCAGAATCACGAACGGTCGGATCCGTTAGGACCGTATGGACGGACACTACACGATGGAACTGAAGGGGAGTGAATCGAAGCCCGTTACAATTTATAGCGAAATAAATTGTCCATCTGAATCAAACGATGGTTACCGTTATTAACGATGATCGTCCAATGTGAGTAAAACTCACCAACTCTGAACAATTCTATTTTTATAACGTATATTTAGAACTGATAAATGATGATTGATTGCTGTGTGTTAACTGTTTGGTTGAATTGACTGTGTATTGATTGAAAATATAGATAACGATATATATATAAATCATTAATCAAATATTGATTCTGTTTAATAGAATATTTCATATTGAAATGAAATCGATGTTAATTATGTTGTTTAACATCTGTGATGCAGGGAAACAGGTTGGAGGGTTCCAACTGGATTCCTCAACATTTATTTGACTGTTTTTCATATATTGTGTTATATGATGTGATATGAAATCTGTTGATGATTTTATATGTTTGAATGATACCGATCATTGTTATATGGTACGTTAAATACCATAAGGAATACTGGAAAGTAAAAAGGGAATTTTCAAAGTGTTTATTGAAAATAGAACATTTATAAAATCAAGAGATTTTATAAGAAGGGAATTATTTATAAAATAAAAGGATTTTGTAAAGAGGAATATTTATTTAGAAAATAAATACGATATTATAAGAAGAATATTTATTTGCTAAATAAATAGAATTAAAATGGAATATTTATTTAAGAAATAAATAGAAGTATAAAAGGGATTATTTATTTAGAAAATAAATAGAATGGATATAAAAAGGAAATATTTAGAAAATAAATAGAGTTATAAAAAGGAAATTTGTTTATAACGGAATAGGATGTTTTAAAAAGGAAACCGTTATAAAAAGGAGAACGCTATTAAAAGGAAATCATTTGTAAAGTGAAGAACCGTTATTGAAAGTAAATCTTTTCAAATGAATAAACATTATAAAAAGGGAAATCTTTATAAATCAATAAAGTAATCGAATATAGTTATTCGAAGGGAGGAGTTATCGAATATGGTATTCGAAAGTTAGTTAATCGAATATGGTATTCGAATGTTAATAAATCGAATATTAGTTATTCGATAGGAGTTAATCAAGTTAAGTTAAGCCGAATAAGTTAGAGTTAACCAGTTAGAGTTAACCAGTTAGAGTTAATCTGTTAGAGTTAAACAGTTAAAGTTTATCTATTAGAGCTAGAGTTTAATCGAATTAGAGTAAATTGATTTGAGTTAGAGTTAATCGAATATTAGTTATTCAAATAAAGAGTTAACCAAATAGAGTTAATTGAACATAGTAAATCGAATTAGGATTAATTGAATATTAGTTATTCAATTAGAGTTGATCGAATATAGTTATTTGAGATAGAGTTAGTCAAACATAGTTATTCAGGATAAGTTGCCATTTCGTACGACTGCTAGCATAATTCGCAGGGCTGCAGATAGCCTATGGCGGTCGGATGTTTCCTGAGGGAATCAGGCGTAACCATTGTGTTCGCTGCGATCTAGCGTCAGTCGAATATGGTTAATCAAATTTAGTTAATCGAGAAGAGTAATTGAATATAGTTTATTCGAGAAGAGTAATCGAATATAGTTATTCGAAGGGAGGAGTTATCGAATCTAGTTATTCGAAAGGAGTCAATCGAATATAGTTTATTCGAATAGAATTAAAGGAGTTAATCGAATATAGTTTATTCGAATAGAATTAAAGGAGTTATCGAATAATAGTTTATTCGAATAGAATTAAAGGAGTTATCGAATATAGTTTATTCGAATAGAATTAAAGGAATTATCGAATATAGTTTATTCGAGTAGAATTAAAGGAGTTAATTGAATATCATTTATTCGAATAGAATTAAAGGAGTTATCGAATATAGTTTATTCGAAAGGAGTTAAATGAAAAGAGTTAATCCAATAGAGCAAATTGATAAGAGTTAATTGAATAGAGTTAATCGACTATAGTTTATTCGAAGAAAAGTTTTCGAATCTAGTTATTCGTAAGAGAGATTATCGAATATAGTTATTCGAAGGGAGGAGTTATCGAATAGAGATTTATTCGAAAGAGAGTTACGTAAAGAAGTTTGTTAAAGGTTTAAAAGATAAAATTTGTCTATTTTGAAGTTAAAACGTTGTTCAGTTAAGGTCTGAGAGGTAATTATACCCTAACTTGATTGATTTCCTTCTTAACTAAGGAATGGTAAGGTTTGATAGTGAATGATGGTTAAGTGAATTTTGTAAATGGTTTGAATTGGCATAGCGATGTTTATTTTAAACATCTATTTAAATCCAATGAAGGAGCTTTGGAAATGTTTTCCAAATAAGAAACCATAAATGTTTTCTAATAAAGAAAACAAGAAATGGAAATGTTTTCCATTGTTAATAACGTATATTTTCTAAATTTAGAAAATAAGAAATATTGAATATATGGAAACAAGAGATGAAAAATGAATAAGTTAAATAAAGAGATAAATGTTCAATGATGATTGATCGATATAATTTCCAATTGGAAATAATATCGTTGTTTGCACACATGTTTTTCTTTGATAGTTAACTCACCGACTATCGAAGTTTTTGACCATTTTAACGTTATTAATATGGAGAGACCGGTTGGATTATTATCCAAAGAACCACTCTGTATTGGCATAAGCGTTGCGAATCATATATGCCAAAGAAACTTGAAGACGGAGTAAAGTGCAAGGGCTGTTGTATAAATCTTAGATAACAATTGCCTAAGATGGATGTACTGAATAGTGCCTACGGTTTGTCCAGTCCCAGGACGACCTGTATGGACGAAGGTCTGATAGAGTATATCCGATAGACTGCGTAAGTTGATCTCTTTAAACGTTTCTACGTTTGGTGGAGGAGGAATTCATTTCTCTTAGCTGTATACCCGTGGTAATTTTAGGGAAATCAATTTGTGATTTGGCGGGTATGACGATGTGACATTCAAAGTGAATAAATGTGTGATCTGTCAGAGATAAGCATGGCCTCTAGCCTCACAACCGGGAAATGACAGAAATCGGGCAGGCAACATGGCTATGTAGGTCGCACCTATTAGGGTGTATAATCACCTAATCTAGAGTTTCATTTATTTCTAAAAATCTATTGTCGATGCTGTCCCATTCGGGAAACGGTTGCTGATCCCAACCGTTGGTGATATACATTCGATACACTCAAGCGAAATGAGTGGTCGGTCATGTGTGGCCGGGTTGCAAGATGTTCTTGTTGAACCCAGTGTATTCCTCTCTAGAGGTACACTAGCGAAAGGTGGTTCCATACCTTGTCATAGTTGGAAATCCATTACCTAATACGTGCTTGCGGTTTTGATTGTATACTATATATGTAGAATGTGAGATGAAAGCGTTTATGCTAGATGATTATTATATTATGGTTGATAGACATTATTATAATATTAAAAGGTTTTTGATATAAAGATAATTTGGATTCTCATAAGGGAAAAACCCGTTCCGTTATACGGTGTGGTCTTATGAGATATCGTTTAATGGCTCAAACTGTTTTAAACTGTTTTACTCATACCAGTCCCATGACTGACCCAGAGTTTATTTTGTTTTGTTTTCCCTAAACTCTTGGGTGCCCAATTTTGTACGGGCAGTCAAGTAGTCGGGATTTACAGATACTTGAAGATCTAGAGCAGAAGGCTTCAGAATTATATAGCTATGGTTATTTTCCGCTGTGTTGTACTTTGGAAATGATACGTATATTCAAGTACAGATTTATATTTCAAAGTTATGTTATATATTATACATTATTCGTTCCGCTGTGAGGTTCGTGTTACTCTGATGTTGTGTTGTTCTTCTTCTTCTATTCTAAGTTTCTATCTTATCTATTCTCACCCTCTAATTTCTTTCATTAACCATCCGGTATTTTCGACTCTTGATGTTCGATATGTGTTGTATATCGGATAATCAAGGTCGCTAATTTTCGGGTCGTTACAATTAACCTAAGTTTAAGTAATATCCTTGTTTAATTCAAATTATTCGTAATTTATATGTACATGCATAATAGTTAGATAGTACTTTGAATATATTTTACTTAAATGGATATAATTACCAAATCATTCTGCATACTATCATTACACATCTTATTTCATATCATACATCATTATTATAAATTACAGTACATCTCTATTAAAATCATTCACATCACACGTTGCGTTTCATTCAATATATCACTTTATATAGATTTGCATATGACCTACGGCATTATAACCAACATACTACATTACGTGTTAACTTTAACTTCACACAAAACAAGTATATAGTATGAAAAGTTTTTTTTATCTAATTAGAAATATAGGATTATTAATCAAATAAATAACCTATTTACTTTGTCTTGATTAACTTGACTGACTTGTTTGGTTTGGTTGAATTGATTGGCTTGAGTGAATTGATTGGATTGATTGATTTGTTTGGTTTGTTTGATTTTTTTGGCTTGATTTGATTGACTTATTTGAACTGTTTGACATGGTTGAATTTCATTAGTGGTTGATAGGTGTGTTAGAAATATACTTATGCATTTGTAGTCCGTAAAAGCTTCATAGGTTTTAGGATAAATAGAAGTTACAAGAAATGTTTGGTTTTATGTTTGAATTGACTGATTGTTTGGATTAAATTGCTTTGCTTATATAATAATTTTAAGGATATCTTATTATAGTTTTAAGGGAATTAGAGTATACGATATGTTTAGTCTTGTATTAGATTAAGGGGGAGTTTTAGAGTTTCTAAGGATTAGTTGAAGGTTCAAGAATGCTTTAGTTGATTTAATTGTTTAGAATTGTTTGTTTAAATTGCTTGTTTTGATTGATTTTCTTATTTGAATCTATTGGTTTGCTTAGTTAATTATCCTTCTATTTAGTTTATTAGACTAGCATAGTCATAGATTTAGGGGGAGTTATAGAAATTTATAGAGAATTTAAAACAAAGGGAGAGTTACAGATTTAGGGGAAGTTATACACAGAATTAGGATATTGTATTGGCACAAAATTTAGGGGGAGTATTTTACTTTAGTATGGGAATTATTTAGATAGGATTTAAGGGGAGTAGTTTTAGAATTTCTTTTTGATAATGCCAAAGGGAGAGAAATTATAAAATATAGACATAGTTTATAGGATTCATATAGAAAGGGGGAGTGTATGAAGGATCATCATCAACAGGTATATGCAGGTATGATATTTTATAAACTAAGTGTAACAACCCAGATTTTCAAAACCAATTTAAAATTTTTATTTTAACTATTTTAATGGATTTTGAATAATTAAAAATGATTTATTTTAAATAATAACGACTAAAAATTTATTTAAATGAAGTTAAAACGTATAAATTTATTTTGATTATAAAACAAGCCTGAAATGGCGTGGTAGTTTCAAAATTCAATTTTAAATTTCAAATGAATGTACAAAATTCAAAATAAATCAAATTTCAGTAAAACAAGAAAAATTTGAATCTGTTTAATTATATCTTTCTAACGAATGTGAAAAATTCAGATTTCATAATATAAATTGAAGTTATGTCCAGTTTAAAATTTAGAATAGTCGCTATGGAATTTTTATATTTTTGTATAATATTTAGCCCTTAAAAATAGCCATTTCGCAAATGACCTCCATTTTCGACGAAACCACTTTAGTTGGATCTGGAATGTCAAATTATTGCTATATTCAAATTTTCATTATTTCTGGAATTAATATGTGTGCGTGGTGAATTTAAACATGTTTGGTAATTTCAGTTTGAATTTAATCGACTGGAAAATGACCACTTTTTAAACAATATCCAAATTCAACGAAATTTGTTTTATTAGGACCGTATTGTCAAAACATAGCTAGATTTATTTTTCTGGAATTTTTGGAGTAAGTATTGGCCCCGGTAAATTAAAATGCACGTTGAAATCAATTTTGAGTGTTATATTAATTTATATTTTAATTTAAAAGAAAACAGATAGAAACAGTCGAATTAGCTTGCGGGACATATCCCATTGTGTACGAAATGGGGATATTTGGCTAAGGGCGACAGTCGGTGGGTTCGATTTGGAGGTCGAATGGAAAGTGTTATATATATTTTTCTAAACCCAATATTTCATTAAATAAATAAAAAAGAAAATCCCGTAACCCCCTCCCCCGCCCCCGTTCAGCCTCTCACCCCAAAAATACGTCGCTTTGTCGCTTTTCAAGGCCGCGCCGCTCCCCAAGGCCGTCGCCGTCGTTGCCCCCCCCCCCCCCTCCAGCCACCGCCGCCCTCTCCTCCTTCCCCTCCAGCCAATTCGAACCCAAACCCCCAAATCAAGCCGCCGCCACCATTGGCCCAACCCCGACCACCGCACCTTCCCCCTAGCCCCAACACCCCACGCCGCCTCCTCTGGCCAGCCACCTCTGGCCGTGGGTCCCCCATTGGCCAAAAACCCCAGTTTTTATAAATTCAGTTTTTATAATTTAGACCCTGGCCCTTTTTAGCCAATAACTGCCGAACCGAGCCCCCATGGCCAAAACTCCATAGTACTAAAATTGAAGAGCACGATTTTCTCTTCGATTTGAGTATACGGAAGTCAGATTTTGGATTGCGGAGTTGTTTAGAAAACACGTCCAAAGTCTGCTGTCCAAATACTATCTTTTCGCAAATTCTGGCGAAATGCAGCAATTTCGAAAGAAAAGCCACTAGGCGAAAGTTGTCCAGAATGGCGTGTTTAAGCTAGTTTAAAAGACCGTGTGAAGATTGGAGCTCGTTTGCAAAGTCTGGAATCAGAATAGCAAATTAAGGCGATAGAAAAGCACTGCATAGTGGATCCTAAGGTGAGAACTCTTTCTCACTCCAACTATTTTATAGTTAAAAATATTTTATGTTGCAGACGGTGCTTAGTGGCACCTGACACTAGTTATTGTACGATGTTTGTTTCGATTGAATTTTGGTGAAATTGACTGTATTGTAGTGAAATGGTTTGTATTGTGTTTTGTTGATGGGATTGATTATTTTGTATGGCGCGAGCTAGTATCAGGAGAGAGAGGTAATGCTAGACAATACTCCGGTTCTAATATCGCGCCGTTATAGTGCCGAGTTTTTCTAAAACTGAAATGTATATGAAATTTTCTGAAATAAACTTTATAAAATATTCATGTGTTGAATAAAATGTATGAACAATAAAAATATTATTTTTAGTGAATATATGAACTATATAAAATAGTCAAGTGTAGAAATAAATATATTATCGTTAAAATTAAAAATTTAACGTATATATGAATGGCAAAAAAATTCTCCTGAAATGAAAACAAATATTCATATACATATTGGAAGATTTGTTTATGTACACCCAGTTAACTAACATGGATTGGGACGATAAATTTTACACATCGCCCAACTGCACTAATAATATTCACTATTTGTTGGTTGAAACCCCACACTGGTATTGGGATGATATTTGACATACATTAATCACAATTGTTTAGTTGTATGTCAATCGATTGGTTGACAGACTGTTGTAAGCGTTAATTATTTATATTTAATGTTTATGCAGTTGTGTAATGCACTCTGGATGATGGTTGATTATTATCATTGTTGTTGTACACATGTGATGTATGAAATCCATATAAATAAATTATATAGTGATTGATTGGGTCTGATTCCAATTCATAAAGAACAAATATTTTAAAATAAAGAATATTTTAAAATAATATTCAATAAAGGATTAAAATGTGAATTTGATGTCCGATTTTGGATGGACATGAAAATATTGAAAAATATGAAGCCGTGTTGATTAGATTTGCGCCATTTTAACGCGAATGATATTTATATTGATTTTATTCATTTTTATATTGAATATCGAATAGGAAATGATTTCAAAATATGATATTTTGAAAATATTATCATTTAAATATTATCATGATAAGGAGCATTCAATTTTGATTTAAAATTGAAATGAAAGTGGGAATCATTTTTAAAACGAATTTATAAAATTCGTTTTGAAAGAAATATATTATATGTATATATATATATATTAATATCTTGAATAAAACGTGTCGCGCTGCGACCATTCACGAATTTCGACCATTGACTTCGAATTGACATTACAAGAGATTCGACCGTCGGATTGTCCTAAAACCGGAACCGTTGGGTTTGTATTGGAAAGAGCTTTTCAATGAATATAAGAGATTTGAAATCTAATGGCTAGATTTGGAATTATTCCAAATTAAATTTGGAAAAGGTCGTTATAAATGCAGTTCGATGATCGTTTATAGAAATCGACTGTAAGGGCTTTGATAAAATTATTAAAAATATTAATAATTTGTGTAAAATCATAATAAATGATTTGGAAAGAATTTGGATGAAAAATTCCACGTTGTAAAGATAAAAATATAATTTTATCAAAATGAACTAGTTGTTAACTAGAAAGATAATCCAACGTTTTTAAATAAATAAATTGGATTTGAGAATGGTTTTAATCTAACCAGAATTTTCCAGTGTATGAATTGGAATGGAATTGAATAGAAATCATCTTCGGAAGATTTCGATATTGGATTCCATGACTATACGGATATTTTGGAGGAATTTGGAAGATAGATATATATCGTTATTCCCCATACGATATGTGTTGGTATCAGAATTTTATATTGAATATAAGCCGATATAATTTCTGTTTAGAGCCTTATATTTAATATCAAATTAGTTTTTGGGTTTGTCGTGAATGGTGTCTTAAATAACATTGTTCTTAAACCCCGTGTGAAAAGAATAAATCTTTTAATTAAGATTATTAGAGTTTTTAGTTAAATTTAGTAATTAAAATTAAATGAAATGTGAGTTGAGTTTGTTGTGAACTGTGTTTTTAATGACATTCGTTCTTTAACCTGATTAACAGTGAAATATGATTTGGAATATATAAATCTTTATTAAGATTTAATGGAAATTTTCCAAAGTAAAGTTTTACAATTTAATATATTAAATTGGAATTGAATGGAATTCGATTTGGTAATAATTGAAATGAGCTTCTATGGATGAAGACTGTTAATATATATGGAATTTAAAAGGCTTTGTTGTTATTCCATTTATATTATTATTCAGATACGGAAATTGATATCGATTATATATTGATTTGTTTTCCATGAAGATTCCATGGTTAATGGAATGTGATTTTGGGTTTATCACGAACTGTGTTTTAAATGACATTTGTTCTTTAACCCAGTTTAAGACAAGATTACATGTTTAACATTGTATTTCGAACCGTATTGTTGATCTCTACTAAATATATATCTGTTTGGTGGCGGAGAATTTATTCTCTTTCCTAACACTCTTTTTTGAGACGTACGAGCTTAGAGGTTATATATCGGCAGAAATCAATGGTACGGTGTAGATTGTCGATGCGGCATGTTTGATTTCCCAATGTTAGATAATCATTGATAATGATTGTTGGAAGATTAAAACTAAGTGGAGTTTTAATGAATCTTTAATTAGATTGAAATGTGAACGTGATAATTTAAATTATCAAATTTGGGAAATGATCGAGAATGGAGTACCACCAGGTTTTACTCTAGATGATAGTGAAATCTTTAATTAGATTTGAACGTGAAATGGTAATTAAATCTACCGATAACACCGTGGTGTTAGATATGGAGTATCACCAGTTTTGCTCCATGGGATGAATAGGTTGGGATTGGGAAATTGAACAAATGATTACTTCGGCAAGGCTCGATAACAGTGACTAGTCGGTAAACCTTAATTTGGTTTTGGATTGATATCCACAGGAAGATTAAAGAATAAATTTAAAAGAATTTATCTTTGATAAAATTAATGGGAACCTTTCCCTAAAGATGTGAATATTTGAATAAAAGAATATTCTGAATTGGAATGAGGAATATGATGTGTTTTTATAGCACTTGATTATTGATTATAAAATACGCGAGTTATTCGGAAAGACCGGGTTTAACCCATTCTGAATAATAAATACGACGACTATAAGTCGACGGTGAAGATGGTGGTTGAAGACTGGAGTTCTTCACATCGTTTGGATGATTATTGATGTCTTGATTGGGTCGTACACCCAAGACAATGTAATAAGTGGTAATCGTCCAGATGTACTTGGAGATCGACTGGATATGGGAGGACCTCTCTCCTGCATTGGACATATGGGACGAGGAATAAGGTGCCTCAGGTTTCGTTCAGACCCAGAATGGACTTGTAAATGGATGTGTGTCTGACATTGGATTTCGTTCTGTATTGATTGATTTCTATTAAATATATATCTGTTTGGTGGCGGAGAATTTATTCTCTTGCTTAACACCCTTCTCTAAGACGTACGGGCTTAGAGGTTATATATTGATAGACATCAGTTGTATGGCGTGAATTGTCAGTGTGGCATGCTGAGATGCAAATAATCAAGGCTTTTGTTGAAAAGAAAAGTCTTGCGGTTGATGATCAAAGCACGACTTTAAATAGCATAACTTTGTGTATAGCATTAATTCACGAGCCTCACACATCGATATGAGTCAAAAACGGGATCGTGACTGCAGGGAGTACACGACGTTTCATTCTAGCTATGGGTGGTGTCATGGTATGGAGCCCAGACATTTATATTTTTACCAAAGTGGATGATGGATAGCGAGGCGCCTCGGATATATCAGTCACTACGGAGCCGATGGATAGGTCCGGTAGGACCGAGAAACATGTGTTCAAGAATAACTAATCCTCAAACGTAAGGGAGGACCGACCCTAATAATCCAGGGTTTCCCGGAGTGTGTAAACCTGAGACGTTTGCTAGAGTGTCTAGAATCGGTGAGGAGCCATCCCTGGCCTCGACTCATAGATGGAATCCAATTTCCAATACGTGACATTTCGGCTTTAATTGCAAAACTAGTATGCCGACATAGTAGCATGGGATACTGTGCCATCTATGATTGATACATTTATATTTAAAGTGATTTTGAAACTGTACACTTATAGTAATATCAAAATGATTTGTTATAAAATGTACCAAGCATGTTTGGCTATTATAAGGTAAAACTCTATCCTCTGGCTTGCGCTGTATTATGCGATGGGACCTGAGTCTTATAATAGCTTCATTTTTCCAAAAAACATTGCGTTGTTTGTTTTATGCACTAGTATTCTTGGGAGAAAACCTGTTTCGTGTTATACGGCGTGGTCCCTTGATTTACCCTATTTTAGTGTAAAATTAAATAACCGCTTTGAGTTCTCACCCCAGTCCCATGACTGACCTAGAGTTTATTGTTTAACCTAAACTTTAAGTGCCCCTATTTTCCGCACGGGTAACTTGTAGTTTTGGTTTTTGCAGATATTTCTTTTCCAGGATCCTGAATTTATAGCTGGAGCTATATTCGGAAAGATTTGTATCCGTGTATCTCTTTCAGTTGTGTTATGTATTGTTTTTCCGCTGCTTTGTAATTTAAATACCTGATATTTTTCTGTTGTATATTATTTATTCATACTCTGTTGTATTCTTGTATTTTGATGTAATTGTTGTAATAAGCAGTGAATTGTTCTAATGTTTGTGTTCTAATTTGTCGTGTTCTCAACTCAATTCGGGCTTTCGCTTACAGGGATGTTTGGGTCGTTTCACTAAGGTTGTCATCATCAAAAGGGGGAGATTGTTGGAGAATGGAGTTTTGATGACAACAACCTTATTTCAATATTAATTTATAATAAAATATGTACTAACACTTTTGTATATAATATTTATATATATACACACACACACACACATATGCAGGATTTATATACAGGAAATATCACTTAAGACTGTACAATTTAAAAATATTAGAGATTCAGAATTCAGAGATATTTCAAGACTCATGAGTATTCAAGATTTCAAGAGTTCAAGAGTTTAAGACTAATATAGTTATAGAGTCTATACTATGTAAGACTCTAAATAACGCTCCAGGTTCAAATTCAAATTCTGTTTCCAAATTCTATCTTCAATCTTCTGTATTTTATTTTATATCTTTTCTATTTTTCTTTCTTACTTTATTTTTAAAATTGAAGGATTATAAATTTTATATTTTTATATTTTATATTTATATAGTTGTAAACTTTATAATTTTATAAATATGTTTATATAGTTTATATTTATGTTTTCATATGATTTCCTACTTCATAATATTAATTTATAACACTGCTTTTAATTCAAGAATTTCCAGAATTATATTTATATCAAAACACTTGAAAAATGCTCAAAAGTTAATTTTACACTAGGTGTATATCGACATAAGAAAAATACTATGTCGACATATAACTGTCATTTTTCCAATTTTGAAAGGAAGTTTCTTTTCACTAATTGTGATGGTTTTGAAGCGTTGCACCCTTTCACACACTATAAAAAGAGCTTGAATTCAAATTTTTAATCACTCCTTCTTCTCCACTTTCACTCTCTTTCATTACACCATTATATCTTATCATTTGTATGATTTCTACACCTATACTCTACCAAATTCAATTATGTTTTCACTAATCTTCTTCTCTCTACACTCTCTACTCATTACTTTCTGAATCAAGTGGTATTGAAGAGTTATAGGGTTGTTTTTAATAGTTTCGGTTGTGTAAAGGAATCGGTGGTATCCCTTATACCTATGAAATCAAGGACGGGAAATCGGTGATATCCCTTGTAGCCGTGAAATCAAGGAAGGTAAACTTGATCAAGTATGTGGGTGGAAACGGTGGTATTCCTTGTAGCCGTGAAATCAAGGAGGATTGTAATTGGATATTGATATAGTAATAAAACTCTACGCAATCCAGCGTTGCATGGGACTGGACGTAGGAGAAATTAAAACCAGTATAAAATCCGGTGTGTTCTTCCCTTTTCTGCATTTTTATTTTAGTTTATTTTTGTGTCTGTGTTTGAATTTGTGTCTGTGATTGTGTTTGTGGTGTTTAATCCATATAGTAATTCATATAAGTTTTAGATTTTTATTAAATTCTCAAAAACACTATTTACCCCTTCTAGCGTTTGTTTTGCCTTAACAATCCATTCTGCAATCCCTAACACTTTATTTGTTTTCCATTGGCCTGCTGTTGTTATTGCGGTGAGGCCCTCACATTTTTGACCAGTTGTCTTTGTAAATATGGATTTAGTAAATAAATAAAGTAGTTTTCCTGCAATATCGTACATTTGCAAGTTTTTATATGTCTCAATCCTATATATTTGTAATCAAAACATTACTATACTAAGTAATGAGTAGTAAATCACACCACAAATCAAACAAGGATTCCAATCCAACATCTCTGCGAATTAATGTACATGTGATCAAAAATCATTACTAGACTAAGTAATAAATAGCGTATCATATTGCGGCTGTCATAAGGGTGTGATATATATGTGTATGCCCCCAATCAATCTTGAATAAAGTGCCTGGCCAAGGCTTGTTCAGGATTGATTAGATGGACATTATATTGCCTCCAATTCTTCTATGGGGAGTGCGGGCTCAACTTTCATCCTTGCCCCCAATCCTTCAGTGGGGTAGGACCCCATTTCCTTTGGCACTTGGTCTCAGCGCCTTTATACTCACCTGTCATATGTCCAGGTTAGAGTTTGGTTGAGACGGTCTTTAATCGTGGTGCACCAATCGCGTCATCTTTATACTCACTCTCGAATCGGAAGAGCTTGAGTTGATCAAGTGAATAGTTATGTCATTCGCCCCGTCTTTCCTTCTGCACTCTATTTCCAAGAGCAGGATTCTGCCAGCTCGAGTGTCACTCTCGAACTCGATTTTAATCCTTGCTCCACGCTTCACTCTGGTGGATGGAGCTTATCAGGCAAGTGACTGTGTCAAGCTCACCAAGGCGCTGCCTCCTAATCCCCGATTCACGGGTAGAGGTAGCCATTTGCAATAATCAAGTATCTCTCTCGTCCCGTTGACTTGTGGGATGGAGTTAGGCGGATGTCGCAATATTTTCCTTTATACTCTCTCTCAAGTCAAGAGAGTTAGAGTCAGGGATCGAGTGTTCTTTAATCTTGGCGTGCTCATCACACTCATCCTAGGTTTATAGTCCTATCCAAGCTCTGAGGATAAGAGTTAGTCGGGAAAACAGCCGAATCACGTTCGCCAAAGCTTTGCACTCCTCCGATCAATTTATGGGAGGACTGATTGGCACCAATTTTCGGGTACCTGCATCATTCATATCACATGAGTTAGTCACATCAATAACTCAGGATGCATGTAAAATTAAATGCCTGATTCAAAAGTAATCATATCAAGGGGCGGTGCTGCCTTCTTTTTTTGGATTCATATAATCTAATGGCGTCAAGCATACGATCGAACCATATAGACGGTCGAACCGCGTCCATCTAGTGTCAGATTCCGACCTTGCAATGCAAAGAGCAATGCATAATTGTCTTGAGGCCTGTCGTGCATGAGCCAAGGAGTGAATGGTCATATCAGATCCACCTTGAGCTATGCAACTTTCCTCAGATGGAGGGCGTGGCTTTGTAAACGACCAGTTCAGTCAGGCTCGTTATGGTATTGTTCCATAACTCTATATGCGGGTGTTAGAAGTCTGATCGGTATCAAATACTAGGTACCTATACCATCCACATATTAATTCATCTGATTTAATTACATCAATAACTAATGAAGCATGAAAATATAAGAGTTGTGGTTACAGAATAATCTTGTTAAAGGAATGAATATCATTCTGTGCGAAAATGGCATTGCATGCCCTTTGCAGGTCCATTTTGCCTCATCTTGACTCTGTCAAGGGGTGACTGCAAAAGTCTTTATCTGACGAAGGATAACTTTTCAAACTATAATGAGGCGTTAGTCCGAAGGATGAATAGACCTTGATCGGGGTCTTGGAGTGACAAAGGCAGTTAGGCACGCACTATAAGCGAATGACGAGGTCGCATTTCCTTTGAATCCCCTTCTTGCCTCCACGTTAAGGGAAAGGAATGAGGGAAAGGTGATCAGATCAGAACTGCTAATAGTAGCATCTCATCTTGCGAGTGCTATATTGGAAACCGGCAGGAGAATAAGGACTCGATGCTCATAGAAACTTTGCACCTTCTATGCTAGGAAGTAGGGTATGGCTGCTAGGAAGATAGTTATATCTCATCCACCCACTGATATGATTTCGATCCCATGTCGGGAATCAGAGTTAATGTGTAGGTAATCAACCAACATCCAAGCTTAAAAGTTCCAAACCTTTAACTTGCCAATCTTCAGGCAAGACTGAGACAATCGATGATGTAAGCTTATGATGTATCAGCTTGGGATTAGATGATGGAATCACGAGCAGAGAAATTTTGAATTCCCAGTGGCCTCCAGAGTCTAGGGAATGAGTTACTTGACAGATACTCCACGAATAGAGTGGAACTGTGAATCTTCACTTTCTAACTCCACAACGTTGTTTGTCAAAAGATTCATTCGTGTACATCTCCCATCAAGCGAGAAGTTAATTAGTGCTTTTGTCAGATCATTCAGGGAAACGAATTCAGTAGTGAGCTTCATTAATGTCTATCTCGGTATGACCTTCCATAGAAATTAATCAATGTCGCCTTGCATGTCGTATCTTAGGGCTTTATGAGCGATGGTACGTCATTCAGCTTTTCTTGCCGAAAGCATTCCATGCTGTAGGAAGTCCTTTATCGGTGTCATACATGACTCCCTCTCAGGCTTAGCCTCCAAGATAGGATCAACTTCCATCTGATCAGTACTCTGGGATTCTAGTGCATTGATCGGGACCATTTCCATCTCTTTCAGATTGTAAAAGCTTGCTAAATTGTCCAGTTTGTTTGTCTGCCTTCCAATTTTCCGTTCGCGGAGCATGGGATGCGTTGTAATGCTCTAAGCGTCCAATAGCCTTTTGACCTTCTCTATGCAAGTTGTTGTCTTTTTGTTCGAGTCTTGTTCTAAACCTGGTAAATGACAATCTAAGAGTCACAAAAGATGTTCAACGCCGCTACTCCCAACTCCTTAGCGAGTTTCAACCCAGCAATCAGGGCCTCGTACTTGGAATCATTGTTAGTAGAGGGAAAATCCATTTGCAAGGCATAGTAAATTGAACGCCCTTTAGGAGTTATCAACTTGACTCCGGTGCCGGACCGTCGATCATCTTTAGCACTGTCTGTGTACATCATCCAGGTGCATGATACCATCTTTCGTTTTGAGGAGCTGTCTTTTCCACCTAACATATCCTCTTCGGGGATTATGAATTCAGCAATGAAGTCAACTAATGCTTGCCTCCGTATGGACTTCTTTGGGAGGAGATTGAGGTCAAACTGGCTTAGCTTGATGTTCCATTTGAGAAAACTTCCAGATGCCTCAGGTCTCTGCAGAACCTGTCGTAGAGCGAATGGTTGATTCATATTTTCTTTAATCTCGAGCTCTCATCTTTATGCTAAGGTCACATGCTGGCTGATGAGTAGTAAGTTTGCTATTGTCTGGGTAAGGATCCATAGGTTGGATCATGGCCTACGGTGGTTCAGCTGATACCTGATTCTGGGCACTAAAGTATGTTGATCTAAATCTTATCTGGCGGAAATCAATCATCATTGATGCGGTTGATAGCAGATAGATATTGCAATGGTTAGCTAAATTCTTCAAGGAGTGAACCGCATGTCATGTCTTTCATTACATCATACAAGTGAAGTGTAGCTTTGTAGTGTTAGGATCCTTAGTCGCTTTCTGGTATCCTGTCGTTGAGCTTCATCATCGTTAAGATCAACTGAGTCATCTTCGGAATAGTGCCTAGACAGCTCCATATCAGTATCATTTGAGACTCCGTCAGTTGGACAAGTTCTAGTCATGCGAACCAAGTGGTCACTACTTGTTTGGGAACAACATCAATTGCATTAGGGAAGTTTATATGCCATTTGAACCCTTAAAAGAGAAGCTATCCATAGGTAATCTTTCTAGCATATGTCATCATGGGTGGCACGTTGAATTTGTTTAGGAGCTCCCTATGTTGAATAACATCAGTAAATAAGGGTCATGGCTCTTGGAAGAATCCCAATCGTTTCCAATTTGTTGTTGATGTCTTCGGACTATCTGCCGAATCTCAATCAATAAGCCTTGATTATTATTGTTCGGCCAAAATGTATGCCGAGCCGAAGGTAAGCTGAGTGCCGAGCCGAAGGCGAGCCGTCAACGGGTCCGGGCGCAGCGTTGGTGGGGTTCCGGGGCCATACTGTCCCCCGTAGCGCACCGCCCGAATCTTTCGATTTTGGAAGATCAAGTCTTGTTTGAAATGATCAGAAAAATGCATTTTTCATGAAAATGACCTTGTCCCGGGTCGGGTCGAGATTTCTGTTTGTCGTTGCTTTTCTGGGTAGTAGATCAGATAAGTCAACATGAGCCGAGAGGGTCGGATGTTGCTTCAGGGCACGGGTCGGATAAGTCATCACAAGCTGAGCGGATCGGATATGGGGTTACTTCGCTCCGGTTATGTGAATACGCCATGTTGTCTTCGTATGTAGAGCGGGTTGGATATGGGTACCCCGACCCGATTCGATGCTCGTGCTCTTGAGCTAACTCATTTGTGTGCGTGGGGATCGGGTCCCATCCGACCCGACCTGGGCTACCATTTTATTTGGGACTACCATCTGATCCATGTGGTCTGTTCATATGCTATGTTCGAACCAATGCACATCCAATCACCACTTTTACTTGATCCGATCTGCGAAGTGAGTGCAGATTATTCAATCAAGACGCTGCTGGTTCAACACATCTCCAACTTCTTCAATCTGAGGAACTTCGAACCGGTTAGAGGCCACACAGATCTGAACCGTGAAGGGCTTTGCACCTGAGTAGCTAGTGAATCGTTCAAATCAAATATGGATCTCCCATCAACGAAATACGACATCCGTTAGTAGATGAGAAGATTTGTGATTGAGAATCAGTCCGTACGCAGTGAAACCACCAAAATATTAGACCAAAAAATGACATTAACACCCATTTGACTAGGATTTGTAGATAATAACGAAGAATCGTAGGCTAAAAAGCAAGAGAAAGCAATCAACACATCAGATTTATAGTGGTTCGACGTTAATGAGCCTATATCCACCTTATAGTCCTCATTCAACGAAGTTTGCAATTACAACACCATTTCTAGTGTTTATTTCAGATTTCAATCATATTTACACTCATGTTTCATAAATAAAAATAAATGGCAGCCACTGCTAAATATTGCGAAGCATCCCATGGCCAAAAGTCCCCCAAAATGAGCACATCTTCATGTATTTATAGGCATGAAAGGGGAGAAGGTCAGATGCCACGTGGCAGGCTCTATGGGGATCTCGAGATAGTAACGGTGATAGTGCTTCTGAATCACGCATACAAGCGGAACCAGATCCACTTTTTTAGGCATTAGATTAGGTCTTCGGCTGACCGATGAAGCAGTTTCAGGGTAGCAGGCATAAGGCGGATCGGGTACGGGGCTTCTCCTATCTACTTCAAAGGCTTCAAGGTGTTATGTTTTCATTCAAGGCGGGTCAGATAGGGGTGTATTCCAACCAGAGGCATTGCTTCCATAATGCTTTGTTTCCTTCATGTATCAAGCAGAGCGGGTACTAGTATCCCACTCTTATACGTTGCTGGTCTTTTGGGGAAAAGTCATATGCATGCGTGGAGACCGGGTTACAACTTCTCGGACCCGACCCGGTATCGTTCAACATCAATTGGTGCACAATTCTCTCTTCAACTTTGGACCTTTTATTGATCCGGTCCGATTTCTTTCCTTATAAGTGATTGTCTGGACTTTGTGTGGCCTAGTCACAAAGTAGGCCAACATATATATATATATATACATACATATATATACATACATACATACATATATATATATATACATACATACATACATATATACATATATATAACGTCATACAACTCATATTCGTTAATCCTTTGAGAATGCGGAACCCGTTTATCGATCATATTTTTAATTTTCAGTCGACATGTTTATTTAAGTAAACAAGAATTAAATTTTTTTATCATTATAAAATATTGAAACATGATTATTTTTGTATTAAAACCATTTTTGATAATACAACATTTGGGATTTATACCTATAAAGCAATATCGATTTCATTTATTTTTAAAGTTACTTATATCCCTTTATAAAACTTGTTCACCATTGATAGGTTATCACTATATAACACATTTAAAAATGATCCTTATCACTTTAATTTTTTTTCTGAATAGTCCGAATAATTATTAAATTCAAATTCCTCATTTAAGTCCATAAATTAATTATCTAACATAATTTCCTTATTGATCAGGTTATGCATACAATAAATTCTCTAAAATAAACCATAGTAACTGATTTCATATTCTTGTTCAATTATGAAAATAAGTGCATGTATCCAGAATCACTCGTAATGCTTGTGGATCATAAAACACTTTTTTTGATAAAATGTTTTCAGCTATTTCATCAATATTTTACTTAAGGAAATATTTTTTAGAATAATTTCCCGAAATGAGTTCATTGTCATATATTATTACTTCAAACTTGATTATTAGTTAGAAATATTATATATATGATTACTTAATATAATTCAATATCCATAATTAAGTTAATAAATTTAAGGGTTGTTACATACTCCGTTCCTGAAAAGAATTTTGCCCTCAAAATTACCAACTTGAAAATGCCCAATACTTGATATACATGATTCGCGTGTAATATTCAATTCAATTTTCCTTGTAACTCCTTATTCCGACTAGTATCGATCCTTCGATCGCTTATTGTGGATTCTGTTTAGGCTCTTTGATCTAGAACCTTTTTTTTCTTGCATGGTTCTCAACTATAATAGAGAACTAAAGTACCCCATCTCAAAATCCTAATCAATAATTGTTATCTGACATCAAACGATAAATCTCTCTTCGGGATGGTTAAGTTTTGTACTCTAAGTTTGATAAATATCATTCGTGCACACAAGCTGTTGCCAAATGAAATGTTCCTAGGCTTTTCAACCATCAAACAGCAGGTAAACCTCGCCGTGAAACCTTAAATTCTCTTATTATCTTTTTACCAAAACGTTTCTTTGAAGGCCTAAAAATTTTTAGTGAAAATTATTTCTTAATACTTTTGTCTCTGTAAATTTATTCATTTGTTCTTGGAGAGATTCACGCAAGAGTGTATAATAATGAAAGTTTTTCTTTCATAAACAAAGAAATTCTTACAGCTCCATTTTTGGTACAACTTACACAACTTTAGTTGCCTAATTAATCTACCTTAATGTTTAATCCTAATGTCTGGAATCGGACGAGATCCTTCCATAACAAAAATCCACTTCAAATGACATCTCCTTGAATTTTTTTCTTCATTGGCTGCCTTATTTCCGTCCCTTTCTTCTTGTGGAGGGTTCTCCACATAAGGAAACCTTGGTTAATGGCAATTGGGTTCCCTTCCGTAATGTAGCCCTTCCCGATTCCTTGAGTTCGAGGATGGTTTCTTCCTCTTTATAGGCTTCTTCTTCTACCTTAACTTCCATCTCATACCGAGACTCAACAAAGTCACTTCTTATGAACCCGACGAGTTTTCTATTCTGGTTGCTTTAGATTTCATCCCCAAAAATGTTGTTCATCCATTGGTCGTAATAGGTTGAGTTTTGGCTGTTAAGTTTGGCCTCTAGTTCTGACTCCTCCTCTATTGGTTCCTCGAGGAGTTCAGATTTCTCGATCTAAATAATCGGTTCTAGCTTCTCGTTGTTGGAAAGGATATCAAGTTCAGGACTCTTGGGAGGGACTGCCATCTCGGCCATGGGCATGTTTTCCTGACTAAAATGAGAATAAGGGAGGGTTGAGTGTTGACTATCTTTGGTGGAGATCATGGTGGGTGTGTTATCCTAACTTCGGAGGACTCTCCTTCATAGAACCTTCTTCCGCCAGATTTCTATAAAGATAAAGGACACTTATCAGTAGCATATTTCAATTGATACTTCGCAAGTGTAACCGAAATTCTTACTATTAATTAAGATAGTTTTCTACCTTATTCTTTATTTGATAGACATTTTATAGTCAAACTGTGATATTCTAATCACAAGATGTTATAGTTCTGTCTGTTTAGGAACTTAGATTTTCTTTTGATGATATTGTTTTACTGAAAATAAATACTAAGTAAAGTTATTTCTTTACCAGTCTCAAGAGAAATCATTTGTACGTCAAAAATATGCGCTCGTATATATTACTCTAAACTTAGTCTAGATTATTGATATCCTATCTCTAATGAGTTACTCATCCTAGGGTACTGCTTACCCAATCTTGATGAGTCTTTTAACCGGATCAGACTTAAGTGTTCGCTCAACCTAAGATGTGATACCAAATAAAATGACCCGCTTCCTCGACCCTTGGAAATCAATATTAATACATCCATGGTATACTCTTGTCACAAAACTTAGTATTGTAGAAGCAAATAATTTGTGGTAAGAAAGAAAATATGAAGAAGGACAATGAAAAGAATCTTGCACAATGCAAAAATGTGTATATATTTATCATACAAAATCATTATGATGGAAAATTTAATCCTACCTACCAGAAACGTAATTAATGTCGTCCTGGAGAACTACAGAACCTCTCCTCACAAATGCCAAGAAAACCAAATAAAGATAAAGGTGGGAGTAATAACCATCTACATAATCTTCAACTTCAAGGTTCATTCAATTGATCCAAGTAAAACCTAGCCTACCTGGCTGTGCGAAGAAAATATGGCACCCAAAGTTTAAAGAGAAAATGACTTCGGAGCAGTCATGGAACTAGTGTGAAAAATTCAAATCCGATATTTGAAAATAATGGTATCCCATAAGATCATGACCACACTTAAACATGGCACGGGTCTTTCCCTTATAGTAACCAAATCTTTGCAATGTAATATTACCTGTTATTATCTTTAATGACTTATAAGATAAAACGCATTAAAATAAATCAAATCAAAGTGCCAAACTGTTACCATTATTAAATTCAGCGCATTGCGAAGAAATACAAAAGAAATTACATGGATTCCATCTAATGGCATAGTAAGGAAAAACCTTGAATAGTCCTTGCATTGGCCATAACCAGCCTATCTGAGACTTCTCTTGCATGCACCATATACTTGATATATAATGAGTAATCAAGAATGGTGAATTATCATATCCTAATAGGTGCGATCCACATTGCCTCAGGACCTGCCTTTTTCTTCCATTACAGTGATGAAGCTTAAGGCCATTGATTACCATATACCAAGCACATCCTTTAATTTGAATGTCACCTTGAAAGGTCCATTATACGCAACTGATTCCAACTAATTCACAACCACTAATGTCTTTGAGAATGGCGTGTATAGCACAAGAAAGTTACTTCCCACACCACAAACAGATGTTCATGGAGATTAATATACGCGTATCAGAAGAGCGATGTTAGACATTCATCCATATAAATCGTCCTAAGTTTGGAAAAACCAAAGGCACTCCTTCCACTAAATTGAGTGCTTTGATAGGAAGAAGCACTTGCATCAAAGATCTAAATGGAGAAGTGCAATCATCATGTAATATGGAAAATTTCCCCTAAGGATCAGCAACAATAACCCTTCATTCAATCTCTAACATTCTTGTTCATTCATCTCCCTTGCCTTTGAAACATTATTTGATTCAAAGTGGTTTTCATATAGAAATCACCCAAATCCAATCCCTATCTCTTCAAATAAATCATCGTAAATACTATTTATATAGTTTTAGGTTTTTTTAATTTTTTAGTTCATTTCTTCATTAGACATCTTTTAAGGATATATATCTTTCAAATTCTCTTGGGTATATTCATGGAAACATCAAAACTGATTAATTACGTTATCTTAGATAGTAATTCAAATTAGTATGATAAATCTAAGAACCGGTACTTATTCTACGCGATATCAATTTCCCTATTCAATCTCTACTAATTGGCATTTAATGTTGAAACACCTTTTAAATTCTAATGGATAGTAAGGATCCCCTCCTCAGATTTTAATACAAGATACAACAAGATCATCTCCAAACATACCAACTCATTTGTCTTTAGAAAACTTGATTTTTTATACCTAAATCGCTTTGACATTTCAACCAAATGCATCCATTATTCAAAAAAAGTGAAAGCTGATCCAGGACACTAGTTGCTCATGAATTTCCTCTTAGTTAAACACTCCACTAATCTCACAAATAGAAAAATTAGGCATACTCGTTGGCTTATTAGAGCCAAGTTTAAAATAGTTTCTTATCATAGCTTATGATTAATTTCAATAATTAAAACACTTTCGAATGAGTTCTAGATCTTTCAAGTAATCTTTAAAATAATAATTTAATCATTTAGAGAATTTATTAGAGTTCTAAAAAGAGTTTTTAAGTTTAAACTCATAATTCGCCATTGTTGGAAAGATGCTACGATTTTTAGTGATGGAACTTGTAGTTCATCAACACGAGTCCATTCGATCACTCTTTAGTGATGGTACTCATAGTTCATCGATACGAGTTCATCTGATCAGTCTTTAGTGAAGGAATTCGTAGTTCATCGATACAAGTTCATCTACTCACTCCTCGGTGATGGAGCTCGTAGTACATCGATATGAATTCATCTAATCAATCTCTGGCGAAAGAGGAACTCATGGTGCATCGATATGAATCAATCTAATCAATTTTTGGGAAAAAATTCATAGTTTATTGATACATGTTTATTCGATCACTCTTTCATGACGGTACTCGTAGTTCATCGAGATGAATTCATCCAATCACTCTTTAGTGAATAAATTAATAGTTAATTGATAAGAGCTTAACTGATCACTCTCTTTTAACGGAAACCGCAGTTCATCAGATGAATCCAACCAACAACTCTCTAGTAGGACGAATCCACGATTAGTTTACATGAAATCATCCAATCACTCTCTGGTGAAGGAACTCATGGTTCATTGACATAAATCCATATAGTCACTCTCAGGTGATAGGGATTCGTGACTATCGCTTACCAATTCATCTAGTCACTTTCCGATGACTACAATTTGTAGTTTAATCATACGACTCCATCTAATCACTTTCTGGTGAAAAAACACTCTTGTGGCTTTACTTCATCTCTCCAACTGAAACAAGACCATCATCAATATTATTCATTGCTAGGTGAAGTTCAAAGGAAATGCATAAATCAAAGTGCCAAAAACGAAAATCTAAGCTAGGCGGAGCTTCTCGGGCTCCATGATTCAACATCCACTCAGAGTATGCGTAAGGATCTGATCATGGTCACACACATGTGTAGGCGGTTGGGTCGTTAGGTTTAGGGGTGGTTGTTCTACCATTATCACCTCTATCATGAGATGATGATTTGTCCTTTGGATCTAGATCCTCGTTGAGTTTGGGTCGTAGATGGCTTTCCATGCTTAGATGTCATCCCTCTGGTTTCGATATAATCCTAGAGTCGCCTGTTAATAACTTGCTTCTCAATATCATCTCGGAAGTGCCTGCACTTCGATGTAGTATGCCTATCCAGCTCATGGAACAAGCAAAACTTTCCCATCTTCCTCTCATTTTTAGTTGGTTCTCTATGCGACGGTTTCCGATACAGGAAACGCCCCCAAGTATCCAAGTACATTCTCTCCAAAGACTCATTTAATTTTGTATAGGAGGGATATATTTATCCCTTCTTATTCCTTTTCATGTTATCAATCTTGCTTACATTTTCCTCTTCCGTTTGTCGAACTTGAACTTGGTTTCAAGCATCTCTTCACCTCTCAGAATGTTAGATTCAATTCTTTGTTGTGCTTGCACATCCTCTTGGCCCAGGTACCAATAATCTTCAGAATAAAATTCATCAAGTTCCCTCGGGGTATCCTTTTGCGGACTTGCTTTGAACTCAGAATTATTGGCTACTCCATACACGATCATCGCCTCTATCATAAATGATTCAAGTTTATCCACTAAAGCCATCGTCTCGTTAAATCTTACCAGAAAACTTCTTTGCATTTCTCTTGGTCTTTATCTCATCAACATCATTACATTGTTTGGACAAACAATGTGAACTTTGAACTGCCTTATGAACCTGTCCACAAGTTCAATCCAAGGAACAATGGATTCACTGTAAAGCTGCCTAAACCAAAGCACAACCAAATCAGTCAGAAATGACGAAAATCAATTTTCCATCAACTTAGGAGACAACCTGAGCACTTCCATATGCCTGATGCTGCTGTTAAATGTGACGTTGGATCTGATCTTCCATCATATGCTGTCAGCACTGTCAGCTTGAAATCTGGTAGAGCCCTTGCATTTTGATGATAGAAGTGAAAGGGTTCCTGGTAATTTGCTAGGTAGACCACCTTATGTAATGAGTGCACCTACCCACCAATTTATCGCTTACATTAGCAAATTGAAACGCCTTCCCCTAAGTCTATGGGGATGCTCTAAGACGTACTACTCATGCAATGACCCGGGAGAGTTGCGACCTTGGTAATCGACATACACTCAATATCGACTATCCAAGCATCAGAAATATTGGATAGTTAATAAAAAGAAATTAGAGGGTGAGAATAGATAAGATAGAAAATTAGAATAGAAGAAGGTGAAGAACATAACAACAGAATTAGAGTAACACGAATCTCACAGCGGAACAAATAAAATATATTATATAACACAATTTTTGAAATACAAAACTTATAACTGTATATACATACCATTTCAGAGTATAACACATAATATCACAGCTGAAATAAACAATAGCTATATAATCCTGAAGCCTCCTGCTCCAGCTCTCTAAGTATTTGTATATCCTGACTACTTGACTGCCCGTGCAAAATTGGGCACCCAAGCGTTTAGGGAAAACAAAACAAAATAAACTCTGGGTCAGTCATGTGACTCGTCTGAGTAAACTCCAACCATTTGTTTAACTTTAAAAACCCTTTTAGAAGAAAGAATAATGGTAAGACCGACCCACACATAACACAGATGGTTTTTACCTTACGATAACCCAAAACATTCTTTTATAATCCATACTCTTCTGATATTATAATAATGTCCAAATCAAATAAATATCAATCTAGTAGAACGCTTTCATCTCACTCTCTACATATATAATATACAATCAAAAATCATGGGCTCTTATAGGACAATGAATTCCCAACTATGACAAGGCATGGAACCACCTTCCGATCAGTGTACTGTAGAAGCGATACACTGGAATTTAACAAGAATATCTTGTAACTCGGCCTCACACGACCGACCATTCATTTCGCTCGAATGTTCCAAATATATTGTCACCTTACGGTTGGTATACCAACATAACCGTTCCCGGGAGATACAGAATTGAAAGAAGTAACAAATATGAATATTCTTCAGATGGTCACAATACACCCTAATTGGGTGTGACCCACTTAGACATGCTGCTTGCCCGATTTTTGTCATTTCCCAGTTGATGAGGCTTGAGGTCATAACGTATCTTTTAACAGATCACTCCTTCATTTACTTTGAATGTCACATCGTCATACCCGTCAAATCACAAATTTATTTCCCTAAAAATACCACGAGTATAAGCTAAGAGAAACGAATTCCTCCTCCACTAATGTAAATACGTTTGAAATGATCAACTTGCGCGATCTACTAGATATACTCAGTCAGACATTCGTCCATTCAAGTTGTCCTAGGACTGGACAACCCGAAGGCACTATTCTGTGAATCCATCTTAGGCAATTTCTACCTAGGATTTACTGAACAGCCCTTGCATAACTCCGTCTTCTATTATCTTCATCATATTTGATTCGCAGCGCTGATGCCATACGGAGTGGTTTTCAGATAATATATCTGATCCCGGTCTCTCCGTATTGACAACGGAAATGGTCAAAATCTTTGATAGTCGGTGATTTAACTATCAAAGGAAAACATGTGTACAAACAACGGTCGTATTCCCAAATGGAAATCTTACCGATCAATCATCATTTCATTTCCCAATTCCCATTTATCATTTCCATATATTCATAAATTCCTTATTTTCTAAAATTAGAAAGTATACGTTATTAACTTTGGAAAACATTTCCATTTCTGATTCACGCATCCATATCTTCCCACCTCTATCAGTCTCTAACTGTAAACTAATAAGAGAACAACTTCCCAAGTATGAAACCCGAAGGCCGAAACCAACATTAGATCGATACCCGGAAAGCCATTCAACTCAACTAATATCCAGTCAGTTTCTAATTTTAGTAATTCCATTTAAATTCCTAATTCAAAGCCCAAATTCCTTTATAAAATTTTATTTGCAAAATATTTACTTTAATCTAATTTTTCGCATAGAATGTGAATAATATTTCTTTATATAATCAAAACAGTTTGATTTCGTATTTTAAAACAATATCTCAAACCCAAATTCTATTTATATTTTTATTTGTAGAATTATTCATACAAATCTTATTTCATTTCCAACATTTATAATCTCATTGCAAATTTCCTTTATAACTACTATGTTCACATTCCATTTCAATTATCGATGTTAAAACCGATTTTACTTCTCTATATAAATTCAAATTTATATATTCAATTTATCAAATGATAAATATTTCCTTAATTTATAAACATTGTTTATAAATTATTCTCCTTAATTTGTCGGTTAAAACAGATTTCTATTAAATATTTACTTTAAATCAATATCATGTTACACCCGTGTGCGAAGCACGGGTCTAAACCTTCCTAATGTAAAATTCTATTCGTTTTCCAAATATTTCCTTTTATAATTCTATCTACTTTCCAAATAAATATTCCTTTTATAATTATATTTATTTTCGAATAAATATTCCTTTTATAGTTATATTTATTTTCCAAATAAATATTCCTTTTATAATTATATTTATTTTCCAAATAATTATTCCATGTATAATATCCTATTTATTTCTTATAAATATTTCATTTATAATATCGTATTTATTTCCTATAAATATTTCATTTTCAAAATACACTTTGAAAATTCTCTTTTTACATTCCACTATTTCTTGTGGTATTTAAAATACCAATTAAATAGACCAGTGTCATCATAATCAATCACAGGTTTTATATCACATCATATATCACAATATACGAAAACAAATAGTATTATAAATATTGAGGAATCCAGTTGGATCCCTCCAACTTGTTTCCCTGCATCCACAGATGTTAAACAATATAAATAACATCGATTTCATTTCAATATGAAATATTCTGATAAACAGAATTAATATTTGATTAACGATTTATATATATCATTATCTATAATTTCAACCAATAAATCAGCAATTCAACCAAACAATCAACACACAGCAATCAATCATCATTTATCAATACTAGATTATATTTATAAAAATATAAACTATACAGAGTTAATGAGACTTACTCACATTGGACGATCATTGTTAAATAACGATAACTGTCGGTTGATTAAAACGGACAATTTATTTCGCTTTAAATTGTAACGAGCTCCAATTCACTCCCAGTCAATTCCATTGTTTAGCTGCCGTCCATACGATCCCAAAGGATCTTATTTCGCTCAATTCTGATTATGTATGGGTAAGATATTAATTTTACAAGTTAGTGTACTTATTTGAATTAAATTAAACTTAGTTGTAATTACTTTCAGGCCTTACTTATCATACTGGCCCAAACCCATCTTTAAATTCTCAGGCCCGCTCATCTCTTTCTTCCACTATCCGTAGAAACCAGCTGCTCCTTCGTTATTCCTCCCACACCATTGTCGACATTTCCAACCTCAACCGCCCCTCCATTCTTCAACCGAAACCCAAACAAAATTCACCATTAAACTCCTCTTCGTCCTCTCAATCTTTCCATACCACAAATACTCATCTCGGTATTCTCTTTCAATTTACGTTTAATAGTATCTCGCGCAAACTACATTGTTGAATATCGACATCAAAATCCGCCATTAACCCCAAAATTCTGTGTGCGAACTCGAAATCATCTCCTGAATCCAGAACTGAACTCAAAAACCACCATCAAAGCTTTATATTCCAAAAATCGCAACCCTAGTTCCAAAAGACCGACGCTGTACATTTTCAAGCCCCTCAATCATGATTCGCATGACTCAAAACTGGTACCGAATGGAAGAGAATCACTCAAGGAACCCATATATGTAGATAAGTTGATTTATAGAATTTTCTTGCATTGATTTGGATTTTATTTTGTTGTCGACTTCCACTGTTTATTTTCCTGGAGGTAGCGGTGCTTTGGTTTGACCAAAGAAAAAAAATGAAATTAGGTTTTAGATGATGTAAGGGTATATATAGGCAAGTTTAAATATATATTTTTATTGATTATTTTATTTTATTTTAATCAATCGCTATATGTGTCCGTCTTTATAAATCCCTATGATCACATAACATATCCAAATTCGATTAAAATGGACATACAGCTACAGCTCAACATTTCGGACCCAACGAAACTTGTTTCGTCGAATTCTGAGTCAGTTTGCTCACATAGCGTATTTTTTAAAGCCATCTTATTGACTGTTTTTCATATTAAAATCCCGTATGGCCACATACGGACTCCAAAAATCACGAAAATTTAAATCTAACAATAATTTAATATTTAGGATCCAACAAAATTAGTTTCGTCGAAAACGGAGATCGTTTGCAAAAATGGTTATTTTTAAAGCTCTAAATAAACCCATTTAAATATTAATATATTTAAAAATAATTAAATTAAATATTTATAAATAAATATTATCGTATATATTCACAATAGAATATCATACAGCTCCAAAATATTCCTACCTGAATTTATAACTCAATATTTCAAATCCAGTATTAAATCAGCATTCAATTTATATTGAAAATCCATTTATAATAAAAATAAATCATTATAAATTATAAAGGAATTCCATAGTGACTTTTTGAAAATATGATTTGGACATAATTCATAATCTACACGACGAAATCTTGATTTCTCTCTTCCATTAGAAAAATATACTTCACCAGCTTCGAACGTTTCCTGTTTCACAGAAATCCGGATTGAAACGGATTCTGTATATTCGTTTGAAGTTTGAACCGCCAAATTACGAACTGTCGCGCCATTTTGAGCTCAATTATAATTATAATATAAATTATACGTTCAAACACCATTTATTAACTATAAATGTTATTATAATTCAACTATAAACTGAATTAAATCTCTTGAGTGATTCAATTTACACTATATTGCGAATTCCACTAATTCTGACTATTTCGGAATTAAATATATTATTTTATTATATATATTAATTAAATATTCAATATTATTTAATTAAACAACCATTTAAATCTCTGAATCACTATTTAAATAATTAAATAAATTAATTATTATACTGTAAAAATATGGGATGTTACAACTCATGTTGTAGCTTGACATTTTCTTCCATCAAAGTTCGACCTGCTCCTGGCATAGGCCTATCAAAATTTTCAACTCCGGCAGTATCCATATCAATTGTATCATGGTCCAAGCTAGTCACAGCATCAGTGGTGTGGGAACCTGGAGGAACACTCCTTATGGGATCTAATTCAGTGTCGTACCGAGGCTCTAGTTCAATGTCAAACCATATGTGCTGATCCAAGGTTGCTCCTATCCCGTGGTGTAGCTCCTCAACCTTGGTAGTCTCTTCCCTGTTGTTTTGATTTTGGACCCCTGTACCTCTTAGTCTTGCTAATAACTATAACACGATCTTCTCATGATTTTATAATATAGCCTATAACCCTTGAATGGTCTCTTCCATCACCTTCCTTGTCAGATAATTGGAAGGTTCTTTATAGGAAGACTCCTGATCTCCCTCTAGTCTAATATCTTAAAGGTGAGTTAAATAATCCGTTTTCTTTCTCTTCACCATCTCTGTGATCATAAGAAATCCAAGACGGTAGAATTATGCATGCTCTGTAACACTCCACACTTTTCCAAGCTTGGATTTCGACAAAAATCGAAACTCAGACCCGTCCAAGAATTGAGAGTATAAATCTTGTACTTGCAAATAATGAGCATGAGCATAATCAAAGTAAAATAAAACTAACTTACAGTGGAAATAGAATAAGATAACTAATACCGACTAAGGAAACTACCTTAAAGCACATCGCCATGTCGATATCGAGCATGAGAATACAAGAACTGAAAACCAAACTGAACATCTGCTAAGACCTGTCTTGCTCATGCTAGACCCGAGATTTGTTATGAGGAGGAAGTCAGAACAACAAGTCATGGTGAGTAGAAAATGTATAACATTGTCTATAATGCACAAATGTATTCCGTTTGGTCAAAACCAAAACATAAGTCTAACAAGGATAGTAATCCTAACCTAACCTTGCAAAGATTTTAGCACGACGACTGACTACAATACCCAAGGTAGCATTCCCAAATGATAACAATGTCGCAGTTGTAACACCCTGTATTTTCTGTAAACATTAAAGTAGCGAATTAAAGAATAATTAATTACAAATATGGGAACTAAGGGAAATGGGTTACGCCATTGCGTTTGTCTCAGAATTCTGCTTGAGATAGAGTCTGAGTTTGCATAAATCGGACTCCATATGAAGGAGTTATGACTTTCAGAAGATTCAAGAATTTAAATAAACAGCTTAGAATAAAGTTCAAAAAATTCAAAATTCAAAATCAGAAGCAGAAGCGGGCTGGGCGGGAAATTTCCCGCCCAAGGCCAGGTCGACCAAGGGGTCGACCCCCCCCCCCCCCATACAGGTCGACCAGGGGGTCGACCTTCCCCTCGGGTCAGATCTGAAATTTGACGTTTTTCTTCCTGTGACGATCTGGTGTGTCATTAGGGCTTGTGTGGCACATTCTGGTTGGTTCTCTTAGGTTTGAATGGCTTTGATTTGCTCTAAGTTAATCTGACGGCTCCTATTAAATCAAACTTCTATATAAGCAACCTAAATCTAAACCCTAAAGCCACACAAAATATTCCTAAGACCGTCATACTGTCAGTACTTAGCCTAGAATAGCCACCATTCTCCTTCAACTAGAAAGCAAGTTAGGAATTACAAATTAAGTCTAATTCAACTAAGAGAATTCAACGTCTACAACAAAGGAGAGCTATTCAATTTTAGAATACAGATCCCAGAACTCAAGACTAGCCTCCTTTTTGTAAGTCCAGTTATCATTTAGACCTAAACGATATTAGAATTGTGACTAAATAACTGGATGTAGAACATCGCCTAATGTAAATCTATGCATATCCTTTTTGTTAAAATTGAATTGATTAAGACCATGACTCTTATCATGTTTGTGATCACGTTGTATGTAATTTAATGATAAATGTTAAATGCTTTGCAATGAATCCATATGTTGTATAATTCGTCAATGACATATTATGTTGTATACTTTGGCAATGGTATAAATTGGCGATGACATATTATAATTTGGCGATGGCATATCATATTGTGTAATTTGGCGATGACATACCATATTGTATTATTTGGCGATGGATACCATATTGTGTAATTTGGCGATGACATACCATATTGATTAATTTGGCGATGGATATCATATTGTGTAATTTGGTGATGACATACCATGTTGTATAATTTGGCGATGACATTTCATATCGCATGATTTGGTAATAACACCTATATGTTGTATGTCAATTTGGGAATTTTATGCAAGTACAACCATGATCACATATATAACCAAAACTACATGCTAATATGATTAGGTTCATGTTAGATTTGATCAAACTAATTTGCAAAGTTCACAATTACATGCCTAATGTTAAGTTTATGTAGTTCTGTGTAAAACCCCTATTTCATGATTCATGTTGAGTAGATCAAAAATTTTAAGTTCATGTATATTGTTCTATGCCAAATTCATATGATACATGTGTAGCTAGATCCATATTTTTATGATGTTGGAATTATTACATGTTCCTCTTTTCCCCCTTTTGTGTATAAGTTAGGCAATGTATCGAGCCTAACATTTTATGTGATTTATGCGAACGTTTAACGGAGCTAACGTTGGGGAGAAATTTGAAATAACATATAATTGGCATATTTGGCTCATGAACATGTAAATGTTTTATGGCATAAAGTGGTATAAATTTTTATACCTAAAATTATGAACTTGATTTAAAGGGAAAGTGGGGCTTGACTTGAATGACAATAATTTGCATATAAATATAAAGAGGTAAATATGTAAATTTAGAAAAGACGAATATGCCTAACCTGAGGTTAGATTGAGTTATGATGTAAGAATGCCCGGAACCGCCCGACACATCCAGCAACCGTAACAATATATATCTAATGTGGGAGGTTAGTGTATCGAGCCCAAAGGAATCCTAGGTTAGACTGAGTTGCGGTGTAAAAATGCCTGGACCCGACCGGCATATCCAGTAACTGCAACAATACCTGTCTAATGTGAGTGGTTGGTGCTTTAATAAATGAATTAAAGCTAAGTCATGAATGGTAGGGTTAAGTTAATTAAGGCAATACTTAACCAATGCAACATGTTAACTAAACTGATGGGTGGGGTTAGGTTAACTTGGACACTTAACCAATTTAACATGTTGACTAGGAAACCCCAGTAATGGGGACCCATTTCAGCAGTAACCCACATAGATGTATCATGGTACCCTGAACTAGGCAGGGTGGGGCACGATTACTGGGCTGATTATAATCGGTCAAAACAACAGCGGTTGGTGCATCAGTGTAGGCTCCGACGGAGTACGGGCGTGCACGTACTCTGGAGTGGAAAAAGTAGGCACTAGGCATCAGTAGTTATACACAATGCATCTTGAATCGTGTCGGGTTGCCACCATAGGATTTGATACACCCCATGGTGGGACCAACACAGGTATCTACAATTGAGCGGGGCTGCAGGACACAAGTGGTAAATGCATGCGAGTAGGAGCCGATCAATGAAAAGGGATCACTGGGTTTGAACTCATGACGATGGTTGAAATTTCTAGTAGATGTAGAGAATATGGACATGAGTGCGATAGTATGATTAGTTTATCTTGCCTTGTTTATCTTGCCCTATTTATCTTACCTTATCCTATGTTACCTTATTTCCTTGTTATTGTCTTGTGTCCAGCTTATTCAAGTAATGGTTCTCTTATCAGTTTACATGCTGAATAATCACTGGACTTACCAGACTTATGTCTGACCCATTTTCTTTCGCTCTCTTTTCTTCCATTTCCCCTCCCCCCGGTACCCAGGGAGGGAATAACTCAGCTTAATTTGGTCCGTTCATCTTTCCAAGCTTGAAGACTCTGTGATGTATAGCTTGGAACCTCTTACCTTTGGCTATGGCTTTGGACACACTACTACTTGGGGATTTATGCAGTTTATTTGTGTTTTATGCTTCTTTATGTTATAATCAAGACAAAGATTCTGATGTAATGATTTGGAAGTTGTTTTGAGACAGTTTGTTGTAATGTTTTTGTTATGAACCACGTTTGAAATAAAGTTAGTTTTTCCGCTGCTTATATATGTCTGTCTTGTAAATTATCTGTGTCTTTTACCTATAATGCTCCACCAAAGTTAAGGCATTCCCTTTGTGAGTGACCTTAACGGACGTGGGGTGTTTCACTTGGTATCAAAGCAAAGGTTTACCAGATCAGATAAAAATTTTGAAAACTGTTTTTCAAAAAAAGAAGTTTAAAGAAGCAATTTTCAAGAAAAAGTTAATTATTTTAAAAAGGCATAATCCCCCAAAAGCCATATGCACTATCTTTCTATCCTTTGTTTTGAATCTTTCCTTTTTCGTTTCAGCATGTCTGGGGATCTTAACCTTTCAGAGGGCGTGCCGGTACGTGGCTGGTTCAGAAGGCACCTAAAGGCTAGGGCTAATGTCGCAGGCCCAGCAGACGTTCCTCCTCCCCCAGCTGATGCGATTCCTCCTCCTCCTCGTGCAATTGCTTTCTCAAAAATATGTAGGGACTTTCGAGCCATGGGTGGAAAGAACTTTAATGGAAATGAATCCTTCGTGGAAGCAAGAAACTGGCTCAAAGAAACTGAGGATTTGTTTGATATCTTCGAAGTGGATGATAGACAGAAGATACAGTTGGCCGTATGGTTGATCAAAGACAAAGCTTCCTATTGGTGGGAAGTCACTAACGCTGAAAGACCAGTTGAAACTTGGATGGATTTTAGAATGAGGTTTGAAATGAAATTCCTCTCACAAGCTGAACGAAGCCTACAGATGGAGAAGTTCTTAGCTCTCAAACAGGGGAATATGTCGGTCAAGAATACGTTAACCATTTCAATCAGCTGGCTTGGTTCGGATTGGAGTTAGTGAACACTCCACATAAGAAGTCTCTCCATTTTGTTAAAGGATTGAATGAGCCACTGCACAACATAGCTATGTCCCATATACCTATGGGTGCGAGTTACGAGAGGCTGGTGGACATGGCACTGTTACAAGAAGAAGATAAGGCTGGCAAGAAAGAGACAAAGGTGGAAGTACCTCAAGATAAGAAAGTGGAAGGATCACAGAGTAAGAAGACAGATTCCAAGAAGGAAGAGAAGAACAATAAACCCCGTGACAAGAGGAAGTGTAATTTTTGTGGCATTCCTAGACATCTGGTTAAGGACTGCAGAAAGAAGAAAAGGAAGATGGGTGGCTGTTTCCATTGCGGCGAGACATGACACATGGCGATGGACTGCCCAAGAAAGCAAGGGCAAGGGCAGAGAGCTGGATCTACTTCTAGAGGGCAGGTTCACGCTCTCATGGCACCTCCACAAGAACGAGGTAGAAATGTTTCTATTGAGAGTTTAGTTTATCTTTTTGATCATCCTGTTCGTACACTCTTTGATTCTGGCACATAGCACTCTTTTATATCTACTGCTTTAGTTGAATCTCTACACATAGACACCAGTTTAGTAGAGGATCCCTTGGTTGTTTCAAATCCAATTGGGGGCTCAACTTATTTGTCAATGATTTGTTTGGATTTGGAAATTTCTATACTAAGCATGGGGTTTAGATGTAATGCCTATGTTTTGGGCTTTACGGGCTATGGGTTGATTCTAGGCATGGATTGGCTATCCAGTAATGGTGTCATCCTCGATTGTGAAAGGAGAGTGGTTAGACTTATGACTCGCCTTGGTAACACTCTCGAAATTTTTGTAATCCCATGAACTCTGTTATGCTTAGCTATCTAGAATCTCTTGATGCGTCTATTGAGAATTTGTAGTCTGTTAGAGTAGTCCGTGAATACTCGGATGTCTTTGAAGAGGTGAAGGGGTTACCTCCGAAGCGGGAGATAGACTTCCTCATATACCTCGTTGATAATGCAAAACCCGTTGCTTTACCCGTTAGGCACTTGGCTCCAAGGAAGAGGAAAGAACTCAGCAAGCAAGTTAAAGAGTTGCTTGAGAAGGGGTTTATAAGGAGGAGTATTTCTGAATGGAGTGCTCCAGTAGTATTCGGAACTAAAGAGGACGGTTCGCTTCGCCTATGCGTTGACTATCGGGAGCTAAACAAGCTGACCAAGAAGAATAGGCACCCACTTCCAAGAATAGATGACTTGTTCGATCAGCTTGTAGGTGCATCGGTTTTCTCCCAACTAGGTTTGGCTACCGGGTTTCATCAGCTAAGAGTGGCTGAAGACAGCATTGATAAGATCGCGTTCAGAACTCTGGATGGTTTCTTCGAGTTGCTTGTCATGCCTTTCGGCCTGACAAACGCACCCTCTTACTTCATTGATTTGATGAGTAGGGTGTTCAGGGAGTTCCTCAACAAGTTTGTGGTGGTCTTCGTAGATGACATTTTGATTTTCTCAAAGAGTGAGGAAGAGCATGCTCAGCATTTAAAAGAAGTTACGGATACTCTTCGAGCACATCAGTTGAAAGCCAAATTGTCCAAATGCCACTTTTGGAGAGAGGAAGTAAGATTTCTTGGACATGTGGTATCCAAGGAAGGGTTAGCTGTGGACCCCGCAAAAGTAGTTGCGGTGCAAGATTGGAAGGTTCCACGGAATGCGACTGAAGTCCGGAGCTTCCTCGGGCTAGCGGGCTTTTACCGAAAGTTCATCAAAGACGTTGCAAAAATCTCAGCTCCGCTTACAAAGTTGACGAAGAAGAACCTAACTTTCAATTGGGATTTGTATTACGATATTGCTTTCCAACGATTAAAGAGAGCTCTAACAACAGCCCCAGTTCTGACATTGCCGGATGGGAGCAAGATGTTTACCGTATACACGGATGCATGTGGTACGGGACTAGGTGCTGTCTTGATGCAAGAAGGGAAGGTAGTAGCTTATGGAGGCAGACAGTTGAAAGTACATGAGAAAAACTACCCAACCCACGATCTAGAGTTGGCTGCCATCGTCTTTGCACTTAAGTCATGGCGCCACTATCTCCTAGGTGAGAAGTTTGAATTGTATACTGACCATAAATCGTTGAAGTACCTTTTCTCGCAGAAAGATCTTAACTTGAGGCAACAAAGGTGGATGGAATTCTTGGCATCCTACGATTTCGAGATTTCCTATACCCCTAGCAAGGGAAATGTAGTAGTAGACGCCTTGAGTAGAAAGAAGCTGACCTTAAGCCCTCTCTTTGTAGAAAGACAGAGCTTGGAGTTGAGACGACCCGAAATCCAGTTCTCATGGAAACCAGGGTTATCTTTGGAATATAACACAGAAACAGATAATAGCAGAACAAAATTAAATAAATACACCAGATAATGAACAATAGAATATACTGGATAAAAGTAATCATCAGAGTTACACAGTATACAGGATCTTACTTAGAACAAATACAGTTCAGCTATACATAAATGTCTACAGCGGAAATAAACAAAATATGTACAATAGGAGCTGAACAGCATAAAAAGAGATAAATGATAGAATCCATCTTCAGCTCCAGCTATCCAGAAAGAACCAGCTAAACCTGAATACAAGGCTGCCCGTGTAGAAAAAGGGGCACCCGAGTTTGAGAGTGAAACAAACTACGAGTCAGTCATGAGACTGGTATGAGAAATCTACTCAACACATATATAAAATGGCTAATCACAGGACCACGCCACTTTCGTGGAACGGGTTTACTCCATTGGATTGCCACTGCTTTAAAACAAATCTTTCTTTTAAACATCGATATGCTTTTTATAAAAATGAAGCCGTTATAAGACTCAGTTCCCATCACACAATGCAACGCAAACCGGAGGATAGAGTTTTTACCTTATAACGGCCAAATATGCTTGATACGAATAAAACAAAGGCATTTGATATTATTGCTAGTGTTTATATGTTTTGAAAACAATTTCAAATCATAACTATCAATCATAGACGGCATTAATGCCCCATACCACTATGTCGCCATATATAGATATACAATCAAAACCACACGATGTCGTATTTGGAAATTGGATTTCCGTCATGAACCAAGGCAAAAGATAGTCCTTACCGAATTCGAGACAATCTAGCCTACCATGTCTCAGGATCAGAGCTCGAGTGACCCTAGGAGCGACAGGGCCGGTCCATCGATGTGGATTAAAATGCCTGAGCAATACATTTCCCCGCCCTTTGGGGCGCAAACGAGCCAACGAATGACTCCATCGGACCCGGATCGTCCGATCAAACCGAGGCGCCTCGCAACAACAACAACCATATAGGTGAAAAGTATATAAATGTCAGGGCTGGTAGGTCACTGACACCACCCTAGCTAGAAAGAAATGCATGCCCTCCCTGAGGTCCTTCCTCCCGTTTCTGGTTCATACCTGGGTGTGAGGCTCGCGAATTCACGTTATACACAAAGCTATGCCACACAGGCGGTGCTTTGATCATCTCCACAAGGCTTTGCTTTTCAACAGAAGCCCTGATCACTGCATCTTAGCATGCCACACAGGCAATTCATGCAATGCGACTGATGTCCATCGATATACAACCTCTGAGCTCGTGCGTTTCAGAGAAGGGCGTTAAGCAAAAGAATTAATTCTCCGCCGCCAAACAGATGTATATTTAATAGAAATCAATCAACACAGAATAAAATCCAATGTCAGACACACAGTCCATTTACAAGTCCGTTCTGGGTCTGAACGAAACCGGAGGCACTAAATACCTCGCAAACCCTTCGATCACCACGTACGTCTGAACAATCACCACTCATTATCCATATTTCGGGATGCCTCCCAATCAGGTCCTCGGTTACCATCCAAACGAGGTGAAGATCTCCGGTCTTCGACCGTCGTCTTCATCTTCGAATTTCAATCGTCGGTCAATTATTTGAAATGAGAATTAACTCGGCCTTTTCAAATAATTCACGTATATTTAGAATTTCAAATCAATTTATTTCAATGGTTAAATTATTCGACAACACCAATTGTGTTCTTTAATGTAATTTTCACACCAAACACATTCAACCATCAAAAGCCACATAAATCAAGCAAATTCAGTTTATTTCCATTCCATATCGCTTATGATATTTTATAACTATTTATCGCTATTTTTATTTATTTTAAAATAGCTAATTTATTCAAAACGACGCTTCGAGCCATAAAGCGGCCGTGGCACTGTTTTTCTTCAGATTTGATTTACACATATCTGAAAATCTAACCGTTGGATCTTCACAAAATTTACATCATTAGAAAGGTCTTTTCAAAACGAATCCATCGGTTCCAGTTTTGGGAAAATCCGACGGTCGGATTTCCCGGTACAATCGTTGTAATTTTCGATTTCAAAATACGAACTGCAGCGTCGTTATTCGATTAAATATATAATTATATTTATATATATATAAATATAATCGCTTCTGGCGCTGTTTTCCTTCAGATTTGAATTAAACATTCCAGACAATCCAACCGTTGGATTTTTACAAGGTTGGTGCCGTTGGGAAGATATTTCCAAGGCGAACCCGACGGTTGAGGTTTCGGGAAAATCCAACGGTCGGATTTCCCGCACTAGTTGTTTGAAATCACGGTTTCAAAATACGAACTGCACGGCCACGTTTCGTTTTAATTTTATTTATATTTATATAATTATATAAATATAGTTCACTCAACAATTTCAATATCGTTTTCACTTCAAATATTTCACTAACGCCTTAAAATTTTGGAAAATTTCGCCATAACCTCCCCTGTACCGGGAGCATCGGGAAATCGCAAATAGCTTTCCCGGTCCTTCTAATCTCAAAAAGAAAAAGAAAAAGCCAAGCGGCTAGCCAACAGGCTCATAAAATCATCACCCAAACAAAACAGTAAATGTGTACCTATTTGTCGGGCACAAAATTTTATTCCTCTTCTCTAGCCCCTTTGCTATAACCTGTTCAATGAATATGCATGTACATATATATACAGTTCTTATCATTTATCATTTTCTATTCAACTTCATATTTGATTTCTATTTGGTTTAAAAACACCATTCATTCTAATGTTACATACATAGGTGCAAATCATTTCATTAGCTAATTAATGAATATTTCAACTCATATATGTTTATTTTGAACAAGTGGCTATTTTTAACACTTCACATTTCAACGATTTATGCATACAATAAAAATGTGATTTTTATTGTAAAACAATTCATTTCAAAACACTATTATTTTATATATTTCATATTGGTGATAAAAATAGGATTTATGAAACAAATTCTTTCAAAACGAGATTATTTTACACATTTCATATAGTCGATAAAAGGTGATTTTTATTATCAAACAATTTATTTCAAAATATGAATACCATTCAACACATGAATTTCTAATCAACGAATGAATATCGATTTAACACATGAAGGTTTTCTATAGTTTCTATATATAGATAAAAATGTGATTTTTATATTTAAAACGTGAATACCATTCAACACATGAATTTCTAATCAACGAATGAATCAATTCAACACATGAAGGTTTTCTATAGTTTCTATATATAGATAAAAATGTGATTTTTATATTTAAAACACGAATACCATTCAACACATGAATTTCTAATCAACGAATGAATATCAATTCAACACATGAAGGTTTTCTATAGTTTCTATATATAGATAAAAATGTGATTTTTATATTTAAAACGCGAATACCATTCAACACATGAATTTCTAATCAACGAATGAATATCAATTCAACACATGAAGGTTTTCTATTCAATGAATAAATATAGTTTAAGCAAATGAAAATAATTCAAACACATGAATATTATTCAAAATTTCGGCAGCATAACGGCAGGGTAGTTAAAACCGGGACCGTCCCTAGTACGGCTCCTCGCTCTACCTTAAAATCTCGCGGTTTTTGACAATGGGGATCATGCATCTAGTTCGCACGCAGGCGGCATGTATATATTTATTTCATTTCATTTCCACAAAACTAATCCTATGTGGTTTCAACCAAATATTTCTCAACCACAAATGGGTATTTTTCAACCACAATCAGCCAATATCAACCACCAACAATCCCAAACAACCATTCGCTATCAATCAATTTTCACAACAATTTCAATCAATAAATATCGTCCATGGTTTGTGGACGAGGGGCGTATATATATATATATATATATATATTTATTTATTTATTTATTTATATATAGCAATTCACTTTTATTTCAACACATATATATATAGCTAGAAAAAGAAATTGAAGAGTGAGAAATTCTCACAGAATAGCTAATTCAATCCCACGACTCTTCTTTGCATAATTCTTCGCCAATCTCGCCTTTTGTCGCTTTCGTTGCCCGTATTCACTACATATGTAAAGATCGAATTTTTACTTCTTTATTTCAATAAAAATCATATTTTTATTCTGCGACTTCTATTTTTAAAAACAATGTACATTTTATAGTTCAAAACAAAGCAAATTTTATAGTTCAAAAATCTCTATGCTAATTTTATTTTTGAAAAAAAATATGCTAATTTTATTTTTGAAAAAAATATGCTAATTTTATTTTGAAGTCATAGTCTATTTATATTTTCTAAAACAAATTCTATTTTATATTTTCTATTTGAAAGTATTTTATTTTTATTTTCAAATCAAAGACATTTTTATTTCTAATCTATAAAAATTTGATTTCAGGTTTAAAGACGCTTTGATTTCAGTTTTAAAAACACTTTGATTTCAGTTTTAAAAACACTTTTATTTCAGTTTTAAAAACACTTTTATTTCAGTTTTAAAAACACTTTTATTTCAGTTTTAAAAACACTTTTATTTCAGTTTTAAAAACACTTTTATTTCAGTTTTAGAACAACTGATTTAAATAAATGGGGAAACAAAGGGAAGGTCACTTACCTTCTGTATCGTGCTCGTATCGCACTCCAGCCCTAGGGGTCGAAATTACAGCCGCCACGTCAGCTCTGACGGTGATCAGTCCTTGCCACGGCGTCGAGCTTCGAGAGAGCTTCCTGAAGGTGCCTGGAACGTCGAACTCGGTGGCTCCTCTGATGCTAGCGACGAGCTCGACAGCGACGCCTTTGCGCTCTGATTCCAGGCGCTACACTTAACGAGGGATGATCAAACCAGCGGGGATTCAAGGATCACAAAAGTCACTTTAAAAATTGTTTTGTTTTCTTGCTGTATTTCGATCGGAGTTTGAAGAAAAAGGAGATTGAATTTTCGAGCTTCGGAGCGGTCGATTTGGGAGGGTGGCTGTTGCTTTACGATGTGGCTAGGGTTAAAGGTAGTTGGGCCCTTTTATATAAATTATATTTTGTTATTTCAATCCTTTTAATTCGTAAATTACTTGATTAACATCACGAACTCCAAATGAATTCCAACGACTGTCGCCCCTAGGTAATTACCCCTACTCCGGTCACAATGGGATATGTTTCGTAAGCCAATTTGGCCGTTACGATAAGTTTCCGTTAAATTTACATTTAAATCACTATATTGAATTTTAAACGTACATTTCAAATTACCAGGGTCACATACGGACTCGAAAAATTCCAGAAAAATATTTTCTAGCTTCGTATTGACGATACGGTCCTAACAAAACTAGTTTCATCGAATTCTGAGACCGTTTGAAAAATGGCCAATTTCCAGTCGATTAAAATCAACTGAAACTGGTCAAACGCGTTTTCTTTTGCCATGCTCACATATTGATTCGAAAAATTATGAAATTTGAAACCTAGCAACAATATGACATCACGAATCCAACAAAAGTGGTTTCCTCGAATTCTGACATCGTTTGCAAAATGTCCATTTTTAAGGGCCTGAATTCTATAGCGACTATTCAGAATTTTCAATTGGACATATCTTTTGATTCCCGCTATGAAATTTCGATTTTTCAGATTCGTTAGAAAGGTATTCACTAACAGATTTAAATATTTTTGGTTTCACTAAAATCCGAATTGTTTTGCACCCGGTACAGTCTGACAAAGTTTGAATTCAATTTTTGAAACTGCCACGCCATTTCAGGCCTTGTTTATAATTATAATTAATTATATTCGTTTTCAATTGTCGATTCAAACTCAGTTTTCATCGCCATTATTTAAAATATTTATTTTAAATATTTAAAATCCATTATTTTAGCCAATTTAAAAATTTTAAATTGGTTCAGATTTTTCGGGTCGTTACAATCTCCCCCACTTAAAACTTTTCGTCCCCGAAAAGGAACAAAGTCGAAAGTGGTTTGATAAATCTACAATCACACAACACAACAACCAATCCAATTGTTTTTAACCTCCAAAAATATACTAATCAAATCCTATACCCTTTTAAAAAAAATCATTCAGACTATATAATTAAAAGTGCACATCTATGAAAAGAAAATAACAACAGAGTAGAGAATTGAATGGTAGTGCAAAGTATGGTAAATATACCTTGCACCGGAGTCAATCAGAGATATCTACTCGGCATCTAGGATAAGCTTTCTGAATGCTCTCCTCCGTTTCCCAAGTACAATCTCGCGGATCTCCACTCCATTGCACTTTGACTAAGCGAACCTTCTTGTTCCTCAGCTCTTTGGTTTCTTTGCCTATTATCTTTAGCGGCTCTCTTCTCACAGCTAATTCTGGGGTTATTTCAATGTCATGTTGAGCTGCTTCTTCCACGATCAAGTCTGGATCATGGACGTGCTTTCGAAGTTGAGATATGTGAAATACATCATGAATTTCAGGCAACCAATTAGGCAGTTTGACTCTATAAGCAAGAGTACCGATCCGTTCCAGAATAGGAAACAGACCAATGAATTTGGGCGCTAACTTTCCAGTTTTACCGAACCGGATAACTCCTCTCATCGGTGATACTTTCAAATATACATAGTCGCCAACTTCAAAGGATATATCTCTTCTTCTTCTATCGGCATAGCTCTTTTGTCGGCTTTGAGCGGCGAGTAATCGCTTTTTAATAAAATCGACTTTGTCGGCAGCTTCGCGAAGCATATCAGGCCCTAACACAAGTCTATTTCCAGGCTCGACCCAACAAGCAGGAGATCGGCACGGTCTACCATACAATGCTTCGAATGGCGACATTGTCAGACTCGCCTGGTAGCTGTTGTTATAAGAGAATTCAGCCAAATGCAGATGGTCTTCCCATGCTCCATCGAAATCTAGAATACAAGCCCGCAATAGATCTTCTAAAATGCGATTCACCCTCTCAGTCTGACCGTCTGTCTGAGGATGATAAGCGGTGCTCAAGTTCAACTTCGTTCCCAGCTCGACTTGAAATGCTTCCCAGAATTTGCTAGTGAATATTGTATCTCTATCACTTACTATACTGAGCGGCACTCCATGTAGTCTAACTATTTCCCTGAAGTATATCTGCGCCAGACTCTGAGCGGTTCTGTTTGATCTGACAGGTATGAAATGGGCGGTCTTCGTGAAGCGATCTACGATCACCCAAATACTGTCATTTCCTTTTCTGGTTCTGGGCAAACCATCAATGAAATCCATAGAAATATGTTCCCACTTCCAACCAGGAACTTCTAGTGGTTGTAACAGTCCAGCTAGTTTCTGTTGGTCGCTCTTGACTAGTTGGCAAGAAGGGCATCGGCTAACATATATTGAAACGTCTCTCTTCATAGCCTTCCACCAGAATGTTCTTTTGAGATCGTTATACATTTTGGCCACGCCAGGATGGATACTCAGCTTGGACTTGTGACACTCGTCTAACACTTCCCTTTTTAACTCCGGGACGTCGGGAACACAAATCCTTCCTTTCAATCTCAAGGTCTCGTCGTTATCTATTTGGAAACACGAGGGTTCGCCTTTCTGGATCCTTTTGATCATATCCTTAATAAAATTATCCTCCTTCTGAAGAATAGATATTTTGTCAATCAAGGATGTCGTGATAATAAAGCTGGCGATCATTACATTCTTTCGGCTCAGCGCATCGGCCACGAAATTGGCTTTCCCGGGAGTATATATAATTTCAAAGTCATATGCTGCCAGAAACTCCAGCCAACGCTGCTGCCTCAAATTTAAGTCCTTCTGAGTGAACAAATACTTTAACGACTGGTGATCTGTAAACAGTTCAAATCTCTCGCCCAGAAGATAGTGTCTCCAGATCTTCAAAGAGAATATGATAGCCAATAACTCAAGATCATGAGTTACATAGTTTTTCTCGTGCGGTTTCAGTTGACGGCTAGCATAAGCAATCACTTGGCCTCTTTGCATTAACACTGCGCCAAAGCCTTCTCTAGAAGCATCAGTCCAGACTTTTAAATCCTAGTTGCCATCGATGATGGTTAACACTGGAGCAGTCGTTAGTCTTAACTTTAGCTCTTCGAAAGCTTCCTCACTTTCTGGAGTCCATTTGAATTTAGAATGCTTCTTTGTAAGCTTCGTTAAGTGACCAGATATCTTCGAAAAGTCTTTAACGAACTTTCGGTAATAGCTAGCCAATCCGAGAAAACTGCGGACTTCAGTGGGGGTACTGGGCTGTTTCCAATTCTGAATGGCTGTGATTTTACTTGGATCCACAGCGATTCCTTTCGATACAACATGGCCCAGAAATTTCACTTCATCTTTCCAGAATATACATTTAGAAAACTTGGCTTTTAACACATTCCTTCTCAGGATTTCTAACACTTGTTCCAAATGTTTTTCATGCTCGGCCTTTGATTTAGAGAAGATTAGAATATCATCAATAAAAACCAGAACAAATTTATTCAATACTCCTCTGAATACTCTGTTCATTAGATCGACGAAGTAAGCGGGAGCGTTACATAAGCCGAACGGCATTACTAACCACTCGTAGAATAAGTCGGGGCCTCTGAACGCTGTCATTGGAACACACTCTTTGGCAATTCGAAGTTGATGGAAGCCTGTAGCTAGGTCCATTCATGAGAATACTTGTGCTCCATTTAATCGATCTAACAAATCATCAATCCACGGCAATGGATATTTGTTCTTTATTGTCTGCTTGTTCAGATCACGATAATCCACACATAGACGTAGAGTACCGTCAGATTTCGGGACAAACACCACTGCTGCACCCCAATCAGAGAAACTAGGCCTGATCAGACCTTTCCATACCAGCTGTCGTGTTTGATTGTCTAATTCCTCCTTCTCTTTCAAGGACATTCTTCGAATAGCGTGAACTACCGCCCTTGCATTCGGAATTAAAGCAATTTTGTAATCTATTTCTCTCTGCGGAGGTAAGCGAACAACTTCCTCGAACACATCTGCATAGTTTTTGATGACAGGAATGTCTTTGATGAGGTCAGGAATATTCTCTGCGACCTCAGGGATATTTTCTATTTGAGCTGGAGAAACATCGAGAGCTGACCAGAAATCTTTTCTATTTGAAGTCGGGCCTTCACATGGTATGGTTATATAATTCCCAGATTGGGCCTTTGCTTTAACCACTCTCTCGGCGCATTTAACTTCAGCTTCATATCTAGTTAGCCAGTCCAATCCCAAAATAAGATCGAATTCATTAAAATTCATGACGATAGAGATAATAGGGAATTTATAGCAAGAAAAAGAGACAGGTACTACACAAATCCAACTAAGATCAATGGAACCCCCAACTTGATTTTGGACAATCATTGGTTCTTTGAGCTTCTTCAATCTCAAATCCAACTTCTTGACTGCACTCTTTGCAATAAAGCTTCGTGACGTGCCTGTGTCAAACAGTACTTTAACTGGAATGTTTTTGACATTGAGCGTGCCTTCCAAAACATCAGACCTTTCCTGAGCAGACGAAGATTTAGGCACTTCTGCCACTTCATTTACATGTACTGCTTCAGGTTTTCGGAATAGCGGGCAGGCCTTTGAAAGATGACCGGATTGATGGCATTGACTGCACTTCCTATTCTCTAGGAAATTCATCCCGGATTTAGACCTGCCATCCTTTCGTCTATTCGAAGATCTGCAGTTTCTCATCGAATGCCCTTGCTGATCACACTTAAGGCATACGATTGGCTTTACCTTTTTCTGATTGATCTTTGGCCTCTTCATGACTTCAGCCTTCGTGCTGACCTCAGGCTGCCTATTTGCCTCTGGGCTATCAGCTTCAAATTTTCTTTTGCTGCTAGAACTGATTTCTGCTTCGTCTCGCAACATACCTTTCATATGGAGGTCTTCATACTGATAAGCCATATAAATCATTTCTGAGAAAGGAAGCTTCACATGCCCCAATACTTTATTCTGATATTTCCTTTGAAGCCCATGAATAAATCTCAGATTTTTCCTCTTTGGGTCTTGAATCAGATGAGGAGCAAAGTGAGCAAGTTCGTTGAATTTCTTATGATATTCTGGGATGGTCATATCTCCTTGTATTAGATAAGAAAATTCATCACCTAATCTCTCGGTTGCTTCGAGAGGAGTAAATTTTTCCTTGAAAATCACTTTGAATCTGTCCCAGGTGATATCACCTTCTGGATTATCTTTGATGATCGTTTCCCACCAGATTAAAGCTTCTTCTTTGAGCGCCCAAGATGCTACTAACCGTTTCTGGTCATCTCTAAGCTGGATATGCTCAAAGATTCTTTCGACAGAACTCATCCAAGCTTGAGTTTGAATTATAGATTCATTGCCCGAGAACTATGCTCCGCCCAGATTTCGATATCTCTTAAATAGAGCCTCTAGATCGGGTTCTGCATTTCCCCTGTTTCTGACACTCATTTTCTAGTACTTCTGCAAATAGCAGATCAAGTGTCAGGTCAACAGGAAAGATATTTCAAAATATAGAGACAAATACTTGAATGTAAATGTGTCTATCGAGGTGTAATTTCATTCTGCTTTACTCATACTAGGATATTGCTAATCCTATCTGTATAGAGTTACCCGTCCTAGAACACTACAGGTTCTATTTCTGACGAGTTCGTTCAAATGTTATATTCCAGAACTAAGCTTAACCAAAGCTCTGATACCACGTTGAGACGACCCGAAATCCCATTCTCACGGAAACCAGGGTTATCTTTGGAATATAACACAGAAACAGATAATAGCAGAACAAAATTAAATAAATACACCAGATAATGAACAATAGAATATACTGGATAAAAGTAATCATCAGAGTTGCACAGTATACAGGATCTTACTTAGAACAAATACAGTTCAGCTATACATAAATGTCTACAGCGGAAATAAACAAAATATGTACAATAGGAGCTGAACAGCATAAAAAGAGATAAATGATAGAATCCATCTTCAGCTCCAGCTATCCAGAAAGAACCAACTAAACCTGAATACAAGGCTGCCCGTGTAGAAAAAGGGGCACCCGAGTTTGAGAGTGAAACAAACTACGAGTCAGTCATGGGACTGGTATGAGAAATATACTCAACACATATATAAAATGGCTAATCACAGGACCACGCCACTTTCGTGGAACGGGTTTACTCCATTGGATTGCCAGTGCTTTAAAAACAAATCTTTCTTTTAAACATCGATATGCTTTTTATAAAAATGAAGCCGTTATAAGACTCAGTTCCCATCACACAATGCAACGCAAACCGGAGGATAGAGTTTTTACCTTATAACGGCCAAATATGCTTGATACGAATAAAACAAAGGCATTTGATATTATTGCTAGTGTTTATATGTTTTGAAAACAATTTCAAATCATAACTATCAATCATAGACGGCATTAATGCCTCATACCACTATGTCGCCATATATAGGTATACAATCAAAACCGCACATTCACGTATTTGGAAATTGGATTTCCGTCCTGAACCAAGGCAAAAGATAGTCCTTACCGAATTCGAGACAATCTAGCCTACCATGTCTCAGGATCAGAGCTCGAGTGACCCTAGGAGCGACAGGGCCGGTCCACCGATGTGGATTAAAATGCCTGAGAAATATGTTTCCCCGCCCTTTGGGGTGCAAACGAGCCAACGAATGACTCCATCGGACCCGGATCGTCCGATCAAACCGAGGCGCCTCGCAACAGCAACAACCACATAGGTGAAAAGTATATAAATGTCAGGGCTGGTAGGTCACTGACACCACCCTAGCTAGAAAGAAACGCATGCCCTCCCTGAGGTCCTTCCTCCCGTTTCTGGTTCATACCTGGGTGTGAGGCTCGCGAATTCACGTTATAGACAAAGCTATGCCACACAGGCGGTGCTTTGTTCATCTCCACAAGGCTTTGCTTTTCAACAGAAGCCCTGATCACTGCATCTTAGCATGCCACACAGGCAATTCATGCTATGCGACTGATGTCCATCGATATACAACCTCTGAGCTCGTGCGTTTCAGAGAAGGGCGTTAAGCAAAAGAATTAATTCTCCGCTGCCAAACAGATGTATATTTAATAGAAATCAATCCACACAGAATAAAATCCAATGTCAGACACACAGTCCATTTACAAGTCCGTTCTGGGTCTGAACGAAACCGGAGGCACTAAATACCTCGCAAACCCTTCGATCACCACGTACGTCTGAACAATCACCACTCATTATCCATATTTTGGGATGCCTCCCAATCAGGACCTCGGTTACCATCCAAACGAGGTGAAGATCTCCGGTCTTCGACCGTCGTCTTCATCTTCGAATTTCAATCGTCGGTCAATTATTTGAAATGAGAATTAACTCGGCCTTTTCAAATAATTCACGTATATTTAGAATTTCAAATCAATTTATTTCAATGGTTAAATTATTCGACAACACCAATTGTGTTCTTTAATGTAATTTTCACACCAAACACATTCAACCATCAAAAGCCACATAAATCAAGCAAATTCAGTTTATTTCCATTCCATATCGCTTATGATATTTTATAACTATTTATCGCTATTTTTATTTATTTTAAAATAGCTAATTTATTCAAAACGATGCTTCGGGCCATAAAGAGGCCGTGGCGCTGTTTTTCTTCAGATTTGATTTACACATATCTGAAAATCTAACAATTGGATCTTCACAAAATTTACATCATTAGAAAGGTCTTTTCAAAACGAATCCATCGGTTCCAGTTTCGGGAAAATCCGACGGTCGGATCTCCCGGTACAAACGTTTGAATTTTCGATTTCAAAATACGAACTACAGCGTCGTTATTCGATTAAATATATAATTATATTTATATATATATAAATATAATCGCTTTTGGCGCTGTTTTTCTTCAGATTTGAATTAAACATTCCAGACAATCCAACCGTTGGATTTTTGCAAGGTTGGTGCCGTTGGGAAGATATTTCCAAGGCGAACCCGACGGTTGAGGTTTCGAGAAAATCCAACGGTCGGATTTCCCGCACTAGTTGTTTGAAATCACGGTTTCAAAATACGAACTGTACGGCCACGTTTCGTTTTAATTTTATTTATATTTATATAAGTATATAAATATAGTTCATTCAACAATTTCAATATCGTTTTCACTTCAAATATTCCACTAACGCCTTAAAATTTTGGAAAATTTCGCCATAACCTCCCCTGCAACGAGAGCATCGGGAAATCGCAAATAGCTTTCCCGGTCCTTCTAATCTCAAAAAGAAAAAGAAAAAGCCAAGCGGCTAGCCAACAGGCTCATAAAATCATCACCTAAACAAAACAGTAAATGTGTACCTATTTGTCGGGCACAAAATTTTATTCCTCTTCTCTAGCCCCTTTGCTATAACCTGTTCAATGAATATGCATGTACATATATATACAGTTCTTATCATTTATCATTTTCTATTCAACTTCATATTTGATTTCTATTTGGTTTAAAAACACCATTCATTCTAATGTTACATACATAGGTGCAAATCATTTCATTAGCTAATTAATGAATATTTCAACTCATATATGTTTATTTTGAACAAGTGGCTATTTTTAACACTTCACATTTCAACGATTTATGCATACAATAAAAATGTGATTTTTATTGTAAAACAATTCATTTCAAAACACTATTATTTTATATATTTCATATTGGTGATAAAAATAGGATTTTTCTTATGAAACAATTTCTTTCAAAACGAGATTATTTTACACAGTTCATATAGTCGATAAAAGGTGATTTTTATTATCAAACAATTTATTTCAAAATATGAATACCATTCAACACATGAATTTCTAATCAACGAATGAATATCGATTCAACACATGAAGGTTTTCTATAGTTTCTATATATAGATAAAAATGTGATTTTTATATTTAAAACGCGAATACCATTCAACACATGAATTTCTAATCAACGAATGAATATCAATTCAACACATGAAGGTTTTGTATAGTTTCTATATATAGATAAAAATGTGATTTTTATATTTAAAACGCGAATACCATTCAACACATGAATTTCTAATCAACGAATGAATATCAATTCAACACATGAAGGTTTTCTATAGTTTCTATATATAGATAAAAATGTGATTTTTATATTTAAAACGCGAATACCATTCAACACATGAATTTCTAATCAACGAATGAATATCAATTCAACACATGAAGGTTTTCTATTCAATGAATAAATATAGTTTAAGCAAATGAAAATAATTCAAACACATGAATATTATTCAAAATTTCGGCAGCATAACGGCAGGGTAGTTAAAACCGGGACCGTCCCTAGTACGGCTCCTCGCTCTACCTTAAAACCTCGCGGTTTTTGACAATGGGGATCATGCATCTAGTTCGCACGCAGGCGGCATGTATATATTTATTTCATTTCATTTCCACAAAACTAATCCTATGTGGTTTCAACCAAATATTTCTCAACCACAAATGGGTATTTTTCAACCACAATCAACCAATATCAACCACCAACAATCCCAAACAACCATTCGCTATCAATCAATTTTCACAACAATTTCAATCAATAAATATCGTCCATGGTTTGTGGACGAGGGGCGTATATATATATATATATATATATATATATATATATATATATATATATAGCAATTCACTTTTATTTCAACACATATATATATAGCTAGAAAAAGAAATTGAAGAGTGAGAAATTCTCACAGAATAGCTAATTCAATCCCACGACTCTTCTTTGCATAAATCTTCGCCAATCTTGCCTTTTGTCGCTTTCGTTGCCCGTATTCACTACATATGTAAAGATCGAATTTTTACTTCTTTATTTCAATAAAAATCATATTTTTATTCTGCGACTTCTATTTTTAAAAACAATGTACATTTTATAGTTCAAAACAAAGCAAATTTTATAGTTCAAAAATCTCTATGCTAATTTTATTTTTGGAAAAAAATATGATAATTTTATTTTTGAAAAAAATATGGTAATTTTATTTTGAAGTCATAGTCTATTTATATTTTCTAAAACAAATTCTATTTTATATTTTCTATTTGAAAGTATTTTATTTTTATTTTCAAATCAAAGACATTTTTATTTCTAATCTATAAAAATTTGATTTCAGGTTTAAAGACGCTTTGATTTCAGTTTTAAAAACACTTTTATTTCAGTTTTAAAAACACTTTTATTTCAGTTTTAAAAACCCTTTTATTTCAGTTTTAAAAACACTTTTATTTCAGTTTTAAAAACACTTTTATTTCAGTTTTAAAACAACTGATTTAAATAAACGGGGAAACAAAGGGAAGGTCACTTACCTTTTGTATCGTGCTCGTATCGCACTCCAACCCTAGGGCTCGAAATTACAGCCGCCACGTCAACTCTGACGGTGATCAGTCCTTGCCACGGCGTCGAGCTTCGAGAGAGCTTCCTGAAGGTGCCTGGAACGTCGAACTCGGTGGCTCCTCTGATGCTAGCGACGAGCTCAACGGCGACGCCTTTGCGCTCTGATTCCAGGCGCTACACTTAACGAGGGATGATCAAACCAGCAGGGATTCAAAGATCACAAAAATCACTTTAAAAATTGTTTTGTTTTCTTGCTGTATTTCGATCGGAGTTTGAAGAAAAAGGAGATTGAATTTTCGATCTTCGGAGCGGTCGATTTGGGAGGGTGGCTGCTGCTTTACGATGTGGCTAGGGTTACGGGTAGTTTGGCCCTTTTATATAAATTATATTTTATTATTTCAATCCTTTTAATTCGTAAATTACTTGATTAACATCACGAACTCCAAATGAATTCCAACGACTGTCGCCCCTAGGTAATTACCCCTACTCCGGTCACAATGGGATATGTTTCGTAAGCCAATTCGGCCGTTACGATAAGTTTCCATTAAATTTACATTTAAATCACTATATTGAATTTTAAACGTACATTTCAAATTACCGGGGTCACATACGGACTCGAAAAATTCCAGAAAAATATTTTCTAGCATCGTATTGACGATACGGTCCTAACAAAACTAGTTTCGTCGAATTATGAGACCGTTTGAAAAATGGCCAATTTCCAGTCGATTAAAATCAACTGAAACTGGTCAAACGCGTTTTCTTTTGCCATGCTCACATATTGATTCGAAAAATTATGAAATTTGAAACCTAGCAACAATTTGACATCACGGATCCAACAAAAGTGGTTTCGTCGAATTCTGATATCGTTTGCAAAATGTCCATTTTTAAGGGCCTGAATTCCATAGTGACTATTCAGAATTTTCAACTGGGCATATCTTTTGATTCTTGCTATGAAATTTCGATTTTTCAGATTCGTTAGAAAGGTATTCACTAACAGATTTAAATATTTTTGGTTGCACTAAAATCCGGATTGTTTTGCACCCGGTACAGTCCGACAAAGTTTGAATTCAATTTTTGAAACTGCCACGCCATTTCAGGCCTTGTTTATTATTATAATTAATTATATTCATTTTCAATTGTCGATTCAAACTCAGTTTTCATCGCCATTATTTAAAATATTTAAAATCCATTATTTTAGCCAATTTAAAAATTTTAAATTGGTTCAGATTTTCCGGGTCGTTACAGGAGTACATAGCCAATTTTGACTTTAGACCCTCTGTCGATCATGTGACTAGTTTGTTAGCATCACTAGAGGTTCGGCCTACTCTTTTGGACTCAATAGGAACCGCGTAATGTGAAGACCCTCAGCTAGTTGATGTGATGGATAAGCTAATTAGGGGTGAGACTTCTAGTCACCTCAATAGATACTCCATCAATGATAAGGGTTGGTTAAGGCGAGATGGAAGGCTATGCGTCCCACAAGCAAGGGATTTGGTAAAGAAGGTTCTCGAAGAGGCACACCATTCCAAGTTGACCATACACCCAGGTTGAGACAAGATGTATAAAGACGTAAAGAGGGTTTTCTTTTGGAATGGCATGAAGAAGGATGTATCTGAATTCGTCTCTAAGTGCTTAGTATGCCAGCCAGTCAAGGCGGAGCAAAAGATGCCTGGTGGTTTGCTTCATCCTCTAGAGGTCCCACAGTGGAAATGGGATAGCATTTCAATGGACTTTATTGATGGGCTGCCTAGGTCAAGAAGGGGCAATACCAGTATTTGGGTAATAGTGGACAAGCTCACAAAAAGCGCTCACTTTATCCCGTTAAAAGTAGGAGGATTGCCTCATCTTTATCATCCATTTATCTTAAAGAGATGGTTCGACTCCATGGGATACCCTCCAGCATTGTGAGTGACTGAGATCCTATCTTTACGAGCGAGTTTTGGAAGAGCTTGCAAGAGGCTGTAGGCACACAGCTATGCTTAAGCATGACCTATCACCCCCAAACCGATGGTCAGACGGAAAGGGTGAACAGAGTATTAGAAGACCTCTTGAGATTATGCATTCTTGACTTCAGAGGAACATGGGAGGATCGTCTTCCTTTGGTGGAGTTTGCCTACAACAATAGCTACCAATCCACCATAGGCATGGCACCCTTCGAAGCTTTATATGGAAGACCGTGCTGATCACCAACTTGTTGGTGGGAGTCTACAGACAAGCTCATACTTGGGCCAGACATGATCAGATAAACTTCATAGAAAGTGGACTTGATACGAAGAAGGATGAAGACTGCCCAAGACAAACAGAAGTCCTACGCAGATAAAAGAAGGACCGACCTTGAGTTTGAGGTTGGAGACAGGGTTTTCCTTAAAGTATCTCTTTTGAGGAACGTCGTTCGCTTCGAATCCGTAGGAAAGTTAGCACCAAGATTTGTAGGGTCGTTTCCTATCATTGAGAAGATTGGGAAGATGGCTTACAAAGTAGAGCTGCCCGAAAGATTGGCTGGAGTTCATAATGTCCTTTACGTTATCACCTACGGAAGTGCTTACATGAGTCTGCGGAAATGGTGGAACCAAACATAATAGAGGACGTAGAAGTAGAACGAGAGGCGACTGTGAGAAGAGTTCCAACTCATATCTTGGGTACAGAAGTCAAAAAGCTACGCAACCGCGAAGTCAAACTTGTTAAAGTTCAATGGAGTGACGTTGAGGAAGACGCGACTTGGGAGACTAAGGCCAAGATACGCGCAGCCTACCCTTTTCTTTATGAGGGTACATCTTTGATCTCTTTTTCCTTAAGTTTGTTCATGCTCATATCTATCTTTTTAGTATTTTTCCTCAGTGTTGTTCTCGATCCTTAGCTAGAAACCAATGGATGTAAACATGTATTTGAAACATGTTATGATTGATGGTTGCAAGCGGTTGCTAGTGGTTGCTCGTGGATGCATATACACACGCATTAGGTGTTAGATCGGCTCAGTCACTTTCATATTTCATATGCATATATGTATTTGTATATGATTGAAACTTGATGTGTTATCATATGGACGTTGCATTTGTATGAATGATTGTGCACTCATGTAGAAAGTATGATTAGGGAAGATTGCATACATAATGGACGCATGACACTGACATAAATTGCATTAAGGAGGTCAACTGAATCAGTAGACCGCCTGATTTTGCATTAGATAAGGACATGTACACACACTATGCATATGATCATGAACCATTAGAAGTCTTTTAAGGACAATGGACGCCTGTATTTTATGGTTGAGTAGATGGACGATTGGATGGTAGGATATACGTTCTTCTTGACTTGAAGATTTCGGGGACGAAATCCTTTAAGGAGGGGAGAATGTAACACCCCGTATTTTCTGTAAACATTAAAGTAACGAATTAAAGAATAATTAATTACAAATGTGAGAACTAAGGGAAATGGGTTATGTCATTGCGTTCATCTCGGAATTCTACTTGAGATAGAGTCTGAGTTTGCGTAAATCGGACTCCGTATGAAGGAGTTATGACTTTCAGAAGATTCAAGAATTTAAATAAATAGCTCAGAATAAAGTTCAGAAAATTCAAAATTCAAAATCAGAAGCAGAAGCGGGTTGGGCGGGAAATTTCCCGCCCAAGGCCAGGTCGACCAAGAGATCTACCAGGGGGTCGACCACGGCCCATACAGGTCGCCGTGGGGTCGACCTCTCCCTCGGGTCAGATCTGAAATCCGACGTTTTTCTTCCTGTGACGATCTGTTGTGTCATTAGGGTTTGTGTGGCACGTTCTGGTTGGTTCTCTTAGGTTTGAATGGCTTTGATTTGCTCTATATTAATCTAATGGCTCCTATTAAATCAAACTTCTATATAAGCAACCTAAATCTAAACCCTAAAGCCACACAAAAATATTCATAAGACCGTCATGCTGTCAGTACTTGGCCTAGAATAGCTGCCATTCTCCTTCAACTAGAAAGCAAGTTAGGAATTACAAATCAAGTCTAATTCAACTAAGAGAATTCAACGTCTACAACAAAGGAGAGCTATTCAATTTCAGAATACAGATCCCAGAACTCAAGACTAGCCTCCTTTTTGTAGGTCCAGTTATCATTTAGACCTAAACGATATTAGAATTGTGACTAAATAACTGGATGCAGAACATCGCCTAATGTAAATCTATGCCTATCCTTTTTGTTAAAACTGAATTGATTAAGACCATGACTCTTATCATGTTTGTGATCACGTTGTATGTAATTTAATGATAAATGTTAAATGCTTTGCAATGAATCCATATGTTGTATAATTCGTCAATGACATATTATGTTGTATACTTTGGCAATGGTATAAATTGGCGATGACATATTATAATTTGGCGATGGCATATCATATTTTGTAATTTACCGATGACATACCATATTGTATAATTTGGCGATGGATATCATATTGTGTAATTTGGCGATGACATACCATATTTTATAATTTGGCGATGGATATCATATTGTGTAATTTGGCGATGACATACCATGTTGTATAATTTGGCGATGACATTTCATATCGCATGATTTGGTAATGACACCTATATGTTGTATGTCAATTTGGGAATTTTATGCAAGTTCAACCATGATCACATATATGACCAAAACTACATGCTAATATGATTAGGTTCATGTTAGATTTGATCCAACTAATTTGCAAAGTTCACAATTACATGCATAATCTTAAGTTTATGTAGTTCTATGTAAAACCCCTATTTCATGATTCATGTTGAGTAGATCAAAATTTGCAAGTTCATGTACATTGTTATATGCCAAATTCATATGACACATGCGTAGTTAGATCCATATTTTTATGATGTTGGAATTATTACATGTTCCTCTTTTTCCCCTTTTGTGTATAAGTTAGGCTATGTATCGAGCCTAACATTTTATGTGATTTATGCGAACGTTTAACGGGGCTAACGTTGGGGAGAAACTTGAAATAACATATAATTGGCATATTTGGCTCATGAACATGTAAATGTTTTATGGCATAAAGTGGCATAAATTTTTATACCTAAAATTATGAACTTGATTTAAAGAGAAAGTGGGGCTTGACTTGAATGACAATAATTTACTTATAAATATAAAGAGGTAAATATGTAAATCTAGAAAAGACGAATATGCCTAACCCGAGGTTAGATTGAGTTACGGTGTAAGACTGGACGGAACCGCCCGGCACATCCAGCAACCGTAACAATATATCTAAGTGGGAGGTTAGTGCATCGAGCCCAAAGGAACCCGAGGTTAGACTGAGTTGCGGTGTAAAACTGCCCGGACCCGACCGGCACATCCAGTAACTGCAACAATACCTGTCTAACGTGAGTGGTTGGTGCTTTAATAAATGAATTAAAGCTAAGTCAGGAATGGTAGGGTTAAGTTAATTAAGGCAACACTTAACCAATGCAACATGTTAACTAAACTGATGGGTGGGGTTAGGTTAACTTGGACACTTAATCAATTTAACATGTTGACTAGGAAACCCTAGTAACGGGGACCCATTTCAGCAGTAACTGTAATGTCCTATATTTTTTGGCCATTTTATTGAAATATTTTATTTATTTACAATATTGATTTGAGTTTAAATAATGAAATTTAACCATTTTAATTTGAATATTTATTTATTTTAATATTATAATAATATTTTAATTTCGGGATATGGGGAAAATGTTGAATTTGCAATTTAAAGTGACCGGGCAATTTAAATTGGTTTAATATCGTTCGTATTGAAATTATCGTGGCGATTTCGTTTTTAAAACGACGTTATAACGTTTAATTTATAATTTAATTAAAAAATGAGCTGCAGCGGCGCGACAGTTCGTAAATTGGCGTTTTGAACTTCAAACGGCTGTACAGGACCCAATATGAGTCGGATTTTCTCAAAACAAAAAACGTCTGAATCTGTTGGATAATATTTTTCTAATGAAAGAGAAAAATCGAGTTTTCGTGTTGTAGATTTTATTTTATGTCCAAATCAAATTTTGAAAAGGTCGCTATGAAATTTCCTTTATAAATTATAACGTTATTTATATTATAAAAATGGGTTTTTAATTTTTTATAATATCAATTTGGCTTCAAACTCAACCCGAGCTATTTTATTGTGGTAGTATACGATATTCTGGTCGGGTATGGCCAATTATAATATTTTAATATTATTATATTCAGGTACTTTAAAATTGGTTTATTTTATTTGAATTGGGCGGTTGTAAAAGGGCCTTTATTCAAACGACCTTCGTTTTCGACGAAACAAATTTTATCGAGACCGCAATAGTAAATTATTGCTAAGTTTCAAGTGGCACATCAATCGGGGTTAATTTGTGAGCGCAGCAAAATAAAATACAAATAAAAACGACTATTTGAACGTGAACAAGCGTCATTTGAGCAAACGAACTCGGAATTCGGCGAAACAAGTTTCATTAGGACCGTATCGTCAAATTATACTATGTCGTCCATTCGCATCTCGAACGGGGTTTGTATGCGAGCACAGGAGCGAATAAACAACGTTCGAAATTGCGATAGACACGAAATAAAAATCATTAGTCAATATCGTTCGTCACATCAACTTAAAATAATATTATTTCATTCATAAATACACCTATTTTTCATCCTAAATCAGTCCAACCATTTTCCAGCATCCACATATTTGCAAATAAGCCCTCAATTACATTTTAATTTATTTCTTTAAATCCGTGATGAATTCGAGGGGGGTTCCAACGGCAAAGTGGTAGATCGGGGCGATACCTAGCTACTTTAAAAAGTTGGGGACTTATCGTGGTCGGAGGTAGCCGGAAATCGCGATGGACAGTGAAGATCAGTTTTCTTTCTTGGCCAAAATTATGACGATTGGGTTGATTTGAGGGATGGGACCTTGAAGGAATTAAAGAGGGGAGTCCAGGTTTTAATTTGGCGGTGGTCTCTGGTTCTCTAGTGGTCGGTGGAAGGCATGGCGAGGAGATGAACAGAGGGGTACTTTTTGGCGTTGTTTTTGAAAGTTGTGATCGGTTTTGGCCATTTTCCCGGCGATGTGGTTGTCGAGGGGGGTTGTGGCCTGAAGCAAATTGAAGGGGGTTAGGAGGTGGTCAGAACGGTGGTGGTGCGGCCTGGTACGACGGCTTGAGGTAGCGTGATTTTGGGGATGAACTGAATTGGGGGAAAGGAGAAATCAGGGCGGTCGAGGCACTGCCGGAGGTCAGCGTTCGTGGCGGTGGAGCTGGAGAGTGGCAGCTTCGACGTGGTGTGGTCAGGACCGGCGCTGGTCGTCGAAGGCGTCGCCAGCGACGATGGACAGGAGGTGGCTGGGTTGAAATGTGGGTATCGGGTTTTCATATTTGAAGAAGAAGAGAGAGATCGGGGTTAGAGCTGAAGGAAGAAGAGAAAACGCATTTTTCTTATTTGGTGCTGATGTGGCAAGTATTAACGGAAATTAAGGTAAGGTTAATTAATTAATTAATAATTTAGTTTTAATTAATAATATTATATATGTATATATGAAACTTTAAACTAGCGTATCTTTCACATATGCTAACGAAATTTAACGAAACTGGATCCGTTGGGATCGCAGAGACGAGACCTAGACAATGGCACTGACTAGGCACTGATTTGACACAGTTGAAAATCCAGCTAATTTTGAACGCTCGACTGAACTTAAAAGGAACAAACGCGTCCACCGTCAACCGAAATAAACTGGTGAGTTAATTCTCACACCTTTTGGAATCCCGTGATGTGGTAAATTCATATTAAAATATAATTTACCAGTTAAAAGTATAAATTGGTTGATTGGTTGCTATTGGCTGATTACTATTTGATTGGTTGATGTTATTTATATTTCATCGTTTTAAATTTATAGATCATATGAAATTTATTTCATATATTATTATCAAATGTATAATGAGCTATGATGCAGGGAAGAACAGGTAGGAGGGATCTGACTGGATTCCTCAAATATTATATTTGTTGTTTGTTTTATATTGATATTTGAACTGATTAAACTCCATATGGTAGAAAAACCTGTTTGAGCGCGATGGTTGAATAAATATTCACCTGTGTTGCGTTCAAAGTCAACCGACAGTGTTGATTTGGTAATTGGCAGTGAATGGCCTAAAATATGTTGTTTCAGACGCCCGTTTACCGTTCGGTGAATTGACGCAGTTTTTTAAAGTTATAAATTATTTTATAACTAAACTGAAGTTCTTCAGTCATTTCACATAAATAATTAAAGTAGAAATTAGAAAATAAATAATTTAATCGAGTTTATAAGAGAAATTATTGAAATGGTTTATGCAAGTCAAAGGTAGCAGAAACCCAAAGATTTACATACGGATAGGAGAAAAATAGAATAATTGTTTTTTAATAATTAAATAGTGATTTTAAATTAATTAAGTTATTTAATTAATTTAAAAGGGGAAATGACAAATGAAAATCATTTAACTGCTAACTGATGTGTACGATTGACAAAATCAACCGTTGTAATTAAAAAGGGGGTCTTTAAACCAGGCAAGGTTGAGAGGTTAGTAAGGGATATGATTTGGATTAGATCTAAGCTAAGTATTATAAAATGTTGAATGGGTTAGTAAAGGTGATTTGGAAGAAATTTAAACAAAGATTAAAAAGGGATTAAACCAGAACGATGACTAAAATGTTAAAGGACTGAATTAAGCGAAATAAGGCAATTGAAGCAAGGATTTCAAACACAAAGAAAATTACATACAAGAGCTTGGGTATCAAATATTGATAAATGAATTTTTGAAATAAAATCCAAGTTAAAAGGGTTTAATTGTAAAGAAGGAAATAAGCAGATTTAATTATGGAATCCAAGTAAAAGTTTTATTTTAGGAATGCCTGAATAAATGGGAATTGATTATTGGACGTAGGATTTTATTTAAAACCCAAAGGCATAAGGGAAATAATGTTCCAGGTTCAAAGTTACGTTTTAGTGAAGATTCACTTAATTAAAAGAATTAAGTAAAGATATTATCGAACAAAGAGTTCAAATGTAAGAAACGGTTTATAAAACCATATTCGAAATCAAGATGGTAAACAAGATTTTATAAGGATTTAAGTTACGAACTGGTATTCATTCTGAGATAAGAACGTTGTCGATCAAGGTCTGAGAGGTAAATAAAATACCCCAACTTAAACGGCTTCATTATTGTCGAGGAATGGTATTGGTTTGAAACGAATAAAAGGTGTTGAAATTAGTATGGTATTTCCATACGAGATGTAATGAACATAAGTGCGAGATTTTTGATTATAAATATTACTACAATAGTGGTTTCAATATAAATATGAAAGTTTGGTTTAAATTATATAATCGACATTTACCTTAACCATATTAGAATTGGTAATTTGTTTCATACCATTAAGTATATATATGTGTATATATCGAGATGATTGAATATAAGAAAATGAGATAAGGGTTTTGAAGAAATACCTCGATATTTACGAAGGAAATAATCTATATATATGGTTATAAAATAGTTAAAATAGTTTTGTTATAATATAATTAAATTAAGTGAAATGTTTCCAATGTATTGGAAGGTTAGAAGTTTATTAACTATTTTGTTAAATATATTTTTAAGAGGTCAAGCAGTGCCAAGTACTGAATCAGCAACTCGTTTCATTCACACATTTGTTATTTGATAGTTAAATCACCGACTATCAAACCTGACCAATACGATTATTGGTATGGAAAGACCGGGATCGAATTTATATTCGAAAACCATTCCGACCAACAAATAAGTGAAGATATTAGAAGAAGATCGAGATGGAGCATGGAAGACCGTAGATCTTCATAAACGGAAGAACCACTAAGATTCTCTGCCTTGCAAGCAGAGATAAAATGTGATTCTGTCGTGGTTGGAATCTATGGATTGCAAGGACTTCTCGCTATTGATCCTTGGGGTGATTCCTATATGAGATACAGTAGGAGAGTGCCTTCGGTTCATCCTGTTCCTGGATGACTTTATGGACGAGTGTGTGACAGAGTATTTCCAAAGGGGTCACGTACGTTGATTTCTTCAAACGTATTTCTGTTGATGGCGGAGAAGGCCTTACACCTTCTCTTAGCTAACCGCAGAGTATTTTTTTGGACGTCAATTAGTGATATCTGGTGGATCTGACGATGTGGCATTCAAAGTGAATGGTAGCCAGATGTTTTCAAGAATAAATTCTAGCCTCAAGCCTCATCAACCGGGAAATGACAAAAATCGGGCAGGCAACATGGCTATGTGGGTCGCTCCCATTAGGGTGTATAATCACCTATCTAGAGAAATTCCATTTTTCTTGTTTAATCTATATTCGATGATGTCCCTTTTCGGGAGGCGGTTGCTGATCCCAACCGTCGGGGGTATACATTCGATACACTCAAGCGAAATGAGTGGTCGATCATGTGTGGGCCGGGTTGCAAGACGTTCTTGTTGAACCCAGTGTATTCGCCTCTAGAGATACACAAGTGGAAGGTGGTCCCATACCTTGTCATGGTTGGAATCCAATATCCAATAAGCGCCCGTGGTTTTCGATTGTATAATATATATGTGGAGCGTGAGATGCAAGCGTTCCGCTAGATTGTTAATTATTTGTATTTAGACACTATGATAATATCAGAATAAGTTATGATTTCAAATACGTTTTGGGTTATAGTAAGGTAAAAACCATCCGTGTTTATGTGTGGGCTGATCTTACTATTATCCTTTGATTTCATAAAAGATTTTCCAAAGTTAAACAAGTTGTGTGTTCAGTGAATTTATCACTGAAAGTATTCCAGAATGACCCGGTGTATATTGCTTTTCCTCAAATGTGCCCGGGTCAGACCGAGTATATTTCCAGGTTAGGTTTCGCTTGGAGTTTCAGGAGCTAGAAGCAGGAGGCTTCACCGCTAGTTATATAAAGTTATTATTCCGTTGTGTCTGATATATGTTGTACTTTGATGGTTGGTATGTATATACAGTTCTTTTGTATAAAAGATTTGTGTTATTATATTTTATCTGTTCCGCTGTGAGATTCTGATGTGATGTTCTTCTTCTTTCTTCTATTCTAATATTCTTTCTTTCTATTTCTCATCCTCTAACTTCTTTATATTAACAATCTGGGATTCGATACTTGGATTTTTGGCAAGTTATACGGGTTGTGTATTATTGTCGAAAATTCGAGCGTCGAGTTTTTTTTCCCAGGTCATTACAGTAACCCACATAGATGTATCATGGTACCCTGAGCTAGGCAGGGTAAGGCACGATTACTGGGCTGATTATAAGCGGTCAAAACAACGGCGGTTGGTGCGTCAGTGTAGGTTCCGACGGAGTACGGTCGTGCACGTACTCCAGAGTGGAAAAAGCAGGCACTGGGCATCAGTAGTTATACATTGTGCATCTTGAATCGTGTCGGGTTGCCACCATAGGATTTGATACACCCCATGGTGGGACCAGCACAGGTATCTACAATCGAGCGGGGCCGTAGGACACAAGTAGTAAATGTGCGCGAGTAGGAGCCGATCAATGTAAAGGGATCACTGGGTTTGAACTCATGACGATGGTTGAAATTTCTAGTAGGTGCAGAGAATATGGACATGAATGCGATAGTATGATTAGTTTATCTTGCCTTGTTTATCTTGCCCTGTTTATCTTACCTTATCCTATGTTACCTTATTTCCTTGTTATTGTCCTGTGTCTAGCTTATTCAAGTCATGGTTCTCTTATCAGTTTACATGCTGAATAATCACTGGACTTACCAGACTTATGTCTGACCCATTTTCTTTCGCTCTCTTTTCTTTCGTCCCCCCCCCCCCTCAGGTACGCAAGGAGGGAATAGCTCAGCTTAATTTGGTCCATTCATCTTTCCAAGCTTGAAGACTCTGTGATGTATAGCTTGGAACCTCTTACCTTTGGCTATGGCTTTAGACACACTACTACTTGGGGATTTATGCAGTTTATTTGTGTTTTATGCTTCTTTTTGTTATAATCAAGACAAAGATTCTGATGTAATGATTTGGAAGTTATTTTGAGATTGTTTTTTGTAATGTTTTTGTTATGAACCACGTTTGAAATAAAGTTAGTTTTTCTGCTGCTTATATATGTCTGTCTTGTAAATTATCTGTGTCTTTAACCTATAATGCTCCACCAAAGTTAAGGCATTCCCTTTGTGAGTGACCTTAATGGAGGTGGGGTGTTTTAGCAGTACTGAAATAGAATGTTTACAGAGAATTATGAAGCCTTTAAACCTACATTGAACCGATTACTAAAAACTAAGAGGTGGGCCCCCAACTACTCATTATTTCATATAGAGGTTAATTATTTCTATATATCTACTTAAGACCTCACTATCAAAGATAGAAAATGGTGGATCCTTTCGTTCACTTAAGACTCAAGGTGGATCCCTCGGTCACTTGATACGTTACCTGGTGGTTAACGAAAGACAAATATAAATTAGAGGACACTAACTATAAGTCCAACTAATTTATGGTTCTCGTCTTTTACGCATGTACACATGTCATGCATAAGGTGAGAGATAGTAAGCAGTCGTGTATTACTTACGGGATAGGTAAATGACATCTCGTCATTTATGACCTTCTCCCGGCGGACCCCTGTATTGCTATCTAGATAACCTTATTAGTTAATCCTCTAGCCACTTACTACTTCCCACAGGATAGGAAGGCCCATGGTATCTCCGTAGCGGTCATTTAATACCTAATCTCAAGGCGAACACCCACCCCAGTCACTTACTACTAAGAGGAAGTGGACTAAAGTAGAGATTACCAAACTGGTACCCAATAGCCATTTAATACTTCTTGTTTATGGAGAGGTGAGCTATGCAATCAATTAATATCCTATTAAGGATGGATTTAACAACTTAATACCTCTATCCTGAAGTAGGCTTACATTTACTAGTTATTTCCCTTCTATTAAGCTTTCTTCTCTTGGAACGGGAGGCTGGCCCTACACCACTTAATACCTCACACTTGAGACAAACCTTATTTTAGGAAATATTCCTCGCTACGCTATTAACTATTATCATGAATTCTTATGGTTAATGACATCTCACATCAGCTGTACATATATCCGGCTACTGGAAAGTGCTGACTTGTATTGAATATGGAAACCGACCTTGCATTATTAACCTACTTAGTCCAATTTTACACTAAATTATATTAATAACTAGAATATAATAAGAAAAATATATAACTTCTTGCCTTAGGATGTCTAGTTATTTATTTCCTTATTGGACTTAGCATGTACTACACCAGTCAATCTCCGTTTTAATTCCATTTATTTCTATTCTCTAGACAATGCCATTTATGACACCAACGGTCATATTTCCCTAAGGCATTTATTATTCAATTAAATGTCCCTTATATCAGTCCCATTAGAATTCTAATCCAACTATTGCAACTCCCAAACGTTAGTACAAATTTAATGCCATTTAATTCTTATGTGAATATATGTACATGTATATAAATTTGCTATTTATTTATTCCGTAGTTGTAGTTATAATCTTTATTCCTAAATGCCAAATTTAATTCTAACCATTTAAGCATATTTATCGTATTTAGTTAATTCCCCAAAACGTTTACAGTTACAAAAATTATTACCTTACTTATGACCCTTTTTTATTTATATAGCAAACCAATTACATTTATTTCTATAACGGTTATAATATTATTTCCATTCCAAAGGGGTTATATTTCCATATACATACCCATAAAACAAAAACTATTCAAAAACGTAAGAATAAACATTTACTATAATAATAGTTCTTACGTAGATTTGGATGGAAAAGATTATAATATTTATATACATGAATATATAGTTATTAACATTTTAAACGCATTTTCAACGTAGTTACTTATTTTATTTTTATTTATACTTATGTTCTTGACTAAACTAGCGACCAGAATAACCCTTTTTGTGTTTAATCTTGTTTTAAAATTCAAAATCTTATAAAAAGGTTATTTATTGTAATTGATGTATACCTTTGCCCAAATCATTAAAAGAGGAAAATTGACGTTATTTCAATGTAGCGACCCGAACTTCCCGGCCGGCCTAAACCGAACAAGAAGGTGGACTGCTTTGAGCATGACGCATCAAAACACAAACATGAGAACATTTCATTTCTATTACAACAATTTACATCAGAGTACAAGATATCAGAACACAAATTAATAATACATAGTATGACAACTGAAAGAGATAATGTGCAGCCGAATAAAATCCTTGATACGCAGCGGAAATATAACACATAAATATAATGTGCAGTGGAAATCATCAACTACCACAACTGAAAGAGATACACGGATACAAAGCATTCTGAATATAGCTCCAGCCATAATCCATGATCTTGTGAAAAGAAATATCTACGAAAACAAAAACTACTAGCTACACGTGTGGAAAATATGGGCATCCAGAGTTCAGGTAGAAACATTAAACTCCGAGTCAGTCATGGGACTGGTTTGAGAACTAAAACAGATATTAAATTGATTTTAAAGTTCGGTAAATCAAGGGACCACGCAGTATGACACGGAACGAGATTTCTCGCAAGAATACCACAAAACAAACAATGCAATGCAAAAAAGGAAAAATGAAGCCATTATAAGACTCAGGTCCCATCACACAATGCAATACAAACCAGAGGATAGAGTTTTACCTTATAATGGCCAAACACGCTTGATACACGAAATTTATGTTTTTTTTATTATTATAAATGTAGAAATCAACTTCGAATATAAATGTATCAATCATAGATGGCATAGTACATCATCCTATTATGTCGCCATATAGGTTTACAACTAAAATCGAAAGTCGTGTATTGGAAATTGGATTCCATCTATGAACCAAGGAAGGCGATCTTCCTTTCAAATTCGAGACACGCTAGCAATGCCTCAGGATCACGCCTCTAGGCAACCCTAGGTTAGCGGCGGGGCCGGTCAGCCGTCGCTGATTAGTTATACAATAAACTATACGTTTGAAGGTTTTATCGAACCTCCAAAATGGTCAGTACGTCGACCAATCAAGGACCATTGGAGACCCAAATAAAATCCGAGGTACCTCGCCTTCCATCAAACAATATCCAACATCCATATAATTAAAATGTCTGGGCTCCATATCATGACATCACTCGTAGCTAGAAACCAACGCATGCTCATTTCCCTGCGGTCCTCATCCCATTTTTGGTTCATACCGAGGTGTGAAGCTCGCGAATTAATGCTACAAAAAGCTGCGCTACTTAAAGCTGTGCTTTGATCATCAACCACAAAGCCCTGCTTTTCAACAAAAGCTTTGATCCATGCAACTCAACATGCCACATTGTCAATCCATACCGTACCATTGATTTCCACAAATATATAACCTCTGAGCTCGTACGTCTCAGAGAAGGGTGTTAAGCAAGAGAATAAATTCTCCACCACCAAACAGATATATAATTAGCAGAGATCAACGAATACAGCTCAAAATATAATGTCAGACATACTATCCATTTGCAAGTCGGTTTTGGGTCTGAACGAAATCGGATGCACCATACTCCTCATCCCATATGTCCAATACAGGAGAGAAGCCCTCGCATATCCAATCGATCTCAAAGTATGTCTGGACGATCACCACTTATTGCCTTGTCTTGGGTGTACAACCCAATCAAGACATCAGTAATCATCCATTCGATGTGAAGATCTCTGGTCTTCAACCACCGTCTTCATCGTCGACTTTTAATCGTCGAATCAATTATTCAAAATGGGCTAAACCCGGTCTTTTCGAATAACTCATGTATCTTATAATCAAATGCTATAATAACACATCATACGCCTCATTTCAATCCAGAATATTCTTTTATTCAAATATTCATTACATTGGAAATCATTCCGATAAATCTTGTCAAGGATTTAATTCATTTATACCTCTTGTTTAAATCTTTCTTTGAAAACCATTACAAAAGATTTTGTATTATCTTTTAACAATCTTAAACCAAATTAAGGTTTATCAAACTAGTCGGGATTATCGAGCCTTACTGAAGTAATTATTTATTTTATTTTTCCAATCCCAACCTATTCATACCATGGAGCAAAACTGGTAGTACACCATATCTAACACCCACTGTGTTATCGGTAAAATTAATTACCATTTCATGTTTCAAATCTAATTAAATATTTAACTATCACATGAAGTAAAACTGGTGGTATTCCATTCTCACTCATTTCTTGAATTCGGTAAATTTAATTACCTCATTCACATTCCATTCTAATTAAAGATCCATTAAAACTACAACTTGGTTTTAATCACAAAAATCATCACTTAATGATTATTCAAATTTAGGAAATTAATCTTTTCTTTAACTAGGTTAAAGAACCAATTGTCGTTTAAAACAAAGTTCATGATAAACCCAAAATCCTCTTCCATCAAAATGGAACCTTCACGGAAATATGATCAGTATATAATTGATATAAATTTCCGTATCTGACTAATACTATAAATAGAATAACGACAAGGCCTTATATATTTCATAAATAGTAACGGTCTTCCTTCACGGAAGCTCATCTCAATTATCACTAAATCGAATTCCACTCAATTCCAATTTAGTTCATTAAATTGGAAAACTTTACTTTGGAAAAGATTTCCTTAAATCTTAATAGAGATTTACAAATTCCAAATCATATCTTCACTGTTAACTGGGTTTTAAGAACAAATGTTATTTAAAACATCTTTAACAACGAACCCAATATCAACTTCCATTTAATTCCAATTACATGTATTAACTTGAAAACTTCATTAATCTTAATTAAAAGATTTATTCTTTTCTCAATTGGGTTTAAGAACAGTTTTATTGAAGACACCATTCGTGACTAACCCAAAATCCAATTAGAAATTAAATACAAGGCTCTGAATAGAAATCATATCGACTTATATTCAATATCAAATTCTGAAACCAACAGATATCGTATTAGGAATAATGATATCTATATATTCCAAATTCCTCAACGATATCGTATAATCACAGAATCCAATATCGAAATATTCCGAAGATTATTTCTATTCAATTCTTTTCCAATTCATATGTTGGAAAATTCTGGTTATATCAAAACCATTTCGATTCCTTTCAGTTCTTTACTTAAGAATAAACAACTTATTCTGATAAAAATACCATTTATCTTTACAAACGTGAAATATTCCATCTAAAATAATTTCAAATCGTTTATTATGATTTTACATAATTTATTCATATTTTTAATAATTTTAATAAAGCCCTTACAGTCGATTTCCAATATCGGCCACCGAACTGCATCCATAGGGAACTTTTCCAAAACTGATTTGGAAATATTTTAAAATCCAACTATTAGATTTTTAAATCTCTTATTACCATTCGAAAGCTTTTTTCGATACAAAACCAACGGTTCTGGATTTAGGAGAATCCAACGGTCGGATCTCATGTTACGTCAATTCAAAGTCAATAGTCAAAATTCATGAACGGTCGCTGCACGAAACGTTCTATTCAGGCTATTTAAATATATATAGTATATTTCATCGATTTCTATTCAAAACGTATTTTATAAATCGTTTATAAATTCATTTAAAAAAAATTCCAACTCCATTTCAATTTTTATACCAAAATTGAATATTCCATATCATTGTAATATTAAAATGATCATATTTTTAAAATATCAGATTTTGAAATCAAATCTTTACGATATTCATTGTAAAATGAATAAAATCAAAAGAAAATTCCATTCAAGTTAAAATGACGTATGACTACTTAACTCGGCTTCACATATTTCAATATTTTTGTGTCCTTCCAAAATCGGACATCAAAATCATATTTTGATTCTTTACTGAATATTATTTAAAAAATTCGTTATTTCTGAATTGGAACTAGTCTTAATCAATTACCATATAATTTTATTTATATTGATTCTATACATCGCATGTATTCAAAAATAGTGATAAACAACTATTAAACATTCAATTCATACCCATAGTGCAACTTATAACTGTATAAGCATTAAATAATTAAATAACACTTATAACAGCCTGTCAATCAATCAGTTGACATATAATTAAATCTAAGGGAGATGTGAATTAATTATCGTCCCCAGACCCGTGTGGGGTTTTCAACCGTTAAAAAGATATGTATAGAATGTTTAATAATTATAGCATTAAAACTGTAAACTTCCATCAACCACCAAACAAATATTGCAATCACAGGCAATAAATAAATATATATTCAGTTATAAAAATAAATAACAGTACAAAGATTTTAAGTGAGAGAGTTCTCACATGTATTTCATTCCATCAGTCTTTTATTGAGGATTTTATTTTTAAACTAAATTAAAAGAATGTTTAATTTAGCTAAAAATTCAACTTGCTCCGTTTTTGTTCTAGTCAGTTTCACAATGTAGAGTTTGTTGTCACAATTGCATTGCAACTTGTTTCGCCTGATTCTATTTTGATTTGAGTGAGTTAAGGCCATTTAAACATTTAATTACATTAACTATTTATAAAAATTATTAAATGAGATTAATTACCCTAATCCATCATTAAGGTTACTAAACCCATAGTTCTTCTACCCAGGTATCACGCAAGCCTTCAGAACCCAAAACACCTGACTAGGGCTCACAACCGCCGCCTCCAGGGATGATCAGAATCCCATCAGGACATGCCACATTGACTGTCATTCAAAACTCCTCCAACATTGTCCATCTCGCGCCACTCGAAGCTCCAGTCTCCTCGAAAAACACGCTGAAACGCGATGGTTTTTAGCCAGAAAATCGAATAGATTTCTCAAGGAAAATCGATCACAAGGGTATAGATTTAAAGAGCTTGAGAGTTTCTTTGATTTTCGTTCAGGAAGTTTTGGATAATACTGAACATGTGACGACCCAGATTTCGGTATCCTTTGAGTCGACTAAATACATCACAAGTTCAATCCAAAGAATACTAAAACCCAGATGTCGAAGAAAGAAATTAGAGGATGAGAAGAGATAAGATAGGAAATTCAGAATAGAAGAAAAGAAGAACATAAAAAAATCATAGTAAACACGAATCTCACAGCGGAACAAATAAAATATAATAGTTTTATAATCACTTTTGAAATACAAATTAGATTTGAACTTACATACATCATCAGAGTCTAGCACATACACAAGACAGCGGAAATAAGCTCACTATATATAACGTTGAAGCCTCCTGCTCCAAGCTCCTCCATAAAATATGTAAAATCCTGAATTACTTGACTGCCCGTACAAATTTTGGCACCCAAGAGTTTAGGAAAACATAGAAAAAAAAACTCTGGGTCAGTCATGGGACTGGTGTGAGTAAACGATTTTAAAACAGATTGATTTTAACATTCAAAAACCTTTTTGAAATAAAAGATAATCGTAAGACCGATACACACATAAATATGGATAGTTTTTACCATATGATAACCCAAAGCATTCTCTGAAAACAATATTCGTCTGATATTACGATAGTGTCTGAATACAAATAATAGCAATCAAGCGGAACACTTGCATCTCACACTCCACATATATAGTGTACAAACAAAACCATGGGAGCTTATTGGAGATTGGATTCCGACTATGACAACATATGGAACTACCTTTGGATAGTGTATCTCTAGAGGGGAATACACTGGGTTCAACAAGAACATCTTGCAACCCGGCCCATACATGACCGACCACTCATTTCTCTTGAGTGTATCGAATATATTGTCACTAACGGTTGGGCCCACATAACCATTATCCGAACATAACAGAAGTGAAAGAAGTAACAAAAATGAATATTCCCTAGATAGGTGACAATACACCCTAATGGGAGCGACCCACATAGCCATGCTGCCTGCCCGATTTTTGTCATTTCCCGGTTGTGAGGCTTGAGGTCAGAACTTTCCATTTGTAATAGCACATCTTTATTCACTTTGAATGCCACATCGTCAAACCTGTCAAATCACAAATTGATTTCCTCAAAACAATAGGTTAAAAAGCTAAGAGAAACGAATTCCTCCGCCACCAAACATAGTTTTGAAGAGATCAACTTACACAATCTGTTAGGTTTACTTTGTCAGACATTCGTTCATACAAGTTGCCCAGGGACTGGACAAACCGAAGGCTCTACTCTGTAAACAGAATAGCCCTTGCATAAACTCTGTCTTCAATAATCTCTAACTTGAAACGTTTAAATCGAATCGAAGTGGAATTAAATTCCAAACTCTTCGAAACAACCACGTAAAAGGTCAAGATTTGATAGTCAGTGATTTAACTATCAAATATAAAATAGAATGAATATATTTATTTCCATTGGATCTGCTAAGCCTTTATTAAATAAATCTTTATTTATTTAAATTCATTTTTTTGCTTTGTTAAAAAAACATAATTATTTCTTTAACATAGAAAATTCTTATTTTCATTCTTACGTGGTAATCCCTCTCTTGAATATACATTTCATATCTGAAAGCGATATTCACTTCTAATACTTATTTCGAATACAAACTAATACGATCTATCGGATAATGGTGAAATCGTTCAAGTTAGGGTACTTTAATTACCTCTCAGACCTTGAGTCGAAATCATTCGTATCATTAAGATTTGTAGAAGTTTAATATTAAAAATAATCAATAATGCAGAAACTGTAAATCCATTTGATTTTCAAATCTGAAACCATTTTCAAAAACATCGTTTGTTGTTTTAAAACATTCATCAGATTAACTTATTTAACTTAAATATTTAATCAAATAAATCAACTTAATCACCTTTTCCTTTTGTAATTAAATTATATTTATAAATTACTTAATTAAGACATTAATTAAGTTAAAAACATCATCTTGGATAATTTATCAAATTTCGACTTCTCTACTTAACTGCAGAATTATCTTACCAAACTATTAACCGAAATGTTCATTTACGCTAAATAAAACATTTCTATGTTTAAAAAATTTTGTCAACTATTTCTATTAAATTAGTTGAAACCCAATTGATTAAATTATCAATCTTTATTTAAAACTGTTAAGGTAACGCAACCTAAAAACATTCTAATTAACTGGTTACAGTTAATCTTCCATTTTTAATTAAATAATAAAATAGTTAATTTAAAATAATCAACTTTAATTCTTCCTTAGAGCAATTATTTAACTTTAAACAACTTAAGTAAATTTCTGATTTATTTTACAGAAATTATAAGTTACCAGTTCCAATGGCATACAACAGTTCTTATAACAGACGACATTCACGCCGTTAATCCAATTTACACAAACAAACATGTCAATATAATTCGATATTATCCATTGAAATATAACATCTCAATAACGTATATGTGTCAAACTAATAATATAGCAGAGCGGTGTTTATTTCTGCTAACAGGGTATCCAAACCATTTAGTCAGTACAATTTATAATGGAACAATGTGTATTTCCACTAACATATTTTAATATATAATATATAATTACAGCTAACATATTCTAACATAACTCAATTAATTAAGTGATTAATTGAATAAAGAAGCTCTAATTTATTGAATTTATAGATTTTTACTGATTTATTGTTACCCGTTTACGATAATTCCATTCAATGACTAAATTTACGTTTACTTAAATATAAATGACTTTTATAGATAAACACATTATTCAATTTAAATCCAACTTGTTAAAATTCGACATTTACGTTGGATTGCTTACGAAAATACAGTTTATTAATCAATTCGATTATAATTCCAATTCCAAACCTATATATATGCATACACACCAGTATATATATAATTCTAAATCCTAAACTCTTTCCTTTCTCTTTCTAACGGTAATGGGCCAAGCCCAATTCAACCCACTCTTTGCTTGCTCATTTCATTTATACCCACCAACATATATGAGTATATATTTAAATTTAAATGTAACATTTTTTTTTAATAAAGAACTGGCGGAGGACCATTTGCATGCAAACAGCTTCAGGTAATTCAAAACCAAATGCCAAAACTTTCACATCCCATTTTCTTTCCTATACTTCCCTTATTCACATCGATGCTACTATCTCTCCACTTTCTCTTATTTCCTTCCGTGTACTTCCTTCCTAAGCATATAATACTAACAGCTAAATAAAGGTCCAAGCCTAGCATATCATCTTACACATAAAAGCATGCATGCGTCCAATGTCATACATAAAGGAAGAAATCTGCACCCTTACTCTCTTGATGCTCCCCTTTCCTTTTCTGTTTCTTTCCCTCTTCTTATGTTGTTGAACTCATGAAACTCTCCTCTATTCTTTTCTCCTCGTTTCCTTTTTGTTTTTTTTTCTCATTTTTTTTTAAAAAAAAACCACATTCCAACCTACTGCTTAAAATAACTTGTACCCCTACGCAAAAATGCACTACAACTCCGCCATCTTTTCGAAACCAATTGTTTTTTTATAAAACACATGATAAGCATATTGCCATGGACACAACTCTTGCAGCGTTTAGATAAAAACCATCTGGTAAATCATGAAGTTCCTATCATAAATGGTTCTGAAGATGAAGCAACACTGAGTTGCAAATATCATTCAATTCAAACTCACACTGTTGTTTCCATATAAAATCACTAATCAATTAAACAAGTCACTATGGGCATTCCTACCTTTAAAGAAACAACACTTATTTATCCTATAAAATCTTCAGATCACTTAAACATGAAAAATGGAATTGGTCATGTACATATGTACAAGAGTATCAGTGTTCATTTGCACCTTATCCAATCTAGTTACGCTTGAGAAGGTACCATTTGATAATGGAATTAAGGGATGAGGAGGAGAGTTATTAGAGAGGAACAATTGCAATTTTTATTGATGCAAAACATGATACAAAGTGCACATATATATAGTGCTGTGAGCCCAACGGCTAGTACAAAATATACCAAATATGTATGAGCATAACGGCTAGTATTAAATATACCAAGTATGCATGAGCCTAACGGCTAGTAGATAATGACAAAACATGCTAAATATGATAAAAACGTGTTCACACTCTAACGGCTCTATTGTAACGGCTCTATTGTCTTCATTATGCCCCCTCAGTTCGAACTGGGGTTTCCTTGCTCATTCTAGCTTCCGCCTGCACTGATAACGCGAAGTTCCTCTCTCATTCTGATAAAAATTTTGGTCGAAAGGGCCTTTGTGAGAGCATCTGCTCTCTGATAGTATGCGGGCACATGACATATTGCAAGTCTTCCTGATTGCGTTCTTTCTCTCACAAAGTGGAGATCAATTTCAAGATGTTTCATCCTTGAATGTTGAATAGGGTTTAGAGATAAAGATACTGTGCTCTTATTATCGCACCAAATGATCGGCTTTCGTCTTGGAGCGAAACCAAGCTCCTCCATCAGTGATTCTATCCACATGATTTCGGCTGTAGCGCTTGCCAGTGCACGGTACTCAGCTTCTGTGCTAGATCTTGATGTGGTATGTTGTTTCTTCGTACACCAGGAAATGATATTGGAACCGAGGTAAATGTAGTATCCTGAGACAGACTTTCGATCGTCAATATCGTTGGCCCAATCGGCATCGTTAAAGCACTGTAGGTTAAGTTCCTTTTCTGAATTTAGGCGTATACCGTAATTTTTTGTGCCTTGTAAGTATCGTAACACTCTCTTTAATGCCGTCCAATGTTCTGATAAAGGGTTCTGCATGTATTGACTGAGTTTATTGACGCTGTAGCATATGTCTGGTCGAGTAATAGTTGCGTATTGTAATGCTCCTATTATGCTTCTATATTGTTTGGCATTGTCGATAGCTTCTCCTTTTTGCTTAGATAGTCTTAGGTTACTAATCATAGGCGTAGGTAATGAGTTTGCCTTGCGCATATTTGTAACAACCCGTAAAATGCGAGCCAGTTTGAAATTTTTGTTTTGGCAATTTTAGCGAATTTTGATTATTTAAAATGAATTATTTTAAATAATATCGGCGAGAAATTTAATTTGAATATAATTCGACGTATATATTATATACGTCGTCGTTAGAATATATATAATTTTATTTATTATTATAAATAGAATTGAAAATGGCGCGGTAGTTCGATAATTCGATTTCAAACTTCAATTGAATGTACCGGGTGCAAAACAATCCGGATTTTAGTGAAACCAAAAATGATAGGATCTAATTGATGATATCTTTCCAACGAATCCGAAAAATCAAAAGTTCGTAGCGGGAATCAAAAGTTATGTCCAGTTGAAAATTCTGAATAGTCGCTATGGAATTCAGGCCCTTAAAATTGGACATTTTGCAAACGACCTCGGATTTCGACGAAACCAGTTTTGTTGGGTCCGTGATGTCGAGTTATTGCTAGATTCCAAATTTCATAATTTTTCGAATTAATATGTGAGCGCGGCAAAAGAAAACGCGTTTGACCAGTTTCTGTTGATTTTAATCGACTGGAAATTGGCCATTTTTCAAACGGTCTCAGAATTTGACGAAACTAGTTTTGTTAGAACCGTATCGTCGATACGAAGCTAGAAAATATTTTTCTGGAATTTTTCTAGTTAGTATGTGACCCCGGTAATTTGAAACGTGCGTTTAAAATTCAATATAATGATTTAAAAGAAAATTCAAAAGGAAACTGGCTGTAACGATCAAATCAGTTTGCGATACATATCCCATTGTGTTCGGAATGGGGGTAAAAACGCTATGGGCGACAGGCGGTGGGCTTCGTTTCGAGGTCGTATGTGAAAGTCAACTTTTTGAATAATTAAATAATAAAATATATATATATATATATATATTTTTATTCCCTCCCTCCCTCTTATCTTCTGCTTGCCCCCCCCCCCCCCCCCGTTCGTTATAATTCCAAACAGAAAAAAAAAGAAAAAAAGAAAAACACAAAACCCTAAATCTAAAATCGCGCCGCAGTCCAGACATCGCCGCCGCACCGACGAAGCAGCCCCCCCCCCCTCGAGATCGCACCGACGAAGCAGCCCCCCCTCGAGATCGCACCGACGAAGCAGCCCCCCCCCCTCGAGATCGCACCGACGAAGCAGCCCCCCCTCGAGATCGCACCGACGAAGCAGCCCCCCCCCCTCGAGACATCACCGACGAAGCAGCCCCCCCCCCTCGCAGCTAATCGGTGAGCATTTCTCTTTTTCTTTTTTTTATTTATTTATTTTATTTATTTGTTCTGAAACAAAACTGATTTGTTCGAAGAAAAAAAAACTGAAACTGATTTGTTTTGAAAAAGTACAAAACTGTTTTGTTTAAATATGAAAAACCGATTTTTTTTAAGTGTTTAAAACTGATGTTAAAAGATTTAAAAACTGATTTGGGTTTTAATAATAAAAACTGATTTTTAAACAAAATAAAAACTGATTTTTAAATAAAATAAAAACTGAAATTTTTAGAAAAGTTAGAACTGTTTTTATAAAAGGTTTAAAACTGAATATTTTTAAAAGTAAAAACTGAATTTTATAAAAAGATAAAAACTGATTTTGTAAAAGAATAAAACTGATTTCTTTTAGAAAAGTAGAAATCATATTTTTATATGTTGAAAGCAAAAGTAAAAATCATATTTTTATATGTTGAAAGCAAAAGTAAAAATCATATTTTTATATGTTGAAAGCAAAAGTAAAAATCATATTTTTATATATTGAATAGCGTAGTAAAAATTCTATTTTTACATATGCAGAGAATACGGGTGAAAGCGACAAATAGGCGAAGATTTCTATTAAGAAGAGTCGTGAAGTTGGATAGCTATTGGTGAGAATTTCTCACCTTTCAATTTATTTTTCTAGTTATATATATATATACTAGGATGCAGACGGTGCTTAGTAGCACCCGACACAATCGTCCACAGACCATGGACTTGTTTGTTTAGTTGCATAGATTAGTTGAATTATTTGTTTGAAATGAATTGAATTATTTGGTGAGATGAAATTGATTTGATTGATGTGTGAATGGCGTGGGCCTTCACTAGACCGGGGATAAGGCTAGGCCTTGTCCCGTTTCTAGTATCGTGCCGTTATGCCGCCGAAATTTTCTAAAATATGTTAGAAAAATAAAAATATCATTTTATTGAATAAATGAATTGAATAGAAATTCATAGGTTGAAATAAAATGTTTTATCGTTAAAAATATAATTTTTAACGTGAATATGAAAATAGTGAAGTGAATAAATAAATATTCATTTACAAACCAGATGGTTTGTTTATGTACACTTATTTGAATGACATTGATTGGGACGATAAATTTTACACATCGCCCAACTGCACAACTAAAATCTGTGTTTGATTGTTTGAAACCCCACACGGGTGTTGGGATGAAATATGAATTTCACTCATCCTGATTGATTAAATATGTCGATCGATTGATTGACAGGCTGTTATGAGCGTTGAACATCTATATTTGATGCTTATACAGTGTAGTGCACTTTGGTTGATGGTTGATTATTTTCAATGTTATTATATACATGTGTTGTATGAAAATCCATATAATTAATTTTATATGGTAATTGATTGGGCCTCATTCCAATCGTGAAAATAAAGAATATTTTGATAATAACAAATATTTTGATAATAGGAAATATTTGAAATAGAATATTTGAAATTAGAAATTTATGAAGCCGTGTCGATTAGATTGACGCCATTTTGACGTGATCGATATTTATATCGATGTTGAAAACGATTTCGAAATGAATTGAATTGAAAACGATTTCGAAATGAATTGAAAACGAATTCAAAATGAATTGAAAACGATTTCGAAATGAATTGAATTGAAAACGATTTCGAAATGAATTGAATTGAAAACGATTTCGAAATGAATTGAAAACGAATTCAAAATGAATTGAAAACGATTTCGAAATGAATTGAATTGAAAACGAATTCAAAATGAATCGAAAACGATTTCGAAATGAATTGAAAACGAATTCAAAATGAATTGAAAACGATTTCGAAATGAATTGAAAACGAATTCAAATGGAATTGAAAGCGAATTGAAATGAATTCAAATTGAATTGAAATTTGAATTGAATAGAAATGAATTTTAAAACGAATTTATAAAGAAGAATTCAATTTTGATTTGAATTGAAAAGGAAGTTGAGATTGCTTTTGAAACGAATTCAAAACTATTTATATAATTCGTTTTGAATAGAAATCGACGAAATATATATTATATATATTATATATATAATATAATGGCCTGAATAGAACGCGCCGCGCCGCGGCAGTTCGCGAATTTCGACCATTTATTTCAAACGGACATTACGGGAGATCCGACCGTCGGATTCTCCTAAAACCGGAACCGTTGGGTTCGTATCGAAAAGAGCTTTCTAAAGAATATTAGAAATTTGAAATCTAACGGTTGGATTTGGAGATACGTCCAAATCAAATTCGAAAAAGGTCGCTGTAAGTGCAGTTCGATGGCCATTGTTGGAAATCGACTGAACGGGCCTTGATAAAATTATTAAAAATAGTAATAATTTGTGTAAAATCATAAGAAATGATTTAGAAAGAATTGGGATGAAAAACTCCATATTTGAAAAGATAAAAGTAGATTTTTATCGAAATGAACTAGTTTTGAACTAGAATTATAATTCTATATATTTTTAAATAAATAAATTGAATTAGAAAAGGGTTTTAAAAGTAACCAAAATTCCAATGATCGCATTGGAGTGGATTTGAAATCGAAATTGTCTTCGGAATATTTCGATGTTGGAATTCGTGATTATACGGATGTTGATATGGAAATTTGAAAGATATATATTTATATCGTTATTTCCAATACGATATCTGTTAGTCGTGGAATTTGATATTGAATATAAGCCGGTATATTTTCTATTCAGAGCCTTGTATTGAATATCAAATGTGATTTGGGTTTGTCGTGAATGGTGTCTTCACTAACACTGTTCTTGAACCCAGTTGAGAAAAGATTAAATCTTTTAATTAGATTTAATGAAGTGTACCAATTAAATAATATTTAATTGGAATTGAATTGATATTGATTTTTGGGTTTATCGTGAGCAGTGTTTTAAATAACACTTGTTCTTTAACCCGATAATTAATGAATGTGATTTGGGTTTGTCGTGAATGGTGTCTTCACTAACACTGTTCTTGAACCCAGTTGAGAAAAGATTAAATCTTTTTATTTAGTTTTAATGAAGTGTACCAATTAAATAATATTTAATTGGAATTGAATGGATATTGATTTTTGGGTTTATCGTGAACAGTGTTTTAAATAACACTTGTTCTTTAACCCGATAATTAATGGAATGTGATTTTGGGTTTATCGTGAACCGTGTTTTAAATGACACTGATTCTTTAACCCAGTTAACGATTAAAACTAAGTGGAGTTTTAATGAATCTTTAATTAGATTGAAAAGATCGAAAATGGAGTATCACCAGTTTTGCTCCAGGCGATAGTTAAATCTTTAATTAGGTTTGAACGTGAAATGGTAATTGAATTTACCGATAACACTGTGGTGTTAGATATGAAGTATTACCAGTTTTACTTCATGGGATGAATAGGTTGGGATTGGAAAATAAAATAAATGATTACTTCGGTAAGGTTCGCTAATCCCGACTAGTTTGAATTGATATTCAAAAGTAGATTAAAGCATAAATTCAAGAATTTATCTTTGATAAAATTAATGGGAACCTTTCCCTATGAATGTGAAATTTAGAAACTAACTGTCGGTTAGCTAAGCAGAATGGTTTTCTGGATATTGATCTGATGTTGGTTTCGGCCTTCGGGGTTAATATTTGGGAAATTATTCTCTTGATTAATTTACGGTTAGTGACTAATGAATTGGAATGAGGCGTATGTTGTGTTTGTGTAACACTTACTTAAAATATACGCGAGTTATTCGGAAAGACCGGGTTTATCCCGTTCTGAATAACTGATACGACGATAAGTCGAAGACGATGGTCGAAGACCGGAAGTCTTCACGTCGTTTGGGTGATAACTGATGATCTTGATTGGGCTGTACACCCAAGAAGATGGAAACAGTTGGTGATCGTCCAGACGTACTTGGAGATCGATGGATATGCGGGGTACTAGGTGCCTCCGGTTTCGTTCAGACCCAGAACGGACTTGTAAATGGACTGTGTGTCTGACATCGGATTTCATTCTGTGTGACTGATATCGGTTGCATAGGATGGTTTGCCTGTGTGGCATGCTAAGATGCAAATGATCAAGGCTTCTGTTGAAAAGCAAAGTCTTGTGGTGATGATCAAAGCACGGCCTTTGTGGCGTAGCTTTGTGTAACGTTTACCTCGCGTGTTTCACACCCGGTATGAACCAAAAACGGGAGACGGACCTCAGGGAGGACTTGCGTTTCTTTCTAGCTAGAAGTGGCGTCAGTGGTTTTACACGCCCTGACGAGTTTGACTTATGTGGTTGTTGCGGTTGCGAGGCGCCTCGGTTATATCGGTTTCGGCCGAATGCATTCTGGTCGGCTGACGGACCAGACTTACACCCCATAGGGTGGGGAGACGTATTGTTCAGGCATAATAATCCACTCCGTGTGGACCGGCCCTGACGATCCAAGGCTTGCCTGCGCGCTTGCCTGAGACATGGGCTAGATTGTCTCGAATCGGTTGAGGACTATCTTTTGCCTCGGTTCATAGACGGAAATCCAATTTCCAAATACGTGACTTTGCGGTTTTATTTGTAGAGCCTAGTATGGCGACATAGTGGGATGGGGCGCTCATGCCGCCTATGATTGATACTTATGATTTGAAGTGTTTTATACACTATGCACTTATTTTAGTATCAAATGATTTGTTTTAAACGTATCAAGCATTCTTTGGCTGTTATAAGGGAAAACCCTATCCCCCGGCTTGCGTTGCATTGTGTGATAGGACCTGGGTCTTATAACAGCTTCATTTTCCTTTATTTAGCATTGCGCTGTTGTTTTATGCACTGGTATTCTTGGGAGGAAACCCGTTCCGTGTTATACGGCGTGGTCCCTTGATTTACCTAACTTTGAAAATAAAGATTAATAACTGTTTTTAGTTCTCACACCAGTCACATGACTGACCTGGAGTTTATTGTTTTAACCTAAACTCTGGGTGCTCCTATTTTGACACGGGCAGCTAGTAGTTTTGGTTTTGCAGATTTATATTCACAGGATCCTGGTTTACAGCTGGAACGATATCCGGAAAGCTTTGTATCCGTATATCTCCTTCTAGTTGTGTATTGTATTATTTTCCGCTGCTATGTATTTAAATGTAATTTAAATCTCTGATATTTCTGTGTAATATTCATTTATACTCTGTATATTCTTGTAGTCTGATGCATTGTTGTAATATACAATGAAACGTTCTTTTGTATGCATTCTGATTTGTCGTGTTCTCAAACGATAGGGCGTTTCGAACGGCCTGAATCGGTTTAGCGACTGGTTCGGACCGAGCGAAATTCCTTGCCGTCACAATATTTGCCCTTTGCAGTATTTCAGTGATATAATTTTGTTGGGATAATATTAATTCACCATTGTTTTTCCTAATCACTTGTATTCCAAGAAAATATTTTAGTTCCCCCAAGTCTTTAATGGCGAAATTTTGATCTAGCTTGTGAACGATTCTGTTTATTTCTTCGTTGTTGTCTCCTGTTATTAGCATGTCGTCAACGTATACTAGAATGAACACAGTTCCATGTATGCCCTTCTTCATATATAGAGAATTGTCCGATTTAACTTGTGAGAAACCCATGTTAGACAAAGTTGACTTTATCTTTTCATACCAAGCTCTCGAAGCATGTTTTAAGCCATATATTGCTTTGTGTAGTTTGCATACTTTATCACCAGTACCATATCCTTCAGGCTGTTGCATGTATACCTCTTCAGTCAATTCCCCATTCAAAAAAGCATTGTTGACGTCCAGTTGCCTCACATTCCACCCTTTATTTAGAGCAATGGTCAGTATAATTCTGATGGTTGTGGGTTTTATGACTAGGGAAAAAGTTTCATTGAAATCAAAACCAAATTGTTGCGCGTAACCTTTTGCAACCAGTCTGGCCTTGTATTTGTCAATAGATCCATCTTCTTTTCTTTTTATTTTGTATGTCCACCTACAACCAATCACATTTTTGTGTTTTGGTTGAGTCACTAAGCTCCAAGTGTTGTTTTTTATGAGAGCTTTATATTCAGTGTCCATTGCCTCCTTCCATTTGTTTGATCTTATAGCCTGAGTGAAATTCAATGGTTCGATCTCATTGGAAGAAATATTATATACTTTGGGTTTGAAGATGCCTCTCTTTGACCTGGTGATCATGTGATGTCCAGTTGACTGTGGTGGTGTTTGCTGCTGTGTATCATTGTTGCCGGTATTGTCAACATTGTTGTTGTTTTCTGTATCTTCACTATGCTGCATGTTTTGATGTATGTTTGTATCTTCTGAGTCATTGTGTGTCTCATTGGTTTGCTCATTTGTTTGATCCATAGTTTCTTCCTGGGTGTTTAAATTGCTTGTGCGTTGTTGCTGTGACGAGAAAGAAATTTCGCTCGGTCCGAACCAGTCGCTAAACCGATCCAGGCCGTTCGAAACGCCCTATCGTTTGAGAACAGGACAAAACAGAACGCATACAGAAGAACATTTCATTGCTTATTACAACAATGCACCAGATTACAAGAATATACAGAGTATAAATGAATATTACACAGAAATATCAGAGATTTAAATTACATTTAAATACATAGCAGCGGAAAATAATACAATACACAACTAGAAGAGATATACGGATACAAAGCTTTCCGGATATCGTTCCAGCTGTAAACCAGGATCCTGTGAATATAAATCTGCAAAACCAAAACTACTAGCTGCCCGTGTCAAAATAGGGGCACCCAGAGTTTAGGTCAAAACAATAAACTCCAGGTCAGTCATGGGACTGGTGTGAGAACTAAAACAGTTAATCTTTATTTTTAAAGCTAGGTAAATCAAGGGACCACGCCGTATAACACGGAACGGGTTTCCTCCCAAGAATACCAGTGCATAAAACAAACAGCGCAATGCTAAATAAAGAAAAATGAAGCTGTTATAAGACCCAGGTCCTATCACACAATGCAACGCAAGCCAGGGGATAGGGTTTTCCCTTATAACAGCCAAAGAATGCTTGATACGTTTAAATCAAATCATTTGATACTATTATAAGTGCATAGTGTATAAAACAACTTCAAATCATAAGTATCAATCATAGGCGGCATGAATGGCCCATAACACTATGTCGCCATATATACGTTTACAATCAAAACCGCAAATGTCGTATTGGAAGTTGGGTTATCATTTATGGTATGAACCGAGGCTAGGGGCAAGATCCTCAATGATTCGAGATTGCCTAGCCCGAGTCTCAGGAACAGCCGCAACTGCCCCATGGATCCTCAGGGCCGGTCCACCGATGTGGATTATTATACCTGAGCACTACGTTTCGCCGCCCTTTGGGGCGTAAGCGAGCCAACTAAATGACTCCATCGGTTCGAGAACGACCGATCAATCCGAGGCGCCTCGCAACAGCAACAACAACATAAGTCAAACTCGTCAGGGCGTGTAAAACCACTGACGCCACTTTTAGCTAGGAGGAAACGTAGGCCCTCCCTGAGGTCCGTCTCCCGTTTTTGATTCATACCGGGTGTGATACTCGCGAATCAACGTTACACAAAGCTACGCCACAAAGGCCGTGCTTCGATCATCACCACAAGACTTTGCTTTTCAACAGAAGCCTTGATCATTTGCCACTTAGGCATGCCACACAGGCAATTCACTCCATGCGATTGATATCCATCAATATATAACCCCTGAGCTCGTACGTCTCAGAGAAGGGCGTTAAGCAAGAGAATAAATTCTCCGCCGCCAAACAGATATATATTTAATAGAGATCAATAACACGGACTAAAATCCAATGTCAGACACACAGTCCATTTACAAGTCCGTTCTGGGTCCGAACGAAACCGGAGGCACCTAGTACCCCGCACATCCATCGATCTCCAAGTACGTCTGGACGATCACCAACTGTTTCCATCTTCTTGGGTGTACAGCCCAATCAAGATCATCAGTTATCACCCAAACGACGTGAAGACTTCCGGTCTTCGACCATCGTCTTCATCTTCGACTTATCGTCGTATCAGTTATTCAGAATGGGATAAACCCGGTCTTTCCGAATAACTCGCGTATATTTTAAATAAGTGTTACACAAACACATCATACGCCTCATTCCAATTCATCAGTCACTAACCGTAAATTAATCAAGAGAATAATTCCCCAAATATTAACCCCGAAGGCCGAAACTAACATCAGATCAATATTCAAAAAACCATTCTGCTTGGCCAACCGACAGTTAGGTTCTAAATTTCACATTCATAGGGAAAGGTTCCCATTAATTTTATCCAAGATAAATTTCTTGAATTTATTCTTTAATCTATTTTTGAATATCAATTCAAACTAGTCGGGATTAACGAACCTTACCGAAGTAATCATTTGTTTTAATTTCCCCAATCCCAACCTATTCATCCCATGAAGTAAAACTGGTTATACTTCGTATCTAACACCACGGTGTTATCGGTAAATTCAATTACCATTTCACGTTCAAATCTAATTAAAGATTTAACTATCGCCTGGAGCAAAACTGGTGATACTCCATTTCAATTATTTCAATCTAATTAAAGATTCATTAAAACTCCACTTAGTTTTAATCTTCGACTGGGTTAAAGAATCAGTGTCATTTAAAACACGGTTCACGATAAACCCAAAATCACATTCATTAATTATCGGGTTAAAGAACGAGTGTTATTTAAAACACTGTTCACGATAAACCCAAAAATCAATATCAATTCAATTCCAATTAAATATCATTTAATTGGTACACTTCATTAAATCTAAATAAAAAGATTTAATCATTTCTCAACTGGGTTCAAGAACAGTGTTAGTGAAGACACCATTCACGACAAACCCAAATCACATTCGATATTCAATACAAGGCTCTGAATAGAAAATATATCGGCTTATATTCAATATCAAATTCTACGACTAACAAATGTCGTATTGGAAATAACGATATAAATATATATCTTTCAAATTTCCATAACAACACCTGTATAATCACGAATTCCAACCTCGAAATATTCCGAAGACAATTTCGATTCAAATCCCCTCCAATGCAATCATTGGATATTCTGGTTATTTTCAAAACCCTTTTTAAATTCAATTCATTTATTTAAAAATAAATAGAATTATAATTCTAGTTCAAAACTAGTTCATTTCGATAAAAATCTATTTTTATCTTTTCAAATATGGAGTTTTTCATCCCAATTCTTTCTAAATCATTTCTTATGATTTTACACAAATTATTACTATTTTTAATAATTTTATCAAGGCCCGTACAGTCGATTTCCATCAACGGCCATCGAACTGCACTTACAGCGACCTTTTTCGAATTTGATTTGGACATAATTCCAAATCCAACCGTTAGATTTCAAATTTCTAATATTCGTTAGAAAGCTCTTTTCGATACGAACCCAACGGTTCCGGTTTTAGGAATCCGACGGTCGGATCTCCCGTAATGTCCGTTTGAAATAAATGGTCGAAATTCACGAACTGCCGCGGCGTGGCGCGTTCTATTCAGGCCATTATATTATATATATATATTATATATATAATATATATAATATATTTCGTCGATTTCTATTTAAAACGAATTATATAAATAATTTTAAAATTCGTTTCTAAAGCAATTTCAACTTCCATTTCAATTCAAATCAAAATTGAATTCTTCTTTATAAATTCGTTTTAAAATTCATTTCTATTCAATTCAAATTTCAATTCAATTTGAATTCATTTCATTTCGAAATCGTTTTCAGTTCAATTCATTTTGAAATCGTTTTCAATTCATTTCATTTCGAAATCGTTTTCAATTCAATTCATTTCGAAATCGTTTTCAATTCATTTCATTTCGAAATCGTTTTTAATTCATTTCATTTCGAAATCGTTTTCAATTCATTTCATTTCGAAATCGTTTTCAATTCATTTCATTTCGAAATCGTTTTCAATTCAATTCATTTCGAAATCGTTTTCAATTCAATTCATTTCGAAATCGTTTTCAATTCAATTCATTTCGAAATCGTTTTCAATTCAATTCATTTCGAAATCGTTTTCAATTCAATTCATTTTGAAATCGTTTTCAATTCATTTCATTTCGAAATCGTTTTCAATTCAATTCATTTCGAAATCGTTTTCAATTCAATTCATTTCGAAATCGTTTTCAATTCAATTCATTTCGAAATCGTTTTCAATTCATTTCATTTCGAAATCGTTTTCAATTCAATTCATTTTGAAATCGTTTTCAATTCAATTCATTTCGAAATCGTTTTCAATTCAATTCATTTCGAAATCGTTTTCAATTCAATTCATTTCGAAATCGTTTTCAATTCAATTCATTTCGAAATTGTTTTCAATTCAATTCATTTCGAAATCGTTTTCAATTCATTTCATTTCGAAATCGTTTTCAATTCATTTCATTTCGAAATCGTTTTCAATTCATTTCATTTCGAAATCGTTTTCAATTCATTTCATTTCGAAATCGTTTTCAATTCAATTCATTTCGAAATCGTTTTCAATTCAATTCATTTCGAAATCGTTTTCAATTCATTTCATTTCGAAATCGTTTTCAATTCATTTCATTTCGAAATCGTTTTCAATTCATTTCATTTCGAAATCGTTTAAAATCGATATAGATATCGTTCACATCAAAATGGCGTCAATCTAATCAACACGGCTTCATAAATTTCTATTTTCAAATTTTCTTTATTTTTCAAATTGGAATGAGGCCCAATCAACTACCATATAAAATTAATTATATGGATTTCCATACAACACATGTATATAATAGCATTGAAAAATAATCAACCATCAACCAATGTGCACTACACTGTATAAGCATCAAATATAGATATTCAACGCTTATAACAGCCTGTCAATCAATCGATCGACATATTTAATCAATCAGGATGAGTGAACTTCAAATTTCATCCCAACACCCGTGTGGGGTTTCAAACAATCAAACACAGATTTTATTTGTGCAGTTGGGCGATGTGTAAAATTTATCGACCCAATCAATGTCCTTCAAATAGGTGTACATAAACAAACCGTTCGGTTTGTAAATGAATATTTTATTTATTCACATTCCCGTTAAAAATTATATTTTTAACGATAAAACATTTTATTTTAGAAAATTTCGGCGGCATAACGGCACGATACTAGAAACGGGACAAGGCCTAGCCTTATCCCCGGTCTAGTAAAGGCCCACGCCATTCACTCATCAATCAAATCAATTTCATTTTGCAAACCACAAAATTTGGAGTAAGAGTCTAACCTAGCCTTACTCCTTCGCCTTATAACGGCGCACGTCTAATCCTAACCAATTTATCGATTCGATTTTTCACACCACAAACCACATTCAAACCAATATCGCAATCAATCACCAAACAGTCAAACAAACAAGTCCATGGTCTGTGGACGATTGTGTCGGGTGCTACTAAACACCGTCTGCATCCTAGTATATATATATAACTAGAAAAATTAAATTGAAAGGTGAGAAGTTCTCACCGATAGCTATCCAATCATCTTGACTCTTCTTCTCGCCTTTTTATCATCTTCTTGTGCCCGTAGTCACTATATATATAAAAATCACACATTTTTATATTTCGATGTCTTTAAAATAAAAATCATATTTTATAATCACTTCATATATTTAAAAATCGAATTTTCACTTCTATGCTATTCAATATATAAAAATCATATTTTTACTTCGTTATTCAATATAAAGACCTCGCCTTTTTAACTATAAAGACTTCACCCTTACAAAAATATAGATTTCCTCGTTACGAAAATCACTACTTTATTTCAACATATATAAAATAAAAATCAGATTTTTATTTCGCTACATATACAAAGATGATATTTTTATATTCTCTATCCTATAAAGATTATAGTTTTAATACTTTAAAAATATAAAAATCATATTTTTAATATTTCTATATAGTAAAGACTATATTTTTAATACCTTAAAAATGTAAAAGTCATATTTTTATTACTATTCTTTTTTTTATTCCACTCACACAAAAATTGTGTTTTTATATCTTTAAAAATCAGTTTATGCATTTAAAAAAAAAAACAGTTTTTGCATCTTTTAAAAAAAACAGAAATTAGTTTTTAAATCATTTTTAAATTGGTTTTTAAATTCTTATAAATCAGTTTTTATATTCATTATAAAATCAGTTTATAAATCTTAAAAAAAATCATATCTTTCAACAAAATAAAAAAACTAAACTTTTTGTTATATAAAAAAAATCAGTTTTTAAGGTAATTAAAAATCAGTTTATAAGGTAATTAAAAATCAGTTTATAACCCTAACTAAAAATTAAAAAGAAGAAGAAAAAAAAGGGAACGGAGGACTTACATCGTTCAGAGGGGGGGGGTCTCCACGCGAGCGCCGGAGTCGGGGTAACCGCGTCGGAGGTGGAAGGACAGGCGGTGGGGGTTCTGAGGGGGCGCAGGGGGTCGGGAGCCTCGAAGATGGCGTTGGCAGGCCGGAGGCGGCGGCTTCGAGCTGACCTAGGCCTGGGGGTGTGCGGGTTTTTAACCAGGGAAGGAGGGGAGAGAAAAAAAGAGGGGCGCGAGCGAGGGGGGGGGAAGATGGTGGCTGGAGGAACCGCCGATGATGGCGCGTCAGGGGGGCACGATCGTCGTAGTGGCGGCGCTAGGGTTCAGTGGGTTTTCCCCTTTTTTTCGATCTGATAAAATACGGGGAGGAGGGAGAGAGAATATAACGGTGGGTGTAGGAGTTGACCGAAATAATTATTTTATATATTTAATTTTTTTTTTTTTTTTAATCCTATAAAGTACCCTTTTCATTCGAAGTCGAAATCAAACCCACCGACTGTCTTTCATAGCGTAATACCCCCATTCCGAACATAATGGGATATGTATCGCAAGCCAATTCAGCTGTTTCGATCAGTTTTCGCTAAAAATCAAATATAAATCATTATACTGAATTTTAAACGTACATTTCAATTTACCGGGGCCACATACTAACTAGAAAAATTCCAGAAAAATATTTTCTAGCTTCGTATTGACGATACGGTCCTAACGAAACTAGTTTCGTCGAATTCTGAGGCCGTTTGAAAAATGGCCAATTTCCAGTCGATTAAAATCAACTGAAACTGGTCAAACGCGTTTTCCTTTGCCACGCTCACATACTGATTCGAAAAATTATGAAATTTGAAACCTAGCAATAACTTTACATCGCGGACCCAACAAAACTGGTTTCGTCGAAATCCGAGGTCGTTTGCAAAATGGCTATTTTTTTAAGGGCCTGAATTCCATAGCGACTATTCAGAATTTTCAACTGGACATATCTTATCATTTCTAAGATGAAATCTCAGTTTGTTAACTTCGTTACAAAGATATAGTTATACAGATTCAAATATTTCTTGTTTTGTTCAATTCTGACTTATATTGAATTCTGTATATTCATTTGAAATTAGAAATCGAATTTTCGAACTACCGCGCCATTTTCAATTCTATTTATAATTATATATAAATATTTATATTCTAACGACGACGCGTATATATATATACACGTCGAATTCTATTCAAAATAAATTTCACGTCGATATTATTTAAAATGATCTATTTTAAATATTCAAAATTCGCTGAAATCGCCAAAATAAAAATTTTAAACTGGCCCAGATTTTACGGGTTGTTAAAATCTCCCCCACTTAAAACTTTTCGTCCCCGAAAAGGAACAAAGTCGAAAGTGGTTTGATTAATCAATTCTACGCTCGATCAGGCTTCCATTCTCCAACTTTTCAGTTTTTGAGAATTTTCAAAATTTCAAAAATTTGGCTAACACCCTAAATTTTCGAAAAATTTCGCCATAACCTCCCCTGCACCGGGAGCATCGGGGAATTTCAAATAGCTTCCCCGGTCCTTCAGATCTCAAAAAGAAAAAGAAAAAGCCAAGCGGCTAGCCAATAGGCTCATAAAATCATCATCACCCAAACAAAACAGTAAATTATTTAGTAAACATGTACCTATTTGTCGGGCAAAAAAATTTTATTCTCTGGCTCTAGCCTCCTTGCTATGACCTGTTCAATGATATATATGTATATGCAAGCAAATGCGACCAATTTTCAATATAAGTCAATATGTGATTCAATTAGGCTAATTGGTTAAAAATTAGCAAACAAATAGACAAACAACACAAACATCAATCAATTAGTGAATTATCATTTGAAATTCATAATTTTGATACATACACAAAAATCATGTTTTGATGCCAAATCACAACAATAGGCCCAATCTAATTTTGGTTCTCACACCAGTCAATAGGAAATATATAGATATCACACCTTCGTAACACGAACATGAATACTAATGACGACTAGTCAATCATCAGAATCATCTTCGGGCCACTAGAGTATGATTCTATATCTATCTAGTATATTAAAACTTCGAATACACGCGGATCAGACGTATACGCAAAATCTATATATACTGGATTGTCCACATCAATATAAATAATCAAATACGAATAATTGATTTAAATTTTCAAAACAAAAATTGTTTTCATTTGAAAAATATACTCTTCACACTCGTTCTAGGATACTACTGATCCCATCTCTAACGAGTCATTCTCGTTGGATATTACTAACCCAATATCTGATGAATTCTTTCGTATGGTTCTAATGTGCCTTATTCTCTGAGCTTTGTAAACCAAAGCTCTGATACCAACTGTGACGAGAAAGAAATTTCGCTCGGTCCGAACCAGTCGCTAAACCGATCCAGGCCGTTCGAAACGCCCTATCGTTTGAGAACAGGACAAAACAGAACGCATACAGAAGAACATTTCATTGCTTATTACAACAATGCACCAGATTACAAGAATATACAGAGTATAAATGAATATTACACAGAAATATCAGAGATTTAAATTACATTTAAATACATAGCAGCGGAAAATAATACAATACACAACTAGAAGAGATATACGGATACAAAGCTTTCCGGATATCGTTCCAGCTGTAAACCAGGATCCTGTGAATATAAATCTGCAAAACCAAAACTACTAGCTGCCCGTGTCAAAATAGGGGCACCCAGAGTTTAGGTCAAAACAATAAACTCCAGGTCAGTCATGGGACTGGTGTGAGAACTAAAACAGTTAATCTTTATTTTTAAAGCTAGGTAAATCAAGGGACCACGCCGTATAACACGGAACGGGTTTCCTCCCAAGAATACCAGTGCATAAAACAAACAGCGCAATGCTAAATAAAGAAAAATGAAGCTGTTATAAGACCCAGGTCCTATCACACAATGCAACGCAAGCCGGGGGATAGGGTTTTCCCTTATAACAGCCAAAGAATGCTTGATACGTTTAAATCAAATCATTTGATACTATTATAAGTGCATAGTGTATAAAACAACTTCAAATCATAAGTATCAATCATAGGCGGCATGAATGGCCCATAACACTATGTCGCCATATATACGTTTACAATCAAAACCGCAAATGTCGTATTGGAAGTTGGGTTATCATTTATGGTATGAACCGAGGCTAGGGGCAAGATCCTCAATGATTCGAGACTGCCTAGCCCGAGTCTCAGGAACAGCCGCAACTGCCCCATGGATCCTCAGGGCCGGTCCACCGATGTGGATTATTATACCTGAGCACTACGTTTCGCCGCCCTTTGGGGCGTAAGCGAGCCAACTAAATGACTCCATCGGTTCGAGAACGACCGATCAATCTGAGGCGCCTCGCAACAGCAACAACAACATAAGTCAAACTCGTCAGGGCGTGTAAAACCACTGACGCCACTTTTAGCTAGGAGGAAACGTAGGCCCTCCCTGAGGTCCGTCTCCCGTTTTTGATTCATACCGGGTGTGATACTCGCGAATCAATGTTACACAAAGCTACACCACAAAGGCCGTGCTTCGATCATCACCACAAGACTTTGCTTTTCAACAGAAGCCTTGATCATTTGCCACTTAGGCATGCCACACAGGCAATTCACTCCATGCGATTGATATCCATCAATATATAACCCCTGAGCTCGTACGTCTCAGAGAAGGGCGTTAAGCAAGAGAATAAATTCTCCGCCGCCAAACAGATATATATTTAATAGAGATCAATCACACGGACTAAAATCCAATGTCAGACACACATTCCATTTACAAGTCCGTTCTGGGTCCGAACGAAACCGGAGGCACCTAGTACCCCGCACATCCATCGATCTCCAAGTACGTCTGGACGATCACCAACTGTTTCCATCTTCTTGGGTGTACAGCCCAATCAAGATCATCAGTTATCACCCAAACGACGTGAAGACTTCCGGTCTTCGACCATCGTCTTCATCTTCGACTTATCGTCGTATCAGTTATTCAGAATGGGATAAACCCGGTCTTTCCGAATAACTCGCGTATATTTTAAATAAGTGTTACACAAACACAACATACGCCTCATTCCAATTCATCAGTCACTAACCGTAAATTAATCAAGAGAATAATTCCCCAAATATTAACCCCGAAGGCCGAAACTAACATCAGATCAATATTCAGAAAACCATTCTGCTTGGCCAACCGACAGTTAGGTTCTAAATTTCACATTCATAGGGAAAGGTTCCCATTAATTTTATCCAAGATAAATTTCTTGAATTTATTCTTTAATCTATTTTTGAATATCAATTCAAACTAGTCGGGATTAACGAACCTTACCGAAGTAATCATTTGTTTTAATTTCCCCAATCCCAACCTATTCATCCCATGAAGTAAAACTGGTTATACTTCGTATCTAACACCACGGTGTTATCGGTAAATTCAATTACCATTTCACGTTCAAATCTAATTAAAGATTTAACTATCGCCTGGAGCAAAACTGGTGATACTCCATTTCGATTATTTCAATCTAATTAAAGATTCATTAAAACTCCACTTAGTTTTAATCTTCGACTGGGTTAAAGAATCAGTGTCATTTAAAACACGATTCACGATAAACCCAAAATCACATTCATTAATTATCGGGTTAAAGAACGAGTGTTATTTAAAACACTGTTCACGATAAACCCAAAAATCAATATCAATTCAATTCCAATTAAATATCATTTAATTGGTACACTTCATTAAATCTAAATAAAAAGATTTAATCATTTCTCAACTGGGTTCAAGAACAGTGTTAGTGAAGACACCATTCACGACAAACCCAAATCACATTCGATATTCAATACAAGGCTCTGAATAGAAAATATATCGGCTTATATTCAATATCAAATTCTATGACTAACAAATGTCGTATTGGAAATAACGATATAAATATATATCTTTCAAATTTCCATAACAACACCTGTATAATCACGAATTCCAACCTCGAAATATTCCGAAGACAATTTCGATTCAAATCCCCTCCAATGCAATCATTGGATATTCTGGTTATTTTCAAAACCCTTTTTAAATTCAATTCATTTATTTAAAAATAAATAGAATTATAATTCTAGTTCAAAACTAGTTCATTTCGATAAAAATCTATTTTTATCTTTTCAAATATGGAGTTTTTCATCCCAATTCTTTCTAAATCATTTCTTATGATTTTACACAAATTATTACTATTTTTAATAATTTTATCAAGGCCCGTACAGTCGATTTCCATCAACGGCCATCGAACTGCACTTAAAGCGACCTTTTTCGAATTTGATTTGGACATAATTCCAAATCCAACCATTAGATTTCAAATTTCTAATATTCGTTAGAAAGCTCTTTTCGATACGAACCCAACGGTTCCGGTTTTAGGAGAATCCGACAGTCGGATCTCCCGTAATGTCCGTTTGAAATAAATGGTCGAAATTCACGAACTGCCGCGGCGCGGCGCGTTCCATTCAGGCCATTATATTATATATATATTATATATATTATATATATATAATATATATATAATATATTTCATTGATTTCTATTTAAAACGAATTATATAAATAGTTTTAAAATTCGTTTCTAAAGCAATTTCAACTTCCATTTCAATTCAAATCAAAATTGAATTCTTCTTTATAAATTCGTTTTAAAATTCATTTCTATTCAATTCAAATTTCAATTCAATTTGAATTCATTTCATTTCGAAATCGTTTTCAATTCAATTCATTTCGAAATCGTTTTCAATTCATTTCATTTCGAAATCGTTTTCAATTCATTTCATTTCGAAATCGTTTTCAATTCAATTCATTTCGAAATCGTTTTCAATTCATTTCATTTCGAAATCGTTTTCAATTCATTTCATTTCGAAATCGTTTTCAATTCATTTCATTTCGAAATCGTTTTCAATTCAATTCATTTCGAAATCGTTTTCAATTCAATTCATTTCGAAATCGTTTTCAATTCAATTCATTTCGAAATCGTTTTCAATTCAATTCATTTCGAAATCGTTTTCAATTCAATTCATTTCGAAATCGTTTTCAATTCAATTCATTTCGAAATCGTTTTCAATTCAATTCATTTCGAAATCGTTTTCAATTCAATTCATTTCGAAATCGTTTTCAATTCAATTCATTTCGAAATCGTTTTCAATTCATTTCATTTCGAAATCGTTTTCAATTCAATTCATTTCGAAATCGTTTTCAATTCATTTCATTTCGAAATCGTTTTCAATTCAATTCATTTCGAAATCGTTTTCAATTCAATTCATTTCGAAATCGTTTTCAATTCAATTCATTTCGAAATCGTTTTCAATTCAATTCATTTCGAAATCGTTTTCAATTCAATTCATTTCGAAATCGTTTTCAATTCAATTCATTTTGAAATCGTTTTCAATTCATTTCATTTCGAAATCGTTTTCAATTCAATTCATTTCGAAATCGTTTTCAATTCAATTCATTTCGAAATCGTTTTCAATTCATTTCATTTCGAAATCGTTTTCAATTCATTTCATTTCGAAATCGTTTTCAATTCAATTTATTTCGAAATCGTTTTCAATTCAATTCATTTCGAAATCGTTTTCAATTCAATTCATTTCGAAATCTTCTTCAATTCATTTCATTTCGAAATCGTTTTCAATTCATTTCATTTCGAAATCGTTTTCATTTCATTTCGAAATCGTTTAAAATCGATATAGATATCGTTCACGTCAAAATGGCGTCAATCTAATCAACACGGCTTCATAAATTTCTATTTTCAAATTTTCTTTATTTTTCAAATTGGAATGAGGCCCAATCAACTACCATATAAAATTAATTATATGGATTTCCATACAACACATGTATATAATAGCATTGAAAAATAATCAACCATCAACCAAAGTGCACTACACTGTATAAGCATCAAATATAGATATTCAACGCTTATAACAGCCTGTCAATCAATCGATCGACATATTTAATCAATCAGGATGAGTGAACTTCAAATTTCATCCCAACACCCGTGTGGGGTTTCAAACAATCAAACACAGATTTTATTTGTGCAGTTGGGCGATGTGTAAAATTTATCGACCCAATCAATGTCCTTCAAATAGGTGTACATAAACAAACCGTTCGGTTTGTAAATGAATATTTTATTTATTCACATTCCCGTTAAAAATTATATTTTTAACGATAAAACATTTTATTTTAGAAAATTTCGGCGGCATAACGGCACGATACTAGAAACGGGACAAGGCCTAGCCTTATCCCCGGTCTAGTAAAGGCCCACGCCATTCACTCATCAATCAAATCAATTTCATTTTGCAAACCACAAAATTTGGAGTAAGAGTCTAACCTAGCCTTACTCCTTCGCCTTATAACGGCGCACGTCTAATCCTAACCAATTTATCGATTCGATTTTTCACACCACAAACCACATTCAAACCAATATCGCAATCAATCACCAAATAGTCAAACAAACAAGTCCATGGTCTGTGGACGATTGTGTCGGGTGCTACTAAACACCGTCTGCATCCTAGTATATATATATAACTAGAAAAATTAAATTGAAAGGTGAGAAGTTCTCACCGATAGCTATCCAATCATCTTGACTCTTCTTCTCGCCTTTTTATCATCTTCTTGTGCCCGTAGTCACTATATATATAAAAATCACACATTTTTATATTTCGATGTCTTTAAAATAAAAATCATATTTTATAATCACTTCATATATTTAAAAATCGAATTTTCACTTCTATGCTATTCAATATATAAAAATCATATTTTTACTTCGTTATTCAATATAAAGACCTCGCCTTTTTAAATATAAAGACTTCACCCTTACAAAAATATAGATTTCCTCGTTACGAAAATCACTACTTTATTTCAACGTATATAAAATAAAAATCAGATTTTTATTTCGCTACATATACAAAGATGATATTTTTATATTCTCTATCCTATAAAGATTATAGTTTTAATACTTTAAAAATATAAAAATCATATTTTTAATATTTCTATATAGTAAAGACTATATTTTTAATACCTTAAAAATGTAAAAGTCATATTTTTATTACTATTCTTTTTTTTATTCCACTCACACAAAAATCGTGTTTTTATATCTTTAAAAATCAGTTTATGCATTTTAAAAAAAACAGTTTTTGCATCTTTTAAAAAAAACAGAAATTAGTTTTTAAATCATTTTTAAATTGGTTTTTAAATTCTTATAAATCAGTTTTTATATTCATTATAAAATCAGTTTATAAATCTTAAAAAAAATCATATCTTTCAACAAAATAAAAAAACTAAACTTTTTGTTATATAAAAAAAATCAGTTTTTAAGGTAATTAAAAATCAGTTTATAAGGTAATTAAAAATCAGTTTATAACCCTAACTAAAAATTAAAAAGAAGAAGAAAAAAAAGGGAACGGAGGACTTACATCGTTCAGAGGGGGGGGTCCTCCACGCGAGCGCCGGAGTCAGGGTAACCGCGTCGGAGGTGGAAGGACAGGCGGTGGGGGTTCTGAGGGGGCGCAGGGGTCGGGAGCCTCGAAGATGGCGTTGGCAGGCCGGAGGCGGCGGCTTCGAGCTGACCTAGGCCTGGGGGTGTGCGGGTTTTTAACCAGGGAAGGAGGGGAGAGAAAAAAAGAGGGGCGCGAGCGAGGGGGGGGAAGATGGTGGTTGGAGGAACCACCGATGATGGCGCGTCAGGGGGGCACGATCGTCGTAGTGGCGGGGTTAGGGTTCAGTGGGTTTTCCCCTTTTTTTCGATCTGATAAAATACGGGGAGGAGGGAGAGAGAATATAACGGTGGGTGTAGGAGTTGACCGAAATAATTATTTTATATATTTAATTTTTTTTTTTTTGAATCCTATAAAGTACCCTTTTCATTCGAAGTCGAAATCAAACCCACCGACTGTCTTTCATAGCGTAATACCCCCATTCCGAACATAATGGGATATGTATCGCAAGCCAATTCAGCTGTTTCGATCAGTTTTCACTAAAAATCAAATATAAATCATTATACTGAATTTTAAACGTACATTTCAATTTACCGGGGCCACATACTAACTAGAAAAATTCCAGAAAAATATTTTCTAGCTTCGTATTGACGATACGGTCCTAACGAAACTAGTTTCGTCGAATTCTGAGGCCGTTTGAAAAATGGCCAATTTCCAGTCGATTAAAATCAACTGAAACTGGTCAAACGCGTTTTCCTTTGCCACGCTCACATACTGATTCGAAAAATTATGAAATTTGAAACCTAGCAATAACTTTACATCGCGGACCCAACAAAACTGGTTTCGTCGAAATCCGAGGTCGTTTGCAAAATGGCTATTTTTTTAAGGGCCTGAATTCCATAGCGACTATTCAGAATTTTCAACTGGACATATCTTATCATTTCTAAGATGAAATCTCAGTTTGTTAACTTCGTTACAAAGATATAGTTATACAGATTCAAATATTTCTTGTTTCGTTCAATTCTGACTTATATTGAATTCTGTATATTCATTTGAAATTAGAAATCGAATTTTCGAACTACCGCACCATTTTCAATTCTATTTATAATTATATATAAATATTTATATTCTAACGACGACGCGTATATATATATATACACGTCGAATTCTATTCAAAATAAATTTCACGTCGATATTATTTAAAATGATCTATTTTAAATATTCAAAATTCGCTGAAATCGCCAAAATAAAAATTTTAAACTGGCCCAGATTTTACGGGTTGTTACAGTTGCTCTTCATTTCTATCGATTGAAGGTGGTTCAGTAATGAATGGCTCGAACCGTATGTTATTGTTTATGCTTTGTTCCCCATCCTTTTTGCCGATTTGCTTTTCTGCATAAGGAAACTTGTTTTCATCAAATATCACATGCCTAGAAATATATATTTTTCCATTTTTGTCCATGCACTTATAACCTTTTTGGTTTTGTGCATACCCAATGAATGTGCATGAGCTTGATCTCATACTTAGTTTATGATTGTTATAGTCTCTCAAACATGGAAAACATAGACACCCATAGGCTTTCAGAAAACCATATTCTGGTCTAACACTGTATATCATTTCATGTGGGCTTTTATTGTTTAAGACTTTAGTTGGAAACTTGTTAATGAGGAATACAGATGTGTAGAAAGCTTCATTCCAATATTTCATGGGTAATGAGCTTTGTGATAACAAAGTTAGACCAGTCTCTACTATGTGTCGATGTTTTCTTTCGACTAAACCGTTTTGTTCGGACGTATGCGGGCAAGTTAATCTATGTTTGATCCCTCCTTTGAGAAAGTAATTAGTTAGAGGTTTAAAATCAGCTCCCCCATCTGTCTGAATAACCTTAACAGTACTGTTCATTTGTTTTTCGACATGAGTTATAAATTGCATAACTGTATTGCAAGCTTCTGATTTAGTTTTCAGCATGTATATCTAAGTATATCTAGAATAAGCATCCACAAAAGAAAGATAATACCTGTGTCCCTGATATGAATTTAGAGGCGCGGGTCCCCACAAGTCAGCGGCTATAAGTTCCAGTAGCTCATTATAGCTGGTTTCAGAATCACTAAAAGGGAGCTTGTGGCTCTTGCCGAGTTGCCAGTGCGTGCATATGTGTTTGATAGGTACATTTTTATAATGAATGTTATTATTACGCAGAACAGTCTTAACAGTTTCCAGATTAGGATGTCCTAATTTTATATGCCAAGAATTAATCACGTTACATTCATCGCTATTATTGTCATAATCAACATTATTGCAACTATTCCTAATACAGTCATTGTCACTACTAGCATCTACATTATTATACCAGAATTCTCCACTTGAGTTTACAGTCTTGAATTTGTATAAACCATCGTATAGGTTACCTCGAAGTAATATTTCATGATTTAGGGAATCTTTAACTAAACAAAACTTAGGATGAAATTCAAAGTAAACATTATTGTCGTTGGCAAATTTTGATACACTTAACAAATTTTTATTAATCGTAGGTACCCTAAGAAGATTGTTTAATTTGAGTTGTCTTTTCCCAAAGATAGTCCCTTTGCCTATGTGTGTGATACTAGCAGTACTAGCATTACCCATATGCAAATTTCTCATACCTGAGTAATTTCTGCTCCCGATGTTTAAATTTTGAAGATTGCTAGTTATGTGGTGAGTTGCTCCTGAGTCAGGGTACCATTCTTCGTAGCCATTGTCTTCATTTTTTACTTCATCATCATTTGCAGCATTATGTCTTCGGTTTGCGTTATTATTATTTTGAGTCGAATTCCCTGTTGTTGCCATATTTGCTTGTGCTCTTCTTTGTGAAAAGTAATTTTGTCTTGCCTGTTGTCTACCTATGTCTGAATTATACCCGAAGTAACATTTGTTCGCCATGTGACCAAACTTTTGGCATATTTGACATTTCACACGATAGTTGTTGTTATCTCGTTGTATCTTCTTATTTCTGACTGTGGTATAATTGGCAGAGAACTTATTTTGTGCTGTTTTTCTTTGGTCAATTCTGCCTTCATGAGCAAGGAGTGCTGATCGAACGAACTGTAAATCAGGTAAAGCTTGTTGTGTGGCTAACACAGTTACTAGAGATTCATATTCTTCATCTAATCCACCAATAATAAATAGGATTTGCTCATTGTCGCTGATCTTATGACCAACAACATTTAGCTTGTCACACAGATTTTTAATTTTTCCTAAGTATTCTTTCATGCTTGCCTCCTTTTTTCTAGAATTTTGTAATTCCCTTCTATATTGCATGATTCTAGCAGTTGATTGTGAACTGAAAATTTGTTCAACTGTTTTCCATATTTCATAAGACGTGCTACATCCAACTATTTGTAATAATAAATTCGAACTTACTGACGATAGGAGCCATGAGGAGAGGAGGCTGTCTTGTTTTTGAAACTTTGTGTAGTCTGTGTTAGGCACAATTTCTCCTTCCGAATTGGTTATCGTCATTGGTGGGACTGTTATTGTCCCATTAATGTACTGCAATAAATCATAACCTCTTAAAGCGATCTCTACTTGATATTTCCATAGAATGTAATTGTCTTCGTCTAGAGATGTGGTGATAATTTGGCTTTTTGGTTTAATCAGATCATGATGGTTAGGTGGAGCACTGTACCCCAAGCTTCCTGAAACAGCGGAGGTTACTTCATTGTTGTTGGCCATAAAACAAAAAACAACTTTCTGCTTGATGATTAAGCCTTTCGGCAATTTGGCTCTGATACCAAATTAAGGGATGAGGAGGAGAGTTATTAGAGAGGAACAATTGCAATTTTTATTGATGCAAAACATGATACAAAGTGCACATATATATAGTGCTGTGAGCCCAACGGCTAGTACAAAATATACCAAATATGTATGAGCATAACGGCTAGTATTAAATATACCAAGTATGCATGAGCCTAACGGCTAGTAGATAATGACAAAACATGCTAAATATGATAAAAACGTGTTCACACTCTAACGGCTCTATTGTCTTCATTAAATGGCTCTTCTTTTCCGGAGACCCCATTGTAATGCTTAAGGGTTTGTTCTCCTAGTCCTAGAAAATCTTGGAGTACCGTTTCATGCATAGATTCTATTATATGCTCGGATACATCATTAGTAAATTTTTCTTTGGAGGACGGGAAGGCTAATGAATTTACAAGTATCGGCTTCTAGGTAGCTTCATGGTCACTATTTGCTTAACGGATATGTTGTAATTATTCCAATAATGTTTGGAGAAGCTGGCATATAAATCCCTTTAACCATATATATTATATTTAATTCACTGCATAAAAAATCCATTTGGTATAGTCTCCCTCTCTTCCTAGTTTATTCATTGTTTCTGATCACTTCAGTTTACATTTTGGCTATTTTAGTTCCCAATTTTCATTCCATATTGTAACATGATTTGTATATATTTAGAAACATATATTTTTATCTATATATTTATGCTGCAAAATAATCAGTAACCAATAGGCAGTTTACTCACAGGAATCAGAGTAACTGATTTTATAGGTTAACAAGGTGACCTGTTTTGCTGTTTCTAAATCATACAGGTAAGTTTCATGGATCAACCAGCTTAAATTCCATCATACAAAACAAGTGATGGCATTAGAGCTGATAAACAAACAAGGGCATACATATACAACATCAATAATATCATAATCAAATGGAAATCCAAAATAGAAGATTGAAAGTGAGGTATACTTACAGTTTATTATCCTCTGTTTTCTTTTGTTTTCAGTCCATGTTTTTCAATATGCTTTGCCATGATCTTGTTCTAATTCTTGTTCGAATGAATGGATGAATGCATGGTGTAGCTAGTGCTTATATTTACAGGTGTACAAATTGAATAAACTAATGGCAGTACATATGGGAAATGAAATGCGTTGGAAATGATGTAGCCGCTGCTATGTGATTTGAATGAAATGCAGCTATATGCATACTGGTTGATTGAAAATAACAGCTATTTTTGAAAAGAAAGGAAGGCTGGTGTATAAAGCTAGATCTATATTTCTTCATGAGACAATTCAGGGAAGTTCTGTTTGGAGTACATGGATTTGTATAGGGTAGCTGCAGCCCCCAAAACTCGAAAATGATGTATTGTTTAGTCACATGTGCAAGAAGCTATGACAAGGTAGGTGTATATGCAGCATGTGTTTGTACAGGCTATGTGCAAATGGTTTCGAAAGCGAACCTTAGTTCCTAAGTAATGTATTAAGCCTACAAACTATTGTACAGTCCTGTGTATATAGGCTATCATATATAAGATGGACAAGAAATGTGCTGAAGCTGGTTTTAAAATTTGATTGTCTATATCTTCTAGGATTGGAAAAAATGTTAAGACCTATAGTGTATGTGTAACCTATGTATGTGCAACCTATATGTTAGTTGTAGCTAGATTAATTGAATTGAAGATCTAGATTATGCTATAAATGTGCAACCTATATAAAGAAATCAAACGTCATTATAAAGCAAATCCATATATGTTATTTCTTAAGTATTTAATTGCTTGAATGTTTCTATACTTAACATCTAAGCAAATTCAAGCTATTTAGTTATGTAAACAAGCAAACCAATGCATACAGTAAATATTCCTATTTTTTATACATATAAAAAGCCAAACATTTACACTTACATGCATTAAGAACAAGTTTAAATAAAAATATTTAAAACAACATTACTAGTATATGTATAAATATAACAAGTTAAGATATGCAAATAAGATTTTTAACTGATTTTATTCAAATTCTCTATATCTATATTATCTATATTTTAACAAGAATTTAAAACACATTAAAAATATAAATCAAAATGATACAATATTATTTACTGCTATTATACACTTATATATACACCAGTTTAAATCATTAAAATGTATACACACTTGGAATTTTCCTTTAATATTCTGATTTTTTTTAAATAAATCATTGAAATAATTCATAATAAACTGCATTACAAACCTAGTAAATATCGGGGATATTACAGAACCGTTCGAACAAGAATTGGAGAGAATGTTCGAAGTAATTTGGGGAGTTGAATCATGAATGGCGGGTCCAGATATATTTGACCACGCAAGGAATTGTGGTAGTGTTTTGACCAATGAAAAACTATACGTATCTACATTTATTTAAATAATAATATTTAATTCGTGAATAACTCGTTTTATTCTTCGAACTGCAAACGAATTCCAATGACTGTCGCCCTAGCTAAATACCCCCATTCCAGACACAATGGATTATGTTTCGTAAGCTAATTCAATTATTTCGATTGGTTTATATCAAAATTAAAATATAATTTAATATAACGTTCAAAATTGATTTTCAACATACATTTTAATTTACCGTGGCCACATACTGACTCCAAAGATTATGAAATTTGAGATCTAGCAATGTTTTGACGATACGGTCCTAACAAAATTAATTCCGTCGAATTTAGAGACTGTTAGAAAATTGGTCTTTTAACTAGCTTATTAAATTTACAACTGAAATTCAACAGACATTTAAATTTATCACGCTTACATACTAATTCCAATTGACTTGAAATTTTAAACTTGACAATAATTTGACGTTCCGGATCCAACAAAATTATTTTCGTCGAAAACGGAGTTCGTTTGCCAAATGGCTTAAAATTATATATAAATTCCATAGCGACTATTCTAAATTTTAAACTGGACATAACTTATGATTTATAATGTGAAATCTAAATTTTTCACACTCGTTAGAAAGATATAATTAAATAGATTCTAACATTTCTTGTTTTACAAAATCCAACTTATATTGCATTCTGTATATTCATTTAAAGTTCAAAACCAAAATTTTAAACTACCGCGCCATTTCAAGTTTGTTTTAATTAAATTTTAAATTTATACGTTCAATCTTCGTTATTAAATAAATTTTATGTCGTTAATTTTCAAAATAAATCATCTAAATTCAATTAAAATTAATTTTTAAATTGATTCTGAAAATACGGATTGTTGCATTCAAATTACAAGGAAATAAGTTAATATTCTATTTAGAACAGTTGTTGCAAAAAACATATGAAAATACGTGAATTTACACACTTCTTCTTATTTGGTTTATTTATTTTCCTTGTAAATTTCAAATAACACCATTGTACAAAAATAAAAAAGGACAAAGATTACAATAACCAAGTGAAACCATTAATAATGTCAATACAATAGGTTTTTATTACTTCACTTCAAATAAAAAACTAGATAAACTATAAGTCAACACCTAAATCTAAGAATGTGAACAAATGCTACAATTTTAACAATGGTTTCAGGATTGATTTCCAGATCCAAGGTGTTTGCAATAACCAAACTAAATTAAAAGCAATTGTTGGAAATATAATTTAATTAACCAAAAAGGCTTACAAATTCAATATTCAAACCACAACCTATTCATTCAGATTTGACGAAAACAAACAAATCTGATAATTTTTAGGCATATAATTAATTCACATAAATGAACTGTATAAGTTATTGTAAACGATGTATATAATTTCCCGCTCACCAGAAAGCTATTTGAATCTGAACAAAACTTTTAAGCCTACAATTCCCAAACCTTACAGATCTACAATTATTTCAAAAAGGGGATTCTTTTAGATTTGTAGATCTATAAGAAATAGGATGAATGAAGAACACCAATCTATGGTACCATCTCTTTTGCTCAACAATCTGATTTCAATCTTCTCCAATTCATGTTTATTAAATTTGTATATGTTTATATTTGTTTTATAAGAGATTTGGAAGAAGGAAATGGCAAAGCCTTGCTGCTGCTTTTAGAATTGTGTGCAAAAGAATGTGGGTCTAACCCTTTATTTATAGGTGTTGAAGTGACCATAGACCGTTGGATATAATTTAGTAAAGATTCTTTTGTACATATAAGATTCATATATAAAATAAACCCAACAACCCTAGCCGCCACTGGAAAATTAACGCCCAAGGGTTCGACTGCCTTTCGACCATTAGGGTCGACCTCCGTAGGTCGATTATGTTGAACCCGTGATTTTTTGTTTGATGATAACAAACATTTTTTTAATGTGTTTGAAACTGTACTGTTTACTTCTCTTCACATCATATTGGAATAAAAATATTTTTGTCTAATAATGCTCCTACACAGAAATTGAAAATTTACATAAGCATTTATTATTCAAAAATCATATTTTTATTTCATAATCAAAACAGTACAATACTTTCTGAACTCTCAGCTATACAAATTTTCACTCATTATTTCAGTACAAATGAATCTCACTACATGTTTCACTCTCACTCATCAATACATTCTTACTGTCTCTTTATCCTGTTTTGCTCCTATTGCATCATCCTGAAACCTGTCACAAAAAAAAAAAAGGAAATGCACACAGTAGACTGGAACTAAAATTTTATTTTATAATTTTTTATGTGCCTCAGATTTTCTGTGTGTTTTTCTCATCATTTTTTCTGACTTGCCTGACACATATTTTACAAGTATGGCACAATACTATACAAGATCAGAAACGATCAAGTATAGTAAGAAAGCCAAATACTTGTGTATACCAAAACCAACACATTCAAGTTGGATCAAGAATGGTATCTGTTTTTTTTCATTTTTGTGTTACAGGGTCACAGAAGAATATATGGCAACAATAACAAATCAGTTCAGGTTCAAGCAGCATTCAAAGAGAAATGGTCAAAGCAGTGTGCACAAGATTGCACAAGGTTTCAGAGCTACATATGGAAAGCATTCAAACTGCATGGATTTCATATGCAATACAGGAAATTCAGACATACACAAGGCAGCAAACATGCAACATGACATTGCAGGATGGAAATATATGGCAAGTTGTTCAGCATTAAAAGAAAAAAAAAATCCTGTTTTCTATTTACATGAAACTAAAGCATGTGCAAATGAAGCAGATTTGATTTACTAGATTGGAAATGAACACAATTAACATGCAAGAATTATCTGGACATAATTAAGTGGTGATGGCATTTAATACAGTGGAAAAATTCGACATCAAAGAATAAAATGAGGGCCTAAAATCATGCAGTTTGTTTTCTGAAGATTTTTTGTGAATAATGGTTGACAAGATAATCAGTTTCCACTTATCTTGTTTCCTGGTTTGAATTGTTAAAATGGTAAATGTTTTAACACGACTTTATGGGCAATACAATTTTAGGGAAGTGTTTAATACATTCTTGGGTAATTGTTTTTTTATGCTAATCAATCAATCCCAAGCTCATTTTTGACAAGGAAATTTTTCTCTAGAAATCAATACACACAGTAAAATGGGCAAGCAAGAAATCAAAATCTTCCAGAAATGATTCAATTTATTCAAGGGGATAAATTAATATATTTTTTAGGATTCAATCAAGCAATACAAGCAGGCAACAAACAAAAGCAGTGAATAAATTGGTTCATTCATATATGGAAAGATCAATTCGTGCATGTCAATATTTGTTTCCAGGTGGCAATTCATTTTTCCAAATTCATCGATGGACAATTCATGTCTATAGTCATCAATTCAATCAGAAAGGGAAATCATGGAAAATTCAGAATAATTAAAAGAGGAAATTCATGAAAAATCCTTCCAAATATTCATCAAACCAAATCAAGCAAGTCATAAGTGAAATCAGAGAATAAGGGTTCGAATTTCCCCTATAAATTCACATGTTTCCTCATAGGCAAAATCATCCAACTCATTCGAAATCAACTAAAACCCTACAGTCAAATCAAAGAGCTTACAGTGTTGGATTGGAGCAGAAAGACATTCGGAGTCAAGCTAGAAAGCATCGCAAATCATCTGGAACAAAATCAAAGCCATCAGAACCTCAAACTAAAGAAACCCCAGCCGCCTTGTTTATTTGCTTGAAGAAATAAAGAAAAAGGGACGACAGATTTCTAATTGAAGCTACAAAGGGGGTGTTTTCATTTAAGGGCTTTTTGTTTTAATTTTTAATGTACTTTGTTTAGTTCTGTTTGAAAAACAATCTGTGGTTTACTAGTTACGTCCGTAAAACTAGGGTGTACAGATTACGGTTTTGTGATCTGGGAAAATCTGGTCTAGGGATTTTAGATCAGTCTAAGACTTCGAGCGTAGGTTTAAATCAGTAGCAGGTGTTGCAAGTTTGCAATACTCTTTAGGTGGTAGCAGGGTTTGCAAGTTTATTGAGTGTTTGTAAGCGGGAGACTGTTTTAAATCCTAGTAGATATCTTAGTAATGCAGCAGTAGGCACAGTTTGCCGAAGCTGGGTAATTTCTGTGTGTTTCTTTTATTGCATTCCTTATTATTCTGTGACTGTTCTAAATATTGGATAAACCCTATTCACCCCCCCCCCCCCATCTAGGGTTAATCTTGATCCTACAATTGGTATCAGAGCCTGTGTTTATTTAACTCTAGAGTCATGACATCAATGAATAATGCTTTTTTTGAGGGACAGTCTATTGCTAGACCACCCATGTTTAATGGTAGTGATTACGCGTATTGGAAAGCTAGAATGAAAATCTATCTTGTGTCTGTTGACTATAATGTCTGGGATATCATTGAAACTGGTTATAAACCACCCACTATAATTGTTAACGAAATTGAAATGCTTAAACCAAAAGATAAGTGGGATGCGAATGATAAGAAACTTTACTCTATTGATTCTAAAGCTATGAATGCTTTGATCTGTGCCTTAGATAAAACTGAATATAACAGAATTTCTCATTGTAAAACAGCTAAGGAAATCTGGCATACACTGGAGGTCACTCACGAAGGAACATCGCAAGTGAAAGAATCTCGTCTTGCTCTATTCAGCAATGAGTATGAAAATTTCACTATGCAGAAGGATGAGAGTATCAAAGACATGTATGGACGTTTTTCTGTGCTAGTGTACAATGCTAGAGCCCTTGGAAAAGTTTGTACTGAAGTTGAACTTGTGAGGAAGATTCTGCGTGTTTTGCCAATGAATTTCGAGGCAAAAGTCACAACTATTCAAGAATCAAAGGATATGAGTAAGCTGAGCATGGAGGAGCTTGTTGGAAATCTAATGACGTATGAAATGGAGCTAAAATCACGAGAAGATCGCAACAACTCTGATCTAAAGAAGAAATCAATTGCTTTGTCCAATACTGTCAACAGCGATGGCGAAGACCCCATCGAACAGCTTGCAATGGCCGTTAGACAAATTGCAAAGTGGAGCAAATTCAAACCTCGAAGAAACAAACCAAAATCCAACAAGCTGAAGAACTCTGACAATTCAGATGAGGAACCACTTTGCTACAACTGCCAGAAACCTGGACATCTGAAACCAAACTGTCCCCTTCTTCAGCACAAAAGGAACAAGAAGAAAAAGAAAGCCTTTTCTATAACTTGGGATGACGAGGAAGGAGAAGAAGACTCAGATAGCAGCGAGGAAGAAAGTAACCTATGCTTCATGGCAAAATCAGATTCAGAAGATGGTAGAGAGGAATCGACTGAGGTATACAGTTATGATGATTTGTTTTTAATGTGTAAACATCTTTCTGAAATCATTGATACACTAGAAGCAAAAGTAGAAAAACTTAAAGCAAAAAATTTAGAACTACAGACTCTCAAGTCCACCATTGAGAATCTTGAAAAAGAAAATTTGACTTTGAAAGAAACTGATGAGATTAAGAGAGAGAATTTTATTAAAAGATGCACTTCACTTATGGACGAAAATACAGCACTAAGAACCAAAGTTCAGAATCTTGAAGTCACCTTAAATAAGTTTTCAATTGGACAAACATCTTTCAAAATGTTGCTAGGAAACCAATTGTTTGCTAACAATGGAAAAGGACTAGGTTTTGGTAAAGTTCAAAATGATGTGACTGTGATTGACAATGCAAAAGGTAGAAGCATCTTTCCTAAGTGTGTAAAGTGTGGGGAAATTGGCCATAAATTTGAAAATTGCAAGACTATGAATAAAATCAGAAAATCCACTAGAGTTTGGGTTCCTAAACACTTGGCACACAATTACCATAAATTTTGGAACACAAATAAGAGGACAAAACAAATGTGGGTTCCAAAAGATTCTTGCTTTCATCATACTTCAGTCACTGATATTTTTGGACCTAGGAACGTCTCTAGGTCATCTTTCTCTCTTCTTGTGTAGGTATGTTGGCGGGCTAAGGAGCAACAAAAATGGTATTTGGATTCAGGTTGCTCCAGACATATGACAGGAGACAAGAGATTGTTCCTTAGCCTAGAAAGATATAAAGGTGGGAGTGTGACATTGGGTGACAACAGCAAATGTAAGATTATTGGTAAGGGAAAAGTAGGTAACAACATTTTTGCCTTAGCTGATGTCTTATATGTTGATAATTTGTATCACAATCTTATTTCCATAAGCCAACTGTGTGACAAAGGAATGAATGTAGTTTTTGACAGTGAGATTTGCAAGATCATTGATACATCCACTGGAAAAGTTGTTTTTACTGGCAAAAGAAAAGGAAATATCTACACACTCTCTTTTGATGATGTAACTGTTTCTAGATGTTTGGTTGCCACTGAAGAAGAGGCAGTTTTATGGCATAGAAGGCTAGCACATGCTAGTATGCATCTCCTTGAAAAACTAGAAACAAATGAGCTTGTCAGAGGTTTACCTCATCAGAAATTTAAAAATAACAAAGTGTGTAAGGCTTGCTCCATGGCTAAACTTAGTCGCTCGTCATTCCATCCAAAAAATGTTGTTAGCACTTCACGTGTTCTTGAATTGATTCATATGGATTTGTTTGGACCTACTGATACTGCTAGTTTAAATGGTAAACGTTATTGTTATGTACTGGTTGATGATTACTCTAGATTTACATGGGTTTATTTTCTAGCCAAAAAGTCTGAAACTTTTGATTATTTTTTAAAGTTTTCAAAACTTGTTCAAAATGAAAAAGGTGTTTCAATTAAAACTTTGAGAAGTGATCATGGAGGTGAATATGAAAACTTTGTTTTTGAAAAATGCTGTGAAGAAAATGGCTTTAAACATGAATTTTCCGCTCCTCGAACACCTCAACAAAATGGCGTGGTCGAAAGGAAAAATCATACATTGCAAGAGATGGCTAGATCTATGTTATGTGAATATAAATTACCTCAAACCTTCTGGGCTGAGGCAGTTAATACTTCATGCTATGTAATGAATAGAGTCATGATTAGACCAGTACTTAATAAAACGCCATATGAACTGTGGTTTGACAAAAAGCCTAACATCTCATATTTTCGAGTTTTTGGATGTCCTTGTTATATTCTGAACACAGGAGATCAACTTGGAAAGTTTGAAGCAAAAACAGTTGATGGAATCTTCATGGGTTATTCTTCAAGGAGCAAAGCTTACAGAATCTTCAATAAACAATCAAGAACAATTGTGGAGACCATTAATGTGAAGTTCAATGAATCAGACATAGAGATGGCTTCTGAAAATGATAAAGATGAAGGTGGTGTGCAAGAAGGCGAGAAAGATAGCAATGAAGTTGAGGCAAACAACGAAGAAGTCACAGAAGCAACAGCTGAAGCTGAAAGGTTGAAATTCAAACCCAATCATCCTCCAGATTTGATAATTGGAAGCCCAACGGCTGGCGTTCGCACCCGTTCCTCTCTCAATAAGAATGTTTGTGCTTTCTGTATTCACAATGCTTTTATTTCTGAAATAGAACCAAGTTCATATGATATTGCTCTTAATGATGAATCTTGGATTTTAGCTATGCAAGAGGAACTTAACCAGTTTGAGAGGAATAAAGTCTGGAAGTTGGTGCCTAGGCCAAAAGACTATCCAGTTGTTGGAACAAAATGGGTGTTTAAAAATAAACTTGACGAATCTGGTAATGTAATTAGAAACAAAGCTAGGTTGGTTGCTCAGGGATACAATCAAATTGAAGGCATTGATTTTGATGAAACATTTGCTCCAGTTGCTAGGTTAGAAGCAATTAGAATTTTGCTAAGTTTTGCATGTTTTAAAGGTTTTAAACTTAAGCAAATGGATGTTAAGAGTGCCTTTTTGAATGGTGAGCTGAAAGAAGAAGTTTTTGTTGAACAACCCCCTGGTTTTGAGAGTCATGAATTTCCAAATCATGTGTACAAACTAGAAAAAGCATTATATGGTCTTAAGCAGGCTCCTCGAGCTTGGTATGACTGTCTTTGTTCATATCTTTTGGAAAATGGTTTTAAAAAGGGATGTGCTGACACTACTCTGTTTCTATTACATGATGGTAATGATTTCTTGATTGTTCAGATTTATGTTGATGATATCATTTATGGTGCTACTAATGATATTTTGTGTGAGAAATTTGAAAAAGTCATGCAGGACAAATTTGAGATGAGCTTGGTTGGAGAGCTAAAATACTTTCTTGGATTTCAAATCAAACAGAGCAACAAAGGAATCTTTATTTCTCAGACCAAGTATGTAATGGAGCTGTTGAAGAAATTTGGAGTTGAAGATGCAAAACCAATGAGAACACCAATGAGCCCAACAACTAAGCTTGACAAAGATGAAAAAGGTGTTGCTGTTGATCAGAAAAAGTATCGCGGTATAATCGGTTCACTTCTCTATCTCTCTGCTTCTAGACCCGATATTATGTTTTCTGTCTGCTTATGTGCTCGTTTTCAATCTAATCCAAAAGAATCTCATTTAAAAGCCACAAAACGAATTCTGAGGTATTTGTCGCACACACCAAAACTTGGCTTGTGGTATCCATCTAGTGACAATTTTGATTTAGTTGGTTTTACTGATGCTGATTATGCTGGCTCACTCACTGATAGGAAGAGCACTAGTGGAACTTGTTTCATGCTAGGACATTCTCTTGTTTCTTGGTCAAGTCGTAAACAAAATTGTGTTGCATTATCCACCACTGAAGCTGAGTATATTGCATTAGGAAGTTGTTGTGCACAGATTTTATGGATGATGCAAACTCTTTCAGATTTTGGCCTATTCTATAAACAAGTTCCTTTGAAATGTGACAGTAAGAGTGCAATAGATCTATCAAATAATCCTGTACATCATTCACGCACAAAACACATTGATGTGAGACACCATTTCATTAGAGATCATATTGTTAGTGAGGACATTTGTATTGAATTTATTCCAATTGAATCCCAACTTGCGGATATTTTTACTAAACCCCTTTCTGAAGATAGATTTTGCAGATTACGATTGGATTTGGGAATTATAGAAATTAATTAATCTCTTTGCATTTTTGGGTAAATTTTTTCTTAAGATGTTCTGTTATTAATTTCATTTTCTGGCAAATTAATCCAATCTTCAAATCATCAAGAAAAGAACAGTTTATTTTGGACATTTATAATAAAATTGTGACTGTGTTAGATCTCAAAATATGAGATGGATGAAAGCTTCCCTATAACCCTGATTTGATTGAATGTATTTTATAATATGAGTAATTTAGGAATTATTTTTCACATCCATCTCTATCTATATCACCCTTCTATCATCCATTATTGTTCTCATATATTAAGGGGATTTTGTATATAATAATAATAATAATAAGTATTTCTCTGATCTCATTTAAAAATCCAAGCTCTGGTCATGCATGGTCATGAGTTTACTTATTTAATTTCATGCTGCAACTAATCCCATTTAAAAATCCAAGCTCTGGTTATGCGTGGTTAGTGTGCTCTTGAGATTAAAAAAAAAAAAAAAAGGAAAATGTATATAGAATCCTCCCTGGTATATGTTAACTAGCTTTCCATTCCATCTTCTAAACTGTGAAATGTATTCCTGTCTTACAGATTATTATGATTTTTTTGTTTGATTGATTGGGGTTTGCGGTTTCTGATTCTGTCAAATGACTTGATCTCTTACTATGGTCCATATCATTTGTAAATGTCCAGCCCTGTTCATCTTTTGATGATTACAAAGGGGGAGAAAGAGCTAAGATTTTGATACATATACAGACATCTATAGATTTTATTTTGCCATTAATGCAAAAAGTTTAGTTATTTTCTATTCTTTTTAAATTTTTTGCTATGTCAATTTACTGTTATAGGGGGAGCACATATATAGGGGGAGTTCTCATTTTTTTTTTTCATACCAAACACATTTTGCTGTATTCAAAATCTTAAGTATGTTTGTCATCATCAAAAGGGGGAGATTGTTGAACCCGTGATTTTTTGTTTGATGATAACAAACATTTTTTTAATGTGTTTGAAACTGTACTGTTTACTTCTCTTCACATCATATTGGAATAAAAATATTTTTGTCTAATAATGCTCCTACACAGAAATTGAAAATTTACATAAGCATTTATTATTCAAAAATCATATTTTTATTTCATAATCAAAACAGTACAATACTTTCTGAACTCTCAGCTATACAAATTTTCACTCATTATTTCAGTACAAATGAATCTCACTACATGTTTCACTCTCACTCATCAATACATTCTTACTGTCTCTTTATCCTGTTTTGCTCCTATTGCATCATCCTGAAACCTGTCACAAAAAAAAAAAAAAAGGAAATGCACACAGTAGACTGGAACTAAAATTTTATTTTATAATTTTTTATGTGCCTCAGATTTTCTGTGTGTTTTTCTCATCATTTTTTCTGACTTGCCTGACACATATTTTACAAGTATGGCACAATACTATACAAGATTAGAAACGATCAAGTATAGCAAGAAAGCCAAATACTTGTGTATACCAAAACCAACACATTCAAGTTGGATCAAGAATGGTATCTGTTTTTTTTTTCATTTTTGTGTTACAGGGTCATAGAAGAATATATGGCAACAATAACAAATCAGTTTTCAAGCAGCATTCAAAGAGAAATGGTCAAAGCAGTGTGCACAAGATTGCACAAGGTTTCAGAGCTACATATGGAAAGCATTCAAACTGCATGGATTTCATATGCAATACAGGAAATTCAGACATACACAAGGCAGCAAACATGCAACATGACATTGCAGGATGGAAATATATGGCAAGTTGTTCAGCATTAAAAGAAAAAAAAAATCCTGTTTTCTATTTATATGAAACTAAAGCATGTGCAAATGAAGCAGATTTGATTTACTAGATTGGAAATGAACACAATTAACATGCAAGAATTATCTGGACATAATTAAGTGGTGATGGCATTTAATACAGTGGAAAAATTCGACATCAAAGAATAAAATGAGGGCCTAAAATCATGCAGTTTGTTTTCTGAAGATTTTTTGTGAATAATGGTTGACAAGATAATCAGTTTCCACTTATCTTGTTTCCTGGTTTGAATTGTTAAAATGGTAAATGTTTTAACACGACTTTATGGGCAATACAATTTTAGGGAAGTGTTTAATACATTCTTGGGTAATTGTTTTTTTATGCTAATCAATCAATCCCAAGCTCATTTTTGACAAGGAAATTTTTCTCTAGAAATCAATACACACAGTAAAATAGGCAAGCAAGAAATCAAAATCTTCCAGAAATGATTCAATTTATTCAAGGGGATAAATTAATATATTTTTTAGGATTCAATCAAGCAATACAAGCAGGCAACAAACAAAAGCAGTGAATAAATTGGTTCATTCATATATGGAAAGATCAATTCGTGCATGTCAATATTTGTTTCCAGGTGGCAATTCATTTTTCCAAATTCATCGATGGACAATTCATGTCTATAGTCATCAATTCAATCAGAAAGGGAAATCATGGAAAATTCAGAATAATTAAAAGAGGAAATTCATGAAAAATCCTTCCAAATATTCATCAAACCAAATCAAGCAAGTCATAAGTGAAATCAGAGAATAAGGGTTCGAATTTCCCCTATAAATTCACATGTTTCCTCATAGGCAAAATCATCCAACTCATTCGAAATCAACTAAAACCCTATAGTCAAATCAAAGAGCTTACAGTGTTGGATTGGAGCAGAAAGACATTCGGAGTCAAGCTAGAAAGCATCGCAAATCATCTGGAACAAAATCAAAGCCATCAGAACCTCAAACTAAAGAAACCCCAGCCGCCTTGTTTATTTGCTTGAAGAAATAAAGAAAAAGGGACGACAGATTTCTAATTGAAGCTACAAAGGGGGTGTTTTCATTTAAGGGCTTTTTGTTTTAATTTTTAATGTACTTTGTTTAGTTCTGTTTGAAAAACAATCTGTGGTTTACTAGTTACGTCCGTAAAACTAGGGTGTACAGATTACGGTTTTGTGATCTGGGAAAATCTGGTCTAGGGATTTTAGATCAGTCTAAGACTTCGAGCGTAGGTTTAAATCAGTAGCAGGTGTTGCAAGTTTGCAATACTCTTTAGGTGGTAGCAGGGTTTGCAAGTTTATTGAGTGTTTGTAAGCGGGAGACTGTTTTAAATCCTAGTAGATATCTTAGTAATGCAGCAGTAGGCACAGTTTGCCGAAGCTGGGTAATTTCTGTGTGTTTCTTTTATTGCATTCCTTATTATTCTGTGACTGTTCTAAATATTGGATAAACCCTATTCACCCCCCCCCCCCTCTAGGGTTAATCTTGATCCTACAGATTAGTCTAGTGAAGACAGGTTATAAATGATATTTAATTATTATAGATTCTCTTGTATTTATTTACCGTCCATTTTTGTATTTCGACCGTTACTTTTTCAAATGTAGTCCATTGTGAAGTTTCAAACATGAAAGTTAATCAAAATTCTGTAACAAACACAACAGTACAAGTTTTGTGGTCAAGTTCCATAGTTTGCAAAAATTCATTTTTGGAACTTAATTAAATAACTGAATTTATTATCGTTAAAATTTCAGGTAGTTACATGTAGGGCTGTCAATGGGTCGTGTCGGGTCGGGTTTCGGTTGATTTGTAAACGGGTCAAGTCAACCCATTTATTAAACGGGTCATTTTTTTTCCCAACCCTAACCTAACCCAGTTACAAACGGGTTGACCTGGCCCAACTCGTGTAACCCATTTAACTAAATGGGTCGTGTCAGGTCGGGTTTACCCGTTAGACCCATTGACAAATTCTGTCCACTAATATAAACAACGAAAGCACCAAATCACTAGCAGAAAACACTATATTTAATCACCAACAGGCATCAAGTTACAAAATCACCAACAGGAGACAAGTTAAAAAATCACCAACAAATAGCACATATATAAACCATGAAATCACCATATCCAAAAATCATTCTACATGCATAAGAACACATGATCATACTGCATACATAAAAGACTAACAGTATGGAAGAGATACAGTTGTTATAAGTAAAATATAACTAACAACATACAGAAATAAATTAGCAAAATATAACTGCTTACACAAGTATATATGAGCATACTGATTACTGCATACATAAAAGACTAACACTAATATCGTATAAAAGACTAACAGTATGTAAGAGATCCAGTATATAATCGGGTTTGGCGGGTCAAAATCAGGTTAGCGGGTCAACCCTAAACCCACCTGTTTATAAACGGGTCAAATTCGGGTTGACCCGATAATGACCTGCCAACTAAACGGGTCGGGTTAACCTGCTAATTTCCGTGGGTTTCGGGCCGTGTAGGAAATTGACAGCCCTAGTTACATGCCCCTTTTCTGGCGTGCTAAAGATGTTAACTTGGAACTTGGTACTCTTAAGTCAAATATCCAAATTTAAATATAATCACAAGTCAAACACCCAAATCTCAGTAACAATCAAAAAATCACAACAATCTAGACCACAAAGAGACAATATAATTTTTTGAGTGGTTAGGCAATCAGGCTTACGTCCACTTGTTGCAATTTCTTGTTTATACTATAGTTATAGTTTAGTCTATCTAAAAAATATGAGGAGAAAAGAAGACGGTCTCCAAATCAGCAGCCTCTGGGCATCGAAGAATGGAATTGATCTCCTCAAATGACCATCTCATTGTCTATTTACAGGTGCTTAAGAATCTGGTTTGGCATGGAGTCGTGGCATGCAATCCACAGTAGTGGAGGAAATAACATGAAGTAGTGGAGGTAGTTGGACACGTCACTGGACATGCATGCCAAACCGGTTGGGTTTAACATGGTTGATCCGAGCCCATGTCGATCCTGGGCCACCTTGCCTAGTTGAACTAGGGTGGGGCCGAGCTAGACTAGGGCAAAACCAAGGCCTTCTCGTGTAGCCGGACCAAAGCTCTGGAGATAGCACCGATCTTGGATGCTTAACGCAAATGCCGATACGAAGTCAAAGTATCATGTTGATCCGTTGCATTCCCATTCTTGTCAACCCTTTGAAATCCCAAGTTCTCATGGCATTTATGCTTCATCTGAGCTTTACTGAGTTCATGTGAGTTCGTGCCCAAGTCCGGAGCGATCCAGTGCTCGTAAGTATAAATCATAATGGCCTTGTGAAAAGGTGTGTCAATAGAACATTCATATATTCAACTCAAATCGCTTTTAAAACATTTTAAATGATTTGTAAGATTTATTTCACATTTTAAAATAATAGAAATCTCAATTTCTAAATTTTGAACTACAAAACCACAAAGGTTTTTCAAAACTTATTTTGGTCATATTTCAAAGTCAACTTAATGGACTTTTGGTTTTTTTGATTCGTTAAAAAGCTATGGTCATAGGAGTTTAGAAAAATATTGTATCAATGTATTTGGATTCATATTTTTTCTTGTACAAAAGATTTACTTTTTAAGGCGCATAATCGCGAAATACTATTTTGTGATACATCAAAATTTATTCAAGTCTCATATTCTTTTCAAACATATATTTACACTCAAAAGTATTTATAATTCATTTTTAAAATATTTCAAACTATTTAAAGAGGTTTATTGATTCCATTACACCATTTCATCTGTAAAAGGAAAATGAATTCCTTTCTTCTTATCGACGTGTATTTAACAAGACTTGTTAAATAATCTATACAACAAACATTTTGTCAATAAAAACTTAGTAAACAGTCATCCTAGTATACATAAACATCTTCAAACCTCGTTATAGCAAGCATAATCATTTTTTAAACAAATGGATAGTTATGATCGTTTAAGTTTAGTTTCTCACCTTAATTGGTTTCTAAAGTTCCTAAGATTTGTTATAGCTCGGTTATGGTGCTCCAAAATTATCCGACCTTGAGTATTCTTTTTCCAAAATGCTTTTACCTTGCTTTATCCATCCAATTTGGTTTGGCATTGGCTTGAATCAAGAGCTTTGGCCAATTAATGATGATGATGATGGCAGAGAAAGAGGTTAGTAGAAAGAGGATCTTCTAAGCGATTCCACTAGTGTTTCCTTTGATTTCTTCTTATATTTTTGTTATTATTTTAGTAGGGTTTGGTAGCCATTAATGAAGCTTGAGAATGGAAGAAGAGTAGAGTTTTGGTGTGAATAAATGAGATAAATTGGTAATCTATTTATAGAAAAACTTAGCGAATAATATATGAAATGAAAATTTCTTGAAAATCTCTCTTTCTCCCTTTCTTGGTTTGGGCTGAACTACCCTTCTCCCATTGTCGTGTCTTGACTTGTGTGTAAGGTTATTTGATGTGTGCATGTATGTGTAAGGGTGTGGTGTGTATAAGAGTAAGATATTATTTTATTATAATAAATACAAAATTTGAAACCTTGAGACAATTCTAATTTGAGTAAAAAAATGTCGGCCTCCTTCCTTCATCCAAATTGAAACCCATTCGCATTCCCCTTTCATCCATGCACGAACCCAGTCCATCACTCCTCCACCTTGATAGCTCCAACCTCTGAAGCCCTAACTCAATCTATATCAACTCGCATTGCCTGACGAGCTATGGCAACTCAGTCAACCTATCAATTAGGTCGTTATAGTGTGGTACTCTTTTTGTCTTCATTTACATAGCTTTTCTCCAGTGTCGTTTACTTTATTTAATCCTTTCATTAGCTTATATGTTATCACGTGCATATATATATATATATATATATATATATATGTGTGTGTGTGTGTGTGTGTGTGTGTGTGTGTGTGTAGCATGTGTAATATACAACATCGTGCAACTCTTATTCGTCAACCCGTTGAGAATCCGACATCCATTTGTCAATCCTGTGCAGTTAATATTCTGTTATTACCTCGCCATATCTCATATATATTGTGTTTGGGTTTCTACCGCTACGCTATTTCCAAATAGCCTTTGAAATAGCCTTTGCGCTTTAATCCCCGCTATATTCCAATATTCCCGATATATCCCATATTTTGGCTATATTCCGCTATTTCCACTATATCTTCTATTAAAAAAATGAATTTTAAAAAGTCATTTATACATTATGAATTTTATAAAATTAGTTTTTTAATATAATTTTTTACACATAATTTCCTGAATATGAAATACTATAATATTCTATTAAATTTGATCAAGCTAAATAAAAGTTTACATTTATTTGCTTATGATTTTGTTTAAAATTAAGAAGATACTAATTATAAACAAGTTGAATGTTAGTCTTCCATTTATTTATCATTTATATATTGGCAAAAGTATTAAACACGAGTTTTATATGCAATTTTAGATTCATCCACTATATCCTAGTATTTTCTCGCTTTATCTCTGCTACAACTTTTAGCACCTCAACCGCAATGGATCCTCCGAGCGTTCTAACTGCACACTATCAGTCTTATTTTCATTTTTCAATTTTCAAACAACTTATTTATTTAAGCAAACAAAAATAAATTTCTTATTATCATTAAATAATTAACACATGATTATTTAGGTAGCAAAACTATTTTAAATAATATTAGATAGTTATTTACTACATTTGGGATTTATTCCCATAAAGCTACACCGAATTTCCTTATTTTTCAAGTTGCTTATACCCCTTTATAAATTTGTTCACCACTGATATGTTATAACCTTATAACATAATTAGAAAATGATTCCTAATCACTTCAAAATAATTATTTGAATACACCGAATAATTATTAAATCTCTAAATTTCAATTTTAGTCCATAAATCAATTATTGAAAGCGTGATAGCCTTGCAAAATGGGGGGGTTCAATATTTGATCCTCGAAACAAGTTTTTCTTTGGAAGACGTGTTTTGAATTCATTTAGTATCTGTGGTCTCGCTGCATCGTTCAAGGCAAAGATAGCCTTTTCAAGTCATTTTCAAATCGTGCATCCTTGTTAAGCTAATCTTCGATCGTCCCATACTTATGCTGAATATTTCCCATACTCAATAATCATCACATTTGTGTCACACATCACCAGTGCTTTCCAATTTAGCTGCTCCGGGATCGTGCTGAATTCTGCAACATCTAACGCTCAAAACCTTGTGAGCAAAGTGCAATCCGATTTCCAAATCAATCACTTTCACATATAGTAATTTGTAGTTTAAGTGTTGCAAATTCATCCAGTCACTTCCTTACGAAAGGAATTCTTGATTCATCGATATGAGTTCATCCATTCATTTTTCGATGATGGAACTTCATCGATAGGAGTCCATCTGATCTGGTGACAGGACTCATAGTTCATTAACACGAGTTCATCCAATTACTCTTCGGTGAAGGAACTCGTAGTTCATCGACACAAGTTCATGTGTTCATTCTCTGATGATGGATCTCATAGTTCATCGATATGAATTCACTCTATGGTGAAAGAAGAACCCGTAGTTCATTGATATGGATCCATCCAATCAATTTTCGAGAACGGAATTCATAGTTCATCAATACGAGTTCATCTGATCACTCTCCCATGACAAAACTCATAGTTCATCGATGTGAATTAATCCAATCACTCTTCGATGTAGAAATTTGTAGTTCATCAACAATATTTCATCTGCTCACTCTCTTTTGACGGAACCCACAGTTCATTTGATAAATCCATCCGGCCACTCTCCGATAAAAGGGATCCACGATCAGTTCACACAAATTAACCCTATCATTCTACGGTGAAAGAACTTGTGGTTCATTGACATGAATCCATCCGGTCACTCTCGTGTGATAGCGATTCACATATATCGCCTACCAATCCATTCGTACTTAATCATATTACTTTGTCCAATCACTTTCGGGTGAAAGAGACTCTCTTGTGGATTTACTTCAACTCTCCAACTAAAGTAATACCATCATTAATATCATTCGTTGCTAAGGGCAGTTCAAAGGAAACTCATAATTCAAAGTGCAAAAAAGGGAAATCTAAGCCTGGAGGAGCTTCGGACTCCATGATCCAACGTCCACTCAGAACATGCCAAAGGACCGGATCATGGTCCCACACATGCATAGGCGGTGGAGTTGTTAGGTCCAGGAGTGGTTGTCCTACCTTCTCCACCTCTATTGTGAGTTGACGATTTGTCCTATGGATCGAGATCCTCCTTGAGTTTGGGTCGTAGATGGTTGTGCGTGCTCAGACACCGTCCCTTTGGTTTCGATATAATCTTGGATACACCCATTCCTATTGTGCTCCTCAATCTTATATTGGAGGTGCCTGCACTCTGATGTAATATTCCCATCCAGCTCATGAAACAGAAAAAACTTTCTCGTTCTCCTCCCATTTTCAGCTGGTTCTCTTCGAGGCGATTAAGATACGAGATATGCCCCTGGGTATCCAAGTAGATTCTTTCCAAAGACTTGTTCAATTTTGTATAAGAGAGGTATCTTTGTCCCTTTCTATTCCTCTTCGTGCTATCGCGCTTGCCTGTGCAGTTAAAGCTCTTTGCAGTTATATAGCGGCGTAGGTGCAAAAAGGTGTAGCCGGGAAATATCGGGGATACATCGAAGGCGTAAAAAAGTTCATTAGATGTGAAACCAAATATTTAAAAATTAATTAATCATATTTCTCACATTATATGTGTACAAGAAACTAATATTAATTAATTTTATATAACCAAATTAAAGAATATCATAGTTATGCATGCTAAATTTAATGAGGGTAATTGTTTTTTACCATATATTAGGCACTCATGCCTTAAATTTATCCGTTTACGCTAAATTTATTAATTTTTTAAAAACAAAATTTTTCAAATCAAGCTCAATATATTAACACTGCTAAAGTGAACGCTAAAAGCCTTGATTTAGCGGATGCAGCGGAAAATAGCGGGGTTAAAAGGGATCTACTGTTCAACAGCGCTAAATTGAAATAGCGTAGTGGTGGAAGAGCGCTATGCGCTATAGCGGGGATATTGTAGGACTTTAACTGCATAGGCGCTTGCTTACATTTTCCCTTTTTTTTGTCAAATTTATTCTTCGTTTCAAGCATCTCTTCGTCTTTCATAATGTTAGCTCTAATTCTTTGTTATGCCTGTGCATCCTCTTGGCGCATGTACATATCAACTCAAAATAAAATTCATCAAGATCCCTAGGGGGAACCTTTTGCAGACTTGCATTGAACTCGGAATTATTGGCCACTTCAGACATGACTGTCATTAGGACCATAGATGATTCAGACTTATCCACCGAAGCCACTGCCTTGTTGAATCTCTCCAGAAAGCTTCTCATCATTTCTACGGGTTTTATCTCATCATTTTTAGCATCATTATATTCTTCGGACAAGCAATGTGAACTCTGAACTGCCTTATGAAATTGTGTATAAGTCCATTCCAAGAAACAATCGATTCATTGCTAAGCTGCCTAAACCAAAGTGCAGCTAAATCAGTTAGAAGTAACTAAAACACTTCACCATTAACTCGGGAGACGCCCACAACACTTCAATATGCTTGATGTAACATGTTAAAAGTGCAGTTGGATCCGATCTTCCAACATATGTCATCATTACTGGCAACTTGAAATCAGGTGGAGCCCTTGCGGTCTTGATGTTAAAAGTGAAAGGGTTCCTAGTAGCATCATCATATCCTTGGCTAGGTAGACCATCTCTCGTATCGCGCCATACCAACTCGGCCAATCTATCGCTTCCATTAGAAAATTAAAACATCCACTACACCATATATGCTAATTAAGCTGTGTTATTAGCCGTATTTAAAGCTGGTAGACACAGCAAAAAGCCGTATCAAAAAATGGCGTGTTAAATTTTTAGATACGGCTATAAACCGTATCTATTAGAAATAACATACGGCTAGTAGCATTATCTAAAGCTTAATCAGACACAGCCTTTGACCGTATCTATATATATGTGTGTACACATATATATACACATGCATATATATATATGTATGTATGTATGTATATATAGAAACTGTAGCACATATCTTTCGTAACACAGCATATATACCACAATTTATACACAAGAATAGCACAATTTATATATATATATATATATATATATACATATATATACACACATACATACTCAAAGCATTACAAGATTTTTCATAACACAAACACAATGTACGTACATACAAACATATATATACACACACACACACACAAGGAATCTGTCAAAGATTTTCATCACATTTTGAATTAACAAAAAAAGGTAAAAACATATCAGCTTGATATAACTTCAGTCGAGGAGGGGAAGATTGAGCGTACGTGCTGATCATGCCGATGAAATCCATGTGTTTGTTATAAATCAAAGTAGTACTATGAGAATAATTAAGCTAGCTGATGCTGATAAAGTTTTTATAATAGCATAAATATTTATATATATACACAGTATAAAACAAAGGCTTAAAAGGCCAACCTGATGATTGGCAGCAAAACTGAATCGTGATAGCCAGCCCGAGTTCCAGCAACACAAAAGCACCAAAATCTACAGTAAAAAAGAAGTAAATTTTATGCTTGATTACACACAAAACTAGTTGACACTAGTCGACTCAACTAGTCGACTAATTTCTACCCATGCGCCCGAAATTCAGATAAAAGGAAAGTCGAGACTTCATGTCGATAGTTCGATCTAGAGTACTCAACTAGCCGAGCGTCGTGCTGTTAACAGTGAAGGGCATATCGTGTCTTTGTGTACGTGTGTGCATATTAGTCAATTGTATCTATATAACATGTTTATGATGCTACTGACATGATTTCACGAACTTGTAATCTAGAAACATACCAGCATCTCACAAGCTTTGTGGTTTAACGTGACCTCCAACATCATATATAGCCGATACACCTCCCACTTTTTTTGTTTTCTCCAACAGGACTACATATAAATTCATTAATTCAAGTTACAAATACTTCAGTATTGGACAGGAGATCGACATTGTAACTCACTAGCATACAGAAATGAGCTAAAATGGACCTTGTTTAATGGCATATAGAAATTATATGTGAAATGAAATGTCTTCTATTATTATGTAATGACTGAGTTTAACTCAAATTTGTGTAAAAAATGTCTTTTATGTTTAACTCAGTCAGTACATTGTAACAAATCAAAAATAGCACTTTAAGGCCCATCCATGTGTTTGTGTTGTCAGTATATGTCTTAAAGATGAATGAAATGTCAGTCGTTAAAAATGCAAGGCATCGTCCATGTAAGATACTACGTAGAGATAAGTGTAAAATAATATATACCTGCTCCAACGTCTAAAGATATCGAATCATCATCTTCGGATGACACACATACTCCACTTTCTGATTAAGAATTTACTGGGTGATCCACTAGGTGGATGCATATTAGCTCACGTGCAGGGTTAGTAATCCATGCTTACAAATGTCGAATGCCGCTTCACTTAACCTTTGGAAAAAGCTGCTTTCACTTGCAACTTTCAGTTTCTTTGAAGCAGACTGTGTAGTGCAAGATAACTTACACTACAGTCTCTACTACAAAGTAGGGGAAAGTTTCTAGTGAAAGCAGCTTTTTACTAAGGTTAAGTGCAGCAGCATCCGACATTTGGATAAAGCTAATAAGCATGGATATCGACCCTACGCTTGAGCTAAAATGCATCCAACTGGTGGATCGTCCATTAAAATATTAACCAGTAAGTCGAGTAATCATTCATCTACCAAAATTTTCAGCAAACCTGTTAATATATTTTCAGTAAACTTGTTATCTCTCAAAATAGAGTAGCAGTCATTGCTACACTAAAACACAATTACACTAAGACATACCAATTAAAACCGATATGGTTTGTAACAATAATACATACCAATTAAAACCATGTTTAATATTATACAATAATACACTAAGACAACCCAATTCAATGCAGTAATATTTAGGACATTGCTATGTTATTTTAATGCAACCAACTACTAGTATAGCATCTCAATCATTAATCAAGCAAAACTAATATGTGTCTACTTATCTTTATAAATTCATTCAGAAATCAAGAGGAACGCCTAAATTTCAGACCTTATCATGTTCAAAAGCTCAACCCAACAAAGAATTACATGGTCATGTGCTCAAGTTTCCTACCTGGTTGAATAAAGTTTTCTAATCTAACAAAAAGCCAGTCTTTAATCAATAAGCTGAAATTACTTGTCCCAGCACTATCGCACACATTCATAGGATTATTTTTAGCATACTAGGTTACTAAGTTTTAAACAAATGGACTCCATGTGGACGTAATAGATGCAATTCAGAGGAACACTAGGAGATGAGAATAATGTCTTTGATACAATTCAGCATAAAACAAACAATCAAAACAGCCAAACAACCAAACATGCAATTTCTACCTACAAACAAAACCCTATCTACAAACAAAATTAACACAAATACAATTCACATCGGCAAATTCATACAAATAAACTTAGCTACAAATAAAATTCACTGCAAATATAAATCGATGAAAACAACACCTTGAATTGAAACTTCTGCTGATTGACGATTGACGATTGACAAAAGAAGCAAGATGGCAGGAATCCTGTGTTTAGGATGCAAGAGGAGGTGATTCTAGAGAAAGGTAGAGGCACGTTTTGGTGACCGAAAACCCTAATTTGGTTTTTCGGTCACCATTGAAGTAAAACAAATGGAATGAGGAGCGGTCAAAATTTTAATTCCAAGTGCCTAAGGGGATGCACAATATGATACACATTCGATTTGGCCTTAAGCCATATCAAATTTACCGATCTGAAGCATTAGCGATGGACGGTCAGATTTGGGGTGTTTGGGGTGGTGCGGATCGCCAACTGGTGTTTGATACGGATCTGAACATAATCAAATTTGATATGGTTTTTAGCCGAACTGTATATCCACATCCTTCTGTGCCAAATTTGCTGATATGGTGTAGTAATCTGTCCTATATGTCTACGAGGGTGCTCTAGGATGTACTATTCATGTTGTAGCTCGACGTTTCCTTCCATCAAAGTTCGACCTGCTCTCGACGTAAGCCTATCAGAATTTTCAACTTCGGCACCATCTTTATCAAGCTGATTCAGTGCCAAACTAGATGTTTCGATCCAAGGTGGCTCCTAGTCCATGGTGTAGCTCCTCGACCCTGGTATCCCTATTGTTCTGATTTTGGACCCCCGGACCTCCTAGTCAAGAGAGTATCTTTAACATCATCTTCTCTTGATTTCCTAATCTAGCCTGTAACCCATGAATGGTCTCTTCCATCTCCTTCCTTCTTAGGTAGTTGGAAGGTTCTCCATTGGAGGAAGCTTCCTGGTCTCCCTCTAGTCTGGTATCTCAAAGGGGAGTTGAAGCTTCAGCTTTCTTTCTCTTCACCATCTCTGTGATCATAGGCAATTTGAGTCACGAGAATTATGTGTGCCCCCTTCCTGGCACGTCAAAGACGTTGGTTTGGAATTTAGTACTTTCAAATCAAACATCCAAATATAAATAATAATCACACGTCAAACACCCAAATATCAGTAATAATCACAGAATCACAACAATCTTGACCACAGAGAAAGAGCAAAGTAAAGGGGCACTATAATTTATAGAGTGGTTAGGCAATCATACCTATGTCTACTTGTTGCAATCTCTTTTTTATACTGTAGATTACAATTATAGTTCAATATCTAAAAAAATCTAAGGAGAAAAGAAGTTAGCCTCCAAATCAGCAGCCTCTCGGCATCGAAGAATGGAATTGATCTCCTCAATGACCATCTCATAACCCATTTATAAGTGCTCAACAATCCAGTTCGGTGTGGAGTCATAGCGTGAAATCCGGAGTAATGGAGGTAGTGGAGGAAATGACACGAAATAACAGAGATAGTTGGACACATCACTGGACGTGCATGCCAAACCGGCTCAGTTCGGCATGAACTATCTGAACCCATGCCAATACGGGGCAACCTTACTTGGACAAACTAGGGGGCCGAGCAAGACTAGGGCTGAACCGAATCCATCTCGCCTAGTCAAACCGAAGCTCTAGAGATAACATTGATCTGGGGTGCTTAGTGCGAAGGTCGATCCAATGCCAAAATAACATGCTGATCCAAGGCATGTCCATTCTTGTCGAACCGGACGCCAACCTCAGAAATCTCGAGTTCTCGTGACATCTACTGCTTTGTCTGAGCTTTACTGAATTCGTGTGAGTCTGTGCTCAAGTCCCAAGCTATCCGATACTCGTAAGTTTAAAGTGCGACGGCCTTGTAAAATGGCATGTCAAAAGGAAATTCATATATTAAACTCAAATCACTTTTAAAACGTTTTAATTGATTTATAAGACTTATTTCATATTTTTAAAAGAGTAGAAATCTCAATTTCAAACAATTGTGTTTTCTGGATTTTAAATTACAAAACCACAATGTTTTTTCAAAACTTATTTTAGTTATATTTATAATTCAAGTCAATGGAATTTTGATGTTGTTTGATTCGTTAGAAAGCTATGATCATAGGAGTTTGGAAAAATCTTGTTTCAATGTATTTGGGTTCATATTTTTTTGTATACAAAAAATTTGCTTTTAAAAGCGCATAATCGCGAATTACTGTCTTGCGATACACCAAAATCTATTCAAGTCACATATTATTTTCAAACTTCATATTTACACTCAGAAGTGTTTATAATTCATTTCTAATACATTTCAAACCATTTTCAAGAGGTTTAATGGTTCCGTTACACCATTTCATCGATAAAAGGAAAATGATTTCCTTTGTGCTTATCGACGTGTATTTAACATGGCTTGTTAAAAAAATCTACACAACAAACATATTATCAATAAACAAACTTAGCAAACAATCATCCTATCAAACTTCATTATAGCAAGCATAATCATATCACAAATATATGGATACTTATAATCATTTAAGTATAGTTTCTCACCTTTATTGGTTTTTAAAGTTCCTAAGATTTGCTATAGCTCCGTTACGATGCTCCGAGGTTTTCCGACCTTGAGTATTCTTTTCTTGGAATGTTTTGACCTTGCTTTACCCTTCCTATTTGGTTTGGCCCGGCATGAATCAAATTCTTTGGCCAATTGATGGTGATGATGATGGTGGCAGAGAAAGAGGTTAGCGGAAAGAGGATCTTCTAGGCTATTCCACCCGTGTTTACTTTGGTTTCTTCTTATATTTTTGTTATTATTTTAGGAGGACTTGGTAGCCATTAATGAAACTTGAGAATAGTAAGAAGAGTAGAGTTTTGGTGTGAATAAATGAGGGAAAGAGGTAATCTATTTATAACTTATCGAAAAATATATGGAATGAACAATTGTTGAAAACTCCTCTATCTCCCTTCCTTGGTTTCGGCTGAACTACCCCGCGTCATGTTTGATCTTATCTGTAAGGTGATTTGATGAGTGCATGTATGTGTAAGGGTGCTGCATGTGTAAGAGTAAGGTATTATTTTGTTATAATAAACTCTGTCTTCTTTTACTTAGTTTTTCCCTAGTAAGTTTTACTTTATTTAATCCTTTCATTAGCTTATGTGTACATGTTATCATGTACACACACATGTATGTATGTACGTATGTATGTATGTGTGTGTGTGTCGTGTGTAATATACAACATCATACAACTCCTATTTGTTAACCCGTTGAGAATCCAGAATCCGTTTATCAGTAATATTTTCAATTTTCATTTAGCTTATTTATTAAGCAAACAAAAATCAAAAATAAATTTCTTATAATCATTAAATAATTAAAATATGATTATTTAGGTATTAAAACCATTTTAAATAATATTAGAAAGTTATTTGGGATTTTATGTCGATAAAGCGATATTGATTTCCCTTATTTTTCAAGTAGCTTATATCCCTTTATAAAACTTGTTCACCACTGATATGTTACCACCATATAAAATATTTAAAAAATGACTTCTAATCACTTCAAAATAATTATTTCAATACACCGAATAATTATTAAATCTCTAAGTTTCAATTTTAGTCTTTTAAATCAATTACTGAACATAATGTCCTTATTGATCAAGTTATGCATACATTAAATTCTCTAAAATAAAAAAGAGTGACTTATTTCATATATCTTTGTTCAATTATAAAATTGAGTGTTTGCATTCAGAACCATTGGTCCCTGTGAATAAAAAACAGTTCTGTCAATAAAGCGGTATATATAACACTACGCGCATATGATTCTGATAGACTACATTATACTTCGAAGCAACTCTAAAACATGGTGGATACTGCGCATAATAACTGCCCACTTTCTCCATCACAAAAACCGCTGGATCCACCTCCGATGCCACCCACAACTTCTCCAACAGAAGGCTGCTGCGCCTCGATCTTTGACTTATGAGGAAGCGGTTACAGGCAAAGCCTCCCCCACAATTTCAGACGAAGAACGAAAGCTCTGCTTTGTCAAGCAACCTCTCTCGGTTATGTTTTCTAGCCTGAAGCAATTTTCAATCATTCCTAAGATCCCTAACATAACCCTCTCGTACTCAACCCTGCTGATTTCAAATTATGAGTTTTGAAACTTAAAGAGTACATACAGAAAGATATGGAAATCAACAGGGCAATACCATGTTCATATTGCACCAAGTATCACTTCAATGTACAATTCGAATTTCCAAAAGATTTTAACTCGGTTTTATAGTGTCCTACTTACTCCTAATTTGGTCTACTAAGAAGTTACGTTCATTCATTGTAGCCGATACGGAAACATTGATCGATGAGAGTTCCCAAGTTCATATACCTTATGCTCTCGGTTTCTGTGTGGTGAAACCTGGCTTGGATCTTCCCTCATTAGATCATATTGAAACATACTATAGTAGTGAGGATGTCTTAATAGAAGACTCATTCTCAAATAGCAGTAATGAAATGTTGAAATACTTTCTCACTCGAAAGCTAGTTACATTTGATAGACGGATGACAATCAACCTATAATTTTGAGAAATTTAATACATCTGAATTTCAAGTTTGGATTAAATTACATAATTCAGAAATGGAGATGTGGCCAGCAAAAGCTCTGTCAATAATTGCAAGTTTTATATGTTATCCTGTACAAACCGGTAACAATACGACTACCGAGAAATTTATTAAATATGCCAGAATTCTTATTGCCATTAATACTCTACCAAGTTGATTACCAAAATCCCCATACTGATGCATACTGGTAATAATAAGGAGATATTTGTGGAGTATGAATTTTTGCCTACAAAATGTGTCAATTGCAAAAAAATTGCTTATAAAACTGCTGTTCATGACAATACCACTGAGCCAAAATGGATAGCAAAGGATACAACTGATATGTCTACAACATCTTCAACTTCTGCACCATCATACGATGTAGTACAACCTGAAAATGCTACTACACCTTTTGACTAGGCAAAGCCTCCCAATGCAGATGATCATCTGGAGTTTCTGAATATTGATCTTCCATCTGATATAATTCTAGATGATCATTTGGAGATGAACACACCACAATGTGTACGTGATGTGCTCGCACTTCTAATGGAATTTAAACTAACTCCGGTAGGTTTTGTTGAAAATAAGTTAAATGCTTCCAATTTATTACTCCATGAAACAGAATCCCAAGAAACTCAGATTTTACGCCTCACAGTTATACTCAGTTTTCAGGTTGAACAATAATGCTTTGAGAAACTTCTTTATGGACTATTGACATAAAATCTTCTTCCTTTCAACACCTAACAGTTCATGCTATTAATGTTGAAGGATTTGCACTATAGTTTATGGTCATATAAGCCCGTAATCAGTTCCAAAGAAATACAGACTTTATAGCAAAAAATAATTGAAGAAGTAAAACTAATGAATGATGTGTGGGTGCTTATTGGTGATTTCAACAATTCTTCTTCACCACTGGACAAAAAGGGAGGTTTATCCATCCCTTTTCAGCAGCTTAGAACTTTTCACAATTGTTTACAACCAATCTGGATTAATAGAAATTAAAGCATTCAACTACACATGGAGGAGGAATGGGATAACCAATATTGATAAATCTTTTGTAAACCACCGCTTGCACAAATTTACCAACATGAAGGCAATGCACCTCTCACAATTGTCAAGTGATGATAGGAATGTCAACGAATACCCGAAAAATCCGAAATCCATCCGCATCTTTATACGAAAAATGGATAAATATCCGATATCTGGAAAAACAGATGCGGATATAGACATATCTGCATCCGAAAATTATCCGTTCGTTTTTTTCACGGTTATAGCCTAAATTATGTATATTGTAACATAATTAATATACTAATTTATTATTTTTCAAAATTAAAAAGTCTACTAAACGCATGATAATAGCTCTAAATCCTAAATTATCATCTTATTTATTTTTGGCATTTTAGTAATCAATGTGGTTGAAATTTTGTAATAATAAGCAAAAAAAATCATTTATTTTCATTGATTTATTGATCGTTGGCGGAGCGGATAATTATCCGATATCCGTCCGTAACCGTAGATGCGGATATCCGATATTCGAAAATGGTTCTGAATACGGATGCGTATATGACACTATTCGTATCCGAAAGTATCCGTTTACAGCCCTAAGTAACCACCCTTTTCTGCTGCACTTCATCCCACTACTCAACTAAAGGGTTCTCTTTCGGATACAATAACGACTAGTAGTTTAAAGAAGGATATCATGAGTGTAATCAGAGAGGACTACAGACTTGTTCATGAGGATTCCCAAGCTATATAAGCATGAATTGAAAAAATGGAATAAACTCAGACCTAAAGATGATTTTCTTCTGCTTGAAGCTGCACAAAAATTCAAAGAGTTAGAGGTAGTATCAGTTCAGGATCTTGAAAACCATAAGCTATATGAGGAGATGATGCAAGCTAAGCACTAATTTATTGTTCAACGACAGATCAAGTTTTGGAGTGTCAAGCGGAAATCTATAGTGTTTCGACTCTAAAAGGAGAAAGCTCTTCAACTACAGCTGAAATTCAAGATAAAAGATAGGATAAAAGATGTTGCTTTCACAGCCTTCACGACTTCATTTCACCATATCTACCAAGAATGCAACATGCGTATTTTTAAAATCGAAGAACAGGTTGTGCAAACAAATTGACGCACATAGAAAAAGAAGTAAAGTACCTTGTATGGGATAACGACAGCACAACAGAACGGACGAGAGAAAATTTAGAGCTGCTGAATCGATAGGGAATTGAATCCCTTAACGTTGGCTGATTTCGTTTTGGGAAAGACAAATTTTGAAACAAAGGCGGACCTGTTTGAGCATTGGGCCTGCAGTTTGGATCTTGTACTTGTTCTATTATTTTTGTTTTATTTAGAATTCCATCGTTTTAATGTTATGCTGGCATCGTATTGTGAATATATGGAATTTATATATACACTAATGAGTGGCCGTGTTACACACACGTACAATGTGAAGCAAGGATACAATTGTAATGTACCTATTGAGTTAGTTAATTATTTATACGTGTGGTATTGTTTGGTTTATGATTTTGTTTTCAGTACAAATCTATGAAAGCCAAGGTAGTTAGTAGAAAGTTATGTATGTATATGAAAGAATACGGGTGGTAGTATGCATAAGGTGAATAACGAGATTATAAATATCTTCGTCTCTAAGACGTTACCTCCATAATCAAATGTTGAAAGGGATAATATTGTTTAAATTACATATTATATATATATATATATATATATATATATATATATATATATATATATATATATATATATACACCCCTTGGACTCATCACTAGGCATCTGCATATGTATACCAAACCATTCAATAAAACAGGTGGAAGAAAATATTATGAAAATAAAACGCATTTGAATTTGCATTACAGTGAGGCTTCTCATGCACATACATGTATATATTTGACTCGGCAATGTAGCGTTGAGTCGGAAAGAGCGTACACTTGACAGAATAATGTAAGTTGGAAATGATCACAGTTGCAAACAAAAACATTCCGTCTTTTTCTCTTACAAAAAAATAAAACAATTGAAAACATTTCCTGCTAATATCAAAACTCATAACTACCTTAAACATAAAGTCTCTGCTTCTATATCCTCAACTTCAACCCATTTTACATATTTGAATATAACATCTAGAAAAAATATGCATAGCCAATTATATGTTTCCTGTTACAAATAGGCTGATATAAGTAGCAACTTCTAATACAATCTCTAAAGTTACCAAGTAAACTACAAACTGTTAATAAAATTTGAACACGTATCGGTACACATTTGAAGTTCTTTCCCAATATTGATAAAACGTGTAGTTATTACATTGTAAGACACATACTAAAAAAAACAAAAACAAAAACAAAAGGAAAGCCTGGAAATAAGAACAGAAATGGACACCAACAGTAAAGATGATGGATCCTCTAACTTTGTTCTGATTGAACCATAAGTTGCTTCTTCTCTTTCTGCAATGGGAAGAATTAGGCTTCATCTCTTTCCACAAACCCCTACTACAATTGGAAAGCTTAGGCTTTTATCTCTATCAACAATTGAAAGACTTTGGTCTTCTCTTCCAATTCCTTAATGATTATGCAAGACAGGTGTCACTGATCAAAATTTCATTAAACAATATATGCACATATCTTAGATAGCATGAGCAAATATGCAAATGACTTGACATCAGATTTGAGATTCTTAAACGAGTTTGACATGTTTCAGTGGTTTTTATGTTGGCTGGAACGATTCTGCTGGTGAAAATAGAGTTATTTTCCAGGACTAAAAACAAAGGGTGATTTTGACACCCATGGTATAGAAGTTGCGTATGCATATATTTATTTGTAAGCAAGTAAATATCATGTGAACAGGGACGAATAGAATATTGAACTGTGATCCACTTACTAAGAGGGCTTTAAATGAAACCAAATATGCACAAGTAATATGAACCTGTCCCATATGATCGTCCAGTATCGAGAACCTATGAGCAGAGCTATAGGTCAAAATATAACAGATTTGAATTAAGAAATATTAGTGAAAAAAAGTTCATCCATGCAAATGCTTAAGAAACAAAATAAAATTAAGCTTGCGGCGACTGCATAAAAAAAAGGTAATGAACTAATGACATAAAATGATTGCGGTTAGCACACACATCGGAAAAAAAATTAATCTTATACCACTAACATAAAGAACAACATTTTTTATTTATGCAGATCTATTAGTAAAGCACTGAAATAAAGATTACATGCCTCTGAAGTAATGATTACTTAACTTGCTGTATCATACTGCATTTCACTTGTCATCATTATATATTCTCGTCTAAAAACTTGTATGTTTTATACCAAAAATTAAGCGCATCTTGCATAAAATTTCAAATTGATAAAGAAATTAAATCCCATTCTTTGATTGTTTCCTAGTACATCCTAATAAGCTAAAACAAAATTTGAGTGAACAAAAAGAATAAACAATTAAATACAGTACAAAATTCATGGATATATATATATATATATATATATATATATATATATATATATATATATATGAGAGGCAGGTTCAATGGCACTCCAAATAGTGAACACCCCTTTAGCCTACCACTTTTCCACCACTCATTTTCCACTAACTCTTCTTCTCTCTCCTTCCACTAACTCTCTCACTTCCCACTCACCTTTTTTAATATAAACGAGAGATGGAAATCAAGGGGCTTTTTGGGTGCTCTATTTTTGGGGTGCCACGGAACGCTTGCCTATATATATATATATATATATATATATATATATATATATATATATATATGGTTAAAAAAATTTGAATTGAGTTAGGCTAATTCCCATAAATTATGGAAGATATAACACAAACACATACTGATTTAAGGTGTGATTATTTGTGTAGTAAATTGCCCAACTTACCCGAGTAAAAAAAAAAAAAAAAAAAAAAAAATATAATATACTGGATATTTACATTAACTAAGGATACTTGCACAATTAACTATCCTACACCTACTTTTCGTACCAAATAAACATAGCATGGAAATTTAATATTTCCACTTCCTCTATTTTGATTTGAGACCGGCCAAAAAACATATATTACAGCATGTTTACCCATACATGCTTTTGTAGATATCGTTGTGTCATTTTTTGGAAATGAGAAATTTTCAAATCCTTCAATTAACTAATTTACTTCACTAACTTCTTCATAATGACATCCCATTAGTAGCTAGCATCCTATCTCTGCACACTTAAACAATAGTCTATTTTCTTCATTCTTCTCAGTTTTGTTGATATGGACGCCACACTATAGTTTATTTTCTACGTGTTGCTGATGTAAAAATTCAATTCTGTAGTTATTATAGTAAGCAGTTGCATCTGGGAACTAATTCAATTAGTCATTGTCATAGAAAAATAATATACATTTATGACAAATCATTAACTGCATGTAATACCCATTCTCAAAATAGAAGTCGATCTAGGACAATCATAGCTTCCATAAAGAATGGACTGGATACCATAGTAAGCTGAATTATAAATGTTGGGATTGATTCTAAACACAGTTCAAGTAAACAAAATTGTATTTTGGTTTATAACGCAAGTACCATAATTTTATTGTAAATCTACTTCAATACGGTATTAATTATATGTCATTTGTTAACATTATAAAAAACTTACCATCTTTAGGCAATACATGATTTAAAGTTATTTGTGATTTTCAACGGAAGTAAGCCTCCATGATTTACAATTTTATCCTAACATAAGTGTGATGGAGTCAATTAAACATTAACAAAAATGTATGAGCAGAATGCAGATATGTAATTACTTACCAACATAATAATAATTCAAAACATTATTGAAGCAAAATGTCTTGTGGTTTTACAGAATATTTCACACTGCAACACAAACATTTCAAATCTCCATAGACTGAAATTGTTTGCATCTTATGGCTGATTTAGGCATACAGATAGTTCTTCCTATTATGTTACCTTATCACCATCGATAATTAAGCTAGAAAATATATTACCTGAGGCTCTGTCTACAGAAGAGGGCGAACAAAAGATTTATGTCTGTTAGACCAAAAATTGGTTCTAACACCCAAATGAGCTATGATCTTAATGAAATAAAACTAAAAAACAACGAAGAACACACGATTTATAGTGGTTCGGCGTTAACGAGCCTACGTCCACTTTATATTCTTTTTAATTGATGATTTGAATGCAAATACAGCAATGATTCTCACTCAACTTCACAATTACAATGCATAAACTCACTTAAATCTCTCAAAAAGAAACTTTAAGAGATGATTTTGATCTGAATGTAGCTATGAAATTCGGCTATGGAGGAAGTTAGAACTGAGAATTTGTCAAAAGATCTTTTCAAATGCCTCTAGATGGTGTATTTATAGGTGAAAATCTCTTCGAAGTGGTTCCGGTTCGGAATTGCGTGGCACCCATCACATAAGAGTCGGGTTCGGAGACTTCCAGATGGTGACAGCACATCAATTTAATGAGAGATCGTGGGAGAAATGGTCATGCTTGGTCCGAGTCTTCATGAAACATGTGTATCAACGGTCACAGGCTGAGAGAAAGGGGTTCGGATCGGCTGCCTCCGATCCGATCCGATGAGGTCACTCGCTATCCTCTGATATTACTGACGTATCTCTCCGATTCGAACCGATGAGGCCACTCGCTATCCTCTGATATTGCTGACGTATCTCTCCGATCCGAACCGATGTGATTTTTGCGTCTTTGATTTCTACTTTTTTTCCTGCGTTATCTCCCTCCGATCCAGACCGGTTGGTGGCTTTCTCACTGTTTGCTCTTTGTGTAGCCTAGTTCACAAAGTAGACTAACATTTTGCCCCCTCGAAGTACACTCTTATTTAAGATAAAGTGTGCTTCGAAGCAGTTTACAAAACATCCTTTGAATTAGAACCATTGAATGATCGCCTCCATTTACTTGTAGTGTCGTGTCGCTTCATAAAGTCGTGGCTTTTGCTGCTTATATATATCCACAATCCATATGAATTACTTTCTTCATTTTCAAACTTTGAGAGCTCTTTTTAATATCCAGTGATCCTTTCAAGTGAGCTTTTCCTTTACTTTTCCTCAAATTCACCCTGTGTGGCAAATCTGTGTATATGACCCCTTCGGTTCGGATCCCGATCCGAACGGATTTTCCCCCAGTGGCACATCCGGATAGGCCCTCCAGTATTGCTTCACCATGGACTAACAGGCCAGAGTGCCTTTATGGGCCTGAATCCCGGTCCGAACGGGGCAGAGAAGACTGGGAATACGAGTAGTCACTCTAAGCTCGTATAAATCTTCCTCCCGTCTTCTTCTTCCTCTCCTTCTTTTATTACTCTCCTCGAACAGACTGTGCATCAAAACCCTAGAATTTCAAAAACTCCGAAACTCTCTCGTTCTTCCTTAAATTAAACAACTCGGTAGGTTAAAAGCTTCGATTATCCTTGTAATAACTGATTTCAATCGAAATTTATGGTCAAATTGGGCGATTTGATCATGGCGTTTGCCTGGTTTCAACGCCTTGGCCTCCTTTCTCCTCGCCGTCGTCGTTGGTGGCTCTGTCACCACCTCGAGGCGTTGAGAAGAAGAATTAGGGTTCTACAGTATATTTGAGCACGTAAGTACCTAGACTTAATTTGGGGTTTGTGAAATTGAGTTGGGTTCGGTGTTGGTTAAGCGAGGTGGAAAATTAAGGAGATGGAGGAAAGGAGAGGAACTGGGATCGGTTCGGGTGAAGAAGCGTTGGAATGAAGGAAAGGGAGAGACGTTTACAAGATCGGATCGGGTCGAAGCAAAAGAAAGAACATGAAAGATATTTACAAGGTCGGATCGGGTCGGAGCAAAAGAAAGAACAAAAAAGGAAAAACAAAGCCTACTTGACCGGGTCGGATCGGAGTAAAAGACAAGGAGGAAAATAGGCATTATTATTCAAATCAATCCGAACCGATCCGGTGGTAATTACTCTGTGTGAATATCTGCTTCAGATCGAAACATCACTTTGCCCTCCGATCCGATCCCAATGCACATGCCCGAACCGAACCGAAACAGCCCAGCTCAATGCACGAGAACTTATCCAACTATCTTAATCACCTTCAACTTGATGAACAGTTAGGATAGCGCCTTACGAACATAACAAACATCAAGAACTATTCTGAACCATTATTGCTTCTTTGAATCTTCATATCACGCTCTCATGTGTTTATTTTGCATCTTTGTTACACGTAGCACACATTTTACTTCACATACACATACGGGAGGACACAAACAACTTTACTCTAATTCTTGCTATTGTTTCTTCAATAGTCTAGTGATCATGGCCGAGAGACGTTCATCTAGGTTAGCAAAGAAGATGGAAGTTACAGAAACTTCTGAGAAAATTACCATTGATGACATATCTTCTTCTTCAGACCCTGAATGGGACGATGAGGGCCCAGATTATGAAGTAGGAGCGCATAACAACGAAACGCCTTCCGACAGTGAAGTTTCTCGAGGCGATGAAGAGGAAGGAGGGATTGGAGATAATCGAGCTCCTGATGAGTTTGAGTCTGCCATTATATTGGAGTCACCCAAAGACTCTGTTGAATCAACGATCGACGACGACAGACTTGTTTGCATATGTTTAAAGCACGGGATACTAAAAAGGGATACCCTGGTGCCATCGAAAACTGACCGTCCTCACAATCCCCCAGAAGGATTTATGGCAATTACCCGATTGATGTGTATGGTTGGGATTATTCCACCGTTTCCGCCTTTTGTTGTCGACTTACTAAGACAGATGTGGATTGCCCCCATGCAGTTACATCCCAACTCCTATGCTTACTTATATACTTTATATATAGCATACAGAGAGATTTTAGGTACAGAGCTCACTTTCGACGACGTCCACTTTTTTTATAATTTCAAGCATCGGACTCGGAAAACTCCTTCCTTCTCTTACTTCGAATCAGTCCCAAAAAGGAAAATTATTTCAGCCCCATTTAGCAGCAAGGCCGGCGATTCCAAGCTAGAATGGTTTTATATAAGGCAACAGCCGGGGTGCGCCAAGAGATGGACAAAATCAAGTAAAGCATTGATTTTCTAGATCTCAATTTTGAACGTTCATGCCAATACATTAACTTGCTTTCTGTTTTGTTTGCAGTTGATAACCCAAAACAAATATCAGATCAATTGTACTTTAATCGGATGCATCAGCTTCTCAATGGCGACCAAAAATTTCTTACCATCGATGAAGTTCTTAAGGATGAATACCTCCATCATCACGGGCTATTGTTCATTACCCGTAGCATAGGTTATGAGTCGGGTCCATATGTATACATCCCCCCAGTGGACATAATTCCTGAAACGGGCGAGGACTCGAAAAGTCCAATAATACCTCTTCGGACTTCACCTTCTCCACCTTCAACTCAAGACGATGAACTAGCCAACATAGCCGAAAAGCATCGGGAAGTGTACATCGTCCCTGGGACGCTATTTCTCCTGAGCAGTCACTGTCTCCTAAAGAACTGTCAATAGACGCTTCCCAAGGAGATGTCCCTACTACCAATGATCCCACATTTCAGGGTTTAGGAGATCTCCCCCTATCTGAAACTATCTATACTTCAAAGCATTTTGACACAAATCCTTTAGTTTTTACTTCTTCAGAGGAGACTACTCCCGTTAAGGCCAAAAAGCCCACTCGCGCTGGCCTGGCTTCGGACTCGGATTTGTCGGGGGAACACCACTTAGGATGCACTTAACACAATAGCACCACACTTCATAGCACTTACTTCTCATGAGAATACTGATTCTGAATTCCACTTATATTGTTGCGCAGGTACAATGTCTCGCCCTTACTATGACATCAGGAAAATACGTCGCAGCATGTCCAGACCCCCTTTCGATGTCGAGCACGATCGTCGTGAAAGCCGGGATAGAGAGGATAGAAGGCCTCATGATTCTTATCAGTTGCACACCTCGCGCTCTCGCTCCCCCGTTCGGTCGGATCCAGGCCGATATAAAAGCTATCAGAGTCGTTGAGGAGAAAACACATCGCAACCCAAAGACCGAACTTCTCCTCAAGACAAACACAGTCGGGAAAGGAGTCCGCCGAAAGATACCGACTCACGTGGCAAACATAAGGTTTCTGATAAGCGGCTAGAAAGGGTGATGCAGCCATCGTGCCCACTAGACATAAGGATACTGAGTTAACATACTGCGAACCTCCACCACTGGATGTTGAATCTAAAGTTAAGCGGGCATATCTGGAGAAGCAGTTCCCCGACCACTATTTTGAAAATCTAACTTTCTTACCTGCTCGCGGGCCTATTTCCTCAAAGTGGGCAGATGAGGCCAAAGCGAAGATTGACGCAGTCGAGAAGCAATATTCGGAGATGTTCAAGTATTCACGTAACCTCTCCAGAATCATTCGAACTTTAATTACAGATGTTAATTCGATGAAAAAGACTGCAGATGCCGACGCAAAAGCCTTGAAAATTTTGGAGAAGTACCTCGAGGACACACAGGCCCAACTTGTTATCGCTCAACGAGACGCTACCAACTTTAAACAGCAATTTGAAGAGTTACAGAAGCGTTATCATGACTTGATAGAATCTCATAGTCAAGAGCGCTTGGAGTTGAAAAAGCAAGAAGAAGATGCTAAGTCGGATAACGCCAAAATGCAACTTGCTTAGAATACTCTTGAGCGAGAAAAGGCCGAGTTAGCGAGAAAGAATGCTGAATTGGAGAAGCGAAACGTTGACTTGACTTCCAAGTTGATGGAGGTCGAGAATAGGGCTGCTCTAGCGGAGGGTAATGTGGAAAATGTTATTAAGTTCGCCGAAGAGACCCGCAAGCAGCTGTCAGATGCTCAGGAAGAAGTGCACGGTTTCGGCGAATTACTGATTGAATTCTCCGCGCATATAATTCGTCGCCGAAACATCTCTTGAATTGAAGATTATCCAACTACCTTGGTTCACCTATGGAGTCAAATTATCGAATGGAAGAAAGAAGAGCTTAAGGCAGACTCCGTCGACGAAAATAAGCTTATGGAAAAATATCTAAGAGATGATGAGCCGACACGTCTAGCCGAGGGGCGTCGCCTCATCGCCGCTGCTAAGGAGGAGGAGAAGCGGATGACCAAACAAAAGAACATCCCCGATGCTGGTTCTTCTTCTATTACCGCTGAAACTTCTGAAGTCGAGGGATATGACCCCGAAAACCCGGGGATCCCTCAAGCATCTCTTTTATCCCCCATACCCGAGACGGCGTCAGAGACAGCAGTCACTCCAGCTGAGAAATCATCGGAAGGTATTTCTATCTTTTCACCCCAATTCGTCAAGATTGTCTCCACTTTTCATCACATAATTGGGCAATCGACGGAGGATCCTTTATTTTCTCCTGAGTCGATAATTGTTGCTTCTCATTCTGTAGGTGTTGAACCGACCGAGAAGACTGACGTGCCCCAGAGAACCACCACCGGGGTGAAATCCGTGGAAAAGGCTCCAGGAGAACAGGATAAGGCCACTACTGTAGGGTCAGGAGGGGGAGCTGAACTGTCTAAGGCTGATGCTCCTCATGATGACGAGATGATAGATGCCTTGAAAGACGACGGCGGTAGCGAGGGTCATGAGGAAGACCCTGATGTGGCTATAATCGGGGATTCAAAAAGCGCCGATGACATCACTTTGCCTGAAATGAAAGCCGAACAAGACAAACGTATGCAGCTGAAAGTTGAAGACTTGAACCCCGAAAGCCTTAAACCCCTTGCAATGGTGGATCCTGGATCAAAGTTAGTTGTTAAGCTTTCAACTAGGTCTATTACAGAACTTGCTAAAAAATCTTCTCTTGATCCCAGTGTTCCGACTCCTGGCAAGAAATCAACCGACTCCAGCACTTCGACTGCAGGGAAGAAAAAGCCAAAGCGCATTTTGACTGATGCTGAAAAAGCGGCTAAGGATGCTCAGAAGGCTGCCAAAAAAATCCAAGTCCGCTCCAAAGCCCAAGTGATGAAATGCTTTGTTTTATTTTGGCATTTAATTGGTCCGCAATTGTTGCAGCGAGTGCGACCCTCGCACCTTCTTTTTTGCTTGTTTTCCTTGTACAAACTCACATGTTTGTAAATAAAAATAGTTTATTTCCTGCAATGTCTGATAGTCGTTAGTTCAGCACTTAAATGAAAATACAAAAGTATATCATACTAAAGTTATGTAATAAAGTCATGGTTGAGAGGAATATGTGTGCACATATATGCCCCCAATTAATCTTCGATAACTGAGCAAGAACTATTCAAAATTGATTAAATTAAAAAATCCAACTGCCCCTGATTCTCTGACGGGGTCATATTCCTTTTGTCGTTGATGTCTATTCTTTCTAGCATCTTTATACTCTCCTGTCTCATAACCAGGTTAGAGTATCGCCGAGGTGATCTCTCATCTGGGTGCACCTTCACGTCTCAGATGACGTCGTCTTCCCGTCCTTTATACTCTCTCTCGATTCTTGAGAGTTAGAGTTAAGAATGTCGTTTTCCATTCTTCTGTGTTTTATCGTACAGACAGTCATTTTATTTGCTCCTGCACATTGGTCATCTCCAACTTTCCAAATTTAATTTAACATTTCGTGTTTCACAGTCATGATAGAATAATTGTTGAAGATATAAATAATGCAGGAAAGTAAATGACACACGATATTTTTATAGTGGTTCAGCTAAGTCGTAGCCTACATCCACTTTATAATCCTTTGTTCACATAAACAGACTTTTTAAGGTAAGTCGTGCCTTTTTACATAGCTTATGAGAACAAAAGAGATGACAGTTCATATTCAGCTCAGATATCGTCGTAAGTGCTGAGCGTTCCAAGCTCTGGGAATCTCCTCACCGTCCATGACCATTAGCTTGAATGCTCCTGTATCAAGCTTCTGTTGAATGGTGTATGGCCCTTCCCATTTTGGACCCAATTGGGTCGAAGGCGGGAAGATCCGTTTCAATACCAGGTCTCCTGGTTCAAAGGTTTTGAAGCGAACTTTCCGGTCATAATAACGTGCTACTTGATGTCGATGTCTCGAGGCACGCAAGTCGGCTTCATCTCTTTTTTCTTCATCAAGAGATTCTAGGAGGAGTGCTTTATTTGTCATCGGGTCATAGTACGCAACTCGATGGGAAGGGACTTCCAATTCTACCGGGATCACTGCTTCTGATCCAAAAGAGAGTGGTTAGGGAGTATGGCCGGTAACTGTCTTAAAGGTCATCCTGTAGGCCCATAAAGCTAATGGCAACTCATATACCCATCTAGCTTTGGCCTGCTCCAACCGCTTCTTTAGAATCGAATTAATGACTTTATTTACGGCTTCGACCTGGCCATTTGACTGCGGGTGAGCTACTGCAGTGTATCGTTTATCAATCTTATATTTCTGGCAGAAGTTTTTGAACTCGATGTTGTCAAATTGCGTTCCATTATCGGTTATGATGGTCTTCGGAATCCCAAATCGACAAAAATGTTTCTGACCACAAAACTGATCACCTTCCTCACCGTGATGGTTGTTAGAGGTTCAGATTTCACCCATTTTGTGAAGTAGTCCACGACAATGATCGCGTACTTAGCTCCTCCTCTGGCAATAGGTAGCACTCCAATAATGTCAATTCCCCACATGGCAAACGACCACGGACTTACCATTGACTTGAGCTGAGTCGGAGGCGCTCTGGGAACTTTGGCATATCTTTGACATCTATCGCAGCGTCGTGAATAATCAACTGCGTCTTTATTCACGGTAGGCCATAAATATCCGTACCGTAACACTTTCTTTGCTAGGGTTTAACCCCCAGTGTGATCTCCACACTCACATTCATGCACCTCTTGCAGTACACGTTTGATGTCGTCGTGTGCGATACACCGTAACAGGGGCATTGAAAACCCTTGACGATAAAGGACGTCGTCCTGTAAAACGTATCTTGCAGCCTTGCGTCTTACAGCTCGTCTTTCGCTCTTTTTCAACGGGAGGGTTCCATTCTTGAGAAAATTCTTAATCGATGTCATCCAAGATTCTCTTTCTGGTTCAACTTCCAAGGCTAGCTCTACTTCCATTAGGTCGAAACTCGGTGATTCCAACACCTCTATCCGAACTATTTCGGTTTCTTTAGGGTCATCAGAACTTGCTAGCTTCGCCAGTCGATTTGCTTTCTGATTTTCCGCTCTTGGAATGTGTGTTATGCTATAATGCTCCAAACCTTCCAATAACTCCTTTACCTTCTTGAGATAAGTGATGAGTCGAGGTCCTTTAGCAGCAAATTCTTCCCGAACTTGACATACAACTATCTTGGAATCGCAATATATATCTAATGTCTTCACTCCCAAATCTTTGACGAGTTTCAGCCCGGCAATCAGGGCTTCATACTCGAAATCGTTGTTAGTAGCAGCGAACTCTAACCGTAATGCATAGTAGATAGATCGTCCTTCAGGAGTTATTAAAATAACTCCGGCGCCGGACTTTCTATCATTCTTGGCTCCGTCTGTATATAATTTCCACGGACTAAGCTCTAATTCTCGATCCAAAGTACTCTTCGGGAATTGTAAATTCTGCTATAAAGTCAGCCAAGGTCTGCCCCCTTATTGATCTTCGCGGCTGAAAGTTCAAATCAAACTGACTCAGCTCGATATTCCATTTAAGTAACTGCCCCAATGCTTCAGGTTTCTGCAACACTTGTCTCAAAGGTTGGTCGGTATATACAAATATTGGGTGTGCCTGAAAATAATGGCGGAGTTTGCGGGAAGCAATCAGGAGGCTATAAGCAAGCTTCTCTATCTTCGGATAGTTACGTTCTGCAGCAGCTAGTTTTTTGCTTATGTAATACACAGGTTTCTGGACTTTATTCTCTTCACGTACTAATGCTGCGTTCGAAGGCGTGAGATGATACCGCCAAGTAGACGAACAAATCCTCATGTTCCACGGACTTTGAAAATATTGGAGGCTTCTCTAAGAAATCTAATAGATTCTGGAACGCCTCCACACAGTCGGGAGTCCACTCAAAATTTCGCTTTCCCCGTTTTATGAGATCGAAGAAAGGTACACACTTGTCTGTTGCTTTGGAGATGAACCTGCCCAGTGCCGCAACCTTCCCAGCTAAGCTTTGAACATCCTTGATCTTCCGCGGTTCCTCTATATTTCGAATTACTGCTATTTGGTCCGGATTGATTTCAATTCCTCTGGAACTCACGATAAAACCAAGGAACTTGCCTGATGTCACTCCAAAAGAACACTTCAAGGGATTCAACTTCATCCCATACCTTCATAGTATGTCGAACATTTCTGCCAAGTCCTTCGTATGATCGGGAGATTGTTTGGATTTCACGAGCATATCATCTACGTAAACTTCCATGGTTTTCCCAATTTGATTGTAAAACATGCGGTTAACCAGGCGCTGATACGTGGCTCCCGCATTTTTTAACCCAAATGACATTACGACGTAACAACACTCCCAAGTCTGTGATAAAGCTTGTATGCTCTTGATCTGGTATATGCATGGGAATTTGATTGTACCCAGAATAGGCGTCCATAAAAGGATAAAAGTTCATGCCCGGCTGTCGAATCAACTAGTTGATCAATTCTGGGAAGAGGAAAGATATCCTTCGGGCAAGCCTTGTTCAAATCAGAAAAATCAATGCACGTTCTCCACTTCCCGTTTGACTTTTTGACCAGGACATGATTCGATATCCAGTCGGGATATTTCGAATCCTTAATGAATCTGTTACCTTTTAATTTCTCTACTTCTTCTTTCAAAGCTGCTGATCGCTCTGGGCCCAACATCCGTCTCTTCTGCTTGAGTGGTGGGTGCTTTGGATTAATACACAAAGAGTGGCTTATAATGGTAGGCGAAATCCCACACATGTCAGCGTGAGTCCAGGCAAACACATCCAGATTTGCCTTTAAGAAATCAGCCAATTCCCTCGCTTTAACTGGATCCAGTTGCGAGCCGATCTTCAGTACTTCTATTGGATCTGTTTCATCAATATGTATATCGATTGTTATTTCGTTGGGAGTTGCCTTCCTGTCCCCGAGTTCTCTATCCTCTCTGGGATCTATATCATCGAGGCCGTCTGAGGGCGACTCTCTTGGGGCAGGGCCCCTTAATTGCTATGCTGAGGCCTCCTTTGGAGGGGCGGAATCATCCTTAGCATCTATATTCAACCCCTTCATTAACATCTTTAACTCTGTCACGTAACAAGCTCGTCCCGTAGCTTGGTCGCCCCTCATCACCCCGACTCCTGAGTCAGTCGGGAATTTAAGCAGCAAGCACCAAGGTGCGATACATGCCCTAAATTCGGCAAGGGCCGGTCGGCCCAGGAAGGCATTGTAAGGCGACTCCACATCCAAAACTACAAACGGCAAGATCCTTACTCTCCGGCGATCTCCCTGCCCTAATGTGACCGGTAATTCCACAAAACCCATCGGAGCTGTAGATGCTCCGTTGAAGCCATGTATCCATCCTTCACATGGCTTTAAGTCTTTTGCTTCGAGTCTCATTTGTTCGAAAGCTTTCTTGAAGAGGATATTAACCGAGCTCCCGTTGTCCACTAACACTTTATGGACTAAAGCAGGGCCAATTGTCGTGGTAATCACTAATGGATCGTCGGTTGGAGATTGAACTCTGGAATCATCTCTGTTGCGGAATACGACATCATCTGACATCGTTTTTTGTTGTTTATTGGAGTGACGTTTTCAAGGCTACTGCATTCTCCAACTTCAAAATGCTTGGCGGCGTTGACGTACTGGTCCATTGCTTTAAAACTACGGCCAACTAAGTGAGGTCCGCCTATAATAGTATTAATGACGATCCTCTTACCTTTTTGCTGAGCCGTGGGTTTTGAAGCAGGTTGATCTTGATTCGGGGCTTGTCCCCCTTGCCCCGTCCCTTGGGGCGACTTTGTATTCATCCAACTTCCCCTCTCGCAGCAATTTTTCGACGATATCCCTCAAATGACGGCATTCATTGGTGGAATGACCGTGGGTACCATGAAACAAGCAAAACTTTCCTGTTGCAATCTCTTTCTCAGTAGAATCTCTAGGTGGTGGTTTCTTATACTGCAATATGCTATATGTATCCAAATAAATGTTCTTCAACGTATCATTTAACGGCGTGTAATTTTCAAAAGTCTGGAATCTGGGTCTTTTATTAGAGCTATTCCCTCGGTTTCTGTTCCTTCTATTGTCGTCCCCATTTCTGTTGCTATTACCACCACTCTGGTTGCCAACATTTACTTCCACCTTCCCTGAACTGTCACCAGATTGTTTCACAGCAATGTTACTCTGGACACCCTCCTTCAAGGCCCCTTCGGACTTTCTCTTTCGATTTACCTTAGTTTCTTCTCGCCTTAAGCAGACATTAGCATTTTCATAGAATAATTCTCTAGTAGGAGGTGGTTTTCCAGCCAAGTAATCCCCGAATTCTGTGTCAGGATCTACCCCTTCTATCAAGGCCATCAGGATAGTGGGCTCATGGGGATCACTAACTTCGTTGACGGCCAGGTTGAAGCGATCCAGATATGACTTCAAAGATTCTCCTGGGGCCCGTTTAATTCGTGACAATTCTATGACGGTCTTGGACTTTTGGGCATGGAGTCGAAACTGATTCATGAAACGCTCACTCAACTCTGTGAAATTTGATACCGACCGAGGAAGGAGTCGGGTGAACCACATCAACGCTACATCTTCAAGATAGATTGGAAAAGCTTTGCATTTTACGGCGTCCGGAGCTGCTGCCGCATTCATGAACCATGCATATCTCATCAGATGCTGCCCTGGGTATGTTCTTCCTGAATATCGATCCATCTGAGGCAAGTTAAATCGCCGGAGGAACTGGAAATTCAGTATGTCGTCTGTGAAGGGGGTATGACTTCGTTCAATGCCCCAATCTTCATTAGTATAGTGTTGGCTTTCGGACATGATCTTGTGCACCATTGCCCATACATCGGCATTTGTTAATGTCTGCACAGGCTCTCTTGATCTGATGTTCGGATTACCCCTGGGTTCCTGATCAGAGGATAACCTCTTGTTTCTGGCGGCAGTTGCTCTCTGTGTTCCCGGTCGATCTCAGGAGGTAGAGGTTGGAGAAGTTGTTGCTGCGTGGGGTTGGTAATATTAGGATCTCTGGGTAAGACATGAGATCCGCGCATGGGTAGTAACATAGGTTGTTGTAGGCTCGGGTCATCAGGGCCCAATGCACGAGCAGCGTCTTCTCGGGATCCCAAAGATCCAAAAGTCAATTGATCAAGGTTCTGAGGTCGTTCAAGCGGCCTCCTCTCGCGAGGGCGTTCCTCCTCCGAAGAAGACGAATCATCTGTAGTAAGACGGCGTGTCGGGGAAGGAGACTTCTGCCTCCGAAGCTCATGTAGTTCTCTACCTATAGTGATCATGTTTTCCTGCATGCGAAGGTTGTCACGCCTTTGGGCTTCCAATGCTTCTTTAGTGCTCTGAAGCATGTCAAGAAAACGTGAAAAGTCTCCTTGAGTAATGGGTGTAGATGGATCAGGCTTAACATTAGTCATCGTGGCTGGAATCGGAGCGTTGGAGGGAGCTCGAGTAGAAGTTCCAGCTTCATTCCGGTTTGGATCGGATCGGTTCACTGCAGCTTGGTCGGAGCGGTTCGGATGGAGGGAGTGAGAGCCTTCAACCTCACTAGATGGATCAGATCGGCGCCTTCCACCCGGTTCAGATCGGCGCCTCCCATCCGGTTCGGATCCTCCTGGCCAGAGCGGTCTGCTCCAGAGCTTTGAGCGCATGACCTTGTTAATACAATAGCTTGCTGATCTTCTCTGGAATCATTTCCCCTAGTGCCTTGCACTTCTTTTCCTTTGGTCTTAGCCATAACACTTGATTCTTCAACGGTTAGTCAACAAGTACTGAAAGATGTCAGAGAGAAGGGATTAACTTCTTTGAACTTGAAAGTCCAAATAGTAGAATGATAACCCCAAAAAGGCTGAGAATTCGAAGGTTTCTCAGTGAAAGCACCAAAATATTAGACCAAAAATTGGTTCTAACACCCAAATGAGCTATGATCTTAAAGAAATAGAACTAAAAACAACGAAGAACACACGATTTATAGTGGTTCGGCGTTAACGAGCCTACGTCCACTTTATATTCTTTTTAATTGATGATTTGAATGCAAATACAACAATGATTCTCACTCAACTTCATAATTACAATGCATAAACTCACTCAAATTTCTCAAAAAGAAACTTTAAGAGATGATTTTTATCTGAATGTAGCTATGAAATTCGGCTATGGAGGAAGTTAGAACTGAGAATTTGCCAAAAGATCCTTTCAAATGCCTCTAGATGGTGTACTTACAAGTGAAAAATCTCTTCGAAGTGACTCCGGTTCGGAATTGCGTGGCACCATCCCATAAGAGTCAGGTTCGGAGGCTTCCAGATGGTGACAGCGCATCGATTTAATGAGAGATCGTGGGAGAAATGATCATGCTTGGTCCGAGTCTTCAGGAAACATGTGTATCAACGGTCACAGGCTCGGAGAAAGGGGTTCGGATCGGCTGCCTCCGATCCGATCCGATGAGGCCACTCGCTATCCTCTGATATTGCTGACGTATCTCTCCGATCCGAACCGATGAGGCCACTCGCTATCCTCTGATATTGCTGACGTATCTCTCCGATCCGAACCGATATGATTTCTGCGTCTTTGATTTCTACTTTTTCCCTGCGTTATCTCCCTCCGATCTGGACCGGTTGGTGGTTTTCTCACTGTTTGCTCTTTGTGTAACCTAGTTCACAAAGTAGGCTAACAATGTCAAAATAAACCTAAAACACGTTATTTTTATATAAATAATGGAAGATAAAAATATTACGCTTCAGCTGATTTAGATTTTATATAGAGATGGAATTGATGACACTTTGAAGGGAGAAAAAAGGTCAGACTAATGGTGTGAATGGCAGAAATAAAAAACAGAGATGATAATCAGTTTTAGATGAAAATAAAAGTGCAGAGTAAATTGTAAAATAGAGAACTTAGCTTTTCAATTGAGGTCAAATGGGAGAAGAGAATGCGAAAAGATCTAATGCTTCGTCAAGCGGAAGAAAGCTACCTCAAGAATTTTTACATTTAGAAGATATAAATTTCATAATAAAGAGCTAATGCTTTTTACTTTCTCCTTATCCTTTTGTCAAGTGAATTCGTAAAGAACTATTAGAAGGCTCATATAGTCTGATATGAAATCAAGGTGTACCATAAGATATTAAAACTTCACCAAATCATGCCGTGCTACACAATGATTGTATCATAGGGTTTTACCTGTATTGTGTAGATTGCTTGCCCGATGACACCTCAGTTATTGCATTCTAGATTGTCTATTAGAGTGCATTTGAGTAGGAAAGAATTAGAGAAAATAAAATAAATTAATCAATGAAAGACCAACATTAGAAACAGATTAAACAAAATCATGGATCCAAGCTTATGTTCCATTCAGCCAGTAAGATGATATTTTGGGCTGATCCAACTTTTAATGAACTCTTGAAAAATTTACGAAAAAAGGTCTTTGGGACCAATCCAACTTCCGTTTGATATAATTTGATAAATACAAAGTTTGTTTACTTGCATATGCAAACATTTTGTCCAAGCAAATGTTTGACTGGGTGCGTGCATTTCTCACTATATGCTTCTTATATTTTGAAGATAGTACTTAGACATAATGATTTGTTAGTACCTGAATCAACTGGTACACTAAAAATGATATATAATAAAGGTAACTGTCATTTAGGACATGTTCAATTGACCTTACATGTGATTTAGAAAAGCAGGAACGCATGTAGTTATGTTGGTCCAAGCAACAGTATGAATACATGTTAAATGCAATGCTCATGACATGTAAAAATCAAACGCATAAAGTAAAATGAAATTAATCCTAATAGAGTATACTCAAAACATTATAAGATAGAAAAATAAATAACATTAAGCTATGAAGTAATTAAATGTTAATCCTAATAGCACATACGAATTTAACAACAGATGTAAGTATAACAGCAGATTAAACTAAGAAAATTATATCATTCCTAACTTCTCATGCATGTGTAACAACAAATGTACCACATATACCGAATATTTGATATTGTAGTTCATCACGAAATCACCTATATTTGTATTGCGTATCCAATGTCACCCAAATTGAAGAACCTAAAAATTAAACTAACCCAGTTCCAACCAAACTGGTAGTAACATCACCCTTAAGCGTAGATATCAGAATCAGCAAAAACATATTAATCGAAATAATACCTGAAAAAACAGAAGATGTGAATAAATAGAACTAGAAGGCAATCGACGAAGCATCATCCGTTGCTCCAAAGAGTAAGTAGGATTTATTAGTACCTGAATCAGTTAGTGGAATAGACCTGCAGTAGAAGAAAAAAATTGAAAATGATGGGCTCAGTTATTTGCCTGAGCTTTACTGATAACGCAATACGATGATTATCTGCACTAAAATTCAAGTTCAAATAGTTAGACTGATTCGATTATGGCTTAAAACAACAAAAGCAATTGAGTGAGTTTGCACATTAAATTTACATGTAATCAAATATAAGGAGAAAAATGAATTGTTGTTTGAACTTAAAGCTAGAAAGGGGGTTTTAAAAATGTTGATGAAGAAAAATAGTAATATTACTTGCATGAATATTGAATAATACATTAAAATAAATTAAACTAACCTATTAGTTCAAGAGGTGCTATTTCAGGCAGTGTAGCTTTGAAAAATGTTGCCAAATCGTTAAATATATAAGATTTAACTGTTCACCCGAAAAAGAAGGCAAGCAATTGAAGATGAGAAAATGGAACGGAGAGGATTGAACTAAATTAAGAAAATTTATCAACTTAATCCCTACGTAGTAATGATTTAAATATAATTAAATATTATTTGGAAAAAAACCGATGTTGCAAATAAAACCTGCTTTTTAAGCATATATATAGATCAACATGATCAAAATCAGCAGAACTCGGTAAAATGAAAAAAAAAAAAAAAAAAAAAAAAATACTGCGCATTAGTTCATGTATCAGAAGCATAATGCATAAACGTACACCATCTACTTGGCTACCAGGTTAGCAGAGAAATTAGTAAACAACATTAAAAAAATCATGAATTTCCTTTACTTCTCCAAATTTTGCATAAATATGGTAGATTTTAGATTTATGCAGATTAAATACCACTGCCCATAATATATTCTTCTGTAATTGTGTTAGCATAATTCATCTATTTTTTCACTATGACACACCTTAAACAAAAATCAGAATTTTCCACTGTGTGTAAAACATTGGGGGAAAGGTGCATTGAATAATAGGATAAAAGAATAAAAGAACTAATATTTTCACAGCAATGTAATGTGGGTAATTACCTTGCAAACCAATTGTTTGTCCCAAAGGATTGTTGCTGATGATCAAAGAATTCTTTCTTCTCCATCTTCTCTTGAGAGTCTGTACAATATATACACAAGTCTGAATGGGTTTTTTTACCATAAAATAACCAAGCCCATAGCCGGCCTAGTGGGAAGCCCACCAAGCCCATTGGCTTGGGCAACCCACCAGGCCAGGGAAAAAAAAATTACAAAACTGTATGGATTTCTTGCTTTTGCATCAAAGCTCATGCGCATTTCCCGATTCCAGTTTCAGTTTCCAAAACAAAGCCTTAACCTCAATTTAACTTTCCACTTCCGCTTTTCTCAATCCTTGAACGAGATGCCTAGGTTAGAGTCGCAATCATGAATTTCTACAATCGTCGTTTGGACTACTGTTGCGTCTGCTGTTTTGTAGTTGTGGATCCGTTTTCAATGCCTGCTGGTTGATTTGTAAGTTGATTTGTCAAGCGGTTGTCTGGTGATTAATTTGGGAAAAACTTTTATTTTATTTTTGTGATTTAAGTTTTAAAATTTGGTAAGCTATTTTAAAACGTATGAGATTGCTTTGTTCTAAATGACTTCTTGGTAAAATAATTCACTTATATATTTTATTTAATCGTAGTTAAAATGATAAAAGAAGACAATAAGAAACGGTTGGAAAATTGAAAACAAAACTCGTTGAATTTAGATGCTGACTTCCTCGTTGATTAAGCTTTGCTTGTGGTATGGAGTTTGCTGTCTCCTATGCTTCTTTAGTTGAGTTGGAAGCCTGGAATGCTTTGGTTGGTGGTTTATCTTTTGGTGGTTTCATTTATGAAGTCTTTGATGTTGTCTGTTTTGGAGCTTTGCATATGGTCCGTTGTGTCACGTTGTTTTGTCTGGTCTTGTTCGAGTATTTGTAGTGTGTATTTCGTTGTTTTTCTTAAGTGTCTTGCTGTGTCTAAGACTATGGGGATGAGTATTCATTGGAATTTTAATGAGGCATTGAACCAGAAAGCAAATTTCCAAACTGTTATGTTATAAGAATGATCGAACGGACTAACAATAATCTCAATTAAAAGTGAGTTTTTAGTGAAACTTAGCTATATCAGTTTGACTGAAATTTTTGCTGTGAAAAATGGAAGAAAAACATTTTTCTTTCAATTATGTGAAGAAAGTCTACATTGATTTTGTCTGAAAAATTATTTAGTTTATGTATTTTTTTTACTGAATGTTGTTGCCTATTCATGCAAAGTGGATATTTTTATATGATGGTTGCAAGATATATCTAATATAAAAATTAGAATATAAAGCAGACATTGAAATTTTATGTAGCTAAGGGCAACAAATTTCAGATGTGGCTTGGGCAGCGTATTCCTTGGGCCGACACTGACCAAGCCATAATCAAGTTGCATTCTACCTATTTACAATTTGATATGCTTAGAATATTGTTTTGCTAACAGAAGACTACCATAGAACCAAAATCAAGGGGACGTTTGCAATATAAGACTGTCCGTATTTGTAGACATATGCAGTAATGTCAGTTAATTAGCGTAAGTCGTAATTTAGATCGTTATGTAAGCAATTATAGAAAACATACTCCATTTTCGAACAATTGAATGAACCTTAATTCAGTAACGACATATAAAGTGGACATGATGGATGTTTAAAAAAGATTTACCTTAAGCGAGAGTGCTGTAATGGATATTCTAGGGCTTTTGAGCTCTGTCAATTGTCTAAACAAATCATTGAATAGCAGTTAACAAATAGTCAGCCATTTTCAAAACTTTGATGGAAAGAGTAACAACACATTAAGAGTGAGATTTACCTCAATTGAAATGATAGTCGAATAGGATTAACCACAGCAGCTTGGAATTGGGTGTTAGGGATCAACATAGGAGGAAGACTGGTGGTGTGCGGTAGAAGCATAGGAAGAAGATTGATGAATTTTAAGGAGATTGATGATGGGGGGTGGAAGGGGATTGGTGGTGGACGGTGAAAGATTGAGGATGTACTGTGCAGAAAATTTTGAAGGAGGACGAAAGAGAGAGAACGCACTGTCTGGGTCAAGAGAAGGGAAGATCAAGGACAGTGTGGAAGCTATAGGGATATCAGAGGAAGCGGAAGAATGATAAAGTTGGTTTCAAACTCAGTTTGCAGGTGTGAACTGTTCTGGGGAGCACGATAGGACCGCAACGCGCAAACTGGCCAGACCGAATCGCTCACACCCCTATTAGCAATATGTGGTTTCTGCTTTTAAGGTTTAAGTAACCAAAATTGCTAGTTGAACCGAACGATGCTGGGGTCAAATAATGCGAACAGAAACGAAAATTTAGGAGTGGTCCACAGAAATCAGAAGTAAATTACAATTGTACCCTCTTGAGTTAAATTTTTTATGTCTGCCGCACTTTCTGACCGACTGTATTTCGGTCCACCTAGCAGTATTCTTAAGTAATAGATGGATAGATTGTTCCCTTATAAGGCATCCATCAAGGACACGAGGCTTGCAAGTTTTTGATGAAATATATAAAGAAAGCATATGACTGGTATTAGTAACAAAGTGTACCGATTTTCCAAAAAAAAAAAAAAAAATGTATGTGTATATGTGTGTTTTTGTAACATATCAATCCATCTAAGATACAACGTGCCCAAACATAAATATTTGGATTTACATCATAAAAAACACGTTAGCTCATTTAATACACGAATTGTTAGCACAAAAAATAACCAAGGTAAAACTGGAAGTCAAAACCGAAGTGAAGGGGTGCAGATGACAGCGTTCCTTCGAAAAGAAAACAAAACCGAAAAGCTCACCATACATTCTCGAACAAAAAGAAGAGGGGCACTTTTTAATTTCATAAACCTCTGTTGACTTAACCCAAAGGAAAACAACCAGATATGCACTTTCCAAGTGTAAAAGGCTAAGCTTAGTATATCAATCGGTTACCCGAAATGGAAATATAGGAAAGCTTGAGCCTTTACCAACAAGGCATTAAACATAAAGGAAAAAGAATCCGTCAGCATCATCAACTGATGAGGACGCCAGCAAGTACGTCTGCATAGCAGTTTACTAGGACTTCCACCACTGGGAGGCTCCTTTCGAAAGCTTTTGCAACAACCATACGGTTGCTTTCTCAAATATTAACGAAAGGCACACCCACAGAGCTTCCATATGTGCTTTCGATGGAAAGATGGGACGAAGTCTATATGCCAGTCATTACAAGAAAGAGCGGAATTGTCCATGATTGAAAATCGTCGGCGGCCGTTGAAAAATGCCGTAAGCCGTTGGAAAAACTACTGCTAATTTTTAAAATTTCAGCTGCATTTTAGTCTTTTTTCCACAGTTCATATACAAACACTTTTCTACCACTATTATACAGTACCTAACATACATTATTCCAAAGTAAAAATAAAGCTACACACAATTCACCAAATCATAAAATATATAAATCAAGTTAAACTGGTAAAACAACTGTACAATACATTACAAACTATCTACAAACAACCACAATGTCAAGTCTACAAGCATACAACCAACCAACCAAGTTTACCATCACATAATACAACATCAAATCTATCATATACACAACAAACGATCAAACATCTTAATCAACACTCAAATAAGTATGTTATCCACCCAGTCACAAAAAAAATACCTCACAAAGCATCATCCATCTACAAAATTACTTCCAAAGTCAGCAGAGGAAGGAAAGTGGCTAAACTGCTGCATGTACTCGGCAATACGCTGATCCAACAGTTGCGTTGTCTATATGGTTTGGCGATGGTTCTAATCCTCAAGATGTACCATTCTAGCCCTCGAGCTTTCGATCTCCGCACGATCGATATCAGCTCGGCTATATCGGTCTCTTCTCTGGCTGTTAGCCTATGATAACTATATAATTTTGTTTCTAATACATTATTAAATTCATATCTTCTAATATATTTTTTACTCACAGCTTGATTGCCAAATTCATATCATTTGCTCCGTGACGGTGGATCCATAACTGACTCAAATATAGCATCTTCCTCATCTGTCGTCACCTGCTCCCAAACCGTCTCAGCCAACCTTTTTTGCCACTGCTCCATAATCTTTTCCTGCATGAATTAAATTGAAATAAATCAATTACCAATTAGTAAATAAATCGAAATATATTTTAATAAGTAAAACAATCACTAATAGTAAATAAATTGAAATATGCTTACATGGCTCTTGCTGGATTCTGATCGTGCCATGTATACGAAACTGTACCGGCCGGATTTACATGCTCGACGGGACGCATACGGGTAAACTCGTCCATATACGACACGGGACTCTCCGCCTCTGCTTCTTGAAATTGATTATTTTATACAATTATTGTACGATCAAAATTATATAGTAAAACAAATAATTACAATTCAAATTCAGTAAATTTACCAACTCCTGCCGTTATTGCTGGAATGACTTTGATCCTCCTCGATGAATGACGGGATTTCTGTTTTTGTTTGCAGAGTTTCTTTCTGACTCTGCCTATACATTCAAATTGGATACATTGGTTATTGATCAACTATTTTTCGATATTTAATTATCTATCAATCAAATATTTGATTAAAAAAAAAAATTAGTATACTTACCTTCGCCTCCTCACTATTCCAGTATTTCAACCAACCTTGCCATATATTCACCTCCAGCCAATTCGGTTTCTTTGATTGTTTCTTCACTTTATACATTGTATTCTTATAGTTTTTTCGCATTTCGTAATCTCGTGCAAGCTGCATATCATATGCTTGGAAGTCTAGCTCAGCCCATATTTCAAAAAAAAAAAAAAACCCAGTAAACGATAAACAGCACAAAAGCGACGAAAAGAATTGAAAATGAAAAAAAACAGAAGAAAGAAAAACATACAAGCACATCCTGCTAGATGCACTCTACTATGTGCGGAGGGATGGTGTCCCACTTTGGCCAACAATCCGACATCCTACTCTGATATGCTGCTCAAGAAATATCCAACAGAATCTGTGATGGTTGTAAATCGAATGCCCTATTTTTTTAATATGATTCACATAAGTACATATATTATTAAAAAAAAAGATGTTGAATATAGTTTATTTCTTATGCCTCAACTCTAGGTACTAATGTAACGACAATCCGCGGTGATGATTTCGATGGACTAGTGTTATCGCCTCCTGATGATCTGGATGAACTCCTACCCTAGATGACATGTCTATACCTGTGACATATAAACACAAGAATTCAGGAGAGGATAATATCATGATACTGGAATATATTTCGTACGTAAATGTCATAAATGATATAAATTGCTATTTGAAATGGAAATAGAACCGGAATTGTATTTACCTGATACATATTGAGTGTCATGTTTCAATGTAAGCAGATTATATTGCATTTTTAATAAAAATTGCTAAATAAATGTCAAATGGAAATATTGTAAAAGATGTAAAAAATAGTAAACATATAAGGTTTCATAGTTGCATTAATTTCATAACATACCAAGAATTCGACACACTTGCATCAATTAAAAAAGATACATAGTAACATAACTATCAAATTAATACTACTCATTTTATATCAATTATCATCGTCTTCTGATTCAGATGCGGTATCATTTTCTCCTTTAATTTCCTCTGTTTCCACCAGAACATTTGATTCATCGATCAAAGGTCCAAAATTTGTATGATCGTCCATAATAATTATTTCCTTGTTCTCAAGATCTTCCTGATAAGTTTGTTCGTCTGGAATATTCTTCCAATCGAAAGTATATCTAACATCTGTTTTAAAAACTGTCGACCAATCTACTTTATCTCTTTTTAGTGACGGTTGAGGAGCATAATAAACTTGCAATGCTTGTTTGGCTAGCTTAATACAATCATACTTGTGATAATGCGATGTGTACTTTATTTCAATAAGATTAAATCATTATGCACATTAATCCCAGAACCTGAAACGTTGCTAAAACAATTGCATCTAAATAGAAACACTTCCTCCGTAGGGTGTGAGAAATATGTTAGCAACTAAATTTGTGTTAAAACGCCATAAAATCCAATTATGTGATTTTCTGGATCGTGCTACCTTTAACAAATACAATTATATTATTGGTTGATTTTTCTACATCGTATCCTTTGGTGTTAAATTTATATCCATTAACGAAATATATTGCGAATGTCTTCACCGCTCTTTTTGGTCCCATCACATGATGTTTCAACCCTTCATCAACAACACAATTTTTTGACTTGTAAATGAATTTTGAAAACCAAATGAAAAATTCTTTACTGAGACCATCGTTCGGATTTTCACGTTCATAAACACTGTATATATGTATATAAATTAAATATTACATTTGACTCTACACGCGCATGCATTATAGAAATGAATAAAAAAGATTACCTAACAAATGGTGCAACATCGACACAATTTAGAAGAATATGTATGTTCTACATGAAGATCTATATCGTCTAGTCATATTTCTATGCATTTCCCAAAATGCCGACCGTGTTGTCTAAAAATAGTTAACATTGTTTGAGAGGACTCTTGTTCGTCGCCTTCGTCGTTACGAGGAACAATTTCAAATGATATATTCACATGGTCACTGAAATAGTGAGAGAAAAAGAATGAAGCTTCTTTTTCGATGTAAGATTTACATATCAAACCTTCATCTCGTGCTTTTTATCTCACTTTTTTCTTTAGATGATATAGATATCTATGCAAAATTAATTTACATTAACTTAATATTTTAAATACAATTAAATTACTATGTAACACATGTTATATACCTCTCAAATGGATACATCCATCCATATTAGATAGGACCTCAAAGTTGTGCTTCAGATGGGAGATGAAAAAGTAAATACTCTGTTACATTAAAAAAAAACTGGCGGAAATATTTTCTCTAATTTGCAGAGCAATATAGAGATATTTACTTCAAGTTTACATAAATGTTGCATTTTCAAAGTAGTCGAACAAAGCTCTTTATAAAACATACTAAGCTTTGTTACTACTTTTCATACTCTTAACAGCAATAGTTATTTTAAAATATTAGGTAATAAAATTTCCGTTATTATGTGACACTCGTGGCTTTTATTCCGCTCAATTTACCGTTTTTAAAGTCAACACATCTACGAAGATTTGACGAAATCCCATTAGGAAATATTAACTATTCCACCCATTTTAACACAAATTTAACTTGATTACTATCAAATTCATAATAAGCCTTTGGTTTTTGTTGCTGTCATTTGGTTTCATATGAAGCTCAGGACGTTTGCATAATTGTTCTATATCGCGTCTTGATTTCAAATCATCTTTAGTCTTCCTTTGACATTCAAAATTATATTACAAACATTATCAAATACAATTTTCTCATTGTGCATCACATCAATATAATGACGAAACAGAAGATGTTTCCTATACAGCAACTCCTAAAAATAGACTGTTTGCACCAATTATGAATTGTCGATTTGCCTTCGATTTCTGTTTGCACTCCAGTTTCATATATTTTTAGACAGTCCCTAGCAAATTTGTATATGCCTTCGCTTGACCGTATTGTTAGTGGTTGTCTGCTTTCTACTTTATTAGCTAAATAGTTTTTCTTATCTCCTCTAAAAGAATGATTTACATGGAGAAAACATCAGTGACAGTCAAACCATGAAATTTTCTTACCATGTGGTAAAGAAAATGCTCGTGTTTCTTCCATGTGATATGGACATGCTAGACGACCGGTAGTACTACATCCTGAAAGCATTGCATGGGCAAGAAAATCACTTATAGCCCACAATAAAGAAGCAAACATACGAATTTTTTTCTTTTTTGAGACATCGTATATTTCTACTCCTTCATTCCACATTGTTTTAAATTCCTCAATCAATGGTTGTAAATAAAAAACAATTCCTTTTGTCGGGTTGTCGGGGCCAGGAATTACAACAGTAAGAAACATATATTGTGTTTTCATACACATCCATGGAGGTAAATTCTATTTAATGATAATGGGCCATTATGAATATTTAGCATTGAGTAAATGGTGAAAAACCATCCATACATAATTCTAGTATAACATAACGACTCTCCGCTACAAAATTGGGATTACTTTAATCGAAATGCTTCCATGCTTCTCCATCAGCTGGATGGGTCAATGTTAGACCAAAAATTAGGCCGAACACCCAAATGTAGATCACAGATCATAGAATGCAGAAAAGAGTAAATAAACAGGAGACACACGAGGTTTTTATAGTGGTTCGGCTGTAGATGTAGTCTACGTCCACTTTATAATCTTATTGTTATACTGACAGATTACAAGAATCAGTTATATGCAGACACACAATCCGTGTGTTAATTGAGATTACAAGAGGAGAATTTATGTGTAGAAAGGTGCAAAGTCCTTGCAATCGGTAATGGCAGAGGCTGTCTAGATGTAGGAGAAAGTCTCAGCCAAAAAATCTGAGAGAATCCCCTTAAAATTCCATGTACAGGTGTATTTATAGTTGTAGGAGAGCTTCTGGGAAGACCGGTTCGTGATGGGGTACATGGCACCCGATCCGGAAAAGTAGCAGCAAGATATGGCATGAGAACAGGTAAAAACAGTGCGTGTATCAGCAGGTGCAGGGGTCAGTTCGTGGTCATGGGATCGGATCGTGATATGGGCTCTACGAACCGAGGTCTGATCGTGAGCTGTATGGTGAAGCTGGTGTGTAACGAGCGGGTCGTGATCAGGAGGTGTACCACAAACGGGTCGTGGTCTGAGGGTGCGCCACGATCTGAAGGGAGGCGATCCGATGAAGGGCGAACCGAGGGTGCACCACGAGCCTAAGAGGATGCACGAGCCATACTCCGATCGTGTGACGCTTCGTCGCTTTATCCAGGAAATTGCCAGATTACACCCATTCACGGAAACGGGCGTAACTTTCAAACCGTAAGTCCGATTGAGCCAAACCAAAGCTCAAACTGAAGCTAATTCAAAGATCTACAAGAGTTATAAAACTTAGCTCCGTAATTGCAGTTTTCGGGCCCAAAAAAGGTCGTCTGGTAGGAGTTTCGGACCCTTCTTTGTTCGTGATGCGACTTTGACCAAATCGCTGCCTGTCTTCTGATGTTGTTCTCCATATCTGAGCACAATGCTATCCAGATATTCAGTGTGACAGCTTTTACCAAAAAGTGTGTCAACATGTTTGCCCCCAAGAACATATCTTGCTGGTTGAAGGAAGATGTGTTCTGGATAATATGAGAAATCCAAACCCAGAATGCGACGATCACGCCGGATCGTATTAAGGCCAGAAAACCGACGATCACACGGGATCGTATTAAGGGCAGAGAAATCCAAGAAGACCAGGAGTTTGTACCAGCAAGAAGATAAAACAAATAATGCAAGAATATTTCCTAGATGGCCTTACCGGAGTAAATCATCAGAGGAGATGTTAGAGGGGTTCCAAGACGGCCTTGCCGGAGTAAGACAACCAAGGAAATGCCATGAAAGTTCCAAGACGGCCTTACCGGAGTAAGACGACCAAGGAGAAGCACATGAAGTTCCAAGACGGTCTTACCAGGGTAAGACGACCAAGGAAAAGCACATGAGAATTTGTTTATACTGGACGGATCCAATTGGGAGCCGGAGCTCATGTTTGTACTGGACGGATCCAGTTGGGAGCCGGAGCTCAATGTTCTTACTGGACGGATCCAGTTAGGAGTCGGGGCTCAAGAGTGATCATTATTGATTCATGAAAGCTAAGCGGCAGTTATTCTAACCCCGAACACGACTGGAGACTACAGGTGTGGGTCGATGTTGCCGCGCTTATTACATGCGTTGAAAACAAAAAGGGGTGAGAAGTCGCCTAAAAACCTAAAAACATGAACTACGAACCGGAGTCCGGCAAACTGAAGGGATCCGCTGAGTGGGATCAGTTGATAATAATCCCGCGATTGCTTGATCCAGGATCATTCCCTCTCCGGGGAGTCAGTGGTAGTAGCGCAGGGGCAGATGCAGGCGTTGTTGGTTGAATGACGTACTCGGGTAGTTCTCCTCGCCTGACCCAATCCTCGATAAGGTCTCGCAAATGTCTGCAGTCATCAGTGTTATGACCATCCATGTCATGAAATATGTAGTGTCTGCCAGAATTGCGTTGTGCTAGTGTTGGTTCCCTCTTGGGAGGCCTTGGATATGAGGCAGCACCCCCTGTATCTACGTAGATATTGCTCAGGGTGTCATTCAGTTCAGTGTATTTGTCGTATCTGGACCCTCTCCGGGGTGGAGCATTACGATCATTCTTTGCATTGGCTGCTTCTTTGCCTTTTCCAGAATCAGATGGTTCTCCATCTTTGATCATATTGACATCGAGAATGCGTTTCTCGGAAGTTGCATCTTCTTCCCAAAGAAATATATCTACCTCAAGGTAGGATTCGCCGAGATTTCGTGTGGATCTCGGTACAAATATTTTTTGAACTCCGAGTTATCTAGAACGCCGGATACTGCCGCCATCAATACCGTGGATGGTTCAGGGCGATCAACTGATGCTGCTGCAACGTTGAATCTTTCCAAGAATGAACGCATACTTTCGCTGGGCCTCTGCTTGATTGTGGTGAGGGACATGACATTCTTGGGTCGTGCGATGTGGACCCGAAATTGTTCAAGGAAGCATGCGACCAACATGTTCCAACTACTGATCAATTCTGTTTCTAGCTGTCGAATCCACATGCCTGCTATATCAGTTAGAAAGAGGGGAAAACATTTAGCCATGACGATTTCCTATGCCGATTGAACTTCCATATGTTGTTTGTAGTGCATCAAGTGCACGGTAGGATCTGTCCTGCCATTGTAGGGCTCCAGTTGTGGAAGTTTGAAATCCGGGGGATTGCAAGAATTCCTGATTTCTTGTGTGAACGGGTTGTGATTAACGTCATACACATCGTTCTGATAGGTGCAGCCTCTTAAGAGGCGTTGAATCATATTCGCGAGCCGATCGCCTTCAAAAATTTGCTGTAAATTGCGAAGATCAGAGCTGGTGCCCTCAGCGTTGAGTGCAGGAGAGAACGGAAGCTGCTGGTGAGCTGTTGCTTGGGGATCGCGGATCGAGGGTGGCGACCCGATCCGGTTCGATGGGGTCGGTTCGTGAGGCAAGTTGATGAAGGCCGGATCATGGTTCGTGGGGAGCGAACTGAGGAGGGGAGATCTGACCAGGTGATGGTGGCCTGTCACGAGCCGATCCCTGTTGCAGTTGAGTGAGAGTTTGCGCTCTGGTATCCATCCGATCTGGAGCTGAAATCGGTCGCTGTGCATTTCCAATAACGAGGGGGTTGCCCCCGAGTCCATGTGATGCCCGAGCCGCTTCTGTGGCTTCATTTCCAATGACTTGAGCGTTGCTCGGCCTTCCATCCATCCGAGCGAAGAATTGGTTGATCATTTCCTGTTGTTTTTGGAGGAGATCATCTTGCCATGCCATCAGATCTCTCAGTTCAGTGAGAACTCCGTCCATCTCGTCTTTGGTTAAGTGTGCAGAAGGATCTCCATGAGAGGAAGCTTCTTGGCTTGCCTCATTCCTTGTGTCTTCAGCGCCATCATCATCGGCATGAGCAGAAGTTCCATTCTTCTTCCTTTTGTTTGCCATTTATCCAATAGCCAAAAAATCCAAGCAGAAGTTGAAGTTGTTGTGTGCCCCCCTTCCTGGCGCGCCAAAATGTTAGATCAAAAATTGGGCCTAATACCCAAACGTAGATCACAGAATGCAGAAAAGAGTAAATAAAGAGGAGACACACGAGGTTTTTATAGTGGTTCGGCTGTAGATGTAGCCTACATCCACTTTATAATCTTATTGTTATACTGACAAATTACAAGAATCAGTTATATGCAGACACACAATCCGTGTGCTAATTGAGATTACAAGAGGAGAATTTATGTGTAGAAAGGTGCAAAGTCCTTGCAATCGGTAATGGCAGAGGCTGTCTAGATGTAGGATAAAGTCTCAGCCAAAAAGTCCGAGAGAATCCCCTTAAAATTCCATGTAGAGGTGTATTTATAGATGTAGGAGAGCTTCTGGGAAGACCGGTTCGTGATGGGGTATGTGGCATCCGATCCAGAAAAGTAGGAGCAAGATGTGGCATGAGAACAGGTCAAAACAGTGCGTATACCAGCAGGTGCAGGGGTCGGTTCATGGTCATAGGATCGGATCGTGATATGGGCTCCACGAACCGAGGTCTGATCGTGAGCTGTATGGTGAAGCTGGTGTGTAACGAGTAGGTCGTGATCAGGAGGTGTACCATGAATGGGTCGTGGTCTGAGGGTGCGCCACGATCTGAGGGGGGCGATCCGATGAAGGGCGAACCGAGGGTGCACCACGAGCCAAAGAGGATGCACGAGTCGTACTCTGATCGTGTGACGCTTCGTCGCTTTATCCAGGAAATTGCCAGATTACACCCATTCACGGAAACGGTTGTAACTTTCAAACCGTAAGTCCGATTGAGCCAAATCAAAGCTCAAACTAAAGCTAATTCAGAGATTTACAAGAGTTACTGAGCTCAGCTCTGTAATTGTTGTTTTCGGGCCCAAAAAAGGTCGTCTGATAGGAGTTTCGGGCCTTTCTTTGTTCATGATGCGACTTTGACCAAATCGTTGCCTGTCTTCTGATGTTGTTCTCCATATCTGAGCACGATACTATCCAGATATTCAGTGTGACAGCTTTTACCAAAAAGTGTGTCAACAGTCAATGTACCATCTTCGTCCGATCTCATGTTGTGTCATCTCATACGAGATGCAGTTACAAAAGATGCATATAATCTTTGAAGCCTTGGAGTGATGGGTAGGTAATGCATACGCTTATACGGAACTTCCTTTCCCTTTTTTTTTGGTTTATATCTTTCATAATTACATATTTTACAATACCTAAGGTTAACGTCATCTTTCCAAAACAACATACAGTCATTTAAGGTAAACCAAAATCGATATAAGTTTTCTTTTTCACTTTGAAGTGGTTTTCACACATTATATTATCGGATGGATTATGTCTTTTTGCAGCTTGTACAATAGCCGTAAATCCAGCTTCCTCAACGTATTTCGACTTTTCAATGTATTTTGCGATTGCTGACAACTAAGTGAAGATTTCACAACCATCCCAAATAGGTTTTTTAGTAGCAACTAGTAATTCATAAAAAAAATTGCTTTAATATTCGGTTCTTCTACCTTTCCATCATCGTCGTCAAGTTCAACCACAAGAAACATTGATGTGCTGCATGTTCAGCCATATTTTCAATATGGGTCGTATTGACATTTTCATTAACACCACTTCTACCTCAAACTCCACAGAAACATTAGCAACAACTTTTCCATGACGATCCCAAACATAATATGAATTTATTTTTGCATAAATGGAATTTCACAAATTGGGTAACAAATACTTCAAATGTCTACACTTACTACACAGACAACAAATTTTTTGATCGTTTCTGTTATTACTTAAAGCAAGCTCATCAAAATGTTTATGCCATTAAAAAAATCTTCTTTTATTGGGACTGTTTGCCCTCTTCTTGATACATCCAACTCCACCGATCAATAAAATAATCAATCATTTTTCCTATTTGAGAAAATGAGTCACAAGTTTAAATTTTAATATTTAGTTTCAAGAATACAAATTAGAAAAGCTTATTTTCATGGTCGTATTACAACTATATAATTTTTCATTTCCAAAAATAACTATTTCACAAATTTAAAATTATTTTCAAATACGGCATATTGTTTTTAATGCATTGATACAAAAAGTTATACATGAAAGCAATCTTTTTTCCATGGTCAACATTTTACTTTCCATTACAAACACAGTAAGCATTTACATTCATATATTATTTTGTTCAAATGATTCAACAAAATTTCGGTACTATTTACCTTTTGTTCCCTGCATTGTATAAATGTGTGTGTGGAGGAAACAAAAAAGAAAAGTTACGCCAAAATTTTATGAACCATTTAAACGAAATAATATGCGAAATATACTTGATTACCATGTTTATAACTTGTCCAAGTACAAGGATAAATCTAACAAGCATTGTATCAGATGGGTATAAATGGTCATTTTGTGATGAAAATGACTATTTATATAATGATTATGTACAACACCCCTCGGACGGGGACAACAATTATCTAAGTGACACAAGTGCTCATTTTACAAAAAATGATATATTTTTACTTAATGTTATATATTTAAAAATATATATTTAAATTTATCACATTTTATATGAACATATTTCATTGATTTAAGACCACTTTAGTATTGTTATCAGCACACTCAAATTGCTTTCATACTCATGTGTTTTTTTTTGCTTAAGTTAACACGAGTACAATATAATATTACTAACTTGTGCATTCCAATTAATCCAATGCAATGGTAACACCAAGAAATACATATAATGGTCTATTTACATGTACATAAACAACAATTTATACATACATTTTGCAGCTTAACATTAGCATGTGAGATATGCACACAAAGCGATGCTATAAACCATTACTATGCTACTAGATGTCATTGCAATCATTACATAACCCTGGTTTACAAGTATACAGAAATATAGGTTTAAGGTAAAATTTTGATTTTTAATGAAAATAAGAGATAATACATGGAATTGATTGCTATAGAGGTTGATTTTGATGTGGGGAGGTTTTAAGCTTTTGAAACGGTGTTTGGGGCCCGGAAAATCGAATTTGAGGAAATTGGGGAATAGGTTTTCGGGTTTGAAGAGGAGTTGGAGAGCAGTTGATATAGGAGATAAAAGTCTCGACCTGGCATATATTCACGCTATTCTGATAGCTTTCGACGACCCATCGATAGCCGTTGGAAAAAAACCATCGAAAGTCGTCACCCCTCCTTGTCGGAGTATTAAACTTTTCTAGTAGTGAGTATGAGGGCCAACCTACACCTATAAATATAACTCCAAGGGTCCAAAATTTGAGACTAACTCCTCATTCTCGATTATGTATTTTTAAAATCTGAGTTATAAACCCTAATTTGTAAATCAATTTGGGGGAAAATGTATTTAATTCCCAAGGTTCTCAATAGAATAATTCAATCAAGTCCATAAGGAATAATTAAGGAATTATTTAACTGATATATTCTTATTATGTGCTAACCTTGCAGGTCCATTTCAAATGTTGTACGGAAATGATAGAATATAACCGATAAACCCTTTCGTCCATCCCCAAGGAACTTAAGTTATAAGATCAGTTACCTACATTCGTTGCTGGTACAAATTATTCGAAACCATGTCGAAACTCAATTCTCAATGGTTCCCAATGCTCTTTGGCTAACCTGTAACTTTAGAACCCATTCTAACTACCTAGTAGAGTATTCATAAGTCAACCGAAACCACACCAACCGATGGTTAGGTTATTTAATCCAATCAGAATCTAGCTTCCTCCTCTTTAAGCCTTCGAGAGATCCGAATATAAAATACTGAAAGGATATCAGATCCTACGAAATGAATAAAGGAATTCCCAAGCAATATGTCATCATTATGTCAAACAATCATGACAAAGCTATAAGGAAAATGCTGAAACACATATTGTTGTTTGAATGGAATTCTTTCTCCTAAAAACAATGGAAATCTCATTTGTAACCTTCTCTTCTATAAGAAATTATTTTCGGAAGATCCTGGAACTCACGACAAGAATCTAATTACTGTAGTATTACTTAATACTAACTCATTCCCTTCATAGACGAGGGATTCTACAGGAAAACACTGTTTTGGATGTTAACGATAAATTTGGTTAACATTTTTGGCGCTAAAAAGTGGGATTGAGCCTTCGATTCTCTTTAACCTCCCTACTTTGATTAGAATTTATTTTTGGATTAAAACAAATGGAAATCATGTATGAAAGAATATGGAACGGTTTGTGAAAGATCATGAAAACCTCAAAGGGCGTTTCATATGAACTTGAGGATATGGATCAACGAGAAGGGAAAAATCCCTATGAAATAAGATAACATTCTCGGAAGGAAAGGCATGAGCTTGGAAGGAATATACGGATGCCTCCATGGTCTGATATAGGAGAAGATGTTAGGCTCCTTCATATTATCAGTATGAAAACAGTCATAAAAAATTGGAAGCAAAACTAAATCGACCTTTGAAAACAGAAGAAATATCACACCATCCGACATAGTATTTCCTGACATAGGCCATAAATCAGTTAGATTGGAATAAGGTTCTTTCGAACCATTTAAAAATGAAATATAGTATGTGGATTTAAGGTTCCACGAAAAATAAATGTTGTGAACAAAGGCACCTAATATGATTAACCAGAAGAAAGTGGAAGCCTATGAGTCGGGTAGTAAAAAGGTAAACCTATCCAAAAGAGAATCGACGTAATTTCCTTATTATGGGTTGGTTAAAGAATAAGGTACCGAGTTATTCCAACGAATGAAGTGAGCAATACAATCCTATTTGCAAGGAACAACCTCTGAGGAAAAAATGATGAGAGACTATGAGTCTTTCATCCGAAAATGTTAGGTTAACACTGTAAGGAGTCCAATGAGTAGCGACCAATATAAATTGGAAGGAAAGATAAGTACTACCATCAATGCCTTCCTGCAAAGCTTTGTGAAAGCTAGCTCAAAGAGAAAATTATTAAGTAATGGGAATTGAGGATCATGGCCAAAGAATAAGAAATCTAGAAATGAGCTTTCAAAAGGAAAACCAAACTGCCCCTCGGAATATAACTTGGTTACATCACTAGAAAATATCATGTTCTTAACCAAGGAAGAGTATGATTACTAGCCTTTGAAGAAAAAAGAATTGAAAAATGAAAGGATAAAGGAGGCTACTATTGTCATTACCACTTAATGAATGGGCACAAAACTGATTAGTGTAATGCCCTCTAGAAAAGGATAATGCATTTCTACAGACAAGGAAAATTGAGAAAGTACTTAAGGGATTATAGATGAATTTTTAAATATTTTTAAGAAAAACCCTTGTTTGGAATTAAGAAAAATCAGCCCTAAGCGCAAGGAAAAGAATTTTATCTTGAAATAATAATGTCTACGTGAAATATGGATAAAAGTCAACACCAAAAATAAGAGTTTCTACTTGGTTGGGGGTCAAATTCCCTTTCATAATGTATTAACTTTATAAAATTACTTGGTATATCCTGAGTCCTTCCCCTAAAAAGGGAAGGGCTAATCCCATGGCATCGTGCTCCAGGATCCATGCCTCGGGTATTCCTGAGCGCCTCTTGGAGGGACGAGGGTAAGATGTCAATCACGCTTTAGGGCCAGGTTGATGCAGCACAAGACCTTAACAAAGTCAAGGAGCCCTCCGGAGGAGGGATGGGTCATCATCAGCTTATAAGCTCAGTTCTGAATGAAGCACGCTTTGCCTTTGGTCTTTTCAAGACCAAGTCATGCCGCTGCTTCGACGTAAACACGCACTGCCTCTGTTTATGTCTCGTCCCACAAAAGCAAATAAAAGCACGAAGAGAGCACTAAAGCATGCCAAGATTTTACTTTAGAAAAAGCCTACAATGGCAAAAATATATCAAAACTGAAAGTGTTTGTGTACCTATGACCTCTCAAAGAAGGGTTCTAAGCTCCTATATTAGTACCGGAATATGAGTTTTGGGCCTTCTAAGCCAAAAAGGCTTCGTCTGATTTATTTCCAGAAGATAATTTCTAGACTTCTATTATCTCAAACACCCGAATCTATATTTTTGGCCTTCTAAGACGAAAAAGGATTTGATATATTCCACCTAGAGGAAGGCCTCTAAATTCTCTTATTACACTAATTTGGCTTTCGGGCCTTCTTATAAGCCAAAGGAGGCTTCATATATATTATTTTCCCAATTTGAGATTTTTGGATTTGTAAATTTCACAATACCCGAATCTGGGTTTTGGGATTTCTAATTAGCCGAAGGAGGTTATGTACATTTGATTTCCGAAGTTGAGATTTTAAGGCTTTTAAATGTTTAATACCCTAATCTGGGTCCTGGGATTTCTAATTAGCCGAAGGAGGCTTCATATTTGTTGTTATTTACAAAATTGGAATTTAAGAAATATTACCATTTCCTTGACTCTAAGTTCCAGGTCTTTTATGAGTCAACATGGACTTCACATTTCCTACGCATCTCAAAGGGGAAGTTTCTCAAAACTTCAATAATCATGGTATTCTAATACTAGCTCCAAGACACGAGGTTTATTCAATGAGATAAAAATAAATAGGAAAAATATAATTTTCGAATTGCTCAACTACTCAATTTAAAAATAAAATGAATATTTATACACATACTTTATTATCACAATTTGTTGAGTTTTTCCACTAAGATTCCTGACATGTAGGATGTGAAAGATGTGCTAAAATTGTTCGCAACATCCTCTTAAGTTTTTGCTCTTTTTCTCAAGTGCTTTCGACATTAACAATTGAATTGATCTGAGTTTTAAGGGCTCTATTAAATGCCTTATTAGTTCTCTAGAGAAGTTTATTTGCCTTTCGTATTTGGAATTACTCTTCTTTAAGTTGTATATCTCCTTCTTCATGATTTTTGCATGGTTGACAATCTCACAAATACGATAATCAATGTTATCTTTCCCTTCTTTTCAAAGTATTTCCTAACTTCCTACTTTACCTTTTTAACCCATTCTTCCACAAGTTCACCATCAAGGCCTTACAGGGGGTTAATTGAGTACGGAAAATGCTTTGCCACTTCTTTTTTATGCCTCGAGTTCCGTTAGGGTTAGATGGAGTTTCAAGGGAAAACATCGGAATGTCAAGGGAAATATCCATTAATATAAATTCCAGAGATTTGCATGAAGCCTGGTTGTTCTCTATTTGGGAGGTCAAATCATAAACCTGCTACCGAAGAAAATCTATATCTATATCAAAATCCACCGAAGGTTTAGCCTTTACCAGGTCCTTTGCAGCAACCAAGTCTTTTACCTACTGAGCAAGTTTCCATTCCAATTCCCTACTTTATTCTCAGAGACTTTGTACAATAACCTTTTGCTCTTAGAACTTTTTAAACCATTCGAAGGCAAGGGATTATCTACAAACTTCAAAGGAATTGAATCTCTAAGGCTTTTTCCTTCTCTAATGATTGTTTTAATTCGAGAAGGGAAAAGCTTCAGAGAATGAGATAGGGATATATGGGAAGTTTGACAAAACCTATAAATATACGACAATGTTATTCAAATAAATTGCATAGCATATAGTCTATGAAAAAAGATAGTGCTAAACGGTATAAACACATTCTAAACAGGAATTATTTCACAATTAGACTTCAATCAAACATTTAAATAGTTTCAAAGCAACTCATACAAAACTGAATTCTTTAACATCTCCGAAATTAATTAATCTATATAGTAAGTAAGTTTTCCAGAAGAAAGTTCAAGGGATGGTGAAAACACTTCAAAAAGGATCCATGTACGTTTTGGATGAGGGTTGTGCCCGTATTCTCTCAAATACCTCTAGTGGAAGCATCGAAGCAAACCTCCACTAAGATCACCAAAGAATGCAAAATCATCCTTCGTATAACGATAGTAGGTTTCCAAAAGGAATCCAATCAAGAAGTCCTTTTCTTCAATCAATGTCCAAAAGATCTACATCAACTCTTTGTTTTCGTTATTAAGGGATTCATTGTGGAAACTAGCCTTCTTTATGCGAGGATCGGGTTTGTCAGTTTTAAAGGACGTCGGGGAGGAGGAACCCCTATCAAGCTCAAAATATCTATTAATTAGATAAGTTGTTATAATCCTCTATTTGTTTACTTAGTTCTCTCTATAAAGAATTTATCTCTACGTGCATATGGTTAACTTTATCTTTAGTGGATAAGGGACGCCTTCACTAAATCTAAGAACACGAGATTATTGCTTCATTTAACCACTAGCAACAAAGTAAATAAGAAGAAACTATTTCATATTGGAAGTACTGATACCGAAGGCGACGTCGTTGAGCGGGCCTCGACAATCTCCTACACCCCTATATATCATAGGAGGCTCTGTGGAATCCGCAATTCTTGGGGTGTCTGCAGCCTCGGCACTAGAAGCATCATTCTCAACCTCAGTACCCTCCGTGTTCTCATAAGGTTGTCCATCTCTCTCTGTACTTGTATTTGGGAGGGTATCGGAGCTTCCGACACTAGATGAAATATTGTAACCCCTAGGATCCTTCTTCGGGTCTTCATCATCTTCTTCATTATTGTTAGAAGAGTCATCTAAAGACATATTTATCTCTTCATCATCATTTGAAACATCTTCATTGACATTTGGAACATCAAAGAAAAGAAACTCCTCGGCATCTATAACTTCTTTCTAGGAGACCTTCTCCTATTTCGTCTCAAGGGTATTTACTTTCCTATGAAATTCATTCATCATCTCTAAAGGAAGACTGGAAAGGAGAAGGTCGGAGAATTTATCTGTATTCTCGGCATAAATGGAAACAAGTGTATCTGTGATCGCATTAGTTAAAATATCTTCAAAAGAGTAAGCTAAGAAGTCATCAACTTTCTTCTCAGCATCGTGGGAAGCAGCAAGGACCTTTTAAGAGATCCTTTCCTTTTCTTAACATCCTTCTGGGGACCATAGTAGAGGGATCTATACTTCAAACCCAGATCCTTAAGCTCCTTTTTGGATTTCTCCAACTCAGTGCTTAAGCTTAGGTTTTGATATGCAAGGAGTTGCACCGAGTCCTCTCACTCCGAAAGAGAGAACATCGTTGCATCATGTTCCTTTTAGGTCTCAACCTTCGCGATACTCAAATCGACATCTTAAGCTTTTAGAATTTGTTTTTCTTCTTTGGTAGCAAGAAAGTCGGCAATACTACTTCGCGAAGAAAATCGCTGCTTAAAGATATGAAAAAGAATGTTATAAAGGGAAAACGAAATGGCTAAAAAGAACACCGAAACCAAGGGCTATCGAAACGTGATGAGTAATAACTGTTTTCTGCTCCATAAGAGAGCTTACAGGAAGCAAAGGACCTACAAACGAAAGAGAGTCCATCGTCGCCTTTACCAAGACTAAAAAAAGGACTTTGGGGATGGAATTGACAAAGGACCCTAAGTAAGAGTGGTTGTGATTGGGACTCTGGGTGAAGGCCCCAACACCCTCAAAATTTCATCCTAAGAAGAAGGAAAGGGGTGTGGGTAAGATAATTAGGGAGTTAACCTAGTAGGAGGAATGACTGAACCTTTACCTTCGGAGTATAGAGGGGAAGGAACTGAAGGTGGCATTGAAGCTGTGGGAATTTCACTTTCTTCTCTTGAAGTTTCCACCTGAGTCAAGTTAGTATCTTTGACTTTCTTTGATTAGGTTCCCTCTAGAGTTTTGGAGAGCCTTTTCTACACCGCTTCCTAGGCCTTGTAAATCTCTTTCGCAAGACCGCATTGTGACGACTTGCCTTTTTGTCCGGTTCAAACCGATGGTTAAACCAATTTAAACCGATCAACAAGACGTACCACTTGTGGTTACAACTAATAATAACTAACAAAAATAACTTTTTCATTATCATTGCAATAACTTTTACATCGGAGTAGATTAACAAATACATGCACAGCGGAAATAAATATACCAAAGTATAACATGTACATAATGAAAAATATAAACTTAATGGAAGAAGTAAAATGCTCTGGACATAACTTTTAGCTTTAATCCAACACCTTCTCTATCTACAAACCAAAACTACTAGGATGATCATGTGGAAAATATGGGGATCCATAGTTTAGGAAAAAAAACAATAAACTCCGGATCGGTCATGAGACTGGTGCGAGAACTAAAATAGTTACTAACTTTATTCTAAAGTTGGGTAAATCATGCGACCACTCCATATAATGTGGAATGAGTTCAGCTCATGAATACCAAATCATAAACAATTCAGAATGCTTTTTGATAATGAAGCTACTATAAGACTTGCATCCCATCACGTAATGCAACACACGCCAAAGGAGCAACTTTTGCCTTATGATAACCAAATATGCTTGGTACACGAAAGCCTCCTTTATTATTACTAATGCATATTGTGGAAATCACTTTCGAAAGTAATTGTGTAAATCATAGATGATGTAGGTACCCATATATTACATCTACATATATAGAGTACAATTTAAACCTTAAAAGGTTCGTATTGGAAGTTGAGTTCCATCATTGACCAAGGCAAAGAATATTCGTTAACCGTTCAGAAACACCTATAGCGGGATGTCCCATGCCTCAACAAATGATCCTTCGGAGCGGTAGAGCTGGCCACCATTAACAAGCTGGTTGGAATCTTACCTAAACATAATGTCCCCCAGTCGTGATCGATCATTATCCAAGGTGCCTTGATCTATCATCCACATAAGTAAACTTGCCAGTGCTCTATACCATATCATCCCTTTTTAACTAGAAGGAAACATATGTCCTTATCTCTGCTATCCATCATCCTATTTCGGCCATTCACGGGCTGTGAGGCTCTAAAGTCACGTTTCAACAAAAAGCTACATAATATTAGCCTTGCTTTGATCATCATTCACAAAGCTCTTTTTTTCAACAAAAATCTTTGATCAACTCAGCACTAAGCATGCTGCATTGTCCATTCACAACATATAAACTGATAATAACTAACCACATAACCTTTGACCTTGTACGTCTCAAAGAAGGGTGTTAAGCTAAAGGAATAAATTCGTCGCCACCAACTAAAATTTGTTTAGTGAAAATCGACAAAAATATTATATATTACAATGTCAGACATCCATCCATTTACTACTTCATTCTGGGTCTGAATGAAACCGAAGACACCTTATTCCTTATCCAATAAAGGAGAGAGGCCCTTTCAAATCTGGACAATCAACAAGTACGTCCGGACAACCGCCACTTAAAATATCATCTTGGGTGTACCTCTCAATCGAGACATTAGCAATTACTCCAAACGATGTGAAGATCCCTGTTTTTCAACCACCGTCTTCAATATCTTCAATTCTTGCCGTATAGTTATTTAGAATGAGTCGAAACCCGGTCTTTTCGAATAGCTATCGTATTTTTACAAACCATAATTGATAGATAAAATATCATGAGCCGCATTCCATTTTAGAATATTCTTTTATTAGAATAATTCTTTACATTCAGAATTACTCTCTTAAATATTATCATTAGGGAAAAACCATTCATTAACCATAAGTAGTCCTCTATTGCACAATGCCAAGAAAATAATCTATCGAGCGTATGACCCCGAAGGCCTAAACCAACATCAGATCAGGCACCCAAAAGATCACCCAACTCAATGATAAAACAATCAAGTTCCAACCTCTTTCTTTATCCCAAAATTTTATTTAAGATTCAATCTTATCTTTATGCGAAAACACGCTTATCTTCTTTTAAATGATTCTTAAACTTTTCTCCAATTATTGTTTGCTAGGGAAAACTCTTTCATTAAATCTTTATATTCAAATTAAATAAAGATTTCACTTCAACTTTACTTGGGAAATCATCTTTCCTTCAACTGGGTTAAAGAACAAATGTTATTTTAAAACTTCGTTCATGATAAACCCAAAATCACACTTTCATTCTACATGAAATCTTCACGGAAATCATATTTGCTTACCATTAATATGAACTCTTGTATCAGACTAATACTATAAGCGGAGTAACGACAAACCTTTTAAATTCCTTAAATAGTAAAGGTCTTCATCCATGGAGACCCATCTCGATTATCACAAAATCGATTTCCCATTCAGTTCCAATTTATTTCGTTAATTGAGAAATTCAGCTTTGGAAAAATCAATAAATCTTAAAATAAAGATTTAATTAATCTTAACGAAGATTATAACTTTCTAGAATTCCTAACATAATTCCACATTTAAATGGGTTAAAAACGATGTTACTGAAGATACCATCCATGACAAACCCCAAAACAATTGATATTAAATATAAGATTTAAACAGAATTTACATCCACTTATATTCAACACCAATTCTCGTAATCAAGGTATACTATTGTGACGACCGCCCCGTACCTCTCACACAAATCAAGGATAAAGTGCGTCGCATGACATGCCAGGCCGATACGGGACGATCAACAGGGTAGAATAACACAAGCTGAATCTGTCGTATAACTCACAGTGCATGGGGAAAATATATAGAATATATACAACATGATATAATAGTGAAGCACATCTGAATAGAATCTAAAAACTTTCATATCATCATGGGAATATCTGTACATCAATGGGTCTACAAAAGTAGTGTTGACGGAAAAAAATGTTGTAACACCTGACGATTCTTCATTACTTAGAGAATTATGATTTGCGAGGGAAAATAAGTGCAGAAAGTAGTATATAACACGATAGATCTATAGTGGTTTGGTCCCGTGAGGGACAAAAGTCCACTTTGGAAGAGTTCATTGATATTTTATTGACAATAATAAGTTACAAGCTTAGAACTATACCATGACATACATTTACAAACATTTCCAAGTATTTTTGGAGTCATAATTTTCATATATGAATATGAGGAAAGAGTAACTTTTATGCTTCTTCTTTCTCAAAGAAAGGATGCCATTAATGAGTTCTTGGATCTCTCAAGAGGTGTCAAATCAGCCAATTTCCAACCCTTTGAAGTGTGAGCTTGGGGGTATTTATAGTGTGGTATTTATAGTGGAGTATTTAGGTGGGAGTAGATAGGATTTGGGGACCACACAACTAATTTTCGTATCCTTGGAGTCATACACCCAAAATTTCGTATCCCCTGGTATATTTTGGCAATAATTCATATCTCTGTAGGGGGATACGAGCTTTGTATCCGAAAGGGTACGAGCTTCATATCTGAAAGGATACGAAGTTCATATCCCTTTGATATGAATATCATATCCCCATAGGGATATGATGGCGTTTTCTCGGTGTTGAGGAACCCGAGGCTCGGAGGGTCGAAACAGAGGTCATGAAACAAGTAGTGTGGAGGGATTCGAAGTATGGTCGGGGTGAGGGATACGAAGGTTAGGTGCGCTGAGGCAGTCGAAGCTTCTGGGCACGCAGCAGGGGGATTCGAAGGTGCGGAGTTCGAAGTTTATACGCATGAGGGATCCGAAACTGTCAAGGACCGAGGGATATGGTGTTAAGGAGTTCAGAAATGGACGAGACTCGTGTCGTGGGATTCGAAGATTCTTATACGGGATACGAATTTGTTGTTGAGGCACGATTTTAAGGAATTGTGTGGGCTCTGTCTTGCATGACTCCTCCTAATCTTGGGCCCCTGTCTTTCTGCGACACTTCGAACCTTATCGTCATGCGATATGTTCATTTGAGCGTGTCTGGTGTACTTTTGAGAACCAGACCAAAAGGCTGGTTAACATTTGCCCCTAAAGTACATCTTCTCTTGGCATGGTGTGCTTTGAATTAGTAGAATTATTTTGTTAAATCATCGAATTCCTATTAACTCACAAATGCAAAGGATAGTCGTCGACCTTTATTTATGTTGTTACATAAACAAGTTGTCGTCAACCTGATGTCATGTGTGTGCTCACACATCTTGCATGGTTTTGCGCGATGCAATGGGAAATGGAAATGAAAAGCAATACATGTAGGAGTGAAAGAGAATGTACGTGAATGTATGTTCGCATGTGTTTGATCTTTTGAGACACGGAAAGCCGTGCGTGGGAAGTTTGCACATGCATTGTTCACATTCATGTGTAAATATGTACACACATATTATTGTATTGTGTAGTATATATATCATATATATATATATATGTGTGTATTTTATTTAAAAGGGTTTGTACCCCGCAAATGGGGCATGTTTTTTTTATCCGTCGTGGGGATACGAAATTTCATGTCCTGGTAGGATACGAAATTTTTATATCTCACTGCGATACAAAAGCTCGTATCCTTGGGCGGGATACCAAACGTCCATTGGGATAAATCCTAGAACCTTCTCTCCTTATAATTCTTATCGTCTCTTTCTACCCTCTCCTCTTCTTCTTTTCTTACCCGTGTTTGACCCCATACCTTAGAACTCGAGAATCATGAATATCAAAGTCAAGCATAGGTGGAGTAGAAATAAAACTTGACCCCGTTGCTCATGCTTTCTCTCGACATCGAGTACGTTGGCAGTGCACATACTTGAGAATTGTGAATGGAATCCGAATCAAGCTTGCGATCGGTTAAATCCCTCAGACCTCAATGGGTTTGGGTGATCGATTTCGAGTCTGCATTCAGATCCAAAAATAGTGCTCGAGTGTTGGGCACGACATCATGTCCTTGAGGCCGGGTTAACGTGGAGCTTTAGAGGTGAAAAGAAGTTTTGGAGAAGAAAAAGAAAGGGAGTCGAAAAACTCATGTCAAATAAGGAAGCATGTAGCAATGAAGGGGGAAACGAAGGCACGAGGTTCGAAACACCGAGATTCGTATCCTCTGTTGGGGTCACGAAATTTTTGTGTTCCCTTAGGGATACAAAATTTCGTACTCCTGGAGGGATACGAAATTTCGTATCCTAGATTGTGTACGGAATTTCATACCCTTGGGGGGATACAAAAATTTCATATCCTTAATGAGATACGAAATTTTGTACCCCAAGTTAGGGTACGAAAATCTTGGTGGGCTTGTGGACTTTGATCCCTGCTTTAGTGGTGTGATATGCTTCTTTTCTGAGACGTAGGGGGTTTCGACTCTCCACCTGGGGGTTTGCATCGCTTATTCGACTTCATATGATTGAATCCGAACTCACATTTGCCATAACTGAGCTGACAGTCCAACCAGGCACATAGGAATAGAGCATATAATTGGACTTTGACTGAACTGTCGAACTGTTGAACATGTTTTTTATCGACTCTAGTCATAGCGTAGCTGCGATTCGATGCGAACCCAGGATCGTTGGTTGACTACGATGATGGTTACAGTCTTAGGGACTTGTGATCGTTGTTGTGTCCCAAGTTTCCAAGTTATAACAATACAACCATAGCACTACACAACACCGCATGTACCTGTTAGTTTACACCAACATGAGGGATACATGTTATACAATGCGATGTCTAACACAAGTATATTGAAAGTATAGTTAGCAATGGACACAAGATCGAAAACACGGCAGACTTCAGAAGCCGAAACTTCGCAGCATTCACCGTCCTTATCTGATTCAACTAACAATGCTAGCTCGAAGGGCAGTGAGCTTGAGACCTCCGAAGAATCCACTCCTTCTCAAATGATAGACTTGCTAGAAGCATTCGATCGCGGGGTGTAGTCGGAGGGACAACAACTGCCGGTCGAGCATTCGACAAAGACACAGCATCGGGAAGGCTTGGGATGACTGAGGGTGAGCATGAAAGGGAAGAGGACATAGATCTTGTTCAGGGAATTAAGTTGGTCACACCAAACATGGTAGTGGGCATGGTTATTCTTGAGAACTTGCAGGATTCAGTGCCAGCAAATATGGATGAGATGGTGGTGAGGCACATGGCGAAACGGTTCGGCATCCCCCCAAAAAGATGTTTGTACTCCCAGCTAACAACTTTATTTGGGATATGTTGCACTATTTCCGCCTTGCGCCATCGCAACTTCATCTAAATGTGTATGCTTCCCTCTTGGGTATTTGCATTCTCTATAGAGAGTACCTACACTTAGAGCCCACCGGAGAGGACATCCTTATCTTTTTTAGCTGAAGAGAAGAGCTAATGTTGCGCCATCCGAGTATTTTTTTGAAGCTCTGTCGAGCACTATGTTCTTTAATGGGAGTGGCCCAAGATGACCGTGTATAAGCATGAATGTTTCTTCATGTGTTGTCCTCCCGGATTTGTGAGGAGATGGTTAGAAGGAAGTAAGCATTCCCCCTTGCTTTGAGCTTGAAACTTGTGGGTTTGATAATTCAATTCTAACTTTATTCGTATATGACAGGGAATCCTGATGCACCTACAGACATTGTGTACCAACAATGCCTTAAATCTTTGTTGGTCATTCCGACCGAGGCTTGTTCCACTGAGAGCATTCTAGATCAGGATCGACTTCGTCGTGCGGGCCTGCTTCCTGCGAATCGTGCAATAATCCGGCCGGCCATTGCTGGAGGTGGAAAGAAAACGGAGACTATGAAAGAAGCTAGCTCTCCAAGCTGAAAAAGGAAAGCCCCCCCTATCGTGTTTAAGCCGCTCAAGGCTTCAAAGATTCAGGAGGAAACTGATGGGGGCGAGACTGACGATGAGGAGGCAATTACTGGGGACGAGGGCCCGCCGACCACTCATGTCCTGCCTGCGGTAGGTGAGGCAAGGGTAGAAGTGTCTCCTAGGTCGCAGTCTCAAGTAACTCCCTCCGAGACCACCATCTCGCTCGAGAAAGAGGGTCAGTTTGACAAGCTTAATGAACTCCCGCTCGTTATGTTTCCCTGGCCTAGCGCTACAAGTATGGAGGAATTAGCTCTAGCCGCGGAGGAGATCACTCCTTCGAGCAGACCGCCATCTGGTCTGTTGAGAGAACACTTAGGATACATATTCATAAGCAATGTATGACACAACATTTGTTTTTGTGCACAGGTTAATCGATGCTGACTTTGGATATGTTTCTTTCGCAGTTGAGATGGCTAAAGGAGGTAGAGGCAGCTGTTATGGGTCCGGGAGTTACCAGCCTTCGAGGAGTGCTTTTTCTCGGAAATTATAGAAGAGATGCTTCTTTGGGTGATGAGCCCCTGCCCTCTCAGGACTATAGCAGCGATTATTGTCACATAGAATAATCTCGGCATTCTGAGTCCCCCTTTCCGTACATTCGATCATCAGGGGCAAACACAAGGCATGTTTCTACTAGCGGTGGGCGCCCCTTTTCAACGACTGCTCCTTAAATTCTTCCTGCACCGCCTGTCATTTCTTCTAGGGGAAAAGAGGTGGCACATGTCGGCTAAGACGACCTAAAATCCCTCTTATGGGAAATCCCGGATTGCTTTGAGAACACGACTCATCAAAACGCAAACGGAAGAACATTTCATTACTGTTACAACAATTTACATCATAGTACAAGATCATATTAGAGTTCAAATAATTTACAGTAGAAAAGTATCATATATTTTAATTACATAACAGCGGAAAAATGTATACAAAAATATAATGTGCAGCGGAAAGTCATCTACAACCACAACTGAAAGAGATATAGGGATACAAAGCTTTCTGAATATAGCTCCAGCTGTAATCCAGGATCCTGTGAAAAGAAGTATCTGCGAAAACCAAAACTGCTAGCTGCCCGTGTGGAAGTATGGGCACCTAAAGTTTAGGTTAAAACAATAAACTCCGAGTCAGTCATGGGACTGGTGTGAGAACTCAAAATAGTTATTAAACTTTACTTTGAAATAAGGCAAATCACGGGACCACGTCGTATGTCACGGAATGGGTTTATCCCCCATGAATACCAGTGCATAAAACAAATAGCGCAATGATAAACAGAAAAATGAGGGTATTATAAGACTCAGGTCCCATCACATAATAAACGCAGTCAAGGATAGAGTTTTCCTTATAATAGCCAAATATGCTTGATACGCGAAATTTCATCTTTTAATATTACTATAAGTGAAGAAATCAACTTCAAATATAAATGTATCAATCATAGGAGGCGTAGGTACCATTATATTACGTCGCCATATATATATATTTACAACTAAAATCGTGAAATCACGTATTGGAAATTGGGTTTCCATCTATAAACCAAGGCAAGCGATCCTCCTTACCAATTCGAGACTCTCTAGCCCGAGCCTCGGGATTCAGCCGCAACTACACCTGCGGTTAGCATTAGGGCCAGTCATCCATCGATGGTTAGTTATACCATAAACTATATGTTTGCCAGTTCTATGGAACCTACAAAATGGTCGGTCCAGTCAACCATCTAGAACCTTTTAGTCAGTTCTAGTACAAGAGCCACTAAGGACTCAAATCCAAGGTACCTCGCTTTCTGTCAATAATTTTTCCAACATCCACACAAGTAAACAGTCTGGGCTCCATACCATGACGTTACTCCTAGCTAGAAACTAACATATGTCCATTTCCCTGAGGTCCTCATCCCGTTTCTGGTTCATACCGGGGTCTGAAGCTCGCGAATTAACGCTACACAAAGCTATGCTAATTAAAGTTGTTCTTTAATCATTAACCACAAGACTTTGCTTTTCAACAAAAGCCTTGATCCATGCAACTCAGCATGCCACACTGTCAATCCATACTGTCCTACTGATTTCCACCAATATATAACCTCTAAGCTCGTACGTCTCAGAGAAGGGTGTTAAGCAAGAGAATAAATTCTCCGCTACCAAACAGATATATATTTAGCAGAGATCAACGAATACAGTATAAAGGATTACAATGTCAGACACACTATCCATTTGCAAGTCCATTCTAGGTTGGAACGAAACGGAGGCACCTTTTTCCTCATCCCCTATGTCCAATACCGGAGAGAGGCCCTCACATATCCGGTCGATCTCCAAGTACGTCTAAATGATCACCACTTATTACCTTATCTTGGGTTTACATCCCAATCTAGACATCAGTAATCATCCTAACGATGTGAAGATCTCCAGTCTTCACCATCGTCTTCATATCATCAACATTTAGTTGCCGTATTTGTTATTCAAAATGGGATAAACCTGGTCTTTCCGAATAACTCGCATATTTTATAATTAAGTACTTTAAAAACACATCATACGCCTCATTCCAATTCTGAATATTATTTTATTCAAATATTCTTTTCACAATTTAAACCAAATTAAGGTTTATCAAACTAGTCGGGATTAGCGAATCTTACTGAAGTAATCATTTATTTTATTATCCCAATCCCAACCTATTCATCCCATGGAGCAACACTGAGTACTCCATATCTAACACCGACTGTGCTATTGGTAAAATTAAATACCATTTTCCGTTCAAATATAATTAATGATTTAACTATCGTCTAGAGTAAAACTGGCGGTACTCCATTTCTCGATTACTTCTCCGGTTGGGCAAATTTAATTACCACGTTAATTTTTCAATCTAATTAAAGATTCATTAAAACTCCCACTTGGTTTTAATGTCATAAATCATTACTTTATGATTATTTAAGTTTTAGGAAAATTAATCATGTTATTAACTGGGTTAAAGAAAAAATGTCATTCAAAACACAGTTCACGATAAACCCTAAAATCATATTCCATCAAAATGGAATCTTCACGGAAAATAGATCAATATATATAATTGATATAAATTTCCGTATCAGACTAATAATATAAATGGAATAATGGCAAAGCCTTTTAAATTCCATATATAATAATGGTCCTCCTCTGCAGAAGCTCATCTAGATTATTACCAAATCGAATTCCATTCAATTCCAATTTAATATATTAAATTGGAAAACTTTACTTTGGAAATTTTCCATTAAATCTAAATACAAAGATTTATAAATTCCAAATCATCTCTTCATTGTTAATTGGGTTAAAGAACAAATGTTATTTAAAACACTGCTCACGATAAATCCAAAAACCCAATTTCATTTCAATTATAATTAAATATTAATTGGTTGGTAATTTTGCCAAATCTTAATTAAAAGATTTATTCTTTTCTCATCATGGTTTAAGAACAGTGTTAATGAAGACACCATTCACGACAAACCCAAAATCCAATTTGGTATTAAATACAAGGTTTTGAATAGAAATTATATCAACTTGTATTCAATATCAAATTCTGAAACCAACATATATCGTATTGGAAATAACGATATATATATATATATCTTCCAAATTCCTTAACAATATCCATATAATCATGGAATCCAATATCGAAATATCTGAATATAATTACCATTCCAAATCCATTCCAATTTATTCATTGGAAAATTCTGGTAATATTAAAACCATTTATAAATCCATTTTATTATTTCTAAAAATAATTGGATTTTTATTCTAGTTTATAACTAGTTCATTTCGATAAAAATATATTTTTATCCTTTCAAAACTGGAATTTTTCATCCAAATTCTTTCCAAATCATTTATTATGATTTTTCAATATTTTTATTAATTTTATTAAGGCTCGTACAGTTGGTTTCCAATAACGGCAACCGAACTGCATCCATAGCAACCTTTTCTGAAATTGATTTGGACACAATTCCAAATCCAACCATTCAAATTTAAATCACTTATATTCGTTGGAAAGATCTTTTCGATACGAACCCAACGGTTCTAGTTTTAGGAGAACTTGACGGACAGATATCCCATTACATCAATTTGAAATTAATGGTTGAAATTCGCGAACGGTCGCTACGTGGCGCGTTCTATTCAAGCCATTTAATATATATAATATATATTTTGTCGATTCCATTTATAAAATGTTTTAAAATATTAATAAATTCGGTTTAAAATGATTTCAACTTCATTTTCAATTTTAAATCAAAATTGAATTCTCCATATCATTATAATATTAAAATTATAATATTTCTAAAATATCAGATTTTGAAATCAATTCTTTTCTATATTCATTAGAAAATGAATAAAATCGATCGATAGACCCGCTCGGGTTAAAATGGCGAATATCTACTTACTCGGCTTCATTTATTCCAATATTTTCGTGTCCATCCAAAATCGGACATCAAAATCATATTTTAATTCTTCACTGAATATTATTTTAAAATATTTGTTATTTTAAAATATTCGTTATTTCTGAATCGGAATGCGAATCAATCAATTACCATATAATTTCGGTTATATAGATTTCATGCATCGCATGTATTCAACAATAACGATAAATAATCATTCAACATTCAAATACCATCCAGAGTGTATTTTACAACTGTATAAGCATTAAAATAAATAAATAAATAACGCTCATCATAGCCTGTCAACCCATCGATTGACATAAAACTAAATATTGGGATTAGTGTACGCCAAATATCATCCCAATACCCGTGTGAGGTTTTCAAACAATAAATACTGATTATTATTTGTGCAGTTGGGCGATGTGTAAAAATTATCGTTCCAACCAATATCAATTAAATAGGTGTACGTAAACAAGTCGTCCGACTTGTAAATGAATATTTACTCCAATTTCATTTCATGATAATTTTATATATCACATATATTTGTTAAAAATAATATTTTTACCCAATAATTAATTATTCCTATTAATAATATTTCCATATCAGAACTATTTTATATATAACATATATATGATAAAAATTATATTTTTATCGAATAAATAATATTTCCACGTCATGACTATTTTATATATAACATATATATGTTATATACAACACATATATAATTTCATACATCGTTGATTTCAATCCAACAATTCAATCCAATAATTTTACAACACAATCATATCACACCAATCATCTATGGTTTAACAAAAAAAAATAGTGTTAGGAGCTACTGAGCCCCGTCTGCAACTTATGATATAATTACATAACAAAAATAGTTGAGTGAGAAAGAGTTTCACTTTGGTTTCCACTCTGCCAGTCTTTCATTTCTGAATTTCAGATCTGTTCGGATTTGAATTTGGCTGAAATTCTAACATGCTCTATTTCTGTTCTGGTCAGTTCTAAAATGTAGATCGCGTTGAGACGATTCCAACACAACGAAAATCATTCAGTTCGGACCTCGTATGAAAGAGTTATGGAAATATATATATGTTAATTACATTTTTAAATAATTAATAATTTAATTATTCTCTAATTAATAATTAAAATCTTAATCCATTTAATTACCCCACCATCGTCTTCTTCCAGATTGAAGAAACCCACATCGACCTCGTCCTTGGCCTGAGCGCACGCCATCAACCCCACCGAACGACGATTCACCATCATCACCCGAAAGCCCCCACCGTGCGCTACCCTCTGAGCTCACCCTGGCAAATCCGATCGCCATCTCGCACTAGAAAACCCCTTCAAACTTTGCGTCTTTGAGCTCGAAATTCAAGTTGTTCTCCAATCCATCTCCGATCAAACGCGTATAGATCTGCAGCTCTCTCGAAGTACTTTAATTTTCGCTTTGGAAGTTGTTAAAATCGCTGACCAGATTTCGTGAAAATCTAAGAGGAAACTTCGAATAATAGTGGCCATCGGTTGATGAAGAACGGCGACCTGATTTCTAGGGTTTTTGTAACGACCCATGGGGATTTGCGACCTTGTTAATCGACATAAACTCAATGTCGATTATTCAAGCATCGAACATTCCAGATCATCAAAAGACAGAAATTAGAGGGTGAGAATAAATAAGATAGAAAATTAGAATAGAAGAAGGAGAAGAACATAACAACAGAATCAGAGTAACACGAATCTCACAGCGGAACGAATAAAATCTATTATATAACATAATATTTGGAATACAAAACTTATAACTGTATATACATACCATTTCAGAGTATAACACATTATATCACAGCTGAAATAAACAATAGCTATATAATCCTGAAGCCTCCTGCTCCAGCTCTCCAAGTATATGTAAATCCCTACTACTTGACTGCCCGTACAAAATTGGGCACCTAAGAGTTTAGGGAAAACAAAACAAAATAAACTCTGGGTTAGTCATCTGAATGGTGTAAGTAAACTTCAACCATTTATTTAACTTTTAAAATCCTTTTAAAAGAAAGGAAAATCGTAAGATCGATCCACACATAAACACGGATGGTTTTTACCTTACGACTACTCAAAATATTCTTTATATCACAACTCTTCTGATATTATAATAATGTCTTAATCAAGTTAATAAAAATCTAGTAGAACGCTTTCATCTCACATTCTACATATATAATATACAAACAAAAATCGCGGACTCTTGTTGGGTAATAAATTTCCAACTATGACAAGGTATGGAACAACCTTCCGATCAGTGTACTCCAGAAGCGATACACTGGAGTTCAACAAGAACATCTTGTAACTCGGCCACACATGACCAACCATTCATTTCGCTTGAATGTTCCGAATATATTTTCACCTTACGGTTGGTATACCAACATAACCGTTCCCGAGAGATACAGAATTGAAAGAAGTAACAAATATGAATATTCTCTAGATGGTGACAATATACCCTGATTGGGTGCGACCTACTTAGCCATGCTGCCTGCCCAATTTATGTCATTTCTCGGTTGATGAGGTTTGAGGTCATAACATATCATTATACAAATCACAGCTTTATTTCCTTTGAATGTCACATCGTCATACCCACCAAATCACAAATTAATTTCTTTAAAAATACCACGGTATACATCTAAGAGAAACAAATTCCCTATCACCAACGTAAATACGTTTGAAACGATTAATTTACGCGATCCACCAGATATACTCTATCATACATTCATCCATTCAAGTTGTCCTGGGACTGAACAACCCGAAGGAAATATTCTATAAATCCATCTTAGGTAATTTCTACCTAGGATCGCCAGAATAACCCTTTTATAAACTCCATCTTCAAATGTCTTCGATCTATATGATTCAAAACGATAATGCCGATTTGGAGTGATTTTCAGATAATAAATCTGAGCCCGATCTCTCCGTACTGACAATGGAAATGGTCAAAAACTTTGATAGTCAGTGATTTAACTATCAAAGAAAAACATGTGTACAAACAACGGTCGTATTTCGAAATGGAAACCTTACCGATTAATCATCATTTCATTTCCCAATTTCCCATTTATCGTTTCCTTATATTCATAAATTCCTTATTTTCTAAAATTAGAAAATGTACGTTATTAACTTTGGAAAACGTTTCCATTTCTTATTCACACATCAATATCTTCCCACATCAATCAGTCTCTAACTGTAAACTATTAAGAGAACAACTTCCTAAGTATAAACCCCAAAAGCCATTCAACTCAACTAATTTCCGGTCAGTTTCTAATTTCAATAATTCCATTTAAATTACTATTACAGAACCCAAATTCCTTTATAAATATTTTTATTAGCAAAATATTTATTTAAATCCTTTATTCACATTAAATGTGAATAATATTTCTTCTGTGCAATCAAAACAGTTTGATTTCGTATTTTAAAAACAATATCCCAAATTCAATTTCTTTTCATACCTCTTTTTATAGAATTTTCATATAAAAACTTATTTTATACTTCTAAAAATAAAATCTCATTTAATTCCCTTTAAAAATGCTAAGTTCAAATTCCATTAAAACATCGGTGTTAAAACCAATTTTCACCCCTCTATATAAATTCATTTTTATATATCCAATTTATCCAATGATAAATAATTTATAAACATCATTTATAAATTATTCTTTCCAATTTATATATTAAAAACTACTTTCTATTTAATATTTACTTTAAATCAAATCTTCTCATAATTCTTTTATAACTCAAAATTCCCTTTTTTTTAATTTCTATTAATTTTAAACAAATCATATCCGTTCTATATAACTATTAATAATTCTCTACATAAGTCTCTTATTAAATCTCAAATATTTCCTTTTATAAAATTTATTGATTTTATAAAATCCTTAAATTCAATATCTCCTTAACTATTTCCCTTTTATAAAATTCTTTGATTTTATATAAATATTTTTATTTCAATATACACTTTGAAAATTCCCTTTTTACATTCTAGTATTACTTATGGTATTTAATATACCAAATAACAAAACCAGTGTCATCATAATCAATCACAGATTATATATCACATCATATATCACAATATACAAGAACAAATAGTATTATAATTATTGAGGAATCCTGTTGGATCCCTTCAACCTGTTTCCCTGTATCCACAGATGTTAAGCAATATAATTAACATCAATTTCATTTCAATATGAAATATTCTGATAAATAGAATCAATATTTAATTAACGATATATATATAACTAGATCTATAATTTCAACCAATAAACCAGTAATTCGACCAAACAATCATCACAGAGTAATCACTCATCATTTATCACTACTAAATTACGTTTATAAAAATATAATCTGGTAGAGTTAGTGAGTTTTACTCACATTGGACATTTATCGTTAAATAACAATAACTGTCATTGATTCAGATCATACAATTTATTTCGCTACAAACTGTAACGAGCTCCAATTCACTCCCAGTCAGTTCCACATGTGTACTCTGCTTATTATCAATGCAGTGAGTTTTACAAGTATTGTGGCCATCTCTCGGAGCCCATTAACAACAAGAACATAGAGATTGCCAGCTTGAAACAGTAGGTCAAGGACGAGCAGCTGATTGTCTGGAACCTGGAAGATTCTTTGCGTAAAACACATATTTATGTTGCATCTATTACTGTGTATTTGAGTTGCATAATTATATGCTAACTCTCTGTTGTTGAAACAGGTGAGCTGAAGGAGAAGTATGACAAGTTAATGAAAGAGTTAAAGTGTGATGCTTTATCTTTTAAGGGTACTGTGGCCTCGGTGTCGACCGAGAAGAAGGGAAACTTTGAGCTGACAGAGGTGAATGTCCATTTGTCTACAGAAAACGAGAAACTACACCAACTTCAAAAGGATAATGAGACTTGGTGCTGGAGAATGAGAGGCTGAAAACCGAGAATGAGGGGGATCAGCGGTTGCAATGGGAGAACGACGAGCTGTAGAGAAAGCTGAAGGCAGTTAAGAAGGAGAAGGAGGAGGTCGAGGCCAGAAATAGGGACACATTGAGCTCCCTAGACGGGCTAAAGGCTGAGCATCAGAGGGAAGTGGATAAGCTTAAGGAAGAGATTGAGGACACCGAGGCTAGGGTAGAGGAGTTGCTGGAGGAGCCTATCCGGGGTATGTACATCAAGGCTTTGAGGTTTCTTGAAATCTCATGGGTTAAGGACTACCCTCGAGTGATGGCTCAGACATGAGAGAGGACGATGCTATTAAGGCTCGGTTACGACTGGTGGCAGTGGATGAAAACAAACTCATGGCAGAGCTCTTGATTGAGGGTGAGCACAAGGGGCTGGAGAAAGGAAGGAGGTTGTTGCAGGAGGATGCAGAGAGGGAGACATTGGCGAAGCGTGCCGCCGAAATGGTACTGAAAGTGTGATTGTCACTCAGGAACTTATAGAAGAAAGCTCTTACCAGCCGCTAGTTCCATCACCCGCCACGAGTAGCAGTCTCCTAGTCCCATCTCATGCCTCGGCTGAGTATGGCCCCAACACCCAGGGTTGGGATTGGTAGGATCCACCTTTTCCGCGATAACGAGCACCCTTCCTGTCATACCCATGCCAAACCTTCTTGGAGGTAAATTTTCATTGTCGCGAATACCTGAAGAGGATGAGAGCAATAAATCCTCAAAAACTAAATTTTTGCAATTTTTGCTATGCAGCCCCCCTTGGAGCGGAGATGACAACAGGCTTTGTCCCCATGCTTCCTCAAACATCTGAGTCTGGATTGGGGTTATAGGGAATACAATTTGGAGAGGTAGGTGGGAATCTGGATACATTTTAGGACGTGGACTTTTCATCTAGTGTTTATAAGAGTCTTCTCGAGAAGGGAGAGGTAGTGGATGGTCAAAATTCTTAGGCGACGGGTGCAGCAGACGCAAGTGTTCACACAATGCACGACCTAGTACAGTCCCAGAAAGTTCAGATGCTGGTGAAGTCTAAGGAACATGAGGAGAAGAGAAAACATGATGAGGCTGCTATACAAGAGGCACATGCAAAGGCTAGACGGGATGCCGAGGAGAAAGCTGCTGCTGTGGTAGCGAAGAAGAAGGCTGACGCTGAGGCAGAGAAGGAGAGGGTCGCTGAACAGAGTTGTATATAACAATTCTATGATTTTTGTTTGATGATAAAACATATATATATATATATGCATTTATAATTGTACTATTCCACTACATCACAAACATAATATAATATTTATATTTAAATAAAATACAACTGCATAAGAATTTAAATATTCAAACGGTATTTTATTAAAATATAATATTTTATTTCTACATTTGAATAATACTGTAACGACCCGGATTTTGACGATCTTGGTTATCCGATATACAACACATATCAAACATCCAAGGATCAAAAATAACCAAATGGTTAATGAAAGAAGTTAGAGGGTGAGGATAGATAAGATAGAAACTTAGAATAGAAGAAGAAGAAGAACACAACATCAGAGTAACACGAACCTCACAGCGGAACGAATAACATATAACATATTACTTTGAAATAAAAGATTTGTACTTGAATATACATATCATTATCAAGTACAACACTTACAACACAGTGGAATAACAATAACTATATAAAAATCCTGAAGCCTCCTGCTTCAAGCTCTTCCAGTATATCTGTAAATTCCTGACTACCCATACAAAATTGGGTACCCAAGAGTTTAGGGAAAGCAAAACAAAATAAACTCCGGGTCAGTCATGGGACTGGTATGAGTAAAATAGTTTAAAACAGTTTGAGTCATTAAAAGATATCTCATAAGACCACACCATATAACGGAACGGGTTTTTCCCTTATGAGAATCCAAAATATCTTTATATCAAAAACCTTTTGATATTATAATAATGTCTATCAACCACAATATAACAATCATCTAGCAGAAACGCTTTCATCTCACGTTCTACATATATAGTATACAATCAAAACCGCAAGCACATATTGGGTAATGGATTTCCAACTATGACAAGGTATGGAACCACCTTTCGTTAGTGTACTTCTAGAGAGGAATACACTTGGTTCCACAAGAACATCTTGCAACACGGCAACACATGACCGACCACTCATTTCTCTTGAGTGTATCGAATGTATATCACCAACGGTTGGGATCAACAACCATTTCCCGAATGGGACAGCATCAACAATAGATTTTTAGAAGTAAATAAAACTCTAGATCAGGTGATTATACACCCTAATAGGTGCGACCTACATAGCCATGCTGCCTGCCCGACTTTCGTCATTTACCGATGTGAGGCTAGAAGCTACGCTTATCTTTTACATGCCACATCTTCATTCAATTTGAATGTCACATCGTCATACCCGCCAAATCACAAATTGATTTCCCCAAAAATACCATGGGTATACAGCTAAGTGTAACACCCCGTAATTTTATAACATTAAAATTCACAAATTAAAGTATACTTAATTTTTAGAAAAGAATTAAGTGAAATGGGTTGCGCAGAGAAATATATATATATTGATATATATATATATATATATATATAAATATAAATATATAAATTAAAAATTAAATAAATAAATATGCGAAAAAGTTCAAAACAGCGAATTGGGAGGGGAATAACCGAACTGGCCCATTTTTGAGGTCGACCCGAGCTTTGCTGGGTCGACTAGGGGTTAATCCAGGGTGTTTGGCTGTCAACCCGTGGGCCGATTCGCTCAATTGCAGATTTTGCATTTGATTGGTTCTCATGGTTCAGGGTTAATCTAATGGTCCTAAATAACTTCCTACACCTATAAATACATCCTAATGCTAACCCTAAACCTAATTAAAATAGAATAGTTACCGTCGCCATGGAAATCAATGGAGCCGCCGCCAACTAAGAAAGAAGAAAAGCAAATTCAATTCTAATTCTCTCAACCCTAAAGCAAAGCAAAACTCTCTCTTTTCTTCTCTAAATTGTGAGTATGATGATCTTAACAAGATTATTATCATTTTAATTAGGTTGAGTTATGAATGGATTATGAGTAGATGACGTGAATTATCATATATGTTGTTGTAAACCCCTTTTGCTATCATGTATATTGTAAATCCAATGTTATGTGATGATGATATCTTACATGTTGTAAATCATGCTATGATGATGTTATGTATGTTGAAAGTTTCTATGCTAAGTTGTGATGAATCATACATGTTAAAAAGGTCATGATGTTACCATCTATGCTAGTTAGTTCATATTAATTAAATCATCATGTTTGGGTTATGTTGATCTATATGACAAGTCACATATGCAAGTTAGATTGATTAGAAAAGTTATGAACATATACCAAGACATCTATTATGACATCTAGAATTATGCTATGACATATGTGATATCCTATGCTAGTTCACACCATCATTATGTTGCCTATAAACCCCATATGCAAGTTTATGTATAGATTTGGGCTATGATCATATCATGTAAATTGTGACATTTAACAGGTTGACACCTTTTGATCCTTAACATGCGTATTTTATGCAAGTTTCACCCCTATTATGATTAGATTTATTTTTATTGTCTATATGTTGTGGTAATTTGTCCTTGTGCTATGCGTTAGACTATTCAAGTCTAGCCTATATTATGCGTTGAATAAGCGAACGTATAAACGTGGGGTAGGGGTAATATTAAGGATTTAATAAGATGTTGGGGTGCAATTGATATGATTTTGCATACCATAAGTGGATGACCATAATTGAGTCAATTATGGGCATCAATAAAAGTGGACTTAATTAATAATTTGATAGGGAATTATTAAAACTGGGGTAAAAGATTGAAAGTTGTCAATCAATGCTTAGGACACGAGGTTAGACTCGTTTGTGACGTAAACCTGCCCGGAACTGCCCGGCAAATCCAGTGGTCACAAATGTCAGCCCAATGTGAGATGTCCTAGGCCTAAACTAAAGCATAACAGTTGTAAAGACACGAGGTTACACTCTTTTATGGTGTAAGACTGCCCGGACCCGCCCGACAAATCCAGCTGCCATAAATGTCAGTCTAATGTGAGAGGTCTTTATGAGGTTATGGCCTGAATGAATTAAGAAATACTTAACCAGATAAACATGTAAGGTGGGACATGGGGGTTAAGTAGGTGCCTTGGGTGGCATGAGGAATATAGTGGGTGCCCTTAGTGGCATGTGAAATACGATTAGTAAGACTTAACCAAACACACATGTAAATGAACATGACTAAGAGGGTTAAGTGGGATATATTAATGACAAGCTTAGGTGGGTAGCTTGTGGGGGCCCATTTCAACCAGTATCCCAAACGTATCTTTGTGGGCTCGACCCAAGTCGAGGACGGGACACGCATACTGAGTTTGACTATAAGAGGCCAAAACGGGGAGCGGTGGCAACGCAAGTCCAACGGGTTTAATATGCGTGTGTGGACCCGGGCTGGTAGGTAAGACGTTGTTGCATCATGTAGGTATAAGCCTTGCATTCTCAGTTGTATCGGGTTTCCACTTTAGGGGAGTGATACACCCCACTGTGGGGCCAGCACGGGTATCTACGAGTAGGGAGCCGATCGAAAGTGGGTAGTGGGGTACACCTAGTGGAGATAGGGGCATACGACACCTATGTAGTCAGCTAGGAGTACACGAAGTTACTTATAAAATTTCTAAGAGGGTATTGGGGTACACCTAGTGGAGATAGGGGCAGACGGCACCTATGTAGTCAGCTAGGGGTACGCAAGGCTATTTATATAGTTTCTGTGTGAAGCATGCGGGATCAACCTTTAGGGTAATTGGCGCGGTGCAGTGTAGTAATTGGCGCGGTGCAGTGCACCGGTGTAGTAATTGGCGCGGTGCAATGTAGTAATGTGCGGTGCAGTGTAGTAATTATTCGTTAGTAATTAGGTATGCCTTTACCATTATCTTTAACGTTATCTTAAACGCTATCTTTATCTTCCAAATAGTTCATAGACATTTACTTGTCTTCCAGCTTATGCCTTAGTCTAGTTATTTTGATAATAGTATTGTTAGAATTATCATACTCGCCAGACTTTATGTCTGACCCCCTCCATTTCTATCCTTTTCCCCCTCCAGGTCCTCAGGTTGGGCCCAACTCTAGTGGAGTTTGATTGGATTGCTTTATCTCACTTGGAAAGCTTGGACCGTTGAAGTAAAGTCCAGCTTGTTATCTTCTTTAATGGCTATTTTGTAATGGGGTAATGTATTTTGTTTTTATGAAGATGGATAATGTATTTGACTCTGATTAATGGTTTTGTGATGTAATAAACATGTTTCCGCTGCAATAAAATGAAGCTTTAGTTTTCAAGTACTACTTATTATCTGTCTTGTTGTAATTTTTCTGTTCTATATTCACTTATAACCTCCATGGAAGTTAATGCATTCCCTTTGTGAGTGATATTAATGGACGTGGGGTGTTACACGTGGTATCAGAGCTTAAAGTTACCAGAACAGATAAAAATACTTTAGAAAAATAGTTATTTTTGGAAGAAGTGTTTTCAAAAACATGTTTTAATGAGAAATTTAAAGAGAAAAGTTTTTAAGAAAAACATAATCCCCAATAGACACATATCTTTATCTTTCGAATTCTCCATTCTGAATCTTTCCTTTTTCGTTTCAGCATGGTTGAAGATCTTAATCTACCTGACGGTGTGACGATACCAAGATGGTATAGGAGGTTATTAGTGGCTAGGGCCGCCGCAGGTCCAGCCAATGTTCCTCCACCACCAGTTGCACCCGTTCCTCCTCCTCCTCCTCGCGTAGATACTTTTGCAAAGACGTGCAAGGAATTCAAGGCTATGGGTGGAAAACCATTTCAAGGGTCAAAAACGTTTGTGGAAGCTAGAGATTGGCTTAAGGAGGTGGAAGAATTGCTAGAAATCTTTGAAGTGGAAGAAGGGAGGAGAGTTAGATTAGCAGCTTGGCTAATGAAGGGAGAGGCCTCGTTTTGGTGGGAGGTCACTAATGGGGAGCATCCTGTTGACTCTTGGGCGGATTTTAGACGTAGGTTCGAGGCGAAGTTTCTCTCTAGGGCGGAAGAGAATCTATATATGGAAAGGTTCTTGACATTGAAGCAAGGAAGCTCATCAGTGAAAGAATATGTCAACAAATTTAATCAGTTAGCAAGGTTTGGCTTAGACTTAGTGAACACGCCGGAGAAGAAGGCTCTGAGGTTCGTTAATGGATTGAATGAACCATTGCAAGGGTTGGCTATGACCCACATCCCTATGGGGGCCACCTTTGAGAAGCTAGTAGACATGGCACTCATGCACGAGGAGAAAGGCACTAAAGCTGATAAGGCACCCGAGAAGAAAGGGGATCAAAGTAAGGGTGGCAAAGGCAACAATGCTAAGGGGAAGAAGAAATGCTTTAACTGTGGGACACCAGGCCATCTCAGCAAGGATTGCCGAAAGAAAAAGAAGACTGGCTGTTTTCACTGCGGTGAAGCAGGACATCTAGTGAAGGACTGCCCAAGGAAGGGACAGAGGGCAGGGGCTACCTCGGGAGGACAGGTGCAGGCTCTTATAGCACCAGGGCAGGCAAGGGGACAAGTTAAGGCTCTCGCGGTCCCACCGCTGCAAGAACGAGGTAGAATCATTTCTGTTGAAAGCTTAGTTTTTCTGTTTGATCATCCTGTCCGTACCTTATTCGATTCGGGCGCATCGCATTCGTTTATCTCTACATCATTAGTTGAAACACTGCACCTAGATACTAGTATTGTTACTGATCCCTTAGTAGTCTCGAATCCTATTGGTGGTTCGACTCATCTTTCTATGATTTGACGGGATGTGAGAGTGTTTATCTTGGGCGTTGAGTTTGAATGCAACGCCTTTGTCCTTGGTTTCACGGGCTGTAGTTTGATTCTAGGGGTGGATTGGCTAGCCAAGCGGGGTGCCATCCTAGACTGTGAAGGGAGGGTAGTTAGACTATTGATTCGTTGTAGAAAAACCCTCATATTTCTTGCGACCCTAGGGGTTCAGTGATGCTTAGCTGCCTAGAATCTTCTAACGCATCTAACGATGATTAGGAACCTGTTTGTGTGGTCCGTGAGTATGGAGACGTCGTTGATAAAGCGCGGGGTTTACCCATAGGCGCGGAATAAGTTTTCGTATGTGCTTAATAGATTAAGCAAAGCCCGTTATGTAATCAGTGATAGTTTTGGAGCAAGACTGGCAAGGACGGCCAGAGTCGGTCAAGTGCTCAATTGATTGACCATCTTACTAGTATCATCTCACGTAGGTCGTCTGAATTCGAAGGAGGTATCCCTTGGGTGTTTGTCTGATATTGGTTTAGGCCTTTGGGGCTTGCACTTGGGGGATGTCGAATTCGACTAGGATGGTCTGCGTGAGAGATGGATAGTTGTGACGATTTTACATGGGATAATATCCTGGTTTTCTCTAGAAGCAGAGAAGAGCATGCCCTATGTCTTAGGGAAAGCTTAGGGACCCTACAAGTGCACTAGCTTAAAGCTAAGTTCTCCAAGATACCATTTTTGGAGGAAGGAAGTGAGGAATTTAGGGCATGTGGTCTCTAGGGAAGGGAGATATGTTAAGGTGGATGGAGTTCTTAGCATCCTACGACTTCGAGATAGCATATACCCCTGGCAAGGGTAACGTGGTGGCGGATGCCTTAAGTAGAAAAAGGTTATCCTTAAATCCTTTGTTTGTGGAGCGGCGAAGCTTAGAATTTATTTCGATGTTTGACTTTAGACCTTCCGTTGACTTCGTACCCGGTTTGCTAGCATCCTTGGATGTCAGACCTACGCTTTTGGGACGGATTGGCGAGGCATAGCGAGACGACTTGAGTTAGTAGAAAAGCTCAAAGGAGGGGAGTCATCAAGCCATCTCCGTAGGTATACCCTAGACGATAAGGGTTGGTTACGTAGGGACGGTAGACTTTGTGTACCAAAAGACGATGACCTAAGGAAGACTATTCTTGACGAAGCACATCACTCGAAGATGACCATTCATCCCGGCGGGGACAAGATGTACAAAGACATGAAGTGAGTTTACTTTTGGGCTGGAATGAAGAGGGACGTAGCCGAGTATGTCGCTAGATGCTTGGTGTGCCAACAAGTAAAAGCGGAGCAAAAGAAACCCGGTGGGTTACTTCACCCATTGGAGGTTCCACTATGGAAGTGGGAAAGCGTCTCGATGGACTTTATTGACGGATTACCGAGATCGAGAAAGGGTAATACGGGGATTTGGGTTATAGTAGATAGACTTACTAAGAGCGCCCATTTCATTCCCATGAAGAGTAAGAGGACTGCTCCATGGTTAGCTTCTGTATACGTCCGAGAAATAGTTCGTTTGCACGGTGTTCCTTCTAGCATAGTGAGCGACCGCGATCCTATTTTCACTAGCGAATTTTGGAGAAGCTTACAAGAGGCGGTAGGGACTTAGTTATGTTTGAGCACCGCATATCATCCTCAGACGGACGGCCAGACCGAGAGGGTGAATCGCATTCTAGAGGATCTTTTGAGGCTATGTATCCTAGACTTTGGGGGTACATGGGAAGAGCATCTTCCACTGGTGGAGTTCGCATATAATAACAGCTTTCGGTCTAGTATTGGTATGGCATCATTCGAAGCTCTTTATGGACGGCCGTGTCGTTCGCCTACATATTGGTGGGAATCTACCGATAAGATCTTACTTGGGCCCGATATGATTAGAGAGACTTCGGAGAAGATCGACTTGATTCAGAGGAGGATGAAAGCAGCGCAAAATAGGCAGAAATCATATGCGGATAAGAGAAGGACGGATCTTGAATTTGAGGTTGGGGACATGGTCTTTGTCAAAGTGTCTCCATTACGAAACGTAGTTCGCTTTGGGTCCGTTGGGAAATTAGCACCAAGGTTCGTAGGACCGTTTCCTATTAAGGAGAAGATTGGGCAAATGGCGTATAGAGTGGAGTTGCCCGAGAGACTTAGTGGTGTACACGACGTATTCCATGTGTCACGTTTGAGGAAGTGCTTGCACGAGACCGCGGAAGTGGTAGAGCCGAGCTTTCTTAGAGAGGTGGAGATAGAGCGTGATGTCATAATTCGACGAGCTCCTATGCGCATTCTTGGGTCAGAGATTAAGAAGCTGAGAAATCGAGAGGTCAGACTGGTCAAAGTACAATGGGGAGATGATGAGAGCAACGCTACTTGGGAGACAGAAGAGAAGATGCGTTCACGATACCCTTTCCTTTTCGAGGATATGTCCTTTAATTTCTCCTTTATCGCTTATCTTGTACTTATCTTACCTTTAGAGTATCCTCTCGTTAGTATTCTTGACCTTTAGTTAGGATAATCCTATGGTTGAAACATGTGTTTGAGACATGTTATGTATGGTGGATGCAAAGTGGATGCAAGTGTTTGCTAGTGGTTGCTCGTGGACGCATATACACACACTATTAGGCACTAGAACGGCTCAGTCACTTAATACGGCATATTGCATATAAATGGTTGTATTTAGTAAAATGGATGTATAATGGTTGTGCTATCATATGGATACCGCATTTTGGTGAATGGTTGTGCACGCATGTAGAAATAATATGTAGCATTAGGGAACTTTTGCATACATAATGGACGCATGGCACTATCATGGTTTGCATTAAAGGAGGTCAACTGAATCAGTGGACCGCCTGATTTGGCATTAGATAGGGACATATACACACTGTGCATTTAAACATGAGAGCATTAGAAGTCTATAAGGACAATTAATGCTTGTGTTTGATGGTTGAGTAGATGGTTGTTTGGATGTTAGGATATACATTCTTCTTAACTTGAAGATTTCGGGGACGAAATCCTTTAAGGAGGGGAGAATGCAACACCCCGTAATTTTATAACATTAAAATTCACAAATTAAAGTATACTTAATTTTTAGAAAAGAATTAAGTGAAATGAGTTGCGCAGAGAAATATATATATATTGATATATATATATAAAAATTAAAAATTAAATAAATAAATATGCGAAAAAGTTCAAAACAGCGAATTGGGAGGGGGAATAACCGAACCGGCCCATTTTTGAGGTCGACCCAAGCTCCGCTGGGTCGACTAGGGGTTAATCCAGGGTGTTTGGCTGTCAACCCGTGGGCCGATTCGCTCAAATGCAGATTTTGCATTTGATTGGTTCTCATGGTTCAGGGTTAATCTAATGGTCCTAAATAACTTCCTACACATATAAATACATCCTAATGCTAACCCTAAACCTAATTAAAATAGAATAGTTACCGTCGCCATGGAAATCAATGGAGCCGCCGCCAACTAAGAAAGAAGAAAAGCAAATTCAATTCTAATTCTCTCAACCCTAAAGCAAAGCAAAACTCTCTCTTTTCTTCTCTAAATTGTGAGTATGATGATCTTAACAAGATTATTATCATTTTAATTAGGTTGAGTTATGAATGGATTATAAGTAGATGATGTGAATTATCATATATGTTGTTGTAAACCCCTTTTGCTATCATGTATATTGTAAATCCAATGTTATGTGATGATGATATCTTACATGTTGTAAATCATGCTATGATGATGTTATGTATGTTGAAAGTTTCTATGCTAAGTTGTGATGAATCATACATGTTAAAAAGGTCATGATGTTACCATCTATGCTAGTTAGTTCATATTAATTAAATCATCATGTTTGGGTTATGTTGATCTATATGACAAGTCACATATGCAAGTTAGATTGATTAGAAAAGTTATGAACATATACCAAGACATCTATTATGACATCTAGAATTATGCTATGACATATGTGATATCCTATGCTAGTTCACACCATCATTATGTTGCCTATAAACCCCATATGCAAGTTTATGTATAGATTTGGGCTATGATCATATCATGTAAATTGTGACATTTAACAGGTTGACACCTTTTGATCCTTAACATGCGTAGTTTATGCAAGTTTCACCCCTATTATGATTAGATTTATTTTTATTGTCTATATGTTGTGGTAATTTGTCCTTGTACTATGCGTTAGACTATTCAAGTCTAGCCTATATTATGCGTTGAATAAGCGAACGTATAAACGTGGGGTAGGGGTAATATTAAGGATTTAATAAGATGTTGGGGTGCAATTGATATGATTTTGCATACCATAAGTGGATGACTATAATTGAGTCAATTATGGGCATCAATAAAAGTGGACTTAATTAATAATTTGATAGGGAATTATTAAAACTGGGGTAAAAGATTGAAAGTTGTCAATCAATGCTTAGGACACGAGGTTGGACTCGTTTGTGACGTAAACCTGCCCGGAACCGCCCGACAAATCCAGTGGTCACAAATGTCAGCCCAATGTGAGAGGTCCTAGGCCTAAACTAAAGCATAACAGTTGTAAAGACACGAGGTTAGACTCTTTTATGGTGTAAGACTGCCCGGACCCGCCCGGCAAATCCAGCTGCCATAAATGCCAGTCTAATGTGAGAGGTCTTTATGAGGTTATGGCCTGAATGAATTAAGAAATACTTAACCAGATAAACATGTAAGGTGGGACATGGGGGTTAAGTAGGTGCCTTGGGTGGCATGAGGAATATAGTGGGTGCCCTTAGTGGCATGTGAAATACGATTAGTAAGACTTAACCAAACACACATGTAAATGAACATGACTAAGAGGGTTAAGTGGGATATATTAATGACAAGCTTAGGTGGGTAGCTTGTGGGGGCCCATTTCAACCAGTATCCCAAACGTATCTTTGTGGGCTCGACCCAAGTCGAGGACGGGACACGCATACTGAGTTTAACTATAAGAGGCCAAAACGGGGAGCGGTGGCAACGCAAGTCCAACGGGTTTCATATGTGTGTGTGGACCCGGGCTGGTAGGTAAGACGTTGTTGCATCGTGTAGGTATAAGCCGTGCATTCTCAGTTGTATCGGGTTGCCACTTTAGGGGAGTGATACACCCCACTGTGGGGCCAGCACGGGTATCTACGAGTAGGGAGCCGATCGAAAGTGGGTAGTGGGGTACACCTAGTGGAGATAGGGGCAGACGACACCTATGTAGTCAGCTAGGAGTACACAAAGTTACTTATAAAATTTCTAAGAGGGTAGTGGGGTACACCTAGTGGAGATAGGGGCAGACGGCACCTATGTAGTCAACTAGGGGTACGCAAGGCTATTTATATAGTTTCTGTGTGAAGCATGCGGGATCAACCTTTAGGGTGACTGGTGCGGTGCAGTGTAGTAATTGGCGCGGTGCAGTGTAGTAATTGGCATGGTGCAGTGTAGTAATTGGCGCGGTGCAGTGTAGTAATTGGAGCGGTGCAGTGTAGTAATGTGCGGTGCAGTATAGTTATTATTTGTTAGTAATTAGGTATGCCTTTACCGTTATCTTTAACGTTATCTTAAACGCTATCTTTATCTTCCAAATAGTTCATAGACATTTACTTGTCTTCCAGCTTATGCCTTAGTCTAGTTATTTTGATAATAGTATTGTTAGAATTATCATACTCGCCAGACTTTATGTCTGACCCCCTCCATTTCTATCCTTTTCCCCCTCCAGGTCCTCAGGTTAGGCCCAGCTCTAGTGGAGTTTGATTGGATTGCTTTATCTCAGTTGGAAAGCTTGGACTGTTGAAGTAAAGTCCAGCTTGTTATCTTCTTTAATGGCTATTTTGTAATGGGGTTATGTATTTTGTTTTTATGAAGATGGATAATGTATTTGACTCTGATTAATGGTTTTATGATGTAACAAACATGTTTCCGCTACAATAAAATGAAGCTTTAGTTTTCAAGTACTACTTATTATCTGTCTTGTTGTAATTTTTCTGTTCTATATTCACTTATAACCTCCATGGAAGTTAATGCATTCCCTTTGTGAGTGACAATAATGGACGTGGGGCGTTACACTAAGTGAAACGAATTCCTCCGCCACCAACGTGAGTTTGAAGAGATCAATTTACGCGATTTGTTAGATATACTCTGTCAGACATTCTTCCATACGGGTCGTCCTGAGACTGGACAAACCAAAGGCACTATTCAGTACATCCATCTTAGGCAATCTTTACCTAAGATTTTTACAACAGCCCTTGTATTTTACTCCGTCTTCAATTATCTTTGGCATACATGATTCGCAACGCTTATGCCAATACAGAGTGGTTCTTCGGATAATAATCCAACCGGTCTCTCCATATTAACAACGTTAAAATGGTCGAAAACTTCGATAGTCGGTGAGTTAACTATCAAAGAAAAACAGATGTGCAAACAACAATATTATTTCCAAATGGAAATTATATCGATCAATCATCATTTAACATATATATATATATATATATATATTCACATTTCCTTATTTTCTATGTTTAGAAAATATATGTTATTAACACTGGAAAACATTTCCATAGCTTAATTACGTATCACTATTCTTCCACATCTATCAGACTCTAACTATAAACTAACAAGAGAACAACTTCCTAAGTATAAACCCCGAAGGCCGAAACCAACATTAGATCGATACTCAAGAAACCATTCAACTTATTAATCTCTATTCAGTTTCTAATTTTTGTTTAACTCCATTTTGATTAACTATGTTCGATTAACTCCTTTTGATTAACTCGATTCTATTAACTCCTCTATTTATTTTCCTAATAAATAATCCTTTATTGTATTTATTTTATAAATAAATAATCCTTTATTCTATTCTATTCGTTTTATCAACATTTTCCCTTTTATAATACTCTATTCGTTTTATAAACATTTTCCTTTTATTTACTTTCGAAATATTTATAAAATCTGTTGATTTTATAAAATCCCTTTATTTCAATATACATTGAAATAATTCTTTTTACATCCCACTATTTCTTATGGTATTTAAAATACCAAACACAGTGATCGATATCATTCAAACACGCATAATCAACAACAGATTATATATCATATCATATATTACAATATATGAAAACAGTAAAATAAATGTTGAGGAATCCAGTTGGATTCCTCCAACCTGTTTCCCTGCATCACAGATGTTAAACAATATCATTAACATCGATTTCATTTCAATCTGAAATATTCAGTTAAACAGAATCAATATTTAATTAACGATTTATATATATATATATCGTTATCAATAATTTCACCCAATCAATCAGCATTTTAACCAAACAGTTAACACACATCAATCAACAGATAATTATCAGTTCTAAATATATGCTATAAAAATATAACTATTCAGAGTTGGTGAGTTTTACTCACATTGGACTGTTATTGTTAAAAACGATTAAATGTCTTTGATTCAGACGGACAATTTATTTTACAATACATTGTAATGAGCTCCGATGGACTTCCAGTCAGTCTCATTGTGTAGCCACCGTCCATACGATCCTGTCGGATCTTGTTTCTCTGAATTCCGATTACGAATGGACAAGTTATTTAATTTACAAGATAATATACTATTTTGAATTCAAAACTTAAATTAAACTTAGTGATGGGCCTCACCAAAATAAATCTTAGCCCAACCCGTTGATATATGAACCGATGCCCAGCCTCCACGATCCTTCTTCTCCAACCACTAAATCCGCTTCTCTTTGTATTAACAAAACCCCATTTTGACCCCACTTTGACCGCCTTCATACTACACCTCGACCACCAATGGAGGGCGCAACCACCACCGTTCCCTTCATCTTCGACTTCTCCATCATCTCCAACCCTCAAACCTCAACTCGAGTTCCAACCCGTTAGACCTCGTCCGCAAATCCCCTAGCAGGTCGCAACATCCTCAGGCTTGAAATTTTCCTAACAATTCAGGCGAGATGCTAAACATTGTGTTAAACTCAGATTCGAACTCCATTTCGCGAATCAACAACCCAATACCTTGATTTCTTAAACCCTAGTTCGCTCTGTAAAAATTCCAGCGAACGATATAGGGTTCGAACCCTTTGAAAACGATATAGGAGTGAAGAGCAACAATTTGTGAACCCATAAATATATATATATATATATATATTAGGCTTTTTAGGTTTTGTTTTTGAATTTCTATGGTTTTCCCTTTTGATTTTAAAAGCTTACGTTTTTCTGAAAACAAAACAAAAAGAATGAAGAGTGGCGCCTTATGGAAATGATCATATGGGGGGGGGGGGACGAGATTTGTGTATGGTGAAAAGGATGACTGGGTGTCTTGTTTAGGGTCACCAATATCTTAGAATATTTGTTTTGTATCCATTTATACTTGTTCTCGCTTTCTAAAAATTTGTGTGATCACACACGATACCCAAAAATCACCAAACTTGACATGTAGCTAGAGTTCGACATTACGGTCCCAACGAAACTGGTTTCGTCGAATTCCGACTCCGTTTGCTCACACAACGTATTTTTAACCGTCAAAATATTGATTGTTTTTCACGTTAAAATCCCTTATGGCCACACACTGACTTCAAAAATCACGGAAATTGAAATCTAGCAATAATTTAATATTGTGGATCTAACAAAATTAGTTTCATCGAATTCTGAGATCGTTTGCAAAACTGGCTATTTTTAAAGCTCTAATAACCCATTTAAATATATAAATATATTTAAATATAATTAAATTAAATATTAATAAATTAATATTATCGTATATATTCACAATAGAATACCATACAGCTCCACTGGGATTTTACAACTCGATATTCAAATCCCGGTTGAATCGATATTCAATTTATATTGAAAAATCCTTTTATAAATCGTTATAAATTATAAAGGAATTTCATAGCGACTTTTCTAAAATTTGATTTTGACATAAATCAAAATCTACACAATGAAATCCCAATTTTTCTCTTCCATTAGAAAAATATACTTCACCAGCTCCTAACATTTCTTGTTTCATAGAAATCCGATTCAAAACGAACCCTGTACATTCAGTTGAAGTTCGAATCACCAATCAACGAACTGCAGCGCCATTTTGAGCTCGATTATAATTATATTATAATTTATACATTCAACTGTCGTTTATATAATATATTCGTTATTATAATTCAACTCTAAACTGAATTATATACTTTGAATTGTCCAGTTCACATTATATTGTCAATTCACTATTTCCGACTATATTCAAAATTAAATATATTATTTAATTTATTATTTTAATTAAATATTCACCATCATTTAATTCAACGACCATGAAATTCTTTTAATCACCTTTTAAATAATTAAATTAATTAATTATTATATCGCTGAAAATGCGGGTCATTACAAATACAGATTTCATAACTCCATTATTTGTACATCTCACTGTAATACAATTCATTTCATTTCATATTCAATTTCATTTGTTACATTGTTCCTCACTATAACACTCAGTTGCATTCACTCAGTTATACAGTCACTCATTTTTATACATTGTTGCCTCACTACATTTCTCTCCATCATTTTGTGATGTCCCGCAAATCCATACTATTTGAGCTGACTAATACAACCCACGTCCAACTCAAATAACACAGAATTACGAGTCATTAGGGTTAAATTAACAGAAATAGATAAAAGAAGAACCTAAAGAAATATCAGAATCTCACAGCGAAATGAACAAAATATAATAGCATATACCATAACTTTTAAATACATAACAGTATTGTATATACATACCATTATCAGAGTACAATACAACATTTGATACAGCAGAAATAACTCTAAATATAAATAACGGTGAAGCCTCCTGCTTCAAGTTCCTACAAGTGTATCTGTAAAATCCTGAAACACTTGACTGCCCGTACAAATTTGGGCACCCAAGAGTTTAGGAAAAACAACAAACAAAATAAACTCTAGGTCAGTCATGAGAGTAGTGTGAGTAAACTCCAACCATACTGTTTAACTTAAAAAATCTTTTTGAAAGAAAGAGATAATAGTAAGACCAGCCTACACATAAACATGGATGGTTTTTACCTTACTATAACCCAAAACATTTTGATATCAAAATCCGATGATATTATAATAATGTCTAATCAAGTAAATAACCAGATAGTAGAACGCTTGCATCTCACGCTCTACATACATAGTATAAAATCAAAAACCGCATGACGCTTATTAGAGATTGGATTCCAACTATGACAAGGTATGGAACTACCTACCGATCAGTGTACTCTAGAGGGGATACACTGGGGTTCAACAAGAACATCTTGCAACCCGGCCATACATGAACGCTTACTCATTTAGCTTGAGTGAAGCGAATATATTGTCACCTATAGTTGTCGGCCGTCCAACCGTAATCCGTAAGATACATAATCAAAAGAAGAATGAATAATGATTTTTCTCTAGATCGGTGACAAATATACCCTGCTTACGTATGATCCACCTAGCTATGTTGTCTGCCCGATTTTTGTTATTTCCCGGTTGTGAGGCTTGAGGCTACGTTTAACTTTTTAGAACATCTAACCACCATTCACTTTGAATGCTACATCATCAAACCCGTCAAATCACTAGTTGATCTTCTCTAAAATATTATGGGTATAAAACTAAGAGAACGAATTCCTCCGCCACTAGACATAATACCTTGAAAAGATCGTCCTATGTGATCTGTTAGAAATACTCCGTCAGGCATTCACCCATACAAGTTGTCCTGGGTCTGGACAAACAAACTACTCTCGCAAATTTACTCCATCTTCGATTTTACCTTCAAATAATCTAATTTGCAAGGTCTATGCCTATTTGAAGTGGTTTTCAGATATTAAATCCAACTGGTCTCTCCGTATTGACAATGATGGTCCAAAAATCTTTGATAGTCGGTGATTTAACTATCAAAGGAAAACAAAACATCCATCCAAACAGTCAAACAATCACTGGCCCTTTTCGTTCATTAACAGTTTTCCAAATCCCTTATCAAATTCTATATATATCGACATACTGATTTCTATTTTCAAATTTTCATAAAAATATTCTAACTCCTTAAATTTTCGGAAAATTTCGCCAGCACCTCCCTTGTACCGGCCAATCGTTCAAACCCAAACTCGCCTCTCTAGGCCCTTTCCATTCAAAAATAAAAACAAAAAGCCAAGTGGCTTACCGATTTGGCACATAAAACCTCATATGGAAATTGAAACATGTACCTTTTTGTCGAGCACTTAAATTATAAATCTCTATACTCTCATCGTACTAATACCTGTCTATCATGTACTTATCCAGTTCCAATTCAATTCAACTTTAAGATTTCAATCATATTCACTTTACCATTTTATTACCAATTCGCCCCTTTTACTTAATCCACTTTTAGTTTGAACTTCTCACGTTCAAATATTCTTTTATTCGCTTATATATATAACTTGAATTCAATCTCCATGTCAAATTCCAAAATTTAATTCAAGTTCCAACTCAGATTCCCAAATTCCATTAACAATTTCAAATTACTTAACAAAGTTAAGTTCAGCGAAAACTCTATCAACTAATTTCAAGGAAATTAGTTAACTTCATTCGATAATTAAAAATCTGATTTTTGTTCCAAAAATCATCTCATCTACTCCATTTGGGTTCATATTCAATTCTAAATTCAAATATGGATTTGTACTATTTGAAACACGGATTTTTAATCACTAAAATTCTTTTATTCAGTTTAATTAACCGTTATGGTTTAAAACGATTATGGCGTTGTTTTTCTGAAAATTTGACTTTGACATAACTCAAAATCTATACGATGAAATCAAGGTTTTTCTCTTCTATTAGAAAATTATTATTCAATAGGTCTGGGCTTTTCTTGTTTCATCGAATTCCGACTTATATTGAGTTTTGTATACTCAATTGAAGTTCGAATTGCCAAATTACGAACTACCGCACTACGGCGAGTTGGTTTTAATTAAATTAAATATAAACGTTTAAACTTCATTTATTAATAAATTTCAACTCCATTTCAATATTTTAGAACAAACCAGTTATCCAAATCAATTTCTCAAAACTCTTCGATTTCTTTATGCCACTTCATAGCTCAGTTATGAATTGATTCAAAACTAAATTTTATATTCAATTCCAATTTCCTCGGATATAAATTATTTTATAAAAATTCGATATAATCGAATTTCAATTATAAATTTCCTTTATGGAGAAAATCAATTTATTCAATACCCTTTGCCATTACAAACTAATATCGATCCCTTGATAATAGTGAAGTCGTTCAAGTTGGTGTATTTTATTTACCTCTCAGACCTTAACCGACAATGTTCTTATCTTGAGACGGATAAGAATTTGTAATACAAACCACCATTACTTATCAATAAAATCTCCTCTTTTATTGTAACAAACCGGAAAATCAGAACCAATTTAAAATTTTTATTTTTGGCAATTTTAATGAATTTTGAATATTTAAAATGATTTATTTTAAATAATAAGGACTAGAAATTTATTTTGAATAGAATTAGAACGTATATATTTATTTGAATCGAATTTAGAATATAATTATTTATTTTAATTATAAAAGGAATTGAAAATGGCGCGGTAGTTTGAAAATTCGATTTCAAATTTCAAATGAATGTACATGATTCAAAATAAACCGGATTTTAGTGAAACCAGAAATATTTGAATCTGTTTGAAAATATCTTTCCAATGAATCCTAAAAATTGAAATTTCATAGCGGGAATAAAAAGTTATGCCCAGTTGAAAATTCAGAATAATCGCTATGGAAATATAGGCCTTAAAAATGGCGATTTTGCAAACGACCTCCGTTTTCGACGAGACCATTTTTGTTGGATCCAGAATGCCAAATTATTGCTAGACTCCAATTTTAATAATTTTTGGAATCAATATGTGAGCATGGTGAATTTAAACGTGTTTGGTAATTTCAGTTTGAATTTAATCAACTGGAAAATGACTGTTTTTCGAACGGTCTCCAAATATGATGAAATTAGTTTTGTTAGGACCGTATCGTCAAAACATAGCTAGACTTATTTTTCGGGAATTTTTGGAGTTCGTATGTAGCCCAGGTAAATTGTAATGCACATTTGAATTTAAAGTATAATGATTTATATTTTAAATTTAATGAAAACTGATTGTAACAGTCGAATTGGGTTACGAAAAATATTCGATTGTGTTCGGAATGGGGGTAATTAGATAGGGACGACCGTCGTTGGGTTCTATTTGGGGCCCGACAGAGAAAGTGACTTTTTGGAGAAATAAATTAAATAGTTATTTAAATATATATAATACTATCCCCTTATCTCCACTACAGTCAACGCTCTGAAAGGAAATAAAAAAAAAGGGGGATTCTACGATAGAAGACGGCGCCTCCAGGCCGCCGTCGGCTTGCTCCTCCAGCGGCGCTGCTGACCGGTAGGCCCCCTTCCTACTACGCCTCCTTTTCCCCCTCCCTCCTTTCCTTCGCTGTTTGAAGACCAGAAACCCCAAACGCCTACCCACCATCGCACCTGACCACTACCTCACTAGCCCACCACCGCAGACCGCGCTCCACCTCCGACCCCCGCCTTCTGCACCTCCTACCCCTCGATTGACGTAGACCCCCCCTTTGGAAAATCCAAGTAAATTGTAAGTTTTATTTTACTCTATTTTTACTTTTTTTTTCTCTTTATTCATATATGTTTTATTAAGAAAGGTATAAAGAAAAAAAATTAGAATTTTTGTATGAAGAAAAGAATAGATTTTTTTACAAGAGAAAAGAATAGATTTTTACAAGAGAAAAGAATAGATTTTTTACAAGAGAAAAGAATAGATTTTTACAAGCGAAAAGAATAGATTTTTATAAGAGAAAAGAATAGATTTTTACAAGAGAAAAGAATAGATTTTTACAAGAGAAAAGATTGGATTTTTTTAAAATAGAAAGGTATGATTTTTATTATTTCAATGGTAATATAAAAATATAGTTTTTATAATAAAATAGCGAATATAAAAATATAATTTTTATAATGTAGTAGCGAATATAAAATTATATTTTTTATTATGAAGTTAGCAAAGTAAAAATACAATCTTTATATATGTAGTAGCAGTATAAAAATTCGATTTTTATTTTGAATATAAAAATATAATTTTTATAATGTAGTAGAGAATATAAAAATATAATTTTTATTATGAAGTTAGCAAAGTAAAAATACGATCTTTATACATGTAGTAGCAATATAAAAATTCGATTTTTATTTATATAATAACGCTATAAAAATATGGTTTTTAAACGATATAAAAATATGATTTTTATATATATAGCGAAATAATAATATAACCTTTTCTATACGTGTAGCATCATAAAAATGTGATTTTTGATATAAACATCATATTAAAAATGTGATTTTTACTATGAACAGCGGGTAAAGATAGCGATGGAATCGACAAGAATTAAGTCCGAATCCAAACCGTTCATAAATAAAGGTTGGCGGAGTGGATTCCCTAGGTGATAACTTTTCACTTTAATTTTATTTTCTAGTCAAAATATACACTAGAATGCAGATGGTGCTTAGCAGCACTCGACATTCGTCGTCCATAGACCGTGGACGACTTGTTTGTTTGATTGTGTTATGAAAATTGTTTGTGATGTGAAATGGACTGTATAAAATATTCACGTGTTGAAATAAAATATTTTATCGTTAGAAATATATTTTTTAACGTGTATATGAATAAATAAATATTCATTTACAAATCGGATGATTTGTTTATGTACACACAGTTGATTGACATTGATTAGGATGATATATTTTACACATCGCCCAACTGCACGAATAATATTCAGTATTTGTTGGTTGAAACCCCACACGGGTATTGGGATGATATTTGATATACACTAATCCCAATTGTTTAGTTATTTGTCGATCGATTGGTAGACAGGCTGCTGTAAGCGTTAATTATTTATATTTAACGCTTATGCAGTTGTGTAATGCACTCTGGATGATGGTTGACTGTGTTTGATTATTATTGTGTACACGAGTCTATGAAATCCATATAAATAACATTATATGGTTATTGACTACGTCTGATTCCAGTTCCGAAATAATGAATATTTTAAAATAACAAATAATTTAAAATAATGAATATTTTAAAATAATATTCAGTAATGGATCGAAATATGATTTTGATGTCCGATTTGGGATGGACATGAAAATATTTAAATATATAAAGCCGTGTTGATTAGATTAACGCCATTTTGAGGTGAATGATATTTATATCAACTTTATACATTTTTATAATGAATATCGAAAAGGAAGTGATTTCAAAATCTAATGTTTTGAAAATATTATCATTTATAAATTAATGATACGGAATATTCAATTTTGATTTGAAATTGAATATGAAGTTGAAATCGTTTTGAAAACGAATTTTAAACGATTTATAAAAATACGTTTTAAATGGAAATCGACGAAATATATATTATATATATAATGGCCTGAATAGAGCGCGACGCGCCACGACAGTTCACGAATTTCGACCGTTGACTTCGATTGGACATTATGGGAGATCCAACCGTCGGATTCTCCTAAAACCAGAACCATTAGGTTTGAAACACCCCACCTCCGTTAGGGTCACTCTCAAAGGGAATGCCCTAATTTTGGTGGAGGTTTATAAGTATAAGTCACGGATATACAAGACAAATATAAGAACACATATTTTTGAACAGCGGAAAACAACAACTTTTATTTCAATAAAATACGTGTTACACCAACCATACCATAATTGTCTTACAATAATTCAAAAAAAACATAACATCTTCATAACTGTCTTGATTACATTATTTAAAGAAGCATAAAGAAAACATAAATAAACTGCAAAAGTCCCATAATTGCTGTCCAAAACCATAGTCCAAAACGAAAAGATCCAAGCAATACATTCTTTCTCTTCAAGCTGGATATGAAGGCTGGTCAAGCTGCGGTATTCCCTCCCTGTGGACCTGGGGGAAGGAAACGGAAGAAAAGAAGACGAAAGAAAAGTAGAGTCAGACATAAAGCCCGAGTAAGTCTAGGACTATTCAGTCTATGAATAAAGAACTGGGTATGATAAGTATAAACTAGAAATGGGAAAGCACCATAAACTTAGTTAAGTTGTCTAGGGTCGAATATACTATCGTACCCCATATTAATCTCTGTACCCATATAAACTAGTTCCGAACGGGCACCCCATAATCAGGGTAAAGTGATCCATTTTATGATGATCGGCTCCTACTCGCATAGTTACATGTGTCTTACGGCCCCCGATGTTGTAGTTACCTATGCTAGTCCCACCATGGGGTGTATCAAGTCCCATGGTGGCGGCCCGACACAATCCTAGAATGCACAGGTATGCTACTGGTGCCCAGTGCCTTATTTTTCTGCGCCGGAGTGTGTGCACGCCCGCACCCCGTTAGAACCTACACTGCTGCACCACCGCCGTCGATTTGACCTCTTACAGTCAGCCCAGTAATCGTGCCCCACCCTTCCTAGTTTCAAGGTATCATGATACCTTATAGGGTTACTGCTGAAAAGGGTCCCCCGCTACTAGGTTTTTCTATTTCTAGCCAACATGCTAAGTTGGTTAAGTGTGTTATAAGCCTAACCCCCAATCAGTCTGTTTAGTTTAGCATGTTCCATCTTGATTAAGTATTAATATAATTTACTTAATCCTATCAATCCTGACTCAGCCTTAATTGTCTTATTAAAGCCTTGACCTCTCACATTAGACAGGTGTTGTTGTGGCTGCCTGTTGCCGGTTGGGTCCGGGCAGTCTTACGCCACAACTCAGTCTAACCTCTGGTCCTTATTGGGCTCCATGTTTAACCACCCACATTGGATAGGTATTGTTGTGACTACTGGACAGCCGGGCGGTTCCGGGCAGTTTTACATCACAACTCAATCCAACCTCGGGTTAAACACATCGTATTTTCTACATTTACATATTTTGTCTTTCTTCTTTTTATATGTAAATATTTGCGTCCCATTATTCCAATTCATCTTTATTGGTTAAGATTTATTTATGCCACTTAATTGTTTTTCAAAGTTATTGGCATGCGTCAAACAAGCCAACACATATGTTCTATATTTTTAACCCAAACGTCATTTCCCCCGTTTTATTCGTTCGTTCCAATGTAAGGCGTGTTGGGTTTAATACTTAAACCCAATTTAGCCATATGAAAGGGGAGGCTATAACATGGTGTTTATAAGGTGACATAAAAAGGGGAGTGTGAACGCATGAACTTGCAACATACGATCTAATTATCATAAGATATGCATATGTGAACTTGCAATTGTAACAACATATAATATAAGCAATACTTAAACATGAATCATTCTATTCACATAATCATGGTGTAAACGAAACATGTAGTCATGGCATAAATAATACTTAAACATGAACCACTCTAATCATATAATTATGGCATAATCATAATTGAACATGAGTCCTTATATGGTCATGGCATAAACATAATTGATTATGAATCCTATTATTCATATAATCATGGGTTTTTGTCCAATCTATGTAACTTGTAAGGGGATGCAATTCTAGTGTAAATTTCTAATGTAACTTATGTGCCAAAAATATATTATCATATGATTAAGATAACAACATAAGCTTAGAAAACATGTTCTTAACTAGGCATAATAACAAACATAGCTTAGACATGTTCATAAAATTAATACAAGCTTACAATGACGCTTGCTTTTGTCACTATCACAAAATCATGATTTTTATACTTGAACTATGATGCCAATTTCAACATAACCTTCATATGAATCATAATACTTAGGTGAATCAAATTACACTAAAGATGACCATAGAATTTTACATCATGTTGTCATAACAATAGACCATAGACTTGCATGAATTTCAAAATAAACTATTACAACATATAGTTGTTGTTCAACATGAATCTTATACTAGCATTTACCAAATGGGTGTTGTAAATAACTACCACAAACATGTAGTTTTCAACATGAATCATATGCTTGCATAAGTCCCAATCAAAATTCCACAACATGTGGTTGTCAACATAAGCCACATACTTGTATGAATCAAACCATAGCATTGCCAAATCGTTTAGAATCAAAATAACATACAAATATAAGTCATTATCGCCACAATTCCATTTCGTTTCCAACGCAAATTGCGTACTTGCAAATATCCAATCGTATACCATAATATTCCCAAATCGTTTTGCATCAAAGCAACATGCAAATATAGATTATTATCACCACAATTCCATTTCTTACATTACACAAATCAAAACAATTATTTAATTCATACCGGAATAGCACTCTACTTACAGCGTATGGCGAATCTTCAATTCAGAAATCTGAATTCTGAATTTGGAGACGCTATTTTTTTGTTGTAGGTGTTGCTTTGATTGATTTGATGTTGCTTTAAGCTTTGAATTATCTCCTAGTTGTCTCTCTGTTTCTGACGTCTATCTTCAGTCTCTCCTCAGCAGCATGACGGTCTCATCTCCATTTTAGTTTATGTGAATTAGGGTTAGCCTTAGGTCCTTTTTATAGAGTTTGTGAGTTGATTTAGACCGTCGATGAAGCTTGGTTCAATAATAGCCGTTCGTTTGAAGGAGAGACCAACCAGGAGCTGACACCTAGCCCTAGTGACAAGGCAAGGCTCAGAAAATCGACCAAACACAGACCTGGCCAGCCAGGGTGGGCTGGGTTCGACCTGGCTCAGGGGCCAGGTCGACACCCCAGTCGACACCGTGTCGACTTGGCAGTCGACACGGGTTACCCAGGTCGACTGCCTAGTCGACCTGGCTAGCCCCAGGTCGACTGCCAAGTCGACCTGGGTGCTTTGGGTGGGAATTTTCCCGCCTTGGCCAATTGGGCCCGATTTTGAATTTTGAATTAGTTTTTCTGAGCTGTTTTCGTCTGTTCGAATTTTAAACCTAATTCTGAAACTTCCGGAGGCCATATCTTGGTCATACGGACTCATATTTTCGAAAACTCGGACTCTATTTCACGTATTTTTCCGAGACGAACGCAATGGCCTATCCCGTTTCCCTTATTTCTTTGATTTGAAATTAATTATACTTTAATTTATGAATTTCACGATTATAGAATACACGGGGTGTTACATTCTCCCCCACTTAAAAGGATTTCATCCCCGAAATCTTCAAGTTAGGAAGAATGTATATCCTAACATCCAAACATCCATCTACTCATCCATCAAACACGAGCATCCATTGTCCTTAAAAGACTTCTAATGCTTCATGATCATATGCGAAGTGTGTGTGTACATGTACTTATCTAATGCAAAATCAGGCGGTCTACTGATTCAGTTGACCTCCTTAATGCGAATTATGTAAGTGCTATGAATCCATTATGTATGCAAATCCTCCTATTCATGATTCTACATGAGTGCACAATCATTCATATAAATGCAACATCCATATGACAACACATTAAAGTTCAACCATATACGAATGCAAAAATATATGCATATGCAATATGAAGTGACTGAGCCGATCTAAAACCTAGATTGTGTGTGTATATGCAACCACGAGCAACCACTAGCAATCACTTGCAACCACTTGCAACCATCATCCATAACATGTTTCAACTACATGTTTTCATCCAAAGAGTTTCTACCTAAAAGATAGGGTCGAGGAGATATACCTAAAAAAAAGATAGATAAAAGCGCAACTTAAGGAAAAGGAAGGATCAAAGATGTACCCTCGAAAAGAAAAGGGTAGGCAGCGCGTATTCTAGCTTCAGTCTCCTAAGTTGCATCTCCTTCGGCGTCGCTCCACTGAACTTTGACGAGCTCGACTTCGCGGTTGCGTAGCTTCTTCACTTCCGTTCCTAATATGCGGGTTGGAACTTTCCTCACGGTTGCTTTGCGTTCCACTTCAGCTTCTTCTAGGATATTTGGCTCTACCACTTCAGCAGACTCATGTAGACATTTTCGGAGATGTGAAACATGAAAAACGTTGTGAACTCCGGCCAGCTTTTCGGGTAGCTCTAATCTATAGGCCATTTTCCCAATTTTCTCGATGATAGGGAATGGCCCTACGAACCTTGGTGCTAGCTTTCCTGTGGTTCCAAAACGGACAATGTTCCTTAGCGGAGATACCTTAAGAAAAACTCTGTCTCCAACCTCAAATTCAAGGTTGGTCCTCCTCTTGTCGGCGTAGGACTTTTGTCTGTCTTGGGCCGTCTTCATCCTTCTTCGTATTAAGTCTACTTTTTCTGAAGTCTCTCGGATCATATCTGGTCCAAGTATGAGTTTATCAGTAGACTCCCACCAACAAGTGGGCGATCGGCACGGTCTTCCATATAAAGCTTCGAAGGGCGCCATCCCGATGGTTGCTTGATAGCTGTTATTGTAGGCAAATTCCACCAAAGGAAGTTGGTCTTCCCATGTCCCTCCGAAGTCAAGGACGCACATCCTTAAAAGGTCATCCAAAACTCTGTTCACTCTTTCTGTTTGGCCGTCGGTTTGGGGATGATAGGCTATGCTCAAGCATAACTGCGTTCCTACTGCTTCTTGCAGACTCCGCCAAAACTCACTGGTGAAGATAGGGTCTCGGTCACTAACAATGCTGGATGGTATTCCATGGAGTCGAACGATTTCCTTGAGGTAAAGAGATGCTAGGGATGAGGCAGTTCTTTTACTTTTGACAGGTAAAAAGTGGGCGCTTTTAGTAAGCCTATCCACTATTACCCAAATGCTAGTGTTGCCTCTCCTAGACCTAGGCAGCCCATCGATGAAGTCCATTGAGATGCTATCCCACTTCCACTGCGGGACCTCTAGAGGATGTAGCAGACCGCTAGGCTTTTTCTGTTCCGCCTTAACCTGTTGGCACACCATACACTTAGAAACGAATTCTGCCACGTCCTTTTTCATGCCGTTCCAGAAGAAAGTTCTTTTTATGTCCTTGTACATTTTATCTCCGCCTGGGTGTATCGTCATCTTGGAGTGATGTGCTTCCTCGAGAACCCTCTTTACTAAATCCCTTGTCTGTGGGACGCATAGTCTTCCGTCTCGCCTTAGCCAACCCTTATCGTCGATGGAGTATCTGTTGAGGTGACTTGAAGTCTCACCCCTAATTAGCCTATCAATCGTTTCCACAAGCTGAGGGTCTTCGCGTTGTGCTGTCCCTATTGAGTCCACTAAAGTCGGGCGCACTTCGAGAGATGCTAGCAAGCCTGGTACAAAATCGGAGGAAGGCCTAAAGTCGAAGCTGGCTATAAACTCTAGGCTTTGTCTTTCAACAAACAGCGGGCTTAGGGTCAATTTCTTTCGGCTCAACGCGTCTGCCACTACGTTGCCTTTGCCCGGAGTGTAGGAGATCTCGAAATCGTACGAGGCAAGAAACTCCATCCATCTCTGTTGCCTCAAGTTAAGATCATTCTGCGAGAAAAGATATTTCAACGATTTATGGTCAGTGTAAAGTTCGAACTTCTCACCTAGGAGATAGTGTCGCCAAGACTTGAGTGCAAAGACGATGGCAGCTAACTCAAGATCGTGGGTCGGGTAGTTCTTTTCGTGCACTTTCAACTGCCTCCCGCCATAAGCTACTACCCTTCCTTCTTGCATTAAGACGGCGCCTAGCCCTGTCCCACATGCATCTGTATAAACAGTGAACATCTTGCTTCCATCTGGCAACGTCAAAACTGGGGCTGTTGTAAGAGCCCTTTTTAGTCGCTGGAAAGCAAACTCGCAATCCAAGTCCCAATTGAATGCTAGATTCTTCTTGGTCAATTTCATGAGCGGAGCTGAGATTTTCGAAAAATCCTTTATGAACCTTCGATAGAAACCTGCTAGTCCTAGAAAACTTCGGACCTCAGTTGCATTCCTTGGTGTCTTCCAATCCTGTACCGCCACTACCTTAGCAGGGTCCACTACTAACCCTTGTTTGGATACTATGTGCCCAAGGAACCTCACTTCTTCTCTCCAAAAGTGGCATTTGGAGAATTTGGCTTTTAGCTGATGGACTCGCAGAGTTTCCATGATTGCCCTTAAGTGCTGAGCATGTTCCTCTTCACTCTTTGAGAAGATAAGGATATCGTCTACGAAGACCACTACGAACTTATTGAGGAAATCTCTGAATACCCTACTCATCAGGTCCACGAAGTAAGCAGGTGCATTTGTCAAGCCGAAAGGCATGACAAGCCATTCAAAGAAGCCGTCTGGGGTTCTGAATGCCGTTTTATCGATACTATCTTCAGCCACCCTTAGCTGATGAAAACCGGTCGTTAAATCGAGTTGGGAGAAAACAGACGCTCCTACAAGCTGATCAAACAAATCGTCAATTCTGGGGAGAGGGTGCTTATTCTTTTTCGTTAGCTTGTTGAGCTCCCTATAGTCAACACATAGACGGAGTGAACCATCCGCCTTTGTAGCGAACACCACTGGAGCGCCCCATTCTGAAATGCTCCTCCTAATGAACCCCTTTTCTAGAAGCTCTTTAATCTGTTTACTGAGCTCTTTCCTTTCCCGTGGAGCCATGTGTCTAACGGGCAACGCAACGGGCTTTGCATTATCTACAAGGTATATGCGGAAGTCTATCTCCCGCTTCGGAGGCAAGCCCTTCACCTCTTCGAAGACATCCGGATATTCCCGGACCACTCTAACTGATTGCAAATTTTCAACAGAGGCATCTAGCGATTCAAGGTAACTAAGCATAACCGCATACGAGGGATTACAAGAAATTTCCAAAGTATTACCGAGCTGGGTTAGGAGCCTAACAACCCTTTTCTCACAATCAAGGATGGCCCCATTACTGGATAGCCAATCCATGCCCAAAATCAAACCATATCCCGAAAAGCCCAAAACAAAGGCACTACATTGAAATTCTACGCTTAGAATAGAAATTTTCAATCCCAAACAGATCATAGACAAATGAGCTGGGCCCCCAATTGGGTTTGAAACAATTAAGGGGTCCTCTACCATACTAGTTTTTAGGTGCAGAGATTCTACTAAAGCAGACGAGATAAAGGAGTGTGATGCGCCAGAATCAAATAAAGTGCGAACGGGGTGATTATAAAGATAAACTACACTTTCTACAGAAGTATTTATACCTCGCTGTTGCAGAGGTGGCGCTTCTAGCACATGAACTTGTGCCCCTGAGGTGGATCCAGCCCTCTGCCCCTGTCCTCATTTCTTTGGGCAGTCCTTAGCCCTGTGGCCTGTCTCACCGCAAGAAAAGCACCCACCATTCTCCTTGGCCTTCTTTTTCCGGCAATCTTTCACTAAGTGCCCCACTTTGCCACAGAAATTACACTTCCTCTTCTCTTTGTTGCCTTTCCCGCCCTTCTTAAAGTCTGTCTTCTTAGGCTGCAAACCCTCTTTCTTCCCTTGAGAGCTTTCTGCCTTTGTCTCCTTCTTGCCCTTATCCTCTTCGTTCAGCAACGCCATCTGTACCAACCTTTCATACGTAGCTCCCATGGGTATATGGGTCATGGCCAAACTGTGTAATGGCTCATTCAACCCTTTGACAAAACGGAGAGCCTTCTTGTGCGGGGTGTTGACTAGGTCCAGCCCAAACCTAGCCAGCTCATCGAACTGATTAACATACTCTTTGACTGTCTTGTTCCCTTGCTTAAGATATAAGAATTTTTCCAACTGCAAACTCCTTTCCGCATCTGAGAGAAATTTAGCCTCAAACCTTACCCTAAAGTCCTCCCAATTTTCCACTGGTCTTTCTACATTAGTGACTTCCCACCAGTAGGAAGCCTCACCTTTTAGCAACCATACTGCCAGTTGTACTTTCTGCCTATCTTCTACCTCAAAGATGATGAATAAGTCCTCGGTTTCTTTCAGCCAATTTCTAGCTGCCACGAAGGACTCAGTTCCATGGAAATCCTTTCCTCCCATAGTTTTAAAATCTTTACATATCTTAGCAAACGTGTTTCCCCATGGAGGAGGTGGAGGAAGAGGTTCTGCTGCTGGATGATTTCCTGCAGCTGGGGGAGGAGGAACGGTAGGACCTGGCTGAGTGGCCCTTGCTTCTAAGAACCGCCTAAACCAACCAGGTATTGGTACACCCTCTGGCAAGTTAAGTTCTTCAGACATGCTAAAACAAAAAGGATAGATTCAAAACGAAGGATAAGAGATAGTACCTATGGCTTTGGGGGGACTTTGCCTTTTTTTTAAAAAAAATAAAATAATATTTTTCTTTTAAAAATGCTTCTTTAAATTTCTATTTTGAAAATAAATTTTCAAAACTTTTTATCTTATCTGGTAAACCTATGCTCTGATACCAAGTGAAACACCCCACCTCCGTTAGGGTCACTCTAAAAGGGAATGCCCTAATTTTGGTGGAGGTTTATAAGTATAAGTCACGGATATACAAGACAGATATAAGAACACATATTTTTGAACAGCGGAAAACAACAACTTTTATTTCAATAAAATACGTGTTACACCAACCATACCATAATTGTCTTACAATACTTCAAAAAAAACATAACATCTTCATAACTGTCTTGATTACATTATTTAAAGAAGCATAAAGAAAACATAAATAAACTGCAAAAGTCCCATAATTGCTGTCCAAAACCATAGTCCAAAACGAAAAGATCCAAGCAATACAGTCTTTCTCTTCAAGCTGGATATTAAGGCTGGTCAAGCTGCGGTATTCCCTCCCTGTGGACCTGAGGGAAGGAAACGGAAGAAAAGAAGACGAAAGAAATGTAGAGTCAGACATAAAGCCTGAGTAAGTCTAGGACTATTCAGTCTATGAATAAAGAACTGGGTATGATAAGTATAAACTAGAAATGGGAAAGCACCATAAACTTAGTTAAGCTGTCTAGGGTTGAATATACTATCGTACCCCATATTAATCTCTGTACCCATATAAACTAGTTCGCAACGGGCACCCCATAATCAGGGTAAAGTGATCCATTTTATGATGATCGGCTCCTACTCGCATAGTTACATGTGTCTTACGGCCCCCGATGTTGTAGTTATCTATGCTGGTCCCACCATGGGGTGTATCAAGTCCCATGGTGGCGGCCCGACACAATCCTAGAATGCACAGGTATGCTACTGGTGCCCAGTGCCTTATTTTTCTGCGCCGGAGTGTGTGCACGCCCGCACCCCGTTAGAACCTACACTGCTGCACCACCGCCGTCGATTTGACCTCTTACAGTCAGCCCAGTAATCGTGCCCCACCCTGCCTAGTTTCAGGGTATCATGATACCTTATAGGGTTACTGCTGAAAAGGGTCCCCCGCTACTAGGTTTTTCTATTTCTAGCCAACATGCTAAGTTGGTTAAGTGTGTTATAAACCTAACCCCCAATCAGTCTGTTTAGTTTAGCATGTTCCATCTTGATTAAGTATTAATATAATTTACTTAATCCTATCAATCCTGACTCAGCCTTAATTGTCTTATTAAAGCCTTGACCTCTCACATTAGACAGGTATTGTTGTGGCTGCCTGTTGCCGGTTGGGTCCGGGAGTCTTACGCCACAACTTAGTCTAACCTCGGGTCCTTATTGGGTTCCATGTTTAACCACCCACATTGGATAGGTATTGTTGTGACTACTGGACAGCCGGGCGGTTCCGGGCAGGTTTACATCACAACTCAATCCAACCTCGGGTTAAACACATCGTATTTTCTACATTTACATATTTTGTCTTTCTTCTTTTTATATGTAAATATTTGCGTCCCATTATTCCAATTCATCTTTATTGGTTAAGATTTATTTATGCCACTTAATTGTTTTTCAAAGTTATTGGCGTGCGTCAAACAAGCCAACACATATGTTCTATATTTTTAACCCAAACGTCATTTCCCCCGTTTTATTCGTTCGTTCCAATGTAAGGTGTGTTGGGTTTAATACTTAAACCCAATTTAGCCATATGAAAGGGGAGGCTATAACATGGTGTTTATAAGGTGACATAAAAAGGGGAGTGTGAACGCATGAACTTGCAACATACGATCTAATTATCATAAGATATGCATATGTGAACTTGCAATTGTAACAACATATAATATAAGCAATACTTAAACATGAATCATTCTATTCACATAATCATGGTGTAAACGAAACATGTAGTCATGGCATAAATAGTACTTAAACATGAACCACTCTAATCATATAATTATGGCATAATCATAATTGAACATGAGTCCTTATATGGTCATGGCATAAACATAATTGATTATGAATCCTATTATTCATATAATCATGGGTTTTTGTCCAATCTATGTAACTTGTAAGGGGATGCAATTCTAGTGTAAATTTCTAATGTAACTTATGTGCCAAAAATATATTATCATATGATTAAGATAACAACATAAGCTTAGAAAACATGTTCTTAACTAGGCATAATAACAAACATAGCTTAGACATGTTCATAAAATTAATACAAGCTTACAACGGCGCTTGCTTTTGTCACTATCACAAAATCATGATTTTTATACTTGAACTATGATGCCAATTTCAACATAACCTTCATATGAATCATAATACTTAGGTGAATCAAATTACACTAAAGATGACCATAGAATTTTACATCATGTTGTCATAACAATAGACCATAGACTTGCATGAATTTCAAAATAAACTATTACAACATATAGTTGTTGTTCAACATGAATCTTATACTAGCATTTACCAAATGGGTGTTGTAAATAACTACCACAAACATGTAGTTTTCAATATGAATCATATGCTTGCATAAGTCCCAATCAAAATTCCACAACATGTGGTTGTCAACATAAGCCACATACTTGTATGAATCAAACCATAGCATTGCCAAATCGTTTAGAATCAAAATAACATACAAATATAAGTCATTATCACCACAATTCCATTTCGTTTCCAACGCAAATTGCGTACTTGCAAATATCCAATCGTATACCATAATATTCCCAAATCGTTTTGCATCAAAGCAACATGCAAATATAGATTATTATCACCACAATTCCATTTCTTACATTACACAAATCAACACAATTATTTAATTCATACCGGAATAGCACTCTACTTACAGCGTATGGCGAATCTTCAATTCAGAAATCTGAATTCTGAATTTGGAGACGCTATTTTTTTTTGTAGGCGTTGCTTTGATTGATTTGATGTTGCTTTAAGCTTTGAATTATCTCCTAGTTGTCTCTCTATTTCTGACGTCTATCTTCAGTCTCTCCTCAGCAGCATGACGGTCTCATCTCCATTTTAGTTTATGTGAATTAGGGTTAGCCTTAGGTCCTTTTTATAGAGTTTGTGAGTTGATTTAGACCGTCGATGAAGCTTGGTTCAATAATAGCCGTTCGTTTGAAGGAGAGACCAACCAAGAGCCGACACCTAGCCCTAGTGACAAGGCAAGGCTCAGAAAATCGACCAAACACAGACCTGGCCAGCCAGGGTGGGCTGGGTTCGACCTGGCTCAGGGGCCAGGTCGACACCCCAGTCGACACCGTGTCGACTTGGCAGTCGACACGGGTTACCCAGGTCGACTGCCCAGTCGACCTGGCTAGCCCTAGGTCGACTGCCAAGTCGACCTGGGTGCTTTGGGCGGGAATTTTCCCGCCTTGGCCAATTGGGCCCGATTTTGAATTTTGAATTAGTTATTCTGAGCTGTTTTCTTCTGTTCGAATTTTAAACCTAATTCTGAAACTTCTGGAGGCCATATCTTAGTCATACGGACTCCGATTTTCGAAAACTCGGACTCTATTTCGCGTATTTTTCCGAGACGAACGCAATGGCGTATCCCGTTTCCCTTAATTCTTTGATTTGAAATTAATTATACTTTAATTTATGAATTTCACGGTTATAGAATACACGGGGTGTTACAAGGTTCGTATCGAAAAGGGCTTTCCAAAGAATACAAGAGATTTGAAATCTAATGGTTGGATTTGGAATTATGTCCAAATCAAATTTGGAAAAGGTCGATGTAAGTGCAGTTCGATGACGTTTATGGAAACCAATTGCACGGGCCTTGATAAAATTATTAAAAATATCGATAATTTGTGTAAAATCATAACAAATGATTTGGAAAGAATTTGTAAGAACCCATATTTTAATAACATGCTAAAACCATAAATCAAGGCAGAATTAATTTTTAAAACAAGAATCAAGGGAAACGGGTTGCGCATTGCGTTCGTCTCGAAATTCTACTTGGAAACGAGTCCGAGTTTTCGAGAAACGGAGTCCGTATGAGGGAGATATGACTCTCCGGAGTTTCAAGGATTTTCAGAACAGAAAAACAGCTCGAATTTGAATTCGAAATTCAAATTCAAATTCAAACCCCAGTGCAGATTGGGCGGGAATTTTCCCGCCCAAGACCAGGTCGACCTGGGGGTCGACACTATGGTCGACCTCCCAAGGACCAGGTCGACCCTATGGTCGACCTGGGGGTCGACCTGGTGCTGAAGCCCAGTTTTGAACCTGGGTTCATTCTGTTGTATCTGGTCTCGTTTTCAGTCTAGATTCGTCCGCCTAACCCTATATAAACAGCCCCCTAGCCCCATTCTCTTTGCACCATTCTTCTCTAACCTTATGCTGCACAAATTCTTGATGGACATGGCTTCTTTTTCTTAATTAAATTAAAATAAAACTCGAAAACTATTTCTTGAAGACTACGGCTAGGAATTGCATATTGGGGTTGTTCGACTAGAGCTTCGATTCTGCTTTCTAAATTCTTAGTCGACGATTAAGTTCTAGTTACTTTGAGATTTAAACTTGTTAATTGTAATTTGGACATGAGATAAAGTGAAATTGGACTTAAGTATGATAATCGATTCACATCTATTCTAGTTTCCATCTTGGATCTTGACATTTGGGAATATTGCTATGAAATCGGTTTGGACCTATTCATGTAGTAAATCAAACCCCTTCATGTCCGTAGTATTATCATGCCTATGATGTTGAATCAATCTATTTTTCACAAGTTTGGATTATCACCTTTATCAATACTATCACCTTATTATGCTAGATCTGTTTTAGGACTATTATTCTATATGCCAGTGATGTTATAACCAATTATCTCAAGTTATATCATGTTATATTTATCACCTTGTGCTCGTTCTTTTGCCTATCATAGTTTTGATGTTGTTCCCTTTTATTTTGGATTTGGATTTACTTGTAATTTAGATCGATTCACGTTTACGTGCGATGGGAATACGATTTGGGTATATTAGGCAAAACATGAATTGGTTATGAACATGAATCATGAACTTGATAATAGGCATAAGTTGAAACATGAAACTTGCCATGAAACTTGACACGAACTTGACATGAAACTTGAACATGGACATGAAACTAGAATGAACTTGGAAATGGCTAACTCGAGGTTGGGTTGAGTTTGCAGTGTAATTCTGCCCGGAACCGCCCGACAAATCCAGTGACTGCAAACAATAGGATCCAATGTGGGTAGTTGGTCATATCGCGCTCGAAACCCGAGGTCAGACTGAGTTGTGGTGTAATTCTACCCGGAACCGCCCGGCATATCCAGTGACCACAACAACAGGTATGATGTGAGAGTTTGGGGTGCATTAATGAATTAATGCCACATGATAGGGTTAAGTCATGAACATGAAAGACAACACTTAACCAACTTGACACAGGATTAGTGGGGTTAAGTCATGAAATTGAGAGACAACACTTAACCAACCTGACATGCTAGACTGATAAGGGTTAAGTCACGAATTTAAATGACAACACTTAACCTGCTTGGCGGAAACCCTAGCTACGCGGTCCATTTCAGCAGTAACCCACTTAGATGTATCATGGTACCCTGGAACTAGGCAGGGTGGGGCACGTTTACTGAGCTGATTGTAAGCGACCAGAATGACGGCTCAGTTGCTGCGCCAGTGTAGGTTCAGGCGGACTATGGTCGTGCACGTAGTCCGGAGTTGAAAAAGCAGGCATTGGGCATTAGTAGGTTTACCCGTGCATGCTTGATTCGTGTCGGTGGTTGGCACCATAGGGCTTGATACACCCTATGGTGGACCTAGCACAGGTGACTACACTCGTGATAGGGCCATATGACACAGACACATGACGAGCTAGAACCTGTAGGGAGCCGATCGATTAATGGATCATTCCGTAGGACCCCGAAATGGGTCATTTCATGATATTGGGCCAAGGGATCATTTCATGGTTAATATATAACATGGGTTTGGGATACTAGTACAGTTGGTGCAGCGAACCTTGAATATGTGATGCTATACTTGATTTATACTTGAATTATCATGCTATCTTAGTCTATCTTGCCCATCTTGTCATCATCCTTATGTTTACTTTCAGTTTATACATGTCATGTTACCTTTACCTGTTTTTAAGCTGAAAGTCACTAGGACTTACCAGTCTTTATGACTGACCCGTTTTCTTTCGCCTCTTTTTCTTTCGTTCCCCCCCGGTTCTCAGGGTGGAAACTCTAGCACTTAGCTTGGATTTCGCTTGCTTTCGGTTCAGCTCATGTACGGTTTGATCTTGAGGTATGCTATGGTTGCATTTCTTCTACCTTTGGGGAATTAAGCTACTTTTGTTGTTTTAAGATTTATGCTTCTTTATTTATTCAAGGCAGAACTTGTTGTAATGAAAATGGATAGTTGGTACTTTGGATGTAAGAGGTTTTGACTCTTTTTGAAAGTAATGAAATTTAGCTTTTGATTCTTCCGCTGTTTTATTTATGTTATGTCTTGTAATATTTCTATGATTGTTTACCTCGATAATGCTCCTCCAAAACTAGTGCATTCCCTTTGTGAGTGACCCTAGCAGAGGTAGGGTGTTACACTTGGTATCAGAGCAAAAGGTTACCAGAATGGGCAAATGTTTTTAAAACTTTCTAAAACTATTTTCAAAACCGTTTACAAAGAAGCATTTTTCAAGAAAAGTTTTGGTTTTATTTAAAGGCTATTCCCCAAAAGCCATTAGCACTATCCTTTGTTTCCTCGTTTTGAATCTCTTCTTTTTCATTTCAGCATGTCTGGGAATCTTAACCTTCCAGAGGGTGTGCCAATACCTGGCTAGTTCAGGAGGTACTTAGAGGCTAGGGCCAACGATGCAGGCCCAACAGATATTTCTCCTCCAGCTGCAGCGGTTCCTCCTCCTCCTCCTCATGCAAATGCTTTCTCAAAGATCTGTAGAGATTTTAGGGTCATGGGTGGAAAATATTTAAAGGGAACTGAATCATTCGTAGAAGCGAGGAACTGGCTCAAAGAAACTGAGGATCTGTTCGTTATCTTCGAGGTGGACGATAGGCAGAAGGTACAGTTGGCAGTATGGTTGCTCAAAGACGAAGCTTCCAATTGATGGGAGTCACTAATGCTGAAAGGCCTGTTGACACATGGATGGATTTCAGGATAAGGTTTGAGATGAAATTCCTCTCACAAGCTGAACGAAATCTACAGCTGGAAAAGTTCTTATCTCTTAAGCAAGGAAGTATGAAGGTCAAGGAGTACGTCAATCAATTCAATCAACTGGCCCGATTTGGACTGGACTTAGTGAATACTCCTCATAAGAAGGCTCTCCGTTTTGTCAAGGGATTGAATGAGCCACTTCATAGCTTGGCTATGACCCACATACCTATGGGGGCTACTTACGAAAGGTTAGTAGACATGGCACTCTTAAGTGAGGAAGACAAGGGCAAGAATGAGGCAAAAGCAGAAGTGCCTCAAGATAAGAAGGGGAAGGGTCACAGAACATGAAGACTGATCCAAAGAAAGGCGGGAAGAACAACAGACCCCGTGAAAAGAGAAAGTATAATTTCTGTGGAATTCCTGGACATCTGGTTAAAGACTGCAGGAAGGAGAAAAGGAAGATGGGTGGCAATTTCCACTGTGGTGAGACAGGACACATGGCTAAGGTCTGCCCAAGGAAGCAAGGGCAGGGAGCTGGACCTTCTTCTGGAGGACAAGTCCATGCTCTCATGGTACCTCCGCAAGAATGAGTTAGAAATATTTCTGTCGAAAGTTTAGTCTATCTTTTTGATCATCCTGTTCGAACCTTGTTTGATTTTGGCACATCGCATACTTTTATTTCTTCTGATATTGTTGAAACTATGCACCTAAGTACTAGTCTAGTTGAGGATCCCGTTATTGTTTCAAATCCAATTGGTGGCTCCGCTCATTTATCTATGATTTGTGAATTTGAGGATTTCTATCTTAAGCGTAGAATTCACGTGTAATGCTTATGTTCTCGGATTTATGGGATACGATTTGATTCTAGGCATGGACTGGCTGTCCAATAATGGAGCCATTCTCGATTGTGAACGAAGGGTTGTTAGGCTCATGACTCGCCTTGGTAATACCCTTGAAAATTCTTGTAACCCTATGGGTCCTGTCATGTTATGTTATCTAGAATCTCTTGACTCGTCTATCGATGATTTGCAATCAGTAAGGGTAGTCCGAGAATATCCCGATGTATTTGATGAGGTTAAAGCCCCTAAACACGAGATAGATTTCCGTATATATCTTGTTGATAATGCTAAGCCAGTTGCATTGCCCGTTTGACACATGGCCCCGCCAGAGAGAAAAGTGCTTAGTAAGCAAGTTAAGGAGTTGCTTGAGAAAAATTTCATTAGGCGAAGCATTTCTGAATGGGGTGCTCCGGTGGTATTCGCTACTAAGGCGGATGGTTCGCTTCGTCTATGCGTAGATTATCGTGAGTTAAACAAGCCGACTAAGAAGAATAGATACCCACTATCGAGAATCGACGACTTGTTCGACTAGCTTGTAGGAGTGTCTGTTTTCTCTCAACTCGATCTAGCTATAGGATTCCATCAGCTTAGAGTGGCTGAGGATAGCATTGACAAGACTGCGTTTAGGACTCCGGATGGTTTCTTCGAATGGCTCGTCATGCCGTTTGGTTTGACGAATGCACCTGCTTACTTCGTTGATTTAATGAGCAGGGTGTTTTGAGAGTTCCTTAACAAGTCTGTGGTGGTCTTCGTGGACAATCTTTTGATCCTCTCAAAGGATGAGGAAGAACATGCTAGACATCTCAAGGAAGTCATGGATACGCTTAGAGCACACGAGTTAAAGGCTAAGTTCTCCAAGTGTCATTTTTGAGAAAAGAAGTTCGGTTTCTTGGACATGTAGTTTCTAAGCAGGGTATAGCTGTGGACCCCGCAAAGGTAGCTGCGGTGCAAGACTAGAAAGTTCCTAAGAACGCAACGGAAGTGAGAAGCTTTCTCAGTTTGGCGGGATACTATAGGAAGTTCATTAAGGACTTCGCTAAGATTTCAGCCCCTCTTACTAGGTTAACGAAGAAGAACCTAGCTTTTGCGTGGGACATAGAGTGTGACATTGCTTTTCAAAGGCTTAAGAGAGCCCTTACCACAGCTCCAGTTTTGGCATTACCCGACGGAGGTAAGATGTTTACGGTGTACAAAGATGCGTGCGGCACGGGATTAGGCGCTGTCCTAATGCAAGAAGGGAAAGTGATATGCTACGGGGGTAGACAACTTAAAGTTCATGAGAAAAACTATCCCACACATGACTTGGAATTGGCCGCGATTGTTTTTGCGCTTAAGTCTTGGCGCCACTATCTTCTAGGTGAGAAATTCGAGTTGTATACTGATCACAAATCGCTTAAGTACCTCTTTTCGTAAAAAGATTTGAATCTAAGGCAACAGAGGTGGATGGAATTCTTGGCATCGTATGACTTCGATATAGCTTATACCCCTGGCAAGGGTAACATGGTGGCGGATGCGCTAAGTAGGAAAAGGTTGACTTTGAGTCCTTTGTTTGTTGAAAGGAAAAGTCTAGAGTTTATAGCAACCTTTGATTTCACACCTGTTGTTGAGTCGTTGGCTAGCACGTTAGCATCTCTTGAGTTAAGGCCTACGCTTCTAGACCAAGTAGGGACTTCACAGAAGGAAGACCCATAGATAGTCGAGATGATAGACAAGTTGATTAGAGGTGAGATGTCAAGTCACCTCAATAGGTATGCCATAGATGACAAGGGATGGCTAAGGTGTGATGGTAGACTATGTGTCCCACAAGTGGGAGACAAAGTAAAGAGAGTTCTCGAAGAGGCGCATCACTCGAAGATGACTATACATCCCGGAGGGGATAAAAATGTACAAGGATATGAAGCGCATTTTCTTTTGGAACGGAATGAAAAAGGACGTGGCAGAATTCGTTTCTAAGTGCATGGTGTGCCAACAAGAAAAGGCGGAGTCGAAAAAGCCCGGTGGGCTATTGCATCCTTTGGAGGTTCCGCTGTGGAAATGGGAGAGTGTCTCGATGGATTTCGTGGATGGATTGCCTAGGTCAAGGAAGGGCAATACTAGCATATGGGTTATAGTAGATAGACTCATGAAGAGCGCTCACTTCATTCCTGTGAAGAGCAAGAGGACCGCATCATGGCTAGCATCTATGTACCTTCGAGAAATAGTACGGTTGCACGAAGTTCCTTCTAGTATAGTTAGCGATCGTGACCCGATTTTCACTAGCGAATTTTGGAATAGTTTACAAGAAGCAATGGGTACACGACTAAGTTTAAGCACGGCCTATCACCCACAGACGGATGGACAAACCAAAAGGGTAAATAGGGTACTAGAGGATCTTTTGAGACTATGCATTCTAGACTTTGGTGGTACTTGGGAAGATCACCTACCTCTCGTTGAGTTCGTGTATTATAATAGTTACCAAGCTAGCATAGGAATGACACCATTCGAAGCTTTATACGGAAGACCATGCAAGTCACCAAGGTGGGAGTCGACAGACAAGCTCATACTTGGACCAGACATGATACGGGACACTTCCGAGAAGGTTGAGTTGATACGAAGACGGATGAAAATGGCCCAAGATAGACAGAAATCTTACGCGGACAAGAGAAGGACAGACCTAAAGTTCAAAGTCGGAGATATGGTCTTTATAAAAGTTTCCCCTTTACGCAATTTGGTTCTATTTGGAGCGGTTGGAAAGTTAGCACCGAGGTTCTTCACAACACCAAATATGCCATTTTGTAACACTTTTTGCACTCCATTTTCTCACAATTATTATCGTGATCAAATTATCATGGTTATTTCTGTGATACTATGTTATCACGGTTATATCTGTGATATCACCTGAGCTTTTCGCAACTTAATGGATAGAATAGTCATTTCATTTTTACTCTTACTTTCATGCTTCAGTGTCCACTATCTTAGGGCTTTTTCGCTTATCGCCGCCTCCACTCCTCTGCCTCAAATTGGAGCCGCCTTCATCAACGTCTCCGCTTCTGCCCCAAATTGGAGCCGCCTTCTTCTATCCATTTGCTTCCGCGTCATTCTAGTTAAGGTATGTTTCTTAATCTCAGATTTAGATTGTACATTATTACTATCGTCCTGTCGCCCCTTTCTTATTTCTTTGATTCAATATTAAATAATTATTTGGATAGATCGACATCGTCTTATAGTTTTTTTCTTCTCAATATTACATCTTTATCTGTATTTGTTGTCTGTCAATATTAGTATGTTCCCATGTCTTTCACCCATTATAGTTATCTATGATGCCTAAAATCTTCCACTTACTTTCAGTTTGGATGAAAATTTCACCATATCGATATCCTTGCAATGAGCTTAAATAATTTCCAAAAGTTGCTTCTGGAATCAATCAGGTAAAATTAGTTTTGTTTTTGTCTGGTAATTTTTCAAGTTTGAAATTAGAATATTGTTAAATATATATTTTGACGCTTGATTCATTTTATGCAGCAACTTGCTTGAATTATGCTGTTTTGCATGCTAGGTATGTTTAGATTCTTTCAATCTATATGTTTTCACCTATAGATTTTATGAACTATGATAAGACAACCATTTCAATCTAGTCTATTTGTTCCTTAATTTTTTCAATTATTTCCTTTTATTGGATGTAATCTAGGTGGTAGCCTAACATGCAAAAAATCAAAGCTCGCTAGAACCATGGAAGCATGCGAAGGAATTAGTGAGGTATGTGTTCATAGTTAGTCTGTCAAATTTTCTTGAAACAAGTATTCATGCATCTTTGGCTCAAGCTCACAATTTCTAATATAGTTTGTAACACTGTAATTTTTAATATTATATCTAATTTATACGTGGAAAGTTTAACTACAATTTCAGAAAAAGATAATGCAATTAGGCCTGATTTAGTGATATATAAAGATATAAGTTTTGTTAAAACAAAGTGACTTGCAATTTGGTTTATTTTTTTTTCAATTGAAATGGAAAATATTTTGCTAAGGAGCAACAAAATGACTTGATAAGTGATGAATTCAACGAAATATGAGAAGTTATTTTAAGTGTATTGCAAATTTCCTTCTTTCCTTTTAATGAATCGGCAGTTACAAATTGCTACTGTATCTTTCAATTAGAAATTTATTTCTTGCAATAAATGAAATGTGTTAAGCATATATGCATATTGTTTTATTTTGGCCTAAATTTGTGTTGTTGACTCATATTATATTGAATGTTTGCACTATATACTCTTTGTAAGCAAATTTTTAGTTAGAAAGTGGATCAGAATAAATTTTATAAGTAGGTTTTAAGTTAGAAAGTGGATCAGAATAAGTCTTATAAGCAGGTTTTAAATTCTTAATATTCTGCTATTACATCTTTATCCATATTTGTTGTTTGCCAGTATTAGTTTACCGCATGTTCCCATGTTGTTCGCCCATTATATGATGCCTAAAATCTGCCATTTCAGTTTGGATGAAATTTTCACCATATCCATATCCTTGCAATGAGCTTAAATAATTTCCAAAATTTTCTTCTGGAATCAGTCAGGTAAAATTATTTCTGTTTTGTCTAGTAATTTTCAAGTTTGAAATTAGAATATTGTTAAATATATATTTTGATGCTTGATTCATTTTATACAACAACTTGCTTGAATAATGTTGTTTTGCATGCTAGGTATGTTCAAATTATTTCAATCTATATGTTTTTCAATTGTAGATTTTATGAATTGTGATAAGACTCCATTTCAATCTAGTTAATTTGTTCCTTAATTTTTTCCAGTTATTTCCTATTGTTGGATGTATCCTACCTAGGTGGTATCTTAACATGAAAAGTTATTTCAAGTTTATTGCAAATTTCCTTCTTCCTTTTACAAAATGACTTGATAAGTGATGAATTCAACGAAATATGAGAAGTTATTTCAAAGTTTATTGCAAATTTCCTTCTTTCCTTTTAATGAATTGGAGTTACAAATAGCTATTGTATCTTTCGAATAGAAATTTATTTCTTGCAATAAATGAAATACATTAATCATATATGCATGTTGTTTTATTTTGGCCTAAATTTGTGTTGCTGACTCGTATTATATTGAACATTCGCACCATAAACTCTTTGTAAGCAAGTTTTAGGATAGTCCAACTAACAAAAGCATTGGCTAACAGATCTATTTACCTTCATCTTCTCAAAGTAAGATTTTCACAAGCACTGCTACTCCAAGTACGATTGTCTTGTGTTCTTTGGCCAATCGTTGGCTGGAACTTTGAGCTACAGCAAACATTAAAGATTTCATGGATTTGAGCAAGAAGAGTTTTTTTTTTTGCTACATATTAAGGTATCTTTAATGTTAGTCATGTTATAGGTATTTTTGTTTCGAAGTTATATTGTTTGGCAGCTTGTTAAAGGTATATTAGTTTGATTGCCTAATGCAAAATTAAACAAAATTTCTGCTTTTTCACTAGAATTTGTAATTCGTAGGTGTTGGGTATTTGCTAAAGTTAAATTGAAGAAATAAAAATTTTGGTGCAGGAAAATAAATATTAATTTTACAAATAAATTTACTTGAAATATTCTTTCCAAGCTTACAGCTTCTAACTAACTTCAAATGCTTGAAACTCATTTGCTCCAATGTATATTGAATACCAAATTGTTCTATTATATTATGTTGTCCTTTAATTTCTTTCCATGGTAACATTTACTGTTTGTTTAAATATCTTAACTATTCCATTTAATATATAAAATAAGGGAAACATATCCTTTTGATAAGAAATATAAGATAAATACATATATATCATATGCACTATTGCATTTCAAAAATAGTTCCTCCTTTCACACTTGTTTGTTACGGCTTTACTTATTCTTTTCTAAATTAATTGCTTTGTCAAAATTTGAAATTAAAGAAACAGAGAAAGGAAAGAGAAAAGCCAAACAAACAAAATGTAAATTTTTTATTCTGATTAAAACAAAAGAAAATTAAAATAGAATGAAACCAATACAAATTTCTTCAAGTGGAACATTAAGATGCTTGTAACAGTAAAAGGATCCATACATACACACACACACACTCTCTCTCTCTCTTTCAAAACAAAGAGTAGGCATGATCATGTTCAGCCTATTTGTTACAATTGAGCTAGATTTAAAACAACATTATTATGCCGAAGTAGCTTTTCACCACATTTTATTAATTAATTTTTGAAACAATGAAATATTTTGATCAAGGCTATTCATGGCTCTTCAACCAAACATCACTGCATTTGGAAATTATGGTGTTGCATTCTCTATAGTCATTAAGCTTCTTACGAGCCCTATTGTTATTGATGCAACCACCATTTGCAATTAGCTTCATGGTGTTCTAATAAATTTTGCCATTGTTCAGGTGTAATCACAACTCTATTGTGCTTCTGAAATATGAATTACATATAAATGTTTTGAAATTACAATGATGCTCTAGTTTTTTTAAAACCGCTATTAATCTGCAGGAAACACCACCACATGGAATTGTATCTTTTGTATTTACAAAGGAGTACACTTGTCATAAAAACATCCTTGATATGGCACATCAAACAAACTAGCCTTTACCTATGCACATATATTTTAGTGTTAATCAAACTACCTGTTTATACTGCTGCTATTCTCAGAAAAGGTAATATGAACATTACTTGTCAATTTAGTGTCTGCTCAAATTGACCTTGAATGCTTGGGAGTTTCCTCATTTGAGTTTTATATATTCTTTTTGTCATTTTTTATTAATGTTTTGTTTATCTGTAGCTCGATTATGCTCTGGACAGACATAGTTTTTATTTTGAAAATATAAATGAACTTCTATAAATTTGAGTAGTGTATATAGTTGATTTTGTTTTACTTGAGACAATAATCCGTGCAATCTAATACTCTGAGCAAGATATGCTTCTATGCAGGACAAACAGAGGAGAGTGGGTTGTAACATAAGGTCAAGGGAATGTTCTCGACAGGAGTTGCTGAACCTGCGATGCTGGAAAAAATTGGGCAGTAGTTGATGTAATTGATGGGCTGCAAAGTTAATGTGGTAGGTGGTGGTGGAGAAGGAACTGGCTGCAAACTGTAAGGACAGAGAACCACTTGCAGTTGATGTAGCAGGTAGTTCCATTTAATTTAATGTTGCTATTTATATAATTTTCTAATTAATGAATTGCTTTTCTCTAGATTGATGCATCATGTCCTTTTTATGTAAGTTGTCTTAGTGGAAAGATTATTAATAGTCAAGATTTCACTAGTTCATGCATGATCAATAAGTTACCTGAGAGTGTACATGTGGTACATATATAATAATACATAAAGCATCCTTATTATTTATAAGATTGGCAACAAAAAATTTGACAGTCTTAGGAAAGCACTATCCTCTGCTTTTACTTATGGAGGATACCTTTCGTACAGTTACATCCCATTATATAGAGTTTGCTGCGTAAATTGTAGAGAAATCATCTGACTTGTGGTAATAAAATGTTTGTATTTTAAACAACTTATTTAAAATACTTCATTACCAAATTAATGTACTATAATCTCACAAATTATCTCAAATATCACTTTATTAACCATCCACAACAGTGAAAGAACACCATGAAAAACACCAGAAATGGCTGTTCGATTTAATTCCTGCTCTTATCATAATAACAATCATTCTTTACTTTATTTTCAAACCAAAACAGCCTGTTATTGTCGCTACTCCAATTCATCTCATATACTTCGACTTTGAAATTGGCCCAAAGTTAGTTCTAACATCATAATCGGTGTCGATGTGTTTCTCTATAATCCAAATTTGGTGTGTTTCACTAATGACCTGTCAGTTGTTAGTCTTCTACCATGGTGTGTTAGTAAAAGAGGCTTTTGTGCCTTCAAGGATGCTTGGGAAGCGAGCCACAAAAGGTATAGGAAGTTGTCGAAATCTTAGTGGATAGAGTAATATCTATCCTCTATTCTTGGATGATGTTACTGACAGAGTAATAAACCAACACTATTCTTTCATGGAAGGTTTGATTATGCTGTTTTTCTTATAGCAATCTCTGAAAGACCATCTATAATGTTAGGTTTAAACCAACACTAATTGTTAATTTCAAAGACCGGTTTGGTTACATTTTGTTGTATGCGTACATGCTTTGATTTTATGTCAGTACAAGTACATCATAGATTGTAATGATATGAAATGTTCCCTGTGCATCTATTCCCCAATTGCACTGTATTTTATAGCAAATTAATCTGTTTTTTAGCAGCATCATTGTTGGAGCTTTGATCCTTTACGGCTTATGTATTGTCGCATTTTCTCACTATAGGGAAACCAAAGTGTTAACAGATGGTAACAACTGATAGTGGTAAGGCACTGATTGCATGTGGAATTGTTATCTTTGTCTTTAACAGTGGTAACAGCTACTTCTTTTACAATAAATTTAACATTAAGTACATATAAATAACATGTTAATGTTGTCTTATTGTTGCAGCACGTGGTAGGTTTCCTTTGAAGGGAAACTCTTGTTTGCATTATAGGTACACTGAATTTATTGTTTGATTCTTATATAGCCCAATCTCATTTGGACAATTATTGAATTTTTTTATTTTTATTTTCCTTTGTTTAGAGAGGGAAATATATTTCATTTTGTAAAGAGTCAAAGGACATAAGATTAAGTTTGCTGCAATCATAGATTGAATTTAATTATTATGGCTACTTTGCAGTCATAATATTAAGTGCATATTTTTAATTTTAGAATCACAAGAGACCCAAAATATTTTGCATTTTCATAATTATTGTTAAAAGAGTACTAAATTGCCTGCCCACCTGTTAATTTGTGGATAAGTGGATGGAGCATAAACAACTTGATCAGTCAATACATAATATCTAGATATCTAAGACAAAATGCGGGGGAGAATTGAGCCAGCCACATCACCATGTGGTGCTGCTGCGCCTCTGCTGTGGTGTAGTGCACCATACGAATTACTTATGATTTCTATTTTTTAAAAGAAAAGTTTGTTTCCATTTTTGGTAAATCAAAATAATAACACTAATATTTAATATTGTCTTACTGGAAACAGGTTCAACATGATAAAACTGCATTGGTGTTATGCTTTCTACAACAAAAAATGAAGGTAACTTGCGTTCAGTCAGATCCTAGAAGCTGTCAAGGTATTATAATGACATTATAGATTCATATAAGGCAGTGTTGTACTTGCACTTACCCTACCTTGTGTTATAGATTTGCTTACAATGACAATTCAATAACGGTGGAAGGTGTAGATATTAGAGATGCAAGACCGAATTCATAAGACGTACGTTGAAGCTTATTTTAAAATTTGTGATGTATGTTAGTGATGTATTTAACTTGCGATATTTTGTAGGAGATATATGTACGTTTTCTATTTTAGATATTGTGTATTGACTACTTGCATCTAGAATGGAATCAATATTTATTGCTATGAAAAACTTATTATTGTGTATGTAACTTGCATTATTGTTGTGTATCTAACTAATGTTAGTGTTAAATATATATGTCTACATCCTAGTTTCAATTGAAATAGATGTTAATGTGTATCATTGACTAGCATGGGAACAATAGTATGAAGTGTGGAATCAGTCATGGTTATAAGGGTTAGGGAATAACATGTAAATAATGGTTAAAACCATGAGCAATTTGATTTAAGTAACATTTATAACTGTTAATATTTATTTTATACTCACGCTTATAACCGTGAGCAATTCAATTTAACTAACACTTATAACTGTTGGTACTTATTTTCCACTCACGCTTATAACCATGAGTAAATAACAAGTTAGTCACAGTTATAACCGTGATAATATCCGTTACAAAAATCACCCACGCATCTTGCGTAAACGGTTATAACCGTTAGGAATATGATTCCTCACGGTTATAAGTGTGACAATCAAGCCTTTATGGTGTTGTGCTTAGGACCATTCCCTATCATCGAGAGGATTGGACAGATGGCCTATAAGGTAGAGTTACCCGAGAGGCTGGCCGGAGTACACAATGTCTTCCACGTTTCGCATCTCCGAAAGTGCTTACATGAGTCTGCTGAAGTGGTTGAGCCAAGCATCCTTAAAGGCGTATAAGTGGAGAAGGAAGCAACATTGAGGCGAGTTCCAATTCATATCTTAGGAACGGAGATCAAGAAGCTAAGGAATCGAGAAGTCAAGCTAGTTAAAGTACAGTGGAGTGGAGCCCAAGAAGACGCAACTTGGGAAACCGAAGAGAAGATACGCTCGCTATACCCATTTCTTTTTTTGGGTACTTTCTCGATCTCTTTTTCCTATAAGTTTACATACCTTCGTATCATGTACATGCTTTTGCTATCCATGTTTGTCTTGTTATCTTCTCGATCCTATCTTGAGAACCTTAGGTAGAACCCTTTTGGATGTAAACATGTAATTGAAACATGCTATGGTTGATGATTGCAAGTGGTTGCAACTGGTTGCTAGTGGTTGCTCGTGGTTGCATAACACACATTAGGCACTAGATCGGCTCAGTCACAGATCTCATATAGCATATGCATGGGTGCTCATACTTGTATATGGATGGAAACATGATATGCTATCATTTGGATGTTGCATATGAATGAATGTTTGTGCACTCATGTATAGATTATAAAGTATGTTAGGAATTTGCATACATGTTGGACTCATTACACTAACATATTTTGCATTAAGGAGGTTTACTGAATCCGTAACCGCCTGATCTTTTGCATTAGATAAGTACATATACACACACTCTTGCATAAATTCATATAGCATTAGAAATCTTTTAAGGACAATGGTTTCCTGTGGATGATGGTTGAGTAGATGGTTGATTGGATGATAGGATTCATTCTTCTTAACTTGAAGATTTCGGGGGCGAAATCCTTTAAGGAGGGGAGAATGTAACAACCCGTATTTTAATAACATGTTAAAACCATAAATCGAGGCAGAATTAATTTTTAAAACAAGAATCAAGGGGAATGGGTTGCGCCATTGCGTTCGTCTCGAAATTCTTCTTGGAAACAAGTCCGAGTTTTTGAGAAACGGAGTTCGTATGAGGGAGATATGACCCTCCGAAGTTTCAAGGATTTTCAGAACAGAAAAACAGCTCGAATTTGAATTCGAAATTCTAGTTCAAACTTCAGCGCAGAGTGGGCGGGAATTTTTCCGCCCAGGACCAGGTCGACCTGGGGGTCGACACTATGGTCGACCTCCCAGGGACCAGGTCGACCCTATGGTCGACCTGGGGGTCGACCTGGTGCTGAAGCCCAGTTTTGAGCCTGGGTTCATTCTGATGTATCTGGTCTCGTTTTCAGTCTAGATTCGTCCATCTAATCCTATATAAACAGCCTCCTAACCCCATTCTCTTTGCACCATTCTTCTCTAACCTTATGCTGCACAAATTCTTGATGGACATGGCTTCTTCTTCTTAATTAAATTAAAATAAAACTCGAAGACTATTTCTTGAAGACTATTTCTTGAAAACTATTTCTTGAAGACTACGACTAGGAATTGCATATTGGGGTTGTTCGACTAGAGCTTCAATTCTGCTTTCTAAATTCTTAGTCCACGATCTGTAAGTTCTAGTTACTTTGAGATTTAAACTTGTTAATTGTAATTTGGACATGAGATAAAGTGAAATTGGACTTAAGTACGATAATCGATTCACATCTATTCTAGTTTCCATCTTGGATCTTGACATTTGGGAATATTGCTATGAAATCAGTTTGGACCTATTTATGTAGTAAATCAAACCCCTTCATGTCCGTAGTATAATCGTGCCTGTGATGTTGAATCAATCTACTTTTCACAAGTTTGGATTATCACCTTTATCATGATATCACCTTATTATGCTAAATCTGTTTTGGGACTTTATTCTATATGTCAGTGATGTTATAACCAATTATCTCAAGTTATATCATGCTAGATTTATCATCTTGTGCTCGTTCTTTTTCCTATCATAGTTTTGATGTTATTCCCTTTTATTTTGGATTTGGATTTACTTGTAATTTAGATCGATTCACGTTTACGTGCGATGGGAATACGATTTGGGTAGATTAGGCAAAACATGAATTGGTTATGAACATGAATCATGAACTTGATAATAGGCATAAGTTGAAACATGAAACTTGGCATGAAACTTGCCATGAAACTTGACACGAACTTGACATGAAACTTGAACACGGACATGACACTAGAATGAACTTGAAAATGGCCAACTCGAGGTTGGGTTGAGTTTGCAGTGTAATTCTTCCCGGAACCACCCGACAAATCCAGTGACTGCAAACAATAGGATCGAATGTAGGTAGTTGGTCATATCGCGCTCGAAACCAGAGGTCAGACTGAGTTGTGGTGTAATTCTGCCCGGAACCGCCCGACATATCCAGTGACCACAACAACAGGTCTGATGTGAGAGGTTGGGGTGCATTAATGAATTAATGCCACATGATAGGGTTAAGTCATGAACATGAAAGACAACACTTTACCAACTTGACACAAGATTAGTGGGGTTAAGTCATGAAATTGAGAGACAATACTTAACCAACCTGACATGCTAGATTGATAAGGGTTAAGTCATGAATTTAAATGACAACGCTTAACCTGCTGGACGCAAACCCTAGTTACGCGGTCCATTTCAGCAATAACCCACTTAGATGTATCATGGTACCCTGGAACTAGGCAGGGTGGGGCATGATTACTGAGCTGATTGTAAGCGACCAGAATGACGGCTGAGTTGGTGCACCAATGTAGGTTCAGGTAGACTATGGTCGTGCACATAGTCCGGAGTTGAAAAAGCAGGCATCGGGCATTAGTAGGCTTACCTGTGCATGCTTGATTCGTGTCAGTGGTTGGCACCATAGGGCTTCATACACCCTATGGTGGACCTAGCACAGGTGACTACATTCGTGATAGGGCCGTATGACACAGACACATGATGAGCTAGAACCTGTAGGGAGCCGATCGATTAATGGATCGTTCCGTAGGACCCCGAAATGGGTCATTTAATGATATTGGGCCAAGGGATCATTTCATGGTTAATATATAACATGGGTTTGGGATACTAGTACAGTTGGTGCAGCGAACCTTGAACATGCGACGCTATACATGATTTATACTTGAATTATCATGCTTTCTTTGTCTATCTTTCCCATCTTGTCATAATCCTTATGTTTACTTTCAGTTTATACATGTCATGTTACCTTTACCTGTTTTTAAGCTCAAAGTCACTAGGACTTAACAGTCTATATGACTGACCTGTTTTCTTTCGTCCCCCCCGATTCTCAGGGAGGAAACTCTAGCACTTAGCTTGGATTTCGCTTGCTTTCGGTTCAACTCATGTACGGTTTGATCTTGAGCTATGCCATGGCTGCATTTCTGTTACGTTTGGGAAATTAAGCTACTTTTGTTGTTTTAAGATTTATGCTTCTTTATTTATTCAAGGCAGAACTTGTTGTAATGAAAAAGGATAGTTGGTATTTGGATGTAAGAGGTTTTGACTCTTTTTGAAAGTAATGAAATTTAGCTTTTGATTCTTCCGCTGTTTTATTTATGTTCTGTCTTGCAATATTTCTGTGATTGTTTACCTTGATAACGCTCCTCCAAAACTAGTGCATTCCCTTTGTGAGTGACCCTAGCGGAGGTGAGGTGTTACAGAATTGGAATGCAAAATTCCAATATTTGAAAGGATAAAAATATAATTTTATCGAAATGGATGAGTTATGAGCTTGATTTGAAATCCAATAATTTTTAAATAAATAAATTGGATTTGTGAATGGTTTTAATATAACCAGAAATTTCCAATATAAAAACTGGAATGGATTTGGATCGAAAGTATCTTCGGAATATTTCGATACTGGATTCCGTGACTATACGGATATTGTGGAGGAATATGGAAGATATAAATATCGTTATTCCAATACGATATTTGTTGGTTTCCGAATTTGATATTGAATATAAGCCGATATATTTTCTATTCAGACCCTTGTAATTAATATCAAATTGGATTGTGGGTTTGTCGTGAACTGTGTCTTCAGTAACACTGTTCTTAAACCCAGTTGAGAAAAAAATATAAATCTTTCTATTAAGATTTAATGATGTTTACCAATTAATTAACATTTAATTAGAATTAAATTGAAATTGGTTTTTGGGTTTATCGTGAACGATGTTTTAAATAACACTTGTACTTTAACCCGATTAACAATGGAATGAGATTTTGGGTTTGTCGTGAATGGTATCTTTAATAATACTGTTCTTAAACATAATGGAGTTAAGAAAATTAGAAACTGACTGGAGATTAGCTAAGTTGAATGGTTTCCTGGGTATTGATCTGATGTTGGTTTCGGCCTTCGGGATTAATACTTAGGGAATTGATCTCTTACTAAATTACGGTTAGAGACTGATGGGATGGGGTCTTCAGTAACACTGTTCTTAGACCCAGTGTGAAAAGAATAAATCTTTTAATCAAGATTTAAAGAAGAATTACCAATTAATTAACATTTAATAGGAACTGAAAATGGGATGTGAATTGGGTTTATTGTGAACTGTGTTTTTAACGACATTCGTTCTTTGACCCGATTTACAGTGAAATGTGATTTGGAATTTATAAATCTTTTTATTAAGATTTAGATGGGAATTTTCCAAAGTAAAGTTTTCCAATTTAATATATTTAAAATATTAAATTGGAATTGAATGGAATTCGATTGATAATAGTCGAACTGAACTCCTATGGAGGAATACTGTTAATACATATGGAATTTAAAAGGCTTCGCCGTTGTTCCATTTATATTATTAGTCGGATACGGGAATTTATATCGATTATATATTGATTTGTTTTTTCGTGAAGATTCCATAATTATTGGAATGTGATTTGGGTTTATCGTGAACTATGTTTTAAATGACATTAGTTCTTTAACCTGATTAAAGGCAGGATTACATGTCTGTCATTGTATTTCGAATTATATGGTTAATCTCTGCTAAATATATATCGGTTTGGTAGTGGAGAATTTGTTCTCTTGCTTAACACCCTCGTGTAGATTGTCGATGCGGCATGTTGGAGTTTCCAAAGTTAAATAATCATTAATACTGATTTTTGGGAAGATTAAAACAAAGTGGAATTTTAATTAATTTTTAATTAGATTGAAATGTGAATTGATAATTTTAATTATCAAATTTGAGAAATGATCGAGAATGGAGTATCACTAGTTTTGCTCCAAGCGATAGTTAAATCTTTAATTAGATATGAACGGGAAATGGTAATTAATTTTATCAATAACACCGTGGTGTTAGTTATGGAGTAATACCAGTTTTCCTCCATGGGATGAATAGGTTGGGATTGGGAAATTAAATAAATGATTATTTCGGTAAGGTGCGTTAATCCCGACTAGTTTGGAAAACCTTAATATGGTTTGAATAATATCCAAAGGAAGATTAAAGAATAAATTTTAAAGAATTTATCTTTGATAAAATTAATGGGAACATATCCCTAAGGATGTGAGTATTTGAATAAAAGAATATTCTGAATTGGAATAAGGCGTATGTTTTGTTTTTATAGCACTTGTTTATCGTATACGTGAGTTATTCGGAAAGGCCGGGTTTATACCCATTCGGAATAACATATTCGACGATACGTCGACGATGAAGACGGTGGTTGAAGACTGGTGGTCTTCACATCATTTGGATGATTACTGATGTCTTGATTGGGCCCAAGACGAGGTAATAAGTGGTGATCGTCCAGACGTACTTGGAGATCGACCGGATATGCGAGGACCTCTCTCCTGTATTGGACATATGGGATGAGGAATAAGGTGCCTCCGGTTTCGTTCAGACCCAGAACGAACTTGTAAATGGATGTGTGTCTGACATTGGATTTTATTCTATGTTGATTGATCTCTATTAAATATATATCTTTTTGGTGGGGAGAATTTATTCTCTTGCTTAACGCCCTTTTCTGAGACGTACGAGCTCAGAGGTTATATATCGATAGACATCGGTCGCATGGCATGAATTGCCTGTGTGGCATGCTGAGATGCAGTGATCAAGGCTTTTGTTGAAAAGAAGAGTCTTGTGGTTGATGATCAAAGCACAGCTTTAATATAGCGTTGCTTTGTGTATAACATTGATTCGCGAGCCTCCCACCTTGGTATGAGTAAAAATAAGGACTGTTGGGAGAACATGATGTTTCTTTCTATCTATGGGAGGTGTCAGGGTTTTGCATGCCCTGACATTGTTATATTTTTACCTATATGGTTGTTGGATTGTGAGGCGCCTCGGATATATCGGTCTCTTCGGAGTCGATGGATAAAGGTCCTATAGGACCGGGAAACGTGTGTTCAGGAATTGCCAATCCTCAAACGTAAGGGAGGACCGGCCCAACCGATCCAAGGGTTCTCTTCGGAGAGTCCTGAGACATTGGATAGAGTGTCTCGAAGCAATGAGGAGCCATCCCTGGCCTCGAATCATGACGGAAATCCAATTTCCAATACGTGACATTTGGTTTTATTTATAGAGCCTAGTATGGCGACATAGTGGGATGGGGCACTATGCCGTCTATGATTGATACATTTATATTTGAAGTTGGTTTCATACACTTTGCACTATAATAGCATCAAAATGATTTGTTTTAAATGTACCAAGCATGTTTGGCTATTACAAGGTAAAACTCTATCCTCCGGCTTGCGTTGCATTGTGTGATGGGAATGAGTCTTATAATAGCTTCATTTTCAAAAAGGCATTGCGCTGTTTATAGCTGTTTATGCACTGGTATTATAGGGAGGAAACCTGTTCTGTGTTATATGGAGTGGTCCTTTGATATATCTGATTTTAAAGTAAAGATTTAATAGCTGTTTTAGTTCTCACACCAGTCACATGACTGGACTGGAGTTTATTGTTTTAACCTAAACTCTGGGTGCCCCTGTTTTCCATATGGGCAGCTAGTAGTTTTGGTTTTGCAGATTTTTATTCACAGGATCCTGGTATATAGTTGGAACGATATCCGTAAAGCTCTGTATCCATTTATCTCTTTCAGTTGTGTTTTTGTATTATTTTTCGCCGCATTGTAAATTTGTAAATCTATGATATTTAGCAAATGTATTTTATCTGTTCATACTCTGTATATTCTTGTACTCTAATGTAAGTTGTTGTAATAAGCAATGAAACGTTCTTTTGTTTGTGTTCTGGTTCGTCGTGTTCTCAGACAATCCGTCCTTTCTCTTCTCTTCGGAGATCGGGTAAGTTCAGGTCGTTATACGTGGTTTCAGAGCTTTGGTTTACAGAGCTCGAGAACAAGGCACGTTAGAACCAAACGAAAGAATTCATCAGAGACTAGATTAGTAATATCCAATGAGAATGACTCGTTAGAGATAGGATCAGTAGTATCCCAGAACAAGTGTGAAGAGTAGTGTTTTTAAAATTAAAATGAAGAACAAATTTTGTTTTGACAATTTAATCTAATTATACGTATTTGAGTATATTATTTTATAGTGAATTTGGGCAATCAAGTATATAAGGATTTTGGATGTACACCTTGCAAACGTATATTCGAAGTTTTAATACACTAGATGGATATAGAATCACACTTTAGTCGCCCGGAGATGGTCATGATGATTGATCGATCATCATCAGAATTTGTGTTCTAGCTTCGAAAGTGGGATATCTATATGATTCCAATTGACTGGTGTGAGAACCAAAACTAGATAGGATATATTATTGTGAATTAGCATCAAAAACATGATTTTCTGTATATATATCAAAGTTATGTGTTTGAAACGATAATCACTAATTGATTGCTGATTGTGTTGTTTGATTAATCAAAATTTTGAACCATTGACCAAATCGAATCAAAATATTGAACTAAATTGAAAATTGTTTGGAATTGCATACATGTACATGCATATATATATTGAAAAAGTCATAGCAAGGAGGCTAGAGAAGAGGAATAAAATTGTATTCCCAACAAATACGTACATGTTTACTAATTTCTTGGGTTTGGATGATTTTATGAGCCGATTGGCTTTTTCTTTTTCTTTTTGAGATGAGAGGGTCTGTGTGGCGGTTTGGGTATTTTCCTGGTGCTCCCCGTACAAAGGAGGGTATGGTGAAATTTTTCGAAAATGTAGGGTGTTAGCCAAATTTTTGAAAAATTTGAAAATTCTTAGAAACCGAAAATTTGAAGAATGAAAGCTAGAATGAAAGTTGAGTTGGTTAGTTAAACAACTTTCACCTCCGTTCCTTTTCGAGGAAGAAAAGATTTTAAGTGGGGGAGGTTGTAACAACCCGGAAAATCAGAACCAATTTAAAATTTTTATTTTGGAAATTTTAATGAATTTTGAATATTTAAAATGATTTATTTTAAATAATAAGGACTAAAAAATTATTTTGAACAGAATTAGAACGTATATATTTATTTGAATCGAAGTTAGAATATAATTTTTATTTTAATTATAAAAGGAATTGAAAATGGCACGGTAGTTTGAAATTCGATTTCAAATTTCAAATGAATGTACAGGATTCAAAATAATCCGGATTTTAATGAAACCAAAAATATTCGAATCTGTTTGAAAATATCATTCCAATGAATCCGAAAAATTGAATTTTCATAGCGGGAATAAAAAGTTATGCCCAGTTGAAAATTCAGAATAGTCGCTATGAAAATATAGCCCTTAAAAATGGCAATTTTGCAAACGACCTCCATTTTTGACGAGACCACTTTTGTTGGATCCGGAATTTCAAACTATTGCTAGATTCCAATTTTCATAATTTTTGGAATCAATATGTGAGCGTGGTGAATTTAAACGTGTTTGGTTATTTCAGTTTGAATTTAATGGACTGGAAAATGACCATTTCTTGAACGGTCTCCAAATTCGATGAAATCAGTTTTGTTAGGACCGTATCATCAAAACATAGCTAGATTTATTTTTTGGGAATTTTTGGAGTCCGTATGTGGCCCCGGTAAATTGTAATGCGCATTTGAATTTAAAATATAATGACTTATATTTTAAATTTAATGAAAACTGATTGTAACTGTTAAATTGGGTTATGAAAAATATCCAATTGTGTTCGTAATAGGGGTAATTAGATAGGGACGACAGTCGTTGGGTTCGATGGGGTCCGACCGAGAAAGTGAATTTTTGGAGAAATAAATTAAATAATTATTTAAATATATATTATACTATCCCCTTATCTCCACTACGGTCAACGCTCTGAAAGGAAATTAAAAAAGAAGAAGGGGGCTTCGATGATCGAAGATGGCGCCTCCAGGCCGTCGTCGGCCCGCGCCTCCAGCGGCGCCGCTGACCAGCGGGCTTTCCTTCCTGCCACGCCTCCTTTTCCCTCCTCCCTCTCTTCCTTTGTCGTTTGAAGGCCAGAAACCCCAAACCCCCCAACCCCACCGTGCCTTACCACCACCCTACTGGCCTACCACCGCAGACCGTGCTCCACCTCCGACCGCCACCTCCTGCACCTCCTCCCCCTCGATTGACGCAGACCTCCCTCTGGAAAATCCAAGTAAATCGTAAGTTTTATTTTACTTTATTTTTACTTTTTTTCTCTTTATTATATATGTTTTAATAAGAAAGGTATGAAGAAAAAAATTAGAATTTTTGTATGAAGAAAAGAATAGATTTTTACAAGAGAAAAGAATAGATTTTTACAAGCGAAAAGAATAGATTTTTACAAGAGAAAAGAATAGATTTTTATAGGAGAAAAGAATAGATTTTTATAGGAGAAAAGAATTGATTTTTACAAGCGAAAAGAATAGATTTTTACAAGCGAAAAGATTGGATTTTTTTTAAATAGAAAGTTATGATTTTTATTGTTTCAATGGTGATATAAAAATATAATTTTTATAATGAAGTAGCGAATATAAAAATATAATTTTTATAATGTAGTAGCGAATATAAAAATATAATTTTTATTATGAAGTTAGCAAAGTAAAAATACGATCTTTATATATGTAGTAGCAATATAAAAATTCGATTTCTATTTATATAATAACGCTATAAAAATATAGTTTTTAAACGATATAAAAATATGATTTATATATATAGCGAAATAAAAATATAACCTTTTCTATACGTGTAGCGTCATAAAAATGTGACTTTTGATATAAACATCATATTAAAAATATGATTTTTTTACCATGAACAACGGGTAAAGATAGCGATGGATTCGACTGGAATTAAGTCCGAATCCAAACTATTCAGAAATAAAGGTTGGCGGAGTGGCACCCCAAGGTGATAACTTCTCACTTTAATTTTATTTTCTAGTTAAAATATATACTAGGATGCAGACGGTGCTTAGCAGCACCCGACACTCGTCGTCCACAGACCAGACTTTTTTGTTTGATTGTGTTGTGAAAATTGTTTGTAATGTGAAATGGATTGTATAAAAGATTCATATGTTGAAATAAAATATTTTATCGTTAAAATATAAATTTTAACATTCATTGAATAAATAAATATTCATTTACAAATCCGATGATTTGTTTATGTACACAAATTTGATTGACATTGATTGGGACGATATATTTTACACATCGCCCAACTACATGAATAATATTCAATATTTGTTGGTTGAAACCCCACATGGGTTTTGGGATGATATTTGACATACATTAATCCCAATTATTTAGTTATCTATCGATCGATTGGTTGACAGGCTATTGTAAGCGTTAATTATTTATATTTAACGCTTATGCAGTTGTGTAATGCACTCTGGATGATGGTTGACCGTGTTTGATTATTGTTGTGTACACGTGTATATGAAATCCATATAAATAACATTATATGGTAATTAACTGATTCTGATTCCAATTCAGAAAGAATGAATATTTTAAAATAACGAATATTTCAAAATAATGAATATTTTAAAATAATATTCAGTAATGGATCGAAATATGATTTTGATGTCCGATTTGGGATGGACACGAAAATATTTAAATATATAAAGTCATGTTGATTAGATTAACGCCACTTTGACTTGAATGATATTTATATCGGTTTTATTCATTTTTATAATGAATATCGAAAAAGAAGTGATTTCAAAATCTAATGTTTTGAAAATATTATCATTTATAAATTAATGATATGGAATATTCAATTTTGATTTGAAATTGAATATGAAGTTGAAATCATTTTGAAAACGAATTTAAAATGATTTATAAAATACGTTTTAAATGGAAATCGACAAAATATATATAATATGTTATGTATATATAATGGCCAGAATAGAGCGCGTCGCGGCAGTTCGCAAATTTCGACCATTGACTTCGAACGGACATTACGGGAGATCCAACCGTCAGATTCTCCTAAAATTGAAACCGTTGGGTTCGTATCGGAAAGAGCTTTCTAAAGAATACAAGAGATTTGAAATCTTATGGTTGGATTTGAAATAATGTCCAAATCAAATTTGGAAAAGGTCGATGTAAGTACAGTTCGATGACCGTTTATGGAAACCGACTGTACGGGCCTTGATAAAATTATTAAAAATATCGATAATTTGTGTAAAATCATAATAAATGATTTGGAAAGAATTGGGATGAAAAATTCCATAGTTGAAAAGATAAAAATATATTTTAATCGAAATGGACGCTTTATGAACTAGATTTGAAATCCAATAATTTTTAAATAAATAAATTGGATTTGTGAATGGTTTTAATGTAACTAGAAATTTCCAATATAAAAATTGGAATGGATTTGAATCTAAAGTATCTTCGGAATATTTCGATACTAGATTTTGTGATTATACGGATATTGTGGAGGAATTTGGAGGATATATATATCGTTATTCCAATACGATATTTGTTGGTTTCAGAATTTGATATTGAATATAAGCCGATATATTTTCTATTCAGAGCCTTGTATTTAATATCAAATTGGATTGTGGGTTTGTCGTGAACGGTGTCTTCAGCAACACTGTTCTTAAACCCAATTGAGAAAAAAATATAAATCTTTTTATTAAGATTTAATGAAGTTTACCAATTAATTAACATTTCATTGGAATTAAATTGAAATTGGTTTTTGGGTTTATCGAGAATGGTGTTTTAAATAACACTTGTTCTTTAACCCGATTAACAATGGAATGAGATTTTGGGTTTGTCATGAATGGTATCTTTAAAAATACTATTCTTAAACCCAATGGAGTTAAGAAAATTAGAAAATGATTGGAGATTTTTTAAGTTGAATGGTTTCCTGGGTATTGATCTGATGTTGGTTTCACGCCTTTGGGATTAATACTTAGGGAATTATTCTCTTACTAATTTATGGTTATAGACTGATGGGATGGGGTCTTCAGTAACACTATTCTTAAACCCAATCTGAAAAGAATAAATCTTTTAATCAAGATTTAAAGAAGAATTACCAATTAATTAACATTTAATTGGAACTGAAAATGGGATGTGAATTGGGTTTATTGTGAACTGTGTTTTTAATGACATTCGTTCTTTGACCCAATTTACAGTGAAATGTGATTTGGAATTTCTAAATCTTTTTATTAAGATTTAAACAGGAATTTTCCGAAGTAAAGTTTTCCAATTTAATATATTAAATTGGAACTGAATGGAATTCGACTGATAATAATCGAAGTGAACTTCTATGGAAGAAGACTATTTATACATATGGAATTAAAAAGGCTTTGTCGTTATTCCATTTACATTATTAGTTGAATACGGGAATTGATATCGATTATATATTGATTTGTTTTTCCATGAAAATTCCATAATTAATGGAATGTGATTTGGGTTTATTGTGAACTATGTTTTAAATGACATTTGTTCTTTAACCCAATTAAAAGTAGGATTACATGTTTGTCATTGTATTTCGAACTGTATGGTTGATCTCTGCTAAATATATATCTGTTTGATGGTAGAGAATTTATTCTCTTGCTTAACACCCTTCTCTGAGACGTACGAGCTTAGAGGTTATATATTGGCAGAAATCAATAGTATGGTGTAGATTGTCGATGCAGCATGTTGGAGTTTCCAAAGTTAAGTAATCATTAATGTTGATTTTTAGGAAGATTAAAACTAAGTGAAGTTTTAATAAGTCTTTAATTAGATTGAAATGTGAATTGATAATTTAAATTATCAAATTTGGGAAATGATCGAGAATGGAGTATCACCAGTTTTGCTCCAAGCGATAGTTAAATCTTTAATTAGATCTGAACGGGAAATGGTAATTAATTTTACCGATAACACCGTGGTGTTAGTTATGGACTAATACCAGTTTTGCTCCATGGGATGAGTAGGTTGGGATTGGGAAATTAAATAAATGATTACTTCGGTAAGGTGCGTTAATCCAGACTAGTTTGGAAAACCATAATATGGTTTGAATGATATCCAAAGCAAGATTAAAGAATAAATTTTAAAGAATTTATCTTTGATAAAATTAATGGGAACATATCCTTAAGGATGTGAGTATTTGAATAAAAGAATATTCTGAATTAGAATAAGGCATATGTTTTTTATAGCACTTGTTTATCATATACGCGGGTTATTCGGAAAGGCCGGGTTTATACCCATTCTGAATAACTAATTCGACGATAAGTCGACGATGAAGACGGTGGTTGAAGACTGGAGGTCTTCACGTCGTTTGGATGATTACTAATGTCTTGATTGGGTTGTACGCCCAAGACGAGGTAATAAGTGGTGATCGTCCAGACGTACTTGGAGATCGACCAGATATACGAGGACATCTCTCCTATATTAGACATATGGGACAAGGAATAAGGTGCCTCCGGTTTTGTTCAGACCCAAAACGAACTTGTAAATGGATGTATGTCTGACATTGGATTTTATTCTATGTTGATTGATCTCTATTAAACATATATATGTTCGGTGGCGAAGAATTTATTTTCTTGCTTAATGCCCTTCTCTGAGACATACGAGCTCAGAGGTTATAAATCAATAGACATCAGTCGCATGGCATGAATTGCCTATGTGGCATGCTGTGATAAAGGCTTTTGCTGAAAAGCAGAGTCTTGTGGTTGATGATCAAAGCACAGCTTTAATATAGCGTCGCTTTGTGTATAGCGTTGATTTGCGAGCCTCACACTTCAGTATGAGTCAAAAATGGGATAAGGACCGTTGGGAACACATGACATTTCTTTCTAGCTATGGGTGGTGTCAGGGTTTTGCATGCCCTGACATTGTTATATTTTTACTAATGTGGTTGTTGGATTGTGAGGCATTGGCTAGAGTGTCTCTGGAGGGAGTCCTGAGACATTGGCTAGAGTGTCTGTGTAACACCCCACGTCCGTTAGTGTCACTCGCAAAGGGAATGCACTAAGTTCTGTGGAGCATTATGGGTAAAAGATGCAGATAAATTACAAGACAGACAAACAATTAACAGCGGAAAATAAAACTTTGCTTTATTGATAAAATAGATTGTACAAGATTGCTTTACAATATCAGAGTATCATCTGTCTTTACTAGATAAAGAAGCATAAAAATACATTTATATTCCCCAATGTAGCATAAGCCAGCCATAGCATCTGAAAAAGAGAATCCAAGCAAAACTTCGTCAAATCTTCAAGCTGGGAAAGAGCAACGGTCCAGTCTAATCTTGAGTTATACTATTCCCTCCTCAACTACCTGGGGGGGGGGGGGAACGGAAGAAAAGAAGACGAAAGAAAAACAGAGTCAGACATAAAGCCTGAGTAAGTTCAGTAACTTCTAGCATGTGAACATGGAAAAACAAAACGACATGAATTAACCGAATACAAGATTACACCATGACGATAAGGTCAACAAGATTAGACAATGTAGTCACAAGATATGCTAAGATGATTGGATACGCTCTAATACTTTCGCAGCTTCGCTATTTCCTTGTTATACTGGTTTCTATATCTCTGCACCGCCTAACTAGTGTTTCAACTAGTAACGATAATGTGATCCCAATCCCTGTATTTTCCATCGCCTTCAGGCATCCATTTATTAGTTGTTACCTAGATCTAATCTAGGGTTTTCTATCCACTGCTTTCTAGATTTAACTATAGTTTTACGCTATCTGCTGAACGCTTTTCGAGTTCAGGGTTTATGCCACCTAGTCCAACTAGGGATTACGCTACCTGTCGAACAATGCCCCCAAGTCTAGGACACACTACCTAGAGTGGTATATGTTCCTAGGCTTCCCCACGTATGTATCGCGAATCGTTATCGCTTGTCTAGATGCACATGTCCTGTAATGTGCGATCCGAGTCCTGTGACAGGGCAAATCAAGGAATACAGAACTCGGTCGGGAGCTTTCAGATATCTGCCGATGCAGATGCTAAGGTCTGTTTTTATTCCAGTGGCTATGGTCCCACTTGACCCCTCCCTCAGCTAATGAAAGGCACACCTTGTAAAATGAGAACTATACGCCGGCCCCCGATGCCCCACTATCCTATGGCCATCCGCAACCATAACTAGATAGCAAGTATATGGTCTTTTGGAATTCTCCGCCTTTCCGCTTCACGTATCTCGATTGACTCAAGATGGATGGTAGACGACGAGTTGCTATCACAGGGCTACCGTCTTCTCGCCGAATCACGCTGGTCCATCCTAGTCTTTAGGTTGCCACATATATATATATTGCAACCAAGGCATACCCTCGGTTCTTCTAACGCAGACCTTAACCTCTGTGAGCCCAGGATGATCATCTGCAGCCTCACAGAGGGATACCAAGAGTACCCTCACGTCCCCTCGAAGCCTCGGGCTTCGTAACCCAATTCGTTGGAGCCTTCTTAAAACCAGATGGATGTATACTAAGAATTACTACTTAGTTCTACTAACTAAGGTTTACCACTTAGTTTCCAAATTCCTTGTTTTCTTAACTAAGTTTTACTACTTAGTCCCTTTTTCAACTGAGGTCTACTACTTAGTTTTCTTTCTCGCCAGGTTGGGCTGGTTAAGTGTATTTAGTCGATTCAAGCTATCTTAACCCTCTTCCCTTATCCTATTACACTGGTTAAGTGTTATCCCTTTATGCTTTTTACTTAACCCTATTCATTTATCATATTCTGATGGTTAAGCATTCAAGTTTACTTAACCCTATGGTCTAGTCCAGCTAACATATTAATTTGGCTAAGTGTATTACTTAACCCCAACCTCTAGTCTAATTAACATGTTAAATTGGCTAAGTGTATTAACTTTACTTAACCCCACCTTCTAGTCTAGTCAACATGTTAATTTGGCTAAGTATTCCCATGGACTTAACCCTCCCATTCTAGCTTTAACTGTGCTAAGTTGGTTAAGTGTTCCTTAACCTTCCCATTCTAGCTTAACTGTGTTAAGTCGGTTAAGTGTTCCTATGGACTTAACCCTCCCATTCTTGTTCTAGCTTTAATTAATAAATTAAAGCCGCAACCTCTCACATTAGACAGATATTGCTGCGGTTACTGGATGTGCCGGTCGGTTCCGGGCAGGTTTACACCGCAACTCAGTCTAACCTTGGGTTAGGCATATTCGTGTTTTCTAAGTTCAAAGGGTTTTTGATAAATTTCCAAATCTGGTTTTGAAAACAACCATCCTGTCCTTCGGATCAGTTAGGGATAGCCAGGGAGGGCAGGAAACTTGTATTTTCCAAACCCAAGCCTAGACACTATCCTCTCTGTCACCCTAGAACCTTCTGGTCTATGTGTTATAAAAAGGGATGTTATCAAAATACTTTTCTTTTGTTTATAAATTGTTAACAATTTATTTCAAAAGCCCATTTCCCCTTTTTAGACAAATTTGGCCTATATTTATTTGTCAAGCCTACTAGTATACTTATATTCTAGGCCCAAGTCCTAACCCAACATGCAGTTTAGGCCATTTCCTATTTCATTGCCGAAACTAGATTAAATATCCTAGTTTATAATTTATGGCCAAAACTTAACCAAGTTACATATTTTGTGGTAAATGAACAATTTAACATTTATGACGAATTCTATAAGTAAATTACTCCTAATTTACTTATTTCATTACTACTCTTTTAATGTACATTGTCACATTTATTATTATGGTCCATTCTCTCTTATTTATCATATTTATATTTTTTGGTATGTAAATTATACCAAATTTAGTGTCGCTAACCATAATTTATTCTAAACATGACAATTGCTCACAATTATGAATAAATTCAAAATTGTGCTAATATACTTATTCCAAATCAACCTTAATTAACCCAATCTTGGTTTAACTTCCTAATTCACAATTTATGGCAAAACTAGAATTATTTTTCTAGTTTACATTTTATGCCTAAAATTTAGCTTACTTACTAACGCTAAATTTAATATGTCAAAATCACATATTCCCTAATCCATGTCAAATTTCCCCGTTTTCATTTTAATATGCATGTCATAATACATATTCCAAATTATGCCAATTTCCAAGTTTACAATTACGTTCATATTCATTTCCATGTTTTTCCCCAAATCGCATTCCCACCGTTCGAATAATCATGATTCAACCTAGATTATAAATAAATCTAGATTCGTAGATAAAAAGGGAATGAATCAAAATGACAAGAAGGAATAATTGGCATAAAAAGGTTTGGATAACAATGTAGGTTCAAGAATATGGGTAGACCTAACTAAATAGGTAAATTCCCACTGTCTTAAAACCAAAGAATGGGCAAAATAGGTTCAAGAACGTGGGTAGACCTAACTTAATAGGTAAATTCCCACTGTCTTAAAACCAAAGAAAAACCAAGGAATAGGTAGAATAAATAATTGGGTTTAGACCCAACTTCTCAATCACAAAACTAAAGCAATATTTTCCTAATCATAAATCATGGGTGTCAAAATCACAGTTGTCCTCATTATGTCATAAGTAATAGTTTATGTCCAAATCAAAGGTATAGGCCTAGTCAAGGAAATAATCCTTGTAGTCACAGTCACAGTCATAGGAAATATCCATAGTCATATGCGATGTTCATAGTCCAAAAGGAAAATAATTCCCATAGTCATAAGTCATTGTCATAGGCAATGTTTATATGTCCCAAAATCAAAGGCTTATGTCATAGTCCAAAGGCATATGCTTTCAAAGGCCACAGTTCTATAGTCATAGTCACGGTTACAGTCTTATTTGTCCTCGAATCATAACAGTTCTTAATTCAGTCCAAGAGTATAAACACAGATTCGAAGAGAGAGAGAGAGAGAGAGAGATTTGGCATATTCCTTTATTCCTTTAATTTCATGTCACAAATAAAACAAAATATTCAGATCTAGAAGTAACCAACTTACAGAAAATAGATCTAGAAAAGAAGGAAAGCGTGGCTATGATTCGTGCGTCGTTGCTTGAAACTTGTTTGAGCTAGCCTTTGAATTCTTCACTTGAAACTTTGATTTGAATCCCTCCTTAAAAGTCTTTTAGCAGCATCTCCTCGTCTTGAATCATATTTTATTTCATTTATTTAAGAGAATTTAGAAGAGGGGAAGAAGCCATGAATCTTAGCAGCATAAGGATAGAAGAGAATTGGTGCAAAGAGAATGAAGACTAGGGCTGTTTATATAGCTGCTCAAGACCTTATCGTACACGCAGCGCTGAGTCAGCATTGAACCTAGTTAAGAAAATAGTCCAGGTACGTAGATGAATCTAGCCAAACCTTATCATACACGCAGTGCTGAGTCAGCATTGGGTCCCACAAGCTATTTTGGCGTAAAAGTTTGATTTTCAAACTTTTGAATTTCTGGAATTTACTTAACTGTTTTTATTCACATGAAATATTCTTATATGTATGCAATTCCTCTAACGACCATTTTACGCGTATATATATACGCACAACTTTCATTTTATTTTCAAAATTCAAATGATGTTGGCATATTTCATTGACTGTAGCCTTATCTTGAATTTTATCTTACGTATACATATATTTTTGTATATATATATATTTATATTTCTCATATGTATATATATATATATATTTTCTTTATTTCCTTATATGTACGTTCTTATCCTTTCAAATTTTGAATTTGTATACGTACATATATTTGCATGTTTAGTTGGCCCTCTCTAAAACAAAGATAAAAAAATTATGCCGCCGCCGGGGTTCGAACCCCCGACCTCCATGCTATAAATCCAATGCCTTAACCAACTGAGCTACAGAGGCTTTTGTTAATAAGTCTTAGAACAATAATAATTATTGTTCTCTCCTTACCTCTTTTTTTCATGTTAGTTACAATACTTAAATTAAACAATCTGCATGGATCTTTTTCTTTTAATTTTTCTTTTTAAAAATTAATTATACTTTAATTTGAGAATCTTAATGTCGCAGAATTACGGGGTGTTACATTCTCCCCCACTTAAAAGGATTTCGTCCCCGAAATCTTCAAGTTAGGAAGAATGTGTCCTACCATCCAATCACCCATCTACTCAACCATTCAATCACAGGCATTCATTGTCCTTAAAAGATTTCTAATGCTTTCATGTTCATATGCATAGTGTGTGTATATGTCTCTATCTAATGCAAAATCAGGCGGTCTACTGATTCAGTTGACCTCCTTAATGCAAATCATGTTAGTGCCATGCGTCCAATCATGCATGCAAACATCCCCGGTCATGTAAATACTACATGCGTGCACAACCATACATCCATATGCAACATCCATATGATATCATATCAAGTTCAACTTACAAACAAATGCATATATGTAAATGCTATATGAAAGCGTTCGAACTTGATCTAGTGTCTAATACGTATGCATATGCATCCATGAGCGACCATTTGCAACCACTTGCAACCATTCAACCATAACATGTTTCAAATACATGTTTACATCCATTGGCTTCTACCTAAAGATCGCAGATTCGATCTAGAGGATATACTTTGGAAAGAGAGAAACAACTATGCGTAAAGCTCCTAAATAAAGAAATCAAGGATGCACCCTTAAGAAAAAGGGTATGTTGCTAGTATCTAGCCTTCTTGAGCTTTACTCCACTGTATCTTAACCAATTTTTACTCCACAATTGTGAAGTTTCTAAGCTCCATCTCCAAAATGAACAAATGTCAACCAAGTGTATATACTAGGATGATCAGAGGTCTCTCCTCCTATCTTATCCATCATGCCATAATTGTAAGGGTCAAAAGGTCACTACGCGCTTTTTAGAGCGCTTGCCACAACTATTCATCTCTCCCGCAAACCATCCAAACCGAACTCGACATTCCTCAAGTACAAGCCCCAAAGGCCTAAACCAATATCAGACAAGCACCCAAGGAATATCTCCCCGAACTTAGACGATCTACGTGAGATGATATAAGAAAACTCGATAGCTATTCTCAAATCCCTACTAAAAAAATAAACTGGTCCGACCACCAAATGGGATTTGAGACTCTAGTGGGATCTTTCTACTATACAAGTACTAGGGTGCAGAGACTCAACTATGGAAGCAAATATGAACAAATGCAAAGCGCTAAAAAGGAAAGAGTACGAACAGAAAAACTAGACTCTTCCAACAGAACTTTACTACCTTTCTCCTAGGTACGCATAGTATGTACTTGCCCTTCTGAAAATCTTGTCCTTTGTTCTTGCCCTCGTCCTTAATTATATGCCCTATCATACCCGAGTAAAGATACTTCCTCTTGTCTTAGGTTTTATAATCCCTTCCTCCTTTGTGAGCCAAGTCTACATCCATGATTTTCCTCATCCTTGGGTTGTGCTCTTTTGCCAAACTCCTCATCCCCTTCCGTGTGTAGTCATGTTGACAAATCTCTCGAAAACTGCCTCCATCGTCCGGAAAACCTTATAAGCTTTGAAAGAAAACTGCCCGTAGATGAAACAACTACGGCTATGGATGGAAGCCGGGCACTACTTTGCCCTTCGATGAGGTTACCTCCCAGAAAGCCAGGAGCCCCAGAGACTCAAGAAAGAAGGAGACAAGAATTTAAACAGAGGAAGAGAAGATAGTGCGTATGGCTTTGGGGAATATGCCTTTAAAACAAATCTCTTCTTTTGAAAATACTTCTTTTAAAACCGTTTGAAAATAATTTTTCAAATCCTTTATCTGATCTGGTAACCTTCAGCTCTGATACCACGTGTAACACCCCACGTCCGTTAGTGTCACTCGCAAAGGGAATGCACTAAGTTCTGTGGAGCATTATGGATAAAAGATGCAGATAAATTACAAGACAGACAAACAATTAACAGCGGAAAATAAAACTTTGCTTTATTGATAAAATAGATTGTACAAGATTGCTTTACAATATCAGAGTATCATCTGTCTTTACTAGATAAAGAAGCATAAAAATACATTTATATTCCCCAATGTAGCATAAGCCAGCCATAGCATCTGAAAAAGAGAATCCAAGCAAAACTTCGTCAAATCTTCAAGCTGGGAAAGAGCAACGGTCCAGTCTAATCTTGAGTTATACTATTCCCTCCTTAACTACCTGGGGGGGGGGGGGGGAACAGAAGAAAAGAAGACGAAAGAAAAACAGAGTCAGACATAAAGCCTGAGTAAGTTCAGTAACTTCTAGCATGTGAACATGGAAAAACAAAACGACATGAATTAACTGAATACAAGATTACACCATGACGATAAGGTCAACAAGATTAGACAAGGTAGTCACAAGATATGCTAAGATGATTGGATACGCTCTAATACTTTCGCAGCTTCGCTATTTCCTTGTTATACTGGTTTCTATATCTCTGCACCGCCTAACTAGTGTTTCAACTAGTAACGATAACGTGATCCCAATCCCTGTATTTTCCATTGCCTTCAGGCATCCATTTATTAGTTGTTACCTAGATCTAATCTAGGGTTTTCTATCCACTGCTTTCTAGATTTAACTATAGTTTTACGCTATCTGCTGAACGCTTTTCGAGTTCAGGGTTTATGCCACCTAGTCCAACTAGGGATTACGCTACCTGTCGAACAATGCCCCCAAGTCTAGGACACACTACCTAGAGTGGTATATGTTCCTAGGCTTCCCCACGTATGTATCGCGAATCGTTATCGCTTGTCTAGATGCACATGTCCTGTAATGTGCGATCCGAGTCCTGTGACAGGGCAAATCAAGGAATACAGAACTCGGTCGGGAGCTTTCAGATATCTGCCGATGCAGATGCTAAGGTCTGTTTTTATTCCAGTGGCTATGGTCCCACTTGACCCCTCCCTCAGCTAATGAAAGGCACACCTTGTAAAATGAGAACTATACGCCGGCCCCCGGTGCCCCACTATCCTATGGCCATCCGCAACCATAACTAGATAGCAAGTATATGGTCTTTTGGAGTTCTCCGCCTTTCCGCTTCACGTATCTCGATTGACTCAAGATGGATGGTAGACGACGAGTTGCTATCACAGGGCTACCGTCTTCTCGCCGAATCACGCTGGTCCATCCTAGTTTTTAGGTTGCCACATATATATATTGCAACCAAGGCATACCCTCGGTTCTTCTAACGCAGACCTTAACCTCTGTGAGCCCAGGATGATCATCTGCAGCCTCACAGAGGGATACCAAGAGTACCCTCACGTCCCCTCGAAGCCTCGGGCTTCGTAACCCAATTCGTTGGAGCCTTCTTAAAACCAGATGGATGTCTGCTCCTTTGTGTTATACTAAGAATTACTACTTAGCTCTACTAACTAAGGTTTACCACTTAGTTTCCAAATTCCTTGTTTTCTTAACTAAGTTTTACTACTTAGTCCCTTTTTCAACTGAGGTCTACTACTTAGTTTTCTTTCTCGCCAGGTTGGGCTGGTTAAGTGTATTTAGTCGATTCAAGCTATCTTAACCCTCTTCCCTTATCCTATTACACTGGTTAAGTGTTATCCCTTTATGCTTTTTACTTAACCCTATTCATTTATCATATTCTGATGGTTAAGCATTCAAGTTTACTTAACCCTATGGTCTAGTCCAGCTAACATATTAATTTGGCTAAGTGTATTACTTAACCCCAACCTCTAGTCTAATTAACATGTTAAATTGGCTAAGTGTATTAACTTTACTTAACCCCACCTTCTAGTCTAGTCAACATGTTAATTTGGCTAAGTATTCCCATGGACTTAACCCTCCCATTCTAGCTTTAACTGTGCTAAGTTGGTTAAGTGTTCCTTAACCTTCCCATTCTAGCTTAACTGTGTTAAGTCGGTTAAGTGTTCCTATGGACTTAACCCTCCCATTCTTGTTCTAGCTTTAATTAATAAATTAAAGCCGCAACCTCTCACATTAGACAGATATTGCTGCGGTTACTGGATGTGCCGGTCGGTTCCGGGCAGGTTTACACCGCAACTCAGTCTAACCTCGGGTTAGGCATATTCGTGTTTTCTAAGTTCAAAGGGTTTTTGATAAATTTCCAAATCTGGTTTTGAAAACAACCATCCCGTCCTTCGGATCAGTTAGGGATAGCCAGGGAGGGCAGGAAACTTGTATTTTCCAAACCCAAGCCTAGACACTATCCTCTCTGTCACCCTAGAACCTTCTGGTCTATGTGTTATAAAAAGGGATGTTATCAAAATACTTTTCTTTTGTTTATAAATTGTTAACAATTTATTTCAAAAGCCCATTTCCCCTTTTTAGACAAATTTGGCATATATTTATTTGTCAAGCCTACTAGTATACTTATATTCTAGGCCCAAGTCCTAACCCAACATGCAGTTTAGGCCATTTCCTATTTCATTGCCGAAACTAGATTAAATATCCTAGTTTATAATTTATGGCCAAAACTTAACCAAGTTACATATTTTGTGGTAAATGAACAATTTAACATTTATGACGAATTCTATAAGTAAATTACTCCTAATTTACTTATTTCATTACTACTCTTTTAATGTACATTGTCACATTTATTATTATGGTCCATTCTCTCTTATTTATCATATTTATATTTTTTGGTATGTAAATTATACCAAATTTAGTGTCGCTAACCATAATTTATTCTAAACATGACAATTGCTCACAATTATGAATAAATTCAAAATTGTGCTAATATACTTATTCCAAATCAACCTTAATTAACCCAATCTTGGTTTAACTTCCTAATTCACAATTTATGGCAAAACTAGAATTATTTTTCTAGTTTACATTTTATGCCTAAAATTTAGCTTACTTACTAACGCTAAATTTAATATGTCAAAATCACATATTCCCTAATCTATGTCAAATTTCCCCGTTTTCATTTTAATATGCATGTCATAATACATATTCCAAATTATGCCAATTTCCAAGTTTACAATTACGTTCATATTCATTTCCATGTTTTTCCCCAAATCGCATTCCCACCGTTCGAATAATCATGATTCAACCTAGATTATAAATAAATCTAGATTCGTAGATAAAAAGGGAATGAATCAAAATGACAAGAAGGAATAATTGGCATAAAAAGGTTTGGATAACAATGTAGGTTCAAGAATATGGGTAGACCTAACTAAATAGGTAAATTCCCACTGTCTTAAAACCAAAGAATGGGCAAAATAGGTTCAAGAACGTGGGTAGACCTAACTTAATAGGTAAATTCCCACTGTCTTAAAACCAAAGAAAAACCAAGGAATAGGTAGAATAAATAATTGGGTTTAGACCCAACTTCTCAATCACAAAACTAAAGCAATATTTTCCTAATCATAAATCATGGGTGTCAAAATCACAGTTGTCCTCATTATGTCATAAGTAATAGTTTATGTCCAAATCAAAGGTACAGGCCTAGTCAAGGAAATAATCCTTGTAGTCACAGTCACAGTCATAGGAAATATCCATAGTCATATGCGATGTTCATAGTCCAAAAGGAAAATAATTCCCATAGTCATAAGTCATTGTCATAGGCAATGTTTATATGTCCCAAAATCAAAGGCTTATGTCATAGTCCAAAGGCATATGCTTTCAAAGGCCACAGTTCTATAGTCATAGTCACGGTTACAGTCTTATTTGTCCTCGAATCATAACAGTTCTTAATTCAGTCCAAGAGTATAAACACAGATTCGAAGAGAGAGAGAGAGAGAGAGATTTGGCATATTCCTTTATTCCTTTAATTTCATGTCACAAATAAAACAAAATATTCAGATCTAGAAGTAACCAACTTACAGAAAATAGATCTAGAAAAGAAGGAAAGCATGGCTATGATTCGTGCGTCGTTGCTTGAAACTTGTTTGAGCTAGCCTTTGAATTCTTCACTTGAAACTTTGATTTGAATCCCTCCTTAAAAGTCTTTTAGCAGCATCTCCTCGTCTTGAATCATATTTTATTTCATTTATTTAAGAGAATTTAGAAGAGGGGAAGAAGCCATGAATCTTAGCAGCATAAGGATAGAAGAGAATTGGTGCAAAGAGAATGAAGACTAGGGATGTTTATATAGCTGCTCAAGACCTTATCGTACACGCAGCGCTGAGTCAGCATCGAACCTAGTTAAGAAAATAGTCCAGGTACGTAGATGAATCTAGCCAAACCTTATCATACACGCACTGCTGAGTCAGCATTGGGTCCCATAAGCTATTTTGGCGTAAAAGTTTGATTTTCAAACTTTTGAATTTCTGGAATTTACTTAACTGTTTTTATTCACATGAAATATTCTTATATGTATGCAATTCCTCTAACGACCATTTTACGCGTATATATATACGCACAACTTTCATTTTATTTTCAAAATTCAAATGATGTTGCCATATTTCATTGACTGTAGCCTTATCTTGAATTTTATCTTTCGTATACATATATTTTTGTATATATATATATTTATTTATATTTCTCATATGTATATATATATATATATATTCTTTATTTCCTTATATGTACGTTCTTATCCTTTCAAAATTTGAATTTGTATACGTACATATATTTGCATGTTTAGTTGGCCCTCTCTAAAACAAAGATAAAAAAATTATGCCGCCGCCGGGGTTCGAACCCCCGACCTCCATGCTATAAATCCAATGCCTTAACCAACTGAGCTACAGAGGCTTTTGTTAATAAGTCTTAGAACAATAATAATTATTGTTCTCTCCTTACCTCTTTTTTTCATGTTAGTTACAATACTTAAATTAAACAATCTGCATGGATCTTTTTCTTTTAATTTTTCTTTTTAAAAATTAATTATACTTTAATTTGAGAATCTTAATGTCGTAGAATTACGGGGTGTTCCAGTCTGGAAGCGGTGAGGATCCATACCTGGCCTCGGCTCATGACGAAAATCCAATTTCCAATACGTGACATTTGGTTTTATTTGTAGAGCCTAGTATGGCGACATAGTGGGATGGGGCACTATGCCGTCTATGATTGATACATTTATATTTGAAGTTTTTTCATACACTTTACACTATAATAGTATCAAAATGATTAGTTTTAAACGTACCAACCATGTTTAGCTATTACAAGGTAAAACTCTATCCTCCAGCTTGCGTTGCATTGTGCGATGGGACCTAAGTCTTATAATAGCTTCATTTTTCACAAAGGCATTGCGCTGTTTATAGCTGTTTATGCACTGGTATTCTTGGGAGGAAACCCGTTCCGTGTTATACGGCGTGGTCCCTTGATATATTTGATTTTAAAGTAATGATTTAATAACTGTTTTAGTTCTCACATTAGTCACATGACTGACCTGGAGTTTATTGTTTTAACCTAAACTCTGGGTGCCCCCATTTTCCACACGGGCAGCTAGTAGTTTTGGTTTTGCAGATTTATATTCACAGATCCTGGTTTACAGCTGGAACGATATCCGGAAAGCTCTGTATCCGTTTATCTCTTTCAGTTGTATTTTTGTATTGTTTTTCGCTGCATTGTAAATTTGTAAATCTCCGATATTTAGCAAATGTATTTTATCTGTTCATACTCTGTATATTCTTGTACTCTGATGTAAATTGTTGTAATAAGCAATTAAATGTTCTTCTGTTTGTGTTATTCGTCGTGTTCTTAGACAATCCTTCCTTTCTCTTCTCTTCGGAGACCGAGGAAGTTCGGGTTGTTACATTTATCTCATTTAAAAATATGTTTTTTAAATGTCAGTTCTTATATTCGAAATAAATCTATTTCCAATCTACCTAAAGAAAATTATTTCGTTTCATTTATAAACATGGTTTACAAATAACTTTCTTATTTTATATTTAACAAACTTCCATTTAAAATTCGATTCCTTGTTTGAAATATGTTATTATTATAACTATATATATAAGAATAGAATCAATTTTCATATTAAAATTATAAATTTCTATTCAATAAAGTTCCAATATCCTTTGGAAATAAATTTATTTCTATAAATTTGACATGCTCGAATTCCAACTATAAATCCAAATAGATTTATTTCAATTTTATTACATTCCGAACATCGGAAATAAATTTCATTGTTGCTTTCCAAAACAATTCTATTTACCCTTTTAAAAATCACAGTTGAATTTAAGTTATAAATTATCTAATGATAATTTTCACATTCATTTTAAAATGTCGTTTATACATTTCACTTCTTGGTTTAAATATTAGAACAAGTTTCTCTTTTAAATTCCATTTGAAAACCCACTTTCGAAAATGAATTTTCCTTTTTAAAATCATGCTTGAATTTACATTTCTAAATTATCCAACGATAATCTAATTTTTATTCATTTATATACATCGTTTATACATTCCACTTCTAGTTTTAAATTATTTAAAACGAGTCCTTAATTCAAAATTATTTAAAATCCAATTCCCATTCTGGAAAATAATTTTCCTTTTTAAATTCAAACTTGAAATTTAAAATCTAATATTATCAGACGATAACTTTTCTTCCCATTAATAACATTGTTTATAAATTCAGCTACTTGTTTTTATTATTAAAAACAAGTTAATATTTCTCAATCCATTTCCATTTAGAAAAGTAAAATTTCCCTTTTAAATCCTAAAATTTATTTTTGATATTTTTAAATATTAGTATCTGAGGCCAGTGATATTTCAACATCAACAAATACTCAATTATCAATCACAGGTTTCAAACACATCATATACAATAATATATATGGAAATAAACAATTATAAATTTTTAGGGATCCAGTTGGATCCGGCCAACCTATTTTCCTGCATCCACAAATATTAGTCAACACAAATAATACCAATCCTGCTTCAAGGCAAGATATCGTGATATAAAAGGTCATCCACTCATATATTGTGGGGTGATAGGGTTATCCGCTAATGGTACTGCGGGCATCCGCTAATGGTGCTGCGGGAAATCCAATATATATATATATATATATATATATATATATATATATATATATATATATATAGCCACAACCACCAAGCCTAAAAAACTAATATATATAATAACCGCAATTGATAAACAATTTATAAAAGCAACCAAGCAACCAATAATTCATTTCAATAATAAAAGTAAATTCTTAAGTGTGATACTCACTTTATTTGCGTTGAATATCCAATTTGATTCCATATCGACTTGGCTATGCATCTTCTCGAATCGTCTATCTAGCACCTAAGATGATTTATTTTTATTTTTCGATTAGATGATTTTTTTATTTAAATTAATTTCTAACAATTAAATAAATAAATCCTAATGTATTTTCAAATTCTAATAAAATTTATATACCTTACTGCCTAAACCATTACGAAACAACTCAGCCAATGTTAACAAAAATCAGCCTTGATATTGCCATGCCCGCTGCGATATTTCAATACTTTACACCATCGACACTACTACTACAGCTGCTCTACCAACCGCTACAAATTCATCAGCCCATCATTGTCACAAACACCGCATATATGAACCAATTTCCCCTCTTTCACCTTACTTCCAAAACCCAGAAACAACAATGTCCAGGCTATCCCCCCATCTTACAGTCCTAGTACTCCAAAATCACAAAGCCAAACTCCTTCCGTCAATCATCATTTCAGACCCAAACTCCCCTAATAACCATCGACTACACTCCCTCAATAACTCACGGTTCGAATACCAGTATTATCCTCAAATCACAAGCACCACCGCTTCAAACCATTGCCCATCTTCATCGCACAAATCCTTGGTCGTTGTATCCTAAAACACCTGCTATTAAAGTTGACATCGCACCATTAATGAGTCAAAATAACATATGTGCATACCCCAAATACCATTGTCGGGCTCTTATTTTCCTAAGTCGAACTTCACCTAAATCCAAATATGAGCTACTTTTCGCCCAAAAGCCCTATCTCGACAGTAGTAATGCCACGAAATTATATTCTTGAACATGCGATGGCTTCTATATGGAGGTTACGATACACGAGAATCTGAAGGCTTCGAATTTGATTCTAAAATGTGAAGCGACCATTTTTAATGAGGACTTAAATCAAAGTAAAAGGAAAAGAACAGAATTGAATGAAAGGAATCAGGGTGGTTATTGTGTATTTATAATTGAAGAAGGGAACAAAGTTTACTGCTTGAAGAAAAATCTAGGTCTGCGTGATGTAAACATTTATGGTGGCACCATTTACTCCTGCTTTATTTTGTTGTGAAGCTGGGGGACAATACAAATGAGGAATTGAAAGATGAATTAATGTAGCGATGGTAAGGGAAAATATGTACGAGAAGAAGTGGTTGTATAATAAAATGGGTCGGCTCAATTCTTTTTATTTATTTATTTATTTTAAAATTGCTTTTTTTTATGTGAACCGACGCACTTTACAAATTTCAAAGTACCTAGTGTCCCTAAATCCTGAATTTAGTGTAGTGACCCACGTTCCTAAAGTTAGCATTATTCTGAGAGGGTTTGGAAAAATCACCATTTCCATATGGTAAATTAAATCGTTTAAAATATAAATCGATTTCAACCAATTAATTCCATCGATAATAAAAATTATTATCGTTCTAAATCAAATAGAATTTATATTGATCCACTGAATCATTTTAATTCAGTTTTGACTCTGAATTCAATTGTTATCATTTTGTATTACGATATCCAATATATTCGATATTAATTGATATATTGATTATTTAACCGATAAAAATCCATTTATTAATCGAAATCAATATTTAAAATAAAATTTAAATATTCAATATTATGTGGCTGAAAATCCGGGAAGTTACATTTCTTCCCCCTTAGAAGAATTTCGTCCCCGAAATTCCTAAGGCAGAAGAGATGTTACAGACCCATTAACCTTTCAATAACCCACTTTCTTGTAACTCAGTGTTCCATATTCTTTAACTCAAATCCAATACTACTTTAAGTTTTTATGAGAATATTAAATCTCAGTTCATTTAACTGGTTTCCATCATTTCGATTTATTTAACTTGCTTAAGTTAAATTTAGATTTCAAAATGCAAAATTCTTGGGTTTTTATTTCAAATCCTTTTTGAAATCACATAAATATATCCACATATATTTAGAACCATCCCAAATTCAAAACATTTGAATTTTCCAAAACAACTTGTTTTCTGAAAATAAATTTCAATTACAAATTTTATTATGATAGCAATCCCTCACTTAGAAACTCGAAAATGAACACCGATGATGTCCGGATCATCATCAGAATTATTTACTAGTGACCGAAGTGAATTCAGTGCTTTATCACTTTCAAAATTCATTCAAAATGATTTTTATATACAAAATCCTTCCAAAACATAGCCATATTATTTTAATATAGTTTAGAAAAATAATTTCCAACTATTCGGGATTTAAATTCCAAATTCAGGTTTCAATCTAAATTTAATTCATCTCATTTGTATGTACCGGTTCCATTTGGTTATATATAACCATTTTTAATTTAATAATCTATTTTGATTATAATCTTAATCAACACGTCCATATATTATAATAATTTTGAAAAATTATTCCGTTTATATGAAAATATAGTTTTGGGTAAAATTATTTCATTCACCCAGCTTTTAAAACAATACTGTGTCAAATTACTCTGTTCAAGTGTTTATAAATCCCTATCGGCCACATCAGCTAAACGCGTCGATATGGAATTTATATACCACTCAACAGATCGATCAACACAATATAAAATAGTTTAAATACAAATCTACAAATACGCTCTCTCACATATATACACTCAACTCATTCTAGGGTACTACTACCTTATCTCTAACAAGTAAACCCACACCAAAGCCTAGGTGTTCACTCAACATAAGCTCTGATACCAACTGTGATGTCCCGTAAATCTATACTATTTGAGCTGACTAATATAACCCATGTCCAACTCAAACAACACAGAAATACGAGTCAATAGGGTTAAAGAAACGTAAATAGATAGAAGAAGAACTTAAAGAAATATCAAAATCTCACAGCGGAACGAACAAAATATAATAGCATATATCATAACTTTGAAATACAAAGCAGTATTGAATATACATACCATTATCAAAGTACAATACAACACTGGATACAGTGGAAATAACTCTAAATATAACTAATGGTGAAGCATCCTGCTTCAAGCTCCTCCAAGTGTATCTGTAAAAGCCTGAAACACTTGACTGCCCGTACAAATTTGGGCACCTAAGAGTTTAAGAAAAAAAAACTCTAGGTCAGTCATGGGACTGGTGTGAGTAAACTCCAACCATATTGTTTAACTTCAAAAATCTTTTTGAAAGAAAGAGATTATAGTAAGACCAACCCATATATAAACATGGACGGTTTTCACCCTACTATAACCCAAAACATTTTGATATCAAAATCCGATGATATTATAATAATGTCTAATTAAGTAAATAACCAGATAGTAGAACGCTTGCATCTCACGCTCTACATACATAGTGTATATAAAATCAAAAACCGCATGACGCTTATTGGAGGTTGGATTCCAACGATGACAAGGTATGGGATCACCTCCCGATCAGTGTACTCTAGAGGGGATACACTGGGGTTCAACAAGAACATCTTGCAACCCGGCCACACATGACCTCCCACTCATTTAGCTTGAGTGTAGCAAATATATTGTTGCCTACGGTTGTCAGCCTTCCAACCGTAATCTGTAAAATACAGAATCGAAAGAATAATGAATGATGTATTTTCTCTAGATCGGTGACAAATATACACTGCTTGGGTATGCCCACCTAGCCATGTTGCCTGCCCGATTTTTCTCATTTCCCGATTGTGAGGCTTGAGGCTACGTCTAACTTTTTAGAACATCTGACCACCATTCACTTTGAATGCCACATCGTCAAACTCATCAAATCACTAGTTGATGTTCTCAAAAATATTATGGGTATAAAAGCTTAGAGAGACGAATTCCTCCGCCACCAGACGTAATGCCTTGAAAAGATCGTCTTATGTGATCCGTTAGGAATACTCTGTTAGACATTCGTCCATACAAGTTGTCCTGGGTCTGGACAAACAAACAGCTCCTGCAAATTTACTCCATCTTCGATTTTACCTTCAAATAATCTAATTGGCAACTTTTGTGCCTATAGGGAGTGGTTTTCGGATATTAAATCCAACTGGTCTTTCCGTATTGACAACGATGGTCCAAAAATCTTTGATAGCCGGTGATTTAACTATCAAAGGAAAACAAAACATCCATCCAAATAGTTAAACAATCACTGGCCCTTTCATTCAATAACTATTTTCCAAATCCCTTATCAAATTTTATTATATCGACATACTGATTTCTATTTTCAAAATTTCTTAAAAATATTCTAACTCCTTAAATTTTCTAAAATTTCGCCAGCCCCTCCCCTGTACCGGCCAATCATTCAAACCCCAACTAGCCTCTCGAGGCCCTTTCCATTCAAAAAGAAAATCAAAAAAGCCAAGCGGCCTGCCGATTCGGTGCATAAACCTCATATGGAAATTGAAACATGTACCTTTTTGTCGAGCACTTAGATTATAAATCTTCATACTCTCTTTGTACTCTTGGCTTCATCCAATACTTGTCTATCATGTACTTATCCAATTCCAATTCAATTCAACTTTAAGATTTCAATCATATTCTACCTTTTTTTGCCATTTCGCCCCTTTTACTTAATCCACTTTCATTTGGAACTTCTCACGTTCAAATATTCTTTTATTCACTTATATATATAAGTTGAATTCAATCTCCATGTCAAATACCAAAATTTAATTCAAGTTCCAGCTCGGTTTCCCAAATTCCATTAACAATGTCAAATTACTTAACAAAGTTAAATTTGGCCAAAACTCTATCAACTAACTTCAAAGAAATTAGTTAACTTCATTTGATAATTAAAAATCCGGTTTTTGTTCCAAAAATCATCTCATCTACTCCATTTGAGTTCATATTCAATTCTAAATTCAAATATGGATTTGTACTATTAGAAACACGGATTTTTAATCACTAAAAATCTTTTATTCAGTTTATTTAACTGTTATGGTTTAAAATGATTATGGCGCTATTTTTCTAAAAATTTGATTTTGACATAACTCAAAATCTATACGATGAAATCAAGGTTTTTCTCTACTATTAGAAAATTATTATCAATAGGTCTGGGCTTTTTTGTTTCATCGAATTCCGACTTATATTGAGTTTTGTATTCTCAATTGAAGTTTGAATTGCCAAATCACGAACTACCACACTACGACGAGTTAGTTTTAATTAAATTAAATATAAACATTTAAACTTCGTTTATTAATAATTTCAACTCCATTTCAATATTTTAAAACAAACCAGTTATCCAAATCGATTTCTCAAAACTCGTCGATTTCTTTATGCCACGTTCATAACTCAGTTATGAATTGATTCAAAACTAAATTTTATATTCAATTCCAATTTCCTCGGATATAAATTATTTTATAAAAAATCGATATAATCGAATTTCAGTTATAAATTTCCTTTATGGAGAAAATCAATTTATTCAATACCCTTTGCCATTACAAACTAATATAAATCCCTTGATAATAGTGAAGCCATTTAAGTTATGGTATTCTATTTACCTATCAGACCTTGATCGCCAACGTTCTTATATTGAGACGGATAAGAGTTTGTAATACAAAACCGCCATTACTTATCAATAAAATCTCCTCTTTTATCTCATTTAAAAATATTGTTTTTAAAGGTCAGTTCTTATATTTGGAGTAAATCTATTTTCAATCTACCTAAAGAAAATTATTTCATTTCATTTATAAACATGTTTTATAAATCACTTTCTTATTTTATATTTAACGTACTTCCATTTAAAACTCGATTCCTTGTTTGAAATATGTTATTATTATAACTATATATATATATAAGCATAGAATCTATTTTCATATTAAAATTCTAAATTTCTATTCAATACAGTTCCAATATCCTTTGGAAACAAATTTATTTCCATAAATTTGACATGCTCGAATTCCAACTATAAATCCAAATAGATTTATTTCAATTTGATTACATTCCGAGCATCAAATATAAATTTCATTGTTTATTTCCAAAACGATTCTATTTACCCTTTTAAAACTCACACTTGAATTTAATTTATAAATTATCTAATGATAGTTTTCACATTCATTTTAAAATGTCGTTTATACATTTCACTTCTTGGTTTAAATATTAGAACAAGTTTCTCTTTTAAATTCCATTTGAAAACCCACTTTGGAAAATGAATTTTCCTTTTTAAAATCATGCTTCAAATTACATGTCTAGGTTATCCAATGATAATCTAATTTTTATTCATTTATAAACATCGTTTATACATTGCACTACTTGTTTTAAATTATTTAAAACAAGTCCTTATTTCAAATCCAATCCCATTCTGGAAAATAAATTTTCCTTTTTGAATTCAAACTTGAAATTTAAAAATCTAATATTATCAAATGATAATTTTTCTTTCCATTTATAACATTGTTTATAAATTCAGCTACTTGCTTTTATTATTAAAAACAAGTTAATATTTCTCAATCCATTTGAAATTCCATTTCCATTTCGAAAAGTAAAATTTCCCTTTTTAATCCAAAAATCTCTTTTTGATATTTTTAAATATTAACATCTAAGGTCAGTGATATTTTAACATCCACAAATACTCAATTATCAATCACAGGTTTCAAACACATCATATACGAAAATATACATGGAAATAAACAATTATAAATTTTTGAGGGATCTAGTTGGATCCCTCCAACCTGTTTTCCTGCATCCACAAATATTAGTCAACACAAATAATACCAATCCTACTTCAAGGCAGGATATCGCGGTATAAAAGGTCATCCACTCATATATCGTAGGGCGATAGGGTCTTCCGCTAATGGTACTGCAAGCATCCGCTGATGGTACTGCGGTAAATCCAATATATATATATATATATATATATATATATATATATGTGTGTGTGTGTGTGTGTGTGTGTGTGTGTAATAGCCACAACCACCAAGCCTAAATAACTAATATATATAATAACCACAATTGATAAACAATTTATAAAAGCAACCAAGCAACCAACAATTCATTTTAATGATAAAAGTAAATTCTTAAGTTAGATATTCACCTTGATTTTATTTGCGCTGAATATCCAATTTAATTCCATACCGACTCGGCTACGCATCTTCTCGAATCGTTTTTCTAGCACCTAAGATGATTTATTTTTATTTTTCGATTAAATGATTTTTTTATTTAAATTGATTTCTAACAATTAAATAAATAAACCCTAACGTATTTTCAAATTTCGATAAATGTATATACCTCACTGCCTGAACCATTATGAAACAACTCGGCTAACGTTGAAAAAATCAGCCTTGATATTGCCATGCCTGCTACGATATTTCAACACTTTGCACCATCGACACTACTGCTACAACTGCTCTACCAACCGCCACAAATTCATCAGCCCATCATTGTCACAAACACCACATATATAAACCAATTTCCCCTCTTCCAGCTTACTTCCAAAACCCAGAAACAACACTGTCCAGGCTATTTCCCCATCTTACAGTCCCAATACTCCAAAATCACAAAGCCAAACTCCTTCCGTCAATCATCATTTCAGACCCAAACTCCCCCAATAACCATCGACTAATCTCCCTCAATTACTCACAGTTCGAATACCAGTATTATCCCCAAATCACAAGCATCACCCCTTCAAACCATCGCCCATCTTCGTCGCACAAATCCTTCGTCGTTGTATCCTAAAACACCTTCTACTTGAAGTTGACATCGCACTATTAACGAGTCAAAATAACATATGCGTATACCCCAAATACCACTATCGAGCTCCTATTTCCCAAAGTAGAACTTCACCTAAATCCAAATATGAACTACTCCTCACCCAAAAGCCCTAGCTCGACAGTCGCGATGCCAGGAAATTCTATTCTTGAACATGCGGTCGCTTCTATATGGAGGTTGCGATACACGAGAATCTAAAGGCTTTGAATTTGATTCTAAAATGTGAAGCGACCATTTTTAAGGACTTAAATCAAAGGAAAAGGAATAGATTGGAACTAAATGAAAGGAATCAGAGTGGTTATTATGTATTTATAATTGAAGAAGGGAACAAAGTTTACTGCTTGAAGAAAAATCTAGGTCTGCGTGATGTAACTATTTAGGGTGGCGGCATTTACTCCTGCTTTATTTTGTTGCGAAACTGGGGAACAATACAAATGAGGAATTGAAAGATGAATTAATGTAGCGATGGTAAGGGATAATATGTATGAGAAGAAGTGGTTGTATAATTAAATGGGTCGACTCAATTCTTTTTATTTATTTTAGATTTGCTTTATTTTTTTATGTGAATCGATGCACTTTACAAATTTCAAAATACCCAGTGTTTCTAAATCTTGAATTTAGCGTAGTGACCCACATTCCTAGAGTTAGCATTATTCTGAGACTGTTTGGAAAAAACACCATTTCCATATGTTAAATTAAATCGTTTAAAATATAAATCGATTTCAACCAATTAATTCCATCGATAATAAAAATTATTATTGTTTTAAATCAAATAGAATTTATATTGATCCACTGAATCGTTTTAATTCAGTTTTGAATCTGAATTCAATTGTTATTGTTTTTTATTACGATATCCAATATATTCGATATTAATTCGTATATTGATTATTTAACTGATAAAAATCCATTTATTAATCGAAATCTATATTTAAAATTAATTTTAAATATTCAATATTACATGGCTGAAAATCCGGGACGTTACACACTCAATTATAGATATTCTTACATTCACTGACTCATACTCTATCTTCACATTGTCTTCTATTTGTCAGCATTGTCTGTCTAGTCTTCTGCTTACCTATCACGGGAACATACATAGTAAACTAAAACAAAAATATTTTAAATTCTAGCGGATATAATTTTTATTTTAAAAATTTATTTCCTTGGAATTTTGGTGTGTTTCTCATCATATTTCATGACTTGATCTGATTTATATGGACATCCATCCATGTCCAAACAGCTTGTGATATTCATAGTGATACACTATAAATACCACAAGGTAGACAGTATCTCTAGTGCTCACATTTATATTTTTTTCTGCACATACATGTATACACATGCATGTGTATGTATATACACATATATTTTGTGTAGGGGCAACATGGTCAAATCAGTGAATGGACATGTACCAAGAAATCCAGTTCAAATGCAAACGCAAACATACATTTATACACACACACATTTGTGCATATATATATATATATATATATATATATATATATATATGTATATATATATATATATTGAAGGAACAATGGTTCAGCATGATCAAAATGGAACAACCAGCATATGCAAACAGCTCGAGCATGAACAAATCAAATGAATGAATATAAAACAACATGCACAATGCAAAAATCCAGGCAGTAACTCATGTAAACAAATTGATGCAAGTAATATTGTGTGGACTTCATACCAGGTTCAAGTCATACAAGTGAAAAACTCATGCATATGGCATGCAAAAACATGAAAACTTTTTAAAGGCTCAAAAGTAAAAGACAAAAGGTTGCACTGACACACGTATACCAAGCATGCATGGGATGGAAAAAAATATGTAGAAGAGTACATCAAAGCAAGCTACAGAAATGGGAGAGCAATTCAGGTTCATGTTCATACAGTAGCAAAAGGAAAACAAGTCAAGCATCAACTAATTCACATAATGTATATGGAACATAAAAGGCCAATAACTCTCGAATAAACAAGAATTCGTGGTCAATGGAAGAGCCATACTGTACAAAATAGTCCAGAATGGGTCAAACACATGGAAAACAAAAATATGCACAATAATACCACAAAGAAAACCCAAGGTAGCGCCAGCATATATGCATGGAACAACATGTAACAGTGCAAGCACATATGTATGTTTACATATGGTGGCATGCACAAGTCAAGATTGGACTGTCAAAGGCAAAAGCCTTCAGCCAAAACAACATGCACAAGCATAGAAAGAATGGAAAGAAATATTCAAGTGTTTTTAGTTTTGGACAGTATTATTTTTGGCAAAAATCAAATCTGTTTCCAGAAATAATAAAGCAATTTTTTTGGGCAAAAAGAACATTTTAAAATTGGTTTCCACAATTTCCAGAATCAACATATATGGTAAATGTTCAATAAATCTTTCCAGAATTCGTAAGTTCTTATACAGCACATTCATTCAGCATTTACTGCAACATAACAATCAAAGACAACTTTTGGCAACATGGAAAGATTTCATCAATAAATTCGATGAACATTATTTTTGGATAGATATCATTTTTTGCAACTCAAAAATATTTCCTAAAATGCATGTGCGATTTCAAAGCCAAGAAAATCATTCCCTAAATCAACCAATGAGTCACGACATCAATTTTGGGCATATATTTTTAAAAACTCAATCACATTTTCATGGGAACAAATCTAGCAATAAATTACGGAATTCGCGGCATACATTCAAGGGGCCACAAATCATATGTTATGTTTCCAAAATTGCACAATTTTTCAAAGCCGAAGGAAATCAATCCAAACCAAGGCATCAATTACGCAAGAAATCATTGTGAAATTAGAGAATAGTTTTAGGTTTCCTATAACCCTATATAAATCACCAATTCATCATAGGCAAAATGATTGAAAACCAAAATCATCAATTCAAGAACAATTCAAAAAAAAACAAATCAGAAGGAACTCATGGTTTTTCAATCGAGAATCCCAAATCGCTGACAAGAAAGAACAAACGTCACTCGAAGATCATTAGAAAATTTTCTTCTTCTAGCAATCCAAGTCGCATTTTTGTTTTGGGCAAGAAAACCCTAAAATTTTGTTTCGATCGACATTTTTAAGAGAGAGCTTTGCAAAAGAATAAATAAGGGGCCGACATTTTTTACTAAGGGCTAAATTGTTAAAGGAGTTTTCTTTTCATGTTTTTATATTGTTTTGTTTTTATTTCGCAATTGTAATCGTTTATTAGTTTTCTATCTTTTCTATAAAACTAGGGTTTTCTAGTTTGTCTATAAAACCAGGAGTTTACTAGTCTGTTTGTAAAACTAGGGTTTAATAGTTATAGTTTTTATAGTTAGGGTTTACGAATTACGGGTTTGTAATTCGGGGAAAATCTGATCTTGAGGATAAAGATTAGTCTAGGGTATTTAGCCTAGGATTAGAAAAAGAGCAGGGTTTGCGAGTTTACATGGTTTTGTAAGCGGGATCTGTTTTAATACCTAGTAAAAATCTTAGGAATGCAGCAGTAGGCTGGGTTTGCCAAAGCTGGGAAAAATCTGTGTTATTTACTTCTGCATTTATATTCTCTGTTATAATCTGTGTTGTGATATTTCTTAATATCTCGAATTAATCCAGTAAACCCTACTCACCCCCGTCTAGGGTTAATCGAGATCTAACAAGTGGTATCAGAGCTTGGTATTTTCATTAACTTTAGAGTAATGGTGTTCCCTAATTGTCAGCATAGTAAGAGTCAGTCCAGTGGTATTCCAATTATTTTCAATGGGGCTGATTTTTTAATTTGGATATCGAAAATCGAATTCTATTTAAAATCTGTTAATTTTGAATATTGGAATATTATTGAAAATGTGGGACATATGCTAGACAAGAGGAATAAGGTTTTTAATGCTCCTTCTATGCATATTATTTATTCCTATCTTAGAAATGATCAATTAAAATTTATCTCTCATTGTTTAGCTGCATTGGATATCTGGAAAACTCTCAACGTGTTGTATGGAAAAGAAGGCAACTACTCAAAACCTCAGAAGGCCAACTCAGATTCATATTTATGCTTAACAGGTCTTACATATAAAATTTCAGATGGATCAGACAATGGAGACTCAACAGACGATGAGATAGAAAATTCCTCTTAGGAAGATTTCGTTTATATGTGTGCTGATTTAAGTAAATCTGTTGATAAACTCCAACGGAAAAACAAACTTCTGAAGTCCGAAAATCATGAATTGATTCACAAAAATAATATGTTGGAATTAAAACATGAGAACTCTGATTGTAAGAATTGTTTCAATTTTAAAAATGATTTAGCTCGTCCCAATAAAAATCTTCAGAAACTTGAAAAAGAAATTATGGTTTAAAACAAAATAGGATGAGCTAATTTATAAAAACGATTGTAACAACCTGGAATTTTGGCAATATAAATTAATTTTTAGAATTTCAAAAATAGTAATTCTTCAGACGATGGAATTTGGCCACGAAACTTTAACTGATGCATTCGTCTTGGAATTCTGGTCAACTTTCATGTTTGGAGTTGCGCAAATGAAAAAGTTACGGACGAAATACGAAAATGGACAAAAAATTAATAAATCAGAATTTATAATTATATATTACCTTATTTAACCAAGCCGACCTGGGCATCTGAGGCCCAAGCGGTCGACCGCACGGCCGACCTACTAGGCGTTAGTTTTCCCAGTGACGACTAGGGTTTCGTATGGATAGGTTATAATATTTATATAACGAATGGACAGATATAACTTAAAACTAATTCAATAGTCCTAGTCCATTTCCACCCTTATAATTAAAGGGGTAAAGCCTCATTCTTTTGCACTTAAATCTGCAGTGGCAGTGGAGCTCTGCCATTTTCCTCTTTCTCCAACCCTAATTTCTGAAATAAAAATATATTCATACAAACAAATCAAATCCAATTCATATGAAATTCAGAGGATTAGCAAATCTAATGGAAAAGAATGCAAATTGACGCTACAAATCAGATTCTCCTCTCTCTCCCTGTTTGCTTACATCTCTACAAATATGGAATTTTCCCCTTTCCAAATAAATTATAGATTTATAAAAATTTGGGGATTGTAGGGTTAAGGGTTCAAACTTTGGATTTGGAGGCTATAAGGTGAGTGGGAAATTTATGAATTCAGTTACAATAACTTATCTATTTCGTTTGAATTAGATCTATATTTTTGTGCCTATTCCCTGTCAGATCTGCTTATAATATGATTGTAATGAAATAAGCACTTGTCAAATCTGATTAAAATTGGTGAAACTTGTGAATTATATATTGTGGTTATGGAAAATATTAATTGTAGGATTCTTAGACTTGTTTACACATATTCCTACAATTATAGTATGAAATATACTGCAATTATATTGTAAAATGTAGTGTGGACATTGCTAGCAGTGTAGATCTGGAAATCAGTCCCATTAAACACCATTTAGAAGTTGTTACATTCCGGATCTCTAGTTCAATATTGAATAATAAAATTTTGTGAATTTGTGTAAAAAGATTCGATTGGTAAACTACGTGATTATAATATTAGAAATATGCATGTTTGTATTCAATATTTTTGGGTTTTTTCTTAACTATTGTAAAGTGGAAAATAGGCATAAGGATAAACTTTGGAAAACAAATTAGTCTAAAGGACGTCAAGTTTTATTTTTAGGCTGAAGGATAAACTTCAGAAAAAAAAAGTAGGTCGAAGGACAATGCTAAATATAATTAGCATTTTCTGCAGTGTAAAACTAAATAATGCTAGTTAAAACTAGCATTTTCGTGTAGTGTAAAAAAACTGAATATAATGCTAATTACATTTAGCATTTTCCTTCAGCTTAATTTTGGTTCAAAGTTTGTCCTTCAGACTAAAACTAAAACTTGGTGTCCTTCAGCCTAATTTTTTGGCAAAGTTTATCCTTCTCCCTAATTCTATTGTAAATATGTCGTTTTCCTTGCATAAAAACGCATTGTTTTGAAATCACAAGGGGTGTAATAAAAAGATCAAAAAGGGAAAAGTGGTGCAAATGTACATATAAATATAAATATATGTATACTTGTGCGTAATTTGCATGAACTATTCCAAATTATACATTTACATATATTTCTTGTGATTTTGAAATATGCCAATTCCATTAATTAGGTACAATTTACAATTATTACAGCTAAAAGTCTTTTTGTAAGATTTGAACCTTTTGGCAAGATTGAATGCAAAGAGGAATGTTTGATTATTGATTAAGCCAAGTCATTTAAGTTATAATAAAAATAAAAATAGTAACTATGTTGATAGCTCGAAAACATATATATATATATTATATGTTATCCGTCCAAATCAGCATAAAATGGTAAATTATACATTATATGGAATGTTTGGATAAGGTTCAATTACGGAATTATATGTAAATGTAATCCATATTGAATTAATACATTTGTGGTGACCATTTGTAGCAATCAATATAATTAATTGCTATAAATAGGACCGCAAATCAATAAATAACAATTGTAGCCAATATTGATTGGGGAAAGTTAATATAATTTGATAATGGGGATAATTCCTAAAATTAAGTAGAATAAATGTTATACACCCCAAATTAGGAAACTTGAATTATAACAGCATTTAGATATGAGGTTAAGCTAACCTTGTGGTATAAGTCTGCCTGGAACCGACCGACAAATCTAGCAACAGCAGGTAGTCAACTTAATGTGAGGGGTCTAATGCGTAAATGTACTAAGGCATGAGGTTAAGTTTAACTTGTGGTAGAAGTCTGCCCGAAACCGACCTACAAATCTAGCATCCACAAGATATCAACTTAATGTGAGAGGCCTGGTACATGAATATATATATATATATATATATATATATAACAGTCAACCAATAAATAAATGAATAAAAATAATAACTGTCTATAGGGTACAACAAGTAGATACCTTGGGACTGATAAATAGTTGCCTTAGGAAAATATGACTGTTACAGTCATAAAGGGAAATAAAGACAGAAATAAAAGAAAATGGGTGTCATAATGGGATTAATGGATTTTGATGGTCATTTGAATACTAATTCCAAATTAGGGAACAAATCGAATAAATATCCTAGAGAAAAAGGGGTTATAACTTTCCTTATTTATTGGAATGTATATAGAACTAATAAATAAAAATAGAATTGGACTTAGTAGGTTAATAGTGGAAAATTATTACTAACCTTAATATCTGTGACGACAATAAATTGCGTGGAGAGAGAGACTAAACAGAAACAGTGTAATAAGTAGCCCACTTTATCCAAACAGGGAAAGGAATTAAGGGCTAATGGGGGACGAAACTAATAACGTTTGCGTATAGTCTGCTTCCTAGGTCTTAAGTAGCTAGGGTCGGAGAGTCCACCTGGGGATTGGTCCTTCAGTATAGGGGTGTTAAACGACATGTGTGATTATTGCCTGCCCAAACCTGGGAACTAAAAACATCAGATATGGCTAGCTACCCTACGGGAAGTAGTAAGCGGCTAAGGGGGTTATTTGATAAGGTCAGCTAAAGGTATAGCGAACGGTAAAACACCATCTCTCACCTTATACGAGACAAAGGTATATGTGTAAATGACGGAAGCCTTAATTGGTAGGACCCGTAGCTAATGCTCTCTAGTTTATAAAATTATGGAACAAGTTACCAAGAGGTATTAAGTCACCAATAAGTCCGCTGACCAATGAGTCCGCGTAGGGTCTTAAGCCATCGGGAGGATCCACCCTATCTATCATTGATAGTGAGGCAGAAAATTTTTAAAGGGAAAGTGGATGGTAAGGTATATATGCATGTGAAGACTCCACAGTCAGGGGTTCACTTCTCGTTCTAATAATCAGTTAATTTATAATAAAGGGAGGCTTCCTAAATATATACGTAAACGTTTAATCTCGGTATTATATCTTAGAATACCACTTTGGAAAGAGTGGTAAATTCGTGCGTAAACATTTACATGGTTAGGTTAGAATCACTAACCTTGTTAGGCATACATCTTGGGTTGAACCAAATGAGATACATCTATGTATTATAATCTGTTTTATACATTTCTTAGTCACCAGAACTTGTTATTCTGACCCCCCCTTCTCATTACAACCTCCCAAGTTTCCTAGATAAGGTTGGATTCTCACAGATGTTTAAGTCTGGCTTTCGGTTCTCGTTCTCTCTCATGCTCGGCATTGGCAAAGTGACTTACTTCGAAAAAGGTAGTTACTTAAGTTGATACTAGTTATCCTATTTTGTTTCCACTGTGAGTTTTCTTTTATCGTACTCTGATTATGCTTATGCTCATGCTCCTTTATTTCTGGTACCAGATATACACGCTCCACGTTTGGATGTGTTCAAATTTTGTTTTTTGTCGAAATTTGGGCATAAAAAAGTGTAGGTGTTACATTTGGTATCAGAGCCTAGGTTAAACGATCAGAGGAACTAGTTAAATTCGGATACGTAAGAAAACGTAATTCGATTTTATTTTCTGTTTTTCTTCGTCTTTCTTACTTGACTTTAATTTATTTCGATGAAGAATTAGTTTTGGGCCTGATTATAATAAAAATGGGCTTTAAGCGACTGAGAGTTGAGATATGTTGAGTTCGGGTTTCTAGCCAATTCTGTCTTACCTCATAGTACGTTGGTGATCTCGTCGCGAAGAGCATGAGGATGACATATAGTGTATCCCGTTGACCAAAATTTGGAGACTGGAATACTAATATATAAAATCTAGCTACAACCGAGATAGTCATAATTTTTGGTTTTTTGGTTTCGTTAGCAGTTCCGGTTAAGGCCATTATTCGATGTAAACTGGGAAAGTCCACGTTAGTATGTCGTATCCATTTCGAAAATGTAATTATGACGTATATCCATTTGTTAGTTCGTTGAAATTCCAAATCTACCTTTATTGAAGCATTCAATTGAGTTCTTGGCCCTGTATTCGAGAAAATTTTATTTTAAAACTATTTGGAAAAATAAAAATGAGTTATGAAATAAGGTTTCGGAAAATGGTTTTATAAAGGCCTAGTTTATAGAGATATGGTTTTTAGATTTTTATCTATTCGTGTTTCAAAATTATTAAGGCATTTGTTAATTTTAATAAATATAGACTGATTAGTAGGAAAGATGGAATTGGAAATAACATGGAATAGGCCATTAAACATAAGAATGATAAATATCTATTCCCTGTGATTTTTAGTATCCCTTTTCCTATATATATATTGGATAATTTATTAAAGTTATCAAAATTAATCTTAATTGTTTTTAAGCTCCAATATATTTAAACACGAAAATGTTTTCCAGTTTGAAATATAAAACTAGAATATAAATATAAATAATAATAATAATAATAAATGGATTTATAAATATGAAACCATTGATTTATAATAAATTCCATTTTTGAAAAGTTCAAAAATCTTCTTCAAAAACACTAAGAAAATCCTTCATCCTTATTACGATGTATTTGATTTTTGAACCGCTTAGTTTATGTCGGCTAGTAAGGGGGAAAATCCATTTAATATTTTATTTCGAATTTCTAGATGATTTCATGTTTTGAGTTCGTTTGTTTCGGTGGTCTCTATTCTTTTTGGAGACAGGGAAAAGGCGTTGGAAAATTAAATTTCTCAACTCGACAGGTGGTGGAAGTCGATACGAGAATTCGGTTGGAATTAGAAGTTGTTTCGACATGTTAGAAAATTATAAATTTAATTTACATAATTTATACAGGCCGTTGGGCCGAGGTTCAGACCACGCCTTTTTAAGGGCGAGCGGTGGTCGACCGCCCTCCTATTGCTAGGTCGAGCACTTCCCCCTGTTGATGTTACCTGAACCCGACACGAATCGATTGAATGATATATATATATATATATATATATATATATATATATCGTTCAGCCGACTCTTCCTCCCTAACCCCAATTCCACCGAAAACCCAAAACCCTCCTCCTTCCCAAGCTCCAATCCGAGCAACCCCCGCTCCGTTTTGCTCCAATTACCACTAAAATCCTCCTCGTGCAAATCTCCACCCAATTGTACTCTGGATTTGCAATTTCGTTTCTCCCATTCGCTGGTTCCTCCATGGCACCTTACAACCAACACCTCACTCTCATGCCTCAAGAAGCCGCTTGGTTAGATCATGATGAGGCGAAGATTAAGCAGCAATTAGCCACGACCAGTTACGAGTTCCAGATTTGTCAACCAGTGAAGTTAGCTGACTTCACCGCATTTGGTTTAGAGGAGCTTTTTGTCATCGCAGGCCTAGCACCAATCTTACACTTTGACACTTTTGAGAGCGACCTGTATTCATGCTACGTCCGTTTGTTCGATGCTCAGATGGATGCTGACATCGATGACGAGTATTGCGTCATCAGATATGAGGTCATGGGCACTCGTACCGAGTTCACTGATGTTGACTTAGCCCAGATTTTGGGTATCTTTGATGCTATTGAGATGGAGGACCCTAAGATCCTTCATAGCATCTTTGTTGGAGAGCCTGGACCTCTGACAATTTACGATTAGTAGTCCGAGTAGTTGTGTGCATCATACATCACAACATTGTCCCTAAGACGGGAAGCTTAGAGCAGATTTATCCATATGTTCATTGCTCCACCTATTCTATCCTTGGCGGCATATCCGTCAATTGGCGTGCATGCTTATGATCCATCTTCATGAGCCCTTCGTTAGCACCCCACGAAGCCATTTTCCCTATAGTAATCTTCTCACCCGTGTCTTCCTACACTACTAGGTGAGACTTTCTGGGGAGACTCCAGTGAGGAAGGCGCCGACCGTCATCAGTCGCGCCACTCTCCGAAAGATGGGCATTCTGCTTCCCGATGCTCCTATTGCCGCACCACCCGATCCAGCTCAGCAGCCTCAGCATCCCAGTAGCGCTGACAGGTGCATGAGATTGGTTACATCACCGCTATACTACGCTCCTGGCGCGAACGTGGTAATGGATCAGGCTCCAGACACGGAGGTAGACTAGCCTACAGTGGGTAGTTGTAGTTGTAGTTGTAGTCGTCGTTGTTGTTAGTACATGCCTTGTGCAAGTTATATCTTGTATTTCCCTTTGCAACAATTTTCTTTTTCTTTGTTGTAGTTTTGTGTTTGTAACCGCTAGTAATGTAAATTCGTACGACTTTAGTAATGAGATTTCTATGATGAAAATAAATTGTCATTCACGCACGATTATTTGAATGAAATCTCGTTTATAAACTAGCAATTTGTCCTAGAGATGAAAAGAATAGAATTTTGTGTTGGATAAATTTTAGTAAAGGACCTGCTCCATGTCACGGGTATATAAATAAATAAATCACCGTCCCATGTTAAAGCTAAAATTTATTTTGGTCTTTTTGTGTGTGAATTCATTTTTCGCATTTTTGGCATAACTAACTTCATTTTTCGCCAGTATGTGACTTGAATCGTTTAAGTTTCCGCAAAATACATTTTTGAAATTTTTGGAAAATGTTGTTTGAAAAAAAACACTTTTTATCATTTTCTTATTTTATAGGAAAGTGAAGCGGTTTTGAAAAGAAATTTTCAAAATAAACATGATAAGTTTTTGTTTAGTGTATTTTTAAGAAAAAATTCGATTTTTGGTCACATGAATGGCGTAAGGAAGATTTTTGGATGTTTTGTATGCACGTTTTAGCAGTGCAATGGGACCGATGGCGTGATAAAAACCCTAATAGTAACAGGGTAAGGGAATTTTTAGCCTTGGGAATGCTTTTTTCACACCTTGTCAATGGTATGCATGAGTTATTAATTAGCTCGTTTTACGTTTTTGAGCTTGTTTTAAGCCTCTATTACGGTCCACAAATGGAAAATTTCGGAGTATTTTGGGTAACTATGGTAAAAAAACCCATTATAGGGCAAGGAATGGAAGATGTGTAAGTGAGAAAAATGTTAAAATGCTTCGCTTCGATTTTCTTTTTCTGGTTTAGGAAAAATTAAATAAGAAACGGTTAGATTGCGTGACGTTTTGGCTGATAGGGTTTGGATGCAAAATTGGTTATTTTGCACTTTTGTTCGTAATTGTGTGAGGGCATTGGATGAAAAAGAGTTTTCAATTTTTCATTCATATAGAACTACCAGTGTATTTAAGAGGCCTTGCATCATGTTTTCAAAAGTATTTCAAAAATGTAATGCAAACATATAGGAGGATCCGATTAGAATCATCTTGCATGCATATCTATTGGTTGAATTACATTCTGTACACCATGCTCATATACACATTGTTGCAAAGTGGATGTACACAAATTGGCTATGTAGCATAAGACTATAGGCATCAGAATTTCGGGACGAAATTCCTTTTAAGGAGGGAAGAGTGTAACAATCAGGAATTTTGGCAATATAAATTATTTTTTAGAGCTTTAAAAATAGGAATTTCTGCAAACGATGGAATTTGGCTACGAAACTTTAACAGATGCGTTCATCTTGGAATTTTTGTCAACTTTCATGTTTGGATTTTTGCAAACGGAGTCCGTATGAAAAGTTACAGACGAAATACAAAAATGGACGGAAAATAAATAAATTAGAGTTTATAATTATATATTACCTTATTTAACCAAGCCGACATGGGCATCTGAGTTCCAGGTGGTCGATCATAGCGGTCGACCTATTGGGCATCAGTTTACCCGGTGACGGCTAGGTTTTTGTAAGGACAGGGTATAATATTTATATAACGAATGGATGGATATAACATAAAACTAATCCAACGGTCTTACGCCATTTCCACCCCTATAAATAAAGGGGTAGGGCCTCATTCTTTTCCATATAAATCTGCAGTGGCAGCAGAGCTCTGCATTTTCCTTTTTCTCCAACCCTAATTTCTAAAAAAAAAAAAAAATTGTACAAACAAATCAAATCCAATTCATATGAAATTTAGAGGATTAGCAAATCTAATGGAAAAGAATGCAAATTGATGCTCCAAATTAGATTCTCCCCTCTCTCCTTGTTTTCTAACATCTCCACAGATCTGAAAATTTCCCCTTTCCAGATAAATTGTAGATTTATAAGAATTTGGGGATCGTAGGCTTAAAGGGTTCAAACTTTGGATGTAACGTCCCATATTTTTGAATGTTAATTACGAATATTTAATTTTGTTTTAAATATTGATTTAACGAATCTTTATATCGAACTTATTTAATAAAACAAAGTTTGAATATATATATATATATATACATATATATTTATAATTTAATTAAAACGAGCTCAAAATGGCGCGATAGTTCGTAATATTGAGTTTTGAACTTTAATTTAATTTATAGGATTCGACATAAGTTGAATTTCTATGAAACAAGAAACGTTTGAATCTGTTGAATAGTGATTTTCTAATGAAAGAGAAAAATCGAGATTTCATCGTATAAATTGTAAGATATGTTCAAATCAAAATTTCAAATAGTCGCTATGGAGTTTCGTTAACAATAGAAACGTTTATTTAATAAACATAAAGGAATTTCTATATATTTGGATGTCATTTTGAACTGAATTTCTAAATATTGAGTTTAAAATATATATTAGTTATTCTGTTTGGGTATATATGATAATAATGATTTATTATTATTTAAAATGAATTGTTTTGGAATTAAATTATTTTATCGATATTATATAAGCCTTGGAAATGATTATTTTTCAAACGACCTCCGTTTTCAACAAAACAAATTTATAGGAATACGTATAGCTAGTCACTGTAGAATTTCTAGTTTGGAGCCAAACAAAGTTGTTTTGTCGGTGCGCGAAATTTGAAAGTGAAGCGACGAATATATTGTGATTTGAATAACGTCGTTTTTGCAAGCGTAGTTGTTTTCAATGAAATTAGTTTCTTTAGGTTCAGAACGTTAAGACATAGCGGTGCATCCATTTTGTGGCGCTTGGAATTCGTGTGTACCGGTGCGAATTTTGTGGTCATTGTTAAAATCGCGGTACCATATTAAAATAAATAAAAAGAAATCTACCCTATACCTTATATTTTCAGCCACTGTTACATTGATAAAACCACACATACATAGTCCCATTCAAATTAATATACATGCACAGTCACCGATGTTTAATTTCAACAGCCAACATTTCGTTTCAGTAGCCACCAACATTTCAGCATCACCCTACCCTATACGTTGATTGAAATTACAACGTCTTATCCTCTATTTCCTCCACCTATAAATATGTAAATACTGCCTTATACTTCTTTTTCCAGCAAGCTCTCCTCACCCTCTCTCTTTCGTTCTTCTTTCTTTCCCTTCTCTATCGTCACGCATGATTCACGGAACCAACATTTACCACTTTTTCCGTTCATCTTCAGTGTTCACTACGTATTCTTCCTTTATTTCCCGGTTCTAAGAATAGGCTTTTGGGCCTCGCGTTAGTAAAGGAAAAAAAAATGAAAAGGGGAGAAAAGAACGGAAGTGGGAAGAATTAAATTAGCAAGCGACGTGGGAATGGAATATGGGAACAACATGAAGTGGGCCTAGACTTTCCGGTCAAGTAGCGGGAACCGTAATAGGTGGGAAAGGAAAAAGGATGGAAAACCGGTACTGTGAATGATGCTGGAAGAACGGTCGGGACAGTTTGATATATAACATGAACAAGGATCGGTCAGATTATTTTAATAAACGTAATTAGATTTCTAATTTATATAATTAAGGATTATATTGTAATAATTTACTATGTAATCTAAAATGTTATAACTTCTTATGGTGTTAACAGAATCAGATGAAAGCAAAAACGTTGGAACTATATCGGCAAGCGTAACGTGCTAGAATCGATTTGGACGGAGCTGAAAGTAGATGGAGTTTTTAATTAAATTAAGCGCTCGTTTATTTAATTGAATCTAACTTTTTTACCGGCAGACAGAAATCAAAGCGAGTATAACTCACTCAGTTCTCCCACTTATAATTACTATAAGTCGGGTTTAATATTTGTGTGCTTTGTTTGCTTATTGTCGAATGATTTGATGAATGTTTGCATGGATGCTGAATAACTTTAATGTTCATTGATTCAATTAAACATTTGTTTAATTTAATTTAAGTAATCGTTACGTTAACAATTATATTCCAAACGAGGTAACTTACCTTGTTGATTACGTTTATAATAATATAAGCGTACTAAATTTATAGTTGAATGCTTGAATTGATGTTATTGGTTGATTGTTGGAATTATTGATTGAACTGTTTGGTAAATATATTTCCATAATTAATTGAAATGATTATTTTGAGCTGACCTATTCAGATACAGGGAAAGACAGATGGGAGGGATCCAACAGGATTCCTCAATAATATTGGTAATGTTACCATATTTATTGGATATGTTTATTTGGATGTACAATTGGATGAAATAAACCCCTATTTCATGATTTGATAGTTTAGCGGTAGTTTGGCCCTTTAATACCATTGAAAATTTATAGAACGGATTTTAAGTTAAATCTGAAAAATTCTTAGATTTATATCTTTTCAAGACATCGTTCATCGTCAAGCAAATGGAAGTAGTTTAAGTTATAAAATTTATTTTTGGAACAAAATTTTCAATTATATCCATGTAAAAAAAATGTTTATTAATTAACCAATATTTATGGTTTGTTTTTATAAAGTTTAAATATTTATATTATTTGTATGTGTTTTAATTAAGTTATAAGCAGTTAACTATAAATTAACCTAAGCAAAATTGTTTAAGATAATTATTTTTATGGGACAATTAAGTACGATATTATTTATTTAAGAGGAAGGATTAGTGTAAATCAGTTAACCATTTAACTAATGTTTTCAAAATGGATTAAGTTGATTCTTGGAGTGGAATTAGTCATTTGATTAATTCGGTTTAATTAATACAATTATAACAATCAATTATCGAACTTGATTAATTCACCTTGAAAGGTATCTAACCCGAAACAAATTGTGTAAAGGGAATTATCATTGAAAGTGATCTTTCAAATAAAAGAACATGTTTTGACAAATCATATTTTAACTTTAATAGTAAACGAGGTTTTTGTGATCAATTTTAGAATTATTAACTTTTATTCATCTTAAGATAAGAACGTTGCCGATCAAGGTCTGAGAGGTAATTAGAATACCCCAACTTGAACGACTTCGCTATTATCGAGAGATGATATTAGTTTGTAATCGTAGAAGATGTTGAAATTGGTTATTTATTCTCATAAGTGAAATATTGCAGCTTATTGCAAGACTTTGAAATATAATTGGAGATAAAACCATAACAATATTTGTGAGTATTAAAGTTGAACATACAAGTCAAGGTAGTAACAGTTCTAGTACATATGTACAAGTCAAATAAGTGCATAGATCAAACAATCTACAAGCAGACCGGAGCAAATAACAGAATAGTTCAAACCAAACTGCACAAATAAGCAAAACTAGCACAAACATAAGCACTTATATACATATGCACATACAATCTACACATATGAGCAAAAATAACATCAATATAAGCACTTATACACATATGCATATGCATATGCATATGCATATGCATATGTATGTGTGTACATATATATATATATATGTATATATATATGTGTGTGTGTGTGTATACATATAACTTCAAACTTCACAAGCATGGTACAAAGTTTTCAGTGCAGGTGCAAATGCAAGAAATAAACAATTCACCTTAAAACAAAAGATATACCATAATCAGTTCGTTGATCAATGGAACTAAAAAGGGTATTTTTTTTGTTACCTAAGAGTATAATTTGAATGTTGAGTATTTGTCGCTGTTTACTTGCTTCTTGACCAAAACAACTTAAACTAAGTATATATGGCTCATATGGAACCAGATCGAGTTGAAATTTGAAGGGAGTACTTAGAAGACATAAAAATAGGCTCGTAATAAAATAGAGTCATTTGGACTTGATCCTATGGGTCGCCACTGAGCCATACCTTATTGGTAGGATCCAACCCATCTAGGATGTGCCTCACGACATGAAATTCATATAGTAGGTCCCTCATATCCTATCGAGTGCATATCCAAAGTTTCACATTGATTGGATTAGTATTGAATGAGTTATGGATGGATCACAGCTGAATTTTGCCAATTTAGTGAACAAAACCTGACCAATAAGGAAAGATTCAAATGCCTTAAAACTCATGTGGGAGGTCCTCATGCCTATATACATTGTATATGTGAAGTTTCTTATCATTTGGTTGAGAATTAAGGAGTCACGGATGGATCTTTCACTTCAAATTTGAACAACTAAAAGATAAATTAAGTAGATGGACATGGGCCGATCCATCTCCTATGGATTAGTACCAATCCAAAATGCATGTGCGCAACCCATCATAAGTTATACCATCTTGATCCTTATCGCCAATTTAGTCTATGGTAGCAAACCGATATCCCCGATTCAGGGTACTTGATGGACTATACATTTTAAAGATAGTTCAACTTGGCTCAACTCCTAAGTATGTTTAAACAAAGCCTGAGTCCAAAGAAATTTGGAAGAAGCCATCACAAGGACATATGAAAGCCAAAAAAATCAACGAGGGTTGAAAACACACTAAGTTTATGGATAGGTACAGATCCATCGGACTTACCCGGATTGGAGTGATTTCGCCAGCGTGGTATTATATCTCTTAAATAGGCTCGTTGATGCAAATTTTTGCCCTAACTCGTCTTCAAACTCATATAAATACTATGTTTCCTTCAATTAGAAGGGAGAGGAGGCTGTTGACCATGCCAAAATTTTGCTGCATCAGAATTGAAAAGGAATCACAATTTCTCTACTGAATCAAAAACTCTTCTTCACTTTTACCTACGAACAATTCAAATCAATTGCAATATGGATCTAAGGAAAATTAATTAAGATCCAATGAGTTATAACTATAAGGATTAATAAAAGATTAATTAAAGTGGACATAAGAAAGAGACAACCTATATAAAATTCTTGTGTCTCTTTTACTTTTTCTGCATTTTATTTGCTATTTGTGTAAGATCCGTATAGCTAATTATTTGGATAGCTTGGTGTTTTTACAAGCATTTAGGGTTAATTTCATTATTGAAGTTAACAATTACCCGGTTTGAACACTTTTTAGCACTTCCAAAAGGTTGCATCCCCTTTAAAGAAGCTACACATCTTCTTCTTCTTTTTTCTTTCGGCCTGATGTTTTGAGTTGAAGAAGGAATTTTTATCATAGCATGATAGGAGAGATTGAGACAGGAACCCTAAAGGAAAAATAAATGGAAAAAGGTGAAAGATTTATTTAAATAGAAAAAAAGTAGGTGGTCAACAATAGAAACATACCTTTATTTTTGTTAGATATTATCATACCTTTTTTGAAATCAAATTCCAACCATCCACTATGACTACCTATGCAAATCTCTATGTTATTCCTCAAATCACTTCAAGCCCAATCAGATATTTTACATTTAAACGTACATTGATATAATGATAAATGTATACATAAGTTCTATATACACGCTTTCAAGTGAATTCCTTGTGTGTGAAGCAAATGTTGGAAAAGTAATGGCTGAGTTGTGTACTGGGTCACTTTCTTGAAGTTGTTTTGGCGATCTGCTCGTAGGTACAAAGCAGTTCTCGGAATTCCATCTTTACCTCTTGGACAAAACTTCATCTTTAGTAAAAAATATTTATTGACCTTGTTTGCACTGACAGAGTCAACTCTGATTTGCACTCTAAAGTATTTCTCAAGGAGATTTTTTTTCTATAGAAGGAAGGATAGAAACAAAAGTGTTTTTTATTCTTATTCCTTTTCTTATGTCAATTTATCATTTAAATAGGCAGAATGAAAATTGTATATGTTGCTAAACTAATGGAATACTAATGAATTTTTATTTATTCCTATTTAAAACAATATTGTAATGCCATTAAGTTTTGTAACGGCTTAATAATAATATCACATAAAAATATTACCAATGTGCAAGTGTAACAGCTCAATTTTAATAATGATTCATAAATATATTACCATTGTTCAAGCATAACGGCTCAATTATAATAATGATTCATAAATATAATACCATTTTGCAAATGTAACGGCTCAACTGTAATAATGATTCATAAATATATTTTCGTTCTAAACTTTCAACGCTCAACTATGATAATGATTCATAAATAAATTTCCATTAATGTGTTTTTTCTTCTTAATAAATTCACTTCATAAATAAAATATTTCCAATAATCCTCCGCTTAAATTTTTTAAAATATTTTTCAAGTTGTTTCTAGAAATATAAGATTGTGCATAAACAAAGGTTCTTTTCAATTTGAACCTTTGCATAGATGATATGATTCAGTTTTAACAAGAGTGACACGTGACCTTGAACCTATGCAATTAAAACGCTTAGCGGCTCTATAGTGGTGGAGTTGCAAAAAGGTGTAGCGGGGATAAAGCGGGGAAATAGCGGGAATAGAGCAGAGGTGCAAAAAGGTTCATTCGATGTATGACCAAATATTATAAAATTAATTAATCATCTTTCTGACATTATATGTGTACCAGAAACTAATATTAATTAATCTTATATAAAAAATCAAGGAATATAGTCGATTAACATTTCAGAGGCAAAACCTTTGTTAATGGCGCCATCCCTCCCCTCGTCTTCTTCTTCTTTCTCCTTTGACTCATCCTTTCCTCACCTTTCATTGCGTCCTCTTGTTCCACCTCTTGTAGTAAAGCTTTCTTTTGCCATCCCTGCAATGTTAATTCTACTTTTGCATCCTCTTTTGATGTAATGTTTTTTGAATTTGAATCTTGATAATGGCAATCTTTTTAAAGTCGCTAATTCCTCTCTAAAAACTACCAATGTCAACCTTAGATCTAATAATTTTGTTCTAGCTAAAGTCATTTCCTTAAACACCTTTAATCTTCCAAATATCAATTCGCCAACACTCCTAGTCTAAATCCCCCTTCAATCAAATCTAATTATGCTTCTCTTTTTAAAGCGCTTCCGCGTAATGCTGGTGTCTTTAAGCCAGTACAACATTTGATAAACAAAGATAGTAAGCCTAAAATGATTCCAGATCTGATTAAGGAAGAAGGTATGAAGTACTGGAACAATCATCTTGTTGGTTTTTTCTTATATGGCACTTTATCCTATATTTCTGTACTGGATTCTTGCATAGATATTGGAAGTTGGATGGAGAAGTTGGTATAAAATCTAATGGATTCAATTTTTTCTTTAAATTTTCAAATGAAAATGATACAGAAAGAATACTGCATGTTGATATTATTTTTATTAGGGTAGGATGTTCATTATAACTATATGGGATCTGTTAACACCAAAATTTGCACCGGCCAAGTATAAAGAAGCAGAAGATCTGAAGCAATTAGAGCAAGGGGTTTAGGGCAGAAAACCTGAAGCATAGAGAAATGGACCTTGAAGGAGGCTAAGGCGCTAAAGAGGGCAAAGTCCGAAAGTCAAAACCAACAGTAAAGAGGGTCCAGCTATGGATAAGTGTCAACATCGAGTATCGCTGGAAAAGAGTTGCCAGGCTCTTATCTGCTTTAAAGAGAAGGACCGAAATTACCTAACCCGAGACCCAAGCACAAGGATGTCAGTATTGCACAAAAGACCATAAGTCAAGACAAAGGGTGGGTGTCGATACGTAATGAACATACCGGCACGACAGTACCGTTATCGAAGAAAATTATTAAAGGCACATCTCCGAAAGCATACTACATAAGACCATATGCAAACAGATGTAAGCAACCGAAGGCATATAAACTGAAAGCTTAAAGGCACTAAAGGAAAGCTCTACATCAGGCAAGAGAAAGTAGAGGGTTGCTGGCACTACTTAGTTCAGTACCAACAACATTAGAAGTGATTTTATAAGTCATTCGGAAGGAGTCACGAGCGAGGATATAATGAGATCAAGACCAAAACCATGGGTTGTCCAGAGAAGAAAGGAGGAATCCAACCTAACATGCTTAGTTATGATACCTATAACGATAAGCAAAGGCTACAAAGCCGAAATACAAGCTAAGAGGAAGCAAAGAGCTATCTAAACCGTCACCAGGAAATAGCCTTAAATTTACCAAGTGGCATATCGAAGATATGTTGTCACAAAGACAAACTCTTAGATAACGGATTCCGAGCACAAAAAAAAGAAGATAGCAAATCCAGTGTCTAGGCATATAATAAAGTACGGACACCGAAACCGTAAGCCATGGATGTGGAACAAGACCAGTGGTCCCGAAGCCGAGAGCCACCAAAGTCAAGATTATCATAATCTGAGACCGAGCTACCGAGAGGCATGTCAGCAGAACCATTCCATGAAGCCCAAGATTGATATTATGAAGGAAAGAAGGCATCAATAAAGACATTCGATAAGAGGAAATGCAGCTAAGACCTTTTTTCGGAACCAAAAGTTACAAGAGCGGCCACAACCTTAGTTCAGCGTCTGAAAGAGGCTTCTGTTGGGTTCACAATAGAAGGAGGCCCAATTTGCCTATAAATAAGACCCCAAGGGTCTCATTTTGAACGACCTTTTCCCATTTCTCAATCTTGTTCCTATTTCTGAGAGAGCTAACCCTAATTTGTAAATCAATTTGGGGATTTCTTATCTAACCTCCTCTATGAATAAAATCATTAAATCCCTTAAAGTGGATGTAGGTTCAGTCTGAACCGAACCACTATAAATTATTGTGTTCTTTACTATTTTTCTTATTACATGATATATTTTGTGTTATGTTGTTTGACATTTCTCACTCTGACCCTTTTGACAATAAATACCTACCTTATGCTTTCCCGTCAATAAGAGCTTCATATGCAAGCCTTGCCCTTGAACCTAGGTCTCCTAAACATCCTTTTGCAAGCCATTTAGGTTCCTAACTTGTAAAGTTCTTACGAAACCCTTATCCCAAGGTAATTGCTGGTCCTTAAGTTTCGTAAGCATGATACTCATCCCTTGAGGGAAGAGTAACTAATCTTCGAGCTTGAGACCTTGATATCTAGGAAACGGTGGACTAATCCAAGCTTGTGGGAACTGAGTAATCTCATTTTTCCCTTAGGTCCATTTCCTTAGACCCATCTCTAGTGTTGATGAAAAACATCGTTAATATTTTAGCGCTAAAAGGAGGGCTCGAACCTCCGTCCCTTATTTCTACCTTTAACCCTTTGGATAACCTTGCCACATTTCTAACTATGCTATTACGTCCTGGGTTGGACTAAGATTTGAAGAAGTAAGATTATTGAAAGAGTCTCGAAGGAGCTTCTGAATACCGAGTTACTACTTCAAAACATCATTGATCTAAGCTATTTGATGAATAGTATAACCTTGAATCCCCAACCTTATTTCCTGTACTTCCTCCCTTCTGATTAACTCTTATTTCTCATACTTTTGTCCTTATCTTAAAACCTTCCGACCTTATTTCTCATTCCATCATAAAAAGATACTCTAAAAATCAAATTATGGATGATTCAATCGGAAAAGGAGTGGTAAAAAAGGATCCAACACATCATTTATCCTAGAAAATAGCATCAACCCAGCATAACTTGAAGCTGCAGGACCTTCAACTTTAACAAGAGATAAATTGGAAGTATTACACTTGGCTACGCAAATTGATGCCACTAAGAGATTAATTGAAGCAGACTTGGTCCGAATATCCTCTGAAGAAGAACCCTATGAAGAAAAATCAAGAATAATAACACCTCCAGAACTTTGTAACAAAACCGAGTCTTCATCAAATCTACAGAGCAGTCCAGTTTCATGGCGAAACAACCAAAAAACAAAAGTGGTGGTCAACTCAGAAGAAAATGAAAGCCTAACATGGATAGAAGAAAGGAAGTTGCAAGGAATCGCCTTCTCTAGAGAGATAAAGTTGGTAAAGGTTTTGTCTGAAATAAAAAGGAACAAACTCGCATATGATAGGACTACAGACTCAGAAGAATACCTTGCCATTTTTGAGAATTACATGGATACGTATAACGATTCTGGATCCCGTTGATGCAAGGTCTTCGTGACAACTTTTTGTGGAAGAGCCCTTAAATGGCATAAGCATTACCATGGCCCAATCATCACCACTTGGAAGAAATTGTCCAATGCATTTAGCACACAATTCTATATGCAAAAGGATTGGGCTGATATCATTTATGATTTAGCTAGAATCAAACAAAGACTAGAGGATTCGCTTAACTACAATCTAAAAAGGTTTCACAATAAGTCGCTCAAAGTGAAAAGGGCAACGATAGAGAGAAGTTAAGAGCTGTATGATCAGGGTAGCTTGTACTATTCCTTTTCTGGAAGGAGCTCATCTTAAATGAATGTGAAAGCTTGAACAATTTGTATTCCATAGCTGATAAATTCATTCTTATGGAAGAAATACTTAACGCAAGGAAAAGCTTGAAGCAAGAATAGAAGGAAGAAGGGCTTAGTTCCAATCCCCTTGTAGAAAGTTCTACAAAATCGAACAAAAGGGAAGATTATTGCTCTTATCACAAGACAGAAGGACAAAAAACTAGATATTGTTGGAGTTTGATAAAAAGAAATCAAGCCAAAAAAAAGGAAGCTCATTCGAGAAATTCGAAGTAAGATTGGTAGGAAAGCTAGTCAGAGACAACGCAACTTGGGATGAGAACTTAACAATCAGTCTTACATCCCAAATGATGACTTTCCTTAGTCATTTGACTATACCTTTTTACTTATAATCAAACAAATATTGATGTAAGTTCGAGTGCTATTACAGGTAAAAACCAAACCATGTTCAAGATTATGCATACAACAAAAGCTCGAAGGATCCCCTTCTTCTTATGTCTCGTCTCGCGGAAGGGAACAAAAGCTCAAGGGGAGCACTTAGAGCATGTCCAGTTTATGTCTCATCCCATGGGAGGGAACGGAAGTTTAAATGGGAGCACTTAAAGAATGCAATGCATGAATAAATGCACGACAAAGTTATCAATTAATGACAAGCTTCGATGGAACTTATTCAGATAAATATGCAGCAAAGGAATGATTAAACACCCATCATAGCTCAGCTTAAATAAGATTCTTCTAAATCTTATCTCCACTATTTCAGAATTTTATGAACTATATAAAACATGTTATATTGACATACTTAAATGCTTCTATGAATGGTGTGGAACCTTCCCTTGATAAATGATATCAATAAAGACTTCAGAAGGAAGAGTGATTCAATAAAGCCTTTAGAAAAAAAGCTTCCAAAGGGAGAAGCTACACAAACAAAGATTTTGGGGAGAGAAGCACCATCAAACAAAGCATCGGGGGAGAGAAGCACCATCAAACAATGCTTCCATAGAGAGAAGAAACAACAAACAAAACCTCCGAGAAGAGGAGCGACAAACAATGCTTCTAGAGAGAGAAGCAACAACAAGCACAACCTTCTAGAGGAGGAGCATCAAACAAAACCTCCAAAAGAGGAGCGACAAATAAAGCTTCTAAGAAGAGAAGCCTCAAAGTTACATCTCCACCTAGTGGAGTCGATTCTAAAGTAGGGCTAACAAAAAAGTTACATCTCTACCTAGTGGAGTTGCCTCCGAAGTGGGGCTAACAAACAAAGTTACATCTCTACCTAGTGGAGTTGTCTCCTAAGTGAGGCTAACAAACAAAGTTACATCTACACCATGTGGAGTTGCCTCCTAAGTGAGGCTAACACCCCCTACGAATTATAGTACCCCTAAATCGGACTAGTAATGTCTACATCTTCCCATATAAAGGGATCAGTGTCACTCTCTTGGAGAGCATCCATTCATTTGCATATCATATGGGTTAGGAATAATACTAGACGTTGGATATCCAATGGCTTGAAAGCTGAGAGGAACATCCGATTAACGACTAATCAACACAGGATAGGGTTAACTTATTTCAAAACCAGTCCTCTACATATGCGTCCGAGAGATTATCCCTCGGTATATTTATGACTCTTTTGATCGGGAGGTTCCTCTAGTAAACTTCCGAGGAACCCAAAAAGATTTATGGTTGTTTGGTTGCTCTCAATGATGGTTGAGTTGTTTGACGTATCTCGCATAGATAAACTTTGAATAATGTGGGGTGCTTTTGTTCGATGGTATTTGATTAAACTTTTGATGGTCATTCCATGCTTTTATTAAGGCATAACTTCAGATATGATTTCTGACTTCTACTTGCACGAGTATGAGTCTCGGGGTTTCTATGTGATTTCTAATTTCTACTTACCCGAGTGTGAATCTCGGGGTTTCTATATGATTTCTAATTTCTACTTACCCAAGTGTGAGTCTTGGGGCTTCTACATAATTTTTGATTTCTACTTACCCGAGTGTGAGTCTCGGGATTTCTATGTGATTTCTGATTTCTTCTTGCCCGAGTGTGAGTCTCGGTGTTTCTATGTGTTTTCTGATTTCTACTTACTTGAGTGTGAGTCTTAGGGCTTCACCATAATTTCTTATTTCTACTTACCCGAGTGTGAGTCTCGGGGTTTCAATGTGATTTTTGATTTCTACTAACCTGAGTATAAGTCTCGAGGTTTCTATGCGATTTATGATTTCTACTTACCTGAGTGTAAGTCTCGGGGATTCTACATAATTTCTGATTTCTACTTACCCGGGTGTGAGTCTCGGGGTTTCTATGCGATTTTTGATTTCTACTTACCCGAGTGTGAGTCTCGGGGTTTCTATGTGATTTCTAATTTCTGCTTACCCGATTGCGAGTCACGTGGTTTCCATGTGATTTATGATTTCTACTCACCCAAGTGTGAGTCTTCGGATTTCAATGTGATTTCTGATTCTCTACTTACCCAAGTATGAGTCTCGGGGTTTCTATGCGATTGCTGATTTTCTACTTTCCTATGTGTGAATCTGTAACAACCCGTATTTCGATAACATGATTAAGACGAGAATCAAGGCAGAATTTAATTTTAAATTCTGAATCAAGTGAAATGGGCTATGCCATTGCGTTCGTCTCGGAAAAATACGCGAAATAGAGTCCGAGTTTTCGAAAATCGGAGTCCGTATGACCAAGATATGGCCTCGCGAAGTTTCACAAAAAATTCCCAAATTAAAGTATACTTAATTAAGTGAAATGGGTTGCGCAGAGAAATATATATATATATATATTGATATATATATATATATATATATATAATTTAAAATTAAATAAATAAATATGCAAAAATGTTCAAAACAACGAATTGGGAGAGGGGAATAACCGAACCGGCCGATTTTTGAGGTCGACCCGAGCCCGCTGGGTCGACTAGGGGTTAATCCAGGGTGTTTGGCTGTCAACCCGTGGGCCGATTCGCTCAAATGCAGATTTTGCATTTGGATGGTTCTCATGGTTCATCTTTAATCTAAAGGCCCTAGATGGTTCCTACACTTGACTTCTTCCCCAAGACATGATTTGATGGCTTGGATTGAATCTAGGTTTAATCCTATGGCCTAAAACACTTGCCTAATCTATAAATAAGCCCCTAAACCCCCCTAAATCCTCATTATTCACTCATGTAACTAAACTATGGCAAAATTCCTACTCTCATGGCCTCCACTCAACTATCCTAGCCTCCACTTCATTCCTATGAGAGGTTTCATGATCATGAGAGTGTTAGAGAGTCCCTATGTTAGTATGAGAGCTTCTCAAGTTGATTTCAAGGCAAAAGCTTTGATCTTTGTTCATAAAGATAGTGTTTTTGTTGATTTGGAGGGTTCATCTTTGGGTTTTTGGGTGATGGCATGCATAGGCTTCATCACAAGCTTTAGTTTAATCGATTTAGGCCTTCATAGCAATGTAAGCCCTTTCCCTACTCTTTGATATTAACTATGAAGTTAAATGTTCATGTTTGGGTTTGATCATTGAGAATGATACATGCTATCATGTTATGCAAGTTTATGAAGTCATCATCTTGTTCTTATGAGCTAAAAGCTACAACCTTTATGTTGAAATGTTGCATTATGCAACATGAGAACCTTCATAATCATTATGTCAACTTGCATATGAAGTCATAACCCTTTTGTGATGGTATATGCGAGTTTCTAGTCATCATTCCATGTCTTTTGTCACCATGATTCGCTTATGTGCCAAGTTTGGGTTTATGCATGTTTTGAGGCTTAAGAATGTAACATGCAAGCTAATGAACACATTGGTGCCTCATTTTCCACCATGATTAACTTGTGGTTTAATATCCATTTTTGTCTTGCCTTTGTCAAGTCTCTTCCTTTAGTCCCTTGTGTTGTTGCGAACGTATATGCGAGTTTAAAAGCGTTGGGTTATGTTATGGGTAATTTCTAATGGCATGAAAATACAACTTGAAAACATGACTTGAAATATAACATGAAAGTTGACATGTAAGTATGCATAAAACATAAGCTTGGGAATTTACCTATTAAGTTAGGTCTACCCTTTGGGAATTTACCTATTAAGTTAGGTCTACCCAAATGCTTGAAAAACTTGTAACATGTTTTGAAAACATGATGAACATGACACTTAGATAATATAAGTGTGGCCAACTCGAGGTTGGGTTGAGTTTGCAACATAAAGCTACCCGGAACCGACCGGCCTAACTAGTAGTTGCAAACAATAGGACCCAATGTGAGAAGTTGGTCATTTTGTGCTTGGACCCGAGGTTAGACCAAGTTGTGGTGTAAAGCTACCCGGAACCGACCGGCTTAACTAGTAACCACAACAAAGTCTAATGTGAGAGGTTGAGGTGCATTAAGTAATTAATGCCACATGATAGGGTTAAGTTAATTTGATTAATGACTCTTAACCAAATATGACATGGATAAATGGGTTAAGTAAATTGATTAGGCTAATGATACCTAACAAAACATGACAAGGTTGGGTAGGTTAAGTAATTTGATTTGCCTAATGACACTTAACCATTTTTATACGACTAGTGGACGGGGATTAAGTTAACCAACACTTAATCAATCCAACATGATAAATTGGCAAGGTTAAGTAAGTTTTCTTAATGACACTTAACCAAAAGATACAGTTAATGGATGGGGTTAAGTAATTAAGACTTAACTAATCTAAACACGGTAATTAGACGGGGTTAAGTAATTGACACTTAACTAATCTAACCACGATAATTAGATGGGGTTGAGTAATCCACACTTAACTAATCTAAACACGGTAATTTGATGGGGTTATGTTAAACACTTAACCAATATAAACTTGGTGATTCAATGGGGTTAAGTAACCAATACTTAACCAACTTAACGTGATAATTTAATGGGGTTAAGCAACTTATACTTAACCAATTATACACGATGATTCGATGTGGTTAAGTGACTTAAACTTAACCAATCTAACTCGTTAATTTGATGTGGTTAAGTGACCTAAACTTAACCAATCTAACTCGTTAATTGGATGTGGTTAAGTGACCTATACTTAACCAATCTAACGTGAAAACATGATAAGGCTAAGTCACGAATCACTTGAATACGCTTGACCGATTTGACTCGGTAATTTGACAAGGTCAAGTTAATTTATATAATTAACCAATCTAAAATGATAATTAGACGAGGTTAAGTTATGGATTGCTTAATATACTTAGCCAACTTGACACATGGTTTGTAGGGTTAAGTCTTGGACTTGGATACTTAGCCAATTTTGACATGGTTTGTAGACGGGCTAAGTTATGAACTAAAGTGACACTTAACCCATTAGATAAACCCTAATTCGGAGGATTAGGTAAATAACCATAGTTAACAAGGATTATGGAAATAAGGCTAAGTGGTAAACCTTAGTTAAGGGAAACTAAGTAATAATTCTTAGTCAAGGAAATTTGGACCATTTCTTAGATAGATTAGTAACCCGATACGTTAGGTCAACGTTTAAGTATGCGTGTAGGAGCAGGCTATCTGATTTAGATAAAGGCTCCGACGAACTGGGTAACGAAGCAGCGGCTTCGGGGAACGTGAGGATATTCTTGGGATCCCTCTGTGAGCTGTCAGGTCATTATACTAGGCTCACGAGAGGTTGAGGTCTGCGGTAGAAGAACCAAGAATATGCCTTGGTTGCTATGCGAGCGACCTAAAGACTAGGGTGGATAGCAGTGAGTCGACGAATACATAAGGTGCCCGAGATAGCAAGTTCGTCGATCATCTACCATCTTGAGTCAAGCGTGTACGTACGGAAAGGCAGGGAACACCCAACAGACCATAATTGCTATCTAATTATGGGTAAGGTAGGCCGTAGGATGTGGGCTGGCCGGAGTGTAGTTCTCATGCAAGATTTTGTCTTGTGTTGCCTTTCACTAGTTGAGGGAGGGGTCTCGTGGGACCATAGCCACGTGTAGAAAAGCAGACCTTAGTATCTGCATCGGCAGATAAATCTAAAGCTCCCGACCGAGTCCTGTATTTCTTGTTTTGCCCTGTGACAGGACTCGGATGGCACGATGTGATACATGTGCATACAGTCATGGAAAACGATTCACGAAGAATGCGTGGGGAAAAGGGCACGGGTGACGGTCAGCGTAATCCCTAGTGACCCTAGGTGGTTGAACCCGAACCGAAATACGAAAGCGTGCAATAGGTAAGCGTAATCCCTAGTGGTGCTAGGTGGCGTAAGTCCTAGTAGTTCAAACGATGATTCATATGGAAGAGCCTAGCTAGAACAAGGGTGACAGTCCAAACGATTTCAAGGATAATACGACATGAGGAAGCCCGTACGAGGTACGGCAAAGGACTGAACTTATATACATGGAAAGAAACATATGATTTGATTAACCTATATATGCGATATATTAGGTTGACATGGACCATTACACGACTTTGAGTAAGGGACATTCATGGTTAACACATAACAAGGCTAGGATACTAGTACGGAGGGTGCAGAGCAAATATACATGTTAGAACCAGGAAGAACATACGGAATAGATACCGTGGGATGTTAGACGGGGTAGATACATTGGGATAGTATACTTGATAGAAATCTGACGATGTGATACTTTGATTTATCATGACACCGTAGTTTATCATGATACCTTAGTTCAGTAGTTTATCCTGTTATTTTGATTTAGCTTATCTATCTTTTTATCATGCTCATGTTCATCTCAGTTTCTCATGTCAGTTAACTTTACTAGTTTCTATACTGATAGTAGATAGGGCTTACTCAGTCTTTTTGACTGACCCGTTTTGTTTCGCCTCTTTCCTTCCGTTTCCCCCCCAGGTTACAGGGAGGAAACAATGCTGTTTAGTTCGGACTTCTTCTGCTTGAAGGTCATCATGGATGGCTTGGACTTCTCTTGGCTATGGCTACTTTACTGTTTTTACTTGGGGAATAATTTATTAAAAAGTCTTTATGCTTCTTTACTATTGCAAGACAGGTTTTGATGTACTCTGATGTAAAAGGCTTTAGACCTTATGTATTCATGTTATGAAAGATTGATTTTACTTCTGCTATTTTATATGTTCTGTCTTGTGATATTTCTGTGCATGTTTACCAATAATGCCCCTCTAAAGCTAGTGCATTCCTTTGCGAGTGACCCTAGCGGAGGCGGGGTGTTACAGAATCTCAGGGTTTCAATGAGAATTTTTGATTCCCATTTATCCGAGCATGAGTCTCAGGATTTCTGATTTCCTATTTACTCTAGAATGAGTCTTGGGGTTTCTACTAATTGCAAATGTGAATTTCTGATATCTGATTTTCTATTTACAAGTTTTTATTTTCCTATTGCATTCAATATTTCGAATTCTTGTTGCATGAGTTCAAGTTTTAGCCTTAAACCTCTTTCTTTGGTACTTAGAAATGAGTATTCTAGATTTATAGTAATTTCAGGAGGTAAATCCTTTGACCTGCCTTATTCCAACAATCAAGTTTAGTTGTGGATTGTTTATGCTTCTTTTGCCATACTCACATATGGTGTTCGAATATACCATTATTATTCCAAGGTCAAGGTTCCTAAGTTAGAGCACAAGAAGGTACTATGGACCTCACACCCGAAGCCTTCCAACAAGGATTATGATCTCGCAACACTTTGTACAAGGGAATTTTCTAAACTCATGACATTCTTACCCCTAATGTTTGCTACCATGAATTAACATTAAAATTATAATTGGACACATCATAAGTAAAATATCAGACATTATACAAGTCATATCACCTTCACTGACACATTCAAATATAGACTTTGGGTTTGTTACGTCACATTTCCCAGAATAAATTCATAGTTACTAGGTGCCTAAGTAAGAACATTAGGTTCCCCATTTAATGTTGATAGGGGATGTTAAGCTAAAACTATAGGCATCCACATGGAAACATGTTTGATCGGCACATTATTTATAACCAGATTCATAAGGGTTCATATCTTGAAGTTAATATTCGAATTCTGTCCATTAATAAAGTTTATGTTTCCCCTTGCATCATTATTTTGAATTATATGAAGTTAATGTTGAAACATATCTAGTGATTCTTGTGTTGCAGAAAAATAGTGCAGAAGTTGCAGAATTTTGTCCTAAAGAACAAAAACTTCTTTATACTAGAGGGAGGGGCTAAATGTTAACACCAAAATTTGCACCGGCCAAGTATAAAGAAGCAGAAGATCCGAAGCAATAAGAGCAAGGTGTTTTGGGTAGCAAAACCTGAAGCATGGATAAAAGGACCTTGAAAGAGGCTAAGGCACTAAAGAGAGCAAAGTCCGAAAGTCAAAACCAACAGTAAAGAGGGTCCAGCTATGGATAAGCGTCAACATCGAGTCTTGCTGGAAAAGAGTTATCAGGTTCATATCCACTTCAAAGAGGAGGATCGAAAGTACCTAATCCGGGACCCAAGCATAAGGATGTCGGTCATACACAAACAACCATAAGTCAAGACAAAAGGTTGGTGCTTATATGAACGGAACATACCGGCAGGGCAGTACCGTTATCGAAGGATATTAGTAAAGGCACATCTCCGAAAGCATACCACATAAGACCATAAGCAAACTTATGTAAGCAACTGAAGGCATATAAATCAAAATCTTAAATCCACTGAAGGAAAGCATGACATCAGGAAAGAGAAAGCGGAGGGTTGCCGACATTACTTAGTTCAGTACCGACACCAACATTAGAAGAGATTTTATTAGTCATTTGGAAGGGGTCACGGGTGAGGATATAATGAGATCAAGGCCGAAACCATGGGTTATTGGAAGAAAAAAGGAGGAATCCAATCTAACATGCTTAGTTCTGATACCTATACCAACAAGCAAAGGCTACAGAGCCGAAAGCTAAGCAAAGAGCTATCTAAACCATCACCAGGAAACAACCTTAAAGTTACCGAGTGGCATATCGATGACATGTTGTCACAAAGACAAACTCTCAAATACCGGAAACCGAGCACGAAAGAAAGAAGATTAAAAATCTAGTGTCTGGGCATATAATAAAGTTGGGACACCGAAACCGAAAGGTATGGATGCAGACCGAGACTAGTGGTCCCGAAGCCGAGAGCCACCAAAGTCAAGGTTATCAGAATCTCAGACCGAGCTACCGAGAAGCATGTTAGTGGAACCATTCCCGAAAGCCCAAGATTAATATTTTGAAGGCAAGAAGGCATCAATAAATAAATTCGATAAGAAGAAAGGCAGCCGAGACCTTTCTGTCAGAACTGAAAGTTACAAGAGTAGCCACAACCTTAGTTCAACGTCCGAAAGAGACTTCTGCCGAGTTCACAACAGAAGGGGGCCCAATTGTCCTATAAATAAGCCCTAGGGGTCTCATTTTGAGGGACCTTTTCCCATTCCCCAATCTTTCTCTTATTTCTGAGAGAGCTAACCCTAATTTGTAAATCAATTTGAGGATTTCTTATGTAACCTCTTCCATGAATAAAATAATCAAAGCCCTTAAAATGGATGTAGTTTCAGTCCGAACCGAACCAATATAAATTGTTGTGTCCTTTACTATTTCGCTTATTACATGACACATTGTCGTGCTATGTTGTTCGACATTTCTCAATCCGAACCTTTTGACAAATACATTCCTACTTAATGATTTCCCCTTAACAAGAGCTCCTTGAAGCTAGGTCTCCTAAACATCCTTTTGCAAGCTGTTTAGGTTCCTAACTTGTAAAGAGCTTACGAAACCCTTATCTCAAGGCAACTATTGGTCCTTAAGCGTAACACCCTACACTATTCTATGCCTAAATTTCAACAAAAATCGAAACTTAAATACATCCAAGCATGGAACATGTATGTCTGGTTCCTGCAATAAAGGAGCATGAGCACAATCAGAGTACGATAATATAACTCACAACAAAAACAAAATAGGATAACAAGTATTAACTCAACTAACTACATTTTTCAAAGCAAGTCACTTTGCCAAAACGGAGCATGAGAGAGAACGAGAACCGAAAGCTTGAACACCTGTAAGAACCCCACCTTCTCTAGGAGACCTGAGAGGTTGTAATGAGGAGGGAGGGTGGTCAAAACAACAAGTTTTGGTGACTAAGAAATTTACAACATATGTTATAATACACAAATTTATCTAGTATGGTTCAACCCAAGATGTATGCCTAACTAGATTAGTGATTCTAGCCCAACCTAGTAAATGTCTGTGCATGACTTTACCTACTCTTTCCAAAATAGTATTCCCAAAGTATAATATCGAGATTGGATGCTTACACATATTTTTAGCAGGTCGCCTATATCATGTTATTTCTATGCAACCCGCAAGATTCACACAAAAACCAGGTATCTAACCAATGAGGTGGATATCCAAGTCAATCGATCATTAGTGTCTTTAGGATGAAGACCCAATAAGGTGGCATTCTCGGTCACTTATGGCCCTATTAAAGGTGAATTCTTATGATCTCCTATAACCCTGAGGCGGACCTAACCCTTTAAGACCCCGTCTTAGTACGTCAACGTTATTATTGTCTGTACTCTCGCCTGTAATGTGAGAAGTAGTATTGCAAATGTTACTACTTGACTGATATTACCCGGTAGGACACCTATGTCATTTTAGACTTCCCTTAGACAGTTGGTGAGCATGAAATGGCCACATGTCTTTCATATACCAACATGTCCCTAGTTGAGCCCTTATAAGCTTCTAGAGGAAGTGGACATCCCCCATGAACTACCCTACTCCATTACCGCTTACGCATAACCACTTTTAATGAAGGAGGATCCAAAGACTTATTTTAGATCTAATAAGGGTGAGTCCCATGCCCCAACGAATAAACCTTCGGAGGGATCCTAGTCCTAACCATTTAAGACCCAAACTAAATAAAAAGGAAGTCATCCACTTAAGACCTTCTCAAGGTGTAGTAAACCTGCCTATTTTCACACATAATAGACTGATATATACATTCATATACACATACACTTTATTATCGTCACGGATTCATACAGCTAATAGTATTTTACATTATTGACCTACTAAGTCCAACTCTATTTTCGATTATAAGTTCTACATTTATTAATATAAATAAGGAAGGTTATATTCTCTTTTACTTAGGATATTATTTAATTACTTACCTAATTGGACTTAGTATTAAACACAACAATACCAATTTAATCGTTATTTCTAGTTTATTGCTTTTTATGACCCTAACGGTCATATTTTACTATGGCAACTATTTATCAGTCCCAAGGTGTATATTTGTTGTACCCCAATTAGGAAAATTTCTATTCTTATTTGTTGGTTGACTGTTATATATATTGTTAACCGGCCTTTTGGTCCGGTCATCAAAAGTACTTAAGAAACACTCGACTCAACTCATCGCGTGATGCCGGGGCCAAGGGTGAAACTCAGGAAGTGCAAAAGCAAAGACCGAAGAGAGATCTCGCCAACAAGGACCTCGCACCTTCACCTCCACAACGTTGCGTCGACGGAGCCAACCAACGCCTCTTGTCAAAATCCTCTTCGCACCCAACCGGGTGCGAAATTTCGCACCTCGCCAAGGTGCGAATTTCCGAGGCTCAACAGCTGGATGTGTGAATTTCTGGAAGATGGTCCCCATTCCTACCTACTCCTACCTAACCCCTACCTAACCACTTCCTATAAATACCCCATGGCCTCACACTTCAAAAAGGTTGAACTCTTGAACATGGAGACCTCCATAAAGCTTCATTAATGGCATCTCCTCTTTGAGGAAGAAGAAGGATAAAATTGACTTTTTCCTTATTATTCAATATATGATAATTATGATATCAAATATCATGGAACATGAATGTAATGAGATGTCATGAGATAGTCTCAACCTTGTAATTTCTTCCAAGTGATTAATAATATTCCAACGACTCTTCAAAGTGGATATAGGCCCTCACTGAGACCGAACCGCTATAAATCTCTTGTATGATTTACTGCTTATTATTTATTTATGTTCTTGTCTATGCAACCATATTTATAATTCCTAGTAATTGGGAATCTTTGGTGTTTGCGACATTTTTTGCCGTAACCATTTGGTGCTTTCACTGAGAAAACTCTGACATCACGTCTTTCTTGTACATTACCATCTCAACTTTGTCTAGCTTAAGGTTCATTGCTTAACCTGCTATCGAGTCCGCTTACGATGGTAAAGAAGTCAAAGAACGCAATGATCAGCTCTTCAGCTGCAGCCGAGGCCGTTACATCTCGACAACCTCAACCAGCAGACATCCCGACCACTAATGAAATTGAAACTCCAATTGTGGACCCCAAAGCGCCTGCAACCCAAGCGCAAATCCGCATGCTTAATGAAAGATATGAAAATACAGCCGTCGAGCTTAATCAAGTGCTAAGAAATAACATCGACCTTATGCGCCAACTCCAAGAAAGTCAGCATGTCGTCACTCACTATAACTAGCTCGGAACAATGCTCGACCTCGACCACCAACATCGAAAACCTCCTCTTCCGAATCCAGGGGCCCATACCAAAGAAGGAGGTTCAGTCTCATCAACAACGTCGCCGTCTGAACTAATGCTCTTGACAACGGCAATGGCAATGGGTATGCCAACGGTAACGGAGATCGGACCACGGTTACCTATAGCGAGGGCGCCCAACATTAGGAACATTCTCGCCTAGTCATCAGTGGACGACCTTCTCCTACTAACGAACCTCTTCCTCAACAAGACTCAACGGCCGCCCGTCGAGAAAATGAACCTATTATTTAGACGGCCCGTGCTTTTCTAGAACCGGATCCGCGTGCCCTGTCCCACATCATCACGCGCACCAGGCTCCCGTCATAGATGTCAAGGATATGGAAGAAGATGACCTAGACATCCACCCTAGAAGGCGCCCTCGTTCCAGAACTCCAGAACCTCGCCAAAACCCATAGGTCCCGATGGCGGACCCTCATCCGACCTACCTTCCCGACATGGTCCGAAGGATCATGAGGGAGATGCAAGGAAATGTGCATGATTCATAGGAAGCGCACATTAGGCGCAACCCTTTCACTCAAAGAGTTAATGAAGCTGAATGGCCGCGACACTTTAGCATGCCTCAGATGCCGCTCTACAATGGCACCGCTGACCCATGTGCTTTCTTAAACCGTTATGAGTGGCAAATGGACTCGAGCAGAGGCGACGATCCAGTCAAGTGCAAATGCTTTCCGATCTTCTTATCGGGGACCGCTCTATTATGGTTCTCTCGCCTTCCGCTTAATTCCATCAATAACTTCGGCCAATTAGAGACACAGCTGGTCAGGAAATTCAGAATGCACATCCCGACTCCGAAGAACACCCTTACTCTTTCCAACTTATACCAAGGGCCTACGGAATCACATAAAAGCAACCTTTCCAGGTTCAATATCTCCCTTGCCGAAGTCGAGGATCCGGATCCATGCACCATACTCTTCCATCTAGCTGAAGGTGTCCTTCCTACTTCCAAATTCGGGGCATGGATTGACCGAAAGCAACCAAAGAGCCTCGATGCTTTCTATGAGAAACTGGGGCAGTTCTTATGCCAAGAAGAAGCAAGGTGAAACCGCATCTACGATGCCAGCCGCCCCACTAACCCTCGAGCTGACACCATGAATAACCGCCCTCGGGGGCGAGAAGCAGGAGGACCCTACAATCCAAACACGGGGGCAGGACCCCCCAGACAAAGACCAAGCAACGGGGAGCAAGGCGGCCGGAGCAACCATCAGGTCCAAACAGAGCCAAAGAGGCCCGGCCCGTACCAAGCTTACGAGACATATACTCCGCTAAATGAAGATCCAGAGACTATCTACTTGGAAACATGCAACACTTTGCCATATCCGGAGCCCCGAGTCAGGGGGTCGACCGATTCTGAGAAGAACTCGGGGAGATATTGCCGATATCACGACATGTATGGACATAACACAAATGAATGTCGACAGCTTCGAGATGCAATTGAAAAACTCATCCGCGAGAAGCGGCTTGTGCGATATGTTCCAGAGCCCTTTCCACTTGAAGCCAATCCAAAACCTCCAGTGCCAACTCCTCAGAAGGCCGCCAAGACAGCCCTGGACCGTCTAACGTGAGGCGAGGGATCGTGATTAATACTATATGCGGCGGGCCCGGCCCTGCGCATGACAGCTTTCGTGTAACACCCCGCCTCCGCTAGGGTCACTCGCAAAGGAATGCACTAGCTTTAGAGGGGAATTAGTGGTAAACATGCACAGAAATATCACAAGATAGAACATATATAAATAGCGGAAGTAAAATCAAACTTTCATAAATTCAATAATTAAGGTCTAAAGCCTTTTACATCAGAGTACATCAAAACCCGTCTTGCAATAGTAAAGAAGCATAAAGACTTTTTAATAAATTATTCCCCAAATGAGGCAGTAAAGTAGCCATAGCCCAGAAAGTCCAAGCCATCCATGATGACCTTCAAACAGGAGAAGTCCGAACTAAACAGCATTGTTTCCTCCCTGTAACCTAGGGGGGGAACGGAAGAAAAGAGGCGAAACAAAACGGGTCAGTCAAAAAGACTGAGTAAGTCCTATCTACTTCCAGTATAAAAACAGGTAAAGGTAACATGACATGCATAAACTGAAAGTAAACATAAGGATAACTACAAGATAGATAAACTAGGGTGTTATGATAAGTCAAGGTATCACATCATTAGACCTCTATCAAGTACATTATCCCAAGGTATCTGCCCCGTCTAACATCCCACGGTATCTATTAAGTATATCCTTCCTAGTTCTAACATATATATCTGCTCTGCACACTAGTATCCCAGCCTTGTTATGTGTTAACCAGGAATATCCCTTACTCAAAGTCGTGTAATGGTCCACGTCAACCTGATATGTCGCATATATAGGTTACTCAAGTCATATGTTTCTTTCCATGTATATAGGTTCAGTCCTTTGCCGTACTTCGTACGGGCTTCCTCATGTCGTATTATCCTTGAAATCGTTTGGACTGTCACCCTTATTCTAGCTAGGCTCTTCCATATGAATCATCGTTTGAACTACTAGGACCTACGCCACCTAGCACCACTAGGGATTACGCTTACCTGTTGCACGCTTTCGTATTTCGGTTTGGGTTAAACCACCTAGGCCACTAGGGATTACGCTAACCCTCAACCACGCCCTTTTCCCCACGCATCCATCGCGAATCGTTTTTCTATTACTGTACGCACATGTAACACATCGTGCCACCCGAGTCCTATCACAGGGCAAACCACGAAGTACAGGACTCGGTCGGGAGCTTTAGATTTATCTGCCGATGCAGATACTAAGGTCTGCTTTCTACACGTGGCTATGGTCCCACGAGACCCCTCCCTCAACTAGTGAAAGGCAACACAAGAGAAAATCTTGCATGAGAACTACACTCCGGCCAGCCTACATCCTACGGCCTACCTCACCCATAATTAGATAGCAATTATGGTCTGTTGGGTGTTCCCTGCCTTTCCGTACGCATACGCTTGACTCAAGATGGTAGATGATCGACGAACTTGCTATCTCGGGCACCTTATGTATTCGTCGACTCACTGCTATCCACCCCAGTCTTTAGGTCGCTCGCATAGCAACCAAGGCATATTCTTGGTTCTTCTACCGCAGACCTCAACCTCCCGTGAGCCTAGTATAATGACCTGGCAGCTCACGGAGGGATCCCAAGAATATCCTCACGTTCCCCGAAGCCGCTGCTTCGTTACCCAGTTCGTGGGAGCCTTTATCTAAATCAGATAGCCTGCTCCTCCACGCATACTTAAACGTTGACCTAACGTATCGGGTTACTAATCTGTCTAAGAAGTGGTCCAGATTTCCTTGACTAAGAATTATTACTTAGTTTCCTTTAACTAAGGTTTACCACTTAGCCTTATTTCCATTACCCTTGTTAACTATGGTTATTCACCTAATCCTCCGAATTAGGGTTTATCTAATGGGTTAAGTGTCACTTAAGTTCATAACTTAGCCCGTCTACAAACCATGTCAAAATTGGCTAAGTATCCAAGTCCAAGACTTAACCCTACAAACCATGTGTCAAGTTGGCTAAGTATATCAAGCAATCCATAACTTAACCTCGTCTAATTATCATTTTAGATTGGTTAATTATATAAATTAACTTGACCTTGTCAAATTACCGAGTCAAATCGGTCAAGCGTCATTAGGCAAATCAAGTTACTTAACCTACCCAAGCTTATCATGTTTTGTTAAGTATCATTAGCCTAATCAAATTACTTAACCCATTTGTCCATATCATATTTGGTTAAGCCTCATTAATCAAATTAACTTAACCCTATTATGTGGCATTAATTATTTAATGCACCCCAACCTCTCACATTAGACTTTGTTGTGGTTACTAGTTAAGCCGGGCGGGTCCGGGTAGATTTACACCACAACTTGGTCTAACCTCGGGTTCAAGCACAACATGACCAACTTCTCACATTGAGTCCTATTGTTTGCAACTACTAGTTAGGCCGGTCGGTTCCGGGTAGTTTTACGTTGCAAACTCAACCCAACCTCGAGTTGGCCACTTTCATGTTTAGTCTAGTATCATGTTCATAGTTAAGTTTTCAAGCAATTGGGTAGACCTAACTTAATAGGTAAATTCCCAATGGGTAGACCTAACTTAATAGGTAAATTCCCAAGCTTAGGCTTTTATACATACTTATATGTCAACTTCCATGTTACATTACAAGTTATGTTTTCAAGTATTAACACATGTCATATTTAACGTTACATGTTATCACGTTTATACCCATTTACCCAAATTATGGTTCATGCCAAGTTTAGCTCGCCTATCATGTTTTCATGCAACTTCGAGTTAAGTTTTTCATGCTATATTCACGCTTGTCTAACCTCAACCCAAATCGTGTTCCAACGCAAGAATGGACGAGTCACATCGTAGAGATACTATGCTACACAATGACCCCAAACATGCATAGTATCATGAGAGTTTGGCTCAAAACATGCATAGGTTCATAATGGTTTGGCCACAAGCATGCATAACATGAGAAGAAAAGGAAATGGGCCATAAGTATGCATAATGTCATAAAGGATTTGGCCACAAACTTGCATGTTAACATTAGGGGTTTGGGTTCATAAACATGCATAAGCCCAAAACCGAATCTTAGCCAATGTTTCACTAGTAAAAATGGTCCCTAAAGGTTCATGCTAGCATTTCATGCATAAAGATCCAAACTTGCAAGTTAAACTAGGTTATGCATAGCATGAGAGGCATGATTAAGTCACTCACATAGCCTAAAACCATAAACATGAACACAAGAGGCAAGGTAAGGTTCATATAGGTTCGCATAATCATGTTTAGCCTCATTTTATCCCATGTCATTATCAAAACCACCGTTTCCATCTAAAAGTAGCTAGAACTTACCTAGTTAGGCCTAGGGAAAGAGGCATGAATCATCTTGGCTAAGAAAGGTGCCTCCTTTGTTGAAGAATCGTCATGAAACCCGCATAGCAACGATGATCCTCCTTCCATTTGGTGTAGCTAGCTTGCACTACTTGATTTGAACCCGATTTGAGTGCTTAGGCTTTAGAAAAAGGGAATGGAGGCCATGATCACTTGGCATTTGGGCAGCACTTCGTGGAGAGGGTGGGTTATGAGGGTTTAGGGGGGGCTTAGGGGTGTTTTTATAGAGATTAGGAGTGTTTTAGGCCATAGGATTAGATCTAGGATAGATTAGGACCATCAGATCTCAGAAGCTTCCAGAATCAGGCTATGAACAAGACCAGGTGAGACAAACAGGTGCGCCAGGCAAATTGCCCCGGCCACCCCCTGTCGACAGGCATGTCGACAGGGCTGTCGACTTGGTCTGGGGCCCAAGTCGACAGGCTTGTCGACAGCCCTGTCGACATGGCCTAGGCGGGGAAAATTCCCGCCTAGCCCCAGATCTGGTTTCAAACCTATTTCCGAATTTAAAATTTCCAGAAATCTTCTTTGGGCCTTTAACGGGTCATACGGACTCCGATTCTCGAAAACTCGGACTCTATTTCGCGTATTTTTCCGAGACGAACGCAATGGTGAATCCCGTTTACCTTAATTCTAGAAGTATAAACAGAATATCTTTTATCTTCACGCTTTACTGGTTTATATGCTTTGCGTATCACCGTATGCGTATGTAAATTTCTTACCATTTTCAAAATGTAAAAATACGGGGTGTCACATTCTCCCACCCTTAAGGAATTTCGTCCCCGAAATTCAATAGTAGTAGGATTTATGTCCCCATATTAGCATCCAGAAGTGTCCAGCCAATTGTTGCAAACATGTGCACATGTGCAAAAGTGAATCACATCGTAGAAAAATATGTATGCCTAACTTGTGGTACCACCTACATGAATGCAATTTCTTAAAAATTTCTTTTTTTAAACCATGATGCTCTCATCCTAAATATACTTGCAGTTCTATATGAATGCAAAAATTTGAAAAAGTAATTTCATCCAAATTTTCCCACACCCTTATAAAATAAGAGTGAAGTTCATCCAATTTGAGCATCCAAAATCCTACCATCCATTATTAATTTAGAAAAGTCTAATTTTCTAAATTTTTATGTAACGGAGAGATATCCCATTTTGTTGTTTTCATTGTTCTTCGTTATCAGACATTATCGTTCAATATTTCATAATTACATTAGACACAACAAATTTCGTAAACAAACAACGTACAAACTTTATTAAGATAGTTTTAGTACATCGTTACAACTAGACAACAAAAGGAACAGTTAAACAATACCGAAAATAAAATACTATCCTACGGATAACTGATAGAGGTCAATCCTGATGGAAATAGCTACGGATGAGCTCCTCTAAGCTATCAAGCCTCTCTTCCTGTCGTCGGTTCCCTTGCCTAAGCTCTAACTGTAGGTCCTGCATCCCAGCCCCCAACTGATCATAAGAGGAACTCATATCCTGAAGCATCTGCTGCTGTGTTTGAGCCAGGGCTACCTGTGACTCCAGCGTCTGCTGCTGTGACCTCATAATATCCTGGTGGCTCCTCATAAAGCGAGCCTGCTGCTGTGAAACATACCTCAGCTCAGTCCTCCAGTCCGGGTCCCTAGTAGCCCATGGATCCCAGGCACCTGTATCCGGAGCCCCCTGTGCCGGGGCCTGATAAGGCCGGGCTCCATCCCCAGCCTGCTCACCCTCGTGCTGTGGTGCCTGATGGGGCTCCTCAAACTGTCCAAACTGGCCATTATGTGGCTCCTCCTCTTGCTCCTCCTCCTCCTCTTCACCCTCATCCTCTTCCTCATCCAATCCCTCATGCTCCATAGGTTGTGGCTCCTCTTGCAGCTTATGCATATTTATACTCATTCTCCCTAGTGCAGCTTCAGTAATGATAACTGAGGGATGGTTAGAAAGTGTCACATAATCCTCATCATGCAAATCCACCCCGAACCAACGGAAAACTATGGTCCATAAGTTCCCAAAACAAATATTGGAGTGCCTTGCTCCCCTAAAGATCTGGTATTGCTGCAAGATGGTTCTCGCCCAGTTTATTTGTATGCCCCCAAAAATAGCATAAGTAGCGGCCTTAACAACTACTGGGACTCTGTCAAACCCATGATTCTGCCCCGCAATATTATATTGCAATATCCTGATCACAAACCTAGCTAGGGGGCGCAAATGCGTACTATCCCATTGCCTATCCAGTCCATTAAAAAAAATCCTTCCCACACATTCAAATCATCCATCTCCAGATCATTTATATCGAGTCCCGTACCCCGGATATTCAAAATTTCCCCAAATTGGACCTCATTCATAAATATATGGGTACCCTTAACCCATGAATCATAAGTTATCAACCCATTATCATCCACATCAATTTGCAAACGAGCATCAAAAAGTCTTACCATACGCTTGTAGCCTCTCCTCTCGGCTGTGTGCGTATCCAGAATATGAATAAGACCCGCATTAACAAACAAGCTTTCCACGGCGGTTCCCGCAAAATCCGCAAACCTCACCGGTCGGCCTAGAAGCAAATTCCTAGTGGCAAGCTGCATGTAGTGCTCAATTATCCCTGGTTGCTCATCACACCACTCAACCTCTTGCGCGGTTAGTTGAGGGTAAAGCTCGTAGGGATTGGGTTGATTGGCCATGGCGATTTAAACACGAATTGGAAGGGGGGAACTATAGATCCGGATGGAGAGGGTCTCTAGCTTTGATTTGAGATTAATTTTATGAAGAACGGTGGAGAAACGAGGTGATGGGAGGTGGTGGAGTTGGGGAATTTTCGGTTTTGGCTGGGAGGAAAGGAGAAGAGAATTGGGGGTTATGAGCTGAAGCTCTCGGCCTTCGGGCTCTTATAATTTTTTTTTTCCTGTAGGCGCGTCATGTCGACAGCCCTATCGACAGGGGGGGGGGGTATGTCGACAACCCTGTCGACAGCCCTGTCGACTGGCCCTCTTTTCATTTTTATTATTTTTTTCTTTGCTTGCCCTGCCATTCTTCCATTATCTTACTTCCTCCTAACTCAACTCCATTTCCTCGAGAACTATTCCCCCATCATAAAGAAAACACTTTCCTAACTCAAACTACTTGTAACCAAAGCCAACGTGACTATCGATGGGAGAGAGAAGGGAAAAGAGGATTCAACTAATAAAACAAGGACATTGCTAATGGCTTTTGGGGAATAACTTCTAAAACAAAGTTTTTCTTGAAAAATGCTTCTTTGTAAACGGTTTTTCAAATAATTTTCAGAAGGTCTTTAAAAACTTTTGCCCAGCCAGGTAACCTTCTGCTCTGATACCAAATGTAACACCCCGCCTCCGCTAGGGTCACTCGCAAAGGAATGCACTAGCTTTAGAGGGGCATTAGTGGTAAACATGCACAGAAATATCACAAGACAGAACATATATAAATAGCGGAAGTAAAATTAAACTTTCATAAATTCAATAATTAAGGTCTAAAGCCTTTTACATCAGAGTACATCAAAACCTGTCTTGCAGTAGTAAAGAAGCATAAAGACTTTTTAATAAATTATTCCCCAAATGAGGCAGTAAAGTAGCCATAGCCCAGAAAGTCCAAGCCATCCATGATGACCTTCAAACATGAGAAGTCCGAACTAAACAGCATTGTTTCCTCCCTGTAACCTGGGGGGGAACGGAAGAAAAGAGGCGAAACAAAACGGGTCAGTCAAAAAGACTGAGTAAGTCCTATCTACTTCCAGTATAAAAACAGGTAAAGGTAACATGACATGCATAAACTGAAAGTAAACATAAGGATAACTACAAGATAGATAAACTACGGTGTTATGATAAGTCAAGGTATCACATCATTAAACCTCTATCAAGTACATTATCCCAAGGTATCTGCCCCGTCTAACATCCCACGGTATCTATTAAGTATATCCTTCCTAGTTCTAACATATATATCTGCTCTGCACCTTTCGCACTAGTATCCCAGCCTTGTTATGTGTTAACCAGGAATGTCCCTTACTCAAAGTCGTGTAATGGTCCACGTCAATCTGATATGTCGCATATATAGGTTACTCAAGTCATATGTTTCTTTCCATGTATATAGGTTCAGTCCTTTGCTGTACTTCGTACGGGCTTCCTCATGTCGTATTATCCTTGAAATTGTTTGGACTGTCACCCTTATTCTAGCTAGGCTCTTCCATATGAATCATCGTTTGAACTACTAGGACCTACGCCACCTAGCACCACTAGGGATTACGCTTACCTGTTGCACGCTTTCGTATTTCGGTTTGGGTTAAACCACCTAGGCCACTAGGGATTACGCTAACCCTCAACCACGCCCTTTTCCCCACGCATCCATCGCGAATCGTTTTTCTATTACTGTACGCACATGTAACACATCGTGCCACCCGAGTCCTGTCACAGGGCAAACCACGAAGTACAGGACTCGGTCGGGAGCTTTAGATTTATCTGCCGATGCAGATACTAAGGTCTGCTTTCTACACGTGGCTATGGTCCCACGAGACCCCTCCCTCAACTAGTGAAAGGCAACACAAGAGAAAATCTTGCATGAGAACTACACTCCGGCCAGCCCACATCCTACGGCCTACCTCACCCATAATTAGATAGCAATTATGGTCTGTTAGGTGTTCCCTGCCTTTCCGTACGCATACGCTTGACTCAAGATGGTAGATGATCGACGAACTTGCTATCTCGGGCACCTTATGTATTCGTCGACTCACTGCTATCCACCCCAGTATTTAGGTCGCTCGCATAGCAACCAAGGCATATTCTTGGTTCTTCTACCGCAGACCTCAACCTCCCGTGAGCCTAGTATAATGACCTGGCAGCTCACGGAGGGATCCCAAGAATATCCTCACGTTCCCCGAAGCCGCTGCTTCGTTACCCAGTTCGTGGGAGCCTTTATCTAAATCAGATAGCCTGCTCCTCCACGCATACTTAAACGTTGACCTAACGTATCGGGTTACTAATCTGTCTAAGAAGTGGTCCAGATTTCCTTGACTAAGAATTATTACTTAGTTTCCTTTAACTAAGGTTTACCACTTAGCCTTATTTCCATTACCCTTGTTAACTATGGTTATTCACCTAATCCTCCGAATTAGGGTTTATCTAATGGGTTAAGTGTCACTTAAGTTCATAACTTAGCCCGTCTACAAACCATGTCAAAATTGGCTAAGTATCCAAGTCCAAGACTTAACCCTACAAACCATGTGTCAAGTTGGCTAAGTATATCAAGCAATCCATAACTTAACCTCGTCTAATTATCATTTTAGATTGGTTAATTATATAAATTAACTTGACCTTGTCAAATTACCGAGTCAAATCGGTCAAGCGTCATTAGGCAAATCAAGTTACTTAACCTACCCAAGCTTATCATGTTTTGTTAAGTATCATTAGCCTAATCAAATTACTTAACCCATTTGTCCATATCATATTTGGTTAAGCCTCATTAATCAAATTAACTTAACCCTATTATGTGGCATTAATTATTTAATGCACCCCAACCTCTCACATTAGACTTTGTTGTGGTTACTAGTTAAGCCGGGCGGGTCCGGGTAGATTTACACCACAACTTGGTCTAACCTCGGGTTCAAGCACAACATGACCAACTTCTCACATTGAGTCCTATTGTTTGCAACTACTAGTTAGGCCGGTCGGTTCCGGGTAGTTTTACGTTGCAAACTCAACCCAACCTCGAGTTGGCCACTTTCATGTTTAGTCTAGTATCATGTTCATAGTTAAGTTTTCAAGCAATTGGGTAGACCTAACTTAATAGGTAAATTCCCAATGGGTAGACCTAACTTAATAGGTAAATTCCCAAGCTTAGGCTTTTATACATACTTATATGTCAACTTCCATGTTACATTACAAGTTATGTTTTCAAGTATTAACACATGTCATATTTAACGTTACATGTTATCACGTTTATACCCATTTACCCAAATTATGGTTCATGCCAAGTTTAGCTCGCCTATCATGTTTTCATGCAACTTCGAGTTAAGTTTTTCATGCTATATTCACGCTTGTCTAACCTCAACCCAAATCGTGTTCCAACGCAAGAATGGACGAGTCACATCGTAGAGATACTATGCTACACAATGACCCCAAACATGCATAGTATCATGAGAGTTTGGCTCAAAACATGCATAGGTTCATAATGGTTTGGCCACAAGCATGCATAACATGAGAAGAAAAGGAAATGGGCCATAAGTATGCATAATGTCATAAAGGATTTGGCCACAAACTTGCATGTTAACATTAGGGGTTTGGGTTCATAAACATGCATAAGCCCAAAACCGAATCTTAGCCAATGTTTCACTAGTAAAAATGGTCCCTAAAGGTTCATGCTAGCATTTCATGCATAAAGATCCAAACTTGCAAGTTAAACTAGGTTATGCATAGCATGAGAGGCATGATTAAGTCACTCACATAGCCTAAAACCATAAACATGAACACAAGAGGCAAGGTAAGGTTCATATAGGTTCGCATAATCATGTTTAGCCTCATTTTATCCCATGTCATTATCAAAACCACCGTTTCCATCTAAAAGTAGCTAGAACTTACCTAGTTAGGCCTAGGGAAAGAGGCATGAATCATCTTGGCTAAGAAAGGTGCCTCCTTTGTTGAAGAATCGTCATGAAACCCGCATAGCAATGATGATCCTCCTTCCATTTGGTGTAGCTAGCTTGCACTACTTGATTTGAACCCGATTTGAGTGCTTAGGCTTTAGAAAAAGGGAATGGAGGCCATGATCACTTGGCATTTGGGTAGCACTTCGTGGAGAGGGTGGGTTATGAGGGTTTAGGGGGGGCTTAGGGGTGTTTTTATAGAGATTAGGAGTGTTTTAGGCCATAGGATTAGATCTAGGATAGATTAGGACCATCAGATCTCGGAAGCTTCCAGAATCAGGCTATGAACAAGACCAGGTGAGACAAACAGGTGCGCCAGGCAAATTGCCCCGGCCACCCCCTGTCGACAGGGCTGTCGACTTGGTCTAGGGCCCAAGTCGACAGGCCTGTCGACAGCCCTGTCGACATGGCCTAGGCGGGGAAAATTCCCGCCTAGCCCCAGATCTGGTTTCAAACCTATTTCCGAATTAAAAATTTCCAGAAATCTTCTTTGGGCCTTTAACGGGTCATACGGACTCCGATTCTCGAAAACTCGGACTCTATTTCGCGTATTTTTCCGAGACGAACGCAATGGTGAATCCCGTTTACCTTAATTCTAGAAGTATAAACAGAATATCTTTTATCTTCACGCTTTACTGGTTTATATGCTTTGCGTATCACCGTATGCGTATGTAAATTTCTTACCATTTTCAAAATGTAAAAATACAGGGTGTCACATTTTGAAAGATGGAGGAATATGTGGGTTCCATTAAACATGCGACCTATGAGTCCTGCTCTGCTCCCGACGAGTCTATCCCGGCCAAGCTCCAGAAAACCATGCGGGACGACATCATTTTCCATGAAAGGCAGTCCAGGGGAATTGAAATCCCGACCACCGTTCCTTTAGTTATCACGACCCAAATTGGCACTGCAACTATTCGAAAGATATTGGTCTATTCAGGAAGCTTGGTCAACATCATTTTTAAAGAGGCCTACGATCAGATGAAGCTAGAGGCAAGTGACCTTAAACCATTCCACTCCATGAAAGATAGTAGGAGTCATCGACCTACCCGTCGAACTTGGTACAAGGGATCGAAGCCGAGTCCGAATCCTTACCTTTGTGGTTATCAACATTGTCTCGTCATACAACGTCTTCCTCGGACGCTCCTTTCTCACAGAATTCCGTGTCTACCTATCTCCATGGTCCCTCCTAATGAAATTTCCAATAGAAAACGAGATCGCAACAGTCAGAGGCGACCAAGTCAATGCCAGGGAATGTTATGCGATAGAATGGAAAAATGCATGCAATAGGGACAAGGGTAAAGCAGTGCCCGCCCCCTTTTGGGCCAAGACCACCTCGGCATAGCAATCAACAGCATCTGGTCCTTGGCTTAGGCACCACTCCTGTCTTTCCGACGACCTCGATCCAAGGAAAGACGAAGATCTCGAGTGTGAGAGACCTACTCCGGTCGAGCCCACAATAAATGTACCCGATAGCCTTGACGACCCGTCACGATTATTGAAGATAGGGTCCCACCTTCACCCAGCTATCAAAGATGATCTTGTGGATTTCTTGAAAGCGAATATGGATGTCTTCGCATGGACCCATTCCGATATGGAAGGCATCAACCCTGCAATCTCCTGTCATTCTTTAGGCATAGATCTTACAATGCCTCCAGTCAAGCAGAAGCATCGTTTCCTAGGGCCCGAGAGATCCAGGGCACTCGAAGAAGAGGTTGATCGCCTGCTAAGCAACAACTTCATCCGTGAAGCATACTACCCCGAGTGGGTCTCCAATCCGGTTTTAGTCAAAAAGGCCAATGGTAAATGGCGAGCATGTGTCGATTTCTCTGATTTGAACAAAGCTTGCCCGAAGGACAGCTTCCCGCTCCCCAAGATCGACCGGCTAGTCGAGTCAACCGTCGGATACCAACTGCTATCTTTCATGGATGCCTACTCTGGTTACAACAAGATCCCAATGAATCTCTGCGACCAAGATCATACCTCTTTCATAACCGACCTAGGAATTTACTGCTATGCGTCATGCCTTTCGGCCTCAAGAATGCCGGTGCTACATATTAGCGGATGACTAATCGACTCTTCAAAAATCAAATCGGGAAATCCATGGAGGTGTACGTGGAAGACATGCTAGTCAAATCGAAAGTGTCTAGCAATCATGTCCACGACCTATCTGAAATGTTCGATGTCCTACACCAATACGACATGAAACTCAATAGTCTAAAATGTTCCTTTGGCATCGCTTCAGGAAAGTTTCTGGGTTTCATCGTCAATGCCCGGGGCATCGAAGCTAACCTCGAGAAAATCTAGGCCATTCGGGACATCCGAACCCCCGAGAACATCAAGGACGTTCAAAGTTTAAACGGGAAGGTCGCCGCTTTAAGTCGATTCATCTCTAAGGCCACCAACAAGTGCATTCCTTTCTTTGATTTACTTAGAAAAGGGAAACGCAATTTCAAGTGGACCCTGAGTGCATTTCCGCATTCAAGGAACTCTTGAATCACTTAGAGCGACCACCCATCTTATCTCAACCTATAGACCACGAGGACTTATACGTTTACTTGGCTGTTTCTCCACGGGCAATCAGTTCGGCGTTAATACGGCTCGAGGATCGCGTCCAACGACCTGTCTACTACATAAGCAAACGATTGACGGGGGTAGAAAAGAACTACCTGAAGCTCGAAAAACTGGCATTCTGCTTACTAATCTCCTCCCGGAAGCTACGGCCATATTTCTAGGCTCATCCCATAAAAGTCTTTACCAACCAACCGCTACGTCCGGTCCTACAATGACCTGAGGCGTCCGGCCGACTACTGAAGTGGAGTATGGAACTAAGTCAGTTCGAGATAACATCCATTCCCCGTCAAGCCATCCCCCGGTAAGCCCTCGCCGACTTCATAGTAGAATTCATGGCCCCCGAGGAGGACTCTACAAAACACGCTGAAACCCCCGACAACGAATGGAAGTTGTTCGTGGATGGATCCTCCAACATCAAGTGCTCGGGAGCTGGTATCGTACTCATCACTTCCAAGGGGATCCCGATATACTATGCATTAAAGCTGAATTTCCCTGCTACCAGTAATGATGCAGAATATGAGGCATTGATAGCCGGGCTAAGAATCGCGATCGAGCTCAAGCTGAGGATTATCCAAATCTTCTCCGACTCGTAACTCGTCATGCGCCAAGTGGCAGAAGAATATCAAACGAAGGATGAACGGCTCGTTCTATATCTAACTCGTGTTCAGAAACAGCTCACCCAATTTGACCACTTCACTATCACTCACATTCCATGAGAGCAAAATTAAAAGGCCGATTCATTAGCCAGACTGGAAAGTTCTGAAGATCTACAGCTTTTGGGGTTCGCCCTCGTCGAAGTACTCAACTCTCCCAGCATCAAGCTAATTCAAACCGATGCAGTCATGAATCCCGAACCAGAGCCGGAATCATGGATGACGCTAATCAAGATCTACCTGCGGCATGGGATCCTCCTAGAGAGCCACAAAGAAAGGCGAGCGCTCAACCGTCAGTCAGCCCGTTACCTTCTCATAGACGGGATACTTTATCGAAGAAGCTTCTTCGTCCCCTTGCTTAGATGTGTGGCCCATGACGACGCCCGAAAAATTCTTACTAGTGTGCATAAAGGGGAATGCAGCGACCACATGGGGGGGCAAACACTGGCCAGGAAGATACTTCGACACGATTACTACTGGCCCATACTCGACCAAGATGCCACTGACTATGCTCGCAAGTGCAAAAAATGCCAACGCTTCTCTAAGATCCCAAGAGCCCCACCGACGGAACTGACACAGATGACCGGCCCACAGCCATTTGCCATGGGGGAATCGACATCATTGAAACTCTTTCCACGGCCAGAGGTGGGGCACGATACGCCGTCATCGCAGTAGATTATTTTACCAAATGGGCAGAGGCCGAGGCTCTCGCCACTATCACCACCAAGAAAATGATCAACTTCATGGCACGCAACATCATCACTCGATACGGGGTCCCTCAAGCCATCATTTCAGACAACGGCATCCAATTCGAGAGCGCCGAATTCAAATCCTTTTGTCGGCAGCACGACATCGAAAAAAGGCTCCCGGTCGTTGCTCACCCCCAGGCCAATGGACAAGTCGAAGCAGTCAACAAAGTCATCAAGTCCATCATCAAGAAGCGCCTCGAGAAGGCCGGGGGCATTTGGCCAAACAAACTTCCTCTAGCCCTGTGGGCCTACCGAACAACTCACAAGACAGCAACTGGGCACATGCCCTTCGTCCTTTCTTACGGGTCCGAAGCTGTCATCCCCATCGAGCTCGAGCTTCAGTCTCATTGCATCACCTACTTCAATCCAAAGACAAATCAAGACTTGCTTTTGGGTTCACTCGATCTGCTAGAAGAAAAAAAAACGAAGCCGACCTGCGAGCCGCTACCCAACGACAACGAGTCGCTCGGTACTTCAACTCTCGAGTCTGCCACAATGACCTCAACATCGGCGACCTCGTCCTAAAATGGGTCTTCGCTCCGCCAACAGATCTCGCTCATCGTTGGGAAGGGCCGTACTCCATACTGCGAAGAATCAGCGATGGAACTTTCAAGCTTGCCACTGTGGACGGAGCTGAACTACCAAGGGCTTGGAACAGTGAACATCTCCGCCGCTACTTCACATAACTTAGCACCTGGTTGTTTACGCTTTCCAGCGATGATTTGTTTTGTAATGATTAAAGGCATTGTAAAGGTTATTCATGCCGAAAGTTATTAATGGAAATGATGTTCATCTTTCTATCTCCTTACTCTGTGTTTACTCCTCACGCGACATAATTAGCTAACCCTGACAGCTAGTTTCTGGACACCGCCGTACCAACTCCCAACATTGGAGTCGGCACTGCCATCTCAATCGCGAACCAATCTCACGGCCTAATCACATTGGCAACGACCGGCATCCCAAACACAGGACCCGACCATGCCACTCGAGTCGCCAGCCCACGGCGCGACCGAGTATATAACCTCTGACTCGAACCTTGACCCAATATCAAGGCCGAGGATAAATCGTTCAACCACCCAACAGCTTGACGGGTCGATACAAACTCCCCCTGAACTACGGGTGTCAGTCAGACTTTGGCGCAGCACCAAAACCGACCCTTAAATCGTCACATCCCGGAAGCTCCCAAGGTTGAGGGGTAGCCCACGGCCACGATCGGACCTTACGAGCTGATGATCCGAACTTCTCTTTCCAGGCGAACGACGACGCCCTCAGGCTCACCCCAACCCGATGAACGACGGGAGAGCCTACACCGGATGGAACGCATAACGCGACGTTATACGCCTTCGCTACTCTTGAGGTTAATCCCGGGCAACCCAAGAAAAAACAACAGGCGCTCAAGCCAGGCTTCACAAACTATGGGTCTCCTGAGCTGAGGGAGACTTACTAGAAGCCTGCACACTGTCTCACGCCCCTCTGGAACAACAACCCAGAGCGCGGCTCCTAATTCACACCCTTTGGAGTCACCGACCTTGGGCACAACACACACAATCGCTTTTTTGCTAAATGTAACGATAAGTATGCCTATGCAAGTACGGGACACAGGAAAACATGGGAGGAACATCCGAACAGTTAACACAAAATGCGATCTTTACTAATTCATTTTTCATTACAACACACACACACATTACAACCAACTACACTACTAATATCTTTCCTTCTAATGGCAGGGTGTACATGAGAACCACACCATGCCTTGAAAAACCAAAAGCGAGGGATGAACTCGCGTAAACTACTGGCCTACACTACCAAAATGATCGCTAAAAGTATGCCTAAGCGACTAATGCTAATCATGCTTCCTCCTTTTGTCTTTGTGCTTCTTCTTTGCAGATTCAGCACTCGCGGTTCATCCGTAGAGCCGGGCCTCCTCTTGCTAGACACTCCTTTCCCACTTCGGCTCCCTTTGGAAGTGGTCGATCCGTGAGAGGTTGAAATACGCCTCTCGCCCACCTTGTCGCCACTAAGGATCTCAGTAACATCAGTGGGGGCAACTGGCGGCACAAGAAGGGGGGCACCTCCAGCAGGAAGACGGATCACGGTTGCGCTTGCCTCCGGAGTCTTTTTCTTATCCCGCTTGGCTCACTACTACAAAAGTGGGAATATTCGACACTATGTTACTGTGGCCGTAGATCAAAAAAGCGTTGCAGTAGCCCCTTTTTTCAAATAGGCAACACCAGGGGGCGTGGCATCCGCGGCCGTTGCATTAGCCATCTAAGGCAACGCTTTAGCACATCTACTGCCACAGAAAGAAAGTGTTGCGTTATAGACGTAATGCAACACCAATTGTACATAATGCAACATTATTCAGCGTTGCTTGAAAATTATTTAGATCCTGGGTACCAGGTCACGATAGCGGCGACCACGTCAGCTTTCCATGTCAGCTGCCACCGTGTCACACGACACGTCAGATCTCCACGTCAGCTGCACACGTGTCACATGCCATGTCAGCTGTGGCGTTTACGTGCCACGTGGACTTACTACTATTTTACGTAATGCAACATCACTGTATTATGGAATGCGACACCATTATCTTGAAACACGACATCAGGAAAAAAGCAAATGCAACAGTAAAAGAAGGCAAATACAACGCTTTAATTATAAATTTTGCAATATCAGTTTTTTACATAGAAGAAACACATCCGTTACATTCATCATCACATTCAAACCTTCAATACATACCGCCTTCAATACATCCGATCAAATATATAACACATACGATCAAATACATAATTTAAAAGTAGTAAAAGTGCCAACACATACCACCTTCAATACAAGTGCCAATAAATACGATTAGTGTGCATTCTACAAAGTAGCAATGCCATGAACCAGAAACTGTATCTCTATGTCATTTCAGGTCCTCCACTTGCCGGTTGTATCTCCCCTCGTCATTTCAGATCCTGCAATTTGAATTTACAAGTTATTAATTTGATAAGTGCATATGTGTTGTGTGCATGCATCTGTGCATTTGGCCATCTAATTAACTTATAAATCATAGTGAGTTACGCATACAGTTATAACAGTTGACCAATCAGCATTGGTCACTACGTGCCACCTCATCAGAAATAGAATTGAGTATGCTTCGTCTTCTGTGCAAGCATTTCCAGTTCACATATCTGCCTGACACCATCCATTGGGTCCCTCGCACATCCTTTCCAGCGTCAGAACATCATCTCCTCCATATCCCCTAAACCCCAATCTTCGAAATTTTAAAAAGAAACAAAAACAATGGACTCGTCTCTATACATCACAGCCACTGTTATTAAGGGACATTGGAATTTCGAAGCTGTGCAAGACGTTCTTAAGGTGGCTCTCAATCATAATTCGTGGCCTATACGGGTAATACCCAACAACTCTTTTCTAGTATCATGCCCATCATACAGAATTTGTGATCATGCCCTAATGTTGAAAGTTTTTACAAAACCTGGTGGTGCTATTTACCTGCAATCATGGTCTGATGAAGAATTTGAGCCCTCACCAGCGTTAGAAGTGGAATCATGGGCTAAAGTTGATGGCTTTCCCGAGTTCCTAAAGAGTAATGTTCCTGCTGTTGAAGAAGTAATGAAGCCAATGGGACGTGTGCTTGCAATTGACGACTGTTACTGGTCTCAGTATGACCATACATCTTTCTACCTGAAAATGCAATTTTATGAAGGCATTGGCAATATAAATACTTTTGCTGCTCAAATCAATAACAAGGTTTACTTCATTAAGGTTCAGCGCTGTACCCATGCTCATCCTGGGACAAGGCCTGAACTTCTTTTTGTGAGCAATAGGGAGGAAGAGGTGGTTCCATGTTTGCATCATTACAGATGGGAATGGGAAATGGATTCAGATGAAAGATTTAATGCAATGATACAAGAAGCTGCTGAGCTACCCCCTTGCCAAGCTTATTTCCGGAAGCCGCCCATGACATACATGTTGATAACCAAGCCCCAATGAACCAGAGGAATGATCAGTGGGTAGATATAGAAGTTGATCAGGAATTTGACTGGCCAAACTACCTCACCCCTTGTCCTGATGTTGCGGGTCCATCACATGCGGCTGCTCACTTCGGACCGACTCTCCCACAGCCGCAAAGCCCTAACGAAACAGTTGGAAGTTCCACTGCCCCGCAACCCTGATCTGGTATGAATTGATGCTACTATAATTTCATTTTTTGGATGTGTATATATTAAGTTAACTTTATTATACTTTTAGATGTGGGTGTGTATGTTATTTTTTGGATGTGTATGGTATGAACTGATCAATGCTGCCTTATTATACTTGTGCGTGTGTATATACTTGTGCGTGTATGGTATGAACTGATCGATGCTGCCTTATGATACTTGTGCGTGTGTGTATACTTGTGCGTGTATGGTATGAACTAATGTGTATTGTATGGACTGATGCTGCCTTATAATACTTGTGCGTGCGTGTTAGATACGGGTATTTGTATCACAAAACCGCAGTGCGTCACATGTATTTGTATCACAAACCTCAAGCATACAGTTGTATGTCATTTTTTGGATGTGTATGGTATGAACTGATGCAAAACTGAGCATATGTTTCCAAAATCGAAACATTGAAATTGGTAGTTTCCAAAATCAAATGGAAAATACCTGTGCGTGTTATAAGATACGGGTGAACGACTCGTCCGGATCGGGAAATTGTTAGCCTCAAGCACACCGCAGTGCAAACACACCGCATTACTACACATGTATATGTATCACAAAACCTCAAGCATACAATTATATGACAGTGTAAATGAACGCAAAGTGCAAATCACTTTCGACTGTACAATCCCCATTCCTTAACTAGCTCGATCTCTATAATAAACCAATGTCTTTTTCATGCCAATAGCCCGGTTCTCATGGTTTATTGCTGGGTACAATTTTCGAATAAACCTCAGCATAATCCCAAATCCCAAATCAATGGTCAAAGCGCAACTAATTACTCATAATCTAATATTTCATCGACTAATCACTCATAAGCGAACGGGTTTCCCTAAGTTTGGGATGTCCAAGCAACTAATTACTCATAAGCAAATGGGTTTTCCAAAGTGTAACAAATGAACTACTTACTAATTACTCATAATCCAATCTATAATAAGCGTAACTAATTCACAGTGCTATACAAACTGAACCTGAGTGAAAAAACTGGCGATGTCAATGCCCTGAGCAATCAAAGCTAGAAAGCATTTCATAGCTTCAACCTTTTCAGAATAGAATTTGCTGTCGAGGAGAGGAGTGATACTGACGTGAATTTAGGTTTAAATTTTTGTCAATAGTAAAAAGGGGGAAAACAATTAGATGATAGAGAAGAAAACAATTTCGTGAAGGGAGAAGATCGCGCCAAAATTTCGTCAAAAAAATGCAATAACGTGGCTGTCAATGATTGGATGATGGCTAACGTTAAGATCATCAGACCAACAGATGGTTTGAACCATTGGATTAATCTTTCATCTACGGTTCGGGTTTTAATATATTGATAAGGCGGATCGCTGAGCTGGATTATATATATGTAATGCTACGCTTTTAACTGGTGTTGCACGTCAAAACACTAGAATTCCCACCGCAACAGTGCATTCACATATAATGCAACAACATATGAATATTGTTGCAGAAGATCAAAGAAAGCATAGCTTTCGCCACACTTTTCATGCAACGCACACAAATTAGTGTCGAATATGCCCACTTTTGTAGTAGTGGCTTTCTTGGCCTCTTTAGCTGCTTGACGATCGACGAGCTTCTGGGACTTATGCACAGAATCGCCAGCCCTGGTTTTCTCACGGGTTTCAATAGCCCTTCGCTGGGCCCCTTCATCCTCCTGCTTCTTCTGAGCCTCATAGGCTACCCTTTTTCTCTCGGCTTCCCCATCAGCCTACTCCTGAACAACAACCACAGCGGCCTTCTCTGCAGTATCTTCCGTGACCTTTGCTACGATCTCCTGCCCAGAAGAATCATCCTGCCTCATTCTTTCCTCCATCAGACCTCAGGCAATCCCACCTTGCTCATCTACCTCCTCTCCATCATCATCAAGAAGGCCTTCGTAAACGCTGCGAGTCATTATAATCCCCGAGAAGGTGTCAAGCTGATCTCCACTCTCTCCAAGCTGAGTCCCCCCAAGTCCTGGCCCAGATTCAGTTGTTTGAGGAATCGCGGGGGTAGGACCCGATGCAAAAGTTACTTCAAAAGGGGCTGCATAACAAAAACACGATCTTTTAATCCTCAAATTCGGTGATCACATCATCCTCTGGGATGCATTACAAAGAAAATTTACCTCCGACCAAGGGTTGCAGGGGAAGAGCCGAAGGGACACCCGGCACAAAGGGTAGCGTGAGTTCAGCACCTCCCGATTCAGGATGCTCAGCATCACGCTCGGTTGAAACTCGGGTCAAGGCGGCCGGGTCAATCACGATGACCGATCCAGGAGCAGATGGTCGAGAAGAACTTCCCTCCGCGGGATCCACCGCTACCACAACACTTCTCAGCACAACAAACTTTCCCTTTTTCGGCGGCAAGCCTCTCTAGCCTTTCTTTCTCCGCATCCTCGAGCAACAACCTTCTACCCTCCTCCAGCTTCTCACGATCTTCCACGGTCAAGAGTTCAGTCATAAGTTGGCCAGTCATAAGTTGTCGCTCGTCCAAGGTCCCAACTTCCACTTCACGCAAGAAGGCCTCGTACGGGACCAGCCTTTCCCAAGTTCGAGCCAGCTCGCGGGAATAGTCATCCATCCATGAGATTCCCCGGAATCTTAGGGCTTTTACCAGCATGTTCTTGATATCCTCCTCCACAGTCGAGTACGCCCGGAGCTCTGCGTCCGCTAGCTCAGTTTTTAGTTGCTCCACCTCTCTCAGGCACTCAGCCTCCGACCCCTCAACGGTGCCCAATACATCTCGATTGTTGGCTTCTGCATCCTCTTTCGCTTTCCTCGCCGCCTCAAGCTCCCTCCTTAGGCGATCGTTCTCATCTTGCAAAGCCTTATTATCTTCCTGAAGCTGGAATATTTTGGCGTTCTCTCTCTCCAACTCGATGCAGAATTGATCCACATCAGCCTTCTCCTTCTTTAGAGTCGTGTTCTAAGTGGTCAAGTCAGCTATGGTCTCTGTAAACATAGAGCGAGAATCACCCGCCTCCTTTTTGAGTGTCTCGTAAACATAGAGCAGGTCGGACGGTGATGGACGGAATCGTCAATGACATATGACTCGACCCTCCTAGATGAAGCCTCGAATCCCCACTGGATGCTCGAAGAGGAGGAGGAGGAGGAGAAGAGTCATAGAAGATGAGGACCTATCTTGGTGACGACTCCCACTACCATGACCTCGCGGTGGTGGGGCATCGCCATATAGGCTAGCTCCCCTCCTGAAGGAGCCAATAAAAGCACTCTCGGGACGGTTCCGGTCTCCACGACCTCGTCCCCCGTTTCCTCTAGCCATATCACCTTTCAAAGGAATAGCGCAAAGTCAGTCAAGCAGCACGTGCAAGCACTCTTCTATGCATTTTAGTGTGTATAAGTGTGTGTCCTAAGTGCTCTCTCAACAGACCAGATTGTCCCTCAGTTGAAGGAGTTAGCCTCTCCGCGGCACGAGCTAGATCCTCCATACTTGCGGCGCTCGGCCACATAGACCAATCCATAGGAACTGTACTCATACCAGCAAACTGATCTACTCTTTCAAGGGAGGTGATGGCTTCTAGAGAAGTTGAAAGAGAGTGAGGACTAGCCAACACTTCTTCCCCCGCCCCTCCCGGCGGGGGCCGGGTAGAAACGTCGAAAAGTCCCTCGTCCCAAGCAACCGCCTCCGCACTACCGTTCTTGTCACCACTAACACATTCCTGGAACTTAACGACTTTTCTGGGCCCCGAGCCCGCCGGGAGACATCTTTCTCTTCAAAGCGGGGGTAGCAGGACCTTCCGCTGCTTTCTCCCTCAATGCACCACTCGCCACTACAGGCCTGATTATGGCCCGGTTGGTCGGAAGCAACCCAACACGCCGAAGGAGGTCCTGATCCACTATAGAATCCGTCTTATGGGCGCCCAAAGGAATAGCTCGCAAAGCCTCGAGACGTTGCCGATACTCGTCGCCAGCAGGTGCCTCGAGATTCCCTGCCACAATAAAAAATAATGAGTCACAAAGCCCTACAACTAGTAGAGAAAGGAGACGAAGATTAAAGATACTCACTTCCTTCTATCCATCTCCTCGCGAATCCGGGAGGGCGGCGAACAAAGAACCAATCATGCTTAATCACCGACGGTCTGGGCCACTTTCTGCCAAAAATCCTAGTAGCGGGGGATGCTTACAAGAACCATTGTGAAGACGATGCGCCAGTTGACCGGCTAAAATGGAAAAGGTACCGAATTTCTTCTCCAGTAGGATCCCGATGCAGGAACTTTCGAAAGAGAACGCAAGTACCCAAGAGCGAAGAATAAGAATTCGGGTGCATCTCTGAGGGTGCAAGGCGGAAGTAGAATAGCATTTCCCGTATAAAGTCATTGGCCGGGGGCACGCACCCGCAAGGCAAGTATGCCAATTCCAAGCAGTGAAACCTTCAGGCGGCATGTGGGCCCTTCCTCCCGATCCAGGTGCATGAGCCTCCCCCTACGGATATTAAACCGCGATGACATCTTTCTAACCGCCACAGTATCCAGGCGCGACGACACCGAATCCGGAGGATTGTCCAAGATGACTGCATTAGGAAGCATGTCAGGAGCCACTATGGCAGGTGGCTCACCACTACCCATAGTATCCACATTTTCCATCTCGGCATGTACGACTGGAGAATGTAACCTCTCAGCATGACCCCCGTGCTCTTACACTTTGGGCGAACTCCCTGTCTGAGAAGGAGTCGACCCTTTGTTAGTCTCAAGCTCGCTGCTTCTAGAGCTGGTGTTGTCCGTAGAATCAGAAGTAGAATCAAAAGTGTAAGACAGTGGAGGGGAAGCCTCGGCTTCTAGAAGTTTCCTAGTCTGTGATCTTGTTTGCATAGCTCGTATACTTCAATATACCAGTGTTAGACATCATAGTGAAATAACCTGTACCCCTCGTGTTGATGAAGATTAACAAGTGTGTGTAGTGTCATGCAAAGAATGAGAGCGCGCATAGAAACGCTAAAGATCGTAACAGTTCAGTCACAGTCCTGATATATGCTCTATCCTATGTGAAAATTCTAAGTTCCTATCCGCATAGTTATCAATGAAAACAATGGTACATTCGTACAACCGAACAAACAGTGTATAAGTCCAAGGGCATGCAGCTAGGAAATCGAAGTTCGAAGTGGCGAAAGTCAACACCCGGCCAAGGCAATGCACTCAACTGTGCCCCCGGGGCATGAAGTTTCCAGAGACACCCAAGACCAGGCCCGGGCACCTCGAAAATTAGAATCCCTTGGGGGTCGAAATCTCGAACAACAGTGGCTCGAAATTTCGAACCCCTCGGGTTTGAAAATTCGAGCCTAGTTGGTTCGAAAATTCGAGCTCCGGGGGTATCGCAAGCTCGAACCCTCGAGGTCCGAGGATTCGAACCTCAGGGGATCGAAGCCTCGAACCCGTCGGGGTTCAGAAATTCAAGCCCACGGGCTCGAAATTTTGAACCCTACAGGGTTCGAAGATTCGAGCCCCATTAGGTTCGAATTTCCGAACCTCCCCTTCAGGCTCGAAATCTCGAGCCTCCTCCATAGTACCTCGACCTCCCTCCTACCATCCCTCGACTCGACCAAGTCCATTACCTTAGAAATTTTTAAGTCAAAGTGGTCGAGGAACGAAGCTTTCAGAACAATAGCAGTCGACGCGAAATAGCACTACAACAAAAAAGGCTTTTAACAGCGGTTCAATAATGCTGTTAAAAGTTATAACAACGTTAGTATAAACGCTGTATAACGACATGCTGTCGTAGGCCCCTAATTTTTAACAGCAGGAAATAAACGCTGTTAAAAAGTGAGTTTCATAGCGTTTTTTCTGAGCTGTTAATACTTCATGCACAGCGTTTTCTCTGAGCTGTTAATAAGTTTTACACAGCGTTTATAATGAGTTGTTAATAGTTTTCAAGTGTGCGTTGCTTCCATTTTCAACAGCGGATTATAAACGCTGTTACTTTTATTTCACAGCGTTTTTCTTATGCTGTTATAGTGAATATACTTTGTCTTTTCATAGTACTAACAGCATTATATAAACGCTGTCGTTGGTTCCTAATATTTCTACTCCACCATTATCACGTTCCATTGCAATATCTATATCAATAATCTATACTCGTTTCATTATATATCAACTAAACAATATACATAACATCGTATCAAACTAGAAACTACCATATGAAAATATAATTATTAATCATCATTTTCATAAAGTAATATGAATACAATATGCGTATACAAAATTTACATAAATTCATAAAAAAACGTCATACAATATTTGAAAAACTTATGAAAATATACCTATTTATGATGCATGTTAAAAACATACATATTTATCCCTTCAGCCATTGGTTCTGGCACATACTGCTTAAGCATGTCGTTTATTGCTTCCTTTTAGTCCACACTACCGATTGTTCCATTGTTCGTCTCTTTAATGCTTCAAGTCCACTTGAGCATCAACCCTGTTAATTTGAATAAGATTATTAATATTTATAAATCTTAATTAACTTATTATTATACATCTTAGTTAACAAACATTATTATTAGTATTATTATTATAAAATATTTGGTTATATTTTATACTCTAATGAACTTTAGTTAATTTTTATAAACTAACATTATCTATTTTTATAAATATACTTAACTTGGTTAATTTTTTATAATACTTAGTTAATTTCTATGAACTTATTTAATTTTTATAAATCTTAGTTAATTATTATTATTATTATTCCTATTATTATTATAGAATATTTGAGTATATTTTATATTTTTGTATACTTTAGTTGCGGATATGTGATGCAGTTGAAATATGATAAAACAACATCGCATACTTGTAATTTTACAATCAACTGCATCACATACTTTAGTTATGGATATGAAGCACCACAAGGAAATGAAAATCATTTATTTGAAGTATCCACTCAAAGATCATACACTTCCGTGCCAGTTAAATACTCAAACACTTCGGCTACACCATGTTAGTTTCGATCCCTAGAAATATTGCAACCACCAAGAGAATTTATCACAACCATTGCTCTTAGGCTAGCAAGCCATTGTTGTTTCGAACTGCATGCTTTTAGGCTTGCTGTTTCAGAACAGCAAGCCTGCGCAATTGCTGTTCCAAACAACAAGCTCTTGGGCTTGCCGTTTCGGAACAACAAGCTTTGGCTTGTTGTTCCGAAGCAACAAGCCTGCGCAATTGCTGTTTCGAACAACAAGCTCTTGGGCTTGCTGTTTTGGAACAGCAAGCAAAAGCTTGTTGTTTCGAAGCAGCAAGCCCACGCTTACTGTTCCGAAGCAGCAAGCCCGTGTTTGTTGTTCCGAAACAGCAAGCAAGCACGGGCTTGCTGCTTCGAAACAACAAGTTCATATTCTCTATAAAAAAATATAGACAAATATCTGAGAAATCATGATATCGAACAAATTCGGAACATGTATACGTGATGAGAATTCAGGTTACCTTTGCATCAGCTTTTTCCATGGCCTTAATGAGCAATTTCTTCTTAGGGGTCCTTGGAATTTCAATCTTAAAATCCGTAATGGACAGCCTTTCTTCTTGTGGATAGTAATGTGTCATCTACTCCCTCTCCCGCATAGAAATCATCCATTGATAAACAGCCAAGTACACTGCTATAAACAAAAAATATCATCAGAAGCATATGATGTGTGAATTTTGGAAGCAGCTTTTCATGAACTAAAACTGCAACTCCACCTTTCTGAACAATCAAGTCTACAAATTCAGATTGTACACTAGCCCATTTACCCATTCATCGATATCGGTATGCACAGCTATGACCAAATTTGATATATTTGCTTCAATTTTTGCCTTCATTCCAGAGTTGTTCTTGTCTAAACCTGCGTAAACAATATAAAATCATACAAAAATATTTATTAGTATAACTAAAAATAAGGAGAAAAGTAATTGTTCGCAAGAAAATAATTAAAAAGCCTCCTTTAAATGCCCTTTTATTAACACAAGAATGCATTCTCCTTTCATCAAATATTCTTCTTTCCTGTCCCTTTCATATTCTACTTGCTCATATATATTTTGTTAATTTCCTTGTTGTAGCATCAGTAGCTACAAGAGGAGAAATAGTGCTTCAGTCCAATAAGCACTAGCAGCAATCCATTGATTATTTGGCACATATTGTCAAAGTCAAAGCAGACAACACAGCGACTTTCCTAGTTGTAGCAACTTGAAAGCTTCGTTAATTTCAGAAAATGCAGTCCACGTGTTATGAATCCATCAAAGTTTATGTTTATTTCCAGCATTTATTTTAACAGTATTACGATTCAGGCTTGAAAAAATTGAAATAAATATGTGGCGGATTGTGTGTAATTTTATACTTACTCACTAGCACATTTTTTGCAGAATCAGGCAGCTGAGACTTTCCTTTGAAGGCGCCGAAGACAGAGGCGACAATTCTCCGTCCATCGAATAATTCCATTGGACGTGTTGGAAGCAATTTTGAGCCTGTGTGGATTCCAAGGACTACCGTCAGTCCCCATCCCTGTTTATCATTTGAATACATATATGGTTAGACCAGTGTTTTAAAGACCCAACCCAACCTCGGTTCGACCGCGGTTAACCTTCGACCTTGGAGCGCCACGACTCTTAAAATGAAATAACCTTGCACGTTCACAGACCCGTGGTTTAACCTCAAAACCCTATAAAAACCTCTGGTTCGACCTCTTTGAACCTCACGGTTCTTCAAATTTGCGAAAATATAATTACTTCACTCTTTATTTTTTTACTATAATAAATTTAACAAATAATTTTATAGCAATTGTTATTAAATTTTGGATTATATAATTCATTATTATGTACATTTTACGAACTATTATTGAACCAATCCTCTTTTACTATAGAAAATTAGTAAATTTACAAGTATAATTATTTCAATTAGGTAGTTTGGACACGGATGTTTGTCATAATCGCTTAAATTTTATCTATATTTAAATTAATTTTACATTTAAGTTAAAAAATAAAAATAAACTATCAACACGGTTCTCACGGTCTGACCGGTTGAACCACGAAAACCTTGGACCTTTCACTGCCACGGTTTGACGTACGGCTAGATAGTTCATACTTCATTATTCTCCCTTTAAGATCACTTCTATGCCATCCAAAAATTATGTTTTATTTGCACAAAAAAATCATAAAATATTACAAAATTTGTACTGAAAAATGAGAAGAGGTGTAATGCAACTGCTGATTTATTTTTATGGTGCGCTATTTATATACAACTATTTTAGTTGACTAGATTAAGGATATTTTATTCTTAAAGTTTTGTCTTTGGCTTAAGTTTGTATCCAGTATTATTTCAAATCCAAGTACGTATTGATTTTAGACTATATAGAAACATAATGGGCACAAACCAAAATTTATTTTAGACTATACAGTACTTCTTCTTCCATTATTTCCCCTGGTAAGCTGTTATAACAAATTAACAATTAGTTTTCCTGTCTAGTTCAATCAATTGCACAATTGAATTTTTGGATTACATCCATTGGTAAGCCATCTACTGTACATTCAAGAACACCATATAGATCTACTGCATTCACTATTCATTGACTCTGCACAGAAAAATTAGAAACGATTGATTTTCAAAACAAATGAGAAATTCAATAGCAGATGTTTTCTGCAACTGAAGGGAATTGACTGTAAATAAGTTCATTTATTGTCACTGTTCATATGTGCGCTGAAGGGAGTGGATTCTAAATCTATCTGTGCGTTGTGGACATACTAGTATGGTCAAAGAGGAAAAGGAAAAACAAAATATTAAGGCAGTAAAATTTTGTACCCTTCCAACATGTCTTATTCTGAACAAATCAAACTGACTCCTCAGATCCTGAATCTCGTCATTGAGACTTTTCAAAAGAGGGTTCCTAATATGTCATTTCCCTCTGACCTGTTTCAATGGAAAAAAGGTAATACAACCCATAGTAAGTGACAAACCATTAAAAAAAGACACTATATATATTTTGAGTAATACAAACGTATATGGACTTATTGTCATCCAATAATAAATACTAGCCATAAATTGTTTAAACAAACACTATTAACTTAAGTGGGAACATTTTTTAGGATTTACTCATGCTTTGTAAATTGTGATATGTCATGAATTAGTTTCCTAATATTAAGCCATATTAATCCTAGGCAAAGAATTGGTTTCCTAATATTAACGATATCGAAGTTATGTTTGGTCCACACGCTTCTGCCAAGAAGTTTGTGATTATCGAAGAATCCATGAATTTATCTATTACCCAATTGATATACCATAAAGAAGTTTGTTACGCGGTCCACATATAATTCTTTTCATCAAATAAGTAAAAACTATCCAAACAAAATTGTGAACGTACCAACTATTCAACAGCGTGACATTTGGGCCATACATACCTTGCTACCAGCTAATAATACAACTCATATTCCAACTCTATTTGTATATGGACCAAACTAATGAACAGTTCAAGATCTAAAAGACACACCATTTTGCATACAAGTCGACATTCTAACATTTTGCATGCAACAAAACAAAAAGGGTAAACAATAACATAAATCCTTTCACTAGTGAAAAATTACCTGAACTTTTCAGTATGTGCAACCTTAGTTGTATCATACCCATTCAATTTCGTAGCATCAGAAGGATATTCCAGTTTCCACTTCTTCTAAGCATTGCAAACAACTCTCCATATAATGGTAAAAGGACTCCCTTGTGGCAATCTGTAAGGATAGAGCGTCGTTCCAGTTATCAGTATGACTACTGCCACGACCATCGTACCAGCAGAAATACCATATCCCCACCCTCTTCCTATGTTATATTGACTGTACACTAAAACAGTAACTACAAACATAGAACCAAGGGAGGCACAGAAGTATAAACAGTTGAAGAAGAAGACCATTGCTTTTCTCTCTTTTGGGTCTTGAACATCAAACTGGTCCGACCCAAAACATGAAATGTTTGATTTGATGCCACCTCCACCCAAGGCTATGGTGTATATAGCTATGTATAGTTGAGCAAGTTGGCTTCCACTTGCGGTGATGCATTCATGTTGCTTCATACAGAAGTCAGTGGCCTCATTGCAGGAATCGATGCTGCCATTGTCAGCAGACTCACTCCTTGCAAAATTTTGAATTTGAATTTGTCTTACAGAAAAAAGTTCATTTCAACACTTAATTTAAACCACCTACCAACCCATAACACAATTTTCAGTTTTTCAAAACCATTTACGTTAGTGCTTAGGCTAGATGAATAGTATAGCAAGTGTTGATTATGTTTTGAACAATTTAGTTGCTCAATATAGAATGGAAGGACTTTAATCTTCAGATGAACAAGCTAATACTATATAGACTAATTATTCAAGAAATTAGCTAAAAACATTGTAATTGTCCATTAAATTTGTGTATGTGGTGTATACCATAGCGGCGATAGCAGCAGAGATGGCTACGGTATGATATCGACCGAGCTTGGCATCAGCCAAGAAGCCTCCCAAAAGAGCTAGTAAATTGAGTGTTCATAAGAAGTTTGTGACAATGTTAGCAGAATTTGTAGAAGATAGATGCAAGTCACCAACCAGATAGGTTACCAAATTCATTGATATCCCCATCACACAAATTCTTTCTGATAGTTCACTTCCTATGACAAGAAAATTCAAGCTAAATTAAGCGTTTACTTGAAAAAAATAGGGTGAAAAGGTCATTTTGAAAAGGGAACATGAACCACAGTACCTAATATTAGACCAGCACCAAGCCAACCACCAGTCTTTGATTTATCAGCATTACCCATATTACCTAATATTAAACCCCCACTAGACTCCTCATTTGTTTCCAACAATGTATTTGGTAAATAAACAAAATAAGGGAATTAAAAGAAAAAGTAACTAAACCTGGGATGCTCTCATATAAATCACGCCTTACCAAGCATGCTACAACTAAATTCAAATAACACAAATACTGTAACATAAAATGACACAGATCTTTTCACCCGCTCTACCAAAATTTTCTAACAAAAATAAGGGAATCTATTATGAACCTGCGTCTTTAAATGATGTTACAACTGAATTCTTCAACTGAACACTCGACCCTTTCATCAACTTCTCTTCTTTCACAATCACATTCAACTGAGTCGCGAGCATGGCCTGTTGCATATGATCTCCATCCGATAAAACCATTTTGTATCTCTCGGTAGAGCTTTGCGAAGTATTGACAAACTTTACATCGTTTACCTGATGCATTGGCTTCACTACATTAACGCTGCTCGAGATCATAGCGATTGCGTTTTTCGTCAGATTCATGATCGGCTTGTCCTAATTTTCCCCGGAGTTACCATTGTAATTATCCTGACACCAGCAAAACTTGCAGCAAACATAAAACATTAACCATATCTGAAATTAGTAATAAATAAAATATAAACTAAATAATACATTTAGTTAATTGGCTTAATTCTTACATAATAACCACAAAACTGATGTAAATTTCAGAAAATAGCACCTTCAACTAGGATGTAGGAGCTCTTGCAAATGGTCTGGCTGGTCTTTATTTATCAAGCAGCCACTCAACATATCATCCTTTAAAACATCTATAAACCATTTTTGTCCAATAAATTTTTGGATTCATTGCACGTCATTGTCTTTTTTAGATGAATATATGCACTACTAGATTAAAAAGTTATAATCTTCGTTTACTTTTTATCCGTCCAGTGTGAAGAATGATCGGTTGTAAAGGAATAACTAATGCTGCATCCATTAGTTTAACAGCTGCCACGACATCGAACATCCACAAGAATCAAGGCCACAAACAGGGGCTGGGTAAGTGATAGCTATCTATGGCTAGTGGTGTATCTAAAATTTTAAAATCCCTCATTAAAAAACAAAAACTAGAAACATGCCCTATCTGAGATGAATCGATACTCTTTTAAGCCAATTGGAACTAATTTTCATTCCACATCAGTTAACCAATTGCAATTTTGACTTTCTTTTATATCGAATTGTCGAATGCTGTATATTATAACGCATTTTCACTGCTCAAGCATGTTAATATATTATAAAAATCAATTATCCTATCTGAAATCATTTGCTACCTCCACCACTGGCCGCAAACCAAAATGGATTTAAGATAAACTATAGACACAAGCTAGTATGATACTTTGCGGTTTCAATCTCAATTAAAAACTAGGGTTAAGAATAAAAGAGCTCATCAGCTTCGATAAGTTTAGGGCAATCAGACGCGGACTCAATACAGATAAAAAATGCCAATGAGGAAGATGATCAATCGAGATTAGAAATAGACTAAGAAGAAAGAGCGATTCCTGGAGTAGGCAAATCGAAATCGAAATGAATGGGAGAGGAAATGAAAACAGATGAAGAGGGAAATGAATTGTTAGCAGAGGGAAAACCAGACCTTTTTTCATTTGAGTTGGCGGCAACGAAAATAATTGTGATTGACTTGTTTTTTCAGCGTTTCACCCTACGAATACATCTCTTCAAAATGTATTCCACAGCAATTCATATATGAACGCTGATAGTATATGCCGTCAAAACTTAGTTTTCTTGTAGTGTAGAAGAAAGAAGAAAAAAGAGGGGGAGGGGCCCATATATATAGTGAAAAGGAAAAAAAACCCTCCGTATTCCAAGCCTAGGCTCGAAATTCGAGCCTGAGGGGTCGAAATTTCGAACCTCTGAGGTTCGAAATTTTGAACCCCATGACTCGAATTCTCGAGAAACTACGGATCGATGATTCGAACGTATGGGGTTTGAAATTTCGTACCTTCAAAAAAAAAGGAATTCTTCTTGGCTGCATGCACTCATATCCCACCAAGGTCCCGTCGCCTAAAATGTGCGATGATGGCACCATGCGAATAATCAGTTGCGCCAGTGCGATACCAATCCAACAATGGCTCGCTCACAATTCCATAACGAACGAGCCCGCTGGCCAATACATTTTCTCCGATAACTTGCAGGATAAATCCGCAACCCAACTACCATCTCAACTTTCATTCCAAAGCACAACATGTCAAGACAAGGCGTCAAGACAAGACGTACTTTGGGGGGTAAATGTTAACAGGCCTTTTGGTCCGGTTACTAAAAGTACACAAGACACGCTCGACTCAACTCATCGCGTGATGCCAGGGCCAAGGGCGAAACTCAGGAAGTGCAGAAGCAAAGAATGAAGAGAGATCTCGCCAACAAGACCTCGCACCTTCACCTTCACAACGTCGCGTCGACGGAGCCAACCAGCCTCGACAACGCCTCTTGTAAAAATCCGCTTCACACCCAGCCGGGTGCGAAATTTCGCACCTACAAGGTGCGAATTTCCGAGGCCCGACAGCTGGAGGTGCGAATTTCTGGAAGATGGTCCCCGTTTCTACCTACTCCTACCTAATCCATACCTAACCACTTCCTCTAAATACCCAATGGCCTCACACTTCAAAAGGGTTGAACTCTTGAACTTGGATACCTCCATAAAGCTTCATTTATGGCATCTCCTCTTTGAGGACGAAGATGGATAAAATTGTCATTTTCCTTATTATTAAATATATGATAATTATGATATCATATATCATGGGACATGAATGTAATGAGATGTCATGAGATAGTCTCAACCTTGTAATTTCTTCCCAGTGATTAATATTATTCCAACGACCCTTCAAAGTGGACGCAGGCCCTCACTGAGGTCGAACCACTATAAATCTCTTATGTGATTTACTGCTTATGCTTTATTTATGTTCTTGTCTATGCGACCATATTTATAACTCCTAGTAATTGGGAATCTTTGGTGTTTGCGACATTTTTTGCTGTCAACACACACACACACACATACACACACACATATATATATATATATATATATATCTGTGTCTGTGTGTGTGTGTGTTTGTGTGTGTATGTGTGTATACCAGGCCTCTCACATTAAGTTGACTACTTGTGGATGTTGGATTTGCCAGTTGGTTCTGGGCAGGCTTCTATCACAAGTTAACCTTAACCTCATTTCTTGGTACATTTATTTTTACGCATTAGACCCTTGCATTAAGCTGGCTACTTGTGGTTGCTGGATTTGTTTGTCGGTTTCGGGCAGGTTTTTACCATAAGTTGAGCTTAACCTCATGTCAAAATGCATTTATAATTCAAATTTTCTAATTGGGGTGTACAACATTAATCCTAATTAATTTCGGAATTGTAACCATTATCCTATCATATTCACTTTCCCTATTCAACATTTGGTTACAATTGTTAGTCATTGATTTTCGGTTCTATTTATAGCAATTAATTATATTGATCGCTACAAATGATCACCATAAATATATTCATTTAATATGGAATACAATTTACATATATGATTCCATAAATGAATACCATTCAAACATTTCAAACCTTCAATAAATATGTATCTTTTACCGTTTTACACTGATTTGGATGGATAATATGCATATATTTATATTTTATGTTTTCGTACGGTCAACGTAGTTATCTTTTATTATTATTAATTTTTATTTAAATGATTTGGTTTAATCAATAACCAAACATTCCCTTTTTCATCCAGTCTTGCCAAAAGGTTTCTAATCTTCGAAAAAGACCGTTAGTAGTAATTATTATAACTTATGCCAAGTTTATGGAATAGACACATTTCAAATTCACAAGAAATATATATGTTTATATATATTTTTAGGATAGCAGATGCAAACTACACACAAATATTTATTTTTATATTTTACATACGTTTGCACCACTTTTCCATTTTAGTTTTTTTGTCATACCCCTTGTGAATTCAAAATGACATCTTTTTGTTCAAAAAGAAGAAAATGGCATATTTACAATAACTAAGCCAAAACCCAACAATATTGAATACAAATAGGTATAATTACAATCACATAATTTAACAATCATATCTTTCCTAATTCACATAATTTACTAATTTCATCTTTTTACCCAAATTCACATATTTCATATTTTAACACAGAACTAAAGATTTGGAACGCAACTCCATTTAATTTGTGTTTAATGGGACTAATTTCCATATCTACAGTGTTATGCAATGTGCGCAATACATTCTATAACATAATTGCAATATATTTCATGGCATAACTATAGGAATAGTTGTAAACAAGTTTAAGGAATCCTACAATTCACTTTATGCATAGCCACAATTCACAAGTTTTAACACTTTTTATTAGCAGATCTGATTGGTGTCAATCCAATTACCACATTTTTTTTACCAGATCTGATAGGCATAGGCATAAAAAATGAATCTATTACAAATGAGAAAAATACATTATTGTAAATGTATGTATAAGTTTCTCACTCACCTTATAACTTCCAAATTCAAAGTTTGAATCTTTTAGGCCTATAAATTCCCAGATTCTTACAAATCTTCAATTTATCTAGAAAAGGGAAAATTCTAAATCTGTAGAGATGTAAGAAAAAGGGAAAGGAGGGAATAATCTATTGTTGAGTGTCTATTTTCATTCTTTTCCATTTAATCTAGATTAATCCTCTCAATTCTATATGCATTTGATTTGATTTGTTTTTATGAATATATTTTTAATTGAAGAAATTAGGTTTGGAGAAGGAGGAAAATGACAGAGGTCCGCTGCCTCTATAGATTTGAATGGAAAAGAATGAGGACTTATCCCTCTATTTATAGGGGTGGAAATGGCCATGGACCGTTAGATCTATTTTAATTATCATATGTCCATTCGTTCTATAAAATATAACCAAATTACCCCTCAAAACCTAATCGTCATTGGGCGCTACAGGACCGAAGCGGTCGACCGCTCCCTAGAAGGGTGTTGACCGCCCTACGGCCAGTTTGCCCAATGAGGTATGGTTATAAAAGGTATTATATATTAATTATTCTATTTATTTATTTATGTCCGTTTTTTGTATTTCGTCCGTAACTTTTTCATGCGTACTCCGTTCGCGAAACTCCAAACATGAAAGTTAAACAGAATTCCATGAAAAACGCAACGGTTAAAGTTTTGCGATCAAATTCCATAGTTTGTCGAAATTCCTATTTTTGAGCTTCTAATTAAATAACTATTTATTTTCAAAATTTTGGGTTGTTACATTAAGTCTCGTAAGCGTGATACTCACCCCTTGAGGGAAGAGTAACTAATCTTCGGGCTTGAGACCTTAATATCCAGGAAATGGTGAACCGACTCAAGCTTATGGGAACAGAGTAATCCCATTTGTCCCTTAGGTCCATTTCCATAGACCTATCTCTGGTGTTGACGAAAAATATCGTTAAAAGGATCCTACTATTGGTAGTTCACAATCACAGATAAAAAGTGTACCAATTTGGATTCATTTGCATCGAATTCCCCTTTTACTTTGGACTCTTTTTGGAATTAATTGGCTTGCATGTCATTTTGGCAAGCCTTCTGTTTCGGTGAAAGTACTGAAAAATGCAAAGGTTTAAGTATGTTAAGGCACTTATTGTAATATCACCAGATTATGAGTTACATGAATGTATTGAAGTGGCTAGTCTAGGTGAGAATTGTCCACCATTTTTTTTTCATATTACTGGAAACCTATTAGTTGCACACAACATAAGGTCTTTGGTCATATTACTATAGAATGTGAATTTATAGTTTTTGAAAATATGTTTGATGTTCAGAATCAGGTCACCGTTGAGGAGGAGTATGTAAATAATAATATCACTTCTAAGCAGTATTGGGGAAGGGACAACATGAATACAAAACAGAGAGAACGGAATGAAGTTTCCCTAAAAAGAAAAAAATTCGAGGAGGAAAGAAAATGCAGAAAATGTGAATAATCTGGATGCGGATAAAAATGAATCTGGCAAGAAGGTTGAAAGTGAGGTTAAGGGTGATAATTCTGGGCCAATGCCAGCAGATAGGAGGAAAGTGATCATCATTGATAGTAATGGCGTTGTGCATCAATCTGGAGTGAAAAATAGTGAAAAGCAAGTAAGTATTCATTCAGATATTAATAACAATGGTGATTGTATTAGCAGTGAAAATAATGTTCTTAAGAACAGTGATAAGAACAAGTTTGTTTCTTTTTTGAACAAAGGGAAACAAGTAGTAACTGAAAGTGATCAAGTTGACAAGGAGTTTCATATGCACAATTAATTCTCAGTATTGGAAAATATGATAGCAATGGAAGAATCTAATGGTGCTAATGCTTCTATCTTCTCAACTGATTGTGCATCCACTTCTTCTACTTTTTCATCAATTCACACTACAACTTGTGCTTCTTCTTTCAGCTTTCAAGTACCTTCTAATTCTTCTTTTAGCCACGAGATATACTCCACTGTGCCATCATCTTCACCTTATTCTCATCTTTCTACCCCTCCACACATTATCCTTCCACCTCTTGTATCCACTTCTGCCAATAATTCATCTTCTCTTTTAGCATGAAATGTTTCATCACATGAAATTAAGAAGAAGACAAAAGGTAAAAGGAAAAAAGTTAAAGGGGCTTCTTCTTATGAAAATGGTGATTTGAATAAGGGTAAAGAGTTCACTCTAGGTGAAGTAATTCCTTAGGCAGTCAACACTTCCATCAAAAAGACACACAAGGAAGCATACTACCCCCACTTAGTGACCCTCTTTTGTTTAAATGATGCATAACATAGCTACTTGGAATGTTAGGGGGGAATGCATTTTGACTCTAAGCAAGGTGAAATTAAGGTTTTGATAAAGGAAAGAAATATCCAGTTAAATTGTTTATCTGAAACCAAATTAGATTTGTGCCTAACTCAGGAAGCTATCTCACTAATTTCTTCTGGTTGGAAATATTGAACATACACTACATGAAAATTTCACATAGACACTGGCTAAAAAACAATATCTTCATTTTTTGGGAGCAATGTTGAAACGACCCAAACTTCTCGGTCTCCGAAGAGATGGAGGAGCCTGGACTGTATTGAGAACACGACGCATCTGAACATAAACAGTAGAACATCTTATTGCCTATTACAACAATTTACATTAGAGCACAAGAATATCATAGTTCAGATAAATAATATATAGCGGAAAAATAAATATCAGAGAATTAAAATTACAAAACAGCAGAAAATATAATACACGAATATAATATGCAGCAGAAATACATCAACAACCGCAGCTAAAGGAAATACACGAATACAAAGATTTCTGAATATAGCTTCAGCTGTAAACCAGAATCCTGTGAAAAGAAATATCTGCAAACCAAAACTACAAGCTGCCCAAGTAGAAAATGTGGGCACCCAGAGTTTAGGTAGAAACAATAAACTCCGAGTCAGTCATGGGACGGGATAAGAACTAAAACAGTTATTATATCTTTACTTTAAAAGTAGGGTAAATCAAAGGACCACGCCGTATAACACGGAACGGGTTTCCTCCCATGAGAACAATGCCCAAATAATAACCAATAATATATATGGATCTACAATGCGTCATACAACATGCAATTTTCCAATATATCCATTTAGGCTTAACCCCAAACACAGATTTTTGAAATCCAATTCCGTATACAAATAAATGTTGGCTTTGGACTTTATTTCCCGATTTCTTATATCAAATAATTTGAAATACATATCTAGATTTTATATCAAAGTAGATTTCACTTCGGGATCTCAAACCAAAATCTTTGGAAATATGAATTCCAAAACATAACAATGCATACAAACAAGTATGCAACCCAATATCGGGAGGTTTCTCCCATCGACAAGGCAAAGGGTACGTACCTTACCAACTCGATATATATATATCTGTGTGTGTGTGTGTGCACATCCCGCGATGGAGCAGGCTACATCAACGATGCACCATCCCACGCCCTCAGGGAAAACAACACCGCCATCTCACCCATACCTTTAGTCCTCAGGGTTACCCGAATTTTTAGCCACATACCAAATCATTTCATATCCCGAGGTAGAGAAAATCATTTCACAACATAATAATCACAAGTATTTTCAAACTATACTTATGGTACTTCACATCAGCAATTCACACATATGATCAGTCACTATTAATCATATAACCTTTGAGCTCGTACATCTCAAAGAAGGGTGTTAAGCAAGAGAATAAATTCTCCGCCACCAAATAGATATTTCATCAATAGCAATTAATCGGTTATGTGTTGAATTACAATGTAAAACCATAATACTTCTTTCAAATCATTTCGACAACATAGGGTTTAGGCCTCAAAATCCTTTCTGTTTTACAAAACATTTTTATAAAACATTCCCTGTCCAAAATCGGGAATACATTTCTTTTCACTTAAGAAAAATATCATTTCAAAATCATTCATTAAATTTGAAATGAACAACATCGCTAACACGTTATAGTAAAATCGTGAACTGTTTCACAAGGTGTTAGCATACAAATGTTTCTACCCAACTCAATGTTAAATGTAAAAGCATATTTTGCTCATAAACTGGTCGAGCACAATCCAAACAATCAATCAATATCAACAACCAAGTATATTTGGTTTATACCACATCTCTTGTTTTGGTAAATTTAATCACCATTCATTCACTCAAATCTAATTAAAGATTTATTAAAACTCTTCTTAGTTTTAATCTTCAAAAATCATTACTTAATGATTGTTCAACATTTAGGAAAATTAATCTTGCCTTTGACCGGGTTAAAGAATCAATGTCCTTTAAAACAAAGTTCATGATAAACCAAAAATCATCTTCCATTTAATATGGAACTTTCACGGAAATTTGATCAATCGTAATCAATATAAATTTCTGTATCGAACTAATACTATAAGTGGAATAACAGCAAGGCCTTTTAAATTCCATAAATAGTAGCGTTCTTAGTTCACAGAAGCTCATCTCGATTATTATTAAATCGAATTCCATTCAATTCCAATTTAATATTTTAAATTGGAAAACTTTACTTTGGAAAAATTCCACTAATCTTAATCAAAAGATTTATAAACTCCAAATCATATCTTCACTGTTTATTGGGTTAAAGAACTAATGTTATTTAAAACATCGCTCATGATGAACCCAAAATCTCCAATTAAATTTGATTGGTAAACTTCTCTAAATCTTAATTAAAGATTTATTCTTTTCTCAACTGGGTTTAAGAATAGTGTTATTGTAGACACCATTCACAAAAAACCCAAAATCCATTTTGACATTAAACACAAGGCTCTAAATAGAAATTATATCAGATTATATTCAACATCAAACTCTAAAACTAACGCATATCGTATTGGGAATAACAATATCTATATCTTCCAAATTCCTCAATAATATCCGTATAATCACGGAATCCAATATCGAAATATCCCGAGGATAATTTCCATTTAAATCCTTTCCAATTCATACTTTGGAAAATTCTGGTTATATTAAAACCATTTACAAATCCAATTTATTTATTTAGAAACATTGGATTATTATTCTAGTTAATAACTAGTTCATTTGGATAAAAATATATTTTATATTTTCAAAACTTGGAATATTTCATCCAAAATCTTTTCAAATCATTAAGTATGATTTTACATAATTTTTCCATATTTTTAATAATTTTATTAAGGCCCTCATAGTCGGTTTGCAATAAGGACCACTGAACTGCATTCACAGCGGCATTTTCTAAAATTGATTTGGACATATCTTAAAATCTAACTGTTTGATTTTAAATTCTTATTACCATTCGAATACTCTTTTCGATACGAACCCAATGGTTCCGGTTTTAGGAGAATCCGACGGTCGGTTCTCCCGTTATGCCAGTTCGAAGTTAATGGTTGAAAGTTGTGAACGGTCGCTGCGCGGCGCGTTCTATTCAAGCCATATAAATATATATAATATATAACATTGATTTACATTTAAAACGTATTTTATAAATTGTTTATAACTTCATTTTAAAACAATTCCAGCTTCCATTTTAGTTTTAAATCAAAATTGAATATTCCATATCATTATAATATTAAAATGATAATATTTTCAAAATATCATATTTTTGAATCAATTCTTTTCAATATTCGTTATAAAATAAATAAAATCGATAGAAAAATCCGTGCGAGTTAAAATATTCGTATAATTCAATATTTACGTGTCTATCCAAAATCCAAACTCGGCTTCCTATAATTCAATATTTACGTGTCCATCCAAAATCGGACATCAAAATCATATTCTGATTATTCACTGAATATCATTTTAAAATATTCGTTATTTTAAAATATTCATTATTTTAAATATTTGGTATTATAAAATATTCGTTATTTTAAAATACTCATCATTTCTAAATCGGAATCAGACCCAATCAATTACCATATAATTTTATTTATATGGATTCCATACATTGCATGTATTCAAAAATAGGGATAAACAACTATTAAACATTCAATTCACATCCAAAGTGCAATTTACAACTATATTACCATTAAACAATTAAATAACGCTGATAACAGTCTGTCAACCAATCGACTGACATACAACTAAATATTGAGATTAGTGTATGTCAAATATCATCATAATACCCGTGTGGGGTTTTCAAACAGCAACAGTCTATTTAAATAAATCTTTGGTTAACAAATTTAACCAATTCTAATTCAGTTTGAATTATTTTTCTAACTAAACAATTTTCACGGTTCAATATATAAATAATATTCATGTCCATTTCAATCTATCACAATAATATTAACATCATTTAACATGTTAAATATCACAAAATGACCATCACAATACAAAAATCACCAAATAATCCATATAAATAAATACCCAACTACCCAATGCCATTTACGGCGCTACAAGTGGCCATCCGCGAAGTATGAAATACCAGAGTCGCTAATATCCACACATCACTTCTAGTTCAAATGATTTGTGCGAATTCGTGTGTTGAACTCCAAAAATAAATAACATATAAAAATCAACAATGAAAATTATATATTTTCAGTTATAAAATAGATAAATGGTATAAATATTTCGGTGAGAGAATTCTCACTTTCGTTCCCACTCCGCCATTCTTTATTGGAGGATTGTTTTAATAAAATTAAACGGACGTTTAATTTTATCAAAAACTACAACGAATCTGATTCCAACGAATCTGAAATCGTCGGATTTCGACCTCGTATGAAAAAGATATGATGTTTTAAAGATTAATTACATAATTATTTTAATTAAAACATAGTTAATATCCTGATTACCACCTAAATGAATCTAGGCCGCACGTTTTCTCTTTATCCTCTTCGTTGACCTTCTTTGCCGCTTCCAGATAAAAGAAACCCACGCCTCGACCTTGAACTCTAGCTTGCGCACAACGCTACAGGCCACTAACGGCCGATCATCTACAACCGCAACAACCGCCTTCCTCCCCTTCCAACGCTAGCCGAGGCGCGCATCTTAAGGGCCAGTGCTGCTCTGAAACTCGCCTCAAAGGCGATGGTTTTGAGCCCAAAAATTGAACAATCCACGCCTTAAAATCTGATCACTACCGTTGGATAGCAAGATCTCATCAACCTCTTTAATTTTCGTTTAGGAACTTCTTAAAATCGAGGCATGAATTTTGAGTTATTAACGTTTAAAATTGGAGGTTTCCAGCCACTAATAACATATTGGCGGCGGCTCAATTTATGAGGGCCAGGGTTTCCAAATTTAAGGGGGTATATATACCCTATAGTCAATTTATTTTAATTCTAAAAAGGGTGATTTTTTATTCGAACTCCAAATCATACCCGACGACTGTCGATCCTAACCAAATGCCCTCATTCTGGACATAATGGGATATGTTTCATATGCCAATTCGACTATTTCGTTTAGTTTTTATCAAAATTAAAATACAAATTAATATAACGGTCAATATTCAATTTGAATTTACATTTTAAATTACCGGGGCCACATACTGACTCCAAAAATTATGAATTTTGAAATCTAACTATGTTTTGACGATATGGCCCTAACAAAACTAATTTCATCAAATTTGGAGGCCATTTAAAAAATGGCCTCTTTCCAGTCGATTAAATTTGTAATTAAAACTTAACATGCATTCAAATTCACCGCGCTCACATATTAATTCCAAAAATTATTAAATTTGAAATCTGACTGCAATTTGACATCCGGATCCAACAAAATTGGTTTCATCGAAAACGGAGGTTGTCTACAAAATGGCTATTTTTAAGGGCTATATATTTAATAAAAATATATATAATTTCCATAGTGACTATTCTAAATTTATACTGGACATAACTTTCAATTTATAAAGTGAAATCTCAGTTTCTTACATTCGTTATAAAGATATAATTAAACAGATTCTAATATTTCTTATTTTACTAAAATCCGATTTATATTGAATTCTGTACATTCATTTGAAATTAAAAATCGAATTTTCAAACTACCGCGCAATTTCAAGTTCGTTTAATAATTAAAATAATTTATACATTCTAACTTCGATTTAAATAAATTTTTAGTCGTTATTATTTAAAATAAATCATTTTAAATATTCAAAACCCATTAAAATAGCTAAAATAAAAATTTTAAATTGGTTCAGAAATTCCGGGTTGCTACAATCTCCCCTACTTAGAATCTTTTCGCCCACGAAAAGGAACGGAGCTGAAAGTTGTTTAATTAACCAACTCAACTTTCATTCTGGCTTTCATTCTTCAACTTTTCAGTTTCTAAGAATTTTCTAATTTCTAAAAAATTTGGCTAACACCTTAAATTTTTGTCATAACCTCCTTTGTACGGGGAGGGTTTGAAAATTTTATTGGGTTGTATTAGGCACCTAATAAATCAATGAAAAGTGTACACAATTTTTATTACCTGTCTATGCCCAAGGGAGACGTGTAAAACGTCGTAATCTTATACCTTGCTCCAGTGTTGGAAATAAAATAATCCATGCGCCTTAAATAAAAACAAGAGAGACGTGAATTTTAGTCATCTTCGGACATGTGTAGGGTTTTTATTAAATCCTGCCATGAGCACTGTTACATGTATTAAATCAATTCCATAATCAATCTTCTTTTCAACCTGTAATTCAGTCCTCGCCATACAAGCAACTCGCCCGTATGGAAATCCAAATCTCGTCATATAAGCGCCAGATGTTTATATGGAATATGATATGATGTCTTCAGGTAATATGTCATGCGGTGTAGTTCATAATTTATTTGTTGCTATCCTATGGAGTATGTTTATAATCTCACACAGAACAAGCATCACGATGCATCCAACAACACTCACAGCAGTTGATATAATAATAAAATTGCGCAACCAACTCATTAAGGTACACCTGTTTGTCGGGCACACAATTCATTTCTTTACTCAACGTGAAGCCATTAACCTGCTTAACATATATATGAACATGTATGTCTAATAATTTTTTAATTCAATTTAATTTACCTCAATTAAATTAAATAACAAGGGTTTTCATATATTCAATGTCCAAAATTGCCAAAGATAACGTCAAATTTGTTTAAATCAGACGTCATAAGTGAGCAAACAAGAAACATCAAACAATCACAAAAACAAATAATTGATTATTTATTTTTCTAAAAATATAACTTATATATATTCAAAATATAATTCCTAAGATCGGGGATTACATAATAATCATGTAACGACCTGTCATTTTGCCCGTCTCAAATCGGTAATTAAACAAATTTGAAATGTTCAAAACAACAGAATGTTATTTGCTTACACGGGTTAAATAGAATAAATAAAGAATCACAAACTGCAATATTTGCAACGGAATAAAATTTCATATAAATACCAGAGTTTATACAAAATTTGCACAACGGACGAATTATAGATGTATACATAATTACTTTAGACAAATTTAATTTTTCTTTTTGTCGAGCTTAGCACACGTGCGTCTCCACGTCTTCACGTCCTCTCCAGTTTGCAAGCTGAATTTTTAACCTGGAACACTTGGGGTCTGATCCGAGCGTCCCATGCAAAATACACACAACACCCAAGTTAGGATTAAACTTATTTCAAGTAAGCACACTACGATATACGCAGAATATAATCAGTTTAAACCTAATAATATGTTAATGACTCGAGTTTAACTAACCATGAACTGCTGACATACAACAAAGTAAGAAACCTACGGATGAGGAGGTATGTAGAAGCAATACAATTAGTATTAAAAGAAACCGTATGCAAGGAAAATGCCACAGCAATGAGAGGTACGAATGCAACAGGACTATACAAGCATGAACAGAAGGTGCAGTTAAATTTCGCCATGCAGCAAATATAACTAGGTAGTCTAAACATGTAGCAAGCAGGCATGTATTTCCTAATAACGAGGTGGCTTCTAATCGTATGCATCTAACTCAACAACGGATCATGTATAGAAAAATCCGGAACAACGCGTTATGTTCGATGCAAACTGATGTATGCATGAGTAGTGAGTAAAGTGATTTAATTGTTGCAAAAGGGCAACTTGCATGCGTAAGTCACTAGTAACAAATAAACTATAGGCTAGTTAAATAAAAAAAACAAGTGCAGGTATGGAATAAATAAATAAAAGCCAAAAGTTGGCAATGATTCACAGCCAAACTCTCTTCCAATAATTGGTTTGCTTTACTTAGTCTAGTTTCTTATGGGTTGAAAGAATTATGCCATGCAAACTGAAATGTAATGTGATACACAGTGAATACCATCGCCTTTACTGCAGCCAATTTGTTTCCGTGTCAAAGTTTCAACACTAAGTAGACATGCAGTATGTATGGTTATATTCTTTCATCAAAATAGAACATCTTATGGTATTTAATTTTGTTTTACTTTATATATCTCTCACCTTATCCCTAAATTCTCCAACACAGGAACATTTTGTTGGGTGCAGACTAAAACGCAACACGCATGTGGTGCTTGCATGTATTAAGTATCCAAAATTGTACACATAAAACGAAAATAAGAGATGCAGGTGGGTAAGGCAATTTGTGCCAATGAGAAAACCAAGGAATAAACTCAACAACAGAAGCTTGTGTAATTCAGGAAGCTCAACGTGTGTACTGGTGGAAATTCCCTAAATGCACGTATGAATGCCTATTGTTCCAGTTCTAGTTTATGATGATGTTAATTGAGACAACAAAACTGCCAAATCTTTTTCGTCGACACGGTTAAGTGTTGTGTTAAGATGTATATATAGAGCTACTTCTAATATCCAAATTTAATTGTCTATCTATGTGAAACAGCAGTGCATGCAGACTTTTAGTATGGACTCAGCAAGCACCGGCTACTAGGTGTCTGATTTACTATAAATACAATTGTATTCCACTATAGCCCTATTTTCTATCGAGCTAGAATGCATATGTAAATAAAACCGTATGCTAAATGTATATAAGACTCACAGGTAAATGCTATAATGGTTCACACTTCCAGTTTCTCATCTATATTTTGTATTGACAAGTAAATGAGCAAATAAAGATGAAAACCGATAGTTTCCTGTCATGAACAGCTTCTAAGCTATAGGGTTGCATGAGCCATGAAGTATTTCGTGCTCACAGTGAGTGCATGCTTCCAAACAAGACAACCAACCGAAAATTGTGGTTCCAGTGGGTCGCTAGCGGTATATAAGGTAGTAAAAATGGGAATGTACATATATAAAGTGACTCAAAGTTTGAATTCATGCACTTACTTCATACCTAACTTAACAGGGGCTATCTATATGTTATGGTTCAACCAAGGCAGTCAACAACGATGGCAGCCAACAGATCAAAACTGATTACACTTGGCGAATCCAAAGTCGCGAACTTGAAAGAAAATTTTAATCTATGAGAAAACTTACTATAAATCGGCAATGCAAGCACGGTTGTTGGTGACAGCGGCGACACTGAAGTGGTTCAGATCGGAGATTTTCAGCATCGTTGGAAGCTAAAATAACTGGTGTTGAAGAGGGGCTGGTCTGGCAACGGCAATCGTGGTGGAGTTATAGGTGATTCAAGTGGCAACAGGTGGTGCTACAGGCGCTTAGAAGTCAAAACAATAGCAACTTGCATCGCTTCCAGGTAGCGGCGGTCTGCTGTAGTCCACGAAGGCGAGATGATGGCAATTCAGTGGAGTTCGATTGGATGGAGGGAGCTTCCCTGACGGGGCTCTGGCAGCAGCAGTAGAAGAAGTGGTAGAGCTATGGTTCAATTTGAGGCGGCTACGAATTCCGAATTGGGTGAAATCAATTTGGGTGGAACGAGAGGTTTGGGAAAAATGGAATTCAGCTATTAAAGAAATAGAAGAGGAAGTGGTTTGTTTTTGTGCTCAATGGTGGAAAGGGGTGCTGAGGAAGGATTTTATTTAGAATTAGGAAAATAATGGAAACAACGCTGGTAGAACATACCCAGCAGGGTGAGTTTGGGCAAAAATGGAGAAGATTCACGCTTCGTTTCTCTTCATCGCGCTCCAGCAGCGTGACTTCAAGTGTGAGAAAGCGAGGAGAGTGAGGATTGTCGACGCTCTTATTTTAGAGTGGGGATCGTTAAACGGGTTCAGAAAACCGTTTAATGCATAAATGGGTTTCTGAACCCCGTTTAATTAAAAAAAAAAAGGAAAAAAATTCACTAAACGGCGTTCTATTTGTCGTTTAGTGAATTTTTTTTTTTTTTTAAATTAGCGTTGTTTCCCCCGCTCACTGCTGGAAGAGTGGGGGAAACTCACGCTTAAATATTGTCAATCACCGCTTTAATCCCACACGGTGCTGGGAATGCTCTTAAGAAGAGAAAAGGTAACTTGTTCCTTGTGAACGAAAGAGAACTCTACCCCATTTTATAACTCAAACGAAGCAGACCAACGACAAAAGGGAAAGAACACGTGTTGATCTATTTTAGAAGGCAGTCATCAGGTGTTAAAATTTGCAGTAGAGTGGAGATAGTGATAAATGATTTCCACCACCCAAATATTGTATCAGATATGGTTTGATTTCAAACATTGGGCTGAACCAGTAAGAGGTTTAGAATGAACGGTACTAGAAACAGCTGATGGAAACCATGTTGTCGGTGAATGGTATAAAATGTTACGCTAATTACGGTCAACATTGTTTGCATTATAAATTTTAACAAATATTAAACGGTAAATTAAATTTTAAACGTGAAATTACATGAGTTTTTTTCACAATTAATTTTTGTTCGTTTGTTACATCAACTGTATGTTCAACTATTATTGTTTGAAATAAATTTGCACTTAACGGTTTATACAAAACAAATCCAATAACTATTAATTGTTGTGTGAACGCGGTAGAACAAAGTAACATTCCAAATAACATTTATCAAACGATCGAATTTTTGTACACGAAATATCTTATAGAGTTTATCAAACGAAAAATTTGATTAAACGTTATTTTATAGCACAAACCGGTTTCTTTGTCATTTTATGAAATTTCGAAATAAATTTATATTTGACAACTCGGTTTCCAAAACTAACTCTAATTAAATTAAACTATCTCTTTAAATTTCATATTTTGAAACCAATTTTCTGATTAGATTAAATCATATCGCATATAATAGACTTCCTTCTCAAATAAAATTACAAGATTTATACTTTAACGACGAAGTTATTTCCAAAGTCAAATTTGAATATTCAAAGAAGTCCAATTTAATTAATGTAACAACCCTGAATTTTGGGGCCAATTTAAAATTTATTTTAAGTGATTTTAATGAGTTTTGATATTTAAAATAATCTATTCTAAATAATAATGATCACAAATTTGATTCAAATCGAAGTTAGAATGAATAATTTAATTTTAATTATAAAAAGAGTTAGATAAAGCGCGGTAGTTTGAAAAGTCAAACTTGAACTTTGACTGACCGTACAGGATGCAAAATTTAAGGGATTTTAGTGAAACCAAAAATATTAGAATCTATTTAAAAATATCTTTCCAACGAATCCGAAAAATCGAAATTTCATAACGGGAATCAAAAGTTATGTCAAAATTAAAATCTAGAAAGGTCGCTACGAAATGTATAAGGGTCAAAATGCCACTTTTCACATACGAAGGAATTTTGACTCGAAACCACTTCCATTGAGTTCAGAATGATGTTTCTGCATTGAAAAACAGTAAACACTTATATATTTCGAGTTTCGGAAATTATTTGTTTAAAAATGTATTTTTAATATTAAATATACTGGCCTTAAAAATAGTCATTTTTCAAACGACCTCTGTTTTCGACAAAACCACTTTTGTTGGAACCGGAATGTCAAATTATTGCTAGGTCTCAATTTTCATAATTTTTCGAATTCATATGTGAACGTGGGAAAAGAAAATGTGTTTTGACTATTTAAGTTAAATTTAAACGCCTTAAAAATAGCCATTTTACAAACAGTCTCAGAATTCGACGAAAATAATTTTTTTGGGTTTGTATCGTCAAAACAAAGCAAAAAATGATTTTTCGGTAATTTTTAGAATTAATATATAATTATAATTGATTTTTCAGTGTAAACGGACAATTTTTGACTTTAAAAATTCATACGAGCTCAGAATTGAACGAAATTAATTTTTCTCGGTCCGTAGCGTCAAAACATAGCTAAATATATTTTTCGGGAATTTTTGAAGTTAATTTGTGGCCTCGGTGAATTTTCATGTACGGTCAATATTTAATTAATTAATTTTTAATAGGATTTTAAATAAAAAACGTTACAAACCTCAGAATTGGAACCCGAGACATAGCCCATCGCGTTCAGAAGGTGTCAAAACCCTAAGAACGACAGTAAGCAGGCCTAATTCTGAGTTCGGACCAAATCGGGCTTAAACGAACTAATTAAATAATAATTAAATAACCCTAAATATAATAATATAAAAATCCATCGGGTCTTCTTCCTCTCCCGTCGTTCTTTTTCAGCCGCACGCATAAAACAACCCATCATGGCCGAAACTTCTGTCCTCCTTTTCTCCCAATCCACAAAGAATTAGCTTAGGCCGTAGTTAAACTTTTTGAAGCTCTTCTCACTCTCTTTAATCTCCAACAAGTTTCATCCCTTTTCATCGACCGTAGGCGAAGAACGAGCACCCCCAACCCGCACCCTTCATCAGTCCGCCGCTCCTCCTCCTTGCAACCGCACCCTCCCATCTTCCCGGTGAAGATAGCCCTCTCGTAGCTCTCCAATCTCCCGCAAACCATTCGTAAAACCGTCGACTACAGCTCCCGAAATCCGCATTTGAAGTTTTGAACAATTCTGAAAATTAAGGTATAATTATTTCAGATTTTGTCACGCTTATTTCCGTTGCTGTGCCAGTTGTTAAAGGCCAGAATTCTAATTTTTACATGAATTTGAGTTGGAATCATTTCAGATCCGAAATCGTTTTGAATTCAAACACAAGATCTGATCAAAGTTGACAATTCATTTCAGATCCAGCCTAGGTGAGAATTTATTTTTAATTTAATATTAATTAATTTAATTATTATTCTTTTGTTGTTTAATGTTGAATGGTGAAAATGAATCGTTATGCGATGGATGTTATTCTATGTGGTGAATTCGATTTGTGTTTTGATGATGTGATATTTATCGGTTGTGATGGAATTGGAGATTAAACTTTAGGATGTTAATTAAAAAGACAATCTTTTTATATTGAAAACAAAAAGGATGAAACTTTAGGATGTTAATATAAAAGACAATCATTTTATATTGAAAACAAAAAGTATGAAACTTTAGGATGTTAATATAAAAGACAATCTTCTTATATTGAAAACAAAAAGATGAAATTTTGGCGATGTAAATATAAAAAGACGATCTTTTTATATTTAAATTAAAAAGACAATCTTCTTATATTGAAAACAAAAAGATGAAATTTTGGCGATGTAAATATAAAAAGATGATCTTTTTATATTTAAATTAAAAATACAATCTTCTTATATTGAAAACAAAAAGATGAAAATTTGACGATGAAAATAAAAAGATCATCTTTTTATATTGAAAATTAAAAGATGAAAATCTGACGATGTGAATAAAAAGATCGCATCTTTGTTTTGAAAATAGAAAAGATTATATTTTTACGTTGTAAAATAGAGAAGTTAATATTTTTACATTGCAAAATATAAAAGTTGATGTCTTTACATCGTAAAACATAAGAAGTTGATATTTTTACATTGAAAATATAAAAGTTAATATTTTTACATTGTAAAATAGAAAAGATGATATTTTTACATTGTAAAATAAAGAAGTTAATATTTTTACATTGTAAAATAGGGAAGTTGATATTTTTAAATTGTGAAATATAAAAACTGATATTTTTACATTATAAGTATAAAAGTTGATATTTTTTTTATTGTAAATATAAAAGAGAACACTTTTACATTGTACATAAAAAGATGATGTTTTTACATTGTAAGTAAAAGAATGAAATTTTATGATGAAAAATAAATTGCATTTTCAATATGAAATAAAAGAATAAATTTTTGCGATGTAAAATAAAATAACATTTTTATATGTTATTTAGCTGTGAATTAGGTCTGTATGAAATAAATAACATTTTATTTTGTTATTTATGAATGAATTTACATCGCATGAATTATTTAACATTTTATTTTGTTATTTATGAATGAATTTACATCGCATGAATTATATAACATTTTATTTTGTTATTTATGAATGAATTTACATCGCATGAATTATTTAACATTTTATTTTGTTATTTATGAATGAATTTACATCGCATGAATTATATAACATTTTATTTTGTTATTTATGAATGAATTTACATCGCAGGAATTATTTAACATTTTATTTTGTTATTTATGAATGAATTTACATCGCATGAATTATATAACATTTTATTTTGTTATTTAATTATTTAACATTTTATTTTGTTATTTATGAATGAATTTACATCGCATGAATTATTTAACATTTTATTTTGTTATTTATGAATGAATTTACATCGCATGAATTATATAACATTTTATTTTGTTATTTATGAATGAATCTGCATCGCATGAATTAAATAACATTTTATTATGTAGTTTAAGAAGGAATTTACACCGCATGAACAAAAGTTACATTTTTATATGTAATTTATATATAAATTTGCACCGTATGTTGAAAATTACATTTTTCTTAGTAATTAACATGAAAATTTCATCATATGATAAAATCTACATTTTTATATGTACATTATATAGAGAATTACACCGTAGGATAAATTTTCATTTTTATATGTAATTAAAACATGAATTTACATTGTGTGTTAAATATTACATTTTTGTATGTAATGTCTATAGGAAAGTATACCGTACGACAAAACTACATTTTTCTATGCAATTAAAGGATGCAATTTCATTGTATGATCGAAATTGCATTTTTCTTATGTATATATGTAACATAAAAATGAGAATGAACATTAGAAATAAAATTGATTTATTACAATGTAAATTAGATGTAATGTTTGCATTGTAATTAAAAATCATATTTTTACAATGTGAATTAGATGTAGTGTTTGCATTGTAATTAAAAATTATATTTTTACAATGTGAATTAGATGTAGTGTTTGCATTGTAATTAAAAATCATATTTTTACAATGTGAATTAGAAGTGGTGTTTGCATTGTAACTAAAAATCATATTTTTACAATGTAAATAGGGAGTAGAGTTTGCATTGTAAAGAAAACTTGCAATTTGATATGTAAATTTAAAATAGGATTCACTGCAAATATAAGTTACATTTTTATAATGTAACTAAGATGAGAATGTACATTGAAGTTGAAATCTACATCTTTATATGTAATTTAAAAGTAGGTTTTGAATGTATCAAAATTTACATTTGTTTTACATGTAAATAAAGAATATAGGAATTTGCATAGGGATTAAACTTACATTTTTATGTAAATAAAAAAAATGGAATTTACATTTTCAATGTAAGGAAAGAATGAATTTAGGATGCGGTAATATTATCTTCATTTTCAAATGAATTAAAATTTAGTAAGTATCGGTAATTGTGTGGAGTGTTGTTTTAATCAAACGACGTTATTACGATTCAATGATTATATATATAATTAAAATTAAACGAATAGAGCGTGGTAGTTCGCGTTTTGAAATCGTACTTTTAAATGACTATACAAGAAGATTCGACCGTCGGATTTCCTTGAAACTGAAACCGTTAGGACCGTCTTGGAAAAATCTTTCCAATGATATATATTACATTAAGATCCAACGGTTAGATTCTGAGAAATGTGAAAATCAAAATTGGTTGAATGCAGCGCCATAGTCACCCATGGACTTAAGACGTCGTTATATGAAAATTTAATTATTTTAAATAATTAAAATAGGAATGAATAGTTAATAAAAATAATTATTAATGTGTAAGAAGGATTTTCAATATATATATATATATATATATACGAGGATTATTTGGAAAGTCCGAGTTTATCTCATTCCAAATAATTAAACGACGTTTAAAAATCCAAGATTGGAAGACGACAATTGAAGACCGTCAAATCTCCACATCGAATGGACAATGATGACTGTTGCCTTAGAATGGCTCGCTACCATGATAAGGTAATAGTAGGAGTCGCCCAGACGTAGTGTTGATTTGTACGGGTTTGGTTTTCGCTCAGACCCAGAGCATAAGCTAATAAATGGATTGTGTGTATGACATCGTACTCCATTATATATCATGTTATTAATCTCATGTCGAATGTATGGATGTTTGGTGGCGGAGAATTTATTCTCTTGCTTAACACTTGTTCATATATTTCGGCAAAGGATTTGTAGTGTGATATGGAGTGATGATGTGGCATGCTAAGATGCATATGATCAAGGCTTTGTTGAAAAGAAGGCCTTGTGGGACGATCAAAGCATAGTCTGTTTAGGCATAGCTTTGTGTATAGCGTGACTGCGCGAGCCTCACACACCGGCGGAGTCTAAAACGGGAGAAGGGAACGCAGGGAGAGCAGCACGTTTCTTTCTAGCTAGAGTGGTGTCAGTGACCTACCAGCCCTGACATTTTACTTATGTGGATGATGGAATGAGGCGCCTCGGATGATAGGTCCTATAGGACTGGGAAACGTGTGTTCAGGTATAACTAATCCGCTAAGCTGTATTTGCGGACCGGCCCTGCAGCTATCCAAGGGTTCTCCGCGGGGAATCCTGAGACATTAGCTAGAGTGTCTCGAATCGGTAGGAGCTCCTCCCTAGCCTTGACTCATGATGGAAACCAAAATCCAATACGCCCCATTCGGATTTGATTGTATTACTAGTACGGAGGCATAATATATGGGTACCTATGCTTCCTAGGATTGATACATTTACTTTGAAATGTTTTGATATTTACTAATAATAATATTAACTCGTATTTGTCGTATTTATCATGTTTGATCACCATAAGGTAAAACCCTATCCTCGGGTGTGCGTTGCATTGTGTGATGGTACCTAGGTCTTATGGTGATTTCATTTTTCTAAAAAGCATTGCGTTGTTGTACGATTTACTTATTAGTTGTTTTTGATACTTTTATGCACGATAATCCATTAGAGTAAACCCGTTCCGCATTAGCAGCGTGGTCTTTGGATTTGCCCTATTAATAGTGATTTATTAGTTAAGAATTCTCACACCAGTCCCACGACTGACCCGTTGTTTCTTTCCACCTTTTTACAAACTCGGGTGCCCTCTTTCCACACGGGCAGTCGAGCAGTTTGTCCACAGGTTTATCTCTTTAGCAGGATCCTGGATTGAAGCTTAAAGCTGTGTCCAGAGCACTGAAAGTCTTCCGCTGCCTTAGTTATTTTATTTCCGCTGCAATGTATTATAATATTGTAATTTACCTTCCGCTGTAAATTTTATTCAATGTACTCTGATATTCTGTACTCTGGTGTAACATTTGTTATTAATGTTATAAAAGTCTGCTCTTGTTGTTCTGATGTGTTGTATTCCCAAAGTTAACGTAGGCGGGATTTGAACGGTTTTGGTCGATTTTGCGATCGATTAAAGCCGGACAAAAACCAACTCGTTACAGTTGGTATCAGAGCTTTGGTTAGCTCAAATCTTTGGGGTACAACTCATTAGAACTGAACAAAAGGCTCATCATAGATTGGATTAGTAATATCCAATAAGAGTACTCATTAGAGATAGGATCAGCAATATCCTAGAATGAGAAAACTCATTAGAGATAGGGTTAGTAATGCCCTAGAATGAGTTGAGAGTAGCAAGCCTAAAATATACGTATTTGTGATTAATTATACTCTATTTTGGAAAATATGATTTTGAATATATAAAAAGTTATATATTTGAAAGTTAATCAACTAATGAAATTATTTAAACCAATGGAGAAAATATATATATAAATTAGTTAGTTAATTAATCAACTTTTAGCTTCGTCCCTTTTCGAGGACGAAAAGTTTTTAAGTGGGGGAGACTATAACAACCCTGAATTTTGGGGCCAATTTAAAATTTATTTTAAGTGATTTTAATGAGTTTTGATATTTAAAATAATCTATTCTAAATAATAATGATCACATATTTGATTCAAATCGAAGTTAGAATGAATAATTTAATTTTAATTATAAAAAGAGTTAGAAATAGCGCGGTAGTTTGAAAAGTCAAACTTGAATTTTGACTGACCGTACAGGATGCAAAATTTAAGGGATTTTGGTGAAACCAAAAATATTAGAATCTATTTAAAAATATCTTTCCAACGAATCCGAAAAATCAAAATTTCATAACGGGAATCAAAAGTTATGTCAAAATTAAAATCTAGAACGGTCGCTACGAAATGTATAAGGGTCAAAATGCCACTTTTCACATACGAAGGAATTTCGACTCGAAACCACTTCCATTGAGTTCTGAATGATGTTTCTGCATTGAAAAACAGTAAACACTTATATATTTGGAGTTTCGGAAATTATTTGTTTAAAAATGTATTTTTAATATTAAATATACTGGCCTTAAAAATAGTCATTTTTCAAACGACCTCTTTTTCGATGAAACCTCTTTTGTTGGAACCGGAATGTCAAATTATTGCTAGGCTTCAATTTTCATGATTTTTCGAATTTATATGTGAGCGTGGGAAAAGAAAATGTGTTTTGACTATTTAAGTTAAATTTAAACGCCTTAAAAATAGCCAATTTTCAAACAGTCTCAGAATTCGATGAAAATAATTTTTTTGGGTTCGTATCGTCAAAACAAAACTAAAAATGATTTTTTGGTAATTTTTAGAATTAATATATAATTATAATTGATTTTTCCTTGTAAACGGACAATTTTTGACTTTAAAAATTCATACGAGCTCAGATTGAACGAAATTAATTTTTCTAGGTCCGTAGCGTCAAAACATAGCTAAATATATTTTTCGGGAATTTTTGAAGTTAATTTGTGGCCTCGGTGAATTTTCATGTACGGTCAATATTTAATTAATTAATTTTTAATAGGATTTTAAATAAAAAAACGTTAAAGACCTCAGAATTGGAACCCGGGACATAGCCCATCGCGTTCAGAAGGTGTCAAAACCCTAAGAACGACAGTAAGCAGGCCTAATTCTGAGTTCGGACCAAATCGGGCTTAAACGGGCTAATTAAATAATAATTAAATAACCCTAAATATAATAATATAAAAATCCATCGGGTCTTCTTCCTCTCCCGTCGTTCTTTTTCAGCCGCACGCATAAAACAACCCATCATGGCCGAAACTTCTGTCCTCCTTTTCTCTCAATCCACAAAGAATTAGCTTAGGCCATAGTTAAACTTTTTGAAGCTCTTCTCACTCTCTTTAATCTCCAACAAGTTTCATCCCTTTTCATTGACCGTAGGCGAAGAACGAGCACCACCAACCCGCGCCCTTCATCAGCCCGCCGCTCCTCCTCCTTGCAGCTGCACCCTCCCATCTTCCCGGTGAAGATAGCCCTCTCGTAGCTCTCCAATCTCCCGCAAACCGTTCGTAAAACTGTCGACTACAGCTCCCGAAATCCGCATTTGAAGTTTTGAACAATTCTGAAAATTAAGGTATAATTATTTCAGATTTTGTCACGCTTATTTCCGTTGCTGTGCCAGTTGTTAAAGGCCAGAATTCTAATTTTTACATGAATTTGAATTGGAATCATTTCAGATCCGAAATCGTTTTGAATTCAAACACAAGATCTGATCAAAGTTGACAATTCATTTCAGATCCAGCCTAGGTGAGAATTTATTTTTAATTTAATATTAATTAATTTAATTATTATTCTTTTGTTGTTTAATGTTGAATGGTGAAAATGAATCGTTATGCGATGGATGTTATTCTATGTTGTGAATTCGATTTGTGTTTTGATGATGTGATATTTATCGGTTGTGATGGAATTGGATATGAAACTTTAGGATGTTAATTAAAAAGACAATCTTTTTATATTGAAAACAAAAAGGATGAAACTTTAGGATGTTAATATAAAAGACAATCTTCTTATATTGAAAACAAAAAGGATGAAACTTTAGGATGTTAATATAAAAGACAATCTTCTTATATTGAAAACAAAAAGATGAAATTTTGGCGATGTAAATATAAAAAGACGATCTTTTTATATTTAAATTAAAAAGACAATCTTCTTATATTGAAAACAAAAAGATGAAATTTTGGCGATGTAAATATAAAAAGACGATCTTTTTATATTTAAATTAAAAAGACAATCTTCTTATATTGAAAACAAAAAGATGAAAATTTGACGATGAAAATAAAAAGATCATCTTTTTATATTGAAAATTAAAAGATGAAAATCTGACGATGTGAATAAAAAGATCGCATCTTTGTTTTGAAAATAGAAAAGATTATATTTTTACGTTGTAAAATAGAGAAGTTAATATTTTTACATTGCAAAATATAAAAGTTGATGTCTTTACATTGTAAAACATAAGAAGTTGATATTTTTACATTGAAAATATAAAAGTTAATATTTTTACATTGTAAAATAGAAAAGATGATATTTTTATGTAAAATAAAGAAGTTAATATTTTTACATTGTAAAATAGGGAAGTTGATATTTTTACAATGTGAAATATAAAAACTGATATTTTTACATTATAAGTATAAAAGTTGATATTTTTTTATTGTAAATATAAAAGAGGACACTTTTACATTGTACATAAAAAGATGATGTTTTTACATTGTAAGTAAAAGAATGAAATTTTATGATGAAAAATAAATTGCATTTTCAATATGAAATGAAAGAACAAATTTTTGCGATGTAAAATAAAATAACATTTTTATATGTTATTTAGCTGTGAATTAGGTCCGTATGAAATAAATAACATTTTATTTTGTTATTTATGAATGAATTTACATCGCATGAATTATTTAACTGAAACGACACGCTAATCCGAGCTATCTGAGTTGACTAAATACAACACACGTCCAACCCAAATAACACAGAAATACGAACCATTAATAGAAAGAAGTTAGAGGGTGAGAATAGATGAGATAGAAACTTAGAATAGAAGAAGAAGAAGAACATAAACACAACACAGAATCTCACATCGCAGCGGAATAAAATATAATATATAGAATAGCTTCTGAAATACAAATTTTTTTGACTGTATATACATACATCATTATCAGAGTACACACTTATAATACAGCGGAAATAACACTAGATAACTAACGCTAAAGCCTCCTGCTCCCAGCTCCTCCAGATGAACCTGTGAAATCCCGACTACTTGACTGCCCGTACAAATTTGGGCACCCAAGAGTTTAGGGAAAACAAAACAAAATAAACTCCGGGTCAGTCATGGGACTGGTGTGAGTAAAACTCCAACCACTTGTTTAACTTTTAAAAATCCTTTCGAAGAAAAAGATAATAGTAAGACCAGCCCACACATAAACATGGACGGTTTTTACCTTACTATAACCCAAAACACTTTGATATCAAATCCAGTGATATTATAGTAATGTCTACATCAAATAAATAACCAAATAGCAGAACGCTTGCATCTCACGCTCCACATATATAGTATAAAATCAAAAACCGCATGGCGCTTATTGGAGATTGGATTTCCAACATGACAAGGTATGGAACCACCTTCCGACTGTGTATCTCTAGAGAGGAATACACTGGGTTCAACAAGAACATCTTGTAACCCGGCCCACACATGACCGACCACTCATTTCGCTTGAGTGTATCGAATGTATATCACCAACGGTTGGGATCAGCAACCGTCTCCCGACTGGGACAGCATCGAATAGAATAAGAAATTAAATGAACCTCTAGATAGGTGATTATACATCCTAATGGGTGCGACCCACATAGCCATGCTGCCTGCCCGATTTTTGTCCTTTCCCGGTTGTTGAGGCCTGAGGCTACGCATACTTACCATTCATTGATAGCACAATCACTTTGAATGCCACATTGTCAGATCCGTTAATCACTAGTTGAGTTTGCACAAATATTCTGGATGTTATGCTAAGGGATAAATCCGTTGCAACCATATACATTCATACAGACCAACCCATTTGATCATTGGAAATACTCTGTCAGACATTCGTCCATTTACGTTCGTTCTGGGATTGAACGAAACCGAAGGCACTATTTCTATAAATAGAAAAGCCCTTGCACTTTACTCCGTCTTCAATATATTCAGCATACTTGGTCCGCAACGCTTATGCCGATACGGAGTGGTTCTTCGGATAATAATCCAACCGGTCTCTCCATATTGACAACGATGGTCAAAACTTCGATAGTCTGTGATTTAACTATCGAATAAAAACAAGTGTTCATCCAACATATCAAACAAATCACTGAGCTCTTTAATTAATATTTCATTAATTAAATCTCTTCTATATTCTCTTATCAATATTTGTTAACCAAATATTTTCAATAATCATATCGGCTTCTTATGCTCTTTGGGGAAACATTTCCATATATCGCCTTCTCTTATTTCCTATACTTAGGAAATATATTTTATTTGAAATTGAAAACAATTTCAATCACTTATCTCTTCCTCGACTACTTTAACTATCCTCAGGAAATATTTATATTTCCAAAATAACATTACTTGGGTTAAAACGAATGCGGTATAAACATCGTACGGCAACCCAAAATATTCTATTCAACTAACTATTATCCAACACTTCTCTTTGAGATTTGGATCTTGCTATTTCTCCATTTAAAATGAAATCAATCAAGTTGGGGTAAAATTACCTCTCAAACCTTGACTGAAAACATCCTCAACTTCAAAACGGCAAAACCACTATCCTCGAATAAACACACTATACAACCCAATTGTTCGTTTTTAAAACATGTATAAAGTTCGCTTTCTATTTCTAATTTATAGATTTCCCCTTTGTTTACAAATGTTCGATTTTTTTGTATTCATTTATCTATCGAATTCAATACGTCGATACAATGATTTCTAATTATCAAAATATCTTAAAAATATTCTAACTCCTTAAATTTCCGGAAAATTTCGCCATAACCTCCTCTGTATCGGGAGCATCGGGAAATTTCAAATAGCTTCCCGGTATCTTCCTCAATCAAAAAGAAAAAGGAAAAGCCAAGCGGCTTGCCGATACGGCGCATAAAATCTCATATATGAATTAAACATGTACCTTTTTGTCGAGCACATAAATTTAAATCTTCATATCAAACCTGCTTACACGTGTTCACCTGTTTTCAATTCAATTCAATACCATCTAATCGTTTGAATTCAGTTTCGCCCATTTATTCTTTAATTAGTCATTTTTCCTATTTCACTTCTTTGTTGAACATAACATGTTCAAACAAAATATTTAACTCGTTCATAACCAAATTGAATTTCAATTTCAATTCTAGTTCTCTTTCCTATTTCGAATATAAATTTTCAAATTGAATTCACTTATTTAAGGCCCAATATCAATTCAACATCTCATTTACTAATTACTATTCGAATTAGTTAATTCTATTCAACAATCAAAAATCTGATTTCTGTTTCAAAAATCAACTCATTACTTCACTTGAGTTCACCTATATTTTATAACTCAAATCTGAAATTTTCTAAATAGAAATTCGGATTTTATTTGCTTAAAATCCTTTTATAAAATGAAATAAACCGTTATGGTTTTTAAATAGTTCTGGCGCTGTTTTTCTGAAAATTTGATTTTGACATAACTCAAAATCTATACGACGAAATTCATATTTTTCTCTTTCATTAGAAAACTATTATCAAACCGGTCCTGACATTTCTTGTTTCAAAGAGATCCGACCCCAATTGAGTCCTGTATACTCGATTGAAGTTCGAATCGCTATTTTATGAACTGCAGCGCTGCGGCGAGTTTGTTTTAATTATATTTATATATATAAAACTTTAAACTTCTTTAAAATGAATTCAACTCCATTTTAACTTCATTTGAATTCCTTGATTCAAATTCCAATCTCACTTTTATTTGAATTCTATATTCAAATTCCAATTCCTTTTTTATTTAATATTCAAATTCAATACTTGAATTCCCTATATTCAAATTCTATGTTTGAATTCATTTGAATTCTCTTATTCAAACTCTATATTTAAATTCTATTTGCACTTCTATATTCCAATTTCTATATTTGAATTCTATTGGAATTCAAATATTCAAACTCCTTTTTAAATTCTATATTCAAAATTCCATAGTTTAAAGCCCATTTGAATTTCATATTCAAATCCCATAGATCAAATCCTATTGGAATTCAATTTGAATCTCTTATATTCAAATTTCATTTTCCATTTCCATTTGAATTCTAATATTCAAACTTATTATTTTTTTCACCATTTGAATTTCCTCACTCAAATCCATTTGAATTCCCTTGAATTCAAATTCCATTTCAAAACAATTTGGATTTCCTATTTTGAAATCCTATTTGAAATTCTATTTCCAATTCTACTTTGAAAATCCTATTTCAAAGTTTATTTCAAATTCTATTTTGAAATTCTACATTCAACTCTCTATTTGAATTTCTTTATTCGAATTCCTTTGAATTCAAATTTTATTTTAATTTCTTGAATTCAAATTCTATTTTTCATTCTAATTTCGTCTATTCAAATTCTATTTGAACTTCTATTTGAATTTCTAATATTCAATCTCCCTTTAAAATTCAAATATTTAAACCCCTTTTAAAATTCAAATGTTATACTCAAATTTCATTTGAGTTATATATTTGAAAATTTCATTTCACATCCTATTTTGAAATTTCATTTCAAATTCCAATTTCACACTTGTATTTCTATTTCTGAATTATCAAATGATAATTCTTTTCACTTCATTTATAACTTCGTTATAAAAGAACTATTTATAAACTTCGTTTATAAAGAAACTACTTGTTTTATTTTTCAAAAACAAGTTTATATTATATTTCCATTAAAAATTCAAATTCTATTTAAAAATAGAATTTTTTTTCTTTTTAAATCTCAAATATCCTTCCACAATATTTTTAAATATCATTACTTAAGCCCAGTGATATTTAAACACACAAAGCAACGAATTATTTATTTTTCTAACACATCATATATAACAATATATATGCAAACAAATAAACAAACAGATAATATATTTTTGAGGAATCCAGTTGGATTCCTCCAACCTGTTTTCCTGCATCCACAGATGTTAGCACATAAATAATACCCATTCTGCTTCGTGGCAGAATATCGTGGTATAGAAGGTCATCCACTAATCATAGCGTGGGGCGTATAGGGTAATCATCCGCTATGAAACTGCGGGCATCCGCTAATGAGACTGCGGGAATCCAACCAATCAATCAACCCAATATATATATATATAATAGCCTAAATAACTAATATATATGAAACAACCATAAAACATTCACACAAGCAACAGACAATTATTTTTAATGAAATAAAAATAATTCTAAAGGTGAGTGAGATTTACTCACCTCGATTTCGTTTGCGCTGAATCCCCAGTAAAATTCCATATCATCGCAACCATGGATCTTTCGAATAATCTGCTTTGGACCTTATCACCATGCTTAATCCTTTATGGCATATCATCGAATACCTTACATTCACCATGGCCCAAACACTCTCATCTCTTACTACATACGGACATACCACTTCATCCATACCCTACACCATTCCGACTTCAAGCCCGAATGCAGCAACCATTCCATGTCCAGAAATCCACCCTGCTTCTCCACAGTTTTAAAATCCAAAGCCATTAAACCCATTCCCCCTTTGCCCATTTGACAACAACTAGAACCCAATGTTCTCCACAAATCCTTGAACGGAATCACTCCCCTTCATTCGTCTCCATTTGCTGACCCATCCCTCAAAAATCCCACTATCGCACCCACTCCAAACATCATCAGACGCGGTCGAGCTCCACAATAGTGCTCCCATCCCCATCGTAACCTCTAACGCAAAGCTTCTGAAGTCGGGGTGCCCTAAATTGCGATGTTGTTACCCTGCGCACACCGTTTCCGCTTGCGAACCCTGGCCTCAGACAGAAATCGATTTCGATTTCCCCTCCCAACAACAGCTAGTCGCCTCAGATGAACGCCGCCCGCCTCCTTCCTGAACGCAACCTCCCCCACAACCAAGCTTTCGAATCGCGATCTCCCTTCAGTCTTTGATTTGAAGTAAATTCCGATTTCCAATTGTTTGAGGGGACGACCATTTTAAATTGTTTGCTGAAGATTTCATTTTCGATTTTTTTGTTTTGAGGCTCTTACGGTTTTGTAAATGAACTGAAAGGAATCACGGTTATAAAGGGAGAAGGGTCATCGTGGCTTATAGGATGGCCAGAAAAAAAAAACGAAGGGAAATGAAATGAACTGATTTTAGAATGGGAAAGTAAAGCGATGATGTCGCCATTTATATATACACGATTGGGGAAACAAAGAGTACGAGCCATTAAAATTATGTCTACCTGATAGTGAAGCTTGGAGGCAAAGCTGTTGGCTCGAGATGAATAAAGTCTGTGCTGTGCTGATGTAAAATCTTAGGGTGGCGCTAAATTTTTAGGTCGGCTTGTTTTTATTATGGTTTGATTTTTCTTTAATTAAATAATTAAAATATCTCATGGTCTATGACGTGCCCTCCTGACCCGCTAACTGACCGCAACGACTGACATTTCAGATTACAACGTTATTCTGAACACTACAGAACTGATTCTCGAATTAAATTTGACTATATAGAAAAGATAACGATTTAAACTAAATTAGATTCAACATATAATCGATTTCAAACAATCCAATTTATCGAAAATAAATTATTATTACCGTTCTAATTCAATACAGAGTTTTATATTAGTCAACTGAATTGTTTCAATTCAGTTTTAACTCTGAATTCACTTGTTACCATTCATATCAAATATATAAAATTCATTTACATTTATAATTCGGTATTTAAAACAAATTTAAATGTTCGTTATAAATCGACGAAAAATCCGGGACGTTACATTAACATTTTATTTTGTTATTTATGAATGAATTTACATCGCATGAATTATATAACATTTTATTTTGTTATTTATGAATGAATTTACATCGCATGAATTATTTAACATTTTATTTTGTTATTTATGAATGAATTTACATCGCATGAATTATATAACATTTTATTTTGTTATTTATGAATGAATTTACATCGCATGAATTATTTAACATTTTATATTGTTATTTATGAATGAATTTACATCGCATGAATTATTTAACATTTTATTTTGTTATTTATGAATGAATTTATATCGCATGAATTATATAACATTTTATTTTGTTATTTATGAATGAATTTACATCGCACGAATTATTTAACATTTTATTTTGTTATTTATGAATGAATTTACATCGCATGAATTATTTAACATTTTATTTTGTTATTTATGAATGAATTTACATCGCATGAATTATATAACATTTTATTTTGTTATTTATGAATGAATCTGCATCGCATGAATTAAATAACATTTTATTATGTAGTTTAAGAAGGAATTTACACCGCATGAACAAAAGTTACATTTTTATATGTAATTTATATATAAATTTGCACCGTATGTTGAAAATTACATTTTTCTTTGTAATTAACATGGAAATTTCATCATATGTTAAAATCTACATTTTTATATGTACATTATATAGCGAATTACACCGTTGGATAAAATTTACATTTTTATATGTAATTAAAACATGAATTTACATTGTGTGTTAAATATTACATTTTTGTATGTAATGTCTATAGGAAAGTATACCGTACGACAAAACTACATTTTTCTATGCAATTAAAGGATGCAATTTCATTGTATGATCGAAATTGCATTTTTCTTATGTATATATGTAACATAAAAGTGAGAATGAACATTAGAAATAAAATTGATTTATTACAATGTAAATTAGATGTAATGTTTGCATTGTAATTAAAAATCATATTTTTACAATGTAAATTAGATGTAGTGTTTGCATTGTAATTAAAAACTATATTTTTACAATGTGAATTAGATGTAGTGTTTGCATTGTAATTAAAAATCATACTTTACAATGTAAATTAGATGTAGTGTTTGCATTGTAATTAAAAATCATATTTTTACAATGTGAATTAGAAGTGGTGTTTGCATTGTAATTAAAAATCATATTTTTACAATGTAAATAGGGAGTAGAATTTGCATTGTAAAGAAAACTTGCAATTTGATATGTAAATTTAAAATAGGATTCACTGCAAATATAAGTTACATTTTTATAATGTAACTAAGATGAGAATATACATTGAAGTTGAAATCTACGTCTTTATATGTAATTTAAAAGTAGGTTTTGAATGTATCAAAATTTACATTTGTTTTACATGTAAATAAAGAATATAGGAATTTGCATAGGGATTAAACTTACATTTTTATGTAAATAAAAAAAATGGAATTTACATTTTCAATGTAAGGAAAGAATGAATTTAGGATGCGGTAATATTATCTTCATTTTCAAATGAATCAAAATTTAGTAAGTATCGGTAATTGTGTGGAGTGTTGTTTTAATCAAACGACGTTATTACGATTCAATGATTATATATATAATTAAAATTAAACGAATAGAGCGTGGTAGTTCGCGTTTTGAAATCGTACTTTTAAATGACTATACAAGAAGATCCGACCGTCGGATTTCCTTGAAACTAAAACCGTTAGGACCGTCTTGGAAAAATCTTTCCAATGATATATATTACATTAAGATCCAACGGTTAGATTCTGAGAAATGTGAAAATCAAAATTGGTTGAATGCAGCGCCATAGTCACCCATGGACTTAAGGCGTCGTTATATAAAAATTTAATTATTTTAAATAATTAAAATAGGAATGAATAGTTAATAAAAATAATTATTAATGTGTAAGAAGGATTTTCAATATATATATATATATATATATATATATATATATATACGAGGATTATTTGGAAAGTCCGAGTTTATCTCATTCCAAATAATTAAACGACGTTTAAAAATCCAAGATTGGAAGACGGCAATTGAAGACCGTCAAATCTCCACATCGAATGGACAATGATGACTGTTGCCTTAGAATGGCTCGCTACCATGATAAGGTAATAGTAGGAGTCGCCCAGACGTAGTGTTGATTTGTACGGGTTTGGTTTTCGCTCAGACCCAGAGCATAAGCTTATAAATGGATTGTGTGTCTGACATCGTACTCCATTATATATCATGTTATTAATCTCCTGTCGAATGTATGGATGTTTGGTGGCGGAGAATTTATTCTCTTGCTTAACACCCATTCATATATTTCGGCAAAGGATTGGTAGTGTGATATGGAGTGATGATGTGGCATGCTAAGATGCATATGATCAAGGCTTTGTTGAAAAGAAGGCCTTGTGGGACGATCAAAGCATAGTCTGTTTAGGCATAGCTTTGTGTATAGCGTGACTTCGCGAGCCTCACACACCGGCGGAGTCCAAAACGGGAGAAGGGAACGCAGGGAGAGCAGCACGTTTCTTTCTAGTTAGAGTGGTGTCAGTGACCTACCAACCCTGACATTTTACTTATGTGGATGATGGAATGAGGCGCCTCGGATGATAGGTCCTATAGGACTGGGAAACGTGTGTTCAGGTATAACTAATCCGCTAAGCTGTATTTGCGGACCGGCCCTGCAGCTATCCAAGGGTTCTCCACGGGGAATCCTGAGACATTAGCTAGAGTGTCTCGAATCGGTAGGAGCTCCTCCCTAGCCTTGACTCATGATGGAAACAAAAATCCAATACGCCCCATTCGGATTTGATTGTATTACTAGTACGGAGGCATAATATATGGGTACCTATGCTTCCTAGGATTGATACATTTACTTTGAAATGTTTTGATATTTACTAATAATAATATTAACTCGTATTTGCCGTATTTATCATGTTTGATCACCATAAGGTAAAACCCTATCCTCTGGTGTGCGTTGCATTGTGTGATGGGACCTGGGTCTTATGGTGATTTCATTTTTCTAAAAAGCATTGCGTTGTTGTACGATTTACTTATTTGTTGTTTTTGACACTTTTATGCACGGCAATCCATTAGAGTAAACCCGTTCCGCATTAGCAGCGTGGTCTTTGGATTTTCCCTATTAATAGTGATTTATTGGTTAAGAATTCTCACACCAGTCCCACGACTGACCCGTTGTTTGTTTCCACCTTTTTACAAACTCGGGTGCCCTCTTTCCACACGGGCAGTCGAGCAGTTTGTCTACAGGTTTATCTCTTTAGCAGGATCCTGGATTGAAGCTTAAAGCTGTGTCCAGAGCATTGAAAGTCTTCCGCTGCCTTAGTTATTTTATTTCCGCTGCAATGTATTATAATATTGTAATTTACCTTCCACTGTAAATTTTATTCAATGTACTCTGATATTCTGTACTCTGATGTAACATTTGTTATTAATGTTATAAAAGTCTGCTGTTGTTGTTCTGATGTGTTGTATTCCCAAAGTTAACGTAGGCGGGATTTGAACAGTTTTGGTCGATTTTGCGATCGATTAAAGCCATACAAAAACCGACTCGTTACAATTAATGTCGTTAACAACGTTAGTTTTAACACGACATTCATATTTAATATTAAACTTGTGAAAAAAGTCCAAATACAACGTCAAAATATCTTAATATATTTTTAATGCTAAATCTTAATTAAATTTATATTTGAAACATCAAAATTCCTGGTTCGTTATAGCCTCCCCCACTTAAAAATTTTCATCCTCGAAAAGGAGAGTTGTAGGATTTATATGTAAGTAAACAATTTTACTTATAAATTTTATTGAAACCAAATAAATAAAATAAACTTACTAAATTAAACTATTTACTGAAATTTTTATAAGTCTGAAAATTTAGAAAAAAAGGTTCTTAACACAAAATGTATCATACACTAAATTGGTAAAACTTCTTATATCAAAACTATTGTAAGCAAAACTTGAATTACCATATTAAACTAAATAAAGGGACTTGCTATAAAATGTAAAAGAAAGCTATGTTTAAAGTATAGAGTAATTCAAGTAAAAGTAGTTTAAAAATGGTAAAGTTATTTTGAAATAAAAAGTAGGTTTAATAAAATCCAAAGAGTTAATATAAGATAGCCTTAAAAGTTACAAACATACGGTTAAATAAATAAAAACTGGTACAATATAGGTAATACAAATAAATAGAAGAATCATATAGATAAAAGAGTTTGAAATGGATAAATCATAGGTACAAATGCAAAAAATAATAATTTAGTGAGATGATAAGTTAAATAAATGGAACAAATTAAATAAATTAAATCAAATTACCATATCTGGAAATCATAAATTTCAAATCATTTGGAAGCTTGAAAATTATTTCTCTGAACTTAGAATCTCATTTTCATTTCAAATCATTGAAGTACTATACATTTCTTTTATATATAATCATACTTAACTTCGGGATTTCAAAACCAAAATCACTTTCAAAACTTCAAACATATATGATAAATTGAAGCCTAACAAGTCCATCGCCGTCCTTGCAAATTTTAGACATGTGTTGATCAGGTGCGTGACTAAAATATATAAGTACTAAATACACTTGTTTCAACTTCTAGTCAAAATTCTGTTTCATTTCCTCAAGTTTCACATGACAAGGCCTAGGGACAGCCTATCATATGTAATAATATAGATAATTAAGGTCGCTCTGGACACCTAAATTAGACCATAGTCGAGGGTTCTCAAGCGAAGTGTATCTCATGGTTTTCGTTCAGGCTTGGACCTCCAAGTACAAAATCGCGAAGCACATATATCTCACGGTTTTCATCCAGACTCGGACACCGTATATGCCTAGGGTGCTCAGCCCTAAATACCATCATCGAGGGATCTCAAGCGAAGTGTATCTCACGACTTTCGTCAAGATTCGGACCTCCAAGTACAAATCGCAGAGCACATATATCTCACGGTTTTTCATCCAGACTCGGACACCGTATATGCCTAGGTTGCTCAACCCTAAATCACACACACCCTTCTTTTAGTCGCGGGTTACCCGAATCCATGAAAACATATCAAATCATTTCATATCCTGAAGCCATAAATCATTTCGCAACAATAATTCGCAAATACTTTAATCATAGTATTGTTGTCTTTCAAATATCGGGATTCAAGTTGTCATAATTTTCTTAGTTCATAAATCAATTTATAAACTATTTATCATATCCAAAACAACTTGGAAAACAATTTTCGAACCATACTTGAAAGGTAATCCAATCAATTGAAAGTACAAAATACAACTTATGTTTCATATTTCAAAATCAATGGTCTTATTCCAATATTTCAAGTCTAAATCCAAGACTTTTAAGAATCATTAAAATCTTATCAAGCTTCATAAATTTCAATTTTTTTTTTAAAATAACACTTTCGACAATTATACATAAGTTGATATCTTCTAAGAGACTCATTTTGCCATAAAATTTTATTTTCAACAATTGGAAATCAAATTTGATCATTATGATTTTCTTATCGTTCTTTTCAAATCAAGTAAGCTTTTTGAATCTAAAGCTAAGGAAAATCGTTTATCATCTATACATAAGTCATAACAATATTTCGTTAGATCAAATTTCTATTTTCAAATTGTTTCGAATCATTTTTGTGATTTCTAAATCAATTTCATATTCTCATAATATAAAATTTTCAAAACTTCAATAATCGTCTTAGAAATCATTTACAAATTCATAAAATCGAATTCTTTCATTTCAAACATTATTTCCATATCTTATTTCAAAATCCTTTAGACCACCATATAGGATTTAGGATTAATTAACAAGAATAATCTGAAGTTTAACATGTCCGCCCATATTAATCCCAAGTTTGCATTATTCAAGAATAATCCCAAGTTTAGTGGATGTCTTCCCAAATTGATCCCGATGACTTTTGATGATTTTTTCACGTGTTATTTTGGGATCAATATGGGAAGACACCCCCAAACTTCGGATTAATATGGGAAGATACAAGTAAATGGGATTAATTTGGGAAGACACCCCCTAAACTTGGGATTATTCATGAATAACGCGAACTTGGGATTAATATGGGCGGACACGTTAAACTTAGGATTATTCTTGTCAATTAATTCATTCTCATTTCAAATATTACACCTTATTAAAAAAGTTCACATTTTCCAACCGTCGGGAAAATCTTTCATTTTTATTCAATATACCATCACGCTTCCGCTATGCACTATGATTATGCGCATATTCAAACTAGTATCGGTAAAACATTCCAAAACATTTATTTCAAAATCTTCGGAACCGAAACCTCATAATTAATATGTCAAAATTCAAAGTTTTCTCGTGTAAGTTGGGTAACAGTTAAATATTATGTAGAGCTCATTTTTTGAGGTTTCGTTAATTATAATATTCTGGAAAAATCATAATTATCTAGTTTGAATTATACCTTAGTTACGTTCGATACATGGCACAAAGCGTATGCATTAATGGATCAAATCAGATTCCATGTGTTAAAAATAGAAGTTCAAGATCAAATGGACATCTATCGAGTACGTCAATTCGTATCAAAGACATTCGGACAAATTCTTAAGGTGAAGGTTACAAGAACAATGGTTCAAATCTAAAGGATAAGCTTAATTGAGGCCACGATAGGAAGGTCAAATGCACACAAGGATACAAGTGTCAGTAGTTCAGTCATGGGATACTCGATAATTTCATTAATTTCTCTTTAGGTAAACCGTACTTCAAAATTCCATTTTCTTATCATAAGTGTTTACTTAACGAGAAATTTTCATTTGGTTCATTCTTTAAAATTTTAACGACATTTTTACAAAAATTATAAGTTTCGAAAACTTCCATATCAAATATCTTGAAATTTTGTTTCAATCTCAAAAACCATTGTGTTTTCTAAATCGATTCGATTTTCAACCTTATTTCAAAAATACAGATTCATATTCTCAAATAAATCTAGTTATCCAAAAATCATATTCAATTTTTGCGTTTACACCGCGTGTATTACTTTCTCGATTGAATTTCATACTTAATTTACTTGGACCACAATGGCTCGGATTGGACTGCGTATGGTCTAAATATTATGAGTACATTAGTAGTTTGAAACAAGTTTAAATAAAAGTAGGATAAAAGCTCCAAATATTATAAGTCAAAGTTAGGTACAAGATAATTTGGAAAACATAGTTAAAGTAAAACAGTAAAATAAATAAAATAAATACTTCTAGCATAAAATAGATAAATCAAAATACGTTTAGTTCAAATATGATAAAAATATAAGCTTAATACAGCGGGTTAAAATAAAAGGTAAATACCGTAAACTATTAAGCACCAATGATTAGATCAAAAATAGAATGTTATAAGTACAAAGAGCAAGAACAAACAAAGAATATAATACATAAAAACAAATACAAATAATTTGAGTAAAATAGATATTTTAGTATAACATAAGTAAAGACGATAGTTTACTAAGGAATTTATTTAAGATAAATGAATAGGTTAAATAAGATCAAAAGTATAAATTGTTAAATACAACTAATTTAGTCAGAATAGAAGGTATAAATTTAAAAGAGTTCAAGCAAAATAAAGAATATATTATATAAAAGTTAAGTACATGCAGTTTAGTAGAATAATAAGTTCAAATAAATTGATTAAATATAAGTAATTTAGGAAAGTAGAAAGGTAAATATACATACAAAATGAATAATTTCGGCAAAATAGTTTAAGTAGAAAAAAAATTTAACCGCTGAGTGTAAATAGTAAAAGGATAGAAAATTATTATAAATTGCTAAATACAAGTGATTAAGTCAAGAGGAAAAATGGTGATGATAAATACAAAGGAGCTAGAAAACGAATAACACATAAAAGCTAAGTATAAATAATTTTAGTAAAATAGTGAGTTCAAATAAATGGTTAAACACAAATAATTTAGAAAGTATAAAGATTGGTAAAATAGATAAATACAATTAAATGGTTAAGACAAGGTCAAAAATACTAGATAGATAAAAGTAGAAATCTTGGTACAAAATACAAGTTTAAGAAACAATGAATAGAATAGCCAAGTATATAATAGTAAAGGTTTGAAATAGCTGGCAGGACAAGATTACCTTTAAATAAAATGGATCAAATGAAGATGGAACATATAAATGGCACATCTCAGTCCAATCCGAGTCAATTCCAGTCTCATTTCAGCTCACGTTTCATCAATCGTTCAAGTATCGTCTAGTTTCCAGTTTTACCAAGTTCTTAATGTACTTTTCGAAACACATATTTTAGTACTTGTCTTGATTCTTTTTGGTAAAACCTCTTTCAAATAACAGTTCTCGAACTATAAATCATTTACATATAAGCTTAGAAACTTTTCATTCTAATTATCTTGACATTTTTACTTTAATCTCGAAAACTCTTTTCACTAAGCCCTTTAATATTAATTTGGCAAAACACTTGAAAAGACCCATTTCGTTTTATTTTCCAATGATGCGACCGACTCGTCGATGGATTCCAAAATCTTTGTTACAAAGAGCTTTTTAAGTAAGCATTTCAAGAGCTAATTTTAATTTTGAAAACAATTCACTTCAAAATATTTTATTTTTCAAAAGCTTTTCTAAAGTTTTTAATTCTCGTGAAATCCACTGATTCTAGCTTCAATAGTGCTCATTCTAAGGTATTTCTACTTTATCTCTAATTAGTTTTTAAACCAAATAAACCAAGCTTTGTATGAACCTTGCTCTGATACCAGCTGTAACGACCTGGCATTTTGCCCGTCTCAAGTCGGTAATTAAACGAATTTGAAATGTTCAAAATGACATATTATTGTTTTCTTACACGGTTTAAATAGGATAAATACAGAATCACAAAGTGCAATATTTGCAGCGGAATAAAATTTCATATAAATACCAGAGTTTATACAAAATTTGTACGACAGAAGAATTATAAATGTATACATAATTACTTTAGACAAATTTACTTTTTCTTTTTGTCGAGCTTAGTGCACATGCGTCTCCACGTCCTCTCTAGTTTGCGGGCTGAATTTTTGACCTGGAACACTTGGGGCCTGATCCGAGCGTCCCATGCAAAATACACACAACACCCAAGTTAGGATTAAACTTATTTCAAGTAAGCACACTTCGATATACACATAATATAATCAGTTTAAACCTAATAATATGTTAATGATTCGAGTTTAACTAACCATGAACTGCTGACATACAACAAAGTAAGAAACCTACGGATGAGGAGGTATGTAGAAGCAATACAATTAGTATTAAAAGAAACCGTATGCAAGGAAAATGCCGCAGCAATGAGAGGTACGAATGCAACGGGACTATGCAAGCATGAACAGAAGGTGCAGTTAAATTTCTCCATGCAGCAAATATAACTAGGTAGTCTAAACATGTAGCAAGCAAGCAGGCATGAATTTCCTAATAACGAGGTGGCTTCTAATCGTATGCATCTTATTAAGGGATGAGGAGGAGAGTTATTAGAGAGGTACAATTGCAATTTTTATTGATGCAAAACATGATACAAAGAGCACATATATATAGTGCTATGAGCCCAACGGCTAGTACAAAATATACCAAATATGTATGAGCCTAACGACTAGTATTAAATATAACAAGTATGCATGAGCCTAACGGTTAGTAGATAATGACAAAGCATGCTAAATATGATAAAAACGTGTTCACAGTCTAACGGATCTATTGTAACGGCTCTATTATCTTCATTATGCCCCCTCAGTTCGAACTAGGGTTTCCTTGCTCATTCTGGCTTCCGCCTGCACTGATAACGCGAAGTTCCTCTCTCATTCTGATAAAATTTTTGGTCGAAAGGGCCTTTGTGAGAGCATCTGCTCTCTGATAGTATGCGGGCACATGACATATTGCAAGTCTTCCTGATTGCGTTCTTTCTCTCACAAAGTGGAGATCAATTTCAAGATGTATCGTCCTTGAATGTTGAATAGGGTTTAGAGATAAAGATACTGTGCTCTTATTATCGCACCAAATGACCGGCTTTCGTCTTGGAGTTAAATCAAGCTCCTCCATCAGTGATTCTATCCACATGATTTCGGCTGTAGCGCTTGCCAGTGCACGGTACTCAGCCTCTGTGCTAGATCTTGATGTGGTCTGTTGTTTCTTCGTACATCAGGAAATGATATAGAAAGCGAGGTAAACACAGTATCCTGAGATAGACTTTCAATCGTCAATATCGTTGTCCCAATCGGCATCGCTAAAGCACTATAAGTTAAGTTCCTTTTCTGAATTTAGGTGTATGCCGTAATGTTTTGTGCCTTGTAAGTATCGTAACACTCTCTTTAATGCCATCCAATGTTCTGATAAAGGGTTCTGCATGTTTTGACTGAGTTTATTGACGCAGTAGCATATGTCTGGTCGAGTAATAGTTGCGTACTGTAACACTCCTATTATGCTTCTATATTGTTTGGCATTGTCGATAGCTTCTCCTTTATGCTTAGATAGACTTAGGTTACTAATCATAGGCGTAGGTAATGGGTTTGCCTTGTGCATATTTGCCCTTTGCAGTATTTCAGTGATATAATTTTGTTGGGATAATATTAATTCACCATTGTTTTTCCTAATCACTTGTATTCCAAGAAAAATTTTTAGTTCCCCCAAGTCTTTAATGGCGAAATTTTGATCTAGCTTGTGTACGATTCTGTTTATTTCTTCGCTGTTGTCTTCTGTTATTAGCATGTCGTCAACGTATACTAGAATGAACACAGTTCCATGTATGCCCTTCTTCATATATAGAGAATTGTCCGATTTAACTTGTGAGAAACCCATGTTAGACAAAGTTGACTTTAGCTTTTCATACCAAGCTCTCGAAGCTTGTTTTAAGCCATATATTGCTTTGTGTAGTTTGCATACTTTATCACCAGTACCATATCCTTCAGGCTGTTGCATGTATACCTCTTCAGTCAATTCCCCATTCAAAAAAGCATTGTTGACATCTAGTTGCCTCACATTCCATCCTTTGTTTAGAGCAATGGTTAGTATAATTCTGAAGGTTGTGGGTTTTATGACTGGGAAAAAGTTTCATTGAAATCAAAACCAAATTGTTGCGCGTAACCTTTTGCAACCAGTCTGGCCTTGTATTTGTCAATAGATCCATCTTCTTTTCTTTTTATTTTGAATGTCCACCTACAACCAATCACATTTTTGTGTTTTTGTTGAGTCACTAAGCTCCAAGTGTTGTTTTTTATGAGAGCTTTATATTCAGTGTCCATTGCCTCCTTCCATTTGTTTGATCTTATAGCCTGAGTGAAATTCAATGGTTCGATCTCACTGGAAGAAATATTATATACTTTGGGTTTGAAGATTCCTCTCTTTGACCTGGTGATCATGTGATGTCCAGTTGATTGTGGTGGTGTTTGCTGCTGTGTATCATTGTTGCCGGTAGTGTCAACATGGTTGTTGTTTTCTGTATCTTCACTATACTGCATGTTTTGATGTATGTTTGTATCTTCTGATTCATTGTGTGTCTCATTGGTTTGCTCATTTGTTCGATCCATAGTTTCTTCCAGGGTGTTTAAATTGCTTGTACGTTGTTGCTCTTCATTTCTATCAATTGAAGGTGGTTCAGTAATGAATGGCTCGAATCGCATGTTATTGTTTATGCTTTGTTCCCCATCCTTTTTGCAGATTTGCTTTTCTGCATAAGGAAACTTGTTTTCATCAAATACCACATGTCTAGAAACATGTATTTTTTCATTTTTGTCCATGCACTTATAACCTTTTTGGTTTTGTGCATACCCTATGAATGTGCATGGGCTTGATCTCATACTTAGTGTATGATTTTTATAGTCTCTCAAACATGGAAAACATAGACACCCATAGGCTTTCAGAAAACCATATTCTGGTCTAACACTGTATATCATTTCATGAGGGTTTTTATTGTTTAAGACTTTGGTTGGCAACTTGTTAATGAGGAATACAGATGTGTAGAAAGCTTCATTCCAATATTTCATGGGTAATGAGCTTTGTGATAACAAACTTAGACCAGTCTCTACTATGTGTCGATGTTTTCTTTCGACTAAACCGTTTTGTTCGGAAGTATGCGGGCAAGTTAATCTATGTTTGATCCCTCTTTTGAGAAAGTAATTAGTAAGAGGTTTAAACTCAGCTCCCCCATCTGTCTGAACAACCTTAACAGTACTGTTCATTTGTTTTTCGACATGAGTTATAAATTGCATAACTGTATTGCAAACTTCTGATTTAGTTTTCAGCATGTATATCCAAGTATATCTAGAATAAGCATCCACAAAAGAAAGATAATACATGTGTCCCTGATATGAATTTAGAGGCGCGGGTCCCCATAAGTCAGCGGCTATAAGTTCCAGTGGCTCATTATAGCTGGTTTCAGAATCACTAAAAGGGAGCTTGTGGCTCTTGCCGAGTTGGCAGTGCGTGCATGTGTGTTTGATAGGTACATTTTTATAATGAATGTTATTATTACGCAGAACAGTCTTAACAGTTTCCAGATTAGGATGTCCTAATTTTACATGCCAAGAATTAATCACATTACATTCACTGCTATTATTGTCATAATCAACGTTATTGCAACTATTCCTAATACAGTCATTGTCACTACTAGCATCTATATTATTGTATCAGAATTCTCCACTTGAGTTTGCAGTCTTGAATTTGTATAAACCATCGTATAAGTTACTTCGAAGTAATATTTCATGATTTAGGGAATCTTTAACTAAACAAAACTTAGGATGAAATTCAAAGTAAACATTATTGTCGTTGGCAAATTTTGATACACTTAACAAATTTTTATTAATCTTAGGTACCCTAAGAAGATTGTTTAATTTGAGTTGTCTTTTATCAAAAATAGTCCCTTTGCCTATGTGTGTGATACTAGCAGTACTACCATTACCCATATGCAAATTTCTCATACCTGAGTAATTTCTGCTCCCAATGTTTAAATTTTGAAAATTGCTAGTTATGTGGTGAGTTGCTCCTGAGTCAGGGTACCATTCTTCGAAGCCATTGTCTTCATTTTTTACTTCATCATCATCTGCAGCATTATGTCTTCGGTTTGCATTATTATTATTTTGAGTTGAATTCCCTATTGTTGCCATATTTGCTTGTGCTCTTCTTTGTGAAGAGTAATTTTGGCTTGCCTGTTGTCTACCTGTGTCTGAATTATACCTGAAGTAACATTTGTTCGCCATGTGACCAAACTTTTGGCAAATTTGATATTTCACACGATAGTTGTTGTTATCTCCTTGTATCTGCTTTTTTCTGACTGTGGTATAATTGGCAGAGAATTATTTTGTGTTGTTTTTCTTTGGTCGATTCTGCCTTCATGAGCAAGAAGTGCTGATCGAACGAACTGTAAATCATGTAAAGTTTGTTGTGTGGCTAGCACAGTTACTAGAGATTCGTATTCTTCATCTAATCCACTAATAATAAATAGGATTTGCTCATTGTCGCTGTTCTTATGGCCAACAGCATTTAGTTTGTCACACATATTTTTAATTTTTCCTAAGTATTCTTTCATGCTTGCCTCCTTTTTTCTAGAATTTTGCAATTCCCTTCTATATTGCATGATTCTAGCAGCTGATTGTGAACTGAAAATTTGTTCAACTGTTTTCCATATTTCATAAGACATGCTACATCCAACTATTTGTGATAATAAATTCGAACTTACTGACGATAGGAGCCATGAGAAGAGGAGGCTGTCTTGTTTTTGAAACTTTGTATAGTCTGTGTTAGGCATAATTTCTCCTTCCGAATTGGTTATCGTCACTGGTGGGACTGTTATTGTCTCATTAATGTACTGCATTAAATCATACCCTCTTAAAGCGATCTCTACTTGATATTTCCATAGAATGTAATTGTCTTCGTCTAGAGATGTGGTGATAATTTGGCTTTTTGGTTTAATCAGGTCATGATGGTTAGGTGGAGCGCTGTACCCCATACTTCCTGAAACGGCGGAGGTTACTTCATTGTTATTGGCCATAAAACAAAAACAACTTTCTTCTTGATGATTAAGCCTTTCGGCACTTTGGCTCTGATACCATATTAAGGGATGAGGTGGAGAGTTATTAGAGAGGAACAATTGCAATTTTTATTGATGCAAAACATGATACAAAGAGCACATATATATAGTGCTATGAGCCCAATGGCTAGTACAAAATATACCAAATATGTATGAGCCTAACGACTAGTATTAAATATAACAAGTATGCATGAGCCTAACGGTTAGTAGATAATGACAAAGCATGCTAAATATGATAAAAACGTGTTCACACTCTAACGGCCCTATTGTAACGGCTCTATTATCTTCATTATGCCCCCTCAGTTCGAACTAGGGTTTCCTTGCTCATTCTGGCTTCCGCCTGCACTGATAACGTGAAGTTCCTCTCTCATTCTGATAAAAATTTTGGTCGAAAGGGCCTTTGTGAGAGCATCTGCTCTCTGATAGTATGCGGGCACATGACATATTGCAAGTCTTCCTGATTGCGTTCTTTCTCTCACAAAGTGGAGATCAATTTCAAGATGTCTCATCCTTGAATGTTGAATAGGGTTTAGAGATAAAGATACTGTGCTCTTATTATCGCACCAAATGACCGGCTTTCGTCTTGGAGTTAAATCAAGCTCCTCCATCAGTGATTCTATCCACATGATTTCGGCTGTAGCGCTTGCCAGTGCATGGTACTCAGCCTCTGTGCTAGATCTTGATGTGGTCTGTTGTCACATCCAAACTCTCTTAGTCTAGTGGTTGATGACACATCTGGTATGGAATAAATAAATAAACTATAGGCTTAATCTTACGATGTGTGGATATCTCAAAGAATATTGCAAAGGTGGAAGAGTTCTTTTTAGGATTTTTAGTGGTTGTTGACACATCTGGTAAGGGGCTTTTTGATGAACTTATTGATAGTTTGAATGATCTAGACCTTGATATTGATAATGCAAGAGGGCAAGGATACAACAATGGCTCAAATATGAAAGGAAAAAACAAAGGTGTACAAAATAGAGTGCTACAAGTAAATCCTAGAGCATTTTATACTCCATGTGGTTGTCATAGCCTTAATCTTACAATTTGTGATATGGTTAAATGTTGCTCTAAAGCCGTTTCTTTTTTTGGAGTGGTGCAACGTATATACACTTTATTTTCCTCTTCTACTAAAAGATGGAAAATATTCAAAGATAATGTGGATGGTCTTACATTAAAACCATTATAACAAACACGTTGTGAAAGTCATGTTGAAAGTGTGAAAGCAATTTGGACTCAAGCTCCGAAGATTAAACGTGCCTTGATTCAATTAGCAACTCTTAACGATGATCCAATGTGCAAAAGTGAGGCCGAATCCTTGGTAAAGTATGAGCTTGAGAATTTTGAGTTCTTACTTGGTATGGTTATATGGTATAATATGTTAAATAATGTTAATAGAGTGAGCAAAGAGTTGCAAGTAAAAGATATGCACATGGATGTAGCTATGGATCATTTAAAAGGGCTAATTGTGTTTTTTAAAACCTTTAGAGAAAGTGGGTTTGAATCTTCATTGGTTGATGCCGAAATTATTGCAAATGAAATGGGAATTGAACCATCATTTTGTGAAAAACGCATAATACGTAGAAAGAAGCAATTCGATGAGAGCAATAGCGAAGAAATGGTTTTATCTCCAAAAGAATCATTTAGAGTCAATTACTTTATATATATTGTGGATCAAGGGTTATCATCACTTGAGAGTAGATTTGAGCAAATTAAGAAGTTTGATGACATATTTGGGTTCTAGTATGATTTAGAGAGACTTAAAATTTCTTCGTGTGATAGTTTGAAGTCTTCATGTGTCCACCTTGAGAATGTCTTAAAGCATGAGAGCAATTCTGATATTGATGGGATAGAGTTATTTGCGGAGTTGCAAATTTTAAGAAGGATTTTACCGGATGATGTCAAAAAAGCAATTGATGTATTAAATTATATTAAAAGGATGAATTGTCTCTATGTAAATGCATGGATTGCTTATAGAATATTACTGACTATTCCGGTTACCGTCGCTACAGCGGAAAGGAGCTTTTCAAAATTAAAGTTAATTAAATCTTTTCTTCGAACGAGTATGTCGCAAGAAAGGTTGAATGGATTAGCTACAATATCCATTGAGAAGACTTTATTAGAATCACTTGATTTAAAAGAATTGCTTGATACTTTTGTAAGTCAAAATGTAAGAAGGTTGAACCTTATGTAAAAGGTTGTTGTAACTTATCTATGTAATCTCGTGGAATCATTTTGCTTAATTAATGAATCTATCCACTTTTGTTTTCATCATGTTTAATTAAAACTCATTTGATTAATAAATCAAATGTTGCATTCAGTTTTTTCAAACAAATTTTGTGTTTTTAATGGCAACTTCATTGACAAATTTGTGTTTGCTTGTGTAGTTGTGTTGCCTGACTTCCTAATGGAGTAATGGCATCAGGTATCTCTCTAACTTCATATCTTCTATCTGAAAATAATATTAACATCATATGTTTATTTACTATCATTTATGCAAGTGCTTTTATGATCTCAGTATGTATGAAATGTTCATCTAATTAATCAATGTTTTTTTTAGTTATGGGAGGGCCTCAAATTTTTTTTTGCCTCGGGCCTCCTACACTTCAGGGCCGGCCCTGGTGAATACCATCGCCTTTACTGCAGCCAATTTGTTTCCGTGTCAAAGTTTCAATACTAAGTAGACATGCAGTATGTATGGTTATATTCTTTCATCAAAATAGAACATCTTATGGTATATAATTTTGTTTTACTTTATATATCTCTCACCTTATCCCTAAATTCTCCAACATAGGAACATTTTGTTGGGTGCAGACTAAAACGCAGCACGCAGTGCAGACTAAAACGCAACACGCATGTGGTGCTTGCATGTATTAAGTATCCAAAATTGTACACATAAAACGAAAATAAGAGATGCAGGTGGGTAAGGCAATTAGTGCCAATGAGACAACCAAGGAATAAACTCAACAACAGGAGCTTGTGTAATTCAGGAAGCTCAACGTGTGTACTGGTGGAAATTCCCTAAATGCACGTATGAATGCCTATTGTTCCAGTTCTAGTTTATGATGATGTTAATTGAGACAACAAAACTGCCAAATCTTTTTCGTCGACACGGTTAAGTGTTGTGTTAAGATGTATATATAGAGCTACTTCTAATATCCAAATTTAATTGTCTATCTATGTGAAACAGCAGTGCATGCAGACTTTTAGTATGGACTCAGCAAGCACCGGCTACTAGTTGTCTGGTTTACTATAGATACAATTGTATTCCACTGTAGCCCTCTTTTCTATCGAGCTAGAATGCATATGTAAATAAAACCGTATGATAAATGTATATAATACTCACAAGTAAATGCTATAATGGTTCACACTTCCAGTTTCTCACCTATATTTTGTATTGACAAGTAAATGCGCAAATAAAGATGAAAACCGCTCGTTTCCTGTCATGAATAGCTTCTAAGTTACAAGGCTCCATGAAGTATTTCATGCTCATAGTGAGTGCATGCTTCCAAACAAGACAATCAATCGAAAATGGTGCTTCCAGTGGGTCACTAATGGTGTATAAGGTAGTAAAAATGGGAATGTACATATATAAAGTGACTCAAAGTTTGGATGCATGCACTTACTTCATGCATAACTTAATAGGGGATATCTATATGTTATAGCTCAACCAAGGCAGTCAACAACGATGGTAGCCAAGAGATCAAAACTGATTACATTTGGCGACTCGAAAGTCGCGAACTTGAAAGAAAAGTTTAATATGTAAGAAAACTTACTATAAAACTGTTGAAAAGTAAACTTGGTTTTAAATGGAAACAAATGAATTTGGTTTTATAAGTAAATGCCAATTATGTAATAAATTCTATCCTTGTTTTAGGAAAGGCCAAAATCAAATAAATGATAATAAATTTTGGTCTATCAAAATATGCAATAGAATTATCTAGAGAGAGAAGAGTGTAGAACACTGTCATGTTATATATAGATACTCTCTCATATGTTGTACCAATCAATAATCAAGCAAGAAAAAGAATCAACCAATAAATTTTTTTTTCTTCCCTTAAAATATTCTACTTTCTTCTAATTTGTTTCTCTTCCTCCACATAATTTTTTTAACAAAGTGGTATCAGAGCAACACAAATTTTCCAACAAAGTGGTATTCTTCAATTTAATAAGAACATTACCTTTGCCTTTCACTGCTACCTTTGATTCTGACATCATCTAATTTTATTTCTAATGTTTACTATGTGCCAAACATGAAAAGTAACATCTTGAGCTTAGGACAACTCTTAGAGAAAGGTTATGATATTCAATTAAAGGATAAAAGTCTTTCCATAAGAGACAGTGCAAGCAATCTCATTACTAAAGTACCAATGTCAAAAAATAGAAAGTTTGTGCTCAACATTCAACATGGTGTCGCCCAATGTCTTAAGGCGTGCTACCAAGATGTCTCATGGCTTTGGCATCTTCGTTTTGGACATCTTAACTTCAAAGGATTGGAATTGCTCTTTAAGAAAGAAATGGTGAGAGGATTGCCTTGCATAAATCATCCCAATCAACTGTGCGAAGGATGTTTACCTCGGAAGCAAGTCAAAATGGGCTTTCCAAAGGAGTCATACTCAAGGGCCAAGAAACCATTAGAACTCATACATACAGATGTGTGTGGACCAATCAAGCCAAGCTCGCTAGGTAAAAGTAATTATTTCCTTCTTTTTATTGATGATTTTTCAAGAAAAACGTGGATGTATTTTTTGAAGGAGAAATCGGAAGTATTTGAGAACTTCAAGAAGTTCAAAGCTCATGTTGAGAAGGAAAGTGGCCTTATGATAAAAGCCATGAGATCTGACCGTGGAGGAGAATTCACATCAAGAGAATTTCTGAAGTTTTGTGAAGATAATGGAATTCGACGCCAACTAACAGTGCCTAGATCTCCTCAGCAAAACGGAGTAGCAGAAAGGAAGAACAGGACAATTGTTGAAATGGCAAGGAGCATGCTCAAAAGTAAGAGACTACCAAAGGAATTTTGGGTGGAAGCTCTGGCATGCGCTGTTTATCTATCAAACCGATCTCCAACAAGAAGTGTGTGGGGGAAGACACCACAAGAAGCATGGAGCGGAAGGAAGCCTGGCATTTCTCATCTAAGAGTTTTTGGAAGCATAGCTCATGTACATGTACCGAATGAAAAGCGAAGCAAATTGGATGATAAAAGTGAAAAATATATTTTTATTGGTTATGACACAAATTCAAAAGGCTACAAACTTTATAATCCTGATATGAAGAAAATAATAATTAGTCGAGATGTTGTATTCGATGAAGAAGGAGAATGGGATTGGAAATCGTATGATGAGAATTACAACTTCTTTCCATATTTTGAAGAAGATGAGATACAACAACCAAGGATCGAGCAATCAAGTGAAGAGCCTACTTCCCCACTAGCCTCACCAGCAACAAATTGTCAAGAAGATGGGAGCTCAAGTGAAAGGGTTCCTTGTTTTAGAAGCCTTCAAGAAATTTATGATGTAACAGAAAACCAAGACAATATTACTCCTTTTTGTCTTTTTGCAGATTGTGAGCCCATAAATTTTCAAGAAGCTTTGCAAAAGAAGAGTTGGAGAGATGCTATGGACGAAGAAATTAAGGCGATCAAGAAAAATGACACATGGGAGCTAGCTTCACTTCCAAAAGGACAAAAGGCGATTGGTGTCAAGTGGGTGTACAAGGTAAAGAAAAATGCCAAAGGAGAAGTTGAGAGATACAAAGCAAGATTGGTAGCAAAAGGCTATATTCAAAGAGCTGGCATTGACTATGAAGAGGTATTTGCTCCAGTTGCTCGATTAGAAAATGTAAGATTGATAATTTCTTTAGCAGCTCAAAACAATTGGAAGATACATCAAATGGATGTGAAGTCTGCCTTCCTAAATGGAGTCCTTGAAGAAGAAGTTTATATCGAGCAGCCACAAGGCTACGAAGTCAAGGGAGAAGAAGACAAAGTTTTGAAACTAAAGAAGGCACTTTATGGATTGAAACAAGCTCCAAGAGCTTGGAATGCTCGAATTGATAAGTATTTGAAAGAGAGAAACTTCATTAAATGTCCATATGAACATGCACTCTATATTAAAATCCAAAATGGTGATACATTGATTGTATGTTTGTATGTAGATGACTTGATTTTCACAGGTAGCAATGCAAGCATGTTTAAAGAGTTTAAGAAAGAGATGACGAAGGAGTTTGAGATGACTGATATTGGGCTCATGTCTTATTATCTTGGCATTGAAGTAAAACAAGAAGATGAAGGCATTCTAATCACTCAAGAAGGCTATGCTAAGGAAATATTGAGAAAGTTCAAGATGGAAGACTCTAATCCAGTTTGCACGCCAATTGAATGTGGAATCAAATTATCAAGACACGAAGAAGGAGAAAAGGTAGACTCTACACTTTTCAAGAGCTTGGTTGGCAGCTTAAGATATTTAACGTGCACAAGGCCCGACATTCTATATGCGGTTGGAGTTGTAAGCCGATACATGGAGAATCCAACTACAACACATTTGAAAGCAGCAAAGAGGATTCTTCGCTATGTTAAAGGGACAACAAACTTTGGTTTGTACAACACATTATGATCTTGTTGGATATAGTGATAGCGATTGGAGTGGAGATATAGACGACCGGAAAAGCACAAGTGGTTTTGTGTTCTACATGGGAGACACAGCTTTCACATGGATATCGAAAAAACAACCAATTGTCACGCTCTCTACATGCGAAGTGGAGTATGTAGCGGCTACTTCATGTGTTTGCTATGCAATTTGGCTAAGGAGCTTGCTAAAAGAATTAGATTTGCAACAAAAGGAGCCAACCAAGATTGTCATGGATAACAAATCAGCAATTGCTTTGGCCAAAAATCCAGTTTTTCATGATCGAAGCAAGCATATTGACACACGCTATCACTACATTAGAGAGTGCATCACTAGAAAGGAAGTGCAGCTAGAGTACGTGAAGTCCAATGATCAAATTGCTGATATTTTCACCAAGCCGCTCAAGTATGAAGATTTTCTCAGGTTGAGAAATTTGCTTGGAGTAATAAAACCAAGTTTACGGGGGGATGTTGAAAAGTAAACTTGGTTTTAAATGGAAACAAATAAATTTGGTTTTATAAGTAAATGCCAATTATGTAATAAATTCTATCCTTGTTTTAGGAAAGGCCAAAATCAAATAAATGATAATAAATTTTGGTCTATCAAAATATGCAATAGAATTATCTAGAGAGAGAAGAGTGTAGAACACTGTCATGTTATATATAGATACTCTCTCATATGTTGTACCAATCAATAATCAAGCAAGAAAAAGAATCAAGCAATAAAATTTTTTTTCTTCCCTTAAAATATTCTACTTTCTTCTAATTTGTTTCTCTTCCTCCACATAATTTTTTTTAACAAAAACGGCAACGCAAGCACGGTTGTTGGTGACAGCGGCGACGCCGAAGTGGTTCGGATCCGAGATTTCAGCACCGTTGGAAGCTAAAATAACCAGTGTTAAAGAGGGGTTGGTCTAGCAACGACAACCATGGTGGAGCTACCGGTGGTTCAAGTGGCAACTGGTGGTGCTACAAGCGCTTAGAAGTCAAAACAACAGCAACTTGCATCGCTTCCAGGTGGCACCGGTCTGTCGTAGTCCACGAAGGCGAGATGATGGCAACTCAGCAGAGTTCAATTGGAAGGAGGGAACTTCGCTGGCGGGGCTCTGGTGGCGGCAGTAGAAGGAGTGGCAGAGCTATTGTTCAATTTGAGGCGGCTATGAATTCCGAATTGGGTGAAAACAAATTTGGGTGGAACAAGAGATTTGGGAAAAATGGAATTCAGCTGGTAAAGAAATAGAAGAGGAAGTGGTTTGTTTTTTGTGCTCAACGGTGGAAAGGGGTGCTGAGGAAGGATTTTATTTAGAATTGGGAAAATAATGGAAACTACGGCTGTGAACGAAAGAGCACTCTACCCCATTTTATAATTCCAACGAAGAAGACCAACGACAGATGGGAAGGAACAAGTGTTGATCAATTTCAAAAGGTAGTTAACAGTGTTAAAATTTGCAGTAGAGTGGCGACAGGTGGTAAATGATTTCCACCACCCAAATATTGTATCAGATATGGTTTGATTTCAAACATTAGGCTGAACCAGTAAGAGGTTTAGAATGAACGTTACTTGAAATAGCGGATGGAAACCATGTTATTGGTGAATGGTATAAAATGTTACGCTAATTACAGTCAACATTGTTTGCATTATAAATTTTAACAAATATTAAACGATAAGTTAAATTTTAAATGTGAAATTACATGAGTTTTTTTCACAATTCATTTTTGTTCCTTTGTTACATCAACTATATGCTCAACTATTATTGTTTGAAATAAATTTGCACTTAACGGTTTATACAAAACAAATCTAATTACTATTAATTGTTGTGTGAATGCGGTAGAACAAAGTAACATTCCAAATAACATTTGTCAAACGATCGAATTTTTGTACATGAAATATCTTACATAATTTATCGAACGAAAAATTTGATTAAACGGTATTTTATACCGCAAACCGATTTCTTTGTCGTTTTATGAAATTTCAAAATAAATTCATATTTAACAACTCGGTTTCCAAAACTAATTCTAATTAAATTAAATTAGCTCTTTAAATTTCATATTTTGAAACCAATTTTCTAATTAGATTAAATCATATCGCATATAATAGATTTCCTTCTCTAATCAAATTATAAGATTTATACTTTAACGACGAAGTTATTTCCAAAGTCAAATTTCAATATTCAAAGAAGTCCAATTTAATTAATGTTGTTAACAACGTTTGTTTTAACACAATATTCATATTTAATATTAAACTTGTGATAAAAGTTCAAATACAACGTTAAAATTTAAATATCTTAATATATTTTTAACGCTAAATCTTAATTAAATTTATATTTGGAACGTCAAAATTCCTGGTTCGTTACAAATCACAAATACGTTACATATAAATATATCACTCTCAACTCATTCTTGGGCATTACTAACCCCATCTCTAACGAGTCATTCTTATAGGATGTTACTAATCCTATCTCTGATGAATTCTTTCGTTTGGTTCTAATGTGTCTTGTTCTCTAGCTTTGTAAGCCAAAGCTCTAAAACCAAACTGAAACGACCAAAACTTCCCAATCCCAGAAGAAACCGAGGAGCCCGAATTGTATTGAGAACAAGACGCATTAGAACACAAACAGTGGAACATTTCATTGCCTATTACAACAATTTACAACAGAGTACAAGAATATCAGAGTTTAGATAAATAATATACAGCGGAAAAGTAAATATCGGGGATTTAAAATTACAAAACAGTGGAAAATATAATACATGAATATAATGTGCAGTGGAAATACATCAACTACCACAACTGAAGGAAATACACGGATACAAAGATTCCAAATATAGCTCCAGCCGTAAACTGGGATCCTGTAAAAAGAAATATCTGCAAACCAAAACTACAAGCTGCCCGTGTAGAAAATATGGGCACCCAGAGTTTAGGTAGAAACAATAAACTCCGAGTCAGTCATGGAACTGGTGTGAGAACTAAAACAGTTATTATATCTTTACTTTAAAAGTGGGGTAAATCAAAGGACCATGCCGTATAACACGGAACGGGTTCCTTCCATGAATATCAGTGCCTAAACAATAACAAATAATATATATATATATATGGATCTACAATGTGTCATACAACATGCAATTTTCCAATCTACCCATTTAGGCTTAACCCAAAACATAGATTTTCGAAATCCAATTCCTTTTACAGAAAATTTTCCTTTGGACTTTATAACCCGATTTCTTATTTTAAATCATTTGAAATACATATCTAGCTTTTATATCAAAGTACTTTTCACTTCGGGATCTCAAACCAAAATCTTTGGAAATATGAATTCCAAAACATAGCAATGCATACAAACAAGTATGCAACCAAATATCGGAAGGTTTCTCCCGTCGACAAGGAAAAGGGTACGTACCTTACCAACTCGATATGTATATATGCACCACCCTTGATGGAGCAGGCTACACTGACGATGCACCATCCCACGCCCTTGGGGAAAACTTTACCGCCATCCCTCCCATACTTTGAGTCCTCAGGGTTACCCGAATCTTTAGCCACATACCAAATCATTTCATATCCCGAAGTACGGAAAATCATTTCACAACACAAAAATCACAAGTACTTTCAAACTATACTTGTGGTACTTCACATTAGCAATTCACACATATCATTAGTCACTATTAATCATATATCCTTTGAGCTCGTACGTCTCCAAGAAGGGTGTTCTGCAAGAGAATAAATTATCCGCCACCAAACAGATATATCATCAATAGCATCTAATCGGTTATATGTTAAATTACAATGTAAAACCATAATACTTTTTCCAAATCATTTCGACAACATCGGGTTTAGACCTAGAAATCCTTTTTGTTTTATAAAACATTTTAATAAAGCACTTCTTGCCCAAAATTTGGAATACATTTCTTTTCACATAAGAAAAATATCATTTCAAAATCATTCATTAAATTTGAAATGAACAACATCGCTAACAACTCATAGTCAAATCGTGAAGTGTTTCACCAGGTGTTAGCGTACAAATATTTTAACCCAACTCAATGTTAAATGTAAAAGCGTATTTTGTTCATAAACTGGTCGAGCACAATCCAGACAATCAATCAGTCAATATCAACAACCAAGTATATTTGGTTTATACCACATCTCATGTTTTGGTAAATTTAATCACCATTCATTCATTCAAATCTAACTAAAGAATTATTAAAACTCTTCTTAGTTTTAATGTTCAAAAATCATTACTTAATGATTGTTCAACTTTTAGGAAAATTAATCATGCCTTTAACTGGATTAAACAATCAATGTCCTTTAAAACAATGTTCACGATAAATCCAAAATCATCTTCCATTTAATATGGAACTTTCATGGAAATTTGATCAATCGTAATCAATATAAATTTCTGTATCGAACTAATACTATAAGTGGAATAACGGAAAGGCCTTTTAAATTCTATAAATAGCAGCGGTCTTAATTCATAGAAGCTCATCTCGATTATTATTAAATCGGATTCCATTCAATTCCAATTTAATTTTTTAATTGGAAAACATTACTTTGGAAAATTTCCATTAATCTTAATCAAAAGATTTATTAACTCCAAATCATATCTTCACTGTTAATTGGGTTAAAGAAATAATGTTATTTAAAACATCGCTCATGATGAACCCAAAATCTCAAATTAAATTTGATTGGCAAACTTCTCTAAATCTTAATTAAAGATTTATTCTTTTCTCAATTTGGTTTAAGAACAGTATTATTGAAGACACCATTCACAAAAAATCCAAAATCCATTTTGACATTAAACACAAGGCTCTAAATAGAAATTATATCAGCTTATATTCAACATCAGACTCTGAAACTAACGGATATCGTATTGGGAATAACAATATCTATATCTTCCCAATTCCTCAACAATATCCCTATAATCACGGAATCGAATAACAAAATATCCCGAAGATAATTTCCATTTAAATCCTTTCCAATTCATACTTTGGAAAATTTTGGTTATATTAAAATCATTTACAAATCCAATTTATTTATTTAAAAACATTGGATTACTATTCTAGTCAATAACTAGTTCATTTGGATAAAAATATCTTTTATCTTTTAAAAAATTGGAATATTTCATTCAAAATCTTTCTAAATCATTAATTATGATTTTACATATTTTTCCATATTTTTAATAATTTTATTAAGGCCCTTATAGTCGGTTTCCAATAACGACTACTGAATTGCATTCAAAGCGACCATTTCTAAAATTAATTTGGACATATCTAAAATCCAACCGTTAAATTTCAATCTCTTATTATCATTTGTAAGCTCTTTTCGATACAAACCCAAGATTCCGATTTTAGGAGAATCCGACGGTCGAATCTTCCGGTATGCCAATTCGAAGTTAACGGTCGCTGCGCGGCTCGTTCTATTCAAGCTATATAAATATATATAATATATATTGTCGATTTCCATTTAAAACGTATTTTATAAATCATTTATAAATTCGTTTTAAAACAATTCCATCTTCCATTTCAATTTTACATCAAAATTGAATATTTCATATCATTATAATATCGAAATGATAATATTTTCAAAACATTAGATTTTGAAATTAATTATTTTCAATATTCATTATAAAATAAATAAAATTGATAGAAAAATCCGTTCGAGTTAAAATGGCATACATCTACTCAACTCGGCTTCCTATATTTCAATATCTTCATGTCCATCCAAAATCGGACATCAAAATCATATTCTGATTACTCATTGAATATTATTTTAAAATATTCGTTATTTTAGAATATTCGTTATTATAAAATATTTGTTATTTTAGAATATTCATTGTTTTAAAATATTTGTTATTTGTGAATCGGAATCAGACCCAATCATTACCGTTTAATTTTATTTATATGGATTCCATACATCGCATGTATTCAAAAATAGCGATAAACAATTTTTAAACATTCGATTCACATTCAGAGTGCAATTTATAACTGTATCAACATTAAAAAAAATTAACGCTGATAACAATTTGTCAACCAATCGATTGACATACAACTAAATATTGGGATTAGTGTATGTCAAATATCATCCCAATACCCGTGTGGGGTTTTCAAATAACAACGGTCTATTTAAATAAATCTTTGTTTAATTAATTTAACCAATTCTAGTTTGGTCTGAATTATTTTTCTAACTAAACAATATTCACAGTTCAATATGTAAATAAATATTCATGTCCATTTTCATCTATCACAATAATATTAACATTATTTAACATGTTAAATATCACAAAATCACCATCACAATAAAAAAAATCACCAAATCATCCATATAAATAAATACTCAACTACCCAATGCCATTTACGGCGCCACAAGTAGCCATCCACGGACTATAAAATGCGAGTATCGCTAATATCCCTACATCGCTTCCAATTCAAATGATTTGTGTGAGTCGTATGTTGAACTCTAAAAATAAATAACATATAAAAATCAACAATGACAATTTATATATTTTTAATTATAAAATAAATAAATGGTACAAATATTTTAGTGAGAGAATTCTCACTTTCGTTTCCACTCCGTCATTCTTTATTGGAGGATTGTTTTAATAAAACTAAACGAACGTTTAATTCTATCAAAAACTGCACCAACTTCTGTTTCCATTTTGGCCAGTTCCATGTTGTAGATATTTTCATCACGATTCACAAGAATCTGAAATTGTCGGATTTCGACCTCGTATGAAAAAGATATGATGTTTTAAAGGTAAATTACATAATTATTTAAATTAAAACATAGTTAATATCCTAATTACCATCTAAATGATTCTAGGCCGCACATTTTCTCTTTTATCCTCTTCGTTGACCTTCGTTGTCGCTTCCAGATAAAAGAAACCCACGCCTAGACCTTGAACTCTAGCTTGCGCACAACGCTACAGGCCACTAACGGCTGATCATCTACCACTGCAACAACCGCCTTCCTCACTCCTTCCAACGCCAGACATGGCAACAACCGCAACAACGACTTTGAGCCTAAAAATCTAAAAATCCACGCCTTTAAATCTGATCACTGCCGTTAGATAGCAAGATCTCATCAACCTCTTTAATTTTCGTTTAGGAACTTCTTGAAATCGAGGCATGGAATTTGAGTTATTAACGATTTAAAATCGGAGGTTTCTAGCCATTGATAACATACTAGTAGCGGCTCAATATACGAGGCTAGGATTTCGAAATTAAGGGGTATATATACCCTATATTTATTTTATTTTAATTTCAAAAAGGGTGATTTTTTTATTCGAACTCCAAATACCCTCATTCCGGACACAATGGGATATGTTTCGTAAGCCAATTCGACTTTTTCGATCAATTTTTATCAAAATTAAAATATAAATTAATATAATGGTCAATATTGAATTTGAATGCACATTTTAATTTAGCGGGGCCACATACTAACTCCAAAAATTATGAATTCTAAAATCAATCTATGTTTTGACGATACGTTCCGAACAAAACTAATTTCGTCGAATTTGGAGACCGTTTAAAAAATGGATTTTTTCCAGTCGATTAAATTTACAATTAAAACTGAACAGGCATTTAAATTCACCACACTCACATATTAATTCCAAAAATTATGAAATTTGAAACCTGACTATAATTTTACATTCTGGGTCCAACAAAAGTGGTTTCTTCGAAAACGGGGGTCATTTAAAAAGTGGCTAATTTTGTGCTTTTTTACAAGTCCCTATTAAAGTTTTAAATTAGGCTCTGGTCCGATCATAAACATACTGTAAATTTAGTCCCTATTTTTTTAAAAATTCAGTAAAAAAATTGAAAAAATCACGTAAATTCATAGTTAATTAAAACAAATAATCTAAAAAAATTCAGGTGAAAAAAACATCGTAAACCACGCGAAAATAAAAAATTAAACAAAAACAACGAAATACAGTAAAACACATTGATAGATGCATATATTTCAAATAGCTGCATACATGTATACATTTGTTTCAAATCTGCGTCTAAACTGTAGAATAAATGCATACATGTATGCACATAATGTGAATACATGCATATTCTGATGCACTGATTTAAAAACTACATACATACGTGTAATTTTTTCACTTTTGCATAAATTTTGACATATCTACATACATGTATGCATTTATACAAAAAAACTGCATACATGTATGCAGTTATTCAAGAGGCGTGCATAAATATATGCATGCGTATTCAAATACTTGCATATATGTATGCAACTGTTCATAATAGTTGCATATATGCATGCAGCTTTTTTTTTAGCACTCCTGACAATATTTCCAGATTTTATAATTTTTTTTTAATCAATGCCACATTTTTTTCTGGAAGAAAATGAAGAAGGCGGAAGTAAACAATGCAGGCAGGCGGAAGTCCCTAAAATGAAGGATGCGCAAGCAAAAATAGGGGGCGGGTTCTAATTCGAAACATGACAAGGATGTGAACCTAATTAGGTTTGGTTTTAGGGATGTGAGCCTTATTTTCACTTTAATAAAAATATATATAATTTCCGTAGCGACTATTCTAAATTTTAAACTGGACATAACTTCTAATTTATAAAGTGAAATATCAGTTTCTTACGTTTGTTTGAAAAATATAATTAAATAGATTCCAACGTTTCTTGTTTTACTGAAATCCGATTTATATTGAATTCTTTACATTCATTTGAAATTAAAAATCGAATTTTCAAACTACCGTGCCATTTCATGTTCGTTTTATAATTAAAATAAATTTATACGTTCTAACTTCGATTTAAATAAATTTTTAGTCGTTATTATTTAAAATAAATCATTTTAAATATTCAAAACCTATTAAATAGCTAAAATAAAAAAAATTAATTGGTTCAGAAATCCCGGGTTGTTACAGATGTCTTTGTCGGTGATGTCTAAAGTACCACTTTTTTTACTTCAGTTAAAAAACGATGTCGAAGCGGCATTAAGACATCGTAAAATAATTAATTAACTGTTGTAATAAGTATTCTACCATATCAGCTTTTGACTGATGTCTATGATGGCGTTATACTGATGTCTATGATGGCTTGTTTATGTTGTTTTCTCATCTCATATACTGAAATAAATGTTTATTAAATGAAATACTATTGCACAAAATTTAATATTCAAATAGTATTATTATTTAATTAAATATTTTATTTCACATTTCTCATACACAATTCAATATATTACACTATCAGTTTTACATTGTCACCTCGCTATAACACTCATTACCTCGCTACAACACTCAACACAATTAGTTATACATTACATTGAGCGCCTCAATACGCACCTCCTCCAACTGGTCCACAGTGTAACACTTTCGATTCTCCTTATAGATTTTATGCTCCAATCGATTGACGAAGCAAGAGCATGAGCTGCTAGGTGGAGGAGCAATTCGATTAATCAGATAGTAGATGCATCTTTCTAATCAGTTCTCTAAGTAAGTTCAAATACAAAACATGTTAAAAAGATCATTTTTCAATTAAATAAACAAAAAGATAATTAAAAGAGATCAAATCACTCAAAATTAGTTCAACCTCAAGTGGGAATTAAATGTTTGCATGTCAAATGCATGTTTTTTGTGACTATTAACACCAATCAATCTCAGAAATGTTGAATCAGGTTATATTCTGAATATTTTAGCTATATGTGTTTCGTGGAAAGGTTCAAGCATGCCGAGTTTTAACAAAACTATACACAATAAACTAGAAGTTAATGAGAATGTAAACCTTAGGTTCATCTAGAGGATCATATTGAATAATCCAATCCTGTAGAGAAAACAAAGTTTAAAATATAAGAATTGGCCAATCACATTTTCAAATTGAACTAATATGTATAATGAATTGAATACGAACCTCAGATGAAATATCGAGACCACAAGCAGAAGCATCTGTACATAGTAAAACACCCTTCTCTACTTTGCAAAAATCAGAGAAGGTGGAAGTTATTGTTTGTTGCTTTTGTTTTCCATGAATATCATAGTAGTCAATTTGAATGTATTTGAGAAGGTTAGAATGGAATTTGACGGAGTTAGAGGATGAAAGGAAAACCATAATCTTCTTGGATTGATTTCTCTTCAAAAAGGAATGATGAACAAGAAACCTCTTTTTACTAGGGACAATACAATGTCCTAGTTGCAATCCTTAAACTGCTACTGATCTAATAAAACAGCCAGACTCCATAAATTCAGTAAGGTTTACAAGTACGTAGGAAGTGGCTTACATACTTATTTGAGCTTGTGCGCCCCTTCTCTCTCTGTATGGGGAAACCGGAAATGGATACCACTAAACTCAAACTATATGAAAATTTCCTAAAAGACAATAATAATCTATCATCCAACTTGCATTAGATAGAAATATACAATGAAATCAGCTCTCTACTAAGCTGATCTTTGAGCAATCAATAGAACTTATAACAAGAAGTGTTCATTAAATTGACATCAGACATATGTAAAATATATTGTAATAGAAAATGGTTGCCCACATGGTTCTAGCATCGGATGTACAGAAGAGTATCATAAGTTTGATTTGAAAATACTAGAACAGTAGTTGGAAAGAAGTAAATATAAATTAATCCCAGAACCACCAGGCATGCGATCAATTACTCACAAATCCATCATGTAGAAATAGAAATAAAATACTCAATATCAAGAAGCTGCAAATGATTGAAAAGAGTGTCATGGAAAATTACTACTCAATATCATGAAGCTGTAAATGATTGAATAGTGGATTAAAATTGGGGAGAAAGGGAACAAATTAAGATGAACTTATGGTAGTTTCTCAACTCTAGATTGTAGGGGACGCATTGGTGGTTTTTGGGTGTAATCGCCGATGATGATGAAGTGAATCGTGTGTTCATATGTAATCGCCAGAGAGCAAGTTTGTGGTTGATTCTTTGAAGATGAGATTGGATGCTGTGGTCGAAGAGCATTAGAAGCTGTGTAGCCATGGATTTAAAAAAAATTGGCAAAGACCTAAATTCTGATTTGAAAAAAAAAAACAACAAGAAATACACGAAGGGGTGAAAAGTGAAGCGGCGGTACTGAAACGTGAAGAGGGGAACTGGTGATGACGTAGAAGAGGCTGATTGGAGGGTTTTGATGGTTGCGGATTATAGAAGTGATCAACGGCCAGATACAGCCAATTATGGGGGTACGAATTGACAAAGAGACCTTTAACATCACGCAAGAAGCTGATGTAAATTATCATAAAAACTAATGTTAAAGAACAATTCAATTTATTTATTAATGTAAGAATTTTTTTCTAATTTGTATTTTGCTAAGAAACAAGATATACCGTTTTTGGGGCACTGCCTCGCACCCCGCCAGGGGCGCTGTCCCTTGGACCCCTGCGACCTGACTGGGAAGGACGACCCCCGTCCGGGACGTCAGTCGTAATGGACAACAACTATTTAATAATTTTTGGGTACATTCCATTTGAGCAATAGTACTTAATTTTACTATAAAATATAATTAATAAATATTAATTATGATTAATAAATATTAACTATAATACTAAAAAATATTAACTATAATTTACTAATTATAATACTGACTATAATTAATAAATATTAACTATAATTACTAAAAAATATTAACTATAATTTACTAATTATAATATACTTAATAAATATTAACTATATTACTAAAAAATATTTACTATAAAATATAATTAATGTTAAGCACATTTCAATTTATTTATTAATGTAAGATATAATTTTACTATAAAATATAATTAATAAATATTAACTATAATTAATAAATATTAACTATAATTAGTAAAATTATTAACTACAATTTACTAATTATAATATCAACTATAATTAATAAATATTAACTATAATTACTAAAAAAATATTAACTATCATTTACTAATTATAACATAAATAATAAACATTAACTATAATTAATAAATATTAACTATAATTACTAATAAATATTTACTATAAAATATAGTTAACAAATATTAACTATAATTTACTGATTATTAATCATTAACAATAATTCATTTAGCAAGTGATGTAATAGACAACAACATCACTTTAAAAGTTGTCGTTCAACAAGTGATGTAATTGCCAAGCGACCTAAGTTCAATTTTTTAAAAGTGTATTTAAGACATTAGTCGTTCAATAAATCGATGTTTGAGAAACCAATAACATCACTTTAAAAATTAGCGATGTTAAAAAGATGTTTTGACATCGGCTGAATTTACGACGATGTTAAAACTGTGATGTCTATTCTACTTTTTCTTCTAGTGATAACCTTGCTGATGCAAGTTATGGTAGGTTATTGACTTTTAGAACCCATCATTTTTCAATCTGTCCAAGATCCCCTCATTTGATTAGTTCATTCATTTTCAGTGTGTACATTTGCCATCAAATTCTTGTTTCTTTTTAACTTTTGTTTATGCTCAAAATGACCTTTCTTTGAGGCAGGGTATTCTTTCAAATCTTAATAACATTCATACATCATCAGATCCTTGGATTGTTGGTGGTAATTTTAACTAAATGTATTCTTGTCTTTAAAAATATGGTGGTTGTTCTTTATTAACCAGAGATATTGCTTCTTTAAATCAAGCTTTAATTTTTTTCAAGTCTTGTTCCTGTTAATATCTTTGGTTTTGATTTTACATGGTCAAAAGGAGTAAAATTGGCTATCCAACTCTTTGCAAATTCAATCATGTCTATCCACTTCCTAAATCTCTGGCCTAAAGCCTTCTATCAAATACTTCCTTCATCTTTATTAGATTATAGTCCTTTACTTTTTCAACGGGGAAATGATGATGTCTTTGGTACGAGTAAATGTACTTTTTAATTTTTTTAATTTTTGGATTAAAGATGTGGATTTTTCTAACATTTTATTGCAGATTTGGTCAGAGAAATTTTTTTCTAATCCATTATTACCACTTTTGAACAAAATGAAGGCTCTCAAAGTTCAACTTAATGTTTGGTCATCAACTAAGTTTGGAAAAGCATCTAAGCATTCTACTGTAATTAGGAATGAGCTTATGCAGGTTTAGGAGGCTATGAATAAAAATCCTGGTGAAATGATTTTGTGTAGTGTGGAGCTTGAATTGAGGAATAAATTAGAGTACACTTTGAATGTCGAGATTCATGCCTTAAAGTAGCAGGCTGTAACACCCCATGGCCATTAATGTCACTCACAAAGGGAATGCATTAATGTCATGAAGCGTTATAGTAGTATAGAACAGATAAATTACAAGAGTAAATAAATAAAACACAGCGGAAGATAAAACTTATTTCATAACACCATAACTTCAAAACAAGCTTACATAAGTAGTCTCCAAAACCATTACAATAGGATCAATTGTCTTTTCCAAAAACTTCAAAGTACATAAATAAGCAAATACTTAAATAACATAAATGCATAAATCCCCACTGAGAATAAGCAAAGCCATAAAGATGAGAGAGTCCGAAGCGATACATCTACTCTTTTCAAGCAACTGAAAGAAATCGGCACTAAGCTGTAGTATTCCCTCCTTGCAAACCTGAGGGGGGGGGGAAGGAAAGAAAAGAGGTGGAAACAAAACGGGTCAGACATAAAGTCTGGCGAGTCTAGTAATTTTAACAAATAATAGGTAAGGTAAATGATCAAGACATAAATAGGCATCATGATATGGCTGTAACATAGATAAGGTAGATAAAAAGGATGGACAAGATGATTCTGTTCCTAAGTACTAAGACAATCCTACACCTTGGCTAAGCGAACAACCCTCCAAGTACTAACCCCAAAGACCGAAGTCAACATCAGACTAGCACCCAAAGGACTATCCAACTCAACCAACATGTATTTCGTTACACCGCACTTTTGCTAAGTTACACCACATTACTTAATTACTCCACACATCTACTAGTCGCTATTTACTAAAGGTTGATCCCTTCCTACTAATTGTACCCACATGACATACTTGGTAGTAATTTGTACCTAGATGCTATCGTAGGTGCCGGCTTACCCCTACCACCGCTAAGGTACCCTTACCCTACCCCCGCTAAGGTACCCTTACCCTACCCATTCGATCCGCTTCCTAAACCCCGTAGGCACCCGTGCTGGCCCCACAGTGGGGTGTATCACTCCCCAAAGTGGCAACCCCGATACCAACATAAAATGCACGGCCATACCTACACGATGCAACAACGTATTACCTACTAGCCCGGACCCATGCACGCACATGAACCCGTTGGATTCGCGTTGCCACCACTATTCATGTTTTGACCTCTTACATTCAAGTCCAGTAAGCGTGCCCCAACCCCGGCCCAGTACCAGGCCCAATTAGATACTCAAACGGGTTACTGGTTGAAACGAGTCCCCCATCCGACACAAGCCTCCCACCTATGCTTGACCCCACTAGGTTTTTCTCCCACTTAACCATTTTAATTTAAATGTTCATGTCTTACACATGATATGGTTAAGTCCATACTTACATGTCATAATTTACATGTCTTATCTTATACCGGTTAAGTCCATATTTACATGTCATAATTTACATGTCACCTCACTTAACCCTCTAACCATACCCATGTCTTATTATGGTTCGTATTCCTTAATTCATTCCTTATGACGAACGGTGCATGACCTCCCACATTAGACCGAACGCTTTGTGGCCGCTGGATTTGTCGGGCGGTTCCGGGCAGTCTTACGCCACAAATCATGTCTAACCTCGTGTCATTAACCGTTGCGCCTGCAATTCATTCCTTTGACCTCTCACATTAGACGTCCAATTGTGGCAGCTGGATTTGCCGGGCGGTTCCGGGAAGTCTTACGCCACAATTGCGCCTAACCTCATGTCAAAGGTTTACTAATAATCGTATTTCACCCATACCCAATTTTCATGCCATGTATATCCAATTAAACATATAATCATATTTATAATATTTCCCATTCCAAATTGTCACTAATTACATATTAATTAGCCTCAATTACAAATTCACAATTATAGGCAATTTCATCAATTCCATGTAATTCATACCCAAATATGCCAATTTCATGTATTATCCAGTTATCCAAAATGTCCAATAATATCCAATTTTCCATATTTCACATATTCCCCTTGTTCCCATGTATTCGCATTCGCGCGTATTTTTAACATAGGCTCGAAGGTAGCCTAGATCCAAAATAAAAGGAATATGGATTAGAAGAGAGAATCAAATCATAGAAAATTGGAATTAACACAACATCATGAAATAAAGGGGCATACAAACTGGCATAGAGGCATAATGATAGATTCAACATGAATAAACTGATAAAGGTATGAACTTTACATAGAAACATAGGCATATGATGACATGAATCAAAAAGGTGAAGATTTGGATGAGATTTAAATTACATACATACATATGAATCCTCTTTACAACTTCATCATGTTACTTTTAATCCCATTATATTGTGAAAATCACCGTACTCGCCTTTCGTGGTTAAAGAATAGAATTATGCACTGAAATTGGTGTAGAAACGTTGCGGTGTTGTTGATTTATCTTCTTGAATTGTTGTAGAAGCTCTAATATTTAATTTGAGTTGAAGTTGAATACTTGAGATTTGATTTAAAGGCGGCGGCTAGGGTTTAAGAGAGAGTTTGACCGCATAATGGTGTCATAGATAATATTTATGAATTAGGGTTAGGTCTTAGGGTGTATATATAGGATTAGGAAGTTATTTAGGACCACTAGATTAACCCTGAACCATGAGAACCAATCAGATGCCAAATCTTTCTTTGAGCGAATTGGCCCACGGGTTGACAGCCAAACACCCTGGATCAACCCCTAGTCGACCTAGAGGGGCTCGGGTAGACCTCAGAAATGGGCCGGTTCAGTTATTCCCCTTCCCAATTCGCTGTTTTGAACTCTTTTGCATATTTATATATTTAATTATATATATATATATATCTATATATATACTTCCCTCATATGCATACAAACTTCAAGGCTTAATAACATCTTCGTAAGTCCGTTTTGTGCAAACCAAATGTCTATCTTGACCCAAAATGTTAAAACGAACATAATAGCGCAACCCATTTCACTTAATTCTTTTCTAAAAATTAAGTATACTTTAATTTGTGAATTTTAATGTATAAAATTACGGTGTGTTACACAGGCTCTCATTAGGAGGGAGGTGGATGCTAATAGGAATACTAAGTACTACCATAACTTTATAAAGATTAAAAAAGCCAGAGAACTAATGTTCATGATAAGGGATATGAATGGTAATATTTAGTCTTCTGAGATTGGGATTAATGATGCAATTGTAAAATATTTCACTTCTATCTTAGCTCCTATAAGTGAATTTAGATCTGATGTTCCTCCTCTCTTGAGTATTAATCTGCCTATCATGTCACTACAACAATCTGATAATATTATTATGCAAATATCTGGAGATGAGATTAAATCTGCTATGTTTAGTCTGGATGCCTCAAGTTGTGGAGGTCCTGATGGATGTAATGCGTTTTTTATTCAAAAATGTTGGTTCACTATTGGTGATGAGGTAACAAAAGCCACCCAATATTTTTTCATGCAAAATGAATTGCCTTCTGGTCTTTCTGCTATAGCTACCTCTCTAATTCCAAAAATTGATAATCCATCACCAGTTTTTGAATTTAGGCCCATTTCATGTTGTAACATTGTTTATAAGGTCATATGAAAGATTTTGGCAATCAGATTGCAAAAGGTTCTACCTTCTGTCATTTCTGAAAATAAAGCTACATATATTAGAGGCAGATCCATTGGTGATAATATTTTGATAACTCAAGAGTTACTGCAAGGTTATAACAGGCAGAATATTTCACTTCGGTGCATGCTGAAATTGGATATAACTAAAAGCTTTTGATTCGGTTTCGTAAAGTGCTATAATTATTTTTATATCCAAAATGAATTTTCCAGTGCCTTTTCTAACATGGATATATAGATGTATATCATCTCCTTGCTTTTCTATTTCTAGAAATGGTGGCTTGCATGGGTATTTTAAAGGGAGACAAGATGGTAGATAAGGAGTTCCAAATTTTGCTTATCTTATCATTGTAATGGAGTTGCTTAATTCGTTATTGATTGAACATGTCCAAAAGAAGGAATTGGAGTTGCATCCGAAATGTAAGAATCCTCTGATAACACATCACCTTTTTGCTGATGACCTTATAATATTTACTAAGCTAACTCTTTCTAATATTCAAAGTATCGTGTCAACCATTAATTTCTTCTATAAAATAACTGGGATAAGCATTAGCATTTATAAATCATCAATTATGATTGTTGGGCTTCATGATGATAGGGAGAAGAAATCATTATGTCTTCTGCTCTTAAGTAATTGCATAGGAATGCTACCTATTTGGGTTTGCTACATATATTCTCTAGAGTCACAAAACAGATGTGTGTACCATTATTCAAGAAAATAATTGGAAAATTGCAGTAGTGGCCTAGCTGTAAGATATCTCAGGCAGGAAGACTAACTATAATTCAATCTGTTGCTACTGCTATGACAACCTATTGGTTATGACATTATATCTTGCATGTTATGCTAATTAAGATGGTTAGTAGCACATTTAATAAGTTCTTATGGCATGGGGATCCATTTAGCAAGAAATTGATACCCATTTCTTACTAAAAACTCTATGACGATAAGATGAATGGTGATTTGGGTATTACAAACTTGTATTTGTGGAATAAGGCGGTTATCTCAGTATATATAGATAAGCTCTTTAGTGGTGATAAGAGCTTATCGACGAGGTGGATTCAACATAATCTAATAGGTAGAAAAGACTTCTGGTTAATGCAAAACCCTCAAATTTGTAGCTGGAGTTGGAGATGTATTATGAAACTCAGAGATACCTTCTTGCCTTTTGTTTAGCTTAATTGTAAATATACTAGAAATATTTCATTTTGGAATTTCCCTTGGTTAAGGCAAGGACTGGTTTTGTGTAAAACTGTTGGTTATAATGTGAGATCAAACAGTGGTATACCTGATTTTGCTATAGTGGATGATTACTTTCATGATTGTGAATTAACTCTACCCTATTCTAGTTCAGCTTCTCTAAGTCAAGAATGGAGTGATATTTCAAAGTCAGCTATGCTAAATGGTGATACTACTATCCTTTAGAATGGTAAAAAACACTCAGTCAAGTTTGTTTATGAACTTTTAAAGCAGGAAATGCAGAGTTTGTCATGGGCATCAAGGATTTGGAATTTGGGAAGCTCAGCCAAGAAGAATTTTTTGCTATGTAAAGTCATGGCTAATGCATTAAATACCAAGCCTTAGAATTATTTAGTTGGTTTGATGCTTGATAATACTTGTGTTTTCTGTAATGCTGAGCCAAAAACTAATGTACATTTTTTTTTGAATGCACATTTGTGTACCAGATTTGGTCGAGAATACTTACTAATGGTAGCTTTAGCTTTCATAGGCCATCTAACTCAAGTTGTATTGAATGGTTCAGTAGTTTTAGAGCAACCAGATGGAAGAATGAAAAGACTAAGTCGCTGTTTAAGACTTTGAAATGTTTTACTCATGAAATTTGGACTAAGAGGAATAACAGAGTTATTGGTATTGGGCATTTAAACTCTAATCAGCTATATGCATCTATACATAGAGGAATAATGAGAGATATACAAGTGCATGGAATATGATTTGCCTATTTTCATGCTGTATTGTTTTGCAACTGCTGTGTAATTTTGGTTTTGAGTTTTTACTATAATTTAGGTTATTCGAGGTGGAGGATTTTTTATGTATTTGGGATATAGTCTTGTATATGTTGTATAGCCTTGGATTCTCTTGTAAATTTTGTTTTGTGTAAATATTTTTTTTCTGCTTGCCTTTCTAAAAAAATCAACGAATATCATAGTTATGCATGCTAAATTCAGCGAGTTTAATTGTTTGTTATTGTTATGATACATTAGGCACTTACGCCTTAAATTTAGCCCTTTACGCTAAATTTACTGATTTTTTTTTCAAAAGAGATATAATCAAATAAAGCTCTACATGTGAACACTGCTAAAAAGGACGCTAAAAAGCCTTGATTTAGCGGATGTAGCAGAAAATAGCGAGCTAAAAGCGGATCTACTGTTCATCAACGCTAAATTGAAGTAGCGTAGTAGCTGAAGAGAGCTATGGGTTATAGCGGGGATATTGCAAGAGCTTTAGTAGGGATTTAACTGCATAATCTTGAACTTTATTCCTAACATCAGACCACACACAACCTTTCTAGAGTGCATTCCAATAAGTCCATACGTTTATAGCCATGTATATCTATTTTAGTTTAGTGAATGCTCTAGGAATTTTGCTTAAAACTCTATAGGAAATGTCCACATTTCCATATTCACATAGGTGAGTCTATCAAGAGTACTGCTGAAGGTAGGTACTCCACTCCAAATATAGTATAGATTTCATTAAGATTTCTACTAACTCATCCTCTAATCGCTTCAGGAATATATGCTTCTTAATATAAAAATAATATATTCAACTAGTATCACTTCACAACTTGTTCTTACATATTAAACCTAGTTCTTGGAATCTCCAGTCATTGGATCAGGTTACCATTATGCTTGACTCAACAGTCTAATGGCATAGTCTCATTCTTTTAGAAGTATTAAAGATATTCTCTTTGGCTAGTCCTTTCATCAAAAGATCTGCCAACTTATCATCACTGCGTATGTGATTCACTCTAACAGTACCCGAGGAGAGTAACTCTCTAAAAATATTGTGCTTATGACGTATCTATCGTCTCTTACCATTGTAATAACTTTTTTATTTTTTGCGATAGCCACGATACTATTGCAATAGATCAGCATAGCTGGTATCGGTTTTTTCCATAAAGGAGTCTTAGCTAGCAGATTTCTCAAGTGCTCTACTTCTTCACTAGTTGTGGCTGGTGCTACCATGTTAGATTCTGTAATAGACTGAGCCAAAATAATCTGTTTCTCGGATTTGCAAAAAACGGTTCTCCTATTAATGCAAAGAAATAACCATTGGTTGCTTTTGAATCATCAGGTAAAGTATTCCAATCTACATCGAAGTATCCTTCAAGAACAGCTGAAACTTTCCATAATGTAACTCAAGGTCCATGTTTCGTTTTAGGTATTTCATGACCCTCTCAATAGCGTGCTAGTGCTCTATACAAGGTCTACTGTTAAAACTGCATAATAATCCCACGACTTAGGCAATGTCAAGTCTAGTACAATCAGTGGCATATAGAAGGCTTCCAATGATGCTCTCATAATCATAGTGTCTTACACGATCACTAGTGAAATAGATTTTCACTAGGATCATATGGTGTACATGCACGTTTATAGTCAAAGTAATTGTATTTCTTTAGAATCTTTTAAAAATAGTGAAATTGATCCAAAGAAAGTCCCTTTTCGGCCTAGCAATCTTAATACCAAGGATTACACTCGCCTCACCTAGATCTTTCATATCAAAATTGGCACTTAGCAAGGATTTAACAGTATTTATGCATGAATGGTTAACCCAAAAATAAGTAGGTTATTTACATATAGACATACGATAGTACAAATTTCATTCTCAGATATATAATAAATGCGTTTGTCACTTTCATTAACTTTAAAACCATGTAAGATTACTAAGTTATCAAGTTTTTCATGTAATTGCTTAGGTGCTTGTTTAAACCATATAATGATTTACCTAATTTGCAAAATTTATATTATTAACCATGAACTACGTACAAATCCATCCAGTTGGTCCATAAAAATTCTCTCTTCTAATTCACTATTGAAAAATTAAGTTTTAGCATCCATTTGGTGTATTATTAAGTTATGAATAGATGCAAGTGAAATTAGTACTCCAACGGATGTAATTTTAGTTATAGGTGAAAAGTGTTAAGAAAGACTACATTTTCTATTACTTAAATCCTTTGGCTACCAAGCAGACTTTATATTTATCTACTGTGCCATCAGGTTTTAATTTCTTTTTAACTACCGATTTATAGCCTATAGACTTACAATCAGGTGGTAAGTCCGCTAGTGTCAAGTCTTATTAGATTCCAAAGAATCCATCTCATCATTTATAGCCTCTTGAAAAAATCGGCATCTAAGGAAGATAAGGCCTCTTGAAGGTCTAAGGGATCCTCCTATATAGTAAATGCACAAAAATCTGAACCAAAATCTTTTGTTGTTCTTATCTTTTACTTCTTCTAGGTTCATTTTTAGAATATTGATTATGTTTTGTTCTAGTGGGCATAGAGTTACTTGATGTGCCCCCACTATTCCTTAATTTAAAAGGAAATTTTGACTTATAAAAATCAATAACCTTAGATTCAATTATATTATGTGTATTGTGGTCATAAATCCTGTCTGCTTTGATACTAATAGCATAGCCAATAAATACACGTTCATAGGATCTACATGCTAATTGTATTCTCTTAGGATCCGAAATACATACATATGCCAAACATCCCCGAGTTCTAAAATAGGACACATTGGGTTTATAATTTTTCAAAAGATCAAAAGAAGAAATTTTACTTTTTGGTTTGGGGATTGTATTTAATACATAACATACAATTAATAATATATCCTCTCATCCATTTCTTACTACACCCAAATTTAATAAAATGGCTACAACTAATTCGTTAAAAGGTCCTATTTTTTCTTAAAGCTTTACCATTTATTTCAGATGAATAAGGAGCGGTTCTCTCACGAGTTATACCATGTAGTTTATAAAAGTCAAGAAATGAACTAAATTCATATTCTGTTCCTCTATCACTATGAAGTCTTTTTTATTTTCTTGTTAGAATGATTCTCAATTTCAGTTTTGGATTATTTAAGCATGTTAAATACATCACTTTTATCATTCATATGACGTACATAAGTAAAATCAGAACCATTCATCAATAAAAATGATAAAATTGCAGTGTCCATGTCTAGTCAAGGTGCCATCAAGTTCACATATATCCGAATGAACTAAATCTAGAGATTTGGAAATTCTATCAATTGATTTATGTGGTTTCTTAGTGATTTTAGCTTGCGTACAAAATTCACATTTATCAAAATCAGTTTATGACATTTTAGGAATTAGATATAAGGTTCTCAAGATGAATTATACATTTGGATGTAGTAAGAAATCCTTCTTCTAGACATTGTATAATTAGATGGAGAATTCCTGGAAACTAATATTGTTTCCGATGTGGTGATGTGAGCCATTTAGCAAAAGATTGAAGGTATTTGATTCGTTGTTTTTATTGCGGTAGATATGGTCATCGGAAGAATAAGTGTTCGGTTCTTTATAGAGGCAAATCGGATTTTGATTTAATGCTTTTCAACTGTTCGAGTCTTTGCCAAAAATTAATTTCTTTCTTGAATATATATGAAATGGCAAAGTTGAATCAGAAAAACGAGGGAGCATATTTGTTACTCTTGATGGGCTGGCACGTCGAGGGCCTTGTGGACGGAATCATGTGGCGGAAGAGAGAAACAGCGAATGCAAGATCAGGTATATACCCTCCTTTACCACATCCGTTGGATAAGAAAGAACATGCTTTTGATTTTTGTATCAATTTCCTGAAATTGAGAGGTATTTTTTCTGATGCGGTATCCAAGAACAAGAGGAAGGGTATATTACTGTTGAATGAGATTTTGGAGCACTTTGACATAATCAACTCTGTTGTTAATTGTAAACCTGTTGTAGCAGATTTTCATATTATTTCAAAATGTGGCAAAGGGTTTGTGAGGAGTTCTGATGGGAACAGTAAACCATGTGTTGATTAGTTTCAGTTAGGTTTGAATTTTGGAGCTGAGTTTGTATCGTGTAGAGGGTTAGCTGATGATTGCAGAATTGTTGAGGAGGAGTTGATGGTTTTAGTAGAGAGTGGTATTGTCATACAGCTGTTTGATTCGATGCTACCTGATCCATGTGTTCAGGGTTTCCTAGACCATTTTAAGCTGTTGTTGTCTTCTAATGTTGAGGGTAATGAGGGGTTGAGTGTTAGAATGAGGAAGGAATTAATGACATGTATTGACTGAGTGGATATGCAAAAAGTCGAAATGGACAACCATTCTGTTTTTTCTCTCCATGTAGCAAAATCAGTTATATTGAGGATGATGGTGTTGGGTGGAGGGTGGCTGAAGACATAAGTCTCTTTAACAGCTTTGAGTTACTGGAGGTTCCTGGAGATGGTGACGAGTACATCGCGGACAATGATGATATTTAAATTAGTTCACTGGAAAAGGGGTTTAGATCTGGGTCATATTCGGTAGGTGTTGGGCGAGATAATCATGGGAATGTTGTAGAGTGTTTTGTTTCATCTAAGAAGAAGGACAAATATTCTATTTTTGATTTAGATAAGAAAGTGCCTGCAGTGGTTAATAGAGTGGATATTACTAGTGATGCAAAGACCAATGAGTCAAGAAAAGCTTTGTGTGACCAAGTTGGATTGTCTAACAGGGTTCCAACTATTTGTCATGCAGATACAAAAGGAAAGGTTGGGTCGGGATCCAGGGTAATCTCAAGTTTCAGTGGTTATAATCAGGGGAAGTTTTTGCTGTCATTTGCAGGTCTATTGTCTTCGGAATATAAGAGTTATAAAGGAGAAGAGAGTAAATCTGGTTTCAGGCTAAAACGTAGGTTGGCTTGTAATAATTGGGATATACTTGGCGTTGTAAATGAAAGAATTTTGGATAGTAATACTTTATGTCATCAGATGGTTTTAGGTAGTAAGGTTGTTAGGCTGGAAAAGGTTCGGAGTAGGGTTGTTGGAGGTTCTGTCAGTTCTGATGCTGGTATGTTAGGAGTGTGGGATAGTGGAGAATTATCATAGCAGTATTTAATGGTTGATGAGTTGTTATGTGATACTTTTTTGGGTCGGAGCAGTTGTAAGTTCAAGTTGGATAATTTTGGTTACACAGTTTTTTCGGGTAATATGGGATTGAGAATTTCAATGCAGTTGAGTCTTTTGGTTATGTTTCTCAGTCGTGTAGTGAGAGGATTGGGCCAAAGTTGGATTCACTTAAAAAGGTTGGAGTCACTGAATTGGTGGATATGGTAGAGGATAGAAGCGAGCAGACTCTTATTTGTGATGTGGGCACTACATCGACTAGGAGGAGAAGACGATCAAAGGGGACACCCTGTACTGGATTGGTCCGTTGCAGTGCGAGGATTAGGGCTAACGCCTCATCTTATGATGGTAGGTTGCCGAATTCGAGCACTAGTAGTAGCACTTCGAATTTGGGCTCAGGTTTGCCTTCTGTTTTTGGTAGTGATTATTCGCTATTTGCTTTGGGTAGCCTTTCTACAAGTCAGCATTATCAGCTTGCCAAGGATACAACTTTTATTTTTACTAATATTGAGCTAGACGAGAGTTCATTAGAAGTAGAGAATTAGAGAGAGTTATTTCTTATAGATGTTGAGACTACTTAGCTGGAATATTAGGGGTCTTAATAAGCCTAAAAAATGTGTTAAAATTAGATCTTTTTTTAAAGATTATCATATTGATATTGCATTGCTGCAGGAAACAAAAATTGATAACCCTGATTTAAGTTTTTATATGAGATTAGGTGGGAATCATTTTCGTAATTGGGCGTGTCTTCCAACCATTGGGAGTGCCGGCGGAGTGAAGATAGGTTGGAGAGATAACCAATTTAGGCTTACTCAGGAGATTCCAAAAATGTATTCTCTGCATATCATGTTAGCCTCCCTAATAGACAATAAAATTTTGGGTATTACTAATTTATACGGGCCTCACACAAAAATAAAGAGGAGAATTTTGTGGGATGAATGTACCGTTTTCAGAAATCTTGTCCCAAATCAATGGATTGTGGGGGGAGATTTCAATGTGACTAGGTTTTTGGGTGAGAGATCGCCTAGAGAAGGTGATTTTTCGGATATGGAGGAATTGAACGATTTTATATTTGATAATAATTTGATTGAAATTCCTATGAATAATAGATCGTTTACATGGTCTAATGTGAGAGATATTCCATCTTTTGCTCTATTAGACAGATTTTTTTATTAGTAATGGGGTTGAAGATAGGTACTCTATTTGTAGGGTTAAAGGTTTGCCTTTCTTATATTCACATCATTGTCTCATCATACTTTCTTGTGATTCGAACATAACCATTAGCAATAGTTTCAAATTTGAAAAAATGTGGCTGTTGGATTCTAGTTTTTCTAATTTAGTTACTTTCAAATAGAATTCCTTGTTTTATTTTAATAATATGTATAATGGTTACTCCGTTAAGGCTTTTTTCGCGAAAATTAGAAAACTCAGATTCTTCCTTAAGCGTTGGAATAAGTATATTTTTGGTAGTGTTAGAAAAGACAAGATTATGTGTGAGATGTTAGATTTAGATAAGATTAGTGAGGCCAGGATTCTAAATTCCTATGAGAAGGATCAACTTTGCAGCCTTAGGAATGATCTTAAGTTGATATTGGAAAAAGAGGAGGTCATGTGGAAGCAAAGGGCTCGTGTACAATGGATCAAGGGAGGGGATAATAATACGAAAATTTTCCATCGTGTGGTAACAAGAGAAGGCATAATAATATGATTCATTCTATTTTTGTTAATGATGTGGAATTGTGTGTTCAAAAAGATTAAATGAGGCTTTTACTAGTTATTATAAACAGATTTTAGGATCTCAGATTAAGAGGAGGATCAATGTTAGTTGGAATGACATTTATCCTTCGTATTCTAAGATTGATTTAGTAGAGTTAGATAAGCCTTTCTCAGAGTAGGAGATTCGGAAGGCTATCAATGATACGCCTAGTGACAAAGCTCTAGTCCAGATGGTTTTTCTATTCTATTTTATAAACAATTTTGGGATATTTTGAAATTTGATATTATTAACTTATTTAATGACTTTTATAATGGGAATTTACAGTTAGGTAGTTTTAACTTCGCAAATGTTATTCTTATTCATAATAAATTATGTACTAATGCTTTAAAAGATTTTAGGCCTATATCCCTAATCAACTATTGTGTTAAAATTATTACTAAGGTACTAGCTAATAGACTTAGTGTAAAGATGAATGATCTACTTGATTGTTCCCAAACTACCTTTATAAAAGGCAAGAACATAATTGATGGGGTGGCTGCTGTTTAAGAATATATAAATGTTTATCGTAAAAATAATTTTTCTTGTGCTATGTGACGACCGCCCACAGCCCCCGCGCTAAACAAGAGGAATAATGCGCTGAAAGGTGTGTCAGGCAGCTATGGACGATCATCGGAGTAGGTAAACACATCGGAACCTGTCATAAATCTTACAGCGCAAGGATAAAATATAATAGAGCATATACAACAGGTAATAATAGTGAAATCCAATTGCACAGAAACTGAAAACTCTTGACAAAACCAGTAGAAAGATCCATACAACTTAGGATAATATTTCTGTACAAAGGTCCTCACTACATCCCTCAGAGCATATAGTATTAGCGGAAACAGAAAATACTAGATAGTAATAAACTGGTACGTGAGCCTCCTGCTCGTCATCGATCAGCATTTTCGTCCTCACTAAAGCATCACCTGCTACTCGCCCATCCACAACCGGATGAACAGCCTAAGGTAATAAGAGGAAACATAAAACCTTGAGTGAGACAACAGTCTTAGTTAGCGATAAAACAGCTAACAAACTTCATCAATAAAGTATCTGTTACTTATACTGAAAAGCAGACACCAGATCATTATTTGAGTTACACGTGTCCTCAACGTCTTCTGTTCCGTTGCATTTTCATTCACTTCCATTTTGGCGCAACTGTTATCTTCCCTAATTCTTACACCTCTTCTTTCTAAACATTGATCGTTCTCGTTACATGTTTCCAATTCAATTTTGAAAGCAGAAAGTTAAAAATCACGCTCTGTTCTCTATTATCCTTAGTGCTGGATTATTGGTTTCACTGCTTGGCTTAAAAAATGGTGATTCCCCTTTTCATTACTTTCAGTTCCTATTTTCCAAAATTTTCAACTACCACTCTTATCTGTTACAAATCTATTGATTTTCGAGAAGACGCATGGTTTATATTTGGATTGACTGATATCTGTACAATCAGATGAATCTTACGGGGATTCCGTTCTATTTATCTTATATAGTTTCGTTCCCTTTCGTTTGGCCGCAATTGTTATCTTTCCAAATTCTAACGTCTCTTCTTTCTAAACATCGATCATTCCTCTTCATATGTTCCCACTTCGATTTTGAAACGAGAAAGTTAAAAACCACGGTCTATTATCAATTACCCTCACTGCTGGATTATCAGTTTCATGGTTTAGCTTAGAAAATGGTGATTCCCCTTTTCCTTAGTTTCAGTTCCAATTTTGCAAGTGTTTTAACTATCACTTCTCAACTATTATCAATCTTCTGATTTTCGAGACGATGAGTGTTTTAGATCTGGATCGGTTGATATCTGTACGATCAGAGAAATCTTAGAGGAAACAAGTATATCAACCGATCAGTCAATCTATTAACATCCCAGTTATTGCTCTTCACCTCCCAGTAAAAAATTAAAATTAGTATTTCCAAGTATACCCTTTAACAATTAATTAGATAACTTGCTTAATTTATCTACTCATCTTTCATCATCATCTCAAATTTTTACCTACTGAAATTGGGTTAAGAATCAATACATTTGAATATAAATCCAGAAAACTGCATCATTTTCCCAAATTATTCTCTACAAAACCCTTTATTTTGAAGGAAAAAAAATTTAAAAGAGAAACAAAATCAAAGGATGATGATTAATACGAACAATGCAAAAAGGGAAGAAATGAGTAGGAGGCGTGGGTTTGGAATTGCTTGACAGTGGGCAAGACAGAGTGGTGACTGAAAGAAGAGAAGAGTGCTCAGGAGAAGCTTGGGTGGCGTGCATGTCAATGCACACACGCAGAGGGAATTGACTGAAGGAAGGAGAGGTAGAAAGTGTGAATTAGAGAGGGAGCTTAAAGGGATGGTGCATGATATGGTGGATGCTAAGGTAGTGTGGTTTGGGCATAAGAGAGGTTCAATGTGCATGCCATCTAGAACATGCCTGGATGAGGTGATGCGTGAAGTGGAAGAAACCAAGGTAGTATAGTTTGAGTTTATCTGCATGCCAGAAAGCATGTTATCCTAGTCGTATATAATGTTGGAAATAGCAATGAGACTAGAAGAGGGTGTGCTGCATGTAAATTGGTTGGGCGAGGGCGTTGTGCCAGAGCAAGAGCAGTAACGTGAAACACAAAGAAATGGCTTTTTTGGAATAAATGGGGTGCAGAGAGAAATAAATGGGGTGCATGTTTTATTTTAGAAATAGCGGGGGGTAAAGAGCAAAATATGGGGTGGTAATAGACGAACCCGTAAGTTTTTTGTTTCCGTTCCGTTTTTACACGCCAATATGTTAGAAAGTCTTCTATGTATAACAAATTCATGCTCATAATAACTCTTCTTTGCTGCCTATGCTTTTGGTGCTTATTGGGGCTCTTAATGCAATAAGCACGTAAAAAACTTAATCTGTTATAGGCAATGCTACCAACTATAAAAAAAAGGATGGTCCTACTATTATATATTTCAGGCATGCTCAAATTTCATTTCTTACATCGTTTAAGTTAGCTTTCACGTTTATTTCGTACTACATAATTTTATCAACAAATAATATTTTCTTGCTGCTAGACACTGAAAAAAAAAAAGAATCATGTGACAATTGCTTTGGTTCTTCTTATTTCTTGCTCAATTACCCAGCAATATTATTGGTTTTTTTAGTTCATGAGAAATGCATGTTTAAGGTAGGAGATTGAAACTGCACGCCACAATTATGTGACTTAAACTGTATATTCAATGCTTCAGCAATAAGAGTTCCTTGACATGGTGTACATACATATTTACTTAAATTATCCTTTTGTTTTTCTTACACAGTATAATTTTACACAATGACTTTGAATACCTGTTGTTCTAAATAGACACGTAGGAAGCATAATTTACTTGTGCTTGGTTAATTACAAATGGTGATTATGCTGACTAGCTTCATTGTTGGATTATAATATATAATATGAATATCCCTAAATAACGATTTCGAAGCTGCAATTGTCCACTCAGAAAATCAATTACTAAAGGCCTACCTAAATCATGGAAACCTTCCATGTTCTTACTGTATCTGCATATATGACTCCTTATCTTCTGTAATCTCACTTCTCTTGTTATTTTCATCTGTTTCTCTTTTTGGCAATATAATGAAATTAATATGTCTAAGCAATTCATACCACTGCCGACTACCTTTTCTCCTCTCTTTCTTTGACACCGACTCATTGGTTTCACTATTTTTGTTTGATTTGATTTATTTTTTTGGTGCTAGATACAGATTGTGGTTTTCAAGCATAATAGATGATCAGTTGAGGCAATCCTTATTCACGTTGATGCGTTCACATCCAACCATTAATCATAAGGTATGTTTTCTTTGAATGCATAGGCTTGAAATTTGAGATATGAAAAATATGTGCTTACATAAAAATTTCTCCATATTAGTATTACCGCCTAGCAATAGCAATGTATGGAATGCAACTGTATTTCAATGCTAATGATCTTTGAATAACTACAATAGATTTTTCTGTTATGGGATATCATTATCTTATACTACAAATATAGGTTGTTCAATATCTATTAGTTAAATAGGAAAGGAGAAACAACGTTTTATCGATTGACGTGTGTTAGAATATGACGTAGCAAATCAGACACTTAGTGCGTTCCTCACGCTCCCACTTCCCTAACCACACAGATTCTTATTCTAAAATACAACATCCATTACCCATATCTTTTTTCCTGAGCAACTAATCTACTTTGATTTCATCCCAAATCTTATCATTCGCGATCCATTTTTGAGTTGAATCCTCTACACTTAATGTATGGGATACATTTCTTTCATTCTTGCAGCGAGGATTCTTAATGAATGACTAGATTTGTGAAGCTGACTACTACTACAGAAATAAAAGCCTTAAATGTACTACCCATTTATCTTCCACCATTCACTAATTTTCACACTTTTACGTGGTTACTATATGTTCATTCGTTGTATTTTCAAGATCTTTTGTAAAATTACTTGTATACTTCGAAACAAATGCTCAAATTTGGATCTTTATTTAGATTTACTTGAAATTATGGGTCATTTAGTTCGGTGCTTCTTCCGTTTTCTACAGACTTTTGACGTCTGTTATAGTTAACATTACAATGTTCTACGAAGTATGAAGTATCATAACAACCTATTTCCCTATTTATATATGTTAAACTCAAACTTTCGAAAACACCATGTCATGGTATCCTTAATGTTCTGTTAATATTTTTATTACAGCAAATTTGAATATTTTTCTCTAAGCATGTCATAGGTAATCATAATTTTTAAATCATATAGTTTTAAAGGTCATTCAAAGTACAACAAATGGAAATGATGGTAATACCTCATATCACAAGTAAAAGAGTGGATAATAATTATTGAAATTGTGCTTTCTTACCACTAATTATTGTTATACATGATTCCAAGGAGGAATTTGCATTGTGAATATTGATCTCCTTTTTTTTATGCACATATGTCATTATTTTACTGTACGTAGGAATTATGAACACATTTTCACAAGTCCATATTTCATAAACAAAGCTGCATTTTGTTACCTAGCATTAAGTTGTCCGTCAACTAAATTTCAGTTTATAAATCATAGAGATTTAAAGAATTGCGAAACTAATATAGACTTTTGATATATTTTGGAAGCAATCAATAATTATCTTAGTTAATTAACACTAACATGAGTGTGTGTGTGTGTGTGTGTCACTGATAGTAAGATGCTTTTATTCATATATTATATCTGGTACAAAGCCATTAGGAAAATATTATTTCGCATGAATTAGCACATGCATCAATTTTGTATTATGTAGGTTTTTTTTTCTTACTTTCCATTGGATAAAAAAATGATCCATACCAACGTACGGTTGAAATATGTGGTAGAAATATGACTGTCTTTTGTAATTTACAAGATTGCATTTTGTTTTGAAACTTGTTGCCAAATTCATACCCAACAGTAATCTATTACATTATTTATTTTTTATTATATAGCATTATACTTTGATGAGTAGAAAGTTTTCAAATCTAGGTGTTACCTGACTAAATTATGATGTTCCAAGTTGCTTAAAGTTCCATTAAAAATGGAGTAAAAGATATAAATTCGAAAAAAAAGATCCATGTCAATGTGGAAAATTATATTAATCATCTTACATAATTATGTACGTATTCTTGCATTGCATGCATCATCCTTATATTCATGAATTAAGGATGCCACTACAAGGAGCGGTTGGTTTAGCGACGGCAAATAGCCGTCGGCGGCCGTCACTAGCCGTCGCTTTTAGCTGTCGCTAAATAAGTCGTCGCGAACAGGAATAACAACGGCAAGAGCGACGGCTCCATCGTCCATTTAGCAACGGTTTGCAATGGCGAGTTGCCACGTGTTACGATATGTGGCAAATTTTTTTTTTAACCGGGAAGCTGTCGCTAGCCGTCGCAAATCTGAAGTATTTTTTCTGCACACAGCTTCTATTCCTTCCCCTCAATCCACAAAACCAATATCATTCCAAAATCAACCAATATCACTCCAATATAATCAATTCTCACTACCAAAACACATCAACAACACAAAATATCCAAAATATTACTAAATTCATCACAATATCATAACATACCATCGTCATAGATCAAAAAAACAATATCATCGTCACATATTACCGTACCATCATCACATATCATCAAAATAAATCCAACCACACCATACCATCGTCAAATAACATCGCACGTGCATGAAGCATATACAAAACCAAGTATATGTACATACTAAAGCAATAGAACAACCAAACTAATCATCGTCCTCCTCGTCTTCATCCTCTTCTTCTTCACCTTCAGCATCATCATCGTCCTCCCCAAGCATCGTTCCATGCGCCTGATAGAAAGCTGCAATGCGCTCGTCTATCTCCTGCGCCAGTTGGCTTCTTCTCTAATCATTCATCTCTTCCAACTACTGCTGCATCTGAGCTTTTGCCTCCTCATCCATGGACCTCCTATATCCTCGCTGAAAATCAATGGCCTGCAAATAAAGTTCACATTTAAGTTAATAACCTAAATTATGTTCATGACGTTATCATATAAATCTACATGTATATCGCCTAGCATGTAAAAAATTTATAAAGACAACATGGACTTGTAGTATATACATGGACTTTGAAAAATGAGAGAAAATTAGATTAAAAGATGATGTGGCATAGGTTTAACATGTTAAACTTAAAGAATAAAATTAATACGTACTATATTTAATGTTATATTATAAGATAAATGTAATACGTACTTTATTGTTGTCTTTATAATTTTTTACAATTGTATACATACTTTAAATGTAAACTTAAATTAAAAAATGTTTACCTCCTAGTTGCTGAAGCCATATCGCCTATTACGAGTAGGCGGTTTAATAATAGAATCTCATATATGATCGCACTCTGCAACAGTAAGCTCCTCTCGTCCACTGGCCTGAGTCACTCTAGCCGACTCTGCATCATATTTCGCCTACAATACCAATATAATTTAAATACAAATGCCATATAATTTACTTGTATACTGTGATATGAAAGAATATGAAACAATTTAATTATGAATAAACATATTTACCATTACACCCGCAGCCTTGTTGTCCGCCCAATTATATGTCACGTTCCCTTCGTCATCAGTATGCTCCGTCGCATGTGTACGCCTGAAAACCTCTGCCATCGTAGGCTCCCTTTGAAACTTTGTCATCTGAGTATATATACAGTAATAAGATTATTAAAAATAAGAATAAGTTAACGATATGCACTAAATTTTTACATGAACATATGCTAAAAATATTGAAATTTTATATCAATTCTCTCCTATGTTGTTGGAATGATTTCGAGCCACCGCGGTGTAAACCTAGATTCTTTGCTTTATTTGCTTTATTTCTTTTTGCTACTTCCTATTATATTTGATACACGATTAATTAAAAGAATGCAATCAACATAAATGTGAATATTTTCATTATATCTTACTTTGGCTGCTTCCGTATCCCAGTATGCATTAAATCCAGCCCACACATCATCACTCATCCATTGAGGCTTTTTCGAAGATGTCTTTGCTCTTGAAATTGCTTCTCGATGATTCTTTCGCATTTTCATATTCCAGTATGTCAAAAAAAGTTGCATGTCCTACGACTCCACACGTACAACCGCCTGCATATTAAATTTATTTTGAATTATTTACAGTACATTACTTTCAATAATAATATAAAAAAATACTTGCCAGCAAATCGGCTAAAATAGCGTTCTTGATGTGGGGTGGGATACTATCCCAATGCGGCTATGCCCCAGACATCCTGCTCGTGTAAGACTGCCTCGACACCTCTAAAATAAATTCTGATGGCTGGATTTCGAACCCCCTGCGTACATATTTACATAGATATTTCATATATTTTAAATAAACTAAATAGAAATAAATTTGACACTTACCCAGCACTCTTAGGAACAATCTCTGCAACTCGCCGCAAATCAGGCTCGGAGCTACTAGGACCTGCTCCTGGTGTAGGAGATGGTGAAGGAGTCGGTTGTGACGAACTCCTCGATCGTCGTCCACCAGACATATCTGTTACAATCATATAATGCATACAAATAACTTGAATTATTAACATCAGTCATCAGCCATCGAAATTTTGTTAACCGTTTAAACTGAAATAATTTATAAACTAAGCTTTCAAGTTAATTAATTAATTTTAATTCAAATTTAAACAATCACGTTTATTTCATTTTTAGTTAATTATTTAAGTAATTAAATAAAAATATGAAACATGGTCAAACTTAATTTTTAGTTAATAAAGTGTAAATAGTTGAATGAACTATAAAGTAGTTTAATAAAATATGATATAACTTAATATGTAGTTAACTAGCATCAACTATGCACTTTGACTCATATGCATAACATTGATTAACATAAAATCACGAAATATTCAAGTTACTCTCACCAAATACAACACAATCATCCTACAACACATTCATCGTAAGCCTGCATACGTCATAATCATTGTTTTCAACATCCTAAATCCATTACATATGTGACAATCATAGTTTTTTTCCTTTCTAATCAATTACATTTATCCCCAAATCAACTTACAACACAACCATCATCATAAGCATCTCTCAAGACAACCAATTTCATATTCATAAACATTCAATATAACCAATTTCATATTCATAAACATTCAATTTTGCAAACCCATATAAATAAGCAACTAAAGCCTCTAATTAACCGTAATTAAGCATAAATTAGAGTTAGATGACATACCGGAATGATTGAAGAAGCTTGGAATCGAATTTGGAGGTTTGAATCGGATCAGCAAGGGAGGGCGACGGGATGTAGGGTTTGGGAAATGTTTTGGGGAAAAAATAAAATGAGGAAGAAAGGGGCTCGGCAGTTTCTGCAGAACGAGCAACGGCTTGCGACGGCTAGCGACGGCCGCTTTTTTAGCCGTCGCAAGCTGTTGCCCGTGCTCGTCGCTAAACCAAGCCTTTTTAGTAGTGTGTCCATACTTTCAATTTTATTTCTTAGATAAACAAATTTAATTTGAACATATCGAACTTTTACTCAACTGATCCATTATCAATCCATCTATTATAAATTATTTAAATAAAAAAAGAGACACCACACATTTAATTACATTCCACGTGTAAACCCTGTATTTAGCGCATCTTTTATTTATTATGCTTCGCTTCTTATCATCAGTAACTACTTACTTCTTTCGTATTTTCCTAATACTGATTATTTCAAGGTTTTATTGGTTGTTTTGCTGTTATTCTGTTGCGTTTCTTCTACATAACCGTCTCCCTTCTTCCTCTCACTTTCTCCGTTAAAAAATACTCAAATTATCTAATAAATATAACATTTGATATGCCCAATTTGCTCACCATCCTTTGTGTTTTGGGTAACTAACTATTGTATGGTTTGTACATTGGATTATCACTACATACGTTGGGCTGGAATATTAAAAAATTTACTCACTTAATATTGAGCTCTCCTTTACAGGTTTTAATAATATTATTTTATTATTTAAAAGCCTCCTTCAAATGATTTAGAACAATGATAATTTAAATTAGGAACAATTTTGCAGCATGATTGATTATGTTGATTGAATTTAACTTTTAAGTGACTAAATTCAATGACACATCTGCTCTTTAAACCAAAAGCTATAAGTGAAAGCACTCTGAAATTTTGTGAGGTTTGATTGGAAAGTTCAACGACGTAATAAGGCTAAATGTTTTATTTAATTAATTATTTCACATCTCAAGACTAACGAAATTTACAAGAAGGCCTTTAGAATTCACTTAACATGATAGGTTGAACATGTGTAGTGTCCCGTATTTTATGGTATAATAATTAAATTTATTTAATTATTAAATATCAATTTGTGGATATCGATAACTTGAGTTAAATAATATTTATATTTAATTAATATAAATAATAGAATAATATATCAATTTCCGGAATTGTCGAAAATAGTAGAATTTGCAATGTTGTGTGAATAAAATGATTTAACTAATTTGATTCAGTTTGGAATTGAATTATAATAACGAATCTATTATTAAAACGAAGCTTGAACGTATTAATTATATTATAATTTAAAACGAGCTCGAAATGGCGCGGCAGTTCGTAATTTTGCGATTCGAATTTTAAACAAATATACATAATCCGTTTTAAGTCGGATTTCTTTGAAACAAGAAACGTTTGGAGCTGGTGAAGTATATTTTTCTAATGGAAGAGAAAAATCGAGATTTCGTCATATAGATTGAGAGTTTTGACCAAATCAAATTTTCAAATAGTCGATATGGAATCGTTTATAAACAATAACGATATATTTAATTATAATTAAATATTGGCTTCAAAATTGGATAAATCCTTTTAGACGTAATTATAAATTAATTTTTTAGAATTTTTCTGTAATTTTTATTTTGGAAATTAAGCACTTTTTATTTTGAAGTATTTTACACCCTATATCAACATTTCGGGGTTTCACATAATAAGCTAACGGACCTATATTATTATATTTTTGGGATCATGGCACCTTGTTGATCTCAACGGTATTTTTATTTTTATCGATAGAAGTCTGCAAATGAACGGAGTTTTACATAATGGATATGCTGAACGTAATATCTGACTATATTTAACATTTGAATTTTTGTCTATGCTTTTAAAACTGCAAAATCGGATTGTTTTTATTATAGAATCTTGATGGCACACTATTAAATTGATCGAATTTGTAGTGCTTGATAGTAAATTGAAGAGTAATTTTCAAGCAAACGTGCACAGTTAACTTTACATAGAAAAACCAAAATCCTTACATCCTAAGCTACCCATATATATATATATATATATATATATATATATATATATATATATATATATATATATATGAGGTAGGTTCTATGGCACCCTAAATTTATAGCACTCCAAATGCCCCTCATCCTAGACCACCCATTTATATTTAAATAAGTTAGTGGAGGGAGAGAGAGTTAGTGGATAGAGAGAGAAACAAAAATATGTGATGGAAATCAGGGGCTAGAGGGGTGTTGCACTGTTTGGGGTGCTCCTGATTCTATATATATATATATATATATATATATATATATATATATATATATATATATATATATAAAAGAATGCATCTACAAACTTAGACTACCCTATGATGCTAATACTTCAGACGCAAGGAAGAAAATTTCTCCAGACCTATGATGACCTATGATGTTGAATACTGTGTGCCTATCCTACCCTATTTCTTAACCACGAAGTATTCTACTTTTATATATATAATGCGCAAGTAACAGGGCATTGCCTTCTCTCTTTTAGATAACATACAGAAGCTTTTCAATGGTAGTAAAGAAAATTTATAATAAAATCAAATACAGAAAAATAAACTTCCACGAAGAAATCCAAATGAAATACATATTTAAAACCCGGAGATATTGCTCTTCATCCTGGTAGCCTTTCCTTTCTGTTCGATCATGGTTGTTGTCGCCCCATTTTTGGCAGCCACGCTAGGGCGTAGCCTCACTGGCATCAGAGGCGACGAGGTAAGAAAGTGAGGGTGGTAGCGGGTTTTTGTTGGCAAGCGGCTTCAAGTTGAGGAGTTTGGTGTAATTCGTGAAAAAAGTTATCGATAATATGTAGCTGGATTAGAAAAGGGGGAGCTGTCGCGGTTAGCATCGTGGGTTTGAAGATGAGGTGGTGGTGGTCAGCAAATGCAGTTTGTGGAGAGATGTTCGCTTATCAGTTAATGGCGTCCTTGCGTGATGTATTTACTGGAGCAATACATGTTGGATGAAGCACGGTAATGGAATTGGAATATGGTGATACTGGGTGGATGATGTGGAGAATGAGGAGCAGAGTTGAATGATGTATTTAGTTTGAAAATCCATGAAGGGAAGGAGTTTTTGATCGGTTAAAGAGGGCGGTAATGGTGTTGGATCTAGAATAACCCTAGATGGGGGTGAATAGGGGATTAAAAATCTAACGAGATATATAATAATAAACAGATCACAGAATATAGCAGAAACAGAAATGTAGAAAATAAATCACACACAGATATACCCAGCTTCGGCAAAACCCTGCCTACTTCTGCATTTCTAAGGTTTCTACTAGGTGATAGAACAGATCCTACATGCAAGACTATGTACACTCGCAAACCCTGCTCCTATTCTAACCCTACGCTCAAAAACGTAGACTGACCGATATCCCCTCGATCAGATTTCCCCTGATTACGAACCCGTAACCAGTAACCTAGATTTTACAGACTCTGTCAACTACCAGCAAACACCCTGACTGATTTCTCTAGTATTTTACAGACACTAGAAAAAAACTGTTCGACAATCGGTTTTACAATTGAAATTTAAAAAAAAATACAACAAAAGAAAAACTAAAATAAATAAAACCCTAGGAGTTAAACTAGAAAGGTCATCCCCTTTCACACTTCAAAAATAGGTCGGCCTCCTTTGGTAATTGGTGTTGCACCCCTCATTTGTTTTTCCCGTTCACTTTTTGTTTCTGAGGAAATAAAAATGGTGGTGGCACTAGGGTTTCCTCAATTCTTCCCAAATCCAGATCGGTTTGATGATGAAATTGGTTCAGTGGTGCCTTGAATCGAAGGATGCTTTCAGTGCTTTGATGGCTTTGATTAATCGGTTTGGGATTTTCTCTGACAGTCGAAACCCTAAAAATTTGTGAGTAATTTTATGCTGAATTCTTTGAATCGTTCTTTTTGGATTACGATAATCTCTGCCTGTGATGAAAATGGTGTTGTTTATATGGTATAGACACTCCTATACAATCTCTGATTTCGTGTATGTGGCTTGACCCGATTGACTGTGTGTTTCCCCCTTTTGGTTGCGAGATTGTTGTGTGATTTGTGGAAAGTTTTGATTGTGAAATGATTTGTTTCTGGATTTAATTCTGAAAGAATTTTCTTGCCAAGAAAAATATGTTACCTTTTTGTGCCTCGATTGAACTGATGAAGTCTGTAAAAATAAAACATGCCCCTTTTGAATTGTTGCCTTGATTTTCTCTGATTGGAATGAACCTGTTTATGTTCTTTGCCCCTGATTTGCTCGTCAATACTTTCTCCATATAGTCTGATTGAAAAAGTTTTCCAAATTTGAAAAACAAATTTTCTTACTGTGTTAATTTCTGCCTAATCACCATTCCAAAAAATGATTTAATCCAAGTTTCCATTTTTCGATTTTAAAAAAAATCTGGAGGAAAAAAAATTAGAAATTGTGGCTTTGAAAACTTTCCACAAATAACACATGCACACACTGATTTCATAGATTTATTTTCATCTGCCAAGTCACTAGTCATACATTCAATTTTCTTAGGCTGCACCATGTGTTTGTATCTTGACTTCTGATTCATGCCTGCTTTTCATACATGATCACATCCATGAATTGTTAGGCCACTGTGAATCATTGTATTGCTGTGTGATTATGCTCCCATGTGTGCTTGTACATATTGATCATTATATGCTCCTCCATACATGTACCTGTGATAAATTTTGCATAAACATCTTTAGCTATTTTCTCCACCCATGTTGATTTGTCAATTTAGACAGCCTTGATCACTTGTCTTGTTGTACTGCCTTGAGTGAGTTGATCCCACTTGCTAAGCTGTTAGATGCCTCGGCACTAGTTGATCATTTCCAGTTGCATTTCCATGTGCTTGAATTCAAAGACTTCATGCTGAAATCATTACATATGCTGTTTATTTCTTGAGATCACTTGTGGCTGTTACATTGTTGCTGATTTGTTTTCTTGCTTGCATTTTTTTGATGTTCTGCCTCGACACTTGGCTGTGTATATGTATATTCTCATCCCTGTTGTGCTGATACATGCACTATCACAACTTGCATGCCATGCTGAACCATTTTGATATTTCCCATTATGAACCATATCGAAACTGTCTTGATCACATTGACATGTATATGTAATACTGCTATACTTGTGCCACTTTGCTTCATGTATCTGAACTTTACCATGCTGACTTGTTTCCATATGTACATTGCCTCCCTTGAGTTTTGCCATTCCAGTTGCTGCTTGTACTTGTACATTTCTATGTTCCATGATCACTTCACTGTGTGCACTACTATGTTATACAGTTTCACCCATGCATCATATAGTTGAGCTCGACAATTTTTGTGTTTGCTGTTACCACCTTGTTGTAGTTGAATCCTTCATGTTGCCTTGGTCCATATTGCACATACAAATACTTCCCTGATGTGTGTACTGCCTTAATCAAACTTGTTTACAATATTGAGCTCGACCATTAATAGAATAGATGCTATGCTTGTCATTGCTCGACCAATTTCCTTGCTAGTTGGATTTCGACTTGTATTGTTGCACTGAGTTGAGATGGTCCACGTGGCTACTCCTCATCTGCACACTGAATTGGCGAGGCAGTGCACACGTGTATATATACACGTGTGTATATGCAGCCATTCAGACTATTTTTCTGTCCCTATACTATACAAACTGACTAGACACAAATGAATCAGATCGAGTCATGAAAAATGATGAGAAACATACCAGAAAATTGAGGCAAATAAAATTTAAAAATAAAATTCAAATCTGCATGTATTCAATTTTTATTTCTATTGCAATGTGTTATGTGTGTGTTTCTATATGTGATAGGTAAGAAGACTGGACTGATTGAAAGCTGGGAAGTCTGAAGACTGAAGACAGAAGACTAAGAGACAGTGTCAGTGAATGTAAAAGTATCAGTGACTGTATATGGATATGAAAATGTAAAATCAGTGATTGAATATAAATATGAGATGTATAGACAGTGTTATAGTGAGGAGCTGTGTAACAACAGAGTTGTACTGATGTTTGTATTAAGCAAATTTGTTTTAAATAAAATTTTATTTTATTGTTGTCAAACAAACTTGTCTATCGTATTCAGTTTATTTACTAGTACAATATCATATGAAGAATATATAAATAGCGGAGTTATAAATATGTATTGTTTTAAATATTGAAATAAAATATTATATTTAAATAAAATACTGTGTGAATATTTAAATTCATGTATAGTAGTATTATGTTTAAATATAAATATTATATTCCTGTTTGTGATGTGATATAACAGTACGATTACAAACACATTTATAATAATATTTATTTGGTTGTTATCATCAAACAAAAATCATATAATTGTGTATACAACACCGTTATATACAACAATCTCCCCCTTTTGATGATGACAAACAAATAAAAGATTTTGAGCACAATAAATGTGTTTGACAGTGAAAAAAGAACTCCCCCTATTTATCAGCTAAATGTGTTTGACAGTGAAAAAAGAACTCCCCCTATTTATCAGCTCCCCCTACAATAGACAACTCCCCCTATAACAGTGCATGAGTGAAATGAATGATAAGAATAATAATTAATTTTCACAATTAATAATATTTATAAAATATTCACTCATAAATCAAAATCTCAACCCATTCTCCCCCTTTTGTTATCATCAAAAGGATGCAGAGTTTAAAATACATATGGAAAATGACTAACAAATACAATATCAGCTTCAGAGGAAGAACAATTATAAATCTCAATCAGTCAAACAAAAATCATAATATTCTGAGAACGTGTGGCATATTTCACATTGTAGAGAATGACGGATTTACGATGAATTTTATATAAAATGGAGAGAGATACAAAATATGAATTTCAATTATTTTCAAAAGAATTTTTATAAAATTGAGCTAAAAAACAGTGATGGATTTGGACTATATTAAAAATTCAACTTAAATGATAAAATCAGATAGTCTCAAATCCCAGTAGTTATCAATCAACAAATCATAATACTTCAAAAGATATTAACACATTTCACAGTTTAGAACATGGATTGTTAGGTAGGTTTTTATACACCAAGGAGAATCTCAAATTAATTTCTATTTAGCACATTATTTCCTTTTTCTTTTTCTTTTTTTTATTTAAGAGCACACTGACCATGCATAACCAGAGCTTGGATTTTTAAATGAGGTCAGTCGCATCTTAAATTATAAGTTGTCTCTTAACCATGCATGACCAGAGCTTGGATTTTTAAATGAGGTTAGAGACACACTTATGTATATATATATATCGTTTTCAGCTTCAAAATAGAAAAACTACTCAGTATATAATACCAGTATGAATGATAGAAATGCGGTAGGTACAGAAATGGACTGTGAAATAAATTTCTAAATTAATAATATTATGAAATATGCTTGACTGTACCGGGATTATTGAAAATTTTCAATTATCACTAATTCTGAAAAAATAATATAGTCCAATTCCTATCACAGACAATTTCCACTGTTTATTCAAAAAGATTTTTAAAAAATATTAACTCTCCACATTAATATAAAATCATGATGGATGGTAGATGGATGATAGATAATGAAGATGGTCGTGAAATAATTGCCAGTTCAAAGATAATATAATAACTGTTCAACCATCATGAGAATCTAAATAAAATCTCCTCTTGTTGTGAAAATATATTGCAGTCATAATTCATCACAATTTCAAAATCTAATAATAATTTTGATGAATTTAACAACAGTCCAGTTTGGTGATTGATTTCAATTTCTGAATGAATAATCAATAAATAATTTTAAAATTGAAAGTCAATTAAAAGAGGAATATGAAGATCTATACAAGACATGGGAATTACACAAAATATATACAGCAGACCAAAAAAAATGCACATCTGATACCAATTGGTGTCTCTATTAATGAGGATTTTAAAATGACACTGGTGGCTAAACGAGGGTATCTTAGTCAACAACAACAAAAATTAATTACAAAGCAAGCAACTCAAGCACACATATTCCATTTATCAGAGCATGGTAAACCTTTGATACCAAATCAAGCAATCATCAAAAATATTTACAAATCAATTTCTTTTAATCAGAGCAGCATGAATCCAAAACAAAACATCTTTCAAAACAGTATCATAGTAGCACCAAAATCAGTTTCAAAGCACATTTATCAAGACATTTTCTGATGGTCACATAATATGATTCATGATCTAAGATTAAAAATACAGTTTATTTGAATTCATTTGAGGAAATATGAAAAACTCATGATTCAATGAATCAGTCACAGCATATTATAAATTTCAGATTCTGGATATGTGTGAGATTCAATAAATCAATAATTTCAAATGATTTTAAACAAACAAATATTCAAATCAAATCATCATGAAATAGCAGTGAGTTTTATTGACCATTTTTCAAAAGAATTTTTCACAAATTTTTCTGTCAATCACACAAGAGTAATTTTAGATCATTTACATCAGGCTTAAGAGGTATTCATGATCTAGAAAATTTAGAAAATAATTTATTTGAAATCACTTGAATCAATGTCAGGATTTGAGATATAATGAATTATTCACACCAGATTGATAATTTCAAATTTAAGTGGTGTGTGACATTCAAAATATCTAGAAATTCAGATGATTTCAAACAAACAAATTTCAACCATAATAATCATGAATAAAGGTGAAATTCAAGATGTATCACTGTGATTCAAGCCAATCCGAAAATCAATGAAATTATCACGAGTGATAAGAAGCAGTGTACTGTAATGAGTATTAATATTTCAAGCTTTTCTAAACTGAATTAGAAGAAAGTCAAAACAGTAGATTTGTGTGAAATTTCAATTGTTTTTCAGATCTTCAAAAATTTAGAATTCAAATTAACAGTGTTCAAGATATGGCACGAATACATCAACACTGTTATGAATTCAGAGAATCAGAGAACAAACTTCAAATCAATTGCAGACATTTACAAAAATAAATTCAAGATCTGGAAAAGATTAATTGCATCAGAGTTTTATACAAATGAAGCGAATTTCCAGAAAAAATATGAATTCTGCAATTAGATGTTAAGGAAGCCCAAAAAAATATAGCAGTGATAAATTAAAAAAAAGGAAGAAGAGATAGAAGGAGAGATAAACAAAAAAAAATATTTACAAATATGAGTTTAGAGATTATACCTGAAATCGATGTACGCAGATGAATCTCTAACTCAACTAGTTTGGCTAAGGAACTGAAAATAATTCAATGATATGAAGTTGTTTGAATCCAATTTCTCTTTCGCAAAGCAGCTCCCCAGCCTTCTCCGGCACCTAACAATTTATAGGATCGAGTGGTCTAACAAAGTTTGTAAAACCACTCACAGTTGTATTCATATGTTTTGGTACCCAAACTTGTTTATATAACAAACCATTAGAATTAACTTTTGTATCCTTAGGAACCCAAATTTGTTTGAACTTAACGAAGCCCGTTTTATTTTTTGGGATCCGAGAATGTTTAAATGGTTTATTTTAAAACGATTTCTCATCATGATTTTGATTCAATAATCCTTTGAAATTTTTAGAGTTCAAATTTTCAAAGTAGTTCTTTCCAAAGAAGTTCGAGGGATTTTTCAAATCATTTGAATTTTGTTTTCCAAAAACATAATTTTTCCCGAAGCCAAGACCAGATTTATTTCTAATAGAAACTTGGTTTTGTAACAGCATATTCAACCATTTTTCCCTATTAGAAAATTTATCCAAGGTTGATTCTAATCGTTGAATTTTGGATTTTAGATCACTATTTTCTTTTAATAAATTTAAGCAATTATTTATAGCGATCTTCTGTTCAACATTGGACTGTTTCAAAACCAAATTCTCATTTTCAAGAAATTTAATTTTGGCCTGGGATTCGGAAATTTCAAGTTCAAAAAGATTTTGCTTTTCAGATTCAAGTTTTTCAAAGGTTTTGAATTTTTCAATCTCAATTTCAAGCTCTTTCAAAATCAAATCTGTTTTCAACAAACTTTTATTTTCAGCAATTTCATGTTTGGAATTTTTGATAGCCTTAAAATTTTCAAATTCCTTTTGTAAAGAATTATTTGCATCTTTCAGCTCAATCTCGTTATCTTTCAAAATAAGATTTTCTTCTTCAAGTCTTTGAATATTATTATTGAGATGAACGAGATCAGTTTTTAATTTCAAACAATTTTCACAATCAGAATTTTCAAATTTTATGACGTTTGACAGTTTTGATTCCAAACAGTTAATTTTGTGGGTCAACTCATGATTCTTAGTTTTCAAAATTTTATTTTTCAGTTGGATTTTATCAACAGATTTGGTTAAATCAACACAAAAATAAACCAGATCTTCATATGAAAAATTTCTCATTTCATCGTCTGTTGAGTCTTCATCAACTGATCCATCTGAATTTTCATTTGTAAGGCTAGTTAACCATAGATCTGAATCTGAGTTGATATTTCGGGGTTTTGAGCTGATGTCGTCAATTCCATACAGAGCGTTGAGAGTTTTCCAGATATCCTGTGCAGATAAACAATGACAGATAAGATTAAACTGTTTAGTACTAAGATAATCAAACATAATTTTCATAGCACGAGTATTGAAAGTAATATATACACACTCAAACCCATTGATAACAACATCCCAACATTTAATATTAATAGATTTTAAATAAAATTCCATTTTGGATTTCCAGTTTAAAAAATATGTTCCATCGAAAATAGTTGGAGATGAACTGGACTGACTCTCTATCGGCTGACAACTAGGATCCATGATTCTAGGGTTAATGAAATTACCAGGCTCTGATACCACTTGTAGTATCCTCCTTGAGGATTTTAATCACACCCCGGTGGCCTACAATGGCACCTCAGAGACTGATTTCACGTCCTGCCTCTCGACATGGACAACCACCCACAGACATGTAGGGATAAGAGTCACTACTTAGCCACTAGATCATAGAGCGAGAACTCCCTATCTTGTTGTAACCTTATACCAGCTCCGATACCACTTGTTGGATCTTGAATAACCCTAGAGGGGGGTGAGTAGGGTTTTTCACAGTTTTTAACTGAATTAAAAATCTAACGAGATATATAATAATAAACAGATCACAGAATATAGCAGAAACAGAAATGCAGAAAATAAATCACACACAGATATACCCAGCTTCGGCAAAACCCTGCCTACTGCTGCATTTCTAAGGTTTCTACTAGGTGATAGAACAGATCCCGCATACAAGACCATGTACACTCGCAAACCCTGCTCCTATTCTAACCTTACGCTCAAAACCGTAGACTGATCGATATCCCCTTGATCAGATTTCCCCTGATTACGAACTCGTAACCAGTAACCCAAATTTTACAGACTCTATCAACTGTCAGTCAACACCCTGACTGATTTCTCTAGTATTTTACAGACACTAGAAAAAAACTGTTCGACAATCGGTTTTACAACTGAAATTTAAAAAAAAATACAACAAAAGAAAAACTAAAATAAATAAAACACTAGGAGTTAAAATAGAAAGGTCATCCCCTTTCACACTTCAAAAATAGGCCGGCCTCCTTTGGTAATTGGTGTTGCACCCCTCATTTGTTTTTCCCGTTCACTTTTTGTTTCTAAGGAAATAAAAATGGTGGCGACACTAGGGTTTTCTCAATTCTTCCCAAATCCAGATCGGTTTGATGATGAAATTGGTTCAATGGTGCCTTGAATCGAAGGATGCTTTCAGTGCTTTGATGGCTTTGATTAATCGGTTTGGGATTTTCTCTGACAGTCAAAACCCTAAAAATTTGTGAGTAATTTTATGCTGAATTCTTTGAATCGTTCTTTTTGGATTAGGATAATCTCTGCGTGTGATGAAAATGGTGTTGTTTATATGGTATAGACACTCCTATACAATCTTTGATTTCGTTTATGTGGCTTGACCCGATTGATTGTGTGTTTCCCCCTTTTGGTTGCGAGATTGTTGTGTGATTTGTGGAAAGTTTTGATTGTGAAATGATTTGTTTCTGGATTTAATTCTGAAAGAATTTTCTTGCCAAAAAAAACCTGTTACCTTTTTGTGCCTCGATTGAACTGATGAAGTCTGTAAAAATAAAACATGCCCCTTTTGAATTGTTGCCTTGATTTTCTCTGATTGGAATGAACCTGTATATGTTCTTTGCCCCTGATTTGCTCGTCAATACTTTCTCCATATAGTCTGATTGAAAAAGTTTTCCAAATTTGAAAAACAAATTTTCTTGCTGTGTTAATTTCTGCCTAATCACCATTCCAAAAAATGATTTAATCCAAATTTCCGTTTTTCGATTTTAAAAAAAATCTGGACGAAAAAAACAGAAATTGTGGCTTTGAAAACTTTCCACAAATAACACATGCACACACTGATTTCATAAATTTATTTTCATCTGCCAAGTCACTAGTCGTACATTCAATTTTCTGAGGCTGCACCATGTGTTTGTGTCTTGAATTCTGATTCATGCTTGCTTTTCATACATGATCACATCCATGAATTGTTAGGCCACTGTGAATCATTGTATTGCTGTGTGATTATGCTCCCATGTCTGCTTGTACATATTGATCATTATTTGGTCCTCCATACATGTACCTATGATAAATTTTGCATAAACATCTTTAGCTGTTTTCTCCACCCATGTTGATTTGTCAATTTAGACAGCCTTGATCACTTGTCTTGTTGTATTGCCTTGAGTGAGTTGATCCCACTTGCTAAGCTGTTAGATGCCTCGGCACTAGTTGATCATTTCCAGTTGCATTTCCATGTGCTTGAATTCAAAGACTTCATGCTGAAATCATTACATATGTTGTTTATTTCTTGAGATCATTTGTGGCTGTTACATTGTTGCTGATTTGTTTTCTTGCTTGCATTTTTTTGATGTTTTGCCTCGACACTTGGCTATGTATATGTGTATTCTCATCCCTGTTGTGCTGATACACGCACTATCACAACTTGCATGCCATGCTGAACCATTTTGATATTTCCCATTATGAACCATATTGAAATTGTCTTGATCACATTGACATGTATATGTAATACTTCTATACTTGTGCCACTTTACTTAATGTATCTGAACTTTACCATGCTGACTTGTTTCCATATGTACATTGCCACCCTTTAGTTTTGCCATTCCAGTTGCTGCTTGTACTTGTACATTTCTATGTTCCATGATCACTTCACTGTGTGCACTACTATGTTATACAGTTTCACCCATGCATCATATAGTTGAGCTCGACAATTTTTGTGTTTGCTGTTACCACCTTGTTGTAGCTGAATCCTTCATGTTGCCTTAGTCCATATTGCACATACAAATACTTCCCTGATGTGTATACTGCCTTGATCAAACTTGTTTACAATATTGAGCTCGACCATTCTTTAGAACAGATGTTATGCTTGTCATTGCTCGACCAATTTCCTTGCTAGTTGGATTTCGACTTGTATTGTTGCACTGAGTTGAGATGGTCCACGTGGCTACTCCTCACCTGCACACTGAATTGGCGAGGCAGTGCACACGTGTATATATACACGTGTGTATATGCAACCATTCAGACTATTTTTCTGTCCCTGTACTATACAAACTGACTAGACACAAATGAATCAGATCGAGTCATGAAAAATGATGAGAAACACACTAGAAAACTGAGGCAAATAAAATTTTAAAAATAAAATTCAAATCTGCATGTATTCAATTTTTATTTCTATTGTCGTGTGTTGTGTGCGTGTTTCTGTATGTGACAGGTAAGAAGACTGGACTGACTGAAAGCTGGGAAGTCTGAAGACTGAAGACTGAAGACTAAGAGACAGTGTTAGTGAATGTAAAAGTATCAGTGACTGTATATGGATATGAAAATGTAAAATCAGTGATTGCATATAAATATGAGATGTATAGACAGTGTTATAGTGAGGAGCTGTGTAACAACAGAATTGTACTGATGTTTGTATTAAGCAAATTTGTTTGAAATAAAATATTATTTTATTGTTGTCAAACAAACTTGTCTATCGTATTCAGTTTATTTACTAGTACAATATCATGTGAAGAATATATAAATAACGGAGTTATAAATATGTACTGTTTTAAATATTGAAATAAAATATTATATTTAAATAAAATACTATGTGAATATTTAAATTCATGTACAGTAGTATTCTGTTTAAATATAAATATTATATTCATGTCTGTGATGTGATATAACAGTACGATTACAAACACATTTATAATAATATTTATTTGGTTGTTATCATCAAACAAAAATCATATAATTGTGTATACAACACCGTTATATACAATAAATGGTGCACATTTTCAATTGGAAAGCTACAGGTGATAACTTGGGGGAAGAAGAATTTTAGTGAAGCAGGTTTTAAGTTTAGCTGGGCTAAGAAATTTAAGGGTGAGGCCTAATGAAATTGAAATTCCAAGTTTTTATTTAATGTAATATTAACTTCGTAATATCATAACTATTCCATACGTTGTCAGAATCACGAACGGTCAGATCCGTCGGGATCGTATGGACGGCGGCTACATAGTGGAACCAACTAGCAGTGAATTGGAGCTCGTTACAATTTATAGAAAAATAAATTTTCTGTGTGAATCAAGCGGCAATTATCGTTATCTAACGATGATCGTCCAATGTGAGTAAATCTCACTAACTCTATACAGTTTATATTTTAATAAATATAATCTATTATTGATAAATGATGATTGATTGTTACGTGTTGATTGTTTGGTTGAATTGCTGATTTATTGGTTGAAATTATAGGTAACGATATATATATATATATATATATATATATAAATTGTTAATTTAATATTGATTCTGTTTATCAGAATATTTCATATTGAAATGAAATTGATGTTAATTATATTGTTTAACATCTGTGGATGCAGTGAAACAGGTTGGAGGGATCCAACTGGATTCCTTAAATATTATTACTGTTAATTTCATGTATTGTGATATATGATGTGATATAAAATCTGTGATTGATTATGATGACACTGGTCATGTTATTTGGTATTTTAAATACCATATGAAATAATGGAATGTAAAAAGGAAAATTTCAAAGTGAATAATGAAAATGAAATATTTATATATAAAATGAATAGGATTATATAAAAGGATTTATATAAAATAAATAGAATTATATAAATAGATTGATATAGAATAAAGAGAATTATAAATGAGATTTAAATGTTAGAAATAAAAAGGATATTTGTATGAATAATTCTACAAATAAAATATAAATAGAATTTGGGTTTGAGATATTGTTTTTAAAATACGAATCAAATTGTTTTGATTATATAAAGAAATATTATTCACATTCTATGTGAAAAATTAGTTTAAATTGTAAATAAAATATTATAAAGGAATTTGGGGTTCGAATTAGGAATTTAAATGGAATTACTGAAATTAGAAACTGACTGGGAATTAGTTGAGTTGAATAGCTTTCTGGTATCGATCTGATGTTGGTTTCCGCCTTCAGGGTTTATACTTGGGAAGTTGTTCTCTTACTAGTTTACAATTAGTGACTGATAGAGGTGGGAAGATACTGATGCGTGAATCCGAAATGGAAATGTTTTCCAAAGTTAATAACGTATATTTTCTAATTTTAGAAAATAAGGAATTTATGAATATATGGAAACGATAAATGGGAAATTGGGAAATGAAATAATGATTGATCGGTAAGATTTCCATTTGGAAATACGACCGTTGTTTGTACACATGTTTTCCTTTTATAGTTAAATCACCGACTATCTAAGATTTTGACCATTTCCGTTGTCAATACGGAGAGACCGGGATCAGATATATTATCTGAAAACCACTCCGTATGGCATTAGCATTGCGAATCAAATATGGTGAAGATAATTGAAGATGGAGTTATGCCTTCAGTAAATCCTAGGTAGAAATTACCTAAGATGGATTTACAGAATAGTACCTTCGGTCTGTCCAGTCCCAAGACGACCTGTATGGAAGAATGTCTGACAAAATATATTTAATAGATCGCGTAAGTTGATCTCTCCAAACGTATTTACGTTTGGTGGAGAATTCGTTTCTCTTAGCTGTATACCCATGGTATTTTTGGGGAAATCAATGTGTTATTTGGCGGGTATGACGATGTGGCATTCAAAGTAAATAAAGGTGTGATCTATATGTTATTGCCTCTAGCCTCACAACCAGGAAATGGTATAAAATCGGGGTAGGTCGCATGGCTAAGTGGTTAGTTGCCAATTAAGGTGTATTGTCACCTGATCTAGAGAAATTCCATTTACTTCTATAATCTATATCGATGCTGTCCCTTTCGGGAAACGGTTGATGATCCCAACCGTTGGTGATAATACATTCGGTACACTCAAGTGAAATGTGTGACCGGTCATGTTTAGCCTGGGTTACATGATGTTCTTGTTGAACCCGGTGTATTCCTCTCTAGAGATACACTGTCGGAAGGTTGTCCCATACCTTGCCAGTTGGAATTCATTAACCAATAAACGCTAGTGATTTTTGATTATATATTATGTACGTGGAACGTGAGATGAAAGCGTTCGGCTAGATGATTATTATATTGTGGTTGATAAACACTATTATAATATCAAAAGAATTTTGATATAAAGATTATCATTCCTTTCAAAAGGGTTTTGAATGTTTAATCAAGTGTTTTGGATTCTCATAAGGTAAAAACCTGTTCCGTGTTATACGGCGTGATCTTATGAGATATCGTTTAATTTCTCAAACTGTTTTAAATTGTTTACGCACACCAGTCCCTTGACTGATCCAGAGTCTATTTTGTTTACGAGCAGTCAAGTAGTCAGGATTTTACAGGTATACTGAGAGCTTGGAGCAGAAGGCTTCCGGATTTTATAGCAATTGTTTATTTCTGCTGTGTTGTAAGTGTTGTACTCTGATAAATGTTATTGCATACATATACTGGTTTTATTTCAAAGTTATGTTATATTTTATTCGTTCCGCCGTGAGATTCGTGTTACTCTGACGTTGTTGTAGTTATGTTCTTCTTCTTATATTCTAATTTTCTATCTTATCTATTCTCACCCTCTAACTTCTTTCTATTAACTATCCGGTTTTCCAATGCTTGGGTAGTCGACATTGAGTTTTTGTCAATTACCAAGGTCGCGAAAACCCGGGTCGTTACAACATGCTTCGACAATAATTTTAGCTATTCTACCTTTTATAATGCATCTGAAAAGAAAGTTTAATTGCGAACATTATTATTTATCCATTCTTTAAAATTAACACTTCTTCCTTTATGATGAATACTACAATTAGACATTCTAAATTCAGTTTTGTCCTCAAAAGGTTAAAATTCCATCAATAGTTATTGTCTATTTTATTTTTGACTAACTTATTATGGATTTATCTATAAATTTGTTTGTCATTTAGATTACTCAAGTTTGATAAACAAGATTCTTGAAAAATTAATTTGCATAATACTTGCACTTGCAATAACAAATAAACCATAGTAAAAAACAACGTTGCAGATTCATTAAATTTGTACACATTAACATTAACATTTGTCTCATATAATATTTATGACTTGATTTAACTAAACGTGACCAAAAAACCTAAGCAGTTGGAAAAATTACATTTGTTCATACTCAATAACTATTGTGGGTATTTCTGGTTTCTAAAGTTTCTCAACATGATTGGAAATTCCACATTTACTTTCAATTGTGTTATTACACCAAGATATAAGGACAACACGGATACAGAAAATCCTATAAAACATCTGTGGTAATATGAATGTGTTCACAATTTCTATTTACTGTATAATTACTAAAGTAGTTTATTTTAAACAACGAAAATAGCCTAAAATTGAGGAGTTATTAATAGGCCATAATTTGTAATTGTAGTAATATAAAATTTAATATTAAGACGTGAAAACTTGATTAACTTCTTGGTTTTCTCTTTGTAAAGAAAATATATTTAATTATATTATAAAAATTAATTAATATACATTTATTATTTAACTTCATTTCAGCAGTCGATATCATTTAAAGTGCAAAGTAAAGGCATTCTTTAATTCGGATGTGTGCACTATTGAAATAGATTATGTGATTATATTTGAATAAAAAATTAACAAGTACATATTTAAGTGATAAAATTTGCTTTAAAGAAGGCTTCAATCACAATATTACATATACATCTTTAAATGATGGTTGTCATCAAAGAATTATTAATGTTATGGGGAAAATGTTACTCTAAAGGCTCTTGGAGTTTGGGTCCTTTGAATTGAATTATAATCAAAAATTGTGTCATGGTATAATCTCATTGAGTACAATATGCCTGGTTTTTCTGTATATATATATATATATATATATATATATATATATATATATATATATATATATATATATATATATATATATATATATATCACATTAAAATAGCTACGTGGCCGCATCTTTTGCTCATTTTTTAATTCAATTCTTAAACTAATATGACGAAGAAATGAGAAAATGTTTATATATTAATATACTATACAAATAAGCATCGAGTCTATATTTTTTATTCTCTTTTATGATTAAAGGCTGGTCCTCCGGAGAGCTCCCATATTCTAGCAAACAAAAATCAAAATCACTACAAAATCGTACCAGAAAGTAATTATTACACATTATGCAGGATCATCACTATGATGATCATCAAAATAAAGAAGACATAAAGAAAAAATTATTTTACACTTATAACATGGACTGAATCTGGTGAATAATGAGATTATTCAAATAGTAATGTGCAACTTATACTCTATTGCAATATATGCAGGAGAAGGTGCTGAAGTATTGGATAGGAGCTGTGTTGCTTAATCAGGGATGAGGAAAGGGAACTATAAACGATAAATTAGCTGCCAATACGTTGTATATGTGCATTGAGAAATGTCATCACTATAATTATTTTACACTTATTACAGGTACCTTGCTGAGTTTTGGAGTTGTGATGAGAGGAAAGATGCTGTTGAGAACAACCCTACCGCTGATAAATCTACCCAGGATATTGCTCCTGTTTAGATGCATTCTACCTATCCAATAAGGCTTTTGCTGATGCCGTTTCAGAACTAGAATGTTTAGGCGAGTAATCGTACCAGGGGCACGCTGATTATTCAACTTCTCTATGACAACTTCACTCTGTGGACTTATAACAATATAGATGATGCTGGAAATTAGACCGAGGATGCCTTAAAAGGGGAGGGTTAGTGACGAGAAAATTAATCAAGATTCAAGGCCATCAGCCTGTAATATGTGTGTGCAGATCTGATGCTCTGATCTGTGTAGGTGTAGTCAGTTATGCTTGGTTTGGTCGTTTATTTGTAGTTTGTCTTTTCAGCTGTGATTTTAACATTAAAAAAAGTTTGGGAGAATTACTTTTGGTACTGAGAAATTTTAAGCAGTTTATATTTTGCAGCTTACCTATTAATAATGACCTGCTTACTGATTAGATGAAGATTCAAAGTTACAATTCCAGTTCTTCACAACTTGGTTTGCTCTCAGAATACTATTTACGATGTAGATTAAATTTCAAATCTTATTTTTGTACACGGTTTAGCTGTGATATGGAATATCAGAGATAACATCAAAATGGCTCTTCTTATACATTCAACGCATCCACAACACAGTACATACATGTACTTCGCTTATGTGACAGCATGGATAATATAAAGGATGTGCACTTTTTACTTCATTTATATTGTGCAAAGTGAAAGGGATAACGATAAATGCTATGTACTTTAAGTTTTATTTAGTCCGATTTAACTACTAGAAAGTAGATCAAAGATTGTGGGTCACGATCTAAGTATATAGTTAAAAAATGGGTCTGTCATTTAGAATAATAAGTATAGTTAACGAATTTGGATTATTCTTTGATTTGTTCAGATTTATTGCCATCGTGTTTGAAATTTAATAGGTGCTAGGTACATAAATAACTAATACGAATAAGGTCATCAATGATTAATTCAAAATTTCAAAATGGATCTTCATCCGTTTTCAAAAATTAAATAAGTATTCGATATTCAGAAAAACCGGAGCGGATGATGATACAAATGCATTCAAAATTATTATTCAGATTTTTTTCAAGATTATAGTTTATGTTATATGTATTTTAGTAAAATTAAAGATATGTCTTAATTATCTTATTAAATTAGTATTTTATATTACTTTCATTTAACACATATTAATCTCCTAATTATTTTATTTTCATCATTTTCACTTTTATGATTGATGTGGATATGCGATATCCAAAACTATTTTTGAATGTGATGCAGTTGTCTTTGTTGAAATGCATCTGAGTGTTCATGTTGTCAAGCTTAACTACTGACAAATTTAAATATCTACATGTAATCAATATTTGTATTTACCTGTAGGACATCCGTCATCACAATATTCATTTTTGGTGATGGAAAATAAAAAATGAAGTAATTTTCTATCTTTCATTATGAAATACGTTTAGTATGATTGGAGGTCTAATGTTGAACTTTTTTATACTAACGCAACAATTACAAACCATGACCTGTTCTTTAGTAAATATTTGCATTTCCTTTCTTCTACATTTAAACCTTACTTGATTAAAAGGCCTAGAATACATTTAGTTTGCTTTTTAATTCTTAAGTTTTGCTTTTAAATATGTATTGTATAAGGTGAGGAAAGTAACAAGGTAAGTGTAAAAATTCAACCTATTACAAATAAGGTTTCAAATATCAAAAACTGAACGTTGCACATATATAACCATTAAACCCATTGAGGTATAATCATATAAGAAATAAGAACTACACATATTGAAAACTCAAGTAATGAAAACATCCGATGACAAGTCTACGTAAATAAAATATGTTGATAGATTAATAACCATGTAGAATAGGCAAAACTTTATGTTTGTGATATTAACTTTTATTTTTAAGATTATGTACTTAATAACTTTTTGTGCGAATACAATTACTAACATTTTCCATATACGTAGCACGGGCCACACACTAGTATGAGAATGGATAGATAAACATACTAATCTACCCACAACACCAGAGAAGAACTCAACCTTATCTTCCCCACATCGGACAGTGATAACCTTTATAACAACAAGTCAACCGTTCATTTATGGAAACCAGAACATTCATTCAATCATGATAAGCATTCATAACATGCAGATTATGGATCTCACATAAATCAACCTAATCGAATTCAACATCCCTTGAGCACAAGCCCCAGAGGCCTAAACCAATATCAGACAAGCACCCAATGAATATCTCCTTTGATGTTGGATAATCTACGTGAGACGGTACAAACAAGGAAACCAATCATCCATGATAGACTCTGGCTATCACTGCCAGTCCTTCTTTGAAACCAACGTTAATCGTATGACAACCAATCTTGCCATATGTCAAGGGCTAATGGTAACCCCAGTTCTAACATAAGCTCACATGTCCAACCTTGACAACTAGGTCTTTCTACAAGACCTAGGGTACTTAACGTTCCGGTCTTTTAGGTGCCCCTATTGTACCCCTGCTTTGAGCCTGCTAGAACTGACGACAACGATAATCTCTCGGCCTTCTCATCTCTAGTCATCCAGCCCGATGACTTTTCATAGCTCAAGCAACCTTCTCGAGCAACCATTATCCACCAACTCACGACCTTTGAGTTGTCACCTTCCTCGTTGGTCTACATCGATCAACGAACACATTCAACATCTCGAATATTCCCACTTGAATGCTCCTCGAAGTTATCACCATTGTCGACTCAAAAACAAGCTTTATTCAGTCGACATTCTTTAGCTCTTGAACCCCTTAGATCTTACCCCTTAGGTCTGACTCTTTAGTCTTAAAATGACCCAAGACTTAGACCTAACTCCTTAGGTCTAAAAACGACCCAAGATTTAGACCTAACTCCTTAGATCTAAAAAATAACCCAAGACTTAGACCTAACTCCTTAGATCTAAAAATGACCCAAGACTTAGACCTAACTCCTTGGGTCTAAAAACGACCCAAGACTTAGATCTTACTCCTTAGATCTAAAAACGACCCAAGACTTAGATCTAACTCCTTAGGCCTAAAAACGACCCAAGAATTAGATCTAACTCCTTAGATCTAAAAAGACCCAAGACTTAGATCTAAGTCCTTAGGTCTAAAAACGACCCAAGACTTTGATCTAACTCCTTAGGTCTAAAAACGACCCAACTCCAGATTTGACCAAATTAGCTCTAAACATGACCAAATCTTCGCCAAACAACAACAACGATTCAAACAACTGATCTCATCCAAATTAGTCATAACCAACTCACAAATCATAACAACATCAAAATGACAATTATCATCATTAAATCATTGAACTTGCTCTAAATCATGATAAATGAACGTATGGACAAAAATTATGGATCTAACTAGCATAACCATATGAAATATCAAAGAAATTACTGGGTTTAAGTTGCTAAATTAGATCCTATAGTGATTCATACGAAAATATACTTACCATAATGTAGATCTAGGTGAAAACAACCCTAAATGATGAAAAGTAAGATCAAACACCCATATACTTGATTGAATCCGTGTGAGAGATGCATATCACTCACCAATCCTTCGATCTAACTTAGAAATGAAGAAATATGAATTCGGACAGCGGAGAGCTAGCTTCAATCCGCTTGATTTGTTTGAAATCTCCCTTGAAACGGTGTAGATCTAGCCTCAAATGGTGTAAATCTTCGATTCTCTAAGCTTTAATGGTAGAAAGGATAAAGGAATGGGGGATCCCTTGGCTCTTCCAAATGAGAGAATGGAGAACATAAACTCTTTCCCATGCATCTTATCCCCTATTTATAGCCTTCCAACAGCCCACTAATGGGTCTCTCCAAATCAGCCCATTATGGCTTTCCAACCATGGACAGCCAATTGAAAATTCTTAAAACAACGATTTCTCTCAAACAGCTGAGCCAAATCTTTAATGTAACTACTCTACGGAAAGGCAAACATAAATTCCTTTCTAATGGCATAGTCTCATCCTCTAATTCGGTCTAAGTCAAAAGTTATGCCCTATATAAGACTAACAGGGGGGAAATGGTCATAAATAAAATCGGTAAAAATTATGGACATGTCTCACATCCTCATAAGCAACATATTAAAAGATGGGAATGATCCAACCCTCAGGGAATAAAATAAAAATATTTTACGATCTTCCGATACATAAAATTCGGGTTGTTACATTCTCCCCTCCTTATGAAATTCGCCCCCGAAATTCCAACAAACACAAGCAACCACAACAAGTCCGCACGCTTATCACTTATGAGCAGCTAATCCTATCACTTAAACTAGCAGCCATCAAGCCATGCATCCATAGCCTTATCCTAGCATGTAGAATTCTAAAAACATAATTGTGCAAGTTACAATGATGTAAGGTGATATGGTACTAATGGGTCATACCAACGAAGAGTTCTGGATGGGTCGCCTTCATGCTCTCTTCCGTCTCCCAGGTACAATCGTCATCCCCCTCACTCCGTTGTACCTTGACTAGCTTAACTGTCTTCCTCATAAGTTGTTTCATGTCATTCCCCACAATACGAAGTGGCTTGCGAGGTCTTGCAACTACGGCCTCTACTTCTAGGTCTTCATACTGCTCTGGAGGTACCACCACATTCGAATCATGCACAAACTTCCGTAGAAATGACACATGAAAAACATTATGCACACTCGACATCTTCTCGGGTAACTCCAATCTATATGTGAGCTTTCATGTTCGCCCGATTATCGGAAATGATCCAACGAACCTACGAGCAAACTTTCCTTTACTTCCAAATCGAACCACATGCTTCAATGGAGAAATCTTCACAAAACCATATCGCCAATATCAAATTCCAAATCTTTTCGACATTTATCAGCATAACTCTTCTGACGATCTAGGACCGCCTTCATTCGTTGCCGAACGATCTCGATATGATCTGAGGTTTCTCTAATCATTTCAGGCCCAAGTACCAACTTATCTCCAGTTTCTAACCAACAAGTTGGAGAATTGCACGCCCTCCCATACTACGCTTCGTATAGTGCCATCCTAATGCTAGACTGGTAGCTATTATTATATGCAAACTCAACTAGATGTAGATGGTCTTCCCATATTCCTCCAGTTTCTAAAAAACAAGCTCTCAGGAGATCTTCCAAAACCCGGTTAATCCTCTCGGTTTGACCATCCGTTTGGGGATGATAAGCCATACTTAAACACAACTCGATTCCTAAAGCTTCTTGTAGACTCTTCCAAAATCCAATCGTGAATAATGGATCTCGGTCACTCAATATACTCTTTGGTACACCATGGAATCGAACTATCCATTTCACATAACGTTCAGCCAGTTTCGACGCCGTCCTAGTCGACTTGATAAGAATGAATCTCGCACTTTTGGTCAAACGATCCACGATGACCCAAATCCCTCCGTTTCCTGCCCTGATTCTAGGTAGTCCATCAATAAAATCCATCGTTACTTGCTCCCACTTCCACGTAGGAACTTCCAATGGCTGAAGCAAATCACTTGGCTTCTTCTGTTCAGCTTTCACCAACTAATAGTTCATGCACTTGGAAATGAACTTTCCAATATCCCGCTTCATCCCTTCCCAGTAGTAGATTCGCTTCACGTCTTAATACATCTTATTACCACTGGGACGAATCGTCAACTTCGAGTGATGACATTCTCTCAGAACCTCATCTCTCAATCCACCAATATTAGGAACAACTAATCGCCCTTGCTTTCGAAGCCAACCTTCTCGATCGACTTCGAACTCTTTATTCTCTGGTTCCAATCCCTGGATAAACTTGACAATCTTAGTATCTCGCTTTTGGCTTCCACCAATCCTTTCAATGAGAGTAGGTCTTATCGATAAGCTTGCCAACATTTCAGGTTCCAACGCGCACCTTGGACTGAAATCTAACCTTGCCAAATATTCGAGGCTCTTCCATTCCGAAAACATCGCTCCCAACTTGCGTGTCTTTAACTCAACACATCTGCAACCGCGTTACCTTTACCACGAGTATAGGCTATATTGGAATCATACGATGTCAGAAGCTTAACCATCGTTGCTGCCAAAGATTCAAATCCTTCTAGGAGAAAATATACTTCAACGAATTGTGATCCGTCAACAACTCGATTCAAACTCCTAATAGGTAATGTCTCCACATCTTCAGAGCAAACACAATCGCTGCCAACTCTAAATCATGAGTTGGGTAATTTCTCTCATTCAGCTTCAGCTGTTGACCTGCGTAGGCCACAACCTTATCCTTTTGCATCAGTACTGCTCCAAGCCCAGTATCATATGCGTCGATGTGTACCACCATCTCTTCATTCCCACTTGGAATGGTCAACATAGGAGCACTCGTCAGTCTCTCCTCCAGAATTCCAAACACTTGCTCACACTTTGTATTCCAGGTGAACACTTGATTCTTCTTTGTCAATTCTGTCAATGGTGTAGCATCTTGGAGAAATCCTTGATAAACCGTTGGTACTAACCAGCCAAACTAAGGAAACTTCTCATATCTGTTGCATTCTTAGGTCTATCCCCGTCCTGAATTGCTGCCACTTTAGCGGGGTCAACCGCTATCCCATTTCCAGAAACAACATGGCCTAAGAACCTCGCTTCATTCTTCCAGAAGTGACACTTCAAAAACTTAGCTCTCAGTTGTTTCTTTCGCAAGATTTCCAACACAACCCTCAAGTGCGTCTTGTGTTCTTCCTCATTCCGTGAATAAACCAGAATATCATCCACGAACACAAGCACGAACCTGTTTAGTTGATCTCTGAATACCCTATTCATAAGATCCACGAAATACGCTGGTGCATTAGTTAACCTGAATGACATTACTAACCATTCGAAAAACCCGGATGGTGTCCTAAAAGCAGTCTTTGGCACACTATCCTTAGCCACCCTCAATTGGTGAAATCCCATTGCCAAATCCATCTGAGAAAACACTTTGGCTTCGTGAGCTGATCGACCAAATCATCAATCCTTGGCAACTGATACTAGTTCTTCTTAGTCACCTTGTTCGACTCATGGTAGTCCACACACAATCTTAACGAGCCATCTACCTTGGTTGCAAACACAACCGGTGCACCCCATTCGGAAATACTTCTCCAAATGAATCCCTTTCCTAGAAGGTCATGAACTTGCACCTTCAACTCTCGCTGTTCCTTAGGCGCCATCCGCTTAATAGGCATAACAATTGGTCTAGCACCCTCGACCAATTCGATCCTAAATTCGATTTCATGACGCGGCAGCAACCCTTTGACCTCGTCAATGACATCCTCATACTCATTAGCGATCAACACTGATGACATGTCTTCTTTTGGAATCCCAAGCGAATATATATAACTCACGAAGACCCCGTCTTCGTGCTTACATCTAATCGACACCTTTCGCCCTTCCACATCCCCGACACTCACCTCTAGCTTCTCGCAATTCACCCTTTCTGCATACCTCTTGAGCCCATCCATGCCCAAGATGATCCCAAATTCAGCGAAGTTAAGAACAAAGCAATCACACACAAAAGAGCAACCATGACTCGACAACACTAAACCATGACATATCATGCACAAACTGGATGAACCCCCAACTGGATTAGTCACGATCAATGGTCTATCACAAATCTCAGGTTCCAAACCTAAGCGACACACAAGTTCATTGCAAATAAATGAATGTGATGCTCCAGTATAAAACAAAACTCGAACTGAAACACCATGAGTAGAAAGAGTGCCTTGCACCACGACACCCTTTCCCTTTTCCTCTGCAGTAGGAGCTATTGAGGAAGTTGGTACGACTTCCAAAGCATATGCCTTCATAACCTGCTTGCCCTTAGCTGATTCTGGGAAATCTTTCTTCTCTTGCCCAGGCTTCCCACACTTGAAGCACTTCTTCTCAACTTTGGGATTCTTGCACTCAATAGCAAAATGGCTTTTCTGTTGGCAGTTGAAGCAAACCACCTCACTCTTAGGCTTCTTGTGGTCATTCTTCCCTTTCTGTTGTTGTTGCTTCCTCTTCTTATTATTACCACCATGTTGTGGCTTCTGTTCTTCCCTATGTGCAACAACAGACATCTTCTTAGGAAACAGATTTTCATGCCTCAAAGCCTTCTCGAAGATCTTTTCAAAGCTATCATCGAGGTGATCCATAAACTGATTCCCAAGGTATTCATCAAACCCTAAGACAAACTTCTCGTTCTTTTGATAAGGATTATCCACATATGAACGTGCATACTTCGACAAAGCCTCGAAGTCGGAAATATAGTCAAGAATTGGGCGACCATTCTGTTTAAGCTCCATGAATCTTTTAAACAGAAAAGACTTCTACACGGTGGAGATAAACTTTGCTTCAAACTTAGCTTGGAATAGCTCCCACGAAATATCCTCTTCAGGAGTCTCAAGTGTGACAGAGTTCTACCAGTCCATTGCTCTGCCCACTAACTGCCTTAATGCAAGTTTCCTCTTTGTTGCATCATCAATGCCCAAGTCCTTGAAGATTCGAACACACATATCCAACCATCTCTAGATTTTTTCAACTAGTTTAGTGCCCTTGAATTGTTTCCCTCCCAACGAGGTAAAGTCTTTGCATAGCTTTGCAAATTCTAAGCGCTCAGCACTTGGACTCCAACATCAGCCGTTGCTGCCACTGGAGCGGGGTTCCTTCGAAGGCATGCTTCCATCATAGCTTCAAACATGACTGGGTAATCAGGTGCCCCCCCATTACCCCCTTCACGCACAGCTTCTTCCTCAGCAGTACTTATTGTATAACGTCGACTCATTCTAAATCTGCGAACTAGAATGATTAGCCATTTACAAGATAATCTGCTAAAGAAGTACAAACGCTACTATACTATATAATATCATATAATATACATCCAACTAAAATATACAAGTACGTCTCTCATACGTGATTACACCTTCGAACTTTGGCCAAAATCATTGACCAGAGCACTGATATCAAATGTGACGACCGTCCATAGCCCTCGCACTAAACAAGAGGAATAATGCACTGAAAGGTGTGCCAGACAGCTGTGGACGATCATCGAAGTAGGTAAACACATCGTAACATATCATAATTTTCATATCGCAAGGATAAAATATAATAGAGCATATACAACCGGCAATAATAGTGAAATCCAATTGCACAGAAACTAAAAACTCTTGACAGAACCAGTAGAAAGATCCATACAACTTAGGATGATATTTCTGTACAAAGGTCCTCACTACATCCCTCAGAGCATATAGTTTTAGCGGAAATAGAAAATACTAGACAGTAATAAACTAGTAAGTAAGCCTCCTGCTCGTCATCGATCAGCAACATCGTCCTCACTAACGCATCACCTACCACCTGCTACTCAGTCTTCCCATCCACAACCGGATGAACAACCCAAGGTAACAAGAGGAAACATAAAACCTTAAGTCAGACAACAGTCTTAGTGAATGATAAAACATCTAACAAACTTCATCAATAAAGTATATGAGAATGGATAGATAAACATACTAATCTACCCACAATAGCAGAGAAGAACTTAACCTTATCTTCCCCACATCGGACAGTGATAGCCTTTATAACAATGACTCAACTGTTCATTTATGGAAACAAGAATATCCATTCAATCATAATAAGCATTCATGACATCCAGATTATGGATCTCACATAAATCATCCTAATCAAATTCAACATCCCTTGAGCACAAACCCCAGAGGCCTAAACCAATATCAGACAAGCACCCAAGGAACATCTCCTTCGATATTGGATAATCTACGTGAGATGGTACAAACAAGGAAACCAATCATCCATGAAAGACTCTGGCTATCACTGCCAATCCTACTTCGAAACCATCATTAATCGTATGATGGCCAACCTTGCCATATGTCAACGACTAATGGTAACCCCAGTTCTAGCATAAGATCACATGTCCAACCTTGACAATGTCCAACCCTGACAGCTAGGCCTTTCTACAAGACCTAGGGTACTCGACCAGCAACGTTCCGGTCTTTTAGGTTCCCCTATTGTACCCCTGCTTTGAGCCAGATAGAACTTACGACAATGATAATCTCTCGGCCTTCTCATCTCTAGTTAGCCAACCCGATGACTTTTCATAGCTTAAGCAATCTTCTCAAGCAATCATTATCCACCAACTCACGACCTTTGAGTTACCACCTTCCTCGTTGGTCTACACTGATCAATGAACACATTCAACACCTCGAATATTCCCACTTGAATGCTGCTTGAAGTTATCACCATTGACGACCCAAAAATAAGCTTCATTCAGTTGACATTCTTTAGCTCTTAAACACCTTAGATCTTACTCCTTAGGTCTTGCTCCTCATGTCTTGCTTCTTAGGTCTTGCCCCTTAGGTCTTAAAATAACCCAAGACTTAGACCTAACTCCTTAGATCTAAAAATGACCCAAGACTTAGATCTGACTCCTTAGGTCTAAAAACGACCCAAGACTTAAACCTAACTCCTTAGGTCTAAAAACGACCCAAGACTTAGATCTAACTCCTTAGATCTAAAAACGACCAAAGACTTAGACCTAACACCTTAGGTCTAAAAACGACCAAAGACATAAATCTAACTCCTTAGATCTAAAAACGACCCAAGACTTAGATCTAACTCCTTAGGTCTAAAAATAACCCAAGACTTAGATCTAACTCCTTAGGTCTGAAAATGAGCCAACTCCAAATCTGAACAAACTAGCTCCAAACTTGACCAAATCTTCGCCAAACGACAACAACGATTCAAACAACTGATCTTAGTCTTCCAAATCAGTCATAACCTACTCACAAATCCATAACAACATCAAAATGACAATTATCATCATTAAATCATAGAAATTGCTCTAAACCATGATAAATGAATGTACGAACTAAAATTATGGATCTAACTAGCATAACTATATGAAATATCATAGAAATTACCAGGTTTAAGTTGCTAAATTAGATCCTATGGTGATCATATGAAAATATACTTACCATGATGTAAATCTAAGTGAAAACAACCCTAAATGTTGAAAAGTAAGATCAAACACCCATATACTTGATTGAATCCACGTAAGAGATGCATATCACTCACCAATCCTTCAATCTAGCTTAGCAATGAAGAAATATAAATCTAGACAGCGTAGAGTTTGCTTTAATCCGCTCGATTTGATGAAACCTCCCTTGAAACAGTGTAGATCTAGCCTCAAATGGTGTAGATCTTCGATACTCTAAGCTTTAATGGTAGAAAGGATAGAGGAATGGAGGATCCCTTGGCTCTTCCAAATGAGAGAATGGAGAAAGTAAACTTTTTCCCATGCTTGTTATCCCCAATTTATAGCCTTCCACCAACCCACTAATGGGCCTCTCCAAATTAGTCCATTATGGCTTTCCAAACATGGACAGCCAACTGAAAAACCTTAAAACAGTGATTTCTCCAAACATGCTGAGCCAAATCGTTAATGTCACCACTCTACGGAAAGACAAACTTCAATTCCTTTCCAATAGCACAGGTCTCATCCTATGATTCGACCTGAGTCAAAAGTTATTCCCTGTACAAGACTGACAGGGGAAAATGGTCACAAATAAAATCGGTAAAAATTATGGACATATCTCACATCCCCATAAGCAACATATTAAAAGATGAAAATGATCCAAACTCCAGGGAATAAAATAAAAATATTTTAAGATCTTCCGATACGTAAAATGCGGGTTGTTACATGCTATATTGAAAATAGATTTTGAGAAGGCCTTCGATTCGGCTGATTGGGATTTTATTTGCGAGTTATTTCTAGCTAGGGGCTCTATTATTAGATGGATCAATTGGATCATGCTTTTGCTCAGATCTGGTTGTTCTAATATTGTTGTTAATGGGTTATTAGTAAGAATATTCAATCTAAAAGGGGCCTTAGACAAGGTGATCCTCTATCGCCTCTTCTATTTAATCTCGTTGTTGATGTTTTTTCTAAAATTATTAAGAGAGCAGTGAGTTTAGATGTTTTAGGAACTGTTGGTAATGAGGTTTTTAACAATGAGTTATCTATTCTCCAATTTGCAGATGATACATTATTATTTTCCTCCCACTTACCCAAACATATCATAGCTTTGAAGTTTATTCTTTATTATTTTGAGATGTTTTCTGTCTCAGAATCAATTTTGATAAGAGTTCGGTTATGATTCTTAATAATTTTGACAACATCGAGAATCAAGTTGGTGACACCTTAAATTGTTCTATTATGAAATTTCCATTGGATTATTTGTGTTTTAAAATTAGACCTTCAAAACTTAAGCATGAAGATTGGTTATTTATTATTGATAAAATTAACAATAGGTTATCGAGTTAGAATAGCAATTTTCTATCAAGAGCGGATAGATTAGTTCTTGTCAACTCTGTGTTGTTTGGTATCCCAATATATTGGATGGTCGTTCATCAATATCCTCATTAGGCTATTGAGAAAATTGGCATAATTAGGCGAAATTTTCTATGGAGCTGGGATAACATTTGTAGAGGCTATAAATGTTTAGTTAATTGGGAAGTTTGTTGTAGATCCAAGAAGGATGGGGGCCTAGAGTTCATTAATTTGTATAATTTTAACTCTTCTTTGTTAGCCGAATGGTTATGGAATTTTAGGAACCCAAAAGTGTCGGCTACTTGGAAGCAAATAGTTTCTAAATTTTATTATGCTGGGGGCAAGTTTATTGTTGATTCTAATTATAGTTGGAATAATAGATTATCCTATTTTTGGAATTCCATTTTGAAATGTTTTGATTTTTTTAATTTAGGCTATAAATTGATTGTCCATTCGAGAAATATTACTTTTTTTTGCATGATTCTTGGATTTCTTGAGTTCCCCTTAAAATAAAATTTAGAGAGCTTTTTGAGAATTACTGCTTTAAGAATGCTTTGATTAATGAAGTCTATAGAGGTAGTTTAGATCCACCATGGGAATTTACATTTGAAAATATTTTAGAAGGGACTAACATTAGGCAATTTGCCTTACTTTGTGCAAAGTTGTATATGTATCATTTGGATAATAATGGTGATAGCATCTATTAGGGTCTAGACAAGAGCTTACAGTATACTTCTAAATCTATGTATAAGTTTCTTAATTTTTCTGGTATTTCTATGTTAATATTTAAGTTTACTTAAAAGACTAATTCTCTGCCTAAAGTAAGATTTCTTATGTGGTTGATTATTCATAAGAAACTTAATACGGTTGAGCAATTAAAGAAGAAGAATATTATTTTTGATGTTAAGTGTTGTTTTTGTAGTTTATTGGATGAGTGTGTTAATTATTTGTTTTTCTATTGTTCTAAAGCCTATTACATTTTAAATATGGTTTTAAGTATTTTTGTTTTTAACGGTTTTAATACTTTTAGAAACTGTGATTATTATTGGAATTCTTTTAGATATGATTTTAATTTCAAACATAGATATGTGCTAGACTCTTTGGTTACCATTATTTGTTGGTTTATTTGGCTTGAAAGAAATCATAGAATGATTCAATCGAATTTGGTTCCTATAGATAATTAAATATTAGGATAGTTTCTTTCAGTCTGGATTAGATGTCAAACCCTCAATATAAGTTGCATAGGGATACAATTTTTGAGAGGTATCTGATTAAGGTTAAAAGTAATTTGAGATTGTTTATTAGGATAAATTAATATTTTAGTCATAATAGAATGTGCATTTATTATTGATATCTGATTATTTGTGTTTTTTTTCTTTTTGCTTTGGTTTTTTCTTTTTCACACATATATATTGATATATATATATATATATATATATATATATATATGTGTGTGTGTGTGTGTGTGTGTGTGTGTATTCATGGATACACACACACGCACACACATACACACACACACACACACACACACATATATATATATATATATTTGTGTGTGATGGTAGCTTATGGTTGGCTAGTCTTTTTCAGGTCCCAGGTTGTTGATTTAAATTGTGGAGCTTATTGGAGTGCTGATTTGGAGTGTTGTTGATATATGCTTTGGAGCTTTTTTGAATGCAGTTCTGGAGAGTTTTTTGTGTTGTTCTGTTCACTTGTCTTTATATATTTTGTTTCGAGTGACTAGGGTATTGTATAGGAGTAGATATACTTCTCTATCGGGTGGTGGCCATGCCGGAACTCGATTTTGAAGTATGATGGGTAGTGGTTTATCCGGAGCTCGGCTATCTACCATTCTATACATTCATATAGTCATTATTCGAGTAGTTTTGTTATTCTTGGGTTATTTGTCAGACTTGCTGTATGTTTCTATAGACTATTTTTTTCTTTATATATAAATGTGGGGGGAGGGGGGCTCTCTTCTTTTTAGAAGACCACACATTTTTGTTTTAAAAAAAAGATGAATTATATTTTTATTAACATGACATAATTTAGGGAGCCAAATATTAAAATAGCACATAATATAAGAAGAACTAGCCATTTTATTAGATTCAACATTAAGCTTAAACATATCGTAACAAGCATAGCCCTTTCCCACAAACATGCCTTGATAAGTCAAGGTAAAAACCATATTCTTTCTTATCTATGGAGTATGCTTCATATATTTTAAAAGAATTTTCTTTCCAGGAGTAAACTTGATTTCCACATTACCAATCCCAACAACTTTAGCGATGTGAGAATCTCTCAGCAGCACTTTTTGCCATGTATGTGCTGAATATATAATGGTCATAGCAGACATGACAGGAAGCACCGGTATCAACCCACCAACCCTATGATCCACCAACAAGGTGAATCTCAGAAATTATAGCCGTAAGAGAGGCTCCTTGGTCATTTTTGTCTGATAGGTGCAAGGCCTGGTCTTTTCCAACACTTGCGTCCCATATGACCTGTTTTCCCACAGTTTAACACGAGAACAACTTTTTAGGATCACACTTTTGGGTTGGTTGTAGCTATTCTTTTTGGTTCCCTTGCAGATTCCATTACTATTTTTTTTTGTTACACCGATTCTTAAATGATTTCGGGTTTGGTTTTGTTAGAGTTTATGCCCTAGAGGCAATCCATTTGATGAGATTGATAACAATGTTGTTGTTGTTATTTTATTTGGAATAAAATAATATTCTATTATATTATATTTACTGCGTAATATAAATATTAATATAATAGAAGTCCTTAGAAATAATAATACGGAATTATATCGTTCGAGTAAGACTGAACTTGAGATTATATAATATGATAAGTATTATAATTCTTAAATGTCCCTAGTCGATTTTTATTAATTATATAGGACAACAATAAAGCGTTGGGACTAGTATATTGATTGACTGATGATCACATCTCATTGATCATTAATATACGTGATATTAAAGTCAAGATATAAATACGTATTGGAGAATAGCGTATTGGGCTGACCCACCGTGAGATAACTACATGGAATATAATAAATAGTATCATAAGTTGTTCTCAAAGTGACAGTGATGTAATGGTCCTCAGACCTGAAATCATTATAATTTTATTTGAGGATATTTGTGTTTTGATATCATCTAGAGTTATTTCGTAATAGAGTAATGATAACGGTGATTATTGGATATATTTCGAATCGAATGAAAATTATGAATGATCTAGATGGAATTTAACCCTACGATATATTCGTAGTGATATCCATGGGCCTCTTGATTGAGTGAGACTGTAAATGCATGGCCGTGCTCAAATATTGATTTGTTTTAAAACAGTCTACTCATCGATCAAGAAAAACGGATTAAATTATTAAGAGGATGATACGATCCATGTCTCGAGTTTAGTTCTAGATATACTGGTTAAAAGGATTATATTGCATTGATACATTGGTCACAAAAGGTTGTATCAAATTGATAATATTATTATAACTTGGGTAGCAGCGATGTATTACTAGATGTCGCTCACTGTTTATAATTTAAATATGATTTAAATTATTGCCAACGTTATAGTAACCTATAGGGTCACACACTTAGGATATAACGAAGGGATAAGACATTCATTGGGTAACTGAAATATTAATCGTTGATATTTTATCTAGTGTTGAAATGGTATATTGATCGACTCCTTGGTTTGTGGTGCACGTGTTGATTTTAAAGGGTGTGATACATCCCTTTAAAAACAAAACGGATGTGAGCGATAAAGGGATTAAGATAAGATCAAAATAAAATTTGGCCGATTATAATATCCTCTTTCAAAACCCTAACAGATGAATGGCGGCTAGTACCTTTTTCTTTTCCTTCTTTTCTTCGATTCGATTGAAGAGATATTATCCATGTGGATACCTCTAGAGGCGGCGGCTCATAGTCACGCTTGGATTCGAAGCGATTACAACTTCAATCGACCTCGTGGAAACTTCGCAAATCTGAAATAGCAAAGTTGGTGTGGTTTTTCATGGAATCACTACAACAGGTATGACACTTGATTTACAGAGTTTTGCATAGATATATTGTTTTAGGGTTTTTGATTTTGGTATATCCGCTGCGCGATTGAACCCTAAAATCATCAATGGTATCAAAGCCAGGTTGTAAAATCTGTATTTTGAGTCTAAGTTTCTCTACTGAATATTCGATTCACTCCAATAGCAAGTGTTACGAACACTGGCATAAGAATTTAATATAAATTAAATTTATAAGGTGAAATTGTTTCACTGGGTAAAGGTTTTGAATTTTATACCAAGTTCAAATCTGAATCGAATGGTTTATTATTATTTTAATTCAATATAATGTTGTTGAATACTGTCCTATTGAGTATTGTGCTTGTGAATTAACTAATTAATTATATATGGTTTTGGATCTGTGAACTGTTAGATCACTCTAATATTGATCACTTTGAGATTGATTATTTCAAAATCATGGATTCAAGATCTAAACAAATATATTCTAAAGTGAAATTGTTTAACTGTTATTTAAAATTAGTATTCAATACTAAAGTAAAATTGTTTGCTGCAGTTAAAGTTTTGTTATATATGATACAAAATTACAAAAGGATTTGTGTTGAATACTGAACGTTGATTTAGTTTTATATTAATGTAATATTGTATGAATTATAGGGATTGGATTTAATCTGGACAATAACTTTTAAATGTTAATATATTGTTCACTTAAGTTGTTCAACTAAGTTTAATTCATTAATGTTTTGCGTCTATGTCATTTGATAACATAGTGGTGTGAATATATTCTTCAAAAGCAATTGGAAAAACCGAACTTGTGTTGATATCTTATACAAACCAGTTTTAAGAATATAGTTCTTGAGTATTGAAATTGTTTTCAGTAAAATGGGTTATTAGTTATTACAATATCAAGTCCTTGTGAACCTGCAAGAATTTACATATATATATATATATTTATATGACATGAAGTGTTTCTTTCACTGTTATTAAAATTTGTATTCGATACAAATTTAGAAATGAAGTTATGAATTGATATATGATATCATTTCTATTTTATTAGTGATACATCTTATACTGTTGAACTGTAAACACATGGGTTAATGTGTTAACTCTGTATAATTCAATAAAGTATGGATCTATAAGCAAGTGAAAAACATTATACATATAAAATCAAAAGGAGTTTGATTTGCTAAAATCAAGTGTTTTGATTTTATTGTAATGAATTATAGATTCATAGTCATGAGTTATGGGATTTATACATACAATATATTGATTAAGCATGTAGGATAATTCCAATTCATAATGATGATTTTCAAGTTTTCAAATATTATAGAATATTTTGTTAATCTTGATGTTAATCAGTATAAGCAGTTTAAAGCATCTATGAGATTAATGGAAATCTATCATTATAACTGATAGATTGTTCCATCTAATTAGTTTTTGAATCCATTAACTATTATATAGAACTGCCCAGAAAATATTGTGACTGATATTAGCAAGTGAATCACAATTTGATTGATGATCTGAATTTGCTAATGAAACTAGCATTTCATAATCAATGCAATACTACAATTTTTTTAGATTGTGTGTTAGTGCTTGCCACTATCAAATATGTGTTAATATGTGAAATTGTTTTTTTTTTTGTGTATGTATATCATATGATGATAACTGAATAATGATTTGATTCATTCAAAACTTTGAGTTGTCAATTTTAGAAGATAACAGTCTGGCAGTGATTTAAATGTTGAATCTGCATAATTTTAATAAGTCATTGGATTTAAAATGGTCCTTCTTAAACACTACATATGAATTAATATCGATTTGATTGATCTATTCAATTGTTTAAGACTGTGATTACTTGCCAGGTTCCAATATTATCATACGATTGGCAGAGATGTTATAATTTCGCCAATTTTATTGAAGTTAAATGGTATATAAGTTGATGTGCATACTTTTGTATTAGTCATTACATCATAACATTAGTTCCTTAACTGGCTTATACTTGGGAAAATGAATTTGTTTATGTGCTTATTCTATTTATAATTAGAAGTCAGTGCTCTATAAGGATAAGTGTTGTTCTTGGTGAATATGATTATCCAAAATGATTTAATGCATAAATCTGTATTAAATTAAAACAAGTTTGATGAATTACTGTATGTTTAAACATGCATTTGAACAATTCTTGTTTGGTTTTAAGCTAAGGATAATTCTAATCACAAGCTCAATACAAGTATGGATAGTTGGTTAATTTAATGTTTTTTTTAGTTACAAAATATAGTAACTTGTTCATATTTGATTATTTCTGATACTAATATATTGATCAGCTAAATTTCTTAGGCATGAGATGGTGTGATGCATACATGTTGCATTTATGATATGCTATCTATGTACAAGTGTTTGTAATTCTTATTTAGTCGTACCCTGTATAATTCATGATCATAGGAAAACTCATCATGTCCCCTTGTTTTCATAATATGTTTATATCAAGCCTTGGCTCGAAAACATTATATAATGTTGTTTGATATATTTAGTATTGTGCTCATGTTCAGAACCTCCACTACAAATTTGATTTGTAGTTGGAATTTGAACAATAATAAACTGTATATAATAGATGCAGCATGATATAAGTAATATTATTGAGCTAAAATTGGTATAGTTCATATTTTGATCTGCTATTATATTGTTGATAATTGCATTACAGGTTTGACCTGAAGGGGGCCGAAGGATGGTTATATGCACACTGAAATTGTTTCAGTGGGGGCAATCTAAGCTTCAATGAGCAGAATCGTCATAGTGCATTGAAATTGTTTCAATGGTATATGCCTTGAAGATGCATATATGTAAAAACATTTTACAAGTTTGACATAAAATGTTTGTGTATGTATGTTTCATAATATGAAAAGTCAGTTAATTATATATATATATATATATATATATATATATATATATATATGGTATGTATGTAATAATATCTGGATGAAGAATTTAAAAACCAAGACCGTGTTCATATACTAGTATACAACCACGTGATTTTAAGCTAAGATGTGTATATTAGTTTGATCATTATATAATACCTGTTATGTGTATGTATGCCATTATTAGATAATGGTTTGAACACAAATAGGCTGAATATATACAGATCGATATGTATAGGTTTATTTGATATCTCTTGTACGTATAATATGGATCCATAATTTGCCTAAGTTTAGAATTTGTGGTCAACATCTTATTATGATTAATTGAGCTTGATTAAATTCAAGGATGATCGTATTTCATTTATGCCTTTTAGAAAGCTGTAATGGAACAAACACTCTAGAGAATTGTAGTAGTACAATAATGAACCACAATGTATGTTTTGAAATGTTCAAAAACCAAAGTCAATACATGTTTTAATTCTTTTAAAAACGTTAATGCTATTTGAATAATTAAGTACTAAAAGGGTGTAGTATCTTATAATTGTGTTTATGTGGAATTAAAAGCTACTAAATAAAATACATATATTTTGATATGTATAAATAAGTCTGATATTGTTCGCCAGTACGAATTATAAATTCCTTCTAAAGCAAATTTTTGTTATATTAAGTCACGGTGATGTCTTCCAATAATATACTCATCACTGTCCAAAATTACTGGTTGTTACTAACGCTAAAGCGTTGTGCACCTTTTAACTTTGGTTATATGCGTTGGAGTAAAATGTGGTGCTCCAACCTATTATTGGGTCTGATTTAACTAGGCTGCATAATACGATTATGGCATTAGAGACAAAAGCATGAATTATTCCATATATTTTGAGCAAATGAATAATTCTGAACAAACTGTTCAACATGTGATCCAAGAGTTATATAGATGATATAATTGACATAAGAGGTCTAGCTAAAAGGTTGTGTTTTGAGTTTAGCCAAAGCTAGGTCAAGGCATGATTAGATATGGATCTTGGAACACCGTTATATATATATATACACACCGATACATATATATAAACAGAGGGATGTTAATTTGAGTGGGAGCATATTTTAGTTTAAATTACATATTTATGTTAATATAGATTTTGATTGTCAAAATTTTATGATTAAATAAATATTACAGAACCAGTTATTATTTTATCTAATGTAGATATTAAATAATAAATAACTCGATAATTTAGCTTAATCCTTAGGAAGGATAAATTGAATTAAATCAAATTTCTTGACTAACATTGAAATTTGAGGATTGCCCTCAAACAAATTAAACGTAATTTTTTACAAAATAGAAGATCTAAAATGAAAGGTTGAGGTGTGACTTCAACTAAATAAAATATAAATGTTATAATAATCTACTTATACTTTTCTAGTATTAGATACTAGATATAAATCACATAAATGTGTGTTGATTTATAGAAATTGCAAAATAAGTAGAAATCTGATAAAAGGACAAGTGGACTTACGACTGGAAATGAAGCAAATGTTGCTGGATTATCCATAAAAGGTTGATTCTTGTTCAATATACTGGCTTAATTACATAAAATAAATGTTATTATGAAATTCCAGATAAAGTAAAAATTATTATAGATCTTGTTAAGACAAGTTTGAATTTCATTTGTAATAAAAGAATAATTGTTATTCATTTTATTTAAATAAAATTTCGTATGGAATTTCACAAGTAGTTAGTGATCTTTATAGATTCTTAACTATAATGTACTTGACATAAATACTGAATGGATTAAAATTAGTTTTAAATCCAACATACCTTTAACATTACCAATTAGCCTATATAAACAAGAAAGTATATCAAAACTCCATAATGATGGAATTTTGAAATCATTTGATTTTGAATCATATAAAAATGCAAATCTTGTTTATTAGGCAAAATAACTGAATCACCTTTCCCTTGACACAGTGAATGGACTGCTAAGTATTGGGTCTCGTACATAATGATGTATATGGAGCAATAAATACATAAACTAGAGGTAGGTTTTGTTACTTCATTATATTTACTGATGATATCAGTAGATACAGATATGTGTATCTTATGAAACACATATTAGAATCCTTTTAAATAGTTCAAAGAATTCAAAGTGGAGATAGAAACCAATTTTGATGGAAAATAAATTTCTTTCGAGCAGATCAAAGAGAATGTTTGAGCCAATTAATTAATGACTGTCCATATGAGTTTGAAATTGTTTCATAACTCATTCCATCTAGAACACCATATTGGAATGGTGTGTCTGGAAGAAGACATCGTACCTTATAAGATAAAATACGATTAATGATAAGTCATATAGATCTTCCAATAAATTAAATCTGGAACAATTACATTAAATCCCACTAAAACAATTCTGAAGACGTCATATAAGATATGGACTAGGAAATATCCTAGTATGTCTAAAGCGAAGATTTGGGATGTAAGGACGTTTATTAAACGTCCTTCCTCTAATAAGATTAGGCACAAATCAAATAACTATTTTATGTAATATCCACAAGAAAAAATTGGATATTATTTCTATAAATTTTCTGAGAATAAAATGTTTATTACTCGAATTGGTATCCTTATAAAGGAGAGTAAGTCTCTAAGACACCGATGGGAATGAAATAGAATTCGAAATGTCTCGAAAACCACAAAATGCCATTGAATCTTGTATAGACAAGAAATTGAGTGGGAGTGTCACAATAATTCTAATGTTATTTGATAACACATTAATTGTTATAAATAATGTTAGTTTAAAACAAGAAATAAATACTGATTCTAAGATAGATAATGTTTGGATTAAGAAGTTCATAATTGAACTTAATTAATTGTTGATCCAATGATTTACATTGGAATAACAATATGGCTAATGCTCAGACCTAAAACTTTAAACTCACTATTGATCCAAACGTATATTTAAGAAATATAATTCTTATGTGAAGTTGTTCACAGAAGAAATAAACATATCTGCAAAGTTACAAAAGTTGTAATGTTGCAGACCTACTGAATTAAACTCTGTCGCAGTAGAAGTTTAATAGTCACACTAGTTTCATGAGTATATGATACGTAAATGATTGACTCTAGTGCAAGTGGGAGATTGTTAGAGTTTATGCCCTAGAGGCAATCCATTTGATGAGATTGATAACAATGTTGTTGTTGTTATTTTATTTGGAATAAAATAACATTCTATTATATTATATTTACTGCGTAATATAAATATTAATATAATAGAAGTCCTTAGAAATAATAATACGGAATTATATAGCTCGAGTAAGACTGAACTTGAGATTATATAATATGATAAGTATTATAATTCTTAAATGTCTCTAGTCGATTTTTATTATTTATATAGGACAACAATAAAGCGTTGAGACTAGTATATTGATTGACTGATGATCACATCTCATTGATCATTAATATACGTGATATTAAAGTCAAGATATAAATACGTATTGGAGAATAGCGTATTGGGCCGACCCACCGTGAGATAACTACATGGAATATAATCAATAGTATCATAAGTTGTTCTCATAGTGTCAGTGATGTAATGGTCCTCAGACTTGAAATCATTATAATTTTATTCGAGGATATTTGTGTTTTGATATCATCTAAAGTTATTTCGTAACAGAGTAATGATAACGGTGATTATTGGATATATTTCGAATCGAATGAAAATTATGAATGATCTAGATGGAATTTAACCCTACGATATATTCATAGTGATATCCAGGGGCCTCTTGATTGAGTGAGACTGTGAAATGCATGCCCGTGCTCAAATATTGATTTATTTTAAAACAGTCTACTCATCGATCAAGAAAAACGGATTAAATTATTAAGAGGATGATACGATCGATGTCTCAAGTTTAATCCTGGATATACGGGTTAAAAGGATTATATTGCATTGATACATTGGTCACAAAAGGTTGTATCGAATCGATAATATTGTTATAACTTGGGTAGTAGCGATGTATTACTAGATGCCGCTCACTGTTTATAATTTAAATATGATTTAAATTATTGCCAACGTTATAGTAACCTATTGGGTCACACACTTAGGATATAACGAAGGGATAAGACATTCATTGGGTAACTGAAATATTAATCGTTGATATTTTATCTAGTGTTGAAATGGTATATTGATCGGCTCCTTGGTTTGTGGTGCACGTGTTGATTTTAAAGGGTGTGATACATCCCTTTAAAAACAAAACGGATGTGAGCGATAAAGGGATTAAGATAAGATCGAAATAAAATTTGGCCGATTATAATATCCTCTTTCAAAACCCTAACAGATGAATGGCGGCTAGTACCTTTTTCTTTTCCTTCTTTTCTTCGATTCGGTTGAAGCGATATAATCCGTGTGGATACCTCTAGAGGTGGCGGCTCATAGTCACGCTTGGATTCGAAGCGATTACAACTTCAATCGACCTCGTGGAAACTTCGCAAATCTGAAATAGCAAAGTTGGTGTGGTTTTTCATGGAATCACTACAACAGGTATGACACTTGTTTTACAGAGTTTTGCATAGATCTATTGTTTTAGGGTTTTTGATTTTGGTATATCCGCTGCGCAATTGAACCCTAAAATCATCAAGTTTTAAAGTAGTGGGTTTGATTCTTTAGTGCTGTTTTTTTGAGACAACCAGCACTTCCTCTTTCCGATCTTGCTTGCGTCCCTCTTTCTCAATACAGAGATGGATGATCAAGCTCTTTAAGGAAAATTCGTTAGTGTTGTTATCTGTACATTCTCAAAATCCTTCCACCCTTGGGGCAATTTGCCAATAATAACAGCAATCCGAAATTGTTCGTCTAAACTCATACATTCAGAGATGATCTCATGAGCTATTTTATGAAGCTCATATGATTGCATCTCTACTAACCTGCCATCCGTCATCTGATACTTGAGGTAGCGACTGACAACATACTTCTTCACTTCTGCCTCCTCTATGTCATAATTTTTCTTCAACGCCTCCAATATTTTTTTTGCAGAATTGTCTGAATCATAGTGCTCGTACAGATCATAGATTAGTCCATGAGAATGAAATTTTTGCCCAAGTAATCTTGCTCTTTCCAGATTTGTAGCTGCTTTGATTTTTCTACCCAGGATGCCATCAAATCTGCATTAGCTTCAACGTGTTTGTATAGCAGTTGCGGTTTATAAGTTAATAGTGTGCCAATGACCTTCCTCATTGTCGAAAAGAATTTCTTCTTCCGACGCAAGCATTTGAAGTGCAGTCCTTCGAATCTAGAAGGCACAGCAGCCATAATTGAAAGCCAGAACATGAATGATGGGGCAATATCATCTATATTTGCATTCTAATTAACCATTGTTTTGTATATAACGTCTTCAAATTGTTGGAAAAACAATGTTTGAGTTGTGTATTAGGTCACTTTTCTGAAGACGTTTCGGCGATCTGCTCAGAGGTGCAAAGTAGTTCTCAAAATTCCGTCACCGCCTCTTAGATAAAACAGCCTCCCTAATCTTAAAAAAATTATTGACCTTGTTTACACTAACAGAGTCAATTATGATTTGCACTCTAAAATACTGTTCAAGGAGTTTTTAGTTTTTGTAGAAAGAAGAAAAAAATGTTTTTTCATTCTTATGTTTTCTCTTAGAAGAAAAAAAAGTTTTATTATTCTTATGTTTTCTCTTTTATCATTCTATCATTTAAATGGGTAGAATGGAAATTATATACGTTGCTAAACTGATGGAATGCTAATGAGTTTTAATTTATTCTTATTTAAAACAATATTGTAATACCATTAACTTTTGTAACAGCTATCATATAAAAATATTATCATTATGCAAGTGAAATGGCTCAATTATAATAATAATAATAATAATTCATAAATATATTATCGTTGTACAAATGTAAAGGTTCAATTATAATTATGATTCATAAATATATTACCGTGATAAACTTGCAACGATATCCTTTTTTGTTCCCTTGTGGATTCCAATACTTTTTTTTTTGTTACACCGATTTTTAATGATTTCGGATTTGGTTTTAAACAGTGGGTATGGTTCTTTTTGTGCTGTTTTTTTGAGACAACCTACTTTTTCTGATCTTGCTTGCGTCCCTCCTTCTCAATACGGAGGTGGATGATCAAGTTCTTTAAGGAAAACTCCTTAGTCTTGTGCGTCTATACATTCTTAAAATCTTTCCATCCTTAGGGCAGTTTTTCAATAATAACAGCAATCCGAAATTATTCGTCTAAACTCGTACCTTCGAAGATGTGATCTCATGAGCTATTTTATGAAGCGCATGTGATTGCATCTCTATTAACCTGTCATCCGTCATCTGATATTTGAGGTAGCGACTGATAGCATACTTCTTCACTTCCGCCTCCTCTGTGTCATAATGTTTCTTCAGCGCCTCCCATATTCTCTTTGCAGATTTGTCTGAATCGTAGTACTCGTACAGATCATGGTTTAGTCCATGAGAATGAATTTTTTGCATAAGTAATCTTGCTCTATCCAGATTAGTAGCTGCTTTGATTTTTCTATCCAGGATGCCATCAGATCTGCATTAACTTCAACGGGTTTGTCTATAAGTTGTGGTTTATCAATTGATAGCGTGCCAATGACCTTCCTCATCGTCAGAAAGATTTCCGTTTTCTGACACAAGCATTTGAAGTGCAGTCTGTCGAATCTAAAAGGCGCAGCAGCCACGATCGGAAGCTAGAACATGAATGATGGGGTAACATTGTCTACATTTGCATTCGAAACCATTGTTTTGTATATAACGTTTTCAAATTGTTAGAAAAACAATATTTGTGTCGTGTATTAGGTCACTTTCTTGAAGATGTTTCGGCGATCTGCTCGGAGGTGCAAAACAGTTCTCAAAATTCCGCCACCGCCTCTGAGATAAAACAGCCTCCCTAATCTAAAAAAAATTATTGACCTTATTTGCACTAACAGAGCCAATTATGATTTGCACTCTAAAATACTCTCAAGGAGATTTTAGTTTTTGTAGAAAGAAGAAAAAACGATTTTTTATTCTTATGTTTTCTCTTTTATCTATCTATCATTTAAATAAGTATAATGGAAATTATATACGTTGCTAAACTGATGGAATGCTAATGAGTTCTAATTTATTCTTATTTAAAACAATAGTGTAACATCATTAACTTTTTTAACGGCTATCATATAAAAGGTTATCGTTATGCAAGTGTAACGGCTCAATTATAATAGTACGTCATAAATATATTACCGTTGTACAAATGTAACGGTTCAATTATAATAACGATTCATAAATATGTTACCGTTATATACTTGCAACGGCTCAATTACAGTAACTGTTCGTAAATAAATGACCATTAACCTGTTTTTGTTTTTAAACATAAATTTACTTGATAAACAGAACATTTCCAACAACAAATAATGTTGAACAACACTTCAAAGGGTTCCAACAATTATTTCATAATCATTTCGGTTTGAAAGTAAAAAATCATTCTTGCGAACAGCAGCAAACAAAATAGTGGTACTTCAATAAAAAACACTAAACACATTGACTACGAAGAAACCAATAGCGACAGATTATCTCTCCTCCTCGAGCCTCTCAATCCCTCAATTCCCGTTCCCCCCTCGATTCCCCCCCTCTTCAGATCTACCTCCAGCCCTGAATCTGCCTCCACCAGATCCGCCTCCTTCTGAAGCTTCATATATCCAACCATCTCAGCCTCCCCCTCTTCCCTTAGCCAGATGGACTTCTCTCTTTGCAACGAAGCCACGAAGCGCTGGTGACTTCATTCCACCTGCGTTCACTCTGAAATACTCCGGGAAAAGTCTGATTCCAACTGAAGATATTATTAGTGCAAGTGTTGAGGTATGGCATGAATATATATCAGGTTTTTTTCTTGATTCTCCACTGTCATATACTGTTGTTGTCTCTCATCTGAAGAATCTGTGGAAACCTCGTGGTTCGATCAAAGTGAAATCGAATGGCAACATCTTTTTCTTTCTGCTATCTGATTTAGAGGATAGGAAGAAGATTTTAGAGGCTGATCCTATAATAATTAGGAATAAAGTATTTGTGATCAAGAAGTGGGATGTTAACATGGGAAACTCCGAAAAAGGCATTAAAAATGTGCCTATATGGATCAAGTTTATCAATATGCCGATGGTTACCTGGTCTTTGATCGGGATTTCTTGGCTAGCTTCACATGTTGGCAGATTTCTATGTATGGACAAAGCGACAGAGAGCCTTGATTGGCTTGGCTACGCAAAAGTTATGGTGGAGATAACCCCTAATAGTGAACTGCCTGAAACGATCCCTGTTCTGCTCCCTGATGGAACTGAGCACGTCGTCAGTGTCATTTACACTTGGAAACCAGATATGTGCCAAGCCTGTAAAGCTTTTGGCCACTCACTTGAAAACTGCACTGTTAGTGGATGCTCTTCTGAAGCTGATAAAGAGAAGATTGCTATGAATAATTCTTGAATGAATAACAGTAGGAAAGAAGACAAGAGTCCTCAAGTTGATGAAGTTGTTGTTCATCAAAAAAGAGCACCCAGAAGACAGGCTAAACCCATTCCATCGAGAAGCAGCCATAAGGTTAGGGTAGCTCCCTCCTTATCTCTTTTGAGATGGTCAAAAGTAGATCAAACTTTTGCGAAACGTAATAAAGAAAACAACCAGCGTGAAAATGCTACTGCTACTAGCAATAGGTTTGAAATCCTGGACAAAACATGTGATGAACTTGACTCTGAGAATACAACTCGGGCCAATGACGAATCTTAGGTGATTAAGCTATCTTCTGTTGTGGAAAATAAGGAGTTAGAAGCTGCGGCTAGTGACAATGATGGATATATCGACATCCCCTTGCCTGGTGAAGCAAGGTTTGGACCTGTTGTAGTGCAGACTGGTACAGCCTTGCACGTCCCCCCTGCAGTCAACGAAGATACTGAATTGGGGAGCAAAGCTGATGATATGGAATTTGAAGAAGGAGAGGTAAGACAATATGAAGAACATGAAGGTGAAGAAAATGGTATAGTAGTGATGAAAGACTTGGCAGATGAAGTACAGAGCTTTGGAACAGACTTATGTAATGAGAAAGAAACTGGAGAGACCAGTAATGTTGCTAATGTTATCTGCCAGCATGGCGAGGTGAATTTAGTGGTTGATCTTACTGAAGCAAAGCAAAATGACCAAGTGATCAAAGAATTATCTGATTCGGAGAACCTGCACAAGCCGCTGGATACTTTCTTGCAGCAAAATTTGAATGATAATGTTTGGCAGGATCCTAGTCCTGATAATTGTGAAACAATGGATGAACGTGATGAACTGACTCCGCATATTAACCAGCTAACGGATTTGCTAGAAAAGGAGTTAGCTGTTGAAGGCAACAGCCCAGATAGGATTGCTACATTACAACTGAAGCTTACTGAATGCACAAATATCCTGCCAAAATTAAGTAGTGGAGAGATCAAAAAAGAATGGACGAAAAGCATAACTTCGCTGCTCAAGAATAATATCAGAGAGCATCAACGGCGACCAACACCAACATCAGATAACGTGAGCTCCAGCAGTAAGTCCCCATATGAGAACATAGCTCCACCTCCGGGGCACAAGCCCAGGCCCCTTGATATTCTGTTTGATCTAGCACCTACGAGCTCTGGTGAGGCAGCGCTGCCCAAGACACCAATCACTCGTAGAATGAAGAAAGAGATGATGAAGAACCAACATGAAAACGGTTAGAAGCCTTGCTTCTGTACCAGGTACTTGTAGATGTTCCATTTACAGGTCAAAATGAATCTTAGACCATGTTAGTTTGGATGTATCTAATTTTGTATGATGTATAAATAAGTGTGGACGGACCACCCAGAAAACCACTAGTTGATATGTGTATTACATATCACCTGCACCTCATTGTACTTTTATTTTTAATTAATAAAAGAGTGTTACGGAGCACTATAAAAACCGGTCGGCTTTGCCAAAAAAAAAAAATCATTCTTGTGTGTATCCTGGTAGCCTTTCGGGATGCATATGCTACTGCTGCTTTGGAATAAATTTAACAAACAGTTCAGTAACTCCTATGTTTAAAGCATACCGCATACGCAGCCTGTAATCATACAGTACGTAATTAGTTGCAAGGTGACGTCTCCTTCAAGTGTTTGAATGCACCAACTATATGAATAGGTTATAGACCTAAACAATCAACAAAACACAATTATTTAATGGCGTTCGTTCAAATCAGGCTTAGAGCGGGACCCAAACATGTGGGATATGCATTTCACCTACTATTGACATTTGTGCCATAAAAATAATATGTTGAACATAAACTTTTAGAATACTACCCCAGTTTGTTTACAAAGGTTATTGATATTTGTACAAAAATAATATTAGCCCAGTTTTTCAAGTTATACATGCAGAAACAAGGCTTGTGATTTTTTTTATTATTGCTATTAAATGCTGCCGCATGTACTGCCAATAAAAGCAATACGAGTTTGTTGACACCACTTTATGTGGTGTTAACGTGACTCCACCATCTGATTGGTGGAAATCAGGTGGATCCATATGGACTCCCTGATTTCCATCAATTGAAGGTCGGAGTCATGGTGAACAAACTCGCTCTCCAATAAAAGGCAATGCCCACTGCACCGATTACCCCCAGTACAAGTTATTCAGTACCATAGAATGAATGTTTATGCACCAATTACCCATAGTAAATTTTGATAGAAAAGAAAATTTTGATGGAACAAAACTCCTCTTCTTCTTGGTATAGGGCTTAGGTATACGAGTTTGACGCACATTTTTATAACAAAAATTCTTTCTGATGTTATGTGCTTACTAACTCGTATTTGTACTTTACTCTTTCAATTTATTATATGATAGGTAAGTTTTATTTTCATCCACGCCTTTTGTTAGTTAATTTACCATTCTACTTTAATAAGTTGATTCACAACTTTTTTGTATGTTAATCCACAAGTGGATTAACTTAAAGATTTCATATTAATCCACAAATCTACCTACCATGCTGTAGGAATTTTTGAGCTTCGGGAATTGATCGTTGCTTTAGCATACATAGAATTCATCATGAAATGTCTTACATAAGGTGAGATTTTCTGCTCGTCGAAAATCAACTTTCTTTGCTTTTACTAAAGACACTAATTTATTTTCAACATGTGCCCTGGAAAGTTCAATGCAAATATAAGGGGATGCATTGGATTAATGAAGTTGAATTTATTTGCATTTGATGTCATACCATACACAATTCAAGTGAACTTTTCTTTTTTCTTTTTCATTATTTCTTTATCGATAAAAGATTGCAAACGCATGAAAAAAGGTGACTTTCAATTTCTTTTTAAAGGCTACAACAATATAAGAAAATACATAGAAGACATGCATTTCTCTCTCATGAACAGATTTATATCCTTAAACATATGCACTTCGGAGACTATACTCCACCCAGACTTGGATTTAGATGTTGGATTCTAAGAAGAAGAATTATACGAAGCAGAACAGAGAAGAAAGAAAGATATTTGACGTTTTTAGGTGGATAAACTAATTAAATTTTAAATTTTGTCAAAAGTCAAAGATCCTATTTTATAGGGTGGATTAACTGATTAAAAAGGTGTATTAGAATAAAATTTACCTATATGATATGAGACTATTTGTTCTATTCATCATTCCTACGTTAGGATGCAAGACTATCCTAATAAGAAAAACACGAATAGAATGTGAAATATGGTAATCATAAAAAGTACGTTACCACCTACCCTATCGTTATGTTACCATATCCATTCACGGTGCCAACGTAGTAGAAACCAAAAGAAGAGATCCAAGTCAACTTATAATAATCACCCAGGGACAATTTTTGTTTGGAACGCATGGTTATGTGGACAAAACCTATATGAAGTAGGATTGCAATGCTGTACTTAGACGATGGATTTCATTTCTGTATGTATGTGTGACAATTTTTCTTATTGAAGAAGCACAACGAAAAGTAGTTAGTTTACGGGATGCAACCAACGTTTTATAACAGACAGTTTGAACCATGACAACTTACTATGATTTAAGGTCCCAATAATTCAAACACGATAATCAAAACATTAGGTAGTGTTTGATTTAAAAATTATTTTGTGTTTTTTATTTTCAATTAATATGTAAAAAATGAGAAGAGTGAAGTAATAATGAAGAAAACTAAAGAAAGACGGAGAGGATCATAAAGGGGATGAACGAGTAATGTAAAAATAAATTAGATCATATGTTTATCTTATTTCGCAAAGCATGGAAAATACAGCCTACGTCTATACTTGTACAAACTTTTTAAAAAAATATATATATATTACGCAAAATAGCCCCATAAGTGCAATGTTTGTACACGTAGCAAGCGGTACAGTTCATATTTCCAGTAGGGGCAACAGCATTCAAAAATAAATAATAAAGAAAGATAATAAATGTTGCAGATGGAAATGAAATAGAAACAACAACACCCAAAAACCTCACAATATTTATATCCAAAAGGACAAATCTTTTTTTTTTCACGCAACCACTGGACAGAATTTATATTTGCAAATACGTGTTTTCTACAGTTAGAAAATGTAATTTAAATTTAGTAGGAATGTTGCCTGAACAAGATGCTGAAATTTAGAAGAACAAGTTGGACCAAACTAACTACTTTTATGGTTACGGATATATTTATATCAATGAAAGTGACTTAGTAGTTTCTTGTTTTTTTGGAACTTTATTATTGTTTCAGTTACGTAGTCATTTGATCGCTTTGAATTTATTTCATACTTTTGTCTTAAATATATGTACGACATTTAGTTTACTCAAATATATTTCCTAAGGTTAATTAGGTTTGCCCGATAAAGGAAAATGTAAATAAAGGGGTGCAAGTGAACGTTATTTGTTTGCTATTTTTGTTGATTTTACATATGCATTTATACATGCTTCTATCATAAAGTTTGTTACATCACGATCCAATTTGTATGTTAACATTATCTGCTTGCAGTTTTGCAAAGTTTTGAGAGTTTTAAAGTTAAATGTTAGCATAAGTATTATGATTAGATACAAAGTATTATCCCATAGGTTTTAAAAGCCATATGGACCAGGTGTTGTTGGTATTGAATTTGAAATCCCAACGTGTTCATCCCAGGTTTAGATTTTGATTATTGTAACCACATGCATGGCTCTTAGTTTTCAGTTAGCTGAAACAAACCCAGTCATTGATCACAAACATATGTTATGGCCAAAAATTCAACGGTTTTAAAAGAGACTCAAACATATGAAATAAATTACAAACTAATGAAGGAATAAGTTAAAGAAACTTGGAAGATATCAAAATTGAGGAAATAGTAGGTTTTTTGGCAGAGATTCAAAAATGCAAATCAGGCTGGTACCGACATAATTCACGTAGATACCAACATGATTTTCGCTTGCATGATTCACATTTCACACCAACATGCATATACTATCTAAAATGATGATACAACAAACCTAAGAAGTTTGACGAACTTTCCAACTATAAGATCGGTACTTAGGGATGTAAATCGATCGGACCGGACCGAACGGAGGTGTGTTCAGTTTCTATCATAAAAAAATCGGATTGAACAGGATTCAAACCAAATTTTTTCTCGAACAAATTACGTTGTCCTAATTCGTGTCCTAAATAAAATTGATCGGACATTGACATATAATTTTCGAACACCGACACGATCGGACTCAGTCGGATATGACTATTTATATCACATTTTGTATATTTTTTCTCAACTATATGCATTTCACCTACTTGTTATTGTCTTATTGACATTTGTGCCATAAAAATAATATGCTGTAACATAAACTTTTAGAATACTACCCCAGTTTGTTTCCAAAGGTTATTGATATTTGTACTAAAATAATATTAGCCCAGTTTTTCAAGTTACACATGCAGAAACAAGGCTTGTGATTTTTTTTATTATTTCTATTAAATGCTGCCGTATGCACTGCCAATAAAAAGCAATGCCCAGTGCACTGATTACCCCAAGTACAAGTTATTCAATGCCATAGAATGAATGTTTATGGACCAATTACCCATAGTAAATTTTGATAGAAAAGAAAATTTTGAGAAATGGAATAAAACGCCCCGTTAGAACAAAACTCCTATCTTTCTTAGTATAGGGCTTACGTATGTGAGTTGACACACATTTTTATAACAAAAATTTTCTGATATTATGTGCCTACTAACTCGTATTTGTATTTTACTCCTTCAATTTATTATATGATATGAGACTATTTATCATAGTTTTTAAAACCGGACCGCGAGTCAAACCGTGAGGACTCAGGGTCCAAGGTTTTGAAGGTCTGACCGGTCGAACCGCCGAGAGCCGCACATGCTTGTTAACAGTGAAAATATGAATAATCAAGTTTTATTTGCATTCAAACAAATTAATAATAAAGTTTGAAAGTAATCTATTTATAAACTAAAATTAATAAATTGCATGATAGAATAAAATAGCAAGGACATAAACAAACACACATGTTTTTTAGAACGAAACGGTAAAGTTTATGGTTTAAATGTCGGAACAATTATGATTTTTTGAAATATTTTAGTTGTTATTTTCAATACAATACAAAAGATGAAGTTATCAAAAAGAATTACACAATGAGAAGTATGGAAAAACAAAAAACCGTGGTTTAACCCTGTAAAATTGAAGGTTGGACCGCTGGTTTGAAGGTCCGACCAGGGTTTATGCATGAATGAGGTCTGATTGAGTTCCGCGCCGTGACGGTCCAAGGTTCAGGGTTATTCGAGGTTGGACCGCGGCAGGGTCGGGTTTTAAAAACACTGCTATTTATTCTATTCATCATTCCTACGTTAGATGCGAGACAATTCTAATAAGAAAAAATGAATAAAATGTGAAATATGGTAATCATAAAAAATACGTTACCACCTACCTTTTCGTTACGTTACCATATCCATTCACGGTGCCAACGTAGTAGAAACCAAAAGAAGAGATCCAAGTCAACTTATAATAATCACCCATGGACAATTTTTGTTTGGAACGCATGGTTATGTGGACAAAACCATTATGAAGTAGGATTGCAATGCTGTACTTAGACGATGGATTTCATTTCTGTAATCTGTATGTATGAATGTATGTATGTATGAGTGACATATTTTTCTTCTTCGAATTTGTTTAGAAGGGAAACGGAAAACGAACGAAGTCGTAAAACCCTCCCTAGTAAACCTAGTTCGATCCGCGAACACCACGTAATTGACATTTTTTATTTATTGAAGAAGCACAAAGAAAAGTAGTTAGTTTATCAGATGCAACCGATGTTTTATAACAGACAGTTTGAACTATGACAACTTATGATTTAAGGTCTTAATGATTCAAACACGATAATCATAACATTAGGTAGTGTTTGGTTTAAAAATTATTGTGTTTTCGGTTTTCAATTAATATGTCAAAAATGAGAAGAGTGAAGTAATGTTGAAGAAAACTAAAGAAAGATGAAGGAGACCACGGAGGGGATGAACGAGTAATGTAAGAATGAATTATGTCTCATGTTTATCTTATTTCTCAAAATATGGAAAATGAATAAAAAATTGTTTTCTATTTTGTGTACTAATTTTGCTTTCTAAATCGATCGTTTTTAACAATATATGAACATGATACGTATTTTTGTATGGATAAAAACTCAAAACTTAAAATAGTAAACCAAACACTACCTTAGTTTCTTTTTTCAAAAATATACATATTAAACTAGATGCATGCAAAAGTATTGAAATAATAATGTTCTATACATGGACTATGGTGTAGTCATGGTCAGCTACTTGTGTGTTTCTGCTGCACGACTGCACGAAAATAATTGCTATTATGCACATAGTAGAGCGGTGCACAACGACGTAAGCTTAACGATAGCAAGCATAATGAAACACTCCATCAAGGCATTTTATTTGGGACTCAGGTACCAGTACCACCAATGAGATGCAAAATTTAAACAAAACACTCCAAGGCATTTTATTGAGCGCAGCCCACGTTTATACCTGTACATTTTTTTTTTTTTTTTTTTTTTTAATATATTAAGCAAAATAGCAATCCCAACAGTGACAAATTTAATCGAAATGGGGGAGAAAGCGATGAACTCGCGCTACAGCAGCGGCGGCATCGGTGTGAGGAGCAATTGTAAATGGAAAGAATCCACGTTTGTAAATTGAAGCGGCGATCGCTATACGGGTTTCTGAAAACCGTTTAACATCTATGCGGTTTTCTAAAATCCGTTTAGCATTTAAAACTTCTTTTAATACAGTTCAGTTTTTTTTTTTTAATTTCTCTTCGCTTAAACGATTTTCAGAAAATCGTTTAACGTTTAATTAATAAAAAAATTAATATTAGACAGCAGCCTCCCACCGACTGCTGGAAGGTGGGAGGAATCACCGCTTAAAACGTTGTTTTACCACTCTAATTCCCGCTTATTGCTGGGAATGCTCTAAGTGCAATGTTTTTACACGTAGTAAGCGGTACAGTTCATGTTTCCAGTAGGGGCAACAGGATTCAAAAATAAATAATAAAGAAACACAATAAATGCTGCAGATGGAAATGAAATAGAAACAACAATGACCAAAAACCACACAATATTTGTTTGCAAAAGGACAGTTTTTTTTTTCAGGCAACCACTGTAAAGAATTTATTTGCAAATACGTGTTTTCTACAGTTAGAAAATGTAATTTAAAATTTAGTAGGAATGTTACGTGAACAAGATGTTAGAAATTTAGAAGAACAGGTTGGGCCGAACGAGCTACTTTTATGGTTACGGATATATTTATATCAATGAAAGTGACGTAACAGTTTCTTGTTTTATGGAACTTTATTGTTGTTTCAGTTACATAGTCATTTGTTCGCTTTGAATTTATTTCATACTTTTGTCTTAAATATAGGTACGACATTTAGTTTACTCAAATATATTTCCTAAGGTTAAGGTTTGGCCGATAAATGAAAATGTAAATAAAGGGGTGCAAGTGAACGTTATTTGTTGCTATTTTTGTTGATTTTACATATGTATTTATACATGCTTCTACCATAAAGTTTGTTACATCACGATCCAATTTGTATGTTAACATTACCTGCATGCAGTTTTGCAAAGTTTTGAGAGTTTTAAAGTTAAATGTTAGCATGAGTATTATGATTAGATACAAAGTATTATCCCATAGGTTTTAAAAGCCATATGGACCAGGTGTTGTTGGTATTGAATTTGAAATCTCCAGCGTGTTCACCCCAGGTTTAGATTTTGATTATTGTAACCACATGCTTGGCTCTTAGTTTTCAGTTAGCTGAAACAAACCCAGTCATTGATCACAGACATATGTTATGGCCAAAAATTCAACAGTTTTATAAGAGACTCAAACATATGAAATAAATTACAAACTAATAAAGGAATAAGTTAAGAAACTTGGAAGATATCAAAATTGAGGAAATAGTAGGTTTTTTGGCAGAGATTCAAAAATGCAAAACAGGATTCAAACCAAATTTTTTCTCGGACAAATTTCGTTGTTCTAATTCGTGTCATAAATAAAATTGACTCGACATTGACATATAATTTTCGAACACGGACACGATCGGACTCGGTCGGATATGACTATTTATATCACATTTTGTACATTTTACTATATTTTTTCTCAACTATACCCCGAATTACAAGGAATTCAAATGAATTCGGACGAGTTTGGACCAAACGTGATTTTTTCTCGTACCAATTTTGTTGTCCTAACTCGTGTCATAAATGAAAATCGAACGGACTCGGACGGATGTATTTCGGTCACGGACACGAGCGGACGTCGGACATTCGTACAAAATTTACAGTCCTATCGATACCGGCATGGTAATGAGACTCGGAATGGTATACGAAGGAAAGAAGCTTAAATTTGAATAGAAAAACTTTGGATACATAAATTCTGGTCGGTATTGACCTAATTTTTCCCTGATATTCATGCAACATGACCTGTTCTATAACTTTAGATCTGGTCAAATTTAGGACCACTGCTTTTTTCTGTTCTTCTTCTCCAAGCGCTTGTACATACGAGATCTATTAGATTGTAGTCGCACTTAAGGGGTAATCTTTGTATTCCAAGGAGTAAACAAATGATAATAAAATTAAAGGAATTTGCCGAACCACTGCAAAAACAATGTTCTTGTCTTCGTTTATTTTGTTGCATTGTGGTAATTTTGTGCTTTCGTGTAATATTTTTAGTGTTGTGCCATTTTTGAATGTAACATTTTTTTGTGCTTTTATCGAGAAAAAAAAAAATAGATTTGAAGAACTAAACTTTCAATCTGAAGTCCAAAAGAGATGAAGAGAATGCTTACAAAATCAATCGTAGAACCAAGGCTACGAAAGCATGAGGGCATGCACTTTGTTTCTTTGGCTTAAATCTATCAATCTATGTAGCCAGAGAGGAAAAGGAAAGGTTAATGAAAGAGATGTAAAATGAAATGATAACCTAACATCAAGAAATGCCAGAAGGATTTTTCAGAAGGATTATAACGAACCGTTTTTAGCAATTGGAAATTTAAATATTTTATTTAAATATTCAGTAATGGTTCCAAAATGTGATTTTTCATATACTACAGTAACAGAACTTAAGACTGTTTTCATTGAGTACGAATGGTTCATTATGTAAAGGAAAAAAAAATATAAGGATCGTCATATTTCAAATATGATTTTCAAGCGCAAAACGTTCTTGCTAAGCATGAAAATTATCACTTGGGTAATAGTGTCGGATTACAACAAAATTTATATTTTCAAAATCGTAGTGGTGAGGAATTGCGCGTAGGAGAGTTTCACTACGATTAGATTTACCGTTCAGTCGTGCATACTCTAAACGCGTACTGATTTCTATTTTGAAAACTGAACATTTAAGAAAAAGGTTAGATGCCACAAAAATTGGAAATTGACATCGAGACATATTTCATTGCGTTCAAAAGGTATTTTTATGTTTGAATCGTCCATCAGCAGGTGTGTCAATCAGAGTTCGGATCGATTTGGTCCTTTTGGACCATACAGTATAAACATAGCACATGGTTCAAGAATAGTTTTATTCTATTCTAAAATCTTAGCCGCCATGAAATCCCAACATTCAATAATCCATAATTCTCCAATCAATCCATCACCTAGTAAAAAATATAATATAAATAGATAATGTTAACCGGATGTTAGCCTACTTTGTGAAATAGGCTACACAAAGTTAAAAGATCAAATAATGACAGCAATCACTCAAACGATCGGGTCAGATCGGAGCTATTTTGGTCAAGGCAGAACAACTCCAAGCAGCAAAAGAAGGGATATAAACCAAACCAGATCGGAAGGATCAAACCCGATTCGGTCCCCTAATTGCTGGTATTTCCGATCTGAAGCCAGATGATTGGAGTGGTAGCGGTTACAGCCCACGATCCCTAGAGACTCGAAAACGGTTAGAAGGCCATTACCCCACGTTCACCCACTAACTCATTGTGCTGGCACCATCTTATTAGATCCGAACCCGAGAGTAGTGGGATGGACGCCACGTGGATCCGAACCGAAGCCGTTTCAAGAGCACTTTCCACCTATAAATACATCATGAAGGCACATTTGAAAGAATCTTTTGGCATTTTCAGAGTTGAAACCTCTTTGAGAACCGATTTTCATCACCATTTTCATATTACAATCATCTTATAAAGTATATTTCAGAGAAGATTGAGTGAATCTATGTATGGTATGAGTGAAAGTGAGTGAGAATCATTGTTGTATCTACATTCAAGTCATCAATTCAAAGAGTAGAAAGTGGACGTAGGCTATTTAACGCCGAACCACTATAAATTGTGTATTTTCTTCATTTTTAGTTTCATTTCATTAGAAATTGTCCCTAATTTGGGTGTTAGAGGCATTTTTGGATCTAACATTTTGGTGCTTCTACTGAGAAATCTTTGAATTCTTCACTTTTTTGGGATTATCGTTCTACTATTTGGGACTTCAAGTTCAAAGAAGTTAATCCTCTATTTCCGACACTTTCAAGCATTTGTTGATTAATTACTGAAGGATTGGACATTATGGCTAAAGGAAAAGGAAAAGAAGTGCAAGGTTCTAGGGAGAACGATGCCAGTGGAGACCAACAAGCCATCGTATTGACGAGGTCGCGGGGACAAAGCTTTGGACAAACCCGATCCAAACCGGATGTTCCGAACCGAGCTGATCAGGGGAACTCGAACGGATCAGGAAGAGTTGGAGCTGCTCAAACCCACCCTTTGAACCGATCCGACTCCGACACCCTACTCTGATCCGAACCGAATGAGACTGAAGCTGGTACATCTACTTGAGCACCCACCAATGCTCCAATGCCGGCCGCGACGACTGGTGATCAACTTGCTCCATCTGCACCCATCACGCACCGGGATTTTTCGCGTTTTCTTGACATGCTTGAGAGAACTAGAAATGCGTTGGAAGCCCATAAACATGACAGTCTTCGCATGTAAGAGAACATGATCACCATGAGTAGGGAACTCAATGAGCTCTAGAGGCAAAAGACACCATCCCCAACATGCCGCCTTGCTGCAGACTATTCATCTTCTTCGGATGAAGGACGTCCTCGTGAAAGAAGGCCGCTTGAGCGATCTAAAAATCTTGATCAGTTGACCTTTGGATCTTTAGGATTCTGTGAAGATGCTGCTCGTGTGTTAGGACCTGATGACCCGAGCCTGAAAGAACCTATGCTGCTGCCCATGGGTGGATCCCACGTTCTACCCAGGGATCCTAATATTACTATTCCTACGCCAGAAACAGTAGGTTATCCCCTAATCGGGAACACATGGGTAATCCGAATATCAGACCTAGAGAACCTATGAAAACGTTAACAAATGCTGATGTATGGGCAATGGTGCGTCAAATCATGTCCGAGAGCCGACGATACACTAATGAGGACTGGGACATTGAGCGAAGTTATACCCCCTTTATAGATGATATATTGGACTTCCCTTTCCCTCGGCGGTTCAACTTGCCACAGATGGATCGGTATCAGGGAGAACCGACCCAGGACAGCATCTGATGAGGTATACATGGTTCATGAATGTCGCAGCAGCTCCAGATGCTGTAAAATGCAAGGCCTTCCCGATTTATCTAGAAGACGTGGCGTTAATGTGGTTCACCCGACTCCCTCTAGGGTCAGTATCAAATTTCACATAATTGAGTGAACGCTTTATGAACCAGTTTCGACTTCACGCTCAAAAATCCAAAAGCGTCATAGAGTTGTCAAGGATTAAGCAGGCTCCATGTGAATCTTTGAAATCATATTTAGACCGCTTCAACCTAGCTGTCACCGAATTTAGCGACCCTCACGAACCCACTATTCTGATGGCCTTAATAGAAGGAGTTGACCCGGACACAGAATTCAGGGATTATCTATCCGAGAAACCACTCCCCACTAGTGAATTGTTCTACGAAAAGGCCAATATCCGCTTAAGGCGAGAAGAAGCTCATGCAAATAGAAAGAGAAAGTCTAAAGGGGCCTCGAGGGAAGGTGTCCAAAGTAATGTTGCTATGAAGCAATCTAGTGACAGTTCGGGGAAGGTTGAGGTGAATGTCGACAACCAGAACGAAGGTAATAATAACAGGAGTGGAAACGACAATAGGAGGAATAGGAACTGAGGGAACAATTGCAGCAAAAGACCTCGATTCTAAACTTTTTAGAACTATTCTCCATTGGATGACACATTGGAAAACATTTATTTGGACACATACAACATATTGCAATATAAGAAGCCGCCACCCAGAGACTCCACTGAAAAAGAGATCGCAACGGGAAAGTTTTGTTTGTTCCATGGAACCCACGATCATTCTAACAACGAATGTCGTCATTTGAGAGATGTAGTTGAGAAATTGTTGAGGGAAGGGAAGTTAAACGAGTACAAGGTTGCCCCACGGGACAAGGGGCAAGAAGGGCAAGCCCCGAACCAAAACCAGCCTACTTCTAAACCCACAGCCCAGCAGAAAGGTAAAGGGATCGTTATCAATACCATTGTAGGCGGACCCCATCTAGCTAGCCATAGTTTCAAAGCAATGGATCAGTACGTTAACGCCGCCAAGCACTTTGAGGTAGGAGAATGCAGTAACCTTGAAGACATTACTCCAGTGAAACAAAAAAAGACGATGTCAGATGACATCATATTCCGTGGTAGAGACGATACCGGAATTCAATCACCCACTGAAGACCCGCTGGTAATTACACAGCCATCGGCCCCGCTTTAGTCCATAAAGTGTTGGTGGATAACAGAAGTTCAGTAAATATCCTCTTTAAGAAAGCTTTTGAACAAATGAGACTCGAAGCAAAAGATTTGAAGCCCTGCGAAGGATGGATATGGGGAATCAATGGGGCATCGATGGCTCCGATGGGCTATGTAGAATTACCAGTGACGTTAGGCAAGGAGATCGCCAGAGATTGAGAATCCTGCCATTTGTAGTTTTGGATGTTGAGTCACCCTATAATGCTTTCCTAGGCCGACCGGCCCTCGCCGAGTTTAGGGCATGTATTGCACCTTGGTGCTTACTGCTTAAATTCCCGACTGACGTAGAAGTAGGGGTGATGAGAGGTGACCAAGCTACGGGACGAGATTGTTACATGACGGAGTTGAAGATGCTAATGAAGGGGCTGAATATAGAACCTAAGGACGTTTCTCCTCCTTCGAAGGAAAACTCAGCATAGCTATTAAGGGGTCCATCCCCAGGAAAGTCGCCCTTAGATGTGCTCGAGGATATAGATCCCAGAGAGGATAGAGAACTCGAGGACAGAAAGGCGACTCCCAATGAGACAACAATAGATATATCTATTGATGATGCAGATTCGACGAAAGTACTAAAGTTCAGATCGCAGCTAGATCCAATTCGAGCGAAAGAGTTGGTTGATTTTTTAAGGGAAAATTTAGATGTGTTTACCTGGACTCACACTGACATGTGTGGGATTTCGCCTGCTATTATGAACCACTCTTTAAGAATCAATCCAAAGCAGCCGTCGGTCAAGCAGAAGAGACAGATGTTAGGACCAGAGCGGTCAGCAGCTTTGAAGGAAGAGATAGAGAAATTGAAGGATAATGGATTCATTAAGGATTCGAAATATCCCGACTGGATATCAAATCCTGTCCTGGTCAAAAAAATCTAACGGGAAGTGGCGTACATGTATTGACTTCTTTGACTTGAACAAGGCTTGTCCGAAAGATAGCTTTCCTCTTCCCAGGATTGATCAACTAGTGGACTCGACGGCCGGACACGAGCTCTTATCCTTTATGCATGCCTATTCGGGGTACAATCAAATTCTCATGCACTTACCAGATCAGGAGCACACAAGTTTCATAACAGACTTGGGGTTATATTGTTATGTGGTAATGCCATTTGGGTTAAAGAATGCAGGAGCCACATATCAACGCTTGGTCAACCGCATGTTCTATAATCAAATCGGAAAAACCATGGAGGTTTATGTGGATGACATGCTTGTGAAGTCTAAACAATCTTCCGACCATACAAAAGACTTAGCCGAAATGTTCGATATTCTCCGAAGGTATGGGATGAAGTTAAACCCCCTAAAATGTTCGTTTGGGGTCGCATCTGGGAAATTCCTCGAGTTTATCGTGAGCTCTCGAGGGATTGAGATAAATCCTAGTCAGATGGCAACAATAAGGAATGTTGAAGTTTCACGAAAGATTAAGGATGTTCAAAGCCTGGCCGGAAAAGTTGCTGCATTGACCAGGTTTATTTCCAAAGCTACGAACAAGTGTGTCCCTTTCTTCGACTTGACAAAATGGGGGGAACGAAATTTTGAGTGGACTCCTGATTGTGTGGAAGCTTTCCAGAATCTATTAGACTTATTATAGAAGCCTCCAATATTGTCAAAACCAGTGGAAAATGAGGATTTGTTCGTCTACCTAGCGGTATCATCTCATGCCGTCAGTACAGCGTTGGTACGTGAAGAAGATAAAGTCCAGAGGCCTGTATACTACGTAAGCAAGAAACTAGATACTGCAGAATGTAATTATCCAAAAATAGAAAAACTTGCTTATAGCCTCCTGATTGCTTCCCGCAAACTTCGTCATTACTTTCAGGCTCACCCGATAGTTGTATACACCGATCAACCTTTAAGGCTAGTGTTGCAAAAACCCGAAGCATCGGGGCGGTTACTTAAATGGAACATCGAGTTGAGTCAATTCGATTTGAATTTTCAACCACGAAGATCAATAAGGGGGCAGGCCTTGGACGACTTCATAGCTGAATTCACGATTCCCGAAGAGGAAACGGTGGGTGACAAGGTGGTTACCTCAGAACAAGAGCTAGAGCTTAGTCCGTGGAAGTTATATATGGACGGGGCCAAGAATGATTGAAGGTCCGGCGCTGGAGTTGTTTTAATCACTCCTGAAGGACGATCTATTTCTATGCCTTGCGATTAGAATTTGTTGCTACCAATAACGATTACGAGTATGAAGCCCTGATTGCCGGGCTGAAGCTCGCCAAAGAACTAGGAGTAAAGACACTGGATATATGTTGTGACTCCAAGATAGTTGTCTGCCAGGCACGGGAGGAGTTTGTTACCAAAGGACCTCGTCTTGTTACTTATCTTAGAAAAGTAAAGGAGTTATTAGACAGTTTGTAGCATTACAACATAACACATATTCCAAGGGCAGAGAATCGGGAAGCAAACCGGTTGGAAAAATTAGTGAGTTCTGACAACCCTGAAGAAACCAAAATGGTCCCAATAGAGATATTGGAGTCACCAAGTTTCGACCTAATGGAAGTGGAACCAGTCCTAGAAATCAAGCCAGAGAAGGAGTCATGGATGGCGCCAATCAAGAACTTCCTCAAGAGAAGAATTCTCCCTTTGAAGAAAAGCGAAAGACGAGCTATAACACGTAAGGATGCGAGATACGTGCTACTGGACGACGTCCTTTATCGCCAAGGGTTTTCCATGCCCTTACTACGATGTATCGCACACGACGACATCAAACATGTACTGCAGGAAGTACATGAAGGTGAGTGTGGATATCATACTGTGGGCCAAACCCTAGCAAAGAAGGTATTACGGTACGGATATTTTTGGCCTACCGTGAATAAAGACGCGGCTGACTACTCACGACGCGACGATAAATGTCAAAGATTCGCCAAAGTTCCCAGAGCACCTCCGACCCAGCTTAAGTCAATGGTAAGCCCATGGCCGTTTGCCATGTGGGGAATTGATATTATTGGAGTGTTACCTATCGCGAAAGGAGGGGAAAAGTACGCGATCGTCGTCGTGTATTATTTCACGAAGTGGGTGGAAGCCGAACCCTTAACCACGATCACGACAAGGAAGGTGATAAGTTTTGTGGTCAGAAACATTATCTACCGATTTGGGATACCGAAGACCATTATAACTGATAATAGGACACAGTTCGACAGCATCGAATTCAGAAACTTTTGTCAGAAATACGAGATCGATAAGAGGTATACCGCTGTAGCTCACCAACAAATTAATGGTCAAGTTGAGGCAATAAACAAAGTTATTAAATCCATTCTTAAGAAGCGGTTAGAACGAGCCAAAGCCAAGTGGGTGGATGAGCTGCCACTAGCTTTGTGGGCTTATAGGATAACCTTTAAGATGGCAACTGGCCATACTCCCTTTTCACTCTCCTTCGGATCAAAGGCAGTAATCTCGGTGGAGCTCGAAGTCCCCTCTCATAGGGTGACATACTATGACCCATTGACGAATAGATCACTCCTCCTTGAGTCTCTTGACATGGTTGAAGAAAAAAGAGACGAAGCTGACCTGCGTGCCTCAAGACATCGACACTAAGTAGCACGTTATTATGACCAAAAAGTTCGCTTCAGGACTTTCGAACCAGGGGACTTAGTGTTAAAACAAATCTTCCCGCCTTCAACCCAATTGGGTCCAAAGTGGGAAGGACCATATGCCATCCAACGGAAGCTTGATACAGGAGCCTTCAAGATAACGACCGTGGATGGCAAGGAGATTCCTAGAGCCTGGAATGCTCAGCACTTGCGGCGATATCTGGGCTAAACATGCAATCTTTTCCTTTTATTTTTATAGACTATGTAAAAAGGCACGACTTGCCTTTAAAAGTCTGTTTATATGAATAAAGGATTATAAAGTGGATGTAGGCTACGACTTAGCTGAACTACTATAAAAATATCGTGTGTCATTTACTTTCCTGCATTATTTCTGTCTTCAACGATTATTCTATCATGACTATGAAACACAAAACATTAAATTAGATTTGGAAAATTGGAGATAATCTATGTGCAGGAGCGAACAAAATGACCGTTTGCATAATAAGATAGAAGGAATGGGAAGACGACATTCCTAACTCTAACTCTCATGAATCGAGAGAGAGTATAAAGGACGGGAAGACGACGTCCCGTGAGGCGTGAAGGTGCACCCCGATAAGAGACAGCCTCAATAATACTCTAACCTAGTTATGAGACAGGAGAGTATAAAGATGCCAGAAGAATAAGCATCAACGACAAAAGAAATTTAGCCCCACCAGAGAGTCGGGGGCAACTGGATGTTGAATTTAATCAATCTCGCATAAGTCTTAGTTAATCAGCCTATCCAAGATTGATTGGGGGCATATACATTCACATGTTCCCTTTGTCATGACTTTATTGTATAACTGTGATATGATATGTTGTTTATCTGCATTTTTACTTAAATAATAGATTCTCAAATATTTGACATTGCAGGGAACAAACTACTTTATTCACAAATACGTGAGTTTACACAGAAAGACTAAGCAAAAGATGTGAGGGCTGCACCCGCTACAACAATAACGGACTAGTGAAATATCAAAACAAAAGATAGAATGCATTTTCACTTGGACTTCGGAGTAGACTTTGCCTTTTTGGAATCCTTAAGCTTCTCCTTCTCTTCTTTCTCAGTCTCAGTAAAAATACGCTTCAGTTTCTTTTTCCTCGGAACAATAACACTGGGATCAGTAGAAGATTTTTTAGCAAGTTCCTCAGTGATTGATCTAGTTGAAAATTTAACGAATAACCTTGACCCAGGATGTACTATCACAAGAGGTTTAAGATTTTTAGGATTTGTCTCCTCAACTTTCAATTACATGCGTTTATCTTGCTTGGCCTTCATCTCGGCCAAAGTCAGATCATTAACATTTCATGTATCCCCAGTTATAGTAACATCGGGGTCTTCATCATGCCCGTCATTACCACTGTCATCTTTCAAAGCAGCTTTTATTTCATCATCATGAGGAGTTTCTACGTTAGGTGGTACGGGAGCTTTGTCGACAGCCTCCTTTCTCTTGCCCTCATCATCTTTTCTAGGTTCTGTAGTAGCGGCCTTATCTTGTTTCTCCCGGGTCTCTTCAGTAGACCTTTTACCCGGGGAGGTCCTTTGCGAATCGTCAGCCTTTTCAACTGGCTTAGTACTTGCAAGAGCGAGAAGCAACTGTTATTAATTCAGTAGAAAACATGGGGTCTTCAATAGTCTGTCCGATAATATGACCAAAGGTTGAGATAGCTTTGATGAATTGAGGCGAAAAGGTAGAAATACCTTCAGCAAACTTCTCGAATTGAGCGGCAGTAACGTTGAAGGTAGACTCTGTTATAGGAGACAAAAGAGAAGCCTCAGGAATTCTCGGCCTTTCTGGGTTGTATCCCTCTACTCCAGTGATCTCAGGTGTAGCAGAAGAGGAGCCAGCTCCGATGATATTTTTTCCTTTGGCTTGACTCTTCTCTTCCTCCATAGCAGCAGCGATAAGTCTACGCCCTTCGGCCAAATGCAATGGTTCCTCACCTCTAAAGAATGTCTCTATAAGCTTATTTTCATCAATCGAATCTACTCCAAGTTCTGCTTTCTCTCACTCGACCAGCTGGTCCCATGCATACACAAGGGGAGTGGGATAGTCCTTCAGCTAGGCAAGGTTTCGGTGACGAATCACTTAAGCAAAAAATTCGACCATGGTTTCACCACTTTCGTCAATCTCCCTTTGAGCATCTTTCAGCTATTCGTTGACCTCCTCAACTTGCTACAAAGAAGTATTTACATTTCCTTTAGCAAGAGCCGCCCTCGTTTCAGCTTCCAATAACTTAGTCTCAAGCTCTGCATTCTTTTTGTCTAAATCTGCTTTCTCTTGAGCAAGACGAACATTCTCAGATTTGGCATCCTCGGCCTGCTTCTTTAATTATATTCGCTCCTAACTATGGGATTCAAGCTCGGAATGATAGCGCTTTTGTAATTCCTCGAGCTGCTTCTTATGGTTATCTGCATCACGTTGTACAAGAGCAAGCTTAGCTTAGGCATCCTCTAGATTTTTCTCAAAGTTTTCGATGGCCCTTGCATCATACTCAGCAGCGTCGGCCATGGATTTTATGTCTGCCATCAGATCACTAATGATTTTAGAAAGAGACTTGGCATACTTCTTTATCTCTTTTTATTGTTCATCCACGAAATCTATAGTAGCCTTGACATCGTTGGCCAAATCAGATTTTACCGGTTGGAGTTTTGGGACAAAGTGCATGTGCCCGAAATGGTGTTCGGGAAATTGCTGCCTCAGAACTTCTAGTCTAGCCTGATTCTCGTCATTGAGAATGACTGGTATTGTGGTAGTTATGTCTATAGTGGGACGAGATAGCTTCGTGATGGGTTGTTTCTTCCCGGCATCTTTCCCCGATTCTGGTTGTTTCCCTTTGGGATCAGAAACCCTTTGCGAACTATCATCTAGAAGAATCGTGCCCTTAGATGGAGCAGGAGGATTGCCACAGTGCTTGTCTTTCTCATGATCTGAAGGATGACTCTTGTGTTTCTCTGTTCCTCTTTGATGTGGGGATCGAGAACGGGAGGGTCGATAAGACTTTGGAAGTCGATCCCTCCTGTCGTCTCTACCCCTACTCTCATACTGGTCGTTTTTATCGTCGGACCTATTAGGGGCATGCTCGAACGAACATTTCACATATGATATCTTTGTCTCCCCATTTGTCCTGCTGAAAAGAAATGAAAGAATATTAAGATCAATATTAGCATAAAGCTCAAGTGCTGTGACGTGCAGTGCTAGAGTGTCATGTGTATCCTAAGTGATGCTTCCCCCCAAACAGACCAGAACCCGGATTGATAGTCTCCCCGGCCTTTACAGGAGTGATCACTTCCTCGAAAGTAAAGGTGAGAGGATTTGTTGGGAAATCCTCTGAAGAATAAAAAGTTTCAGGCAGGGGAAGATCCCCCAAGCCCCGAAATGTAGATTTATCGGCTATGGGAGTGTATCCAAGAGGAATAACTGACGGAAACCCCTTTGGAGAAATTGGCCCCTTAGGAGTGGCCACATCATCAGGAGTAATATATTTGTCCCTGTCAGCGGCAGGCATATTCGCTAGTATGTCATCTCGAGTTGCGGAAGACGAAGGAGAAGGAATCTTTTAAGGCACTGGAGGATCCTTCGGGCTACCTCCATGCCCCGGTGAGGCCTCAATTGGCCCTTCAACAAAAGGTATATACATATAAGGTCCCTCGCCATGCTCTATGCTACGAGTTATAGCAACAAGACGATGCCTATGAAGATAGTCATCCACCAAACACTCTTTGATAGTCAAGAATTTCTGGTCTCCGTTGAGTAGCCGATTCAAGCGATCGAATTGTATTGGTTGTTTTTCTTGCGGCGGATTAGGAACTGTAAGAAAAGACAAGCGGTGTTAGTATGTTTTCAAGGTCTAAAATTTAAAACATTGATGTCCTTACTTGACTTGAGCCACCTTCTGGAGCACCCCAGTTGTTGTCTAATGTAAAACTATTCAGGCTTTGGATCCCCAGCATTGCTACTAAACGGAACGGTGGTAATCTTTCTTTTTGGCACAGATTCGAAATATACAAAGGACAGAGTGTCATTGGTTTGATGTTTGAAGTTGTAAAAGAAATTAACATCTTCAAAAGTCAACTCTTCACCAAGAATTTCTCTATAGGATATGTACAAGGTACACAAATTGGCGTAAGAATTGGGAAGAAGTTGCATGGGGGCAATCCTTAACTGTCTCAGGAAATCGACGATGAATGGTGGGAATGGAGGTATCACTCTAACAAGACACATTAGTCTGGAAATAGCCATATATCCTTCTGGTGGATTATGGGGACGATCTGTTTTTGAGGGTAAAAAGGTATCTCCTTGAAGAATCCTATGCTTGAGGCATACCCGTATTAGTCTATCGTTATCAATTGTCGACTCAACTGAATCTTTAGGTGATTCCAGGATAACTGCATCCCTGAATTCGTCGGGAGCACGGTTATCTCCTATCCCTCCTTCTTCCTCCTCACCAAGAGAGACATCACCTCCAGATGATGCATCACTGCAATGAGTTCTCATCTCATAATCTGGGCCTTCGCTATTCCAACCTGAATCGGAAGTAGAAGATACATCTTCAATGGCAGGGTTTTCAGCTGTCCCTATAGCCTCCCTTCTTTCTGCTAATCTAGATGAGCGTCTCTCGGTCATATCTGATAAACTATTGAAGAGACAATAGCAAGGATTAAGGTAAAGTTGCCTGTATCCCCCCATACATGTGTGTGAACTAAAGTGTATGAAGTAAGTGCAAGAAATACAAAGTAAATACATAAGAGCACGATGCAAAAGTTTGACGAAGCAGTAATGTGTTCAGAATAGTTTTAAATGTTCACTCATGTTTAAAATGCGCTATCCTAACTGTTCAATAAGTTGTAGATCACGACCAACATTGATCGAGCAAGTTGGACAGTTCCCTTGTATTAAGTAGGATGGCCTCGAGTCGGCTCGGGTATATATGTTGGGATCGAATCAGACATCCACAAAGGAAAGGGTTCGGATCGGGGGCAGGACCATGTGTGGTTCAAAGAAAAAGTTAATACCCTACAAGAAAATCGGTTCGGTTCGGAAATTGATACTTTAAGTAGTCCAGATCGGCCCAAGTACCCATAGTTTTCCATGTTCATTTCTGTCACACTGACCCGACCCGGTCGGATGGATCCCTTTCTCTTTTTCCCTCTTATGCCTCCTGTTCCGAACCGATCCCAAACCTTTCCCTCTTCTTCTTCTCCATCCTCTCTATCCCTTAATCAACACCGAACCCAGTATCATGCCAAAAACCGAATCAAAGCCAAGCACTTATGTGCTGGCGTGTCCAACATTAGTTTCAACCCTCCTCCGCAACTACCTCGAGATGGCGGCGAAACCATCAGCGACGATGGCGAAGGAGAAAAAAGCATGGCGTTCGATTAAACACCATATTGAAACCACTCAAATCGTTCACGAATTTAAATTGAAATTAAGTAAAAAGAGATTAATCGAAGTCGTTTGACCCACCTATGTCGTTGATTTGAAGATGGAAAGGGAATTTTGGAGATTCAGAAGTTAGGGTTTTTCTTTTCTTTTAAAACCTAGGAGATGAGAATAATTAAAAAAAAGGAAGAAGAGGAGAAACAATGGATTTATATGGATTTAAGGTGGCTCATTGTATTCCCAACATTTTATTCCGCTCAGACCGGAATGTTGGCCCGTACATATTTAGCCCATTAATCTAGTGATGGTGGGTGTAAGAAAATCCATTCGGATCAGATCCGAGCCCAAGCTTAACCCTCAGTGTTAACTCAATGTATGAAATGAAGTAAAAGAAAAATATACAAGAAGTTTACCTGGAGGAGTTGCTGGACATCAAACGGAGTTCTCAGAATTATTTGAAACGAAAGAAATAATTTGCACATTCCATGGTGTACATATAGACGACAAGAGATACGACTTTATGAAGTAACATGTCCCTACAAACGAATGGAAGCGACTATTCAACGGTCCAAATTCAGAAACCAATGGACAGATAATGTCAAAGCATGCCCCATCTTCAATAGAAGCATCCTTTGAGGGGGCAAAATGTTAGCCTACTTTGTGAACTAGGCTACACAAAGTTAAAAGATCAAATAATGATAGCAATCACTCAAACGATCAGGTTGGATCGGAGCTCTTTTGGTCAAGGCAGAACGACTCTAAGCAGCGAAAGAAGGATATAAACCAAACCGGATCGAAAGGATCAAACCCGATCTGGTCCCCTAATTGCTGGAATTTCCCATCCGAAGCCAAACGATTGGAGTGGTAGCGGTTACAGCCCACGATCCCTAGAGACTCGGAAACGGTTAAAAGGCCATTACCCCACGTTCACCCACTAACTCATTATGCTGGCACCATCTTATGAGATCCGAACCCGAGAGTAGTGGGATGGACACCACGTGGATCCGAACCGAAGCCGTTTCGGGAGCACTTTCCACCTATAAATACACCATAAAGGCACATTTGAAAGGATCTTTTGGCATTTTCTGGGTTGAAACCCCTTTGAGAACTGAATTCCATCACCATTTTCATATTACAATCATCTTATAAAGTACATTTCAGAGAAGATTGAGTGAATCTATGTATGGTATGAGTGAAAGTGAGTGAGAATCATTGTCGTATCTACATTCAAGTCATCAATTCAAAGAGTAGAAAGTGGACGTAGGCTATTTAACGCTGAACCACTATAAATTGTGTGTTTTCTTCATTTTTTGTTTCATTTCATTAGAAATTGTCCCTAATTTGGGTGTTAGAGCCATTTTTGGATCTAACACCAGCCTTTATGTCCGGTTCCTAAAATTACACCAGATACGCTCGACACAACACATTGCGTGACATTAAAGCCACCAGAGACTCTAGACCAGGAGAAGTCGAGCAAGCGCGAATTTCACTACTCCTCAAAACGGTGCCTAAACCTTAATTTCATGTCCCATAATATATGTACATAATTCAGATCGCCATACTCCCGAACACCTGTACCCTCAGACCTCACCTATCGCGTATCCCTCTTCTCCAGAGTTTCGAATCCCTATGGTTCAAACTCCTCAATTTCGTGTCCCTCGTATACTAGAATGTCGAACCCATTTGATTCGAATCCCTCGATACTGAAACATCCTGTATCCCTCACCTTCGAGCTAGAAGCTTCAGATCCCCCGTTTCGTGCCCTCTACCTCATGCCCAAATGTTTCGAACCCCTCACATGTAGTAAACCTCAGATCCCTGAACCACACAGTGACTTTGGATCCCTCAGCCACACAGTGATTTCTACTCGCCTCCTTCACATACATCATTCGCTGTATCCTAAAGAGATACGGGCCCGTATCCCAATGGGGAACGAATGATTTATATCCCTTAGGGATATAAAATAACTATATCCCTTAGGGGATGCGTTATTTCGTATCCCAAGGGATAGAAATTTGTATCCCATAAGAGGGGTACAAGTTTTTATCGCATACATAAATAGGGAGTCGAAATTCTGGGCGGAGGCCTCCCAATATTCGTATATGACAATTATGACTCCAAAATACTTGGAAATGTTTGTAAATGGATGTCATGACATAGTTCTAAGCTTATAATTCACTACAACAAATTGATCATATTACAACGGCGAAAATAGTTTTAAAAGACTTTTTACAACGGTGGGGCAACCGTCATATATTAAGAAGTTGTAATAGACTGAAATCTTTTACAACTGTTTTGCACAGTTGCAACACCGTTGTGAAATGTATATTTTACAACTGTTTTTCACCATTGTAATAAACTTTGTTACAACTGTTGTAATATATTTTATTAAAAGTATTATTTTTCATTTGTAATACATATATATATATTTATATATATGAACAAATTATATACATATTACTAATAAAAGAATTCATTTCACAATATATTATCTACAAAACTGAAAATATCAAACAAACTTAAAACATGAACCAACATAATATATTAGAATTTTCAAACTCTCATCATTTTTTTACATAATAAGCTCAATTTATAAATCATACAAGTATTTCAAGTACATAATGCAACTACAAAATCCGTTATCCAACACTCCAAAATCCAAATAACTTGAAGTCGTCTTTCATAAATATACATTACTAGGAGTAATACAAACATATTGAAATTGAGATTTTCTTGCAATGTTGTTGGTCTTGCAATGGTCTTCATTCTTCAGTTGACTTCCAATGAATTTGATATTTTCAATTAAACTATATGAAGTAACATATTAAGCAATAAGAATGAAGTATATTAAATGATGGTGATTAATATATTGGCTTCTGAAAGCAGCTCTTTATTTAACGGGAACAGATACCTTTCAATTTCTTTGCAGTTCGCTTCAAGTTGAATTCAAGAACACCAGCTTATCCAACGACGCAGTCTTATCCAAATGATTGGGATTAATTTGTCCATTCTTTTTTACATTGTCGTTAGTACCTTTCTGCTTTTACCTATATAATCATCAACTCCATGCAGCTGCAAACCCACATATATAAAATACAAAATAAATTGAAATAAAAGTATATTGTTAGACAAGTCACATAGATTGTATAGGTGAAGATGTACAGTGTTATTTGCATGCAAGAGAGACTGGAGCTGTTGATGCAGGTCCTTAAGAATAGAAATTCCAAGCTCTTCAGTTTCCAGCATTGTTCTTCTTCTGTCTTTTATTCTATCACCAGATCGGTTCAATCTGTCTGTTGACATTAATGGCCTTCCTCTTTGATCCGAAGAGGCCTACACAAAGTAAATAGTTTATGTAGCTCAAATTTATCATCATATTCCAAATGCATAGGCATATAGATAGTTACTGAGTAACAAGATCTTTAATAGCTGAATATAACAACCAGACCTTAAACTCATGGCAAGGTTAAGCTATTTTTTTAAAATAATTTATCGAATAATATAAATGAAAGTAAAGATACTTGTATACTACAGAAGATGAAAGGAAGACAAGGTTTGTTGATCCTACAAGAAGGCATGAAATGAAGGAGGCAAAACTGGGATTTTTATAAAATATATTGTGTATGAAAAGTAATTTGGGATCAAAATTAGGGCTGTCAATGGGTCGGGTTCGGGTCGGGTCAAGTCATGTTCGGGTTGAGTTTGGGTCGGGTCAACTCAACCCATTTATTAAACGGGTTGGTTTCGGGTTGACCCATTTATAATCGTGCGGGTTTCGGGTTTGGGGTAAAGCGGCAAATGGGTAGTGGACTGGGCTAAGCCTATGTTTGTAGATTGTAGAGTAATAAAAATACGTTTTATATTAAACGGGTCATGACGGGTCAGAAATGGGTTCACGGGCCCGGTCGGGTCAACCCGTTTATTAAACAAGTCAAAGCAGGTTGACCCGAAATTGACCCGTTTATAAATGGGTTGGGTCGGGTTTTTTTCGTGCGGGTTACGAGTTGTGTTAGAAATTGACGGCCCCAATCAAAATAGCATTGACTTTCTATTCTACAAATTTATAATTCCTTATGATTGTTTTTTCTTTGAGGGAGGGAGAGGGTGGGAGGGGAGTGGGGAGCACATTCCACATAACTAAAATGCATAACATAACTATAATGTTCCAAAGTAATACCGCTAAAGTATCTTCCAATCCTGCCTCTAGAAGTTCCTCTCGAGTAGCTTTATCCGGATTACTTGAAGAAATTTTCTTAACTTCAACTTTCAGATTATTTAAATCGGACTTGCACTCACTTAGCTTAGTCAGCAATACAACTTCAACACTTGGTTGCAAACTTCTTGCCTCAAGATCCAATTTTCTAATCTGAGAAGATATATATATATGGACATAACCCTTAAGCAATAACGACTTGATCAAATGCATAAACCATATCCGATTTTCAACAAACTGGATGCTTAATAGGCCTATGCATCTATCAAACTAGTTTAAAGCTCCTTATATCACTTGTAACTTGTATTGGTATCAGAACAATCCACATGTAAATTTATGAGCCCACAAAACAAAACATAAGGATTCTTTGTTTCAAAACAAGCTTAACATTGGGCCAAACGATAATTTTTCATGGTTAACCAAACTGAAATTACTAATACTCTGGCATGTGCAATCAACAGGCATAACACACATTCAAAACCTTCTAAGGAAAAAAAGAATATCGAACCCAAAATCAAAATTTAAATTTACAAGCTTAATTATTTTATGTTTCGAGATAATATATAGAACTACATACAATTAAAGGTGACTTATAATCGTCTCTGGCGATGATAAAGTTTGTAGTTGTATCATAATGGTCAATTGATTCCACATCAAAATTTTGTCACAAGTAACTTATAACTGATAATCCAATCCCAATACCAAGAATAGTAGCTATTGAAATTCCAAAAATGTCTGCAAGAAGCATTGGCACTTGTAGTGACATGCTTTGATTAATTCTACTCAGCATAACACTCGCTAAAATTAGAAATTAAAATTAGAACATGCAAATCTAGATATCACGATAAAGCAAGCACCGATTCCGTAACTTCATCGTAATTTCAAGCATAAGCGGAAAATAAATAAAAAAATACAGTTAAAGAAGAAATGTTCTCACAACAGCAGTTCAGATTTCAGCTTGAGACATTTAGGGTAGAACGAAGGCGAGCAGGCTACTGTATGGAGGGGAAGCAAGCTGGCTTAAGGACGAAGGCGCGACGACAGCAAAAGGATGAAAGTGAGGCTGCAACAAAAGGATGAAGGCTAGGTGGCAAAACAGAGGCAAGGAGGTAATTCGAGATCCTGAGAGCTAGGGATTTCCTGAGGCAGCGATTGAAGATTTAAAGTGTTCATCTTTTTTTCCTTTTTGGTTGGGTCACATGATTTTATTTATGATTCGATGGACTTATACTTGGGTTTCGATGTAAGAAGGGAAGATGAAAATTTTGGTATATGTTCAAAGCCAGTTTCGGTGAAAAACTAAAATTTTTGTATGCACACTTACTTGAACTGATATAAAACCATTTTTGTACTTCTACGTACGAACAGTCAAGAAATTGAAATTTTGATGATATTAACGGTTTTATACAAACAATATTTTTGTTAAGTATTTAAGTATTATTATCTAATATTAATTATTTTATTAGTTACCAGTTATTATTATTTCAATTATTATCATTATTATTTAATATCGATTTTTAACTTTTAATTATTATTTATTATAAAAAATTATTAGTTACTATCATTTAATAATAATCATTATTTATAAATTACTAATTAAATATTTAATATTCGTTTAACTCATTGATATTATTAATTACTAATTATTAGTAAAAACTATTTTATATATTATTATTTAAAAAAATATGCATCTATTACAACTCACAAAATAAAAAGTTGTAATAGACATGTATTACAACTTACAAAATAAAATCGTTGTTGAAAACCAGTTTACTACAACTTTCGGAAAAAAAGTTGTAAAAAGCTTTTATTTTGTGACAGTTGTAATATGGTACTTTTGTTGTAGTGTTATAACCTATTATTGTCAATAAAATATCAGTGAATCCTTCAAAGTGGACGTAGGCCCCTCATGGGACCGAACCACTGTAAATCTACCGTGTTATTTACTACTTTCTGCACTTAACCCACGCGAAACATAATTCTCTAAGTAACAGAGAATCTTTGGGTGATACGACATTTTTTGCCGTCAATATTCTGGTGCTTTCACTGTGAACTTAGACTCGCATCTTTATCGCGCATTTCCATCTCGACTTCGACGTGCTTTAGGTTTCTTCTATAACCTGCTGCCAAGTCTGCTTACGATGGTTATGCGAACAAAGAATCAGATGCTTGGTTGCTCTACCGCAGCTAACGATGGTACTTCTCAGCAACCTCAATCGGCAGAAGACCCAGCTGAAACATAACTTCTTCCCCCTGTGGACCCCGAAGCCCCTGCGACTCAAGCGCAGATCTATGCACTTAATAAGAAGTATGAAAATATGGCTCTTGAACTCAACCAAGTGTTGAAAAACAACATCGACCTTATGCGTCAACTTCAAGACAGTCATCACATCGTCGCTCAACTTCAGCTTGCTCAGAACAACGCCTGATTGCAGCGCAATGTATCGAAAACCTCTTCTTCTGAATCAAGGGGATTACATCAAAGAAGGAGGTTCTGCCTCAACAATAACGTCGTCGTCCGCTCTAATGCTCATACTAACGACAACGACAAAGGCAACGAAAATGGAAATGGTGATAGATCCACCATCATTTACAGCGGGGGAATGCAGTACCGTGATCACTCCCGGTTGGTTATCAACAACAAACCGGGTCCGAGTAACTGATACCCTCCTCGACAGAACCCAACTATTACGGTCACAACTTGGGGCCCACGCTGCCAGTTACCCAGCAGGCCTAGGTCCCTCTGAATCAGAATGTACCCTAGCCCGCTCAACCTTACTAGCCATACCAAGATTAAGCCATTGATGTCAACGACATGGAAGAGGATGATCCCAATGTGCATCATAAAAGGCGTCCGAGGAACAGAATTCCCGAAGTTCGCCAAAACCATTGGATTCTACCATAGGATGTCCAACCGACATATCTCCCCGACATGGTCCGAAGGATCATAAGAGACATACGAGGGAACGCCAACAACTATTGAGTCATAACCCTTTCACTAGGGTTGTGCACGAAGCCGAGAGGCCCCGATGCTTCAACATGCCGCAGATGACATTCTATGATGGCACGACTGACCCTTGCGCTTTCCTGAAGCACTATGAGTGGTAAATGGACTCCATCTGGGCCACCGACGCAGTCAAATGCAAGTGTTTCCCAGTCTTTTTGTCAGGCACAACTCTGCTTTGGTTCTCTCACCTTCCACTCCGAACTACCAACAACTTCGGCCAACTGGCCATAGAGTTGGTTAGGTAGTTCAGGATGCATGTTCCGACTCCGAAGAACGTTCTCACCTTCTCCAACCTTTACCAGGGTCCCACAGAACCCCTCAAGCGATTCAATACTGCCCATGCTGAGGTCAATGATGCAGAACCTCGCATCGTACTCTTCCATCTCGCAAAAGGTGTCCTTCCTACCTCCGAATTTGAAGCCTGGATCGATAGAAAACAACTTACACTACTAGAAAAGTAGGCATATTCGACGCTAAATTTTTCAGTAGCCGTAGATCCAAAAAGCGTTGTCGTAGGCCCTTTTCTCAAATAGGCAACACAAGGGGGCGTGGCATCCGCGGCCGTTGCATTAGCCATCTAAGGCAACACTTTTGCCCATCTACGGCCACAGACAGAAAGCGTTGCCTTAAGTAGATCTTTTGCCCTATTGCAACAGTGTATGCATGTTGTGCAACAACATACAGCGTTGCCTTAAGTAGAAGCCAGAGCCTGGCTTCTAGGTCATGATAGCGGGGTCCACATGGACTTTCCACGTCAGCTTCCAACGTGTCACATGCCACGTCAGCTGCACATGTGTCACATGCCACGTCAGCTATCCACGTGGCGCCACGTAAGCTGTGGGCCCCACGTGCCGTACCATTGTGTAATTAATAATATTACACTTAATGCAACACCACAGCATAGTCTAATGCAACACCACAGCACAGTCTAACGCAACACCACAACACAGTCTAACGCAACACCATAACAATCAAATGCAACACCAGAAAACATCAACTGCAATGGTAAAAAATCAAATGCGACACTAGAAAAAAATCAACTACAGCTGTAATACAACCCTGTAATTACATATTCTGCAGTACATATATTCAATCCAAAACATTGTACCACATTCTTACATATACGCCAAAATATTCATACAACAAATCCTCCCTAAACATTCATCACCACAGTCAGACCAACCAATTATATATACCAACTCACAATGTCATCACCAACACATTCCACAAGTGCCATCACCAAAACATACCACAAGTGCCATCACGAACACAGACCACAAGTGCCATCATTTAAAAGAACAATCTGAATATATCACAAGTGCTAACACATACCATTCATATACTTCAGTCAATTGCCGGGGTTGAAGGAGTACAAATGTCAACATCTTCATCACTTGTTGTGGTGACACAAAAGTCTCCGACATCTAAATTAAGATCCGTATTGGCTTCACCTAGCTTTTTTAACACCCACTTTTCTATTCACTTTTTCTTCCAAATCCACCTCAAGCTATTGCCTTATTTTTTTTGTCAGCTCTTGCACATAACTGTCCGAAGAACCAGGAGTTATTAGAGACTTTTCAGCCAATTTACCTCGCCTTCCTACAAGCCAGTTCCACATGTGGCTCTTCCCACCAGAAACAAGTGCATTTGCCTTTGCAATGTTTCCTGCATCCACCATTGCTTGAACCTTCGCCTACAAAATGAAAACCAGGCAAGCATATAGATAAATAGGCAGCTGGCAGGAATGAATTTATTAACAGAACTGGTTCTCTTTCAAACTAACTATGTGTTCGATTTAATAAGCAGCTCCAACAAACGTACAATGTGCCAATTATACTGACACAAGTATTGCTATTTCAGTATCTAATTATATATGTACTCATGTATTTGGCCTTTAGTTCATCCGTGTTAGTCTTGTAACTTCTACCCAGTTCTCGTTTATATGTTTCCAAATAAACAAAGGCAGCGGATGGGGAGGCTTTTTCTGGGTCCCTCTTTCTCTGTCAAGTACCAGGATTACCAATAATTCAATGATATAACAAACTAGAATTATCATGTGGTCAATTCAACTCAATCACAATAAAAAATAACTTAAGTTCAAAAAAACACATACTATCTTTTCTTTGGCGATTACATGAGTTTGGGACCCATGGTACGTGTCTCATTTAACGAATTACGATGCGTGGAATTAGTATCAGCTAGGGCCTGGAAATCCAAAAATAAATAGCACTAAACAAGGATAATGTGAACTACTAAAGAAAATATTAGCATTAACCAAGATATTGTGAACTACTAAACATTATACAAATGTTAATATCATTAAAGCCATACCTGAACTGCTTCATCCCCCCAGTATTCCAAGAGCATTTTAAAATCCTCCAATGGAATTGTACTGGGCCTATTTGCAAGCCTTTCCTCATCAGTTGAATATTTTTTATAATACCTCGCTTTGATGCGAGACTTGTACTGCCTCCAAGAGTCGTTAAGCGTGTTCAAGTCCCACTTGTGTCCTTCTTCCGGTATGACATACCTAGCCTACAATATATCAATCACAAAATTCAGGAGACAAACTAATTAATTAAAACCAAACATTTAGGAAGTCAGTTGAACTCTATATGATTAAGGAAATTAGATTGTACCAGAGCATAATCCAACATTTGTCGCTTTAATTGATCAGGAACAACATGCCAATTGATGTAAGTAAGAGACATATTATCCTTTGCTAGTGTACCAAGAAAATTGCTTAACTCTGTAATATTATCAGATACTGGCTGACCATCCTCATTCAACTCAATGACTACTTTATCACCCAGGGTTCTAGCATGCACCTTGGTCATTTTTGACTATCCTCTAGGATTTTTTGGACCTTGTACTTTACCTACCAGGTTCAAAAATGTGAATAGAAAAAAGACACATTCAGCAGTGCAGTGCAAAAATAAAGAAACATTATATTGTATTTGCTTCATCTTCATGTGCAATCCATTCCTGCTATAATCGATCAGTAAGATTTTCCATTGTTAGAGGCGCTTCAACATTCTGCTTTTGACGTTTCCGCATCGCTAAATAAGCAGCCACTAAACCAGCAGCTTCACATGAATTGGTTGTTTGTTTGAACAATTTGCTACATGTAGGTTTTAAAACGGATGAACGAGACATTGTAGGTTTTAAAACTCCTGAAAAAGACGATGTAGAGTTCTTCAATTTCTTTAATTATTCTATGAATTTCTCCCGGTTACTGAGTTTATTTGGAGTGGGAGTGTGTGTCATGATAAAATCCTTGTTGGAGCCAGTTTTGTTTGGAGGGGGGTGCGCTTCATCGCTTCCTTCTCAATTTCAATGGCTGCATTGGTTCGCGCACGAGTTCTCGGTCCAGGTAAAGGATCCTTTGACTTAACAATTTGGATTCTCTACAATTATGTCAAAGTTCAAAAAAATTTACGTTCATAAAGGCAAAGACAATAAGTAATAAACAAATAACTTCTTTATACCTCCGAATCCGATGAATCATCAGGGACGTCTTCACCAGCATTTTCTGGGATGTATTCATCACGTCCAGTAACATCTTTACCTTTATCTTTCTTATTTCATGTGGCAGCCTCTTGCATACCACTAACCAATGAAGGCACCCCAAGTGATCTACTAACTGCATCATTTTCTTGCATTCACGCGATTCACTCTTGTTCATACTTCGTCAAAACTGATGGTTGTGAGAACTGCAAGCAGATTAGCATTATTACTCACCATCGATGATAAATTTAAGCTAGTTAACCAAATAGAGTTGACGTATAAACAGTTCTTACTATTTTGACAGAATGCATGCACAAAGAACAATTAGTTACTTGATTTAGCTGCAGCCTTCATGGTCGGAATAAGATTTCATCCGGATTAATAAAACTGATATGAAAACTGAAAAATACCTGAACATCAACTTCATTCCCTCGGGTATCATCATCATTACCTGTTTCATTTTCTACATTTAATTTCCTCCTGGTTCCTTTGTCCATCACAGTAACATCTTCTTCATCATTATTCATATCAGGCTCCGGCGATGGTTTGTTCTGACCCACTTGAGTTGGATTGTTTTTCATCATTTTGTGTTGCAGCTGAAGTCTATGTGCAGTAATATACTTTTGCTTTGCAAGAGGCTTCTGAGCAGAATCTGGAACAATAAAAATAATAACAATGCCCTCCTTCATAGTTCTTTACACACACATAGAGATATATATAAGAATGGATATATATATATTACATATACATATATACCTTGACTTATGTTTTTCCTTGGCCGTATGATTACATGCGGCTTCAGTTGAATCAACGGCTCACTGTCTTTGTCAATGGTGTTTTTGATGTAAAAAACCACTTCTTGTTGCTTATTGCAGCCCTGTACATACTTGTTTATGTCCTTGTCATTCAATATTAGCTGCCAGCCACCCCTCGTTCCTTTGCTGATATATACTCCTCCAATTTCAGTGTAATGGACACAATCTTTAATAAAATCCATAAGCACACTATAAGAAAAGTGGTCTACATCATATTTTGTTACTAAAAAGGATTCTCCACCGACGTAACATGTCCTTCGAAAGTGTCCTCCATGGTGCAGTCTGATATTAATAAGTTCATCTATCCTGTATAAACTGAATACATTAGAACAAGGTACATGCATGTTAAAGTGGACAAAAAACAACAACTATAACATTTTGGTCTATAACCAATTTAGATGATAGTAAAGAAAGACATTAAATCATAAAACATGTGAACAATGTACATTGCAATATGAGAAATGAGTTCCAAATACATTCATCAAAGATAATAATTTCCAGCTAAAACAAATAGTGCCAAATACATCATAAATTAGACCAAATTAAAGCAATAAGAAAGAGGAACTTTTTGTCCTAACGAGACGTAACAGGATCAGGAAATTCTGCTTCTAGTTCTATTTCTAGTTGTACTATGGGGACATCATCCCTAATCCAACCCCCATCAGCAACTTCTGGTTCTAGTTCACCACCTATGCCCATATCATGTGAATGCGTATTGCTTATGTCTTTTTCTATTGCATTCTGATTTTTATTATCACACCAATCTCTCGGCAATTTTTTAATAACGTAATGACTGGTCTTTTCAACTGCATCTTCCACATAAAATACTTGCTGCACTTGCGACGACAGGACATATGGATCAATTTTATGAAACTTGCTAAAATTTACTCGAGTAAGACCATATAGATCTTTTTCCTCTTGGTACCAGCAACATTTAAAAAGGACCACTGTTAAAGCTCCCCAATAATCAAGCTCAAAAATTTCTTCGATTGATCCGTAGTAATTGACATCACCCACTATTGGGTTTTGGTCTTTGGAACTTGCAAAGCTGGCGGTTTTGGAAGTCAAAAATACACCACTATTTTGTGTGTTACATCGAGAATCTCTAAATTTTGTGTGGAATTTATATCCATTTACTATATAACCGGTAAACTTCCTAGCTACTCGAATAAGGACCAAATGCAAAAACCTCTAAATCTGTTGAAATATTGTCCTTCTTCAGAACCTCTTCTTTAAGCCAATTCCAAAACTCTTTGAAATGTTCTCATTCCCTCTTGAATCTTCTTGGATTTGCAAGACCATCCACAAAATCTCGATGAACCCTAAATAATAATTAAGGTAAAAAAACTACGTAATGCAGAAGTTAATTTATAGTTAAGGAAAATGATATAGGAACTTAAGAAATTACACGATCAAACTCTCAATTTCTTTATTACCGGAATTGAACAGAATATAACGATGCGTTGCCTTACAATCTGCATCTGTCAAATTAAACATCTTTCCATCTTTATTCTTCTTTGTTCCAATATGATATTCCAAATCTGTTGGACATCTTCCAATATCAATCGACGTGTTTTCTATTCCTCCATCAACGCTTAAAAATCTTGAACAGAAGGTCACACACTCTTCTACCAAGTAACCTTCTGGAATCGAACCTTCCAGTCTGTTTCTATTTCGCACATAAGATTTCAACTTTGCTAGATATCACTCAATTGTATACATGCATATAAGATGTTCAGGCCCGCCGTATTCGATTTCTCTACATAAATGAACAGGCAAGTGTACCATTAAATCGAAAAAAGTCTATGGAAAAATCATTTCAAAATGACAAAGTATCTCGACAATTTCTTCTTGCAGCCTCTTGATATCATCCACTTCGATAACCTGGCTCCATAGTCCTCTAAGGAATGCACTAAATCTGATCATTGATAACGCAACCTCGGGTTTTGACGCTTATATCCCACGACCATTCTCTCTTTTATGTGCATGTACCGACTAACATTCAAGACACAACCGTAGGGCAGTTTGGCGTTCTTCAATACAAAGCAAAAGATTTCTTTTTCCTTATTTGTCATATCAAATATTGCAAGTCTAATTTCAACATGCTTTCCGTTACCACATTCAACAGGATGAAGGGCCTTCCTTATGCCCGATTCCTGTAAATCTAAACGAGCGTTTAGGTGATCATTCGACATGCGACCTATATTATGTAAAGTACCTAATATTTTGTCGCATATGTTCTTCTCTATGTGCATGGCATCCAGTTTATGTCGAAGGGTATTATGACACCAATATGGTAAGTCAAACAGTATTGACCTTTTTTTTAAAGGGCCATCACTTTTACCAGGTTTCTTCGTCTTATCCCCAAACTGATTTTTGATCCCCCGCAATAACTCTTCAATATCAGTTCCTGATAATATTTCTGGAATGCTCCCCATTTCAGTTTTACCATTAAATCTTCTCTTATCCAGCCTCCACTTATGTGTTGGATCAAGAAACTTTCTATGGTTCATATAACACATTTTTTTGCTATGCTTCAAATAATTTGAAGAAGTTTCATAATGGCATACTGGACACGCTAGTTTCCCCTTCGTGCTCCAGCTTGACAACATGGCATATCCCGGAAAATCACTAATGGTCCATAAAAGGCTTGCACATAAATTAAAATTCCCATCAATCAAGGAATCATATGTTTTGATGCCAACATTCCATAACGCTTTCAATTCCACAATTAAAGGCTGCATATATACATCAATACTATTCTTTGGAGAATCTAGACCAGATATTAATGTTGAAAGAATCAAATTCTCTTGTTTCATACATAACCAAGGTGGAAGATTGTAATTTACCAACACAATTGGCCATGTGCTATAACTTGAATTCATTGAACGATATGGATTAAATCCATCAGATGCTAGACCCAATCTAACATTATGATTTTCTGATGAAAAATCAGGATAGCGAGCATCCATCATCTTCCATGCCACACCACCAGCCGGATGTCTTAGTTTTCCATCTTCTTTTCATTCCACTTGGTGCCATCTCATAAGTTTGGAAAATTCTTTGCACATAAACATCCTTTGTAACCTTGGTCTTAGAGGAAAGTACCTTATAACATTTGCCGGTACTTTGGGAATCGACTTTGGTGGATCATTATTATCAACGATGTCTTCTTTTTCTTTTACAGCCCACCTCGAAAAACCACAAATGTCACAAGCCTCTTTATCTTTATTCTCTACCAAATATAACATGCAATGGTTTGGGCAAGCATGTATTTTATGGTAATTAAGACCTAAATCCTTAATGACATTCTTTGCAGCATAGGAAGACAAAGGCAGCTAGGCATCAGGAAAGGCTTCTTTTATAAGCTTTAGTAATTCCCTAAACGCAGACTCGTTAATTCCATAAGCACACTTTAAATGATAAAGCCTAATCAAGAAACTTAGTCGAGAAAATTTAGTGCAGCCAGGATATAACGACTTTTTTTCTTCTTTAACATGCCGATAAAATTTCTCGGCCTTTGGATTTGGTTCTACTACAAAGTCCTTGGGATTTTGACCAAATTTGTAACCCGCACATTTGAACATCACATCTAAATTATCCTCAAAATCCATCTCCGTTGCACAATCTATATGGTCATCAACACCTATTAATTTTGTCTGTGAAACTCCACAAATCCACCCGGTATGTAATGGAGAAGGGCCATCAAAAATAAGATGATCGTATATGACATTTTCACAATACCAATTATGTTCTGTACATTTTTTACAGGGGCACTTCATCTTATCACCTACTTTATAAATGGGAAATGCATTTCTTAGAAAAGCTGTTACCCCTCTTACATATTTTGCACTCGATCTCGGAAGTCCTATCCATATGTAGTACTCACTATCCATTACCACAATCTAACCACAGCCTATTAAGACTAAATTTGATACCACTAAGAGGTTCAAGACACGAACAAGGGCTACCCTATAATGTTTGACTAAATTAGAAATAAAAACAAAAAAGTTAATAATTTACAAATATACATAATCAGTGTAACGATACAAAGACGATTGTTTTGATATGAATTATCACTAACTTTTGGAACAAAGTTATCAGGAGAACACAAAAAACAAGCAACTAAGGATACTGAACACAAATTCATAACATTACATGACTACACTAAAACAAAACAGTACAGATACAAAGACTATATAGGTGATACAAAGACGATACAGTTGTACCAAATACAAAGAACGATGCAATAATTTAATTTGGTCTTCTAATGTTTAGCCCCTTGAAGCTGGTCGTTAAGTCTACTAATGTCAGTTCGAAAACCAATAATTTGATTTTGTAGCGTTGTAAGTTGATGTTGTAATTCATTTGCGTACTTAGCGACTCAACTTGGAAACTGTTGGTCAATCCACTGCCAAAATGTACACCCTATGGGATAAACACGACATCTAAAATAACGACGACCAATGTTGAATCCAATCGAAATAACATCTTCTACAACACCATACCCACAATCGCACATTATGATTGGTGAGTCAGCTTGCTGTTCGTTAACCACTTGGTTGTTTTGATGCTAACGACGCAAGGCAGCACGACTATGCCGTCACATCACCCTTTCTTCATGTCGTTCTTCTTCTCGCCATTGTCTTCAGAGTTCTTCTTGCTCTAGTTCATACTCACGCAAACCATCGTAGTGCCTTTCTTGCATCTCTATATAAAAATCAATAGGAGTTTCTTGTGATGATGGGTTTGACAGTCGTAGATCACCCATGCCTAGGGTATCTTCGTAGTCATACGATGTAGGAAGAGAAATAGGCATTATTTAACTACAAACAGAAATAGACATTTAAACATTTAAATTGCATTTCTTTTGTTCTCTAAATTTTTTTCCACCTTTCGAAATAAGCATTATTTACCAATACATCAATGGTTTGGTAAACATAAAAATACAGAACTTGCACAATTTCAACACATGCAAACATATAAATACAACACCTCAAGTATAAAAACCCTAATTTAAGGCAATCGATATACCCAAAATCACCCAGAGACTTTGAACGTAGACCAAAATAAGTTAGAGATGAAACCAACTAAATAAAACCGAAATGGTGAAGCCCTAACTACCTGTAGTCCTAAATGATCCAAATTGGAGGTGCAAAGTTTGTCAAATAGGAGCAATCGAAGGTTTACAGTTCGTAACCTGAGGAAGAGTACCAATCAGAGGTGTTCTTGGACGGATTTTGTGGAGAGAGAAACAGACATAAGGAGGAGTACGGGAGAAATTTGTTTTAGGGGGAAGTATTTCGTGAATGGGGAAACTATCACGCCAAATTTTCACAAAGCTATAACAAGGTTCAGCTTGAACCGTTGGATTAATCAACATCTACGGTTATTTATTTTTTTAAACTGATAACGCGGATCGCTGACCTGGCATGTATTTATGTAATGCAACACTTTGAACTGGTGTTGCAAGGATCGGATTGAACCATTGGATTAATCAACATCTACGGTTATTTATTTGTTTAAACTAATAACGTGGATCGCTGACCTGACATGTATTTATATAATGCAACATTTTGAACTGGTGTTGCACGTCATAGCACAAGAATTCCAACCGCAACAGTGTGTTCACATCTAATGCAACAACAAATGAATGTTGTTGCAGAAGATCAAAGAATGCATAGCTTTTGCAATACTTTTCATGCAACGCACACAAATTAGTGTCGAATATGCCCACTTTTGTAGTAGTACTAATACCCTAGAGGCTTTCTACGAAAAGGCTAGGCACTTCATGTGATAAGAAGAAGCAAGGCATAATCGAGCTTCTCGCGGCAACCACTCCAACAACCCACAGGTTGGCACCGTTGACGACAGCGCCAATGGAAAGCAACCCGGAGAATCCTACGACAAGGGTAAAGGAGCAACCACTTACAAGATGAAGCCGAACAATGGCAAACACGGTGGTCGTAACAACAAGCAAGCTCTCGTAGATCCTAAGAAGCATGGCCGCTATCTAAATTACAGGACTTACACTCCACTGAATCGATATATGGAGACAATCTACTTCAAAACCTGTAATACCCTCCTGTACAAAAACCCCAACACAAGGGAGTCCACCGACCTCGAGAAAAACACCGGCAAATACTGAAGATTCCACGACATGTATGGGCACAATACTAACGACTTTCATCACCTCAAGGATGCGATGGAGAAACTCATCCGCGAGAAGTGACTAGAATAGTACGTTCAGTATCCCGCTCCTCCCGAAGTAGCTACGGGCCCTCCAATGCCCGCACTTCCAGCACCTTCAAATGCACCCCCTGGGCCGTCCAACCAAAGGTCACGTGGCATCGTGATTAATACAATCTATGGAATATCTCACCCCTCACACGACAGCTTCCGCAAAATGGAGGAGTACGCCAACTCTATAAAGCATGCCACCAACGAAGCTTGCTCTACTTTGGACGAATCCGTACCCGCCAAGCTCCAGAAGACAATGCAGGATGATATCGTCTTCCGTGAGAGAGGTTCCACGGGAAACAAAATCTCAATCATTGACCCTCTCATCATCTCTGCATAGATCGGATCAGCTTTCGTTCGAAGAATCCTCATCAAATTAGGAAGCTCGGTCAACATCATCTTTAAGGCGGCCTATGACCAGATGACACTTAAGGCTAAAGACTTGAAGCCCTACCATGCCACGATCCATGGCTTCAACAGATCTTCCAGTCACCCTGTGGGCATGCTCGACTTCCCTGTAAAACTCAGGGAAGAGGATCGGAGCAGGTTCCGAATCCTCACCTTCGCGGTCATCGACGTCATCTCCCCATACAACGTCTTCTTCAGATGTCCCTTCCTTCCAGAGTTCCGAGTATGTTTGTCGTCATGGTCCCTTCTAATGAAGTTCCCAACAGAAAATGGGATCATCACCGTTAAAGGAGACCAAGCAACAACTAGAGATTGCTACCACACAGAATGGAAAAATGCGCGCAATAAGGACAAAGGCAAGACCGTGCCTCCGCCTTCTTGCGCCAAGGCCGACTCTGCATAACAATCAAAGGCGTCTGAGTCATGGCTCAGGCGCCACTGACGTCTTTCCGACGATCCCGATCCAAAGGAAGACGAAGTGTAACAGCCCGCATTTTACGCAAATGGAGGTTCATAAAATATTTTTATTTTGTTACCTGAGGTTTGGATCATTCTAATGTTTTAATATGTTGCTTATGGGGATGTGAGACATGTCTATAATTTTTACCAATTTTGTTTGTGACCATTTTTCCTCTACTAGTCGTGTACAGGGTATAACATTTGACTCAGATAGATTCAGGTGTTAAGATCAGTCTCGTTGGAAATGAAACGATGATTCTCATTCCGTAGAGTGGTCATATTAAAGATTTGGCTCAACGATTTGGGAGGGATCACTGTTTTAAGGTTTCACAATTGGCTGTTCAAGTTTTTATACAGCCATAATGGGCTAATTTGGAGAGGCCCATAGTGGGCTGGTGAAGGCTATAAATAAGGGGTAAGAGGCATGGAAAATAGTTTACTTTCTCCATTCTCTCATTTTGGAAGAGCTTGTGATCCTCCATCTTCTTCACCTTTCCACCATTAAAGCTTAGAGAATCGAAAATCTACATCATTTGTGGCTAAATCTACACCATTCCAAGAGAGAGTTCATTGAATTGAAGAGTGTAGAGCAAATTCTTCGCTATCCGGATCTAGATCTGAGTGTTTTTAGGTTGTTTTAGAGATTTGGTGAGTGATATGCATCTCTCACATGGATTCAGTCAAGTATATGAGTATTTGATCTTCTTTTTGATCATTTTAAGTCGATTTCTCCTATATCTACATCATGGTAAGTCCATTTTCATATGAATCGCCATAGGATCTAATTTAGCAAGTTAAAACCAGCAATTTCTAAGTAATTTCATATGTTTATGCAAGTTAGATTCATTGTTTTGTTCGTATGTTCGTTTATCATGATTTTGGTGAAGTTTACGTAATTATTGATTATATTGTCATTTTCATGTTGTTATTGATTTCATAACATGTTTTTGGACAAATTGAATGAATTGGATGTGTTGGTTTTTTAGAATTCGTCATTTGGACAAGTTTGGGTCGAATTTTAGGTTGAAATGGTGAAGAATCGGATCTAGAGTAATATGGATCGGTCGGTCTCAAACTAAAGGGTCGGTTATGCATTGCTACAGGTCAGTCGTGCATTGCCACAGGGTCAGTCGTGCATTGCTACAGTGATTATGGGTCATGCATTGCTATAGGGCCGGTCTTGCATTGCTATAGGGTCGGTACTGCATTTCTACAGGGTCGGTCCTGCATTGCTATAGTGATTACGGGTCATGCATTGCTACAGGATCGGTCATGCATTACTACAGGGATTATGGGTCATGTATTGCTACAGTGATTAAGGGTCATGCATTGTTACAGTGTCAGTCGTGCATTACTACAGGGATCAATCATTGCTACAGTGACGTGTTTGTTGATATTCGTAATACAACGAATGTGAAGACGACTCAAGGTAGTGAGTTTGTGGTGAAGTTGCTCGAGAAGGTTGCTTAGGCTACAACTCAGAGTAGCGAGTTGATGGATAATAGTTGCTCGAGAAGGTTGCTTGAGCTATGATCATCAGGTAGGATGACTAGAGATGTGAAGGACGAGAGATTATCGTTGTCGTAAGTTTTAGCGGACTCAAAGTAAGGGTATAATAGGGGCACCTAAAAGACCGGAAGGTTGTTGGTTGAGTACCCTAGGTAGTCGTGAAGGGCCTAGTTGTCAAGGTTGGACAAACATACGTATCGTTGAAAGGCATGTGGAGTTTGAGATAGAACTGGGGTTACCACTAGCCCTTGAAATATGGCAAGGTTGGGCGTCGTACGATTAACGATAATTTCGAAACCGGATTGGCGTTGATAGCCAGAGTCGGTCATGAGTATTTGGTTGTTTTGTGTGTACTGTATCACTTGAGTTGTCCAAGGTCGAAGGAGATATTTCTTGGGTGCTTGTCTGATATTGGTTTACGCCTCTGTGGCTTGTGCTTGAGGGATATTGATCTCGACTAGGATGATTTATGTGAGATATAACTAGCTGGTTGTTATTGCTTGGTTACTCCTGGTTACCATGGATGTTTAACTATGGTTGTCCTTTGATTTCCATTGATGAATGGTTGTTCCCAATTACATGTTTTGCAATGGCTATCATTGTCGGATGTGGGGAAGGTAGGATTGGATTCTTCTTTGGTGTTGGTAGATTGGTTTGTTAGTCTACCTATTCTCATATTCTTTGTTGATGACGTCTGTTAGCTGTTTTATCGCTCACTAAGACTGTTGTCTGACTCAAGGTTTTATGCTTCCCTCTTATTACCTTGTGTTGTTTATCCGGTTTTGGATGGGAAGACTAGGTAGCAGGTGACAAGTGATTAGTGAGGACGATGCTGCTGTGTGAAGGCGAGCAGGAGGTTGGCATATTATTTTTACTACTATCTAGTATCTTTATTTCTGCTGTCTTGTTTTCTTGAGTGTTGTAGTGAGGCTATTTGTACAAACATTTACTGATGTGATACTATGATGTTGTGGATATTTCCTTGATGATGTGGAAGTTTAAATTTTTGTGCAATAATCCATTACTATTACCGCCTGTTGTATATGTTCTATTATATTTTATCCTTGCGCTGTGAGTTATATGACATGTTCCGATTGCGTTATCATACCTTGAAGATAGTCCATGGATGTCGTGCACATCTTTCAATGCATTATTCCTCTTATTTAGTGTACGGATTATGGGTGGTTGTCACATTTGTTATCAAAGCTCTGGTTATCGATTTAGCCAAAGTTCGAAGACGTAATTAGGTATGAGAGACATATTTGTAGATTTTTATTGGATGTATACTATATTGTAGTATATAGTATACTAGCATGTGAACTTTATTAACAGTCTTTCTTGTAAGTGGCTAATCATTCTAATTTGCAGATTTAGAATGAGTTGATGTGCTTCAAGACATAATGCTAAGGAAGGGACTGTACCTGGAGAGGAGAATGGCTGTATACCAGATTACCCAGCCATGTTTGAAGCCATGATGAAGCCATTCATGAGAAGCGTACCCGCTCCAGTGGCAGCCATGGTAGATGTAGGTGTTCAGATGCCTAGGGTTGTGGATTTTGCAAAGCTATGCAAAGATTATACATTTCTAGGAGGGAAGCCATTCAAAGGGGCTGAGCCAACTGAAGAGGTTCGGAGGAGGTTAGATGCTTGTATTCGTATCTTTGGGGACTTGGGTATAGAAGATGCAACTAGGAGAAAGCTTGCATCAAGGAAGCTACAAGGCAGGGCCATGGAATGGTGGAATTCTGTTACTCTTGAAACTCCAGAGGAAGAAATCACTTGGGAACAGTTCCAAGTTAAGTTTGAGATGAAGTTTATCTCAACTTCTCAGATGTCCGTTTTGTTCAAGAAATTTGTGGAGCTAAAATAGAATAGTTGGCCAGTGCTTGATTATGTTTCTGACTTTGTGGCCTTGTTGAAATAAGCTCGTTCATACATTAATTCTCCTTATCAGAAGAATGAAAAGTTTGTTATGAGTCTGGATACCTATATTGGAAGGTCGTTGGTGGATCATCTTGACGATCCATTTGAGAAGATTATGGAAAAAGCTGTTCACTACGAAAGCTTGTTTCCTAAGAAAGCTAATGTTGTCGCTGCAACTAAGGAAGTTCAGAAACCATAGCGAGGTCGTAATAATAAGAAGAGGAAGCAACAATAATAGAAAGGAAAGGATGGCCAGAAGAAGCCAAAGAGTGAAGTGGTTTGTTTTAACTGCTAACAAAAAGGTCATTTTGCTAATGAGTGCAAGAATCCCAAAGCTGAGAAAAAGTGCTTCAAGTGCGGAAATCCTGGGCATGAGAAGAAGGATTGTCCAGAATCAACTAAGGGAAAACAGGTTGTGAAGGCATATGCTTTGGAAGTCGTGCTATCTTCTTCAAGAGCTCCTACTGCAGAGGAGAAGGGAAAGGATCTCGTCGTCCGAGGTACTCTTTCTGTTCGAGGTGTTTCGGTTCATTTGTTGTTTGATACTGGAGCATCGCATTCATTCATTTGTAATGAACTTGTGTGCCGCTTGGGTTTGGAACACGAGATTTGTGATAGACCATTGATTGTGACTAATCTAGTTGGTGGTTTATCCAGTTTGTGCATGTTGTGTCATGGTCTAGTGTTGTCGAGTCATGGTTTCTCTTTTGTGTGTGATTGCTTTGTTTTGAACTTCACTGGGTTTGGGATCATCTTGGGCATGGATTGGCTCCAGAGGTATGTAGCAAGAGTGAATTGCGAGAAGCTAGAGGTGGGAATCTGGGATGTGGAAGGGAGAAAGTTGTTGATTTGGTGTAAACCCGATGATGGTGTCTTCGTGAGCTATTTATATTCGCTTGTGATTCCACAGGAAGACTTGTCATCTGTGTTGATTGGTATTGAGTATGAGGATGTCTTTGAGTAAGTCAAAGGTTTGCCGCCACATCGTGAGATCGAGTTTAGGATCGATTCGGTCTAGGGTGCTAGACCAATCGTTAGGCCATTAGGCGGATGGCGCCTAAGGAATAACGAGAATTAGAGGTGCAAGTTTGTGACCTTTTGGGAAAAGGATTCATTCGGAAAAGTGTATCCGAATGAGGTGCACCAGTTGTATTTGCAACCAAGGCTGATGACTCATTAAGATTGTGTGTGAACTATCGTGAGCTGAACAAGGTGACCAAGAAGAATAAGTATCCGTTGCAAAGGATTGATGACTTGTTCGATCAGCTTCACAAAGCCAAAGTGTTTTCTGAGATGTATTTAGCAACGTGTTCCACCAGTTGAGGGTGGCAAAGGATAGCATGCAAAAGACTGCTTATAGGACACCATCCGGTTTCTTAGAACGGTTGGTGATGCCATTTGGGTTGACTAACGCACTAGCATACTTTGTGGATCTTACAAATATATTTCTAGAGATTAGTTGAACAAGTTCGTGCTTGTGTTCGTGGATGATGTTCTGGTTTACACTCGGAATGAGGAAGAACATAAGATGCACTTGAGAGTTGTGTTGGAAATCTTGCGAAAGCATCAGCTGAGAGCTAAGTCATTGAAGCGTTACTTTTGGAAGAGCGAATTGAGGTTATTAGGCCATGTTGTTTCTGGAAATGGGATAGCGGTTAACCCCACTAAAGTGGCAGCAATCCAGGACTGGGATAGACCTAAGAATGCGACAGATGGCAGAAGTTTCTGTAACACCCCATAATTTTATAACACTAAAGATGATAAACAAAAGAATACTTAATTAAATGTTCAGAATTAAGTGAAACCGAGGCGCCATTACGTTCGTCTCAGAGTTCTGGTCAAAATAGACACCTAGTTTGCATAAAACTGACATCGTATGAAGAAGTTACTAGGTTTGAAATTTGTGTACGCATAAGAGAAATATATATGAATAAAACCATACCACAATTCAAAATAATTCAAAATCTAATAGTAGAAAGGGGAGCAGGAAAATTCCAGCCTATGGGTCGACCCCATCAAGGGGGTGTCGACCCCTTTGTCGACCCCTGGGTCGTCACACCAAGGGGGTCGACCCTCATACGGATCTGGGCAGATCCCTACTTTCGAATGTGGACTAATTTTTGTGCAAGATTTGTCGGCTGATGGCTATAAATAAGACCCTATACCCATTGTTTTATTCATCTAAATCAATGGCGACGGTGAGATGCTGCTCCAACTCAGATTAAATTAGCCTTTTCTTCAGCAACGACGATTCATACGTATTCAAAGATCGCTGATTCAACATCAACATGCTTTCCTCAGTTTTCTTTGATCCATTCTCTGTGAATCTACGTTATTTTTAGATATGAATACTTAAAAGTTAATCTTGACATGTTATGAATTGCTAAGTTATCTTAACATGACTATGAATTAGATCTAAGCCTATGTCTATTTATCATGCCAGATCTGCCATTATTTGTGCATATAATTCACTGATTAGATCTCATCATGCCTGTTTATGATCATGACACTATGCCTAATCAGTTCTATTATTACATGTTCATCAGATCTGTTCCTTTATGTCTATCTTGTCATTATGCGCACTATATGTTTATTAGTTGCTATGCCTATTCGTGCCATCATAAGTCAATCTTGTTATTATGTTTATTTCTGTTCTCTTCCCTTCTTCTTCTCCCTTTTTATTTTATAGCCAGGCTACCTTCGAGCCTAGGCATACCACTGAAATATGCGAATGCATGAAATTGGGAACGAGGGGAAAACGTTAGAATTGGGGCATAACTTGTATTGGGAAAATTTGAGCATAACTTGAATTAAATACATGAATATGGATTTGGGGCGTAAACCAAACTGTGATTAAAGATTTTAATTTTAGGGCATATTGTACATGATGAATATGACTTGAATAAGGGGCATGAAAACCTATACTGAAATAGGGATAGTTGTTAAAGAATGAAATGCCTAGAATTACAGTAATTAGAAACTGTAACCGCGCTTAAACACGTGGTTAGATTACACTTGTGGTAGAAGTCTGCCTGGACCCGCCCGGCATATCCAGCGACCACAAGTGGTGAATCTAATGTGAGGGGTCCAAGTGCACAAACACGTAATGGGCTAAGACACGAGGTTAAGTCCGACTTGTGGAAGAAGTCTGCCCGGACCCGCCCGGCATATCCAACATCCACAAGTTGTAGGCTTAATATGGGAGGTCTAGCGCATTATAACCATAAATAATGAAATGGAATATTTAACCTGTTTGGATCCGTATGGATTACATGAACATGTTGACTTGAGTAGGGGTTAAGTAAACTTGCTTGAAAAAGTGGGAGGGTTAAGTACATCCTGGAGTGGTGGGTAATATTTATATATAGGCCCACAAACTTAACCTGTCGGGTTATGCAATCTTTTTACACTAGTATGGCATAACCTGTGGAAATCCTAGTAGTGGGGATGCAAGCCTAGGGGGAAGCTTGTATCTTCTTGTGTGTGGGACCCGTTTCTGTCAGTAACCCATATATAGGTATCAAACGAGTACTCCGAAATAGGTCAGAGTCGGGGCACGCTTACCGGGCTGATTGATAGAGATCCAAAAGAGGGGACGGTGTGGGCAGCGCATTCTGATGGGTTCATGTGCGAGCATGGGTCTGGACAAGAGGAGGCTAAGATGTCGTGACATCAGTAGATATGGTTGTGCACATCCTAAAAACGAAGGGTTGCCACTTTAGGGGGTGATACATCCTACCGTGGGGCCAGCACAGGGTATCTACGGAGTAGGGATCCGATCGATTGGGGTAGTATTAAGGGTACATCTAGACTTTGGTATGTTAAGGAGCCCGTTATTATCCTTAGGGGTAACTCCGGTATGTTCAGTTGGGCTTCCTGTTAATTGTATGGGGTTAAACCTCTCACTAGAAGTACGCCTAAGTCTACCAAACTATACTTTTTGGGGATCATCTTGTTCTAGAGATATTAGTATTGGTGCAGAGAAAGAGAAAGATAAAAGTATTAGAGAAGCGCTATACATATACGTTATGTTCAGTTTATCTTGTTTACCTTGTCATACCTGCCTTATATGTTGTTATCTCTCTTATCCAGCTTATATGCCTGTTATGATACTTTTACCTATTTATATGCTAAAAGTAACTGGACTCGCCAGACTTTATGTCTGATTTCCTCTTCTTTCTCTTCTGTTTCCCCCCAGCTTCTTCGGGTGGGAATACTCAAGCTTGATTAGGATTCTGCTTTCATCCTGCTTGGAGCTGCTTAGATGTACTGCTTGATTTCGTACCTTTTCTACTATGGCTATGCTTTAGGGGATTATGCTCTTTTCATGTTTATTGTACTCTGATCATTTTAGTCCAAGAAAGAAATTTTAAGTTGATGTACTGGGTTTTATGCATTTCAGTCTCATGATGTAACTATGTTCTGAACCACGATGTTTTCTGCTTAATAAAGTTTTAAATTCCATTGTTATATTATATCTGTCTTGTAATATTTCTGTTTCTGCTTACCTATAACGCTTCATGAAACTTAACGCATTTTCTTAATGAATGACATTAACGGATGTGGGGTGCACACTTGGTATCAGAGTTGAAGGTTACCAGATCGGATAAAAGATTTTGAAAGTTGTTTTCAAAAAGGTTTTAAAAGAAGCATTTTCAGAAAAGAAAAGTCTGTTTTGAAAAACATATTCCCCAAAGCCGTATGTAATATCTTTTGAATCTCTATTTGAATCCCTTTTTCGTTTTCTTTTCATCATGTCTATGGAACCTAATATTCCTGAGGGCATCACGATACCAGGCTGGTTCCGTAGGTATCTTAAGGTCACGGTGCCTACCGGTGGTCAAGCGGATGATCCTCCCCCAACTGCACCCGTTGTTCCTCCTCCTCCGCGTGCTGATAATTTCTCTAAGATATGCAAAGATTTCTGTGCTATGGGCAGAAAGCCATTCCGTGGAACTGAGAATTTCGTAGAGGCAAGGAATTGTCTTAAGGAGATGGAGGATTTGTTTGGAATTTTCGAAGTTGACGATCGTAGAAAGATTCAGTTGGCCGCTTGGCTGCTTAAAGATGAGGCTTCATTTTGGCGGGAACTGACGCAATAAAGGTGTCTAGTGGAGTTTTGGGATGATTTTCGGTAGAGATTTGAAATGAAGTTTCTTTCTCAAGCTGAGAAAAGTATGCAAATGAAAAGGTTTCTGGCACTCAAGCAAGGAGGCATGACTGTCAAAGAGTATGTTAACAAGTTCAACCAACTGGCGAGGTTTGGTTTGAAGCTAGTAGATACCACTCGTATGAAAGCTTTACGGTTTGCTAGAGCATTGAATGAACCCCTTCATGGGCTGGCTATGTCTCATATTCTGATGGGGACAAATTTTGAAGGGCTCATTGATATGGCATTGATGCATGAGGAAGATAAAAGTGAAAAGAAAGAAGTTATGGTTGAGGAAACACAAAACAAGAAAGTATGGCCCAAGAAACTACAACAACAACAACAAAAGAAGAGCGGAAAGAATGACAAGGCTAAAGGTAAGAGGCAGTATCATAATTGTAGATGCGAAGGTCACTAGATCAAGGACTACAAGAGAAGGAAGAATGCTTGTTTCAATTGTGGAGAGGTCGGACACTTTTCTAAGGAGTCCCCGAAGAAGCAAGGACAAGGTCAAAGGGCAGGATCTTCTAGAGGGCAGGTGCATGCTCTCGTAGCCAGTGCGCCAGATAGAGACAGGAAAGTTTCCGTTGAAGGTTTGATTTCTCTTTCCAATCATCCAATTAGAACTCTTTTTGATTCTAGCGCTTCACATTCTTTTATATCTGATTATGTGGTTGAGTCTCTACACCTTAGTAGTTGTATGGTTTTGGATCCCATTGTTGTCTCTAACCCCATTGGTGGTACTGGTCATCTGTCTATGATTTGTCGGGGTTTGAGAATATCTGTGTTGGGCGACGAGTTTGAGTGCGACGCATATGTGCTTGGTTTCATGGGCTATGGTTTGATTCTACGGATGGATTGGCCAGCCATGTATGGTGTCATTCCGGATTATGAGAGGAGGGTCGTTAGACTTTTGACTTTCCATCGGAGAACCCTCTAGATTTCTTGGGGCCCAAAAGGGTCTGGCAAGCTTAGTTCCTAGAGTCACTTGATGCATCTATAGATGATATGCGATCGGTACCAATAGTCCGTGAGTATCCTGATGTTTTTGATGAGGTTCGAGGCTTACCTCCGGGGCATGAGATCGATTTCCGTATATACTTGGTGGACAATGCAAAGCCAGTTGCATTGCCTGTGCGCCACATGGCTCCAAGAGAATGAAGAGAGACCAGCAAGCAAGTAGGAAAGCTACTTGAGAAAGGGTTTATTAGGCGAAGCATACTTGAATGGGGTGCTACCGTGGTATTCTCAACTAAGGCGGATGGTTCGCTTCACTTATGTGTGGATTATAGAGAGTTAAAAAAGCCCACTAATAAAATATGCACCCACTTTCGAGGATAGATGGTTTGTTTGACCAGCTTGTTGGTGCATCTGTTTTCTCCCAGTTAGACTTGGCCATAAGGTTTCATCGGTTGAGGGTGGCTGAGGACAATATTGAAAAAACCACTTTTAGAACCCCCAGATGGTTTTTGAGTGGCTCGTTGTGCCTTTTAGGCTAACGAATGCACCCACCTACTTTGTTGATCTGATGAGTAGGGTGTTTCGGGAGTTTCTAAATAAGTTCGTTGTGGTCTTTGTTGACGATACCTTGATTTTCTCGAAGAGCGAGGAAGAGCATGCCTTACATTTAAGGGAGGTTTTGAAAACTCTCTGTGCGCATCAGCTTAAGGCGAAGTTCTCCAAATGTCATTTTTGGAGAAAAGAAGTGTGATTTCTAAGGCATGTGGTTTCTAAAGATGGGATAGCAGTAGATCCCACAAAGATAGTTGCAGTAGATTCCACAAAGATAGTTACAGTTCAAGATTAGCAGATCCCGTAGAATGCAACGGAGGTGAGAAGTTTTTTGCGGTTAGCAGGCTATTGTAGGAAGTTCATTAAGGACTTTGCAAAGATATTAGCCCCACTCACCAGGCTGACGAAGAAGAATCTGACATTTTCTTGGGATGTAGATTGTGACGATGCTTTCCAGCGATTGAAGAGGGCTCTGACAACAGCCCCAGTCTTGACCTTGCCCGATGGGAACAAAGTGTTCACAGTATACACTGATGCATGTGGTACAAGGCTTGGTGCGGTTCTGATGCAGGAGGGAAGGGTAGTATGTTATGGAGGTAGACAGTTAAGAGTTTATGAGAGGAACTACCCTACCCATGACTTAGAGCTAGCTTCCATAGTGTTCGCGCTTAAGACGTGGCACCATTATCTACTTGGAGAGAAGTTTGAGTTGTACAACGGACCATAAATCTCTCAATTACTTATTCTCGTAGAAGAATCTTAATTTAAGGCAACAAAGGCGGATGGAGTTCCTAGCATCCTATGACTTTGAGATTTCTTATACCCCTAGAAAGTGTAACGTGGTGGCAGACGCATTGATTAGGCAGAGGATGGCCTTAAGTCCTCTTTTCATGGAAAGGAAAAGCTTGGCGTTTATACCGACTTTTGATTTTAAACTCTCCACCGATTTTATACCTGGTTTATTGGAATCACTGGAGGTGCGACCTACTCTTATGTATCAGATAGGAGCTTCGCAGCAAGAGGATACACATATTTCAGACATCTTGGATAGGCTCAGTAGAGGGGGTACTTCTAGTCACCTCAGCAGATATTCCACAGACAATAGAGGGTGGTTGCAACGAGATGGAAGACTTTGTATTCCCCGAGTTGGTAGTTTGTTGAAGACGGTCCTAGGAAGCCCATCATTCGAAGATGAATCCAAGCGGTGATAAGATGTATAGAGATATGAAGAGGGTTTTCTTTTTGGCTGGGATGAAGAAAGATGTGGTGGAGTTTGTTTCTCAATGTTTGATTTGCCAGCAAGTCAAGGCTAATCAAAAGAAGCCTGGTGGTTTACTTCATCCTTTGGAGGTTCCACAGTGGTAGTGGGAGAGTGTCTCTATGGATTTCATTGATGGTTTGCCTAGATCAAGGAAGGGCAACACCAACATTTGGGTTATAGTAGACAAACTTACTAAGAGCGCTCATTTCATTCCAATTAAGAGTAAGAGGACGGCTCTTACAACTTTGCGGAGACCTGTGTTTTTGGTAAACAGTCGCCCGGGCCTGTTCACTGCGACCCCCTGGTTGGTAGCAATTTATGTTTGTGAAATTATCCGTCTTCATGGAGTACCTTCCAATATCATAAGCGATCGTGACCCCATTTTCACCAGTGAATTTTGGCTGAGCTTGCAAGAAGCATTAGGTACACAGTTGTGTTTGAGCACCGCTTATCATCCTCAGACCAATGGACAGACGGAAAGAGTGAATAGAGTCCTTGAGGATCTTTTAAGGCTGTGTATCCTGGACCTCGGAGGGACTTGGGAAGAGCATCTTCCTTTAGTAGAGTTCGCCTACAACAACAGTTATCAAGCTAGTATTGGCATGGAACCCTTCGAAGCATTATACAGAAGACCCTGTAGATCACCGAATTGTTGGTGGGAATTTACAGAAAGACTTCTACTTGGACCGGATATGGTTAGAGAAACTTCAGAAAAGATCGGCCTTATCCGCAGATGCATGAAGACAGCTCAGGACAGGAAAAAGTCCTACGCATATAGAAGAAGGACTGACATTAATTTTGACGTGGGAAACATGGTTTTCATCAAGGTATCACCGTTAAGGAATGTGGTTCACTTTGGATCTATAGGGAAATTGGCACCAAGATTTGTAGGGCCATTTCCCATAATAGAAAGGATTGGCCAAATGACCGATAGAGTAAAGCTACCAGAGAGACTATCCATCGTTCATGATGTATTCCACATTTCTCATTTGCGGAAGTGCTTGCGTGGTATCGCAGAAGTAGTTGATCCGAGTATACTGGAGGAAGTAGAGGTGGAATGGGAGGCGACAGTTAGACAAGTTTCTACCCGTATTCTTGGATCAGAGGTTAAGAAGCTATGCAACAGAGAATTTAAGTTGATGAAAGTTCAGTGAGGAGATAACCAAGAGGAAGCAACTTGGGAGACCAAAGACAAGATTCGCACTTCGTACCCTTTTCTTTTCAAGGGTACGGTCTTAACTTCTTTTTCCAAAGCTTTTATGCAAACTTGTTTCTATCAATTAAGTATATATCCCATCGATCGAATCTTCGACCCTTAGGTAGGTATCCCATGAATGTAAACATGTGTTTGAGACATGTTATGGTTGATGGATGCAAGTGGATGCAAGTGTTTACTAGTGGTTTCTCGTGGATGCATATACACACACATTAGGCACTAGATCGACTCAATCACTCTCATACTGCATATGGATGTGTGCGCATTCTTCTTCTTTTAATGGATGAAAGTGGGTATATCATCATATGGATGTCGCATTTGGATGAATGACTGCGCACGCATATAGAACTTACATGTTATAATAGGATTATTTGCCTACATGTTGGATTCATGGCACTAACATACATTGCATTATGGAGGTCGACTAAATCAGTAGACCACCTGATCTTTCACATTAGTATAAGGACATATACATGAACACACCTTTGCATATGTTCATACAAGAATTAGTAATCTTTTAAGGATAATGGATTCCTGTTATTGGTTGATGAGTAGATGAATTATGGATGTTAGGATATACATTCTTCTTAACTTGGAGATTTCAGGGACGAAATCCTTTAAGTTGGGTAGAATGTAACACCCGTAATTTTATAACACTAACGATGATAAACTAAAGAATACTTAATTAAATATTCAGAATTAAGTGAAACGGACTGTGTAATTGCGTTCATCTCATAATTCTGGTCAAAATAGACACCTGGTTTGCGTAAAACGGACAACGTATAAAGAAGTTATTAAGGTTTGAAGTTTGTATATGCATAAGAGAAATATATATGAATAAAACCATACCAGAATTCAAAATAATTCAAAATCGAGCAGCAGAAAGGGGAGCGGGAAAATTCCCGCCCATGGGTGTCGACCCATGGGTCGACCCCATCAAAGGGGGTGTCGACTCCTGTGTCGATCCCTGGGTCGACACACCAAGGGGGGTCGACCCGCATATGGATCTGGGCAGATCCCTGCTTTCGAATGTGAACTGATTTCTATGCAAGATTCGTCGGCTGATGGCTGTAAATAAGACCATATACCCATTGTTTTATTCATCTAAATCAATGGCGACGGTGAGATGTTGCTCAAACTCAGATTAAATTAGCCCGCTAAACCGAGAAAACTCCTCATCTCCGTTGCATTCTTTGGAACCTTACATTCTTGAACTGCAACTATTTTCGCGGGATCTACCGCTATCCTATCCTTGGAGACCACATGCTCCAGAAATCTTACTTCCTTTCTCCAAAAATGACATTTTAAGAATTTCGCCTTAAGATGGTGCGCTCGAGGAGTCCTCAAAACCTCCTGCAAGTGTAGAGCATGCTCTTCCTCGCTCTTCGAGAAGATCAGAATGTCATCCACAAAGACCACAACAAACCAATTCAAAATACTCCTGGAACACCCAATTCATCAGATCCACAAAATACGCGGGTGCATTCGTCAACCCAAAAGGCATGACTAGCCACTCAAAGAAACCATTTGGAGTTCTGAAAGCGGTCATGTCTATACTGTTCTCGGCCAACCTCAACTGATGAAAACCCATGGCCAAGTCTAACTAAGAGAAAACAGAAGCACTAACAAGCTAGTCAAACAGATCATCAATCCTCGGAAGCGGGTGACTATTCTTATTAGTGAGCTTATTCAACTCCCTGAAATTCACAAAAAAGCGAAGCGAGCCATCCGCCTTAGTTGCAAAGACGACTAGAGCACCCCATTCTGATATGCTTCACCTAATAAAACCCTTCTCAAGTAGCTCCCCTACTTGCTCGCTAAGCTCTCTCCTTTCCCTAGGAGCCATGCATTGCACCGACAATGCGATTGGCTTTGCCTTATCCACCAAGTATATCCAGAAATCAATCTCGTGCCTCGGAGGTAAGCCCCCAACCTCCTAAAAAACATTCGGATACTCACAGACAACAGGTACAAACTGTAAATCATCGACAAAAGCGTCAAGTAATTTTAGGAAACTAAGCATAACTGACCCTTTTGGGTCACTAAAAATCTCAAGAGTCTTCCCTCGGCAAGTCAAAAGTCTAACGACCCTCCTCTCATAGTCCAGGATAGCACCATACATGGTTAGACAATCCATCCCTAGAATCAGACCATATCCCATAAAAACAAGCACATATGCGTTGCACTCAAACTCGACGCCCAACACAGATATTCTCAAACCCCGACAAATCATAGATAGATGATCCATGCCCCAAATTGACTTTGGGACAATAATGGGATCAGAAACAATACTAGTACTAAGGTGTAGAGACTCAACCATAGAATCAAATATAAAAGAGTGAGAAGCGCCAGAATCGAAAAGAGGCCTAACAGGATGATCAGAAAGAGAAATCAATCCTTCAACAGAAACTTTCCTACCTCCGTCCGGTACACTAGCCTCGAGAGCATGTACCTGCCCTCCAGAAGATCCTGCCCTTTGGCCCTGTCCTTGTTTCTTCGGGCGCTTCCTAGAATAGTATCCGACCTCACCACAATGGAAGCAAGCATTCTTCCTTTTTATGCAATCTTTGACCAAATGACCCAAGCTCCTACAACCATTACATTTTTTCTTGTCTTGGGCTTTGTTGTTATTTCTGCCCTTCTTTTGCTGTTCTTTCTTGGGCCATACTTTCTTGTTTATTGTCTCACAGTCTTAGCCTTCTTTTTCTCCTCTTTTCCATCTTCATGCATCAATGCCATATCAACCAATCTCTCAAAAGTAGCCCCCATCGGAATGTGAGACAATGTTGAGACTTGAAGGGGTTGATTCAATCCTCTTGTAAACCTTAAAGCTTTCTTGTGCGGAATATTCACCAACTCCAAACCGAACCTTGACAATTGATTGAACTTGTTAACATACTCTTTGACATACATGCTTCCTTGCTTAAGTGCTAGAAACCTCCCCATCTACATATTCTCTTTTGCCTGAGAAAGAAACTTCTTTCGAATATCTGTCGGAAATCATCCTAAGTCTCAACTGGACACCCTGCTTGCGTCATTTCCTACTAGAATGAAGCCTCATCCTTCAGCTGCCATGAGGCCAACTGAATCTTCCTACAGTCGTCAACCTAAAAAATCCCAAATAATCCTTCGTCTCTTTTAGACAATTCCATGCTCCCACAAAGCTTTCAGACCCACGGAATGGTTTTCCTCCTATAGCACATAAATTCTTGCATATCTTGGAAAAATTATTCGCTCGTGGAGGAGAAGGTACAATGGCTGTAGCTGGGGGAGGGGCGTTTGCTTGCCTGGCAGGCGCCGTAACCTCAAGATATCTACAGAACCAAGCCGGTATCTGGACACCCTGGGGAATATTCGGTTCCCCAGACATGCTGAAAAGAAAAGGGGTTCAAACAGTGGATCGACGATAGTTTATACGGCTTTGGGGAATATGTTTTCCAAAACAGACTTTTCTTTTTGAAAATACTTTCTTTTTGAAACCATTTAAAAACCATTTTTCAAAACCTTTTATCCAATCTTGTAACCTTTAGCTCTGATACCAAATGTGACACCCCACATTTGTTAGTGTCACTTTTTAACAGAATGCATTACGTTCCCTGAAGTGTTATAGGTAAATAGAGCAGCATCTCGCAAGACAGATATATAAAATAGCAGCAGAAATTTAAAATTTCATTCTTCCAACAGATAACATCGTGGTCTCAAAATCCAGTTACAACATCAGACTAAAATAGTGGAATAAAATACATTAAATAAAAACATCTATCTTGCGTTAAAAACCATCAGAGTATAGAAGTAAAAATCCATAGTCCCCATAAGTAGCCATAAGCAAGTAGACAAGAAGCCAAAGCAGTACATCTAAGCAAATCCAAATCCAAGCAGAAACAGAAGAGAGAGTCCTAGTCTAGCTTGAGCGTTCCCACCCTGAGAACCCGAGGGGGAAATAAAGAGAGAGAGAAAAGGAAACAAAATGGGTCAGACGTAAAGTCTGGAGAGTCCAGTGATTTTTAGCATAAAAATAAGTAAAAGCATCATGACAGGCATATAAACTGGATGAGAGATAACAGTATCATATACAGGCATGAATAGGTTGAATAGAATAAGCTGGATAAATAGAGTAGATTATACTTCTCGAATACTTTTCTCTGCACCAATTCTAGTATACCGGATTAAGTGTTTTCCACTTACTTATCAAAAACAGAATGATCCCAACATAAACCTAAATAGCTGACTTAGGTGCACTTCTAGCAACGAGTTTTACCCCAAATAGAAATAACAGGTACCTAAATAGAAATAATGGGTGTTACCCCAACCAGAAATAATAGGTAACAAAACAGGACAAGATGTACCCTAATTACTACCCCCAATGATCGGCTCCCTACCACGTAAACACCCCATATCGGCCCTACAATAGGGTGTATTACTTCCTAAAGTGGCAACCACCAAAAGGACACAAACCTATTTACAGGTGTTATAGCGGCTTATTTTCCTAATCAAGTCGGAACCTTGCACAAACATGACTCCATTGGAATGTGCTATCAGAACACCTCTCCCTAATTGAACCTCTTATAATTAGCTCAGTAAGCATGCCCTAACCCTTACCTAGTGCGGGGTCCCAACTTTAATACCAGAATGGGTTACTGACTGATATGGGTCCCACACAACATATGACATAAGCCACCCCTTAGGCTTGTATCCCCAACTAACTAGGATTTTGATAGGTTATGCCTAACAGATTAACAAGCCCGCATAACCCCAACAGATAATATAGGTTAAGTTTAACGGGTTCGTATAGCCCCCCACTGATTTAACAGATTTATTTAACCCCACCGATTCAACATGTTTACCTAACCTCACCCTAAGATTAACCAAGCCACATATTAAAAGGTTTATGTGTATATAACCCACACAAATTAAACTTCTTAAGTATTACAGGTAAACAAGTATGCATAACCTCTAATATGTTTCATCGGTTACTTACAATTTCATTTACATATTTCGCTTAATCTTTTAAATTAAGCCTATAGATTTATATGCCCCCAAACCACAAGTCATAATTTACAGTCTAAGATATGCCCCGAATTTAGCCATATTTCATAGTATAGTTTATGCCCTCAATCCCAGTCATGACTCATAGTACAAGTTATGCCCCTAAATTACCATTCCTAATCATTCCCCATTTTAACCCAATTTCATTCGTACACATATTTCAGCGATATCGGCCTAGGCTATAAAAATAAAAAAGGAATGAGAGAGAGGAACGGAATAGGCATAAAACAAAATAAACATATACTAACAGAGATGGGCATATAATAGCAGAAATAGGCATATAAGAACTGAACAACATATTAGGTGTACATGTAATAGCAGGATTGATTAAATACGAATCAAACTCTTAACAGACATAGGTTTTAGATCCAGGTTTATAAACATGTCAGGATTACTTGTTAAATGTTTGTATCTAAAATCAACATAAACTCACATAGACTATATCTAAATAATAGAGAATAATATGCTGAAGTTGTAGAAGAAATTATTGTATGTGTATATGCCATTGTTGAAGCAAAATAGGCTAATTCAATCCAAGCTGGGGCAGCATCTCGTTGTCTGCATTGGTTTTTGTTGAATAAAAAAAATAGAAATGTTGTCCTATATATAGCCCACCACTAATGAACCAAGCCAAGAAATCAGTCCACGTTCAGCAAAAAGATTTTTCCCGGATCTGCATTGGGTCGACCCATCCCGACCTGGATCGACCTATTGGTCGACCCACCTCCCCTAGGTCGACCCATAGGTCGACCCAGCCAGGCCATGGGTCGACCCCCCTACGGGTGAATTTACCCCCAGATTTTCCCAGCTTCGTTGTTTGATTAAGTTTGAAATTTCTAATTTGGTTTGTATATATATAATCCTCTTATACGTATACAAACTTCTAAGCTTCATATCTTCTTCATACGATGCCCGTTTTACTCAAACTCAGAGACTATCTTAAGCAAAATTCCGAGACGAACGCAATGGTATGGTCTGTTTTACTTAATTCCCAATATTTAATTAAGTACCCTTAGTTTATTGTTATAGTGTCCTTTAAAATTACGGGGTGTTACAGTATGTATCCTAAATATCTGTCAATACATTTGGAACTCTAAATGAAGTGTGCAAACTATCATTTATAAACAAATACCATTGCTTTAGATTCAAAAGAACATGTTTTAGAACCTGGTCCCATTATATGCAAAAGTTAGCCTTTGCGTAGATCTATAGATCAAAAGCAACTACTAACTCAAAAATTCACATGATTTATACTCATTCTTTACATTTTGGATATCCACACTCAATGAAAGTGGTCTAAAAGTTCTAATGTATCCATTTGTCGTATTCGAGTTTCTAGCCCATTGACAAACTCAACTATTTATTTATTTTATTTTATTATTTTATTTTATTTGGCAAGGCATTGCCGGTATTATAGTGATCGTACCACTTTTGTTAGAGTGCAAAGAAAAGAAGTGGAATACTGTATAGGCACAATAACTCCATCTGTTTAAAGTACTAGAACTGTAACACCACATATTTTCTATTCACGTTATAATAATGAATCCTAGAATACTTAATTTAAAATGTAAGAATTAAGGGAAACGGGTTACGCCATTGTGTTCGTCTCGGAATTCAGGTTGAGATAGAGTCCGAGTTTGTGTAAATTGGACTTCGTATGAAGAAGTTATGGTTGTCGGAAGTTTCCAGAGATTTCAAATAAATTCAAATAGTTCGAAAACGAGTTCAAAATTCAAACAGAAGCCAGAAGCGGGCTGGGCGGGGAAATTCCCGCCTAGGCAGGTCGACCAGGGGGTCGACCCTAGTGTCGACCTCCCCCCTAGAGGTCGACCTGGGGGTCGACCTGGCCCCCAGCCAGATCTGAAATTTGAACGACTACTGACTCGCTGCTGAGTCACTAGGGTTTCTGGATGGTCCTGATTAGGTCTAAGTGGCTGTGGTTAACCCTAGGTTCATCTGACGGCTATAATCAAACTAAAATTCTATATAAACAACTCAATGCCTAACCTAAAAACACACAGAAAAATAAACCTAGAACTGAAATGCCATCAGTAGAAGACTTGGAGTAGCCGTCACCATTTCCAATTCAAAGACGAGTAAAAGAACTTGAATCAAGAATCAAAATTAAAACTAGTTTAATTCAACGATCTACATCAAAGGCGCACATCTCCAATTTCAGAATTCAGATTTCAGAACGCAAGAATTTATTTTAGTTTTAAGTTAGTTGTTACGCAGATTTAAACATTCTTTTGCTTGAATCATGACATGTTGTAATTGGGATATAGAATGATGCTTATGTATAAGATTTGATTCTCGTCTATTTTAAAGTATCGTTGTAATTAATCATGTCTATATGCTTGTGGCGATGAACATGTTGTATATTTCATGTCTATATTCTTATGGCGATGAACATGTTGTATATTTCATGTCTATATGCTTGGGTGACGTACAACATTGTATGTTATTACGATTGGGTAAAGAACTTATTATGCCAACAAAATTGTGAAACATGTCATGTTGAAATTTGATGGTTATTTGCAAGTCTACGATCTAAATCACATGCCTACATGTAGAATAACATTCATGAATAGTTAGAACCATGTCAAGTTGAATCTATTTATGTTGTAAAAATTTGGAATTGCAATCCTCTTATGTTTAACACACATAAGTATCATTCTAAGTTACAATTTAAAAATGGTTAGAGTAGCTTTCTTATGTTTTGACATACATAAGTTAGTATATTAAATTTTGGTTTAAATCTTGTTTATGTGTTAAACCTCCATGTTAGACCCATATCAAGTTTACATGACTCAGTCACAAGTTCACCTTTACCTGCTTAGTTGAGATAATGATACATCTATGCCAAGTTACATGTGATAAGTTTAATGTATGCTATTTTATGTTTATGTCATGTTCCTTGATTTTTACCCCTTTTTGTTTATGGGTTTGGGCTAATTTGTTAGAACAACATTTTATGTAATTCATACATACGTTCTACGGGGATATCGATGGGGAAACATGAAAATTCATGGCATAGGATTGTTCGTAAAATGGTATACTTGATATACCATTTATTGTGTGCAATATTTGAAAAGATAATTATGGCATGAGTAAATTAAAATTAATTTACATAAAGAAATTTCACATATATAGAAAAATATGAATTTAGAAAAGATGAATATGCCTAACCCGAGATTAGACTGAGTTGTGGTGTAAATCTGCCCGGAACCGACCGACATATCCAGTGACCACCACAAGACCTGTCTAATGTGGGTGGTTAGTGCATCTAGCCCAAAAAGAACCCAAGGTTAGACTGAGTTGTGGTGTAAATCTACCCGAAACCGACCGGCATATCCAGTGACCACAACAAGACATGTCTAATGTGAGTGGTTGGAGCTTTAATAAATTAAAGCTAAGTCAGGATTGGTAGGGTTAAGCAAATTAGGAAAACACTTAACCGATTCAACATGTTAACTAAAACGAATGGGCTGGGTTAGGTAAACTTGGACACTTAACCAAATAAACATGTTGATTAGAAAACCCTAGTAACGGGGACCCATTTCAGCAGTAACCCACATAGATGTATCGTGGTACCCTGAAACTAGGCAGGGTGGGGCATGATTACTGGGCTGAATTATAAGCGGTCTAAGCGTCGGCGGTTGGTGGGCCAGTGTAGGTTCCGATGGAGTATGAGCGTGCACGTACTCCGGAGTGGAAAAAAATCAGGCACTGGGCATCAGTAGTGTACACTGTGCATCTTGAATCGTGTCGGGTTGCCACCAGAGGGACTGATACACCGCATGGTGGGACTAGCACAGGTGACTACAATCAAGCGAGGCCGAAGGACACAGGACTTGAATACATGCGAGTAGGAGCCGATCATTTAGCGGATCGTTTGTTGTAAACACGTGGACTGGTTGAACCAATGGTTAAGTAGGTGCATAGACTATAGTAATGGGTGTGATCACACGTCCCTCTTATCTTATATTAGGGAATTGTCCTATGTTCTGTTATCAGTGTCATGATCCCTTTTCTTGTTTAAATACTAGTAACCACTGAACTTACCAGACTTATTGTCTGACCCGTTTTCTTTCATCTTCTTTTCTTCCGTCCCCCCCCCCCCCCCCAGGTCCACAGGGAGGAAATACTCCAGCTTAATCAGACTCTTTACAAGCTTCAAGAAAGTAGACGTATGATTTGGACTCTCTTGCATTGGCTATGGTTTTGGATATGATCCTTGGGGATTTATGCATTTTTACTTTTTGGTTTATGCTTCTTTATTGAATAATCAAGACAGAAATTATAGTGTAATGTTTTGAAGTTTTTTTGAGATAATTTGATGTAATGTTTTTGTATTGAACTATTTATGAAATAAATATTTGGATTCCGCCGCTTAAATTTATCTATCTTCTAAATTTTTCTGTGTCTTGTACCTATAACTCTCCACCAAAGTTAAGAGCTTCGCCTGTGCGTTGATTGTAGGTGCATCAGTTTTCTCCCAATTAGATTTAGCTACCGGGTTTCATCAGCTAAGAGTGGCTGAAGACAGCATTGATAAGACCGCATTCAAAACTCCCGATGGTTTCTTCGAGTGGCTTGTCATGCCTTTCGGCTTGACAAATGCACCTGCTTACTTCGTTGATTTAATGAGCAGGGTGTTCTGAGAGTTCCTCAATAAGTTTGTGGTGGTCTTCGTAGATGATATTTTGATCTTCTCAAAGAATGAGGAAGAGCATGCTCAACATCTAAAAGAAGTCATGGATACTCTCCGTGCACATCAGTTGAAGGCGAAATTCTCCAAATGCCATTTCTGGAGAGAAGAAGTTAGGTTCCTTGGACATGTGGTGTCCAAAGAGGGGATAGCTGTGGACCCTGCAAAAGTGGTTGCTGTGCAAGATTGGAAGGTTCCTCGAAACGCAACCGAAGTCCAAAGATTTCTCGGGCTAGTAGGCTTTTATCGAAAGTTCATCAAAGATTTTGCAAAAATCTCAGCTCCACTAACAAGATTGACAAAGAAGAACCTAGCTTTCAATTGGGACTTGGATTGCGATATTGCTTTCCAACGTTTGAAAAGGGCTCTAACAACAGCCCCAGTTCTGACATTGCCTGATGGAAGCAAGATGTTCACAGTATACACAGATGCATGCGGAACGGGTCTAGGCACTATTTTGATGCAAGAAAGGAAGCTAGTGGCTTATGTGGAAGACAGTTGAAAGTACATGAGAAAAACTACTTGACCCACGACCTAGAGTTGGCAGCCATCGTTTTTGTGCTTAAGTCTTGGCGCCATTATCTCCTAGGTGAAAAATTTGAACTGTATACTGACCACAAATCGTTGAAATACCTATTCTCGCAGAAAGATCTCAACTTGAGGCAGCAAAGGTGGATGGAGTTCCTCGCCTCGTACGATTTTGAGATTTCCTACACGCCAGGCAAGGGAAATGCAGTAGCAGACGCCTTAAGTAGAAAGAAGCTAACCTTAAGCCCTCTCTTTGTGGAAAGGCAAAGCTTGGAGTTCATAGCAAGCTTTAACTTCAGACCCTCCACTGACTTTGTACCTGGCTTGCTAGCAACATTAGAAGTACGACCAACTCTATTAGACTCAATCAAAACCGCGCAAAGAGAAGACCCTCAGCTAGCCGGTGTGATGGACAAGTTAATTAGGGGTGAGACTTCTAGTCACTTCAATAGGTACTCCATTGATGCCAAGGGCTGGTTGAGACGAGATGGAAGACTATGTGTCCCACAAGCAAGGGGCTTGGTAAAGGTGGTTCTAGAAGAGGCACACCATTCCAAGCTGACCATACACCCAGGCGGAGACAAAATGTATAAAGATATCAAAAGAGTTTTCTTTTAGAATGGCACGAAGAAAGACGTAGCTGAATTTGTTTCTAAGTGTTTAATATGCCAACAAGTCAAGGAAGAGTAGAAGAAGCCTGGTGGTCTGCTCCATCCTCTAGAGGTCCCACAGTGGAAATGGGATAGCATCTCGATGGACTTTATAAATGGGTTGCCTAGGTCAAGAAGGGGCAATACTAGCATTTGGGTAATAGTAGACAGGCTCACAAAAAATGCCCACTTTATACCCGTCAAGAGTAGAAGGACTGCCTCGTCTCTAGCATCCATATATCTTAAGGAGATAGTTCGACTCCATGGGATACCCTCCAGCATAGTGAGTGATCGAGACCCTATATTCACGAGCGAGTTTTGGAAGAGTTTACAAGAGGCTGTAGGCACACAGTTACGCTTAAGCACGACCTATCACCCTCAAACTGATGGCCAGACGGAAAGAGTCAACAGAGTATTAGAATACCTCTTGAGGTTATGTATTATTGACTTCGGAGGTACATGGGAGGATCATCTACCTTTAGTGGAATTCGCTTACAACAATAGCTACCAAGCCACCATAAGCATGGCACCTTTCGAAGCTTTATATGGAAGACCGTGCAGGTCACCAACTTGCTGGTGGGAGTCAACAGACAAGCTCATACTTGGACCAAACATGATTAGGGAGACTTCATAGAAAGTAGACTTGATACGAATTAAGAAGAATGAAGACTGTCCAAGATAGACAGAAGTCCTACGTAGACAAAAGAAGAACTGACCTTGAGTTCGAAGTTGGAGACAAGGTGTTCCTTAAAGTATCTCCCTTGAGGAACGCCATTCGCTTTGGATCCGCAGGAAAGTTAGTACCAAGATTTGTAAGGCCGTTCCCTATCATCGAGAAGATTGGGAAGATGGCTTATAGGGTACAGCTGCCCGAAAGATTTGCCGGGATTCATAATGTCTTTCATGTCTCTCACTTGCGGAAGTGCTTACACGAGTCTGCGGAAGTGGTAGAACCAAGTATGCTAGAAGAAGTTGAACGAGAAGCAACTGTGAGAAGAGTTCCAACCCGTATCTTGGGAATAGAGGTCAGAAAGCTACGCAACCGTGAAGTTAAGCTCGTCAAAGTTCAATGGAGCGACGCCGAGGAAGACGCGACTTGGGAAACTGAGGACCGTATACGCGCAACCTACCCTTCTCTTTTTGAGGGTATGTCTTTAATCTCTTTTTCCTCAAGTTTATGCTCGTATCTATCTTTTTAGGTATATCTCCTCGATCCTATCCTTTATCCTTAGGTAGGAACCTATTTGGATGTAAACATGTAATTGAAACATGTTATGATTGATGGTTGCAAGTGGTCGCTAGTGGTTGCTAATGGATGCATATACACACATTATGTACTAGATCGGCTCAGTCACTTCCATATTGCATATGCATATATGTATTGGTTTACGGATTAAAACTTGATGTGTTATCATATGGACGTTGCATTTGTATGAATGGTTGTTCACTCATGTAAGAAATTTTGAGTAGGAAAAATTTGCATTCAAAATGGACTCATGGCACTGACATAATTTGCATTAAGAAGGTCAACTGAATCAGTAGACCGCCTGATTTTGCATTAGATAAGGACATATACACACGCTATGCATATGATCACGAAGCATTAGAAATCTTTTGAGGACATTGGACGCATGTGTTTGATGGTTGAGTAGATGGTTGATTTGATGGTAGGATATAAGTTCTTCTCGACTTGGAGATTTCGGGGACGAAATCCTAAAAGGAGGGGAGAATGTAACACCCCGTATTTTCTATTCACGTTATAATAATGAATCCTAGAATAATTAATTTAAAATGTAAGAATTAAGGGAAAAGGGTTACGCCATTGTGTTCGTCTTGGAATTCTGGTTGAGATAGAGTCCGAGTTTGCGTAAATTGGACTTCGTATGAAGAAGTTATGGCTGTCGGAAGTTTCCAGAGATTTCAAATAAATTCAAACAGTTCGAAAACGAGTTCAAAATTCAAACAAAAGCCAGAAGCGGGCTGGGCGGGAAAATTCCCGCCCAGGCAGGTTGACCGGGGGGTCGACCCTAGTGTCGACCTCCCCCCTAGAGGTCGACTTGGGGGTCGACCTGGCCCCCGGCCAGATCTGAAATTTGAACGACTGCTGACTCGCTGCTGAGTCACCAGGGTTTCTGGATGGTCCTAATCAGGTCTAAGTGGCTGTGATTAACCCTAGGTTCATCTGACGGCTATAATCAAAATGAAATTCTGTATAAACAACTCAATCCCTGACCTAATAATATACAGAAAAATAAACCTAGAACTGAAATGCCGTCAGTAGAAGACTTGGAGTAGCCGTCACCATTTCCAATTCAAAGACGAGTTAAAGAACTTGAATCAAGAATCAAAATTAAAACTAGTTTAATTCAATGATCTTCATCGAAGGCGCGCATCTCCAATTTCAGAATTCAGATTTCAGAACACAAGAATTTCTTTTAGTTTGTAAGTTAGTTGTTACTCAGATTTAAACATTCTTTCGCTTGAATCATGACATGTTGTAATTGGGATATAGAATGATGCTTATGTATAAGATTTGATTCTCGTGTATTTTAAAGTATCGTTGTAATTAATCATGTCTATATGCTTGTGGCGATGAACATGTTGTATATTTCATGTCTATATGCTTATAGCGATGAACATGTTGAATATTTCATGTCTATATGCTTGGGTGACGTACAACATTGTATGTTATTACGATTGGGTAAAGAACTTATTATGCCAACAAAATGGTGAAACATGTCATGTTGAAATTTGATGGTTATTTGCAAGTCTAGGATCTAAATCACATGCCTACATGTAGATTAACATTCATGAATAGTTAGAACCATGTCAAGTTGAATCTATTTATGTTGTAAAAAGTTACAATTGCAATCCTCTTATGTTTAACACACATAAGTATCATGCTAAGTTGCAATTTAAAAATGGTTAGAGTAGCTTTCTTATGTTTCGACATACATAAGTTAGTATGTTAAATTGCGGTTTAAATCTTGTTTATGTGTTAAACCTCCATGTTAGACCCATATCAAGTTTACATGACTCAGTCACAAGTTTACCTTTACCTGTTTAGTTGAGATAATGATACATCTATGCCAAGTTACATGTGGTAAGTTTAATGTATGCTATTTTATGTTTATGTCATGTTCCTTGATTTTTACCCCTTTTTGTTTATGGGTTTGGGCTAATTTGTTAGCCCAACATTTAATGTAATTCATACATACGTTCTACGGGGATATCGATGGGGAAACATGAAAATTCATGGCATAGTATTGTTCGTAAAATGGCTTGATATACCATTTATTGTGAGCAATATTTGAAAAGATAATTATGGCATGAGTAAATTAAAATTAATTTACATAAAGAAATTTCACATATATAGAAAATTATGAATTTAGAAAAGACGAATATGCCTAACCCGAGGTTAGACTGAGTTGTGGTGTAAATCTGCGCGGAACCGACCGGCATATTCAGTGACCACAAAAAGACCTGTCTAATGTGGGAGGTTAGTGCATCAAGCCCAAAAAGAACCCGAGGTTAGACTGAGTTGTGGTGTAACTCTTCCCGGAACCGACCAACACATCCAGTGACCACAATAAGACCTGTCTAATGTGAGTGGTTGGAGCTTTAATAAATTAAAGCTAAGTCAGGATTGGTAGGGTTAAGTAAATTAGGAAAACACTTAACCGATTCAACATGTTAACTAAAACGAATGGGCTGTGTTAGGTAAACTTGGACACTTAACCAAATAAACATGTTGATTAGAAAACCCTAGTAACGGGGACCCATTTCAGCAGTAACCCATATAGATGTATCATGGTACCCAGAAACTAGGCGGGGTGGGGCACGATTACTGGGTTGAATTATAAGCGGTCACAACGTCGGCGATTGGTTGGCCAGTGTAGGTTCCGACGGAGTATGGGCGTGCACGTACTCTGGAGTGGAAAAAAATCAGGCACTGGGCATCAGTAGTGTACACTGTGCATCTTGAATCGTGTCGGGTTGCCATCAGAGGGACTGATACACCGCATGGTGGGACCAGCACAGGTGACTACAATCAAGCGGGGCCGAAGGACACAGGACTTGAATACATGCGAGTAGGAGCCGATCATTTAGCGGATCGTTTGTTGTAAACACGTGGACTGGTTGAACTAATGGTTAAGTAGGTGCAGAGACTATAGTAATGGGTGCGATCACGCATCCCTCTTATCTTATATTAGGGTATTGTCCTATGTTCTGTTATCACTGTCATGATCCCTTTTCTTGTTTAAATACTAGTAACCACTGAACTTACCAGACTTATTGTCTGACCCGTTTTCTTTCGTCTTCTTTTCTTCCGTCCCCCCCCACCCCCAGGTCCACAGGGAGGAAATACTCCAGCTTAATCAGACTCTTTACAAGCATCAAGAAAGTAGATGTATGACTTGGACTCTCTTGCATTGGCTATGGCTTTGGATATGATCCTTGGGGATTTATGCATTTTTACTTTTTGGTTTATGCTTCTTTATTGAATAATCAAGATAGAAATTATGGTGTAATATTTTGAAGTTTTTTTGAGACAATTTGATGTAATGCTTTTGTACTGAACTACGTATGAAATAAATATTTGGATTCCGCTGCTTAAATTTATCTGTCTTGTAAATTTTTCTGTGTCTTGTACCTATAACTCTCCACCAAAGTTAAGGCATTCCCTTTGTGAGTGACCATAATGGAGGTGGGGTGTTTCAAGAACACTATAGTTATATAGCACAAGAGAGAAACAAAATGTTTCAACTACTATTGTGGCCCTTTCAGTTATCCTCGAACAATGGAGGAATAACAGGAAGAATCCGTACCTATAACATTTTCGTACTCGAAAAACCGTATAGCAAGGTTAGGTACAAAACACAGGTTATGATGACGAAACTCGCACACCCAATCCCAAGTAGAATCTTGAAACAATGTCTTGTTTTTCCCACCTAACTCACCCTCCTACATGAGCTCAAAATTGTATCCCACAATATGATATCCCAGTCTTCTAGTATCCTCCTCTATTTCTTAGCATATCTAAAATACCCATTTTCAAATGGATCATATCTCATTCCGGAAGCTTCATGGACCCACGAGCGTTCAACTGATCCTAGTATATGCCATCATCTTCAGTTTCTCCATCTGATGTTTCTACTTCATTTTCCTCAAATTCTTCATTATTCATAATTTCATTACTCTTCGGTTCTTTTTCTAAACTTGGTTCTTTTTTGACTAACTTTTCAACCTCTTTGGACTTTTGAACCCAAATGCTAGGTGGAGGCTTTGTGAGTGGAAATTGTACTGTAGTTGGACCCATAAGCTTATAGGCTTCAAGAAGATGTCCAAAGGAATGGCATTTGGTGCATATATATCTAGTTGCCAAGAGTACTGAACATTGACAAAGAAATCATATCCATCAGTAGAGACTTTTGGTAATGGCTTGCTTGGTGTTATGTCAATCAAAGATTTTGCAAATACAAGATTTTGCCTAGTCTCCATGTTCGCATCAAAGCATTCAAAGTTCCCAATTCTACTAGATAACCAATTCAAACCTGGAACTGTCTGAAGGATAAAAGGTATTCTGGTAAAAATAGTCCATACCAGAATGGAAGGCACGCGCTCTTTAGCACTCCCAACAAATTTTCTCCAAGATGTAATAATAAAAGGTTTCCATCCTATTATTGTGGGATCAGATTCCAACACTTTCCTTCTCTCTCTTCCATAATCGAAAATTTATAATAGAACATTCCGTTCACAACATTGACACATAGTCCACCTCTAAAGTTCCAAGCCTTATGATAATGGTCTCGAACATTAAGATACGGTACTTCAAAATCAAGGAAGAATCCTAACAAGTGATATTTCTAATAGTTGACTCCCTCATTAATTATCTCAAGAGGAGGAATCGGGTTTTCTAGGGATGAAGTGAAGTCTCGGGGTGAGTATTCTCCAGCGCATCAGGAAGAAAAGATATATGTATAACTTGGTTTAGTGTGCATATTAGAAGACTTTATAATCGGAGTGGAACGGGAGAGAGCAGTAAAAGTAACAACAATTTTCATTGTCTTGTCAATTATAGGAGGTAGCATGGCATAGCTTGGTTTGGTGTGAATATTTTGGGGAATTACTATTGGTGTTGAGAAGGGTAGTTCTGGGATTAGAGAAATAGGAGGCACTTCCTCGATAATTTCTGGATTGATAGCGGCATTTACTCGAGCATCTTGATTGCTATTCATCACAAAGGAGGGGATTTGGTTGGTATTATCCTTGGAGGCACTTAAGCATTTTTACTGTCTCTACTATTTCTAAATGCTCAACTAAAATGTCCACACTGGACTTCATATTATTACTCCCATCATTTCGAGTATTTGCATCCTCAATGCCTTCAATCCCAATATCCAGTTGAGGATTACCTGAAGAGTTATTTCTTTCTGGGCTCAGATTCAAACATAGGTGATATTTTGTCTACCATCCATCTCGCAACATCTTTTGTTCCTGGAATCAAAGGCGAGACCACCATGGCAGATGTAGTTTTGATACAAGATATAAGATCTGTAGTGCTCGCCATTATGGGTTCATCTAATTTCTGCAACAGGATGACATTGATCGAATATGCAGTTGACGATTTTGGCATGATTTCTTGATCTAAAAAACATCATCGAGATCTTGTTACACTTTTGGAGAATCTCTGCTTTAGCTTCTTGTTCTTCGGCATGGAGAGACGGGAGAGGGGAGGTTAGATGGTGAGCTAAAAGATGAGGCGGTGGAAGGATTGATTGCGATTTTGTAACAATCCAAATTCTGACAGACCGTTTTTTTAATTCAAACCCATCGAAACTCGTGTTGGTTGCTATGGTATCCTGCAGAAAAGACAGAGATAGAAAATATATCAGAGCTCAGAAAATATCTCACAGTGGAATGGATAAAATATAGTATAACCAAAACATAGCCTTACCGTAGTAATAATACTTCCTAACCAGTATCCAAAGCTATCATATTTCTGCCACAAATCTAACCTGCGAGTATGTTATGAGGAGAGGGTCAGAACAAAAGTCTTAGTAACTGGATTTAAACTACACATCTTGGATAATCCTACATATACCATTCAGTTACATTTTCTTATTTAGTAGGTTACTTGGGTTAACAACACTCAAGGCTTACACACACTTCATACCCATTTACTCCTCAGTGGATTAACCTAATAAAGTATATATGTAGCTACCCCCAAATTAAGATACACCTCATGGTACCCCACTCGCACGGTCTCCGTCGTAACGCTATAGAAATATATCACAGTCCCTCATAATACGCCGAAGTGACGTATGGATCCTACATAACAATGCTATGTTCCACATAGAACCACTATCGCCATGCAACGTAAGCATACGGACTGCCACCTATGATCGAATCAGATCGCAGAGTAATGCTCCAGAGTCTATGATACACCACCTAGAGTGGACACACATGTATCTAAACTTTTCCACGTACATATCGTCAATCGTACTCGATGCCTTAACCGCACATATCCTCTACTATGCACCGAGTTCCATGGTAGGGCCTTATAAGAAACATGGAACTCGGTCGAGAGCTTCTCCATATCTGTACAGGCCCGCCTTTATGGGGCTCAAAATACAGATATTCTGTGGGGTCTGTTTTTCATGGTGGTTGTGGCCCTACCTCGGCCCCTCCCTCAACTAGTAAAGATTACAAGAGCTAATCGACTTGCCCCTAACAAACAATCTAAATATCCAGTTGGCGTCTCCCCTCCACCACCGTGCCTCAATAGTGATAGGTTGATGGCGTCTTGGGTTTAGCTCTAGCCTTTCGCATCCCACTGGCTGCCGATGACGGGTACCCGATGATCTACTATCCTAGTTTGGTCCTGACCCGCCTCCCATTGAGGCGATCGCCGAATCACACTAGTGTCATTTCATCACAACATTCTGATTGCAAAGCTACATTTGCAGTCAAGGCATACTCATCGGGTAGTAACGCGCAGACTCAACCTCTGCGAGCACAGTCTAAACATCTTTCAACACACAGAGGACTATCAGGAGCACCTTACGTATCTCAGGAAGCCGCATTCTTTCCCTTCCAGTCCTTCGGAGCTAACAGAATAATCAGATGGATGTGCGCTCCCCTCGTGCCTCATGACACCACGATGATCTACCCCGTTGGGTTATTCACCTTAAAATGTGCGGTATGTTCCAAGCGCCTTATTTCAATATGTTATTAGACCCTATGTCTAAACATTCAATTATGCTCTTGCTCAACCTCATCAGGTTTCCTTTTAACTTGGTTATTTCAAATCATATTAAATTCTTATTCATGTTACCAAGTTCTTCTCGAGCCCCTTATATCTCTAAGAAATGGACCCCTCTTGCTTATTAATTTCAGTTAAAAGACTTAATCTTTTTATGTTTATTAATAAGCCCATAACATGTCATTCTCTAGATTCTAATCCAAGGTCTGTAATCTACAATCTCTTTATATTATTCATTGTAAAATAACACGTTCTCCTTAATATGTAATTAAGTATATCTCAATTCACATGTTTTTTGTTTAACATGTCACTTGTTATTTATGATTAAATATAACTAACTCCATTACATAAGTTTGCGTTATTCTTTCTTATTTAATCATAATTCCATCTTACACAGTCACTATAACTTATCGTTGTTACTTATTAACTTAGTTCTCTTAACTAAGGTTTACTAATAAGTTTGCTTTCCATTAATATAACTTATGTTGTCCTTATCAGTAGATTTCAGATTCTCGTTCTTATATATAACTTAATTTACAATTAAGTACAACTTATCTCATTACATAAGTTATTCCATTTTCTTTCTCGTTTATTATAACCTAAGTTATAATTTCCACTTGTCCCTATGACAAGCCTACCTATTATATAATCATTCTCACTAGTGTAATTAATTATAATAAGTTATTATCATTCCCCATTCATACCAATCCTTTTTACTATTGTAACTTTCATTCAATTTCATCCATTTCCATTAATTTCGATTAATTCCATTTATTTCTATCTTTTTATTCATATATTCATATGTATATATTTATGCACTAGACCTCTCACATTAAATTAACAACTTTTGAATGCTAGATTTGTCAAGCGGTTCCGGGCAGACTTCTACCACAAGTTGAATTTAACCTCGTGTCTTAGCTCCGTTACATTTATTTTTACGCACTAGACCTCTCACATTAAATTAACAACTTGTGGATGCTGGATTTGCCGGTCGGTTCCGGGCAGACTTCCACCATAAGTTGAATTTAACCTCATGTCTACGTATGATTACAGTTTTCTATTTACTATAAGTTTAGGCATATTCAGTCTTTCTAAATTTTTCTGTATTCTATTCTTACATGCCACACTTAGTGTCCTATTAAGTCCATTATTTGATTATCATGTCGCATGTAATTAATTCCATTCTAAAATAATAACATGTATTATCAATCATGTAATTATTCTAATCTTGCAGTTTAACATGTAATGTCTCAATTCTTACAGTTAAGGTTTTAGGTACAGAATATGCCACAGATTAGCATGTAATTATTCCAATTTCACTGTAATTTAACTTACATTATCCAATTAACAATTTATTAAAACATGCAAATATAGGACAATAATTGTTTCACATATTTTAACAGGTTTATACTTTTCAACATATTAACATTACGGCAGTTTACATTGCATATTAATGGGGAATGTCAAACGATAATATACCATTATCAAAAATGATATAAATTAAATCAACTCACCTAATTTTTCTTTTCAAATCTTGAGTTTGGTCCAGATCTAGCATTCCATGGTTCTCCTAACTGAATTTAGAACCTAAACAACCATGGATCCACAATTCTTAATTAAAATAAGAAAGGAAGAAAGAAGAGAAATTCAAATAGACCAGTTTTAAGAAATTACCTTACTTCAGATATGATTCTGAATACCTTCTTTATTAATATTCATTCTTTTCCTTCGGATCTTGAATCAGAATTTTCCTAAACTAATTATTCTATATTTCTGAAGAGATTTTAGGAGGAAGAAGAATGGCAGAATATAGACGTCGTCTCAGAAATATGAGATTTAGGCTAGGCTTACAAGCTTATTTATAGTTCTTCAGCAACGAATTTGGACCAGAAAACAGTCCACGTTCACGCAAAAGATTCTGTCCAAATCGAGGGGGGTCGACACCCCCCTTATGGGGTCGACCCAGGGGTCGACAACCAAGGGAAGGAGTCGACCCCTAATGGGTCTATTTCCCACCCCTCGTTCCCGCTTAACTAAATTTGATTTTCTGATTTATTTATTTGCTTATATAAATGTATATGAGCCTTATATGTATATGAACTTCTAATGCTCATAACTTCCTCATATATTATCCGTTTTACGCAAACTTGGTCCGTCTAAACCAGAATTCCCAGGCGAACGCAACGATGATGTCAGTTCTACTTAATTCTAGATATTTAATTAAGTTATCTTCGTTTTATTATCTTTAACCAAAAATGCGGGGTGTTAAATTCTCCCACCCTTAGGAAAATTTGTCCTCGAAATTTGATAAGGGTAAAAATAGATAATTCCTCGCATAATATCCATCCATCATGTGTGCATCCAATTTTTGCAAACATTGTGCACTTGTGCAAAATGTAATACAACATACTAATACATGTATGTCTAAGCGGTACCTCCTATATGTATGCAAATTTTTCAAAAATTCTTTAAAAACATGATGCTCACATCCTAAATATACCGGCAGTTCTACATGAACGCCATATTTTGAAAATCAAAATTTCTTTTTCACCTAAATTTTCCCACACTCTTACAGTTCATCCAATTTCTGCATCCAAAACCCTACCAAGCAACTTTATTTTTCGAATTTCTGAAAAAATATAATTATCTAAACTCGATTTCTTCTGTTACAAAAAGGTGGAAAACGGAAAAGTTCACATCTTCTATTTTTCTTTCTCGACCTTTTTTCAACCATATTTGGATTTTATGAAATTATTTATAAAGATTCCCTATATTCCTATCCAAGCACAACTCACATAATAAAATTTTCTATGTTACCGATTTTCTTTTTCATCTTATCTTGGAATTTTTTATTCTTATCCATCTTTTCTTAGAATTTTCCATCTTTCTTTAACTGTCATGTTTATTGCTTTACTGAATTTGTTGTTTCCTTTTTAGTTATGCCATTACACTTTTCTTAGCTTATTTAACTTAATCCTCTGATCTAAGTCTAATTTTAAATAAGCCTTCTAGTCCTTCAACTAAAACAGGAAAACAAACTATATACACAGCTACTACCGAGGGCCAAGAATCTCAGAACTATGTCCCCGGCTGAAAAATTCAAACAACAAGATGTAAATACTTACTTGCCCTCTACTGTCTAGTACTCACTACTAGTCCTTGCTGTGTACTAACAGAAATTTTTAAGCAACACCTTAGGCTTTTCAATTCTTACGCATTCTACAGTAACTATTATTCCAAGATGATTCTCGCTATTTACTTCATAGCCTCAAAACTCGTTCCCGTCTTTCCTAGGCACTAATCCTTACCTACTCCATACTTTTTAAAACACGGTTTGGCCTTTTTCATTTCACTTTCTACCAAAAGTTAAAATTATCAAAACTTTATTTTCACACCAAAACTTATTTTTGCCAAACCATAAAAACATGTCATCCTTAAAAAAAATGTAAATCATTTTTTTAAATCCCAAAAACTGGACTAGATAAGGACAACTATTTCTCAATCGGGTTTACAACTTGTTCTTGCCTATAAGGTCGGTTCAGTTTCTTACTACAAGGTGCAAACATCTACTTTATTCATAATTTCTTATTTTGTCCACCCAACAAAATTTTCTCCTTTAAAACAATAAAAAAATAATTGTCAAAAAATAGAGATTTCAAATCTTTCTTTGCTGAAAATTATAATTGGCAATATTTTCTAAATTTTGCTTTTTAATCCTTTTATGCAATATAACAAGAAAACTAGCGAGCTATACACGCTCTATAATATGCACCTTTTTACTGAGAGAATTTTATTTTAGATAAAAAAATTCACAAGAAATCACTATTTACAAAATATACCCCATTTTACTTAACCCAATATGTACTTCTTTACATATTTTAAAACTATAACTTTTAAGATCATAACTTGAAAACACCATAAACCGTTTTCCCAAAACTTTTATAATTTCAAGTTCTTAAAAGTTAACAATGGGGTCAGACTCAAAGCGGGTTTCTAATTTTCTAGGCTTTCCTAGACACTCCCACAAGGCCAATTCTCTCAACTATATATATATTCCCAATCCATTTTTCTCTTTTTAACCTATTCCAATTTATAAAGTTTTACCGCCAAACCCACTAACTGAAAATACTAACATATGGGATTCACCTTCCTTTCATATAAAGTATATTGTACACTTTCTACCAAAATTACCTAAGGGTCTCAAATTTCCATATTCATTCCTTTAGTGTACAAAAAAGATATCCCAATTCTTTCTGAATTATGCTCTTTCTATTTAGTGGGTTCCTCTATGGATCTAGATATATATATATATATATATATAAAATACAAATACATTCGCTCATTTTCTATACAGGAATCCGAAAACTAGGCTGTGATACCAGACGTAACAACCCGAAATCCGACAGACCGTTTTTTTTTAAATTCTAATCCATCGAAATTCGTGTTGGTTGCTCTAGTATCCTACAGAAAAGACAAAGATATAAAATATATCAGAGCTCAAAAAATATCTCACAGCGGAATGGATAAAATATAGTACAACCAAAACATAGCCTTACTTTAGTAATAATACTGCCTAACTAGTATCCAAAGCTATCATATCACTGCCACAAATCTAACTTATGAGTATGTTACGAGGCAGGGGTCAGAACATAAGTCCTGGTTACCGGATTTAAACTACACATCTTGGATAATCCTACATATACCGTTCAGTTACATTTTCTTATTTATTAAGTTGGGTTAACAACACTCATGGTGTAACAACCCGGAATTTGGGGCCAATTTAAAATTTTTATTTTAGAAATTTCAAGGGATTTTTAATATTTGAAATAAATTATTTCAAATAATAACGACTAGAAATTTATTTTAATCGAAGTTAATACGAATATATTTAATTTAATTATAAAAGGAATTAGAAATAGCACGGTAGTTTGAAAAGTCAAATCTGAACATTGACTGACTATACACGATGCAGAATAAATCGGATTTTGGTGAAACCAAAAATATTAGAATCTATTCAAAAATATCTTTCCAACGAATCGGCAAAATCGAAATTTCATAGTGGGTATAAAAAGTTATGGCCAGTGGAAATTTCAGAATAGTCGCTGTAGAATTTCTATATATCTTTAGAATTAAAAATAGCCATTTTGTAAACGACCTCGGTTTTCGACGAAACCACTTTTTTTGGATTCGGAATGTCAAATTATTGCTAAGTTTAATTTTTCATAATTTTTAGAATTTATTTGTGACTATGTCAAAAGATTCCAGTTTGGTCAATTTCGGTCAATTTTAATCGATTTGAAAAAGGCTCTTTTTCAAACAGTCTCAGAATTCGACGAAATTAATTTTGTTAGGACCGTATCGTCAAAACAAAGCCAGAAATAATTTTTCTGGATTTTTCTGAGTTCGTATGTGGTCCCGGTAAAATTAAAACGTACGTTCTTATTTAATATTAAAGATTTATTTTGAAAATAAAAGAAATATGCTGTAAACTTCAGAATTGGACTTCGGCACTAGCACCATTGCGTTCAGAAGGCGTCAAAACATATTGTTCATCAGTCGTCGGGCTGAAATCGGATAAAATCACTAAACGGGCCTTAAATGGGTAATTAATAATTAGTTAACCCAAATATTTTATAATATAAATAACCCCGATTCACTGTACATCATCCCGATCGTTTCAGTATTCGAAGCCGCCCCCCTTCTTACCTTCTCTCCTCCTTTTCTCCTAATCCATGGAGAATTAGACTACACCGCAGTTATACTTTTTGAAGATAATCTCCTACTCTTTCTTTTGATACCAAGATCAAAGTCTCTAGTGCCCTGTAGCCCCCGAACCCCTCCCGCCGCCGCCAAGTGCGATCGTACCCCCCAACTCTGACCGACGTTCAGGCGCCCCTCCCCCTCTCCAATCTCCAACAAACCGCTCCTCCAACCATTGATCCAATCTCGAGTTATTTTGATTCAAAGTTCTGAACCAATTTCTGAAATAAATGGCTTGATATTGAGGTATCATTTCTTGAGGTTCCAACACTTATAAGCATTGCAAATTGAAATTTAATAATTAAAAATTCATAATTAATTGATACAAACTCCGAATCTGATAATTTCAGATCCGACGGAACCGTGAAGACGTATAGAGGTTGCTGAAATTGATTGCGACCATTTCTGAGTTTATTTGGATTTTAATTTCTGCTTAAATCAAGGTGAGATTCTGATTTAAATAATTAAATAAATTTCAATTTTTCTAGTTACTTAAAAGTTGAATTGTTAATATATTAGATCTACGATGTGATGAAATTCTGAATGGTTGACCTGTTGATGTGTGATGTAAATTCTAGATCTGCTAGTTAAATTTATAGATCTGTATATGATGGTGAATTAGAACCAATTATTTTGTTTAATACCCTATGGAATCATGTTAATTGATTTTCTTGTGAATCATGAATATACTCAGTAAAATTTCACCTTTGTGTACGTTATTGAATTGAATTATCATTTTCAATCCAATATAAATCTATTACTTTGAGGATGATTGATAAAACTTCCCTTTTGTTGTTTGGATTGGGATTTGATAACGGTATGGAAAAAGTTAACTTTTTATTAAAAATAAAAAGATTAGTGAACGGTATGGAAAAATTTAGCTGTTTATTGAAAAAGAAAAGTTGACGGTGGAAAAAGATAAGATTTTACCGTTGTAATGAAATTACATTTTTAAGTGTAATTAAAGGTATGATTTTGTGCTGTAGCAAAAATTTACATTATTTTTAATGTAATTAAAGTATGATATTACATCGTAAAAGAATTTACATTATTTTTTGATGTAATTAAAGTATGATATTACGTCGTAAAAGAATTTACATTATTTTTAATGTAATTAAAGTATGATATTACATCGTAAAAGAAACTACATTATTTTTAATGTAATTAAAGTAGGATATTACACCGTCAAAGAAATTACATTTTTTTTTGGTAATTAGAGGAGAATTTACACTGTAAATTAAAAGTTACATTTTTATTATGTAACTTAAGAGTAGAGTTTACACTGTAAATTAGAAGTACATTTTTAGATGTATTTAAAGAATAGAATTTACATTGTAAATTAAAAGGACATTTTTATATGTAACTAAAGGTTAAGAATTTACATGCAAAATAAAATCTCATTTTTATATATAATGAAAGAGTAAGAATTTTCATAGTAATAAAATTACATTTTTATATGTAATTAAAATATAAAAATTTACATTGCAAATTAAAAAGCAAGATTTGACATATAATATAAATTACATTTTTAATGTAATTAAAAAGTAGATTTTTATGCTGCCAATTAAAAGACAAAATCTGACGGGTAATGTTAATTACATTTTTTTTCTTATGTAATTAAAAAGAAGAATTGGACATTAGAATAAAATTTACATTTATAATGTAATTTAAAAAGATAGAAATTTACACCGTCATGAAAATTATATATAAAAAGATGAAAATTTTACATTGTAAATAAAAAGATGAAATTTTTGCATTATAAATAAAAAGATGAAATTTTTGCATTGTAAATAAAAAGATGAAAGTTTTGCATTATAAATAAAAAGATGAAAATTTTGCATTGTAAATAAAATAATGGAAATTTTGCATTGTAAATAAAAAGATGAAATTTTTGCATTATAAATAAAAAGATGAAATTTTTACATTGTAAATAAAAAGATGCATTGTAAATAAAAAGATGAAAATTTTGCATTGTAAATAAAAAGATGAGATTTTTGCATTGTAAATAAAAGGATTAGATTTTTACATTGTAAATAAAAAGATGAAAATTTTACATTATAAATAAAAAGATGAAATTTTTGCATTGTAAATAAAAAGATGAAAATTTTGAATAATAAATAAAATGATGAAATTTTTGCATTGTAAATAAAAAGATGAAAATTTTGCGTTATAAATAAAAAGATGAAAATTTTGCATTGTAAATAAAAGATGAAATTTTTGCATTGTAAATAAAAAGATGAAATTTTTGCATTATAAATAAAAAATGAAAATTTTGCATTGTAAATAAAAAGATGAAATTTTTGCATTGTAAATAAAAAGATGAAAATTTTGCTTTGTAAATAAAAAGTTGAAAATTTTGCATTATAAATAAAAAGATGAAAATTTTACATTGTAAATAAAAAGATGAAATTTTTGCGTGGTAAATAAAAAGATGAGATTTTTGCATTGCAAATAAAAAAATTAGATTTTAACATTGTAAATAAAAAGATGAAATTTTTGCATTGTAAATTAAAATTACATTTTTATATGTAAATTAAGAATGAGAGGTTGCATTGAAAATAAAATTGCATTTTTATATGTAATTAAAGAATAGGATTTTACATTGTAAATTGAAAACAAGACTTGACATGCAATATTAATTACATTTTCAATGTAATTAAAAAGTAGAATTTGACGGTGCAATTAAAATCACATTTTTAATGTAATTTATAAAGATGAGATTTTTCACCATTATGTTAATTACATTTTTTAATGTAATTAATAAGAAATTTTTTACAATGTAATTAAAGGATAGAAATTCTACATTGTAATGTTAATTACCATTTACATTGTAATTAAAAAAAGGGAGGTTTAACATTGTGATAAAATAATGGAATCCAACATTGTAATATATTTATATTTCTATGTAAATAATAAATGAATGTATTTAGAGGTTGAAATATTATCTCCATTTTTAAATAAATTAAAAATGAATGGGTATCGGTAGTTGTTGAGCTCGTTATTAAATTGAACGATGTTATTATGGTTAATGGTTTATATTTATATATTTACATATAAATATATATAAATTTAAACGAACCGAGCGCGGTAGTTTGCGTTTTGAAATCGTACATTTAAACAACTATATCAAAAGATCCGACCGTCGGATTTTCCCAAAACGAAAACCATTAGGACCGCTTTGAGAAGATCTTTCCAACAATATAAACTACGTTAAAATCCAACGGTTAGATTTTGAGAAATGTTTAAATCAAAATTGGTCGAAAACAGCGCCAGGGTCGCTCCTTTGACCCGAAGCGTCGTTAATTAAGGATGTAATTATTTTAAATAATTAAGGTAAGAATTAATCGTTATAAAATAATATAACGACATGAAATGGGTTTTCTCAAACTATATATGCGAGAATTATTTGGAAAGTCCAAGTTAATCTCATTCCAAATAATCAAACGACGTTAAAGATCGAAGTGTGAAGACGATGAATGAAGACCGTAAATCTTCCCTCGAATGGATAATGATCAAGACCCTGAATTGACTTGCTCCCAATTCAAGGGTCGGGGTAATTGGCCAAACGTACATGTTGATTTCACGGATATGCGGGTACCTCCTTTGCGTACTGGACATACGGGATGAGGTATCTCCAGTTTCGTTCAGACCCAGAACAGGCTTATAAATGGAATGTGTGTCTGACATTGTACTCCGTTATATTGTACTTATTGATTTTCTGCCAAATGTATGAATGATTGGTGGCAGAGAATTCATTCTCTTGCTTAACACCCTTTCGTATATTTTGGCAGAGGATTGGTAGTGTGATATGGAGTGACAGTGTGGCATACTAAGATGCAATGATCAAGATTTCTTGTTGAAAAGCGGAACGTTGTGGTGACGATCAAAGCACAACTTGAATAAGCATAGCTTTGTGTATTACGTAGCTTCACGAGCCTCACAACCCGGTTGAGTCTAAAACGGGAGAAGGGAACGCATGGAGAGCAGCACGTTTCTTTCTAGCTAGGGGTAGTGTCAGTGCTTAAAGTGGCTAATATTTTACTTATGTGGATGATGGAACGAGGCGCCTCAGATATTAGGTCCTATAGGACCGGGAAACGTGTGTTCAGGAATTGCCAATCCGCAAAATCGTATGTGCGGACCGGCCCTGCAGCTTTCCAAGGGTTCACTACGGGGAATCCTAAGACATTAGCTAGAGTGTCTCGAATCGGTAAGGAGCTCCTCCCTAGCCTTGACTCATGATGGAAAACCAAATTCCCAATACGACCCTACGGACTTGATTGTATTACTAGTATGGAGGCATAGTATATGGTAGCTATGCTTCCTAGGATTGATACATTTATTTTGAAATGTTTATATATACACTAATAATAATATCAAATTCGTTTTATCGTACTAAGCATGTTTAATCATCATACGGTAAAACTCTATCCTCTGGTTTGCGTTGCATTGTGTGATGGGACTTGAGTCTTATGGTGATTCCATTTTTTTTCAAAAGCATAGCGTTGTTTTACGAATTACTTATTGGTTGTTCTGTCACTTTAAATTATGCACGGCAATCCATTGGACTAAACCCGTTCCGCGTTAGCGGCGTGGTCTTTGGATTTGCCTTATTAGTATTAGTTAAATTAGTTAAGAATTCTCACACCAGTCCCCTGACTGACTCGTGGTTTGTTTTCACCTTTGCAAACTCGGGTGCCCTCTTTTCCACATGGGCAGCCAAGTAACAGGTTTGGCTTTCTTTGGGGTTGCTGTCTTTGGAGCTTTCTTGGTGTTGCTTATTTGGAGGTGCTTATGTTGGACCACGAAGACTACCTATCATTTATCTTTTATTTGCATTTTATCGTTGGACTCTGAGACATCCAGACTTATGTTATTTCCAGTTGTTCTATTTTGAAGTTGAAAACCTATTTCCTTTTTGCTGAAACCTGATGTAATAATTTAAAACTCTGTGACTGTGGGATTCTTTGTTTGATGACATTCATATTTCGCTGCTATGATGTTGTTATTCTATAGTTTTCCTATGCTATGTTGTATCTGTGATCTGTATTGTTATATTTATGTTGTATTCCAAATGATTATTCCTTACTTTCATTCCGTGGAAGTTTGGGGTTATCACAGTTGGCATCAGAGCTTTGGTTAAACATGGCTTTGGAATATAACATATTTATAATAATTCGTTTACATAGAATCACAATATTCTATGGAGAACATTTCATGAGAATACATAATAGTCAGTCATTTTATTGCCATCCTTTTTTTTCCATCCTTTTATCTTTATCATTTCTTAAAATCAACCTAGTCAAAGTGCAATGGAGCAGTGATCCTAGAGACTGCACTTGGGAAACTGAGGAGAGTATCAAGCGGGCCTATCCCAAATGCAGGGTGGATATCTCTTATTAGATCTTGTTTTGAGGTACGCTTAAAATATTTTACATTCTCTGTGTTGGTTCCTACTCTTCTATTCTCCTTTTTCCTTTTCGAGGACGAAAAGTTCTTAAGCGGGGGAGATTGTAACAAACCGGAATTTGGGGCCAATTTAAATTTTTTATTTTAGAAATTTCAAGGGATTTTTAATATTTGAAATAAATTATTTCAAATAATAACGACCAGAAATTTATTTTAATCGAAGTTAATATGAATATATTTAATTTAATTATAAAAGGAATTAGAAATAGCACGGTAGTTTGAAAAGTCAAATCTGAACTTTGACTGACTGTGATGCAGAATAAATCGGATTTTGGTGAATACAAAAATATTAGAATCTATTTAAAAATATCTTTCCAACGAATCCGAAAAATCGAAATTTCATAGCGGGAATCAAAAGTTATGGCCAGTTGAAATTTCAGAATAGTTGTTGTAGAATTTCTATATATCTTTAATATTAAAAATAGCCATTTTGTAAACGGTCTCGGTTTTCGACGAAACCACTTTTGTTGGATTCGGAATGTCAAATTATTGCTAAGTTTAATTTTTCATAATTTTTAGAATTTATTTGTGACTGTGGCAAAAGATTCCAGTTTGGTCAATTTCGGTCAATTTTAATCGATTTGAAAAAGGCCATTTTTCAAACAGTCTCAGAATTCGATGAAATTAATTTTGTTAGGATCGTATCGTCAAAAAAAAGCCAGAAATAATTTTTATAGATTTTTCTGAGTTCGTATGTGGTCCCGGTAAAATAATAAAGTACGTTCGTATTTAATATTAAAGATTTATTTTGAAAATAAAAGGAACATGCTGTAAACTTCAGAATTGGACTTCGGCACTAGCGCCATTGCGTTCAGAAGGCATCAAAACATATCGTTTGTCAGTCGTTAGGCTGAAATCGGATAAAATCACTAAACGGGCCTTAAATGGGTAATTAATAATTTATTAATAATTAGTTAACCCTAATATTTTATAATATAAATAACCCCGATTCACTGTACATCATCCCGATCGTTTCAGCATTCAAAGCCGCCCCCCTTCTTACCTTATCTCCTCCTTTTCTCCTAATCCATGGAGAATTAGACTACACCGCAGTTATACTTTTTGAAGATAATCTCCTACTATTTCTTTTGATACCAAGATCAAAGTCCCTAGTGCCCTGTAGCTCCCGAACCCCGAGCCCGAACCCGTCGACTTCGAACCCCTCCCGCCACCGCCAGGTGCGATCGCACCCCCCAACTCCGGCCGGCGTTCAGGCGCCCCTCCCCCCTCTCCAATCTCCAACAAACCGCTCCTCCAACCATTGATCCAATCTTGAGTTATTTTGATTCAAAGTTTTGAACCAATTTCTGAAATAAATGGCTTGTTCTTGAGGTATCATTTCTTGAGGTTCCAGCACTTATAAGCATTGCAAATTGAAATTTAATAACTAAAAATTCATAATTAATTGATACGAACTCCGAATCTGATAATTTCCGATCCGACGGAACCGTGAAGACGTATAGAGGTTGCTGAAATTGATTGCGGCCATTTCTGAGTTTATTTGGATTTTAAATTCTGCTTAAATCAAGGTGAGATTCTGATTTAAATAATTAAATAAATTTCAATTTTTCTAGTTACTTGAAAGTTGAGTTGTTAATATATTAGATCTACGATGTGATGAAATTTTGAATGGTTGACCTGTTGACGTGTGATGTAAATTCTAGATCTGCTAGTTAAATATATAGATCTGTATATGATGGTGAATTAGAACCAATTATTTTGTTTAATACCCTGTGGAATCATGTTAATTGATTTCCTTGTGAATCATGAATATACTCAGTAAAATTTCACCTTTGTGTACGTTATTGTATTGAATTATCATTTTCAATCCAATATAAATCTATTACTTTGAGGATGATCGATAAAATTTCCCTTTTGTTGTTTGGATTGGGATTTGATAACGGTATGGAAAAAGTTAACTTTTTATTAAAAATAAAAAGATTAGTGAACGGTATGGAAAAAATTAACTTTTTATTGAAAAAGAAAAGTTGACGGTGGAAAAAGATAAGATTTTACCGTTGTAATGAAATTACATTTTTAAGTGTAATTAAAGGTATGATTTTGTACGGTAGCAAAAATTTATATTATTTTTAATGTAATTAAAGTATGATATTACATCGTAAAAGAATTTACATTATTTTAATGTAATTAAAGTATGATATTACGTCGTAAAAGAATTTACATTATTTTTAATGTAATTAAAGTATGATATTACATCGTAAAAGAAACTACATTATTTTTAATGTAATTAAAGTAGGATATTACACCGTAAAAGAAATTACATTTTTTTGGTAATTAGAGAGGAGAATTTACACTGTAAATTAAAATTACATTTTTATTATGTAACTTAAAAGTAGAATTTACACTATAAATCAGAAGTACATTTTTAGATGTAATTAAAGAATAGAATTTACATTGTAAATTTAAAGGACATTTTTATATGTAACTAAAGGTTAAGAATTTACATGCAAAATAAAATTTCATTTTTATATATAATGAAAGAGTAAAAATTTGCATAGTAATAAAATTACATTTTTATATGTAATTAAAATATAAAAATTTACATTGCAAATTAAAAAGTAAGATTTGACATGTAATATAAATTATATTTTTAATGTAATTAAAAAGTAGGATTTTACGTTGCCAATTAAAAGACAAAATCTGACGGGTAATGTTAATTACATTTTTTTCTTATGTAATTAAAAAGAAGAATTGGACATTAGAATAAAATTTACATTTTTAATGTAATTTAAAAAGATAGAAATTTACACCGTCATGAAAATTATATATAAAAAGATGAAAATTTTACATTGTAAATAAAAAGATTAAATTTTTGCATTATAAATAAAAAGATGAAATTTTTGCATTGTAAATAAAAAGATGAAATTTTTGCATTATAAATAAAAAGATGAAAATTTTGCATTGTAAATAAAAAGATGAAATTTTGCAATGTAAATAAAAAGATGAAATTTTTGCATTATAAATAATAAGATGAAATTTTTGCATTGTAAATAAAAAGATGAAATTTTTGCATTGTAAATAAAAAGATGAGATTTTTGCATTGTAAATAAAAAGATTAGATTTTTACATTGTAAATAAAAAGATGAAATTTTTACATTGTAAATAAAAAGATGAAATTTTTGCATTGTAAATAAAAAGATGAAAATTTTGCATTATAAATAAAAAGATGAAATTTTTGCATTGTAAATAAAAAGATGAAAATTTTGCATTGTAAATAAAAAGATGGAATTTTTACATTGTAAATAAAAAGATGAAATTTTTGCATTGTAAAAACAAAGATGAAAATTTTGCATCGTAAATAAAAAGATGAAATTTTTGCATTGTAAATAAAAGGATAAAATTTTTGCATTGTAAATAAAAAGATGAAATTTTTGCATTGTAAATAAAAAGATGAGATTTTTGCATTGTAAATAAAAAGATTAGATTTTTACATTGTAAATAAAAAGATGAAATTTTTGCATTGTAAATTAAAATAACATATATATATATATATATATATATGTAAATTAAGAATGAGAGGTTGCATTGAAAATAAAATTGCATTTTTATATGTAATTAAAGAATAGAATTTTACATTGTAAATTGAAAACAAGACTTGACATGCAATATTAATTACATTTTCAATGTAATTAAAAAGTAGAATTTGACGGTGCAATTAAAATCACATTTTTAATGTAATTTATAAAGATGGGATTTTTCAGCATTATGTTAATTACATTTTTTAATGTAATTAATAAGAAATTTTTTACAATGTAATTAAATGATAGAAATTCTACATTGTAATGTTAGTTACCATTTACATTGTAATTAAAAAAGGGAGGTTTTACATTGTGATAAAAGAATGAAATCCAACATTGTAATATATTTACATTTCTATGTTAATGATTAACATAGAAATATGTTTATTTTATGCTCTTATATCTTATCTTTTGTATATAAATAAATATTACTTGGGTATTGTTTTGTCACTTTTACAAATATTTCAACCCAGCCCGCATGCAACCAGAAAAGTAGAGAAATGGAGATCAGATTGCTATATATTTACATTTCGAAGAATTGTAGATGAAGATCTCACATCTAATTGCTGTTGGACAAGAAAATAATTGATAAAAAGGCCATGCACATCTCGAATTAAAGGAGGCTTGCAAGAGAAAAGGAGAAAAGGCCTAGAACTTGTTCCAAATGATAAAAGGCCTAAAACTTACTTGAAATAGCTAGGCCCATTTGTAATTAGAGTTAGGGTTTGGTTATCTCCTATAAATACCCTTGTAGTATCATTGTAGCCACCATCTCATTTTCTATTTTTTCTCCATTAATATAGTCCTTCTTCTTCGTTTTATTTTCTGCAATTTTCTATTTCTTAGAAACTAGTGCCTTCTACACAATTAGATTTGGTAGAGTACTAGTTGTATTTTACATTTATTTTCATTAGTGATTGACCGTCTGATTTGATTCAGCGGTAATCCTAATTTTAATTCCTGTTTGTTATTTCAATTTCTGCAGTTTTAATTTCTGTTCTTTTTATTGCGTTCTTAGGTCATATTGGGTTGAATATAGATTTGATTAGATTCAAATCTGTACTCAATTCAATAATAGTTTTATTGTTTTTCAAAATCAATCCCCAAGCTTCGTCTAACTCGCCCAAGAAATTATTTAAGTAATTTGATTTAATTTGCCTCCCTGTGATTCGACCTGCATACTACACGATCTGTGCGCTTGCAGAATTTATTTTAAAATTTCGCACTTTTCTAGTTCATAGAAAAGTAGCGATCAAGTATTTGGCGCCGTTGCCGGGGAGGTAACAGTTAAATTTTATTATTTATTTAATTTCTGATTCGTGTTAGTTTTTATTTTATTTTATTTCCTTTTGTTATCTTGTATATATATTAAAGAAAACTTGATTAGTTGGATTGGTATTAATTGTTGACACTATAATCTTCTAAGCAAGAGAAAAGAAAAAAAACTTACCGAATTTCCTTGATTTTATCTTCTCTTTTTTTTCATTTATTTCTTCCCCCCTTTTCATTTTTTTCCCTTTTATATTTCTTTTTTCCTTCTCTACTTTCAAAACAATTTTTTTTTAAAAAAAATCCTGTTTTCTTAGCTTCTTTTGGTTTTTGTTCTCTCTTTTATTGCTTTCCCTATTTCGATCTCCTTTCATTTTCTTTCAATTACCTGCCAATTTCATGATTTCTTTCCTGTTTCAGTACATAGCCTCTCTTCCTCTATAAGTCTTAAAAAAAAACTTCCAATTTTTCTTTAATTTCTTTCCATCTATTCCTTCCTTCCTTTTAATTCTTTCCAATTGTTCAATCTTTTAAAACAATAAAAAAAATTTAGCATTTCTCTTTTAAGATCTTTCCCTTCTCTGCCTTGTAATTAATTCTCTGCTTTGTCATTTATTTCTTTCCACTTTTGCATTTTCCTTTATTTCTTTCAATTTTTTTCTTCTCCCCCTTTGCATTTACAACTTGCTTGTTTTTTCGGTTCCTTCCTTTCTTTATTTTCTTCCATCTTTTTACATTTGCTTTAATTACAAAAAAAAGTCTGATTTTGAAGTTTTTTTTTCTTTCCCAATTCTTTTGTTTGCTCTCTCTCTCTCTCTCTCTCTCTTTCCTTTTCAAAAAAAGGGTTCAAAGACCAGAGCAAAGATAAAAATTCAAAAAAAAAAATCAATTAAGGAATTCAAAGGTGAACAAATTGAAGATACTTGGATTTTAATCGCTATAGCTACTCAATTGCTCTCGATAGACTGCCATACACCACTGTAATATTTTTTGAACTCTACAGGTGCTTTGCTGTAAAGAAAAATATAGACAATGCTTGTAAAAAAAAATTTGCAAGGGCAGCGGCTTACTTGTACAGTTTTTATTTCTGCAATTATTCTTGTGTGACTGTTGTGTTGGCTGAAATTTCTACATTGATTTGGTGAGGAACGAATTTCCATAATTATAAGCATCACTCTCATCGCTATTCAAGAATAAAATCTGATTTGATTTTCAAAATATTTAACTGCTAGAGTGTATTTTATGAAATTGGTTGTCTCAACGGTTTGATCGCGGATATATATTAGTTCAATTTATTGAACTTCTAGCAAAAGAGGTTGCATACTACCCGTAGAACATTGGTCGTATCCCTTAGTATTTATACTATACGTGAACGGCCATAAGACCCTCTTCCCCCTTCAAATCGAGATTATCAACTAATAAAATATATTTGAGTACATTATTTATTTTGTAATAACAACTACTTGTGTCAAATTTAAGTTTTGGATTTTCCATATTTGATAACGATGAATGAGAAAAGTCTTAGCCACCATAATTCTTCTAGGGATTTGGAGATTGATAAAATTAGCATGATTCAGACCACAGTTGATGAAACTTTTATTGACACTTCTGAAGCCTTGAAAATGTGTTTTAACCATTTCAACTCTGATTTTGATGAGCTCGAATACATTTCTGAATTAAATGAACTTCTTGACCCGAAACCTTTGTCATCTGAATCTAACCAAGGAACGTTGACCAATGTCGTACACAAACTTCCTAAGTTAGACCTCAAACCCCTGCCACAAGACTTTGAGTATGATCACTTGGACTTTTCGAAAAATTCTCCCATAATATTGGCCTCTGATCTTACCGAGGACCAAGAAGAAAAACCTGAGAAAATTTTACGGGATAATATGCATCTTAATTATACAAATCATTGGCACGACAACATTTTCATAGGAAATTTTTTGATTTCAGAATTTATTGACATGCCTCTTGTACCTCAAAAACCAGATAGGAAATCTTCATACATCATTTTCGATAGAGGCAAGTGTGGGGGAAAAAGAAAATCTTATTTTTCATATAACACTCATCACCGTTATAGATTTCATTTTGTTTATGATTGGCATTCACATATAGTGGCTAAACTTCATTTCATTTTACAAATAATTTTGCAACTCATTCACCTTTGGGTACGATCTTTCAAATTTAGGAAACGTTACAGTGTGGACACTGTTTAGATCTAGTGTGGGGGGGGGGGGAGTCTGCATTGCATCCATTTTTATTTTTCTTTAATTTTCCCTTTTTATTTTCATGCATTAGATAGAACCAACATACATTTTAGATCATAGTAACACACCTTTTTTTTTGAAACATGACTCATTTTAGATTGATACAACAAAATAAGTTAAGGATTGTTAACCAGTTGATAGTATTTTTTCTCTCAGCTAAGATCGAATAAAAAATATAATGAAAAGTTGAATTTTGAGGGATAATAGTGTAACTGGTACATAGGGAGATTCTTAGGTGATGGCCATGAAGTTTATTCTATATTGTAGTCTTTGTTTAAATAAGTAGAGGACTTAAAATACTTATATTGGCTTTTCGAATCCTTAAAACTAAGTTGTGTTAAGTTGAATTCGCGTAACTATCTTTTTTGCTTATATTTTCAATAATAATAGTAATCCAAGGGTATCCAACATTGCTTGTATATCAAGCGTTGGTGTGCAAACCCGCCAAGCTCTATCCGACATGTTGTTGACAAAGTCAGCATTGGAATATCTTGGTTTCATTTTATGAGATTGGACACCTAAGGATTACCGACATGTTGTTAACAAGTCAACGTCAGTCTGCACAATCCGCCAAGCTCTGTCCCAACTCTCCGTTAGTCCGCAAGGCAGTGTATGGGTGGTATACCTTGGTCTTTTTAGTTAGGTGTATGTAATTAATCGTAAATTTCAAATTTTATAGAGATGGAGAATAAGCGATGATGCCCAAACACTTCTTGACCTTATTGATTTGACCAGCCATACACAAGGAAATTAGAATACCACTTTACAAACTGTGCCCAACAAACTAAGAATTTATTTCATGGCTGCACTATGTTATCAACCAAACCAACTGGCCAAACTGGTATTTAACATTTGAAAACTTGAATTATATTGAAAATTTGTGACAAGTTGAGGTATCTAAAATAAAATCAACTGATTAAAATTTGTTAACTTAAATTGTTGTACCACTTTCCTGAAACAAGTCGTGTTTTCATTTTTTTTGTTTTCAATTGCATAAGTCCTCTGCATTCATGTAGTTACATTAGAACCATATCATACTGCATTTGGATTTTGTGGGTAGTATCCGCTGAAAACCCTCACGAGACACCACTTGTCCTACTAGGGACACCTAGAGGTTTAACGGCTTGTTGCATACGCTCAATGCAATCTTGTTTCCTACGAAAGTGTGACTTATCTAGTTTAGTTTTTCATTTCTTGTTTTACTCGAGGACGAGTAAAAGATAAGTGCATGGGGTATTGATTAACATAGAAATATGTTTATTTTATGCTCTTATATCTTATCTTTTGTATATAAATAAATATTACTTGGGTATTGTTTTGTCACTTTTACAGATATTTCAACCCAGCCCGCATGCAACCAGAAAAGTAGAGAAATGGAGATCAGATTGCTATATATTTACATTTTGAAGAATTGTAGATGAAGATCTCACATCTAATTGCTGTTGGACAAGAAAATGATTGATAAAAAGGCCATGCACATCTCAAATTAAAGGAGGCTTGCAAGAGAAAAGGAGAAAAGGCCTAGAACTTGTTCCAAATGAGAAAAGGCCTAAAACTTACTTGAAATAGCTAGGCCCATTTGTAATTAGGGTTAGGGTTTGGTTATCTCCTATAAATACCCTTGTAGCCACCATCCCATTTTCTATTTCTTCTCCATTAATATAGTCCTTCTTCTTCGTTTTATTTTCCGCAATTTTCTATTTCTTAGCAACTAGTGCCTTCTACACAATTAGATTTGGTAGAGTACTAGTTGTATTTTACATTTATTTTCATTAGTGATTGACCGTCTGATTAGATTCAGCGGTAATCCTAATTTTAATTCCTGTTTGTTATTTCAATTTCTGCTGTTTTAATTTCTGTTCTTTTTTTTTTGCGTTCTTAGGTCATATTGGGTTGAATATAGATTTGATTAGATTCAGATTTGTACTCAATTCAATAATAATTTTATTGTTTTTCAAAATCAATCCCCAAGCTTAGTCTAACTCGCCCAAGAAATTGTTTAAATAATTTGATTTAATTTGGCTCCCTGTGATTCGACCTGCATACTATACGATCTGTGCGCTTGCAGTATTTATTTCATAAATCGTGCTTTTCTATTTATTAGAAAGCGACGATCAGTAAATAATAAAAGAATGTATTTAGAGGTTAAAATATTATCTCCATTTTTAAATAAATTAAAAATGAATGGGTATCGGTAGTTGTTGAGCTCGTTATTAAATTGAACAACGTTATTATGGTTAATGGTTTATATTTATATATTTACATGTAAATATAAATAAATTTAAATGAATTGAGCGCGGTAGTTCGCGTTTTGAAATCATACCTTTAAACGACTATATCAAAAGATCCGATCGTCGGATTTTCCCAAAATGAAAACCGTTAGGACCGCTTTGGGAAGATCTTTCCAACGATATAAACTACGTTAAAATCCAATGGTTAGATTTTCATAAATGTGTAAATCAAAATTGGTTGAAAACAGCGCCAGGGTCGCTCCTTTGACCCGAAGCGTCGTTAATTAAGGATTTAATTATTTTAAATAATTAAGGTAAGAATTAATCGTTATAAAATAATATAACGACATGAAATGGGTTTTCTCAAATTATATATGCGAGAATTATTTGGAAAGTCCGAGTTAATCTCATTCCAAATAATCAAACGACGTTAAAGATCGAAGTGTGAAGACGGCGAATGAAGACCGTAAATCTTCCCTCGAATGGATAACGATCAAGACCCTGAATTGACTTGCTCCCAATTCAAGGGTCGGGGTAATTGGCCAAACGTAAATGTTGATTTCACGGATATGCGGGTACCTCCTTTCCGTGCTGGACATACGGGACGAGGTATCTCCAGTTTCGTTCAGACCCAGAACGGGCTTATGAATGGAACGTGTGTCCGACATTGTACTCCTTTATATTGTACTTATTGATTTTCTGCCGAATGTATGAATGATTGGTGGCAGAGAATTCATTCTCTTGCTTAACACCCTTTCGTATATTTTGGAAAAGGATTGGTAGTGTGATATGGTGTGACAGTGTGGAATACTAAGATGCAATGATCAAGGTTTCTTGTTGAAAAGCAGAATTTTGTGGTGACGATCAAAGCACAGCTTGAATAAGCATAGCTTTGTGTATTACGTAGCTTCACGAGCCTCACAACCCGGTTGAGTATAAAACGGGAGAAGGGAACGCAGGGAGAGCAGCACGTTTCTTTCTAGCTAGGGGTAGTGTCAGTGCTTAAAGTGGATGATATTTTACTTATGTGGATGATGGAACGAGGCGCCTCGGATATTAGGTCCTATAGGACCGGGAAACGTGTGTTCAAGAATTGCCAATCCGCAAAATCGTTTGTGCGGACCGGCCCTGCAGCTTTCCAAGGGTTCACTGCGGGGAATCCTAAGACATTAGCTAGAGTGTCTCGAATCGGTAAGGAGCTCCTCCCTAGCCTTGACTCATGATGGAAAACCAAATTCCCAATACGACCCTACGGACTTGATTGTATTACTAGTATGGAGGCATAGTATATGGTAGCTATGCTTCCTAGGATTGATACATTTATTTTGAAATGTTTTTATATACACTAATAATAATATCAAATTCGTTTTATCGTACTAAGCATGTTTAATCATCATAAGGTAAAACTCTATCCTCTGGTTTGCGTTGCATTGTGTGATGGGACTTGAGTCTTATGGTGATTTCATTTTTTTTCAAAAGCATAGCGTTGTTTTACGAATTACTTATTGGTTGTTCTGTCACTTTAAATTATGCACGGCAATCCATTGGACTAAACCCGTTCCGCATTAGCGGTGTGGTCTTTGGATTTGCCTTATTACTATTAGTTAAATTAGTTAAAAATTCTCACACTAGTCCCCTGATTGACTCGTAGTTTGTTTTCACCTTTGCAAACTCAGGTGCCCTCTTTTCCACACGGGCAGCCAAGTAACAGGTTTGGCTTTCTTTGGAGTTGCTGTCTTTGGAGCTTTCTTGGTGTTGCTTATTTTGAGGTGCTTATGTTGGACCACGAAGACTACCTATCATTTATCTTTTATTTGCATTTTATCGTTGGACTCTGAGACATCCAGACTTATGTTATTTCCAGTTGTTCTATTTTGAAGTTGAAAACCTATTTCCTTTTTGCTGAAACCAGATGTAATAATTTAAAACTCTGTGACTGTGGGATTCTGTGTTTGTTGACATTCACATTCCGCTGCTATGATGTTGTTATTCTATAGTTTTCCTATGCTATGTTGTATCTGTGTATATTTATGTTGTATTCCAAATGATTATTCCTTACTTTCATTCAGATGAAGTTTGGGGTCCTCACACATGGCTTACACAAACGTCATACACATTTACTCCCCAGTGGAATAACCTAATAAAGTATATATGTGGCTACCCCAAAATTAAGGTACGCTCCATGGTACCCCACTCACACGGTCTCCGCCGTAACGCTATAGCAATATACGCGGTCCACCATCCTACGCCGAAGTGACATATGGATCCTATATAACAATCTTGCGTTCCGTATAGAACCGTTATCACCATGCTACGTAAGCCTACAGACTGCCACCTTTGATCGAATCAGATCACAGAGTAATGCCTCTGTAACGACCCGCGTTCTACGTATCGAAGGATCGTAGAATATTTATTTCATTTACATACGAAGTCGTATAGTCGTACAACTTTGGGGAACGACTATTGGGGTCATTCCAATGTTTACGATTTTTTTCGATTTTTAAATGACCATTTTGCCCCTAGTGAATCTTGTTTTGTCCCTAACTTTTGATTGGTAAGTAGTTTTAACCTGAAACTACATCCATTAGATTCGGATGATGGTTTAGCTTTCCGTAGGTTGGTCACATTAGGCAAACGGACTTACCGTTTGGGAGATATGGCTAAAATAATGTTTAGAAGGTGAAAAACAGCTTAACTGGACCTAATTAGGGTGATTAACAGCTAGGCCCATAACCCATTTCGGGATTAGGGTAATGGGGAGGCTGAAATCGGTTAGAAAACGATTTTATTTCATTTTCTTAGCCGCCTAAAACATTTCTCTAACCCTAACAATGGCCTCCACCTTCTAAAATCATCCCAAATCACCTTCTAATCACTAATTAAGAAGATCTACATCAAATCAAGGCAAATCAACACCAAATCAGAATTTAAGCTGTTGTTTTGCATAGGAAAACGCCCTAAAATAGTAGAGTTTCAGATATCAAGTTTTATTTGTGGCTAAGATAAGTGATTTGCATTGTTTTTCACTAATTACGGCTAATTAGGGGTGATTAGTGGTAAATAGCGAAATTATAGCTCAGAAAAATCTGGAAAAATTTGTAAAATTCTAAAATATTATTTTAGGATTCTAATTAAAATTTGGGTTAATTTGGAGTAAGTTTGCTAAACAATCATTAGTTATAGATAAACATGATTAAGAGGAAAAACATGAGTTTTGGGTATGTTTGATCCATATAAACATGTTAAATTATTGTTTTGGTGTTTATGGTTGATTATACATGTTGCTATAACTATTTAGAATGCTTTATGATTGCTTAGCAAAGTTATAATGGTCGAAAACGCCGCCGTATGGCGTAAAATAGCCGCTGGAAAAGTTGCAGGAATTGAGTAGGGACCGGATCAGATCGAATCCTCGGACCCACTCGTGGAGTATGTATCATGAACTGCATTCGAAGGCTCCGAACCAATCTTCTTGTGGAACACCCGAACTGTTCATGTCTAAAGCTCTTCAACCCAATCCGCTCGCACTTGGAGACCACGACCCGGAGCTATCACGAACCTCCTCCTCCGATCCGATGCACCAAGAACCGATGCATGGAAGAGCCACGAACCAATGGAAGGACACGACCCGAACCGGGGTACTATGTAACACCCCGTAATTTTATAACATTAAAATTCACAAATTAAAGTATAATTAATTTTTAGAAGAAGAATTAAGTGAAATGGGTTGCGCTATTATGTTCATCTCAAAATTTTGGGTCAAGATAGACATTTGGTTTGCATAAAACGGATAACTTATGAAGAAGTTATTAAGCCTTGAAGTTTGTATGCATATGAGATATATATATATATATATATATTCAAAAAAAGTTCAAAACAACGAATCGGGAGGGGGAATAGCCGAACCACACCATTTTTGGAGTCGACCTAAGCCTCGCTGGGTCGACTAGGGGTCGATCCAGGGTGTTTGGCTGTCAACCCTTGGCCCGATTCGCCGTAAGGGCTGATGTGGCATCTGAGTGGTCCTGATGGTTCTGGTTATCCCTAGGTTAATCCGACGGCTCTTATTAAATTAAACTTCTATAAAAACACTCCTAAACCCCTAACCCTAATCACATTAATTCATAACAAGAGCCGCCATGCCGTCAATGGAGAACCTAGAGTAGCCGCCATACACTTTCAACCCTAAAGCAAGATAGAAGCTTGAATCAAACTCAAATCAAAATAACGATTAGTCTACATCTAAGGCGAGCAATTCAGTTTCAGAATACAGATTCCAGAAAGACAAGACTATTCTTTTTAATTGTGAGTATGATAGCTTTCACAAAATAATCAATTAATTTAATTATGATAAGTTATAATTGGGATTATGAGAATATGATTTTGAATCATGTGATGTAAATTATATGTACGTTTGCGGTGTTGAATCATATGTTAGTCTTATGCAAGTTAGATCATATGTTAGTTCTTATGTGAATCTTATGCAAGTTGAATCATATATCTTATGCAAGTTTGTGATGATTGGATCATATATTCATGTATGAATCTTATGCAAGTTTGTGTTGTTAAAATATATGTGGGATATGTATATGCATATGCTAGTTTATGTGACATTAACCTTTATGTCTAGATCCATATTCAAGTTTACATCTTTATGTTTAGACTCATATGCAAGTTTACATCTTTATGTTTAGATCTATATGCAAGTTTACATCTTTATGTTTAGATCCATATGCAAGTTCGCACCTTTATGTTTGGATCTATAGCAGTACATAAGTTATGCAAGATTATGCCCATTACCTGTGCTAGTTTTGTATCATATGCTAGTTTGAATGAAATTCATATGCAAGTTATTGGCTATGTAATCTTATCTCATGATCCTTAGATCTATTTTATGTGTTATGTGATGTTGTTTTTCTTTTTATAAGTTAGACTATTTGCGAGTCTAACATATGTCATATGAAAACGTACGAATAGCATGGGGATGATGGGATAATATTGAATATACATAAATTGTGAATTGGCATAAAATGGCCTTAAAAGGCATATAACTAATTTGAGACATTAATTGGCATAATTGGTATTTATGGACATAATTTTAAGAGACAATTATGGACATAAATAAATTTGGAATTTATTAACAAATTTGAATAGGGATATAAATCCAATTTGGGGTTAAATAAAGGTGTATAATAATTAACCGCCTAAGACACGAGGTTATACTCTTTTGCGGTGTAAGACTGCCCGGACCCGCCCGGCAAATCCAGCAGCCACAAATGCCAGTCTAATGTGAGAGGTCAAAGGCACGAATTAAATGCGTAACAATTGTAAAAACACGAGGTTAGGCTCGTTTGCGGTATAAGACTGCGCGAACCCTCCTGACAAATCCAGCAACCGCATATGTCAGCCTAATGTGGGAGGTCTTTACAAGGTTATGGTTCTGATGAATTAAGTAACACTTAACCAGATAAACATGTGGTGGGACATGGGGGGTTAAGTGGGTGCCTTGGGTAGCATGTGAAATTAAGTGGGTGCCTTTGGTGGCATGTGAAATACGGTTAGATGCACTTAACCAAGATTGAAACATGTAAGAAGACATGAATAAGAATGGGGTTAAGTGGGAAACCTTAGTGGGGACCAAGCATAGGTGGAAGGCTTGTGTCAAGCATGGGGGACCTTTTAAAACCAGTAACCCATTAAGTATCTTTGTGAGCTCGACCCAAGTCGAGGACGGGACACGCTTACTGGATTTGATTGTAAGAGGTCAAAACGGGTTAGCGGTGCCAACGCAAGTCCAATGGGGTCATGTGCGTGCGTTGGCCCGGGCTGGTAGGTAAGACGTTGTTGCATCGTGTAGATATAAGTTGTGCATCTTTGGTGGTATTGGGTTGCCACTTTGGGGAGTGATACACCCCACTGTGGGACCAACACGGGTATCTACGAGTTGGGGAGCCGATCGAATAGGGGTAATGGGTACAACTAGTGGAGATAGGGGCAGACGTCACCCAAGAAGGCAGCTAGGGGTACACGAAACTACCATTATCATTATTAAGTTCTGTAGGCGGGATCAACTTTTAGGGTGACTAGTGGTGGTGCATTATAGTAATTATCCTATAGTGATTAGGAACGAGATTAACGCCAGAATATTCCTCTTATTTGCTTTGTCATGCCCACTTGTTTCATGGTCATATCTTATCTTACCAGTTTATGCCTTATCCTAGTTACTTTAATAATTATATTGTTAAATTTATTATACTCGCCAGACGTTATGTCTGACCCCCTTGTTTTCGCCTCTTTTCTTCCTTCCCCCCCAAGGTTCTCAGGGTGGGACTAGTACTAGTGGAGATTGATCTCGGATCTCTTTCTCTCTCTTTTGGAAGTGCTTGGATTGCTGAAAGTAAAAGTTCAGCTCATCTCTTTTATGGCTACTTGTGTTGGGGTTTATGCTTTTTATTTTATGTACTCTGAAACAATTTATCAAGATGGATATTAAGTGTATTTGGTTAATGAAGTTTTTGTAATCAAACTATTTCTCCGTTGCAATAAAAGTTATTTTAAAATTTTCAAGTACCATTATTTATATCTGTCTTGTTATATTCTGTTCTATACACTAAATACGCTCCATGGAAGTTAATGCATTCCCTTTGTGAGTGACATTAATGGACGTGGGGTGTTACACGTGGTATCAGAGCTGAAGGATACCAGACCAGATATGAATTTTGAAAAACTATTTTTCAAAAAACATTTATAAAGAAATACTTTCAAAAGTATGTTTTACGGAAAGTATTTTCAAGAGAAAAGTTTGTTTTAATAACATAACCCCCAAGAGCCATATATCTTTCTTTCAAATTCTCCGTTTTGAATCTCTTCATTTTCTTTTCAGCATGTCTGGAATTCCCGAGATACCCGAGGGGATACCGATACCAGGATGGTTTAGAAGGTATCTGGAAGCTAGGGCCAATGTCGCAGGCCCAGAAAATGCTCCTCCTCCCCCTCCTCCTCCTCCCCGTGTTGATACTTTTGCAAAGATATGCAAAGATTTTGTGACGGCCCACCCCGCACCAACCGACATTTACTCCAAAAGTGCGCTGTACACATGTCCAGTTAGCACGGGACGAATCGTCAGAAGAAAAAGGGAAGAAGGAAATGGACTAATCAAGGAACCTGTAGAATGTCTCACAGCGCATGGAATAAAATGGAATAATAACATACTTGACATAAAACAGGTGAGACAGTGCATAAGCTGATAACTAAAATCAACATCAACATCAGAGCAGCGGAAATCCAAGTACAGCTTATTACAACTTTTCCAAATTTATTGTCTCTAAAACAAAAGAAAGCTTAAAGTAGAAGATGCACTACTAATGCCCAAGCAGTGATCTTCAACAACATAGGGAGAATACTATATATACATTACGTGGAAGCCTCCTGCTCGTCTCCAGATCAGCTACTCACGCACCACCAGCTAACCTGTCTCTAGTCTGCTCGTGTGAGCACCTAGAGTAATAAGAGGAGACATAAAACTCTGGGTCAGACATAAAGCCTGGTATGAGCGATAAGCATCTAAACAAAACAATAACAATAACAGGTATAATCCAATCATACCTGAACCTGGACCTGCAACCAAAGAGTAACACTACATACCGTACAATACTCTAAGGTGCCACTAACATACTGTATAAGAGATACGGGTGTGGGGGTGTGCATGTCATAGTGGTGTCAAACAATCAAGTATAGCAATCATCCTCACATCCCTCACTCAGTGCATAAAGCATACGATATCCACTACTTTGGTCACCTAATACTTTGGGCCATGACGGAATCCAATCCCGTGTAACTATCACTACAAGCCCACAATCCATCTCTCAGTGGTGAACCAAAGTTATGAATACCGACAACCCCTTTGCACACGTCCCGCAGCAAAGCCCAACCATGAAGTGAACTCATTGGTTCCCAACTGGATCCTGAGCTCCAACTTCCATTTGGACTACCGTTGCATCTCTGGTTATTGGTCAATACTGGGTCGGGTCGGATTCCCCTTCAAGTCATCGGTTCGGGTCGGGTTCACTCTGTTGCGTCAGTTCATGGTTCTCCTCTGGTATGGTTCGGTTCGGGTCCACTCCATCGCGTCGGTTCGGGTCGGGGGTCGGGTGTCTCACTTCGGGTCGGGTCGGGTGCCATCTCCCATCCAGCTCATGCTTCCGCTCTGATCAGCTCCCTCGCCCTTTATTTGTTCCGATCCGATCCTCCTCCTTTAGCTGCTCTGATCCTCCTCCTTTAGCCGATCCGATCCCCCTCCTTTATCCGATCCGATCCCAATATTGCTAGCATGGCCTTCCTTTCTGCCAGATTTCTCAAGTGTCAAGTTCCGATCCGATCGAATCCCTTGCCCAGTTCACTTATCCGATCAGAGCCCCCATATCCGATCCGATCCGAAACCCTGCACAACTTTCTGCAACTTTTTCCAGCAACTTGTTTACGTCATTCGACGTCGTTTTCGACCAATCTAACTATACTAATCAACCACAAATCATTCCAAACAGTCATAGCAACATGCATAGTCAACCACAAACATCAAAACAATGAATTTACATGTCAAAATGGATCAAATATACCCAAAACCCCATATTTTCCCCTTAAGCATGTTTAAACAAAACTAATCATAGGGTTAAAAAAAACTTAACCAAATTAAACCAAATTTCTAACAGAGACATAAAATATTATTTTCGAATTTATAGATATTTTTCCAGAATTTATTAGTGTATAAATTCGCTAATCTTCACTAATTACCCTTAATTAACTGTAATTAGTGTCAAAACAATGCTAATCACTCACCTTGGCCACAAATAAATTTCTCAGAACTGAAACCTTGCTGATTTGGGTGAATATTGGTGTCTAACAGCAGCTCTAACCTTGCTTTCGTGTTTCCTCTCCTTTTTTGATGTAGTTTTGCTTAATCTTCGATTAGAAAGTGATTAGAGACGATTTGGGATGAAATTAGAAGGTGGAGGCCATTACTAGGGTTTCAAGAAGGAAAGTGGCGGCTGAAAGAAATGTTTTCTAACCCTAATCAGCCCCTATACATCTCCAATCCCGAAATCCCCTTTGGGCCTAGCTGCTAATTACCCGGTCAAGCCCAATTAAGCTGTTTTTCACCATCTGAAACTTGTTTCAGCCATATCTCCCAAATGGTAAGTCCGTTTGGCTATTATGACCACTCTACGGAAAGGTAAACCATCAAACGAATCCAATGGAAGTGGTTTCAGGTCAAAATTCCTTTCCAATCAAAAGTTATGGCCAAAACAAGATCAGCTAGGGGCAAAACGGTCATTTAAAAATCGAAAAAAATCATGAACATGGGAAATGACCCCAATAATCGTCTCCCAAAGTTACATGACCGTACGACTTCATGCGTGAAAGAAATACATATTCCACGATCCTATGATGCGTAGAATGCGGGTCGTTACACTCTCCCCCCCTTAAGAAATTTCGCCCCTGAAATTCCCTAACCAAAACACACAAAGGGTTCCGCATGCCTATCAACCATAAAACAACAATCAACATGCAAAACAAGTCTATCCTAGCATGCGGTTTACTAACAAGGGAAGAAACTATCACTACCAAAACCTTACTAGGCAAAGAGTTCTTGATACTTCTTCCTTATATCCTCCTCTGTTTCCCAAGTACAGTCTTTTTCATTCTCACCCCACTGGACTTTGATTAGTTTCACCGCCTTCCTTCGAAGCTGCTTCGTATCGTTCCCAACAATACGCATAGACTTGCGGTTCCCAACTGCCTCAAGTTCAACTTCGATGTTATCCAACTGATCAGGTGAAATAGCCACACTAGGGTTGTGCACGAATTTCCTTAACTGGGAAACATGAAATACGTTGTGAACTCCCGCCATCTTGTCAGGTAGCTCTACTTCATACGCCAAATTCCCAACTTGCTCGAGGACAGGGAATGAGCCAATAAATCTTGGTGCTAACTTACCTCTCCAACCAAGCCGAATCGCATTCTCTATGGAGAGATCTCGACGAACACCAAGTCGTTAATGAAGAATTCCAAATCTCTTCGTTTCTTATCGAGATAAGCCTTCTGCCTATCCTGGGTAGCCTTCATTCTCTAATATACAATTCACTCAAGTACCATCATGACCTGAACTAGTCCTTGGTGAACCATCAATGAAATCCATTGAGACTTGTTTCCAATGGTTGTGACAAACCACTAGGCTTCTTTTTGCTCAGCTTTAACTAACTGGCAATTTATGCATTTGGACATAAACTTCCCAACGTCTTTCTTTATCCTTTCCCAGTAGTAGGTCTAATCCATGTCTCAATACATCTTGTTACCACCGGGATGTATAGTCAATTCCGAGTAATGATATGCTCTAAGCACTTCACCTCTCAGTCCATCTACGTTGGGTACAACTAGTCCCTTATTCTTTCGAAGCCACCCTTTTCGATCAAATCCTTACTTGATCATTCTCTTTCCATCGATACCCATCTCTACCCTAGAGACGGTTTCCAATAGATTAGGATCGTCCTTCTAACTGGAACCAATCCACACAATCAAAATCGATCTAATCGTCAAGCTTACTAGTGTTTCTGAATCCAATTCACTCTTGGGCCCGAAATCATATCCTGTGATATACTCTAGTTGCTTCCATCCTAGAGACAAAACCCCTAAACTGGCATGTCTCCTACTCAATGCAACTATTACCGCGCGCAAATCCTTTACAATGATCACTCCGCCCCATGGAGTCATGGCGACTCCACTGCACTGGCTCATAGCCTTACTAATCCTTTACTATGTCCACTTTGCACCTCGAGTCATGACGACTCTACTGCACTGGCTCATAGTCCTACTGCAATCACTTTGTTCCCCATCGCTGGAACCCTACAGGTGATAGTCTACTCAAAGGAAGAAAAATAGGAACAACATAGCAACCATAACATCCATCAAACAAGTCCTACCTATCACCTGCTAAATTGATAAACACATCGACACCTACATGATTGGTCTAACCAATCCCAATATGTCGATTCTAGTATGTCTGGTCCAACCAACATCAATAACTAATGGAAGCCCAGCCTCCATACATACACCGATGCCTACTTGACTGGTCCAACCAATCCCAGGCCAATGGAAGCCCCGCATCCCTACGGACTACCGTACGTCCAACGTACGTTTATCCTCCAAGGATAATTAAACTAATGGAAGCCCAGCCTCCAATCGGACTACCGTACGTCCAACGTACGTTTATCCTCCAAGGATAACTAGATCATGTCCAACAGATCCAAGGTAACGGGCGTCCCCAGATACCCCTGCTTTTAGTCCTCCTAAAATACTTGAGTCCAACCCAAGTTTATCCATTATCTTGCTGTCCTATCGAGTCCAACTCGAGCTGAATCCAATTCCTTGCAGCCTTCTCGAGTCCAACTCGAGTCAATCTATAACTCAGACCCAGTCTTGAGTATCCATTAGTGACAAACTCTAGTCCAACGTGAGTCGTCTCCCTATTCGTTGCATCTCCAAGATCAACGAACACCCATTTTCTTTTACGAGTTCAAGTCCAACTTGAATCGCCCTAATCTTCGTTGTATCCTCCATGATCAACGAACACATCCTATTCCTTCAAAGTTCTACTATCCAATAGAGAACATCAACATAGGGTCCTAAATAATCCATTACTTTGCATCTTTCTCGAGTCCCACTCGAGCAATCTCATAACCCTATCGAGTCTAACTCTGGGCAGTCTATACCATTGAACAGTCTTATCATGTTCCGTCTGCCCATCACTCCTCGAGTAAACCAAGATATCATCCAATGAAAAATCACAACAACTATTTACCCCTCACGTAAACCATCCTAGTCGAAATTGACATTCCCCAAGCACAAGCCCTAAAGGCCTAAACCAATATCAGACAAGCACCCAAGGAACATCTCCTCCGAGTTCGGACAATCCACATGAGGTGATACTAGCAAAACAATCTAGCACTGGAGTACTCATTTGCCTCCCAGAGACAACTAGAACTTATTACAACGATAACCTCTTAGCTTCCTTAACTCCAGTTACTATCGCCATCACTAGGTAGGTACCTAATACCACCCTATTCCTTTGGAGTAGATCGACTCCCCAAAATAATGCTAAACCCAGTAAAGCCTAAAACAAAGCAATCACAAGGAAACATACATCCATGACTCGATAAGACCACATTAACAAATCATGCCAAAACTAGTCGAACCACCAATCGGGTTCGTCACTACTAAAGGTCTATCGACTAACTCAGGTTTGTCAAACAAAACCCGATCAAAACATCTTAAATAGAAAGCATACCTCGAATAACGACACCTTTTTCCTTCTGCGCCGCAGTTGGGGCATTTGACGAAGAAGGAACAGCATTGATATCATACGCTTTCACAATCTGCTTCTCCCTAGGAGGTTGTGGGCAATCATCCTTGTGATGTCCCGCCTGGCCGTAGTTAAAGCACTTCCTTTCCCCAGGCTTTTCTCGACAATCTCTGGCATAGTGGCCCTTCTTGCCACAACTAAAGCATTCGCCATCTTTCTTATTTTTCTTATTCTGACCATCCTTGGTCGGGTTCTGCTTCCTCCTGCTCTGAGAATTCTTCTTGCCTTCATCGCTTACTTGCGGCTTTGGCTCCTCTGCAGATGCAATAGCAACTTCGGTCTTCGACTTAGGGAAAAGGCTCTCTGACCTTAATGCCTTTCCTACAATAGACTCGAACGTCTCATCGATATGGTTTATAAGTCTTTCCCCCAAGTACCCATCCAAGCCAGTTATGAACTTCTCGTTCTTCTTTTCAACTGTATCGATAAGGGACCATCCATATTTCGATAGAGTGTCGAATTCAGCGATATACTCCGTGACTGCTCTACCATCCTGCTTAAGCTCCAAGAACTTCCTGAACAGTTCCGATTTATGAGCAGCTGGAATAAACTTATCACAAAAGCGAGTCTTAAACTGATTCCAAGTAACTTGATCTTCTGGAGTAGCTGTTCTAATGGCATTCCACCAATTCATCGCTCGCCCTTGCAGCTGACAAGACGCTAGCCTTCTCTTCATCGCATCCTCAAGACCCAAGTCGTCGAGGATACGATCACAGCTATCCAACCAATCCTGAACATCTATGGCCGACTCCGTTCCGTGGAACGGCTTCCCACCAAGGTTAGTGTAATCCTTGCACAACTTGGCGAAATCGACCCTAGGCGCCTGCACTACTGGATCACCACCATTTCCGGGATTGGGAACTGCCCCTTGAACATCCCTAAGCATCTCCCTCATGAAGTTGGTGAACATTGTCCTCATGTCAGGAGCATTCCCATGGTTGGCCCCTCTACCAGCACCCCTGGTGTCTCTACTCATCGTTCAATCTATAAAGAGAAAACGATTAACGACCCCATAGTGGTGCTAGTGCAGTACGACTTCATCCTTAGCTATACTAATAATAGTATATATATAGCTTTTGAAAACCAAAATAATCACAAATACGCGCTCTCATATACGTATTATCTCTCCCTAGTGTCTTTCCCTAGGTTAACTACGCAACCTAGAGCTCTGATACTAAATGTGACGGCCCACCCCGCACCAACCGACATTTACTCCAAAATTGCGCTGTACACATGTCCAGTTAACACGGGACGGATCGTCAGAAGAAAAAGGGAAGAAGGAAATGGACTAATCAAGGAACCTGTAGAATGTCTCACAGCGCATGGAATAAAATATAATAATAACATACTTGACATAAAACAGGTGTGACAGTGCATAAGCTGATAACTAAAATCAACATCAACATCAGAGCAGCGGAAATCCAAGTACAACTTATTACAACTTTTCCAAATTTACTGTCTCTAAAACAAAAGAAAGCTTAAAGTAGAAGATGCACTACTAATGCCCAAGCAGTGATCTTCAACAACATAGGGAGAATACTATATATACATTACGTGGAAGCCTCCTGCTCGTCTCCAGATCAGCTACTCGCGCACCACCAGCTAACATGTCTCTAGTCTGCTCGTGTGAGCACCCAGAGTAATAAGAGGAGACATAAAACTCTGGGTCAGACATAAAGCCTGGTATGAGCGATAAACATCTAAACAAAACAATAACAATAATAGGTATAATCCAATCATACCTGAACCTGGACCTGCAACCAAAGAGTTAGCACTACATACTGTACAATACTCTAAGGTGCCACTAACATACTGTGTAAGAGATACGGGGGTGGGGGTGTGCATGTCATAGTGGTGTCAAACAATCAAGTATAGCAATCATCCTCACATCCCTCACTCAGTGCGTAAAGCATACGATATCCACTACTTTGGTCACCTAATACTTTGGGCCATGACGGAATCCAATCCCGTGTAACTATCACTACAAGCCCACTATTCATCTCTCAGTGGTGAACCAAAGTTATGAATACCGACAACCCCTTTGCACACGTCCCGCAGCAAAGCCCAACCATGAAGTGAACTCATTGGTTCCCAACTGGATCCTGAGCTCTAACTTCCATTCGGACTACCTTTGCATCTCGGGTTATTGGAATACTGGGTTGGGTCGGATTCCCCTTCAAGTCATCGGTTCGGGCCGGGTTCACTCTGTTGCGTCAGTTCATGGTTCTCCTCTGGTACGGTTCGGTTCGGGTCCACTCCATCGCGTCGGCTCGGGTCGGGTGTCTCGCTTCGGGTCGGGTCGGGTGTCTCACTTCGGGTCGGGTCGGGTGCCATCTCCCATCCAGCTCATGCTTCCGCTCCGATCAGCTCCCTCGCCCTTCATTTGTTCCGATCCGATCCTCCTCCTTTAGCCGCTCTGATCCTCCTCCTTTAGCCGATCTGATCCCCCTCCTTTATCCGATCCGATCCCAATATTGCTAGCATGGCCTTCCTTTCTGCCAGATTTCTCAAGTGTCAAGTTCCGATCCGATCGAATCCCTTGCCCAGTTCACTTATCCGATCCGAGCCCCCATATCCGATCCGATCCGAAACCCTGCACAACTTTCTGCAACTTTTTTCAGCAACTTATTTACATCGTTCGACGACGTTTTCGACTAATCTAACTATACTAATCAACCACAAATCATTCCAAACAGTCATAGCAACATGCATAGTCAACCACAAACATCAAAACAATGAATTTACGTGTCAAAATGGATCAAATATACCCAAAACCCCATATTTTCCCCTTAAGCATGTTTAAACAAAACTAATCATAGGGTTAACAAAACTTAACCAAATTAAACCAAATTTATAACAGAGACATAAAATATTATTTTCGAATTTATAGATATTTTTCTAGAATTTATTAGTGTATAAATTCGCAAAACTTCACTAATTACCCTTAATTAACTGTAATTAGTGTTAAAACAATGTTAATCACTCACCTTGGCCGCAAATAAATTTCTCAGAACTGAAACCTTGCTGATTTGGGTGAATATTGGTGTCTAACAGCAGCTCTAACCTTGCTTTCGTGTTTCCTCTCCTTAATTTGATGTAGTTTTGCTTAATCTTCGATTAGAAAGTGATTAGAGACGATTTGGGATGAAATTAGAAGGTGGAGGCCATTACTAGGGTTTCAAGAAGGAAAGTGGCGGTTGAAAGAAATGTTTTCTAACCCTAATCAGCCCCTATACATCTCCAATCCCGAAATCCCCTTTGGGCCTAGCTGCTAATTACCCGGTTAAGCCCAATTAAGCTGTTTTTCACCATATGAAACTTGTTTCAGCCATATCTCCCAAACGGTAAGTCTGTTTGGCTATTATGACCACTCTACGGAAAGGTAAACCATCAAATGAATCTAATGGAAGTGGTTTCAGGTCAAAATTCCTTTCCAATCAAAAGTTATGGCCAAAACAAGATCAGCAAGGGGCAAAACGGTCATTTAAAAATCGACAAAAATCATGAACATGGGAAATGACCCCAGTAATCGTCTCCCAAAGTTACATGACCATACGATTTCATGCGTGAAAGAAATACATATTCCACGATCCTATGATGCGTAGAATGCGGGTCGTTACAGATTTTAGGGCAATGGGCGGGAAACCTTTTCACGGATCAGAGACGTTTGTTGAAGCTCGAAATTGGGTTAAGAAGGTTGTAACACCCCACACCCGCTACGGTCACTCACTAAAGGAATGCCATAACATCGGTGGAGTATTTTAAGTGAATATAGAACAGAAAAATTACAACAAGACAGATATAAGTAATACTTGAGAATTTAAAACATCATTTCATTGCAGCGGAAAGTAAAACATGTTTGGTTACACCAAAACCATAAACAAGAGTCAAGTACATAATATCCATCCTGATAAAACAAAAGTACATAATCCCACTACATAACTTAATAGCCATAATAGAAAAGATAAACTGAGCTTTACATCCACGGTCCAAGCTCCAAAAGATAGATAAAGCAGTCTGATCAAAGCCCACTAGTGCTAGGCCCACTCTAATAACCTGAGGGTTGGGAAAAAGATAAAAACAACGGGGTCAGACAAAAGTCTGAGCGAGTCCTATAACTTTAACAATACAATCATTAAAGTAACCAGAGTAAGACATGAGCTTGATATATGGTAACGTCTGGGGATAAATGGCTACACTAAGCAGCCAACTAGACTTAGGATGAACTAAGATAACCGTAAAGACGCATTTACCCACCCAAGGATAATTACTACACTGCACCACCCCAGATCTACCCACCCAAGGGTAATTCCTACACTGCACCACACCAGTTCTACCCACCCAAGGGTAATTCCTACTTAAGGTTGATCCCACTAAGTGTACTTAGTAATTTTTAATAGTAGTTTCGTGTACCCCTAGCTGACTACATAGGTGCCGTCTGCCCCTATCTCCACTAGGTGTACCCACTACTCCCCAAGCGATCGGCTCCCTAACGTAGATACCCGTGCTGGCCCCACAGTGGGGTGTATCATTCCCCAAAGTGGCAACCTGATAATATCAACGGTGCACGGCTTATACCTACACGATGCAACAACGTCTTACTTACCAGCCCGGGTCAACACACGCATATGAAACCCGTTGGACTTGCGTTGCCACCGCTACCCCGTTTTGGCCTCTTATAGTCAAGCCCAGTACGCGTGTCCCGTCCTCGACATGGGTCGAGCCCAATAAGATACATATGGGTTACTGGTTGAAATGGGCCCCCACAGGCTACTACTTAAGCTTGTCATTTTATCTAGTGCATCCCACTTAACCCCTTTTTATAATCATGCCCACTTACATGTTAAGGTTTGGTTAAGTCATCTAATCATATTTCAATTGCCACTCAAGGCCCCCACAAGCTACTACTTAAGCTTGTTATTTAATCATATTTCAATTGCCACTTAAGGCCCCCACAAGCTACTACTTAAGCTTGTCATTTAATCATATTTCAATTGCCACTTAAGGCACCCACTAGATTTCCACATGCCACCCTAGGCACTTACTTAACCCTTTAATCATGTTTAATTACATGTTCCACTTCGGTTAAGTATTCTAATCGTATTTTCTATTGCCACCCAAGGCAATCCACTAGTTTCCTCATGCCACCCAAGGCACCCCACTAGTTACTACATGCCACCCAAGGCACCCACTTAACCCCTCATGCCTCACTACATGCTAATTTGGTTAAGTGTTTCTTAATTAATTAAGATCGTAACCTTTGTAAAGATCTCTCACATTAGACTGTCTTTTATGGCTGCTGGATATGCCGGTTGGTTCCGGGCAGCCTTACACCATAACAGAGTCTAACCTCGTGTCTTTACACTTGTCACGTATTTAGTTTATGACCAAGACCTCTCACATTGGGCCAATCATTTGTAGCCGCTGGATTTGCCGGTCGGTTCCAGGCAGTCTTATGCTACAAAAGGGTCCAACCTTGTGTCTTAGTCGATTAATTACACCTAATTAATCACCCCCATAATTTGTATTAATTGTCCCTAATTAATTACAAATATTTAAGAATATGGGTAGACCTAACTCAATAGGTAAATTCCCAATTCCATAATATGGGTAGACCTAACTTAATAGGTAAATTCCCAATTATGTCCATTCACTTTATGTTATGCTTAAGCATACCCATTTCACACCATTTTATTAACATGCATATTAACCCCATCGTTCCCCACGTAATTCGTTCTCATAACATGACATAATAAAGGGAAGATTCATCACAAATGCCATGGGTTTAACCAATCATAGCATATAACTTTATCATGGGTTTAAAAGGTGTCAACTTGCATATATGAGCATACATTAAACCCAACTAGCATTTAACCCAAACTTGCATGAAGCACATATGTCACAAAGGGGGTAACTTGCATATGATTCTTATGTCATACAAAGGTGTGAACTTGCATAGCATGTCACATGTTAACTTGCATATAACTAAACACATAACTTGCATAACATGTTACATATGAACTTGCATATAATCATGCACATAACTTGCATATAACCAAACACATAACTTGCATAACAAGTTACATATGAACTTGCATATAATCATGCACATAACTTGCATATAACCAAACACATAACTTGCATAACATGTTACATATGAACTTGCATATAATCATGCGCATAACTTGCATATAACCAAACACATAACTTGCATAACATGTTACATATGAACTTGCATATAATCATGCACATAACTTGCATTACATGTTACATATGAACTTGCATATAATCTCACATATAGCTTGCATAACATGTTACATATGAACTTGCATATAATCTCACATATAGCTTGCATAACATGTTACATATGAATCAATGTTCAACATAGTGTTTTGCATAATGAGCATCATAAAACATAGCATTATACTTGCATAACATATAGCATAAAACTCGCAAAACACACAACATACACTATACTAAACTTGCATAAACACATTGATCCACAAACATAGCCATATCTTATCATATCCTATCATAATCAATTTAACAATTGATTATTAAGGCTATAGAAACTCACCACTAAACTCCAATAAGCAAACCCTTGCCAAAAATCACCCAAAAACTCTAGCCTTGAAAATTAAGCTTGCAACTTGATGATGAGTGCAAGCTAATGATCACTCATACAACTTAAAAACGCTTGTATGAACATGAAAGCCTTCATAGAAATAGTTTAGAAAGAGGATGGAGGCTAGGGTTTTGGGTGGAGGCCATGATCATAGAAAATTTTGGCATAGTTTAGTTAGAGGATAGGATTATGATCATTTAGGGCTAGCTTAGGGTCTTATTTTTAGGATTAGGATGTGTTTTAGACCCTTAGATTAACCCTAGGTTAGTTTAGGTCCGTCAGATTTCGTTCCAAGCCCTCCAACCCAGCCCAAAACTCAACCAGGTGCACCCAGGCCAGAATCAGCCGACAGGGCAAGTCGACAGCCCTGTCGACTGCCAAGTCGACAGGCATGTCGACAGGCAAATCGACAGCCCTGTCGACGGCCAAGTCGACTTGGCTGGGCGGGAGTTTTCCCGCCTGGCCCCCATTTCTGTATGTTTCGAAATTCAAATTTCCCGAAAACTTCTTTGGGCCTTAACCGGGTCATACGGACTCCGATTCGCAAAATTTCGGACTCTATTTTGCGTATTTTTCCGAGACGAACACAATGACGTAACCCGTTTCCCCTGATTCTCACATATGAGATTATTAATTCTGTAATTAGTGAATATCAATGTTAACTGAAATTCGGGGTGTTACATTCTCCCCTCCTTAAAGGATTTCGTCCCCGAAATCTCCAAGTTAAGGAGAATGCATATCCTACCATCCAAACAACCATCTACTCAATCCATCAAACACGGGCATCCATTGTCCTTAAAACAATTTCTACTAATGTATGAGCATATGCAAAAAGTGTGTGTATATGTTCCCTATCTAATGTATGAACATATGCAAACCGTGATAGTGTCATGCATCCAATATGTATGCGAAAGAACCCTATCGACACATACTATATCTACATGAGTGCACAATCATTCACCAAAATGCATCATCCATATGATAACACAACCATTATACATCCATAAATATAGCTACCTACACACAATTATATGCAATATGCAATATGAAGTGATTGAGCCGATCTAGTGTCTAGAGTGTGTGTATATGCATCCACGAGCAACCACTAGCAAACACTTGCATCCACATGCATCCATCAATCATAACATGTCTCAAACACATGTTTCAACCATAGGTTTACCCTATCTAAAGGTCAAAGGCACTAACAAGAGGACATACTAAAGATAAGATAAGTACTAGGCAAACGATAAAGGAGAAGTTAAAAGACATACCCTCAAAAAGGAATGGGTATAATGAACGCATTTTCGCTTCCGTCTCCCAAGTAGCGTTGCTCTCATCTTCTCCCCATTGCACTTTGACTAGTTGAACCTCCCTGTTTCTCAACCTCTTAATCTCTGACCCAAGGATGCGTGTAGGAGCTCGTCGAATAGTCGCATCACGCTCTATCTCTACTTCTCTAAGCAAGCTCGGCTCTACCACCTCTGCGGTCTCATGTAGGCACTTCCTCAAATGTGACACATGGAATACATCATGTACACCACTAAGTCTGTCGGGCAACTCCACCCTATAGACCATCTGTCCAACCCTTTCCTTAATAGGAAACGGTCCAACAAACCTTGGTGCTAACTTCCCAACAGATCCAAAGCGAACTACATTCCGTAATGGATATACTTTGACAAAGACCATGTCCCCAACATCAAACTCAAGATCCGTCCTCCTCTTGTCCACATAAGATTTCTGTCTGTCTTACGCCGCTTTCATCCTTCTTCGAATCAAATCAATCTTTTCCGAAGTCTCTCTAACCATATCGGGCCCAGGTAAGATCTTATCTGTAGATTCCCACCAACATGTAGGTGATCGACAAGGCCTTCCATAAAAAGCTTCGAAAGGAGCCATGCCAATACTAGACTGAAAGCTGTTATTATATGCGAACTCCACCAATGGAAGATGCTCTTCCCATGTACCCCCAAAATCCAAGATACATAGCCTCAAAAGGTCTTCTAAAATACGATTCACCCTCTCGGTCTGGCCGTCCGTCTGAGGATGATATGCGGTACTCAAACGCAACTGAGTCCCTACCGCCTCTTGCAAACTCTTCCAAAACTCTCTAGTGAAGACAGGATCTCGATCGCTCACTATACTGGAAGGTACACCATGCAATCTAATAATCTCTCGAATGTAAACTGAAGCTAGCCATGGAGCAGTTCTCTTACTCTTCACGGGTATAAAATGGGCGCTCTTAGTAAGTCTGTCTACCACAACCCAAATTCCCGTATTACCCTTCCTCGATCTCGGTAATCCATCGAGACACTATCCCACTTCCATAGCGGAACCTCCAATGGGTGAAAGCAACCCACCGGGTTTCTTCTGCTCCGCTTTCACTTGCTAGCACACCAAGCATCTAGCGACATACTCGGCCACATCTTTCTTCATACCGGCCCAAAAGAAAACTCGCTTCACGTCTTGGTTCATCTTGTCCCCACCGGGATGAATGGTCATCTTCGACCGATGTGCATCATCAAGTATAGCCTTCCTCAAACCCTCGTCTTGCGGTACACAAAGTCTACCATCTCTACGCAACCACCCCTTACCATCTAGGGTGTACCTACTCAAATGGCTGGACGACTCCCCCCCTTATGAGCTTCTCTACTAACTCAACCAACTGTGGGTCGTCTCGCTGTGCCTCGCCAATCCGTCCCAAAAGAGTAGGCCTAACCTCCAAGGAGGCTAGCAAACTGGGTACAAAGTCAACGGAAGGTCTAAAGTCAAACATAGAATTAAACTCTAAGCTCCGTCGTTCAACGAACAATGAACTCGAGGACAACCTTTTTCTACTTAAGGCGTCCGCTACCACGTTACCCTTGCCATGGGTATACGCTATCTCAAACTCATAGGATGCTAAGAATCCCATCCAAAATCATCACAACTGTCCATCTCTCACGCAGACCACCCTAGTCGAACTCGACATCCCCAAAATGCAAGCCCCAAAGGCCTAAACCAATATCAGACAAACACCCAAGGGATACCTCCTTCGAATTCAGACGACCTATGTGAGATGATACTAGTAAAAACGGCTAAATAATTAAGCCCTTGTCCAACTCTGGATGTCCTTGCCAGTCTCGCTCCAAAACCACCGTTTATCCCATAACTGGCTTTGCTCAACCTATTGAGCACATACGAAAACTTATTTCGCTCCTAGAAAAGACCAAGATGTCATTTACAAAGACCATCACGAACTTATTTAGGTACTCCCTAAACACCCTTCTCATCAAATTAATAAAGTATGCGGGGGCGTTCGTCAAACCAAATGGCATCACCAGCCACTCATAAAAACAACCATCTGGAGTCCTAAAGGCAGTCTTCTCTATACTATCCTCAGCCACTCTCAACTGACGAAACCCCGTGGCTAAGTCCAACTGCGAAAATACTGAGGCGCCAACTAACTGATCAAAGAGATCATCAATCCTCGGCAATGGGTGTCTATTCTTCTTTGTGAGTTTATTTAGTTCTCTTTAGCCTACACAATGTCTGAGGGATCCATCCGCCTTCGTGGCAAAAACTACTGGAGCACCCCACTCCGATATACTTCGTCTTATGAACCCCTTCTCAAGCAAATCGCCTACTTGCTTATGGAGTTCCCTCCTCTCACGAGGAGCCATGTGGCACACTGGCCAAGATACTGGTTTGGCATTGTCTACCAGATATATTCGGAAGTCAATCTCCCGCTCCGGAGGTAAGCCCTTCACCTCCTTAAACGCATCCGAGTATTCCCGGACCACTCTAACAGATCGCAAACTCTCGACCGACGTGTCAAGCGATTCTAGATAACTTAGCATAACAGATTCCATGGGATTACAAGAGATCTCGAGAGTGTTACCCAAGCGGGTCATAAGCCTAACAACTCTCCCTTCAAAATCAAGAACGGCACCCCTACTGGATAACCAGTCCATGCCCAAAACTAACCCATAGCCCGTGAAGCCCAAAAAGCATCACATCTAAACTCAACGCTAAGTATAGAAACTTTCAAACCCAAACACATCATGGAGCCCCAATTGGGTTTGAAACAACTAAGGGATCATCTACTAAACTGGTGTCTAAGTGCAGTGACTCAACTAACAATGATGAGATAAACGAACTCGATGCGTCAGAATCAAATAAAGTTCGAACCGGATAATAAAGAAATCCAAATTCCAACCTAGACGGTCCTATCCCCATCTGGTACACTAGCCGTGAGGGAATACAACTACCCTCCAGGAGATTCCGTACCTTGCCCTTGCCTCTTTGGACAATCCTAATAAGGTGTCCTATTCCTCCCAAAAGGATAACTACTAGCCTTCTTCTTCCCATTCTCCACTCGCAACCTCCCACCAATGAGGTTTCATCCTTCATTAACCAAACAACTATTTGAGCCTTCCTCCCATCGTCTATCCAATAGGTACCTACCAGTCCTCCTCCTTCTTGAACCAACTTCTAATCCGACTAATGTCTAAGTCCCTTGAAGTGGTTTTCCATTCTTATCTATCTTAGAAAGATCATCTATACGTGGAGGGGAAACTCAAAACGAGAGAGGAAGAGATTCAAAACGGAGAATTTGAAAGATATAGATATGGCTATTGGGGATTATGCTTTTCTTTCAAAAACTTTTCTCTTAAAAGACATGTTTTTGAAAATACTCCTTTCAATAATATTCTTAGAAAATAGTTTTTCTAAAAATTTATCTGTTCTGGTAACCTTAAGCTCTGATACCACGTGTAACACCCCACACCCGCTACGGTCACTCACTAAGGGAATGCCATAACATCGGTGGAGTATTTTAAGTGAATATAGAACAGAAAAATTACAACAAGACAGATATAAGTAATACTTGAGAATTTAAAACATCATTTCATTGCAGCGGAAAGTAAAACATGTTTGGTTACACCAAAACCATAAACAAGAGTCAAGTACATAATATCCATCCTGATAAAACAAAAGTACATAATCCCACTACATAACTTAATAGCCATAATAGAAAAGATAAACTGAGCTTTACATCCACGGTCCAAGCTCCAAAAGATAGATAAAGCAGTCTGATCAAAGCCCACTAGTGCTAGGCCCACTCTAATAACCTGAGGGTTGGGAAAAAGATAAAAACAACGGGGTCAGACATAAGTCTGAGCGAGTCCTATAACTTTAACAATACAATCATTAAAGTAACCAGAGTAAGACATGAGCTTGATATATGGTAACGTCTGGGGATAAATGGCTACACTAAGCAGCCAACTAGACTTAGGATGAACTAAGATAACCGTAAAGATGCATTTACCCACCCAAGGATAATTACTACACTGCACCACCCCAGATCTACCCACCCAAGGGTAATTCCTACACTGCACCACACTAGTTCTACCCACCCAAGGGTAATTCCTACTTAAGGTTGATCCCACTAAGTGTACTTAGTAATTTTTAATAGTAGTTTCGTGTACCCCTAGCTGACTACATAGGTGCCGTCTGCCCCTATCTCCACTAGGTGTACCCACTACTCCCCAAGCGATCGGCTCCCTAACGTAGATACCCGTGCTGGCCCCACAGTGGGGTGTATCATTCCCCAAAGTGGCAACCTGATAATATCAACGGTGCACGGCTTATACCTACACGATGCAACAACGTCTTACTTACCAGCCCGGGTCCACACACGCATATGAAACCCGTTGGACTTGCGTTGCCACCGCTACCCCGTTTTGGCCTCTTATAGTCAAGCCCAGTACGCGTGTCCCGTCCTCGACATGGGTCGAGCCCAATAAGATACATATGGGTTACTGGTTGAAATGGGCCCCCACAAGCTACTACTTAAGCTTGTCATTTTATCTAGTGCATCCCACTTAACCCCTTTTTATAATCATGCCCACTTACATGTTAAGGTTTGGTTAAGTCATCTAATCATATTTCAATTGCCACTCAAGGCCCCCACAAGCTACTACTTAAGCTTGTCATTTAATCATATTTCAATTGCCACTTAAGGCCCCCACAAGCTACTACTTAAGCTTGTCATTTAATCATATTTCAATTGCCACTTAAGGCACCCACTAGATTTCCACATGCCACCCAAGGCACTTACTTAACCCTTTAATCATGTTTAATTACATGTTCCACTCCGGTTAAGTATTCTAATCGTATTTTCTATTGCCACCCAAGGCAACCCACTAGTTTCCTCATGCCACCCAAGGCACCCCCACTAGTTACTACATGCCACCCAAGGCACCCACTTAACCCCTCATGCCTCACTACATGCTAATTTGGTTAAGTGTTTCTTAATTAATTAAGATCGTAACCTTTGTAAAGATCTCTCACATTAGACTGTCTTTTATGGCAGCTGGATATGCCGGTTGGTTCCGGGCAGCCTTACACCATAACAGAGTCTAACCTCGTGTCTTTACACTTGTCACGTATTTAGTTTATGACCAAGACCTCTCACATTGGGCCAATCATTTGTAGCCGCTGGATTTGCCGGTCGGTTCCGGGCAGTCTTATGCTACAAAAGGGTCCAACCTCGTGTCTTAGTCGATTAATTACACCTAATTAATCACCCCCATAATTTGTATTAATTGTCCCTAATTAATTACAAATATTTAAGAATATGGGTAGACCTAACTCAATAGGTAAATTCCCAATTCCATAATATGGGTAGACCTAACTTAATAGGTAAATTCCCAATTATGTCCATTCACTTTATGTTATGCTTAAGCATACCCATTTCACACCATTTTATTAACATGCATATTAACCCCATCGTTCCCCACGTAATTCGTTCTCATAACATGACATAATAAAGGGAAGATTCATCACAAATGCCATGGGTTTAACCAATCATAGCATATAACTTTATCATGGGTTTAAAAGGTGTCTACTTGCATATATGAGCATACATTAAACCCAACTAGCATTTAACCCAAACTTGCATGAAGCACATATGTCACAAAGGGGGTAACTTGCATATGATTCTTATGTCATACAAAGGTGTGAACTTGCATAGCATGTCACATGTTAACTTGCATATAACCAAACACATAACTTGCATAACATGTTACATATGAACTTGCATATAATCATGCACATAACTTGCATATAACCAAACACATAACTTGCATAACATGTTACATATGAACTTGCATATAATCATGCACATAACTTGCATATAACCAAACACATAACTTGCATAGCATGTTACATATGAACTTGCATATAATCATGCACATAACTTGCATATAACCAAACACATAACTTGCATAACATGTTACATATGAACTTGCATATAATCATGCACATAACTTGCATTACATGTTACATATGAACTTGCATATAATCTCACATATAGCTTGCATAACATGTTACATATGAACTTGCATATAATCTCACATATAGCTTGCATAACATGTTACATATGAATCAATGTTCAACATAGGGTTTTGCATAATGAGCATCATAAAACATAGCATTATACTTGCATAACATATAGCATAAAACTCGCAAAACACACAACATACACTATACTAAACTTGCATAAACACATTGATCCACAAACATAGCCATATCTTATCATATCCTATCATAATCAATTTAACAATTGATTATTAAGGCTATAGAAACTCACCACTAAACTCCAATAAGCAAACCCTTGCCAAAAATCACCCAAAAAATCTAGCCTTGAAAATAAAGCTTGCAACTTGATGATGAGTGCAAGCTAATGATCACTCATACAACTTAAAAATGCTTGTATGAACATGAAAGCCTTCATAGAAATAGTTTAGAAAGAGGATGGAGGCTAGGGTTTTGAGTGGAGGCCATGATCATAGAAAATTTTGGCATAGTTTAGTTAGAGGATAGGATTATGATCATTTAGGGCTAGCTTAGGGTCTTATTTATAGGATTAGGGTGTGTTTTAGACCCTTAGATTAACCCTAGGTTAGTTTATGTCCGTCAGATTTCGTTCCAAGCCCTCCAACCCAGCCCAAAACTCAACCAGGTGCACCCAGGCCAGAATCAGCCGACAGGGCAAGTCGACAGCCCTGTCGACTGCCAAGTCGACAGGCATGTCGACAGGCAAGTCGACAGCCCTGTCGACAGCCAAGTCGACTTGGCTGGGCGGGAGTTTTCCCGCCTGGCCCCCATTTCTGCATGTTTCGAAATTCAAATTTCCCGAAAACTTCTTTGGGCCTTAACCGGGTCATACGGACTCCGATTCGCAAAATTTCGGACTCTATTTTGCGTATTTTTCCGAGACGAACAAAATGACGTAACCCGTTTCCCCTGATTCTCACATCTGAGATTATTAATTCTGTAATTAGTGAATATCAGTGTTAACTGAAATTCGGGGTGTTACAAAGGTGGAAGATCTATTTGGTATTTTCGAAGTAGAAGATGGAAGGAAGGTCCAATTAGCTGCTTGGTTAATGAAAGACGAAGCCTCGTTTTGGTGGGAGGTCACGAACGGAGAGCGTCCGGTGGAGACATGGATGGATTTCGAGTGTAGGTTCGAAATGAAGTTTCTCTCACGAGTAGAAGAGAATTTATATATGGAATGATTCTTGGCGTTGAAGCAAGGGAATTTATAAGTAAAGGAGTACGTCAACAAGTTCAATCAGTTGGCGAGATTTGGCTTGGAATTGGTAAACACACCTGAGAAGAAGGCCCTGAGGTTTGTTAAAGGTTTGAATGAGCCGCTACATAGGTTGGCGATGACCCACATTTCGATGGGGGCTACCTTTGAGAAACTGGTTGATATGGCGCTTATGCATGAGGAAGAGAAAGGTGAGAATGCTAATAAGGCACTAGAGAAGAAAGGAGACCAGAAGAAGCCACAATAGCAAAACAAGAAAGGCGAGAAGAACAATAATGGCAAAGGAAAGAAGAAGTGCTTTAATTTTGGGACACCAGGCCATCTGAGCAAAGAATGTAGGAAAAAAAAGACTGGTTGTTTCCACTGTGGATAGGCAGGTCATCTAGTTAAGGACTGCCCAAGGAAACAGGGGCAAGGGAAAAGAACTTCTGGAGGGCAGCTTCAGACTCTCATGGCACCAGGGCAGGCGAGAAGGCAGATTCAGGCTCTCATGGCACTAGGACAGGAGAGAGGTAGAAACATTTCCGTTGAAAGTTTAGTTTTTCTGTTTGATCATCCTATTCGTACTTTGTCTTACTTTGGCGCTTCACACTCGTTTGTATCTGCTTCGTTAGTTGGAACATTGCACCTAAGTACTAGTCTAGCTACGGATCCCATAGTAGTCTCAAATCCTATTGGTGGTTCGGCTCATCTTTCTATGATTTGTCGGGATTTGAGAGTGTCTATCTTGGGCGTTGGGTTTGAATGCAACGCCTTTGTTCTTGGCTTCATGGGCTACGGCTTGATTCTAGGTATGGATTGGCTAACTAGATACGGTGTCATCATAGATTGTGAAAGAAGGGTAGTTAGATTGTTGACTCGTTGTGGGAAGACCCTTGATATTTCTTGTGACCCTAGAGTTCCGGTAATGCTTAGCTACCTAGAATCCCTAGACGCATCCAATGATGATTTGAAATCTGTTCGTGTGGTCCGTGAATATAGTGACGTCTTCGATGAAGTTCGAGGTTTACCCCCGAGGCGCGAGATAGACTTTTGAATATATCTAATAAATAATGCAAAGTCAGTTGCATTACCAGTGCCCCCACATGGCTCTGAGAGAGAGAGAGGAGAACTCAGTAAGCAAGTGAAAGAATTGCTTGAGAAGGGTTCATAAGAAGAAGTATTTCGGAGTGGGGTGCTCCAGTCGTTTTTGCTACAAAAGCTGATGGTTCACTTAGATTGTACGTGGACTATAAAGAGCTGAATTTCTAACAAAGAAGAACGGGCACCCACTGCCGAGGATAGACGATTTATTCGATCAATTGGTGGGTGCTTTAGTTTTCTCGCAACTGGATTTATCTACACGGTTTCATCAGCTAAGGGTGGCTGAAGATTACATCGATAAGACTGCCTTTAGAACTCCTGACGGTTTCTTTGAGTGGCTCGTCATGCCTTTTGGTTTGACGAATGCACCTGCATACTTTATTTGACTTAACAAGTAGGGTGTTTAGGGAGTTTCTAAACAAGTTTGTGGTAGCCTTTGTAGACGATATTCTAGTTTTCTCTAAAAATGAAGAAGAGCATGCCCTACATATTAGGGAAGTCTGAAAGACCCTACGAGCGCATCGGCTAAAAGCTAAGTTCTCTAAGTGCCATTTTTGGAGAAAAGAAGTGAGGTTCTTAGGACACGTGGTCTCTAGGGAAGGGATAGCTGTGGATCCCGCCAAGGTAGTGGTAATCCAAGATTGGAAAACTCCTAAGAACGCAACAGAAGTAAGAAGCTTTTTAGGGCTGGCTGGCTATTATAGGAAGTTCATTAAGGACTTCGCGAAGATATCAGCGCCTCTCACTCGATTAACGAACAACAATTTGACATTTACTTGGGACGTTGACTGTGACGATACTTTCTAACGTCTGAATAGGGCTTTGACGACAGCTCCAGTTTTAGTTTTGCTAGACGGGAGTAAGGCATTCACTGTATATACCGATGCTTGCGGGACAGGGCTTGGCGCAGTTTTAATGCAAGAGAGAAGCATGATATGCTATGGTGGGAGACAGTTGAAAGCCCACGAGAAAAATTACCCTACCCACGACTTAGAGTTGGCGGCCATAGTTTTTGCGCTTAATTCATGGCGTCATTATTTGCTTGGCGAGAGGTTTGAGTTGTATACAGACCATAAGTCGATAAAGTACTTATTCTCTCAGAAGGAGCTAAACTTGAGGCAACAGAGATGGATGGAGTTTTTGGCATCTTACGATTTTGAGATCGCATATACCCCTGGCAAGGGTAACGTTGTAGCCGATGCCTTTAGTAGAAAAAAGTTAACTTTAAGTCTTTTGTTCGTAGAGCAGCAAAGTTTGGAGTATATATCTTCCTTTGACTTCAGACCCTCTGTTGATTATGTACCCGGATTATTGGCATCGTTAGAGGTGCAACCTACACTTTTGGGTCGAGTTGGAGAGGCACAGCGAAATGACCCACAGTTGGTTGAGATAGTTGGCAAGCTTATAGGAGGGGAGTCCTCGAGTCATCTTGATAAATATGCTATAGATAAGAGAGGTTGGCTACGTAGAGATGGAAAACTTTGCGTACCACAAGACGAGAGTTTGAAGAAGGCAATTCTTGAAGACTCACATCGCTCTAAGATGACCATACATCCTAGTGGTGATAAGATGTATAGGGATATGAAGCGAGTTTTCTTTTGGGCCGGAATGAAGAAGGACATGGCCGAGTTCGTTGCTAGATGCTTAGTGTGCCAACAAGTCAAGGCGGAGCAAAAGAAGCCTGGAGGTTTGCTCCATCCCTTAGAGATTCCGCTTTGAAAATAGGAAAGCGTTTCCATGGATTTTGTAGATGGGTTACCAAAATCAAGGAAGGTTAATACGGGGATTTGGGTATTGTAGACAGACTTACCAAAAGTGCCCATTTTATTCCCGTTAAAAGTAGAAGGACCGCCACGTGGTTAGCATCTGTTTACCTTCGAGAGATAGTTCATTTGCACGGCATACCCTCTAGCATTGTGAGCTATAGAGATCCCATTTTCACAAGCGAATTTTGGAAAAGCTTACAAGAGGCGGTTGGAACGCAATTATGCTTAAGTACCGCTTATCACCCTCAGACGGACGGCCAGACCGAGAGAGTAAATCGGGTTCTAGAAGACCTTCTGAGACTATGCATCCTAGACTTTGGAGGAACATGGGAAGAACACCTTCCACTAGTGGAGTTCGCCTATAATAATAGTTTTCAGGCTAGCATTGGCATGGCACCTTTTGAGGCTCTTTATGGACGACCGTGATGATCACCCACATGTTGGTAGGAATCCACTGATAAGGTTTTGTTTGGACCCGACATGATTAGGGAGACTTCGGAGAAGATAGACTTGATTCGACGGCGAATGAAGACGGCGCAGGACCGACAGAAGTCATATGTGGATAGGAGACGAACCGATATTGAATTCAATACTGGGGACATGGTTTTTGTTAAGGTGACACCGTTAAGAAACGTAGTCCGTTTTGGATCAGTAGGGAAGTTGGCACCGAGGTTCGTAGTACCCTTTCCAATTACGGAGAGGATTGGACAGATGGCGTATAGAGTAAAGTTACCAGAGAAGCTCAGCGGAGTTCATGACGTGTTTCACGTTTCGCATTTGCGTAAGTGTTTACGTGATACGGCGGAAGTGGTAGAGCCGAGCACGCTCGAAGAAATGGAAGTAGAGAGCAATGCCACGATCAGACAAGCTCCTACATGCATTCTCGGACCGGAGGTCAAAAAGCTTCGCAACATAGAGGTCAAGTTGGTCAAAGTGCAATGGGGAGATGATCAAAGAGACGCGACTTGGGAGACGGAAGACAAAATGCGTACGCTGTACCCTTTCCTTTTTATGGGTATGTTTTAATTTCTCCTTTTTCTACCGCTTTGTTGACACTTGTCCTATCATTTAGTATTATCTTTGCGATGACATCTTCGATCTTTAGTTAGGAAGAACCCTATGGTTGCAAACATGTCTTTGAGACATGTTATGTTTGGTGGATGCAAATGGATGCAAGTGGTTGCTAGTGGTTGCTCGTGGATGCATGTACACACATATTAGGCACTAGATCGACTCAATCACCTTCATGTTGCATATAAATGCGTGTGCATATCTAAATTAATGGATGTATAATGGTTGTGTTATCATATGGATGCTGCATTTTGATGAATGGTTGTGCACACATGTAGAAATAACATGTATCGATAGGATTCTTTTGCATACATAATGTACGCATGGCACTATCATGATTTGCATTAAGGAGGTCAACTGAATCAGTGGACCGCCTGATCTTTGCATTAGATAAGGAACATATACACATATTTTTGCATAAGTTCATATAGCATTAGAAATTTCTTTTAAGGACAATGGATGCTTGTGGATGACGGTTGAGTAGATGGATGATTGGTTGGTAGAATACATTCTTCTTAACTTAGAGATTTCGGGGACAAAATCCTTTAAGGAGGGGAGAATGTAACACCCCGTAATTTTATAACATTAAAATTCACAAATTAAAGTATACTTAATTCTTAGAAGAAGAATTAAGTGAAATGGGTTGCGCTATTATGTTCGTCTCAAAATTTTGGGTCAAGATAGACATTTGGTTTGCATAAAACGGATAACTTATGAAGAAGTTATTAAGCCTTGAAGTTTGTATGCATATGAGAGAAATATATATATATATATATATTCAAAAAAAGTTCAAAACAACGAATCGGGAGGGGGAATAGTCGAACCACACCATTTTTGGAGTCGACCCGAGCTCTGCTGGGTCGACTAGGGGTCGATCCAGGATGTTTGGCTGTCAACCCGTGGCCCGATTCGCCCTAAGGGCTGATGTGGCATCTGAGTGGTCCTGATGGTTCTGGTTATCCCTAAGTTAATCCGACGGCTCTTATTAAATTAAACTTCTATAAAAACACTCTTAAACCCCTAACCCTAATCACATTAATTCATAACAAGAGCCGCCATGTCGTCAATGGAGAACCTAGAGTAGCCGCCATACACTTTCAACCCTAAAGCAAGATAGAAGCTTGAATCAAAACCAAATCAAATCTAAATAACGATTAGTCTACATCAAAGGCGAGCAATTCAGTTTCAGAATACAGATCCCAGAAAGACAAGACTATTCTTTTTAATTGTGAGTATGATAGCTTTCACAAATTAATTAATTAATTTAATTATGATAATATATAATTGGGATTATGAGAATATGATTTTGAATCATGTGATGTAAATTATATGTATGTTTGTGGTGTTGAATCATATGTTAGTCTTATGCAAGTTGGAACATATGTTAGTTCTTATGTGAATCTTATGCAAGTTGAATCATATATCTTATGCAAGTTTGTGATGATTGGATCATATATTCATGTACGAATCTTATGCAAGTTTGGGTTGTTAAAATATATGTGAGACATGTAGATGCATATGCTAGTTTACGTGACATTAACCTTTATGTCTAGATCCATATGCAAGTTTACATCTTTATGTTTAGATCTATATCCAAGTTTACATCTTTATGTTTAGATCCATATGCAAGTTCGCACCTTTATGTTTGGATCTATAGCAGTACATAAGTTATGCATGATTATGCCCATTACCTGTGCTAGTTTTGTATCATATGCTAGTTTGAATGAAATTCATATGCAAGTTATTGGCTATGTAATCTTATCTCATGATCCTTAGATCTATTTTATGTGTTATGTGATGTTGTTTTTCTTTTTATAAGTTGGACTATTTGCGAGTCTAACATATGTCATATGAAAACGTACGAATAGCGTGGGGATGATGGGATAATATTGAATATACATAAATTGTGAATTGGCATAAAATGGCCTTAAAAGGCATATAACTAATTTGAGACATTAATTGGCATAATTGGTATTTATGGACATAATTTTAAGATACAATTATGGACATAAATAACTTTGGAATTTATTGACAAATTTGAATAGGGATATAAATCCAATTTGGGGTTAAATAAAGGTGTGTAATAATTAACCGCCTAAGACACGAGGTTAGACTCTTTTGCGGTGTAAGACTGCCCGGCTCGGCAAATCCAACAGCCACAAATGCCAGTCTAATGTGAGAGGTCAAAGGCACGAATTAAATGCGTAACAATTATAAAGACACGAGGTTAGGCTCGTTTGCGGTATAAGATTGCCCGGACCCGTCCGGCAAATCCAGCAACCGCAAATGTCAGCCTAATGTGGGAGATCTTTACAAGTTTACGGTTCTAATGAATTAAGTAACACTTAACCAGATAAATATGTGGTGGGACATGGGGGGTTAAGTGGGTGCCTTGGGTGGCATGTGAAATTAAGTGGGTGCCTTGGGTGGCATGTGAAATTTAGTGGGTGCCTTGGGTGGCATGTGAAATTAAGTGGGTGCCTTGGGTGGCATGTGGAATTAAGTGGGTGCCTTGGGTGGCATGTGAAATACGATTAGATGCATTTAACCAAGACTGAAACATGTAAGAAGACATGAATAAGAATGGGGTTAAGTGGGGAAACCTTAGTGGGGCCCAAGCATTGGTGGAAGGCTTGTGTCAAGCATGGGGGCCCTTTTCAAACCAATAACCCATTAAGTATCTTTATGAGCTCGACTCAAGTCGAGGATGGGACACGCTTACTGGATTTGATTGTAAGAGGTCAAAACATGTTAGCGGTGGCAACACAAGTCCAACGGGGTCATGTGCGTGCGTGGGCCCGGGCTGGTAGGTAAGACGTTGTTGCATAGTGTTGATATAAGCTGCGCATCTTTGGTGGTATCGGGTTGCCACTTTGGGGAGTGATACACCCCGCTGTGGGACCAACACGGGTATCTACGAGTTAGGGAGCCGATCGAATGGGGGTAGTGGGTACAACTAATGGAGATAGGGGCAGACGTCACCTATGAAGGCAGCTAGGGGTACACGAAACTACCATTATCATTATTAAGTTCTGTAGGCGGGATCAACTTTTAGGGTTGGTGGTGCAGTATAGTAATTATCATATAGTGATTAGGAACAATATTAACGCCAGAATATTCCTCTTATTTTCTTTGTCATGCCCACTTGTTTCATGGTCATATCTTATCTTACCAGTTTATGCCTTATCCTAGTTACTTTAATAATTATGTTGTTAAAGTTATTATTCTCGCCAGACTTTATGTCTGACCCCCTTGTTTTCGCCTCTTTTCTTCCTCCCCCCCAGGTTCTCAGGGTGGGACTAGTACTAGTGGAGCTTGATCTCGGATCTCTTTCTCTCTCTTCTGGAAGTGCTTGGATTGCTGAAAGTAAAGTTCAACTCATCTCTTTTATGGCTACTTGTGTTGGGGTTTATGAAGTTGTTGTAATCAAACTATTTCTCAGCTGCAATAAAAGTTGTTTTAAAATTTTCAAGTACCATTATTTATATTTGTCTTGTTATATTCTGTTCTATACACTAAATACGCTCCATGGAAGTGAATGCATTCCCTTTGTGAGTGACATTAATGGACGTGGGGTGTTACATACTACCTCCAACCCCGAACTGGTACCACGAGCCGACCCGAACCGATTGAAGAATGTATCACGAACCGATCCTACTTCGGTGGAATCTCACGAACCGTATGGGGATCATGAACCGAACCGATGACGATTGAGGCACTACGCATATCCGAACCGATTTGGATGAAGACCAAAACCCGAGATGCAAAGGTAGTCCAAATGAGAAGTTGTGACTCAAGATCCAAATGTGAACCAACGCGTTAACTTCATGAATTGGACTTTGCTGTGGGACATGTGCGAAGGGTTTATCGATGTCTATAGCTTTGACTCACCACTGAGAGACGGATTAGTGGCTATGGATCAATACAGTTGGGTTGTTATGACTCCATAGGGCAAAGTGATCATAGCAGGGCTATGAGCCAGTGTAGTGGAGTTGTTATGACTCAATGAGGGAAGAGTGGACATAACAAAGTATTAGTGGTTACAGATCAGTGCAGTGGAGCCGTCATGACTCCATGGGGCAGAGTGATCGTAACAAAGAATTGGGTGATCAAAGTGGTGGATATCGTATACTTTACGCACCGAGTGAGAGATGTGAGGATGATTGCTATGTTTGATTTTTTGCTATCACCATGACATGCACATCCCCTCCCATTATTTCCACACATGTGTTAGTGTCACCTTAGAGTATTGTATATCCTTTCTTTTCCTTCCTTTGGCAACCGACCCGTGCTTGTCGGGCATTGGAATATCGCACTTTCATTGGAAATGTCAGCTGGTGTAGGGCGGGCCGTCACACTTGGTATTAGAGCTATAGGTTGCGTAGTTAACCTAGGGAAAGACACCAGGGAGAGATAGTGCGTATATAAGAGCGTGTTTTTGTGATATTTTGGTCTTCAAAAGCTATATATATACTATTAGTATATTTTAGGATGGAGTCGCACTGCACTGGCACCACTGAAGAGATTGTTAATCGTTTTCTCTTTACAGATTGAACGATGAGCCGATATATGAGGAATACTGGTTCAGGAGCCAATAATAGGAATGCTCCTGATATGAGGACGATGTTTACTGACTTCATGAGAGAGATGCTTAGGGATGTTAAAAGGGCAGCTCCTAATGCTGCAAATGTTGGTGGTGCATCGGTGCAGGTGCCTAGGGCCGATTTCGCCAAGCTCTGTAAGGACTACACTAGTTTTGGTGGGAAGTCGTTCCACGGAACGGAATTGGCTATAAAAGTTCAGGATTGGCTTGATAGTTGTGAGTGTATCTTCGAGGATCTGGGAATCGAAGACGCGATGAAGAGGAAGCTAGCATCCTGTCAACTGCAAGGAAGAGCTAAGAATTAGTGGAATGTTATTAAGGCAGCTACCCCTGAGGATCAAGTTACTTGGGATCAGTTCAAAGCCCGATTCAGTGGTAAGTTTATCCCAGCTGCTCAGATATCAGAATTGTTTAGGATGTTCTTGGAGCTTAAGAAGAATGGTAATGCAGTCTCGGAGTATATTGCTGAGTTCGATACTTTATCGAAGTATGGATTATCCCTCATTGACACTCCCGAGAAGAAGAATGAGAAGTTCATAACAGGCTTAGACCTGTACTTGGGAGAAAGGCTCATAAACCTTATTGATGAGACTTTTGAATCGATTGTTTGAAAAGCATTGAGATCAGAGAGCCTTTATCCTAAACCTAAGGCTGAAATTACTGTTTCATCTGCAGAGGGGCCAAAGCCGCGAGCAAGTGGTGGAGGCAAGAATAATTCTCAGAATAAAAGGAAGCAGAGTCAGAACCGAGCTAAGGATGGTTAGAAAAAGAATAAGAAAGATGTTGAGTGCTTTAGCTGTGGCAAGAAGGGCCATTATGCTAAAGAATATCGAGCAAACCCAACAGACAGAAAGTGCTTCAACTGCGGTCAAGTGGGACAACACAAGGATAAATGTCCGCAACCCCCTAAAGAGAAGCAGATTGTGAAATCATATGCTATTAATGATGTTCCTTCGTCGTCGAATGCCCCAACTGCGGCGGAGAAAGGAAAGAATGTCGTTATTCAAGGTATGCTTTCTATTCATGATGTTCCTGTTCGAGTATTGTTTGATACAAGGGCTTCCCGTTTCTTCATATCTAGTGACCTGGTAGATAGGTTGGGATTGGAACTAGAGATTGTTGATAGACCTTTAGTGGTGGCGAACCGGATTGGTGGTTCGACCAGCCTTAGTATGATTTGTCGAAATTTGGTCTTATCGAGTCATGGATGTATGTTTGTTTGTGATTGCTTTGTTTTGGGGGTTACTGGGTTTGGCATTATTTTGGGAGTCGATTGGCTCCAATGGTATGGGGGTGGTGGTAGACTATGAGGGATTTTCGGTGACTATTAGGGCGGATGATGGGCGGAGGGTACTACTTGGTAGCCTACCTAGTGATGAGGCGATGGTTAGTTTTCTAGATTCCCTCGACATTCCACAAGACGAGTTATCAGGGGTTCCCATTGCTGGCCAGTATCCGGATATCTTTGAGGTAGTGACCGGACTTCCACCACACCGAGAGATTGAGTTCCGTATTGATTTAGTGAAAGATGCCAGACCTATAGTGATGTTACTTCGTCGTATGGCACCAAGGGAGCAGAGAGAGCTCGGGGTGCAAGTAAGCGATCTTTTGAAGAAGGGATTTATCAGAAGAAGTGTCCCTGAGTGGGGAGCACTAGTTGTATTTGCTACCAAGGCAGATGGTTCCCTTCGTTTATGAGTGGACTATCGTGAGCTGAATAAAATGACTAGGAAGAATAAGTATCCTCTTCCGCGGATAGATGATTTGTTTGATCAACTGGAGGGAGCAAGGTTGTTCTCCCAATTGGACCTCACGACAAGATTTCATCAGCTCCGAGTAGCAGCTGAGAGTATTCCTAAAATGGCCTTTCGGACGCCGTCTTGATTCTATGAGTCGTTGGTCATGCCATTCGGGTTGACCAATGCACCAGCATATTTTGTGGATATTATGAATTGGGTATTCAGGGATCAATTGAATAAGTATGTTCTTGTGTTCGTAGAAAATATATTGGTTTACTCGAGGGCAGAGGAAGAACACAAGGAACATTTGAGAGCAGTGACGGAGGTGTTGAGAAAACACCAATTGAAAGCAAAGTTTTCTAAGTGTCACTTCTGGAGGAGGGAAGTGAGATTCTTGGGCCATGTTGTTTCAGATAATGGTATTGCCGTGGATCCTACGAAGGTGGCTACTATATAAGATTGGTCTACGCCCAAGAATACAACAGACGTAAGAAGTTTCTTGGGATTAGCTGGATATTATTGTAAGTTTATCCAAGACTTCTCCAAGATAGCGGCACCGTTAACTCAGTTGACCAAGAAGAACCAAGCTTTCATTTGGGACAAAAGGTGTGAAAATGCATTTAAGAGCCTAAAGGAAAAGTTGACGTGTGCACCGGTGTTAGTCATTCCTAAAGGGAATGAAGAGATGACAATATACACGGATGCATGTGATATCGGACTAGGTGCTGTATTGATGCAAGGAGGTAGGGTTATAGCTTATGCTAGTCGGCAACTGAAACCGCATGAGAAAAGATATCCTACCTTTGACTTGGAATTGCCAGCAATCGTATTCGCGTTGAAGATGTGGAGACATTATCTCTTGGGAGAAAGATTCGAGTTGTTTACCGATCATAAGTCATTAACGTATCTCTTCTCTCAGAAGAATCTAAATTTCTGACAGCAAAGATGGTTAGAATTCTTGGCTTCCTATGATTATGATATCGCATATGCACCAGGAAAGGGCAATGCGGTAGCTGATGCATTGAGTAGAAGACATGCCAGTTTAGGGGCTATGTTTCTTGAGTGGAAGCAACTGGAGTATATCGCTGGATATGATTTCAGACCAAAGTGCGAACTGGATCCAGAAATGTTAGCAAGTTTGACGATCAGACCTACTTTGATTGAGCGGATTGGTTCCAGTCAGAGGGACGATCCTAACCTATTAGAAATCATCTTCAAGTTAGAAATGAGTATCGACGGTGAGGAGATGAACAAGTATGGGCTTGATCGAGAAGGATGGCTTCGAAAGAATGGTAGACTGGTTGTACCCAATGTCAATGGATTGAGAGATGAAGTGCTTAGAGAATGTCATCACTCAAAATTGACTATACATCCCGGTGGTAACAAAATGTATCGAGACATGAAGCATACCTACTATTGGGAAGGGATGAAAAGAGACGTTGGGAAGTTTATATCCAAATGCACGAACTGTCAGCTAGTTAAAGCCAAGCAAAAAAAACCTAGTGGTTTGTTGCAACCATTAGAAATTCCATAATGGAAATGGGAACAAGTCTCAATGGATTTCATTGATGGGTTACCAAGGACTAGATCGGGCCATGATAACATTTGGGTGATTGTGGACCGATTGACCAAGAGTGCAAGGCTTATACCCGTCAAGTCGAATAGAACAATAGCTAAGTTAGCAGAACTGTATATGAAGTGGGTAGTGAGATTTCATGGAATACCCAAAGGCATTGTGAGCGACCGAGATCCGTTGTTTACTAGTGGATTTTGGAAGAGCTTACAAGAGGCTTTAGGATCAGAATTACATCTCAGTACCGTGTACCATCCTCAAACCGACGGTCAGACAAAGAGGGTGAATCGTATATTGGAGGATATCTTGAGAGCTTGTATATTGGATTTTGGAGGGTCTTGGGATGACCATTTGCATCTAGTGGAGTTCGCATATAATCATAGTTATCAATCCAGTATTGGTATGGCTCCATTTGAAGCTTTGTACGGAAGACCACGCAACTCACCATCATGTTGGTTGGAAACCGGTGAGAAATTCGTGCTTGGGCCAGATGCAATAAGAGAAATTTCAGACAAGATCAAGGTTATCCAACAGCGAATGAAGGCTGCTCAAGATAGGCAGAAGAGTTATGCTGATAAGAGGCGAAGAGATTTAAAATTCTCCGGTGGCGACTTGGTGTTTGTTAAGATTTCTTTATTAAAGAGCGTGATTCGATTTGGTAGGGTAGGCAAGTTAAGACCAAGATTTTTTGGTCCATTCCCAGTGCTCGAACAAGTTGGGAATTTAGCATATAAAGTTGAATTACCTGACAAGATGGCGGGAGTTCACAATGTATTTCATGTTTCCGAATTGAGGAAGTTTGTGCACGACCCCAATATGATTATTTCACCAGACCAGTTAGATGACATCGAAATAGAACCCGAGGCGGTTGGGAACCTCAAGCCGATCCGTATTGTCGAGAGCGATACGAAGCAACTTCGAAGGAAGGCGGTGAAACTGGTCAACGTTCAATGGGGCGAGAATGAGAGTGACTGTACTTGGGAAACAGAGGAGAGTATAAGGGAATCGCATCCAAAACTCTTTACCTGGTAAGATTTTAATTGTGACAGTTTCTTCCCTTGTTCGTAAACCGCATTCTAGGGTAGGCTTCTTGTGTATGTTTGATTGTTTATGAATGACTGATAGGCATGCAGAACACCTCTGTATGTTTTTGGTTAAGGAATTTCGGGGGCGAAATTTCTTAAGGGGGGAGAGTGTAACGACCCGCATTCTACGTATCGAAGGATCGTAGAATATTTATTTCATTTACATATGAAGTCGTATGGTCGTGCAACTTTGGGGAACGACTATTGGGGCCATTTCCAATGTTCACGATTTTTGACGATTTTTAAATGGCCGTTTTGCCCCTAGCGAATCTTGTTTTGTCCATAACTTTTGATTAGTAAGGAGTTTTGACCTGAAACTCCATTGGGTTCGGATGATGGTTTAGCTTTCCGTAGAGTGGTCACATTAGCCAAACGGACTTACCGTTTGGGAGATATGGCTGAAATAAGGTTTAGAAGGTGAAAAACAGCTTAACCGGGCCTAATTTGGGTGATTAACAACTAGGCCCATAACCCATTTCGTGATTAGGGTAATGGGGAGGCTGAAATCAGTTAGGAAACGATTTTATTTCATTTTTTTAGTTGTCTAAAACATTTCTTTAACCCTAACAAGGCCTCCACCTTCTAAAATCATCCCAAATCACCTTCTAATCACTAATTAAGAAGATCTACATCAAATCAAGGAAAATCAACACCAAATCAGAGTTGGAGCTGCTGCTTTGCATAGGAAAACGCCCTAAAATAGTAGAGTTTTAGATCTAAAGTTTTATTTGTGGCTAAGGTGAGTGATTTGCATTATTTTTCACTAATTACATCTAATTAGGGGTGATTAGTGATAATTAGCGAAATTATGGCTCAGAAAAATCTGGAAAAATTTGTAAAATTCTAAAATATTATTTTAGGGTTCTGATAAAAATTTGGGTTAATTTGGAGTAAGTTTGCTAATACTATCATTAGTTATAGTTAAACATGATTAAGGGGAAAACATGGGTTTTGGGTATGTTTAATCCATATAAACATGTTAAATTGTTGTTTTGGTGTTTATGGTAAATTATACATGTTGCTATTACTGTTTGGAATGCCTTATGATTGCTTAGCAAAGTTAGAATGGTCGAAAACGCCTCGTATGGCGTAAAATAACCGCTGGAAAAGTTGTAGTTATTGAGCAGGGACCGGATCGGACCCCCGGACTCACTCGTGGATTATGTATCACGCACCACATTCGAAGGCTCCGAACCGATCTGCTTTTGGAACACCCAAACTATTCATGTCTGTAGCTCTTCAACCCAATCCGCTCACACTTGGAGACCACGACCCGGAGCTATCACGAACCTCCTACTTCGATCAGATGCACCACGAACCGATGCCTGGAGGAGCCACCAACCAATGGAAGGACACGACCCGAATGGGGGTACTACCTCCAACCATGAACCAGTGCCACGAGCCGACCCGAACCGATTGAAGAATGTGTCATGAACCGATCCGACTTGGTGGAATCTCACGAACCGTATGGGGATCATGAACCGAACCGATGACGATTGAGGCACTATGCATATCCGAATCGATCCGGATGAAGACCAAAACCCGAGATGCAAAGGTAGTCCAAATGAGAAGTTGTGACTCAGGTTCCAAATGGGAACTAACGCATTAACTTCATGAATTGGACTTTGTTGCGGGACGTGTGCAAAGGGGTTATCGATGTCTATAGCTTTGACTCACCACTGAGTGACAGATTAGTGGCTATGCATCAGTGCAGTGGGGTTGTTATGACTCCATGGGGTAAAGTGATCATAGCAGGGCTATGAGCCAGTGCAGTGGAGTGGTTATGACTCCATGGGACAGAGTGGACGTAACAAAGTATTAATGGTTACGGATCAGTGCAGTGGAGCCGTCATGACTCCATGGGGCAGAGTGATCGTAACAAAGAATTGGATGATCAAAGTGGTGGATATCGTATACTTTACGCACTGAGTGAGAGATAAGAGGATGATTGTTATGTTTGATGTTTGCTATCACCATGACATTCACACCCCCTCCCCATTATTTCCACACCATGTGTTAGTATCATCATAGAGTATTGTACATCCTGTTGTGCTAACTCTTTGGTTGCAGTTCCAGGTTCAGGTATGGTTATGTATACCTGTTATTGTTCTGTTTTTGCTGCTTATCGCTCATACTAGACTTTTGTATGACCCATAGTTTTATGTCTCTTCTTATTACTCTGGGTGCTCTTAAACGAGCAGACTAGAGACAGGTCAGGTGATTATGCACGAGTAGCTGTACCGGAGACGAGCAGGAGGCTTCCGCGTATGATATATATAAATATTCTCCCTGTGTTGTTGCTGGTCACTACTTTGGGCATTAGTAGTGTACCTCTTTCTTTTGCTTTAGATACAGTATTTCAAAGTTGTAATAATGTTGATCTGGACCGTAAGCTGTATTTGAATTTTCCGCTGCTATGATGGTTTAGTTTTTAGCTTATGCATTATCTCGCCTGTTTTATGTCAAAGTTATGTTATTATTATATTTTATTCCATGCGCTGTGAGACATTCTACAGGTTCCTTGTTAGTTCAAATTCCTTTCTTTTCCTTCTTTTGGCGACCGACCCGTGCTAGTCGGGCATTGGCACAGTGCACTTTCATTGGAAATGTCGGCTGGTGCGGTGCAGGCCCCAGAGTCTACGATACACCAACCAGAGCAGACATGCATGTATCTAGACTTTCCCATGTGCGTATCGTCAATCGTACTCAATGTATTAACCGCACATATCCTATACTGTGCACTGAGTTCCGTGGCAGGATTGTACAAGAAACATGAAACTCGGTTGGGATCTTTTCCATATCTATATAGGCCCGCCTTTAAGGGCCTCAAAATACAGATATTCTGTGGAGTCTGTTTTTCATTGTGGCTATGGCCCCACCTCGACCCATCCCTCAACTAGTAAAGACTACAAGAGCTAAGCAACTTTCCCCTAACGAGCAATCTAAACATCCAGTTGGCATCTCCCCTCAACCACCGTGCCTCGATAGTGAAAAGTTGATGGCGTCTTGGGTTTAGATCTAGTCTTTTCGCATCCCACCGGCTGCCAATGACGGGTACTCGACGATCTACTATCCTTGTTTGGTCCTGACCCGCCTCCCGTTGAGGCGATCACCAAATCACCCTAGTGTATTCTCGTCATAGCATTCTGACTACAAAGATAATTTTGCAGTCAAGGCATACTCACCAGATAGTAATGCGCAAACCCAACCTCTGCGAGCACAGCCTAAACATCTGCTACCGCATAGAGGACTACCAGGAGAACCTTACGCATCTCAGGAAGCCGCGTGCTTCCCCTTCTAGTCCTTCGGAGCTAAAATAATAATCAGATGGGCGTGCGCTCCACTCATGCCTCATGACACTGCGATGGTCTACCCCGTTTGCTTATTCACCTTAAAATGTGTGTACTGGTCCAAGCGCCTTATTTTAATATGTTATTAGACCCTATGTCTAAACATTCAATTATGCGCTTGCTCAACCTCATCAGGTTTCCTTTTAACTTGGTTATTTCAAATCATACTAAATTCTTATTCAAGTTACCAAGTTCTTCCCGAGCTCCTTATATCTCTAAGGAATGGACCCTCTTGCTTATTAATTTTGGTTAAAAGACTTAATCCTTTTACGTTTATTAGTAAGCCCATAACATGTCATTCTCTAGATTGTAATCCAAGGTCTGTAATCTACAATCTCTTTATATTATTCGTGGTCCAATAACACGTTATACTTAATATGTAAGTAAGTATATCTCAATTCACATGTTTATTGTTTAACACGTCACTTATTATTTGTGATTAGATATAACTTACTTCATTTCATAAGTTTGCTTCATTATTTCTTATTTAATCATAATTTCATCTTACACAGTCACTACAACTTATCGTTGTTTGCTTATTAACTTAGTTCTCTTAACTAAGGTTTACTAATAAGTTTCCTTTCCATTAATATAACTTATGTTGTCCTTATCAGTAGATTTCAGATTTTTGTTCTTATAAATATCTTAATTTATAAATAAGTACAACTTATCTCATTACATAAGTTATTCCATTTTCTTTCTCGTTTATTATAACCTAAGTTATAATTTCCACTTGTCCCTAGGACAAGCCTACCTAATATATAATCATTCTCATTAGTATAATTAATTATAATGGGTTATTATCGTTCCCTGTTCATCCTTATCCTTTTTATTATTGTAACTTTCACTCAATTTGCCGGTCGGTTTCGGGCAGACTTCTCCCACAAGTTGAATTTAATCTCGTGTCTAAGTGCGATTTCAGTTTCCTGTTTACTATAAGTTTAGGCATATTCATACTTTCTAAATTTTTCTGTATTCTATTCTTACATGTCACACTTAATCTCCTATTAAGTCCGTTATTTGATTATCATGTCGCATGTAATTAATTCCATTCTAAAATAATAACATGTACTATCAATCATGTAATTATTCTAATCTAACAATTTCACATGTAATTGTCTCAATTCTTACAGTTGAGGTTTCCGGCACAGAATATGCTACAGATTATTCCAATTTCACTGTAATTTAACTTACAGTATCCAATTAACAAGTTATTAAAACATGAAAATATGCGACAGTAATTGTTTCACATATTTTAATAGGTTTATAATTTTCAACATATTAACATTATGTCAGATTTACATTGCATATTAATGTGGAATGTCAAACGATAATATACCATTATCAAAAATGATATAACTTAAATTCACTCACCTAATTTTGTTATTAAAATCCTGAATCTTTTCCAGATCTAGCATTCGATGTTTCTCCTAACTGAATCTAGAACCTAAACAACCATGGATCCACAATTCTTAACTAAAAGAAGAAAGGAAGAAAGAAGAGAAATTCAAATAGACCAGATCTAAGAAATTACCTTACTTCGAATATTATTCTGAACACCTTCTTTATAAATATTCATTCTTTTCCTCCATATCTTGAATGAGAATTTTCCTAAACTAATTATTCTATTTTTCTGAAGAGATTTGAGGAGGGGGGAGAATGGCAGAGAATAGACGTCGTCTCAGAAATATGAGATATAGGCTAGGCTCTATATTCTTATTTATAGGTGTTCAGCAATGAATTTGGACCAGAAAACAGTCCACGTTCATGCACAAGAATCTGTCCAGATCGAGGGGGGTCGACCCATGGGTCGACACCTCCTTATAGGGTTGATCCAGGGGTTGACACCAAAGGGCAGGAGTCGACCCCTAACGTGTATTTTTCCCGCCCCTCGTTCCCGCTTAACTAAATTTGATTTTCTGATTTATTTATTTGCTTATATATATGTATATGAGCCTTATATGTATACACTACGCCATAGATGGGCTATCACAACGAAAATCCATGGTGTTGCTAGCTACAATGTTGCCATTGCTATGCTATTTTTTGTCTATTGCAACGCATGCTTCAATGTGTTAACATATATATCAAATTATGTTGCAGTTGGTATAGATGTAATATAAATAAAAAAGTTAAAAAAAAATACACCTCAGTGATCCGCATCCTTAGTTAAAACAGAATCTCAACCATCCATCCATTGTATGATCCGCATCCTTGGTTTCCCGCTAACATTTTCATTAATGCGCTTCTTTTCATTTCGTTCCCCCCAAATCACCAATTCTAGATCTGGATTTAGGGTTCTTTGGAGATTCAAAATGGAGCTGATTGCTTTCAATTACAGGCAAATTTTTTTAATGGCAAAACGAAGTTTAATGTTTTTGTCTGACTAATTGGTATGAAATTCCACCGACAGTTAAGTTTTCCAGGTTTCTTCTTCGTATTTGTTTGTCTCATTTGGGTTTCGGATTTCCCATGTTCAGTCCACTTTGTCTTACTAATTGGTATGAAATTCCATCGACTAATTGTATGAAACCCATGTTCTGTGTTCTGATTGTAATTAAATTTTGTTTATCTGATTTGGGTTTCAGATTTTCAATTAGAGTTAGAGTTCTGTGTGCAATGAATCGCCCAAACATCATTAGAGTGAGAGTTCTGTGCTAAATAGATACTTAATTCTGGAGGTATCACTAATTGATAGATACTTAATTCTGATTTGGGTTTCAGATTTGGGTTTTTTTGTCTGACTAATTGATAGGTTTAGTTTGGTTAACCATTGCTTAGTTTCTTACTGTCTTCGTAGGTTGAAAGATACATATTGATTGCTTCTGGAGGTATCACTATATTGAAAATATATTTTTCAAATAGCTTGGTTTTGTTCTGAATAACTAGTAATGGTTAAAAGATGAGTATAGTTGGTCCTCACTTATGCAGTAATTCCAGTCGTTATGCAAAATAATTACTAGAATACATGAAAGTTGGTCCTCACTCGTTATTTAATAGAACAGTGATATGCTAGATGTAAGGGTAAGAACATTATAAGACCATATTTATTCATTTACTGGCACTAGAATTTAGTCGTACCCACTTCATTACTATGCAACAGAGTCCAGTTTGGATGTAGTGGAGGTTGTAGCCTTGCTATTTTCTCCATACTTAATTTGTTTTCCCCAAACTCAGTACAGTAAGCTTATGTATATGTTAAAGCATGAATGATTGATTAACTCTTGCGATTAAATCTTGTTCTATTGCGATTAAATCTTGTTTCAGTTCTGGTCTTAGATCGATGTTTCTCGACCCTGGTCTGTTGTGATTTGTAATAGGAAATATATGATTGAATATGCATGTTTTCTCTACTTTTCTATATATTATGTGAAAATATGTAAACTGGGTTAAGGTAGAGTACACAATGTGAGTGGCATGAGCAGAGACTTAAAATTTAAGGTAGTCATGAGTTTTAATGTTAGCAGGAAATGTTTTAAACTGTCTTTTTTGGTAGGGAAAAGATGGAATGTTTCTGTTTGTGATTGTGTTCATTTCCATCTTACATTATCTAAGTAACTCATACGATTGTACAGATTGAACAGATTGAACAAAGGCTGAAATATGTTGTTTGAAAAGCCGCAGATATAAGAAAAGCATTAAAAGAAGGGGATGTCTGAAATCTGGACTTCTTGGTGGCGAGAAGGAGCTACCAGCAACATCAAGCTCTCCAGAAACCAGATGTATGTTTTTGATTTGGACTAAAATTTAAGGTAGTCATGAGTTTTACTAGAAACTATATCTCCTTATTACTGGCTATTTTGTAAGTAAGAGTTACCTGCAACTAAAGTGCATTCTTTCTTTAGATTTGGGCTCCGAAGGTTTTGGTGATCTTCTTGCTTGCATTAGGAGCACAAATATGCCTCTTCAGAATATTCATTTTGTGGTAAATTTCGTGTACTTCGGTAGTGTTCGGAAACGCAAGCTCTTAGGCTTGCTGTTCGGAACAGCAAGCGGTTTCTGTTCCGAAACAACAAGCTTAAGTGCTTGCTATTCAGAACAGCAAGCCTAAGAGCTTGCTGTTCGGAACAGTAAGCGCTTTCTGTTCCGAAACAGCAAGCTCTTAGGCTTGCTGTTCCGAACCGCAAGCTCTTAAGCTTGCTGTTTCGGAACAGAAAGCGCTTGCTTTAGATGTGGGATTAGAGAGCAGTTTTGGAGTTAGTTATGGTCTTTGTGGGTGGATTTTTAATGTGTTAGTTGTGTGGGGTTTGATTTAGATGTGGGATTATATTAATTGCACAGGGATGTAGGTATGAAAGATTCCTTAAGAAGACCGCTTGGGTTTTATTTACCAAGAAGGAAACTGAATATATGCTTCGTCAAAGGCAAAAAATGGGAGCTCATGATTTTGAATTGCTGACAATTATTGGGAGGGGGGCATTTGGAGAGGTATATATCTTACCTTATATATTTCAACATAACAAAGAATACAATATTTTTCACCTTTGCTTATATTCATTATGTTTTTATATTACGCAATCAAGTATACACTGTGCACCTACATTCAAGGTAAACTTGTCTATTTTGTAGTCAAATTTTGTTGAGAAACTAATGTAACATCTATCAACAGTTAAGCCTAGAAAGGGAGAATGTTTGTGTGACCAACTGAAGCGCATGGGACTAAATGATGACAATGAAAATCATCCACTATTCAGTAATACTAAACGAACTCTAGAGACACTTTGCAACAAAGATGATAATATTATTGACCACTACTTAACATGTTTTTTTTGTTTCTAAAAAGGTTTGTTTTCAGATATCTGCTTAAGGAGAAAACTAATGGTCCTAAAGGCAACATTTTTTGTATGAATTTGCTGAACGATCATTAGATGCACCAGTCAACGTAAAAATGAAAGAGTGTATTGCACATGTAATGTATATTACTAGAATTAGTGCTCTCTCTTCTCTGATGATTCTTTTATTTTAAAAAAATGAAATAAAATAAGGAAGAACCTATTGATTACAATTAACTAGGCCCATAAGTATATATGCAAGTTTTCTAGTATTGTATTAAATCTTGCTCGGTTTTTATTTTTCATACCTTTAGGAGTTGAGTTTTGGGTCTTAAATGGAAGTTCAGGTGTACTAGAGAAGCTAGAGAAGTTGCGGATACTTTGCGAGCGAATCATCAAAAGGGTAAATGTATGATAGTGGATATAAACATTTTCGTGTACTTTTTCTTGCTTATGATTGTATGTGTGAGTCTGTATATGAGTGAATCGAGTGACAATGTAGGTAGGAATGTATGTATATATGAATGATTGTGTAATATACGAGTGAATGTATGATAGTGGAGTGAAAAAATTGTACCATTTGAAATATTGAAATAAATTATTTATTTGAATAAAATAATGTGTTATAATAATATTTATTATAATATTATAAAATCTTTTATTAATAGCAGTTGAGGTGTAATTACTTTTAGCAGTTTCAAAACAAATTTTAACAACTGCTAGAAACAGTTGTAAAAAAGGTTGACTTTGTTATAATTGCCAGCTGTAACAAACATATTACAACTATTTTTTGCAGTTGTGAAAGGGTATTTTTTGTTGTAATGGTACCTGCAGCAACACCTGTACCGATGTTACCATAAGGTCGCAAAAGTGTTGCCTTTGACTCTAAGGCAACGCGGCAAAAGGCAACCCCGAAAAAGTGTTGCCACAGATCATTTTTTGCCTACAGCAACACTATTTTGCACCTATTGCGTCACTTCTCTGGGGTTGCCGTAGGCCATCTATGGCGTAGTGATATAAACTTCTAATGCTCATAACTTCTTTATACGTTATCAGTTTTACGCAAATTTGGGGTCCGTCTGAACTAGAATTCTGAGGCGAATGCTACGGTGATGCCAGTTCTGCTTAATTCTAAATATTTAATTAAGTTATCCTAGTTTTGTTATCTTTAACTAAAATGCGAGGTGTTACATATTTAGACGAATGGGGATATGAGGGAAACTAGTTGAAGAAGAATAAAAATGGATGCTGTCGCCATTTTTGTTCGTAGACACAATGTCTCAACTATTTAATTTTAAATAGACCAATTATCTAAATAACCTGATGTATAAAAAATTGGTTGTTGCAAATATCATAAGGAATGCTCAGAGCAGCTGAAATTCTCAACCAAAGGCCAAAGTCAATTGTAGAAACATTTAGAGTTTGAATAGAGAAAACTAAAGCTAAGCCTTATAAGTCGTTCATATCTGTACCAACTAGAGTCAGGTCGATCCCACGAAGAAATTGCAAAGGGCATATTGGAAATAAGCTAATGGTTAGCAGGGCAACCAAGAAAGGATGATATTGGAGCTAGAAATATTGATCTTATTACAAGTGCACGCCAATATAGGTTAGAACTAGAGGCTCATTTTAGGAAAATGGGAAAGAACAAAGTTATGGGTCAAATACTCTCATTATACAACAATGAATGAATAACCGAAATGATTATAAGGATAGTGATAGTTGGACTTCAAAGGCAAAAGTTTTACAGAAATAAATGGAAATCTAATTCTAATTTAACATTTGGTATGTAAAAAATCCACCTATTTCAAGTTGTCGATGTTTGAATTATACAAGAAGTGGACATATTTTTTCATTTTTCTAATCTAGTACATCCATTATCTAAGTCTTATATGCCTCTCAAAAGGTAATATGGTGACGCTTCCCATTGTATTTGATGGAGTTTGTTGCTATATAATTTTGGCAATTATAGAATGGGTCCATTAGAAAATGAGTTAAATTGGTATGTTGATTTTTAAGAAAATTTATAGTTTGCATTTCTCGACTATAGAATGTGAATGAGAGACCCAAACAAGTTACCTAATTTGATTTATTGCAGTGGCTACAACCGGATCCACCAATACTTCTGATGGTAGTAGTATCATGATCTACAAGTAAGCGGGACTACAAAATATCTTTCGAAGGGTAACCATTAATGGACATTGAAAATTACTTCCATGAAATTGAATGATATTTGGAGGACATTAAAGTTAAAACAAACTAAAAGTTAACGTTGTGAAGGATGAAACAACATCTAAAGTAAAATAGTGATGGGACAAAGGAAAGAAAAAAGGTTGATGATAACTTCGAAGGATCCAAGCGGAAAAGAAGGGAACTAGAATTCTATTTGTACACTGATCAACCAAAATCCCGTAGATGGTATACCTAAATGCTAGAGACTTATCCTTTATCAAAGGCCAATTAAGAGAGAACCCATGGATCTCGGGAAATAGTTTGTAAGAATCCGTCATTTTCATGAAAATGATGGGAATGAAATAAACAAATGACAGCATCTACAAAATTTGATTGAAGAGTAAGATCAAAACAACTTATTGTAACAACATGTGAGGAACCAAACTGAAGTGGCGTAGTAAGAGCAACAATCATCTACAAAAAATGTAGCAGGATAAGACCGTGGATCTGGATGTGGAATAATTACCCAATTATAAGGATCAAAGAGATTTAGGTCTGATTTCCTCGTCAAATACTTGCCTTTGAAAAAATGAGATAATTTTGCATTCAGGCTATTTAAACTTGTAAGAAGGCCTACTTGGTCTCTAGGCACATTTTTAGTTGGATGTTTGAGGGTAGTCACTGATCAGATAAATGATTAAGTTGTTTGTTTATTCTATTAATTTGGGGTTTCATTAATGAATATGTGATTTTAAAACTCATTTGAACATGATAACTAGTATATAAACCGACTCGTCATGGCTTTTCTTAATTGAAGAGGCCACGCTATGAAACATAAGTTAAAAGTATCTTGACCACAGAGCAAATGAATGGACTTGTATAACAAAATAATTCCTAGTGGAGAGTGGGAGGAAGGACTACCTTGGACATTCAATCTCTTTATCAAAGAGTGTGAATATTACACTAAACATGGATATATGATCTGGAAATATTAGACACTGGATTGGACATTGAAAATGTAATACAAAGTGATTAGACTTTATACTTGATGTTGATAGTAAGATCCAAATCTATCAAACTCCGTAACATATAAAGTATCATCTAGAGAGATCCAACTTGATCTTAGGATTTGAACTCCATATACTTTAATAGTTATAACTTATTGATTAACGATGTCAGTACCTCGATTTAGTTAGGCCTATTTGTAATGGGATGCCATATGATACAAGATAAATTATAAGTAACATTCCAATTTTTAACAACCTAATATTTTAATAATATTATTAATAAAGAAAAATGAATGTAATAAGAAGCAATAAACTGCAAATAGAAAAAAGTTAAAATGAAAGCTTTTACGGATGCCAGAATTTGGCTCTGATAACTTTTCCATTTTCTGCATTATCAATTTTCTAGATAATTGCCATATATAACTTGTCAAAATCTGATATAATATGAAAGAGTTATTAAAGATTTCAAAAAACAGAAAATTAAGATCAGAATCAAAAAAACAAAAAATATAACACAGCCAAGGTTGACACTACCTATGCTTAGGCTGACATTTAAGTCGACCCCCAAGCAATATAAGTCGACCCGCCTTTTGTTCTAGATGTGAAAATGTCTAGGTACAAGCCGATGGAATTTAAAAGTTTAATTATTTAAAATTTGGGCGTTCGTTGTCTAATAAGATGGATAAATCTATCCATCTTGGTCTGTTATGCAGCTGGACCAGATTTAGTCAACTAATCCTATAGCCTGAGATCCCCAAACACCAATATAAATAAGATCTCGGACCTAGTCCTTCTCTAGCACATAAATCTTTTCCCTCTGGGTTCCTTTTGCCTTAAGTAGAGCCCTAAATCTAAATATTTCTAGGGAACGACTTTAAAGTATTAAATTAATAGACAACCTATGAACGGGATCTTGAAGGACAGTGGATTAAAGCTAACAACAATAGATGAGTGTTAATAATTATTTATATTTCTAAGTAATTTAAAATAATAAGGTTTTTAGTAGTTATAGTTTCTCTTACAGTTTTCAATTTATTTTCCTATACTTATTTCTTGTCTTTTCATAAGTATATTTTTCAATTTTTTTCTTACTATTATTTTGTTTGCTTTAATTATTTAAAGTTATTTACCTTTTTTCTTAATAACTAATAAATCTGTAAATGTTAGTTTTAGAAACAAAGATCCAATCCTCCTTTTAACATGAAAAATAATGTAAAGAACGTAAATTTTCAAGAATAAGATTTAAATAATATAACATTGTAATTACATAAAACATTTATATAACTTGAAGATCTATAATAAAAAAGAAATGGCACTAAATTAGGAAAATTGTTGGCATTTTCCGTCAAATATAACAAATAATTTAAAAAGAAAGAAGAAGATAAGGCTTATTATGATATTGAAACTATCTTGGGAGTTATTGTAACAGCCCACATTTTACGTGTCGTAGGATCGTAAAATATTTTTATTTTATTCCCTGAGAGTTAGATCATTCTCATATTTTAATATGTTGCTTATGGGAATGCGAGACTTGTCCATAAGTTTTACCAATTTTGTTTGTGACCATTTTTCCACTGTCAGTCTTGTACAGGGCATAACTTTTGACTCAGATCGAATTAGGTGTTGAGACCTGTGCCATTGGAAAGGAAATGATGATTGCCTATCCGTAGAGTGGTTACATTAAAGATTTGGCTCAGCGGTTTGGGAGGAATCGCTGTTTTAAGGTTTCACAGTTGGTTGTTCAGGTTTTGTAAGCCATAATGGACTGATTTGGGGAGGCCCATTAGTGGGCTAGTGGAAGCTATAAATAGAGGGTGAGAGATATGGGAAATGGTTTTGGTTTCTCCATTCTCGCATATGGTGGCCTATGTTCCTCCTTCCTCTAACACCTTTCCATCATTAAAATCGAGATCTAAGCTTAGGAAATCGAAGATCTACACCATCTGAGGCTAGATCTACATCGTTTTAAGGGCGAATTCATCGAATCAATAAGTTTGGATCCAATTAATTGTTGTCCGAAATCTTAATTCATTGTTTTTTCTTTGATTTGGCGAATTGGTGAGTGATATGCATCTCTTACATGGATTCAATCAAGTATATGAATGTTTGGTCATGTTTTTCATCAAATTCATGCATTTTCCCATAGATCGACACTGTGGTAAGTCTGTTTTCTTGTGAATCACCCTATGATCTAATTTAGCAAGTTTAAACCGGTAACTCCTATGCTATTTCATATGTCTATGCAAGTTAGATCCGCAATTTAGATCATGTGTTCATTTATTATGATTTTGGTGAAAATATGTAATTTTAGTGATAATTGTCATATTCATGTTGTTAATGATCTCATAACATGCTTATGGTTGTGTTGAACGAGTTAGACGGTTATATTTCGTCGATTGTAGCGATTGGCGAAGTTTTGGTCAAAATTGGGTTTGAATTGGGGCTGTACAGGCTCAGGGTTGAGCGCAGTACAAGTGTAGTACAGTGTAGTACAACTGGTGGTCGGGCCGAGCTGAAATACAAGGGGTCGGTCATGCATGAGGAGGGTCGATTGACCAGAGGAAACGGGGTCGGTCGGTCCGATGCAAGTGGGGCAAGCCTCGTGTCGGAATGAACATTGGATCGGTCGTGATGGGAGCTCGGACGATCTGAAGTCTGGTTGGGTCGAGCGAGTGAGGGTTGGTCGTGCATGGCTTGGCAAAGCATGGGGTCGGTTGATGGTCCATGTGGGGTCGGTCGGTCTCTACTGAGATATTGTTGGTAGGTCGAGCAGGGTGAATGTTTGGTGGGTCGCACCAAGCTCGGTCGTATTAAGGGGTGGTTGGTCGCACCAGGGGTCGGTCGCACTAGGGTCAATTCTGATTTTTCGGGTATGACTCAGATTTGAACAAAAGGGAAGGTTCGAAGTGATGTAATTGGCTCGGTGATGTTGTGACTTCGATGTAAATTCAAGTAGGAAGGTTCAAAATGTTGAAAGGTGTTTGTTGATCAGTGTAGAACAGCGAATGAGGTGACAACTTAAAGGTCGTGACTTGGTGGATAATGGTTGATCGAGAAGGTTGCTTGAGTTAAGAAAAGTCGTCGGGTTGGATGAGTAGAGATATTAAGGATGATAGATTATCATTGTCATAAGTTCTAGCAGGCTCAAAGCACAGGTACAATAGGGGCATCTAAAAGACCGTTTGTAGGTTGAGTACCCTGGGTATCGTTGTAACGCCTAGTTGTCAAGGTTGGACATACATACGTATCGTTGAAAAGCGTATGGAGTTTATGGTAGAACTGGGGTTACCATTAGCCCTTGATAAATGGCAAGGTTGGTTGTTATACGATTAACGTTGGTTTCGAAGCAGGATTGGCGGTGATTGCCAGAGTTTGTCATGCATGATATATGTTCTGTTTGTACTGTCTCACGTAGATTATTTAACGTCGAAGGAGATTTTCCTTGGGTGCTTGTCTGATATTGGTTTAGGCCTCTGAGGCTTGTGCTTGAGGAATGTTGAATTCGATTAGGGTGGTTTACGTGAGATCTATTATCTGGATGCCATGAGTGCTATTGATAGTTGTTTCTGATTGCCATGAATGAATCGTTGTTCTAATTATCATGGATGAATAGTTGAGATGTTCGATGTAAAGGCTATCACTGTCCGATGTGGGGAAGATAGGATTGAGTTCTTCTCTGGTGTTGCGGGTAGATTAGTATGTTCATCTATCCATTCTCATATACTTTATTGTTGATGTTTGTTAGTTGTTTTATCGCTCACTAAGACTATTGTCTGACTCTAGGTTTTATGTTTCCCCTTTATTACCTTGGGTTGTTCATTCGGTTGTGGATGGGCAGACTAAGTGGCAGGTTACAAGTGATTAGTGAGGACGATATTGCAGTTCAGAGGTGAGCTGGAGGCTTACGTACCAGTTTTATTACTATATACTATTTCCGTTTTCCGTTGTTTGAGTTACTCTATGAGTGTTGTAGTGGGGCTTTATGTACAGACTTTGATATTTCCTATGATGTTTGGATAATCTTTCAGGATGTTGTGAAAGTTTTAAGAATTTGTTATATGATGCTTCACTATTATTACCTATCGTATATTTTCTACTATATTTTATCCTTGCGTTGTAAGTTCTACGACAGGTATCAATTATGTTTATCCACCTATGATGATCGTCCACAGCTACCGGGCACACCTTTCAATGCATTATTCCTCTTGTTTAGTGCTGGGGTTGTGGGAGGTCATCACAGTTATAACATCATAATAAAATGAATCAAAAATAATAATAAAACCTATTATGATAAAAATAGAATATCGTAGGCTTAGTTCAAGGACTAATTCAATAGGTTGGGCTTAGATTTGGGATTGGTTCACGAAAATAAACTAAGATTGTAGATTAAATAAAGGGTATGTTTGGCTCAAGTCCCTATTAGTTTCAAAATTAGGCTCACATCCAGTCCTAAACTTATTGTAAATTACAACCCTGTTTTTTGAAAATTTATCAATTTTTTTTACGTAAATTCATATTTAAATTAAACACGAAAACATAAAAAAAAAATCAGTTGAAAAAACCACCGAAAAACACGTTAAAAATCGGAATTACATAAAAACAGCAAAACAACAGTTTATTGCAACGTAGGGTGCAAATATTTGAAATTCTTGCACACAGCTGTGCAACTATTTTAGTTATGCTTCTATGTTGACTTTTTTGCATATACACATTGTAACACCCCACGTCCATTAATGTCACTCTCAAAGGGAATGCATTAACTTTCATGGAGTATTATTGGTGTATTGAACAGAATATAACAAGACATATACACATATTGGTACTTGAAAATTTTAAAACAACTTTTATTGCAGCGGAGAAATAGTTTGGTTACAACAACATCAAAAACCAACAATAAAACAAAGTACACTTAATATCCATCTTGACAAATTATTTTCTGAGTACATAAAGTAAAAAGCATAGCCCCAACATAAGTAGCCATAAAAGAGATAAGCTGAACTTTACTTTCAGCAATCCAAGCACTTCCAAAAGAGAGAGAAAGATCCAAATCAAGCTCCACTAGCACTGGTCCCACCCAGAGAACCTGGGGGAGGGGGAAGGAAGAAAAGAGGCGAAAACAAAGGGGTCAGACATAAAGTCCGGCGAGTCCAATAACTTTAACAATATAATTATTAAAGTAATTAGGATAAGGCATAAACTGGTAAAACAAGGAATGACTATGAAACAAATGGGCATGACAAAGCAAACAAGAGGAATAAGATAACGTTAATTTGCACCTCCAACACTATAGGATAATTACTATACTTCACCATTACTAGTCACCCTAAAAGTTGATCCCGCCTACTGAACATAATAATCATAATGGTAGTTTCGTGTACCCCTAGCTGTCTTCGTAGGTGCCGCCTGCCCCTATCTCCACTTGTTGTAGCCACTACCCCCATGCGATCAGCTCCCTAACTCGTAGATACCCATGCTGGTATCACAATGGGGTGTATCACTTCCCAATGTGGCAACCCGATACCACTAAAGATGCACGGCTTATATCTACACTATGCAACAACGTCTTACCTACCAGCCCGTGCCCACGCACGCACATGACCCCGTTGGACTTGCGTTGCCACTGTTAATCCGTTTTGACCTCTTACAATCAAACCCAATAAGCGTGTCCCGTCCTCGATCTAACTCGAGCTCACAGAGATACTTAATAGGTTACTGGTTTGAAAAGGGCCCCCATACTTGACAAAAGCTTTCCACCTATGCTTTGTCCCCACTAAGATTTCCCACTTAACTCCTTCTTATTCATGTCCTCTTACATGTTTCAATTTGGTTAAGTGTTTCTAATCGTATTTCACATGTCACCCATGTCACCCACTTAACCCCCATGTCCCACCACATGTTTATCTTGGTTAAGTGTTACTTAATTCATTATAACTGTAACCTTGTAAGACCTCCCACATTAGACTACCGTTTGCGGTTGCTGGATTTGTTGGGCGGGTCGGGGCATTCTTATACCGCAAACGAGTCTAACCTCGTGTCTTTACAATTGTTACGCATTTAATTTATGCCTTCAACCTCTCACATTAGACTACCATTTGTTGTTGCTGGATTTGCCGGGCGGGTCCGGGCAGTCTTATACCACAAACGAGTCTAACCTCGTGTCTTAGGCATTTATTATTACACATAATTATTTCACCACAATATGAATTAATTATCCCTATTCAAATTGTCAATAATTTCCAAATTAAACTATGTCCATAATTGTCACCTAAATTATGTCCATACTTTTAGGTATATAAATTATACCAATTAGTGTCTCAAATTAATTATATGCCTTTAAAGCCATTTTATGCCAATTCACAATATGTATTATTTAATATTTTCCCATTATCCCCATGTCGTTTGTACGTTTAACATGAAATATGTTAGACTTGCAAATAGTCTAACTCATAAAAAGAAAAGCAACATCACAACTTGCATAACACATAAAATAGATCTAACTTGCGAATAAGAATTATAACATAAGTTTGCATAGCCAATAACTTACATAGGCAATGGACATATAGAACATAAATTTGCATAAACTACCATGAATCTAAATATAGATCTAAACATGAAATTGTGAACTTGCATATATGAACATGGTTTCACCTAAACTTGCATATGTGAATAAGGTTTTCACCTAAACTTGCATATGGATTCCTACAAACTTGCATATGAATTTAAACATGTAAACTAATATCACATGTTTTACATATAAATTAGCATATGTACATAGTTGATTCACATAAAAACTTGTGTATAATTCGCATACAGACTTGCATAAGATTCATATATAACTAGCATATGTAAAAACAGACTTGCATAAGATTCACATACAACTAGCATATGTAAAAACAGACTTGCATAAGATTCACATACAAACTAGCATATGATTTACATCCCAAACCAGCATATAAACTGATGTCATAAAATGAATCAAGTTAAACATATGTGATTGGACATATGAAATAGATCTACCAACATAAGTTAACAAAACTGTCATATGTTCACCAACAGACGATAAAAAAGTTAAGTAACATCACATGATTCAACAGACATGTTCTCATAATCCAAATTATAACTCATCATAATTAATTTATTAATTATTTTGTTAAAGAAATTGTACTCACAAAGACAGATTAGAGAAAAGAATAATTCGTTCGTCATTTGTATTAGAATTCTGACTTGCAATTCCTAAGCTTTAAGAAGAACTATTCTAGCAGCAGCATGGTGGTCAAGAGACTAATTTGGTTTAGGTTTAGGGCTCGAGTCTATGCATGCTTATATAGAAGTTTAAATCAACATAAGCCGTTAGATTATCATAGGAGCAATCACAATCGTCCAGACTAGATAGAATTATCCAGAATTGCCACCTATGCCCTAGTGACTCAGCAACAGTTCAAGAAAGACTCAGCAACAAGTCAGAATCGTCACAGTTCAGATCTACCCCAGAGGGTAGGTCGACCCCCTAGTCGACCTGTATAAGGGAGGTCGACCCCCTGGTCGACCTGGCTTGAGGCGGGAGAAATCCCGCCCAGCCCGATTCCTCGTTTGAATTTTGAATTTTGAATTTTTATCTCTGAACTGTTTTAATTTATATAAATTTCTGAAACTTCTGAGGGCCATAACTTCTTCATACGAAGTCTGATTTTCAAAAACTTGGACTCTATTCCAAGCAGAATTTCGAGACGAACGCAATGGCGTAACCCGTTTCCCTTAATTTTCACTTTAACAATTAAGTATTCTTTAATTCGTTCCTTTTAATAGTCACAGAAAATTCAGGGTGTTACACACATGGAAGTAATATAGAATTCTTGCATACAAGTATGCTATAATTCGTAGGCTTGCAAATCAGTTCATATTTATTTGCATACATGCATGCAAGAATTCAGAATAAATGCACACATGTATGCAACAATCCGTAGGTATAAATATTAGTTCACTTTTACTTGCATACATGTAAGAAAGAAAACAGAATACTTGCATACATGCATGCAAGTTTTCATGCAGATTTTCGGTGTAAACTGCTTCATGAAAAGTTGCATGCATGTGTGCAACTATTGGGTTTACTTGCATACATGTATGTACTTTTTTTTGTTGTCTTCTGGGAATATTTGCAGAATTTTTCATATATACATCAGCCACAATTTCCTTAAGAAAACATTTAACCATCAAAATAAGGACCCTCTTTATATTTCAAACTATCCCAGGATGTCGTTCTAATTATGAAAGTTTTTAGGAATGTGTCCCTTATTTTCACTTAAATAAAACCCAAATAAGGGATTGTGTTATTAAATAAAACTCAGGTCAAAGAAAGATTATGGGAAAAAAACATAATTAAGATATTATTTGATAGGACTCGTCCCTAACAGCTTTGACATTCAGGTCATGGACCGACGATCTCAAATATGGGATTGAGATCGGCATGCTTTGCTAAAGCAGTAGAATAAATGATCAAAATATTAGGTTAACAAAAGTGGGGAAAGGCCCGCAATTAGTTTATTGGCTAATAGGACACGTTCCTAGCAGCATTCCTATTCTGGCCAAGGGCTCATGTTCACAGATTTCAGACTAAGATCTGGCACTTTATGCCGAAGTAGGAAAATAAAATGTTGAAGAGTTGAGGTAGAAGTTTAGTAGGTTCCTGCAATATCATGCATGTGGAATCAAAGGTGGCAAATAATTCGCTACTGCATCCATGCGCTAATATGTGTCTTTTACTAGTGGATCGACGGATGGTGATTTTTGTTAATGCAATTTCACGGCGGGCAGGTTCCCATTAATATGCTATCATGCTAAAAGGTGGTAGAATGCCATGCTAAGAGGTGGTAGGCAGGAAAAGACAATTGTTGGGTAGAATTAAAACATTTATCCCAATAACAATATTTCTATGGTAGTGAATCAGTGCAAATAATCTGCTTGAACTAGACACACAATCTAATTACCTCTGAAACCATTTTAAGTTATGCATGGACACATTTCCTTATAATGTTAGAACTATTTCTAAGTCTATTGCCTTTGAATTGCTAGGAAATGCATGTAATCACTTCATTCACTAGACTTTATGCTACCCACTCCTTTTTCTCTCTTTTCTTTCCCCATTAAGCTCGTAAGACAAAGGTTGATTTTACTTGCAGCTTGGGAGATTCATTTGTAGAGATCTTATTTGTCTTTCTAACGACGTGTTCTCTTCTATTTTATGTCATTGCCATGGTTTGGGTTTATTCTTGTAAGGGTAAGTATTTTGTTTTATACTCTGGGTGAGACTATGTAAGAAATGTGGTTTTTTATTAAAACCCGATTCGAATTAAGTATTGTTTCGAATAATCGATTATTCCTAAGATTAATGTTTCTGCTGTATTTATTATTATGTCTTTGAATCATGGTCAATGCGGTAGTTTTTTTATATTTGAAATGCTCTATATTATTTGGCATGGCTTGACTTTAGGAAATGATTATGGGTGCAGGGTCTTTTAGTTGGTATCAAAGCCTGAGGTTACAGGATTGCAAAAATATATTTTAAAAGGGAATTATTTTTCCAAAGAAAAATAATCTACAAAACAAAATGTATTTTTTTATTTTTATTTTTACAAAATCCCCTTGATTCCATCCCCTTTCCCAGTCCTATTTTCTCCTTTCATCATTAAGACATGTATAGAATAACCTATCTATGCTAACCCACAAACAGAGACTTTAGATCTTTATAGGTTGGACTTTTCAATTTTGGATAAACTCGTTTAGTTGATTATTTTTTAAGTTATATTCGCGATCGGATTTAGAAGATAAACTTGTTACTTAACAGCTATTAATAGGAACTAGTATGGATAAGAAAATCTTGGAGGTCAAGGAAGGCAAGATGACTTAAGAGAATCACTTCAGGTGGAGAAGAGAAGATATCACTAGCTTCAGAAGGGAAATATTCGTGTTTCATAAGCATCAGTGGGATGTGGGAAATTATGCAAAGAGTGTTTAAAGAAAAGTGTGACACCCCATATCCGTTAATGTCACTCTTTAACAGAATACATTAAGTTTCATGAAGCGTTATAGGTAAACAAAAATAGAAACATCACAATACAGATATAAAATAACAGCGACATTTAAAACTTTATTTTCGAAATAGAAAACATCATGGTCTAAATTCAGTTACAACGTAAGTCTGAAGAACAAAAAACCCATTACATCAAACTAAAGTATATGTCTTATACTTAAAATCATCAGAGTACAGTAATATAAAAGCATAGTCCCCAAAAAGAGCCATATCAGAGTAAACAGGAAATCAAAGTGGTACATCTAAGCAGCTCCAAGAAGAACAAAAGAGAGAATCCTAATCAAGCTTGAGTATTCCCACCCTAATAACCTGGGGGGAAGGGAAGAGAGAGAAGGAAACAAAACGGGTCAGACGTAAAGTCAGGTGAGTCTAGTTACTTTTAGCATATAAATAAGTAAAAGCATTATGACAGGCATATAAACTGGATGAGAGAAATAACAATATCATAAGACTGGTATAACAGACTGAGCATAATAAACAGAACAGAATATATTACGCTTCCCAAGTACTTTCCTCTACACCAATACTAATATAACAGAAACAACATGATCCCAACAGAAACAGAAGGTAGACTTAGGTGTATTTCTAGTGACGGGTTTTACCCCCAACAATAATAACAGGCAGCCCAACAAAAATGACATGTGTTACCCCCAACGATATTAACGGGCTCCTAAACAAGCAGGACTAGATGTACCCTAATTACTACCCCAATCGATCAGCTCCCTATCCTATATATACACTGTGCTGGCCCAATAGTAGGATGTATCACTTCCTAAGGTGGCAACCCCTTTTTTCGAGAGGCACAACCATATCTACTGATGCTACAACGTCTCACTGTCTCAAGAAAGCGGATTCATGCACGCACATGAATCCAATGGAATGCGCCATCAACACCTCCACTCAGATGAACCTCGTATAATCAGCTTAGTAAGCGTGCCCTGACCCCTACATAGTTCGAGGTCCCCCTTTGGATACCAAGATGGGTTACTGGCTGATACAGGTCAAACACAACAGATGATACAAGCCACCCCCAGCTTGCATCCCCACTACTAGGATTTTGACAAGTTATGCCTAATAGATTAACAAGCCCGCATAACCCTACCATATAAAATAGGTTAAGTTTGTCGGGTTTATATAAATGCCCCTACGGATTTAACATATTTACTTAACCCTTCATTAATTCAAGAAAGTTTACTTAACCCTTCCTCAATTTTGACAATTCGTATAACCCCCACATATAGTTATCATTTTTCCATTCATGTATGTTAATGCACTAGACATCTCACATTAAGTCGATCACTTGTGGATGCAGGATATGTCGGGCGGTTCCAGGCAGACTTCTACCACAAGTCAGGCTTAACCTCATGTCTTAGCACTCGTACGTGTACATTTACGTACAAGACCCCTCATATTAGATTAACCACTTGTGGATGCTGGATTTGTCGGGCGGTTCCGGGAAGACTTCTACCACAAGTGTAATCTAAACTCGTGTCTAAGTGTGGTTACAGTTCTATTTACTGTAAATTTAGGCATGTTCATTCTTAAACGATCGTTCATGTTCATTACAGGTTTTTCATGAACCTACCCTCAAGTCATGAATCATCATGTACGCTACGCCTAAATTAAGTCTTAGAACACAGTATAGATTATGCCCCCAGATACCAGTCATGCTTTACAACACAAGTTATGCCCCAATTTATCATTCCTAACCATTCCCAATTACGTTCGTTCACATATTTCAGCAGTAGGCCTAGGCTCAAAGGTAGCCTGGCTATAAAAATAAAAAGGGAAGGAGGGAGAGAAGAGAACAGAAATGGCATAATAACAAAACATGCATATGATAACAGAAATAGGCATACTAACAAATAGGCATATGGTGACAAACGGGGGCATAATGACAGAATAGGCATAATAAAGATAAGCATGTAAGAACTAAACACAGGATCAGATGTAGAAGTAACGACAGATCTGTTTAGTTATGATTCAAGTTATTAACAGGCACAGGTTTAGATCCAAACTTATAAACATGTCAGGATTACTTATTAAATGTTTATATCTAAAAGCAACATAAACTCACAGGGACTGGATCTAGAGAACAGATAAATGACTGTTTATGTTGCAACAGAGATTCCTGAATACGTATAAGTTGTTTTTATAGAAGCATAGGCTAATTTAATCTAAGTTAGGGCAGCACCTCGTTGTCTCCATTGATTTTGATGAATAAAACAATAGAAATGAGGTCCTATTTATAGACTACGTTCAATGAATCTGGTCAAGAATCAAGTCCCGGTTCACATAATGGATCTATCCCAAATCTGGGTAGGTTCGACCCCTAACGGGCCGATTTCCATCCCGTTCCCGCTCTTCGATTTTTTATTTTCTATACTTGATTATATACATAGAGATTACATATGTGTATACGAACTTCAAACTTTAATAACTTCTTTATACAATGTCCGTTTTATGCAACCTCGGAGTCTATCTTAAGCAGAATTCTAAGACGAATGCAATGGCGTAGTCCGTTTTTTTTAATTCCCGATATTTAATTAAGTATTCTTTAGTTTAACTTTATAGTGTTCTTTGAAATACGGGGTGTTACATTCTCTCCTACATAAAGGATTTTGTCCCCGAAATCTCCATGTTAAGAAGAATGTATATCCTAACATCCATCATCCATCAACTCATCCACCAATCACAAGCATCCATTGTCCTTAAAATATTTCTATTGCTTGTATAAACATATTCAAGGGTGTGTGTATATGTCCCCATGCTAATGCGAGAAATCAGGCAGTCGACTGATTTAGTTGACCTCCTTAATGCAATTTATGTTCATGCCATGTAATCAAAACGTATGCAAATAATCCTAGTATAACATGTAAGTCCTATATGTATGCACAATCTTTCATCCAAATGCAACATTCATATGATAATACACCCATTTCCATCCATAAAAGTAGAAAAATGCACACGTATCCATATGCAGTATGAGAGTGATTGAGCCGATCTAGTGCCTAATTTGTGTGTATGTGCATACACGAGCAACCACTAGCAATCACTTGCATCCATCAAACATAACATATCTCAAACAAATATTTACATCCATTAGTTCCCTACCTAAAGGTCGAAGATTTGATCAATAGGATATACTTAAATGACAGAAGCAAGTACGAATAAAAGCCTTAGAAAAGAAATTAAGAACATACTCTTGAAAAGGAAAGGGTACGAAGCGCGAATCTTGTCGTCAGTCTCCCAAGTTGCATCCTTGTGGTCATCTCCCCACTGAACTTTCATCAACTTGACCTCTAGGTTGCGTAGCTTTTTAACCTCTGATCCAAGAATACATTTAGGAAATCGTCCAACTGTTGCCTCTCGTTCCACCTCTACTTCCTCAAGCATACTTAGCTCAACTAATTCTGCGGTATCATGTAGGCGCTTTTGTAAATGAGAAACATGGAAAACATCACGAACACTCGTCAATCTCTCTGATAGCTTCACCCTATAAGCCATTTGGCCAATCCTTTCTGTTATGGGAAATGGCCCTACAAACCTTAGTGCCAATTTCCCTACAGATCCAAAGCGAAACACAATCCTCAAAGGTGATACCTTGACGAAAACCATGTCTCCCACCTCAAACTCAATATCAGTTCTTCTCTTATCTGTGTAGGACTTCTGCCTATCCTAAGCTGTCTTCATGCATCTGCGAATAAGATCAATCTTCCTTTAATCATCTCAGGTCCAAATAGAAGCCTATTTGTAGACTCCTACCAATAAGTCGGTGATCTACAAGGTCGTCCATACAATGCCTCGAACGGTGCCATGCCAATACTAGCTTGATAACTGTTGTTGTAGGCGAACTCTACCAATGGAAGGCACTATTCCCAAGTCCTTCCGAATTCTAGGATACACAGTATTAAAAGATCCTTAAGAACTCTATTTACCCTTTTCGTCTGCCCATCGGTATGAGGGAGATAAGCGGTGCTCAAACACAACCGTGTACCTAATGCCTCTTGTATGCTCCTCCAAAACTCACTAGTGAAAATGGGGTCACGATCACTCCCTATACTGGAAGGTACTCCATGTAGACGGACCATCTCACGAAGATAGACTGCAGCCAACCATGTTGTCATCCTCTTACTCTTAACAGGAATGAAATTAGTGCTCTTAGTAAGCCTGTCAACTATAACCCAAATACTAGTGTTGCCTTTCCTCGATCTAGGCAAACCATCAGTGAAATCCATAGAGGCACTCTCCCACTTCCACTGTGGGACCTCCAAAGGATGAAGTAAACCACCAGACTTCTTTTTCTTAGCTTTGACTTGCTGGAAAATAATACATCGAGAAACAAACTCCGCTAAATCTTTCTTCATCACATCCTAAAAGAAAACCCTCTTCATATCTCTATACATCTTATCACCGCCTGGATGGATAGTCATCCAAGAATGATGGACTTCCTGAAGGACTATCTTTAACAGACTCCCAACTCGGGGAACACAAAGCCTTCCATCTCGTCACAACTACCCTCTATCATCCGTGGAATATCTACTGAGGTGACTAGAAGTCTCCGGTCTACTGAGCCTATCCAAGATGTTTGCTATCTGTGGGTCCTCTCGCTGAGAAGTACCTATCTGATCCACAAGAGTAGGTCACACCTTTAGGGAAGCCAACAAACCGGGTATATGATACGTATATGGCCTAAAATCAAAGGTCGATATATACTCCAAGCTCCGCCTCTCTACGAATAATGAACTCAAAGTCATCCTCTACCTAATCAGTGCGTCTGCCACCACATTACCCTTGCCAGGGGTATAAGCATTCTCAAAGTTATAGGACGCTAGGAACTCCATCCATCTTTATTGCCTCAAATTGAGATCCTTCTATGAGAACAAATACTTGAGAGATTTATGATCGGTACACAACTCGAACTTCTCTCCAAGTAGATAATGGCGCCAAGTCTTAAGCGCAAGTACAATGGCAACAACCTCTAAGTCATGGGTAGGGTAGTTCTACTCATGAACTCTCAACTGTCTACCTTTGTAACATATTACCCTTCCTTCTTACATCAAAACAGCACCAAGCCCTATACCACATGCATCAGCGTATACTGTAAATACTTTGTACCCATCAGGCAAAGTCAGGTTTGGGGCTGTTGTCAGAGCTCTCTTCAATCATTGAAAAGCATCCTCACGGTTTATATCCTAAGAAAAAGTTAAATTCTTCTTTGTCTGTCTGGTGAGTGGGGCTGATATCTTTGTGAAGTCCCTAATGAAATTCCTATAATAGCCCGCTAAACTAAGAAAAATCCTCACCTCCGTTGCATTCTTTGGAATATGTCAATCTTGAACTGAAACTAATTTTGCGGGATCTGCTACTATCCCATCCTTAGAGACCACATGCCCTAGTAGTCTCACTTCCTTTCTCCAAAAATGACATTCGGAGAATTTTGCCTTAAGCTGATGTGCTCGGAGAGTCTTCAAAAACTCCATTAAATGTAGGGCATACTCTTTCTCGCTCTACGAGAAAATCAAGATGTCATTAACAAAGACCACAACGAACTTATTTAGGAACTTCCGAAACACCCTTACTCATCAGGTCCACAAAATAGGAGGGTGCATTCATTAACCCAAAAGGCACGACGAGCCACTCGAAGATACCTTATGGAGTTCTAAAAGCAGTCTTGTCTATATTGTCCTCGACCACTCTCAACTGATGAAACCCCATAGCCAAGTCTAACTGGGAGAAAACAGATGCACCAACAAGCTGGTCAAACAAATCGTCTATCCTTGGAAGTGGGTGCCTATTTTTCTTAGTGAGCTTGTTCAACTCCTTGTAATCCACGCATAAGTGAAGCGAACCATCCGCCTTAGTGGCGAATACTACTGGAGCACCCCATTTAGATATGCTTCGCCAAATAAACCCTTTCTCAAGTAGCTTTCCTATTTGCTTACTGAGCTCCCTCCTTTCTCTTGGAGCCATATGGCGCACAGGCAATGCAACTGGCTTGGCATTGTCCACCAAGTATATCCGAAAATCAATCTTGCGCCTCAGAGTATGCCACGAACCTCCTGAAAAACATCAGGATACTCACAGACTGCTGGTACAGATCGTAAATCATCGATAGATGCATCAAGGGACTATAGGAAACTAAGCATGACTGACCCCTTACGGTCATAAGAAATCTCGAGGGTCCTCCCATGGCAAGTCAAAAGTCTAATGACCCTCCTCTCATAATCCAGAATGGCACCATATATGGCTACCCAATCCATCCCTATAATTAAACCATAACCCGTGAAACCAAATACGTATGTGTCGCATCCAAACTCGACGCCCAACACAGATATTCTTAAACCCCGAAAAATCATAGACAAATGACTCATACCTCCAATGGGGTTTGAGACAACAATGAGATCCAAAACCATACTAGTACTAAGGTGTAGAGACTCAACCACAGAATCAGATATAAAAGAATGTGAAGCATCAGAATAAATAAGAATTCTAACAGGATGACTGGAAAGAGAAACCAAACCTTCAACGGAAACTATCCTACCTCTATCTGGTACATCGGCCATGAGAGCATGTATCTGTCCTCAAGAAGATAATGCCCTTTGGCCTTGTCCTTGCTTTTTCGGGAAGTCCTTAATAAGGTGTCTGACCTCTTTACATTGGAAATAAGCATTCTTCCTTTTTCTGCAATCTTTGCTCAAATGACCCATGGTCCACAAGTACGGCATTTCCTCTTTTCTCGGGCTTTGTCGTTCTTTCCACCCTTCATTTATTGTTGTTGTTCTTTCTTGGGCCATACTTTCTTGTTTTGTGCTTCATCAATCTTAGCCTCTTTCTTTTCACCTTTGTCTTCTTCTTACATCAATGCCATATCAACGAGTTTCTCAAAAGTTTCTCCCATTGGAATATGAGACATAGCCAATCCATGGAGGGGTTCATTCAACCCTCTTACAAGCCTCAAAGATTTCTTATGCGTGGTATTCACTAGTTCCAACCCAAACCTGGCCGATTGATCTAACTTATTGACATACACTTTGACAGACATGCCTCCTTGCTTAAGTGCTAGAAAGCTTTCCATTTGCATACTTTGCTTGGCTTGAGAAAGAAACTTCATCTCATCTCTATCGGAAGTAATCCAAGTCTCAATAGGACGCCCTACTTGCGTCACTCCCATAGCATATAAATCCTTGCATACCTTGGAGAAATTATTCGATCGTGGAGGAGGAGGAGAAGGAACAACAGCTACAGCTGGAAGAGGGGCGTCTGCTTGGCATTCGGCAGGCGTCGTAGCCTTAAGATACCTACGGAACCAAGCTGGTATCGTAATGACCTCGGGAAGAATTGGTTCCCCAGACATGATGAAAAGAAAAGGAAAAGGGATTCAAATAGAGAGCCAAAGGATATTTCATATGGCTTTGGGGAATATGTTTTTCAAAACAGAGTTTTCTTTTGAAAATGCTTTCTTTTAAAAACCTTTTGAAATCAGTTTTCAATACCTTTTTATCCGATCTGTTAACCTTTGGCTCTGATACCAAATGTGACACCTCACGTCCATTAATGTCACTCTTTAACATAATGCATTAAGTTTCCTAAAGCGTTATAGGTAAATAGAAATAGAAATAGAAACATCACAAGACAGATATAAAATAGAAAAATATCGTGGTCCAAATTCAGTTACAACATAAGTCTGAAGTACAGAAAACACATTACATCAAATTAAATTATCCGTCTTGTACTAAAATCATCAAAGTATAGTAATATAAAAGCATATCCCCAAGAAGAGCCATATCTGAGTACTTAGGAAATCAAAGACGTACATCCAAGTAACTCCAAGAAGAACGAAAAAGAGAACCCTAATCAAGCTTGAGTATTCCCACATTGAGAACCTCGGGGGAAAAGGAAGAGAGAGAAACAAAAACAAAATGGGTCGGATATAAAGTCTGGTGAGTGTAGTTAATTTAGCATATAAATAAGCAAAAGAATTGTGATAGACATGTAAATTGGATAAGAGAGATAACAGTATCATAAGACTGGTATAACAGACTGAGCATAATAAACAAAACAGAATATATTGTGCTTCTCAAGTACTTTCCTCAGCACCAATACTAGAATAATAGAAACAGAACGATCCCGATAGAAACATATGGTAGACTTAGGTGTACTTCTAACAACTGGTTTTACCCCCAACAATAAAAACAGGCAGCCCAACAGAAATGACAGGTGTTACCCCCAACGATAATAAAGGGCTCCTAAACAAGCAGGACTAGATGTACCCTAATTACTACCCCAATCGATCAGCTCCCAATCCTGTAAATACCTTGTGCTGGCCCCCACAGTAGGATGTAACACTTCCTAAGGTGGCAACCCTCTTTTTTCGAGAGGCACAGCCATATCTACTGATGCTACTACGCCTTATTATCCCAAGCAAGCAGATTCATAAATGCACATGAATCCGACGGAATGCTCCATCATCACCCCTACTCAGATGAACCTCTGATAATCAGCTCAGTAAGCTTGCCCTAACCCCTACCTAGTTCAGGGTCTCCTTTTTGATACCAAGATGGGTTACTGACCGATACGGGTCACACACAACAGATGATACAAGCCACCCCCTAGGCTTGCATCCCCACCACTTGGATTTTGACAGGTTATGCATGATAGATTAACAAGCCGGCATAACCCAACCATATAAAATAGGTTAATTTTGTCGGGTTTATGTAACCCACCCCCACAAATTTAACTGATTTACTTAACCCCCTATTAATTCAACTAAGTTTACTTAACCTTTACACAATTTTGACAGGTTCATATAACCCCCACAGATTTAATAATGTTAAGTATTATAGGTTAATAGGTTGTTATCATTTTTCCATTCATGTTTGTTAATGCACTAGACCTCTCACAATAAGTCGACCACTTGTGGATGCTGGATATGCCGGGCGGTTCCGGGCAAACTTCTACCACAAGTTGGACTTAACCTCGTGTCTTAGCACCGTTACGTGTACATTTACGAATTAGACCCCTCATATTAGATTAACCACTTGTTAATGCTGGATTTGTCAGGCGGTTCCGGGCAGACTTCTACCACAAGTGTAATCTAGCCTCGTGTCTAAGTTCGGTTACAGTTTCTATTTACTGTGAATTTAGGGATTTTCATTCTTAAACGATTGTTCATGTTCATTATAGGTTTTTCATGCTCATACCCTCAAGTCATGAATCATCATCTACGCTACGCCCAAATTAAAGTCTTAGGCCACGATATAGATTATGCCCCCAAATCCCAGTCATGTTTTACAACACAAATTATGCCCCCAATTTATCATTCCCAGCCATTCCCAATTTTGTTCGTTCGCATATTTCAGCGGTAGGCCTAGGCTCGAAGGTAGCCTGACTACAAAAATAAAAAAGGATGGAGGGAGAGAAGAGAACAGAAATGGAATAATAATAAAACAAGCATATGATAACAGAAATAGATACACTAACAGAATAGGCATACACTGACAGAAATGGGCATAATGATAGAATAGGCGTAATAGAGATAGGCATGTAAGAACAAAACAGAGGATCGGATATACAGGTAATGGCAGATATGTTTAGTTTTGATTCAGGTTATTGACAGGCACATGTTTAGATCCAAACTTATAAACATGTCAGGATTACTTATTAAATGTTCATATCTAAAAGAAACTTAAACTCACAGGGACTAGATCTAAAGAACAGAGAAATGACTATTGATGTTGCAGCAGACATTCTTGAATACGTATAAGTTGTTGATGTAGAAGAATAGGCTAATTTATTCTGAGTTGGGCGAGCACGTCATTGTCTCCATTTTTTTGTTGAATAAAATAGTGGAAATGAGGTCCTATTTATATCCTACGGTCAACGAATCTGGTCAAGAGTCAAGTCTCGGTTCATAGAATGGATCCACCCCAGATCTGGGTGGGGTCGACACTAGGGTCGGCACCCCCTTGTAGGGGTCGACCCATGGGTCAACACCCCTGGGGCATGGGGTCGACCCCTAATGGGTTGATTTCCCTCCTTTTCCACTCTTAGATTTTTGATTTTCTGCACTTGATTATATATATATATATTACTAACCTGTATACAAACATCAAACCTTAATAACTTCTTCATACGATGTCCGTTTTATGCAAACTCGAAGTCTATCTTAACCAGAATTCTGAGACGAATGCAATGGCGCAGTCCATTCCGAATATTTAACTAAGTATTCTTTAGTTTATCATTATAGTGTTCTTTAAAATTAGGAGGTGTTACAAAAAGTGTTGATCAGAGGCATAAAATAATAAAGATGAAGAGGCACCAGGGTATAGGTTAATAAAAGAGGTGTTCTATCTCCAGTTCTTCCTAGTTTATTATTTTAGGGTAAGGCCATTAACCCTTAAATCCATCTTCCAATTTGTTGGAAGTGGCTGCATGAGGGCCATAACAACATTTATAAGAGACAAACCATGTAAGGTACCCATATTGCAGGCCTATCAAAGCTTTCCTTTATAGATGTAGTAAAACCTCGTTTCATGTAGAGTATGCATTAATGGCACTGGTTGACTATTTGCTCTTAGGAAGTTTTCTAAAACCAGTATTATTTTCTTAACTCCACAGGAGAATCGACACTATTATTCATGGTAAGTAGGGGTTTGATACTAGGAATTCTACATATAGAGGGATGCTTTGGCATTTTCAGGTATATATTGGTTTTTGGGTTTAGATAAGTTAGCCATGTACTTGGAGTTCTTAGATTTTGACACTAATAGTCAAGTTTTATTGGATGTTTAATGACTTAAGCAATAGGAAAATTTTGAAAATAAACTATTCATCCACTTATAGGGCTATTTTGAGCTTCAAAAGGACGACTGTCAAGTTAGGACATGCAGCGAATGAACCCTTGAGATTTCTTGCGATCCTAGGGGGTCAGTAATGTTAAGTTTCCTATATTTTCTTTATATGTCTCTTAGCGATATAGATTTAGCTCCCATTGTGCGAGATTTTCTGGATGTATTAGAAGAGGCTAGAGAGACACCTCCTATAAGAGAGATCAATTTTTGGACTCAACTTTGTGATGATGCTAAATTTTTGTCATTAATTGTGAGGCACATCACTCTGAAGTAAAGAAGAGAATTGGGTCTCGTTCCTATGGCTAGAAGTTTCTAGGTACAGAGTGATACAGATTAATCTTGAGTTCAGATAGGTTAGCTATAAGCTACCTTATATTTTAACATAAGGATAATTACTTGGGCGAGCATAATGGACGCACCCTAGAATTCATCATGAAGGATCAATTGAGATTAACAATTTTACTCCTTAGACTAATCTTTTGGTAGAATGAATCCCATTCCGTTGTTATGATCTTTCCAGATATATTTTGAGGAAGTTATTCAACTTCAACCACAGTAGAATATTTTGGAAATATGGATTAAGGAACTTTTGGAAGAAGGATTGAGTAGACTAAGCCTTTTTGGATGAGGGCAACCACTTTTCTTTGTTACAAATATGGATAATTTATTTAGCTCTGCAATCATAAGTAAGTTATATAAGAAGAAGCATTATCCTTTTTCTCATATAAACTGTTTTTTGATTAACCAGTAGGATCCAAGATTTTCCCATAGCTAGATTTCTCTTTCAGTGGTTTCCACTAGTTTTGAGTAATGGAAGAAATTATAGGCAAAATCAATGCTAGAACACCCGATGGATTAGAAGAACAATTATCATACCATTGGACTAGTTTACAATTGAGCCTAGTTGTCAGTTTGAAGGGTAGGGTGCTTTGCGAAGTTTTGGAATAAGTTGGTAGGAGCCTGTATGGATGACAAGTTGGTCTAATCAAAATGAAGCAAGGAATAAGTTTGGTGTATAGTGAAGAAATTTAGTACCTTACAAGAACATAGACCCGGACCATGTTCTCTAAGAATCACTGCTGGAAAGGTAAGGAATTATTTTAGATTAGTGAGTTATTATTGAAAATTATTGGAGTTTTTTTCTAAAATGGATGTTCCCTTACTTACCTCACCAAGGAAAGTTCAGCTTTTATTGACATAAAGTGTGAAGCTACCTTTAAAGAGTTTAAAAAGACTTTTGGTCTAATACTTCAATATCAGATCTACGAAGCGGGATTAAGTATAAGGACCTACTGGAGGGGTAACCTTGGGATGACTATCATTAGATATTTTTGTTAGGTCATTGAAGCTTTACCTATTATGAGAAAGGTTTGAAATGTTAGTGACCATACATAGTTGGTTTATTTGTCTTCTAAAAAGGGATTGAAACTTAAGAAAACAAGGATTAATAAAGACCAAGTGCCCGACGATTTGAATTTTCATATATTTGGATAGAAGTAACGATGTAGATGACGTTAAATTCTTGACTTTTGGTATAAGGGCGCTTAGAGCAGGAGCATTGGAAACATTAGTAGCTTCTACGGAAATACTCCGTAGTGGTATAAAGAAGCGTTTCCACAGATTTTTAACTTATCACGATTGAGAAAAGAATATAAAAGAAATTGAATTTTAGGGCCAGCTAAATATAGCCGGTAGCATTAGTATAATTCGATTTGCGAAGGAGAACATGTAACTATATAAGATTCTCATTAGTATGGTTAATAGTTGGAACCCATTTCGCCTCCATATGTTTCGGGAGAATCAATTATAGGAACCTAGACTGACCAAAATAAGGCCTAAAAGGATTTATCTTAGTGGTATACCTTGAATTATGGTGGGAAATAAGGAAGAATCTTACCCTAAGAAATGATTGATACTAAGTTTTTGGTGTTCATCAAGGTTTTGGTCATTTTGGCTTGAGATGAGAATCCTAAAAATTTCGTTCGTAAAGTAATAAATTATAGGGATAACTTGGTAAATAGTTGTTAAGATAAGATTTACAGAACCCAACGATGTTAAAGCTTTATATGACCGTCGACTTAAAATAAGTGATAAGTTTAGTTATTGAGAAACTAGTTGAATATTTTATGCTTTAGGAAGAAAAAAAATTAAATTTTCAATTAGAATAGTGACAAAAGGAATATTGGTGTTCCAAGTTTTTTTTTGAAGAAGATGTTTTTAATCAAGAAAAAAGGAAATTTGTAAGCCCACTTTGAGTATAACCTCCCCCCCCCCATACACACACATATATGTTACTAGAAATGGATTTTTTTTGTAATGGCCCGAATTTTTAACAGTTTTATTTAATATTTGATAATGGTTTTAAATTGTGACACCCCATCTCCATTAAGGTCACTCTCAAAGGGAATGTCTTAATTTTGATGGAGCGTTTATTGTGTATAGAAATAAAATTAAACAAGACAGATAAATATATTGGTACTTGGAAAATAAAAACCACTTTTATTGCAGCGGAGAAATAGTTTGGTTACATCACATCAAAAACCAACTACAAAACCAAATACACTTATTATCCATCTTGACAAATAAGCTCTGAGTGCATAAAATAAAAGACATAACCCCAACATAAGATAGCCATAAATAAGATAGGTTGAACTTTGCTTCAGCAATCCAAGCAACTTCCAAAAAAAAGAGATAAAGCTGTCCAAATCAAGCTCCATTAGTGCTAGTCCCACCCTGAGCACCTGGGGGGGGGGGGAGGAAGAAAAGAGGTGGAAACAAAGGGGGTCAGACATAAAGTCTGGCGAGTGCAATAACTTTAACAATATAATCATTAAAGTAACTAGGATAAGGCATAAGCTGGAAAATAAGGAAATGACTGTGAACAACTGGGCATGACAGAGAAAACAAAGGAAATAAGATGAACAAAGATAACGTTAAAGGCGCACCTTTTCACTATAAGATAATTACTACATTGCACCACACCAAACACCCTAAAAGTTGATCCCGCCTACCAAACTTAATAATGATAATGGTAGTTTCGTGTACCCCTAGCTGCCTTCATAGGTGCCGTCTTCCCCTATCTCCACTAGATGTACCCACTACCCCCATTCGATCGGCTCCCTAACTCGTAGATACCCATGCTGGCCCCACAGTGGGGTGTATCACTCCACAAAGTGGCAACTCGATACCACCAAAAAATGCACGAGTTATACCTACACGATGTAAAAACATCTTACCTACCAGCCCGGGGCCACACACGCACATGACCCCGTTGGACTTGCGTTGCCACTACTAGCCCGTTTTGACCTCTTACAATCAAACCCAGTATGCGTGTCCCATCCTCGACTTGGGTCGAGCCCACAAAGAAACTTAATGGTTTACTGGTTTGAAAAGGGCCCCCGTGCATGACACAAGCTTTCACCTATGCTTGGTCCCCTCTAAGGTTTTCCCCACTTAACCCCATTCTTATTAATGTCTTCTTACATGTTTCCATCTAGGTTAAGTGCATCTAATCGTATTTCACATGCCTCCCAAGGCACCCTCTTAATTTCACACGCCACCCAAGAAACCCACTTAATCCCCCATGTCCCACCACATGTTTATCTGGTTAAGTGTTTCTTAATTCATTAACACCGTAACCTTGTAAAGACCTCCCACATTAGACTGGCATTTGTGGCTGCTGGATTTGCCGGGCGGGTCCGGGCAGTCTTACACCACAAACGAGCCAAACCTCGTGGCTTTACAACTGTTACGCATTTAATTCATACCTTTGACCTCTCACATTAGACTGGCATTTGTGGCTGTTGGATTTTCCGGGCGGGTCCGGGCAGTCTTACACCACAAAAGAGTCTAACCTCGTGTCTTAGGCGGTTTATTATTACACATCTTTATTTAACCCCAAATTGGATTAATATCCCTATTCAAATTTGTAAATAAATTCCAAATATACTTATGTCCATAATTGTCACCTAAATTATGTCCATTTATTTTAGGTATATAAATTACACCAATTATTGCCTCAAATTAATTGTATGCCTTTTAAGGCCAATACATGCCAATTCTCAATATGTGTATATTCAATATTACCCCCATCGTTCCCACGTTGTTCGTTCGCTTATCATGATATATATATATATATATATATATATATATTAGACTAGTAATTAGTCTAACACATAAAAGGGAAGAAACACCGCAAATTTTCATAACACACAAATTGGATCTAACTTACAAATAAGGATTACAACATATTTAGCATAAACTTGGTATTGTCACGAATCTAAACATAGGCTAAAAGGTGTGAACTTGCATATAGTTTTCACCCAAAACTTACATATATGAATATAGTTTTCACCCAAAAAGTTGCATAGGCCATAGTCAGAAACTTGCATAAAACTATGTATGTCGTAGATCTAAATCTGAAGGTGTAAACTTGCATATATGTGAATCCAATTTCTACCTAAACTTGCATATAGTCACTTTATTTGGTTCACATGTAAACTTGTGTACAATTCACATAGAAACTAGCATATAATATGCACCCAAACTTGCATATAACATGATGTCAAACATGAATCAGGTTGAACATAGATGATTGGGCATATACTAGGGAATTACAACAAAAACTTTCATTATGAACAACTAGCATACATTCACAAAATATCTCATTTTCCCAATGTTTCACAAACATAGCCATATAACACAAATTATAACTCAACCCAATTAACTTGTTAATTATCTTATTAAAGAAATTGAACTCACAACTCAAAGAAGGTCTTGAGTTCTGGGATTTGAGTTCTGAAATTGATTTAGCTTGCCTTTGAAGTAGACAAGTTCATTGTTGTTGTTGTCATAGACTTGAGTTGAATTGAGTTGATTAGCCTTACTTTTCCTCTAGTTGATGACGGCTACTCTAGGTTGTAGGGTGATAGCATGACGGCCATGATTCTAATTTTTGATTAGGTTTTAGGGTTGAGTCTACATGTGTTTATATAGAATTTAGGATTAATTTAGGCCATCCGATCAACCTAGAATCAATCAAGACCATCCAGTCAAGATAGAGTGACACCTCAGTCCTAATGACTCATCACTGAGTCACAAAATCGTCATCTTTTAGATCTTCCCCCGAGGGGGTGGGGGGGAAGGGCAGGTCAACTCCTAGGTTGGCCCCCAGGTCGACCTATAGGGGGGAGGTCGACACTAGGGTCGACCCCCAGGTCGACTTGGGTCCTGGGCGGGAATTTTCCCGCCCTGCCTGCTTCTTACTTCTGTTTTGAATTTTGAATCCGGTTTCGAGCTGTTTGAATTTATTTGAATTTTCTGGAAACTTCCGACAGCTATAACTTCTTCATACGAAGTCCAATTTACGCAAACTCAGACTCTATCTTAACCAGAATTCCGAGATGAACACAATGGCATAACCCATTTCCCTTAGTTCTCACATTAAAATTAATTATTGTTTGATTCGTTATTATAATGTTAACAAAAAACATAGGGTGTTACATTCTCCCATCCTTAAAGGATTTCGACCCCGAAATCTTCAAGTTACGAAGAATACATATCCTATCATCCAATTGTCCATCTACTCAACCATCAAACACAGGCATCCATTGTCCTTAAAAGACTTCTAATGCTTTCATGTTTATATGCTCAGTGTGCGTACATGTCCGTATCTAATGCAAAATCAGGCGGTCTACTGATTCAGTTGACCTCCTTAATGCAAATTATGATAGTGCCATGCGTCCATTATGTATGCAAAAGATCCCTAATGATACATATTATTTCTACATGCGTGCGCAACCATTCATCTGAATGCATCATCCATATGATAACACAACCATTATACATCCATTAATCTAAATAAGCACACATTTACATGCAGTATGAAAGTGATTGAGCCAATCTAGTGCCTAATGTGTGTGTGTATATGCATCCACGAGCAACCACTAGCAAACACTTGCATCCACTAGCATCCATCATTCATAACATGTTTCAAATACATGTTTACATCCATTGGCCTCTACCTAAGGATAAAGAATATGACCGAGGAGATACACTAAAAAGGTAGATACAAGCTTGAATAAACTTAAGGAAAAAGAGATCAAATATGTACCCTAAAAAAGAAAAGGGTAGGCTCCACGTATATTGGCCTCAGTCTCCCAAGTTGCGTCTTCCTCGGCGTCGCTCCATTGAACTTTGACAAGCTTAACTTCACGGTTGCATAGCTTTTTTACTTCCATCCCCAAGATACAAGTTGGAACTCTCCTCACAGTCGCTTCTCGTTCCACTTCGACTTCTCTAGTATGCTTGGCTCCACAACTTCTGCCGACTCATGTAAGCACTTTCGTAGCTGGGAGACATGAAAAAAATTATGAACTCCAGCCAGTCTTTCAGGTAGCTCTACTCTGTAGGCCATCGTCCGAATCCTTTCGATGATAGGAAATGGTCCTACAAATCATGGTGCCAACTTTCCTACGGACCCAAAGAGGATGACATTCCTCAAAGGAGATACTTTAAGGAACACCTTATCCCCAACCTCAAACTCATGGTCGGTCCTTCTCTTATCTACGTGGGATTTATGTCTATCTTGGGCAGTCTTCATTCTCCTTCGTATCAAGTCCACTTTCTATGAAGTCTCTCTAATCATGTCTGGCCCAAGTATAAGTTTATCTGTGGACTCCGACCAACAAGTTGGTGATCGACATGGCCTTCCATATAAAGCTTCGAAGGGTGCCATGCCTATAGTAGCTTGGTAGCTATTGTTATAAGCGAATTCCACCAAAGGGAGATGATCCTCCAAAGTCAAGAATGCACAGTCTCAAAAGATCTTCCAGTACTCTGTTCACTCTTTCCGTCTGACCAACGGTTTGACGGTGATAGGCTATGCTTAAACATAAATGTGTGCCTACGGCCTCTTGCAAACTCCTCCAGTATTCGCTTGTAAAGATAGGGTCTCGATCACTCGAGTCGAACTATCTCCTTAAGATAAATGGAGGCTAAAGACGAGGAGGTTCTCCTACTCTTGACAGATATAAAATGAGCGCTTTTCGTGAGCCTGCCCACTTTTACCCAAATATCGGTACTGCCCCTTCTTGACCTAGGCAACCCATCAACAAAGTCCATCGAGTTGCTTTCCTATTTCCATTGCGGAACTTCTAGAGGATGAAGCAAACCGCCAGGCTTCTTCTGCTCTGCCTTGACTTGCTGGCATATCATGCATTTCCAAACAAATTCAGCTACAACCCTCTTCATGCCATTCCAAAAGAAGACTCTTTTGATATCTTTATACATCTTGTCCCCACCGGGGTGTATGGTCACCTTGGAATGGTGTGCTTCTTCTAGAACCATCTTCACCAAATCTCTTGCTTGCGGGACGCATAGTCTTCCATCCCGTCTCAACCAACCCTTATTATCAATGGAGTATCTATTGAGGTGACTAGAAGTCTCTCCCCTAATTAGCTTATCTATCACATCAACTAGCTGAGGGTCTTCATGTTGCGCGGTTCCTATTGAGTCCAACAAAGTAGGCCGCACCTCTAGCATTGCCATCGAGCCAGTCACATAATCAACAGAGGGTCTAAAATCAAAATTTGCTATGTACTCCAAACTTTGCCTTTCTACAAAGAGAGGACTTAAGGTCAGCTTCTTTCTACTTAGGGCGTCTGCTACTACATTGCCCTTACCAGGAGTATAGGAGATCTCAAAGTCGTATGAGGCGAGAAACTCCATCCATCTTTGCTGCCCTAGATTGAGGTCCTTCTACGAGAAAAGGTACTTCAACGATTTATGGTCAGTATACAACTCAAATTTCTCACCTAAGAGATAGTGGTGCCAAGACTTAAGCGCAAAAACGATGGCTACTAACTCTAGATTATGGGTTGGGTAGTTTTTCTCATGCACTTTTAACTGCGTTCCACCATAAGCTACTACCTTCCCCTCTTGCACCAAAACAGCGCCTAGTCCCGTATCACATGCATCTGTGTATACCGTAAACATCTTGCTCCCATCTGGTAATGTCAAAACTAGGGCTGTTGTCAGGGCCCTTTTCAACCGTTGGAAAGCGACTTCGCAATCCAAATCCCAAGTGATTGTCAGGTTTTTCTTCGTTAACCTTGTAAGTGGAGCTGAGATTTTCGTAAAGTCTTTAATGAACTTGCGATAAAAGCCTGCTAGTCCAAGAAAACCTGGGACTTCGGTTGCATTCTTTGGAACCTTCCAATCCTGGACCACAACTACTTTTGCGGGGTCCACAGCTAACCCTTCTTTGGACACCACACGCCCAAGAAATCTTACTTCTTCCCTCCAGAAGTGGCACTTGGAGAATTTTGCTTTTAACTGATGTGCATGGAGAATATCCATGACTTCCCTTAAACGAAAAGTATGCTCTTCCTCATTCTTCGAGAAAATTAGAATATCATCTACGAAGACCACCACGAATTTATTGAGAAATTCCCGGAACACTCTATTCATCAAATCGATGAAATAAGCAGGTGCGTTTGTCAAGCCGAAAGGCATGACGAGCCATTCGAAGAAACCGTCCGGGGTTCTGAACGCGGTCTTATCAATGCTATCTTCAGCCACTCTTAGCTGATGAAATCCGGTAGCCAGATCTAATTGGGAGAAAACTGTTACACCTACAAGATGATCGAACAAATCGTCTATTCTTGGCAGTGGGTGCCTATTCTTCTTTGTCATCTTGTTTAGATCCCTATAATCAACGCATAGGCGAAGTGAACCATCCGGTTTGGATGCGAACACCACTGGAGCACCCCATTCAGAAATACTCTGCCTTATAAACCCTTTTTCTAGCAGCTCCTTAACTTGCTTGCTAAGCTCCTTTCTCTCCCTTGGAGCCATGTGTCTAACAGGTAAAGCAATGGGTTTTGCATTATCAACTAGATATATGCGGAAGTCTATCTCCCGCTTCGGAGGCAAGCCCTCTACTTCCTCAAAGACATCCGAGTATTCATGGACCACTCTAACAGACTGCAAATTCTCAACAGACGCGTTAAGCGATTCTAGATAACTTAGCACAACAGAATTCATGGGATTAAAAGAGATTTCGAGAATGTTGCTCAAGTGAGTCATAAGCCTAACCTCTCTCTTTTCACAATATAGGGCGGCTCCATTACTGGATAAACAATCCATGCCCAAAATTAACCCATAGCCTGTGAAGCCCAAAACTTAAGCATCACATCTAAACCCAACGCTAAGTATAGAAATTTCCAAATCCAAACAAATCATCGACAAATAGGCTGAGCCCCCAATTGGATTTGAAACAACTAAGGGATCCTCTACTATACTGGTGTTTAGGTGTAGTGACTCAATTAAAGCAATAGATATAAAAGAGTGCGATGCACCAGAATCAAAGAGTGTGCGAACAGGATGATCAAAAAGATAAACTAAACTTTCAATGGAAATCGCTCTACCTCGTTCTTGCAGTGGTGGGGCCACGAGAGCCTTGACCTGCCTCCTTGCTTGCCCTGGTGCCATGAGAGCCTGAATCTGCCCTCCAGAGGTAGGCCCTGCCCTCTGCCCTTTCTTTGGGCAGTCCTTAATCAGATGTCCTGCCTCGCCACAGTGGAAACAACCAGTCTTCTTCTTCTTCCTACACTCTTTGCTCAGATGGCCTGGTGTCCCACAGTTAAAGCATCTTTTCTTTCCCTTGCCATTGTTGTATTTACCACCCTTCTTGTTCTACTATTGCTATTGTGGTTTCTTTTGATCCCCTTTCTTCTCAGGTTCCTTATTATCATTGGCGCCTTTCTCCTCTTCATGCATAAGCGCCATGTCAACTAGTCTCTCAAAGGTGGCCCCCATAGGGATGTGGGTCATAGCTAACCCATGTAGCGGCTCGTTCAAACCCTTAACAAATCTCAGGGCCTTCTTTTCGGGTGTATTCACCAAGTCCAAGCCAAATCTCGCCAACTGATTGAACTTGTTGACGTACTCTTTCACTGATAGATTTCCCTGCCTTAATGCCAAAAACCTTTCCATGTATAGATTCTCTTCGGCCCGTGAGAGAAACTTTGCCGCAAATCTACGCCTGAAATCCGGCCATGTATCAACTGGACGCTCTCCATTAGTGACCTCCCACCAAAACGAGGCCTCATCCTTCATTAACCAGGCAGCTAACTGGACCTTTCTTCCATCTTCTACCTCAAAGACTCCAAACAATAGACGATTTTGTTTATAAGAAATGTCCAAACAATAGACGATTAGTGACCTCCCACCAAGTCGAATTTCTTTGTAACAAGAAATGTCCGAACCTATTGGATAATATTTTTCTAATGAAAGAGAAAATTCAAGTTTTCATATGGTAGATTTTGTTTTATGTCAAATTTTCTAAAGGTCGCCATGGAATTCGTTTATAAAATATAACGATTTATTTACGTAAATGAAAGGATTTAAAATATTTTGAATGTCGTTTTGTCTTGAAATTCAACATGGTTAATTTATTTTGATAGTATATGAAATTCTGATTGAATATGTCCGGTTATTATATTTTATTATTTTTATATAGAGGTATGTTAAAATTGATTTGTTTTAATTTAAATTGGACCTTTAAAAAGGGAGATTATTCAAACGACATCTTTCAAAGAAACCAGTTCCATCGTGTTTGAAATATTATGTTATTGTATGCTTTTAAGTTTCGTTTCAATCAAAGCTTGGATGTGCTCTTACGAATTTTGAACGTTGAACGTTACATGTTAAAATATCGTTAGTCATTCGAACAAAAATATTTGATCACTTTAATTAAAATTATATTGCTATTCATTTCCTGACCGGACGCATGTGTTCTTTCTGTCGTCTATTACGATATATAATATATATATAAATTAATATTTGCTGCCATACTTTATTTTTTTCCCATCCCCCCTGCGTCGTCTTATTCAATTCACAATCATTTCACGTGTATCCCTGTCGTCGCTTTCTTTCCATCTGATAAATGCCCCAGACTCCATGTGCTGCTACAAAATAAAAATCTTCCATCCCTTCAAATTTAATTCTGTTAGTTTTACATATGCTTGGTCGGCAAGAAATAAATCTTGCTTGTACGTCACCTGGCATTTCATAACTTAAATTTGCCGTGGCCACCTGCGAAGCCAAGTTATTTTCCAGATGTTCAAAAATCAGTAGTCATTTTGATTTGAAGGAAACAATAAACTCCTCCCCTGTATAATCAGTGTATTTCCCCTCAACGAATGGATCAAAACTTCCCATATTTCTTCCCAAAAACCTCTCGATCTGACTTTTTATAGCAAAAACACTTAACTACGAAGATGTAGGAGGAACTGGCTCATCAAGATCCTTCAACTGACCCATCATGATTAGAGTTGGTGAGTTGGCATAGCTGGAAATTTAGTCGTAGTTACTTGCAGGTTTGGGATTTTTGCAGGAGGAACGCAACACCGGAAGGATTGAAACTTAGGACGAAGTGGAGGACATCTTGGCACACTTCTTGGTGGTCCTGGATCGTTGTCGGCCGACGAGTTGGGCGCAGGGATGGCGAAGTGCGTTTGAGCATGAGTGAAGTATCGAAGATGAAGACGTTGTGTTGGTGAATTCGAAGCTCTGTTGCATGGCACGCATATGGAGGAGCTTTTTGATGTATAAGTGGAACTTCAATAACGGCTCGGGATGGGGAAGAAACCATGGTAGTGCGATAGTATGTTATGTAGCTGTGTATAGAACTGTATTGGTTTGGTTGATTTGCAGTGTTTTGGTTTACGAGAATAAGCTACTGCATGTGTTTAAAAAGGGAGCAAGCTATGGTGTTCATGGGAGTTTGCAAACAAAACAGGAAGAAAGGAAAACGTACAGGAGAGTTGCGTTGTGAAGAACAAAGGTGGCAGATCGGTTGTGTAATAAAATTGGGAGTCGTGAGAGAGTGGAGTTTGGTTAGCGGAGGAGTTCGGTTATGTGATAAATGGAGCAGGATCTACGTAGGGAGATTGACTATGTTGGGAAGGAGGTGCTATAGTTTTAAAAAGAGGAATGAGAAAGAAGTAGGATGCATGTTTATGGGCTTAGGCCCTGCATTTATAAAAAAATTTATGGAAGGACGGGCTATAATTCAAAAATATTTGCAGTATTTCTTTCTCTTCTCACCCTCTAATTTCTTTCTCTTAACAATCTGTTTTTCTGTGCAATATGAGTTGACATGGATTGTTAGATGTTGGCTTAAACTGTACGGAAAATGTTGGTTGTTAGATTTTTATAGGCTAGTATGCTCTGACGTAAAATTCATATTTTTGGAAATTTCATAAAATAACTATATGTGTTTCGAAAAAAACTGTTGGAAACTCAATAAATAATAATTTTTTTACTAAGATTTTCTTTCATATAAGAATTTTAAGGATAAATCAAGTTTTGAAAAATATAGAGATTTAAAAAGAAGTATGCTCTTATAGGATTAGATAACATAAGTGGAATGTGTAAACGGATTATAGGTAAAAAGGATGAAAACGGATACTGTAAAATTAATGATGTCTTGAAGACTCTAGTTGGAGGCTAATGTTGACTCTAGCATTTTAAGCCAATATGTAGCAGTAGCCGAGCCTTGCTGAACTAGTTATGAATATATTCAAAAGTGTAAAGACGAGTAAGAAGATGATGAAAAAAAATTTGTGGTAAATATGTTGACTTGCTCAAAAAATTTCTTTCTTGAGTAACTAGAGTGGGTAAGACGATTAATCCCTCCAATGGACTTGGTTAGAATGATTCAACGATCACAAAAGGAACCATTCAGTTGGTTGAAATGGATAAGAGGTACGGGCCACTAGGTAGTCATTAAGTGATAGGGATTTGACTAATTCCACAATAAGATCTTTCATCTCGTAATGAGAACTTCCAGATATAGCAACTTTTGTGTCTTTGGTGAATCCAAGTTTCTTACTCACATTCTTTTGACAAGCATTCTTTAGATATTCAATCATTAGATTTTCCTTTGATTTAGATCTTTTTCTTCTAATATCCTTCGGAAGGGTTAACCTTATGATTAAACCTGCGGATGGTAGATCTTGTTGTAAACATGTTATTAGAATATGTAATGCATGATGGACGTAAATGGTGCAAATGTTCGCTAGTGGATGTGAATGGACAACATATACACACTGTAACAACCCAGATTTTTCGCATAAATTAATCAATTGAGGAATAAACAGATAAAATAAATATTAATCAGAAAAATATTATGAATTGAGCAAAATGGATTTCACTCTTGAGCCCGTTACGAAATTCTGATTCAGATAGACTTTTAGTTTGCGTAAATCGGACAAAAATGAACGAGTTTTGATCAATCAAATTTGAAATTAAATTAGGGAATTAAATTAATAAAGCAACAGTAAATGGGAGACCCAACCCTTAACTTGGTCGACTCCTGTATCGACCAAGGGGTCGACGCATGGGTCGACCCATGTCTAACGTGGGTCGACCCACCTTCAAGTCTGGTTCTGGATAATTCTTTCTGATGTGCTGCTGATGTGTTTTCCATAGTTTAGATTAAAAACCTAAAATCTAGTGGCCTAAAATATAAACATAAAATACAATTAAACAGGACATAAAATCCAATTAACTTGGACACCTAACTCTACTATAAATATTCCCCAAAAACAAAACCTAATCTTCACCACTTTGTTTCTCTACCTCTCTTAAATACCTTCTTCTCAAATATAATTTTAATGGAGATTTGGGGGATTGATTCTACACATATTATGAAGGATATTCATATATAGAGAAGATCTACCAAAGTTTATTAGATTTGCACTAATTTTAAGTGAGTACTACTATGATTATCATATTTCTTCTAAGTTAATGTTAAAATAGTTACAATAGTTGTTACAGTGATTAGCAATCTAAATAAAAAGGATTTAAACTGTAAAATATATTGGATCTTAAATTTTGACAATTACAATGTTTATAAGTTTACCTTTACATTTATTGTTCATTTAAATTACTATCTACTACTTATTCCTTTTCAGTTGTTATTTGTTTATAAGTACATTCTTCTTCCTTATCTCCTTCTCTGTCATTGTTTTATTTACAGTCTTGTAATGCCTAATTATTCTGTGTGTTCATTTATGAGCTTAGATCCATTTCTCCTTTTTTTATTTGTTTTGCGCTGAGCCTAGGCCAACAAGATCCTAGGCCTTTACCGTTAAATTTGCGTAAAACTAAACAATCTAAAATAATATTAATAAGGAGATATTAAGCATATTAAGAATTGGTAAAATATGGGTTATAAATAGGATAAATTCTAGATAAAGAATGTGTAAACATGCGAATTTGGATAAGTTGTGTTTAATTATACATTAATTTGGAGAAAACATGTTATTTGACATTAATTTGTAAACATGTTAAATTTGCATTGATTTGGAAAACATATTGCTTGTCATTAATTTGTGAACATGTTAATTTGGTATTGATTTGGAAAACATGTTATTTGACATTAATTTGTAAAAATGTTAATTTGACACTTATTAGGAAAACACATAACTTGACATTAATTTGGCATTGATTAACAAAAAATGTTATTTGACATTAATTCGTAGACGTGTTAATTAGGCATCGATTTGGAAAACATGTTATTTGACGTTAATTTGTTAACATGTTAAACTGGCATTGATTAGGAAAACATGTTTTTTGACATTAATTTGTAAATATGTTATTTTGGCATTGATATTGGAAAACATGTTAATTTGGCACTGATTAGGAAAACATGTTATTTGACATTGATTTTAAACATGTTAATTTGGCATTGATTTGGGAAACATTGTATTTGACCTTAGTTTGTAAATATGTTAATTTAGCATTGATTAGGAAAACATGTTATTTTGGCATTGATTAGGAAAACATGTTATTTGACATTAATTTCTAAACATGTTAATTTGGCACTGGTATTAGAAAACATATTATTTGACATTAATTTATGACTATGTTAATTTGACATCAGTATGGAAAACATGTTAATTGAAATAAATTGTACTTAATATGACATTAAGTAACCTATATTTGTAAAACATGTTAATTAGAATGAATTATACTTAAGTTGTCATTAAGTAATCTATACTAGAAAACATGTTAGATGGAATTAATTCTACTAAATTATACTTAAGCAGACATGTCATAAGAAAACATGTGAATTGGGGTAAGATATACTTATATACATTAAGTAAAACATGTTATTGTTACTTGTAAACATGTAATTGGACAATAAATGACATAGTAACAAAAAGGGGTTGCAAATTACTTTCGTTAATTACAATCTAAGAAATAACATGATATGTCACAAGGCTTATTATTGAACTTAAATCATGTTAAGTTAAACCTGTATGATTAATAAGCGGGATAAAGGGGGTTGTAGATTACTTTCATTAATTACTTTCTTGGGATTGGTTGTAGATTACTTTCGTTAATTACAACATAAGAAATAACATGTTGTGTCACTAGGCATATTAATGAACTTAAACCACATTAAGTTAAACCTGTGTAATTAATAAGTGGGATAAAAGGGGTTGTAGATAACTTTTGTTATTTACAATCAGGGGGTAACAGGTTATGTCACTTGGCTTATTAATGAACTTAAATCATGTTAAGTTAAAAATGTATGATTAATAAGCAAGATAAAAGGGGTTGAATATTACTTTTGTTAATTATAATCTAGGGGGTGGGTAACAGGTTATGTCTCTGGCTTATTAATGAACTTTAATCATGTTAAGTTACATAAGAATGATTAATAAGCGGGGAGGGGTACATTCCTTTGAGATATAATGGGCTTGTAGAAATCCTTGTTAACTTGGGGACCAAGTCTCAGGGAGACTTGTGTCATATGCATTTTGTGTTGGACCCGTATCAGCTAGTATTCCTTCGTTATCAATGAGGCCTCTCACTAGGTAGGGGTCAAAGCACGCTTATACCTAACTGGATAGTAAGAGGTTCAAACAAGAGGTAAGTACAGGCGCGTTCCGGCGGAGTCATGAGCGTGCATGGATCCAAAAGTGGTTGATAAGACTCTTTAACAAATTTGATTAAGGTTGTCTCTTTTTAGTTGATGGTTTCGCAAATTGATAACCCTGAATTCCATGGCTGGAACAGGTTATTCACATCTGGAAAGCTGATCGATGGGTATCATTAGGAATTCCTTCCTAAATTATTTGATTCAGTCTAAATATGTAGAAATGCAAAACAGTCAATCAGTTTAAGTATGATCATTACTATCATCATTGTCTCTTTGATAAGTACATATAATCCTTTATATCAGTTATCGTTCACCTTTAGACATGTACAGACACTTACCCTTTTTAATGACACTTGAACCACTATTTATCTGTTTTACTTAACTTAGTAGACAAGATGGTAATCATAGCAGCTTTCTAGACTTTATGTCTAACCCATTTCCTTTCTTCCTTTCTCTTTTCTTTCCACTAGACTTATAGGGTGAAAGTGAATAATTAAGATATCTTTATTAGCCTTATCGCGATGGATTCCTGCAAGATGAATTGCTTCTTGTTCTCTATCCAAGGTTAGGTTGTTTCTTTTTTTTACTATTAAGGGATAATAATAATTTACTCTGATGTTGTTTTTGCTTAAGGTATTGAGAAATGACATTTTGTAACTATTTGATTAATTGAAACAAAGATGGTTTTGTATTTAAAGATAAAAGTTTCTTCTTCCAATGTAAATGTATTATTTTATGTTTTGTGAAATCTTAGTCTCTGTGATGTTTTATGTCTTCATCCTTACAATGCTCCATACTTTCTTAATGAAATCTTCATACAAGTGACATTAAGGAATGTGGGTTATTACATTTGGTACTAGAGTCTAAGGTTACCAAAATCACTAAAATTTTGTTTTAAAAGAAGGTATTTTCAAAAGAAAACACATTTTTGGAAAATCAGAAGTTACTTTTGAAAATAAAAATCTCCGACTGTTAGTTACAACCTTCCTTTGACTCTTTCAAATTATGAATCTTTATCTTTTTAGTTGAGTTATATGACATTCTATCTAAGTTTTCCTTTATATTTGAAAGTTTGATTAGTGACAAACCCGTTAGCTCAGTGGTTGGGAAAGGTTGAGGTTAGAAAGGAATTTGCTGCCTAACATATATTAAAAGGTTAACCATGGATATTTGAGATGAAAACGATAGTTTGGAAGTCAAGAATAACCTAGATTGATTGGTTATGGAAAAGGGATGTATTTCCATAGCTTGGTTTGAAATTAACATAGAAAACATCATTACAAGAATGAATGGACTAGTGCGGAATGATTTTTTTACCGTATTGTTCACTATCCGCCAACTTAAAAATAAATAAATAGAAATGTTTTACAATTACAAATTTCTATAAAGTAGATTGTCTTGTACTATGGAAATAGATTTTTATGCATTTTCGGTAATCAATCAATTAGGAAACTTCCAAAAAGTTGGATTTAAAGATGGCAAGTAAAATATTAACATACGTATATTAATTTCGAAAGGATTATGAGGAAAGGTGTTGATCAACAGTGGTCGAGGAATGGGAGAAGGCAAGGGTTGGTGAAAGGAAGAATGTTGTCTATCTTTTGTTATTTCTAGTTTCTCCTATTTTGTTTAGGAGTATTTTGTCCATTTTCCTTTGATGTATTGGCTGCATGGAGCCATAACCATGGTAAGATGATTTGAGCATCTGCTTATAGGATTAATGGAGTGGTCCTTTGCAGATATAGAAAATCCCCAAGGATGCGGTGATATCACCAGTGACTGTTTTGCACTTAGGCCCAGTAGTAGTTTCTGAATATCCTAGTGATCGACTTGATTATCTATGGTGACTCGGGTTTGTAACTATAAATCTTGACTTAGGAGGTATTTATGGGCATTTCCGGGTATGGGCAGTTTTGGGTTTAGATAGATAAACCATATAATTGGTTATCCCAGATTTTCGATTGAGGTGCTTATATTCTAAGGTTTTGAAGTAGGAAAATTTGAAGGATGGATTAGTTAGCCAATTGGGGGCTATTTTGACGGCAAGATGGAGATGGCTGGGCTAAGCCATGCGATAAACTAATTTTTTAGGTCTTCTTATGACCCGAAGCGTCAGTCATGTTGATATTCCTATTTTCTTTAGTGCGTCTCTAGGTAGTATCGATTCAGTTCTCTTTGTGCTATATATTCCAAATATAATAAGTGATTGAAGGATTATCACTAGGAGAGAAAGAGATTGATTTTGGATTTGTATTTGAGATGATGCTAAACTTGTAGCATTTTAGGTAAAGCACATGGTTTTGGGGTTATAAGAGAGAATTGAGTTTCATAGTTGGATTAGAATATTTTACTAACCAAACCCAATCTTTTAAAAATAATAGTGGGACTCTTATGCTGGATTCTTCCGCATGTATTTTAAGGAAGTAATTGGACTTCAGTTGCAATGAACAATGTTTTCGGGAAAAAAAGCCAAGTAAGAATTTTTTTGAATTAGTTGTCGTACCTTTTTGGTTATTTGGAAGTTTAAGGGTTCATATAACATCAATGGGAATATTTTGTAAACCCAAGAAATTCAACCCAAGATTTTAGCTTGAGATTGGATATGAATTCACCATTTGTTAAGACACATTTTAGAGTATTGATGCCTATCAGGATTTTGTCTATTGGACGAAAGAGGTAAACCTTTATATGACAACAAAATTATGTTAAGTGATAAGTTTATTTAATTGGTAGGCGAATATAGAGTGAATAATTGTGTTCCAAGACATAAGCATAACAAGGAGGTGTTTTATGGAAATTTGTGGAACCACTTTGAGTCGAAATCCCATATGTATAAAGCTTTAAGAAACGAGAATTTTGAAATACTAATGTATTTTGATATAAAATTTATATTTTGGAAATTTCATAAAATCAACAATATATGAATATTTTTGTAATTGGAAATCTGCCTCATTAAGATTTTTCAAGTAAGGTTTTGGAAAATTATTTATAAAGCGGGGCAGTAGATAAGTCTTTATGGGGATTAGAAAATATAAGTCGAACGAACCAAGGAACACAAAATGGGTAAAATAGAGACAAAAAATTTGAGGAAAATGTGACTTTACTTGTAAGATTAAGATAAGCTTTTGGATTAGTTCACTTGAGATATTTCTCCCTGAGGTAACTAAAATGAGTGAGATGAAAGAACTACACCGAGGGATTCAAGTTTCTTATCTGTATTATTTTGACAAGTGTTTCCTCTTTGATATTCTATTAGTAACCTCCTCCTTTGATTAGGGACTTCCTTCTAATATATCCTTGGGAAGTGTGGATCTTAGTATATGAGCTTATAGATGATAGGATATGGTTAAAACATGTGTTTGAGACATGTTATGTTTGATGGTTGCGAGCGGGTGCAAGTTTTTGCTAGTGGATGCATATACACGCACTAGGCACTAGTTTAGGGATCGGCTGAACTAGGACACTTACATATTGCATATGGATGTGTGCGCATTTTAATTTATTTTCAATATGGATGAAAAAATGGTTGAATCATCGCTTGGATGTTACATTTTGGTGAATGGTTGTTGCACACATATAGAATTTTATATGTATCATTGGAATTCTTTTGCATACATATTGGATACATCGCACATACATGAATTGTATTAAGGAAGTCAATTGAATCAGTGGATCGCCTAAGTTTCGCATTATCTTAGGGATATATACATGTCACCTTTTGCATATGTTCATACAAAGCATTAGAAATTGTAAGGGCAATGGATGCCAGTGGATGATGGTTGAGTAGATGGGTGTTAGCATTCATAACATTCTTCTGGTCTTGGAGATTTCGAGGACGAAATTGTTTAAGGAGGGGAGGATGCAATAACCTGAATTTTTAGCAAACAATAATCAATTGATTGAGGAACAAATATATAAAATAAATATTTATTAAGAATATTGGGAATTGAGCAAAATGGATTTAACTGTTGCGTCTGTAACGAAATTTTAACTCAGATAGACTTTTAGTTTGCGTAAATCGGACTAAAAATGAACTTGTTATGATCAATCAAAGTTTGAAATTAAATTAGAGAGTTCAATTAGTAAAGCAACGGTAAATAGGCGACCCTACCCTTAATTGGGTCGACACCTGTGTCGAATTAGAAGCCAATACGTGGGAATACCCATGTCTAAGGGGGTCGACCCACCTTCGAGCATGGTTCTGGATAATTCTTTCTGATGTGTCTTATATGGTTTAGATTAAAAACCTAAAACCTGATGGCCTAAAATATAAACATAAAATACAATGAACCTAGACACCTAACTCTACTATAAACAACCCCCAAAAACATAACGTAATCTTCACTACTCCATTTCTCTACCTCTCTCAAATAACCTTCTTCTCAAATATAATTTTATGGAGTATTGGGGGCTTGGTTCTACACATATTATGGCGGATATTCATAGATAGAGAAGATCTTTGAAATCTTATTGGAATTGTGCTAATTTTATGTGAGTACTACAATGATTATCAAATTTCTTCTAAGTTAATGTTAAAATAGATAGAATATTTGTTACAGTAATTAACAATTTAAATAAAAAGGATTTAGACAGTAAATATATTAGATATGGAAGTTTGACAATTACAGTGTTTATAAGTTTGTCTTTTATATTTTATTGTTACATTTTAATTACTGTCTATTACTTATTCCTTTTCAGTTGTTATTTGTTTATAAATACGTTCTTCTTCCTTATGCCCTTCTCTGTCATTGTTTTATTTATAGTCTTGTAATGCTTAATTATTTATTGTGTTCGTTTCTGATCTTAGATCCATTACTCCTTTTTCCATTGTTTTGTGCTGAGCCTAGGCTAATGAAAGCCTATTCCTTTACCGTTAAATTTGCGTAAAATTGGAATAATTTGAAACAATATTAATGAGGAGATTTTAGGTATATTAAAAATTGGTAAAACATGGGTTGCAAAGGGATAAATTCTAAAGAAAGAATGTGGAAACATGTGAATTGGGATAAGACACATTTAATTATACATTAATTTGGAAAAAGCATGTTATTTGGCATTAATTTGTAAACATGTTAATTTGGAAATTATTAGGAAAACTTTTTTTTTTGACATTAATTTGTAAACATGTTAATTTGACATTGATTTGGAAAACATGCTATTTGACATTAATCTGTAAACATGTTAATTTGGCATTGATTAGGAAAACATGTTATTTGACACTAATTTGTTAACATGTTAATTTGGAATTGATTTGGAAAACATGTTATGTGATATTAATTTGTAGACATTATAATTTGGCAATGATTTGGAAAACATCTTACTTGACATTAATTTGTAAACATGTTAAATTGCCATTGATTAGGAAAACATGTTATTTGAGGTTAATTTGTAAACATGTTAATTTGGCACTAATATTGGAAAATATGTTAATTTGGCATTGATTAGGAAAACATGTTTTTTGACATTGATTTGTAAACATGTTAATTTGGCATTGGAAAACATGTTATTTGACACTGATTTGTAAACATGTCAATTAGGCATTGATTAGGAAAACATGTTATTTGACATTAATTTTTAAACATGCTAATTTGGCATTGATATTGGAAAACATGTTATTTGACATTAATTTGTTAACATTGTATTAGACATTAATATGGAAAACATGTTAATTTAAATAAATTATACTTAATACGACATTACGTAATATGTGTTTGGAAAACATGTTAATTAGAGTCAACTATACTTAATTTGACAATAAGTAATCTGCATTGGAAAACATGTTAGTTGGAATTAATTTTACTTAGTTATATATTAATAGGGGTCATAAGAAAATATGTGAATTAGGGTAAGATATACTTAATAATACATTAAGTAGAACATGTTATTGTAACTTGTAAACATGTGATTGAATAATAAAGACATGGTAATAAAAAGGGGTTGTAGATTACTTTCGTTAATGACAATATAAGAAATAACATGTTATGTCAGTAGGATTTTTAATGAACTTAAATCATGCTAAGTTAAACCTGTATGATTAACAAGCGGGATAAAGAGGGTTATAGTCTTGTAGATTACTTTTGTTAATTACAATTTGAGGATAATAGGTTGTAGAATACTTTCGTTCATAATAACCTAAGAAATAACATGTTGTGTCACTGGGCTTGTTAATGAACTTAAATCATGTTAAGTTAAACATGAATGATTAATAAGCAGGATAAAAGAGGTTGTAAATTATTTTGGTTAATTACAATATGGAGGCAATAGGTTATGTCACTGGGCTTATTAATGAACATAAATCATGTTAAGTTAAACCTGTATTATTAATAAGCGGGATAAAAAGAGTTGTAGATTACTTTCGTTAATTACAATTCGGGGGTAACAAGTTAGTTCACTAGCTTATTAATGAATTTAAATCATGCTAAGTTACACCGGTATGGTTAATAAGCGGGGAGGGGTCCATTCCTTTGAGATATAAGGGGATCGTAGAAAGCCTAGTGAACTTGAGGACCAAGTCTCGGGGTGAGTTGTGTCATATGCATTTTGTGTTGGACCAGTATCAGTCAGTATTCCTTGGTTATCAACGGGGCCTCCACTAGGTAAGGTTCAAGGCATGCTTATACTGAATTGGATGGTAAGAAGTTCAAATAAGAGGTGGGTACGGGGGTGTTCCAGTGGAGTCAAGAGCGGCATGGATCCGAAAGTGGAAGATAAGACGCTGTAACGCATGTGATTAAGGCTCTGTCTTTTTAGTTAATGGGTTCGGGAATTGATAACCCCAAATTCCATAGCTAGCACTGGTTATTCACATCTGGAAAGTCGATCGATTGGTAGCATTAAGAAATTACTTCCTAAATTACCTGTTTCTGTCTGAATTTGTAGAAGTGCAGAACAATCGATCATCTTTAGTATGTTCATTACTATCATCGTTGTCTTTTTGATAAGTATAGCTAATCTTTATTTTAGTTCATATCAGTTATTTTCATCTTTAAACCTGTACAAACACTTACCCTTTTATGATAATAGAACCATTATTTATCTATTTTACTTAACTTAGTCGTCGGGCTGGTAATCATAGCATGTCTGAACTATTTCCTTTCTTTCTCTTTTCTTTCCCCCAGGCTTATAGGGAGAAAGTGTATAATTCACATATTTTTGTTAGCCTTGTCGTGATGGATTCTTGTAAGATGAATTACTTCATGTTCTCTTTCCAAGGTTAGGTTGGTTATTTTTGACTATTTGGGGATACTATTTGGATATATTCAAAGTTGCACAAACTACAGAGGAATTGAGCTTATGAGTCATACAATGAAGCTTTGGGAGAGAGTTTGTGAGCAGTGTTTGAGGAGGTTGACAAGTGTCATTAGGAATCAATCTAGCTTCATGCCTGAAAGGTCAACCACTGAGGCGATTTTCTTAATTAAGCAACTTATGGAGAGGTACAGGGAGCATAAGAAAGATCTTCACGTGGTTTTTATTGATTAGGAGAAAGCTTATGACAGAGTATCGACGAAATTTATATGGTTGTCTCTAGAAAGGAAGAGGGTGCCATCAAAGTAATTTACCCTTATCAAAGGATATGTACGAGGGTATTGTGACTAGTGTCAGGGCATGCGATGGTAAGACCAGTGACTTTCACATTAACATAGGTTTACACCAAGGTTCGGCTTTGAGCCCTTATATTTATTCATTAGTGGTGGATGAAATCACAAAAGGTATACACGGGGAGATTTCTTGGTGTATGCTCTTTGCTGATGTTGTTGTGTTCATTGATGAAAGTAGAATAGGGCTACCTTAGGATCGAAGGGGTTCAGGCTTAGCAGAACTAAAACATAGTATATGAAGTGTGAGTTCAGCAGTGTCAGTGCAAATGACATAGAGGTCACCCTGGTCAGTCGAGTAGTACCTAAGAAGGAATCCTTTTGATATTTAGGATTAATGTAACAACCCGCCTGGAATGGGCCTAAATTTCGATCTAGAAAAGACCCATTAAAACTTAGAGCCATTCTAAATGGGTCATTGGTTCCTATGAGGATTACATTTGCACAGATAATATATACACAAATACTTCAAATGGAAATCTCACACGGTGGAAAGAGAAAGTATAATACCGAAATAAGATGTACCACTTATTAAAAATCGTAGAAATACAACAGTCAAAGTTACATCTATTCAATGGGTACATCAAATCGTTCATTCTCACAAGTTTCCAAAAGAAGTAAAGCAATAACTACTAATAATAGCATAACGACTTCGTCTTCTTATTCATCTCCAGTCACGACTCCGTCCATGGATTTTATCCCATCTACTGACCTATTGGATATGCTAAGGAGAGGGGTCAGAACATAAAATTCTATGTGACTGAAATATGGTGTTACTTAATGTCCATACCCTATATTTTTAGCAAGCTACATATGTCAAGTATGTCTACGCTGAACATAAGATTCACACAAACAAAAGGTATCTAACCGATGAGGTGGATATCCAAGTCAATCGCCCATTATTGTTTTTAGGGTAAAGACCCAATGAGGTAGGCATTCTCTGTCACTTATGGCCCTATTAAAGGTGGATTCTTATGGTATCTTATAACCATGATGTGGACCCCTAGTCCCTTAATACCGCATCCTAACACGTTAACGTTCTTAAGTCTATACTCTCACTTGTAATATGAGAAGTAGTATTGTGAACATTACCACTTAATTGATATTACGGTAGGACACCTATGTCTCTTAAGACTTCCTTTAGACAGTTGGTTAACATGCAATGGCTACATATGTTTCATTTTCCAATTCACTCCCGAGTTGAGACCTTACAAGCCTCTAGAGGAAGTGGACATCCCTGTGAACTACCCTACTCTGTTACCGTTTATACCTAACTACTTTTAAAGAATGAGGACCTAAATACTTACTTCAAATCTAATAAGGGTGGGTCACATGACTTTGGTTCCTCTCCAAGGAATAAACCTTCATAGGGGTCCTAGTCCTAACCACTTAAGAACCAAATTAGATAAAATGAAAGTCAGCCACATACGACCTTCTTATGGTGTTGTAAACCTACCTATTTTCACATGCAATAAACTTAAATATGGTTATGTATATACACACTAGATCTCTCACATTAAACCATATACCTGTAGATGATGGATATGTCGGTCGGTTCTGGGAAGACTTCTACTACAGGTTGGTTTAACCGCGTGTATAGTGTACTATGCTTGAATGGTTTATGTTACCCGGACCTCTCACATTAGTTGGGCCTACTTGTGGTTGTTGGATTTGCCGGTCGGTTCCGGGCAGACATACACGAAAAATGGCAACTAACCTCGTGTCCGTGTGTCATTATTTATACATACAAAACCATTCTATATGCACACACAAGCAATCAATATTTATATATATGGGGATATTTCAAATTTGAATTCTATCCTAATCGCATTTGTAACGCTAATAAGTCGTTAATTACGTTTATATAAGTATAATAACAATAATGCATGACGATGTTAACTATTCGTCCAAATGAGGAAATGTTCAAACAAGGTGGCAATTGTCAATTTGTCTAAATCAAGGTATACAAGTTAGTTTGTCCATACTTTTGCTGCTACAACTTAGGCATAATGGCATAATAACAAGATAAAAAATAACAATGGATGGAAAATATACATGCATACAAATTTCAACTTGCATCCTAGGCTTGTTGGAATGATTTAAATACCGGATCAAAAATAGAGTATTAAATACACTTATACATGTACGTATATAATTTCCACTTTATCTAATTACCCCCTATTTGGTGTTATGCACATAAAAAGCATTTACATTTGATATATTTCAAGTCTGAATTCGTTTAGATTCAAAATAGAATCCAAACCTAATCAAATCATGAAATACCCAAATTTAAACCCTTTTAAGTTACAATCAAATGTTTAATAAAGGTGAATTATACAAAGTAGAAACAATAGTAGGAACACCCCTTTTTCATCCTTAATCCAATATTAAAATCAAAAATCCACAAAAACTAAATATTATGACAATTCATAAACAAATATTAAATAGAGGATTTGGGGAATTTGGTATTTATGTTATCGATTTCCAAATCCTCTTAGGCATATCTATCAACATTGTAATCTAACAAAAATATGAATATGCCAAAGTAAATGATATTCCACTCACAGATCTAGGGAAGAACAAAGAGGAATAGGTAGTAGATCTAGATCTGTGCTTAATCTTTGCGGAAACATGCTCCAACAATTCTCCTAATATATATATATATATATATATATATATATATATATATAAATGAAACATGTATTAGAATCTTTTTACATATATTTATACCAAATTCCAGGGTACTAAACCTATACGAATTAGAATAGAGAAAAGTTAAGAATAAGGTTGGAGGAATAGAAGAAATTCTTAACCTTTTTCTGAAATTTAGTAATAGCGGAGAGGCAGCATGGAGGTATGGGTTAGAGAATGGCTTTGGTTCTAATGTGTGATATGAGGGGCTATATATAATTGCCTGTGTGACTATAGACCATTGGATGACTTAGATTTAATCCAGGCCTTGTAATATATATATATATATATCCCTTAAACACATGTATTTTTTGGGATGTCCAACCGCCGGGCGGTCGATCTGAGCGGTTGACACCCCTCTTATGGGGGCGGTCGACCTCCTAGGGGCTGGAACACCCAATAAATGCTGTGACGCAGAGGTGTTTACTTAATTAATTCGTTCCTTTATTTCCTTAATCTTATTCCTTATATAAATTATCCTTTGTCCCTAAGATCTTATCCTTATTTCAAATTTTGAATCCTCCCTCTTTATTTAGAATATATTTTGGACACACACACACATATATATATATTATCTATTTTATTATATATGTCTTTTCTGCGTTTTATTGTCCAAATTCATTTATTCATAACTCCTCCATACATTGAGCGTTTTCAGCATATTACATATGAAAATGATTCAGAATTTGGCCACAAATCCAAATAAAAGATTTTCGTAGCCAAATTCCTAAAGCTGCAAAATCTCATTTTGCAACCATATTATTTAATTGATTGTTTTTAATTATTTATTATTAATGTTTATGTATTTTACAGGGTGATAAATTCTTTCACCCTTAAAATAGATTTCGCCCCAAAATCTGTTTGAAGGGACAAAAACACAACACGCACGATCACATCCATGTTATTTTAATTCATCCATAAGCATCCATGACTCGCAGTGATTATGAAATGCAGACCGACTAAAGTGAGCTCTATCCTAGCATGTAGGTGTAATTAGTGATGCAATATATATATGCAAACAACCTAATTATGGATATATTTCTATATGAGTGCTCTTGTGCAATGGTGTTGCATCCATTTCCTAACATCCAGTCTAGCAATTACGACGCATCCATAAACGTTATTTTGAGGAAAAATTACCTGAGAAAAGCTCTAGCTAAGTTTGTCTCGTCTTATCCTCGGTCTCCCATATGCTTTCTGCAGGATCATTTCCCCAATGCACTCGGACAAGGCGAATAGTTTTATTGTAGAGTCTCTTGATTCCATGCTCTACAATCCTTGTAGTGCCACGCGGAACTCTAGACTCCAACTCGAGTTTTTCTATGTCCTCAATTTCATCTAGCTCGAATCTGATAGTAAAATCATGAAGGCATTTCCACAGATGAGATACGTGAAAAACATTATGGATCCCCAATAGACGCTCTGGGAGATCCACTCGATAAGCCAAAGATCCTATCTTCTTAATGACACGGAAAGGCCTAATAAATATAGGGGCTAACTTTCCAGTCTTCCCAAACTGTACAGTCTTCATGAGAGAGGATACTTTTACGAATACCAAGTCTCTAACATTAAACTCAAGTTACCTCCTTCGTTTATCGGCATATGAGTCTTGGGCTACCCTCATCCTCTGCGTAATCAAGGATATCTTCTTCGTGGAATCACAGACAAAGTCTGGTCCAAATATAACCTTGTCAGTAGTTTCCCACCAACAAGTTGGCGATTTCCATGACCTCCCGTATAGCGCTTCAAAAGGGGCCATACCAAACGTTGTTTGAAAACTATTGTTGTAGGTGAACTCCACGAGCGGTAGCTGCTGCTCCCAAACTCCTCCAAAGTCGATGATGCAAGCTCTAAGCAAGTGTTCCAAGATTCTGTTTACTCTTTCTGTCTGTCCGTCGGTCTATGGATGATAAGCTGTGCTTAGGTTTAGGGTCGTTCCCAATGCTGCTTGTAGGCTTCTCCAAAATTCGCTTGTGAACAAGGGGTCTCTATCACTCATGATACTCAATGGGATACCATGTAGTCTGACTATCTCTTTGACATATAGTTGGGCTAACGAGGCTACATTCCTTGTCTTCTTGACTGGTATAAAATGGGCGCTTTTGGTTAAACGATTTACCACAACCCAAATGGCTTCATTGCCCTTTTGGCTTTTACGGAGTCAATCTACAAAGTCCATGGAAATTTGTTCCCACTTTTATGTAGGGATTACTAAAGATAACAACAATCTTCCGGGCTTCCTTGCTCCACTTTTACGTTTTGGCACGTCAAGCATTTGGCAATGAACTCGACTACATCTCTCTTCATTCCTTCCCAATGGAGATTCCTTTTCATATCTTCGTACATTTATCCCCACCGGGGTGTTTGGTCATTTTCGGCCTATGGCATTCCACTAGAATTTCTTTCCTTAACCCTTCATTCTTAGGGATGTAAAATCATCCATCCCAAAGTAAACTTCCATCATCGCAAATCGAATACCTAACCGAATGGGGAAAGGTCTCTTTCCTTACCACTTTCTCCTTTATGTTTCTTAATTCCTCTTTAAGGTCTTATGCGCTTTGGATCCTTTCTCTTAGGGTAGGTCTAATTATCATAGCCCCAAGAAAACCATTAGAAGTGGTTGGTGAGGGTTGCAAATTAAAATTAGAGAGAAGCTCTAATTGTTCCTATTCTGTCATTGCATTCAATGTCGCATGCTTTTTACTCAAAGGATCCACCACGACATTCCCCTTGCCCAGGGTATACTGAGTCATAAAATCAAATAAGGCAATATATTCCATCCATCGTTGTTGTCTCAATTTTAGGTCGCGTTGAGAAAATAAATACTTTAGGGATTTATTGTTAGTAAATAGTTCAAATTTCTCCCCTAAAAGATAATACCTCTATAATTTAAGGGAGAATACTACGACGACTAACTCAAGGTCATGAGCAGGATAACTGTTCTCTGGATCTTTGAGTTTTCTACTAGCATAAGCAACTGCTCTTCCTTCTTGCACAAGGACCTTTCCTAAACTGACCCCACACGCATTAGCGTAAATAGTAAACAATTTGAACCGTTGGGTATAATTAGGACTGGTGCGCTAGTTAATACTTCCTTTAATGTTTAAAGGCTATATCACATTTATAACTCTAAGAGAGAACCAAATTTTTCTTTGTTAAATGTGTTAAAGGAGTAAAAATATCTACAAAGTCTTTTATGATTTTCCTATAATACTCAGCCAATCCAAGGAAGCTTCTTGCTTCCTTAACATTTCGAGGTGTCCTCCTTTCTTTGATTGCCCTGATCTTTGCAGTGTCTACGGCCAAGCCTTTGCTCGGCAGAATATGTCCAAAAAATCTTACTTCTTCCCTCTAGAAATGGCACTTCGAGAATTTTTCTTTTAATTGGTTCTTTCTTAATATCCCTAACACTTTTCTTAAGCGATTTTCATGCTCCTTATGATCTTTTGAAAATATAAGGATATCATATACGAAGACTACCACAATCTTATTCAATATGTCCCTAAATACTTTGCTCATGAAGTCAGCTAAGAAAACGGGTGCTTTCATTAGTCCGAAGGGCATAACTTCCCATTGGAACAATCCAACCGGCGTCCAAAACGCAGGTTTTTCCTTGCTGTCCTCCGTAATTATTAACTGGTGAATTCCAGTAGTAAGGTCTAGTTGGGAAAATACTCGGGCTCCTCCCAAGTGGTCAAAAAGGTCATCGATTCTAGGTAAAGGGTACATATTCTTCTTGGTCAATTTATTAATCTCCATATAGTCCACACAAAGTCTCAAGGATCCATTTGCTTTGGTGGAAAATACAATAGGTGCACCCCACTCTGAAGTACTTCGTTGAATGAAACCTTTTTGCAATAATTTTGAAATCTTCTTATCTAACCCCTTCTTTGCTTATGCTCTATATGCCTCAAGGGTAGTGTTATAGGTCTAGCGTATTTCTCTAGGTCAATACGAAAAGGGATTTCTCTGTGGGGTGGAAGTCCCGTGACTTCCTCAAAAACTTCCAATAATTCACAAACTATAGGGATCGAAGATGGTCCTTCAAAACTAGGAGATAAGGAATAAAATAAGACTTTATCCTTGTTCCAAACATTACAAGGAATACTTAGGCTACATCCTCTTTGGCTCCTAAGATGAACGATTCTCTTGTCGCAATCTAGGATAGCCCCATAAAATGATTGCCAGTCCATACCTAGGATAAGGTCATACCCCATGAAATCCAGCGCATACGCTTCGCAATGGAACTCGACGTTGTCGATCTCCAATACTAGGTCTTTACAAAACAATTCAAGATACTTACATCCTTCAACAGGGTTGGCCACCTCTATCGGACCATCAGAGATAAATATGGGAAGGTTTAACATATTAACATGTCTCTTAAAGATAAAAGAACGGGTCACTCCGGAATCAGACAAGGTTTATGCATAATTCCCTAAAATAGAAGTTTTACCTTCAAGTGCGGGTTGCCCTTGGTCTTTAGAGGGTCAACTTTGGATTGGTGCTGCCTTTAATGCATAGTTCTGGCCACTTTTGATAACTTTGGGCTTGGGCAGTCCCTAGACATGTGTCCTTCTTCATGGTAGTTGTAACACTTTCCTTTTATTTCCTTCTTCGCCAACGAGGTTATACAATACTTGGCCTCATTGTCCTTGCGGTTGCACCTTGTACAAATCTTTGCTTTCTTTTTGAATTTGTTTCCTTTCTTCTTGTTTTTCTGCCATTCCTTTTTCTTATTCTTGTTGGAACTTCCTTCTCCTTTATTTCTTTCTTTATCCTTCTTGGAACCTTTAGTCGTGCATAGGATAGCTATCTTTATTAGGATTTCGTAAGTTTCCCCATACGTTACTTGGGTTAATAAAGTTTCCTTCAATGGAGAGTTCGGTCCTTTAACAAATATCAGGGCTTTGTTCATGGGTGTGTCTACTAATCCTCTTCCAAACTTACTTTAACTCGATAAACTTGGCTACATACTCTTGCAAGCTCAAGCTTCCTTGCTTGAAGTGGATGAATTACTCAAGCTGGATAGTCAATTCTGCCCTAGGAAAAAACTTTGCTTCAAAACAGGTTTTTGAATTCAGCCAAAGTAAATATTTGGCTCTCGTTCTCCACCGATACTAAGTTCCCCCATTCAAGGGCCTCATCTTTCAAATGTCAGGCCATAGTTCTCCTCTTCACTTCATCATACCAGCCAGTAGATTCAAAAATTCTTTCATAGTCCATAATCTAAGATTGGGCACTAATAAAGCTTTCCTTTTAGAGAACGAGTTCCATCCAAGATTGGAAAAAGTATTACAGAAACAAGAAAACTCAAAGGCTACCTCAACGGCAGGAGCTGCAGGTGCCGCCGAGGAAGGATTGGCAACAGGGACCTATTCCACTGTACGAAGATATTGTTGGAACCATTCTGGAAAGTATCGGGGCCTTGCCTGGTTACCCTACTCAGCAAGATTTTCAGTCATTCTACTATCTGAAAAGAAAAGGAAAAATCCTTAGTTGATACTCCTGAGGTAGTATTTAAGCTAAAAAGGGAAGAAAACGATAAAGCATCCTAGTATAAAGGTGTATGATTATTGGGGTAAACATATATTATATATACATATAGTTTGAAAAATCTTTTTCAAATTACAAATACGCCTCTCATTCGTATAATTCCCTTATGATCGGGTAACCTATGCACTAATAACAAACGTAACAACCTGCCTGGAATGGGCCTAAATTTAAACCTAGAAAAGGCCTATCGAAACTTAGAGTCATTCTAAACGGCTTGTTGGATCCTATGAGGATTACATTTGCATAGATAATATATTCACAGATACTTCGAATGGAAATCTCATACAGCGGAAAGAGAAAATACAATACTGAAATAAGATGTAACACTTATTAAAAATTTCAGAAATACAACGGTCAAAGTTACATCTGTTTAATGGGAACATCAAACTGTTAAATAGGTACATCAAACAGTTCATTCTCACAAGTTTCTAAAAGAAGTAAAGAAATAACTACTAATAATAGCTTAAAAACTTCCTCTTCTTCTTCTTTAGTTCCAATCATGACTTCGTACATGGCTTTTACCACATCTACTGAACTGTTGGATATGTTAAGTAGAGAGTTAGAACATAAAGATCTATGTGACTGAAATATGGTGTTACTTAATGTCGCCCATACCCTATATTTTTAGCACGTTACATATGTCAAGGTATGTCTACGCAACACACAAGATTCACACAAACACAAAGTATCTAACCAATGGGGTGGATGTCCAAGTTAATCTCCCATTTGTGTTTTCAGAGTAAAGAACCAACAAGGTAGGCATTCTAGGTCACGTATGTTCCTATTAAAGGTGGATTCTTATGATCTCTCATAACCCTGAGGCGGACCCCTACTCCCTTAGGACCCCATCATAATATGTTAACATTCTTAAGTCTATTCTCTCACTTGTAATATGAGAAGTAGTATTATGAACATTGCTACTTAACTGATATTACGATAAGACACATATGTCCCTTAAGACTTCCGTTAGACAGTTGGTTAGCATGCAATGGCCACATATCTTTCATTTACAAATTCTATCCCGAGTTGACCACTTACAAGCCTCTAAAGGCAGTGGACATCCCCGTGAACTACCATACTCCATTATCGTTTATGCCTAACCACTTTTAGAGAAGGAGGACCTAAAGACTTACTTAAAATCTAATAAGGGCGGTTCCCATGACTTTGGTTCCTCTCCAAGGAATAAACCTACGGAGGGATCCTAGCCCTAACCACTGAAGAACCAAATTAGATAAAAAGAAAGTCATCCACTTAAGACCTTCTTAAGGTGTTGTAAACCTACCTATTTTCACACGTAATAGACTTATATATAGTAATATATATACACACTAGAACTCTCACATTAAACAGTATACCTGTAAATGCTGGATATGTCGGTCCGTTCCGGGAAGACTTCTTCTACAAGTTGGTTTAACCTCGTGTCTAGTGTACTAAGCTTGAATGGTTTATAACACCCAAACCTCTCACATTAGTTGTGTCTACTTGTGGTTGCTGGATTTTTCGGTCGGTTCCAAACAGACTTACACCACAAATGGCAACTAACCTTGTGTCTATGTGTCATTATTTATATATATATAAAACCATTCTATACGCACACACAAGAAAGCTATATTTATATATATTAGGACATTTCAAATGTGAATACTATCCTAATCGCATTTATTACGCTAATAAGTCGTTATTTACGTTTATATAAGTATAATAACAATAACGCATGACAACGTTAATTATTCGTACAAATGAGTAAATGTTCAAACAAGGTGGCAATTGTCAATTTGTCTAAATCAAGGTAAACAAGCTAGTTTTTCCATACTTTTGCTGCTACAACTTTGGCACGATGGCATAATAACAAGATAACAAATAGTAGTGGATGGAAAATACACATACATACAAATTTCAACTTGCATCCTAGGCTTGTTGGAATGATTTCAATACAGGATCAAAAATAGAGTATTACATACACTGATACATGTATGTTTATAATTTCCATTTTATCTAATTCACCCCTTTTTAGTGTTATGCACATAAAACCATTTACATTTGATATATTTCAAGTGTGAATGCATTTAGATTCAAAATAGAATCAAAATGCAATCAAATCATGAAATAACCAAATTTAAATCCTTTTATGTTACAATCAAATGTTTAATAAAGGTGAATTACACTAAGTATAAACAATAGTAGCAACACATCTTTTTCATCCTTAATCCAATATTGAAATCAAAAATCCACAAAACCTGAATATCATGACAATTCATACGCAAATATAAAATAGAGGATTTGGGGATTTTGGTATTTATGTTATCGATTTCCAAATCCTCTTAGGCATATCTATCAATATGATAATCTAATAAAATACGAATATGCCTAAGTAAACAATATTCCACTCACAGTTCTAGTGAAGAACAAAGATGAATCTGTAGTATATCTAGATATGTGCTTAATCTTTGCTGCAAACGTGCTCCAACAATTCTCCTAATATGAGTGTGTGTGTGTGTGTGTGTGTGTGTGTGTGTATATATATATATAAGGAACATGTATTAGAATCTTATATACATATATTTATACCAAATTCCAGAATACTAAACCTATATGAATTAGAATAGAGAGAAGTTAAGAATAAGGTTGGAAGAATAAAAGAAATCCTTAACCTTTTTTGTAATTTAGTAATGGCGGAGAGGCAGCATGGAGGTAGGGATAAGAGAATGGCTAGGGTTCTAATGTGTGATATGAAGGGCTATGTATAGTTGCACGTGTGAGCATAGTCTGTTGGATCACTCAGATTTAATCCAGGCCTTTTATTTATCTATATACCTTCTAAAAAAACCCTAACCACATAGATTTATTGGGCTGTCCAACCGCCAGGCGGTGGACCATCGGTCGGCATCCCTCTTAAGGGGGCGGTCGACCTCTTGGGGGATGGAACGCCCAATAAACGTTGTGGCGCTGAGGTGTTTATTTAATTAATTCATTCCTTTATTTCCTTAATCTTATTCCTTATATAAAATATTCTTTGTCCCCAAGATCTTATCCTTATTTCAAATATCAAATTCTCACTCTTTATTTAGGATATATTTTGGACACATATATATATATATATATTATCCATTTTATTATATATATTTTTTCTATGTTTTGCTATCCAAATTCATTTGTTCATAACTCCTGAATACATTAACCGTTTTTAGCATATTACGTATGAAAACGATTCAGAATCTAGCCACGAATTCAAATAAAAGAATTTCGTAGCCAAATTCCTAAAGCTGCAAAATCTCATTTTCATCCATATTATTTAATTGCTTATTTTTAATTATTTATTATTAATATTTATTTATTTTACGAGGTGTTACAATCTACGTTGCAGTTTGATGGGGAGATTGATATGGATGTTTGTTTTAGAATTCAAGTAGGATGGGTGAAATGGAGACTAGCATCTGGCGTTCTCTATGATAGGAAGATTCCTCAAAAGCTTAAAGGAAAGTTCCACAGAACATCAATCAGACCTTCGATGTTATAGGGTGCAAAATGTTGGCCTACTAAAAGGCAACACATTCAAAAGATAAGTGTAGCAGAGAGGTGTATGCTACGTTGGTGCTGTGGGCATATCGGACGAGATCGGACTAAAAATGATGATATTCAGGACAAACTTCAAGTTGCACCTATTGAAGAGAAGTTAGTCAAATACCGCTTGAGATGGTTTGGATATCTCCAACGAAGACCGTATGATGTACCTGTGCATGTTGGATTTATAAGTCGCGCCGAAGGCCCAAAAAGAGGCAGGGGCCGACCTATAATGACTTCGGAGGAGATAGTAAAAAGATATTAAAGAAATTGGAGTATATCTAAAGAGCTGGTATCGAATATGAGTGCATGGAAGTTAGCAATCCATGTATTAGGACCTTAGGTTTTTTGGGTTTTTTTTGCCACACTACAACTACTGTGATTATCTATTTAATTATTTTAACCTTTATTTTACCTTTTTTTTGGGTTCCATCTCTAGCCAACCCCAACTTGTTTGGGATTTATGGCTTAGTTGTTGTTGTTTTTGGCTGAGGTTTTGAGACATGACATTTGGTAACTATATGATTACATGAAAAAATGGCTTTGTATTTAAAAGTAAAAGTTTCTTCTTCCGTTGTAAATTTATTATTTTATGTCTTATGAAATCTTAGTCTCTGTGATGTTTAATGCCTTCATACCTACAATGCTCCATTGTAACAACCCACACTTTTCTTAGCCTAAATTTCGAAAAAAATCGAAACTTGAACACGTCCAAGCATGGAGTGTGTAAATCTGGTATTTGCAAATAAATAAGCATGAGCATAATCGGATAACGATAAAATAAATCTTAACCAAAACAAAATAGGATATACTACCTTTTTAAAAGTAAGTCACTTTGCCAATACCGAACATTAGGGAGAACGAGAACCAAAAGCGAAACGTAAACACATATGAGAACCCGACCTTCTCTAGAAACCTGGGAGGTTGTAATGAGGAGGGGTCAGAACAACAAGTTCCGGTGAATAAGAAAAGTATAACACAGATTATAATACACAAATGTGTCCCGTTTGGTTCAGCCCAAGATGTATGTCTGCCAAGGTTGTTAATTATAGTTTAATCTTGTAAACAATTACACATGACTTGGACTACCCTTCCCAAGGTAGTATACCCAAAATATGATACCGAGATAGAACGTTTACACATATATTTATGAAGCCTTTATACTAGACCATGGCTGGTTATTTAATCGAGAGTGCACTCATAATTACAGAGTTTCTTCAAATACACACACACATCCCTAGTTGGTTAACGCCTCACTATCAAATGATAGATAAGGTGGATTCTCCTGATCACTTAAGGACCCAGGCAGACCTATTGATCACTTAATATTTCTCGATGATTTATTCAACGTTAATATAAACTAGAGGGCATTAGCTACGGGACCCTACCACTTAAGGCTTCCGTCATTCACGCATATAAACCCAATCCCGTATAAGGTGAGGGAGGGTGTTTCACTTTACCATCTAGATGACCTCATTTGATAATCTCCTTAGTCGCTTACTACTTCCCGTAGGTCAGGTAGTCATATCAGACATTTTTAGATTTCCAGGTTTGGGTAGGCCTCACACACACCATTTAAGGCCCCTAAACTGGAAGACCTACTCCCAAGTGGACTCCTCGACCCAAGCCATTTAAGACCGAAGGAAGCGGACTATATGCGAAGATTATTAAGTTCGTACCCAATTATTCTTTAATGCTCTCCTTTATTGGGACAAAGCGGGCTACGTTATTGAGTTATTCCCTTTTAGCTTCTTTTCACGTAAATACCATATGCACATCGTTACATATCATCACGGGTTCCTATGATTAATAATATCATTAACCTACCAAGGCTAATTTTAACTTTTAATTATAGGTTATATATTCACTTATGTAAATATGGAAAGTTATATCCTCCTAATCCTAGGATATTTGATTAATTTTTTTTCCTTATTGGACTTAGTAATTTAACCGACAATCAATACCCATAAATCCCACTTTTATTTCATTAATTTATGTTTATATGTTTATTGCCCTTTATAACCATAACGGCTATATTTTCCTAAGGCAACCATCAAATCTTTAATTTCCTTTTATTTCCACTGATTATAGTTAATGCTACTTATGGGCCTAACAGACATAATCTTCCTAAGACATTAATTAACAATGGATTATCCTTTTCTTATCAGTCCTGAAATATCAATATGATATACCCCGACAGACATTACTTATTTATTTATTGTCTGTTGTCTACATATATTTATATATATATTTATGCATCAAACCACTCACATTAAGATGACCACTTGTGGATGTTGAATTTACCGGACGGTTCCGAGCAGTCTTCTACCATAAGTTGAAATTAATCTCGTGTATTAGTGCATTTATATTTACGCACTAAACACCTCATATCAAGCTGACCAGTTATGAATGTTGGATTTGCCAGGAGGTTCCGGACAGACTTCTACCACAAGTTAAACATAACCTCATGTCTAAGTGCAGTTATTATTTAATTCTTTAGTTGGGGTTTACAATATAAATCCTAGCCAATTTAGTAATTGTAACCATTAGACTTAATTGCCTATTTAAATTTTTCTTTCCCAAATTGTAACACCCCGGATTTTTGAATAATCGAATTAACTAAATTCAAGAATAATTAATCCCAGATATGAGAATTAAGGGAAATGGGTTGCGCCATTGTGTTCGTCTTGGAATTCTGGTTGAGATAGAGTCCGAGTTTACGTAAAACGGATATCGGAAGAAGGAGATATGGACGAACGAAGTTAGACGGAAAACCAGAAGAAGAAGAGAAAAAAAATATTTGCACTGGCACACTTGGGAAGTGCGCCAGTACAAAAGTGCACTGGCGCACTTCCCAAGTGCGCCAAGGCCGAGAGAAAACCTGCACAGCTTTCTGGTGCAGTCTGATCCATGTTGTGACTCATTGCTGAGTCCTTTCTAACTCCTTGCTGAGTCATTAGGGCTGAGGTGTCACCCTATCCCGACTGAATGGTTTTGATTAACACTAAGATCATCCGACGGCTATAATCAAATTAAATTTCTATATAAACATGGGTAGACTCAAACCCTAAATCAGAATAAAAACTGAAACTATGGCCGTCATGTTGTAATCTTGTAACCTAGAGTAACCGCCACCAACTAGAGGGAAATCAAAGCTAATCAATTCAGTTCTATTCAACCATAATCTGAACAACAACGAATCTACTACAAAGGAGAGCTTAATCAATTTCAGAACTCAGATTTCAGAACGCAAGACCTTCTTCTTGTGAGTTCGATTTCTTTAATAAAATAATTAACAATTTAATTGGATTAAGATATGATGCGGATTATATGGCTATATTGTGAATTATTGACCGCATGTTATTATTTATGTTGTAAATTCTATGATGTTATCATGTTATCATCTATGTTGTAAGGTTGTGATGTTATCATCTATGTTGTAATTCTATGATTGGCTTATGTATAATCATGTTTCACATGCTAGTTTGGTTATGTTGTTCATATGATAAATCATATGTATATATGCAAGTCTAGATGTTAATTTAGACCTGGATCATATGCAAGTTAATGAAATTATGTACAACTTTACATGTTTCATGACCCCTATTTTATGTGTGTAAATTGGATCTAAAGTTAGGCTATGACATTTGTGAGTTATATGCTAAATTTTACATGCTAGTTTATATGTTTAGATGTAAGTTTACATCATCGTTATGTTGCATAAATCATATGCAAGTTTATATAAATATATGTGTTTGGAGTATGAATCAAGTTATGTAAGTTTGTGGTTATTGCCTATGCAAGTTTACACCTTTAGATGTAGATCTATGACACACATGATTTATGCAAGTTTATGACTATTGCCTAAACAAGTTTACACCTTTAGATTTGGATCTATGACATATGTAGTTTTACGCAAGTTTGTGATTTTGTCCTATGCAAGTTTTAGATGAAGAACCTTATTCACACATGCAAGTTCAACCCTTATCTTTAGATCTAGTTTTATTTCTATGTATGTTGTGATGTTTTCTCTTTATTCCATGAGTTAGACTATTCAAGTCTAACGTATATTTTACGTTAAACGGAAAAACGTATAACGTGGGGTAATGGGACAATATTAAAAGATTTAATATTGAGAATTTGGCATAAATGCCTTAAATGGCATAAAATAATTTTGTGATGTTAATTGGTATGATTTTACATACCATAAGTAGAAGGACATAATTAAGTCAATCATGGACATAGTTAAATTTGTAATTGATTGACAATTTGAATAGGGAAATTAATTCAAATTGGGGGTAATTAATTAGGTGTAATTAATCGCCTAAGACACGAGGTTAGACTCTTTTGTGGTGTAAGACTGCCTGGACTCGCCCAGCAAATCCAGCTGCCACAAATGCCAGTCTAATGTGAGAGGTCTTAGGCATAAATTAAATGTGTAACAATTATAAAGACACGAGGTTAGGCTCGTTTGTGGTGTAAGACTGCCCGGACCCTCCCGACAAATCCAGCTGCCACAAATGCCAGTCTAATGTGGGAGGTCTTTATAAGGTTACGGCCTTAATGAATTAAGAAACACTTAACCAGATAAATTGATAAGTGGGTGCCTTGGGTGGCATGTGGAATTAAGTGGGTGCCTTGGGTGGCATGTGAAATACGATTAGGTGTCTCAATAATTAATTAATGCTGATTAAAGACAAATATTGATAACAAACAGAAGTTTGGTTGAGTGAGTGATTCTCTGAGTAACGATCTGATGTTGATCTCGGTCTTCGGGGTTGGTACTTAGGGAGTTATTCTCTTAACCAATGTATCTGTGGACTAAGAAAAACCTAATCATAAACTAAGTGAAAGGGTTAAGACCAACTTAACCAATAAATTGGTAAGTGGGTAGGGTTAAGACCAACTTAACCAATAAATTGATAAGTGGGTAGGGTTAAGACCAAGTTAACCAATAAATTAATAAGTGGGTAGGGTTAAGACCAACTTAACCAATAAATTGATAAGTGGGTAGGGTTAAGACCAACTTAACCAATAAATTGATAAGTGGGTAGGGTTAAGACCAACTTAACCAATAAATTGATAAGTGGGTAGGGTTAAGACCAACTTAACCAATAAATTGATAAGTGGGTAAGGTTAAGACCAACTTAACCAATAAATTGATAAGTGGGTATGGTTAAGACCAGCTTAACCAATAAATTGATAAGTGGGTAGGGTTAAGACCAGCTTAACCAATAATTTGATAAGTGGGTAGGGTTAAGACAAACATAACCGATAATATACATTGATCTGGTAGGGTTAAGACAAACTTAACTAATAGTTTGATAAGTAGATAGGGTTAAGACAAGCTTAACCAATAACACATGTTGATTTGTTGAGTAAGTAACATGGTTGACATGTGGGATATAATTATAAACACTTAACCAAGTTGAAACATGTAAGAAGACATGAATAAGAAGGGTTAAGTGGGAAATTCTAGTGGGGACCAAGCATAGGGGGGAAGCTTGTGTAGGGACCCTTTTCAAACCAGTAACCCATTTGGTATCTTTGTGGGCTCGACCCAAGTCGAGGACGGTACACACGTATTGGATTTGATTGTAAGAGGTCAAAACGGGTCAGCGGTGGCAACGCAAGTCCAACGGGTTCATATGCGTGTGTGGGCCCGGGCTGGTAGGTAAGACGTTGTTGCATCGTGTAGATATAAGTCGTGCATTTTAGGTTGTACCGGGTTGCCACTTTGGGGAGTGATGCACCCCACTGTGGGCCTGCAAGGGTATCTACGAGTTAGGGAGCTGATCGAATGGGTAGGGTAGTGGGTACACCTAGTGGAGATAGGAGCAGGCAGCACCTATGAATACAGCTAGGAGTATAACTACCATATTATGAATAAATATTAGAATGGGGAGGGTAGTGGGTACACCTAGTAGAGATAGGAGCAGACGGCACTTATGAAGACAGCTAGGAGTATAACTACCATATTATAATAAATATTAGAATGGGGAGTGTAGTGGGTACACCTAGTGGAGATAGGAGCAGGCGACACCTATGAAGACGGCTAGGAGTATAACTACCATATTATAAATAAATATTAGATTGGGGAGGGTAGTGGGTACACCTAGTGGAGATAGGAGCAGACGACACTTACGAAGACAGCTAGGAGTATAACTACCATATTATGAATAAATATTAGAATGGGGAGGGTAGTGGGTACACCTAGTGGAGATAGGAGTAGACGACACCTGTGAAGGCAACTAGGAGTATAACTACCATATCATGAATAAATATTAGAATGGGGAGGGTAGTGGGTACACCTAGTGGAGATAGGGGCAGACGACACCTATGAAGGCAGCTAGGGGTATATGAACTGCCATTATCACTATTAAGTTCTGTTGGCGGGATCAACCTTTAGAGTGACTAGTGGTGGTGCAGTTTAGTAATTATCTTATAGTGACTAGGTGCGTCTTTAACGTTATCTTTGTTCATCTTGTTTCCTTGTTTACTCTGTCTTACTCAATTGTTCACAGTCATTTCCATATTTTCCAACTTATGCCTTAGCCTAGTTATTTTGGTAATTATATTGTTAAAGTTATCGCACTCGCCAGAATTTATGTCCGACCCCCTTTGTTTCCACCTCTTTTCTTCCTTCCCCCCCCAGGTGCTCAGGGTGGAACTAGCACCAGTGGAGCTTGATTTCGGACAGCTGTACCTCTTGCTTTTAGAAGTTGCTTGGATCGCTGAAGTAAAGTTCAGCCTCTCTTATTTATGGCTATTTTGTATTGGGGTTATGTCTTCCAATTTATGTACTTTGATTTAGTCAAGATGGATACTATGTACTTTGACTCTGGTTTTTGATGATGTAATCAAACTTATGTGTTTACCGCTGCAATGAATAAAGTTTTAAAGTTATTAAGTACTGTTTATATCTGTCTTGTTGTTAAGTTTATGTTCTATACACACTTAAAACACTCCATAGAAGTTAACGCATTCCCTTTGTGAGTGACATTAATGGATGTGGGGTGTTACACGTGGTATTAGAGCTGAAGGTTACCAGAACAGATATGAATTTTGAAAAACTGTTTTTCAAAAACACTTTTATAAAGAAGTACCTTCAAAAGTATGTTTTAAGGAAAGTATTTTCAAGAGAAAAGTTTATTTTGAGAAACATAACCCCCAAGAGCCATATATCTTTCCTTCGATTCTCCGTTTTTGAATATCTTCCTCTTTCCTTTTTGAATTTCTTCCTCCACGTATAGATGCTTTTTCTAGGATGTGTAAGAACTTCCGTACGATGGGCGGAAAACCACTTCGTGGGACTGGGACGTTTGTCAAAGCTAGAAGGAAGCGGAAGACTTGTTAGTACCTTTAAGGTAGGCGGTGGGAGGAAAGTTCAATTAGCTGTTTGGTTAATGAAGAACGAAACCTCATTTGGTAGGAGATCACGAACAGAGAATGTGCAGGAGAGACATGGAAAGGACACACGTCAAAGTAGATCTAAAGAACGGCGATAAGGATAACAAGGGGCCAAGAGAAAAGGAAGGGGCACACTTGTTATCGTTATGGGACATCTTATTAGGATTGTCCAAAGAAGCAAAAGGCAAAGGTAAGGACAAGGTACAGGATCTTCTGGAGGGCAGACGCGTTCCCTCATGACTAGCATACCTGATAGAGGTAGAAATATATCTTGGTTGGAAATTTGGTTTTTTCCTTTTTGATCATCCTGTTCGAGCCTTGTTTGAATTCTGGCGCTTCACACTTGTTTTTATCTGCTTCATTAGTTGAAACACTGCACCTAAATACTAGTCTAGTTACGGATCCCATGGTAGTCTCAAATCCTATTGGTGGGCCGGCTCATCTTTCTATGGTTTGTCGGGATTTGAGAGTGTCTATCTTGGGCGTTGGGTTTGAATGCAACGACTTCATTCTTGTCTTCATGGGCTACTGCTTGATTCTAGGTATGGATTGGCTAGATACGGTGCCATCCTGGATTGTGAGAGAAGGTTAGTTAGATTTTTGACTCGTTGTGAAAAGACCCTTGATATTTCTTGTGACCCTAGAGGTCCGGAAATGCTTAGTTACCTAGAATCTCTTGACGTATCCAATGACGATTTGAAATCTGTTCGTGTGGTCCGTGAATTTAGTAACGTCTTCAAAGACGTTCGAGGTTTACCCCCGAGGCGTGAGATAGACTTTCGTATTTACCTTGTAGACAATGCAAAACCAGTATCTCTGCCAGTACGCCACATGGCTCCTCGTGGGAGGAGAGAGCTCAATAAGCAAGTAGGGGAGTTGCTTGGGAAGGGGTTCATAAGACGTAGTATATCGGAGTGGGGTGCTCAATTGTTTATTTGCTTTGCTAGTATCATCTCACGTAGATTGTCCGAATTCGGAGGAGATATTCCTTGGGTGCTTGTCTGATATTGGTTTAGGCCTTTGGGGCTTGTGCTTAGGGAATGTCGAGTTCGACTAGGATGGTTTGTGTGAGATAAATAGTTGTGGCGATTTTCATTGCATGATATCTTGGTTTTCTCGAGAAGTGATGTGCAGCCGTGACATGATAAGACTATTTGATGGTATGGGCTGCCCCGAGTTAGATTCAATAGGGTTATGATATGACTCGAGTGGGATGTGAAGTAATGGATTGTTTAGTACCCTATGTTGATGCCATTTTTTTGAGGAAGAAGGCAAGATTCTTAGGACACGTGGTCTCTAAGGAAGGGATAGCTGTGGATCCCGCGAAGGTGGCGGCAATCCAAGAATTGAAGGTTCCAAGAAAAGCAACGGAAATAAGAAGTCTTCTAGGACGGGATTGGACAGAGGGCGTATAGAGTAGTGCTGCCTGAGAGACTTACTGGTGTACACGACGTATTCCATGTATCACATTTGAGGAAGTGCTTGCACGAGACCTCGGAAGTTGTAGAGCCGAACTTGCTTAGAGAGGTGGAGATAGAGTGTGATGCGACGATTCGACGAGCTCCTACATACATTCTTGGGTCGGAGATTGAGAAGTTGAGGAATCGAGAGGTCAAGCTAGTCAAAGTGCAATGGGGAGATGATGAGAACGGCGCTACTTGGGATACGGAAGAGAAGATGCGTTCATAGTACCCTTTTCTTTTCGAGGGTAAGTCTTTTAATTTCTCCTTTATCGCCTAACTTGTACTTATTCTATCTTTAGTATGCCCTCTCGCTAGTACCTTTGACCTTTAGATAAAGTAGTCCTATGGTTGAAACATGTGTTTGAGACATGTTATGTATGATGGATGCAAGTGTTTGCTAGTGGTTGCTCGTGGATGCATATACACACACTTTAGGCACTAGATCGGGTCAGTCACTTTCATAATGCATATTGCATATAAATGGATGTATTTTGTAAAATGAATGTGCAGTGAATGTGTGTTATCATATGGATGCTGCATTTTGATGAATGGTTGTGCACACATGAAGAAATAATGTGTATCGATAAGATTCTTTCGCATATATAATGGACGCAAGGCACTATCATGGTTTGCATTAAGGAGGTCAACTGAATCAGTAGACAGCCTGATTTTGCATTAGATAAGGAACATATACACACACTATGCATATGTACATGAAAAGCATTAGAAATCTATTAAGGACCATGGTTGCTAGTGGTTGATGGTTGAATAGATGGATGATTGGATGGTAGGATACGTTCTTCTTGACGTAGAGATTTCGAGGACGAAATCCTTTAAGTAAGGGAGAATGTAACACCCCGGATTTTTGAATAATCGAATTAAATAAATTCAAGAAAAGTTAATCCCAGATATGAGAATTAAGGGAAATGGGTTGCGCCATTGTGTTCGTCTCGGAATTCTGGTTGAGATAAAGTCCGAGTTTACGTAAAACGGATATCGGATTAAGGAGATATGGACGAACGAAGTTAGACGGAAAACCAGAAGAAGAAGAGAAAACAGTACAAAAATGCACTGGCGCACTTGGGAAGTGCGCCAGTACAAAAATGCACTGGCGCACTTCCCAAGTGCGCCCAGGCCGAGAGAAAACCTGCACAGCTTTCTGGTGCAGTCTGATCCATGTTGTGACTCATTGCTGAGTCCTTTCTGACTCCTTGCCGAGTCATTAGGGCTGAGGTGTCACCCTATCCCGACTGAATGGTTTTGATTAACCCTAAGATCATCCGACGGTTATAATCAAATTAATATTCTATATAAACATGGGTAGACTCGAACCCTAAATCAGAATAAAAACTGAAACTATGGCCGTCATCTTGTAACCTAGAGTAGCCGCCACCAACTAGAGGGAAATCAAAGCTAATCAATTCAGTTCTATTCAACCCTAATCTAAACAATAACGAATCTACTACAAAGGCGAGCTTAATTAATTTCAGATTTCAGAACGCAAGACCTTCTTCATGTGAGTTCAATTTCTTTAATAAAATAATTAACAATTTAATTGGATTGAGATATGATGCGGATTATATGGCAATGTTGTGAATTATTGACCGCATGTTATTATTTATGTTGTAAATTCTATGATGTTATCATGTTATCATCTATGTTGTAAGGTTGTGATGTTATCATCTATGTTGTAATTCTATGATTGGCTTATGTATAATCATGTTTCACATGCTAGTTTGGTTATGTTGTTCATATGATAAATCATATGTATATATGCAAGTCTAGATGTTAATTTAGATCTGGATCATATGCAAGTTAATGAAATTATGAACAACTTTACATGTTTCATGACCCTTATTTTATGTGTGTAAATTGGATCTAAAGTTAGGCAATGACATGTGTGAGTTATATGCTAAATTTTACATGCTAGTTTATATGTATAGATGTAAGTTTACATCATCGTTATGTTGCATAAATCACATATGCAAGTTTATATAAATATATGTATTTGGAGTATGAATCAAGTTATGTAAGTTTGTGGTTATTGCCTATGCAAGTTTACACCTTTAGATGTAGATATATGACACACATGATTTATGCAAGTTTATGACTATTGCCTAAACAAGTTTACACCTTTAGATTTGGATCTATGACATATGTAGTTTTACGCAAGTTTGTAACTTTGTCCTATGCAAGTTTTAGATGAAGAACCTTATTCACACATGCAAGTTCACTCCTTATGTTTAGATCTAGTTTTATTTCTATGTATGTTGTGATGTTTTCTCTTTATTCAATGAGTTAGACTATTCGAGTCTAACGTATATTTTACGTTAAACGAACAAACGTACAATGTGGGGTAACGGGACAATATTAAAAGATTTAATATTGAGAATTTGGCATAAATGCCTTAAATGGCATAAAATAAATTTGTGATGTTAATTGATATGATTTTACATAACATAAGTAGAAGGACATAATTGAGTCAATTATGGACATAGTTAAATTTGTAATTGATTGACAAATTGAATAGGGAAATTAATTCAAATTGGGGGTAATTAATTAGGTGTAATTAATCGCCTAAGACACGAGGTTAGACTCTTTTGTGGTGTAAGACTGCCCGGACCTGCCCGGCAAATCCAACTGCCACAAATGCCAGTCTAATGTGTGAGGTCTTAGGCATAAATTAAATGTGTAACAATTATAAAGACACGAGGTTTGGCTCGTTTGTGGTGTAAGACTTCCCGGACCTGCCTAGCAAATCCAGCTGCCACAAATGCCAGTCTAAAGTGGGAGGTTTTTATAAGTTTACGGTCTTAATGAATTAAGAAACACTTAACCAGATAAATTGATAAGTAGGTGCCTTGGGTGGCATGTGGAATTAAGTGGGTGCCTTGGGTGGCATGTGAAATACGATTAGGTGTCTCAATAATTAATTGATACAGATTAAAGACAAATATGGATAACAAACAGAAGTTTGGTTGAGTGAGTGATTCTCTGAGTAACGATCTGATGTTGATCTCGGTCTTCGGGGTTGGTACTTAGGGAGTTATTTTCTTAACCAATGTATCTGTTGACTAAGAAGAACCTAATCATAAACTAAGTGAAAGGGTTAAGACCAACTTAACCAATAAATTGATAAGTGGGTAGGGTTAAGACCAACTTAACCAATAAATTGATAAGTGGGTAGGGTTAAGACCAACTTAACCAATAAATTGATAAGTGGGTAAGGTTAAGACCAACTTAACCAATAAATTGATAAGTGGGTAGGGTTAAGACCAACTAAACCAATAAATTGATAAGTGGGTAGGGTTAAGACCAACTTAACCAATAAATTGATAATTGGGTAAGGTTAAGACCAACTTAACCAATAAATTGATAAGTGGGTAGGGTTAATACCAACTTAACCAATAAATTGATAAGTGGGTAGGGTTAAGACCAGCTTAACCAATAAATTGATATGTGGGTAGGGTTAAGACCAGCTTAACCAATAATTTGATTAGTGGGTAGGGTTAAGACAAACTTAACCAATAATATACATTGATCTGGTAGGGTTAAGACAAACTTAACCAACAGTTTGATAAGTAGATAGGGTTAAGACAAGCTTAACCAATAACACATGTTGATTTGTTGAGTAAGTAACATGGGTGACATGTGGGATATAAATATAAACACTTAACCAAGTTGAAACATGTAAGAAGACATGAATAAAAAGGGTTAAGTGGGAAATTCTAGTGGGGACCAAGCATAGGGGGGAAGCTTGTGTGCGGAGCCTTTTCAAACTAGTAACCCATTTGGTATCTTTGTGGGCTCGACCCAAGTCGAGGACAGGACACGCGTATTGGATTTGATTGTAAGTGGTTAAAACGGGTCAGCGGTGGCAACGCAAGTCCAACGAGTTCATTTGTGTGTGTGGGCCTGGGCTGGTAAGTAAGACGTTATTGCATCGTATAGATATAAGCCGTGCATTTTCGGTTGTACCGGGTTGCCACTTTGGGGAGTGATACACCCCACTGTAGGGCCAGTATGGGTATCTACGAGTTAGGGAGCCGATCGAATGGGGAGGGTAGTGGGTACACCTAGTGGAGATAGGAGCAGGCGGCACCTATGAAGACATCTAGGAGTATAACTACCATATTATGAATTAATATTAGAATGGGGAGGGTAGTGGGTACACCTAGTGGAGATAGGAGTAGACGACACTTATGAATACGGCTAGGAGTATAACTACCATATTATGAATAAATATTATAATAGGGAGGGTAGTGGGTACACCTAGTGGAGATAGGAGCAGGCGGCACCTATAAAGACAGCTAGGAGTATGACTACCATATTATGAATAAATATTAGAATGGGGAGGGTAGTGGGTACACCTAGTGGAGATAGGAGCAGATGACACTTATGTAGACAACTAGGAGTTTAACTACCATATTATGAATAAATATTAGATTGGGGAGGGTAGTGGGTACACCTAGTGGAGATAGGAGCAGACGACACCTATGAAGGCAGCTAGGAGTATAACTACCATATCATGAATAAATATTAGAATGGGGAGGGTAATGGGTACACCTAGTGGAGATAGGGGTAGACGACACCTATGAAAGCAGCTAGGGGTATACGAACTGCCATTATCACTATTAAGTTCTGTAGGTGGGAACAACCTTTAGGGTGACTAGTGGTTGTGCAGTGTACTAATTATGTTATAGTGACTAGGTGCACCTTTAACGTTATCTTTGTTCATCTTGTATCCTTGTTTACTCTGTCTTACTCAATTGTTCACAGTCATTTCCTTATTTTCCAACTTATGCCTTAGCCTAGTTATTTTGGTAATTATATTGTTAAAGTTATCGCACTCGCCAGACTTTATGTCTGACCCCCTTTGTTTCCACCTCTTTTCTTACTTCCTCCCCCCCAAGGTGCTCGGGGTGGAACTAGCACCAGTGGAGCTTGATTTTGGATAGCTGTACCTCTTGCTTTTAGAAGTTGCTTGGATCGCTGAAGTAAAGTTCAGCCTCTCTTATTTATGGCTATTTTGTATTGGGGTTATATCTTTCAATTTATGTACTTTGATTTAGTCAAGATGGATACTATGTACTTTGACTCTGGTTTTTGATGATGTAATCAAACCTATGTGTCTACCGCTGCAATGAATAAAGTTTTAAAGTTATTGAGTACTGTTTATATCTGTCTTGTTGTTAAGTTTATGTTCTATACACACTTAAAACGCTCCATAGAAGTTAATGCATTCCCTTTGTTAGTGACATTAATGGACGTGGAGTTTTACACCAATCAACGTCAGTCACCATAGCTATTTATTTATTTCTGGCCCTATATATAGCATTTGATTACATCGTTTGTTACAACAGTCACCATAAATGTAGTCATTTAATATGGATTACATTTATATGTATAATTCCATAAAATGAATACCATTCAAACTTTCAAACATCTATTGTTATATATTTATATATATATATATATCATTGTTTACGTAGATTCAGATGGATCATGTATATCTATATTTATTTGCACAGTTAGCGTAGTTATTTTCTTTTATTATTATGATCGTTATGTTCGATAATTTGGCTCAACTAATAACCAACCATTCCTTTATGTATTTAATCTTGCAATAAGGTAATGAATCCTACAAAAGACTATCAACTACAGTTATTGTAAATTATGCTTGAATATAGGAATAAACGCCTTTTAAACCACAAGAAATATATGTTATGTATGTTTTGGAGTAGTTGATGTAAACTATGGATAAATATGTCTATTTTATTTATACGTGAATTTACACAACTTTTCCCTTTTCAATATTTGACATATTTCTTAGCGGTTTCAAATAATGTCTTTTTATTTAAAAAGAATAAAAAGGCACAAATTAAAATAACAAAGTTAAACCCCAAAAATTGAGTACAAATAAGTTTGTATCTTTTTAATCAAAATTACATATTTCACGGTCATATCTTTTTAGTCAAAATTACATAATTCATCGTTTAATACTGAAACTAGAGATCTGGAATAAAACTACATCTTAATATTGTTTATGGGACTGATTTCTATATCTACAGTGTTTTACAATGATCATAATATATTTTCAAACACAATTGCAGGCAATGGTTTAAACAATTAAGTATGCCTACAAATTATAATATTAATCAAACACCAAATTCATACTCTCAAATTTTGACAACATTTTTGAATAGATCTGGTAAGCATCATTTTGGATTTAACAATATTATGAATAGATCTGATAAATGTTAGGTATATATTTAAGATTTAATACAAATAAGAAAATAAGTTATTGTAATTTTGTATATAAATTTCCCACTCACCTTAAAACATCCAAATCTAAAATCTGAATAATCTTTTAGGCCGACAATCCCCAAATTCCTACAGATCTACAACTATTATGAAAAAATGATACTTCAGATTTGCAAGAAAATAGGAATAAAGGGGAGAATCTGATGAAGAATTGCTTAGTCGTCAATTCAGTTCCTATTCCAATTGAATCTAATAATCCCTTTCAAATTTGTGTGATTTATTTATGTTTGTTTGATTGTATTGAATGTATTTTTAATTTAGAAATTGATTGGAAGAGAAAGGAAAATTATAGAGCTTCGCTGCTGCCTACAGATTTATGTGGAAAAGAATGAGGCCTTACCCCTTTATTTATAGGAGTGGAAATGGCCATGAATCGTTAGATTTATTTTAATTTACATCCGTCCATTTACATATTAATATATAACGAAAATACCCTTCAAAACCAAGCCGCCACTGGAAACTATAGCCCCGAAGCAGTCGACTGCTCTCATACGGGTGTTGACCGCCCTTCGGCTGATTTTCCCAGAGGGTTGGTTTTAAATGGTAAGCTATGTTATATTTATTATGTTTATTTATTTCCATCTGTTTTTCCGTATTTCATCTGTAACTTTTCATATGGACTTCGTTCGCGAAATTCCAAACATGATAGTAGACCAGAATTCCGAGACGAAAGTGACGATTAAAATTTTATGGTCAAATTCCATCATTTACAGAAATTCCCGTTTTTGAAATCTTATTAATTACTAATCTGTTGTCATAATTCCGGGCCCTCTACATGTATGCATTAAACTTTTAAAACACTTTTGAAAACATGATGCAAAAACATCCTAAATATACTGACAGTTCTACATAAATGCAAAATTTCGATAATTTTTTTTCATCCATAACCCTCACACGACTATGAATAGAAGTGTGAAGCAACCAATTTTTTTGTCCAAAACGTCAAGCACATAATCGTTTCTTATTTAATTTCTCCTAAACCGGAAAAAGGAAATCAAAGTGAAGAATTTTAATGTTTCCTCCGCTTATAAATTTTCCATTTTCTGCCCTACAGTGGAATTTTAACTTCAGCTTCCCAAAATACATCAAAATTTTCCATTCTTAGACTACCAATGAGGCTTATAACAAGCTCTAAAATGTAAATGAGCTAATTAGTAACTCGTGAGCCTCACTGAAGGTATGGAAACAACGTTTCCAAGGCAAAAACAGCTTTTTCCTTGTTATACTTACCGTTTTAATCGCATCGTCGATCTTATTGCACCGCTAAAGCGCACACACAAACCATCCAAAAATCTTCCTTACGCTGTTAATGTGACCAAAAATCAAAATTTTCATAAAAATAAATTTCCTCTTTAAAACTTCTTATACTTATTTTGAAAATTCCTTTTCAATACCATTTCACTTCCTATACGAGATTCGTATGAAAATCGAAATTTCGAACGTGCACTTTACACCATTCAAATTATCCATTTTATGTAAAACAGACCTTTAAAATATGTGAAAATTATCGTGTCCAAATTTTGTGTTTTCACGCAAACTGAAATAAAAGATAGTAATTCAGTAAAAATGTAAATGATGAAAGATTTTTTTTTTTTCAAACAACGTTTTCCAAAAGTTTCAAAAAAAAAACATATTTTGCGGAAAATTAACGATTCAAGTCATATGTCGGCGAAAAAGGAAGTCGGTCGCGCAGAAAATGCAAAAACTGAAATCACACACAAAAGAACAGAATAAATTTTAGCTTAACAAGGAATGATGATTTATTTATATCCATGACAAAAACAATGCAAAATCGGTCTTTTGCTAAAATTTATCCAACACAGAATTCTACCCTTTACAGCTCTAGTACAACCGTTAGTTAGATAAGAAAAATGAGATTTAATCGAAACAAGCGCGCGTGAATGACATAAACATTTCCAAACATATAAATCTCATTAAAAAGTCATGCGATTTCAAAGCCAACAAAAACTAATAGTTACAAGAATGAATTTCCTTAAAGCCAATATCCAAATGCTGAAAAGGGAAAACAACAAGGAAGACAACAAAATAACAAGCTGAATCAATTACGATGCGTCATAAAATGATGGTTATCCATCGATCAAGCAAGAAAATAATTTCCGCACCATGAGATAAATCTAGTCATAACTTCCCATCTTTAAAACGATGTATAAAATGGGTCTTATATTTACATGGGCTGTTCGAACATAGATTACTGAACTCAAGAGCCGATATTAAGAAAAAGAGATTTTCTGCAAAATCTCCAAAGCCAGTAAAGCAAAAGACCAGTCAAGTCTGTGTACAACGCGGATGCCTTTAAAATCTCATCGAGATTCTCCTTGGAAAAACCGTCCAAAGATAGTTTAATCTTCATCTCCGAATAGGTAATCGCCTTCATCATCCATTCCAATAAGATATAGAAAAGCCGAACGCAACACAAACAATAATCCTATCCTAAGATCTCGAAGCAACGGACTAGTGCAAGTCCAACTGCCATGACAAATTTTCTTAGCTCTAAAGCAGTGAGCCTTTTGATCAATCTGAAATGATCTCTCCCTATGGATAAGACTTAAATGGTACGAGCAAGATCGGGTAGTGCAAGTGGGTATTATGGGCTAAGAAATGATCGAAAGAACAAATTAGATCTTGAAGTATTAATGGGTGAGATCTAATGCACAAACAAGCGTGAAAAGAGGAAATGGGGCTTCGACAAAAAAGATGAAGAAGGATAAGAATATGGTTCATCTAGATAAGGAAGGAAGGACGAAAGAAAGAAGTTAAGTGGGTGATTTGGACGCAACTTTTACAGTTAAAACCAAAGTCCAAGTTGCACCAAAACTCATTAATAATTGACCGTACTAGTATAACACTAAACAGTCAACAATTGAATGTGCTTTGGACAAAGATTAAACCTTGACCCTTATTAAGATCAGATTAAATTATTAATCACCCTGCGTCATCTTTTAAAATTTGACGTGACCCGAAAACAATTATCCTCATCACGGCAATACCATAGACTGTTGTCAAAACTCCAAACCAACTCCAAAGATTCTAAGTAGTGTCAACAAAAGGCTGCGACCACACAACGAACGAATTTCAAAAATAATTCAGATAGAAATCCGTAATAAGAATTAAAATGGATTTTCCCCTTACCAAGCTGATAACAAAATAAATGATTCGAAATCAAATACCCCAAAAATTTAGAAGAAGGATTTTCCTTAGCCTTTCCAAAGGAAAATTTAAAACTTTTCCAAGAATGGAATTTTATTATAAATTAACGGTTTCGTAATTATAAATCACATTTATTATCACCATTATTATTTACATTCTAGTTTACATTACAAACCGAAAAACCTCTTCGCATTCAAAATCGTCGAAACTTTAAAATCCTAAGTTTTAATTGTGATAATTTCAATAGACCATTCAATATATATATATTTATATATATATATATATATAGAAAGAGAGTGATACTAAAATCAAAAGGAATGCATATTAATTATTTTCAACTTTTAGTGGCATGTTCCTTGTCATCTCCAATTCCCTTCTTTCTACCAGTCGGATTATATTTATTAAAATCACACGAAGCCCATCAATTTTAAAACACGAATAGATTAAAAAAATTAAAATCATATCTTAATAAAACATGTCTTTATCAAACCATTTCCGAAACCGTAAATTCAAAACTTTTCGAAACCCATTTTATTTTCCAAAAATAAAATTTCCTCGAAAACAAGGCCAAGGACCCAAATGAATATTTTCAATAAAGGAATATTTGGAAATTCAATGAAGTGATGGATGGATATACCTCGTAATTATATTGATGAATGGATATGACATATTATCATGAATTTTCCATTTCAGACCAAGAAAACGTCTTTGATTGGAACCACTAAACGAAACCAAAAACCAAAAATCACAACTATCTCGGTTGTAGTTAGATTTCTGTCTAGTTGCCAAACTCGAATCAACGGAATCCACTATATGTTGTCCTCATTCTCCTTTCGACGAGAATGCCAACATACTGTGGGGTAAGACGAAATTTTCTAGAAACATGAACTCAACATATTTTAACTCTTAGTCGCTTAAAGCCCATTCTATATAATTAGGCCCACGACTAATTCATTGTCGAAATAAACAAAAGTCGAGTAAGAAAGACGAAGAAAAACGGAAAAGAAAATCGAATTACGTTCTCTCACGAGTCCTAATTCAACTAATTCCTCTGATCGTCTAACCTATGCTCTGATACCAAATGTAACACCCCACACTTTTCTAAACCCAAATTTTGACAAAAATCTAAACACGAGCGCATCCAAGTATGGAGCAATTAAATCTGGTACCTTCAAAAAAATGAGCATTAACATAATCAGAGTACGATAGAATAACTCACACCCGAAACAAAATATGATAGACTAGTAACTCAAGTAACTACCTTTTTAAAAGTAAGTCACTTCGCTAATAAAGAGCATGAATGAGAACGAGATCTGAAAGCCAAACCTAAACACCTGTGAGAACCCAACCTTCTCTAGAAACTTGGGGGGTTATAATGAGGAGGAGGTCAGAACAACAAGTTTTGGTGAACAAGAAAGATACGACACAAACTACAATACATGGATGTATCCCGTTTGGTTCAACCCAAGATGTATGTCTGCCAAAGTTAGTAATTACAGTCTAACCTTGTAAAAAATCACGCACGACTTTGACTACCCTTCCTAAAGTAGTATATCCACAATATGTTAGCGAGATCGAATGTTTCTGCATATATTATGAAGCCCTTACAACAGAACACAGCTGGTTATTTAATCGAGAGTGGACCCCCTAATTATGGATTTTCATTATATTCACACGCACATTGTGACGACCGCCCATAACCTATGCACTAAACAAGAGGAATAATGCGCTGAAAGCCATGCCAGGCGGCTATGGACGATCATGTAGGTATGAATACACAAACAGAACCTATCGTACAACTCACAGAGTAAGGATAAAATATAATATAACATATACAACAGGTATTATTAGTGAAGCAGAAAAAACCAAAACTTTCATAACAACTAGAAAGTCATATCCATACACTTGGATTAGAACAAAAGTGTTTATACAAATTTGCCTCACTGCAACACTCAGAGAATAATAACAAACAGCGAAAATCCAAATGCTATATAGTAGGAAAGATAATAAACCAGCCTCATGGTCGCCACCGAACGGATACGTCGTCCTCACCAAGATATCACCTGCCACCTACTAGTCAGTCTGCCATCCACAACCGGATGAACAACCCAAGGTAATAAGAGGGAAACATAAAACCTCTAGTTAGACAACAATCTTAGTGAGCGATAAAACAACTATCTAACATCATCAATAAAGTATATGAGAATGAGTAAATAAATGAACTTATCTACCCATGACACCAGAGAAGAACTCAACTTCCACCTTCCCCACATCGGACAGTGATAGCCTTTTTCGACACACATTTCAACCATACATCCATGGCAATCAGAACAACCATTAATTAACAATAATCAGAAGCAATCGAACCATAACACTCATAACATCCAGATTATATACCTCACGTAAACCATCCTAATCGAATTCAACATCCCTCAAGCACAAGTCCCAGAGGCCTAATCCAATATAAGACAAGTACCCAAGGAATATCTCCTTCGACGTTGGACAATCTACGTGAGACGGTATAAACCAAGCATCTAATCATTCATGACAGACTCTGGCTATCACCACAAATCCTGCTTTGAAACCATCGTTAATCGTATGATGGCAAACCTTGCCATATGTCAAGGGCTAATGGTAACCCCAGTTCTAGCAGAATCTCCATACGCCTTTCAATGATACGTACCTAGGCCTTTCAACGATACCCAGGGTACTCGACCGGCAACCTTCTAGTCTTTTGGGTGCCCCCATTATACCCCTACTTTGAGCCTGCTAGAACCTACAACAACGATAACTTCTCGGCCTTCGCATCTCTAGTCATCCAACCTGATGACCTTTCTAGCTCAAGCAACCTTCTCGAGCAACCATTATCCACCAACTCACAACCTTTTAGTTGTCACCTCATTCGTTGTTTTATACCGATAAACGAACACATTTCAACACTACGAATATTCCAACTTGAATTCACTTCGAAGTCACACCATCACTGAACCAAATAACATCAACATAAGGTCCATCATTCGTTCATAGCATTCAACAAATTGCTACAGAAATAGGACACAACATTTCTACCTTCAACCAAGGCGTTTGAAAGCGCTGCCATAACCTTCAACACACACCGATCCGCTATTTACCGAACCAAACAAGAGTGAAACTATTCGACCCATACAAACATCACGATCGACCCATGCCTTCAACCATGCCGACCGACTCATGTAGATATCATGACCGACCCGACCTCTGCCGATCGAGCCAACCTCTACCGATCGACCCTACCTCTACCGACTGACCCACTGACCAGAACTCCTTCACCATGATCGATTGACCATGCTCGATGCGTTCCATCCGGATCGACCAACCATGCTTCGATCGAACCATCCCATGCAACTCTAACTGACCGACCCATCTCCATGTGCCGACCGACCACTTCCCACCGACCGACTATGGCCTGTATTGTTCCTTGTGCTACATTTTGTACTACACCCATACTTTACGACCAACCCGTGGCCTGTACCGGTCCAATCCATCACCAAACTCAACCAAAACTTCGCCAAATGACAAAATCGACGACATATACTCAACCAATTCATCCCATTCAACCACAAACACAATATGAAATCACTAAAACCTTGAATATGACGATTTTCATCAAAATTATGCAAACTTCACAAAAATCATGATAAATGAACATATTAACTATATTATGGATCTAATTTGCATAAACATATAGAAATATATGGAAATTACCGGGTTTAAATTGTTAAATTAGATCCTATGGTGATTCATATGAAATAAACTTACTGTGATGTAGATTAAGAGGAAACATTGAAAATGGTGAAATTAAGATCATACAACTCATATACTTGATTGAATCTGTGTGAAAGATGCATATCGCTCACCAATTATCCAAAACAACCCAAAAACACTTAGATCTAGATCTGGATAGTGAAGAATTTGCTCTAAACTCTTCGATTCGACGAACTCTCTCTTGGAATGGCGTAGATCTAGCTCAAAACGGTGCAGATCTTCGATTCCTTAAGCTTTAATGGTGGAAAGGTGAAGAGTATGGAGAAATGGAGGAACTCTAGCTCTTCCAAATGAGAGAATGAAGAAAGTAAACTATTTTCCATGCCTCCTACCCCCTATTTATAGCCTCCCACCAGCCCACTAATGGGCCTCTCCAAATCAGCCCATTATGGCTTAAAACCTGAACAACCAACCGTGAAACCTTAAAACAACGATTCCTCTCAAACCGTTGAGCCAAATCATTAATGTGATCATTCTATGGAATGGAAATCATCATTTCCTTTCCAATGGTACCAATCTCAACAACTAATTCGATATGAGTCAAAAGTTTTGCCCTACACAAGACTGATAGGGGAAAATGGTCACAAACAAAATTGGTAAAAATTGTGGACATGTCCCACATCCCTATAAACAACTTATCAAATTATAAGGATGATCCAACCCTCACAGACTAAAATAAAAATATTTTATGATCCTCCCATACGTAAAATACAGGCTGTTACATTCATCCCCCTTTAGGAATTTCGCCCCCGAAATCCCAACAACCATAAGCAACCAAAACAATTCTGCATGCCTATCATCCATGAGCAGCCAATTCCATCACCCAATCTAGCAGCCATCCAGTTGTGCATCCATAGCCTTATCCTAGCTCGCGGAATTCTGACAATAATAACCATAACACAAGTTACCATGATGTAATGATGACACGATATCAATGGGTCATACCGACGAAGAGTTCTGGATGGGTCGCCTTCATGTTCTCTTCCGTCTCCTATGTGAAATCGTCGTCATCCTCACTCCGTTGTACCTTAATAGCTTAAACGTCTTCCTCCTAAGTTGTTTCGTGTCATTCCCCGCAACACGAAGTGGCTTACGAGGTCTCGTAACTAGATCTCTACTTCTAGGCTTTCAAACTGCTCTGGAGATACCATATTTGAATCATGCACGAACTTCCATAGAAACGACACATGTAAAACATTATGCACACTCAACATCTTCTCGGGTAACATTATGCACACGGAAACCATGTCGCCAATGTCGAATTTTAAATCTTTTAGATGCTTATCGGCATAGCTCTTCTCACGATTTTGGGTTGCCTTCATTCATTGTTGAACAATATCAATACAATCCGAGATTTCTCTTATTAACTCTGGCCCAAGTATCAACTTATCTCCAATTTCTAACCAACATGTTGGAGAATTACACAGTCTACCATTCAACGCCTCGTACTGTGCCATCCCAATGCTCGACTGGTAGCTATTATTATACGCAAACTCAACTAGATGTAGATGGTCTTCCCACGATTCCCCAAAATCCCACACACATGCTCTTAGGAGATCTTCCAAAACTCGGTTAACCCTCTCGGTTGGACCATCAGTTTGGGGATGATAAGCCGTACTCAAACACAACTTAGCTCCCAAGGTTTCCCGCAAACTTTTCTAAAATCTACTCACGAACAATGGATCTTGGTCACCCACTATACTCTTTGGGATACCATGGAATTGAACTATCTATTTCACATGAAGCTCAGCCAAATTCGGTGCCGTCCTAGTCGATTTAACAGGAATAAACCTTGCACTTTTGGTTAAGCAATCCACGATGACCCAAATTCCTTCGTTTCCTGCACTGGTTCTAGTTATTCCTTCGAAAAAATCAATTGATATCTTCTCCCACTTCCATGTAGGAACCTCCAATGGCTGAAGCAATCCACTCGGCTTCTTCTATTGAGATTTCCCCAACCGACAATTCATACATTTGAAATGAACTTTCCAATATCTCTTTTCATTCCTTACCAGTAGCAGACTCGCTTCTTGTCCTGATAATCTTATTACCACCAAGATAAATTGTCAACTTCGAGTGATGACATTCCCTCAGAGCATCATCTCTCAATCCGTCGATATCAGGATCAACTATTCGCCCTTGCTTTCGAAGCCAACCTTCTCGATCGACCTCGAACTCTTTATCCTCTAGTTCCAGTTTTTGGATAAACTCGACAAGCTTTGCATCTCGCTTTTGGCAATCGGCAATCCTTTCGATGAGAGTATGCCTTGTCGATAAGCCTGCTAACATTTTAGCTTCTAACTCACATCGTCGCCTGAAATCGAATTTTGCCAAATACTCGAGGTCTTTCCAATCTGAAAACATCGCTCTGAAACTTGCGTGTCTTCGACTCAACGCATTTGCAACTACATTACCCTTTCCTAGAGTATAGGCTATACCAAAATCATACGATGCCAGAAACTCTAACCATCGTTGCTGCCGAAGATTTAAATCTTATTGGGAGAAAAGATACTTTAACAACTTGTTATCCATAAACAATTCGAATCGAACTCCAAACAAGTAATGTCTCCACATCTTCAGAGCAAACACAATCGCCGCCAACTCTAAATCATGAGTAGGGTAATTCTTCTCATGTGGCTTTAGTTATCGACTCGCGTAGGCCACAACCTTATCCTTCTGCATTAGTACTACTACAAGCCTAGTATCACATGCATTAGTATACACAACCATCTCTTCATTCCCACTTGGAATGATCAACATAGGAGCACTCGTCAGTTTTCCTTTAGGATTCCAAAAGCTTGCTCGCACTTTGCATTCTATATGAACACTTGGTTTTTTCTTCGTCAATCCTGTCAACGGTGCATCTACCTTGGAGAAATCCTTGATGAATCATCGGTAATAACCAGCCAACCCAAAAAAACTTCTCACATCCATCACATTCTTAGGTCTACCCCAGTCCTCGATTACTTCCACTTTAGCGGGGTCAGCCGCTATTCCACTTCTAGAAACCACATAGCCTAAGAACCTCACTTCCTCTTCCAGAAGTGACGCTTCAAAAACTTAGATCTCAGCTGATGTTTTTGCAAGATTTACGAAACAACTCTAAAGTGCATCTTATATTCTTCCTCGTTCCGGGAGCAAACCAGAATATCATCCACGAACACAAGCATAAACTTGTTCAACTGATCCCTGAAAACTCTATTCATAAGATCCACAAAGTACGCTGGTGTGTTAGTTAACCTGAATGGCATCACCAACCATTCGAAGAAACCAAATGGTGTCCTAAAAGCAGTCTTTGGCTTGCTATCCTTTGCCACCCTCAACTGGTGGAATTCTGTTTCCAAATCCATCTGAGAAAACACTTTGGCTTCGGGAAGTTGATCAAATAAGTCATCAATTCTCAACAACGGATACTTTTCTTCTTGGTCACCTTGTTCAGCTCACGATAGTCCACAAACAATCTTAACAAGCCATCTGCCTTAGTTGCAAACAAAACCGGTGCACCCCATTCGGAAACACTTCTTCGAACGAATCCTTTTCCTAAAAGGTCATAAACTTGCACCTCTAATTCTGGATGATCCTTAGGCGCCATCCGCTTTAGAGGCATAACAATTGGTCTAGCATCCTCGACCAAATCGATGCTAAACTCAGTCTCACGATGCGACGACAATCCTTTGACCTCGTCAAATACATCCTCAAACTCATTTGTGATCAGCAAAGGTGACAAGTTTTCTTGTGAAATCCCAAGCGAGTATAAATAGCTTACGAAGACCCCGTCTTCGGGCATACATCTAATCAACACCTTTCGCGCTTCCACATCCCCAACTCTCACCTCTAGCTTTTCACAGTTCACCCTTGCTGCATACCTCTTGAGCCAATCCATGCCCAAGATGATCCCAAACCCAGTGAAGTTAAGAACAAAGCAATTGCACACAAAGGAGCAACCACGACTCGGCAATACTAGACCACGACACAACATGCACAAACTGGACGAACCTCCAATTGGATTAGTCACAATCAATGGTCGATCACAAATCTCGGGTTCCAAACCCAAGTGACACACAAGCTCATTATAGATGAAAGAATGCGATGCTCCAGTATTGAACAACACACGAACTGAAACACCATTTACTGAAAGAGTACCTTGGACGACGACATCCTTTACCTTCCCCTCTGCAGTAGGTGCTCTTAAAGATGATGGCACAACTCCCAAAGCATATGCCTTAACAACCGGTATCCCTTTAGCTGTTTATGAACAATCCTTCTTCTCATTCCCAGGCTTGCCACGCTTGAAGCACTTCTTCTCAGCTTTAGGATTCTTGCACTCATTAGCAAAATGACCTTTCTGTTGGCAGTTAAAGAAAAATACCTCACTCTTTGGCTTATTCTGGCCATCCTTTCCTTTCTATTATTGTTACTTCCTTTTCTTATTATTACCATCTTTTTGTGGTTTCTGAACTTCCTTGGTTGCAGCGACAACATTTGCTTCCTTAGGAAACAAGCTTTCATGGAGAACAACTTTTTCCACAAGTTTCTTAAATGAATCATCAAGATGTTCCACCAACGGTCTCCATATGCTGGTATCCAGACCCATAACAAACTTCTCATTCTTCTAATAGGGTGTATCAATATATGAACGGGCATATCTTGACAAGGCCTAAAAATCAGAAACATAATCAAGCACCGAATGACCATTATGTTTCAACTCCAAAAATTTCCTGAAAAAAGCTGACTTCTGAGCGGTGGAGATAAACTTCGTCTTGAACTTAACTTGTAACTGTTCCCGAGTTATTTCCTCTTCTAGAGTCTCAAGTGTAACTGAATTCTACCACTCCATGGCCCTGCCCTGCAATTGCTTTGACGCAAGTTTTCTTACCATTCCTCGATCTCCAAAAATACGAATCCAAGAATCTTACCACCGCTGGACCTCTTATGTTGGCTCCGTTCCTTTGAATGGTTTTCCTCCTAGAGATGTATAATCTTTGCACAGCTTCACAAAATCCACAACCCTAGGCATCTGAACACCTACATCTACTGTGGCTACCACTGGAGCGGGTACCCTTCTCATGAATGCCTTCATCATGGCCTCAAACATGGTTGGGTAGTCTGGTGCACCACCATTACCCCTACTAGGCACAGCCCCTCCCAAGCATTATGTCTTGAAGCACGTCAACTCATTCTAAATCTGCAATTAAAATGATTAGCCACTTTGAAGAAAAGTTGCTAAAAAGTACAAACGCTACTATATTATATAGTATCATATAGTATACATCCAAATGAAATCTACAAATTTGTCTCTCATACGTGAATACATCTTCAAACTTTGTCTAAAATCGTTAACCTCGCTCTGATACCAAATGTGACGACTACCCAGAACCCTTGCATTAAACAAGAGGAATAATGTGCTGAAAGACATGCCAGGCTGCTATGGATGATCATCTAGGTATGATGACACAAACAGAACCTGTCGTACAAATCACAACGCAAGGATACAATATAATAGAACATATACAACAGGTATTGTTAGTGAAGCAGAAAACACCAAACTTTCATAACAACTAGAAAGTAATATCCATACACTTGGATTACAACAATAGTGTTTATACAAATTCCGCTCACTACAACACTTAAAGAAGAATAATAAACAGCAGAAATCCAAATGCTATATAGTAGGAAAAATAATACGCCAGCCTTCTGCTCACCACCGAACTGGTACATCGTCCTCGCCAGGATTTCACCTGCCACCTACTACTCAGTCTTCCCATCCATAATCGGATGAACAGCCCAAGGTAATAAGATGGAAACATAAAACCTTGAGTTAGACAACAGTCTTAGTGAGCAATAAAACAACTATCTAACATCATCAATAAAGTATATGAGAATGGGTAAATAAACGAACTAGTCTACCCACAACACTGGAGAAGAACTCAACTTCCGCCATCCCCACATCAGACAGTGATAACCTTTTGCAACAAACATTTCAACCATACATCCATGGTAATCAGAAAAACCATTCATTCATGGTAATCAAATGCAATCGAACCATAACACTCATAACATCCATATTATATATCTCACGTAAATCATCCAAATCGAATTCAACATCCCTCAAGCACAAGCCCCAGAGGCCTAAACCTATATCAGATAAGTACCTAAGGAACATCTCCTTCGATGTTGGAAAATCTACGTGAGATGGTACGAACCAAGCATCTAATCATTCATAACAGACTCTTGCTATCACCGCCAATCCTACTTTGAAACCATCGGTAATCATATGACGACCAACCTTGCCATATGTCGAGGGATAATGGTAACCCTGGTTCTAGCAGAATCTCTATATGCCTTTCGACGATACGTACCTAGGCCTTTCAATGATACCTAGGGTACTCGACCAACAACCTTCCAGTCTTTTGGGTGCCCCCATTATACCCCTGCTTTGAGCCTACTAGAACAAACGACAACGGTAATCTCTTGGCCTTCGCATCTCTAGTCATCCAACCGAATGACCATTCACAGCTCAAGCAACCTTCTCGAGCAACCATTATCCACCAACTCACAACCTTTGAGTTGTCACCTCATTCGTTGTTCTATACCGATCAATGAACACATTTCAATACTTCGAATATCCCTACTTGAATTCACTTCGAAGTAACACCATCACTGAACAAAATAAAATCAACATAAGGTCCATTATCCATTCATAGCATTCAACAAATTACTACGGAAATAGGCCATAACGTTTCTACCATTAACCAATGCATTTGAAAGCGCTGCCATAACCTTAAACACATGCCGATCCACTATGGACCAAACCAATCAAGAGTGAAACCGGCTAACACATTCAAATATCATGACCGTCCCATGCCTATAACCATGCTGACCGACCCATGCAGACATCACGACCGACCCGGAGCTCCTCCACCCAGACCGACCCAAAATCATGACCGACCACCGTGACCTCTGCTAACCGATGCAACCACTGCCGACCGACCGGATCTCTGCCGACCGACTCAGCCTATTCCGACAGCCTCAACCTCTGTTGACCGACCCAACCTCTACCAACTGACCCGTCTCCAATTGAGCGACCCACCCTTCGACCGACCGACCAGAACTCCTTCACCTTTACCGATCGACCATGCACGACCCGATCCACCCTGACCGACCGACCATGCTTCGATTGAACCATCCCATGCAACTCTGACCGACCGACCCACCTCTATGTGCTGACCTACCACTTCCACCAACCGATCATGGCCTGTACTGCGCCTTGTGCTACACTTTGTGCTACACCCGTACTTTATGACCGACTCGTGGCTTGTACCAGTCCATTCCATCACCAAATTCAACCAAAACTTCGTCAAGCGACAAGATCGACAAAATCTGCTAAACCAATTCATCCCATTCAACCACAAACATGATATGAAATCACTAACAACTTAAATATGCCGATTTTCATCAAAACTATGTAAACTTCACCAAAATCATGATAAATGAACATATGAACTGAATTATGGATTTAACTTACATAAACATATAGAAATATACATAGAAATTACTGGGTTTAAGTTGCTAAGTTAGATCCTATGGTGATCCATATGAAAATAAACTTATCATTATGTAGATCTAGGAGAAAACACTTGAAAATAATGAAATTAAGATCATACAACTCATATACTTGATTGAATCCGCAAGAGAGATGCATATCACTCACCAATTCTCCAAAACAAACCAAGAACACTTAGATCTAGATCTGAACAGTGAAGAATTTACTCTAAACTCTTCGATTCGGTGAACTCTCTACTGGAATGGAGTAATTCTAGCTCCAAACGGGGTAGATCTTCGATTCTCTAAGCTTTAATGGTGGAAAGGTGAAGAGAGTGGAGAAATAGCAGAACTCTAGCTCTTCCAAATGAGAGAATGGAGAAAGTAAACTATTCTCCATGCCTCCTACCCCCTATTTATAGCCTCCCATCAGGCCACTAATGTGCCTCTCCAAATCAGTCCATTATGGCATAAAACCTGAATAACCAACTGTGAAACCTTAAAACTCAGCGATTCCTCCCAAACCACTGATCCTAATTTTTAATGTGACCACTCTACGGAATAGTAATCATCATTTCTTTTCCAATGAGATTGATCTTAGCACCTGTTTGGATCCGAGTCAAAAGTTATGCCATGTACAAGACTGACAGGGGCAAAATGGTCACAACAAAATTGGTAAAAATTATGGACATGTCCCACACCTCCATAAACAACATATTAAAATTTGAGAATGATCCAACCCTCAAGGATTAAAATAAAAATATTTTACGATCCTTCGATACGTAAAATACGGGCTGTTATACACGTCCTTAGTTGTTTAACACCTCACTATAAAGTGATAGATAGGGTGCATTCTCTCGATCATTTAAGACCCTAGGCGGATCTGTTGGTCACTCAATACTTCTTGATGATTTATTCGACATTAACATAAACTAGAGGGCACTAGCTACGGGACCCTACTAGTTAAGGCTTCCGTCATTTACGCATATAAACCCATACCCCGTGTAAGGTGAGAGAGGGTGTTTCGCTTTACCATCTAGCTGACCTCAATTGATAATCTCCTTAGTTGCTTACTACTTCCCGTAGGATAGGTAGTCATATCGGATGTTTTTAGATTTTCAGGTTTGGGTAGGCCTCACACACACCATTTAAGACCACTAAAATGGAAGACCTAATCCCAGGTGGGCTCCTCGACCCAAGCTATTTAAGACCTAAGGAACCGGACTATACGCGAAGATTATTAAGTTCGTACCCAATTAACCTTTAATGTTATTCCTTATTCGGTAAAGCGAGTTATGTTATTGATTTATTCCCATTTAGTTTCTCTTCACGGAAATACCATACGTTCACGGTTAATTATTGTCACGGTTTCCTTTGGTTTATAGCATCATTAACCTACCAAGTCCAATTCTAGCTTTTAATTATAGGTTCTATATTTACTTGTATAAATAAGGAAAGTTATATCCTCCTTATCCTACGATATTTGATTAATTTTTTTTCCTTATTGTACTTAGTAATTTAAGCGACAATCAATACCCATAAATCCCCATTTTATTTCATTTATTTCTGTTCATATGTTTATTTCCCTTTATAACCATAACGGTCATATTTCCCTAAGTTAACCATCAAATCTTTAATTTCCTTTTATTTCCATTGATTATAATTAATGCCTCTTACGGACCTAACAACCATAATCTTCCTAAGACATCAATTAAAAATGGATTATCCTTATCTTATCAGTCCCGAAATATCTATTTGTTGTACCCCAATAGACAATACTAATTTATTTATTTGTTTACTGCCTGTTATATACATATATTATATATATGTGTATGCACAAGACCACTCACATTAAGCTGACCACTTGTGGATGTTGGATTTGCCAAGAGGTTCTAGGAAGACTTCTACCACAACTTGAATTTAATATCATGCCTTAGTGCAGTTATATTTACGCACTTGACCCCACACTTTAAGCTGACCACTTGTGGATGCTGGATTTGCCGGGCAGTTCCGGGCAGACTTCTACCACAACTTGAACTTAACATCATGTCTTAGTGCAGTTATATTTAAGCACTAGACCCACACATTAAGCTGACCACTTGTGGATGCTGGATTTGTCAGGAGGTTTCGGGCAGACTTCTACCACATGTATAATTCCATAAATTGAATACCATTCAAACTTTCAAACATCCATTGTTATATATATATATATCATTGTTTATGTAGATTCGGACGAATCATGTATATATATTTATATTAATATTTTTGTGCAGTTAACGTAGTTATTTTCTTTTATTATTATTATTATCGTTAAATTCGACAGTTTGGTTCACCTAATAACCAAACATTCCTTTTTGTATTCAATCTTGCAATAAGGTAATTAATCTTACAAAAGACTATTAACTACATTTATTGTAAACTATGCCTGAATATAGGAATAAACACCTTTCAAACCAAAAGAAATATACGTTATGTATGTTTTGGAACAGTTGATGTAAACTACGCATAAATATATCTATTTATATTTATACGTGAATTTTCACGACTTTTCCCTTTTTCAATATTTGACATATTTCCTAGTGGTTTCAAATAATGTCTTTTTATTTAAAAAGAACAAAAAGGTACAAATTACAATAACTAAGTTAAACTCCAACAAAAAATTAGTACAAATAGGTTTGTATCTTTTTAATCAAAATTACATAACTCACCGTTGTATCCTTTTAATCAAAATAACATAATTCACTGTTTAACACTGAAACTAGAGATCTGGAATAAAACCACATCTTAACAGTGTTTATGGGACCAATTTCTAGATCTACAATGTTTTACAATAACCACAATATATTTTCAAACACAATTGCAGGCAATGGTTTAAACAATTAAGTATGCCTACAAATTATAATATTATTCAAACTAAAATTTCATACTTTCAAGTTTTGACAACATTTATGAATAGATCTGATAAGCATCATTTCAGATTTAACAATATTATGAACAGATCTGATAAATTTTTGGCATATATTTAAGATCTAGTATGAACGAGATAATAAATTATTGTAAATTTTTATATAAATATCCCACTCACCTGAAAGCATCCAAATCCGAAATCAGAATAATCTTTTAGGCCTACAATCCCCAAATTCTTATAGATGTACAACTATTCTGAAAAGGAGATACTTTAGATTTGTAGATTTGCAAGAAAATAGGAAAAGAGAGAGGATCTGATGAAGAATAGCTTATCCATCAATTCACACCCTTTTCAATTGAATCTGATAATCCCTTTCAAATCTATGTGATTTATGATTGATTGATTATATATGAATATATATTTTTAATTTAGAAATTGATTGGAAGAGAAAGGGAAATGGCATAGATTCGCTGCTGCCTACAGATTTGTGTGGAAAAGAATGAGGCCTTACCCCTTTATTTATAGCAGTGGATTTGGCTGTGAACCGTTATATTTATTTTAATTAACATTTGTCCGTTTATATAATAATATATAATGAAAATATCCTTCAAAACCTAGCCGCTACTAGGCACTACAGGCCCAAAGCGGTCGACCGCTATCCCAGGGGTGTCGACTGCCCTTCGGATGTTTTACCTAGCGAGGGATGGTTTTAAATGGTAAGATGTACTATATTTATTACATTTGTTTATTTCCGTCCATTTTTTCGTATTTTGTCCGTAACTTTTCCATACAGACTCCGTTCGCGAAACTCCAAACATGAAAGTTGGCCAGAGATCCGAGACAAACGCAATGGTTAAAGTTTCATGGTCAAATTCCTTCATTTGCTAAAATTCCTATTTTTGAAATCTAATTAAACAAATAATCTATTGTCAGAAATCCCGGTGTGACAGCCTGCATTTTGCGTATCGGAGGATCGTAAAATATTTGTATTTTATTCCTTAAGGGTTGGATCATTCTCATATTTTAATATGTTGCTTATGAGGATATGATACATGTCCATAATTTTTACCAATTTTTTTTGTGACTATTTTGCCCGTGCCAGTCTTGTATAGGGCATAACTTTTGACTCGGGTCAAATTAGGTAGTGAGACCTATGCCATTGGAAAGGAAATGATGATTGCCTTTCCATAGAGTGGTTACATTAAATATTTGGCTCAGCGATTTAGGAGGAATCGTTGTTTTAAGGTTAAACAGTTGGTTGTTCAGGTTTTTAGCCATAATGGGCTGATTTGAAGAGGCCCATTAGTGGGCTCGTGGAAGGCTATAAATAGGGGGTGAGAGGTATGGGAATTAGTTTACTTTCCCTATTTTCTCATTTTTAAGAGCCAAGGGATCCTCCATTTCTCTATCTTTTCACCATTAAAGCTTAAGAAATCGAAGATCTACACCATTTGAGGCTAGATCTACATCGTTTCAAGGGAGAGCTCATTGAATCAAGGAGTTTGGATCCAATTTCTTGCTACCCGAAATCATATTTCTATCATTTTGGCTTGTTTTGGAGAATAGGTGAGTGATATGCACCTCTCACATGGATTTTATCAAGTATTTGAATGTTTGGTCTTGTTTTTCATTAAATTCAAGAATTTTCTCATAGATCTACACCTTGGTAAATTCATTTTCATATGAATCACCCTACAATCTAATTTTGTAAGTTTAAACTGGTAATTCCTATGTTATTTCATATGTATATGTAAGTTAGAACCGCAATTTAGATCATATGTCCATATATTTGATTTTGGTTAAAATTGCATGATTTTGATGAAATTGTCATATTCATATTATGAGTGATCTCATAACATGTTTATGGTCGTAAATGATGAATTAGATGAATAGATTTCATCGAGGTAGTCGATTAACGAAGTTTTGGTCAAATTGGACTTAATTAGAGCTGTGCAGGTTACAGGTCGTGCGTATAGACCATAGGTCGACCGTGGTACAACAAGTAGTACAATGTGGAGTACAACCGAGGTTTGGTCGCAAGTAGGAGGGGAGTCGGTCGAGCATTGGTCGGGTCGATCTTTAGTCATGTAAGATGAGACAAGGGTCGATCGAGAAAAGATACATAGGCTCGGTCATCTCAGAAGCAAAGGGGGTCAGTCACCCAGGGGGTCGAGCAAGAACGGTCGGTCATGCTAACTTGTTTGGGTCACACATCTATATTGGGTCGGCCGAGTAAGGGGGTCGAGCAAGCTTGGCTCGCGCACTATGGGCTCGGTCAATCAGTTGTGGTTTTGGAGACATTACGTCAGTCACACCATGTTAAGGTCGAGCAGTGAGTGGCCCGAGCACGGTATGGTCGAGCAGGGAGTGGCAGTGATGTAATTTGGCTCGGTGATGGAGTGACTTCGAAGTAAATTCAAGTAGGAAGGTTCGAACTGTTTAAATGTGTTCGTTGATCAGTGTTGAACAACGAATGAGGTGATAACTCAAAGGTCATGAGTTGGTGGATCATGGTTGCTCGAGAAGGTTGTTTGAGTTAAGAAAAGTCGTCGGGTTGGATGACTAGAGATATGAAGGCCGAGAGATTATCGTTATCATAAGTTCGAGCAGGCTCAAAGAAGGAGTACAATAGAGACATATAAAAGGCCAGTTGTAGGTCGAGTACCCTAGGTATCGTTGAAAGGCCTAGTTGTCAAGGTTGGACAAACATACATATCGTGGAAAGGCGTATGGAGTTTATGCTAGAACTGGGGTTACCATTAGCCCTTGACATATGACAAGGTTGACCGTCACACGATTAACGATGGTTTTGAAGCAGGATTGGCGGTGATGGCCAGAGTCTGTCATGGTTGATTAGTTTCCTTGTTTGAACCATCTCTTGTAGATTGTCCAACGTTGAAGGAGATATTCCTTGGGTGCTTATCTGATATTGGTTTAGGCCTCTGGGCTTGTGCTTGAGGGATGTTGAGTTTGATTAGGATGGTTTACATATGATATACAATTTGGATTTCATGAGTGTTATGGCATGATTGAATGGGTATTCTTGTTTCCATGGATATATGGTTGAAATGTTGTTGTAAAGGCTATCACTGTCCGATGTAGGTAAGACAGGGATGAGTTCTTCTTTGCTGTTGTGGTTAGATTAGTATGTTTATCTATCCATTCTCATATACTTTATTTATGATGTTTTTAGCGGTTTTATTGCTCATTAAGACTATTGTCTGACTCAAGGTTTTATGTTTCCCTCTTATTACCTTGGGCTGTTCATCCAACTGTGGATGGGTAAACTAGGTGGTAGGTGACAGGTGATTAATGAGGACGATGTTACAGATCGGAGGCAAGCTGGAGGCTTACGTACCGGTTTTATTAATATCTACTATATTTGTTTCCGCTATTTGAGTTACTCTATGAGTTTTGTAGGGAGGCTTTGTGTACAGACTTTGATATTTCCTATGATGTTTGGATAATCTATCAGGATGTTGTGAAAGTTTCAAAAGTTTGTTATATGATGCTTCACTATTATTAACTATTGTATATTTTCTACTATATTTTATCCTTGCGTTGTGAGTTCTTCGACGGGTATCGATTGTGTTTACCTACTTATGATGAACGTCCATAGCTGCCTGGCACACCTTTTAGTGGATTATTCCTCTTGTTTAGTGTAGGGGTTGTGGGCGGTCGTCACATCCAGGATGTTACATCCATGCTTTCTTAATGAACTTTTCATGTGGGTGACACTAAGGAATGTGTGGTGTTAGACACACACTAGGTATTATTAGCGAACGACAAACTAGGTCACTAAGCATATTCATATGGATGTGTGTGCATTTTCATTCTATTTCCATTATTGTTATAAATGGATGATTGTCATAGGGTTGTTTCATATGGATGTTGATTATAGCATGCATATTGAACAACCAATATCATTAGGATCTTTACATACATTTGGGTTTATACATCAGCATGTTCTCATAAAAAGGTAGTCGAATGAATAAGCAAACCGCATAATCTTTTGCATTAGTTAGGGACATTTACACTACAATATTGCATAATGACATAAATTGCATTAGAAATCTAAAGGAAAATGGATGTAGTGGATGATGTTTGAGTTGATGGGTGTAGATTTCGGTTGTGATTTTTTATTACTTTTTTCAACCCTTAAATATTTCAGGGATGAAATCCCTTATGTCGGGGAGAATGTAACAACGAGCTATTTGAATACTAATATTTGCAATTAAAAATGAAATCAATAGGAATGAATTAACTCTGAATATAGAAAGAAGTTAAAATTAAAACTTTTAACAAGTTATATATTTGGCTATGGAATTTTTTTTCATTGTGTCCATGGCAACATTCTGGACAATTTTCATATACACCTTATCATAATCCGAGCTAATACGAAAGAGTTATTTTTAATTTTAAAAAAATGGATAATTAAGACCAAAATTAAATATACAAAATAAAAAATATATTACACAGCCAAGGTCGACTCGGCATTTGCTTAGGTCGACCACCAACCAATATAGGTCGACCTATCTTATGTTCGAGACGTGAAAACATCTAAGTTTTAGCTAATGGAATTTAAAAGTTTAATTTGTTAAAATCTCGTTCGTCGTTTAATTTGATGGTTCAATCTTGTTCTATAATATGGCTTAACTAGACTTAATTTGCTAATCTTATCGTCTGAGATTCCCAAACTCAACCACAAATAAGACCCTAGATTTAGCCATTCTGTCACATATAAATCTTTTCCCTATTGGTTCTTTATTCCTAAGGTAGAACCCTATATCTAAATACTTTTAGGGAATAATTTTAAAATATAAAACTAATAGACAACCTAAGAACGAGATCTAGGAGGGCACTAGATTAAAGCTAAGGGTGACAGGTGAGTGTTAGTAATTATTTTGACTTTCAAGTAATTTAAGATAACAGGGTTTTTAATAGTTGTAGTTTTCTCTTATAGTTTATAAGTTATTTTCCAGCAAGTACTTCCCGTCTTTTGTGATAGTTTTTAGTTAATTTCTATAAGTTTATTTTTCAGTCTTTTTCTTATAGTTATTTTATTTCCTTCAGTTATTTATAGTTTTCTATAGTCATTTACATCTATTCTTAATGATTTACAAATCTATAAAATTTCATTTTAAAAACATAGATTTAATCCTTTTCATGAACTGAAAAATAATGAAAAAGGGGCAAGTTTCACAAATACAAATTAAATAATATAACACTAAATTTATAGAAATCATTTTTCTAATTAGTAGATCTGTAATAAAAAGTAACTTGACTGAATTAGGAAAATTGTATGGATTTACAATAAAATATGACAGACATTATAATTAAAAAAGAAAGAAAGATGAAAAGGATTATTGTGATATTGAAACTGTCTTGGGGAGTTAGAGTATTATAATAAAATGAACAAAAAAGAAAAGAATAAAACCTATTATGATAAAAGTAAAATATCGTAGGCTTGGGTTATAGACTGAGTGTATAGGTTGGGTTCAGATATGTGATTGGACCAAGAAATTAGTTAGATCATGGATTAAATAAAAAACCAGATCAGGACAAGGTTAATAAATAAAACTCACTTCAAGGATAGAGTGTAGGGAAAACACATAAGAATATTATTGGATGCGGCATATTCCTAGCAGCATTCCCATTCAGATCAAGGACTAATGATCTCAAATTTGTGATTAAGAATCTGGCTTGCTATGCTAAAGCAGAAAAATAATGGTCAAAAGATTAGGTTAACAAAAATGGGAATGGGGTGCAATTAGTATATTAGTTGATAGCACCCGTTCCTAGTAGCACTGACATTTAGATCATAGAGTGATGATCTAAGATCTGGGATTGAGATCGCGCACGCTATATTGAAGCAAGAAGATAAAAAGGTGAAAGAGGTAGGGAGACAAATTAGTTGGTGCCTGCCTGACCATACATGTGGAATCAATGTTGGAAAATTATTCTCTGCTGCATCTATATGCTAACTAATGTCTTTTACCAGTGAATTGAAAGATGGTGGTTCATGCTAATATGTTTTCACGATGGGAGGGTTCACAGTGACAAGCTACCATGATAGGTGGTGGTAGATTGCCATGATATGAGGTGGTTGGTAGGAAAAGTCGATTATTAGGTATAATTATGAAATCTATTCTAATAACTGTATTTTTATAGTAGAAGAATCAGCGCAAACAATCAAACAATCTGCTTGAGCAGGACAAACATTCTAATTACATATAAAACAATTTTAAATTGTGCACATACACATTACCTTATGACATTAAAGCTATTACTAAGTCTATTATTTTTGTTGGCTAGCTTTTGGACCAAGCCACCAATGTTCACACATAAAGGAAATATGAAGCCTCGCAAGTCAAAACCCTTAAACACTCGATCGTGGTCACATTTTCCTCCCCGACTCGTGGCGCCCACCAACAATCGTGACTCCCTATCACGATCCGATCCCTCCACGCCAGTTCTCCACGATCCGATCCCAGAAGCCAGAGAGTGAAAGCAGCAACCTGATCTTCCCCGATCCGAAAATACAGGATCTAAGGACACCTATCTACAACCCGTCATATTGACCATTTCTCCATCAAACTACAAACCAGTCCGAGATCCTCGGTATTTGTGCTACGTGTGACCACGATCCACCTGCAGATATCAGCTATAAATAGCCCTGTGCTTGACATTTTTAGGATCTTTTGGCAGTTCTAAGTACTGTTTCCACTATTATTGTTATCTTGCAATTTCTTATCAGTCTTAGCCCGAAATTATTGAGTGAATCATCATTGTACAAGTGAGATTGAGAGAAAAATCATTGATTGTACTAATCTAATGTATAATTATAGATATAAAGTGGACATAGGCTCGTTAACGCCAAACCACTACAAATCTTGTGTGTTTTCTGCGTTTTCTTGCATTTCTAAATATAAATCTCTGCCTATTCAGATAATTTGGGTGTTAGAGCCACTTTTGGATCTAACATTTTGGTGCTTTCACTGAGAACGAAATCTCAACATATTGGAATGCTGTTCTATTGTTTGGATGGTCAGGTCCGAAGAAAACAGTCCAAAACCCCACTGTTTTGATCTTTGAAGATTTCAGCAAATCCAAAGTATTATGGATGGAAAGAAGTCCAAGGTTGTACGAGCTTCGCAGGCCAATGAAGTTACAAACGAAGCTCATGACGACAGCGTTCAGGAGCAGGACGAGGTTGCTTCTCTGGATCGTGACGTGGAGGGGGCGATCCAACCCGCTAGAGGTAACACGAACCATGTGACTGAGGGCGTAACGACCGTTCTCAAGATAACGCCACCCTCCTTCCTGCCAATGCTCCCACGATCCGAACCTTGGGGACCACCACGAACCGATGCCAAGAGGGTACCACGAGCCAACAGCCTAGGGGGACCACGATCCGAAATGACAATCAGACCACTACTCGACCTGGGAAGAGATTATGGCTCGTTCCGCTCGTGTTGGTACTTCTGCTCGACCTGGCTAGAGTTCCTTGCAGATAAGAGAAGATGATGATGACTAGTTCAACCCTTCTGCCCCAGCTACGGAAGGAGATCTCCCTCGCATAATTAAAGCATTGGACAGACAAACTGATGAATTGGCCGCTCAAAGTCGGGAGAGATCGTTGCTGCATCAGAATATTACTCCCCTAGGCAGACGAATTGACGATATTCAAAGGCAGGTTTCGCCACCTCCAGCTCACCCTTTTTCCCCAGAACACACATCCTCGTCTGAAGAACCTCGAAGAAACCGGCGATGGCCTCCGTTATAAAGGGCTGAGAACATAGAGCAGCTTCGATTTGGGACACTTCCTTCTCGAGAAGAAGATGCGCTTAATCATGGAACTAATAACCGTAACTTAAATGAGCCCGTCCTACCACCTAGGAATGGAGACGTCATTGACCCTGCTCAAAATCAACCCATTCCTTTTGCTCATCGTGTGACTGACCGCAGCAACAGGGGGCAAGGGAGTTCTGCTCAGGCCCCAGACCTTGCAGCAGCACATTAAAGAAATGCTGGAGAGGCCCGCAGGGCAAGAAGTGCTGATTCCGAATCCACCCTGACCCATGCAAATGTTGAGGCCATGATTAGACGAGTGATGGTAGAAAACCACGGACAAAGAAATGAGGATTGGGGTATAGGCCACAGTCATATGCCCTTTACGGATGACATATTAGAGGTTCGATTCCCCAGGAAATTCAACATGCCACCTATAAACCGCTATGCACGAAGGGCGGATCCAGTCCAGCACCTAATGAGATATTCATGGTATGTGAATGCAGCTGCTGCCTCCGACACTGTAAAATGTAAGGCATTCCCAATATTTCTAGAGGATACATCGTTAATGTGGTTTACTTGCTAGCTTGATCGATCTCCAGTTTCAGGGAATTAAGCGAACAGTTTATGAATCAGTTTCGACTACATACTCTGAGATCTAAGAATGTCATCGAATTATCCCTTATTAAGCAATGTCCGGATGAATCTTTGTGGTCCTATCTAGATCGCTTCAATCTGCAAGTCATAGAGGTTAGAGATCCCCATGAACAAACTATTTTGATGGCCTTGATTGATGAAGTGGATAAGGATACTGAGTTTGGAAGATACCTGGCCGGTAAACCACCGTTGACCAGAGAAATATTTTACGAAAAGGCCAACATCCGCCTGCGTCGAGAGGAAATTTACGCCGACCGAAATAGGAAGGTTGCTGATAAGGAGGATATCCAAAGTTATGTGGCCATCAAACAGACGGGAGATAGCACAGGAAAGGTTGAAGTTAATGTCGGGAACAAGAATCAGGGCAATGGTCGTCAATCCGGGAATAATAATAACAATAATCGGAAGAGAAATCGAGGGAGTGTCTCTCAGAGAAGATTTCGGCCTAGGCCATTTGAGAGTTTTACACCGTTAAGTGATACATTGGAGAATATCTTCCTGGATACGTACAACGTCCTCCAGAATAAGAGGCCTCCTCCGAGAGATTTGACAAAAAAGGAACGTGAGACTGGGAAAATTTTCCTTTTCCACCAGACTCATGGCCACACCACAAACGAATGTCGTCTTCTGAGAGACGTGGTTGAAAAGATACTCCGGGAAGGAAAACTTGATGAGTATAAAGTGACACCAAGAGATAGGGGGCAAGCCGCACAAGCCCCGAACCAAAGCCAACCTGCTACCAAACTAATAGCTCAGCAAAAAGGAAAAATATCGTTATCAATACCATAGTTGGTGGACTTCATCTGGCAGGGCACAGTTTCAGGGCTATGGATCAGTACGTGAAAGCGGCTAACAAGCATTTTGAAGTGGGAGAATGTAGCAATCCTGAGGATAATGGCCCGATTAAGCAACAGAAGACGAAGTCTGATGATGTCATATTTCGCGATCGAGAGAGTATTGGAGTCCTCTCCCTAACTGAAGACCCATTAGTGATCACCGTCACCATCGGTCCAGCTATAGTCCATAAAGTTCTAATGGATAACAGGAGTTTGGTTAACATTCTGTTTAAGAAAATATTCGACCAAATGAAACTCGAGCCAAAGGATTTCAAACCATGTGAGGGTTGGATACATGGATTTATTGGAGCCTCAACCGCTCAGATGGGATACGTGGAACTGTCAGTAACCCTTGGGGAAGGAGAACTCCAGAGAGTGAGGATCCTCCCCTTCGTGGTTCTGGATATTGAGTCACCGTACAATGCCTTCTTGGGTCGACCGGCCCTAGCTAAATTCAGGGCCTGCGTCGCACCCTGGTGCTTATTGTTGAAGTTCCCGACGGATGCTGGTGTAGGTATAGCCAAAGGAGATCAATTTGTTGCATGAGCATGCTACATAATGGAGCTGAAGTTGCTCTGCAATGGAAGAATGTAGAAACAAAGGGCACTTCTTCCCCTCCAAGGGAGGAAACGTCATAGCAACTAAAAAAAGCAACTCTGGGAGAGTCGCCCAGAGAGTTGCCCGAGGACATAGATCCCAGAGAGGATGAAGAGCCTGGGGGAAGAATGGCGACTCCCAATGAAACGACTGGGGATGTACCAATCGACGACAGTGACCAGAGAAGGTCTTTAAGATTGGATCCCAGTTGGACCCTGTTCGAGCTAGAGAATTAACAAATTTCTTGAAAGCTAACTTGGATGTATTCTCCTGGACCCATGCAGACATGTATGGAATATCTCCCTCGATTATGAGTCATTCATTAAGCATCAAACCGAAGCATCCCCCGTCAAACAGAAAAGGCGAATGCTTGGCCCAGAGTGGTCCGCTGCCTTGAAAGAAGAAGTTCAAAAGCTGAGAGGTAATGGGTTCATTAAAGATTCAACATACCCTGACTGGATTTCAAACCCGGTTCTGGTAAAGAAAGCCAATGGAAAGTGGCGCACATGCATTGACTTCTCAGATCTAAACAAAGCCTGCCCAAAGGATAGCCTTCCGTTACCTAGAATCGATCAACTGGTGGATTCAACGGCGGGTCATGAGCTTCTTTCTTTTATGGATGCCTACTCAGGGTACAACCAAATCCCCATGCACGTCCCAGACCAAGAGCATACCAGCTTCATTACAGATCTGGGATTATACTGTTACGTAGTGATGCCTTTCGGTCTAAAGAATGCCGGTGCTACGTATCAGCGATTGGTGAATAGGATGTTCTACAACCAAATTGAGAAAACGATGGAGGTATACGTCGACGACATGTTGGTAAAGTCCAGACAATCATCCGACCATACGGCCGATTTAGCAGAGATGTTTGAGATTCTCCGGAAATATGGGATGAAACTAAATCCTTTGAAATGCTCATTTGGGGGTAGCATCTGGAAAATTCCTAGGGTTCATCGTTAGCTCGCATAGGATCGAGATCAACCCAGATCAAATTGCGGCAACCAGAGACATCCAGAAACCAAGACAAATCAAAGATGTGCAAAGCCTCGCAGGGAAAGTAGCTGCGCTAAGCAGATTCATCTCCAAAGCTATGGACAAATGTATTCCTTTCTTTGAATTAATAAAGCGAGGAAAGCACAATTTTGAATGGACTCCTGATTGTGTAGAAGCATTTCAAAACCTTCTGAATCATCTGGAAAGACCCCTAATACTATCTAAGCCCGTGGATCACGAGGATTTGTTTGTGTACTTAACAGTGTCATCCCATGCGATCAGTTCTGCCTTAGTGAGAGAGGAAGATAAGGTGCAGAGACCAGTGTACTATGTGAGTAAGAAATTGGCGGCTGCCGAGCGAAATTACCCAAGAATAGAAAAGCTTGCGTATAGCTTGTTGATCGCATCTAGGAAAATTCGCCATTATTTCCAGGCTCATCCCATTATTGAGTACATTGATCACCCACTCAAACAAGTTCTGCAAAGGCCAGAAGCATCAGGAAGACCACTCAAGTGGAACATTGAGCTAAGTCAGTTCGATTTGAACTTCCAGCCCCGAAGGTCGATAAGGGGGCAAGTACTGGTAAATTTTATAGAAGAATTCACTCTCTTGGAGGATGGTGTAGTAAGTGAAGAAGCCGACCTACCAAAACTACTCCTTGACCCCAATGCCTGGAAATTGTACACTAATGGAGCTAAGAACGACATGCGATCTGGTGCCGGAGTGGTCCTTGAAACTCCAGAGAAACGGCTAATATACTATGCTCTTAGATTGGAGTTCCATGCCACTAATAATGACTCCGAATACGAAGCTCTAATTGTCGGGCTGAAGCTCGCAAAGGAGTTGGAGATCACAAAGCTGGACATCTTTTGCGATTCCAAGATAGTCGTGGACCAGGTCACTGGAAAGTTTCAGGCTAAGAGTCCAAGGCTGATATCATATTTGGAAAAAGTGAAGAAGTTGCTGGACAGTTTTGATCACCACATCATATCTCATATTCCTCGAACAGAGAATCAAAAGGCGGACAAGTTAGCGAAGACAGCTAGCTCTGATAATCCTGAAGATACGGAGCTAGTCCCGATTGAAGTGCTACAGTCCTCTAGTGTAGATCAGATGGAAATTGATCTGGTGCTAGAGATTGAATCCGAGAGGGAGTCATGGATGACCCCTCTAAAGAATTTTTTGATGAATGGAACGCTTCCAACAAAGAAAAGTGAGAGGCGTGCATTTATCCGAAAGGCTTCCTGATATGTGTTGCAAGGCGAAGTCCTATACAGACAGGGTTTCTCGATGCCCCTCCTTCGGTGCATCGCCCATGACGACATCAAGCATGTACTGAAAGAGGTCTACGAAGGTGAATGTGGCAACCACACTAGAGGGCAGAAGATATTGCGATATGGCTATTTTTGGCCCACCATAAACAAGGATGCAGCCAAGTGTGCACGACATTGTGATGCGTGTCAGAAGTTTTCTAAGATCCCTAGGGCACCTCCTGGCCAGTTGAAGACGATGATGAGCCCGTGGCCCTTTGCTGTTTAGGGAATCGATATTATTGGAAGCCTCCCCATAGCTAAGGGCTGAGCAAAATTCGCCATTGTAGTCGTGGATTACTTCACCAAATGGGTCGAGGCAGAGCCATTGACTAGGATCACAACCAAGCGAGTGATCAACTTTGTTGTTAGGAACACTATATGCCGATTCGGGATTCCGAAAGTCGTCATAACCGATAACGGAACTCAGTTTGATAGCACCGAGTTTTGAGTTTTCTGCCAGAAGTATCATATCGGAAAAGATACACCTCCGTGGCACATCCGCAATCGAACGGGCAGGTCGAGGCGGCGAACAAAGTGATTAAGTTTATTCTTAAGAAAAGATTGAAGCAGGCCAAAGCCATGTGGGTTGATGAATTACCCTTGGCACTATGGGCCTATAGGACAACATACAAGTCGGCAACGGGTCACACACCCTTTTCCCTCGCTTTTGGAGACGAAGCGGTCATCCCGGTTAAGTTAGAAGTACCATCTCATCGAATCACTTATTATGACCCGATGACCAACAATGAGCTGCTCCTTGAGTCTATGGATATGGTTGAAGAAAAGAGGGACGAAGCCGATCTACGCGCCTTGAGACACAAGCAACAGGTCGCTCGGTATTACAACAAAAAAGTCTAAGCTCGAACCTTTGAACCCGAAGACTTGGTTCTGAAACGCATCTTTCCACCCCCAGTATATATGGGCCCGAAATGGGAAGGACCATACTCCATTTTATGAAGGCTTGATAATGGAACCTTCAGGCTAGCAACCGTGGATGGAGATTAAATCTCCAGAGTGCAGAATGCCCAGCATCTGCGGCCTTATCTGACGTGAAATTGTCAGTTTTACTCTTTTGTTTTTAGGACCATGTAAAAAGGCATGACTTGCCTAGAACAGTCTGGTTACTTGAGCAAAAGATTATAAAGTGGACATAGGTCATGATTCGACTGAACCACTATAAAAAATATCGCATGTCATTTACCTTTACTGCACCGTTTCTTATCTGCTCTTTTATTTTTAACTAACATCAATCATTATCATTTCGATATTTGTTATAAACTATGCAGTGATTTCGAAACACCTAATTCAAAGTTCCACCTATCTAATTTGAAGGCTAGCGATAACCAAAGTTCCAAAAGTGTAGCGAGGTAAATCGCACTATTACTTACACTCTAACTCTCGAGATTGGAGAGAGAGTATAAAGGACGCAGGGATAACGTACCGAAGGCGTGAAGGTGCACCATAATAAAACCGCCTTGATAACACTCTAACTCACTGAAGGATCAGGAGAGTATAAAGGCGCTAGAGACTTAGCGCCCCCAGAACTTCTGCCCCGTTGAAGGATCGGTGAGGAGATTAAGAACCGAGCTCGAACTCTAACCCGCTGAAGGATCGAGAGAGTATAAAGGTGCTAGAGACTTAGCGCCACGAGAATTCCTATCCCAACCAAAGGATCGGGAAAGTATAAAGGCGCAACAACATATGCCGCTGAATAACTCGAACCCTTCATTTCTGAAAATGAGGGACACCGCACACATGACTCTAATCAATCCTTAATGAGCCCTGGTCAGGCATCATACTAATGATTGATTGGGGGCATATATACACACATATTTGTGTAGTCACAGAAACTTTGAAATTTTTTGTTGCTTGAAATTTTTGTTGCAATGCTCCATGGTTCAATTTTAACTTAGTTAGGATCTAAAAGTTTATAACTAAGTATAATAAGTTAAACTTGCAGGTATGCAATGGTGCAAAAGAAACAAATTTTCATTCACTAAAAGCAGGTTTACAAGACCAAGAAGCTGAACAAAAGTGAGGGCCATTCTCACAACTACATTTCTTGGCCAGTGGAAAGCCTAGAAGCAAAAATATGAGCTAAAAAGTACATCCTATTTATGCTTGGGAGACGATTTTGATTTCTACTCCTTTTTCTGTTTCTCCAACTCCTCCTTGTCAGCATCAGAGTGGTCACCCTTCTTCCTCTTCCTCTTATCAACAAGAGACTCCTAGGGAGAATTAGAAGGCTGGGAGGCAAGCTGTGCAGTTATTGATTTAGAAGAGAATCTTATAACCAACCCAGTTTTGGGATCGACTTCTGAGATAGGAGGCACATATAGAGAGTCCTGCCCCTCCTTCTTCGAAGCCAATTGTTCCTCTTTCCTAGCCTGCATACCAGCCAAGGTCTCGTTATCGTCATCCTTGATTTCTTCTGTGATGACTATGTCATCCTCTTCATCTCCATGACCACCATCGTTGTCTTGCAAAGCCCCATTGACTTCGGCATCCGCAGGAGCATCAGCGCTAGGTGCCACAATAGCCTTCTCACTTGTTGTATCCTCGGTTTTCTTTGGAACCTCAGAGACTTCAGCACCAGCACTTGAGGGGACACTAACTTTCTCCGCCTCTGCTTTCTCTTCCACATTGTTATCGATCGGCTTGTCATCTATGTCATGAGAAGTAAATGTTAGTGATTTGGGAGATAATGTGGTCATCTCAGTTGTTGTCCCACGATACGATGACAAGTTATAACTACTTTGACGAACTGTGGAGAGAATATGGAGATACCTTCAGCCGACTCCCTGCCCAGATTTGTAATAGCAGCGCAGACAACTGAAGGGGTTGGAGCTAAGGGAATCAATGGATCATCGGGATTGTATTCCTTGATTTCGGAGGCCTTGGGATTCACAACCGAGCTAGAGCCTTCGTCAATTTTATTCTTTCCCTTGAGGTTTGTTCTCTCTTTCTCGATTTCCTCTTGGATCAGATGTTTGTCTATCTCCAAAGCCTCAGGCTCTTCACCTTTGAGATAAGTCCGTATGAGTTGTTTTTCATCAACTTCCTCGGTTTTCAGTCGAAGCTTTTCGCGCTCAACGATCATATCCCGCACATTAGCCAAAGTAATGTGATAATCCTGAATCCACGAGATGTCTCGGGTCTTAATAACTTGGCCAAAGAAGTCGAATAGGAGTTCTTCGAAACCTTATATCTCTTTTTTGGTTGTAGCAAGCTCATCAGCAGTGGCGGAGGCCGATTCAAGAGCATTATTAGCATTACTTTCAGCGAGAGCTGCGCGCTCTTCAGCTTGGACAAGGCGATCATTCAAAGCTGCTTTCTCTTTTTCAACAAGAGCGAGACTGTCCTTTAAGCTCGCTTTCTCTTTCTCCCAGGAAGCCTTCTTAGTGGCAAAATGTTCATGTGTTATCTTCAATTTAGTATTGATTGTCCTGAGATCCTCTGCTTCTTTTTTCAAAGCTAAACGTTCTTGGCTATTTGAGTCGAGCTCAATGTGAAAACACTTCCTAGCACTCTCTAGCTCTGATTTGTAATTTTCCACATCCCGCCGAGCTAAAGCGAGCCGAGCTTGTGTATCCTCTAGTTCTTTTCCCATTTTGCACTTGACCCTACCATATTATCAATCTTCACTCTGGTTCTGGCTGCTTCCGTCTCCAGGTGGCAGATGGCAGCAGAAAGAGTGGCGACATGCTTCTTCATCGTCCTATATTGTTTGGCCACATGACTCACCTGCCCTATGACTTCTATATCCCAGTCCTCGGGAACCGTTTCAAGATCTGGAACAAACATCATCCTTTCGAAGAAAATATCAGGAAACTTCTTCCGCAAACGCTCCAGCTTGACCTGATTCTCATAAGTGTAGACAATATCCTGCGTAGCGGTAGTATCCAAATTGCGCTGGCTAGAGGGGACAATAGCTATTTTCTCCTTTTCTAAATCCTTGTTCGGATCTTTGCTTTTATCTTTCGGCTCATGGTGTTTCTTGGAAGACTTGCTATGAGAAGGTGTACTTTTCGGAGGAGTCAAGTCTTTGGGAAGTTGCTTAACCCCCCGACGGTGGCACTGGACGACCGTGGGGCTATCCAGGATCTTTCTTTGAGGGAGAACGAGATCATGTAGAATGAGATTGATAAGAGTCATGAGGTTGGTAACTATCTCTCCCTCGACTATCACTGCGAGCATGCTCAGGATCAGAAAGGAGCCTCGGTGTGCTTGCTCGGAGAGAGCGACAAGAATAGGATTGTTTACGTGGCATTTTCCATGCAAAGAAAACAAATGTGTATTAGAATCATGAACACTGATTGTGTAGAAGTGTTGTGACGAGTGGTGCAAGTGATTTGTGCATCCCGTATAATCCCCCCTAACAGACCAAGGCCCAGAGTTTGGCTCGTCTGTGTATTTTATTTTTCCCCGACTAAAACATTCGCTTCCTTGGAGATGGGAAAGAATGATTCCCCTTCGAAGTCTTCTTGCCTGTAAATGTCGTCTGATAGAGGAATTCTGTTTAATTCTCCAAATATCTGCTTTTCTGTCAATTCATCGTGTGTGACGGGATCAATCGGCGATAGAGTCCTAGAGGAAGATTTCTCCTTAGAAATTGGGATTTCCTTTGGCTCATCAGCTAGAACCTCACCTCCTTTATATACATTCAAATCCTCATCATCCTAATCGATCATTGGTGGGGGGCTCTTGCGAAGTTCAGTGGTTTTCATGACCCCCGAGGTCCCTTCACCTTCAGTCGGAGGCACATATTTTTAAGGAATACCGCCGCACCAAGTCCGAACCTTATATCCAGAAGACGGTGCTTGTGAAGATTCTCATCGGTGATACATTTCTTGATTTTTAAGAAGTCTGATTTGCTCTTGAGAAGGCGGGACAGTCGATCATCATATACCGAGCCTTTCGTTTTTGCAAAGCTATGATCTATATAGAGAAAAGAAACACGTCAGTGCTTTGGTTACGTAATTAGGTCACGCATCTAGAGGCTTAAAGCTTACTTGATTTTAGCCACTTCCTTACACACCCAGCTTGGTGTTTTATATAGGACCAATCGGCTTTGGGATCCCCTATGCTGCTGTGACCCTCCGATAAAACCTTCCTATTGGCTACCAATTCGAAGAAAGAGAAGTTTTGAGTCGTTGGGGAACGGTGTTTGAAGAGATAATAGAATTTCAAATCTTCGAAAGTGAGTTCAGTCTGTAGAATCTCCGCATACGCAATGCATAAAGTATACAAGGCTGCGTAAGCGTTAGGATGGAGCTGCATAGGGGCAATGCGCAATCGTCTTAAGGTCTCAACAACGATTGGTGGAAATGGAGGAACAACGCCTACCCAACACATTAGCCTACTGACAGTCATATACCCGGGCAGGGCAGAATGAGGTCTACCCTCACTTCCTGGAGTCTTAACATCGTCCCAAGGGATCCCGTGTCTTATGCATATTTTCTTAAGCTTTATGTCATCTAATTTGGAAGCCAGGGAATCACTGAGCTTCTCCTCCTTCACTTCCTCAACACCTGGGATCTCGTCAGGAGCCCGATCATCTTCTTCTTCCTCGTCTTCAAGAGATGTACTTTCAGAAGTCGTCAATTCAATATCGGTGTCGGTCTCATATTCGGGGTCGGAATTTTCCAAATCTGAATCTGTGGGAAGCACATCGGGATCATAATGCTTTGATGACTCGGATTCTGTATCTCTCTCTGACATTTCGGTTGACTGCTTATCATACATAACTGTGTTGGCGAGAAAACGTGAGAAGTTAGAATACAATTACCCGTTCCCCGTGTGTGTAAGTGCAAGTGTGTGCCTGTGCATACATTAAAGAAAAACATGAAGTTAGTTAGATAAACAGGATATTAGTCATTGTATGCTATTGAATTATTCTGTTGTCCAGTTCAAAAGGTTCATCTCGAAGGCTCTAACCTAACTGTCCATTGGTATATCACAATTACATTGTATTTTCTAGTCAACATGTATATCGGATCGTTGGTCAAGCTGGCTCGTGAGACAGGGTTTGGCTCGTGATACATCATCGATTCGTGAAGCAAGTCCTGGTTCGTGGGAAAGCACCAGCCCGTGGAAAGGCATCGGATCGTGGGACACTTAAGCTCTTGACCCATTCTGCTTTACTTGAATGGATCGTGACAGACCCCCCCGATCCACTTTACTTCCTGTTTCCACAAACCGAAGCTCCCCCATTCTCACGACCTGATCCACTATCCAATTTAACACTCCATTTTCATCTCCCTTCCTCTACTCTCTGCAAACCCACACCACACGATTCGCATCATGACCTCGCTCCTTTTCATCACGAGCCCGATTCCATTTTCATTCACAATTCTATCTGGTAGTTAATTCCCTTCTGCGACCTCCTTCAACCAATTCCCAATAGTACTCCGAACCCCTATGCCATCGCCTACCGTATCGAGACCACCAGCCAAGATGAAATTCGCGGAAACCAAGAGAGGGCGAAGGAAAAGCTTAACTATTTTCTATAATTACCTTTTTGAGTTTGATGGATAGTCTTCGGACCTCACGGGTTTGGGAGGAAAATCGCAGGCTAGGGTTTTGTGGGATTGGGTAAAAGCAGTAAGAATGATGAGAGAAAAGAAAGAGTGAAAAAGTAAAAGGAGAAAGAAGGGAGTGGATGGGGGAACCTGGCTTATATAGATACGGAAATGGCTTTTGGTCTTCCCCTTCTTGTCGCGACTTGATCCACGAAGATCCACAGGCCACGAGTGTTCGTGAAGGCCCATCGAAGCTTATACGGCGGTCCTCTCACCTGATTGGTCCGTGACACTTACCACAGTCACGAACTGTGTGGAATTCCAAAGGCCCTGACTCGAGAATGATCGCGAAATAAGAGAAATGGAAATACTTATAAAGATCTAAAAACTTACTTGACAAAATGATCGCAATATTTTCTGGAAGTTTGAGAGATGGGAATCAGCCGATGAATAAAGAAGTGATTGAAGGATTAATCTAATATTTATATTCCTCAAGAGGTGTAACCATTTGAAACAGTGCGACGCTATAAATGGATGTGACTATTGATTCATATTGTTTCGTGAAAAGGTCCATTCAGAATCTTCTAAGTATGTTCCATCCTTGATAAAACATACTTCGAGGGGGCAAAATGTTGGCTAGCTTTTGGACCAAGCCACCAAGGTTCACACACAAAGGAAATATGAACCCTCGCATGTCAAAACCCTTAAACACTCGATCGTGGTCACATTGTCCTCCCCGACACGTGGCGCCCACCAACGATCGTGACTCCCTATCATGATCTGATCCCTCCATGCCAGTTCTCTACGATCCGATCCCAGAAGCCAGAGAGTGAAAGCAGCGACCTGGTCTTCCACGATCCGAAAATACAGGATCTAAGCACACCTGTCTACAACCGTCATATTGACCATTTCTCCATCAAACTATGAACCAGTCCGAGATCCTCGGAATTTGTGCCACGTGTGACTGCGATCCACCTGCAGATATCAATAATAAATAGCCCTATGCTTGACATTTTCAGGATCTTTTGGCAGTTCTAAATATTGTTTCCACCATTATTGTTATCTTGCAATTTCTTATCAATCTTAGCTCGAAATTATTGAGTGAATCATCATTGTACAAGTGAGATTAAGAGAAAAATCATTGATTGTACTCGAGTCTAACATATTATCATAGATATAAAGTGAACGTAGGCTCGTTAATGCCGAACCACTATAAATCTTGTGCGTTTTCTGCGTTTTCTTGCATTTCTAAATATAAATCTCTGCCGATTCAGATAATTTGGGTGTTAGAGCCACTTTTGGATCTAACAATTTTAGAATTTTTTATAAATGCAAGTAATTACTTCACTCACTAGATTTTTGTCTGAACGACTCATTTTCTCCCTTATCTTTCCCTGTTAGGCTCGCAGGTTAGAGGTATATTTTACAACCTACTTGGGAGAGTCAGTTATGGAGATCTTATTTTTCTTTCTAACATTGTGCTCTCTTCTATTATATGTCATTTTATTTTTCATGGTTTGAGTTTATACTAGTGAGGGAAAGTATTTTTTTATATGATAATTACACTGTTTAAGGCTTAAATTATGTAAGGCATGCGGCTTTATTATTAAGACTCATTTTGAATAAAGTATTGTTTCGAATAATCGATTGTTCCTAAGTTAAATTTTTCTACTGTATTTATTTTAATGTCGTGTGAATCGTAGTCTCTTTGGTTGTTTCTTTAAACTAAAAACGCTCCACATTTCTTGGTATGGGTCGACTGCGAGAAATGTTAAGGGGTGCATAGTCTTTCACCATGTATCATAACCTAGGTTACAGGATTCCTAAGAAAAATGTTTCAAAAATAAATTATTTTTTTAAAGGAAAATAGATCTTCAAAAGAAAACGTATTTTGAAAATAAAAGTTTTACAAAAATCCCCTCGATTCCATCTCCCTTCTTGTCGTATTCTCTTCTTTCTTCATTAAGATATCTATTCAATTGCCTATCTAATCTAACCCACAAATAGAGATTCTAAATCTTTATAGTTTGGACTTTTCAAACCAAATAAGTATTAGAGAAGATGAATCTAGAAGTATGAGAAAAGGTTGGATTTAGTGTATTACGTATTTTATCTTTTCCATTTTCTTTTTTCTAATTCTTTTTCATATTTATTAATCAAGATTTACATGCCTTCCCCTTTGATACATATTATAGATCTGTAGAGATTTGGAAATATAAGCCTAAAAGATGTGTTCAAATTTGGATTTGAAATGTCTTTCAGGTGAGTGAAAATATATGCATTGTTAACAATATCATATTTACTTCGTTTGCGTTAATCTGAATTTGTATGCCTAGAAATATCAAATCTACTTCATTTGTGTAATCTAAATATGTATGCTTAATAATCTAATATGGATTTGTAGGCTTTTTAGCTAAATTTTCATATCTTGCTTACAATTATTTTATATATGTTGTGGTCATCGTGAACACCCTAAATCCAAAAATCAAGCACTAAATAATAGTAGATTAGTGTAGTTATTTATTCTAGATTTGTATGATTGGGAGTAATTTGCAAGAATTGTGAAAATTGCTATCTTGAGTTATAAATCTGTTTGTGTTTGGTATTGCTTGGGGTTTTTACTTGACTTTTATAAATTATCCATTTTTATTCTTCTTAAATAAAAAGGCATTGTTTGAAATCTACAACAAATAATAACAAATCATATTGGAAGAGATGTGTAAATTCACACATTTTGTACATAATTTACATTATCTATTCCAAATTAAATAATAATATCTAATGATTTGAAATGTGTCGATGTTTCCTTTTTAATTTTTTGTGCAAAATATACAAGAATTATTGTAAATAACCTTTTTGTGATATTTTGAATCTCACCAAGACTGAACACAAAAATATTGTTCTAGTCGTTATTTTAGACTAGAATGTAAAATAATAAGAATTTAAAATAATTAGTAACAATGTGATTATCATACTAAAAATATACATATATATAATAGTATATTATAAATTTATCTGTCCAAATATATGAATAACTTTATAATTAATTAAGTAGACTCAAGTTATAATTTTAAAATTGAATGATTTTTCATCTATGAAGGGTATACAAGAGTATTTCCTGCAATGAATGGAAATAAATATTTTTCAATCGTTATATTTGTTAGCAATAAATGTGGAATTAATTTTTGTGACTCCAAGGGTTACAAATAAATAAAATGGAATTAAGATTGCTACCATGAATATCGTGGGTGAAATTAATAAAGAAATATAAATCAGTTGGGTACAATTTAAAATGAATAGAAATAGGTGCTGCAACTCCAAAAAGCGAAATTTATACAATAAACTTATCTATATTATATATACACGAACGAATGAAATAAAATAACAACAGTGAAACTAATGGAAGATAAAATAAATAGAATTAAGTTGATTAGAAGGAATAGATGTTAATGGCATTTTATAAGTGTCTATTGCACTAGGAAACGTGACCGTTATGGTCACTGATGGCATATGACAGTTACAGAAATTAATTGAGTAAACTAAGTGTCTATTACCTTTTTAAATGTGACAATTTTGGTTATTAATGGAATGTGACAATTATGGAATTTAGGTGGTTTAATTGTATGTCCATGGGCTTAGGGAATATGAAAGTTATGGTCATTAGTGGCATATGATCGTTATAATAATTAATTGAATTAAAAGGGACTCAATGGGAAATTTGGATATTGATTGCCATAGTTAATACTATGTCCAATAAATAAATAAATATCCTAGAACTTTGAATCTTAGGAAATCATACTTATCTTAGGAAATCGTATTTATCTTATTTCTAATTTAATTTCTAAAAACCATATCTTTAATTAAAATAAGGATTGGGCTTAATAGGTTAATAATGCAAGGTTAGTTGTGTTATTCGACATAAGTTTGCACTTTCCAACAGTTTGATATATGAACAACTGAAGTGAGATATCATTGACCAAAGGAACCGGTGATGATATTAATTCATGGCACGAATTTATCTCAAAGGTTTGCTTCAATTGCCGATGAATTAAGTAGCTTTAGAGCGTGCCTCCCTTTTGAATGAAGAAACCAAAAAGGGAATAATTCAAGTTTTGAGGAATTAAGTGGTTGTAGGGTCCAACTTGGGATAAGGTATGAAACGATCGTCATGAAAGTATTGTTGGTTTGCCTACCTTGCCGGAAGTACTAATTGGCTTGGGGATTATCTAATATGATCGACTAGATAGTAGCATGGAGGTACGTCAAGTGAAGGTCATAAATGACAAATGGTCGTCGACCTAGCCTGTAGGTAATAAGTGACTATTTACTATCTCTCGCCTTATTCAAGGTTGGGAATATGCGTAAATGGTGGAAGCTTTGAATTAAAATGACTTAGTAGCTAGCCTCCTCTAACTCATATTATCGCATTGTAAACCACTTACTAAGGTATTAAGTGATCAATAGATTCTTCTTCGGCCTTAAGTGATCGTTGGAATTCGACTTGTATGTTATATTATGAGTGAGTCCATTAATGGCCGTATATACACACATATAACATACCTCCTTTACTACTTGGGTACTGAGTAGTTAGGAAGCCCACCTCTAAGTTTCCGTATCGATTTGCTGGTGGTTTAAAAGCTTCATAATTATGTGTAAAAAGTTCTACTTCATTGTATTACGATAAATTATCTTTATGAAGTGCTTTCTTGGATATGGTAGTAGTTAATCGTCATGCATAATCTTTGCAAGGTTAGGTTAGAATCACTAGCCTTGTTAGACATATGATTTGGGTGAAACAAAAAACGGTGCAGTTGTCTATTGTGGACAGTGTTTTACATTTTCTAATCACTATGACATATTGTTTAGGCCCTCTTTTTATAACCACTCTCAGGTTTATCTGGGGGAAGACAAGTCTATGGAAGTATTCCAGTTTAGGTTTTTGTTCTTACACTTTGATGCTCGGTATTCATTTAGCAATTCACTATTAAGGAGTTTTCTTTGTCAACATTTTTATCCTATCTTGTTTTTACTATGAGTTAGTTTTATTGTACTCTGATTATGCATATTCTCATTATTGTAGGTACTAGATTTACAATATCCATGCTTAGATGATTTTGTGTTTCGATTTTTCTTGAAATTCGGACTCGGTAAAGTATAGGGTGTTACTTTTGGTATTAGAGCTAAGACTTAGACGATTACAGGATTAGAATTTTGTAGGAAAACAAATTCAATTTTTCTTTCTATTTTTTCTTTGACCTTTTGTAACACCCCACCTCCGCCAAGGTAACTCTTGCAAGTACATTGGCTTTGGAGGGGCGTTAAAAGAGGGTAAACATGCATGCAGATATCACAAGACAGAACATATAAGTAAAACAGAGTATTAAAGCAGCGGATAAAACTAGCATTTCAAAACCATAGTTAAGTTACAACAAAGTACTTGGTCATTATTTTCCAACAAACAAAGTCTAGATAAAAGCATAATCTGAAAAACTGAAATACATAAAGTACTATCCCCAAAATGAAGTGATAAACCATAGCTAGCTCAATGTCCAAAACCGTACATGAGCAAATCCAGTAAGCAAGCTGTAAAGATCCAAGCTAAGCTCCAATGTTCCCACCCTGAGGACCTGAGGAGGGGGGGAAACGGAAGAAAAGAGGCGAAAGAAAATAGGTCAGTCAAAAAGACTGGTAAGCCCTACTACTATCAGTCCATGAACTAGTAAAGTTAACTGGTATGAGAAGCTGAGATGAACATAAGGATAACAATATACTGGCATGATGATTAACTAACAAGATAGATAAAGATGTCATCGCATAATCAAGGTTAAGTTTTTCACCACGGGTGTACTAGCATTCTAACATGTCCAAAACAAGAATTGATCCCTTGGCCCAAGCTTGGCCCAATATCATGAGGTGACCTAAATCAAGGTCCAACTACTCGGTCTAGTTGATCGGCTCCCTACAAGCCTAACTCGTCAAGTGTCGATGTCATACGGCCCAAACTTGCAATGTAGCTAACTGCGCTAGGTCCACCCCAGGGTGTATCAAGTCCTAGGGTGTAGACCTCGGACACCAATCAAGTATGCACAGTCTAGATCTACTGGTACCCGTGCCTGATTTTCCAACTCCGGACTAAGTGCACGACCATAGTCCGCCTGGACCCACACCGGCGTACCTACTCAGCCATCGTTTTGGTCGCTTACATGTCAGCCCAGTAATCGTGCCCCACCCTAGCCTAGTCCTAGGGTCTTATGATACTATCAAGAAGGTTACTACTGAAAAGGACCACGCAACTAGGGTTTCTTAACGGGTTAAATGTGGTTAACCCGATCCAACCGTGGATTGAATTGGTTAAGTGTACCCAAGGTTCATGACTTAACCCCGATTAACCCATCAAGCCCAAATTGGTTAAGTATTAAGTGGACCATGACTTAACCCTAATCAAGAGGCATTCATTAACTTAATGTGCTTTAACCTCTCACATTAGACCTTCTTGTGGTTACTAGTTAAGCCGGGCGGGTCCGGGTAGCTTTACACCACAACTTGGTCTAACCTCGGGTTCGAGCACAACATGACCAACTTCTCACATTGGGTCCTATTGTTTGTAGCCACTAGTTAAGCCGGGCGGGTCCGGGTAGATTTACGCTACAAACTCAACCCAACCTCGAGTTGGCCACACTCATCTTTTCTAAGTGTCATGTCCATTATGTTTCCAAAACATAATTACATATCACGTCATGTTATAAAAACCATGTTCTTGTCATAATGTTACCCAACCCCAACGTAATCCCATCGTTTACATAATCGCAACAACGCATAAAGGATAAAATAGGGAACTTGGCATAATCATGACAAAAAGGTGTTGAAGCCACAAGTTTAACATGGTGGCATATGAAATGTACATATGTTCATATACTTGCATATTGCATTATTAGGCTTCAAAAGCATGCATAAAACCAAACTTAGCATATAAGTGATACATGGTGATAAATGACATGTAGAAGTTGCTAGAAGTTCGCATTTAGCCTCACGTGCAAGTTATCATAAGGGATATGATAACTTCCATGTTGCCAAAATGCAACCTTTAACATAAAGCTTGAAGCTTTAAGCTCACAAACTCAAGTTTTACTTGCATAACATGATAACATGATCAACCCAAACTTGCATAACATGATAACATGATCAACCCAAACTTGCATAACATAGCAACATGTGTCAACTTGCATAATGATCAACCAAACTTGCATATCATAATGATCAACCAAACTTGCATATAATGATCAACCAAACTTTCATATCATGATGATCAACCAAACTTGCATATCATAATGATCAACCCCAAACTTGCATATCATAATGATCAACCCCAAACTTGCATCATTCATTTAACTTTAGAGTTTTAAAAATGAAAGTAGAAAAGGGCTTACAATGCTATGAAGACACAAATAAATAGTTATTAAAAGATTGAGATGAAGCCCTTATGCAATCACCCAAATATGCAAGCTCCAAATGAAAAACCCTTGAGCCAAATCAATAAAAACCCTTGCTTTGTAATAGAAATGTTGCAACTTGACTTGAATGCAAGCTAAGAACACTCATACAAGTTTGAAAACACTTGTATGAACTCAAAATCTCTCATACAAATAGACTTAGGAATTTTAGCATGAGAGTGGAGGCCATGAGAGGAACAAATTTGACATAGTTTAGTTGTAGGATTGAATAATGGTGATTTAGGCTAGGTTTAGGGGTCTTTTTATAGAAGATTAGGATAGTATTAGCCATAGGATTAACCCTAGATTCAATCCAAGCCATCAAATCCCGTCACAAGCCTCCAAAGCAGGTCAAAACAGCCAAAATGGGTGCACTAGGTTGCCTGGGCCGACCAGGCAGGTCGACTCCCAGGTCGACCCTGGGGTCGACTCCCCAGTCGACCCCTAGGTCGACCCCCCTGGGTCTGGCGGGAATTTTCCCGCCACTTCTGATTTTCTGAAACTTGAATCTGTTTTGAATTTGAATTTTTCGTGAAACTTCGTGAGGCCATATCTTGGTCATACGGACTCCGATTTTCGAAAACTCGGACTCTATTTCGCGTATTTTTCCGAGACGAACGCAATGGCACAGACCATTTCCCTTGATTCAGATTTTACAGTTTAATTCTGCCTTGATTTATGTTATAACATGTTATTCAAAAATACGGGTTGTTACATTCTCCACTCCTTAAAGGATTTCGTCCCCGAAATCTCCAAGTTAGGAAGAACGTATCCTACCATCCATCATCCATCTACTCAAAACATCATCCACGTGCAGTCATTGTCCTTAAAGGATTCTAAATGCTGTATGATCATATGCAAAGGTGTGTGTATATGTACTTATCTAATGCGAAAATTAGGAGGTTACTGATTCAGTAAACCTCCTTAATGCAAAACATGTTAGTGAAATGAGTCCATATGTATGCAAATTCCTAACATAATTTATGATCTCTACATGAGTGCACATAACATTCATCCATATGCAACATCCACGTGATAGCATAACAAGTTTCATCCATGAATAAGTATAAGCACTCATGCATATGCGACATGAAAGTGCGTGAGCCGATCTTAGTGCCTAATGTGTATCATGCATCCACGAGTATCCACGTGCAAACACTTGCTACCATTTGCAACTATCAAGCATAACATGTTTCAAATACATGTTTCATCCAAAGGGTTTCTACCTAAGGTCCTCATAACATGATTAACGAGATAACAAGATAAACAAGATAAGCAAAAGAAAGATGTATTAATTAGGAAGAGAGATCGAGAATGTACCCTAAAAAAGAAATGGATAAAGCCCGCGCATCTTCTCCTCGGTTTCCCAAGTTGCGTCCTCTTCGGCTTCACCCCACTGAACTTTCACCAACTTGACCTCTCGATTCCTTAACTTCTTGATCTCTGTTCCCAAAATACGAATCGGAGCTTTTCTCAGGGTTGCTTCTTTCTCTACCTCAATGTCCTCAAGAATGCTTGGTTCAACCACCTCAGCGGACTCATGTAGGCACTTTCGGAGATGCGAGACATGAAAGACATTATGCACTCCGGCTAGCTTTCCGGGAAATTCCACCTTATAGGCCATCTTTCCAATTCTCTCTATGATAGGGAAGGGCCCTACGAACCTTGGTGCCAGCTTCCCAACTGCTCCAAAACGAACCACATTACGTAAAGGAGAAACCTTCACGAAAACCATGTCTCCCACTTCGAATTCCAAATCTGCCCTTCGCTTGTCAGCATAGGATTTCTGTCTATCTTGGGCCGCTTTCATCCTTCTTCTCACCAATTCAACTTTCTCGGATGTATCCCGTATCATATCGGGCCCAAGTATAAGCCTATCTGTTGTCTCCCACAAACAAGATGGTGACCTACACGGCCTCCCATACAAAGCTTCAAATGGTGCCATCCCTATGCTGGCTTGATAGCTATTATTATAAGCAAACTCTATAAGAGGAAGGTGGTCTTCCCAAGTACCACCAAAGTCGAGAACACAAAGCCTCAAGAGATATTCTAGCACTCTATTCACCCTTTCGGTTTGGCCATCCGTCTGGGGGTGATAGGCTGTACTCAGATTCAATCGTGTACCCATCGCTTCTTGCAAACTATTCCAGAACTGGCTAGTGAAAATTGGGCCACGATCGCTAACTATGCTAGAAGGAACTCCATGCAACCGCACTATCTCTCGAAGATAAATAGATGCTAGCTATGATGCGGTCCTCTTGCTCTTTATTGGGATAAAGTGAGCACTCTTCGTAAGTCTGTCAACTATGACCCATATGCTTGTGTTCCCTCTCTTTGACCTAGGCAATCCATCCACAAAATCCATAGAAATACTCTCCCACTTCCATTGCGGGACCTCCAATGGATGTAATAGCCCACCTGGTTTCTTTGACTCGGCTTTCACTTGTTGGCACACCATGCACCTTGAAACATACTCTACCACGTCTTTCTTCATTCCATCCCAAAAGAAAATGCGCTTCATATCTCTATACATCTTGTCCCCTCCAGGATGTATAGTCATCTTCGAGTGATGCGCTTCCTCAAGAACTCTATGGACTAAATCTCCCACTCGAGGAACACATAATCTCCCATCACGCCTTAGCCAACCTTTATCATCGATAGTATATCTAGCGAGGTGACTAGACGTCTCACCACGAATCAACTTATCCATGACCTCGACTATTTGCGGATCTTCCGTCTGTGAAGCCCCAACTTGATCAAGAAGTGTGGGTCTAAGCTCAAGGGATGCTAAAGAACCCATCATCGACTCAACAGTCGTCGTGAAATCAAAGGTTGCCAAGAATTCTAAGTTCTTCATCTCAATGAACAAGGGGCTCAAAGTCAACCTCCTTCTGCTTAGTGCATCTGCCACCACATTACCCTTGCCAGGGGTATAAGCTATCTCGAAGTCATAAGATGCCAAGAATTCCATCCACCTTTGCTGCCTTAGATTCAGATCTTTTTGCGAGAAGAGGTACTTGAGTGACTTGTGATCAGTATACAACTCAAACCTTTCGCCTAGAAGATAGTGGCGCCAGGATTTGAGTGCAAAGACGATCGCCGCTAACTCCAAATCATGAGTGGGATAGTTCTTCTCATGAACTTTAAGTTGCCTACCCCCATAACATATCACTCTTCCCTCTTGCATCAGAACGGCACCTAACCCCGTGCCACATGCATCTGTGTACACGGTAAACATCTTACCACTATTGGGTAATGCCAAAACTGGAGCTGAGGTAAGGGCTCTCTTGAGCCTTTGAAAAGCTCACACTCCAAGTCCCATGCAAAGACTAAGTTCTTCTTCGTCAACTTAGTAAGAGGGGCCGAAATCTTAGCGAAGTCCCTGATGAACTTCCTATAGTAGCCCGCCAGACCGGGAAAGCTTCTTACTTCGGTTGCATTCCTAGGAGTCTTCCAGTCTTTAACCACAACCACCTTCGCGGGATCCACCGCTATGCCTTGCTTAGAAACTATATGTCCAAGAAACCAAACTTCCTTTCTCCAGAAATGACATTTGGAGAATTTGGCTTTCAACTGATGCACTCTAAGCGTATCCATCACTTCCTTGAGATGCCTAGCATGCTCTTCCTCGTCCTTTGAGAAGATTAGAATATCATCCACGAAGACAACAACAAATTTGTTAAGGAACTCCCTGAACACCCTACTCATCAAGTCTACGAAGTAGGCGGGTGCATTAGTCAAACCGAATGGCATGACAAGCCATTCAAAGAATCCATCTGGATTCCTGAACGCAGTTTTATCAATGCTATCCTCAGCTACTCTAAGCTGATGGAATCCGGTGGCTAGATCGAGCTGAGAGAAAACAGAAGCACCTACAAGCTGGTCAAAGAGATCATCAATTCTCGATAACGGGTGCCTATTCTTCTTTGTCAGCTTGTTCAACTCTCGATAATCAACACATAGACGAAGCGAACCATCCGCCTTAGTAGCGAATACCACCGGAGCACCCCATTCAGAAATGCTTCGTCTAATAAAATTCTTCTCAAGCAACTCCTTGATTTGCTTACTAAGCTCCCTTATCTCACGAGGGGCCATGTGCCTAACGGGCAATGATACTGGCTTGGCATTATCAACTAGATAAATGCGAAAATCTATCTCTCGTTTAGGGGGTAACCCCTTAACTTCCTCAAAGACATCAGGATAGTCTCGGACCACCCTTACAGATTGCAGATCATCGATGGATGAGTCGAGAGATTCAAGATAACATAACATGACGGGACCTCTAGGGTTACAAGAAATTTCTAGGGTATTACCGAGGTGAGTCATGAGCCTCACCACCCTATGCTCACAATCGAGGATGGCTCCATAACTGGACAACCAATCCATGCCCAAGATCAACCCATATCCCGTGAATCCGAGAACATAAGCATTACATGTGAATTCTACGGCCAAGATAGAAATCTTCAAATTCACACAAATCATAGATAGATGGGCGGAATCCCCAATTGGATTTGAAACACAAACGGGATCCTCAACTAGGCTAGTACTTAGCTGCAAACTTTCAACAATGTCAGAAGAAATAAAACTATGCGATGCACCAGAATCAAATAAGGTGCGAACAGGATAATCAGAAATATAAACAAGACTTTCTACAGAAATACTACCTCGGTCCTGAACTGGAGAAGCATTGAGAGCATGCACTTGCCCTCCAGAAGGTCCTGCACGCTGATTCTGCCCTTGCTTCTTGGGGCAATCCTTGCTAAAATGTCCGGTCTCTCCACAATGAAAGCATTCGCCCGACTTCCTCTTCATACAGTCTTTAGCTATGTGCCCAACATTCCCACAGTAATTGCATTTTCTTGGGTCCTTTGCCTTGGCCTTGTTGCCCTTGTTGTTCTTGTTGTTCTGATTGCTCTGATTTCCTCCCCACTTGGAGTCTGTCTTCTTGGCTTGAGTCTCATTAATCTTGTCTTCCTTCTTATTGTCTCCTTGAAGCAATGCCATGTCTAGTAGTCCCTCAAAAGTGGCCCCCATGGGTATATGAGATAGGGCTAAACCTTGAAATGGCTCATTCAACCCTCGTGCAAAGCGTAAAGCCTTCTTCTGGGGAGTATTAACCATGTCCAAACCGAATCGGGCGAGCTTGTTAAACTCATTCACATACTCCCTCACTGTCATGTCCCCTTGCTTCAAAGATATAAACTTCTCCAATTGCAGATTCGCCTCAGCTGATGATAGAAACTTAAGCCCAAATCTTGTCCTAAAGTCGGCCCAAGTCTCTATAGGCCTCGTAGCATTGGTGACCTCCCACCAATAAGCAACTTCTTCTTTTAATAGCCATGCTGCTAATAAAACCTTCCTATGGTCTTCCACATCAAAGATATCGAAAAGATCTTCGGTTTCTTTAAACCAATTTCGTGCCTCCACAAAAGTCTCTGTCCCTATGAAGTTCTTGCCACCCATCGCCTTAATGTCCTTGCAAACTTTAGCGAAATCCGCTTGTGGATTCTGAGGAGGGGGAGGAGGAGGAGGGACCTCAGTTATGTTGGGGGTATTTGCTGGGCCCACATCGTTGGCCCTAGCTTCCAAGTACCTCCGGAACCATCCGGGAATGGTCACTCCCTCGGGAAGGTTAAGATCGGCCATACTGAAAAAGAAAAAGATAGATTCAGAACGAGGAAACGAAGGATAGTGCTATGGCTTTTGGGGAATAGCCTTTTTAAAATAACTAGACTTTTCTTGGAAAATACTTAATTGGTTTTGAAAATAGTTTTTCAAAAGGTAAGTTTTAAAAACACTTTTGCTCAAATCTTGTAAACCTTATGCTCTGATACCAAATGTAACACCCCACCTCCGCCAAGGTAACTCTTGCAAGTACATTGGCTTTGGAGGGGCGTTAAAAGAGGGTAAACATGTATGCAGATATCACAAGACAGAACATATAAGTAAAACAGAGTATTAAAGCAGCGGATAAAACTAGCATTTCAAAACCATAGTTAAGTTACAACAAAGTACTTGGTCATTATTTTCCAACAAACAAAGTCTAGATAAAAGCATAATCTGAAAAACTGAAATACATAAAGTACTATCCCCAAAATGAAGTGATAAACCATAGCTAGCTCAATGTCCAAAACCGTACATGAGCAAATCCAGTAAGCAAGCTGTAAAGATACAAGCTAAGCTCCAATGTTCCCACCCTGAGGACCTGAGGGGGGGGAACGGAAGAAAAGTGGCGAAAGAAAATAGGTCAGTCAAAAAGACTGGTAAGCCCTACTACTATCAGTCCATGAACTAGTAAAGTTAACTGGTATGAGAAGCTGAGATGAACATAAGGATAACAATATACTGGCATGAGGATTAACTAACAAGATAGATAAAGATGTCATCGCACAATCAAGGTTAAGTTTTGCACCACGGGTGTACAAGCATTCTAACATGTCCAAAACAAGAATTGATCCCTTGGCCCAAGCTTGGCCCAATATCATGAGGTGACCTAAATCAAGGTCCAACTACTCGGTCTAGTTGATCGGCTCCCTACAAGCCTAACTCGTCAAGTGTCGGTGTCATACGGCCCAAACATGCAATGTAGCTAACTGCGCTAGGTCCACCCCAGGATGTATCAAGTCCTAGGGTGTAGACCTCGGACACCAATCAAGTATGCACAGTCTAGATCTACTGGTACCCGTGCCTGATTTTCCAACTCCGGACTAAGTGCACGACCATAGTCCGCCTAGACCTACACCGGCGTACCTACTCAGCCATCGTTTTGGTCGCTTACATGTCAGCCCAGTAATCGTGCCCCACCCTAGCCTAGTCCTAGGGTCTTATGATACTATCAAGAGGGTTACTGCTAAAAGGACCATGCAACTAGGGTTTCTTAACGGGTTAAATGTGGTTAACCCGATCCAACCGTGGATTAAATTGGTTAAGTGTACCCAAGGTTCATGACTTAACCCCGATTAACCCATCAAGCCCAAATTGGTTAAGTATTAAGTGGACCATGACTTAACCCTAATCAAGAGGCATTCATTAACTTAATGTGCTTTAACCTCTCACATTAGACCTTCTTGTGGTTACTAGTTAAGCCGGGCGGGTCCGGGTAGCTTTACACCACAACTTGGTCTAACCTCGGGTTCGAGCACAACATGACCAACTTCTCACATTGGGTCCTATTGTTTGTAGCCACTAGTTAAGCCGGGCGGGTCCGGGTAGATTTACGCTACAAACTCAACCCAACCTCGAGTTGGCCACACTCATCTTTTCTAAGTGTCATGTCCATTATGTTTCCAAAACATAATTACATATCACGTCATGTTATAAAAACCATGTTCTTGTCATAATGTTACCCAACCCCAACGTAATCCCATCGTTTACATAATCGCAACAACGCATAAAGGATAAAATAGGGAACTTGGCATAATCATGACAAAAAGGTGTTGAAGCCATAAGTTTAACATGGTGGCATATGAAATGTACATATGTTCATATACTTGCATATTGCATTATTAGGCTTCAAAAGCATGCATAAAACCAAACTTAGCATATAAGTGATACATGGTGATAAATGACATGTAGAAGTTGCTAGAAGTTCGCATTTAGCCTCACGTGCAAGTTATCATAAGGGATATGATAACTTCCATGTTGCCAAAATGCAACCTTTAACATAAAGCTTGAAGCTTTAAGCTCACAAACTCAAGTTTTACTTGCATAACATGATAACATGATCAACCCAAACTTGCATAACATGATAACATGATCAACCCAAACTTGCATAACATAGCAACATGTGTCAACTTGCATAATGATCAACCAAACTTGCATATCATAATGATCAACCAAACTTGCATATAATGATCAACCAAACTTGCATATCATGATGATCAACCAAACTTGCATATCATAATGATCAAACCCAAACTTGCATCATTCATTTAACTTTAGAGTTTCAAAAATGAAAGTAGAAAAGGGCTTACAATGCTATGAAGACACAAATAAATAGTTATTAAAAGATTGAGACGAAGCCCTTATGCAATCACCCAAATATGCAAGCTCCAAATGAAAAACCCTTGAGCCAAATCAATAAAAACCCTTGCTTTGTAATAGAAATGTTGCAACTTGACTTGAATGCAAGCTAAGAACACTCATACAAGTTTGAAAACACTTGTATGAACTCAAAATCTCTCATACAAATAGACTTAGGAATTTTAGCATGAGAGTGGAGGCCATGAGAGGAACAAATTTGACATAGTTTAGTTGTAGGATTGAATAATGGTGATTTAGGCTAGGTTTAGGGGTCTTTTTATAGAAGATTAGGATAGTATTAGCCATAGGATTAACCCTAGATTCAATCCAAGCCATCAAATCCCGTCACAAGCCTCCAAAGCAGGTCAAAACAGCCAAAATGGGTGCACCAGGTTGCCTGGGCCGACCAGGCAGGTCGACCCTGGGGTCGACTCCCCAGTCGACCTGGGGGGGGGGGAGGTCGACTCCCCAGTCGGCCCCCAGGTCAACCCCCCTGGGTCTGGCGGGAATTTTCTCGCCACTTCTGATTTTCTGAAATTTGAATCTGTTTTGAATTTGAATTTTTCGTGAAACTTCGTGAGGCCATATCTTGGTCATACGGACTCCGATTTTCGAAAACTCCGACTCTATTTCGCGTGTTTTTCCGAGACGAATGCAATGGCACAGCCCGTTTCCCTTGATTCAGATTTTACAGTTTAATTCTGCCTTGATTTATGTTATAACATGTTATTCAAAAATACGGGTTGTTACACCTTTAGTGCTTGGCTCTAAATAATTTCGAGGATGAAGTAGTCGTTAGCCTAATTATTAAAGATGGGTTTATATTGACTAGGAGTAAGAAATATTTTTGAGATCGAGTTTCTTGCCAACCCCAATTTATCAAATGGTGCATTTGTCGATTTGTCTTGAAGAGCATGTGGACAATATATGGCGAAACCTATGGACTCAAGCTTTACGATCGGATGAAAAGCTATCTACAACTGAGATAGTCACGATTTCTAGTTTTTGGTTTCTTTTGGGGTCCAATCGAAAACCTTTTCTTGGTTTCAGAGATAAACAGGAAATCCGTGTTAACATATCATATTAGTCCGGAAGTACAAAGATGAGACATATCCATTCAATCTTTCATTTTGGCCATCTAGATATATTTTTTGTTAGAAACTATTCCTTTAAGTTCTTAGTCCTCTGGTCGGGAGAAATTTTAATTTTTTATGTTTGTTTTGTGAAAGAAAAGGGTTTCGAGGAAATTAACTATATCCTAGAATATTTATTTTTGGATAAGTTTAGCTCACATCCCTAATAAGTTTCAAAATTCACGTCACATCCAATCAAACGTTTCATATAAATTAGGTCCCTATTTTTTGAAAATCATCAAAACCTTAAAAAAATCATGTAAATTTGTAATTAAAAACAACAATTAATCATCATCAAAGTCATGCGTTAAAACCACCAAAAAACAACTCAAAACCAAAATAACTATAAAAAAAAAGCAAAACAGCAGTATCATGCATCAAAAGATGCACCTATTTGTAAATAAATGCATACATTTATGCATATATTTTAGTTATGCATTTAACTGCACTATTTATGCATATATGTATGCGGTTAAACTGCAATATATGCCTCCTTTGATGCATCAATTCAATCCTGGCCTGTTTTTTCAAGCATAAACCTTTTACGCATACACTCCTGTATATATAGTCAATAAACGCATACATGTATGCACATTTTCATAAGCCTTCCTCCTTTTAATCTTTTTTTGCATACATGTATGCAATTATACGGAATATATGCATACATTTATGCAACTATCCTTAATACATGCAGCCTAGTTCAACTTTATATGCATACATGTATGCAACTATTACCAATATAGGCATACATGTATGCATATATTCATCCAGATTTTTCAATAGAAACGCTAGATGAATATATGCATACATGCATGCAACTATTACCAATATATGCAACTTTTTTTTCCAGATTGCTTCTGGGAATATTTACGATTTTTTGAAAAATATTATATACTAGTGCATATTTTTCTTTGGAAAACACGTAAGTGCCCAAAATAGGGACCCGATTTACATTTGAAACATGAGGAGGATGCCGTTTACATTTCCAAAGTTTTTAAGGACATGAGCCTTATTTTCACTTTATTTTATGTAAATACGATTTAGTTTGTAAAGAAATAATAATAATAGTAATGATAATAATATAAACATATAATACAAGACCATCAATTTATAAGTAAAGTTGAAATTAGGAAAGATTTTCTCAAATTTTCTATCGATTAGACTAAGGAAAAATTAGATTTAGCTTGGGTTGTTTTAATTTCTTAAATCATTCATTGATTCATCGGCTAGGAGAGGGGATAGATCCATTTTAAATTTATTACGGACTTCAACTGAATTAAGTTCGGAAATTTATTCGTTTGTTGTGTGGACGCAACTTTTTGTTGAGACAACTTTGAACCTTTGTGTAACACCCCGAATTTTTAACGACATTAAAGAAGACAAATGTAAAAATAAATAATTTAAGATTAAGAATTAAGGGAAACTGATTACGTCATTACGTCGGTTTCGAAATTCGGGTCAAGATAGACACCTAGTTTACGTAAAACGGGGAACATATGAAGAAGTTACGGACGATAAAAAGTTGAAAATCAGAACCAGGTATAACTGGCGCACTTGCCAAGTGCGCCAAGGAAATTTTGCACTGGCGCACCTGTAAAGTGCGCCCTGAACAGTTTCTGGGTATTCGGGCCTTTTTTAGTGAGTGACGACCCGTGACCTGACCCAATTTCATTAGGGCTGAGGTGGCATCCGAATTCTGTAACCCAGTAGCTATAAATATATCTCATATCCTTTGTCTTCTTCAAAGAAAAGCAATGGTGGCTGGACTCTGCTGGATTTAGGACTGAATTAGGATCTCTCATCTACTTCTAAAGCATATCGAATTCTGAGATTCAAACAAAGAATTAGCACCTTTTCTTTCATCTTAGCAATCCAATCACAGTGAGTTCTAGTTGCTTTTAGGTTTAGATATATAATAGTGAAACTATGAAAGACTGTGATGTGGATACAATTGTAGACTTTAAATCTATGTTATTGGTAGATCTCATGCTATATTACGATAGATCTATTTCTTTGGATCCAATTCAATTATTCTACTAAGTTAATGGATCTTGAGTTGTAAATTTTATGATATGTTATGATGCAGATGTATGTAGATCAATTCTGTGTGATCTAAAAGTATCATGTTAGATCTGTTCTATGATTTGTCACCTTATGATTCATGTTAGATCTATCCTATGTGATATGAATTTGTCACCTTATGATTCATGTTAGATCTATCCTATGAGATCTAAATTTGTCACCTTATGATTCATGTTAGATCTATCCTATGAGATCTAAAATTATCACCTTATGATTCATGTTAGATCCATCCTATGTGATATAAAATTGCCACCTTATGATTCATGTTAGATATATCCTATGTGTTCTAAATTTGTCACCTTATGATTCATGTTAGATCTATTTTATGTGATCTAAATTGTCACCCTATGTTATCATGTTAGATTTAAATCGATTGGACATATAAAATGGCTAATTTAGATACTGTGATATCATAGTTCATCAGTTTTATGTCCACCTTGTTATGATGACAATCTCAAGTCCATGCTAGTATGTATGTTCACCTTATTATCATACAAGTTTATGTTTATGCCAAGATGATCATTTTAGTATATTCCCATTATTTTCCCTATTATTGTTTATGACTAGGCTATTGTCTAGCCTGGGCATGTTGCCAATTTTGTGAGGGCGCTAGTTAAGGAACGGGGGAAAGGGATAAAAATGGCATAATTTGAATATGAACATTTATGGACATGTAATTCAAATTATTGGGCAAAATAGGTTTTGACATCTATAAAAGGAAAGGATTAATTGGTAAATAAATTAAAAATGGCATAATTTGAATATGAACATTTACGTACATGTAATTCAAATTATTGGGCAAAATAGGTATTGATACCTATAAAAGGAAAGGGTTAATTAATTGATTAATTAATTAAAAATGGAATGTCTAGTAATTACAATTAGGAATTGTAATTGTACTTATGACATGAGGTCAGGTTGCATTAGTGGTGAAGCCTGCCTGGACCCGACCGGCATATCCAGCAGCCACTAATGGTAAACCTAATGTGGGAGGTCTAAGTACGTAAATACGAATTGGGCTATGACACGAGGTTAGGCCCAACTGTGGAATAAGTCTGCCCGGACCCAACCGGCATATCCAGCATCCACATGTTGTAGGCCTAATGTGGGAGGTCTGACCCATTATGAAACCATAAATAGACATGGTAATGAATTGGACTACTTAACATAAAGTTAATCCATAGGGATTGTATGAACTTAAAATTAAGTTGGGCGTTAAGTAAACATGGTTGAGGGGTGGGTTAAGTAAATCTAAAGAGGGGATGGGTAATAGGCCTAAAAACTTAACCCGTTAAGATTATGTAATTAAAGACACCTAGTGGTATAGATAATCAGTGGAAATAATAAAGTTATGTAATTAAAGACACCTTTTAGGGTAAACACAACTCGTAGAAGTAACAGGGTTATGTAATTAAAGACACCTATAGGTAAGCATAACCGGTTGGAAGATTAGGGGTTATGTATTAAAGACACCTATAGGTAAGCATAACCGGTAGAAGTAAATAAGGCTTTTTAATTAAAGACACCTAGTGGTATACATAGTCAGTGAAAACCTAGTGGGGAATACAAGACAAGGGAGAGCTTGTATCATATTGTATGGGACCCATTTCAGTCGGTAATCCGCAGTAGGTATCAAACAAAGTATTCCGTACTAGGCGAAGAGGGGCATGCTTACTGACTGATTGTAAGAGATCCAAATGTGGAGGACGTTGTGGGCGGCGCAAACTGACCGGGTCATGTGCGTGCATGAGCCGGGAAGAGGGGGATAAGACGACTGTGACACTTGTAGATATGGTCGTGCACATTGTTACGATGAGGGGTTGCCACTTTAGGAAGTGATACCTCCTACTGTGTGGCAAGCACAAGGTATCTACGAGGGTTAAGGAGTCGATCGATCAGGGTAGTAGTTAGGATACATTTGGACGTATACCTAAATCTACCACCTTATAGTTGGAGGGATCATCTCTTTTTGGATATACTAGCAACAGTGCAGAGAAATCAATAGTGAGGCATGTACACCTTATCTTGCTTACCCTGTCACACCTGCTATTTATGTAGTAATCTCCCTTATCCACTTTATATGCCCATCATGTTACTTTTATTTATCTACTGGCGAAAAGTAGCTAGACTTGCCAGACTTTATGTCTGAACCTTTTTGTTTCTCCTTCTTTGTACCGTCCCCCCCCCCCCCCGGTTCACAGGGAGGAAACACCCAGGCCTAGTCAGGATTCAAATATCACCTTGCTAGGAGCTATTTCTGAAGTATGTCTCAAGTTCTTGTCTCTACTATAGCTTAACTCTTTCATTTGGGGAATTATGCTTTTTATTTACTTACGTACTCTGATGATGCAAGACATAAGTTATTTTGTTGTAATGGTTTTTTGTAACTTATGAAATTGTGGACCACGGTATTTTTATTGAAATAAAAATTTAAATTTTCGCTACTATCTTATTTATATCTGTTTTGTAATTATTCTGTGTCTGATTACCTACAAAGCTTCACGGAACTTAATGCATTCCCTTAGTAAGTGACATTAACGAACGTGGGGTGTCACACTTGGTATCAGAGCTGAAGTTTACCAGATTAGATAAAAAAATTTGAAAATTGTTTTCAAAAAGGTTTTAAAAGAAAGCATTTTCAAAAAGAAAATTCTATTTTGAAAAATATTTCCCAAAAAGCCATATGTTGTATCTGATGCGCACATAAAAATGCACATTTAGATTCACATATTTATTATTGTTTAATTAAATAAATGAACATTTTTGGGTATTTTATACGATCAAACCATATTTTAAATATTTTCAAGGTAATCACTCATTTTGGGAAAAAATGGTCACTTGTGCATGTTTTAATTTGTGATTGCATTTACTTGTTCTTTGTATTTGTCTCTTATAGGAATATTAGAGCACAATTAATGCATACACATGAAAATTTGGAGCACAAATGCTTGCATACAAAGGAATGAAGGAAATAATTCTCATACATGATCATGGAGGACTCCACCTTTCAAATTACCCTCTTTTTCTTAAGTCTCTTATTAAAGACTAATTGAATAAGACAAAAGGTCTCATGCATCGTTCATGGCTAAGAGAGGATTAAAAGCTTCATGAAGTGGGCATTTTGGGGATTTCCCATTATAAGTGATTAGGTTTTTAGGGTTAGAAACATGTATATATACCCCCTTTATGTGATGTAAATACTATCTCTCATCTCTTATCTCTTCTCTTTTTATCCCCTTCTTTAGTTTAGTTGAGAGGATCATAAGCTCTATTGTATTTCCATGGCTGCTTAGCCATTTTATGTAACTTCTTCGTTTTAGTGCAATTTAATTTTGATGCTCTTTACTTTCATGTTCACAGCTTAGATTTACATTCATGTTCATAGCTTAGATTTACTTTATGTTCTTAGTTTCGTTCTCTTCTTGTTCTACTTAGTTTTTCTTTCATTTTGCTTTATTTTCTAATGTTGAAACTTACATGTGTTGATATGATAACACATATGAGTGGCTAATCCATTGATTTAGGGGTAATGATGCTCTCTAACTTTATGTAAGTTCAAATTTGTATGATTTGTGATCTCTAATATGTGCTTCATGTTAGTGAATGTTGATGTAAGTTTATACAAATGGTTTTGATAGTCTATGTTTGTTGACAACAAAATAGGCTATGCTTAGTCAATGTAAACACAAATTACATAAATATTTGCTAAGTGGTTATTGATTTTGAAATGAAAGTAAGAACAAACTTTGATGGTCTATAGTTTTAGTTAATAATTCATAGGCCATACTTAGAATAGTTTTGCTTTAGTTCAATTTGCATGAGAATCATAAGTGGTTTAAATATTGCATTTATATTACTTAATAGAGATCATAAATTGTATTTTTGATAACTTACATGAATGTGAGAGTTGATTTTGCCTCTAAATTGTTTTCATTTCATATTTAGCTCTCAACTTAGTTCTAGTGTTAATTAGTTTTTGTTAGTTAAATCAACCTGAATTTTGGTTTAATTTGATTGAATAAGATTAGAATAAATTCCTGCGGATTGACTCGTATTCGCCATGTACTAACAATTGTACGTCGTGCGCCTGCGGTTTATTACACTTCACAACGGTGTTCTAATTCATAGAATACCTGTCGTCAAACAGGTTTTTGGCGCCGTTGCCGGGGATTGAATTTAATTTTGATTTTATTCTTTGAATTAATTTTCTTGTTTGTTGTTCCTATTTCTTTAAAAAAAATGTTATTTCATTGTGTAGTTTGTTAGCTTCTTTTTGTTCACTTGCATTTGTGTGTTTGCTGTTTGTGTTCATTGTTCTCATAGTTTTTTTTATTATTATTAAAAAAAATATTGTTTGTGTATGTTTTGGGTATCGTTTGTTTTTGGTGTTTCCATTTGTGATTTTCTTTTTTTAAAAAAAATAAACTTTTTTTATTGCTTTCGTTTTACTCCTTCCTTTATTTCTTTCCCTTTCTCTTTCTCTCATTTATTTCTTTTCTTCTCTTTCTTTCATTACTTCTTTCCTTTCTTTCATTTTTTTTCTTGTCAACAATTCTTACAAAAAAAAACATTATTGCTTTCCTTTTGTTCATATCTTTCCACTCTTGTGTTTCTTCACCCATAACTTCTCTGCCTTATTTCTAATCCAAATTTCATCTGCCTCCTACCATCCTTCTCTTCTCTACATCTTCTCTCATTTTAAAAGCCCTTTTCGATCCCTGTTTCTAGTCCGATCTCTTCTCCGCAGCTACACACACTTCCTCTCCACAGCCTCTGTCATATTGTCACTCCTGAAACTCAACATTCAACCTGCATTTCTTTCTGTCGAACTTGCCTGCAACTACCAGACCACCAACTACATACAACATCCATTCAAGAAAAGTGCATCACCACTCCAATCAGCTTCTTCACAACCAGGTTTCACCATAAAAGTTCAGGTACCACTTCTCCTTCACCTTATATAAACTCTTCACTACCAAACAAAATAGCACCCACCTTTCACACCCATACTTCTGACAAAACTATCATCAAATACACCAAACCATCATACTGTTAACCTCTCAACCTCTTCTCTGTCTTGCCATCCCCTTGCACACACAAGCCACTCCCTTTACAAATTCATCCTCAACCATCCTACACTAGCAATAGTTCACTTCAAAACCATCCTACACTAGCAACACTTCACTTCAAAACAGTGCAAACCCTTCCATCTTCCACAAAACAATCACAAAACTCACTACATACTCTTCCCCCTTCATCACCTCTCAAAAGTGCTTCACGCAACCCCACTGTCACAAGTCCACTGTTCCCTTACCAAAAGCGAACCTAATACTTCATCTCGACCACTCCACAGAATCGCATTTCTGTCTGTCCATAATAACACAAACTCCGGCAAACTACATTGACAAACTCTGCAAGAACCGAAAAGCAGTCCACGCACCACAAACCATATGCCAATCGCATATCTCCATCAATTTCTCTACCTTCTACCTGCCAGCGACATCTGCTCCTACTTCCCTTCACTACCCATAATTGCCAACAGCCATCCATACTTAAACTCGACAGCTTTCACTCCAAATCGAATTGCGACCGAACGCTAATAGCCCCACTACAAACTGTGTCACACAACAATCATCTCCTCCCTCTTACATACATATCATCAAAACTCCTTCACACGACCAATCAGACCCCCGACAACTTCTGAGCGCCTGAAACCAACCTCCGCAAGTATCATTCGCCACTCGAACCGAACATCACGCTGAGAACCGCAACAAATTAACACTCCACAAACCCGCCTTTCACATAAATACCCAAATCCCTAATCGACAAACGGCCTCTTAATCCTATCAAAAATTCGGGTCTAAATATCAAATTGCAATTTTTTTCGAGACCCCTAATTTGATTTCGAGACCCGTAATTTCGATTCTGAGAAAGGAAATAGAAAATTTAAGTTTGATTATATTTTGTTAAGTGGAATTTGATAGCAGATTAGTGAATTTGAGAAGTGTTAACCTAAGTGAAGAACTGGGTTAAGTTTAAAGCGGGTTTGGGACTATTTTTGGTTTTGGGCTTTAGTTTTGTTTGATTTTGGACCCTTTTTATTGTATTTCATTGTGAACTCGTCAGTTACTTTCAAGTGTGTTAAGTTTGAGTTTTGTTGTTTCAGACTTCTCTTAAAAAAAAGTTTTCTTCTCTCTTAATAAAATCATTTCCTTTTGTTTTTCTTTTGCATTTTATTTTTATTTTGTTTTTAGTTTTATTTTTTCTCTTAAAAAAAATGTTTGTCTTTCACTTGTATATACATCGTTCTCCCTTTTTCAGGTTGCAAAAGAAGAGGAATTTCTTTGCTCTGCTAGCTTGCTTAAACATTTTTGCTTGCTACAAAAATTGCCGCTAAAATTTGCTAATAAATCTGCACGTTCTAGTACATGTTCTCATCACTTGTTTTTATTTTATAGTTGTTTGCTTGCATTTGCATTAAAAAATCCAAAAACAGAATAAAATTCATTTGTAGTTGCATTGTTAATTTACGTTCAATTTCTGTTTTGCATTCAGTTAGTCCTTTTTTTTTTGCTTTTAAGGACATTATTATATAATGACAAATTGGTTTCTTTCTAATGATTTATTTCTCGGTGTCTAGACTACGGCAGAGTAATAGCCCTTTATAACTATTACGGTGATTCGTAAATATTATATCGGTTGTTCCTCTGAAGGTACTTAAACCTTCGGCTGCATTGCTTGGGTGATTCCTGGTGTACCGATAACTCCTATCTGTTAACTGGCTGAGAAATCTTTTGTTGAAATTAATCAAACCGTCATTATATAATTTTAGAAAATCTATAAATAATTAGTTTGCATTCAAATAGTTGCATTAGGATCATGCATATATAAAAAAAACAAAGAAAAAAAATACAAAAAACCCAAAATCTTAAAAAAAATGAAAATGTCCTAATTTCCTTATCCTTACGAATTTTATGATAGTTGTGAAAATCAATATAATCCATATAATTTTACATCAAATTCATATGGATATTTTAATAACAACTATTGTACGAACAATTTGGATTTTACACCACCAACTTCTCAAAATTTTCAAAATAATCCTAATTGTACACCACCAAATTTTCAAAATGATGATCAACCCTCAAGCCTTGAAATAAGTGTTCAAGCTCTACATAAAGAAAGTCAAAGATTTAATGAATCAAGCCAAAGATTAATTGAATTAATGTGCAACAATTCAAGTCAAAGTTTTCGAAACAATCAAAATTTGAATTCACTTCCAAATTCAAATGATTTCGATTATTACACTTGCCAATTAAATTTCGAACTCCAAAATGAATTTCAAATTCAAAATGGGAGTGTGAATAACTTTTCAAATGGTTTTGGCAATGGGAATAATTTCAATGATGGTGCGATTAACAATCTTTGTTCTCAAAAATTTCAAATTAAATATTCACATGTCAATAATTATAAATTTGATTTTGTTGAGCAAACGAACATACTTGACGATTACTTGAAGTTTCGTGACAAACAAAATCGAATCCAAACTTGTGACGATTCGAATAATAATCCACCTTTGCCCACAAATGATGATTTTCAACTAACAACTCTGGAAATTGATGAAAATCTTAATGAAGTTGTTGAAAGCTCTGTAATTCATTTGAATTTAAATTCTCTTGAAAACAAAGACATTAATCTTCAATTTGATCTTCCTCTATCAGAGTCTAATTTTTTTGAAAATAAAACAACTTTAGATTGTCAACATGACAAAAATGATGAAGTTGTTAACAACTGTTTAGGTGAGGACGACTTTGATGAGCGAAAACTTCTTGAACTAATTGACGATAATGTTGTGGGGTCTGAAACTAAAAATGAAAATTTTGAAATTCTTGAGGTTGAAAATAATGAAACCGCGGAATGTGATCTTGAACACAATGACGATTTTTAAAAAACTGTTGAAACTCCTTGCGACTTGATCGTTTCAACTGAAGCTCACTATGATCAGTGGTTTTTCAATGATAAATTTATGCAATATATGAACTCTTTCTGGAATAACACCATTTTTGAGAAAACATGATTTTGAAATTCACTGAAAATTCATTTGTTTGGTTTTGACTTTAGGTTTACGAATGAACCTTTAGTTACCAAAATTTCAAATATCCAAGCAAAACCCAACAATATTTCTCAAAACTAGTGTGGGGGTGAGAATGATGCACATGTCTCTAAATTTATACATCATCTGAATAAATCAAACTTTGTTTTTGAAACTTTTACTGAACCCCGACTAAGTGACCTCTCTTTAGTTGCTACAGGAATTCAGTTTGATTTTAGGATTAGTTGTACGCTCAAAATTTTAAAGTTACCAACTCAAACTTTTGAAAAAACAAAATTTGTTTTTCCAAATTTGAAACGTGAATTAATTTTTTTTATGATTTGGTTTTCTTTGCTTAAGCCGTGTCTCTCACACTTGAAGAGACAAGTGAATCGGTCTTTAGAAGACCGTTTCATTTACTTCTTGTCAATATATTTTCTGATATTTTGTAAATATTTGTTTTCCCTTTTTTGTAAATATAGGGCATATTTTCAAAATTTTATTTTCTTTTTCTCCTTTCACTTGACTGTGGGGACACAGTCGAAATCAAGTATGGAGGGGAGTCTCAGTTTCATTCTGTTTTGCATAGCTTAAGTTTGCATTTTTTTTCTTTTCTCTTTTTTGCAATTTTTTTCCTTTTCTAAAAAAAATCGCACTTCTATTAACTTTTAAATAAGACATGATGGTGTTATTAGCATATAATTTTGGTCATTCAATTAAACTATTTGGAAATTTACTTTCTTAGCAGATAACGAAAGGAAAGTTTGAATTATGAGAAAATTTGGTATAACTGGTATATTGGGAGATTCGTGGGTGATGAGTACGTAATATTTTCTGAATTGTAATCCAATTAAATGAATGGTTGATTTAGACTACTTGCGATAACATTTTAGATCGTTTAAGTGAAGTTGTCGTAACACCCCACCTCCGTTACGGTCACTCACAAAGGGAATGCATTAACTTCGGTGGAGCATCATAAGTGTATAGAACTGATAAATTACAAAACAAACAAAATTTATACAGCGGAAAATAAATTAAACTTTACTTTTATTGATAAAACAGAAGCTTGGTAAAACAGCTTGTATAAAGATTGTTTTCCAACACCAAAACACCAATACCCATTACAACAAAGCATCTGTCTTGTTTAACAAAATAAAGAAGCATAAAGTGACAATGATATTCCCCAATAAAGCATGAGCCAGCCATAACAGTGGAAAAGAGAGTCCAAAGCAATACATCAAAGAATCTTCAAGCTTGGAGAGAGAGAAACGGTCCAAATTAAGTTGAGCTATTCCCTCCCTGACTACCTGGGTGGAAATGGAAGAAAAGAGTCGAAACAAACTAGGTCAGACATAAGTCTGGTAAGTCCAGTGACTATTCAGCATGTAAACAGGTAAAAGGCATCATGGCATGAATAAACTGGATACAAGACATAACCATGATAATAAGTTTAGCAAGACAACAAATAATGAGCGCTAGATATGACAAGGTACACAAGATAAACAGGATATGATGGTTGCGCTTCTAATTATTAGGATATTTCCTACACCGCACCATTCGATATGACAAGGCAAGAGAAGCTGAATGCGCTTCGGTTCTTTCTCTGATTTCCTATTTTCTCTGCACCACTCAACTAGCATCCTAACTAGTGTCTTTTATAGAGTGACTCGTAGTCCCTACTAGTGTCCCAACTAGTATCCTGTGGAAAAATAAGGTGATCCCAACCCCGCAATTGTGGTAGCCTTCAGGTGTACATCTAGTATGAGGATCTTACCTCAATCAGCCTAATTGACATAGATATGTTAGATGTACCCTTACTACCCTATCGATCGACTCCCTAACTAGTATGTACTCATTACTTATGTCATTCGGCCCCGCTTGTATGTAGATACCTGTGTTGGTCCCACCATGGGGTGTACCAATTTCTAAGGTGGCAACCCGACACAAATTCAAGATGCACAGTGTATACTACTGATGCCCAGTGCCTGCTTTTCCCGCTCCGGAGCATGTGCATGCCCGTACTCCGTCGAGACCTACACTGCTGGACCACCTGCCGCTATTTTGACCGCTTATAATCAGCCTAGTAATCGTGCCCTACCCTGCCTAGTTAAGGGTACCATGATACATCTATGTGGGTTACTGCTGAAATGGGTCCCCGTTACCAGGGTATCCTACTGGTTAAGTTTGTGGGCCTACATATACAAATATTACCCACCTACATGAGATGTACTTAACCCTCCCACTGATTCAAACATATTTATTTAACGGTTAAGTCTGTGGGCCTATATATACTAATATTACCCACCTACCTAAGGCTTACTTAACCCTCCCACTTATCAAGTCAATATGTATTATTAGTTAAGCTTGCCTTAACCCTATCCACTTAGTTCATGTAATATTGGTCAAGAGTTGTCCATTCATGTTAACTTAACCCACCCACACATCATGTTGTATTGGTTAAGTGTTACCCATTAACTTAACCCCACTCGCTCACCATGTTATATTGGTTAAGTGTTTCTTATTAACTTAACCCTACTCATTCATCATGCTATATTGGTTAAGTGTTTCTCATTAACTTAACCCTACTCACTTGTCTAATTAACATGTTATAACAGTTAAGTGTTCTAAATTTACTTATCCCCACCTTCTTGTCTAATTAACATGTTATAACGGTTAAATGTTCTAAATTTACTTAACCCCACCTTCTTGTACAGTTTACATGTTATATTGGTTAAGTGTTGCCTTAATTAACTTAACCTTGCCATTCTTATCCTGCCTGTTCCCTAGCTTTAATTCATTCATTAAAGCATCAACCTCTCACATTAGATCTATATTGTTGGGGTCGCTGGATGTGCCGGGCGGTTCCGGCAATCTTGCACGGCAACTCAATCTAACCTCGGGTTTTTGGGCTTAATGCGCTAACCTCTCACATTAGATCTATATTGTTACAGTTGTTGGGTGTGCCCGACGGTTCTGGGCAGTCTTACACCGTAACTCAATCTAACCTCGGGTTAGGCATATTCATCTTTTAATTAATTTACATATTTAAAATTTATGTTCATATGTAAATTATCCACAAGTGTTGTCAAATCAAGACATGCCCCATTTATTCTCTAAATTATGTTCATAATTCTTGGTATACAAATTCTACCATTTCATGCTACTAATCATTTTCATGATTTTGAGCCAATCTATGCCAATAGCATGTAGTTTAATATTTTTTCCCCTAAAATCTCCCCCGTTATTCGTTCACATAATTCACATAGAATGCTAGGCTTGCAAATTAGCGTAACTTATAAACAAAAAGGAAAGAATGGGACATATAACATTCCAACAGGCATAAAACAACATAGATCAATATGTGTAATATAAATTTGGCATAGAACGACATAAACTTAATTGAGCATATAGGCGTGATCTTGCATTTAAATTAGATCCAATTAACATGCGAACTAGCATAAGTTTAATTGTAAAAAGATGAACTTATATAGATCTTAAACATGGGTACTAGCTTGGATCTAACATATATGTAACAACCCGGAATTATGGAACCAATTTAAATTTTAATTTAAGCTATTTTGAGGAATATGGAGTATAAATTGGTTATTTTTATGAAATAAAAAGATGAGGATAACTTTAAAATTATTTTTGTATACTATTTGATTTAAAACAAACTCAAGAAAAAATTATTTAAATTAAATTATGGAATATAAATTGGTCTTAAATAAAATTTATGATATTATTAATGGATTTTATTAATTTTTGCTGAAAGATTGTTTGGAAATAATGTGTTCATTATAGATGAAATAAATTCCAATACATACATGTATATATCTTTGTCTATCATCTTTAATTCTTTCCCTATTTGTTCAAAATGTAACGTTTAAGAATTTGGAATAGGATTACATGTGAATAACTGCATTTGTTTTTAATGTCCTCCTCTCTTCTTTGTTTCATTAATACTGAACCATTCCTCTCTTTCAAAATTGACACATTCTTTTATTCTTTTATTTATTTATTTATCCTTTCCTAAAAATATTGCACGTGTTCTTCCTTATCTCTTTCCTACTTTAACAATGAATCGTTTCCTTCAATTTTGAAAAAGAAATAAGTGTTTATTTAATCAACACACAAATTTTCTAATTATTACCATATTCTTGAGTAATCAACTAAAGAAAAACTTTTCCAACATAAATAAATACCTGGAATCCTATTAATGACGTAGGTTGAATTAAGATAATAAGTGCGACATTTATAACAGTAAATTTTAACAATATGGATATGTATTTTAGATATGTTGGTTGCAATAATGATGAAACATTTATTAAATTAGAAATTGTACCTATTGTTTGTATATCGTAATTTTAAAATAATTTTGAATTAGTATAGGTAGAATACAACCTTTGATTGTCTTCCTAGTAATTATCTATTTTTGAATTTAATGTTGGAACCTCAATTGGAATCCTTTAGAAAAAAATTGAAAATAAATGTGATTGATTGTTTTAAAAAGAGAAACACATGCTTATGTTTGTATGAAAAGAAAACAAATGAATATAAATTTGTATATAGTAGTTAAGGATATCAATTAGGGGTTCCTCATTTGATTTATAATTATGCATTGAGTACTTTCCCATTTTTCTGTTTCTTATTTTATTTTTAATTTTGAATAAGAAATGAATACGCTACCTCATGCTTAGTCCAATAGAATATGTTGCATAAATTATGATACTTATTGTTATGTATTTTGAAATTTAAAAAGTCATACGACTTTCATATAGTCAGGATCAGACAACAAATCATGTATTCATTTCTTTTTGTTATCATTTTTCCCTATGTAATATTTCTTTTGAATTTAGAGTAATAAATAAAAGTTGATAATAGTGACACCTTGTGCTAAGTCAGTAAATTTATTTACTTTGTAACCTACCTAATATGAAGGGACACATTAGAGAAATAACTAAGGTATCTTTCTCAGTTCCCTTATTATTTTGTTTCTTCTTTGCAATTGTCTCTATTAATGTTCTCTAATTCTAGAACTTAGCATACTCCTCGTCCTTTATTCTTTGTAAACAAAATGAGCAGCCACCAATTTGTTCTTTTCTTTCCTTCAAAAAAAAAAAGGATTCCAACCAAATCACTCTATGAAAAAAAATTCTAAAAGAAGTTTTGATTAATATCCTCTTCGATTTTATGCGAATGTCCAAGCGTGCGATAGTGAAATTGAGGAACGATGAATGGGTTTAAAATGGTCTAGAAAAGAGTGATGAAGAAGGAGCGGTATCGGCCCTTGGATTAGAGGATGAACGACCAAATGGAAAGATGATAAGAATTCAGCAAACTGAATTGCGTTGGAACCGTATTTCCATGATCTACAACATGGAGTTGACCAAAAAAGATTTAGATTTCATCTTATTTTTGTCAGAGTGGAATGCTTTCGGTGAGAATTCTTTATTTTTAATAATTAAAATTTATTAATTTCTGATCGTGTTAGGAATCAGATCCGCTGTTAAGTTCAGTTTGATATTTTACGTGATTTGATCTAGATTGATGGATGCTGTTTGGTGTGCCTTGTTTGATAAAATTGTATGTAATGAAATTGTGGAGATTTGTTATCAAATATGAAAATATCGTTTTCATGTTGAACTAGAATTGTCATAAAAATATCGTTTTATGTCGAACTAGAATTGTTATAAAAGATATCATTCATACTTGTTATGTTAACATTGAATTTGTATATAAATAGAAATAGTCATTTTATTTGTCAAGTATAACATTGAATAGTTTACATATTTATTTATTAAATGTAACATTAAATTGTGTCAAATAAAAGCATTCCTTTTTATTGGGCAAATGTAACATTGAATTGGGGTAAAAATAAAATATTCAGTTTTATTTGTCGAATTAAACATTGGGTTTGTGTACAAGTAAGAATAGTCATTTTATTTGGTCATTAGAATTATAAATATGTATGTAGGAAAAATACTCTTTTTATTTTGTCATTAGAAAAGTAGAAAACATGTATGCAAATAAATACCTTTTTTTATTTTGACATTTAAAATGTTGAACATGTTATACAAAATAAATACTTCTTTTAATTGTCACTAGGAGTATACAAAATGTTATGTTTAAATAGAACTATCAATTTATGGGAAGATATTGGGTCAAAATTAAAAATAACATTTTGTTAGATAATGTTATGTCTAAGCAACATTTTGATTAGAAAATGCCATGAATGAAATGAATAGAAAAATTACATTTTTAGAATGTAATAAGAAGAATAGAAATGTTATATTTTTTAGAATGAAAAAGAAGAAGAAAGGATTACATTTTTCTATAATAAAGAAAAGGCTACATTTTTCTATAATATAATAAAAGAAAGAAAACATTACAATAAAAAGATTACATTTTTGAATGTAATTAGAAATGAAATAAGAAGATTACATTTTGAATGTAATTAAAAATGCAAATAAAAAGATTACATTTTTAATGTAATTAAAGATGAAGTAAAAAGATTGCAATTTCCAATGTAAATAAAGAATGAAAGAAAAATATTATATTTTTCATGTAAATAAAGGAAGGAAAAAATTTTCCATTTTTACATAATGTAATTAAAAAGAAGAATTTGACATTGTAATCAAAATTACATTTTTAATGTAATTCAAAAAGATAGAAATTTGCACCGTAATGTAAATTACATTTTTATATGTAATTAAAAGACATGAAATTTGCACCACATATAAAATTACATTTTTATATGTAATTAAAAGACATGAAATTTATACCGCATAGAAAATTACATTTTTATATGTAATTAAAAGACATGAAATTTGCACCACATATAAAATTACATTTTTATATGTAATTAAAAGACATGAAATTTATACCGCATAGAAAATTACATTTTTATATGTAATTAAAAGACATGAAATTTATACCGCATAGAAAAGTACATTTTTATATGTAATTAAAGAAGTAGAATTTACATGTAAAATTAAATTACATTTTTATATGTAAATTAAGAATGAGAATTTGCATTGAAAATAAAATTACATTTCTATATGTAATTAGAGAATAGGATTTTACCTTGTAAATTGAAAAACAAGACTTGACATATAATATTAATTTTTAATGTAATTAAAAGGTAGGATTTGACGGTGTAATCAAAATTACATTTTTATATGTAATTAAAGAGTAAGAATTTGCATTGTAAATAAAAGTACATTTTTATATGTAATTAAAGGGTGAGAATTTACTTTGTAAAGGGAATTACATTTTTAGGTGTAATTAAAGAAGTAGAACTTACATTGTAAATTAAAAGTACATTTTTACATGTAATTAAAAGAGTAAGAATTTACATTGTAAATAAAAGTACATTTTTATATGTAATTAAAGAAGAAGAATTTGCCTCGTAAACAAAATTACAATTTTATATGTAATTAAAGAAGAAGAATTTGCATTGTAAATAAAATTACATTTTTATATGTAATGAAAGAATAAGAATTTGCATAGTCAATAAAATTACATTTTTATGTGTAATTAAAGTATAAAATTTACATTGCAAATTAAAAAGCAAGATTCGACATGTAGTGTTAATTACATTTTTAATGTAATTAAAAAGAAGAATTGAGCATTGTAATCAAAAGCACATTTTTATGTAACTTAAAAATGATAGAAATTTTCACCGTAATGATAATTACATTTTTTAATGTAATTAAAAAGAAGGATTTGACAATGCAATGTAAATTACATTTTTGTTGTGATATTAAAAAGATAGAATTTTTCACCGTACTATTAATCACATTTTTAATGTAATTAAAAAGGAGATTTTACAGTGTAATTAAAAGAATGAATTCAACGTTGAGTTATATTTACATTTTAATGTAAATAAAAGAAATAAAAGGAAAAATTCATCGTTGAATTATAATTTACATTTTAATGTAAATAAAGAAATAAAAGGTAGAATTCAACATTGAGTTATATTTACATTTTAATGTAAATAAAAGATATATAAGGAAGAATTCATCATTGAATTATAATATTACATTTTTCATGTAAATAAAGGAATGGAAGAATACAAGGATGAAATTGGACATTGTAATATAATTTACATTTTTTTTATGTAAATAAAAAGTTTAACATTTTATATATATATATATATATATATATATATAATTAAAATTAAACGAATCGAGTGCGGTAGTTCGCGTTTTGAAATCGTACCTTTAAACGACTATACCAAAAGATCCGACCGTCGGATTTTCCCAAAACTGAAAACATTAGGACCGTCTTGGGAAGATCTTTCCAACGATATAAACTACGTTAAGTACCAACGGCTAGATATTGAGAAATGTGAAAATCAAAATTGGTTGAAAACAGCGCCAGGGTCGGCCATTGACCCGAGGCGTGGGTAAATAAAAATTTAATTATTTTAATTAATTAAAAATAGGGATTAATTGTTATAAAATAATATTATCAATAAGAAAGGATTTTCATTTTATATATATACGAGAATTATTTGGAAAGTCCAAGTTTAATCTCATTCCAAGTAATCAAACGACGTTAAGAATTGAAGTTTGGAAGGCGGCGATTGAAGACTGTCAATCTTCCCATCGAGTGGACAGCGATTAAGACCATGAATTGACTTGCTCCCAATTCAAGGGTCATGGTCATGGTCATTGTCCAAACGAACATGTTGATTGCACGGATATGTGGGTACCTCCTTTCCGTACTAGACATACGGGACGAGAGTATCTCCAGTTTCGTTTAGACCCAGAACAAGCTTATAAATGGAATGTGTGTCTGACATTGTACTCCTTTATATTGTATTTATTGATTTTCTGCCGAATGTATGAATGATCGGTGGCAGAGAATTCATTCTCTTGCTTAACACCCTTTTGTATATTTTGGCAAAGGATTGGTAGTGTGATATGGAATGACAGTGTGGCATACCAAGATGCAATGATCAAGGTTTCTTATTGAAAAGCAGAACCTTGTGGTGACGATCAAAGCACAGCTTAAATAAGCATAGCTTTGTGTATTTCATAGCTTTACGAGCCTCACAACCCGGTTTAGTCTAAAACGGGAAGGGAACGCAGGGAGAGCAACACGTTTCTTTCTAGCTAGAAGTGGTGTTTGGGTTTTACACGGCCCTGCATTTTACTTATGTGGATGATGGAATGAGGCGCCTCGGATGATAGGTCCTATAGGATCGGGAAACGTGTGTTCAAGAATAACTAATCCACAAAGCTGTATGTGTGGACCGGCCCTGCAGGATCCAAAGGTTCACTGGGAGGGATCCTGAGACATTAGCTAGAGTGTCTCGAATCGGTAAGGAGATACTCCTTAGACTTGACTCATGATGCAAACCAAATTCCAAATACGACCCTACGGACTTGATTGTATTACTAGTATGGAGGCATAGTATATGGTAGCTATACTTCCTAGGATTGATACATTTATTTTGAAATGTTTTTATATACACTAATAATAATATCAAATTTGTTTTATTGTACCAAGCATGTTTAATCACCATAAGGTAAAACTCTATCCTCTGGTTTGCGTTGCATTGTGTGATGGGACTTGAGTCTTATGGTGATTCCATTTTTCCAAAAGCATTGCGTTGTTTTACGATTTACTTACTGTTTGTTCTATCACTTTAAATTATGCACGGCAATCCATTGGAATAAACCCGTTCCGCGTTAGCGACGTGGTCCTTGGATTTGCCTTATTACTATTAGTTAAATTAGTTAAAAATTCTCACACCAGTCCCATGACTGACCCGTTGTTTGTTTCCACCTTTGCAAACTCGGGTGCCCATTATTTTCCACATGGGCAGTCGAGTAGTTTGTCTACAGGTCTTCATCTCGAGCAGGATTCTAGATTGAAGCTTAAAGCTGTGTCCAGAGCATAGTTCTCTTCCGCTGCCTTAGTTATTTTATTTCCGCTGCACCGTATTGTATTTGTTGTAATTTAAATCTTCCGCTATATTTTATTCAATGTACTCTGATATTCTGTACTCTGATGTAACATTATATGATGTAATAAAAGTCTGCTGTTGTTGTTCTGATGCTGTTGTATTCCCAGAGTTAACGTATTCGAGTTTTGAACGGTCTTAGTCGATTTTGCGATCGATTAGGTACGGGCAAAATCCGTGCCGTTACAGTTGGTATCAGAGCTCTGGTTAGCTCAAATCTTTGGGGTACAACTCATTAGGACTGTACAAAAGACTCATCAGAGATTGGATTTTTAATATCCAATAAGAATACTCATTAAAGATAGGATCAACAGTATCCTAGAATGAGAAAACTCATTAGAGATGGGGTTAGTAATGCCCTAGAATGAGTTGAGAGTGACAAGTTTATAATTAATGTATTTTTAATCCGATTTTAGAAAATATGATTTTTGAATATACAAAAGTTATATATATATTTAAAAACTGATCAACTAATTGATTTATGACTGTGTTGTGAAATTATTAGTTCAACTAATAAAATTATTGAAACCAATTAAAGGAGTAAATTTGAGTTAGTAATGAAACAACTTTTAGCTTCGTTCCTTTTCGAGGACGAAAAGTTCTTAAGTATGGGAGATTGTAACAACTCGGAATTCTGGAACCAATTTAAATTTTAAATTATGCTATTTTGAGGAATATGGAGTATAAATTGGTTATTTTTATGAAATAAAAAGATGAGGATAACTTTAAAATTAGTTTTATATACTATTTGATTTAAAACAAATTCAGGAAAAAATTATTTAAATTAAATTATGGAATATAAATTGGTCTTAAATAAAATTTATGATATTATTAATGGATTTTATTAATTTTTGCTGAAAGATTGTTTGGAAATAATGTGTTCATTATAGATGAAATAAATTCCAATACATACATGTATATATCTTTGTCTATCATCTTTAATTCTTTCCCTATTTGTTCAAAATGTAACGTTTAAGAATTTGGAACAGGATTACATGTGAATAACAGCATTTGTTTTTAATGTCCTCCTATCTTCATTGTTTCATTAATACTGCACCATTCCTCTCTTTCAAAATTGACACATTCTTTTATTCTTTTATTTATTTATTTATTTATTTATCCTTTCCTAAAAATATTGCATGTGTTCTTCCTTATCTCTTTCCCACTTTAACAATGAATCGTTTCCTTCAATTTTGAAAAAGAAATAAGTGCTTATTCAATCAACACACAAATTTTCTAATTATTACCTTATTCTTGAGTAATCAACTAAAGAAAAACTTTTCCAAAATAAATAAATACCTGGAATCCTATTAATCACCTAGGTTGAATTAAGATAATAAGTGCAACATTTATAACAGTAAATTTAACAATATGGATATGTATTTTAGATATGTTGGTTGCAATAATGATGAAACATTTATTAAATTAGAAATTGTACCTATTGTTTGTATATCGTAATTTTAAAATAATTTTGAATTAGTATAGGAAGAATACAACCTTTGATTATCCTCGTAGTAACTATCTATTTTTGAATTTAATGTTGGAACCTCAATTGGAATCCTTTAGAAAAAAAATGAAAATAAATGTGATTGATTGTTTTAAAAAGAGAAACACATTCTTATATTTGTATGAAAAGAAAACAAATGAATATAAATTTGTATATAGTAGTTAAGGATATCAATTAGGGATTCCTCATTTGATTTATAATTATGCATTGAGTACTTTCCTATTTTTCTGTTTCTTATTTTATTTTTAATTTTGAATAAGAAATAAATACGCTACCTCATGCTTAGTCCAATAGAATATGTTGCATAAATTATGATACTTGTTGTTATGTATTTTGAAATTTAAAAAGTCATACGACTTTCATATAGTCAGCCTCAGACAACAAATCGTGTATTCATTTCCTTTTGTTATCATTTTTCCCTATGTAATATTTCTTTTGAATTTAGAATAATAAATAAAAGTTGATAAGAGTGACACCTTGTGCTTAGTCAGTAAATTTATTTACTTCGTAACCTACCTAATATAAAGGGACACATTAGAGAAATAAATAAGGTATCTTTCTCAATTCCCTTATTATTTTGTTTCTTCTTTGCAATTGTATCTATTAGTGTTCTCTAATTCTAGACCTTAGCATACCCCTCTTCCTTTATTCTCTGTAAACAAAAATGAGCAGCCACCATTTTGTACTTTTCTTTCCTTAAAAAAAAAAAAGAGGATTCCAACCAAATCACTCCATGAAAAAAATTCTAAAAGAAGTTTTGATTAATATCCTCTTCGATTTTATGCGATTGTCCAAGCGTGCGATAGTGAAATTGAGGAACGATGAATGGGTTCAAAATGGTCCAAAAAAGGGCGATGAAGAAGGAGCAGTATCGGCCCTTGGATCAGAGGATGAACGACCAAATGGAAAGATGATAAGAATTCAGCAAACTGAATTGCGTTGGAACCGTATTTCCAAGATCTACAACATGGAGTTTACCAAAAAAGATTTAGATTTCGTCTTATTTTTGTCAGAGTGAAAAGCTTTCGGTGAGAATTCTTTATTTTTAATAATTAAAATTTATTAATTTCTGATCGTGTTAGGAATCAGATCCGCTGTTAAGTTCAGTTTGATATTTTACGTGATTTGATCTAGATTGATGGATGCTGTTTGGTGTGCCTTGTTTGATAAAATTGTATGTTATGAAATTGTGGAGATTTGTTATCAAATATGAAAATATCGTTTTTATGTTGAACTAGAATTGTCATAAAAATATCGTTTTATGTCGAACTAGAATAGTTATAAAAGATATCATTCGTACTTGTTATGTTAACATTGAATTTGTATATAAATAGAAATAGTCATTTTATTTGTCAAGTTTAACATTGAATAGTTTACATATTTATTTGTCAAATGTAACATTAAATTGTGTCAAATAAAAGCATTCCTTTTTATTAGGAAAATGGAACACTGAATTGGGGTACAAATAAAATATTCAATTTTATTTGTCGAATTAAACATTGGGTTTGTGTACAAGTAAGAATAGTCATTTTATTTGGTCATTAGAATTATAAATATGTATATAGGCAAAATACTCTTTTTATGTTGTCATTAGAAAAGTAGAAAACAAGTATGCAAATAAATACCTCTTTTTATTTTGACATTTGAAATGTTGAACATGTTATACAAAATAAATACTTCTTTTAATTGTCACTAGGAGTATACAAAATGTTATGTTTAAGTAGAACTATCATTTTATGGGAAGATATTGGGTCAAAATTAAAAATAACATTTTGTTAGATAATGTTATGTCTAAGCAACATTTTGATTATAAAATGCCATGAATGATATGAATAGAAAATTTACATTTTTAGAATGTAATAAGATGAATATAAATGTTATATTTTTTAGAATGTAAAAAAAAGGATTACATTTTTCTATAATAAAGAAAAGGTTACATTTTTCTATAATATAATAAAAGAAAGAAAACATTACAATAAAAAGATTACATTTTTGAATGTAATTAGAAATGAAATAAAAAGATTACATTTTTGAATGTAATTAAAAATGCAAATAAAAAGATTACATTTTTAATGTAATTAAAGGCAAAGTAAAAAGATTGCAATTTCCAATGTAAATAAAGAATGAAAGAAAAATATTACATTTTTCATGTAAATAAAGGAAGGAAGAAAAATTACATTTTTACATAATGTAATTAAAAAGAAGAATTTGAAATTGTAATGAAAAATACATTTTTAATGTAATTCAAAAAGATAGAAATTTGCACCGTAATGTAAATTACATTTTTATATGTAATTAAAAGACATGAAATTTACACCGTAATGTAAATTACATTTTTATATGTAATTAAAAGGCATGAAATTTATAACGCATAGAAAATTACATTTTTATACGTAATTAAAAGACATGAAATTTATACCGCATAGAAAATTACATTTTTATATGTAATTAAAAGACATGAAATTTATACCGCATAGAAAATTACATTTTTATATGTAATTAAAAGACATGAAATTTATACCACATAGAAAAGTACATTTTATATGTAAGTAAAGAAATAGAATTTACATGCAAAATTAAATTACATTTTTATATGTAAATTAAGAATGATAATTTGCATTGAAAATAAAATTACATTTCTATATGTAATTAGAGAATAGGATTTTACCTTGTAAATTGAAAAACAAGACTTGACATATAATATTAATTTTTAATGTAATTAAAAGGTAGAATTTGACGGTGTAATCAAAATTACATTTTTATATGTAATTAAAGAGTAAGAATTTGCATTGTAAATAAAAGTACATTTTTATATGTAATTAAAGGGTGAGAATTTACTTTGTAAAGGGAATTACATTTTTAGGTGTAATTAAAGAAGTAGAACTTACATTGTAAATTAAAAGTACATTTTTATATGTAATTAAAAGAGTAAGAATTTACATTGTAAATAAAAGTACATTTTTATATGTAATTAAAGAAGAAGAATTTGCCTCGTAAACAAAATTACAATTTTATATGTAATTAAAGAAGAAGAATTTGCATTGTAAATAAAATTACATTTTTATATGTAATGAAAGAATAAGAATTTGCATGGTCAATAAAATTACATTTTTATGTGTAATTAAAGTATAAAATTTACATTGCAAATTAAAAAGCAAGATTAGACATGTAGTGTTAATTACATTTTTAATGTAATTAAAAAGAAGAATTGAGCATTGTAATCAAAAGCACATTTTTATGTAACTTAAAAATGATAGAAATTTTCACCGTAATGATAATTACATTTTTTAATGTAATTAAAAAGAAGGATTTGACAATGCAATGTAAATTACATTTTTGTTGTGATATTAAAAAGATAGAATTATTCACCTTATTATTAATCGCATTTTTAATGTAATTAAAAAGGAGATTTTATAGTGTAATTAAAAGAATGAAATCAACGTTGAGTTATATTTACATTTTTATGTAAATAAAAGAAATAAAAGGAAAAATTCATCGTTGAATTATAATTTACATTTTAATGTAAATAAAGAAATAAAAGGTAGAATTCAACGTTGAGTTATATTTACATTTTAGTGTAAATAAAAGATATAAAAGGAAGAATTCATCATTGAATTATAATATTACATTTTTCATGTAAATAAAGGAACGGAAGAATACAAGGATGAAATTGGACATTGTAATAGAATTTAAATTTTTTTTATGTAAATAAAAAGTTAAACGTTTTATATTTATATATTTATTTATATATATATATATAATTAAAATTAAACGAATCGAGCGCGGTAGTTCGCGTTTTGAAATCGTACCTTTAAATGACTATACCAAAAGATCCGACCGTCGGATTTTCCCAAAACTGAAAACATTAGTACCGTCTTGGGAAGATCTTTCCAATGATATAAACTACGTTAAGATCCAATGGATAGATTTTGAGAAATGTGAAAATCAAAATTGGTTGAAAACAACGTCAGGATCGGTCATTGACCCGAGGCGTGGGTAAATAAAAATTTAATTATTTTAATTAATTAAAAATAGGGATTAATCGTTATAAAATAATATTAACAATAAGAAAGGATTTTCATTTTATATATATACGAGAATTATTTGGAAAGTCCGAGTTTAATCTCATTCCAAGTAATCAAACGACGTTAAGAATCGAAGTTTGGAAGGCGGCGATTAAAGACCGTCAATCTTCCCATCGAGTGGACAGCGATTGAGACCCTGAATTGACTTGCTCCCAATTCAAGGGTCATGGTCATGGTCATTGTCCAAAAGAACATGTTGATTGCACAGATATGCGGGTACCTCCTTTTCGTACTGGACATACGGGACGAGAGTATCTCCAGTTTCGTTCAGACCCGGAACGAGCTTATAAATGGAATGTGTGTCTGACATTGTACTCCTTTATATTGTATTTATTGATTTTCTGCCGAATGTATGAATGAACGGTGGCAGAGAATTCATTCTCTTGCTTAACACCCTTTTGTATATTTTGGCAAAGGATTGGTAGTGTGATATGGAGTGACAGTGTGGCATACCAAGATGCAATGATCAAGGTTTCTTGTTGAAAAGCAGAACCTTGTGGTGACGATCAAAGCACAGCTTAAATAAGCATAGCTTTGTGTATTTCGTAGCTTCACGAGCCTCACAACCCGGTTGAGTCTAAAACGGGAGGAGGGAACGTAGGGAGAGCAGCATGTTTCTTTCTAGCTAGAAGTGGTGTTTGGGTTTAACACGGCCCTGCATTTTACTTATGTGGATGATGGAATGAGGCGCCTCGGATGATAGGTCCTATAGGATCGGGAAACGTGCGTTCAGGAATAACTAATCCACAAAGCTGTATGTGTGGATCGGCCTTGCAGGATCCAAGGGTTCACTGCGAGGGATCCTGAGACATTAGCTAGAGTGTCTCGAATCGGTAAGGAGCTCCTCCCTAGCCTTGACTCATGATGCAGACCAAATTCCAAATACGACCCTACGGACTTGATTGTATTACTAGTATGGAGACATAGTATATGGTAGTTATACTTCCTAGGATTGATACATTTATTTTGAAATGTTTTTATATACACTAATAATAATATCAAATTCGTTTAATCGTACCAAGCATGTTTAATCACCATAAGGTAAAACTCTATCCTCTGTGTTGCATTGTGTGATGGGACTTGAGTCTTATGGTGATTCCATTTTTCCAAAAGCATTGCATTGTTTTACGATTTACTTACTGTTTGTTCTGTCACTTTAAATTATGCACGGCAATCCATTGGAATAAACCCGTTCCGCGTTAGCGGCGTGGTCCTTGGATTTGCCTTATTACTATTAGTTAAATTAGTTAAGAATTATCACACCAGTCCCATTACTGACCCGTTGTTTGTTTCCACCTTTGCAAACTCGGGTGCCCATTATTTTCCACACGGGCAGTCGAGTAGTTTGTCTACAGGTCTTCATCTCGAGCAGGATTCTGGATTGAAGCTTAAAGCTGTGTCCAGAGCATAGTTCTCTTCCGCTGCCTTAGTTATTTTATTTCTGCTACACTGTATGGTATTTGTTGTAATTTAAATCTTCCGCTATATTTTATTCAATGTACTCTGATATTCTGTACTCTGATGTAACATTATATGACGTAATATAAGTCTGCTTTTGTTGTTCTGATGTTGTTGTATTCCCAGAGTTAACGTATTCGGGTTTTGAACGGTCTTAGTCGATTTTGCGATCGATTAGGTCCGGGAAAAATCCGTGCCGTTACAGTTGGTATCAGAGCTCTGGTTAGCTCAAATCTTTGGGGTACAACTCATTAGGACTGTACAAAAGACTCATCAGAGATTGGATTAGTAATATCCAATAAGAATACTCATTAAAGATAAGATCAGCAGTATCCTAGAATGAGAAAACTCATTAGAGATGGGGTTAGTAATGCCCTAGAATGAGTTGAGAGTGACAAGTTTATAATTAACGTATTTTTAATCCGATTTTAGAAAATATGATTTTTGAATATACAGAAGTTATATATATATTTAAAAACTAATCAACTAATTGATTTATGATTGTGTTGTGAAATTATTAGTTCAACTAATAAAATTATTGAAACCAATTAAAGGAGTAAATTTGAGTTAGTAATGAAACAACTTTTAGCTTCGTTCCTTTTCGAGGACGAAAAGTTCGGGAGATTGTAGCAACTCGGAATTCTGGAACCAATTTAAATTTTAATTTAAGCTATTTTGAGGAATATGGAGTATAAATTGGTTATTTTTATGAAATAAAAAGATGAGGATAACTTTAAAATTAGTTTTATATACTATTTGATTTAAAACAAATTCAGGAAAAAATTATTTAAATTAAATTATGGAATATAAATTGGTCTTAAATAAAATTTATGATATTGTTAATGGATTTTATTAATTTTTGCTGAAAGATTGTTTGGAAATAATGTGTTCATTATAGATGAAATAAATTCCAATACATACATGTATATATCTTTGTCTATCATCTTTAATTCTTTCCCTATTTGTTCAAAATGTAACGTTTAAGAATTTGGAACAGGATTACATGTGAATAACTGCATTTGTTTTTAATGTCCTCCTCTCTTCATTGTTTCATTAATACTGCACCATTCCTCTCTTTCAAAATTGACACATTCTTTTATTCTTTTATTTATTTATCCTTTCCTAAAAATATTGCATGTGTTCTTCCTTATCTCTTTCCCACTTTAACAATGAATCGTTTCCTTCAATTTTGAAAAAGAAATAAGTGCTTATTCAATCAACACACAAATTTTCTAATTATTACCTTATTCTTGAGTAATCAACTAAAGAAAAACTTTTCCAAAATAAATAAATAACTGGAATCCTATTAATCACGTAGGTTGAATTAAGATAATAAGTGCGACATTTATAACAGTAAATTTTAACAATATGGATATGTATTTTAGATATGTTGGTTGCAATAATGATGAAACATTTATTAAATTAGAAATTGTACCTATTGTTTGTATATCGTAATTTTAAAATAATTTTGAATTAGTATAGGTAGAATACAACCTTTGATTATCTTCCTAGTAACTATCTATTTTTGAATTTAATGTTGGAACCTCAATTGGAATCCTTTAGAAAAAAATTGAAAATAAATGTGATTGATTGTTTTAAAAAGAGAAACACATGCTTATGTTTGTATGAAAAGAAAACAAAAGAATATGAATTTGTATATAGTAGTTAAGGATATCAATTAGGGGTTCCTCATTTGATTTATAATTATGCAGTGAGTACTTTCCCATTTTTCTGTTTCTTATTTTATTTTTAATTTTGAATAAGAAATAAATACGCTACCTCATGCTTAGTCCAATAGAATATGTTGCATAAATTATGATACTTGTTGTTATGTATTTTGAAATTTAAAAAGTCGTACGACTTTCATATAGTCAGCATCAGACAACAAATCATGTATTCATTTCCTTTTGTTATCATTTTTCCCTATGTAATTTTTCTTTTGAATTTAGAATAATAAATAAAAATTGATAAGAGTGACACCTTGTGCTTAGTCAGTAAATTTATTTACTTCGTAACCTACCTAATATGAAGGGACACATTAGAGAAATAAATAAGGTATCTTTCTCAATTCCCTTATTATTTTGTTTCTTCTTTGCAATTGTCTCTATTAATGTTCTCTAATTCTAGACCTTAGCATACTCCTCTTCCTTTATTATCTGTAAACAAAAATGAGCAGCCACCATTTTGTTCTTTTCTTTCCTTAAAAAAAAAAGAGGGTTCCAACCAAATCACTCCATGAAAAAAATTCTAAAAGAAGTTTTGATTAATATCCTCTTCTATTTTTTGCGATTGTCCAAGTGTGCGATAGTGAAATTGAGGAACGATGAATGGGTTCAAAATGGTCCAGAAAAGAGCGATGAAGAAGGAGCAGTATCGGCCCTTGGATCAGAGGATGAACGACCAAATGGAAAGATGATAAGAATTCAGCAAACTGAATTGCGTTGGAACCGTATTTCCAAGATCTACAACATGGAGTTGACCAAAAAAGATTTAGATTTCGTCTTATTTTTGTCAGAGTGGAAAGCTTTCGGTGAGAATTCTTTATTTTTAATAATTAAAATTTATTAATTTTTGATCGTGTTAGGAATCAGATCCGCTGTTAAGTTCAGTTTGATATTTTACGTGATTTGATCTAGATTGATGGATGCTGTTTCGTGTGCCTTGTTTGATAAAATTGTATGTAATGAAATTGTGGAGATTTGTTATCAAATATGAAAATATCGTTTTTATGTTGAACTAGAATTGTCATAAAAATATCGTTTTATGTCGAACTAGAATGTTATAAAAGATATCTTTCGTACTTGTTATGTTAACATTGAATTTGTATATAAATAGAAATAGTCATTTTATTTGTCAAGTTTAACATTGAATAGTTTACATATTTATTTGTCAAATGTAACATTAAATTGTGTCAAATAAAAGCATTCCTTTTTATTAGGAAAATGTAACATCGAATTGGGGTACAAATAAAATATTCAATTTTATTTGTCGAATTAAACATTGGGTTTGTGTACAAGTAAGAATAGTCATTTTATTTGGTCATTAGAATTATAAATATGTATGTAGGCAAAATACTCCTTTTATTTTGTCATTAGAAAAGTAGAAAACATGTATGCAAATAAATACCTCTTTTTATTTTGACATTTGAAATGTTGAACATGTTATACAAATAAATACTTCTTTTAATTGTCACTAGGAGTATACAAAATGTTATGTTTAAATAAAACTATCATTTTATTGGAAGATATTGGGTTAAAATTAAAAATAACATTTTGTTAGATAATGTTATGTCTAAGCAACATTTTGATTATAAAATGCCATGAATGAAATGAATAGAAAATTTACATTTTTAGAATGTAATAAGAAGAATATAAATGTTATATTTTTTGGAATGTAAGAAAAAAAGGATTACATTTTTCTATAATAAAGAAAAGGTTACATTTTTCTATAATATAATAAAAGAAAGAAAACATTACAATAAAAAGATTACATTTTTGAATGTAATTAGAAATGAAATAAAAAGATTACATTTTTGAATGTAATTAAAAATGCAAATAAAAAGATTACATTTTTAATGTAATTAAAGATGAAGTAAAAAGATTGCAATTTCCAATGTAAATAAAGAATGAATGAAAAATATTACATTTTTCATGTAAATAAAGGAAGGAAAAAAAATTACATTTTTACATAATGTAATTAAAAAGAAGAATTTGACATTGTAATGAAAATTACATTTTTAATGTAATTCAAAAAGATAGAAATTTGCACCAAAATGTAAATTACATTTTTATATGTAATTAAAAGACATGAAATTTGCACCGTAATGTAAATTACATTTTTATATGTAATTAAAAGACATGAAATTTATACCGCATAGAAAATTACATTTTTATATGTAATTAAAAGGCATGAAATTTATACCGCATAGAAAAGTACATTTTTATATGTAATTGAAAAAATAGAATTTACATGTAAAATTATATTACATTTTTATATGTAAATTAAGAATGAGAATTTGCATTGAAAATAAAATTACATTTCTGTATGTAATTAGAGAATAGGATTTTACCATGTAAATTGAAAAACAAGACTTGACATATAATATTAATTTTTAATGTAATTAAAAGGTAGAAATTGACGGTGTAATCAAAATTACATTTTTATATGTAATTAAAGAGTAAGAATTTGCATTGTAAATTAAATTAAATTTTTATATGTAATTAAAGGGTGAGAATTTACTTTGTAAAGGGAATTACATTTTTAGGTGTAATTAACGAAGTAGAACTTACATTGTAAATTAAAAGTACAATTTTATATGTAATTAAAAGAGTAAGAATTTACATTGTAAATAAAAGTACATTTTTATATGTAATTAAAGAAGAAGAATTTGCCTTGTAAACAAAATTACAATTTTATATGTAATTAAAGAAGAAGAATTTGCATTGTAAATAAAATTACATTTTTATATGTAATGAAAGAAAAAGAATTTGCATAGTCAATAAAATTACATTTTTATGTGTAATTAAAGTATAAAATTTAAATTGCAAATTAAAAAGCAAGATTAGACATGTAGTGTTAATTACATTTTTAATGTAATTAAAAAGAAGAATTGAGCATTGTAATCAAAAGCACATTTTTATGTAATTTAAAAATGATAGAAATTTTCACCGTAATGATAATTACATTTTTTAATGTAATTAAAAAGAAGGATTTGACAATGCAATGTAAATTACATTTTTGTTGTAATATTAAAAAGATAGAATTTTTCACCGTATTATTAATCCCATTTATAATGTAATTAAAAGAATGAATTCAACGTTGAGTTATATTTACATTTTAATGTAAATAAAAGAAATAAAAGGAAGAATTCATCGTTGAATTATAATTTACATTTTAATGTAAATAAAGAAATAAAAGATAGAGTTCAACGTTGAGTTATATTTACATTTTAATGTAAATAAAAGATATAAAAGGAAGAATTCATCATTGAATTATAATATTACATTTTTCATGTAAATGAAGGAATGAAAGAATACAAGGATGCAATTGGACATTGTAATAGAATTTACATTTCTTTTATGTAAATAAAAAGTTAAACGTTTTATATATATATATATATATATATAATTAAAATTAAACGAATCAAGCGCGGTAGTTCGCGTTTTGAAATCGTACCTTTAAACGACTATACCAAAAGATCTGACCGTCGGATTTTCCCAAAACTGAATACATTAGGACCATCTTGGGAAGATCTTTCCAACGATATAAACTACGTTAAGATCCAACGGTTAGATTTTGAGAAATGTGAAAATCAAAATTGGTTGAAAACAGCGCCAGGGTCGGCCATTGACCCGAGGCGTGGGTAAATAAAGATTTAATTATTATAATTAATTAAAAACAGGGATTAATTGTTATAAAATAATATTAACGATAAGAAAGGATTTTCATTTTATATATATACGAGAATTATTTGGAAAGTCCGAGTTTAATCTCATTCCAAGTAATCAAACGACGTTAAGAATCGAAGTTTGGAAGGCGGCGATTGAAGACTGTCAGTCTTCACATCGTGTGGACAACGATTGAGACCCTGAATTGACTTGCTCCCAATTCAAGGGTCCTGGTCATTGTCCAAACGTACATGTTGATTGCACGGATATGCGAGTATCTCCTTTCCGTACTGGACATACGGGACGAGAGTATCTCTAGTTTCGTTCAGACCCAGAACGAGCTTATAAATGGAATGTGTGTCTGACATTGTACTCCTTTATATTGTATTTATTGATTTTCTGCCGAATGTATGAATGATCAGTGGCAGAGAATTCATTCTCTTGCTTAACACCCTTTTGTATATTTTGGCAAAGTATTGGTAGTGTGATATGGAGTGACAATGCGGCATACCAAGATGCAATGATCAAGGTTTCTTGTTGAAAAGCAGAACCTTGTGGTGACGATCAAAGCACAACTTAAATAAGCATAGCTTTGTGTATTTCGTAGCTTCACGATCCTCACAACCCGGTTGAGTCTAAAATGGGAGAAGGGAACGCAGGGAGAGTAGCACGTTTCTTTCTAGCTAAAAGTGGTGTTTGGGTTTTACACGGCCCTGCATTTTACTTATGTGGATGATGGAATGAGGCGCCTCGGATGATAGGTCCTATAGGATCGGGAAACGTGTGTTCAGGAATAACTAATCCACAAAGTTGTATGAGTGGACCGGCCCTGTAAGATCCAAGTGTTCACTACGGGGGATCCTGAGACATTAGCTAGAGTGTCTCGAATCGGTAAGGAGCTCCTCCCTAGCCTTGCCTCATGATGCAAACCAAATTCCAAATACGACCCTACGGACTTGATTGTATTACTAGTATGGAGGCATAGTATATGGTAGCTATGCTTCCTAGGATTGATACATTTATTTTGAAATGTTTTTATATACACTAATAATAATATCAAATTCGTTTTATCGTAACAAGCATGTTTAATCACCATAAGGTAAAACTCTATCCTCTTGTTTGCATTGCATTGTGTGATGGGACATGAGTCTTATGGTGATTCCATTTTTCCAAAAGCATTGCGTTGTTTTACGATTTACTTACTGTTTGTTCTGTCACTTTAAATTATGCGCGGCAATCTATTGGAATAACCCGTTCCGCGTTAGCGGCGTGGTCCTTGGATTTTCCTTATTACTATTAGTTAAATTAGTTAAGAATTCTCACACCAGTCCCATGACTGACCCGTTGTTTGTTTCCACCTTTGCAAACTCGGGTGCCCATTATTTTACACACGGGCAGTCGAGTAGTTTGTCTACAGGTCTCCATCTCGAGTAGGATTCTGGATTAAAGCTTAAAGCTGTGTCCAGAGCATAGTTCTCTTCCGCTGCCTTAGTTATTTTATTTCCGCTGCACTGTATTGTATTTGTTGTAATTTAAATCTTCCGCTATATTTTATTCAATGTACTCTGATATTCTGTACTTTGATGTAACATTATATGATGTAATAAAAGTCTGATGTTGTTGTTCTGATTTTGTTGTATTCCCAGAGTTAACGTATTCGGGTTTTGAATGGTCTTAGTCGATTTTGCGATCGATTAGGTCCGGGCAAAATCCCTGTCGTTACAATATAACATGCATGAACATAACTTAGCATGTAATTTAATATACATAAAAGAATCACAAATTTAATACAACATGATAGGTTCAATGTTATCAGTCCCAATAGTCTCATAGGCATAGGATGTATAACATGATAGGTTTCATCATATAAGTCACAACAGTCCAATAGGCATGACAGGTTTTTCTATGTCAGTCACAACAGTCCAATAGGCATGATAGGTTTTTTCATGTCAGTCAGAATAGTCCAATAGGCATGATAGGCTTTTCTATGTCAGTCACAACAGTCCAATATGCACGATAGGTTTTTCTATGTCAGTCACAACAGGCCAATAGGCATAAGCAATTCAGAATTGACAAAGGGATATGCATGAATAGAAGTAGGCATAGTTCTAGATCCTGTTATTACAGTCATGATTTCTTATTAGGTGTTTAAATCAGAACAATAACCGAACTTATATAAAAAGGACAGATCTTGATTTCAGGGATCTGATTTCTGAATTTGAAAAGCTATCCTTTGATGTAGATGTTTGGTTTGATGTTCTTTTTAATCGATTACTAGTTTGGATTTGATTTTCTAATTTGGAGATGATGAAGGAGGCTAGGCTAGCTTGTAGACGAACAACATGACGGCACCATAGTCTTAGGGTTATGAGGTTAGGGTCTAGGTTTAGCTACGAATATATAGATGCCTAGGATTAATTCTAGCCTTAAGATTAGTCTAGGAGAAATCAGAGCCATCAAACCAAAGAGATGTGTCATCCAGCCAACCATGGCATGACACATAAGCCCTAATACCTCAAAAATTAGTCATTGGCCAATCAGAGAAGGCCACATTCAAAAAAACAATCCTTGACCAACAAAAATGCGCCACGTGCGCCACATGATGCGTACACGTCATATATATATATGTATATATATATATATATATATATATATATATATTTATCTGTTTTCCCAATTAACCATTTTCACACTAAACCACTTTTTGAACTGCGTTCACACTAAGCCTGTTTTTAGCCATTCCCCTAAAACAAAAAATATGGCGCTGGCATGGATCGAACTCTGTACCTCTTGTATGCAGTCACATGTTCTAACCAAATGAGCTACTAAGTCTTTTACTTACAAATCTTATAACAATGCTAAACATTATTCTTTTCTCATTCCTCTTTTTCATGTTTTGCTGCAATATTTAATTTAAAGATATCTTCTTCATTTTAAATCGGGTTTCTGCAAACCATAGGTCTAAATTGACTAGAAAATCGAAACGAACGAAATGACGCTAATTTTGTGACCAAATTCCCGATGCTCTTCAAAATTTTCTTTTTTAATTGTTCGCATGCGTTTCTTCGTATTTCATGTATTGCACTTAATTAACTTATTACATGAAATATTTATTGTCATTATTTAATTTTTCTCCTAAATATATCTATGTAAATGTTTCCACATTTTTAATTTCATTAAAAATACGGGGTGTTATATTCTCCCCTACTTAAAGGATTTCGTCCCCGAAATCTCTGAGTTAAGAAGAATGTATCCTACCATCCAATCATCAATCTACTCATCCATCATCCACAAGCACCCATTGTCCTTAAAAGATTTCTAATGCTTTTCATGAACACATGCATAGTGTGTGTATATGTTCTTACTCTAATGCCAAATCAGGCGGTCTACTGACTCAGTCGACCTCCTTAATGAAATTCATGATAGTGCCATGCGTCTGTTATGTATGCAAAAGAATCCTAATGATACATATCTTTTTTACATGCGCACACAATCATTTATTCAAATGCAACATCCGTATGATAACACATTCAATATACATCCATTAAATTAATTATGCACACTTATTCATATGCAATATAAAAGTGATTGAGCTGATCTAGTGCCTAATGTCTGTGTAAATGCATCCACGAGCAACCACTTGCAAACACTTGCATCCACTTGCATCCAAAAAACATAACATGTCTCAAACACATGTTTACAACCATAGGATTTTCCTACCTAAAGATCGAAGATGTAATCCGGAGGACATACTGAACGATAGAACAAGTATAAACAAAGCAATAGAAAAAGGAGAAGTTAAGAACATACCCTCCAAAAGGAAAGAGTACAGCGTACGCATCTTGTCTTCCGTCTCCTAAGTCGCGTCTCCTTGATCATCTCCCCATTGGACTTTAACCACTTGACCTCTCGGTTGTGTAACTTCTTGACCCCCGATCCAAGGATGCATGGAGGAGCTCGTCTAATCGTGGCATCTTGCTCCATTTCCACTTCCCTAAGCATGCTCGGCTCCACTACTTCCACGGTATCATGTAAACGCTTCTTCAAGGATTGTCTTCCTCAAGCTCTCATCTCGTGATACGCAAAGTCTACTGTAACACCCCACGTCCATTAATGTCACTCACAAAGGGAATACATTAACTTCCATGGAGCGTATTTAGTGTATAGAATAGAATATAACAAAACAGATATAAATAATGGTACTTGAAAATTTTAAAACAACTTTTATTGCAGCGGAGAAATAGTTTGATTACAACAACTTCATAAACCAAGTACACTTAATAACCATTTTGATAAATTGTTTCAGAGTAAATAAAATAAAAAGCATAAACCCCAACATAAGTAGCCATAAAAGAGATGAGTTGAACTTTACTTTCAGCAATCCAAGCACTTCCAAAAGAGAGAGAAAGAGATCCAAGATCAAGCTCCACTAGTACTAGTCCCACCTTGAGAACCTGGGGGGAGGGGGGACGGAAGAAAAGAAGCGAAAACAAGGGGGTCAAACATAAAGTCTGGAGAGTATGATAACTTTAACAATATAATTATTAAAGTAACTAGGATAAGGCATAAACTTGGTAAGATAAGATATGACCATGAAACAAGTGGGCATGACAAAGCAACTAAGAGGAATATTCTGGAATTAATCTCGTTCCTAATCACGATAGGATAATTTCTATACTGCACCAATGCTAATTTCACCGCACCATTACTAATCACCCTAAAAGTTGATCCCGCCCACCGAACAAAATAATATTAATGGTAGTTTCGTGTACTCCTAGCTGTCTTCATAGGTGCCGTCTGCCCCTATCTCTGATAGTTGTACCCCTTACCCTCCCTTATTCTAATTACAATGTTTATTCATAATATGGTAGTTATACTCCTAGCTATCTTCATAGGCGCCGTCTACTCCTATCTTCGCTAGTCGTACCCACCACCTTCCCCATTCGATCGGCTCCCTAACTCGTAGATACCCGTGCTGGTCCCACAGTGGGGTGTATCACTCCCCAAAGTGGCAACCCGATACCACTAAAGATGCATGTCTTATATCTACACGATGCAACAACATCTTACCTACCAGCCCGGGCACACGCACATGACCCTGTTTGAGTTGCGTTGCCACCACTAACCCGTTTTGACCTCTTACAATCAAACCCAGTAAGCGTGTCCCATCCTCGAATTGGGTCGAGCTCACAAGGATACTAAATGGGTTACTGGTTTGAAAAGGGTCCCCACACAAGCTTTCCACCTATGCTTGGTCCCCACTAAGATTCCCAACTTAACCCCTTCTTATTCATGTCTTCTTACATGTTTTCAACTTGGTTAAGTGTTTATAATTATATCCCACATGTCCCCCATGTTATCCACTTAACAAATCAACATGTGTTATTGGTTAAGCTTGTCTTAACCCTACCCGCTTTTCAGATCGATATATTATTGGTTAAGTTGGTCTTAACCCCATCCACTTATATCTTATTGGTTAAGTTGGTCTTAACCATATCCGCTTATCCGATCATTATATTATTATTGGTTAAGTTTGTCTTAACTCTATCCACTTATCGGATTAATATATATATATATATATTATTGGTTAAGCTGGTCTTAACCCTTCCCACTTATCAAATTATTGGTTAAGTTGGTCTTAACCCTACCCACATATATATTATTGGTTAAGCTGGTCTTAACCCTATCCACTTATCAAATTATTAATTAAGCGGGTCATAACCCTACCCACTTATATATTACTGGTTAAGCTGGTCTTAACCCTAACCACTTACTATGTTTTACTTAGTTTATGATTAAGTACATCTTAGTTCACAGATACATTGGTTAAGAGAATAACTCCCTAAGTACCAACCCCGAAGACCGAAATCAACATCAGATTGTTACTCAGAGAATCACTCACTCAACCAAACTTCTGTTTGTCATTCATATTTGTCTTTAATCAGCATTAATTAATTATTAAGGCACCTAATCGTATTTCACATGCCACCCAAGGCACCCATTTAACCCCCCCATGTCCCACCACATGTTTATCTGGTTAAGTGTTACTTAATTTATTAGAACCGTAACCTTGTAAAGGCCTACCACATTAGACAGACATTTGCGGTTGCTGGGTTTGCCGGGCGGGTCCGGCCAGTCTTATACTGCAAACGAGCCTAACATCGTGTCTTTACAATTGTTACGCATTTAATTTGTGCCTTTGACCTCTCACATTAGACTGACATTTGTGGCTGCTGGATTTGCCGGGCAGGTCCGGGCAGTCTTACACCACAAAAGAGTCTAACCTCGTGTCTTAGGCGGTTTATTATTACACATCTTTATTTAACCCCAAATTGGATTAATATCCCTATTCAAATTTGTCAGTAAATTCCAAATTTATTTATGTCAATAATTGTCTCTTAAAATTATGTCCATAAATACCAATTATGCCAATTAATGTCTCAAATTAATTATATGCCTTTTTAGGGCCATTTTATGCCAATTCACAATTTTAGGTATATTCAATATTATCCCATCATCCCCACGCTATTCGTACGTTTTCATATGACATATTTTAGACTCGCAAATAGTCCAACTTATAAAAAGAAAAACAACATCACATAACACATAAAATAGATCTAAGGATCATGATATAAACTTGCATATGAATTTCATTCAAACTAGCATATGATAGGAAACTAGAATAGGTAATGGGCATAAACTTGCATAACTTATGTACTGCTATAGATCCAAACATAAAGGTGTGAACTTGCATATGGATCTAAACATAAAGGTGTGAACTTGCATATGGATATAAACATAAAGATGTAATCTTTCATATAGATCTAAACATAAAGATGTAAACTTGCATATAGATCTAACATGTAGATTAATGTCACATAAACTAGCATATGCATATACATGTTTCACAGATATTTTAACAACCCAAACTTGTATAAGATTCTTACATGTATATATGATCCAATCATCATAAACTTGCATAAGATATATGATTCAACTTGCATAATATATATGATTCAACTTGCATAAGATATATGATTCAACTTGCACAAAATTCACATAAGAACTAACATATAATCCAACACCACAAACATACATACAATTTACATCCCATGATTCAAAATCATATTCTCATAATCCCAATTATATCTTATCATAATTAAATTAATGAATTATTTTGTGAAAGCAATCATACTCATAATTAAAAAGAATAGTCTTGTCTTTCTGGGATCTGTATTCTGAAACTGAATTGCTCGCCTTTGATGTAGACTTAATTGTTATTAAGATTTAATTTGATTTTGATCCAAGCCTCTATCTTGCTTTAGGGTTGAAAGTGTATGGCGGCTACTCTAGGTTCTCCATTGATGGCATGGCGGGTTTTGTTATGAATTTGTGTGATTAGGGTTAGGGGTTTTAGGGTGTTTTTATAGAAGATTAGTTAATTAAGAGCCGTCAGATTAACCTAGAGTCAATCAAGACCATCCAGTCAAGATAGAATGACACCTCAGCCCTAATGACTCAGCACTGAGTCACAAAATCGTCATCTTTCAGATATGCCAGGGGGGAGGGGGGCCAGGTCGTCATTAAGGTCGACCCCCAGGTCGACCTGTATAGGGGGAGGTCAACACTAGGGTCGACCCCTAGGTCGACCTGGTCCCTGTTTTGAATTCAAATTTTGAATTCCTGAATCCTGAGATATTTTTAATTTAATTAATTTCTGAAACTTCGGAAGGCCATAACTTCTTCATACGAAGTCCAATTCACATAAACTCGGACTCTATCTCTAGCAGAATTCTGAGACGAACGCAATGGCGCAACCCGTTTCCCTTAATTCCGACATTTAAAATTAAGTATTCTTTAATTTGTTAACTTTAATATTTAAAATTACGGGGTGTTACATTCTCTCCTCCTTAAAGGATTTCGCCCCCGAAATCACCAAGTTAAGGAGAATGCATATCCTAGCATCCAATCATCCATCTACTCAACCATCAAACACAGGCATCCATTGTCCTTACAAGATTTCTAATGCTGTATGAACATATGCAAAGAGTGTGTGTATATCTTCCTTATCTAATGCAAAATCAGGTGGTCTACTGATTCAGTTGACCTCCTTAATGCGAATCATGATAGTGCCATGCGTCCATTATGTATGCGAAAGAATACTATCGATACATATTATTTCTACATGTGTGCACAACCATTCATCAAAATGCAGCATCCATATGATAACACAACCATTATACATCCATTAATTTAAATATGCACACACATTTATATGCAACATGAAGGTGATTGAGCCGATCTAGTGCCTAAGGTGTGTGTACATGCATCCACTAGCAACCACTTGCATCCATTTGCATCCATCAAACATAACATGTCTCAAACACATGTTTCAACCATAGGGTTCTTCCTAACTAAAGATCGAATATGTCATCATCAAAATAGTACTAAACGTTAGGAGAAGTATCAACAAAGCGGTAGAAAAAGGAGAAAATAAAACATACCCTCAAAAAGGAAAGGGTACAACGTACGGATCTTGTCTTCCGTCTCCCAAGTCACGTCTTTTTTATCATCTCCCTATTGCACTTTGACCAACTTGACCTCTTTGTTGCGTAGCCTTTATACCTCCGACCCAAGGATGCATGTAGGAGCTCATCTAATCGTGGCTTTTTACTCTACTTCCACTTCTCTAAGCATGTTCGGCTCCACTACTTCCGCGGTATCTTGTAACACTTCCGCAAATGCGACAAGTGAAACACGTCATGAACACCACTAGACTCGTTGCCTCTCCTAATGTCCCTCCAAAATCTAGGATACATAACCTCAAAGGATCTTCAAGGATTTTATTCACCCCTTTCTGTCTGTCCACCTGTCTGTGGATGATAAGCGATGCTCGTACTTGCCGCCTTTTGCATATCACATTTTCCTCTTGCATCGAAAACTGCTCCAAGCCCTGTCCCGCAAGCACCGATATATACAGTGAATGGCTTACTCCCGTCTGGCAAAACTAAAACTGGAGCTGTCGTCAAAGCCAACTTCAGACGTTGGAAAGCATCGTCACAGTCAACGTTTCAAGTGAAAGTCAAGTTTTTTTTCGTTAATCGAGTGAGAGGGGCTGATATCTTCGCGAAGTCCTTAATGAACTTCCTGTAGTAACCAGCCAGCCTTAAAAAGCTTCTTACTTCTGTTTAGGCCTGGCAATCGTGTCGTTTCGTGTACTTTCGTTTCGTGTACTTTCGTGTTTTCGTGTACTCAGATCTAAAACCGAAAACGACCCGAAATCATTACGTGTACCTGTTTACCCGATCCGAACACGAAACGAAATAATTCGTGTAAACACGAAACGACACGAAAAGTACACGAAATTAATTTTGTGTACTCTCGTGTACTTCCAGTTCGTGTACTTTCATGTACTTTTGTGTACTTTCGTGTACTTCCTGTTCGTGTACTTTCAGATACTTTCGTGTACTTTTGTGTACACGAAAAGTACACGAAATTAATATATTATATGATATATAAAAAATAAAAATTATGTATAAAATATTTCGTGTACTTTCGTGTATTGAAAGTGAAAACCCATATCCGACACGAAAAATATCGTGTAATTTCGTGTTCGTGTACTTTCGTGTTTCGTATACCAAAAATCAAAAACCATAACCGTTTATTTCGTGTCGTTTCGTTTCGTGTTAGCGTGTCACGTGTCAAATTGCCAGGCCTACTTCTATTGCGTTCTTAGGAGTTTTCCAATCTTGGATTGCAACTACCTTAGCGGCATCCACAGCTATCCCTTCCTTAGTGACTACGTGCCCTAAGAACCTCACTTCTTTTCTACGAAAATGGCACATGGAGAACTTAGCTTTAAGTTGATGAGCTCGTAGGGTCTCTAAGACTTCCCTAAGATGTAGGGCATGCTCTTCTTCATTTTTAGAGAGAACCAGAATATCATCTACAAAGACTACCACAAACTTGTTCAGAAACTCCCTAATCACCCTACCCATTAAGTCAACAAAGTATGCGGGTGCATTCGTCAAACCAAAAGAGATGACGAGCCACTCGAAGAAACCGTTAGGAGTTCTAAATGCAGTTTTATTGATGCTATCTTCAGCCATCCTTAGATGATGAAACCCTGTAGCTAAATCCAGTTGCGAGAAAACTTAAGCACCCACCAACTGATCGAATAAATTGTCTATCCTCGATAACGGGTGTCTGTTCTTCTTTGTTAGCTTATTCAGCTCTCTATAGTCCACGCACCATCCAAGTGAACCATCATCTTTTGTAGCAAAAACGACTGGAGCACCCCATTCTGAAATACTTCTTCTTATGACCCCCTTCTCAAGCAACTCTTTCACTTGCTTACTGAGTTCTCTTCTCTCTCTCTCTCGGAGCCATGTGGCGCACTGGTAATGCAACTGGATTTGCATTATCTACTAAGTATATTCGAAAGTCTATCTCATGCCTCGGGGGTAAACCTCGAACCTCATCAAAGACATCACTATATTCACGGGCCACACGAATAGATTCCAAATCATCATTGGATGCGTCAAGGGTTTCTAGGTAGCTAAGCATTACTGCACCTCTAGGGTCACAAGAAATATCCAGGGTCTTTCCCCAACGAGTCAACAATCTAACTACCCTTCTTTCACCATCTAGGATGGCCCCGTATCTAGTTAGCCAATCCATACCTAGAATCAAGTCGTAGCACATGAAGCCAAGAACGAAGGCGTTGCATTCAAACCCAACGCCCAAGATAGACACTCTCAAATCCTGACAAATCATAGAAAGATGAGCCGAACCACCAATAAGATTTGAGACTACTATGGGATCCGTAACTAGACTAGTATTTAGGTGCAGTGTTTCAACTAACGAAGCAGACATAAACGAATGTGAAGCGCCAGAATTCAAATAAAGTTCGAATAGGATGATCAAAAAGAAAAAAAAACAAACTTCCAACCAAGATATTTCTACCTCTATCAGGTATGCCAGCCGTGAGGGAACGCGTCTGCCCTCCAGAAGATCCCATACTTTGTCCTTTTGCCCTTTGCTTCTTTGGACGATCCTAATAAGATGTCCTATTTCTCCGTAACGATAACAACTAGTCTTCTCTTTCTTTCTAACGTCTTTATTTAAGTAGTCAAGTATTTCACAAGTGTTGTCCTTCCTTTTCTCTTGGCCCCTTGTTATCCTTATCGACTTTCTTTGGATCTACTTTATCGTGTGTCCTTTCCATGTCCCTCCTACACATTCTCTGTTCGTGACCTCCTACCAAATGAGGCTTCGTTCTTCATTAACCAAGCAGCTAATTGAACCTTCCTCCCACCGTCTACCTTAAAGGTACTGACAAGTCCTCCACTTCTTTCTAGCTTTGATAGACGTCCCAGTCCCATGAAGTAGTTTTCCGCCCATCGTACGAAATTTCTTACACATCTTAGAAAAAACGTCTATACGTGGAGGAAGAAATTCAAAAAAAAGGAAAGAGGAAAAGATTCAAAACGGAGAATCGAAGGAAAGATACATGGCTCTTGGGGGTTATGTTTTTCAAAACAAACTTTTCACTTGAAAATACTTTCCTTAAAACATACTTTTGAAAGTATTTCTTAAAAAAAATGCTTTTTGAAATTTTTTTTTTCAAAATTCATATCTGGTCTGGTAACCTTCAGCTCTGATACCACGTGTAACACCCCACGTCCATTAATGTCACTCACAAAGGGAATGCATTAACTTCCATGGAGCGTATTTAGTGTATAAAATAGAATATAACAAGACAGATATAAATAATGGTACTTGAAAATTTTAAAACAACCTTTATTGCAGTGGAGAAATAGTTTGATTACAACAACTTCATAAACCAAGTACACTTAATATCCATTTTGATAAATTGTTTCAGAGTACATAAAATAAAAAGCATAAACCCCAACACATGTAGCCATAAAAGAGATGAGCTGAACTTTACTTTCAACAATCCAAGCACTTCCAAAAGAGAGAGAAAGAGATCCAAGATCAAGCTCCACTAGTACGAGTCCCACCCTGAGAACCTGTGGGGGGGAACGGAAGAAAAGAAGTGAAAACAAGGGGGTCAGACATAAAGTCTGGCGAGTATAATAACTTTAACAATATAATTATTAAAGTAACTAGGATAAGGCATAAACTTGGTAAGATAAGATATGACCATGAAACAAGTGGGCATGACAAAGCAATTAAGAGGAATATTCTAGCGTTAATCTCGTTCCTAATAACTATAGGATAATTACTGTACTGCACCAATGCTAATTTCACCGCACCATTACTAGTCACCCTAAAAGTTGATCCCGCCCACCGAACAAAATAATATTAATGGAAGGTTCGTGTACTCCTAGCTATCTTCATAGGTGTCGTCTGCCCCTATCTCCGCTAGTCGTACCCCCTATCCTCCCCTATTCTAATTACAATGTTTGTTCATAATATGGTAGTTATACTCCTAGATGTCTTCATAGGTGTCGTCTGCTCCTATCTCCGCTAGTCGTACCCATTACCTTCCCCATTCGATCGGCTCCCTAACTCGTAGATACCCGTGCTGGTCCCACAGTGGGGTGTATCACTCCCTAAAGTAGCAACCTGATACCACTAAAGATGTACGACTTATATCTACATGATGCAACAACGTCTTACCTACCAGCCCGGGCGCACGCACGCATATGACCCCGTTTGACTTGCGTTGCCACCGCTAACCCGTTTTGATCTCTTACAATCAAACCCAGTAAGCGTGTCCCATCCTCGACTTGGGTCGAGCTCACAAAGATACTAAATTGGTTACTGGTTTGAAAAGGGTCCCCACACAAGCTTTCCACCTATGCTTGGTCCCCACTTAGATTCCCCACTTAATCCCTTCTTATTCATGTCTTCTTACATGTTTTCAACTTGGTTAAGTGTTTATAATTATATCCCACATGTCCCCCATGTTATCCACTTAACAAATCAACATGTGTTATTGGTTAAGCTTGTCTTAACCCTACCCGCTTATCAGATCGATATATTATTGGTTAAGCTGGTCTTAACCCCGTCCACTTATATCTTATTGTTAAGTTGGTCTTAACCCTATCCGCTTATCTGATCAATATATTATTATTGGTTAAGTTTGTCTTAACCCTATCCACTTATCAGATTAATTAATATATATATATATATATATATATATATTTTATTGGTTAAGCTGGTCTTAACCCTTCCCACTTATCAAATTATTGGTTAATCTGGTCTTAACCCTACCCACTTATATATTATTGGTTAAGTTGGTCTTAACCCTATCCACTTATCACATTATTGGTTAAGCTGGTCATAACCCTACACACTTATATATTATTGGTTAAGCTGGTCTTAACCCTATCCACTTACCATGTTTTACTTAGTTTATGATAAAGTACATCTTAGTTCACAGATACATTGGTTAAGAGAATAACTCCCTAAGTACCAACCCCGAAGACCGAAATCAACATCAGATTGTTACTCAGAGAATCACTCACTCAACCAAACTTATGTTTGTCACTCATATTTGTCTTTAATCAGCATTAATTAATTATTAAGGCACCTAATCGTATTTCACATGCCACCCAAGGCACCCACTTAACCCCCCAATGTCCCACCACATGTTTATCTGGTTAAGTGTTACTTAATTTATTAGAACCGTAACCTTGTAAAGGCCTACCACATTAGACAGACATTTGCGGTTGCCGGGTTTGCCAGGCGGGTCCGGCCAGTCTTATACTGCAAACGAGCCTAACATCGTGTCTTTACAATTGTTACGCATTTAATTTGTGCCTTTGACCTCTCACATTAAACTGACATTTGTGGATGCTGGATTTGCCGGGCAGGTCCGGGCAGTCTTACACCACAAAAGAGTCTAACCTCGTGTCTTAGGCGGTTTATTATTACACATCTTTATTTAACCCCAAATTGGATTAATATCCCTATTCAAATTTGTCAGTAAATTCCAAATTTATTTATGTCCATAATTGTCTCTTAAAATTATGTCCATAAATACCAATTATGCCAATTAATGTCTCAAATTAATTATATGCCTTTTTAGGGCCATTTTATGCCAATTCACAATTTTATGTATATTCAATATTATCCCATCATCACCACATTATTCGTACGATTTCATATGACATATGTTAGACTCGCAAATAGTCTAACTTATAAAAAGAAAAACAACATCACATAACACATAAAATAGATCTAAGGATCATGACATAAACTTGTATATGAATTTCATTCAAACTAGCATATGATAGGAAACTAGCATAGGTAATGGGCATAAACTTGCATAACTTATGTACTGCTATAGATCCAAACATAAAGGTGTGAACTTGCATATGGATCTAAACATAAAGGTGTGAACTTGCATATGGATCTAAACATAAAGATGTAATCTTTCATATAGATCTAAACATAAAGATGTAAACTTGCATATAGATCTAAACATGTAGATTAATGTCACATAAACTAGCATATGCATATACATGTTTCACAGATATTTCAACAACCCAAACTTGCATAAGATTCATACATGTATATATGATCCAATCATCACAAACTTGCATAAGATATATGATTCAACTTGCATAAGATATATGATTCAACTTGCATAAAATTCACATAAGAACTAACATATGATCCAACACCACAAACATACATACAATTTACATCACATGATTCAAAATCATATTCTCATAATCCCAATTATATCTTATCATAATTAAATTAATGAATTATTTTGTGAAAGCTATCATACTCACAATTAAAAAGAATAGTCTTGTCTTTCTGGGATCTGTATTCTGAAACTGAATTGCTCTCCTTTGATGTAGACTTAGTTGTTATTAAGATTTGATTTGATTTTGATTCAAGCCTCTATCTTGCTTTAGGGTTGAAAGTGTATGGCGGCTACTCTAGGTTCTCTATTGACGGCATAGTGGCTCTTGTTATGAATTTGTGTGATTAGGGTTAGGGGTTTTAGGGTGTTTTTATAGAAGATTAGTTAATTAAGAGCCGTGATATTAACCTAGAATCAGTCAAGACCATCCAGTCAAGATAGAATCACACCTTAACCCTAATGACTCAACACTGAGTCACAAAATCGTCATCTTTCATATCTGCCCGGGAGGGGGGGCAGGTCGACACTAAGGTCGACCCCCAGGTCGACCCTAAGGTCGACCTGTATAGGGGGAGGTCGACACTAGGGTCGACCCCTAGGTCGACCTGGTCCCTGTTTTGAATTCAAATTTTGAGTTCCTGAATCCTGAGCTGTTTTTAATTAAATTAATTTCTCAAACTTCGGAAGGCCAAAACTTCTTCATACGAAGTCCAATTCACACAAACTCAGACTCTATCTCAAGCAGAATTCCGAGACGAACGCAATGGCGCAACAGTTTCCCTTAATTCCCACATTTGAAATTAAGTATTCATTAATTTGTTAACTTTAATATTTAAAATTACGGGGTGTTACATCTATCTCGTGCCTTGGGGGTAAACCCCGAACTTAATCAAAGACGTCATCAAATTCACGGACCATACGAACAGATTTCAAATCATTGATAAATGCGTTAAGAGATTCTATGTAGCTAAGCATCACTGAAGCCCTAGGTCATAGGAAATATCAAGGGTCTCACCACAACAAGTCAACAGTCTAACTATCCTCTTTTCACAGTCTAGGATGGCACCATGCCTGGCTAGCCCATCCATTCCTAGGATCAAGCTATAGCCCGAGAAACCAAGAACGAAGGCATTGCATTCAAGCCCAACGCCCAACATAGACACTCTCAAATCCCGACAAACCATAGATAAGTGAGCCGAACCACCAATAGGATTTGAAACTACAATGGGAACCATAACTAGACTAGTATTTAGGTGCAGATTTTCAACTATCGAAGCAGATACAAACAAGTGCGAAGCGCAAAAGCCGAAAAGAGTTCTAGGAAAAAAAGAAATAGAATCTTCAACCGAAACTTCCTATCTCTTTCCGATATACTGAGCACGAGAACACAACTTGCCCTTCCGAAGATCCTGTACTTTGTCCTTACCCTTGCCTCTTTGGACAATCCTGATAAGATGTCATGTCTCTCCGTAATGATAATAACTAGTCTTCTTCTTCTTTCTAACATCTTTCTTTAAGTGGCCAGGTATTTCACAATTGTGGTACTTCCTTTTTTCTTGGCCCTTGTTATCCTTACCGCCTTTCTTTATATCCACTTTCTTATCCTGTGTCCTATCCATGTCTCCCCTGCACGTTTTCCATTCGTGACCTCCCACCAAAATGAAGCTTCATCCTTCATTAACCAAGCAGTTGGTTGAACCTTCCTCCCATCGTCTATCTCAAAGGTACCAACAAGTCCTCCACTTCATTGAGCCAATTTCTAGCCTCGACAAACATCTCAGTCCCATGAAGCAGTTTTCCGCACGGAAGTCCTTACACATCTTAGAAAAAGCATCTATACGCGGAGGAGGAGATTCAAAAAGGGAAAGAGGAAGGAACCCGAAACAAAGTATCGGAAGAAAGATATATGGCTTTTGGGGATTATGTTTTTCAAAATAAACTTTCCTTTTGAAAATACTTCCTCTTATCGCAGGATCTATTATTTCTTCCACCCTTCTTATATTCCAATCCCTTGTTTGTAATTCTTCCACTTTGGCCTCTTTCTTTTCACCATTCTCCTTCTACGTGGATTAAGTCATACCAACAAGCTTCTTATTTTTGGGCTTGTGCTCCCTAGCCCAAAACTCCCTTACTCTCATCCTTTCCATCCTTGTGTAGCTTGTTGACATGTTTCTCGAAACTACCTCCATTGCATGGCAACCTACAAAGATTGAAAGAAGATTAGTCGCAGATGAAGCTATTGCGGCTCCAGATGAAGGTTGGGCACTACTTCGCCCCCGACATGTCGTATGCCTACGAGACTATGGCGGGAAGAAAGGAAGAAGATATTCAAATAGAGAACTGAAAGATAGTGCATATGGCTTTGGGGAATATGCCTTTCAAAAACAATACTTTTCTCTTGAAAAACGCTTCTTTAAAACATGCTTTTGTAAATATTTCTTTATAAAAATACTTTTGAAAACGGTTTTCAAAATCCTTTTTATCTATATTCTGGTAACCTTCATCTCTGATACCATGTGTAACACCCCACCTCCGTTAAGGTCACTCACAAAGGGAATGCATTAACTTTGGTGGAGCATCATAAGTGTATATAACAGATAAATTACAAAACAAACAAAATTTATACAGCTGAAAATAAATTAAACTTTACTTTTATTGATAAAACAACAACTTGGTAAAACAGCTTGTGCAAAGATTGTTTTCCAACACCAATACCCGTTACAACAAAGCATCTGTCTTGTTTAACAAAATAAAGAAGCATAGAGTGACAATGATATTCCCCAATAAAGCATGAGCCAGTCATAGCGGTGGAAAAGAGAGTCCAAAGATTTACGTCAAAGAATCTTCAAGATTGGAGAGAAAAACGGTTTAAATTAAGCTGAGCTATTCCCTCCCTGACCACTGGGGGGAAATGGAAGAAAAGAGTCGAAACAGACTAGGTCAGACATAAGTCTGGTAAGTCCAGTGACTATTCAGCATGTAAACAGGTAAAAAGCATCATGATATGAATAAACTAGATACAAGACATAACCATGATAATAAGTATAGCACGACAACAAATGATGAGCGCTAGATATGACAAGGTACACAAGATAAATAGAATATGATAGTTGCGCTTCTAATTATTAGGACATTTCCTACACCGCACCGTTCCATATGACAAGACAAGAGACGCTGAATGCGCTTCGGTTCTTTCTCTGATTTCCTATTTTCTCTACACCACTCAACTAGTATCCTAACTAGTGTCTTTTATAGAGTGACTCGTATTCCCTACTAGTATCCTATGGAAAAATAAGGTGATCCCAACCCAGTAATTGTGGTAGCCTTCAAGTGTACATCTAGCATGAGGATCTGACCTCAATCAGCCTAATTCTCATGGATATGTTAGATGTACCCTTACTACCCTATCGATCGGCTCCCTAACTCGTATGTATTCATTACTTGTGTCATTCGGCCCCGCTTGTATGTAGATACCTGTGCTGGTCCCACCATGGGGTGTATCAATTCCTGAGGTGGCAACACGACACAAATTCAAGATGCACAGTGTATACTACTAATGCCCAGTGCCTGCTTTTCCCGCTTCGGAGCACGTGCATGCCCGTACTCCGTCAAGACCTACACTGCTGCACCACCCACCGCTATTTTGATCGCTTATAATCAGCCCAGTAATCCTGCCCCACCCTGCCTAGTTCAGGGTACCATGATACATCTATGTGGGTTACTGCTGAAATGGGTCCCCGTTACTAGGGTTTCCTACTGGTTAAGTTTGTGGGCCTCTATATACAAATAGTAACCACCTACATGAGATGTACTTAACCCTCCCACTGATTCAAACATGTTTATTTAACGTTTAAGTCTATGGGTCTATATATACTAATATTACCCACCTACCCAAGGCTTACTTAACCCACCCATTTATCAAGTCAATATGTATTATTGGTTAAGCTTGCCTTAACCCTATCCACTTAGTTCATGTAATATTGGTTAAGTGTTGTCGATTCATGTTAACTTAACCCACCCACACATCATGTTGTATTGGTTAAGTGTTTCCCATTAACTTAACCCCACTCATTCATCATGTTATATTGGTTAAGTGTTTTTTATTAACTTAACCCTTCTCATTCATCATGCTATATTGGTTAAGTGTTTCTCATTAACTTAACCCTACTCTCTTGTCTAATTAACATGTTATAATAGTTAAGTGTTCTAAATTTACTTAACCCTACCTTATTGTCTAATTAACATGTTATAACGGTTAAGTGTTCTAAATTTACTTAACTCCACCTTCTTGTTTAATTAACATGTTATATTGGTTAAGTGTTGCCTTAATTAACTTAGCCCTGCCATTCTTAGCCTGTCTGTTCCTTAGCTTTAATTCATTCATTAATGCACCAACCTATCACATTAGATCTATATTGTTGCGGTCGCTGGATGTGCCGGGCGGTTCCGGGCAGTCTTACACCGCAACTCAATCTAACATCGGGTTTTTGGGCTTAATGCGCTAACCTCTCACATTAGATCTATATTATTACGGTTGCTGGATGTGTCGGGCGGTTCCGGGCAGTCTTACACTGTAACTCAATCTAACCTTGGGTTAGGCGTATTCATCTTTTAATTAATTTACATATTTAAAATTTATGTTCATATGTAAATTATCCACAAGTGTTGTCAATTCAAGACATGCCCCATTTACTCCAGAAATTATGTTCATAATTCTTGGTATACAAATTCTACTATTTCATACTACTAATAATTTTCATGATTTTGAGCCATTCTATGCCAATAGCATATAGTTTAATATTTTTTCCCCAAACGTCTCCCCCATTATTCGTTCGCATAATTCGCATAGAACGCTAGGCTTGCAAATTAGCCTAACTTATAAACAAAAGGGAAAGAAAGGGACATATAACATTCCAACAGGCATAAAACAACATAGATCAATATGTGTAATATAAATTTGACGTAGAGCGACATAAACTTAATTGAGCATATAGGCGTGATCTTGCATTTAAATTAGATCCAATTAACATGCGAACTAGCATAAGTTTAATTGTAAAAACATGAACTTATATAGACCTTAAACATGGGTACTTGCTTGGATCTAACATATAACATGTATGAACATAATTTAGCATGTAATTTAATATACATAAAAGAATCACAAATTTAATACAGTATGATAGGTTCAATTTTATTAGTCTTAATAGTCTCATAGGCATAGGATGTATAACATGATAGGTTTCATCAAATAAGTCACAACAGTCCAATAGCATGATAGGTTTTTCTATGTCAGTCACAACAGTCCAACAAGCATGATAGTTTTTTCTATGTCAGTCACAATAGTCCAATAGGCATGGTAGGTTTTTCTATGTCAGTCACAACAGTCCAATAGGCATAAGCAATTCAGAATTGACAAAAGGATAGGCACGAATAGAAGTAGGCATAGTTCTTGGTCTAGTTATTACAGTCATGATTTCTTATTAGGTGTTTAAATCGGAACAATAACTGAACTTACAGAAAAAGGATGGATCTTGATTTCTGGGATCTGATTTCTGAATTTGAAAAGCTATCCTTTGATGTAGACGTTTGATTTGATGTTCTTCTTAATCGATTACTAGTTTGGATTTGATTTTCTAGTTTGGAGAGGATGAAGGAGGCTAGGCTAGCTTGTAGACGAATAGCATGACGGCACCATATTCTTAGGGTTTTGAGGTTAGGGTCTAGGTTTAGCTACGAATATATAGATGTCTAGGATTAATTCTAGCCTTAAGATTAGTCTAGGAGAAATCAGAGCCATCAAACCAAAGAGATGTGTCATCCAGCCAACCATAGCATGACACATAAGCCCTAATACCTCAGAAATTAGTCATTGGCTAATCAGAGAAGGCCACATTAAAAAAAAACAATCCTTGACCAACAAAAATGCGCCACATGCGCCACATGATGCGTACACGTCATATATATATATATATATATATATATGTATGTATCTGTGTGTGTGTATTTTCTATTTTCCCAATTAACCATTTTCACACTAAACCACTTTTTGAACTGCGTTCACACTAAGCCACTTTTCAGCCATTCCCCTAAAACAAAAAATATGGCGCTGGCGGGGATCAAACTCTGTACCTCTTGTATGCAAGTCACATGTTCTAACCAAATGAGCTACTAAGTCTTTTACTTACAAACCTTAGAATAATGCTAAACATTATTCTTTTCTCTTTCCTCTTTTTCATGTTTTGCTGCAATATTTAATTTAAAGATATTTTCTTCATTTTAAATCGGTTTTCTACAAACCATAGGTCTAAATCGACTAGAAAATCGCCACGAACGCAATGATGCTAATTTCGTGACCAAATTCCCGAAGCTCTTCAAATTTTTCTTTTTAAATTGTTCGCATTTGTTTCTTCGCATTTCATGTATTGCACTTAATTAGCTTATTACATGAAATATTTATTGTCATTATTTAATTTTTCTCTTAAGTATATCTATGTACATATTTCCACATTTTTAATTTCATTAAAAATACGGGGTGTTATAGTTGTGCTAAGAGATTCTCGCTTAGCTCTCTCTCTTATGTAAAAAAAATGTGTATATATATATATATAACGATAATCTAAGGGTATCTAACATTGCTAGTACGTCTCGCGTCGGTGTGCAAACCCGCTAAGCTCTTTCCGACACCCTGTTGACAATGTCGGCGTCAAAATATCCTGATCTCATTTTATGAGTTGAACACCTAAGGATTACCGACATCTTGTTGACAAAGTCAGCATCGGTTTGCACAATCCGCCAAACTCTGTCCCAAACTCTTATGGGTGGAGTGTTTGTAAATAATAATAATGTGAATATTTTGTAATAAAGAGAGAGTAAGCACTTGAAATCCAAGCACACTCTTCTCTTATTAGACCTAACTTGTTAACAAAAAGGAAGTTGAGATGCCGTTTTACGATTGTTGATATCGATTATAGAATTCATTCATATTTGCACTATGTTTCTACCAAAACAAATGGCCAAGCTGGAGTAGTTAGTGATGATAACATGACTTTTGTTTGAAGTTTTGATTAGTAACGGACTCAAATTTCATAGTGACGACCCAAATTTGTGTTAACTCATTCGTGTAATATTTAAAAGTAAATTATTCATTTGTAAATATTCCTTTAAAAAGCTTGCATTCGTCTTGTAAATATTTTCTAATCTTGCATTTTGTAAATATTTTTGCATTTAACATTTGTATTTTGTGGGTAGTATCATTTGAAAACCCTCACGAGACAACACTCGTCCTATTGGGGACACCCAGAGGTTTAACGGCTTGTTGCATATGCTCAATGCAATCGTGCTCCCTATGAAAATGGATTTATCTTAGTTTTTTTCTTTATTCGAGGACGGATAAAAAGATAAGTGTGGGGGTATTTGATGTGCATGTAAAAATGCACATTTATATTCACATATTTTATTATTGTTTAATTAAATAAATGAACATTTTTGGGTATTTTATACGATCAAACCATATTTTAAATATTTTCAAGGTAATCACTCATTTTGGGGAAAAATGGTCACTTGTGCATGTTTTAATTTGTGATTGCATTTACTTGTTCTTTGTATTTTTCTTTTATAGGAATATTGGAGCATAATTAATGCATACACATGAAGATTTGGAGCACAAATGCTTGCATACAAAGGAATGAAGGAAATAATTCTCATACATGATCATGGAGGACCCCACCTCTCAAATTACCCTCTTTTTCTTAAGCCTCTTAATAAAGACTAATTGAATAAGACAAAAGGTCTCATGCGTTGTTAATGGCTTAAGAGAGGATTAAAAGCTTCATGAAGTGGGCATTTGGGGTTCTCCCATTATAAGTGATTAGGATTTTAGGGTTAGAAACATATATATATATATATATATATATATATATATATATATATATATATACCCCTTTATGTGATGTAAATACTATCTCTCATCTCTTATCTCTTCTCTTTTTATCCCCTTCTTTAGTTTAGTTGAGAGGAGCATAAGCTCTATTGTATTTCCATGGCTGCTTAGCCATTTTATGTAATTTCTTTGCAATTTAATTTCTATGCTCTTTACTTTCATGTTCATAGCTTAGATTAACATTCATGTTCATAGCTTAGATTTACTTTATGTTCTTAGTTTCGTTCTCTTCTTAATTTACTTAGTTTTTCTTTCATTTTGCTTTATTTTCTAATGTTGAAACTTACATGTGTTGATATGATAACACATATGAGTGGCTAATCCCTTGATTTAGGGGTAATGATGCTCTCTAACTTTATGTAAGTTCAACATTTGTATGATTTGTGATCTCTAATATGTGCTTCATGTTAGTGAATGCCGATGTAAGTTTATACAAATGGTTTTGATAGTCTATTTTTGTTGACAACAAAATAGGCTATGCTTAGTCAATGTAAACACAAATTACATTCATATGTGCTAAGTGGATATTGATTTTAGTTAATAATTCATAGGCCATACTTAGAATAGTTTTTCTTTAGTTCAATTTTCATGAGAATCATAAGTGGTTTAAATATTGCATTTATATCACTTAATGGAGATCATAAATTGTATTTTTGATAACTTACATGAATGTGAGAGTTGATTTTCCTCTAAATTGTTTTCATTTCATATTTAGCTCTCAACTTAGTTCTAGTGTTAATTAGTTTTTATTAGTTAAATTAATCTAAATTTTGGTTTATTTGATTGAATAAGATTAGAATAAATTTTTGCGGATCGACTCGTATTCGCCACGTACTAACAATTGTACGTCGTGCGCTTGCGGTTTATTACACTTCATGATAGTGTTCTAATTCATAGAATATTCGTAGTCGAACAGTATCCTTCGGTCCTTTATCTAAATTTCTTCCTTTTCCCTTTTTCAGCATATCTAGGGAACAAAACATTCCTAATATCCCAGAGGGCATCACAATACCCAGATGGTTCTGTAGGTATTTGGAGGCCACGGCGCCGGCCGAAGGACAAAGAGACGTTCCTCCCCAAGCTGCACCAGTCATTCCTCCTTCCCCTCCAAAAGCATATAACTTCGCCAAGATCTGTAAGGACTTTCGTGCTATAGGAGGGAAGCCATTCCATGGGAACGAGACATTCGTAGAAGCTCGGAATTGGCTTAAGGAGACTGAGGACTTATTTGTAATCTTTGAAGTGGAGGACTGAAGAATGATTCAGTCAGCTGCTTGGCTATTGAAGGACGAAGCCTCCTTTTGGTGGGAAGTCACCCAAGCTGGACGTCTACTGGAAACTTGGGAAGATTTTAGATAGAGGTTCAAAATGAAATTTCTTTCCTAAGCTGAAAGAAGCATGCAGATGGAGAGATTCTTAGCACTTAAACAGGGAAACTTAACGGTGAAAAAATATATGAACTAATTCAACCAGCTAGCAAGGTTCGGGTTAGAGTTTGGTGGATATGCCGCACAAAAATGCTTTGCGGTTCGCTAAAGGGATGAATGAGCCTCTGTATGGTTTAGCTATGTCCCATATTCCAATGGGGGCCACCTTTGAAAAGCTTGTCGATATGGTCCTAATGCATGAAGAGGACAAGGGAGAAAAGAAGGAAACAAAAGCTGAGGGGACATCGCAGAATACGAAGGTGTGTACCAAGAAGGGACAACTGCAACAGCAGCAATAACAACAACAACAACAACAGAAGAAAGGAGGGAAAACTGATAAAGGCAAGGATAAGAGAAAATGTCAGCATTGTGGGAAGGAAGCTCATCTGGTTAAAGACTGTAAGCGAAGGAAGAATTCTTTCTTCCACTGTGGAGAGGCCAGAAACTTTGCTAAATAGTGCCCTAAGAAACGGGGATCACAGGGACAAGGTCAAAGGGTAGAAAATTCTAGAGGGCGGGTGCATGCTCTCACGACCAGTGCTCCTGATAGAGGTAGAAAAATTTATGTGGAAGGTTTAATTTCTCTGTCAAACAATCCTGTTAGAACAGTTTTTGATTCTGTTGCCTCACATTCATTTATATCAAGTTTTGTAGTTGAATCTCTACACTTAATTACTGGTACGGCAATTGATCCCGTAGTTGTTTGAAACCCCATTGGTGGTTCGGCTCATTTATCGATGATTTGTCGGGGTTTGAAAATATCTGTGTTAGGCGTCGAGTTTGAATGTGACGCGTACGTGCTCGAGTTTATGGGCTACAGGTTGATTCTAGGAATGGATTGGCTTACCACTTATGGTGCCATTCTGGATTGTGAGAAGAGGGTTGTTAGGCTTCTGACTTGTCATGGGAGAACCTTCGAGATTTCGTGTGACCCACAAGGGTCGGTTGTGCTTAGTTTCCTAGAGTCTCTTGATGCATCTATCGACGATCTGCAATCTATTCCAGTAGTCCGAAACTTTTCCGATGTTTTTGATGAGGTTCGGGGTTTAGCTCCAAGGCGCGAGATCGACTTTCTCGTATATCTGGTGGACAATGCAAAGCCAGTTGCACTACCAGTGCGCCACATGGCACCAAGGGAAAGGAGGGAGCTGAGTAAGCACGTAGGGGAGCTACTTGAGAAAGGGTTTATCAGACGAAGCATATCTGAATGGGGTACTCTAGTAGTATTCGCAACTAAGGTGGATGGTTCACTTCGTTTGTGTGTTGATTATACGGTGCTGAATAAGCTCATTAAGAAGAATAGGCACTCGCTTCTGAGGATTGATGATTTATTTGATCAGCTTGTTGGTGTCTCGGTATTTTCCTACTTAGAGTTGGCCACGGGGTTCCATCAGTTGAGGGTGGCTGAGGATAGCATAGATAACACTGCCTCTAGGACTCCGGACGGTTTCTTTGAATGGCTAGTTATGCCTTTTGGGCTGACGAATGCACCCACCTATTTTGTTGATTTGATGAGTAGGGTGTTTCGGGAGTTCCTAAACAAATTTGTCGTAGTCTTTGTTGATGATATTTTGATCTTCTCCAAGAGCGAAGAAGAGCATGCCCAACATTTGAGAAAAGTTTTGAAAACTCTCCGCGACCATCGACTTAAAGCAAAATTCTCCAAATGCAATTTTTGGAGAAAAGAGGTGAGATTCTTAGGGCATGTGGTCTCCAAAGAAGGGATAGCTATGGATCCAACGAAGGTGGTTGCACTGCAAGATTGGCATGTTCCTAAAAATGCAACCGAGGTGAGAAGCTTTCTTGGGTTGGCAGGTTAATATAGGAAGTTCATTAAGGACTTCACAAAGATATCAGCCCCACGCACTAGGATAACGAAGAAGAATTTGGCATTCTCATGGGGTATAGACTGTGACATTGCTTTCCAACAACTGAAGAGGGCTCTGACAACAGCCCCAGTCTTGACCTTACCTGATGGGAATAAAGTATTTACCATTTACAGTGATGCATGCGGTACAGGGCTTGGTGCGGTCCTAATGCACAAAGGGAAAGTAGTGTGTTATGGGGGTAGACAGCCGATAGTTCATGAAAAGAACTACCCTACCCATGATCTTGAGCTAGCTGCCATAGTGTTTGCATTAAAGACATGGCGCCATTATTTACTTGGAGAGAAGTTTGAGTTATACACTGGTCATAAATCTCTCAAGTATCTGTTCTCGTAGAAGGATCTCAATTGAAAGCAACAGCGGTGGATGGAGTTTCTAGCTTCTTATGATTTTGAGATTTCTTATACCCCTGGCAACGGTAATGTCGTGGTACATGCACTAAGTAGGCAGAGGGTGGCTCTGAGTCCTCTGTTTGTGGAAAGAAAGAACTTGGAGTTCATATCAGCTTTCGATTTTCGACCCTCTATCGAGATTTTGCCTGATTTGTTTGCATCTTTGGAGATACAACCAACTCTTATGGACCAAATAGGAGCTTCGCAACAAGGTGACCCACAGATTCTAGACATCATGGATAAGATCAGAAGAGGGGAGACTTCTAGTCACCTCAGCAGATATGCCATAGATGAAAAGGGGTGGTTGCGATGAGATGGAAGGCTTTGTGTTCCTCAAACTGCAAGCTTGATAAAGGCAATCCTAGAAGAAGCCCACCATTCTAAGATGACCATTCATCCAGGCGGCGATAAGATGTATAGGGACATGAAGAGGGTTTTCTTTTGGGCTGGGATAAAGAAAAATATGGCCGAATTTGTTTCTCAATGTTTAGTTTGCCAGCAAGTCAAAGCTGAGCAAAAGAAGCCTGGTGGTTTACTTCATCATTTGAAGGTTCCTCAGTGGAAATGGGAGAGCGTCTTTATGGATTTTATAGATGGTTTGCCTAGATCGAAGAAAGGCAACACCAGTATCTAGGTTGTGGGAGCGCTCACTTTATTTCAGTTAAGAGTAAGAGGACGGCATCATGGTTAGCAGTAATTTATGTCCGAGAGATAGTTCATCTTCATGGAGTTCCTTCCAGCATCGTGAGCAATCGTGACCCCATCTTTACCAGTGAATTTCGGAGGAGCTTGCAAGAAGCATTACGTACACAATTGCGTTTGAGCACCGCTTATCATCCTCAGACCGTTGGGCAAGTGGAGAGGGTGACTAGAATCTTAGAAGATCTTTTAAGGCTGTGTATCCTAGACTTCGGAGGGACTTCAGAAGTGTTAACCGGCCTTTTGGTCTGGTCACCAAAAGTACTCAAGACATGCTCGACTCAACTCATTGCGTGATGCCAGGGCCAAGGGAGAAACTCAGGAAGTGCAGAAGCAAAGACCGAAGAGAGATCTCGCCAACAAGGACCTCGCACCTTCACCTTCACAACACCGCGCCGACGGAGCCAACCAGCCTCGATAACGCCTCTTGTCAAAATCCGCTTCGCATCCATCCGGGTACGAAATTTCGTTCCTACCAGGTGCGAAATTTCGCACCTCGCCCAGATGGAATTTTCGAGGCCCGACAGCTGGAGGTGCGAATTTCTGGAAGATGGTCCCCATTTCTACCTACTCCTACCTAACCCCTACCTAACCACTTCCTATAAATACCCCATGGCCTCACACTTCAAAAGGGTGGGACTCTTGAGCTTGGAGACCTCCATAAAGCTTCATTAATGGCATCTCCTCTTTGAGGAAGAAGAAGGATAAAATTGTCTTTTTCCTTATTATTCAATATATGATAATTATGACATCATATATCATGGAACATGAATGTAGTGAGATAGTCTCAACCTTGTAATTTCTTCCAAGTGATTAATAATATTCCAACGACTCTTCAAAGTGGGCGTAGGCCCTTACTGAGGCCGAACCACTATAAATCTCTTGTTTGATTTACTGCTTATGCTTTATTTATGTTCTTGTCTATGCGACCATATTTATAATTCCTAGTAATTGGGAATCTTTAGTGTTTGCGACATTTTTTGCCGTCAACATTTGGTGCTTTCACTGAGAAAACTCGGACATTGCGTCTTTCTTGTACATTACCATCACGACTTCGTCTAGCTTAAGGTTCCTTGCTTAACCTGCTATCGAGTCCGCTTACGATGGTAAAGAAGTCAAAGAACGCAATGATCGGCTCTTCAGCCGCAGCCGAAGCCGGTACATCTCGACAACCTCAACCGGCGGACATCCCGGCCACTAATGAAATTGATCCTCCAATTGTGGACCCCGTAGCGCCCGCAACCAAAGCGCAAATTCGCACGCTTAATGAAAGATATGAAAATACAACCGTCGAGCTTAATCAAGCGCTAAGAAATAACATCGACCTTATGCGCCAACTCCAAGAAAGTCAGCGCGTCGTCGCTCGACTACAACTAGCTCGGAACAATGCTCGACCTCGACCACCAACATCGGAAACTTCCTCTTTCAAATCCAGGGGCCCATACCAAAGAAGGAGGTTTAGTCTCATCAACAACGTCGCCATCCGAACTAATGCTCTCGACAACGGCAATGGGTATGCCAATGGTAACGGCGATCGGACCACGATTACCTATAGCGAGGGCGCCCAACATCTGGACCATTCTCGCCTAGTCATCAATGGAGGACCTACTCCTACTAACCAACCTCCTCCTCGACAAGACTCAACGGTCGCCCGTCGAGACAATGAACCTACTATTTAGACGGCCCGCGCTTTTCCAGAATCGGATCCGCATGACCCTGCCCCACATCATCACGCGCACCAGGCTCCCGTCATAGATGTCAAGGACATGGAAGAAGACGACCTAGACATCCACCCTAGAAGGCGCCCTCGTGCCAGAACTTTGGAACCTCGCCAAAACCCATGGGTCCCAATGGCGGACCCTCATCCGACCAACCTTCCCAACATGGTCTGAAGGATCATAAGGGAGATGGGAGGAAATGTGCATGATTCATGGGAAGCGCACATTAAGCGCAACCCTTTCACTCGAAGAGTTAAGGAAGCTGAATTGCCACGACACTTTAGCATGCCTCAAATGCTGCTCTACGACGACACTGCTGACCCTTGTGATTTCTTAAACTGTTATGAGTGGCAAATGGACTCAAGCAGAGGCGACGATCCAGTCAAGTGCAAATGCTTTCCGGTCTTCTTATCGGGGACCGCTCTATTATGGTTCTCTCGCCTTCCGCTTAATTCCATCAACAACTTCGTCCATTTAGCAACACAGTTGGTCAAGCAATTCAGAATGCACATTCCGACTCCGAAGAACGCCCTTACTCTTTCCAACTTATACCAAGGGCCTACGGAATCACTTAAAAGCTACCTTTCCAGGTTCAATATCGCCCTCGCCGAAGTTGAGGATCCGGATCCGCGCACCATACTCTTCCAGCTAGCTAAATGTGTCCTTCCTACTTCCGAATTCGGGGCATGGATTGACCGAAAGCAACCAAAGAACCTCGATGCTTTCTATGAGAAAGCGGGGCAGTTCTTATGCCAAGAAGAAGCGAGGCGGAACCGCTCTCTGACGCCAGCCGCCCCACTAACCCTCGAGCTGACACCATGAATAACCGCCCTCGGGGGCGAGAAGCAGAAGGACCCTGCAATCCAAACACGGGGGAAGGACCCCCAGACAAAGACCAAGCAACGGGGAGCAAGGCGGCTGGAGCAACCATCAGGTCCAAACAGAGCCAAGAAGACCCGACCCGTACCAAGCTTACGAGACATTTACTCCGCTAAATAAAGATCCAAAGACTATCTACTTGGAAATATGCAACACTTTGCCATATCCGAAGCCTCGCGTCAGGGAGTTGACTGATTCTGAGAAGAACTCGGGGAGATACTGTCGATATCACGACATGTATGGACTTAACACAAATGAATGTTGACAGCTTCAAGATGCAATTGAAAAAATCATCCGTGAGAAGCGGCTTGAGCGATATGTCCAAGAGCCCTTTCCACCTGAAGCCAATCCAAAACCTCCAGCGCCAACTCCTCAGACGGCCACCAAGACAGCCCCTGGACCGTCTAACGTGAGGCGAGGGATCGTGATTAATACTATATGTGGCGGGCCCGGCCCTGCGCATGACTGCTTTCGAAAGATGGAGGAATATGTGGGTTCCATTAAACATGCGACCTACGTGTCCTGCTCTGCTCCCGACGAGTCTATCCCGGCCAAGCTACGGAAAACCATGTGGGACGACATCATTTTCCATGAAAGGGAGTCCACGGGAATTAAAATCCCAACCACCGATCCTTTAGTTATCACAGCCCGAATTGGCGCTGCAACTGTTCGAAAGATATTGGTCGATTCAGGAAGCTCGGTCAACATCATTTTAAAGCCTCCTACGATCAGATGAAGCTAGAGGCATGAGACCTTGAACCATGCCACTCCACGATCCATGGCTTTAATGGGGCATCCAGCTGTCCAGTAGGAGTCATCGACCTACCCGTCGAACTTGGTACAGGGGATCGAAGCCGGACCCGAATCCTTACCTTTGTGGTTATCGACATTGCCTCGTCATACAACGTCTTCCTTGGATGCCCCTTTCTCATAAATTCCACATCTGCCTATCGCCATGGTCCCTCCTAATGAAATTTCCAATAGAAAACGGGATCGCAAAAGTCAGAGGCGACCAAGTCAATGTCAGGGAATGTTACGCGATAGAATGGAAAAATGCGCACAATAGGGACAAGGGTAAAGCAGTGCCCGCCCCCTTTTGCGCCAAGACCACCTCAACATATCAATCAGCGGCATCTGGGCCTTGGCTCAGGCACCACTCCTGTCTTTCCGATGACCTCGATCCAAGGAAAGATGAAGAGCTCGAGTGCGAGAGACCTACTCCAGTCGAGCCCACAATAGATGTACCCGTTAGCCCCGACGACCCGTCACGAGTATTGAAGATAGGGTCCCACCTTCACCCAGCTATCAAAGATGATCTTGTTAATTTCTTAAAAGTGAATCTGAACGTCTACACATGGACCCATTCCGATATGAAAGGCATTAACCCTGCAATCGCACACCATTCTTTAGGCATAGATCTTACAATGCCTCCTGTCAAGCAGAAGTGCCGTTTCCTAGGGCCCAAGAGATCCAGGGCACTCGAAGAAGAGGTTGATCGCCTGCTAAATAACAACTTCATCCGTGAAGCCTACTACCCCGAGTGGGTCTCCAATCCGGTTTTTTCCAAAAAGGCCAATGGTAAATGGCGGACATGTATTGATTTATCTGATTTGAACAAAGCTTGCCCGAAGGACAACTTCCCGCTCTCCAAGATCGACCGGCTAGTCGACTCAACCGCCGGGTACCAACTGCTATCTTTCATGGATTCCTACTCCGGTTACAACCAGATCCCAATGAATCTACGCGAACAGGATCATACCTCCTTCATAACCGACCTAGGACTTTACTGCTATCGCGTCATGCCTTTCGGCCTCAAGAATGCCGATGCTACATATCAGCGGATGGTTAATCGACTCTTCAAAACTCAAATCGAGAAATCCATGGAGGTGTACGTGGATGACATGCTAATCAAATCGAAAGTGTCTAGCAATCACGTCCACGACCTCTCCGAAATGATCGATGTCCTATGCCAATACGACATGAAGCTCAATCCTCTAAAATGTTCCTTTAGCATCGCTTCAGGAAAGTTTTTGGGTTTCATCGTCAATGCCCGGGGCATCGAAGCTAACCCCGAGAAAATCCAGGCCATTTGGGATATCCGAACCCCTGAGAACATCAAGGGCGTTCAAAGTTTAAATGGGAAGGTCGCCGCTTTAAGTCAATTCATCTCTAAGGCCACCGACAAGTGCATATCTTTCTTTGATTTACTTCGAAAAGGGAAACACAATTTCAAGTGGACTCCTGAGTGCGTTTGCGTTCAAGGAACTCTTGAATCACTTAGGGCGACCACCCATCTTATCTCAGCCTATAGACCACGAGGACTTGTATGTTTACTTGGTTGTTTCTCCACAAGCAATCAGCTCGACAATAGTACGGCCCGAGGATCGCGTCGACCGGTCTACTACACAAGGAAACGACTGATGGGGGTAGAAAAGAACTACCCAAGCTCGAAAAACTGGCATTCTGCTTACTAATATCCTCCTGGAAGCTACGGCCGTATTTCCAGGTTCATCCCATAAAAGTCTTCACCGACCAACCACTACATCTAGTCCTACAACGACCTGAGGCGTACGGCCGACTATTGAAGTGTAGTATGGAACTAAGTCAGCTCGAGATAACATTCATTCCCCGTCGAGCCATCCTCGGGCAAGCCCCCGCCGACTTTATAGTAGAATTCACGGCCTCCGAGGAGGCCTCTACGGAAGACGCTGAAACCCCCGACAACGAATGGAAATTGTTCCAGGATGGATCCTCTAACATCAAGCGCTTGGGAGCCGGTATTGTACTCATCACTCCCGAGGGGCGCCCGATACACTATGCATTAAAGCTGAATTTACCTGCTACCAGTAACGATGCAGAATATGAGGCATTGATAGCCGGGCTAAGAATCGCGACTGAGCTCAAGCTGAGGATTATCCAAATCTTCTCCGACTCACAACTCGTCGTGCGCCAAGTGGTAGAAGAATATCAAACGAAGGCTGAACTGCTCGCTCTATATCTAACTCGAGTTCAGAAACTGCTCACCCACTTTGACCACTTCACTATCACTCACATTCCGCGAGAGCAAAATGAAAAGGTCGATTCATTGGCCAAACTGGCAAGTTCTGAAGATCCGCAGCTTTTGGGGTTTGCCCTCGTCGAAGTACTCAACTCTCCCAGCATCAAGCCAATTCAAACCGACGCAGTCATGAATGCCGAACCAGAGTCGGAATCATGGATGACGCCAATCAAGAGCTACCTGCCGCATGGGATCCTCCCAGAGAGCCGCAAAGCGCTCACCCTCCAGTCATCCCGTTACCTTCTCGTAGATGGGATTCTTTATCGAAGAAGCTTCTCCGTCCCCTTAGATGTGTGGCCCATGATGACGCCCAAAAAATTCTTACTAGCACGCATGAAGGGGAATGCGGCGACCACGCAGGGGGGCAAACACTGGCCAGGAAGATACTCCGGCATGGTTACTACTGGCCCACGCTCGACCAAGACGCCATTGACTATGCACGCAAGTGTGACAAATGCCAACGCTTCTCTAAGATCCCAAGAGCCCCACCGACGGAACTGACACAGATGACCAACCCATGGCCATTCGCAATGTTGGGAATCGACATCATGGGAACTCTTACCATGGCCAGAGGTAGGGAACAATAAACCGTCGTCGCAGTAGGTTATTTTACCAAATGGGCAGAGGCCCAGACCGAGGCCCTCGCCACTATCACCACCAAGAAAATGATCAACTTCGTGGTATGCAACATCATCACTCGATACGGGGTCCCTCAAGCCATCATGTCAGACAACGGCACCCAATTCGAGAGCGCCGAATTCAAATCCTTCTATCGGCGGAACGACATCGAAAAAAGGTTCTCGGCCGTAGCTCACCCCCAGTCCAACGGACAGGTCGAAGCAGTCAACAAAGTCATCAAGTCCATCATCAAGAAGCGCTTCGAGAAGGACGAGGGCATGTGGGCAGATGAACTTCCTCTAGCCCTGTGGGCCTACCGAACAACTCACAAGACAGCAATCGGCACACGCCCTTCGCCCTTTCTTATGGGTCCGAAGCCGTGATCCCCATCGAGCTCGAGCTTCAGCCTCATCGCGTCACCTACTTCGATCCAAAGACAAATCAAGGCTTGCTTTTGAGGTCACTCGATTTGCTAGAAGAAAAAAGAAACAAAGCCGACCTGCGAGCCGCTGCCCAACGACAACGAGTCACTCGGTACTTCAACTCTCGAGTCTGCCACAAGGACCTCAACATCGGCGACCTCATCCTAAAACGGGTCTTCCCTCCGCCAATAGATCTCGCTCCTCATTGGGAAGGGTCGTACTCCATACTGCAAAGACTCGGCGATGGAACTTTCAAGCTTCCCACCATGGACGGAGCTGAACTACCAAGGACTTGGAACAGTGAACATCTCCACCGCTACTTCACATAACTTAGCACCTGATTGTTTACGCTTTCCAACGATGTTTTGTTTTGTAATGATTCAAGGCATTATAAAGGCTATTCATGCCAATTGTTTTTAATGGAAATGATGTTCATCTTTCTATCTCCTTACTCTGTGTTTACTCCTCACGCGACATAATTAGCTAACCCTGACAGTTAGTCTCTGTACACTGCCGTACCAACTCCCAACATTGGGGTCGGCACCGCCATCTCAACCGCGAACCAATCTTGTGGCCTAATCACATTGGCAACGACCGGCATCCTAAACACGGGACCCGGCCATGCCACTCGAGTCGCCAGCCCGCGGCGCGATCGAGTATAAATAACCTCTAACTCGAACCTTGACCCAAGATTAAGGCCGAGGATAAATCGTTCAACCACCCAACAGCTTGACGGGGCGATAAAAACTCCCCCTGAACTACGGGTGTCGGTCGGACTTTGGCACAGCACCAAAACCAACCCTTAAATCGTCACATCCCCAAAGCTCTCAAGGCTGAGGGGTAGCCCACGGCCATGATCGGACCTTATGAGCTAATGATCCGGGCTTCTCTTTCCAAGCGAACGACAACGCCCTTAGGCTTGCCCCAACCCGATGAACGACGAGAGAGCCTACATTGGATAGACCGCATAACGCGATGCCATACGCCTTCGCTCCTCTTGAGGTTAATCCCGGGCAACCTAAGAAAAAATAGCAGGCACTCAAGCCGGGCTTCGCAAACTACGGATCTCTTGAGTTGAGGGAAACTTACTTGGAGCCTGTGCACTGTCTCACGCCCCTCTGGAACAACAACCCAGAGCGCGGCTCCCAATTCACACCCCTTGGAATCACCAACCTGGGGCACAACGCTCACAATCTCTTTTTTGCTAAATGTAACGATAAGTATGCCTATGCAAGCATGGGACGCCCGAAAACATAGGAGGAACATCCGAACAGTTAACACAAAATGCGATCTTTACTAATTCATTTTTCATTACAACACACACATTACAACCAACTACATTACTAATATCTTTCCTTCTAATGGCAGGGTGTACATGAGAACCACACCATGCCTTGAAAAACCAAAAGCGAGGGACGAACTCGCGTAAACTGCCGGCCTACACTACCAAAATGATCGCTAAAAAAATGCCTAAGCGACTAATGCTAATCACGCTTCCTACTTTTTCCTTTGTGCTTTTTATTTATAGATTTGGCGCTCGACAGTTCATCCTTGGAACCGGGCCTCATCTTGCCAGATCCACCTCTCCCACTTTGAACCTTTTGCGAGGTAGTCGACTCGTGAGAAGCTGATAGACGCCTCTCGTCCGTCCCATCGCCACTAGAAATCTCAGTAACGTCAGCAGGATAACCATGCGGCAAGGGCCTGGGGGCACCTCCAGCTGAAGGACCTATCACCGCAGCACTCGCATCCTGAATGGTTCTCCCTTCCCGCTTAGCTCTCTCCTAAGCCTCTTTGGCGGCCAGTCGCTCGGCGAGTATCCGGGACTTGTGCGGGGTATCACCGGCCCTTGTTTTCTCACGGGTTTCGATAGCCCTTCGCTGGGCCTCCTCATCCTCCCATGTCTTCTGGGCCACGTCCGTTGCCCTCCTCTTCTTCGCCTCCTCATCATCTTTCCCCTGAGCAACAGTCGCAGCAGCCCTCTTCACAGCATCCTCCCTAGTTTGGATTATGATCTCCTGCCTAGCAGCCTTATCCTGCATACGCTTTTCCTCCACCTTCTCGCTCCTCACCACCATCTTGGCTTTCTACTCATCCACCAGGGTGGCCATTGAGGACACATCAACTTCCACTGGATCGTAGGCAGTGGCACTCTGCCCATCTACCTCCTCACCTTCATCAGCAAGGCTTTCATAAAGGCTGGGAGTCGCCCTTATCACAGTAAAAGTATCAAGTTGATCTCCGCTCTCTCCAAACCGAATCCCCCCGAGTCCTAGCCCAGACTCAATCACCTGGGGGATCACGGGGGTCGGATCCAATGCAGCAGTTAATCCAGAAGGAACTGCACAATGAAAACACAATCTCTTAATTCGTGAATTCGGTAACCACATCATCCTCCGGGATGCATTGTAAAGGGAATTTACCTCCAGCCAAGGGCGGCGTAAGGAGAACGGAAAGAGCATGTGGTGCAATGGGCAATGTAAGTTCAGTCTCTCTCAACTCTGGATCGTGCTCGGTCGAAACCCGAGTCAAACCTATCGGCTCGCTAGTTGTAACCGATCCAGGGATTGGTGGCCGATAGGAGCTCCCCTCCGCAAAGGTCAGAGCTACCGCGATGCTCTCAGTCAAGATAACCTTTCCTTTCTCAGTAGCAAGTCTCTCCAGCATGTCCTTCTCCGCATCCTCCCGCAGCAGTCTTCTGCCACTACAACAAAATGACCCTATTACAACGGTGGAACACCGTTGTAATATACATTTTACAACGGTGGGCTAACCGTCGTCTATTAAGAAGTTGTAATAGACTAATATCTTTAACAACGTTTTTGCACCATTGCAACACCGTTGTAATATGTATATTTTACAACTTTTTTCCACCGTTGTAATTGACATTTGGGTTTTAAAAAAATATCATTTGCAATTGAAAAGAACAATACAATAAATACAGCAATACTCCATAAGCAAATCAGATATTACAGTTATTTGCAAACTAATTTATTAAAATACTTAAATATTCAGTATTACAAACAATAAGTTTTAGACAACATTTCGTGTATTATTACATAATATCTTAATAAAATAAGCCTCTAATAACATCTCCAGTTCATCAATGTTAGGCTTGAACTCCATATAGCTTCCATGACGGCTGCTTCCACTCTCATCCTTGAATTCTCCATCTCTGAAGATAAAACAATGCAAAATAATGTCCATATAGCTTAACAAGATTAAAATAACTAAACTTGTTCTTCCGTTTATCTAACCATTTTCTTTTTGTGTAGAAAAGTTAAATTCGTATAAACACGCATGGATTGCACATCGGAAAATCAAAAGAGAAACGATTTCAAAAGTAAAAGCAGCATATACCGAACTGAATTTGGAATGCCTCTTTCCATGTTACTGTACTGGGAATGAAATTACCATTCCAACATAGACTATTCAACATGTTGGCTTCTCAAATTTATCCAGTAAAAAAAGGAAAAAAATGTGGAGGGAATACAACCTGTATATTAGCATATACAGGGAATCTTCCTAACAACAGTTACACTCTGTATATTAAAGTATTAAAGTAGAAACAACATAATGTCATTCAACTATCGAATAAAGAAAATGAAGTTTGTTTATCATCTAATAAAATAATGTCCTTACCTCCTCTTCCTTAAATACAACCGCATCTTCACATTCGTCGTCTTCGTACTCACCATCGTCTTCTAGTTGATCTGCATACAAATTACGACGAATAAAACTAGAATGATGACATCAGATCCACGAGCGACAAACTGTACTCAATTTCAGATCAACGACAATGCCAATCTTAGCAACCAGGCTATATATTTGCATAACAAAGAAAAAAGAGTTAAATTTCGGCAGCAGTAACTAGACATCAAATTGACTAAAAGATGAAAATGATTCAGGTTCCTAATACAACCTTACAATTTCATACAGGTTCCTAATATAATCCTTAAAATCGATTCAGCTAGAAAGTTCAGAAACCATATTTACATATAAGCAAGCAGACAGTTTAATTGCTTATATAACAAAAAGATAATTATTTTTATCTTTTCCCAAATCTCATTCAGTTCAGACTTTAATAGCAAGAAGACTGTACATATAAAAATATATAAATAATTCTTGAACTCAGCTTACAGACTTCAATTTCTATTTGAAAAGTGAAATACACTCACATTCGATTTGGTTTCGTGCTTCTAGACTTCGATTTCTCTCTATGGTTCCTCGATTTAGGCTCGATCTCCCTAGACCTGCCACCGTTTCTCTCTAGAATCTATCTCTCTCACGAATCGGTTCTATTTGATGTGAGACGGTGGATTGATTGATTTCCCCCCAATTTTTATCGGCTAGGGCTTCGGCCATCTTTTTTTTTTGTAATGAACGAGAGAAATGAATTGAGGGTCGGTCGATTGTTTTCTAGGTTAATTTATTAGGGCTGTGTTCTTGCTAATTCCAACTTTTCCCCTTAGGGTTTTTCTTTATTAGCTCCATACAACACTTAACCCATTTACAACATTTAGGTCCATTTCCATGTTATACAAAATAAGCAATAGACGTGTATATTTTGTCAACAATTTTAACCATGTCCAAATTGGTATATATTCATCATATACATACAAATGATCTATTTATTTATTCATTTGTTCATTCACCCCAAATATATATTGAATTATAATCAATATTATTTTTGAGTCACAAAATTTGGGTTCTCACACAATTGCTAACTATAATTATGAAATATTAAATACAAAATGTTACTTCTTAATTGTTAATATCTCTTGTTAATTCTAAATTATTAAATATTTTGTTAGTTATTGATTATTAATTAATTATTAGTTTTAAATATTAATCATTTAAAAATAATTATTAAACACTAAATTTCACTTCAAAAGTATTAATGTTTTGATTAATTACGATTCTTAAGTATTGATATTGAGTATATATTATAATGTATTCATTTTTATTAGAAATTATTATCACTAATAGTTATCAAATATTAATAAATAATAATAATTATGTAATATTAACTATATTTTTTAATTTTTCTTCTTAATTGCTAAGTATTAAATATTACGGATTGATTATTAATTATTACTTCCTAATTGATTATTAATAGTAATTATTAGTTATTAATTATAAATAATCAATATAAATGTATTAAATATTAATTATTAGTTGTTAATTATATTAAAATATAGACATATATTACAACAGTCAAAAAATAAAAGTTGTGATAGGCTTTTATTACAACTGTCAAAATAACACAGTTGTTAAAAATAAGTTTATTACAACTTTTCTAGAAAAAAGTTGTAAAAAACATTTATTACAATGGTGGCTTTTACCACCGTTGTAAAATTAAAGTTGTAATATGGTGTTTCTGTTGTAGTGTGCCCTCCTCCAACTTCATGCGCTCCTCTTCAGTCAAAAGATCGATCATAAGCTGTCACCCATCCAGAGACGCAGCATCTACTCGGCGCAAGAAGGCCTCATAAGGAACTAGCCTATCCCAGTTCCGAGCTAGCTCCTGGGAGTAATCTTCCATCCAAGAAATCCCACGGAATTTTAGGGTCTTAACCAACATGTCCTTAATATGCTCCTCCACCAATGACTGTGCCCGGTACTCCGCATCCGCTAGCTCATCTCTTAAGCACTCCAACTCTCTCAAATGCTAAACCTTCAATTCCTCGGCAGCACCTAACACCTCTCGGTTACTGGCTTCCGCATCCTCCCTCGCTTTCCTGGTAGCTTCAAACTCCCTCATCAGGTGGGCATTCTCGGCCATCAAAGTTTTGTTGTCCTCCTGAAGCTGTAGGACTGGTGAATTATCTCGTCTCAGCTCGGCGCAAACCTTGCCCACCTCGGCCTTCTCCTTCTTTAGGATAGTATTCTAGGTGGTTAACTCAGTTTTGGTTTCCTTCAGAATGGAGGAAGAATGGTCAGACTCCCTCTTGAGTCCCTCGTACTGGTGCTTCACTCCGGCTGAAAAACAACATGCTCCATAAGTTAGCAACATTAAAGAAGAAAGCGGCAGATGGATCTTAAGATGGATCAGAAAGCCTACCTAACTCCACTTTTAGATTAGCAATGGAAGCCTTCCCGGCATCAACAATCGATTGCCGATTACCAAGTTATTGATTCTTCTTCCTGATCAGGTCGGACAAATGATGGGAATACTTGGTAAGCGCACCAACCTGAGGGTACGCGGCCTTCGCATGCTGCCATTTCTCACAGGTTTTCCTCTCAGGGGAAGGACGAAGCTCAGGGACAAACCATAACTCGTCAAGATATTACCCTGGGAAGTAGTGTTTCACAAACGCCCTCTTCTCATCAATGGCAAGTCTCAGACTCCTGACTCCGTTAGATCTTGTGTCCCCACAATAGGTGCCTTGTCCGGCCTCGACTGGGCGGGCGGTGGATCCCTCCCCTCTGAGGTCGGAACATGAGCTGACAAAGCAGCAATGAGCGGAGTTGACGACGACACGCGACTCATCACTCCTTGATCAAACCATGAATCCCCACTGTACACTCGAATCGGAGGAGGAGGAGGAAGAGTCATAGAAGATGAGGACCTATCTTGGTGATGACTCCCGCTACCATGACCTCGCGGTGGTTGGGCATCACCATACAGGCTAGCTCCCCTCCTGAAGGAGCCAATCAAAGCACTCTTGGGACGGTTCCGGTCTCCATGACCTCGTCCCCCGCTTCCTCTGGCCAAATCACCTGTCAAAGGAATAATGCAAAGTCAGTCAAGCAGCACGTCAAGCACTCTTCTATGTAATTTAGTGTGTATAAGTGTGTGTCCTAAGCGCTCTCCCAACATACCAGATTGTCCCTCAGTCGAAGGAGCTAGATCCTCCATACTAGCGACGCTCGGCCACATAGACAAATCCATAGGAAATGTACTCAGACTAGCAAACTGGTATACTCTTTCAAGGGAGGTGATGGCTTCTAGAGAGGTTGTAGGAGAGTGAGGACTAGCCAACGCTTCTTCCCCTGCCCCTCCCGTCGGGGGCAGGTAGAAACGTCGAAAAGTCCCTCGTCCCGCGCAACCGCCTCCGCACTACCGTCCTTGTCACCACTAACACCTTCCAAGAACTTAACGACCTTTCTGGGCCTGAGCCTGCTAGGAGCCATCTTTCTCTTCAAAGCGGGGGCAGCAGGACCTCCCACTGCTTTCTCCCTCAATACACCACTCGCCACTACAGGCCTGATTATGGCCCGGTTGGCCGGAAGCAACCCAGCACGCCGAAGGCGGTCCTGATCCACTACAGAATCCGTCTTACGGGAGCCCTCAGGAATAGCTTGCCAAGCCTCGAGAAGTTGCTGATACTCGTCGCTAGTAGGTGCCTCGGGATTCCCTGCCACAACAAAAAATAATGAGTCACAAAGCTCGACAACTTGTAGAGGAAGGAGATGAAGATTAAAGATACTTACTTCCTTCTATCCATCTCCTCGTGAATCCGGGAGGGCGGCGAAAAAAGAGCCAATCATGCTTAATCACCGATGGTCTGGGCCACTTTCCGACAAAAAATCTAGTAGCAGGGGACGTTTCCAAGAACCATTGTGAAGACGATGCGCCAGTTGACCGCCTAAAATGGTAAAGGTATCGAATGTCCTCTCTAGTGGGATCCCGATGCAGGAACTCTTGAAAGAGAACGCATGTACCCAAGAGCGAAGAATAGGAATTCGGGTGCAGCTATGAGGGTGCAAGGCGGAAGTAGAATAGCATTTCCCGTATAAAGTCATTGGCCGTGGGCATGCACCCCGCAAGGCAAGTATGCCGATTCCAAGCAGTGAAACCTTCAGGCGGCACGTAGGCCCTTCCTCCCGATCCAGGTGCATGAGCCTCCCCCTCCGGGATATTAAACCGTGATGACAGCTTTCTAACTGCCGCGGCATCCAGGTGCGACGGCACCAAATCCGGAGGATTGCCTAAGATGGCTACATCAGGAAGCATGTCAGTAGCCACTGGGGCAGGCGGCTCACCACCACCCATAATATCCACATTTTCCATCTCGGCATGTATGACTGGAGAATGTAACCTCTCAGCATGATCCCCGTGCTCTGACACTTCGGGCGAACTCCCAGTCTGAGAAGGAGACGACCCTACGTTAGTCTCATGCTCGCTGCTTCCAGAGCCGGTGTTGTCCGTAGAATAAGAAGTAGAATTAGAAGTGTAAGATGGTGGCGGGGAAGCCTCGGCTTCCAGAAGTTTCCTAGTCTATGTTCTTGTTTGCATAGCACGTTATACTTCAATATACCAGTGTTAGACATCATAGTGATATAACCTGTACCCCACGTGTTGATGAAGATTAACAAGTGTGTGTAGTGTCATGCAAAGAATGAGAGCGCGCATAGAAATACTAAAGATCTTAACAGTTCAGTAATAGTCCAGATATATGCTCTATCCTATGTGGAAATTCTAAGTTCCTATCCACGCAGTTATCAAAGACAACAATGGTACATTCGTACAACCGAACAAACAGTGTATAAGTCCAAGGGCAGGTAGTCAGGAAATCGAAGTTCGTAGTGGCGAAAGTCAACACCCGGCCAAGGCAATGCGCTCAACCATGCCCCGAGGCACAAAGTTTCTAGGGACACCCAAGATCGGGCCCGGGCACCTCGAAAATTCGAACACCTCGGGAGTCGAAATCTCGAACCACAGTGGCTCAAAATTTCGAACCCCTCAGATTCGAATATTCGAGCCTAGTTGGTTCGAAAATTTGAGCCCCAGGGGTATCGAAAAATCGAACCCTCGAGGTCCGAGGATTCGAACCCCAGGGGATCGAAGCCTCGAACCCATCGGGGTTCGGAAATTTGAGCCCACGGGCTCGAAATTTTGAACCCTACAGGGTTTGAAGATTTGAGCCCCATTAGGTTCGAATTTCCGAACCTCCCCTTCGGGCTAGAAATCTCGAGCCTCCTCTGTCGCACCTCGACCTCCCTCCTCCCTTCCTCGACTCGACCAAGTCCATTACCTCAGGAATTTTTAAGCCAAAGTGGTCGCGGAACGAAGCTTTCAGAACAATGGCAGTCGACGCAAAATAGAAGAAGGAAGAAAAATGAGGGGGAGGGGCCTATGTATATAGTGAAAAGGAAAAAAACCCTCTGTATTCCAAGCCTAGGCTCGAAATTCGAGCCTGAGGGGTTGAAATTTCGAACCTCTGAGGTTCGAAATTTCGAACCCCACGACTCGAATTCTCTAGCAACAACGGATCGATGATTCTAACTTATGGGGTTCTAAATTTCGTACCTTCCAAAAAAAAGGAAATCTTCTCGGCCGCGTGCGCTCATATCCCGCCAAGGTCCCGTTGCCTAAAACGTGCGATGATGGCACCATGCGAATACTCAGCTGCGCGAGCTCGATACCTATTTAACAGCGGCTCGCTTACAATTCCATAACGAATGAGCCCGCTGGCCAATACATTTTCTCCGATAACTTGCAGGATAAATCCGCAACCCAACTACCATCTCAACTTTCATTCCAAAGAACGTCATGTCAAGACAAAGCGTCAAGAGAAGACGTACTTTGGGGGGAAAATGTTAATCGGCCTTTTAGTCCGGTCACCAAAAGTACTCAAGACATGCTCGACTCTACTCATCGCGTGATGCCAGGGTCAAGGGCGAAACTCAGGAAGTGCAGAAGCAAAGACCGAAGAGAGATCTCGCCAACAAGGACCTCGCACCTTCACCTTCACAACGCCGCGTCGATGGAGCCAACCAGCCTCGACAACTCCTCTTGTCAAAATCCGCTTCGCACCCAGTCGAGTGCGAAATTTCGCACCTACCAGGTGCGAAATTTCGTACTTGGCAGATGCGAAATTTTGCACCTCGCCCAGGTGCGAATTTCCGAGGCCCGATAGTTGGAGGTGCGAATTTCTGGAAGATAGTCCCCATTTCTACCTACTCGTACCTAACCCCTACCTAACCACTTCCTATAAATACCCCATGGCCTCACACTTCAAAAGGGTGGAACTCTTGAGCTTGGAGACCTCCATAAAGCTTCATTAATGGCATCTCCTCTTTTAGGAAGAAGGATAAAATTGTCTTTTTCCTTATTATTCAATATATGATAATTATGACATCATATATCATGGAACATGAATTTAATGAGATGTCATGAGATAGTCTCAACCTTGTAATTTCTTCCAAGTGATTAATAATATTCCAACGACTCTTCAAAGCGGACGTAGGCCCTCACCGAGGCCGAACCACTATAAATCTCTTGTGTGATTTACTGCTTATGCTTTATTTATGTTCTTGTATATGCAACCATATTTATAATTCCTAGTAATTGGGAATCTTTGGTGTTTGCGACATTTTTTGCCGTCAATAGGAAGAGCATCTTCTTTATAGAGTTTGCCTATAACAACAGCTATCAGGCCAGCATCGGCATGGCACCCTTCGAAGCATTGTATGGACGACCCTGTAGATCACCAACTTATTTATGGGAATCTATAGAAAGATTATTACTTGGACCAGATATGGTTAGAGAAAGACCAGAAAAGGTTGACCTTATTCGACGGCGGATGAAGATAGCTCAAGAAGGGCAGAAACCCTATGCAGACAAGAGAAGGACTAACCTCGAATTTGAAGTAGGAGACTTGGTTTTTATCAAAGTGTTGCCTCTGAGGAATGTGGTTCACTTCGGATCAGTAAGGAAGTTGGCACCTAGGTTTGTGGGACCATTTCCCATAACCGAGAAGATTGGCCAAATGGCCTATAGAGTAAAGCTTCCTGAAAATCTATCTGGTGTTCGTGATGTTTTCCATGTTTCTCATTTGCGGAAGTGCTTGCATGACACCGCGGAAGTTGTTGAGCCGAGTATATTGGAAGAGATATAAGTGGAACGGGAGGCGACATTCAGGCGAGTCCCTACCCATATTCTTGGATCAGAAGTTAGGAAGCTACGCAATAAAGAGCTCAAGTTGCTAAAGGTTCAATGGGGAGATAACCCATAGGATGTGACTTGGGAGACTGAAAACAAGATTCGTGCTTCGTACCCTTTTCTCTTCGAGGGTATGTTCTTAATTCCTTTTTCCAAAGCTTTATCAGTACTTGTTTCTATCATTTGAGTATATCTTATCCATAGTATTTTTCGACCTTTAGATAGGAATCCTATGGATGTAAACATGTGTTTGAAACATGTTATGTTTGATGGATGCAAGTGGATGCAAGTGTTTGCTAGTGGTTGCCTGTGGACACATATACACACACATTAGGCACTAAGATCAGCTCAATCACTCTCATACTGCATATGAATGTGTGTGCATTTTCTTTTCTTTTATGGATGGAAATGGATGTACTAGAATATGGATGTTGCATTTGGATGATTGAGTACGCACACATGTAGAGCTTATATGTTATAATATGCTTATTTGCATACATATTGGATTCATGGCACTAACATACATTGCTTTAAGGAGGTCAGCGGAATCAGTAGACCGCCTGATTTTTGCATTAGTGTTGGGACATACACACACACTTATGCATATTTTCATGAAAGCATTAGAAATCCTTAAGGACAATGGATGCCAGTGATTGATGGTTGAGTAGATGGATGGTGGATGGTAGGATATGCATTCTTCTCAACTTAGAGATTTCGGGGACGAAATCCTTTGAGTAGGGTAGAATGCAACACCCCGAATTTTTAACGACATTAAAGAAGACAAATTAAAGAATAAATAATTTAATATTAAGAATTAAGGGAAACCGATTACGTCATTACGTCCGTCTCGAAATTCAGATCAGGATAGATACCTAGTTTACATAAAACGGGTAACATATGAAGAAGTTACGGGAGATAAAAAGTTGAAATCAGAACCGGGTATAACTGGCGCACTTGCCATGTGCCCAAAGGCAATTTTGCCCCGGTGCACCTGTAAAGGGCGCCCAGAACAGTTTCCGGGTATTCGGGCCTTTTTCGAGTAAGTGACGACCTGTGACCTGACCCAATTTCATTAAGGCTGAGGTGGCATCCAAATTCTGTAACCCAGCAGCTATAAATATATCTCATATCCTTTGTTTTCTTCAAAGAAAAGAAATGGTGGTCGGACTCTACTAGATTATGGACTAAAATAGGATCTCTCATATTCTTCTAAAGCACATCAAATTTTGAGATTCAAACATAGACTCAGCACCTTTTCTATCGTCTTAGCAATCCAATCACAGTGTGTTCTAATTGCTTTTAGGTTTAGATAAATAATAGTGAAACTATGAAAGACTGTGATGTGGACACGATTGTAGACTTTAAATCTATGTTATTGGTAGATCTCATGCTATATTATGATAGATCTATTTCTTCGGATCCAATTCAATTGTTCTACTATGTTATCATTATGGATCTTGGGTTGTAACTTTTATGATATGCTATGATGCAGATGTATGTAGATCTATTCTATGTAATCTAGAATTATCATGTTAGATCTGTTCTTTGATTTGTCACCTTATGATTCATGTTAGATCTATCCTATGTGATCTGAATTTGTCACCTTATGATTCATGTTAGATCTATCCTATGAGATCTAAATTTGTCACCTTATGATTCATGTTAGATCTATCCTATGAGATCTAAAATTGTCACCTTGTGATTCATGTTAGATCTACCCTATGTGATCTAAAATTTTCACCCTATGTTATCATGTTAGATTTAAATCGATTGGACATCTAAAATGGCTCATTTAGATATTGTGACATCATAGTTCATCAATTTTATGTCCATCTTGTTATGACGAAAATTTCATGTCCATGCTAGTATGTATGTTCACCTTATTATCATACAAGTTTATGTTTACGCCAAGATGATCATTTTAGTATATTCCCATTATTTTCCCTGTTATCGTTTATGACTAGGCTATTGTCTAGCCTAGACATGTTGCCAATTTTGTGAGGGCGCTAGTTAAGGAACGAGGGAATGGATAAAAATGGCATAATTTGAATATGAACATTTATGGACATGTAATTCAAATTATTGGGCAAAATAGGTATTGACACCTATAAAAGGAAAGGATTAATTAATTGGTAAATTAATTAAAAATGGCATAATTTGAATATGAACATTTATGGACATGTAACTCAAATTATTGGGCAAAATAGGTATTGACACCTATAAAAGGGAAGGGTTAATTAATTGATTAATTAATTAAAAATGGAATTTCTAGTAATTACAATTAGGAATTGTAATTGTACTTATGACACGAGGTTAGGTTGCATTAGTGGTGGAAGTCTGCCCGGACCCGATCGGCATATCCCGCAGCCACTAATGGTATACCTAATGTGGGAGGACTAAGTATGTAAATACGAATCGGGCTTTGACACGAGGTTAGTCCCAACTGTAGAATAAGTCTGCCGGGACCCGACCGGCATATCCAGCATCCACATGTTGTAGGCCTAATGGGGGAGGTCTGGCCCATTATGAAACCGTAAATAGACATGGTAAAGAATTGGACTACTTAACCTAAAGTTAATCCATAGGGATTGTATGAACTTAAATTTAAGTTGGGGGTTAAGTAAACATGGTTGAGGAATGGGTTAAGTAAATCTGAAGAGGGGATGGGTAATAGGCCCACAAACTTAACCCGTTAAGATTACATAATTGAAGACACCTAGTGGTATACATAATCGGTGGAAATAATAAAGTGATGTAATTAAAGACACCTTTTAGGGTGAGCATATCTTGTAGAAGTAATAGGGTTATGTAATTAAAGACACCTATAGGTAAGCATAACTGGTTGGAAGATTAGGGGTTATGTATTAAAGACACATATAGGTAAGCATAACCGGTAGAAGTAAATAAGGCTATGTAATTAAAGACACCTAGTGGTATACATAGTCAGTGAAAACCTTGCGGGGGATACAAGACAATGGGGAGAGCTTGTATCATATTGTGTGGGGCCCATTTCAGTTAGTAACCCGGAGTAGATACCAAACAAAGTATTCTGTACTAGGAGAAGAAGGGGCACGCTTACTGACTGATTGTATGAGATCCAAATGTGGAGGATGGTGTGGGCAGTGCAAACCGACCGTGCCATTTGCGTGCATGAGTCAGGCAGAGGGGGATAAGACGACCGTGATACCTGTAGATATGGTTGTGCACATTGTTACGATGAGGGGTTTCTACTATAGGAAGTGATATCTCCTACTGTTGGGCTAGCACAAGGTATCTACGAGGGTTAGGGAGCTGATCGAACAGTGTAGTAGTTAGGATACATTTGGATGTGTACCTAAATCTACCACCTTATAGTTGGAGGGATCATCTCTTTCTAGATATACTAGTAATAGTGCAGAGAAATCATTAGTAAGGCATGTACACCTTATCTTGCTTACCTTGTCACACCTGCCATTTATGTAGTGATCTCCCTTACCCACTTTATATGCCTATCATGTTACTTTTACTTATCTACTGGCTAAAAGTAACTAGACTCGCCAGACTTTATGTTTGACCCTTTTTGTTTCTCCTACTTTCTTCCATTCCCCCTCCTCCCAGGTTCACAGGGAGGAAACACCCAGGCTTAGTCAGGATTTAGATATCACCTTGCTAGGAGCTATTTCTGAAGTATGGATCAAGTTCTTGTCTCTACTATTGCTTAACTCTTTCATTTGGGGAATTATGCTTTTTATTTACTTATGTACTCTGATGATGCAAGACAAAAGTTATTATGTTGTAATGGTTTTTTGTGACTTATGAAATTGTGGACCACGATATTTTTATTGGAATAAAAATTTAAATTTGCGCTGCTGTCTTATGTATATCTGTCTTGTAATTATTCTGTGTCTGATTTCCTACAACGCTTCACGGAACTTAATGCATTCCCTTTGTGAGTGACATTAACGGACGTGGGGTGTCACACTTTGGAGGTGGGTTCAAGATTTAACAACGGTCTTTGGTAACACCGTAACGAGGGTAATTATTTTGAGATCACTTCAATTCCTAAGAGATAGTGCGGGATGATTAATATTTTAATCCAACCCTAATAGGATAAAAGTTGAACCTTTGTCCAAAGACCCATTAACTGCTAACTGTATAGCGATATACCTAGAATGGTCAACTAGTTAATGATTTTTTGTACGACTTGAACCTAGGACTTAACCATAAAAGTTGCATCTAAATTCCCTTTCCTGAATTTCTTTCCTTCGCCCCTCTTTCCTCACCCAGTTGAACGATATCCTTATTCCTTTTTCTTTGTGGCTGCCTCGTCTCCTTCTTTTCTACGCTAGTTTGTGCATTTGATCTCACCTCACTATTACTTCAAGATCTAAACCCAATTTCTTTTCTCTAATCATTTCTTAGCTAATAATCCTGCTTATACTATATATCATCCTCGTGCCATGTAGGTCTCATCCCTAGAAAGATCATTTGATTGGATCAGAAAGAACATAAGGATCTATTACTTTAGGGATATAAGATATATTCATAGCAGTTGGATTCGTATCAGTCCTTTGCTTCGAGATTTATGAATGGGATTGTTGTCTGGGCTTTATCCGCTTTTGAAATATCTTGTTGGAGTAGATTTTGTGAAGGTAATTATTGCTTTGGAGGTGAAGATTGAGATATATTTGGATGGTTTTTGAGGAGAATCTCGATGAGATTTCAGAGGCATGCATTTTGTGCGCAGACGTATATTATCTTTGGTTTTACCAACTTCAGAGATTTTGTAGTAGATCTCTTGTTCATAAATGTCAATTTTTTGTATTGGATAATCTATGTTCGAGCTTCCCATATAGATGTGAGACACATTTAGCACATTATTCCAGAAATGGGATGTTACAACCAGATTTGCTCTATGATGATGCGAAAATCAGTCTTTTCTTTGATCGATGGCGTAACCATCAATTTATACCGCATTATCTCTAGTTTAGCTTGTTGTTAGTATTTAAGGAAGTTACTTTATGTATCTTTCACCTATCCATTTTTGTCCTTAGATAATGTTAGGTGAATTTCCATGAAAATAAATTTTCGGTAAGTTTCTTTTGTCATCACGAAATCACTTTTGAGGGAGATGGTGATGTGGAGACCTTCAATAACACCATCAATATTTGCAACACGAGATTGAGCATTAAGTTATTATGATAGACCAGTTAGAGATCGTGGAAATGGTTCGAGCTTCAAACGCAGCATAAGACACCTTGTTGTTTATAGTCAATGTTTCGGAGTTTCGATGTTGTCGCCTTCGTTGTTTTCTCTTTTCAGCATTTGTTTCTTGCCTTTGTAGTAGTTCTTGCTTGTAGCGGTTAGTGTTTACTATAATTATTGAATCACACGATGATGTATTTGGATTTCTGTTGTTCGAGAATATTTTGTATCATTCGTGTTTATTTGTCAGTGTAATCAGAAATGAGATCTTAATTTTTTTTCTTTATCTAAAAAACAGTTATTTTAGAGCTGGAAAGAATAGAAATCTGTAGTAGATAAATTTTAGCAAAGGACAGGTTATGCATTGTTTCGTCATGGGTATTATTATCATTTTCCGCATGTTCCTTATATACTAAAATTTATTTATTAGTTAGGCATTTTCTATAAATGTCCCATTTTTGAGTTTTGTGTACGCTTTTGGTTTGCGCATTTTTCTGCGTAATTGACTCCCGACTATGCTGAAACGTGATCTGAGTTGTTTAGGTATCCACAGATTTATTTTTGAAACATTTTACATCTGTCATTTGAGGGAAAAAAATGGAACTTTTTGAAGATTCAAAATTTTCAAATTTCTGTTGTAAAAGTGCATGATTGTGCATTTCTACAAATTTTTACAGAAAAATTAACATGAAGTTTTAAGAAGTGGAAATTTTATTTATGTAAATGAGATTTTATGGTCATATGTGAAGCATAGGGAAGATATTAGGAAGTTAATTTTATGGTTTTAGTGGTGCAGTTGGAGCGACGATGCATTAAAAACATTACAATAACAAGGAAAAAAACTGTTTTAGCCTTGGAAACGTTGTTTCCATCCCTCGTCAATGATGCACGCGAGTCATTATTTAACTCCTTTACATTTTAGAGTTTGTTTTAAGCCTTCTTTGCAGTCTACATATGGAAATTTTTGGAGTATGTTGGGGGTAAGTGAGGTAAAATTTCACCGTAGGACGGGAATTGAAAGAATTATAAGGGGTAAGAACGTTGAATTCTTCACTTTAATTTCTTTTTTTCACATATGAAAAATTAATAGGAGATGATTTTAAATGCATTGACATGCTGGATGTTAGGACATGGATGCAAAATTGGTTGCTTCACACTTCTGTTCGTAGTCATGTGAAGATTTTGGATGAAAAGTATTTTCACAAACTGCATTCATGTAGATTTGCCAGTATACTGTAGGATGTTTGCATCATGTTTTCAAAAAAATTCTAAAATAAAATGCCTACAGACAGAAGGATCAGATTTGAAATCATTATGCTTACATATTTTTTGGTTATGACTCATGGTGTAGAAGGATCCGATTTAAAATCATTATGCTTACATATTTTGTGGTTGGGACTCATGATGCACACTATGCATATGCAATCGTTTGGTTGTAAAATTGGATGTATACAAATTGGTTGTGTAGTATAGGATAATTAGGTTCCCAGCACCATGAAATAGTTATTGGTAAATTTTAAGAATGAAATTTCTTTTAAGGAGGAAGGAATGAAACACCTCAGAATTTGATGTTCATTAAATTCGTTATTTAGTTAGATTTTAAAAATGGAATTCGAGAAAACGATGGAACTTGTTGAGACTAATTTTTTTCTGTTGCATTCATGACGGAATTGTGGTCAACTTATATGGTTGAAACTTCACGAACAAAGTCTGTTTGAAAAAGTTACGAATGAAATACGAAAATGAACGAAAAATAATTTATTAGCTAATAGTTAATTAATTATTACCATTTATCACTCCGCCTCCACGAGAGGCTGGCCGACCTAGCGTTCGACTGGGGGGTCGACCGTCTTGTGGCCTGTTTGTTGCAACCTATTGAGGTAGCTAGGGCTTTAAGTTATATAATTTATATATAAATGGACATATATTAATTACGGACAGTTTGGCTCAAGTCCAGTTTAGGTTTCAAAATACAAAAAAAAAATCTCTGTCTTAAACTTTATAAATTAGGTCCCTATTTTTTCAAAAATCATTAAAAAAACAACGTAAAAATTTACCGAACTTCAAATTTTATTTCAACACATAATCATCTTCATCTTCATGCAAGAAAACTACATAAAAAATGATTCAATATGTAACATAAAAAACACGTTTTGGTGAATTCTGCAGTTTATCATTAAATTGCAAATATCTCAGCAGTAATTTCAAAATATTGCAAACATTCATGCAATTTTTGTTCATTTGCTTCAAAATTTCAAATTCAAAGTCTAAACTTATTCTAACATCAACGTACTACAGAAAAATAATCAAAAAATTTATTAAATTTGCATAGAAAGGGCAAATAATTCATTTTCAGTGAAATTATTAAAAAATAAGCCTTTATTTGCAAAAATTGCAGATGATTCTGCAATTTTTTAGCATATTACACATATATACAATACATTGTAAAATAATTGCAGATACCAGTAATACATTATGTGAATAATTGTAGAAATGTATACAATTATTCAAAAAAGTGCTGATATTTTAGCATCTTTTTTGCTGAATCCTTCCTTTAATATTTACAATTTTTTATTTTTATATCGTAGCGCGAAAAATAAAAATAAAACACGTTGCTATAGGAAACAAGGACCTGCTTTACATGCAAAGTTATACAAGGATTCTCTCTAAATTAAGTTTGAAAATAGGGATGTCTCCCTTATTTCCACTTTTAGTTAATTTAAATCTAACGCTTCAAGGTCATTTGAGTGCTAATAAAAATGACCTAGGCCCCCACTCTTTGTTCATATTTTCTGGAAACAACATCATAGCTCTACCATTTCATCTTCTTCAATCTCTTCGAAAATATAAATCAGTTCTTGTCAAACAAAATAAGAATCGGAGAAGATGCATCTAAAAGTATGAGTAAAGGTTGAATTCAACATATTAGGTATTTTCTCTTTTCCTTTTTCCAATTTTTTTCCAAAAGTATTAATTTAAATATGTATGCTTGTCCCTTTTTATACATATTATTTATATGTCGGGATATGGAACATAAGACTAAAAGTTATGTTCGTATATGGAATGGATTTCAGATGGTGGGAAATAAGTGTGCATTGTTAATAATATCATATTTACATGTTTGTGTCAATTCGAATTTGTACGCCTAGAAATATCAGGTTTAATTCGTTTGTGTTCATCTAAATTTGCAGATCTAAAAATACGATATAGGTTTGTAGGTTTTTCAGTTATAGTACCCATATCTTGTCTATAATTATTTTATATATCATGTGGTCATTTTGAATGCCCTAAATCAGGAAATCAATTCCTAAATATTAATAGATTTGTGTAGCTATTTATTCCAAATTTGTAGGATTGGATGTAATTTGTAAGAATTGTGCAAATTGCTATCTTGAGTTATAAATCTATTTTTGTTTCGTACAGTTTGGGGTTTTTACTTGATTTTTGTAAATTGGTCCTTTTCGTTCTTTTAAATAAAAAGTCATTATTTGAAATCTATAAGAAATAATAACAAGTTATGCAAGAAGAGATGTGTAAATTCATGCATTTTGTACGTAGTTTACATCATGTGTTCCAAAAATATATTACCTATTTTTTGTGATTTGAAATGTGTCAATATTTCTTCTTTTAATTGTTTGGGAAAAATTCAAAAGAATTATAATAAGTAACCTTTTTGTGAGATTTTGAATCTCAGCAGGACTGAACATAAAAAGATTTTTCTAGTCGTTGGTTTAGATTAGAATGTAAAATAATAAGAATTTAAAATAAGATTTATCTTATGTAAATAAGATTTATTTTATGTAAATAAGATTTATTTTGTGTAAATAAGATTCATTTTATGTAAATATGATTTATTTTTTAAAGAAATAATAATAGTAATAATAATATAAATATATAGTACAAGACCCTCAGTTTATAAATAAAGTTGAATTTCGAAAAGATTTTCTAAAATTTTCTCTTGATTGATCTAAGGAAAAATTATGTTTAGCTTGGGGTATTTAAATTTTTTAAACCATTTATTGATTTTTCAGTAAGAAAAAGGGATAGATCTTTTTTAATTTTAGTATAGACTTACAGCTGAGTTTATTTCAGAAATTTATTCATTTGTTGTGTGGTCGCAGCCTTTTGTCGCAACCTTTTAGGAATTGTAACCATTATCCTATTATATTTACTTTCCCCAGTCAACATCGGTTACATATGTCATTTATTGATTTACGGTCCCATATATAGCAATTAATTATATTGAAATCTACAAGTGGTCACCAAAATTATATTAATTCAATATAGATTACATTTACTTATATAATTCATTAATTGCGTATCATTCAAACATTCGATACAATGTATATTTTACCGTTTTACGTTGATTTGGATGGGTTATATGTATATATTTATTTTTCGTGCGGTCAACGTAGTTATTATTTTATTATTGTTATTATTCTTTTAAATTTAAATGATTTAGTTTATTTTTTTTTTTGAAAATTGGTTCACTTTATTGCTATAAACCAAAAAAAAAAAACCTCCTTTATGAGCCTCGTTAAAACCCCATAATCCCCCTAGTGGGTACCTTACAGGGAAAAAGAGTACTCATAAATTTGGTATACAAACTTTCATAGTTCTTCTCAAAACAAAAATAAAACTACTTAACAGATCAGAAATAAAACTCAAATAAAGCTTCAGATCATCATTTTCCAAAGCCTTCTTAATAGGCCCATCTTCTTTCCGAACCTTCTTCTCAATTTATCCAGTATCGTTCAACTCTATCCCCCACTTCTGTAAAAGAGAAACATTCCTCGAAGTTCGAGCTATCTTTGATCTATTATTCTTCGTCAAAATTTTTACCTCCATTTCAATCTTTGCCAAAGTGGTTGATACCAGATTCTTCTTCCCCTGAAAAATTCTCAAGTTTCTCTCTCTCCAGATATAGTATATCGCTGTAGAATAAGCTCCGAAAGCCAAATCTCTAATTTGATTCTTCTCTCTGAAGTTTGAAAGTAGAATCCTTGCTTCTTCTTTCAGATCTGACAAGTTTCGAGTTGAAAGATCCAATTTTTGCTTCAAAGACATCCATATGAAAGCTGAATAATCACACTGGAAAAACAAATGATTGATTGTTTCTGCATGGCTCTCACATAGAGGACACAGATCATTATCTACAGAATTGAATCGCAAAAGCCTATCTTTCGTGTTCAATCTGCCTAAAACAGCAAGGTAAGTTATAAAAGACATTCTTTTGCTATTCTTTTTATGCCAAATCACTGAAAAAATTGGATCTTTAGTATCATGAACTCTTGTATACTCCCATACTTTATGAAACAAAAAGGCTCCTCCTTCACACCATTCATAGCTATCTGACTCATTGCTTGGATGAATTTCTACTTCATTTATTTCATCTAGCAATTCTCTTGTTGCAGGATGCAGTTCAGGATGCAGATCTTCATTTCTAATTATGTCAGAGACTTTTTGATCAAATTCACCAAGCATATAAAACCTGTCGAAACCAAGCAGATCTACCAAGCATTTGCAATTTATCCAGGGTTCAAACCATAGATAAGTATTTTCACCTCTTGCTATTGTCTTTTTGAATAACTGATTTGCATTGGTTCTTAGCTTGAGGATTGATTTCCAAGTACTTGATGCATTTCAATCAATTGACATTGACCAGAAGAAATCCTTTTTACAGTATCTATTATGAACCCACTTACTCCATAATGATGAATTTGACAAGAAATTCCATAACAATTTTATGCAAGCCACTTTTTTAAGGTCTGAAAATTTCTTCAAGCCTATACCCCCTTCTTCCTTTGGTTTACACAAAGTATCCCAAGCTACTTTATGCGCTGTACCTCCCCAGAAAAAATCAGCACAAAGAGTTTGCAGTTTATTTAAAGTATATTCTGGGATCTGATAAATGAATAACCAGTACAAAATTATAGGGGTTATAACTGAATTTATCAGTTCAGCTCTACCTGCAAAACTAAGTAGCTTTGTTTCCTAGCCTTGTATATTTTGTTGAACCCTCTGTATCAAAGAATTACATTCTGTGTAATGCAGATAATTTGATGATAATGGTACTCCTAAATATTTTATAGGTAAAGACCCCTGCTCAAACCTTAAAATATTTTGGATTTCTTCTGAATTAGAGACTGAGTGGCTAAAGAATATCTTTGTCTTTGTAGCATTAACATTCAAATCTGCATGTTTACTCAACCTCTGAAAAATAGAGTTAAGAGAATTTGCATTTTGAATTGAAGCTTTTCCAAATATCATAAGATCATCTGCATATAGTAGATGAAAAATTATTGGCTGCACTTGACTACTTGGCCGGAAATGTTTTAACAAAGTTGCTTCATCAATCATGTAGGTGAAGTACTGCATTGCTATGGCAAAAAGATATGGAGACAAAGGATCTCCTTGCCTGATACCCCTTGTAGAAGTTATGAATCCCTTTGGCACTCCCTGGATCATAATAGAAAAGGTAGCAGTATCCATGCACTCATAGATTAAATTTATAAAATGTGTTGGAAAGTTCATTTTAGCCATAAGATAACATATCAATTTTCTATTCACTTTATCATAGGCTTTCTGTAAATCAACTTTTACACACATTTTTGGCATTCCTGCTTTCCTAAAATCTCTCAACAGTTCATGAGCTAGCAATATATTATCCCCAATATACCTTCCTTGAATAAAAGCACTCTGATTTGGGGATATAGTGTAGGGAAGAAAAGGTTTAAGTCTATTACATAAAAATTTTGAAATTTTTTTATAATAGACATTGCAGCAAGAAATGGGTCTATAGTGTGAAATTTCTGAGGGTCTCTAATTCTTTGGTATGAGTGTAATAAATGTGTGATTCAAAGATTTTGGTAGTTTCCCTGACTGAAATATATCATTTAAAGCTGCACATAAATCATTTCTTAAAATTTCCCAGTGCACTTTAAAAAAATTTACACTCATTCCATCAGGTCCTGGACTTGAATCATCATGAATAGAAAAAACTGCTTCCTTAACTTCAGCTAGCTCAATATTCTTTAATAAAAATAAGTGACCATTTTCATTCACCAATGAAACTGGTTGGAAGGGAGGAAATTCATTTGCACACTGACCATTAAACATAGAGGTAAAGTAAGCCAAAGCTTCCATTTCTATCTCTTTCACATTTATCAACAAATTTCCATCTTGATTTATGAGAGCTCTTATATGATTAAAGTACCTTCTGTTTGACATTCTGGAATAGAAAAATTTAGAATTTGTATCACCTTGTTGAAGTCAAGAAATTTTTGCTTGTTGTTTCAGACCACTGAAAGAAAGAATCTGCAGATCTTGCTAATTCTGCTTAGCTTGCATATAATCATCAAACATTTGAATATCATCTGGATTTTGATCTGACAATGCTTCCAACTGTGAAACAGCTTCTTCTGCTTGTTGCAGGTTTGAGAAATTTCTGCTCCTTATTTTATTCCACAATTTCAATTCTCTTTTACAACTCTTAAGTTTCTCCAAAAATTGATAACTATAAAACCCCCAACCAATTACACTCAAACCCTTTGAGTTGCTTCATGATATCCTGCTTGACTGTGCCAATCATTTCTATATCTAAAAGGGTATCCTTTAATTTCTGGAGTAGGAATAACATCTAAAAATAAAGGATTATGATCACTTGATTTCTGAGATAAAGAAAGAGCCTAAAAATTGATTCAAACACACATTATTCACCAATATTTTGTCAATACAAGTAGCAATTCCTCTTCTTCTCCATGTAAACAAAAATCCCAGTGGCTTAATTTCTGTTAGTCCAGTCTGAATTATAAACTTTTGAAATTCCCTTATTTGCTGATAAGGTACTGGAAGTCCCCCTCTTTTATCACTTGGAGATAACACATTGTTAAAATCTCCCATTAATATCCAAGCATCTGTATATAAGCTAGATTCCCCTGCAAGCTGATTCCATAAATTTATCCTTTCCACAAATGTATTACTACCATATACTACTGTGAAGGTCATATGAAATCCTCCCCTATTGATAGCTTTTACTGTTAAGTGCTGGGGAGACATAGATAGGACATCTAACTCCCAAACATTAAAATCCCACATCAATAAAATTCTTCCATTTGATTCTGTAGAATTATTAGTTATCAGTTTCCATCCATTATGCAACATTGATGAAAATATAACTAAGTTAGCTGGATTTAACTTTGTTTCGACTAAACCAACAATTGTTGATTTAGTTTTATTTAGGAGGGTAAATACTTCTTTCATTCTAAAAGAAGTATTCATCCCCCTAACATTCCAAACTAATATTGTCATTTAATGGAAGATGAACACCTTGTACATCTTTTAGAAGGAGTAGGATTTTTGTTTTTGCTGCTTGTAAATAGCTTGTATTCTTGTTAACAAATGAAGAGACATCCACTTGTTTTACTTTTTCCTTCACTCTATCATTTTCTGTTAATGCTTCTGCAACATTATTTAATGTATCTGGAATTATCTTATCAGGTAATTTATGTCCCTGTAATTCTTCTGTTACTGCAGATGTAGAAGCATTGACTGAAGAACTATTAGTTTCAGGTACTTGTGGATTGGCTCTCTCATTTGAATCAGTATTCAAAGAAACTTGCTCTTCAAAACCCTTATTTAAATCCTGTTCATTCCTTTCATTGTTCTCATCATTAGTTTATTGATTCTCTTGTTCATCTAGATTCCATCTTTCATCTTTAGATACTTCATGATACTTATCATCATGACCAAACAAATTGCATTGAAGACACTTCAAAGGTATAAACTCATATTCTACTGATATTATGATTTTTTGACCATTATGAAGTAAAATTGGGATTTCTGTTTTTAGATCTGTTTGAGTTTCAATGGATATGAGAACTCTTGCATATTTTGTGAACTTTTTTCCAGCTGTATTTTCATTAATCAAAAGAGGATTAGAAATAAAACTTGCCAAAATCTGAATAGCTTCCATAGTCCATAACTCTAAAGGTAACTCATGTAATCTTATCCAAATCTGTACTTCATTACATGTTTTACCCCTGAAATCGAATCCAAGATACCATGCTTCAACATAAAATAATCTCCCAAAATATGAATAAGTATTGCTTTCTATGATTCGATCAAAGTCCAACTTATTTTCAAACTGTACTATGAAATCATAGTTTGGAGATACATGAATCTGAAATGAACTAACTGGTTTCCATACCTTTGAAATATAGTCTTTTAGCTTCAGAGTTGTTAATCTACAATAGATCGGAATCAGAGCTATAGTGTTAACCCAAGCAGATTCTGATCATTTGTAAATATTTTCAGGGACAAATGCATATTCAGAAGTTGGTTTGACATAGACGAGTTTCCTGCTTTTCAATCCTAGATCTGGATCTGGATTTTTACATTCAATTTACATTCAATTTTGACAACCAAATATTACTTTTTACATTCAATTTTGTCAAAGGGTTCCAAGTCTTACAAAAAGACTGCTAGTTATGGTAACTATAAATTATGCCAAATTAGTGGAATTGGCATATTTTCAAATCACAAGAAATATATATGAATTTATAATTTATAATTTGTAATAGCTAATGCAAATTACGCACAAATATGTATATTCATATTTGTACATACATTTACACCACTTTTCCCTTTTTAAATCTTTTTATCATAGCTCTTGTGACTTCAAAATAATGTCTTTTTATTCAAAAAGAGGAAAACGACATATTTACAACAATTAAGCCATAACCTAACAACATTGAATATAAGCAGACATGTTAAAATTTCATAATTCACCCATCTTATCTTTTTATCTAAATTCACATGCTTTAGTATTCAACAATTGACTAGAGATCTGGAATGTAAGTACATCTAATCAGTGTTTTCAGGGGGCTGATTTCTAGATCTACAGTGCTTTACAACAACTACAATATAATTTACAACATAACTGTAGGAAATAGAAGTAAACAAAATTAAGAATCATACAATTAATATTATGCATAACCACGATTTACAATTCACAAGTTTTAACACTCTTTACAATCATATCTGATAAGTGCTAATTCCATTACAATAATATCATGAGCAGATCTGATGAAAATAGGCATAAATTTTGAGATCTATTACAAACGAGATAAGTATGTTATTATAAATGTATATATAAATTTCCCACTCACCTTAAAGCATCCAAATCCAATGTTTGAGTCTTTTAGGCCTACACTTCCTCAAATACTTATTAATCTACAATTATCTGAAAAGGGAATAATTTCAGATCTGTACCGATGTAAGAAAATAGGAAGAGAGGAGAGAATCTATTTTTGTGCGCTAGTTTGCATTCTTATTCATTGGATTTGATAATCCTCTCAACCCTATGTGATTTGGACTTGATTTGTTGTATAAGAATATATTTTGATTAAGAAATTAGGTTTGGAGAAGGAGGGAAATGGCAGAGCTCCGCTGCCACTACAGATTTGTATGGAAAAGAATGAGGTTACCCCCTTTATTTATAGGAGTGGAATTGTCCTAGGACTGTTAGATCTATTTTAACATAACATTCGTCCATTCGTTAAAAATATATAATAACTTAATCCTAAAAACCTAGCCATCACTGGACGTTCTAACGCCTAGTGGGTCGACCGTTGGGGTTGACCTCCTGGGTCGTCAAATGCCCAGTCACGCTAGTTTAATAAGGTATGGTGTATTAATTTATTTATTTTCCATCCATTTTTGTATTTCGTTTGTAACTTTTTCATACGGACTTTGATGGCGAAACACCAAACACCAAACATGAAAGTTGATCAGAATTCCGAGATGAACGCATCGGTTAAAGTTTCATGTTAAAATTCCATCGTTTGAAGAAATTTCTATTTTTTAAATTCTAATAATTAACTTATATTGCCAAAATTCCAGGTTGTTACACCCGTGGCAAGCTACCCTAGAGGCATGTCTGTACGGTTCCATCCATAGAGTATGTCTTGGCTACATCTATGTTGAGGGAAGCCAAAAGACTGATGGGATGATTTTTAGGATTCTGCGATGTCCTCGGCTTCGAGAGCGAACTTCGTAGTCAGTACCCAAGAAGGATAGTAGATCGTCGAATACAAGTCATCGTCAATCAGAGCGTCTAAGAGAAAGACTGGAGCTAAACCAATAGGTCAATGACCTTTCACTACTGAGACATTGGATGAGGGACAAGGCTAATTGGATTTTTAAATTTCTTGTTAGATGCACGATCACTTAGCTCTTAAAATGGTCTTTTAATAGGTAATGGGGGCGAGTGGGGCCATAATTTCTGAGAAAAAAGGATAGACCAATCTACAGACATTTGTATCGCAAGATGATATAGAAATCCTCGGAATGAGTTTCATGCAAGGGTTTGGCTTGATAACGGAACTCAGATAGTAGATAGTGCAATCACAATTGGTCCTTGGTGTACACACTTGGTGGTACATTATGGATGTCCGAGCATTACTTCCGCGCAAGTATTCGGCCTGATAGCGGAGCTCGGATAGTAGATAATATGCTTACATAGCATGGCGATGGAGATCTACTATGCTTTCATTGCATGATGATGGATACATTTAGAGGAGGGTGCTATAGGTAGTACGTAGATATATATTGGGCATATAACAACATATATATGGATTATTTGGTTTAGTCTATGGGGTAGTAGATGGGTACGATGTGCACATGGAGGCAAGAGTGTTATAAACCCTAACAACCTAATAAAAATATATCAATGATAGAATGGCATGTGTATATTATCTTAAAAAGGTACAATTTTCAAATTTACCGAAAGTTTTGTTCTGAACCCCGCCTCATGGCAAACCCGCAAGTTATACGGGAAGCAGAGATTTTACTGCTAAGAGACACTTGCAAGACAGTGTCATTCTTGTGGTATTTTTTTACGTATTATTGTCTTTTGTTTGTTCCGTCTGAGATTTTTTTATGAGCACTAATATATTTATCTTTGTCTTTCTGCAAAATACTAGATAAACTAACTCAGGTTTTAGTGGACTTGGATTTTTGGCATTTTATGCAATATTTGATCCCATGGGAATTTTTGTTGTAACATCTGATATCAAAGCAAGGTTTAGAAACCCTATATAGATAGTGAGTGGGCGTATTTGTATTTTCAAAATATAAATATAATATATATATATATACCTAGATCCATAGGGCAACCCACTAAATAAGAGGAGTGACATATGGAAAAAGTTAGAACATCAGTTGTGTACACTTAGGCAATAGTTTTGAAATTTGAGAAAAAGTACGTCCATGAATGACCAAAATATGAAGTGTACAATATGTTTTAAAATAAAATGGAGAATTTCATGTGTTAGCATATGAAATCTTGGTATTTTAGATTAGTGGGTTGGGAAGTAGGACCTTGTAAACTGATAAAGAGGAAGAAGGAAAATGAATTAGGAATATATATATATATCCTGTGACAACCCGAATTTCGACAGACCGAATTTTTTTCAAAATTCCAATCTATCGAAACTCGGATTGGTTTGCTCTGGTATCCTGCAGAAAAGACAGAGACATAAAATATGACAGAGCTTAGAAAATATCTCACAGCGGAATGGATAAAATATAGTATAATCAAAACATAGCCTTACCATATTATTAATACTGCCTAACCAGTATCCAAAGCTATCATGTCTCTGCCACAAATCTAACATGCGAGTATGTTATGAGGAGGGGGTCAAAACACAAGTTCTGGTGACTGGATTTAAACTATACACTTTGGATAATCCTACATATACCGTTCAATCGTATTATCTTATTTATTAGGTTACTTGAGTTATGAGCACTCAAGGCTTACACACACGTCGTACCCATTTACTTCTCAGTGGATTAACCAAATATAGTATAAATGTTGCTACCCCCAATATTAAGGTACACCCCATGGTGCCCCACTCACACGATCTCCACCGTAATACTGTCGAAATATACGCAGTCCCTCATCCTACGCGGTAGTGACGTACGGATCTCTATATAACAATGTTACGTTCTGCATATATCTGTCATTACTATGCTATATAAACGTACGGACTGCCACCTTTATTCGAATTCGAATTCATATCGGAGTAATGCCCTCAAGTATATGATACACCGCTCGAAGCCGACACGCATGTATCTAGATTGTCCACCATACGTATCTCTAATTGTAGCTCGATGCCTCAATCGCACGTCGTCTAATGTGCACCAAGTTCCATGGCAGGGTGATACAAGAAACACGGAACTCAGTCGGGAGCTTTTCCATATCTGTACAGGCCCATCTTTAAGAGCCTCTACATATATCCCTAGGGTTTGTTTTCATGGTGGCTATTTCCCCGCCTAGGCCCTCCCTCAACTAGTAAAGACTATAAGAGCTAAGCGACATTCCCCTAATAACAAACAATCTAAACATCCATTTGCCGTCTCCCCGCAACCCCTTACCCCGATAGTGAATGGTATCTTGGGTTTAGTTCTAGTTTTTTCGCATCCCACTGGCTGTCGATGACGGGTATCCGACGGTCTACTATTCTTATTGGTCGTGACCCTCCGCCACCCAGTTGAGGCAACCGCCGAATCACCCTGGTGTCACCGCATCCCAGCATTATGACTACATAGCTACTTCTGCAGTCAAGTCCCACCCACCTAGTAGTTACGCACATACCCAACCTCTTTGAGCACAGCCTAAGACATCTGTCACTGCACAAAGGACTATTAGGAGCAACTTAAATACCTCAGGAAGCCGCGTGCTTCCCCTTCCAGTCCTTTGGAGCCGTCAGAACAATCAGATGAATTTACACTCCCCTCGTGCCTTATAACACGTCGATGATCTACTCCGTTGGGTTATTCTTCCTCAAACGTACAAACTGGTCCAAGCGCCTCACTTTAATATGTTGTTAGACCCTATGTCTAAACATTCTTTTAAATGCTTTCTTTTCCTTACTAGGTTTCCTTTTAACTTAGTTATTCCCATTCACATTTAATTCTTCATCAGTTACCAAGTTCCTCTTGCTTATTAATTTCAATTATAACTTAACCCATTTAAGTTTATTAATAAGCTCACAACATGATATTCTTCAGATTGTGGCCCAAGGTCTGTAATCCACAATCTCTTTTATATTCTTGTTTGATTTCATCATTACACTAACATGTTTTACTTAATATGTAATTAAGTATGTCTCAATTCACATGTTTTCCAATTAACATGTCAGTTACCATTTATGATTAAATATAACTTATTTCATTTCATAAGTTTTCCTCATCTTTTCTCATGTAATCATAATTCCGATTTACCAATAAAACTTATCATTGTTTACTTATTAACTTAGTTCTATTAACTAAAGCCCATTAATAATTTTCTCTACCCATTTATTATAACCTATTATAATTTCCTCTGTCCCTAGGACAAGTCTGAACATGTTATTCTTATCAACGGGTTTCAGACCTCCAAGTTTATGGATTACTTAATTTATAATTAAGTACAATATATTTTCCCCCTTTTATTAACTGGTTTCAGGTTTTCCCCATTACTGATTACTTAATTTACAATTAAGTGTCCCTTAACTCAATTCACTAGTTATCCCATTCACTTACTGTAACGACCCAGAAAATCTGAACCAATTTAAAATTTTTAAATTGGCTAAAATAATGGATTTTAAATATTTAAAATAAATATTTTAAATAATGGCAATGAAAAGTGAGTTTGAACCGACCATTGAAAACGAATATAATTAATTCTAATTATAAACAAGGATTGAAAAGGCGCTGCAGTTTCAAAATTTGAATTCAAACTTTGTCGGACTGTACCGGGTGCAAAACAAAACGGATTTTAGTGAAACCAAAAATATTTAAATCTTTTAGTGAATACCTTTCTAACGAATCTGAAAAATCGAATTTTCATAGCGGAAAGCAAAAGTTATGGCCGAATGAATTTTCAGAGAGGTCGCTATGGAATTTATATAGCCCGTGAAATTGGGCATTTTGCATACGACCTCGGAATTCGACGAAACCACTTTTGTTGGATCCGAGATGTGAAGTTATTGCTAGGTTTCAAATTTCATAATTTTTGAAGCTAGTATGTGAGTGTGGCAAAGGAAAATGTGTTTTGGTCAATTATAGTTAAATTGGATCGACCAGAAATGGACCTTTTTGCAAACGGTCTCAGAATTCGACGAAACTAGTTTTGTTGGGACCGTATCGTCAAAACATAGCTAGATTTATTTTTCTGGAATTTTTCGAATTAGTTTGTGGCCCTGGCAAGTTGAAATGTATGTTCAAATTAAATATTGAATGTTTTATATTTTAATTTGAATGGAAGCTCACTGAAACAGTCGAATGGGCCTACGAAACATATCCCATTGTGTTCGGAATAGGAGTAAAACGCTAGGGACGGCAGTCGTTGGGTTTGAATTGGCGTTCGTCTGTGACAAGGGGTATTTTAGAGATTTTAAAAATTATAAAATAAAATAAAAAATCATATTGGCCCATTATCTTTCTCTCTCCCCGTATGATATCGAGCGACGGCGGAAAACCTTCGTGAGCTTCCCATCCATTTTTTGATCAATCCACTCACTAATATCAAGAGCTCCAGTTGAAGATTTTGTAGAGCTCGGAGAGATCATCAAATCCATATATAATTTGGATTTTTTCGTTCAGCGTTTGGGGAGTTTCGACGCTGGGAAGATCCGCCGTTTCGAGCCAGATCGCGCCTCCACCGCCGCGCCGAGTTGAGCGCCACCACCCTCGTTCTGAGCGCCTCTCCAAGCTCTTCGCCGCTGCGAAGGCCGATCGTCATATCGTGCATCGATTCGCGCGAAATATGGTGACCTAGTTTCGAACAAACCAAGAGAGGTTCGGTTTTTATTTTCTGAAATGATTTCAACAGTTTAAAACCGTTGTAAACTTCGAAAAATCATATCTTTTTTGTTCGTTAACGAAATTCGATGAAACAGGAAACATCGTGACCGTGTGGACGCCTTCTACATTTTAGAAGAGACCGCATATTTTTCTGAGCCTTCTGCTATTTTTGGTGGAGTGGAACCCAATGTGAGATTTCTAATTTATAATCGATATGGAAAACGACGATGTATAAATTATATAGTCGATGTATGAGTTATATAAGCGTTGTACACCTCTTGTATAAGCGTTGTATAAGTTGTACGTTCGATGTATAAGTTATATATGTGTTGTAAAAATTATATATGTGTTGAAATAGAAGTGAATTGTTATATATAAATATATATATATATACGCCCCTCGTCCACAAACCATGGACGATATTTATTGGTTGTGATTGGTGTGAAAATTGATTGATAGTGAATGGTTGTTTGGGATTGTTTGTGGTTGATATTGATTGATTGTGGTTGAAAAATACCCATTTGTGGTTGAGAAATATTTGGTTGAAACCACATAGGATTAGTTTGTGGAAATAAAATAAATATATACATGCCGCCTGCGTGCGAACTAGATGCATGATCCCCATTGTGAAAAACCGCGAGGTTTTAAGGTAGAGCGAGGAGCCGTACCAGGGACGGTCCCGGTTTTAACTACCCTGCCGTTATGCTGCCGAAATTTTGAATAATATTCATGTGTTTGAATTATTTTCATTTGCTGAAACTATATTTATTCATTGAATAGAAAACCTTCATGTGTTGAATCGATATTCATTCGTTGATTAGAAATTCATGTGTTGAATGGTATTCGTGTTTTAAATATAAAAATCACATTTTTATCTATATATAGAAACTATAGAAAACCTTCATGTGTTGAATCGATATTCATTCGTTGATTAGAAATTCATGTGTTGAATGGTATTCGTGTTTTAAATATAAAAATCACATTTTTATCTATATATAGAAACTATAGAAAACCTTCATGTGTTGAATCGATATTCATTCATTGATTAGAAATTCATGTGTTGAATGGTATTCATATCTTGGAATAAATTGTTTTATGATAAAAATCCTATTTTTATCACCTATATAAACTATATAAAATAATAGTGTTTTGAAATGAATTGTTTTACAATAAAAATCGCATTTTTATTATATACATGAATTGTTGAAATGTGAAGTGTTAAAAATAGCAACTCGTTCAAATAAATATGCATGAGTCAAAATATTCATTAATTAGCTAATGATATGATTTTTGCCTATGCATGCAACATTAGAATGAATGGTGTTTTTAAACCAAATGGAATCAAATATGAAGTTGAACGGAAAATGATAAATGATAAGAACTGTATATATGTACATGCATATTTATTGAACAGGTGATAGCAAAAGGGGCTAGAGAAGAGGAATAAAATTTTGTGCCCGACAAATAGGTACACATTTACTGTTTTGTTTGGGTGATGATTTTATGAGCCTGTTGGCTAGCCGCTTGGCTTTTTCTTTTTCTTTTTGACATGAGACGCCCGTGTGGCTACTTGGGAATTTTCCCAGCCCCTCCCGTACAACGGAGGTTATGGCGAATTTTTCCGAAATTTAAAGGCGTTAGTGAAATATTTGAAGTGAAAACGATATAGGAATTTTTGAATGAACTATATTTATATAAATATATAAATATAAATAAAATTAAAACGAAACGTGGCCGTGCAGTTCGCATTTTGAAACCGTGATTTCAAACGATTATACCGGGAGATCCGACCATCGGATTTTCCTGAAATCGCAACCGTTGGGTTCGCTTTGGAAAAATCTTTCCAACGGCACCCACTTTGTAAAAATCCAACGGTTGGATTGTCTGGAATGTTTAATTCAAATCTGAAGAAAACCAGCGCCAGAAACGATTTTTATATATATATATATATATATAATTATATTTAATCGAATAATGATGCTGCAGTTCGTATTTTGAAATCGAAACTTCAAACGATTGTACCGGGAGATCTGACCGTCGGATTTTCCCGAAACTGGAACCGTTGGATTCGTTTTGAAAAGACCTTTCTAATGATGTAAATTTTGGGAAGATCCAACGGTTAGATTTTCAGATATGTGTAAATCAAATCTGAAGAAAAACAGCGCCACGGCCGCGATATGGCCCGAACCGTCGTTTTGAATAAATTGGCTATTTTAAAATAAATAAAAATAGCGATAAATCGTTATAAAATATTATAAATGATATGGAATGGAAATAAACTGAATTTGCTCGATTTATGTGGTATTTGATGGTTGAATGTGTTTGGTGTGAAAATTACATTAAAGAACAAAATTGGTGTTGTCGAATGATTTAACCATTGAAATAAGTTGATTTGAAATTATAAATATGCGTGAATTAATTGAAAAGGCCGAGTTAAATCTCATTTCAAATAATTGACCGACGATTGAAAGTCGAAGATGAAGGCGGTGGTCGAAGACCTGAGATCTTCACCTCGTTTGGATGGCAACCGAGGTCCTGATTGGGAGGCATCCCGAAATATGGATATTGAGTGGTGATCGTCCAGACGTATGTGGTGATCGATGGGTTTGCGAGGTATTTAGTGCCTCCGGTTTCGTTCAGACCCAGAACGGACTGGTAAATGGACTCTGTGTCTGACATTGGATTTTATTCTGTGTTGATTGATCTCTATTAAATATACATCTGTTTGGCGGCAGAGAATTTATTCTTTTGCTTAACGCCCTTCTCTGAAACGTACGAGCTCAGAGGTTGTATATCGATGGACATCAGTCGCATGGCATGAATTGCCTGTGTGGCATGCTAAGATGCAGTGATCAGGGCTTCTGTTGAAAAGCAAAGCCTTGTGGTGATGATTAAAGCACTGCCTGTGTGGCGTAGCTTTGTGTATAACGTGAATTCGCGAGCCTTACACCCCGGTATGAACCAGAAACGGGAGAAGGACCTCAGGGAGGGCATGCGTTTCTTTCTAGCTAGGGTGGTGTCAGTGACCTACCAGCCCTGACATTTATATACTTTTTCACCTGTGTGGTTGTTGCTGTTGCGAGGCGCCTCGGTTAGATCGGACGATCCGGGTCCGATGGAGTCATTCGTTGGCTCACTTACGCCCCAAAGGGCGGGGAGACGTATTGTTCAGGCATAATAATCCACATCGGTGGACCGGCCCTGACGATCCAAGGCTTGCCTGCGCGCTTGCCTGAGACACGGGCTAGAGCGTCTCGAATTCGGTAAGGACTATCTTTTTCCTTGTTTCATGACGGAAATCCAATTTCCAAATACGACATCGTGCGGTTTTGATTGTATACCTATATATGGCAACATAGTGGTATGGGGCATTAATGCCGTCTATGATTTATAGTTATGATTTGAAATTTTTTTCAAAACATATAAACACTAGTAATAATATCAATTGCTTTTGTTTTATTCGTATCAAGCATATTTTGGCCATTATAAGGTAAAAACTCTATCCTCCGGTTTGCGTTGCATTGTGTGATGGGAACTGAGTCTTATAACGGCTTCATTTTTTCAAAAAGCATAGCGATGTTTAAAAGAAAGATTTGTTTTAAAGCACTGGCAATCCAATGGAGTAAACCCGTTCCACGAAAGTGGCGTGGTCCTATGATTGGCCAAATTATATATATGTTGAGTAGATTTCTCATACCAGTCCCATGACTCACTCGTAGTTTGTTTCACTTTCAAACTCGGGTGACCCTTTTTCTACACGGGCAGCCTTGTATTCAGGTTTAGCTGGTTCTTTCTGGATAGCTGGAGCTGAAGATGGATTCTATCATTTATCTCTTTTTATGCTGTTCAGCTCCTATTGTACATATTATGTTTGTTTTCCGCTGTAGACATCTATGTATAGCTGAACTGTATTTTTACTAAGTATGATCCTGTATACTGTGTAACTCTGATGATTACTTTTATCCAGTATATTCTATTTTTCATTATCTGATGTATTTATTTAATTTTGTTCTGCTATTATCCGTTTCTGTGTTATATTCCATGGATTACCCTTGCCGCCGTCAGTACAGGGTTTGGGGTCGTCTCAACGTGGTATCAGAGCTTTGGTTAAGCTTAATTCTGTAATATAACACTTGAACGAACTCATCAGAAATAGAACCAGTAGTGTTCTAGGATGGGTAACTCTATACAGATAGGATCAGCAATATCCTAGTATGAGTAAAGCAGAATGAAATTACACCTCGATAGACACATCTACATTTGAAGTATATGTTTCTATGTTTTAAAATACCCTTTTTGTGACCTGACACTTGATCTGCTAATTGCAGAAGTACTAGAAAAATGAGTGCCAGAAACAGAAGGAATACAGAACCCGATCTAGAGGCTCTATTAAAGAGATATCGAAATCTGAACGGGGCACAGTTCTCGGGCAATGAATCTATAATTCAAACTCAAGCTTGGGTGAGCTCTGTCAAAAGAATTTTTGAGCGTATCCAGCTGAGGGATGACCAGAAACGGTTAGTAGCATCTTGGGCACTCAAAGAAGAAGCTTTAATCTGGTGGGAAACAATCATCAAAGATAATCCAGAAGGTGATATCACCTGGGACAGATTCAAAGTGATTTTCCTGGAAAGATTTACTCCTCCCGAAGCGACGGAGCGATTATGTGATAAATTTTCTTATTTGATACAAGGTGACATGACCATCCCAGAATATCATAAGAAATTCAATGAACTTGCTCACTTTGCTCCTCATCTGATTCAAGACCCAAACAGGAAAAATCTAAGATTTATTCATGGCCTGCAAAGGAGATATCAGAATAGTGTAATGAGGAATGCGAAGCTTCCTTTCTCAGAAATGATTTATATGGCTTATCAGTATGAAGATCTCCATAGGAAATGCATGTTGCGAGATGAAGAATAAGTCAGTTCTAGCGATAAGGTTGAATCAGAAACTGATCGTCCTAAGGCCAGTACCATGTCGGAGGTCAGTAAGGAACCCAAAGTCAATCGAAAAAGGGCCAGATCAGGAAAAGAACCGATAATGACCACCGTATGCAATAACTGCCATCTAAAAGGGCATTTGTTGATAAACTGCGGACCTTTAAAGAAGCGATTAAAAGGTGGACTTCGATCCAAAGAAGGATTTCAAGCGAATAGAAAATGCAATCTCTACCATCAGGCTGGTCACATAAAGCGAGATTGCTGGTTGTTAAAAAGGGCCAAAGAGGCTCAGGTAAATGAAATAGTAGAAACTTCTGGGCCCGCAGATGTTCTGGAAAGGCTCGATGTGTTAGAAGGCACACTTACTGTCAAAAACATTCCAGTCAAAGTACTGTTTGACACAGGCGCGTCACGAAGTTTCATTGCCAAAGATGCAGCTAAGAAACTAGATTTGAATTTGAAAAAGCTCAAGGAACCAATGACTGTCCAGAATCCGGTTGGGGGTTCCATTGATCTCAGTTGGGTTTGTGGAGTGCCGGTTTCTTTCTCTCGTTATGGGTTTCCTACCATCGCAGTCGTCATAAATTTTAAAGAGTTTGATCTTATCTTAGGGTTAGACTGGTTGACCAAATATGAATCTGAAGTTAAATGCGCCGACAGAGTCGTAAAGGCGAAGATTAAATCAGGTGATTATATCACCATTCCCTTTGAAGGTCAGAATGCTAATAGAAAAGACTTCTGGGCAGCTTTGAATGTTTCTCCAGCTCAAATAGAAAATATCCCTGAAGTTACAGAGAATATTCTAGACCTCATCAAAGATATTCCTGTCGTTAAGAACTATGCGGATGTGTTCGAAGAAGTTGTTCGCTTACCTCCGCAGAGAGAAAAAGATTTCAAGATTGCTTTGATTCCCAATGCAAGGCCGGTAGTTCACGCTATTCGAAGAATGTCCTTGAAAGAGAAGGAGGAATTAGACAATCAAACACGACAGCTAGTATAGAAGGGTCTGATCAGGCCTAGTTTCTCTGATTGGGGAGCAATAGTGGTTTTTGTCCCAAAATCTGACGGTACTCTACGGTTATGTGTGGATTATCGTGATCTGAACAAACAGACAATAAAGAACAAATATCCATTGCCGCGGATTGATGATTTGTTGGATCGATTAAATGGTGCACAAGTATTCTCAAGGATGGACCTTGCTACAGGCTTCCATCAACTTCGAATTGCCAAAGAATGTGTTCCTATGACAGCATTCAGAGGTCCCGACTTATTCTACGAGTGGTTAGTAATGTCGTTCGGCTTATGTAACGCTCCAGCTTACTTCGTCGATCTGATGAATAGAGTGTTCAGAGGGGTTTTGAATAAATTTGTTCTGGTTTTTATTGATGATATTCTAATCTTCTCTAAATCAAAGGCCGAACATGAAAAGCATTTGGAACAGGTTCTAGAAATTCTGAGACGGAATGTATTAAAGGCCAAATTTTCCAAATGTATCTTCTGGCAAGATGAAGTGAAATTTTGTGACAGCAAGGAATTTCACTCGGTCCGAACCAGTCGCTAAACCGACCCAGACCGTTCGAAACGCCCTATCGTTTGAGAACAGGACAAAATAGAACGCATACAGAGGAACATTTCACTATATATTACAACAGTGCATCAGATTACAAGAATATACAGAGTATAAATGAATATTACACAGAAATATCAGAGATTTAAATTACATTTAAATACATCGCAGCGGAAAATAATACAATACACAACTAGAAGAGATATACGGATACAAAGCTTTCCGGATATCGTTCCAGCTGTAAACCAGGATCCTGTGAATATAAATCTGCAAAACCAAAACTACTAGCTGCCCGTGTCAAAAATCGGGGCACCCAGAGTTTAGGTTAAAACAATAAACTCCAGGTCAGTCATGTGACTGGTGTGAGAACTAAAACAGTTTTTAATCTTTATTTTCAAAGGTAAATCAAGGGACCACGCCGTATAACACGGAACGGGTTTCCTCCCAAGAATACCAGTGCATAAAACAAACAGCGCAATGCTAAATAAAGAAAGATGAAGCTGTTATAAGACCCAGGTCCTATCACACAATGCAACGCAAGCCGGGGGATAGGGTTTTCCCTTATAACGGCCAAAGAATGCTTGATACGTTTAAAACAAATCATTTGATACTATAATAAGTGCATAGTGCATAAAACAACTTCAAATCATAAGTATCAATCATAGGCGGCATGGGTACCATATATCATGTCGCCATATATAGGTTTACAAATAAAACCGCAAAGTCACGTATTTGGAAATTGGATTTCCTTCTATGAACCGAGGCAAAAGATAGTCCTCAACCGATTCGAGACTGCCTAGCCCGAGTCTCAGGATCAGAACGCATCGACCCTTGGAGCGACAGGGCCGGTCCACACGGAGTGGATTAAAAATGCCTGAGCACTACGTTTCGCCGCCCTTTGGGGCGTAAGCGAGCCAACTAAATGACTCCATCGGTTCGAGAACGACCGATCAATCCGAGGCGCCTCGCAACAGCAACAACCACATAAGTCAAACTCGTCAGGGCGTGTAAAACCACTGACGCCACTTCTAGCTAGGAGGAAACGCAGGCCCTCCCTGAGGTCCGTCTCCCGTTTTTGGTTCATACCTGGTGTGAAACACGCGAGGTAAACGTTACACAAAGCTACGCCACAAAGGCCGTGCTTTGATCATCACCACAAGACTTTGCTTTTCAACAGAAGCCTTGATCATTTGCATCTTAGCATGCCACATAGGCAAACCATTCTATGCAACCGATATCAGTCACACAGAATGAAATCCGATGTCAGACACACAGTCCATTTACAAGTCCGTCCTGGGTCTGAACGAAACCGGAGGCACCTAGTACCCCGCATATCCATCGATCTCCAAGTACGTCTGGACGATCACTATCTGTTTCCATCTTCTTGGGTGTACAGCCCAATCAAGATCATCAGTAATTACCCAAACGACGTGAAGACCTCCGGTCTTCGACCATCGTCTTCATCTTCGACTTATCGTCGTATCAGTTATTCAGAATGGGATAAACCCGGCCTTTCCGAATAACTCGCGTATATATTATAAAAGTGTTACACAAACACAACATACGCCTCATTCCAATTCATTAGTCACTAACCGTAAATTAATCAAGAGAATAATTTCCCAAATATTAACCCCGAAGGCCGAAACCAACATCAGATCAATATCCAGAAAACCATTCTGCTTGGCTAACCGACAGTTAGTTTCTAAATTTCACATTCATAGGGAAAGATTCCCATTAATTTTATCAAAGATAAATTCCTTGAATTTATTCTTTAATCCATTTTTGAATATCAATTCAAACTAGTCGGGATTAGCGAACCTTACCGAAGTAATCATTTGTTTTAATTTCCCAATCCCAACCTATTCATCCCATGAAGTAAAACTGGTAATACTTCATATTTAACACCACAGTGTTATCGGTAAATCCAATTACCATTTCACGTTCAAATCTAATTAAAGATTTAACTATCGCCTGGAGCAAAACTGGTGATACTCCATTTTCGATCTTTTCAATCTAATTAAAGATTCATTAAAACTCCACTCAGTTTTAATCGTTAACTGGGTTAAAGAATCAGTGTCATTTAAAACACGGTTCACGATAAACCCAAAATCACATTCATTAATTATCGGGTTAAAGAACAAGTGTTATTTAAAACACTGTTCACGATAAACCCAAAAATCAATATCAATTCAATTCCAATTAAATATTATTTAATTGGTACACTTCATTAAATCTAAATAAAAAGATTTAATCTTTTCTCAACTGGGTTCAAGAACAGTGTTAGTGAAGACACCATTCACGACAAACCCAAATCCCATTTGATATTCAATATAAGGCTCTGAATAGAAAATATATCGGCTTATATTCAATATCAAATTCTACGATTAACAAATGTCGTATTGGAAATAACGATATAAATATATATCTTTCAAATTTCCGTAACAACATCCGTATAATCACAAATTCCAACATCGAAATATTCCGAAGACAATTTCGATTCAAATCCACTCCAATGCAATCATTGGAAATTTTGGTTATTTTCAAAACCCTTTTCAAATTCAATTTATTTATTTAAAAATAAATAGAATTCTAATTCTAGTTCAAAACTAGTTCATTTCGATAAAAATCTATTTTTATCTTTTCAAATAGGGAGTTTTTCATCCCAATTCTTTCTAAATCATTTCTTATGATTTTACACAAATTATTACTATTTTTAATAATTTTATCAAGGCCCGTACAGTCGATTTCCATCAATGGCCATCGAACTGCACTTACAGCGACCTTTTTCAAATTTGATTTGGACATAATTCCAAATCCAACCGTTAGATTTCAAATTTCTAATATTCGTTAGAAAGCTCTTTTCGATACGAACCCAACGGTTCCGGTTTTAGGAGAATCCGACGGTCGGATCTCCCGTAATGTCCGTTTGAAATCAATGGTCGAAATTCGCGAACTGCCGCGGCGCGGCGCGTTCTATTCAGGCCATTATATTATATATATAATATATATTTCGTCGATTTTCTATTCAAAACGAATTATATAAATAGTTTTAAAATTCATTTCAAAATCTATTTCAACTTCCATTTCAATTCAAAGTAAAATTGAATTCTTCTTTATAAATTCGTTTCAAAATTCATTTCTATTCAATTCAATTTGAATTCGTTTTCAATTCAATTCATTTCGAAATCGTTTTCAATTCAATTCATTTCGAAATCGTTTTCAATTCAATTCATTTTGAAATCGTTTTCAATTCAATTCATTTCGAAATCGTTTTCAATTCAATTCATTTCGAAATCGTTTTCAATTCAATTCATTTCGAAATCGTTTTCAATTCAATTCATTTCGAAATCGTTTTCAATTCAATTCATTTCGAAATCGTTTTCAATTCAATTCATTTCGAAATCGTTTTCAATTCAATTCATTTCGAAATCGTTTTCAATTCAATTCATTTCGAAATATTCGATTTCGAGATTACTTTTCAATATTCATTTTAAAATGAATAAAATCGATATAAATATCGTTTACGTCAAAATGACGTCAATCTAATCAACACGGCTTCATAAATTTCTATTTTCAATTATTCTATTTCAAATATTTCCTATTATCAAAATATTTGTTATTATCAAAATATTCTTTATTTTCACGATTGGAATGAGGCCCAATCAATTACCATATAAAATTAATTATATGGATTTTCATACAACACATGTATATAATAACATTGAAAATAATCAACCATCAACCAAAGTGCACTACACTGTATAAGCATCAAATATAGATATTCAACGCTCATAACAGCCTGTCAATCAATCGATCGACATATTTAATCAATCAGGATGAGTGAAATTCATATTTCATCCCAACACCCGTGTGGGGTTTCAAACAATCAAACAAAGATTTTATTTGTGCAGTTGGGCGATGTGTAAAATTTATCGTCCCAATCAATGTCCTTCAAATAGGTGTACATAAACAAACCGTCTGGTTTGTAAATGAATATTTATTTATTCACATTCACGTTAAAAATTATATTTTTAACGACAAAACATTTTATTCCAACATATGAACTTCTATTCAATTCATTCTTTAAATAAAATGATATTTTTATTTTCCTAACATATTTTAGAAAATTTCGGCAGCATAACGGCACGATACTAGAAACGGGACAAGGCCTAGCCTTATCCCCGGTCTAGTGAAGGCCCACGCCATTCACACATCAATCAAATCAATTTCATCTCACCAAACAATTCAATTCAAACAAATAATTCAACTAATCTATGCAACCAAACAAACAAGTCCATGGTCTGTGGACGATTGTGTCGGGTGCTACTAAGCACCGTCTGCATCCTAGTATATATATATAATTAGAAAAGAAATTGAAAGGTGAGAAATTCTCACCGAAAGCCATCCAAGCTCCACGGCACTTCATTTGCAGAAGTCTTCGCCGTTTTCGCATCTTCGTCAGCTTCGTCGCCCGTAGCCACTACATACATAAAAATCGAATTTTTACTTCGCTATTCAATATTTAAAAATCATATTTTTATTTCGAAGGTCAATATATAAAAATCAAATTTTTAGTTCAAAGTTCAATATATAAAAATCGAATTTTTAGTTCAAAGTTCAATATATAAAAATCGAATTTTTAGTTCAAAGTTCAATATATAAAAATCGAATTTTTAGTTCAAAGTTCAATATATAAAAATCGAATTTTTACTTCAAAGTTCAATATATAAAAATCGAATTTTTACTTCAAAGTTCAATATATAAAAATCGAATTTTTAGTTCAAAGTTCAATATATAAAAATCGAATTTTTACTTCAAAGTTCAATATATAAAAATCGAATTTTTAGTTCAAAGTTCAATATATAAAAATCGAATTTTTAGTTCAAAGTTCAATATATAAAAATCGAATTTTTAGTTCAAAGTTCAATATATAAAAATCGAATTTTTAGTTCAAAGTTCAATATATAAAAATCGAATTTTTAGTTCAAAGTTCAATATATAAAAATCGAATTTTTAGTTCAAAGTTCAATATATAAAAATCGAATTTTTACTTCAAAGTTCAATATATAAAAATCGAATTTTTAGTTCAAAGTTCAATATATAAAAATCGAATTTTTAGTTCAAAGTTCAATATATAAAAATCAAATTTTTAGTTCAAAGTTCAATATATAAAAATCGAATTTTTAGTTCAAAGTTCAATATATAAAAATCGAATTTTTAGTTCAAAGTTCAATATATAAAAATCGAATTTTTACTTCAAAGCTAAAACCTTTTTCTTATATTAAAGTTAAAACCTTTTTCTTATATTAAAGTTAAAACCTTTTTCTTATATTAAAGTTAAAACCTTTTTCTTATATTAAAGTTAAAACCTTTTTCTTATATTAAAGTTAAAATGTTTTTCTTATATTAAACCTTAAGATAAAATCAGTTTTTAACATTATTAAAAAAAACAGTTTTTAACATTAAATATAACCAGTATTTAATCTTAAATATAATCAGTATTTAATCTTAAGAAAATTCAGTTTTTAATTCTTTTCAAAAATCAGAATTAGTTTTTAAACTCTAAAATCGAAACCAGTTTAAACTTTAAAATAAAAATAAAAGTAAAAATAAAAACTTACTGTAAGCGAAGATGGGGGGGCGTCTGCTGCTCGTCGATTGATGAGGGAGGGGGGGGAAGCCTGCTGGCGGCGCGCTCTTCCAGGAGGCGGCGTCGGTGAGCGTTAGGGTTTTAGGGGCTGGAGCATCGTTCCTTCATCGAGCTGGCGTAGGGGGGGGGAGGCTCTCGCGAGCTTGTCGGAGGGGGCGGTGGTCCGTTGAGGCGCGACCACCGACGGCGAGGGGGTTGGAGCATCGGCGGCTCCCCCTTTTTCTTTTATTTCTTTTTTTTTCCCTGAATCTAATTTTTGAACGGGGGGGGGGGGGGGGGGCAAGCAGATGAAGGGGAGAGGGAATTAAAAATATTATTTATTTATTTATTTATTTAATTTTATTGCAATAAGTTGACTTTTACCCACGACCTCGAAACGAGGCCCACCGCCTGTCGCCCATAGCGGTTTACCCCCATTCCGAACACAATGGGATATGTATCGCAAGCTGATTTGATCGTTACAATCAGTTTCCGTTTAATTTACATTTAAATTACTATATTGAATTTTAAACGTGCATTTCAAATTACCGGGGTCACATACTAACTAGAAAAATTCCAGAAAAATATTTTCTAGCTTCGTATTGACGATACGGTCCTAACAAAACTAGTTTCGTCAAATTCTGAGACCGTTTGAAAAATGGCCAATTTCCAGTCGATTAAATTCAACAGAAACTGGTCAAACGCGTTTTCCTTTGCCACGCTCACATATTGATTCGAAAAATTATGAAATTTGAAACCTAGCAATAACCTGACACTGCGGACCCAACAAAACTGGTTTCGTCGGAATCCGAGGTCGTTTACAAAATGTCCATTTTTAAGGGCCTGAATTCCATAGCGACTATTCAGAAATTTCAACTGGACATATCTTTTGATTCCCGTTAGGAAATTTCAATTTTTCGGATTCGTTGGAAAGATATTCACAATTAGATCCCATTATTTTTGGTTTCACTAAAATCCGGATTGTTTTGCACCCGGTACATTCAATTGAAGTTTGAAATCGAATTATCGAACTACCGCGCCATTTTCAATTCTATTTATAATTATATATAAATATTTATATTCTAGCGACGACGCGTATAATATATACGTTCGATTTATATTCAAAATAAATTTTCTCGTCGTTTTATTTAAAATAATTCATTTTAAATAATCAAAATTCGCTAAAATTGCCAAAATAAAAATTTTAAACTGGCCCAGATTTTCCGGGTTGTTACAATCTCCCCCACTTAAAACTTTTCGTCCCCGAAAAGGAACAAAGTCGAAAGTGGTTTGATTAATAAGCCCTACGTTCGATCTGGCTTCCATTCTCCAACTCTTTAGTTTCTGAGAATTTTCAAAATTTCAAAAATTTGGCTAACACCCTAAATTTTCGAAAAATTTCGCCATAACCTCCCCTGCACCGGGAGCATCGGGAAATTGCAAATAGCGTTCCCGGTCCTTCAGATCTCAAAAAGAAAAAGAAAAAGCCAAGCGGCTAGCCAATAGGCTCATAAAATCATCATCACCCAAACAAAACAGGAAATTATGTAGTAAACATGTACCTATTTGTCGGGCAAACAAATTTTATTCTCTGCTCTAGCCTCCTTGCTATGACCTGTTCAATGATATACATGTATATGCAAGCAGATGCGACCAAATTTCAATACAATTTAATATTTGATTCAATTAGGCATAATGGCTATAAATTTGCAAACAAATAAACAAACAACACAAACATCAATCAATTAGTGAATTAGAGTTTCAAATCCATAAATTTTGATACATATACAAAAATCATGTTTTGATGCCAATTCACAACAATGTGTTCTAACTATATTAGTTTTGGTTCTCACACCAGTCTAATGGAAATATATAGATATCACACCTTCGTTACTCGAACATGAATACTAATGACGACTAGTCAATCATCAGAATCATCTTCGGGCCACTAGAGTATGATTCTATATCTATCCAGTATATTAAAAATTCGAATACACGCGGATCAGACGTATACGCAAAATCTGTATATACTGGATTATCCACATCAATATAAATAGATAATCAAATACGAATAATTGATTTTAAATTTTCAAAACAAAATTTGTTTTCATTTTTTTAAAATATACTCTTCACACTCGTTCTAGGATACTACTGATCCTATCTCTAACGAGTCATTCTCATTGGATATTACTAATCCAATATCTGATGAATTCTTTCATATGTTTCTAATGTGTCTTATTCTCTGAGCTTTGTAAACCAAAGCTCTGATACCAAATGTGACGGCAAGGAATTTCACTCGGTCCGAACCAGTCGCTAAACCGACCCAGACCGTTCGAAACGCCCTATCGTTTGAGAACAGGACAAAATAGAACGCATACAGAGGAACATTTCACTATATATTACAACAGTGCATCAGATTACAAGAATATACAGAGTATAAATGAATATTACACAGAAATATCAGAGATTTAAATTACATTTAAATACATCGCAGCGGAAAATAATACAATACACAACTAGAAGAGATATACGGATACAAAGCTTTCCGGATATCGTTCCAGCTGTAAACCAGGATCCTGTGAATATAAATCTGCAAAACCAAAACTACTAGCTGCCCGTGTCAAAAATCGGGGCACCCAGAGTTTAGGTTAAAACAATAAACTCCAGGTCAGTCATGTGACTGGTGTGAGAACTAAAACAGTTTTTAATCTTTATTTTCAAAGGTAAATCAAGGGACCACGCCGTATAACACGGAACGGGTTTCCTCCCAAGAATACCAGTGCATAAAACAAACAGCGCAATGCTAAATAAAGAAAGATGAAGCTGTTATAAGACCCAGGTCCTATCACACAATGCAACGCAAGCCGGGGGATAGGGTTTTCCCTTATAACGGCCAAAGAATGCTTGATACGTTTAAAACAAATCATTTGATACTATAATAAGTGCATAGTGCATAAAACAACTTCAAATCATAAGTATCAATCATAGGCGGCATGGGTACCATATATCATGTCGCCATATATAGGTTTACAAATAAAACCGCAAAGTCACGTATTTGGAAATTGGATTTCCTTCTATGAACCGAGGCAAAAGATAGTCCTCAACCGATTCGAGACTGCCTAGCCCGAGTCTCAGGATCAGAACGCATCGACCCTTGGAGCGACAGGGCCGGTCCACACGGAGTGGATTAAAAATGCCTGAGCACTACGTTTCGCCGCCCTTTGGGGCGTAAGCGAGCCAACTAAATGACTCCATCGGTTCGAGAACGACCGATCAATCCGAGGCGCCTCGCAACAGCAACAACCACATAAGTCAAACTCGTCAGGGTGTGTAAAACCACTGACGCCACTTCTAGCTAGGAGGAAACGCAGGCCCTCCCTGAGGTCCGTCTCCCGTTTTTGGTTCATACCTGGTGTGAAACACGCGAGGTAAACGTTACACAAAGCTACGCCACAAAGGCCGTGCTTTGATCATCACCACAAGACTTTGCTTTTCAACAGAAGCCTTGATCATTTGCATCTTAGCATGCCACACAGGCAAACCATTCTATGCAACCGATATCAGTCACACAGAATGAAATCCGATGTCAGACACACAGTCCATTTACAAGTCCGTCCTGGGTCTGAACGAAACCGGAGGCACCTAGTACCCCGCATATCCATCGATCTCCAAGTACGTCTGGACGATCACTAACTGTTTCCATCTTCTTGGGTGTACAGCCCAATCAAGATCATCAGTAATTACCCAAACGACGTGAAGACCTCCGGTCTTCGACCATCGTCTTCATCTTCGACTTATCGTCGTATCAGTTATTCAGAATGGGATAAACCCGGCCTTTCCGAATAACTCGCGTATATATTATAAAAGTGTTACACAAACACAACATACGCCTCATTCCAATTCATTAGTCACTAACCGTAAATTAATCAAGAGAATAATTTCCCAAATATTAACCCCGAAGGCCGAAACCAACATCAGATCAATATCCAGAAAACCATTCTGCTTGGCTAACCGACAGTTAGTTTCTAAATTTCACATTCATAGGGAAAGATTCCAATTAATTTTATCAAAGATAAATTCCTTGAATTTATTCTTTAATCCATTTTTGAATATCAATTCAAACTAGTCGGGATTAGCGAACCTTACCGAAGTAATCATTTGTTTTAATTTCCCAATCCCAACCTATTCATCCCATGAAGTAAAACTGGTAATACTTCATATTTAACACCACAGTGTTATCGGTAAATCCAATTACCATTTCACGTTCAAATCTAATTAAAGATTTAACTATCGCCTGGAGCAAAACTGGTGATACTCCATTTTCGATCTTTTCAATCTAATTAAAGATCCATTAAAACTCCACTCAGTTTTAATCGTTAACTGGGTTAAAGAATCAGTGTCATTTAAAACACGGTTCACGATAAACCCAAAATCACATTCATTAATTATCGGGTTAAAGAACAAGTGTTATTTAAAACACTGTTCACGATAAACCCAAAAATCAATATCAATTCAATTCCAATTAAATATTATTTAATTGGTACACTTCATTAAATCTAAATAAAAAGATTTAATCTTTTCTCAACTGGGTTCAAGAACAGTGTTAGTGAAGACACCATTCACGACAAACCCAAATCCCATTTGATATTCAATATAAGGCTCTGAATAGAAAATATATCGGCTTATATTCAATATCAAATTCTACGATTAACAAATGTCGTATTGGAAATAACGATATAAATATATATCTTTCAAATTTCCGTAACAACATCCGTATAATCACAAATTCCAACATCGAAATATTCCGAAGACAATTTCGATTCAAATCCACTCCAATGCAATCATTGGAAATTTTGGTTATTTTCAAAACCCTTTTCAAATTCAATTTATTTATTTAAAAATAAATAGAATTCTAATTCTAGTTCAAAACTAGTTCATTTCGATAAAAAACTATTTTTATCTTTTCAAATAGGGAGTTTTTCATCCCAATTCTTTCTAAATCATTTCTTATGATTTTACACAAATTATTACTATTTTTAATAATTTTATCAAGGCCCGTACAGTCGATTTCCATCAATGGCCATCGAACTGCACTTACAGCGACCTTTTTCAAATTTGATTTGGACATAATTCCAAATCCAACCGTTAGATTTCAAATTTCTAATATTCGTTAGAAAGCTCTTTTCGATACGAACCCAACGGTTCCGGTTTTAGGAGAATCCGACGGTCGGATCTCCCGTAATGTCCGTTTGAAATCAATGGTCGAAATTCGCGAACTGCCGCGGCGCGGCGCGTTCTATTCAGGCCATTATATTATATATATAATATATATAATATATATTTCGTCGATTTTCTATTCAAAACGAATTATATAAATAGTTTTAAAATTCATTTCAAAATCTATTTCAACTTCCATTTCAATTCAAAGTAAAATTGAATTCTTCTTTATAAATTCGTTTCAAAATTCATTTCTATTCAATTCAAATTTCAATTCAATTTGAATTCGTTTTCAATTCAATTCATTTCGAAATCGTTTTCAATTCAATTCATTTCGAAATCGTTTTCAATTCAATTCATTTCGAAATCGTTTTCAATTCAATTCATTTCGAAATCGTTTTCAATTCAATTCATTTCGAAATCGTTTTCAATTCAATTCATTTCGAAATCGTTTTCAATTCAATTCATTTCGAAATCGTTTTCAATTCAATTCATTTCGAAATCGTTTTCAATTCAATTCATTTCGAAATCGTTTTCAATTCAATTCATTTCGAAATCGTTTTCAATTCAATTCATTTCGAAATATTCGATTTCGAGATTACTTTTCAATATTCATTTTAAAATGAATAAAATCGATATAAATATCGTTTACGTCAAAATGGCGTCAATCTAATCAACACGGCTTCATAAATTTCTATTTTCAAATATTCTATTTCAAATATTTCCTATTATCAAAATATTTGTTATTATCAAAATATTCTTTATTTTCACGATTGGAATGAGGCCCAATCAATTACCATATAAAATTAATTATATGGATTTTCATACAACACATGTATATAATAACATTGAAAATAATCAACCATCAACCAAAGTGCACTACACTGTATAAGCATCAAATATAGATATTCAACGCTCATAACAGCCTGTCAATCAATCGATCGACATATTTAATCAATCAGGATGAGTGAAATTCATATTTCATCCCAACACCCGTGTGGGGTTTCAAACAATCAAACAAAGATTTTATTTGTGCAGTTGGGCGATGTGTAAAATTTATCGTCCCAATCAATGTCCTTCAAATAGGTGTACATAAACAAACCGTCTGGTTTGTAAATGAATATTTATTTATTCACATTCACGTTAAAAATTATATTTTTAACGACAAAACATTTTATTCCAACATATGAACTTCTATTCAATTCATTCTTTAAATAAAATGATATTTTTATTTTCCTAACATATTTTAGAAAATTTCGGCAGCATAACGGCACGATACTAGAAACGGGACAAGGCCTAGCCTTATCCCCGGTCTAGTGAAGGCCCATGCCATTCACACATCAATCAAATCAATTTCATCTCACCAAACAATTCAATTCAAACAAATAATTCAACTAATCTATGCAACCAAACAAACAAGTCCATGGTCTGTGGACGATTGTGTCGGGTGCTACTAAGCACCGTCTGCATCCTAGTATATATATATAATTAGAAAAGAAATTGAAAGGTGAGAAATTCTCACCGAAAGCCATCCAAGCTCCACGGCACTTCATTTGCAGAAGTCTTCGCCGTTTTCGCATCTTCGTCAGCTTCGTCGCCCGTAGCCACTACATACATAAAAATCGAATTTTTACTTCGCTATTCAATATTTAAAAATCATATTTTTATTTCGAAGGTCAATATATAAAAATCAAATTTTTAGTTCAAAGTTCAATATATAAAAATCGAATTTTTAGTTCAAAGTTCAATATATAAAAATCGAACTTTTAGTTCAAAGTTCAATATATAAAAATCGAATTTTTAGTTCAAAGTTCAATGTATAAAAATCGAATTTTTACTTCAAAGTTCAATATATAAAAATCGAATTTTTACTTCAAAGTTCAATATATAAAAATCGAATTTTTAGTTCAAAGTTCAATATATAAAAATCGAATTTTTACTTCAAAGTTCAATATATAAAAATCGAATTTTTAGTTCAAAGTTCAATATATAAAAATCGAATTTTTAGTTCAAAGTTCAATATATAAAAATCGAATTTTTAGTTCAAAGTTCAATATATAAAAATCGAATTTTTAGTTCAAAGTTCAATATATAAAAATCGAATTTTTAGTTCAAAGTTCAATATATAAAAATCGAATTTTTAGTTCAAAGTTCAATATATAAAAATCGAATTTTTAGTTCAAAGTTCAATATATAAAAATCAAATTTTTAGTTCAAAGTTCAATATATAAAAATCGAATTTTTAGTTCAAAGTTCAATATATAAAAATCGAATTTTTAGTTCAAAGTTCAATATATAAAAATCGAATTTTTACTTCAAAGTTAAAACCTTTTTCTTATATTAAAGTTAAAACCTTTTTCTTATATTAAAGTTAAAACCTTTTTCTTATATTAAAGTTAAAACCTTTTTCTTATATTAAAGTTAAAACCTTTTTCTTATATTAAAGTTAAAATGTTTTTCTTATATTAAACCTTAAGATAAAATCAGTTTTTAACATTATTAAAAAAAAACAGTTTTTAACATTAAATATAACCAGTATTTAATCTTAAATATAATCAGTATTTAATCTTAAGAAAATTCAGTTTTTAATTCTTTTCAAAAATCAGAATTAGTTTTTAAACTCTAAAATCGAAACCAGTTTAAACTTTAAAATAAAAATAAAAGTAAAAATAAAAACTTACTGTAAGCGAAGATGGGGGGGGCGTCTGCTGCTCGTCGATTGATGAGGGAGAGGGGGGGGAAAGCCTGCTGGCGGCGCGCTCTTCCAGGAGGCGGCGTCGGTGAGCGTTAAGGTTTTAGGGGCTGGAGCATCGTTCCTTCATCGAGCTGGCGTAGGGGGGGGGGGAGGCTCTCGCGAGCTTGTCGGAGGGGGCGGTGGTCCGTTGAGGCGCGACCACCGACGGCGAGGGGGTTGGAGCATCGGCGGCTCCCCCTTTTTCTTTTATTTCTTTTTTTTTCCCTGAATCTAATTTTTGAACGGGGGGGGGGGGCAAGCAGATGAAGGGGAGAGGGAATTAAAAATATTTTTTTTATTTATTTATTTAATTTTATTGCAATAAGTTGACTTTTACCCACGACCTCGAAACGAGGCCCACCGCCTGTCGCCCATAGCGGTTTACCCCCATTCCGAACACAATGGGATATGTATCGCAAGCTGATTTGATCGTTACAATCAGTTTCCGTTTAATTTACATTTAAATTACTATATTGAATTTTAAACGTGCATTTCAAATTACCGGGGTCACATACTAACTAGAAAAATTCCAGAAAAATATTTTCTAGCTTCGTATTGACGATACGGTCCTAACAAAACTAGTTTCGTCAAATTCTGAGACCGTTTGAAAAATGGCCAATTTCCAGTCGATTAAATTCAACAGAAACTGGTCAAACGCGTTTTCCTTTGCCACACTCACATATTGATTCGAAAAATTATGAAATTTGAAACCTAGCAATAACCTGACACTGCGGACCCAACAAAACTGGTTTCGTCGGAATCCGAGGTCGTTTTCAAAATGTCCATTTTTAAGGGCCTGAATTCCATAGCGACTATTCAGAAATTTCAACTGGACATATCTTTTGATTCCCGTTAGGAAATTTCAATTTTTCGGATTCGTTGGAAAGATATTCACAATTAGATCCCATTATTTTTGGTTTCACTAAAATCCGGATTGTTTTGCACCCGGTACATTCAATTGAAGTTTGAAATCGAATTATCGAACTACCGCGCCATTTTCAATTCTATTTATAATTATATATAAATATTTATATTCTAGCGACGACGCGTATAATATATACGTTCGATTTATATTCAAAATAAATTTTCTCATCGTTTTATTTAAAATAATTCATTTTAAATAATCAAAATTCGCTAAAATTGCCAAAATAAAAATTTTAAACTGGCCCAGATTTTCCGGGTTGTTACAAATTTCTGGGCCATGTCGTATCGAAAGAAGGAATCGCTGTGGATCCAAGCAAAATCACAGCTATTCAGAATTGGAAACAGCCCAGTACCCCCACTAAAGTCCGCAGTTTTCTTGGATTGGCTAGCTATTACCGGAAGTTCGTTAAAAACTTTTCGAAGATATCTGGCCACTTAACGAAGCTTACAAAGAATCACTCTAAGTTCAAATGGACTCCAGAAAGCGAGGTGGATTTCGAGGAGCTAAAGTTAAGACTAACGACAACTCCAGTGTTAACCATCATCGATGGCAACCAGGATTTGAATGTCTGGACTGATGCTTCTAGAGAAGGCCTTGGCGCAGTGTTAATGCAAAGGGGTCAAGTGATTGCTTATGCTAGCCGTCAACTGAAGCCGCACGAGAAAAACTATGTCACTCATGATCTTGAGTTATTGGCCATAGTATTCGCCTTGAAAATCTGGGGACACTATCTTATGGGTGAGAGATTTGAACTGTTTACAGATCATCAATCGTTAGAGTATCTGTTCACTCAGAAAGACCTGAATCTGAGGCAGCAACGTTGGCTAGAGTTTCTTGCAGCATATGACTTTGAAATTATATATACTCCAGGGAAAGCCAATGTCGTGGCCGATGCGCTGAGCCGAAAGAATGTAATGATCGCCAGCTTTATTATCACGACTTCCTTGATTGACAAAATATCTATTCTTCAGAAGGAGGATAACTTTATTAAATATATGATCAAAAGGATTCAGAAAGGCGAACCCTCGTGTTTTCGAATCGATAACGACGAGACCTTGAGGTTGAAAGGAAGGATTTGTGTTCCTGACATCCCAGAGTTGAAAAGGGAAGTGTTAGACGAGTGTCACAAGTCCAAACTGAGTATCCATCCTGGTGTGGCCAAAATGTACAATGATCTTAAGCGAACATTCTGGTGGAAGGCTATGAAAAGGGACGTTTCAATATACATTAGCCGATGCCCTACTTGCCAACTAGTCAAGAGCGACCAACAGAAGCTAGCTGGATTGCTACATCCACTAGAAGTTCCTGGTTGGAAGTGGGAACATATTTCTATGGATTTCATTGATGGTCTGCCCAGAACCAGAAAAGGGAATGACAGTATTTGGGTGATCGTAGATCGCTTCACGAAGACCGCCCATTTCATACCTGTCAGATCAAACAGAACTGCTCAAAGTCTGGCACAGATTTACTTCAAGGGAATAGTTAGACTACATGGAGTGCCGCTCAGTATAGTCAGTGATAGAGATACAATATTCACTAGCAAATTCTGGGAAGCATTTCAGGTCGAACTGGGAACGAAGTTGAACTTAAGCACCGCTTATCATCCTCAGACAGACGGTCAGACTGAGAGGGTGAATCGTATTTTAGAAGACCTATTGCGGGCTTGTGTTATAGATTTCGGTGGATCATGGGAAGACCATCTGCATTTGGCTGAATTCTCATATAACAACAGTTACCAGGCGAGTCTGACAATGTCGCCATTCGAAGCATTGTATGGTAGACCGTGCCGATCTCCTGCTTGTTGGGTCGAACCTGGAAATAGACTTGTGTTGGGTCCTGACAGGATTCGAGAAGCTGCCGACAAAGTCGATTTTATCAAGAAGCGATTACTCGCCGCTCAAAGCCGACAAAAGAGCTATGCCGATAGAAGAAGAAGGGATACATCCTTTGCTGTTGGCGACAACGTGTATTTGAAAGTATCGCCGATGAGAGGAGTTATCCGGTTCGGTAAAACTGGAAAGTTGGCACCCAAATTCATTGGTCTGTTTCCTATTCTGGAACGGATCGGGACTCTCGCTTATAGGGTTAAATTGCCAGATTGGTTGCCTGGAGTTCATGATGTATTTCACATATCTCAACTTCGAAAGCACGTTCATGATCCAGACTTGATCGTCGAAGAAGCAGCTCAGCAGGATATTGAAATTACTCCAGAATTAGCTGTGAGGCGAGAACCGCTAAAGATTATCGGCAAAGAAACCAAAGAGCTGAGGAACAAGAAGGTTGACTTAGTCAAAGTGCAATGGAGTGGAGATCCGCGAGATTGTACTTGGGAAACTGAGGAGAGCATTCAGAAAGCTTATCCTAGATGCCGAGTGGATATCTCTGATCGACTCTGGTGCAAGGTACATTTACCCTACTTTGCATTACCATTTAATTCTCTACTCTGTTGTTATTTTCTTTCCATGGATGTGCACTTTTAAATTCTATGGTCTGAATGATTTTAAAAAGAGTATAGAAATTGATTAGTACATTTGTGAAAAGTTGAAAACAATTGGATTGGTTGTTGGGTTGTGTGATTGTAGATTTATCAAACCACTTTCGACTTTGTTCCTTTTCGGGGACGAAAAGTTTTAAGTAGGGGAGATTGTAACGACCCAGAAAATCTGAACAATTTAAAAAATTTAAATTGGCTAAAATAATGGATTTTAAATATTTAAAATAAATATTTTAAATAATGGCAATGAAAAGTGAGTTTGAATCGACCATTGAAAACGAATATAATTCTTTCTAATTATAAACAAGGCTTGAAAAGGCGCTGCAGTTTCAAAAATTGAATTCAAACTTTGTCGGACTGTACCGGGTGCAAAACAAAACGGATTTTAGTGAAACCAAAAATATTCAAATCTGTTAGTGAATAGCTTTCTAATGAATCTGAAAAATCGAATTTTCATAGCGGAAAGCAAAAGTTATAGCCGAATGAATTTTCAGAGAAGTCGCTGTGGAATTTATATAGCCCGTGAAATTGGCCATTTTGCATACGACCTCGGAATTCGACGAAACCACTTTTGTTGGATCCGGGATGTGAAGTTATTGCTAGGTTTCAAATTTCATAATTTTTGAAGCTAGTATGTGAGCATGGCAAAGGAAAATGTGTTTTGGTCAATTACAGTTAAATTGGATTGACCAGAAATGGGCCTTTTTGCAAACGGTCTCAGAATTCGATGAAACTAGTTTTGTTGGGACTGTATCGTCAAAACATAGCTAGATTTATTTTTCTGTAATTTTTCGAATCAGTTTGCGGCCCTGGCAAATTGAAATGTACGTTCAAATTAAATATTGAATGTTTTATATTTTAATTTGAATGGAAACTGACTGAAATAGTCGAATGGGCCTACGAAACATATCCCATTGTGTTCGGAATAGGGGTAAAACGCTAGGGACGGCAGTCGTTGGGTTTGAATTGGCGTTCGTCTGTGACAAGGGGTATTTTAGAGATTTTAAAAATTATAAAATAAAATAAAAAATCCTATTGGCCCATTATCTTTCTCTCTCCCCGTATGATATCGAGCGACGGCGGAAAACCTTCGTGAGCTTCCCATCCATTTTCTGATCAATCCACTCACTAATATCAAGAGCTCCAGTTAAAGATTTTGTAGAGCTCGGAGAGGTCTTCAAATCCATATATAATTTGGATTTTTTCGTTTAGCGTTTGGGGAGTTTCGACGCTGGGAAGATCCGCCGTTTCGAGCCAGATCGCGCCTCCACCGCCGCGTCGAGTTGAGCGCCACCACCCTCGTTCTGAGCGCCTCTCCAAGCTCTTCGCCACTGTAAAGGCCAATCGTCATATCGCGCATCGATTCGCGCGAAATCTGGTGACCTAGTTTCGAACAAACCAAGAGAGGTTCGGTTTTTATTTTCTGAAATGATTTCAACAGTTTAAAACCGTTGCAAACTTCGAAAAATCATATCTTTTTCGTTCGTTAACGAAATTCGATGAAATAGGAAACATCGTGACCGTGTGGACGCCTTCTACATTTTAGAAGAGACCGCATATTTTTCTGAGCCTTCTGCTATTTTTGGTGGAGTGGAACCCAATGTGAGATTTCTAATTTATAATCGATATGGAAAACGACGATGTATAAATTATATAGTCGATGTATGAGTTATATAAGCGTTGTACACCTCTTGTATAAGCGTTGTATAAGTTGTACGTTCGATGTATAAGTTATATATGCGTTGTAAAAATTATATATGTGTTGAAATAGAAGTGAATTGTTATATATATATATATATATATATATATATATATATATATATATATATATATATATATATATACGCCCCTCGTCCACAAACCATGGACGATATTTATTGGTTGTGATTGGTGTGAAAATTGATTGATAGCGAATGGTTGTTTGGGATTGTTTGTGATTGATATTGGTTGATTGTGGTTGAAAAATACCCGTTTGTGGTTGAGAAATATTTGGTTGAAACCACATAGGATTAGTTTGTGGAAATAAAATAAATATATACATGTCGCCTGCGTGTGAACTAGATGCATGATCCCCATTGTCAAAAACCGCGAGGTTTTAAGGTAGAGCGAGGAGCCGTACTAGGGACGGTCCCGGTTTTAAATACCCTGCCGTTATGCTGCCGAAATTTTGAATAATATTCGTGTGTTTGAATTATTTTCATCTGCTGAAACTATATTTATTCATTGAATAGAAAACCTTCATGTGTTGAATCGATATTCATTCGTTGATTAGAAATTCATGTGTTAAATGGTATTCGTGTTTTAAATATAAAAATCACATTTTTATCTATATATAGAAACTATATAAAACCTTCATGTGTTGAATCGATATTCATTCGTTGATTAGAAATTCATGTGTTGAATGGTATTCGTGTTTTAAATGTAAAAATCACATTTTTATCTATATATAGAAACTATAGAAAACCTTTATGTGTTGAATCGATATTCATTCGTTGATTAGAAATTCATGTGTTGAATGGTATTCATATCTTGGAATAATTTGTTTTATGATAAAAATCCTATTTTTATCACCTATATAAACTATATAAAATAATAGTGTTTTGAAATGAATTGTTTTACAATAAAAATCACATTTTTATTATATACATGAATTGTTGAAATGTGAAGTGTTAAAAATAGCAACTCGTTCAAATAAATATGCATGAGTCGAAATATTCATTAATTAGCTAATGATATGATTTTTGCCTATGCATGCAACATTAGAATGAATGGTGTTTTTAAACCAAATGGAATCAAATATGAAGTTGAATGGAAAATGATAAATGATAAGAACTGTATATATGTACATGCATATTTATTGAACAGGTGATAACAAAAGGGGCTAGAGAAGAGGAATAAAATTTTGTGTCCGACAAATAGGTACACATTTACTGTTTTGTTTGGGTGATGATTTTATGAGCCTGTTGGCTAGCCGCTTGGCTTTTTCTTTTTCTTTTTGACATGAGACGCCTGTGTGGCTACTTGGGAATTTTCCCAGCCCCTCCCGTACAAAGGAGGTTATGGCGAATTTTTCCGAAATTTAAAGGCGTTAGTGAAATATTTGAAGTGAAAACGATATAGGAATTTTTGAATGAACTATATTTATATAAATATATAAATATAAATAAAATTAAAACGAAACGTGGTTGTGCAGTTCGCATTTTGAAACCGTGATTTCAAACGATTATATCGGGAGATTCGACCATCGGATTTTCCTGAAATCGCAACCGTTGGGTTCGCTTTGGAAAAATCTTTCCAACGGCACCCACTTTGTAAAAATCCAACGGTTGGATTGTCTGGAATGTTTAATTCAAATCTGAAGAAAAACAGCGCCAGAAACGATTATATATATATATATATATAATTATATTTAATCGAATAATGACGCTGAAGTTCGTATTTTGAAATCGAAACTTCAAACGATTGTACCGGGAGATCCGACCGTCGGATTTTCCCGAAACTGGAACCGTTGGATTCATTTTGAAAAGACCTTTCTAATGATGTAAATTTTGGGAAGATCCAATGGTTAGATTTTCATATATGTGTAAATCAAATCTGAAGAAAAACAGCGCCACGGCCGCGATATGGCGCGAAGCGTCGTTTTGAATAAATTGGCTATTTTAAAATAAATAAAAATAACGATAAATCGTTATAAAATATTATGAACGATATGGAATGGAAATAAACCGAATTTGCTCGATTTATGTGGTATTTGATGGTTGAATGTGTTTGGTGTGAAAATTACATTAAAGAACAAAATTGGTGTTGTCGAATGATTTAACCATTGAAATAAGTTGATTTGAAATTCTAAATATACGTGAATTATTTGAAAAGGCCGAGTTATATCTCATTTCAAATAATTGACCGACGATTGAAAGTCGAAGAAGAAGACAGTGGTCGAAGATCGGAGATCTTCACCTCGTTTGGATGGCAACCGAGGTCCTGATTGGGAGGCATCCCGAAATATGGATATTGAGTGGTGATCGTCCGGACGTACGTGGTGATCGATGGGTTTGCGAGGTAGTTAGTGCCTCCGGTTTCGTTCAGACCCAGAACGGACTGGTAAATGGACTGTGTGTCTGACATTGGATTTTATTTTGTGTTGATTGATCTCTATTAAATATACATCTGTTTGGCGGCGGAGAATTTATTCTTTTGCTTAACGCCCTTCTCTGAAATGTACGAGCTCAGAGGTTGTATATCGATGGACATCAGTCGCATGGCATGAATTGCCTGTGTGGCATGCTAAGATGCAGTGATCAGGGCTTCTGTTGAAAAGCAAAGTCTTGTGGTGATGATCAAAGCACCGCCTATGTGGCGTAGCTTTGTGTATAACGTGAATTCGCAAGCCTTACACCCCGGTATGAACCAAAAACGGGAGAAGGACCTCAGGGAGGGCATGCGTTTCTTTCTAGCTAGGGTGGTGTCAGTGACCTACCAGCCCTGACATTTATATACTTTTTCACCTGTGTGGTTTTTGCTGTTGCGAGGCGCCTCGGTTAGATCGGACGATCCGGGTCCGATGGAGTCATTCGTTGGCTCACTTACGCCCCAAAGGGCGGGGAGACGTATTGTTCAGGCATAATAATCCACATCGGTGGACCGACCCAGATGTTCCAAGGCTTGCCTGCACGCTTGCCTGAGACACGGGCTAGAGCGTCTCGAATTCGGTAAGGACTATCTTTTGCCTTGGTTCATGACGGAAATCCAATTTCCAAATACGACATCGTGCGGTTTTGATTGTATACCTATATATGGCGACATAGTGGTATGGGGCATTAATGCCGTCTATGATTTATAGTTATGATTTGAAATTGTTTTCAAAACATATAAACACTAGTAATAATATCAATTGCTTTTGTTTTATTCGTATCAAGCATATTTTGGCCGTTATAAGGTAAAAACTCTATCCTCCGGTTTGCGTTGCATTGTGTGATGGGAACCGAGTCTTATAACGGCTTCATTTTTTCAAAAAGCATAGCGATGTTTAAAAGAAATATTTGTTATAAAGCACTGGCAATCCAATGGAGTAAACCTGTTCCACGAAAGTGGCGTGGTCCTGTGATTGGCCAAATTATATATGTGTTGTGTAGATTTCTCATACCAGTCCCATGACTGACTCGTACTTTGTTTCACTTTCAAACTCGGGTGCCCTTTTTTCTACATGGGCAGCCTTGTATTCAGGTTTAGCTGGTTCTTTCTGGATAGCTGGAGCTGAAGATGGATTCTATCATTTATCTCTGTTTATGCTGTTCAGCTCCTATTGAACATATTATGTTTGTTTTCCGCTGTAGACATCTATGTATAGCTGAACTGTATTTTTACTAAGTATGATCCTGTATACTGTGTAACTCTGATGATTACTTTTATCCATTATATTCTATTGTTCATTATCTGGTGTATTTATTTAATTTTGTTCTGCTATTATCCGTTTTTGTGTTATATTCCACGGATTACCCTTATTGCCGTCAGTACGGGGTTTGGGGTCGTCTCACTTACTAGTTTATTATAACCTAAGTTATAATATTCACTTGTCCCTAGGAGGAGTCTAACTATTTTACAACATTTTCATTAATTTTATTTATTTATAATAGGTTATTATCATTCCCCTTTTTAAACCATTTACTGATGTAAACCATTATTCTTCATTCACCGTAATATATATTCCTTATTATATTAAGGAAAACACTTCATGCACCTTATCAGTTTGATAGAAGGAATCAATGATTTATTTTCATAATGTATCCCGATGTAAATCCGTGGTAGCAAGTAATTTTTTTACTTTTCTTTATTTACTGTGGCTTACATGCAACAACGTTTTCATATATAGGTCATTTAGGGAAATACATCACTTTTCCTTTTCATCACACTAACTCAGTTCATTACATCCCTTCCTTTCTTATTTTCTGATTTAGACATTTAATTACCATCATTGCCATTTATTCATATCTTATTATATATATAAGCACTAGACCTCTCACATTAAGCCTACACTTGTGGAAGCTGGATTTGTTGGGCGGGTCTGGGCAGACTTCTACCACAAGTTGACTTAACCTCGTTTCTTAGCACCATTACATGTTCTTACTTTTGCACTTAGACCCCTCACATTAGATTTACCACTTGTGAATGCTGGATATGTCGGGCGGTTCTGGGCAGACTTCTATCACAAGTGCAATCTAACCTCATGTCTAGTGTCAAATTACCATGAATCTAGGCATGTTTGATCTTTAACAATTATTCCCATTTCATGAAAATTTTAGGCATATTATCCTTTTTACTGTAATCTAGTTTATAGTAATCTGATTTACATGTCATCTAATTTTTACCTATATTTTGTCGTATATCCTTTTCAACGTATGTTTAATTCTATTTCGACATGTAAACATTCAGTCGGGTAATTATTTAAATCCAACAAGTTAAACATGTCGTTCGATCAATAATATGCCTCTAGTGAATCATATAATTATAACAACAGTAATCATTACCCATATTCTAACAAGTTTACTCAACATGTAATCATTCCAATACTTTAACTGATTCAACGTATGAACTATTCATATTAACATCTCAACTTATTATAACAATAATTTATAATCAATTTGGAAATTTCACAATTTATAAAAAAGGGAATGCTAAACGATAATCGTAATGTTATCTAAAGGCTATAGCTTAAACCCACTCACCTTTTATGCTTTCCCCAATTTTGGATATGATCCAGTTTTAACATCCATGGTTTTTCCCCTATAATCGGATTCACAACCTAACGACCATGGATTTATTATTTTCATTAAAAGAGAGAAGGGAAAAGAAGAATAAGAATTAGAATGGAATGGATCTAGAATTTTACCTTGCTTCATGATTTTGGATAATCTTTTTATTACTGTCAATTCTTTCTTCCAAATTTGGATTCATAATTTTACTAGGCTAATATTTTAATTTTCAGAATAGATTTGAGAAGAGAGAGAGAGAGTAATAAAAGAGCACCAGCTTAGCCGCCAAATTATGAGGTTTAGGGTTAGGTCTAAGGTCTTATTTATAGGTGTAGCAGAGGAACCAGGACCCTCAGATTTAATTTAAAAACATTAGAATCGTCCACATCAGAAAAGAAATTTCCAGATCCACGGGTGGGTCGACCCTTAGGTCGAACCCCCTGTTGGTGGGTCGACCCCCAACGGTCTAACTTCCCTCCAGATTTTCTCGCTCCTGAATTTTGATTTTTGAACGGATTTTTGAATTTTCTATATATATTTATTTAATATATATATATATACATATAAGCTCCTTATATGTATACAAAAGTCTAACGCTCATAACTTCATATGGTGTCTAATTTACGCAAACCAGGTGTCTATCTTGACCAAAATTTCTAGATGGACGCAATGGCGCAGTCCGTTTTACTTAATTCTGAATATTTAATTAAGTTATCCTTATATTATTATCTTGAGTTAAAATGCAGGGTGTTACGTATCTTTGGCGGAAAAGTGGTGCTAGACTCAAATTTCAGTTCCGACAACCTTGGGGGAATTAGCGTGGATGTGGATATAAATGAAACAATATAATTTCGCACAAAGGATTTGAGAACGACAGTTTAGAAACTACTTTGTACTCCCTATATTTAAAAAATTTAAAAGAACTTGAAAAATATATGGATATAGAAAGATTTCTAGAAGAATTTTAAAGCTTCAAATTAAAAGTCTACAATTTTCAGAAATTTACTGGTTTGTAATGTTGAGAGTTGCATAAAAATGTGTTTTGAGAAAATTTTACAAACTTGTTTTCAAAAGAATAAATTATTAAGCAAGTTGAGGGTTTAAGGAATACAAGTGGTTAAGGGAAAGCACAAATATAAATGGACTAGACATATGTTGTGCATAGATGTGTTAGAGACAGGGTTCAATACTAAAATAGACGGTCTTGAATAAAAGAATACAATAGATTTGTTTTTATTAAAAAAATAAGTTTTTTTCATAATAAATGGGTTCTGACATAATTTAACATATTAGGACAAGTAGAATTATAAGATAAATTTTTATGAATCAACAAGTTTGTAAGTAAACATGTTTTGTTACAGTGACAAGGAAATGCGTAGCGAAAGAGGTGTACAAAATATAGGTAAAACACCATATTTTGTGATAAACAAAGAAATGAAAAATATTAAAATAACGAAGTTTCCTCATATGTTACACAGAACACAAAAGTTCTCTTTACAAAAGATCCATATTAAACTTAATCTTATTAATTTCTCTTGGAAAAGGAATATGTATTAAAATAGATTAGAAATCTAACTGAGTTAAAGTGCATAATCCTTTTTAAAAGAAGAAAACCATAGTTAATGAGTAGAAGTAATCAATCCTATCTTCCCTGTTTTTTTTTACTTTCCAGAAATATTTTAAGAAGATAAAATATTAGAGAATTAAAGATAGTTTAGTTTAATGATTCTGATAGTGTGTTTGAACACCAGGTAGAGCTTTGAGGAATTATTTCTGTATGTGAATAAACCACAAAACTTGAGTACTATGTATAAAAAATCTTAAGGAATAAATTAAAAAGTAGAAGTGTTAAACATTCATCGCTCATGGTTTATACAATAATGTAAGCGAATCAAGAAAAAGAAAATTTTGAAAAGATGTCTCTCACGTGTTTACTATTCAATAAAGACAAGATGAAGGTGATTTTAAACATGCATGGTTTATTAGAAAAGGATAAAGAGGAAATGGATTGGAAAGAGCAAGTTTGAGATTTTAATTAATGAAATTATGACAGGGTTTGTAATTAATGGAAATCCTTTTTGATCACTTCTGGAGGAAATAAGAAGGTTTGGCATGTTGTCTCAGTTAATAGTGGAATGAGAGCAAGGGGTACATAGAATAAGTTTGTAGATAATGGTAGATGAAAAGGAGGAGCGCTATGGTTGTCCAGATTCAGTGATTATGACATTTTTATGTGAAAGGGATATAGTTCTAGGTCCCCTAGTCCTAGTGGTTAGTCGCATTTAGTCGTTCTATTTTTTTATCTAGTAGTCACTACATTAGAGCATGTTTTCTTTTAGTATAGCTTTCCACTCCTATGAGTATGCCATGGTTGCGTTTACGTTGAGGGAAGCAAGAAGACTAATAGGATGTTTTTTTTTATTTGGCGGTCGCCTTGGCTCCGAGAGCAAGCTTCGTGGTCAGGACCCAACACGAATAACAGATCATCGGATACATGTTATCGTCAGTTAGAGTGTGTATGGGAAATACTCTGGAGCTAAACCAACATGCCAATGGTATTTCACTATTGAGACATTGGGTGAGGGACACTGCCAATTGGATGTTTAGATTGCTTGTTAAGGGTATGGTCACTTATCTCTTGAAATGGTCTTTCATAGTTGAAATGGTCACTTAGAATGATAGCGGAACTCAGATAATAGATAGTACGGTCGTAAGTAGGTCCTCGATGTACACACTGGGTAGTGCATCATGGTCCAACCATTACTACCGTGCAAGGGTTTAGCCATATATCAGAGCTCAGATAGTAGATTGTATGCTTTTGTAGAGTGGATATGGAGATATAGTATGCTTTTGTAGCATGATGATGAAGACCTTTAGAGGAGGATACTATGGGTAGTGCCTATATATATATATATATATATATATTGGGCATATAACTACATATATATGGATTATTAGGTCTGATCTACTAGGTAGTAGATGGATATTACACGCGCGTAGAGGCGAGAGTGTTATAACCTAATGAAAGTAAATCAGTGATAAAACGATATGTGTAGTGTTATATTTAAAAAGTATAACTGGCCATTCACCAAAACTTTTGTTCTAACACTTTCCTTACAATAAAGCCGCAAGTCAAACAGGTGACATAGATTTTACAACTTAATGAGGCATGCTAGACAATGTCATTATTATTGTAAGTATTTACTTACCGTTATCTTTTACTCGTTCTGCGGTGAGATCTTTTATTATGGGCTTTGATATATTTATCTTTTGCATTCTACATGATAATAGACATACCAACTCAGGTTTCAATAGAAGTTTTTTTAATTATTTTGCAAAAAATTCAGGCCTATAGGAATTTATGTTGTTACACCCTCAGCTTCTTCTCCCATTGAAGACCTTAATTCCCAGGAGGAAGAGGTTGATTATTCTTCGTGAGGTTGAAATTCAAATTGTGAATCCTCATTATCAGATTTGGGTTATAAAATTAGAAATTGAGCTAGGTTCCTAGTAGACTACGTCTCTTTTCCCGGCTTTGGACGCTCTTGTGGGGTATCTTCTTGATATAATAGATGTGCTACCTAAGAAACATCACCAGTTAGGGTGATTAACCTGTACGCTTTGTGCATGAACGAGTGGTGCGTGTGCAGTAGGGTACAAAAAATGTGTAGTGACATTAGTAGAGGTAAAGTGCTGAAAATTAATGATGAGTGACAACTCAATGGACCGTCATTCCCGACCGTCCCATCGAATCATCAACATAAGCAATTCCAGACAATAAATCTCGCGAGGAGTGAGTACCCATTGCTTGGGAAGTTTTGAGTTATATACAAGTTGAGTTGTAAAAGTCTAGATATGATCTATCGTAATTGTCTAGAGATCATAATATATGAGTGTAGTCTGAAATCATCTTATTATTGTCTTTCGCAAGTCGTCTAGTCTGAAAGTCACTCAAGATCAACAATGGAAGTCCATGCTTAGTTCGATGAAGTTTGAATTGGATTCAAGGCCGGATCGATCAGATCGGCTAATCCAGACCAACCTAATCCGGATCAACCTTTCCGGATTGGTCAATTCCGGATCAACCTTTCTGAATCGACTCTTCCAGATTAGTCAATTCCATATTAGCCTTTGGCTTAGTCGATTCGAAGATTAAGGAGCATCTCTTTATTCCAGCTCCACTTTGACTTCTCTAATGTCTTCTCAAATCCTCCACATCATCTCTTCCGTCCAAACTCGGATCATCGGTCGGCTCGGCCTTCCAGTCTTCACTATAACTCCACAACACCTCCTTCATCACAGTGACATAGGAAACTCCGAGTCTTACCACAAATTAAAATCAAGGTTCGATACAACAAAAAACATGAAGCAGGTTCATTTACATCTATCTAGGTAGGTTGCAATTGGGAACCGGGGTTATAAAGTTAAAATCTTTCAATAATCGAAGATTCAAGAACCAATAACTTAGGATTTAGAGGATTTGGGTAAGTTTCAGTTCGGCAGCAATAAAAACTAAAAAGTGAAAAGAAGTGTTGACCCTATATTTATAATGAAAGCCAAACACTGTTCCTTTGCCGATTTGGCTAGCGTACAATTTAGATTGGCTATGCCGACCCTAAATCTAGTACGATCTTCGAACTAGAAGGAAAAAAGATGAAGGCATAGAAAAGAAAACGAGAAAGAAATAAAAAATTTAGGAAGAGAAATTCTGACATTCCCTGATTTTTTTAATAACTTCACATACTGACTCACGTGCGATAATTGATTTCACTTTACAACATCCTGGACTTGCACAAAAAATGACATTGTGTGGCAGCGACCTGCATGTGTGTTATAACATACGGGAGACAACAACTCGAGAAAATATGGCGATATGGAAAATTGACTCAACCGGTTTGAGTAACTACCTGTGTGACGCCCGCCCTGCACCATCAGACATATCCCTTGAAATGCGCTGTGCCAATGCCCGACTAGCACGGGACGGTCGACAAAAGAAAGGGAATTGAAACTATGAATCATTAAGAACCTGTAGTATACCTGATATACAACGCTTGGAATAAAATATAATAATAACATAACTTGATATAAAAAAGGCGAGGCAGTGCATAAGCTGAAACTAAATCATAACTATCAGGGTAGTGGAATCTAAAACACAGCTTACGATCCAAACCATTATTACAACTTCAAAATACTGTCTCTCAAAGGAAAAAAAGAGATACACTACTAATGCCCAAAGCAGTGACCAACAACTACACAGGGAGAATATATGTATATAGTACGTGGAAGCCTCCTGCTCGTCTCCGGACAGCTACTCGTGCATAACCACCTAACTTGTCTCTAGTCTTCTCATTTAGGAGCACCCAGAGTAATAAGAAGAGACATAAAACTCTGGATCAGAAGAAAGTCTGGTGTGAGCGATAGCAACTCTATACAAGTGAACAAACCAATAACAGGTTTAAATAATCATACCTGAACCTGGACCTGCAGCCAAAGAGTTAGCACAACAAGATGTACAATACCTAAGGTAACACTAACATATAGTGTAAAAATGGGAGTGTGCGTGTCATAGTGATAGCAAACATCAAACATAGCAATCATCCTCACATCCCTCACTCAGTGTGTAAAGCATACAATTATCCACCGCTTTGATCACCAAATCTATTGGGCCCGTGACGGAGTCCCACTCCGTGCAACTATTGCTATAACCATACTTCCCTGGTCTATAGTCAATAACCCTACCCAGTCCACACATCCCTGGCTCTAGGTTGAGGGCCAACCAGTCCATACTTCACTGGCTCCGGTTCGTCTACATGCCCCCCTCTCTCAATGGTGAACCAAAGTTACAGATATCGATAACCCCTTTGCTCATGTCCCGCAGCAAAGACCAACTCTACAAGTTAACTCGTTGGTTCCCATCTGGATCCTGAGTAATAACTTCCCATTTGGACTTCCTTTGCATCTCGGGTTTCAGTCGAATTGGTGCTCGGTTCGGTTCGTCATCCCTAATCTGGTTCGGTTCGGGTCTCCCCCTATCCGGTTTGGGTCTCCTCCTCCTATCTGGTTCAGTTCGGGTCTCCTTATCCTATCCGGTTCGGTTCGGGATCCTCCTCCTATCCAGTTCGGTTCGGGTCTGCTCCTCCTATCCGGCTCAGTTCGGGGCTCCTCCTCTTATCCGGTTCGGTTCGGGCTCCTCCTCCTATCCGGTTTGGTTCGGGTCTCCTCCTCCAATCTGGTTCGGTTTGGATCTCTTCCTCCTATGCGGTTCGGTTTGGGGTCCTCTTCCTATTCGGTTTGGTTCGGGTCTTCTCCTCCTATCCGGTTCGGTTCGAGTCTCCCTCCTAATCGGTTCGGATCAGGTCTCCCTCCTAACTGGACCTGAAACTCTGCAATTTTTTTCCAGCAAGCTATTTTCACCAAACGACGGCGTTTTCAACATTTCTAACTTTCCAATGCAATCATAAAACATCCCAAGCAACAGTAACAACGTATAGGTTCAATCAAAAAGATCAAAACATCAAGCATATAGGTTATTTTAGATCAAGCATACCCAAAACCCATGATTTTCCCCTTAACCATGTTTAACCATATCTAACAATAGGATTAGCAAACTTAATCCAAATTAACCCAAATTATACCAGCGACATAAAATAATATTTTAGAATTTCTACATATTTTTCCAAAAAATTAGATGCATAATTTCACTGATTATCACTAATCACCCCTAATTAGCCATAATTAGTGTATAAACATGCAAATCACTCACCTTAGCCACAAATGAATGTTAGATCTAAAACTTATACTGATTTGGCATGGATTCCTATGTATTGCAGCAGCTCCACCTCGAATTTGATGCTAATTTGACTTGATTTGTTGTAGTTTTGCTTAATTAGTGATTAAAAGGTGATTAGGGAGTGATTTAGAAGATGGAGGCCATTGCTAGAATTAGAGGAAGATTTGTGGCGGCTAGGAAACTGAAAGGGGATGATTCTCCAACTCCTTTCAGCCCTCTCATAACCCTAATCCCAAGATGTGTTATGGGCATGGCTGCTAATCATCTTATTAAGCCCGATTAGGCTGTTTTTCCATTTTCAAATCTTATTTCAGCCATATCTCCCAAACCGTAAGTCCGTTTGATTAATGTGACAACTCTACAGAATAAAAAACCATCATCCGAATCCAAGGGAAGTGGTTTCATGTCAAAATTCCTTACCAGTCAAAAGTTATAGGCGAAACAAGATTCGTTAGGGAAAAAATGGTCATTTAAAATTTGGCAAAAATCATGAATGTGGGAAATGACCCCAATAGTCGTTTCCCAAAGATACACGAACATATGACTTCGTATGTAGATAAAATAAATATTCTATGATCCTCCGATACGTAGAATGTGAGTCGTTACAACCTGTGTCTCTAAGTAACTTTGATCAAAGACTTTGATCTGATAAGTATCATCAAATACAGTATGAAGAATGTCTAGCCTTTTATGCGAAAAGGAAGAATCCATATGCCATAACTACTAAAATGGACACAGCTATTCATAGAAACTTTACTAGAGGTGGATGGCATCCCAGAGGAATGAAGTTCAACTAATTCAAAGCACGTCCCATTCTCCATACGATGTACTTTGGAGGTAAAATTTTTGACATGCCTTTTGAAAAGGACGTTTAGTTCATGGAGATTCAAAATTGAGGAAATTTTGACTTATAGGCAATTGCAACTAAGCATAAGTCCAAAGCAACAAGATATCCGGATCAAATATCCCCATTGGACCGGCTAAGAAAATGCGGGGATTTCCATTTCGACCTAACTACGAATCAACCAAATGAAATGGAGTTTTGGATCAAGAAAGCTAGTGAAGAATATTGCAGTCTGATCGTGCCGAACGGGACTTATATTGAACCAGATTGGTAGTTACATGTGATGTGGCCAACTAACTCCAATGCTCCACTACTCCTACTTTCCTGCGCATGTCTATGTAAAACCAGATTTGTACCTCACCAGTAAACAGCACGCTGGGACATCAGGAAATCTTCTTCTGACTTCTCTTATGCAATTTATTTACTGTAAAATCATTGTACTCAGGATTTCATTAATCTCTGTAATCTTAATTTATAGTAGGAATCATGCGAAGTTATAAAGTGGACATAGGTAGTCCATAACCGAGCAACTATTAATATTTGTGTGTGTTCTTTTCCTCACTTTCATTTTACTATTTCATCAATTTTATTCTGTTTTACATACTATTTGGGTGTTTGAACCATTTTTAGTGCATACAATAGTCATCTCTTTTAATGATTCATTGTGCGTATAAAAATAGCTTTGTTCTCCAAGGATAAGCGATAAGGACACCCATCTTCCAATGTTAAGAAGTGAACTCCACTTTTATTTTTGGCTATTTACTTTCTAAAGAACTGGGTTTAACTTTATCGGAAATTATCAAAATTTGTTTAGAGAAATCGGGGTTGGATCAAGTTATCCGAAAAAACAATTTTGATACAACTGAGTAGAAAATGTGGTATTTATTGAAGGAGAAATCAAGAAAATTTATAGCGCAAGGGTTACCTGCAAATTATCATATGGATGTAGTAAAGGTAATGCCTTTGGTTCATTCTCTTTATGAATGACTTGTATGGATGAATGTTATCAATATATTGCCGCTGAGAGGTAATGAACATTCAAAGTGAAATCTGCTGTTATAAGGTAAAAACATAGCCTCAAGAGTCGTCAGCCGGGAATGTCTTAAATAGGGAAAATTCGCCATGGTTAAGTAGGTTGCACCCTAGTGGAATACTACCATCAGCAAATCTAAATCAGATGTTCTTTCTGATTATTTATACTTCAGTGTAGTTGCTGATCATAATTGTGGTAGTGAAATGCTCAATACTATCAACTGAGTGATAGGCCAATTCTGTGTTGGCAAAAAGTCACGGATCAACCCTCCAGTACATTTTCCTAGAGGTGTACTGATCGGAAGGTAGTCTCTTACCTTGTCATTGTATGGAATTCAAACTGTAATATGTGCCTTTTACGGTTTTAGTTGTATAACTGTTATGCAGGAATTTAATAAGTGTAACTATTTCAGCTAGATTAATAAGTGTTTGTATTTAGACACTACTATAATATCATAAGATTTTCTATAAAGTGTTTTGGTTATCGTAAGATAAAAACCTTTCCATGTTTATGTGTGGCGTGGTCTTACATGTTACCTTTTATTTAAAAGGATTAATAAGCTAATAAGAAATAAAGTTTCTTGTTACTTGAGTTTTCTCACGTTATTTTCCAACCTTACCTAGATGTTATTTCACAATGATGCTCGGGTTTGATCGAGCATATTTGACATGTTAGTTTAAATGTTTGGAGCTTTGGAGAGGAGCTAGAGCCCAGAATGTACTTCTGTATATTCATGTTTCTATTGTGTTAGTGTTCTTATTATTATCTAGGTTAGTCCGAATAAGTTATTATTACTTTTCAGGTTAGTATTTTTTGTTTACTATGATGTTTTGTATGTGTATATAATAGAAGTTCTTTCAATTATTACAGAGTTGCTATATATTATATATGTTATCCGCTGTGACTGTGAGATTTTGTTCTATCTTCTTTTTCATTAATTGCTAATAATTCTGTTTTTATGTACTTGGATGTTCAACAACATGTGAATACCATGGATGTATTAGTGTCGACTCTGGGGGTTGAAAAATTTGGCTGTTACAAGAGGTGTATTCCTGAGATTTTAAATTTTGTAACTCTTATGCAGTTTTGGTCTACTGGATCAATGAGGTCAGTCGAATAAATTTGATTCGAGGAAATAGGAAAGGAACTAGCACAAAAGGGATCATTTCCATCGGGTGGGATTCAGTTGGCAATCAAGGACTTAAAACGAACAAAGCTATTTATATATTAAATTATGTAATTATGCAAAGTTTCAATCGGTTGGAACCTTATAATATTGTATTCAAATATTATGGTATCTCATAATGATTACTGTGCACATATTTACCACTTGAGGATTTTGAGAATTGTATGTAATGAGTCATACAACATAATATTCAAAATCTAATGCCTAGCAACATTGCCTTACTTTCAAATACCATAAATGGTATATTATCAAGGTAAAAATAGAATAAAAAACTAAATCAAAACGTCGACAAGATCCCATGAAAAAAGGAGAAATGGCAACATATAATGCATATAGTGTACGTAAATAAAAATAGAATAATAATGTATAAGAGACTATAGTAGCAGAAGAAATTGACAAATGAATATTCATATAAAATAGTTAGAATATTTCAACCCCAAAATAGGGTTATGAATAAATATATGATATTATAGTCTCAAATATAAAGAATAGGTCTGTCTTGTACAATAATAACAACAAGCATATATATTAAAACATCGATGCCATGCCTATAAATGCTCCAGTTATGAACTCGAATAACATATCCCTAAAAGCACCTAACTCTAGAATTAATCAACCGAGTATTTGAGAGTTGTCATGATATAAGCACACAAAAGAAAACATGGTTCATACGTAAAGACTGGTGCGAGGAGAACTATCTCAAAATACTTTATTTTAGAATTATACAAAATAAAAAGGAATTAATAAATCATACCGTCCTTTTCCATAAGCGTGGCTCGAGGGGAATTTGAATAGCCAATAGGCAAGTATAGTAAATCCATCTTATTTGTAAGGGATCATGTCTTAACCTGCTCTTCATTCGTAACAAAAAGTAGGCACAATATATCCTAAGGCATTACACCGGATCGAACTACTAATAATAACGTAGTGCCAATATACCATGATATACTCATGATCTTAAATAGCGATCACTGCTATTAAGATCGATTATGTGTGCCCAAATGCATATGGTCACTAATATAAAACCAAAATGGTATGCCATAATGCATATGGTGACTACTACAATCCCACAATGAATATGACCACTACTATAAGACCCAGTCGCAGAAGACTTGCAATAGCGGAATGTCATTCCACCCAGCCCATTATCATCGAAATCAAAGATGACTCACTACCGAGGAACTCTAAGCCTCTGCCTGCTATCACTAAAATACTAAGTTACTCGCTATATATGGACTCTAAGTCTTGGCCTACTATCACCAAAATCCTAGATGACCTGTTGTAGGGGAAGATAATGTCCCAACCTGCTATGATCTAAATCGCATATGAATTTCCACTGAGGAACTTCTGTTTCATCCCGCTGTCATAAAATTGTACAGGATCACATGCTTGGCTCCAGTTTCCACAGCTTTAAACCCAAAGGAAAATTTGAATAGAACCTTATATTAATGAAAATTGCATTCCAAATGAAATGCATGACCCCAATTCCATAACACTATCTTATAACAACATTCCATGAATGGGCCTAAATTCTGACTAAGAGAAGGCCCATTAGAACTTACAGCTATTCTAAACGGATCATTGGTTCCTACAAGGAAATACAAAAAATAGATATCATAGAGCAATATAGACGAAATCCGGATCTCGCATAGCGGAAGGGATAAAATATGATATCTCATAAATAGATGTAACATAGATAAAACCATAAATGTAAAATACAATAAGTCTCAAAAGATAACATGTACATCAATAATTATCCCAAAGTACATGATAACAACAATAACAATAGTACTACTTCAAGGAATAACTACATATCCATTGAAAGGCTCCTCTTTCTAGAATCACTAACCATCGCAGAGGTAGGGTCCACTCTTACTAACCTATTTATGTTAAGGCGAGGGAGGTCAGAACATAAAGTTCTGGTGAATGAAAAGCATATAAGTTTAGGAATGACTATTTCCTATATTTGGAAGTGTAAACTCTTCATGTTATGTCTATGAAACAAACATACGCGAATTAAATGTACAAGGCAGACATCCACACAGTCACTTAAGGCCAATATGTAAACTTGAAGGAGGACATCCCTATAGTCTCTTAATAGCCTATGAGTAAATCTAAGTGCAGACATCCTTACAGTCACTTAATACCCACAAAGGTGGGATATACCTAGTCACTTAAGGCAATTATCTATTTATTAAGGGCGGACATCCTTACAGTCACTTAATACCAATGGAGGACCCCTGGCCACTAAGACCCCATTCCTAACGTCCATGTCATTAAATGTATACACATCCTTATAGGTCGAGAAATAGTAATGGTTACTCAATACCAGTTTTAGGTAGGGGCGCGATACCTTTCAAGATCATTTTGGCGGACTATCTTGTTACTATCTAGTTGTCCCTACAAATGAACTCCGAGCCACTTAATACTTCCTTTAGACGGTGGTTCCTTTATACCTTTTATAAAAACTGTCCCTAAGTCTTCCCAAACCAAGCACCTAGATAAGAAGCGAACATTACTGGAGGACTACCCTATTCAACACTATCATCTAACAAGACCATTTAATACCTTATACAAAAGAAAGGCGGACCCAAAGACCACTTAAATATTCAAAGGGCGGGTCTGATGACTTGGGTCCAGAACCAAAGAGTGAACCTTAGTAAAGGACCTAATTCTAACCACTTAATACCGAGCATGAGGCAGGCCAATGACTTAATACCTTTCCCATGACAGGACTACTACACACGCAAATATACATACACACACACACTATACATCTCACAATAAGCCATCCACTTGTACATGTCGGATTTGTCGGTTGGTTCCGGGATGGCTTCTACTACAAGCTGGGATTAAGCTCACATCTAAGTGTACTAATTATAATGGCCCATGCCACATAGACCTCTCATATCAACCAGTCATACTTGTAGATGTTGGATATACTAGTCTGTTCCGGGAAAGCTTCTACTACAACTGATGGTTAACCTCGTGTTTGTGTGTCATTAATTATAATTAATGTCGTTAAGTCACATACATGCATATAAATTCCTATAGGGACATTCAAATTATATTTCCTTGTTTAAGTACATTTACTACGCACTTAATACAAATTTATATTACATACGCTATTAATATATATGTGTGTGTATATATATATAAATGCAGGCGTGAATTATGTAAACGAGATTAACATCATTACCACGTTTGAAATGTCAATCCTAACAGTCACGATTAAGGTATACAAGTAAATTTCTCTATAAATTAAAATGGTCCAACAAGCATATACAAAAGTTAACGTCCTTACCACATTCCAAAAATGAAGCTTTCTACTCCCTCATGGCGACTAGGGTGATTTCTTCTTCATTCCTCCAGCCTCCTTCATCTCCTCAATCTTTCATATACTTCTTCTCCCTTTCTCGCCCTTTCTAGCCTCATTACCCTAATCCATCCCTACGTTAGATTTCTCCACTGTGGTGTAGCGGTTGCGCCGCTAGATCTAGATTCACTGCTTTTTAAATCGGATTTCTATCTATGCCTTAACCTTCTGCTTCACTCTCCCCCTTTTCTCCTCCTTTCGGCCATCCTATTCCTAAAATTCCCATCTTTTGCTAACCTTAGATCGACATTCTTGTTCCCTCTAACTTGCCTACATCGAGCTTTGTCCCTACTTTCTTTCTGGTCCTAGGCAACAACTACTCCTTAGGTTGTTCTCCTTCAATCCTTCATAATCCAGATTCTTGCTCGTGACGTTTTGTTTAAGACTTTTCTCAACATAGTCCTCTCCTTTGGCTGTTTCTCTTGGTCTGGCTCCATCGGCAGTGAGGGACTGGTAGCAGCCGTTGCATTTTCTGGTAAATTTTTGGGTCGAATCTATTTAGTGTATGTTCGTTATGAGCGTATGTTGGTTGATGCTAGATGTTTGGGTCATTTGAGGGAAGTTTTGGCTGATGTGTATGCTACTGTTAAGTGAGTTTCATCGTGGTCAATGTTCTTCTCTGGGTTAGGCATACTATAGGTTATTCTTGTGGTTATTTACATGGATCTGGAAAGGAAGATAATATTGAATAGTGCATATACTAATGTCATTTCTGGTTTCTGGTTCTAGCTGAAATCTGAGATTCTCCCTTCAATTCTCTGAAACTCATTCGATCCTCTGCAATCAGGATTTCATAGTGCTAGATAGTTATGACTGTTGTCTTGTGATTCTGGCTTGGTGTAATAACCCGGAAATCCGAGCCAATTTAAAATTTTTATTTTGGCAATTTTAATGAATTTTGATTATTTAAAATGAATTATTTTAAATAATAACGATGAGAAATTTAATTCGAATAGAATTAGAATGTATATATTTATTTGAATCGACGTTAGAATATAAATATTTATTTTTAATTATAAAAGGAATTGAAAATGGCGCGACAGTTTGAAAATTCGATTTCAAAGTTCAAATGAATGTACCGGGTGCAAAATAAAACGGATTTTGGCGAAACCAAAAATATTAGAATCTAATTGATAATATCTTTCCAACGAATCCGAAAAATTGAAATTTCATAGCGCGGATAAAAAGTTATGCCCAGTTGAAATTTCAGAATAGTTGCTATGGAATTTTGGCCCTTAAAAATAGCAATTTTGCAAACGACCTCGGTTTTCGACGAAACCACTTTTGTTGGATCCATGATGTCTAGTTATTGCTAGGTTGCAAATTTCGTAATTTTTTGAATAAATATGTGAGCGTGAGAAAGGAAAACTCATTTGACCAGTTTTAGTTGATTTTAATCGACTGGAAAATGGCCATTTTTCAAACGATCTCAGAATTCGATGAAATTTGTTTTGTTAGGACCGTACCGTCAATACGAAGCTAGAAAATATTTTTTGGGAATTTTTAGAGTCTGTATGTGGCTCTGGTAAATTGAATTGCGCGTTCAAATTCAATATATAGAGTTATATGTCGATTTTGATGAAAACTGATCGAAACGATCGGATCAGCCTACGAGACATATCCCATTGTGTTCGGAATGGGGGTAATTAGCTATGGACGACAGTCCGTGGGCTCAATTTTGAGTTCGAATTTTAAAGTAACCTTTTAGAGAATAAAATAAAATAATATATATATATTATTATATAACGAAACCCTCACATCTCTCCCTCTCTCTCTCTCTCTCTTCGATTTCAAAAAAAGAAAAAAAACTCCCGATCGATTCTTCAGCGCGCCCCCCTACGCTGTCGCCATCGCCTCAGGCGAGCTCCGCCTCAACCGCAGCCAAACCCCCCCTCGATCGAACCGCAGCCAAATACCCCCCCCCTCTCGATCGAACCGCAGCCAAACTCCCCCAAAACGGAAGCCGCCGCCATCTGGGGAAGAACCGTCGCCCTGCCACCGCCTGGACCGCTGGCAACGCCCCCTCCTCTCTCGAAAATCCAACTGAAAATCTTCTAGTTTATTTTTATTTTAATTTTAATTTTCTTTTAAGTAATTTCGATTTATATAACATAGAAAAATTAGATTCTTAATCCAAGAGAGATTAAATTTTTAACGTATCAAAGATTATATTTTTAAAAGGAAAAGGACGATATTTTTAATAGTGAAAAGAATGGATTTTTATTAACATAAAGATGGGATCTTTATGTATGTAAGGTTATGATTTTTCTTTATAAAAATATTATTTTTATATAACTAGAGAATTAAAAATATGATTTTTATATTATAGAAGTATTAAAAATTCGATTTTTATTATGTAGAAGAGATAAAGATATAATTTTTATAGATGTAGCGAAATAAAAATCTGATTTTTATTATATATATGTTCAAATAAAAATGGGATTTTTATAGCGATGATATAAAAATTCGATCTTTATATTAGAAGTAGATATAAAAATATAATTTTTATATAGGAAGGAGCGTTATAAAAATATATTCTTTATTGGAAGAAGAGCGATATAAAAATATAATTTTTATATAGAGAATAGTGTGATAAAAATATAATCTTTATTATATGGACACCTTTATAAAAATAGAATTTTTATCCATGTAGCGTAGTTATAAAAATGTGATTTTTATATACATAGCAACAATACAAAAATGTGATTTTTATATATGTAGTGAATACGGGCAACGAAAGTGACACAAGGCGAGAACGACGAAGATTTCCTACATATGAAGAGTCGTGGCGTTTGGTTTAGCTAGTCGGTGAGAACTTCTCACTTTAAATCTTGTTTTCTAGTTAAAAATATATACTAGGATGCAGACGGTGCTTACCAGCACCCAACACCCGTCGTCCACAGACCATGGACGACTTGTATGCTTGTTTGATGTGTTGTGAAATTTGTTTGTGAGGTTGATGTGAAATCGATAATATAATATTCATGTGTTGATTATAAAATATTTTATCGTTAAAAATATAATTTTTAACGTGAATGTGAATAAATAAATATTCAATTACAAACCGGGCGGTTCGTTTATGTACACCTATTTGAAGGATATTGATTAGGACGATAAATTTTACACGTCGCCCAACTGCACAAATAATATTCAGTGTTTGTGGACTGAAACCCCACTCGGGTGTTGGGATGATATTAGGCGTACACTAATCCCGATTATTTAGTTGTATGTCGATCGATTAGTCGACAGACTGTGTAAGCGTTAATTATTTATATTTAATGCTTATGCAGTTGTGTGTTGCACTTTGGATGATGGTTGATTATTTATCATTGCAATTATATACATGTGTTGTATGGAATCCATATAATAAATATTATATGGTAATTGATGGGGCCTCATTCCAATTGGGAAAATAAAGAATATTATAAAATAAAGATTCATGTGTTGAATAGAATATTCATGTGTTGAGTAAAATATTTTAAATAATAAAATATACATCTTTATCATAATTTTATAAAATATATTAAATAACAAAAATAGTCATGTGTTGACGATGCTCATGTGTTGAGAATATTCATGTGTTGAAAGAAATATAGATTCATGTGTTGAATAGAGAAAATATTCATTTGTTGAATAGAATAACGAAATTATTGAAATATATAAAGACGTGTTGATTAGAGATGCACCATTTTGACGCGAACAATATTTATATCGATTATATTCGTTTTTATAATGAATATAGAAAAGAAGTGATTTCAAAATATAACTTTTTGAAAATATTATCATCTGTATATCGATGATGTGGAATATTCAATTTTGATTAGAAATTGAGTATGAAGTTGAAATCGTTTCGAAAACGAATTTAAAACGATTTATAAAATACGTTTTAAAAGGCAATCGATGAAATATATATAATATATTATATATATATGTATATATATATATATATATATAATGGCCTGAATAGAACGTGCCGCGCCGCGGCAGTTCGCGAATTTCGATCATTGACTTCGAATGGATATTACGGGAGATCTGACCGTCGGATTCTCCTAAAACCAGAACCGATGGGTTCGTATCGAAAAGAGCTTTCTAACGGATATGAGAGATTTGAAATCTAACAGTTGGATTTGGAATTATGTCCAAATCAAATTTGGAAAAGGTCGTTGTAAGTGCAGTTCGATGGCCGTTGATGGAAATCGACTGTACGAGCCTTGATAAAATTATTAAAAATAGTAATAATTTGTGTAAAATCATAAGAAATGATTTGGGAAGAATTGGGATGAAAAACTCCATATTTGAAAATATAAAAGTAGATTTTTTATCAAAATGAACTAGTTTTGGACTAGAATAATAATTTATTTATTTTTAAAATAAATAAATTGGATTTCAAATGGTTTTAAAATAACCAGAAGTTTCCAATATATGAATTGGAATGGATTTGAATCGAAATCATCTTTGGAATAGTTCAATGTTGGATTTCGTGATTATACAGATGTTGTTATGGAAATTTGAAAGATATATTTATAACGTTATTTCCAATACAATATTTGTTGCTTTCAGAATTTGATATTGAATATAAGCTGATATATTTTCTATTCAGAGCCTTGTGTTTAATATCAAATGGGATTTTGGGTTGTCGTGAAACGGTATTTTTAATAATATTGTTCTTAAACCCAAATGGAGTTAAGAAAATTAAGAACTAACTGGGGATCAGTTAAGTTGGATGGTTTCTTTGATATTGATCTGATGTTGGTTTCGGCCTTCGGGGTTAATATATAGGGAACTGTCCTCTTACTAATTTACGGTTAGGGACTGACTGAAATGTGATGTGATTTTGTGGTTTATCGTGAACCGTGTTTTAAATGACATCGGTTCTTTAACCTAGTTAAAGATTAAAACTAAGTGGTGTTTTAATGAATCTTTAATTAGATTGAAATGATCGAGAATGGAGTATCACCAGTTTTTCTCCAAGCGATAGTTAAATCTCTAACTAGATTTGAATGTGAAATGGTAATTAACTTTACCGATAACACCGTGGTGTTAGATATGGAGTATTGCCAGTTTTTCTCCTTGGGATGAATAGGTTGGGATTGGGAAATAAAATAAATAATTACTTCAGTGTGGTTCGCTAATCCCGACTAGTTTGAAGTGATATTCAAAGGAAGATTAAAGAATAAATTTAAAAGAATTTATCTTTGATAAAATTAATGGGAACCTTTCCCTAAGAATGTGAAATTTAGAAACTAACTGTAGGTTAGCTAAGAAGAATGGTTTCCTGGGTATTGATCTAATGTTGGTTTCGGCCTTCAGGGTTAATGTTTGGGGAATTATTCTCTTGCTAATTTACGGTTAGTGACTGATGAATTGGAATGAGGCGTATGTTGTGTTTGTGTAACACTTGTTTATTATATACGCGAGTTATTCAGAAAGACCGGGTTTATCCCATTCTGAATAACTGATTCGACATGGTGTCGAGGATGAAGACGGAGGTCGAAGACCGGAGGTCTTCACATCGTTTGGGTGATTACTGATGATCTTGATTGGGCTGTACACCCAAGAGGAGGGAATCAGTTGGTGATCGTCCAGACGTACTTGGAGATCGATGGATATGCGAGGTACAAGGTGCCTCCAGTTTCGTTCAAACCCAAAACGAACTTGTAAATGGACTGTGTGTCTGACATTGGATTTTAGTCTGTGTGATTGATTTCTATTAAATATATATATCTGTTTGGAGGCGGAGAATTTATTCTCTTGCTTAACGCCCTTCTCTGAGACGTACGAGCTCAGGGGTTATATATTGATGGATATCAATCGCATGGAGTGAACTGCCTGTATGGCATGCCTAAGTGGAAATTGATCAAGGCTTCTGTTGAAAAGCAAAGTCTTGTGGTTGATGATCAAAGCACCGCCTGTGTGGCATAGCTTGTGTAATGTTGATTCGCGAGCCTCACACCCCTGTTGTGAACCAGAAACGGGAGAGGACCTCAGGGAGGGCATGCATTTCTTTCTAGCTAGGGTGGTGTCAGTGACCTACCACCCTGACATTTGTATTATTTTCACCTGTGTGGTTGTTACTGTTGCGAGGCGCCTCGGTTATATCGGTCGATCCGTGACCGATGGAGTCATTCGTTGTATCGTTTACGCCCCAAAGGGCGGGGAAACGCAGTGTTCAGGAATTTTAATCCACATCAGTGGACCAGCCCTGTCGCTCCAAGGGTCACTCGAGCTCTGATCCTGAGACATGGGCTAGATTGTCTCGAAATCGGTAGAGGACAATCTTTTGCCTCGGTTCACAGATGGAAACCCAACTTCTAATACGTGACTTTGCGGTTTTGATTGTATACCTATATATGGCGACATGATATATAGTACCCATGCCGTCTATGATTGATACTTATGATTGAAATTGTTTTATACACTATGCACTTATAATAGTATCAAATAATGCGTTTTTAAAGTTATCAAGCATTCTTTGGCTATTATAAGGTAAAACCCTATCCTCCGGCTTGCGTTGCATTGTGTGATGGGACCTGGGTCTTATAATAGCTTCATTTTTCTTTATTTAGCATTGCGTTGTTTGTTTTATGCACTGGTATTCTTGGGAGGAATCCCGTTCCGTGTTATACGGCGTGGTCCCTTGATTTACCTAACTTGAAAATAAAGATTAATAATTGTTTAGTTCTCACACCAGTCACATGACTGACCTGGAGTTTATTGTTTTAACCTAAACTCTGGGTGCCCTCATTTTCCGCACAGGCAGCTAGTAGTTTTGGTTTTGCAGATTTATATTCACAGGATCCTGATTTACAGTTGGAACGATACTCGGAAAGCTCTGTATCCGTGTGTTACTTCTAGTTGTGTATGGTATTATTTTCCATTGCTATGTAATGTATTTAAATGTAATTTAAATCTCTGATATTTTCTGTGTAATATTTATTCATACTCTGTATATTCTTGTATTCTGATGGAATTGTTGTAATATACAATGAAATGTTCTTCTGTTTGTGTTCCGATATGTCTTGTCCTCAAAGTATCCGCTCTTTCCTTACCGGGGAAGTTACGGGTCCTTAAACTTGGAGAACTTAAACTTGATAAATAACAATTTAGTTGATCTAGTGCTTGCTGGTTATAGCCGTATAGTAGAAGACTTCAAGTTAATACTCCATATGTGTAATGTATGGAATCTACCTTCCTCTCTAATTCCATCAACTGATTTATATTGTATTGTCTAGTTTCTTATCTTAGCTACTTTAATGCGTGATCACACCCTGTGTGATGTTAGATTTCTGTGTAATTAGTATAAAGAGATAGAAATGTATGTAGCAGATAGGGAATCTTCCTATCTCTTGTTATATTTTGTAATCATTTTATTGTTATAATGAGAAAGTGTTATGGATCACTCTAAATACCGGCTGGCTTTGCCAAAAAACAACATCAACATATAACTTGTAACAAAGGCTTGAATGATTACTTCTATAATTGAATAGAGATATGGTGTAATATTCCTAAATATATATATAAGTAAAATCATATTTTAGATAGTAGTCAACTTTTTATGTAATTTTCATGTACAAAACCTTAATACTTTAATAATTTGCAAATAATACGTTCAGACATTCTATTTCAGAAATAGGCATTTAAACCTATTCAAATTGAAATATTCAAATCCATAAACATTTTTGGCAAAGCCAGCCAGTTTTTAGAATTGATCGTACCACTTTTTCATTATAGCAGACAATGAGTACAAAATATAACAGGAGATAGGCTAATCGCCTATCTGCTACAGACATTCTGACAATAACTACAATAATGTAATCAATGCGCCACGCAGGGCATGATCAGTATAATATAGTTACAATAGAAATTAGATTACAGTTTCAACATAGTTAGGTCATAATAGATCCATACTTTCCACGCAGAGAGTACTACAATTTAGTCTTTAGTTTGCCAACAACAAAGGACCAAGGCATGTATCAGAACATATTAAGTCCTCAAAGCCAGAAGCATAGCACACGACAAAGCTAAAAACGGACTAGCTACCAACTGAGAGAATAGAAGAAAGAACAAGCAGAGGATTGAAGAACTCAGAAACATAACTAGCTACATAAAGGAAAGGAAGTCTCCAAGCTAAAAGGAGACCACATCTAAATACTACAATATATATGAATTTATAGATTTATAATAAGATAATTTGACCAAATTCGAGAATCATACCAACACCCATATATCTTTTCTTCCATTACATTAATAATCCAAATCCAACTATCATTGATTGACCATTTCTGTGTAAAAACATAAATAATGGAAGAACTGAGGGATTTGATATTATTTTCTTTTCATATAAACCTAAATCTTCTTAGGAAAAATAATCCAAATTTAGACTATAAAAACACAGAAAATATCAAAGTTAAATGATTTTCACTCACACTGATTTGAGATAAATTACAATAGAATTTACTGTAGAATTGAAATCTGGATTTAGCCTATGAAAACGTGCTCCAGTCCTTCTATAATATATACAATTATAAGAATTATAACCTCGTGTGTATGTATATATATATATCAAATTTCTAGAATTTTAAATCTATAGAAACTTAGATTAGAGAAGGTAGAATGATGATAAGCGAGTCTGAAGAGGTCCTAACCATTCTCTGGAAATTGGCAATGGTAGAAGGGCATAATGTAGGCGTACAAAGGAATGAGAATAGGGTTTTGAGTGTAGCTAGGGATCTCCTTTTATAGTTGCAAGTGTAAGCGCATGCCATTAGTTTATTCTCCTTTTATAAAACTCCCTAACAAAAAACATTCTCCCCACCCGGGCGGTCGACCCCATTCCTGTAGGCGCGATCGAACCCATTCTAGGGTCGGTTGGGAGAATAAATTTCTCTTGGAATGTTTCTTTGTTATAAATTCTAAATATTTATTTCCTAAATTGATAATTCTTATCCACTATTACATGTGAATATATACACGTAATTTCAAATTCATTTGGAATATTCTTTACATGCTAATCCACAATAAATATATTCCGCATATATTTATAATCTATCCAAATTTCCAACTTTACGTGTTAATATTTACACACAACTTGTTTTATTAATATCTTTTACATGCGAACTCCGTTTTTAGTAAATAAAATATGAAAATAGATCAGAATCTCGCTACGAACGCAATAGCAATACTTTCGTGGCCCAATTCCCAAATACTCAAAAACCCACTTTTCAACACATCAACTTATTACTAATTATTATTATTTATTTTAAATTAAATTAACTTTTGTCTATTTTAGGTTTATTTCACGGGGTATTACATTCTCCCCTTATTGGAGATTTTGTCCTAATATCTTTTGAAGGGGCGAAGAACACAACTCGCTCTAAACGACCATGTTGTGCACTCATGTCATTTTATAAGCATCCATATAAATCCATAAATTTTTACTGATTATGAATTGCAGACTTGCTGAAATGAACTCATTCCCAATGTGTACATGTATCAAGCGATGTCATATGTATGCCAAACACCCAAATATGCATATAGTTCTACATTAGTGCACGGTGCTTTTGTGTTGCAACCATCTCCTATCACCTAATCTATCAACCATAATGCAACCAAAAATGAAAATTTGAGAGGAAATAATTACTCGAGAAAAGCTCTGGATGAATTTGCCTAATCTTCCCCTCAGTTTCCCAAGTGCTTTCCGCTGGGTTATCTCCCTACTGTACTTGCCCTAGGCGAATTCATTTGCTGTGGAGTCTCTTGATTCTGCACTCCATGATCCTCGCGTTAGAATGGGGTGCCCTAGACTCCAACTTGAAGCTTCCTATGTCACTAATATCATCTAGTTCGAGTCTAGCGGCTGAATCATGAAGGAAATTACAAAGATGAGAAATATGGAAAACATTATGGACCCATGATAAACACTCGAGTAGATACGCATGATAAGCCATCTTCCTAATCCTATCCACGATCCTAAAAGGCCCAATAAACCTAGGAGAAAACTTCCTAGCCTTTCCAAATAGGATTTTCTTCTTAAGAGGAGAAGCTTTGACAAATACCAAATCTCAGCCACTAAATTCTAGTTTCTTCCTCCTTCTATCTGCGCATGACTTATGCTTGTCCTAGGCAGCCTTCATTCTCTACCAAATAAATGTGTGATAATCTATGTAGACTCATGGATAAGGTCTGGTCCGAGTAGAATTTTTTCGGTAGTTTCCTACCAACAAGTAGGCGATCTTCATGGATGCCCGTATAATACCTCGTAAAGGGCCATCCTAATGTCGCTTGGTAACTATTATTATATGAAAATTCTGCCAAAGACAAGTGCTGGTTCCAAGTTCCTCCAAAGTATATGATGCTGGCTCAAAGAAGATCCTCTAAAACTTTATTGACTTTCTCCGTCGACCGTCGGTTTACAGGTGATAGGTTGTACTCAAACTCAACGTCATTTCTAAAACTACTTAAAGACTCTTCCAAAACTCATTAGTAAACAATGGATCTCTATCTCTAACTACTAGAAGTTGGAATCCCATGCAGTCTAACAACCTCCTTGACATATAATTAAGATAATAAAGCAGCGGCCCTACTGTTGGAATAAAAAGGGTGCTCTTTGTTAACTGATCCACGATGACCCAAATAGCTTCATTTCCTTTTTGACTCCTAGGAAGCCCATCATCAAAATCCATAGAAATGGGTTCCTATTTCCAAGTGAGAATCACTAAGGGTAGTACAGCCCTCCGAGGTTACCTTGCTCAGCCTTGACTTTTTTACAAGTCAAACATCTAGCAAAAAATTATGCAACATCCTTCTTCATTCCTTCCCAATCAAATCTTCTTTTCATATTCCTAAATATTATGTCTCCTCCGGGATGTATGGTCATCCTTAACCAATGATATTCCCCTAGAATCTCCTTCCTAAGGCCTTCGAACCTACAGATACAAAGTCGGCCATCTCTCCTCAAACTACCACTACTAATAACAGAATATTTATCCGAACGAGAAAACGATTCTCCTTTGGAAATATTTTCCTTCAATGACCTTAACTCATCATCATGGTCTTGCCCAATCTTAATCTTTTCTATCAAGAATGGTCTAACCTCCATAACACCAAAAAATCCTTTGGCTGCCTCACATGGTGGCTGAATTTGAAACTGAAAAGAAACTCTAACTGCCTATACTCAGTGATCGAACTGACGATAGCATCCTCCGACTCAGAGCATCAACTATGGCATTACCCTTCCCAGGGGTGTACTGAATGGTAAAATTGAATGATGATGGATATTCCATCTACTATCGAAGGTTCAGATCTCATAGAGAAAACAAATATCTAAGTGACTTATGGTTGGTGAATAGATCTAACTCCTTTTATGGACAAAATCTTGGAAGCGTGATACGTGATGATACGTGAGGCGATTTATCTTACCCTGAATGAGTCATTATTCGAGTGAAATAGATCCTCGATAGCATTTGATGCATTACTCATGGTACATTAATGTTGTGATTGCTCCCGATGCCACAATGTAATAAACTTTCCCAATGTATCTCGAGGGGATCACAATGACGTGGTTTACCATACATCCTCCTCGATCGGTTCCTAACTTTAAGGATCTAAGCGAGAAGTTTTTGAATCATTTCCGATTGCATGCACTAAAGTATAAAAAATGTTATGGAGCTTTCTGTAATTAAATATTCCCTTGGACAAAAATTGAAGGGGTACCTGGCCCTCTTCAATATAGATGTCACTGAAGTAAACAAGCTCAATCCAGAGGTTGTTTTGATGGCAATGATTGATAAGGTAGACAAAGAAATAGAATTCAGAAGATATTTGGTTGGATAACCTCCTGTGACTATTGAGTTATTTTATGATAAAGCAAACATACATCTGCGACAAGAAGATTTGTATCTAAACAAAAAGAGGAGATCTAGAAAAGTTATGAAGGATGATATTCAAAGCAACGTCGCTATAAGACAGTATGGAGACATATCCGGTAAGGTAGAAGCTAATGTGGGAAACCCGAACGAAGGGGATGGTCGCCAAGGTAAAATTGGAAACAGAAGAAATAAAAATTGAAAGGGTGATTCCAAGAAACGACCCTGATTCTAGTCCTTTGAAAGTTATATGCCATTGAAAGACACCTTGGAAAACATTTACTTTGATACATGCAATGTGATACATTACAAGAAACCACCTCCAAGAGACTCGACGGAGAAACAGCGTAAGAAGGGAAAGTTATGTTTGTTTCACAAAATTTACGGCCATTCAAAGAATGAATTCCGACGTTTAAGAGATGTAATAGAGAGGTTACTACATGAAGGGAAGCTTGACGAATACAAGGTTGCCTCAAGGGATAGGGGCAAAAGAAGTTCAGTTCCGAACTAAAGTCAAGTGGCTCCTAGAGCCACCGCCCAGAAAAAAGGAAAAGGAATTGTAACACCATTGCTAAAGGACCGCATCCGGCATGGTTTAGCACAATAACAATGGAGCGGTATATTAATGCTGTAAAGCATCTAAATGTAGGGGAGTGCAACATTCTCGAAGACGCTACCCCTATCAAGTAGCATAAAACGATGATTGACGACAACGTTTTCTACAACCGAAAAAGTGTGTGAGTGGAAACTCCAAGTATAGATCCGTTGGTAATATAAGACATTATTTGCCTAGCGACTGTGCGGAAGGTCCTTGTTGATTGCGGGAGTTCCGCCAATATCTTATTTAAATGATATTTTGATCAGATGAAGATAGAAGCTAGAGATTTAAAACCATGCACTGGGTGGATAAATGGTTTCAATGGCTCGACAACTATGCTAGTAGGAATGGTCGATTTACCGGTGGAGCCCGGTGAGCGAGATTGCAGGAGAGTGTGAATCCACCCACCCCATTCCTCGTGACGAATATAGATTCTCCCTATAATGCCTTCTTGGGTTAATCGGCCTTGGCAGGGTTTAGAGCATGCATCGCACCCTGGTGTTTAGTTCTGAAATTTCCCACTGAGGCTGGAGTGGAAATGGATATGGAGACCCAGTGACAAGGAGAGCTTGTTATTTAGCGAAATGGAAAGTTATCCATGATGGAGTTGGTGAAGTGCCCAAAGATGCCTCCTCTTTGGCCAAGGAGGAATCTAATAGTAAAATTGGATCGATTGACAATGGAAATAACAATTTATTAACCTTACTTACATATATGAATTCAAAATCGGGTTAACAGTATACCTTAGCCCTTGTTTTTCAATCCGCGATCATACGTGAGAAAATGAGATTTGGTTGAATTGATTCGAGCCATAAAAGTGTTGAGCCTCCATAGAAGTCCACACGAACCTATTCCTCTTCAGTCAAATCAAAGAGAAGAAGAGGTGATCTAGTACTAATCACCATTCTTTTGGGATTTTTTATTGAAAAGGAATTAGGGTTCTTATTTTAGACCGATCCAATATGTGTCTAATGGTTATCGTTCGTATATTTGTTAAAGGAACGTGTAGAACCTTTAAAACCAAACGTATACCATCAGGTATGGAACCAACCGACATACCATTTCAATGATTAGTAAAATATCAATAGATTGATATTTTTATTTATCCAAAGGATGATTTCCCCTTTTTAACGTTCTAAGTGTGTGACCTTATAGGTTATTACAACGTTGACAATGATTTTAAATTGTATTTAAAATCATAATCATTGATTGGCATCTAGTAATACGTCAATCTTACCCATACCTTTTCTGTGACCAGTGTATCAATGTAATATAATCCTTTTAACCAATATATCCAAGATTAAACTGGAGTAATGGAACATATCATCCTCTTTATAATTTAATCCTTTTATCTTGATCGATGACTAGACTATATAAAAGAAATAAATAATTGAGCATAGCCATGGATTTGATAGTTTCACTCAGTCAATAGGCCCGTTGATATCATTACTTATATCGTAGGTTTAAATTCCATTTAGATCGTTCATAATTTTCATTTGATTCGAGATGTATCCAATATTCACCTTTATCTTTTACTCGGTTGAAGGTAACTTTTGATGATATCAAAACACAAATATCCTCGAATAAAAGTATAATGATTTCAGGTCCGAGGACCATTACATCACTATCCCTATAAGAATAACTTATTATACAATTAATTATATTCCATGTAGTTTTCACATGTTGAGTCAGTCCAATACGCAATTCTCCAATACGTAACTATGTATTGACATTTATATCACGTATATTAATGACCAAACAGATGTGATGTTAGTCAATCAACATACTCATCTTAGTGTTTTATGTTGTCCTATATAAACAATAAAACTTGACTAGGGACACTTAAGAATTATAATACTTAATATATTATAGAATCTCATGTTCTAGTCACTTGAACTATATAATTTCGTGTTATTATTCTAAGGACTTCTATTATGTCAATATAACATAATAGAATATATATTTTTTATTCAAAATAAAATATGACATCAACAATGTTATTAATCCTATCAATTGGATTGCCTCTAGGGCATAAACTCTAACAACATCAGCATAGCAACTAAAGGGAACATCCTGGCTTGAGTCACCTGATTAACAGTCCGAGGACATTGATCCTAGAGAGGATAAAGAACTGGTATGTAGAAGGGTGACACCCAATGAGGCAACGGTGGATATTTCTATTGATAATGACGACCCGACTAAGGTCTTGAAAATCAGATCTCATATAGACCCCCTCTGGACGAGGGAATTGATAGACTTATTGCAAGTCAATCTGGATGTATTTGTATGGACTCATGCTGACATGTATGGGATATCTAAATAATGAGCCACTCATTCAACATTAACCCGAAATACGTCCCAATTAAGCAAAAAATACGTATGCTCGGTCTGGAGAGGTCCACAGCTTCGAAGGAAGAAGTTGAAAACCGAAAGGCAATATATTTATTTGAGATGCAATGTATCTTGAATGAATATCAAATCCAGCCCTTGTAAAGAATGCTAATGGAGAACATGCATTGATTTCTCATATCTTAACAAGGCTTGCTCGAAAGATAGCTTTTTGCTTCTAAGAATTGATTAGCTAGTAGATTCAATAGCTAGACATGAACTTCTTTCATTTATGGATGCGTATTCAGGATATAACTTGATTCCAGTGAATGGACCGGACCATGAACATACTAGCTTTATCACAGATCTTGCGTCATATTGTTATGTAGTAATGCCTTTTAGACTGAAGAATGCCGGGGAAACATATGACGTCTTGTGAACCGTATGTTCCATAACGAGATTGGGAAGTCTATGGAAGTATATATGGATGATATGCTTGTGAAGTCCAAGCAATCGGCTGATTGGACTCGGCAGAATGTTCAATATCCTCTGGCAGTACCCTTGAAATGCATTTTTAGCATTGCATTAGGGAAATTTTTTAGTTTCATCGTCAGTTCGCATGGGATTGAAATCAGCACCAGATCTAATTGCAACAATCAGGAATATTCAATAAGTGCGAAAGAGCAAGGATGTATAGAGCTTGGCGGGAAAGTTTACTGTAACAACCCGAATTCTGATAGACCGATTTTTTTTTTCCAAAATTCTAATCTATTGAAACTTGTGTTGGTTTGCTCTGGTATCCTACAGAAAAGACATGGACATAAAATAGGTTAGAGCTCATAAAATATCTCATAGCGGAATGGACCAAATATAATATACTCAAAGTATAGCCTTACCGTATTAATAATACTACCTACCAGTATCCAAAGCCATCCTGTCTCTAACACAAATCTAACCTGCGAGTTGTTATGAGGAGAGGGTCAGAACACAAGTTCTGGTGATTGGATTCAAATTATACACTTTGGATAATCTTACATATACCGTTCAATCACATTTTCTTATTTATTAGGTTACTTGGGTTAACAACACTCAATGCTTACACACCGTCATACCCATTTACTTCCCAAAGGATTAACCTAATAAAGTATATATGTAGCTACCGCTCAATATTGAGGTACACCCCATGGTACCCCACTCGCACGGTCTCCACAGTAATGCCACAGAAATGAACGCAGTACCCCATCCTACCTCGGAGTGACTTTAAGATATCTACATAACAATGTTACGTTGTGTATATATCTATCATTGTTATGCTACGTAAGCGTATGGACTACTACCGTTGATCGAATCACATTTCATACCATAGTAATTCCCTCAAGTCTACGGTACACCAACCAAAGCCGACATGCATGTACCTAGACTGTCCCACGTACATATCATCAATCATATTCAATACCTTAACCGCACATAATGTGTACTGAATTCTGTGGCAAGGCTATACAAGAAACACAAAACTCGGTTGGGAGCTTTTCCATATCTGTACAGGCCCACCATAAAGAGCCTCAAGATACAGATATTCCTAGGGTTTGTTTTCATGATGGCTATGGCCCTACCTCAACCCCTCCCTCGACTAGTAAAGACTACAAGAGGTACGTGACTTTCCCCTAAAAAACAATCTAAACATCCAGTTGGCGTATCCCTTCAACCACCGTACCTCGATAGTGAAAGGTGATTGGTCCATTGGTTTAGCTCTGGTCTTTTTGCATCCCATTGGCTGCCGATGATGGGTACCTGATGATCTACTATCCTTGTTGGTCCTAACCTCTGCCTCCCTATTGAGGTGATCGCCGAATCACACTAGTGTCACCTCACCACAACATTCTAACTACAAATCTAATTTTTCAGTCAAGGCCCACCCACCTGGTAGTTACGTGCAGACCCAACATCTTCGAGCACAGCCTAAACATCTGCTACCGCATAGAGGGCTACCAGGAGAACCTTACGTATCTCAGGAAGTCGCGTGCTTCCCCTTCCAGTCCTTCGAAGCCGGTAGAATAATCAGATGAACATGCGCTCCCCTTGTGCCTCATGACACCACGATGATCTACCCCATCGGGTTACTCAACCTTAAACGTACAGACTGGTCCAAGCATCTCATTTTAGTGTGTCCTTAGACCCTATGTCTAAAAATTCCTTTACATGCTTGCTTTACCTCACCAAGTTTCCATTTAACTTGGTTATCCCCATTCACATTGACTTCTTATTCAGGTTATTAAGTTTCTCATGCTTATTAATTTCTATCATATAACTTAACCCTTTAAAGTTTATTAATAAGCCCACAACATGTTATTCTCTAGATTGTGATCCAAGGTCTGTAATCCACAATCCCTTTATATTCTTGTTTGATTTCATTGTTACAATAACATGTTCTACTTAATATGTAATTAAGTATATCTCAATTCACATGTTTTCTTTTTAACATGTCAGTCATTATTTATGATTAAATATAAATTATTTCATTTCATAAGTTTTCCTCATTCTTTCTCATTTAATAATAATTCCATTTTACACCGTCACTACAACTTATCATTGTTTACTTATTAACTTAGTTCTCTTAACTTAGGTCCACTAATAATTTTAGTTTCCCGTAAATATAACTTATGTTGTCCTCATCCGTACATTTCAGATTCTTGTTCTTGTAAATAACTTAATTTACAATTAAGTACAACTTATCCCCTTACGTAAGTTATTCTATTCCCTTTATCGTTTATTATAACCTAGGTAATAATTTCCACTTGTCCCCAGGAAAAGCCTAAACATGTTATTCTTATCAGCAGATTTCATACTTCCAAATTTACAGATTACTTAATTTATAACTAAGTACAACTTCTTACATTTCATAAACTTTCCCCCTTTTCTCTACTTATTATAGACGGATGGTTTCAGTTTTCCCCATTTACTGATTACTTAATTTAAAATTAAGTGCCACTTATCTCGTTTCACCAACTATCTCATGTCCTTACTAGTTTATTATAACCTAAGTTATAATCTTCACTTGTCCCTAGGACAAGTCTATCTATTATACAACATTCTTACTAATGTAATTTATTTATAATAGGTTATTATCATTCCTCGTTCAGTCCATTCCTTTTTACTGTTGTAACTTTCGTTCAATTCTATTTATTTCCATTAACTATAATTAATGTTGTTTATTAGTCCTGCTATTTACATACATACATACATATATATATATATATATATATGCACTAGACCTTTCACATTAAACCTACACTTGTGGATGCTGGATTTGTCGGGCGGTTCCGGACAGACTTCTCCCACAAGTTGACTTAACCTCATGTCTTAGCGCCGTTACATGTTTTAATTATGCACTTAGACCCTTCACATTAGATTTATCCCTTGTGGATGCTGGATATGCTGGGCGGTTCCAGGAAGACTTCTTCCACAAGTGTAATCTAACCCCGTGTCTAAGAACGGTTATAGTTTCTTATTTACTGCAAATCTTCTATATAATCTAGGCATGTCTATTCTTTCAAATTTCCACTGTAATTTATAATTTACATGTCATCATATTATGTATATTTTATGTCACATGTTCTTTCTCACATATAATCAATTCTATTCTATCATGTAATCAATTAATCAGATAATTGTTCAAATTTAACAATAACTTGTGATCGACAAATCATGTAATTTTTCTAACTTAACATGTAATTTTCACAAGTTCTATGGTTAACGGTCCAGGTACATAAATGTCACAAGTTGATATGGAATTGAAAAGACAGTAATTGTTATGCATATTTTGACAAATTTTCCAACATATTAATATCTTAGCATATTAATATTCCAACATGTCATATTCGTCACGTTAATCCTTTGAACATATGTTTAAACATTTTGACATATCATATTTAAACATGTTATAACAACAATTCAATATTTTCAATTATTCTAGCAGTTCACATTATAAGATAAGAGGGAAATGTTAAACGATAATATTCATTATCAGAAAAGATATAACTTAAATCCACTCACCTCATATGCTTTCCAAATCCTGGATCTGGTCCAGATCTAGCATTCCATGGTTTTCCCCTAATTGGATTCAGAACCTAACAACCATGGAATCGCAATTTTTACTAAAAGAAAAAGGGAAGAAAGAGGAAGAAAATTAAATAGACCAGATCTAGAAAATTACCTCACCTCGATAAGAGATCTGAACACCCATATACAAACATAGGTTCCTTTCCTTCAAATCTGGATTCATAATTTTTCCTAAACTAATAATCTTAATTTTCTGATTAAATTTGAGGAGGAAGAGTAATGGAAGTGCTTCTGCATTGTCTTAGAAATACGAGATTCAGGGTTGGCCATACAGACTTATTTATAGGTGTTCAACAACGTATTTGGTAAAAGAATTACTCCATGTTCGCTGCAGGAGAATCTGCCCAAATCTACCATAGGGGGGTCGTCCTCCCTTATGGGGTCGACCCAGGGGTCGACACCCCCTTTATAGGGTTGACACCCCTAGGCGGGAATTTTCCCGCTCCCCTTTTCCGCATGAATTTGAACTATTTTGAATTTATAGACTTATTTTATTCATATATGCTCTTCTTATGCGTAAACAAAATTCTTAATAACTTCTTCATACAGTGTCCGTTTTATGCAAACCGGGTGTCTATTTGACTAGAATTCTGAGATGAATGCAATGGCGCAGTCTATTTCACTTAATTCTGAATATTTAGTTAAGTTATCCTTATTTTATTACCTTGAGTTAAAAATGAGGCATGTTACATTCTCCTGCCCTTAGGAAATTTCGTCCTTTAAATTTGATAAGGGTAAAAATTCAATAATCCCTCGCATAATATACATCCATTATGTGTGCATCAAATTTTTGCAAACATCGTGCACTTGTGCGAAGTGAAATGCAACATAATAATACATATATGCCTAAGCTGTACCTCCTATGTGTATGTAAGTTTTTCAAAAAAAAATCCTTTTAAAAACATGATGCTCACATCCTAAATATACTGGCAGTTCTACATGAATGCAATATTTTGAAAATCAAAAAGCTTTTTCACCTGAATTTTCCCATAATATTACTGAGTAAGAGCGTAGTTCATCCAATTGTTGCATAAAAAATCCTACCAACAAACTTTATTTTTCGAATTTTAGAAAAATCTAATTTCCTAAATTCGATTTCTTATGTTACAAAAAGGTGGAAAACGGAAAACTTCGCATCTTCCATTTTTCTTTTTCAACTTTTTTCTAACCATACTTGGATTTGATGTAACTATTCTCTAAAGATTCTCTATTTTCCTATCCAAGCACAACCCACATAAGAAAATTTTCTCTGTTACTGATTTTCTTTTTCACCTTATCTTGGAATTTTTTTCTTTATCCATCTTTTCTCATAATTTGTCATGTTTGCTGCTTTGCTGAATTTACTGTTTCCTTTTTAGTTGTACCATTTCTCTTTTCTTAGCTTATTCAATTATCAGATCTAGGTTTAGTTTTCAAATAAGCCTTCTAGTCTTTCAAATAAACAGTAAAACATACATCTACCTAACTACTACTAAGGGCCAAGAATCTCAGGACTATGTCCCCCTCAGACAGAAAAATCCAAACCATGGGATCCACGACAGGTTTAGGTGGTTACTCTAACTACCCAACAAAAAAATAACGGAACGATCCCAACAGAAATGTAGTAACGGTTTTTACTCCTAACATGACAATTAGCAATAGGATCTTAAACATCTACTTGCCCTTTTTACTATCTAGTAGTCACCACTAGTCCTAGCTGTGTACCAACAATTATTTCAAGCAACACTCTAGGCTCTTCAATGGTTACGCATTCTAAGGGAACTTACCATTATTCCAAGATAATTCTTGCTATTTACTTCATAGCCTCAAAGCTTTTCCCGTCTTCCCTAGGCACTAATCCATTCCTACTCCATACTTTTAAAACACGGTTTGGCCTTTTCATTAAAAATAATTCTCCTAAAAAAACAGAAGTGTCAAATTTTTAGTTTCCTCATGAAAACTTACTTTTGCCAAACCATACAAACACGTCAACTTAAAAAATGCAAATCATCATTTTTTTTTCAAATCACAAAACTGGAGTAGATACAGACAACTATTTCTTAATCTCCATTCTCCACAACTTATTTTGTCCACCCACCAAAATTTTCTCTTTTAAAATTTTTATTAAAAAATGATTGTCAAAAGAATAGAGACTTCAAAACTTTCTTTATTAAAAATTCTTGTATGAAATATAACAAGAAAATTAACGAGCTATACATGCTCTATAATATGCACCTTTTACTGAGAGAATTTTACTTTAGACAAAATTTTCATGAGAAATCATTGCTTCCAAAATATACCCCATTATTTTAAAACCCAATATGTACTTCTTTACATATTTTAAAACTATGACCTTTAAGATTAAAACTTGAAAACACAATAAACCCTTTTCCCAAAACTTTTAAAATTTTAAGTTCTTAAAAGTTAACAATAGGGTTAGCCTCAAAGAGGGTTTCCAATTTTCTAGGCTTTCCTAGACACTTCCTAATGTCAATTCTCTCAACTATATATATTCCTAATCCATTTTTCTCTTTTTTAACCTTTTCCAATTTATAAAGTTTTACCGTCAAGCCCACTAGTTCAAAACACTAACATATGGGATACTCCTTTCTCTATTTCAAAATATATTGTACACTTCCCACTCAAATTTCCAAAGGGTCTCAAATTTCTATATTCATTCCTTTAGTGTAGAAAACAGATATCCCAATTCTTACCATATTATACTCTTTCTATTTAACGGGATCCTCTATGGATCTAGGCGTATACATATATAATATATTTATATTTTTAAAAATACAAATACGTTCAATCACTATTTATACAGGAATCCTAAACCTAAGCTCTGAAACCAGATGTAACCACCTGAATTCCGATAGAGCGATTTTTTTTCAAAATTCTAATCTATCGAAATTCGTGTTGGTTTGCTCTGGTATCCTGCAGAAAAGACTGAGACATAAAATAGGTCAGAGCTCGGAAAATATCTCACAACGGAATGGATAAAATATAATATACTCAAAGTATAGCCTTACTGTATTATAATACTGCCTAACCAGTATCCAAAGCTATCATGTCTCTGCCACAAATCTAATCAATGAGTATGTTATGAGGAGGGGGTCAGAACACAAGTTCTGGTGACTGGATTTAAATTATACACTTTGGATAATCCTATATATACCATTCAACCATATTTTCTTATTTATTAGGTTACTTGGGTTAATAGAACTCAAGGCTTACACACACGTCGTACCCATTTACTTCCTAGTGGATGAACCTAATATAATATATATGTAGCTACCCCTCAATATTGAGGTACACCCCATGGTACCCCACTCGCACGGTCTCCACTGTAATGCTACAGAATGAATGCTGTCCCTCATCCTATGCTGGAGGGATGTACGAATATCTACATAATAATGCTACGTTCCGCATATTTCTATCATTACTACGCTACGTAAGCATACGAACTGCCACCGTCGATCGAATCAGATTTCATACCAAAGTAATGCCCTCAAGTCTACGATACACCTCCCAAAGCCGACATGCATGTATCTTGACTGTTCCACTTATATATCGTCAATCGTGTTTGTTGCCTTAACCGCGCATAGTGTGCACCGAATTCCGTGATAGGGCTATAGAAGAAACACAGAACTCGGTCGGGGCTTTTCCATATCCGTACAAGCCTGCCATTAAGCGACTTTCCCCTAACAAACAATCTAAACATCCCATTGGCGTCTCCCCTCGACCACCGTACCTCGATAGTGAAAGGTGAATGGTCTATTAGGTTTAGCTCTAGTCTTTTTGCATCCCACTGGCTGCCGATGATGGGTACCCGACGATCTACTATCCTTGTTGGCCCTGACCGCTGCCTCCCCGTTGAGGCGATCGCTGAATCACCATAGTGTCACCTCCACAGCATTCTGACTGCAAATCTACTTTTGCACTCAAGGCCCACCTACCTGGTAGTTAGGCGCATACCCAACCTATGCGAGCACAACCTAAACATCTGCCACCGCATAGAGGGCTACTAGGAGCACCTTACGTATCTCAGGAAGCCGGTTGCTTCCTCGTCCAGTCCTTCAGAGCCGACAAAATAGCCAGGTGAATGTGCGCTCCCCTCATGCCGAATGACCCCACGATGATCTAGCCCGTTGGGTTATTCACCCTCAAACGTACGGACTAGTCCAAGCGCCTCATTTTAATGTGTCACTAGACCCCATGTCTAAACATTCCTTTACGCGATTGCTTTACCTCAATAGGTTTCCATTTAACTTGGTTATCCCCGTTCACATTGAATTCTTATTCAAGTTTCCAAGTTTCTCTTGCTTATAACTTAACCCTTTTAAGTTTATTAATAAGCCCACAACATGTTATTCTCTAGATAGTGATCCAAGGTCTGTAATCCACAATCCATTTATATTCTTGTTTGATTTCATCATTACAATAACATGTTCTACTTAATATGTAATTAAGTTTATCTCAATTCACATGTTTTCTTTTTAACATGTCAGTCATTATTTATGATTAAATATAACTAATTTCATTTCATTAGTTTTCCCCATTCTTTCTCATTTAATCATAATTCCATTTTACACCGTCACTACAACTTATCGTTGTTTACTTATTAACTTAGTTCTATTAACTAAGGTCCACTAATAAATTTCTCTTCCCATAAATATAACTTATGTTGCCCTCATCCGTAGATTTCAGATTCTTGTTTTTGTAAATAATTTAATTTACAATTAAGTGGAACTTATCCCCTTACATAAGTTATTCTATTTCCTTTATCGTTTATTATAACCTAAGTTATAATTTCCACTTTCCCTAGGACAAGCATAAACATATTATTCTTATTAGAAGGATTAATTCTTCCAAGTTTACAGATTACTTAATTTACATTTAAGATAATTTCGTACATTTCATAAACTTTCCCCCTTTTCTCTACTTATTACAAATAACTGTTTTTAATTTTCCCCATTTACTTATTACTTAATTTAAAATCAAGTGCCACTTATCTCATTTCATCAGTTATCTCATGTCCTTACTAGTTTATTATAAACTAAGTTATAATCTTCACTTGTCCCTGGGACAAGTCTAACTATTATACAACATTCTTATTAATGTAAATTATTTATACTAGGTTATTATCATTCCCCGTTCATTCCATTCCTTTTTACTGTTGTAACTTTCTTTTAATTCCATTTATTTCCATTAAATAGAATTAATGTTGTTTATCAGTCCTGCTATTTACATACATTTATATATATGTATATATTTATGCACTATACCTCTCATATTAAGCCTACACTTATGGATGCTGGATTTGCCGGGCGGTTCCGGGCAGACTTCTTCCACAAGTTGACTTAACCTCATGTCTTAGCACTGTTACATGTTTTATTTATGCACTTAGACCCTTCACATTAGACTTACTACTTGTGGATGCTGGATATGCCGGGCAGTTCCGGGCAGACTTCTACCATAAGTGTAATCTAACCTCGTGTCTAAGCGCGGTTACATTTTTTTATTTACTGTAAATCTTCTATATAATCTCAGCATGTCTATTCTTTCAAATTTCCATTGTAATTTATAATTTACATGAAATCATATTTGTTCCTATTTTATGTCACATGTTTTTTCTCACATATAATCAATTCTATTCTATCATGTAATCAATTAATCAGATAACTGTTCAAATTTAACAATAACTTGTGATCGAGAAATCATGTAATTTTTCTAACTTAACATGTAATTTTCACAAATTCCATCATTAACGGTCCAGGTACGTAAATGTCACAAATTAACATGGAATTGAAACGACAGTAATTGCAGCACATATTTTGACAAATTTTCCAACATAATAATATCTTAGCATATTAATATTCCAACATGTCATATTCGTCACTTTAATCCTTTGAACATATGTTTAAACATTTCAACATATAATATTTAAACATGTCATAACAATAATTCAATATTTTCAATTATTCTAGAAAATTCACATATACGATAAGGGGGAATGTTAAACGATAATATATCATTATCAAAAATGATATAGCTTAAATCCACTCACCTCATATGCTTTCCAAATCCTGGATCTGGTCCTAATCTAGCATTCCATGGTTCTCCCCTAGTTGGATTCAGAACCTAACAACCATGAATTCGTAATTTTTACAAAAAGAAAAAGTGAAGAAAAAGGAAGAAAATTGAATAGACCAGATCTAGAAAATTACCTCACTTTGATAAGAGATCTGAACACCCATATACAAACATTAGTTCCTTTCCTTCAGATCTGGATTCAGAATTTTTCCTGAACTAATAATCTTAATTTCTGAATAAATTTGAGGAGGAAGAGGAATAGAAGAGCTTCGGTGTTTTCTCAGAAATATGAGATTTAGGGTTGTCTCTATAGACTTATTTACTGGTGTTCAGCAATGTATTTGGTAAAAGAAATAGTCCATGTTCATTGTAGGAGAATCTGCCCAGATCTGCCGTATGGGGGTCGACCCATGGGTCGACACCCCCTTATGGAATTGACCCAGGGGTCGACATCCCCTTGATGAGGTCGACACCCCTTGGAGGGAATTTTCCCGTTCCCCTTTTCCACGTGAATTTGAACTGTTTTGAATTTCTGGACTTATTTTATTTATATATACTCTTCTTATGCATATACAAACTTCAAACCTTAATAACTTCTTATGTCCGTTTTACGCAAATCAGGTGTCTATTTTGACCAGAATTTCGAGACGAACGAAATGGAACAGTCTGTTTCACTTAATTATGAATATTTAATTAAGTTATGCTTATTTTATTATATTGAGTTAAAAAAGCGGGGTGTTACATTTGCATATTTGAGCAGATTCATTTCTAGTGCTACCGATAAGTGCATTCCCTTCTTTAACTTAATAAAGCAAGGGAAGCGTAACTTTGAATGGGTCCTAGATTGTGTTGAAGCCTTTCAGAATCTGCTAAGTCATTTGAAGAAACCTTCGATATTATCCAAGCTAATAGATCCTAAAGACTTGTTTGTGCACTTAGCCATATTGTCGCATGTAATCAGTTTAACTCTCATCTGCGAGGAGGATAAGGTCCAAAGACCTGTGTACTATGTGAGTAAGAAGCTGGCAGCGGCGGAACCCAATTACCCAAAAATCGAAAAGCTTGCTTATAGCCTATTAATCGCTTCAAGGAAACTCCGCCACTACTTCCATACTCATCCAATCATGATATCCACTGACTAGCCGCTACGACAAGTCCTTCAACGACCTGAGGGGTCTGGGAGCTTGCTCAAGTGGAATATTGAACTAAGTCGGTTCGACCTCACTTTTCTTCTAAGGAAGCCCATCCGAGGGCAAGCACTGGCTGACTTCATAACCAAATTTACAATTACCAAGGAAGATGCATCGGATGAGGATGTTGACCCTCCAGAATCCAAATCGAATCAGGCTTTTGGAAATTATTTACGGATGATGCTTGTAATGATCTACGTTTTGGCAGCGGGATTATTTTGGTAAAAACTAAGGGCGATCGATCTATTTTGCCTTGAGGCTGAATTTCCTTGAGGCTAATAATGATTCCGAGTACAAGACCTTGATTGTCGGGCTGAAACTCGTGAAGGAATTCGAAGTAGTTGCGTTGGATATTTTCTAGGACTCTTAAATCGTTGTATTTTAGGTTCGAAAAGAGTTTCAGACAAAGGGACCAAGACTTGCTGCCTACCTGGAACAGGTTGAAGGACAGTTAGATGACACGGAGAACTATAGCATTTCCCACATCCCTCAAGCAGAGTCCCAAAAAGATGACAAAATAACCAAAATGGCAAGGTCTTACAATCTGGAGGAGATGGAAATGATTATGATTGAAACACTAATCACTCCGAGCATTGAACAGATGGAAGGTGACCAAGCTCTAGAAGCTGAACTCGAGAGATTCCTGGGTGACCCTTATCAAGATACATTATGCAACGCGATGTGCTTAACGGAAGGGGGTTCCTAGTTCCCTTACTCTGATGTATATCCCTTGATGACGTCAAGCATGTGTTACGGGAAGTACATAAAGGCGACTGTGTTGACCTGATCGGTGGGAAGACTTTGGCAAAAAAGATATTGCGATATGGCTATTTCTGGCCTACCATTAACCAAGAAGCGGCTGATTATTCACGACGCTACGACAAGTGCCATAGTTTGCTACGATAACCAAAGGTCAAACCAACCAACTCACCTTGATGGTAAGTCCATAGCCGTTTGCAGTATGGGGTGTTTACATTATTGGGAGTCGTCCAATTTCCAAAACTTGAGCAAAATGTAACAACCCAGAATTTTTACAATAAATTAGCTATATAATTAGAATTTGAAAAATATGAATTTTTGCAAATGATGAATTTAACCATGAAACTTTACTTGTTGCGTTCATCTCGGAATTCTGGTTAACTTTCATGTTTGGAGTTTCGCGAACGGAGTCTGCATGAAAAAGTAACGGATAAAATACGATAAATCAATGGAAATAAATAAAATGGAATATTATATATATAGTTATTAATAATTCCACTAGCCACCTCACGGCCAGGTGGACCAACTGGTCGACCCGGGAGGTGGACCAACTGGTCGACCCGGGAGGTGGACCAACTGGTCGACCCGGGAGGTAGACCACTGGCTGCGACTGTTTAATCGAACCAGGCAGTGACAGCTAGGGTTTTGGCTATATAAAATACGTATAAATGGACAGATGTTTATTTAATCAAATCTAATGGTTCATGGCCAATTCCAATCCTATAAATAAAGGTGTAAGGCCTCATTATTTTATGTACAAGTCTGTAGGAAGCAGCGAAGCTCTTCCATTTCCCTTTCTCTTCCAATCAATTTCTAAATTAAAAATATATTCATATACAATCAATCAAATATAAATCATTCAGATTTGAAACGAATTATCCAATTTAAATGGAAATGGGGTATGAATTGATGGCTAAGCAATTCTTCATTAGATTCTCTCCTCTTTTCCTATTTTCTTACAAATATACAGATCTGAAAGTATCCCCTTTTCAAAATAACCGTAGATCTGTAAGAATTTGGGAATTATAGGCATAAAAGATTATTCAGATTTCAGATTTGGATGCTCTCTGGTGAGTGGCAAATTTATATACAAAGTTACAATAACTTATTATCTCATTTGTATTAGATCTTAAATCTATGCATAACATTTATCAAATTTGTTTGTAATATTGTTACATTTAACTGACACCTATCACATCTGTTAATGAGTGTTGTCAAAACCAGAAAGTATAAATTGTATTCGGAATGATATTACAATTTGTAGGCTTACTGATTGATTAAATTATTTTCTACAATTGTGTTTGAAAATGATTTTTTGTAATTGTAAAACACTTCAGATCTGGAAATCGGTCTCATAAACACTGTTAAGATGTATTTTTATTCCATATCTCAAGTTTTAGTGTTAAACAGTTAATTATGTAGTTTTGGTTAAAAAGATATAATAGTGAATTAATTGATTTTGATTAAAAAGATATAAACCTATTTGTGTTCAATTTAGTTGGGGTCTTGACTTAGTTGTTGTGAATATGCATTTTTTCCTCTTTCAAAAAAACAAAAAGGACATTATTTGGAACCAATAAGAAACATGTCGAATATTGAAAAGGGAAAACTGGTGTAAACTAACGTATAAATACAAATATACATATTTGTGCATAGTTTGCATCAACTATTCCAAAATATACATAAAGTATATATCATGTGGTTTGAAATGATGTTCGTTGCAGTATTCAAGTATAATTAACAATAACTACTGTAGGCAGTCTTTTTGTTAGATTTCGAACCTTATTACAAGATTGAATACAAAAAGTAATGTTTGGTTATTAGTTGAACCAAATTATTAAATTTAACGATAATAAGAATAAAAGAGATTAATTACATTGGCCATGCAAAAATATAAATATAAAAATATATACATTATCTGTTCAAATCTACGTAAACGACGAAATATACAAAATGAATGTTAGAATGTTATAATGGTATTCATTTTATGGAATTATACATGTAAATGTAGGCCATAATAAATGAATATATCTGTGATGACCATTGTATCAATTAGTGTAATTGATTACTATAAATAGTGTCATAAATAAATAATTAACTTTCGTAACCGTTATTGATTTAGAGGAATATAATTTAAATTAATTAGTTAAGCATAATGGTTAGAAGTTCTAAATTGTCTAGTATTAATGTTGTAAACAACAATTAGGAAATTTTGAAATATAACCGCACTAAGACATGAGGGTAAGTTCAATTTATTGTAGAAGTCCACTCTAATCCATTTGGCAAATCGAGCATCCACAAGTGGTTGGTTTAATATGAGGGATATGGTGCATAAATATATGTAAATTTATAACCACACTAAGGCATGAGGTTAATCTCAGCTTATGGTAGAAGTCAGGTTGGAACAACCGGCAAATCCAACATCCACAAGTAGTCCGCTTAATGTGAGGGCTTGGTGCATAAATACATACAAACATACATATGAACATATGTACAACATGCAATAAATAAACAAATAAATAAAATTAGAAATGTCTGTTGGGGTACAACAAATAGATATTTTGGGACTAATAAAATAAGGATATTCTATTGTTAATACGTCTTAGAGAATTATAACTGTTAGGTCCATAAGTGGCATTAATTACAATCAATAGGAATAAACGGTAATTAAAGATTTAATCGTTGCCTTAGGAAAATATGAATGTTATTGTTGTAAATGGCAATAAACCTATGAACGGGAATAAAAGAAGTAAAAAAGGGGATTAATGGGTATTGATTGTTGTTTTAACCACCGAGTCCTATTAGGAAAGTAATCAAATAAATATCCTAGGTTAAGAAGGATATAACTTTCCTTATTTATACTATTTAGTATAGAACTTATAATCAAAAATTAGAATTGGACTTGGTAGGTTAATGGTGTGAAGCATTATTAACAGTAGGAACCCGTGACGATAATTAATTGTGTGCATATAGTATTTCCGTAAAGAGAAACTAAACTGAAATAGCTCAATAATGTAACCCGCTTTACTTCCATAAGAAGAGGCATTAAGGGCTAATTGGGTATGAACTAGATAATATTTGTGTATAGTCTGCTTCCCTGGGTCTTAATTGGCTAGGGTCGAGGAGTCCACCTGGGAGTAGGTCTTCCAGTATAGGGCTCTTAAATGGTGTGTGTGAGGCCTATCCAAACCTGGAAATTTAAATTGTCTGGTATGGTCATTCCATAGGACTACCTATCCTATGGGAAGTATTGAGCGACTAAGGAGATTATCCAATAAGGTCAGCTAGAAGGTAAAGCGAAACACCATCTCTCACCTTACACGGGTTATGGATTTATATGCCTGAATGACGGAAGCCTTATCTAGTAGGGCCCCATAGCTAGTGCCCTCCAGTTTATATTAATGTTTTATAAATCGTCGAGATGTATTGAGTGACCAACAGGTCCGCCTAGGGTCTTAAGCTATCAGGAGAATCCACCCTATCTATCATTCAATAGTGAGGCATTAAGTGGCTAAGGATGCGCGTGTGAATAAATAAACTCCGTAATTAAGAGTCCACTTCTCGGTTTAATAATCAGTTAAGTTCTGGTTCAAAGGCTTCATAAATATATGCGTAAACGTTCTATCTCAATATCGTATTTTTGGGAATACTACCTTGGGAAGGGTAGTTAGAGTCGTGCGTAAATGTTTACAATGTTATGTTAGAATTATTGGCCTTGGGAGGCATATACCTTTCGTTGAACCGAACGGGATACATTTGTGTTGTAATCTATATGGTACCTTTGTTGTTCCCCAGAACTTGTTGTTCTGACCCCCTCCTCATTACAACCTCCCAACTTTCTTTAAAGAAGGTCGGTTCTCACAGGTGTCTAAGGTTGGCTTTCGATTCTTGTTGTTTCTCATGCATGGTACTGGCAAAAGTGACTTACTTTAAAAAGGTAGTTACTTGATGTTACTACCAAAATTATCTTAGCATAAGATGGCAGTGAAGGGATGTTGAATGAATATAAGCATGGAAGGAAGAACCCGAGAGCCACATAGGCCAGCACCCTTCAGGAAGAAAAGAGTTCAAGACCCATAAAACGACAGCAAAGTTCACCCGGCATGGTCCATCCGACGGGGACTACCCGAAGGAGGGTTTCATGACGAAAATTAATCTAAGACAAGGATCGGGAAAGAGGAGAGCACAGGCTCCGCTTGTTGAAACCCCAAGGGACTATCGGGATCAATCGATTTAACGCCAACACACCATAGGAAGAAGAGTATCAGACCAATACATAAAGATTGTCCAGGGTCGACTTCCGAGAACCGACTTCATTTATAATGAAGGGCTACCTTCATAAGTAATAGAAATATCACCAGAAGCCACCTTCCGAAGAACCAAACCATCTCAAAATTTCCACAAAAAGGCTAAACCAAGACCCAAGTGGGAATACAGGCTAACCGTACTAATCTACCAGGTACCTAAACTAGCAACGGTTTCGAACCGGTAGGTATCTACGTACATCATGAGGGCAGGCTCCTCTAAGTACTCACGATAAAGCTGAAAGCCTACATACGAAAGCTTATGTCTGAGAGAAAACACCATGACAACAAACCCGTATCATTCCCTGGGAAGCCCAATTCGTCTGGAACCTTCACTTTGTAGACCGAAATCGGCACCACAACGACAACCGAGAGCCAAACGCCCGAGACCAGGAGAAAAAGCGGCCAACAGAAGCCTATGCAGGCCCAATAGCCTATCAAAGAAAGGAGCCCAGATTCTCTATAAATAGGACCCCAAGAGTCGCATATGAGGGGACAAACTTTTTGTTCCTTAATTCAGTTATTCTCTCCTTTAGAGGAGAAATCATCAATCCTTGTAATACATCTACAATTTATGAATGGAGAATTCCCAGTTCTCAAGAATCTTACGATTTGATCGAGGGTTTTCCATAATTGATCGACACTCTCATGATGAGTCTAACATTTCCTGAACTTTAGAAAAGGAGGACGTCTGTGGGTTCATAACTTGATCTCCAACATGATCCTGACCCCTCTCTTATGTTGGTCAGACATGGAATGATCATCGAAGTTAACGAACATCATAGTACCTTCTTCCCAACCCGAGCGAAGTGTTAACCTGTTTTCCTCTTATTATAGAACATCATGCCACCATCGTAATTTAAGAAGTCGTTAATTCCAAAAATCCTAGTAAGATCAAGCTATATAACCTTCCCAAATTCAATTCAGAATACCATCATGCAATATGTACGATATCCATCCCTTTGGTGCAAGATAATTAATCATTAGAGTTGAAATTTTGATGCCTAGGGGAAGGAAGTCAAGCTTAGATTTGTAGGTCTCAGAGTGTGTTTCGATAACTCTGAGTCATGGCGATGTCAAATCCCATGAACATATGCCTTAAGCATCAAAATCCGGGTGTTGACGAAAAATATCGTTAACATTTTGGCGTTGGAAGAGGGCTTAAACCTCCGCCCTTATGGTTAATTTGTTAAAATTAATTTGGTGAATTTATTGATCCATGGCAGGAAAAATGAATCGAAAAGATTGGAGGATCAAAACAAAGAGCTGGATCCCAACGCTACCCTTGAAGGAAATGAGGGCCCAGCGCTCAACCCAAATAATAACGAGAAGGGAACCATGTCCAGTCCACAACAACTTCCAGACTCAAATGCCATGGAAGATAATGTCGCAAAAATCTTGGTCTTGGAAAAGCAACTTCAAGAAGTGCAGTCTCTGGTCAACGCCGTCCAGGCACAAAAGTCCTCAAGGCTCACCAGATCTAGTCAGAGATAGATGAATGAATCTCTGAAAATAAAGGCTCCCATTCAACCGTCAGAAGCAGAAGAGAAGCTTAAGGCAACCTCTTCTAAGAAGAAGAAGTCCCATTTGACAGGAATAGATCATCAAGGGAATCAATACAGGCAGGAACAATCCGAGAGCTCCACCTCCAAAGGCTATGATCCCAAGAGAATGAACTATGACAACACGGAAGCTTACATCAAAGATCTCACTTAGAAGACCGTCAAGGACGTGTTGGAAAGTAAGGGGAAGAGGACCCTAGATGACAGGGAAAACGACAACTGAAACACCCCACCTCCGTTAAGGTCACTCAAAAAGGGAGTGACTTAACTTCGGAGGAGCATTTTAGGTAAAAGATACAGATAATTTACAAGATAGAAATATAAACAGCGAAAAAACTAAATTTATTTCATAAGTACATGGTTCAGTTAAAGCATTACAACAACTGTCTCAAACCAACTTCCAAATCATTACAATAAAATCACTGTCTTGAATAAAACATAAAGAAGCACGAAATAACAATAAGGTAGCATAAATCCCAAATAAGAGTGTATCCAAAGCCATAGCCCAAGGAAAGAAGATCCAAGCAATACATCTACTCTCTTCAAGCTGGAAATGGTCCAAACTAAGCTAAAGTATTCCCTCCCTGCGGACGAGGGGGGACGGAAGAAAAGAAGACGAAAGAAAATGGGTCAGACATGAGTCTGGTAAGTCCAGTGATTATTTAGCATGTAAAAAGGAAAAAGGATTATGACATGAATAAACTGAATCTAGGACAACATCCTAGAAATAAGATAATAAGACTGAATATGCTATCACCCTCATTATTATTTCTCTGCACCTACTTAGAAGTGTTTCAACTAGCACCATATGTTCAAGATAAATGATCACCTTTTTATCGATCGGCTCCTACTCGTATACGTTTACCACTTGTGTCATTCGGCCCCACATGATTGTAGATACCTGTGCTGGTCCCACCATAGGGTGTATCAAATCCTATGGTGGCAACCCGACACAATTCAAGATGCATAGAGTATAACTACTGATGCCCAGTGCCTGCTTTTTCCACTTCGGAGTACGTGCACGTCCGCACTCCGTCGGAACCTACACTGACGCACCACCCGCCGTTGTTTTGACCGCTTATAATCAACTCAGTAATCGTGCTCCAGCCTGCCTAGTTCAGGGTACCATGATACATCTATGGGGGTTACTGCTGAAATGGGTCCCCGTTACGAGGGTTTCCTAATCAACATGTTAAAATGGTTAAGTGTTCTCAAATTAACCTAACCCCACCCATCAGTTTAGTAAACATGTTGTATTGGTTAAGTATTGCCTTAATTACCTTAACCCTACCATTCCTGTCTTAGCTTTAATTCATTCATTAAAGCACCAACCACTCACATTAGATATGTATTGTTGCAGTTGCTGGATGTGCCGGTCGGTTCCGGGCAGTCTTACATCACAACTCAATCTAACCTCGGGTTCTTTTGGGCTTGATGCACTAACCTCTCACATTAGATATATATCATTACGTTTGCTGGATGTGCCGGTCGGTTTCGGGCAGTCTTACACCGTAACTCAATCTAACCTCGGGTTAGGCATATTCGTCTTTTACATATTTACCTTTCATACTTATATGTAAATTATCCATAATTATTGCCATTTAAGTCATGCCCCATTTACCCTCTAAATCGTATTCAAAAATTTTGTATATAAATTATACCATTTTTTATGCCACTAATCATTCATATATTTATGGGCCAAATTATGTCAATAATATAAATTTAAGGTTTTTCCCAACGTTATCCCCGTCATACGTTCGCAAAATTCACATAGAATGTTAGGCTCGTAACTTAGCCTAACTTATATACAAAAGGGGAAAGAAGGGAGCATGTACCATTCATACAACATAATAAGGATCTAACTAAACATGTGTCATATAAATTTGGCATAAAACAATGAACTTGCATTTTTGGATCCAATCAACATGAGTCTTAAGCATATGAAATTACCCAAATCCAACTAGGCATGTAAATGTAAACTTGCAATTTGGATCCAATAAATATGAATTTTAAGCATATAGAATTACATAAGTTCAACTAGGCATGTGAGTGTGAATTTTATTTTGGATCCAATAAACATGAATCTTAAGCATATGGAATTACACAAATACAACTAGGCATGTAAATGTAAACCTTTATTTTGGATCCAAATTTCATAGATCTAAATGTAGATCTAAACATAATACATGTCTTAGCCTAACAACTTGCATGTAACATAACATGAAAAAGTCACGAAATTTACATAATACACGATTGGTTTAACATCAACATAATAACCAGAATAGTCTCATAAGCATATACAATAGAATCGTTACAAGAATAGACATGAATCAGCATCACCATTATCTTACAACTAGGAATAACTCTAGTTTTCACTTTATTACAAATCATAACTTTTAATCGTTCACATATAAATAACAACAGGACTTACAAACAAAAGAAAGTCTTGTTTTTTGAAACTAAAACGCAATCCCTTGACGAAGACTATCAATTCTCTAAGTTTGTTTTGATTCGTAACTTTTAACTTGCTTTCTAGTTTGAGAAGAAATTGTGGCTAGGCTAGGACGATCATGGACAGCATGGTGGCTCCTTGGAATGAATTTGTGTGATTTAGGGTTGAGGAATAGGGTTGCTTTTATAGAGGTTTAAACTTATGTGAGTCGTTAGATCATCCTAGGAGCAATCACAACCGTCCAAACTAGATAGAGTTATCCATAATTGCCACCTATGCCCTAGTGACTCAGCAGCAAGTCAGAAAAGACTCAGCAACAGGTCAGAAAATTATCACTATTTGGATCTGGGTGAGGGGGTAGGTCGACCCCTAGGTCGACCCCCAGGTCGACCTGTATAGGGGAGGTCGATCCCCTAGTCGACCTGGCCTGGGGCGGGAAAAATCCCGCCTAGCCCGCTTCTTTATTTTCGTTTGAATTTTTGAATTTAAATCTGAGTTGTTTTAATCTATTCAAATTCCTGAAACTTCTGAGGGCCATAACTTCTTCATACGAAGTCCGATTTATGAGAACTTGGACTCTATTCCAAGCAGAATTTTGAAACGAACGCAATGGCGTAACCCGTTTCAATTAATCCTCACTTCAAAAATTAAGTATTCTTTAATTCGTTCTTTTAATAGACATAGAAAATTCAGGGTGTTACAACAACGAAAGAGTAGCTCCATTCATCGATGAAATTATGAACACCATAATGCCATCGAGAGTGAAGGTTCCAACCATAAACTATCTTGGGATGACAGATCCAGATGATCTTCTGATGGCTTTCAACAGCTAGATGGATCCTTATAACGGTTCTGGAGCCATCAGATGCAGCCTTTTCCTGGTTACCTTTCAAGGGGCAGCAACGAAGTGGTATCGTTAGTATAGGAAAAACACCATTTACTCATGGAAACAATTCTCTTATGAATTTTTCTGCATAGTTCTGCATCTAAAAAGATCCCACCGTAAACTATTAGGTCATTGCTAACATCAAACAAAGGCAATGGGAGTCTCTCGGGGATTATTTGAAAAGGTTCAACATCGAAGCCTTAAAGGCTAAGGATATGAATGACCATGACAAGCTGATTGCCGTACACTCAGGGATAATTGAAAATACCCATTTATGGAAGGAGTTATATATTCACGGCTGCAAAGACCTACAAGATTTCCATTTCCAAGCTGATAAGTTTATTCGCATGGATGAATTGTACTTCACAAAAAGTAAGTTCGGGCCACGAGGGGAAGGAGGAAGGCTGAACTTTGGACAAAAGCTTCTAGAAGGAAATCAAAAGAGGACGACGTGGGAAGATTTTAATACTAACTTGGTTGTTCCGAACAAGCCAATCTTGTATGTGTATGCTGTCGCAAAAGAAAGGGTCAATAACTTCCCTGTCTCGTTCAAAGCCAAAAATTACCCCAAACCTCATTCTGGTGGTAAATATCGCGAATTCCACAAAACCAACGGACACAAGACTAATGAGTGCAGGGTATTGGATGGGATTATCCAGAAACTGATCCGAGAGGTACATATGATGGAATTTGTTTTAAACAAGGCAACATCAGCTCATCACGCAAGTGGACAGCAGAAGGTTTCGGTAAATGCAATAGTAGTTGCTATGGAGGAAAGCAACCTAGATTTAGGGCCACCCGTATACCGACAACGTGATTCATGGTGGGCCACATCCCTTCGGAAGCTGTCCAAAAGCCAGAAATCAGTACATGAAAGAAGCCATGGAGAGAACCATCTCCATCCAAAAGGAACCTTCATTGAATAACGCATGTTATGCTCTCAAGATGCACAACCTGGTGGTCTCTCCTGAAGAAATGAAAAATAGGGTCCGTCACCCACATAATGACCCCCTTATGATAACGGCGCAAATAGGGCTTTCGGTTGTTTCTAAAATCCTGGTGGATACTGGAAGCACAGTCAATGTTATCTTTAAGCATGCTTTCGATCAGATAGGAATTTCCGAGTAGAAGCTGGAGCCTAGCAACGAACCAATCATCTGATTCAACAACAAGGGGTCAACTTCGGTGGGTCGAATCAACCTACTGGGTCAAGTGGGATTATCCCCGCTTCATAGGACTTACGAAACTCTCGTTGTGATCGATCAACCGTCCTATTACAACGCCTTCTTTGGATGACCGTCTTCAGAGGAGATGGATGCCATCGTCTCTTCCAAATATCTCTTGTTAAAATTCCTAACCAAACGGAGATGGGATACCGTCAGGGGTGAACAGTTTAGCTCCCGCTAGCTGTACTTTGCAACAGATGAAAATACAAAAGAGTGTGTTCATCGTACTTTGATTCTTCTACTATTTTATGCCTTCGGATAGATGATTCTTACATCCCTCATTCGAAGCTAAGGTAAAAATAAATAAGACTGACAAACACACTAATATTAGATACACTTCTTTGAAAAGGAAGAGGAAAGGATAAAATGAAGTAAACTCAACTGAGGAAGGAGAAATCATCACAGATTTGGATTCTAAAGGAGACACTGAAAGAATAAAACCAATAGAAGAAGTAAACGTGGATTCAAAGGATAAATCAAAGGTCGTCGGCATAGGGAAAATGTAATGTCCCGCATTTTTATCGGTTTGTATTTGAATATTTAAAACAGTTTAAATATTGAATTCGTAATATAAGTGGATTTATATATTAATTAAAACGAAGTTGAACATATATAAATATATATTAAATGTAATCGAGCTCATAACGACGCTGCAGTTCGTAATTTAACGTTTTGAACTTCAACTAAGTGTACATGACTCGTCATAAATTGGATTTCTTCGAAACAAGAAACGTTGGAATCCGTTAAACTATATCTTTCTAACAGAAGTGAAAAATCAAGATTTCGCATTATAGATTGCGAGATATATCCAAATCAAATATTCAAAAAAGGTCGTTGTAGAATCGTTTATCGACCGTAATGGTTTATTCGATATAACTAGACATCGGTTTCGAATTTAGACAAGGTTGTTTTGAGACATAGAGATAAATTAATTTTTAGAATTTTACTGTAATTTTTAATTAAATAAATAAGCAACTTTTTATTTGGAGTATTGTGCACCCTATATCAATATTTTGGGGCTTCAAAATATGAATTAATCTACCGATATTATGGTATTTTTGGAACCGTGGCACCTCGCTGAACACAACTGTATCTTTATTTCTGTCTGTAGCACCTCGGACATGAAACATAAATCTTTAGTACAAATTACACGAGATACACTTTAGACAGATAATGTCTCTATAGACCAAAGCGCAATTGCACTTGATAAAGGAAATGATAAAACTAAATAAACATACACGTTGAAGGGCACATGCATGAACACAGCCAAGATATCCAACACAATATAAAATATATATTCATTTGTTTTACTTCACTCCTAACCCATACCCTTTGAAACACGCAAGACTACTGTAAAGTATAAAACTTAATGATTAGTTTTCAACTCCTATTTCCTACCCTAACCTATATATTTAAATGCGCACATGCTAGTTGAGTCTGACTACAACATGGATGGGGAGGATCAAAACCATACCGTATGAAAATTTAGTAACGCATGGACAAGTTTTTCTGAGCTTATGTATATTTTAAAATCACCACTGTAAAATGTGTACTGCTCATGCCTATACCATGAACCCACATGCAAATCCTATACTAACTTATACACCCTATAACTGTGTTGCCCAAGGTATTATAACCGTGTTGCCCAAGGTGTTATAACCGTGTTGCCCAAGGTGTTTCATATTATAAATACAGTCTTTCTCTTTTCTCTTGAACCCACACAGTCGCCATTTCCACTGATCAAATCAAATACATTTCTCCACCGAAAAACAGTGAAATAAAATCCGTTGCAACCCTTATTTCTTTGCTTCAATCGGATGCAAATCGTATGGGTTCGAAATCAATATAAATATGCATGCATGGGAACGCTTCAGCTGGAGCGGAGGGGGAACGACTCATTTTTTCCACACAATATCGAGTAACGGTTGGTAGCAGGAGGGATAACTGTACGGAACAGATGTGATGAATATTAGTGGATCAGATATTTGGAGCAAAGGAAAACGTATCAGTGGGCGAGCTGAGAAGGAAGTGGGGCATTCTTGGAGCTTGCGTGAGGAATATAAATGTAGAAGGAGGAGAAGGGGTTCACGCTATACAGTGAATAACAAAGAAGAAGTGGATGAAGATTTAGAATAAGAAAAGGATGGGTTTAAGTTTAGAAAGGTTGTGAACTCCTGAAGCTCGCGGGTTATAAGTTTTATTGAAAGAACTGTACGCAGCGCATGTATTAACATAAGGAGAAAGACTGTTCACTATTCATGAGAAAGGAACGATGTTGTGGTGTGTACATGGGATCGGTCATTGAGATGTTGAGGTGCTGTCGGAGCAGTGTGTGTAGAGCAACGTTGGGGAGGTTAGAAATGTCGTTGGACCCAACTACTGGAGGGAGTCTGTTACGTTGGAGAGTAAGAAGAAGCAGGGTAAAGAGGCAGTTGTGATACTTGTCAACTTTGATCTTGTGTTGATGATATAAAGCATGGTAAATAGTGAAATGAGTATAGTACAGTGTTGTGGAGGAGGAAGTCAACTCTAGTAGGTGCTCTAAATTGAAGAGTTTTGATATGGAAGGAGGTATAGAGCAGCAGTATTGGCCGATGTTCAAAGTCGGTGTGGCGTGATGTTTCAGTTTGCAGGTATCAGAGGAAGTTGCACAAGCAATGACGGGTTGGTGGATATTTTGCGAGGATTGAAATTGTGAAAAACTCGCTTGAAAATCCATGAAGGGATACATGCGTGAATGGGTATCTGTTGTTTAAGCTAAATACTGGGGCATCTATTTTGATAGTGGAGAGGATGGAAGCTTTAGCGGATGTGGGTTTCTAAAAAGGGGTATGGGCTGATTTTACACAATAAGGCCCAAAATGGAAAACATGATTTTGTATGGGATTGTGGATTGTATTAAGTAAAACTGGAAGGAGGGTTTTGAAACTGAAGAGATACGCAAGTGATATGGGAGGAGTTCGAGTGGTGAAGGAGCGGGTTCTTGAGATTGGTTGAAAGGAAGTTTTACTGATGTAAATTGAAATGGGTGAAGGGCTGTGGAAAGCATTTCGTACGAGACAGGGGATTAGGCCGATATTTTTTGAAGATGAAGCCCAGTTTCAAAAAAATAGAAAAAAATATACAGATAACAAGATGCCATTTTGGTATATTGAGAATGGAAGGACCGGAACGTTATTTACAGACTGAACGAAGGAGACTACACAATAGCGGAATTCGACGAAACAAAATCAGCAGTGATCATATGGACGTTGGCCGTGAATGGATCTAGTCTGAAATAATTTGGAGCTCGTTTAAATTATGGCAGATTTGAATGCCAGATTTAATCGATTTACGCAAATCGTTATTTAACGGTTAACACGCAAAGGTGAGTAAATTCACTAACTCTGATCTATTTTAAAATATTATAATTATATTTTAATATTGGTTGAATGCCGTGTGATGGTCATTTAGATAGATTATAATTAAACTGGTTGATATATATATATATATATATATATATATATATATATATATATATATCGTTGCATATATGCACATCAGCGGTTGGATACTGATTCCATCAATTATAATATTCCCTAGTAGGAATCAGTGTAAATTGTTTGACTAACATCCGTGGATGCGGGAAACCGGTTGGAGGAATCCAACCGGATTCCTCAATATTTATATGTACTGTTTGTTTTATATATGCATTATTTGTTTTATATATGCACTGTTTGAACCATGTTGAATGAAGATTTGGCGTTATATTGATTTAAATAAATAAACGATATCGATTAAGAGAATAGCAACAGTCGACCATAAAACCCATCGTTTTGTTAAGGAGGTGATTGTACGTCAGGCAAATCAACGAAGATAATTATAGAAAAATTATATTTTTATAATTAAAGAGAAGTTTTAAATTATAATAGAAGTTCTATTATAAACCAATATTTTAGAGTTCGTTTTTATAAAGTAAATAAAAATGATTGTTGACATTTAAATCAGAAATTATCCTACGATTAAATATTTGGATAATTATTTTAAGATAAACAATTTAGAAATATTATTAGATTAAATATATTAAATCTAATGGTAAGAAGTAATTAAATCAATTAACGAATTTACTTATGGAATGAAGTTGATTTAAATAACCTATTTAATTGAAAAATGATTATTTGATTAAATGGGTCTTCAAGTAATCTAATGATAATAACTTGAAAATTAATTGTTTAACATTAATAAGATTTCTCATTAATTATCTTTTTAATTAATGGAGTTTAAATGATGATTGAACTAATATAATTAGTATAAAGTGAGCAACTAATCTATTTAGATTAGTGATGAAGTAAATTGTTTACTTCAGCAATGATAAAGTAAATATTATTTAATTAAATAATTGTTATTAAATGGATTCCATTTAAGAGGATATTGAATTTATAATAAAATGTTACTTGAATTAAGTATAATGTTTCAATAAAGGTAAACCGTCAGAAGACAAAGAACGTCAATAGATCTTGGTAAAGATACTATAAATAGAACTGTGAAATGAAGTTAAAGTGAAGAGTTAATGTTTAATATAGATAGTCATAAACAACCGAGTTTCAAAGTAAGGATATGGTATTATAAAACCATAGCTCAAATTAAACAAGAAAATACGGTCTGATAGATATTATAAGTAATGAGGGAATAGATTATAGACTTATATCTGTTCTAAGGTAAGAACGTTGTCGATCAAGGTCTGAGAGGTAAATAAATTACCCCAACTTGAACGGCTTCATTATTATCGAGGAACAATATCAGTTTGTGATAGAAAGAGATGTCAAGATTAGTATAAAGGGGATATGGTAGCGTATTGCAAGTCTTAGAACTATAGCGATAAAATAACGCTGTTCACTAGGCTTAAGCGTGACTGTTTTGTCGAGATTAGTTATAAAGGGGAATATTACAGCGTATGACAAGTTTTGAACTATAACATTAAATTAACGCTGTTGGCCAAGCTTAAGCGTGATTTTTATATATAGCACTACTCCCTAGGGAATGGAAACAGTTGGTTTGAATCCACTTAATCTAAAGAAATAAGTAACGATGTTTGTCCAAAGAAATATAGGAGTATTATGTTGGGTTGGGAACAAAGACGAATAAAGGTTCATAATAACTGGAAATGTTTTCCAAGAGAAGTAAAAGGCTAAATAGGTCTTGGAAAATATCTGGGACGATATGGAAAATTGGGAAAGTAATGTTAAATAAAAAGGACTAGTGATTGTGTGATGTTAGTTATACATTTGAAGGAATGTTTGTTTTTACTTCGATAGTTAAATAACCGACTATCGAAGTGTTTTGATCATCGTTGTCAATACGGAGAGACCAGTTGGATATATTATCTCAAACCACTCTGTATAGGCATAAGCGCTGCGAATAGATTATGCTGACGACAATTGAAGACGGAGTGAAATGCAAGGGTTGTCCTGTCCCAGAATGGTGTTTTCTGATTGTCTAGTCCCAGGACAACTTTTATGGACGAGTGTCTGACAGAGTATACCTAATAATTCACGTACAGTTGATCTCTTAAAGGTATTACGTCTGGTGGCAGGGAAATTCGTTTCTCTTCGCTTTTATAACCGTAATATTTTTGGGAAGGTCAACTAGTGATTTGACGGGTTTGACGATGTGGCATTCAAAGCATATGGTGGCCAGATGTCCTAAAAGATAGACGTAGTCTCAAGCTTCACAACCGGGAAATGACAAAAATCAGGCAGGCAACATGGCTATGTGGGTCGCTCCCATTAGGGTGTATAATCACCTATCTAGAGAAATTCCTTTTACTTCTTTAATCTATTTCGATGCTGTCCCTTTTCGGGAAACGGTGGTTTGAGCCCAACCGTTGGTGATATACATTCGATACACTCAAGAGAAATGAGTGGTCGGTCATGTGTGGGCCGGGTTGCAAGATGTTCTTATTGAACCTAGGTGTATCCCCTCTAGAGTACACTGACCGGGAGGTGGTCCTATACCTTGTCATAGTTGGAATCTAATCTCCAATAAGCGCCCTACGGTTTTTGATTTTATACTATGTATGTGGAGCGTGAGATGCAAGCGTTCTACTATTTGGTTATTTATATTGATTAGACATTATTATAATATCACTGGATTTTGATATCAAAGTATTTTGGGTTATGTGTGGGCTGGTCTTACTATTATCCTTTTGTTTCAAAAGGACTTTCAAAGTTAAACGATATGGTTGGAATTTACTCACACCAGTCCCATGACTGACCCAGAGTTTATTTTGTTGTTTTCCCTAAACTTTCGGGTGCCTAAATTTGTACGGGCAGTCAAGTGTTTCACGCTTTGCAGATTCACTTTGAGGAGCTCGAAGCAGGAGGCTCCACTGTTAGTTATTTAGAGATTATTCCCGCTGTGATATGATATATTGTACTCTGATATGATATGTAAGTACAAATTAAGATTTGTAATTCAAAGTTATGTAATATAATATATTTATTCATTCCGCTGTGAGATTCGTGTTTACTCCGATTCTGTTAGTTGTGTTCTTCTTCTTCTTCTATTCTATTAGTTCTATCTTTTCTATCTCATCCTCTAATTTCTTTCTATTAATGATCTGAATTTTCGTGCACTATGAGTGAATGTGTAGGATTTTAGCCAGCTCAAACTGGTACGGATTTTCGGGTCATTACAGTTGGTATCAGAGCTGAAGGTTAAGTGATTACCTTGGCTCTGTGGCATGACTAAGTAGAGATAGGGTTAGTAACACCCTAGATTGAGTTTGAGTGTATATATATGAGCGCGTATTTGTAAATCGATATAAAATTGTTTTACATTGTATTGATTGATCTGGTGAGTGGTATATAAATTCCAGATCGACGCGTTTAGGTGACGTGGTTGATAGGGATTTATAAACGCTTGGATAGAGAAATTCGACATAGTATTGTTTTTAAAAACTGGGTAAATGAAATAATTTTACCCGAAATATATTTTGATATAAAAAGGAAGTGTATAACTTGAGATTATTATAGTATATTGGATGTATTGATCATCATTATGATCAAATAAAGATATATAATTGAGTTGGTTATATAAATAACCAATCGAAATATTATATAAGTATAAGATGCAAAATTTGATGAACTAAATATGAATTTAAAACCTGAATTGAAATAAAACTCTAGAAACTTGGAAAAGAATTGGAAATAATGTTTGGATTAAATATATGGGCATTTTAAAATCCTGTGAGATTTGAAATTGTTTTCCAAGTGCTGTGAAAGATATCTTGAAGTAAAATTCAAAATGGAAGTGATTAAGAATGATTTTTGAAGTGATATAGTATTGAACTCACTTCGATCACTGGAAACTAATTCTGATGATGATAGCCGCATCATCAGTGTTCATTTTTGAGTTTCAAAGTGACAGATTACTACCAAAGATTTTGTTTTTTTTTGAATTATTATGAGGAAACAAGTTGCCAGAGATTCAAATGTTTTGAATATTATATGATTTCAAACTGATTTGAAATAAATCCCAGGAATTTGAATTCTGTAATAAATATTTAACTTATGAAGTTAAAATGGTAAAAGTGGAACTTAAACTAAGATAAACAAAATTGGACTGAATTTGGAACGATCCAAAATGGAAATTGAAAAAGAGAAATATTGGAGATTCGAGTTATTAAAATGAATTGATTCTTCGAAAATAAGAATCGAATTTTGAATTGAGAAATGAAGATAACTGATTTGAGAAATAAATCACTAAATGGAATTGGAGTTGAAATAGAAAATTTGGCTTGGTAAAAGAGAAAGATTGGTTTGAGAATGGATTGATGGGAGATCAACCAAGAATGCTTGGATATATGTTAAAATGATAGCAAATGGCAGAGATAGAGATAAATGCCAACAAAAAGGTATAAGTTTACAGGATATTTGGGTATGAGATTTTTGAGCTACATTGAAAAGTCGATTGGTTGTTTGATGTTTTGTTGAATTTGGAAAATGCCCAGAGATGCAAGTTGTAGTAGTACCGAATGAGCTGTGCAGAGGGGATGCTGGCAAAATTCTTCGAAAATTTAGACTGCTAGGAAATTTTTAGAATTTCTGAAAGTATTCGTTAAGATGAAGAAATTAATATTTTAATTCGAATTAATCAGTTGTGTTGAAACTGAATTTAAGAAATTAAATAAAATATTTTTAACCTGGTTATAATATGGATTGTAGCATTTTCCCTACCTTAGTAATTTCGGGGACGAAATTCTTTTAAGGGGGAAGGAATGTAACGTCCCGCATTTTTATCGGTTTGTATTTGAATATTTAAAACAGTTTAAATATTGAATTCGTAATATAAGTGGATTTATATATTAATTAAAACGAAGTTGAACGTATATAAATATATATTAAAAATAATCGAGCTCATAACGACGCTGTAGTTCGTAATTTAACGTTTTGAACTTCAACTAAGTGTACAGGACTCGTCATAAATTGGATTTCTTCGAAACAAGAAACGTTGGAATCCGTTAAACTATATCTTTTTTACAGAAGTGAAAAATCAAGATTTCGCGTTATAGATTGCGAGATATATCCAAATCTAATATTCAAAAAAAATCATTATCGAATTGTTTATCGACCGTAACGGTTTATTCGATATAACTAGACATCGGTTTCGAATTTAGACAAGGTTCTTTTGAGACATAGAGATAAATTAATTTTTAGAATTTTACTGTAATTTTTAATTAATTAAATAAGCAACTTTTTATTGGGAGTATTGTGCACCCTATATCAATATTTTGGGGCTTCAAAATATGAGTTAATCTACCGATATTATGGTATTTTTGGAACCGTGGCACCTCGCTGAACACAACTGTATCTTTATTTCTGTCTATAGCGCCTTGGACATGAAACATAAATCTTTACGAAACACAGTCCACTGCACAGAATATGGACACTAACAAAATTCTTAAGTACAAATTACACGCGATACACTTTGGACAAATAATGTCTCTATAGACCGAAGCGCAAGTGCACTTGATAAAGGGAATGATAAAACTAAATAAACATACACGTTGAAGGGCACATGCATAAACACAGCCAAGATATCCAACGCAATATAAAATATATATTCATTTGTATTACTTCACTCCTAATCCATACCCTTTGAAACACGCAAGACTACTGTAAAGTATAAAACTTAATGATTAAGTTTCAACTCCTATTTCCTACCCTAACCTATATATTTAAATGCGCACATGCTAGTTGAGTCTGACTACAACATGGATGGGGAGGATCAAAACCATACCGTATGAAAATTTAATAACGCATGGACAAGTTTTTCTGAGCCTATGTATATTTTCAAATCACCACTGTAAAACGTGTACTGCTCATGCCTATACCATGAACCCACATGCAAATCCTATACTAACCTATACACCCTATAATTGTGTTGCCCAAGGTATTATAACCGTGTTGCCCAAGGTGTTATAACTGTGTTGCCCAAGGTGTTTCATATTATAAATACAGTCTTCCTCTTTTCTCTTGAACCCACACAGTCGCTATTTCCACTGATCAAATCAAATACATTTCTCCACCGAAAAACAGTGAAATAAAATCTGTTGCAACCCTGATTTCTTTGCTTCAATCGGATGCAAATCATACGGGTTCGAACTCAATATAAATATGCATGCATGGGAACGCTTCAGCTGGAGCGGAGGGGGCACGACTCATTTTTTCCACACAATCTCGAGTAACGGTTAGTAGCAGGAGGGATAACTGTACGGAACAGATGTGATGAATATTAGTGGATCATATATTTAGAGCAAAGGAAAACGTTTCAGTGGGCGAGCTGAGAAGGAAGTGGGGCATTCTTGGAGCTTGCGTGAGGAATATAAATGTAGAAGGAGGAGAAGGGGTTCACGCTATACAGTGAATAACAAAGAAGAAGTGGATGAAGATTTAGAATAAGAAAAGGATTGGTTTAAGTTTAGAAAGGTTGTGAACTCCTAAAGCTCGCGGGTTATAAGTTTGATTGGAAGAACTGTACGCAGCGCATGTATTAACATGAGGAGAAAGACTGTTCACTATTCATGAGAAAGTTACAATGATGTGGTGTGTACATGGGATCAGTCATTGAGATGTTGAGGTGCTGTCGGAGCAGTGTGTGTAGAGCAACGTTGGGGAGGTTAGAAATGTCGTTGGACCCAACTACTGGAGGGAGTCTGTTACGTTGGAGAGTAAGAAGAAGCAGGGTAAAGAGGCAGTTGTGATACTTGTCAACTTTGATCTTGTGTTGAAGATATAAAGCATGGTAAATAGTGAAATGAGTATAGTATAGTGCTGCGGAGGAGGAAGTCGACGTTGAACTCTAGTAGGTGCTCTAAGTTGAAGAGTTTTGATATGGAAGGAGGTATAAAGCAGCGGTAGTGGCTATTGTTCAAAGTCGGTGTGGCGTGATGTTTCAGTTTGCAGGTATCCGAGGAAGTTGCGCAAGCAATGACGGGTTGGTGGAGATATTACGAGGATTGAAATTGTGAAAAACTCGCTTGAAAATCCATGAAGGGAAACATGCGTGAATGGGTATCTGTTGTTTAAGCTAAATACTGGGGCATCTATTTTGATAGTGGAGAGGATGGAAGCTTTAGCGGATGTGGGTTTCTAAAAAGGGGTATGGGCTGATTTTACACAATAAGGCCCAAAATGGAAAATGTGAATTTGTACGGGATTGTGGATTGTATTAAGTAAAATTGGAAGGAGGGTTTTGAAACTGAAGAGATACGCGAGTGATATGGGAGGAGTTTGAGTGGTGAAGGAGCGGGTTCTTGAGATTGGTTGAAAGGAGGTTACTGATGTAAATTGAAATGGGCAAAGGGATGTGGAAAGCATTTCTTATGAGACAGGGTATTGGGCCGATATTTTGTGAAGATGAAGCCCAGTTTCAAAAAAAATAGAAAAAAATATACAGATAACAAGATGCCGTTTTGGTATATTGAGAATGGAAGGACCGGAACGTTATTTACAGACTGGACGAAGGAGACTACACAGGAGCGGAATCCTATGAAACAAAACCAGCAGTGATCATATGGACGCTGGCCGTGAAATGGATCTAGTCTGAAATAATTTGGAGCTCATTTAAATTTTGGCAGAATTGAAAGCCAGGTTTAATCGATTTACACAAATCGTTATTTAATGGTTAACATGCAAAGGTGAGTAAATTCACTAACTCTGATCTATTTTAAAATATTATAATTATATTTTATTATTGGTTGAATGCTGTGTGATGGTCGTTTAGATAGATTATAATTAAATTGGTTGAAATATATATATCGTTGCATATATGCACATCAGCGGTTGGATACTGATTCCATCAATTATAATATTCCCTAGTAGGAATCAGTGTAAATTGTTTGACTAACATCTGTGGATGCGGGAAACCGGTTGGAGGAATCCAACCTGATTCCTCAATATTTATATGTATTGTTTGTTTTATATATGCATTGTTTGTTTTATATATGCACTGTTTGAACCATGTTGAATGGAGATTTGGCATTATATTGATTTAAATAAATAAACGATATTGATCAAGAGAATAGCAACACTCGACCATAAAACCCATCGTTTTGTTAAGGAGGTGATTGGCCGTTAGGCAAATCAACGAAGATAATTATAGAAAAATTATATTTTTATAATTAAAGCAAAGTTTTAAATTATAATAGAAGTTCTATTATAAACCAGTATTTTAGAGTTCGTTTTTATAAATTAAATAAAAACGATTGTTGACATTTAAAGCAGAAATTATCCTACGATTAAATACTTGGATAATTATTTTAAGATAAACAATTTAGAAATATTATTAGATTAAATATATTAAATCTAATGGTAAGAAGTAATTAAATCAGTTAACGAATTTACTGATGGAATGAAATTGATTTAAATAACCTATTTAATTGAAAAATGATTATTTGATTAAATGGGTCTTCAAGTAATCTAATGATAATAACTTGAAAATTAATTGTTTAACATTAATAAGATTTCTCATTAATTATCTTTTTAATTAATGGAGTTTAAATGATGATTGAACTAATATAATTAGTATAAAGTGAGCAACTAATCTATTTAGATTAGTGATGAAGTAAACTGTTTACTTCAGCAATGATAAAGTAAATATTATTTAATTAAATAATTGTTCTTAAATGGATTCCATTTAAGTGGATATTGAATTTATAATAAAATGTTACTTGAAAATATAATGTTTCAATAAAGGTAAACCGTCAGAAGACAAAGAACGTCAATAGATCTTGGTAAAGTGATTATAAATAGAACTGTGAAATGAAGTTAAAGTGAAGAGTTAATGATTAATATAGATAGTCATAAACAACCGAGTTTCAAAGTAAGGATATGGTATTATAAAACCATAGTTCAAATTAAACAAGAAAATACGATCTGATAGATATTTAAGTAATAAGGGATTAGAGTACAGACTTATATCTGTTCTAAGGTAAGAACGTTGTTAATCAAGGTCTGAGAGGTAAATAAATTACCCTAACTTGAACAGCTTCACTATTCGCGAGGAACGATATCAGTTTGTGACGGAAAGAGATGTCAAGATTAGTATAAAGGGGATATGGAAGCGTATTGCAAGTCTTAGAACTATATAGCAATAAAATAACTCTGTTGTCTAGGCTTAAGCGTGACTGTTATGTCGAGATTAGTTATAAAGGGGAATATTACAGCGTATGACAAGTTATGAACTATAACGTTAAATTAACGCTGTTGTCCAAGCTTGAGCGTGATTTTTATATATAGCACTACTCCCTAGGGAATGGAAACAGTTGGTTTGAATCCACTAATTCTAAAGAAATAAGTAACAATGTTTGTCCAAAGAAATATAGGAGTATTATGTTTGGTTGGGAACAAAGACGAATAAAGGTTCATAATAACTGGAAATGTTTTCCAAGAGATGTAAAGGGCTAAACGGGTCTTGGAAAATATCTGGGAAGATATGGAAAATTGGGAAAGTAAGGTTAAATAAAAAGGACTAGTGATTGTGTGATGTTAGTTATACATTTGAAGGAATGTTTGTTTTTACTTCGATAGTTAAATAACCGACCATCGAAGTGTTTTGACCATCGTTATCAATACGGAGAGACCAGTTGGATATATTATCTCAAACCACTCCGTATAGGCATAAGCGTTGCGAATAGATTATGCTGACGACAATTGAAGACGGAGTGAAATGCAAGGGTCGTCCTTTCCCAGAATGGTGTTTTCTGATTGTCTAGTCCTAGGACAACTTTTATGGACGAGTGTCTGATAGAGTATACCTAATAAATCACGTACAGTTGATCTCTTAAAGGTATTACGTCTGGTGGCGGAGAAATTTGTTTCTCTTAGCTTTTATACCCGTAATATTTTTGGGAAGGTCAACTAGTGATTTGACGGGTTTGACGATGTGGCATTCAAAGTATATGGTGGCCAGATGTTCTAAAAGATAGACGTAGCCTCAAGCTTCACAACCGGGAAATGACAAAAATCAGGCAGACAACATGGCTATGTGGGTCGCTCCCATTAGGGTGTATAATCACCTATCTAGAGAAATTCCTTTTACTTCTTTAATCTATTTCGATGCTATCCCTTTTCGAGAAATGGTGGTTTGAGCCCAACCGTTGGTGATATACATTCGATACACTCAAGAGAAATGAGTGGTCGGTCATGTGTGGGTCGGGTTGCAAGATGTTCTTGTTGAACCTAGGTGTATCCCCTCTAGAGTACACTGACCGGGAGGTGGTGCTATACCTTGTCATAGTTGGAATCCAATCTCCAATAAGCGCCCTGTGTTTTTTGATTTTACACTATGTATGTGGAGCGTGAGATGCAAGCGTTCTACTATTTGGTTATTTATATTGATTAGACATTATTATAATATCACTGGATTTTGATATCAAAGTATTTTGGGTTATAGTAAGGTAAAAACCATCCATGTTTATGTGTGGGCTGGTCTTACTATTATCCTTTTGTTTCAAAAGGACTTTCAAAGTTAAACGATATGGTTGGAATTTACTCACACCAGTCCCATGACTGACCCAGAGTTTATTTTATTGTTTTCCCTAAACTCTCGGGTGCCCAAATTTGTATGGGCAGTCAAGTGTTTCAGGCTTTGCAGATTCACTTGGAGGAGCTCGAAGCAGGAGGCTCCACTGTTAGTTATTTAGAGATTATTCCCGCTGTGATATGATATATTGTACTCTGATATGATATGTAAGTACAAATTAAGATTTGTAATTCAAAGTTATGTTATATAATATATTTATTCGTTCCGCTGTGAGATTCGTGTTTACTCCGATTATGTTAGTTGTGTTCTTCTTTTTCTTCTATTCTATTAGTTCTATCTTTTCTATCTCATCCTCTAATTTCTTTCTATTAATGATCTGAATTTTCGTGCACTTTGAGTGAATGTGTAGGATATTAGCCAGCTCAAACTATTACGGATTTTCGGGTCATTACAGAAAAGGCTAACGGAGCCCCTCAGAAGTGACTTAATCCGGTTCCTATAGCATAACAAAGATGTTTTCGCTTGGACCCATTCAGACATGATTGGTACCAACTCTTCAATTATGAGCCATGCCTTAAACATTGACCCATGGGTAACCCCGGTCCGACAAAAGAAGAGACAATATAATAGAGACCGAATAGAGCCCTTGAAGGAGGAAGTCAAATGGTTGGAAACTAATGGGTTTATCTGAGAAGACCTTTACCCGAAATGGTTAGCCATCCCGTGCTAGTGAAGAAGTCCAATGGGAAGTGGAGGACGTGTGTTGATTACACAGATTTGAACAAGGCTTCTCCAAAGGATTGCTACCATGTTCTGCTGATTGATCAATTGGTTAATGCCATGAGTGGTCACAAGGTACTATCCCTCATGGATGCTTACTCGGGATACAACCAAATTCCGATGTACAAACCCGACGAGGAGCATAGAAGCTTTATCACCGACTGGGGAACGTTTTGTTATAAGGTGATGCCCTTCTATTTGAGGAACGCAGAGGCAACATACCAAAGACTAGTCAACATGATGTTTCAAGAGAAAATAGGGCGCAATATGGAAGTATATATGGACGACATGCTGGTGAAGTCCACCAAAACAGTGAACCATCTAAAGGATCTGGAGGAAATATTCGAGGTCTTAAGAAGTTACCAAATGAAGCTAAACCCTCATAAATGTTCTTTTGGAGTTCAATCCGGGAAGTTTTTGGGGTATGTGGTAAGTGAACAGGGGATTGAAGCTAGCCCTGACCAAATACAAGCTATTAAAGATATGGAGGAACCTAAAATAAGCAAGGAAGTCATGAGCCTAAATGGGAAAGTAGCAGTCCTCAACAAGTTCATTTCCAAAGCTACCGACAAATGTGTTCGTATAACACCCCACGTCCATTAATGTCACTCTCAAAGGGAATGCATTAACTTTCATGGAGTATTATTGGTGAATAGAACAGAATATAACAAGACAGATACATATATTGGTACTTGAAAAAATTAAAAACAACTTTTATTGCAGCGGAGAAATATTTGATTACAACAACATCATAAATCAACAGCAAAACCAAGTACACATAGTAACCATCCTGACAAATTGTTTTCTAAGTACATAAAGTAAAAAAGCATAACCCCAACATAAGTAGCCATAAAAGAGATGAGCTGAATTTTACTTTGAGCAATCCAAGCACTTCCAAAAGAGAGAGAAAGATCCAAATCAAGCTCCACTAGCACTAGTCCTACCCTGAGAACCTGGTGGCGGGGAAAGGAAGAAAAGAGGAGAAAACAAAGGGGGTCAGACATAAAGTCCGGCGAGTCCAATAACTTTAACAATATAATTATTAAAGTAACTAGGATAAGGCATAAACTGGTAAAACAAGAAATGACTGTGAAACAAGTGGGCATGACAAAACAAACAAGAGGAACATTTCGGCGTTAATCTCGCTCCTAATCATTATAGGATAATTACTATACTTGTAACACCCCGTATTTTCTGAGAATATTAAAAAAAAATGGTTAATTATGAAGAAGTTATTAAGCCTTGAAGTTTGTATGCATATGAGAGAAATATATATAGATATATATAAAAATTAAATAAATAAACATGCAAAAAAGGTTCAAAACAGCGAATTGGGAGGGGGAATAACCGAACCGGCCCATTTTTGAGGTCGACCCAAGCTCCGCTGGGTCGACTAGGGGTTAATCCAGGGTGTTTCGCTGTCATCCCGTGGGCCGATTCGCTCAAATGCAGATTTTGCATTTGAATGTTTCTCATGATTCAGGGTTAATCTAATGGTCCTAAATAACTTCCTACACCTATATATACATCCCTAACCTAAACCTAAGTCTCATATACAATTCTCTAGCCTCCATTGCTCTCTTCCTCTCTAAAAATAAATAAATCAGTGGCGTCTCTACTCTGCTGAAACCTAAGCTAGGACTTGTGCTTCTTCTTCCTCCAATTCTGATTAGGATTAAAAGAGAACAGCTACAACACCTTTTTCTTTTAGAATCCAACCAAGGCAAGTGCAGTTATTTTCCGATATAAACTTTAATTATAATTGTGACATGATTGTAAATCTGAATTTGAGATTGCGTATGTTCTGTTCTGATCTATTTTATTCTATATCTCTTTCTTCTTTCTGTTCTATAGCCAGGCTACCCCGAGCCTGCGCCAAATCTCATAAGAGATTAACGCACGAACGTTAAACTTTGGGACAAATAATGAATGATGGCATAATTGGACATGGCTAATCTGTGACTAAAAGGACATAGCTTGTAAACTAGATTTAGATCTGTGCATATTCTGTGAATTGGAAGAAGATAACATGTGACTTGAGACATTGGACATAACGCATATTTTTGAATTAAAGATCTGTTATAATTTAAAGTTCTAGATTGTTGGGCATATTGTTTATATAGAGATTCATGATTTGGGATAAAAAGGGAATATGACTTAGGTGTGAAGATTTATGTTAAGATTTGATAACTATTAAATGTGAATAACACCTAAGTGGGAGATTTTTGAATATATGACATGCATTGAAATCGATGGCTATATTTGGTATAATTTATATGTGAATCTTTTGTACTAGGCAAGTTTAACTAAATTTAAGACGTGTGTTATATGGTAAATTATGACCATAATCTGTGCCATGTAAATTCAATGCAAACGTGGGGTATATGATCATAATGTGAATCATGAAAACTATTTAGGCATGCAAACTTAGGCCAAATTTATAATTAGGAAAGATATGTTTATGAAACTTTAAGGAATTATTATATCTGTTATATGGCCTAATCTGCTAGTTCTGTTATATTGCCTAATTTGCTAGTTCTGTTATATTGCCTAATCTGCTAGTTCTGCTATAATCTGCTATATCTGTTCGTATACCAAATCTGTCATCTGCTAAGTCTGCTGAAGATGCCTAAACTGTTATATGCTAAATCTACTAAACTGCTTAATCTACTGAATCCGTTAAGTCGCCTAATCTGCTAAATCTGTTATCTGCCATATCTGTTGAGTTGATATATTTAGTCTGTTATTGACATAATCTGAATTGGCTATAATTACGAAAATTGACATGTATATTAGGCGTGGGCATAAATGGTAAATTAATAATTAATTGGCCGCAAAGATAAACATGGCTGACTCGAGGTTAGAATGAGTTTGCAGCGTAATCCTGCCCGGAACCGCCCGGCACATCCAGTGGCCGCAAACAATAGGTTCTAATGTGAGAAGTTAGTCATAACGTGCTTGAAACCCGAGGTTAGACTCAGTTTGCGGCAGAAATCTTCCCGGAACCAACCGGCCTAACCAGTAGCCGCAAACTGTCAGTCTAATGTGAGAGGTCTGGGCATTAATATTTAATTAATGAAAATCTGAGATAAATATAATGTCTAAAACGTGTTGGGCGGATAGGGTTAAACCCACTAGACTGATGAGTTTAATAAATCTGTTCCATGAATCGGTAGGCCCAATTACAAAGTTAGACAAATCTGTAAATCTGTTAAATCCGTATATCTGATCCGTTAGTCTAAAACTTGTCTGACCTGTGAACTAGTTGATCTGAATTCTGTATGTCTGAACTTGTTAATCTGAAATCTGTTAGTCTGGGGACACAAGGATAGGAGGGGAATTACTTGTGTCATCTGTTGTTTGGGACCCATATTAGTCAGTAACCCTTTCTGGTATCAAAACTTTGACCTAACAGTAGGTAGGGTTTGGGCATGCTTACTGAACTAATTATAAGTGGTTCATTCTGATAACGGCGAGGGGTGTTGATGGTGCGTTCCAACCGGGTCATGTGCATGCATGGATCCCGGTCTGCCTCTGAGGATGTAAGACGCCGTGACATCTGTAAATAGGTCTGTGTCATTCAAAGGTTACCACTTTAGGGAATGATACACCATTCGGTGGGGCTGGCACAGGGTATTTATGTATTAGGGAGCCGATCGCTTGGGGTAGGATTTTAAGGTACACTTAGTTCTGTCTGTTCCTGTTGGTACCGTCTGTTTCAGTTGGGTGGCAACACCTGTCTGTTTCTGCGTGGTACCGTCTGTTCAGGTGGTAAAGGCCCAATTACTAGTGTACACCTTATGCTACATTCTGCTTCTGTCTGTTTCTGATCGGGTGGTAAAGGCCCATTACTAGCGTGGAAATTATTCAGTACCTGTTTCTGTTTCAGTTTAGACATTAGGGTGACACCTAATTCTGTTATACTAGTATTAGTGCAGAGAAGTGTAAAGCAATAGCTTATATCATTCTGTTCTTCTGTCATATCTGCTACATCTGTTACAGTTATCTCTCATCCAGTTTTATTTTCATGTCATGTTATTATTATCTGTTCATAACTGAAAATCATTGGACTTGCCAGACTTATGTCTGACCCTTGTTGTTTCGCCTCCTTTCTTCCGTTTCTCCCCCCCAGGTTTTGTAGAAGGGAATACTCTAGCTTGATCCAGATTTCTTCCGCTTGCGGTGCTTAAAGTATGGCTTGTCTTCTTCTGTGGGGAAGATTTTAAACTATGCATTCTGAAGGCTTTTGTACAAGACTGATATTTTGTACTTGAATTCTGATATTGTGATTTGAAAGAATGTAACCAAGCTTCTGTTGAAATAAAGTTATAAATTTTTCAAGTACTGTTTTATCTTTCTTGTAAGTTTCTGTTCTGTTAGTTAAAGCATTCCCTTGTGAGTGACCTTAACGGAGGTGGGGTTTTACACTTGGTATCAGAGATGAAGGTTACCAAATTGGGTAAAGTTTTTAAAAACTATTTTCAAAAAGGTTTTGAAAGGAAGTATTTTTAAAAATAAAGCTTATTTTGAAAAACATGATCCCCAAGAGCCATATATCTTTCCTTCAGTCCTTTTTTGTATTGAATCTTTCCTTTTTTTTTGTTTCAGCATGTCTTAAGCATCTGAGATACCAGAGGGTGTTCACGTACCCGGTTGGTTTCGTCAATATCTTGAGGCTAGGACCGCCGCCGCAGGTCCAGCAAATGATCCTCCTCCTCCACCCCCTCCTCGTGCAATTACTTTTTCAAAGATCTGTAGAGATTTTAGGGCCATGGGTGGGAAGGATTTCAAAGGGACTGAATCATTCGTAGAAGCGAGGAACTGGCTCAAAGAAACTGAGGATCTATTCGTTATCTTCGAGGTGGACGATAGGTAGAAGGTACAGTTGGCGGTATAGCTGCTCAAAGATGAAGCTTCCTACTGGTGGGAAGTCACTAACGCCGAGAGGCCAGTTGAGACATGGATGGATTTCAGAACAAGGTTTGAGACAAAATTCCCTTCGCAAGCTGAACGAAGTTTACAACTGGAAAAGTTCTTATCTCTTAAGCAAGGAAGTATGACGGTCAAGGAATACGTCAACTAGTTCAACTAACTAGCTAGGTTCGGATTGGATTTAGTCAACACTCAGCATAAAAAGGCTCTCCGCTTTGTTAAAGGATTGAACGAGCCACTGCACAGCCTAGCCATGACTCATGTACCCATGGGAGCGACTTACGAGAGATTGGTGGACATGGCACTACTGCACGAGGAAGACAAAGGCTCGAAAGAGACAAAGAAGGAAGAACCACATAATAAGAAAGCAGGGCCCAAAAAGGAAACGCAAAGGAAGGATGAGAAGTCTGAAGATAAGAAGGGGAAAAAGTGCTTTACTTGTGGAAGCTTGACTCATCTGAACAAGGATTGCAGAAAAAGGAAGAGCGCTTGCTTCAACTGTGCGGAGATGGGACACTTCACTAGGGACTGCCCGAAGAGACGAGGACAAGGAGGGCAGGCGAACACTCTTGAGGCTAGTGGCTAGGATAGAAGTAGGAAAATTCCTATAGTAGGTTTAATTTCTTTATCTGATTATGGAGTTAAGACTCTTTCTGATTCTGGTATTTTGATTTTGTAATTGATACTCTGCACTTTAATACTAGTATTGTTTCTGATTCCATTGTAGACTCAAACCTATAAGGGTTATGACTCATCTGTTTATGATAGATTGGGGTTTGAGGGATATCTGTGTTAGACGTCAAGTATGATGCATACATTCTAAGTTTTTGTGGGATATGATTTTATCATGCTTAGCTTCCTAAGAATCATTAGGGAACCTGATCTGTACCAGTAGTCTATAAATATTTGAATAATTCTGCTTTCCAGTTTTGACATTGTCTAAAGGAGGTAATCCTCTGGGTGTCAATCTGATGTTGATTTCGGTCTTCGGGGTTGATACTTAGGGGAATTATTTTCTCAACCAATGTCTAATGGGAACCAAGTCTTTGTCTTATCTGTACTTGCTTCCATCATTCGACTGTATCCTATCGATTGAATCTTCGAACTTTAGGTAGAAACTAATGGGTGTAAACATGTGTTTGAGACATGTTATGTTTGATGGTTGCAAGTGGATGCAAGTGGTTGCTCTTGGATGCATATACACACACTAGGCACTAGATCGGCTCAAAAACACTCTCATACTACATATGGATGTGTGTGCAATTTTCAATTTTTGTGGATACAAAATGATTGACTCCTCACATGGATGTTGCATTTGGATGAATGGTTATGCACTCATATAGAAATGATGTGTATCAAATAGGATTTCTTGCATACATATTTGGACTCATGACACTAACATGATTCGCATTAAGGAGGTCAACTGGATCAGTAGACTGCCTGATTTTGCATTAGATAAGAAACATATACACACACTTTGCATATGTTCATACGGCATTAGAAACCTTTTAAGGACAATGGATGCCTGTGATTGAATGGTTGAGTAGATGGATGTTGGATGTTAGGATACATTCTTCTTAACTTGAAGATTTCGGGGACGAAATCCTTTAAGGAGGGGAGAATGTAACACCCCGTATTTTCTGAGAATATTAAAAAAATGGTTAATTATGAAGAAGTTATTAAGCCTTGAAGTTTGTATGCATATGAGAGAAATATATATAGATATATATAAAAATTAAATAAATAAACATGCAAAAAAGGTTCAAAACAGCGAATTGGGAGGGGGAATAACCGAACCGGCCCATTTTTGAGGTCGACCCAGCCCCCGCTGGGTCGACTAGGGGTTAATCCAGGGTGTTTGGCTGTCATCCCGTGGGCCGATTCGCTCAAATGCAGATTTTGCATTTGAATGGTTCTCATGATTCAGGGTTAATCTAACGGTCCTAAATAACTTCCTACACCTATATATACATCCCTAACCTAAACCTAAGTCTCATATACAATTTTCTAGCCTCCGTTGCTCTCTTCCTCTCTAAAAATAAATAAATCAATGGCGTCTCTACTCTGCTGAAACCTAAGCTAGGACTTGTGCTTCTTCTTCCTCCAATTCTGATTAGGATTAAAAGAGAACAGCTACAACACCTTTTTCTTTTAGAATCCAACCAAGGCAAGTGCAGTTATTTTCCGATATAAACTTTAATTATAATTGTGACATGATTGTAAATCTGAATTTGAGATTGCGTATGTTCTGTTCTGATCTATTTTATTCTATATCTCTTTCTTCTTTCTGTTCTATAGCCAGGCTACCCCGAGCCTGCGCCAAATCTCATAAGAGATTAACGCACGAACGTTAAACTTTGGGACAAATAATGAATGATGGCATAATTGGACATGGCTAATCTGTGACTAAAAGGACATAGCTTGTAAACTAGATTTAGATATGTGCATATTCTGTGAATTGGAAGAAGAGGAACCATTGTATATTAACATGTGACTTGAGACATTGTACACAACGCATATTTTTGAATTAAAGATCTGTTATAATTTAAAGTTCTAGATTGTTGGGCATATTGTTTATATAGAGATTCATGATTTGGGATAAAAAGGGAATATGGCTTAGGTGTGAAGATTTATGTTAAGATTTGATAACTATTAAATGTGAATAACACCTAAGTGGGAGATTTTTGAATATATGACATGCATTGAAATCGATGGCTATATTTGGTATAATTTATATGTGAATCTTTTGTACTAGGCAAGTTTAACTAAATTTGAGACGTGTGTTATATGGTAAATTATGACCATAATCTGTGCCATGTAAATTCAATGCAAACGTGGGGTATATGATCATAATGTGAATCATGACAACTATTTAGGCATGCAAACTTAGGCCAAATTTATAATTAGGCAAGATATGTTTATGAAACTTTAAGGAATGATTAAATCTGTTATATGGCCTAATCTGCTAGTTCTGTTATATTGCCTAATTTGCTAGTTCTGTTATATTGCCTAATCTGCTAGTTCTGCTATAATTTGCTATATCTGTTCATATACCAAATTTATCATCTGCTAAGTCTGCTGAAGATGCCTAAACTGTTATATGCTAAATCTGCTAAACTGCTTAATCTGCTGAATCCGTTAAGTCGCCTAATCTGCTAAATCTGTTATCTGCCATATCTGTTGAGTTGATATATTTAGTCTGTTATTGACATAATCTGAATTGGCTATAATTATGAAAATTGACATGTATATTAGGCGTGGGCATAAATGGTAAATTAATAATTAATTGGCCGCAAAGATAAACATGGCTGACTCGAGGTTAGAATGAGTTTGTGGCATAATCCTGCGCGGAACCGCCCGACACATCCAATGGCCGCAAACAATAGGTTCTAATGTGAGAAGTTAGTCATAACGTGCTTGAAACCCGAGGTTAGACTCAGTTTGCGGCAGAAATCTGCCCGGAACCAACCGGCCTAACCATTAGCTGCAAACTGTCAGTCTAATGTGAGAGGTCTGGGCATTAATATTTAATTAATGAAAATCTGAGATAAATATAATGTCTAAAACGTGTTGGGCGGATAGGGTTAAACCCACTAGACTGATGAGTTTAATAAATCTGTTCTGTGAATCGGTAGGCCCAATTACAAAGTTAGACAAATCTGTAAATCTGTTAAATCCGTATATCTGATCCGTTAGTCTAAAACTTGTCTGACCTGTGAACTAGTTGATCTGAATTTTGTATGTCTGAACTTGTTAATCTGAAATCTGTTAGTCTGGGGACACAAGGATAGGAGGGGAATTACTTGTGTCATCTGTTGTTTGGGACCCATATTAGTCAGTAACCCTTTCTGGTATCAAAACTTTGACCCAACAGTAGGTAGGGTTCGGGCACGCTTACTGAACTAATTATAAGCGGTTCATTCTGATAATGGTGAGGGGTGTTGATGGTGCGTTCCAACCGGGTCATGTGCATGCATGGATCCTGGTCTGCCTCTGAGGATGTAAGACGCCGTGACATCTGTAAATAGGTCTGTGTCATTCAAAGGTTGCCACTTTAGGGAATGATACACCCTTCGGTGGGGCTGGCACAGGGTATTTATGTATTAGGGAGCCAATCGCTTGGGGTAGGGTTTTAGGGTACACTTAGTTCTGTCTGTTCCTGTTGGTACCGTCTGTTTCTGTTGGGTGGAAACACCTGTCTGTTTCTGCGTGGTACCGTCTGTTCGGGTGGTAAAGGCCCAATTACTAGTGTACACCTTATGCTACATTCTGCTTCTGTCTGTTTCTGATCGGGTGGTAAAGGCCCATTACTAGCGTGGAAATTATTCTATACCTGTATCTATTTCAGTTTAGACGTTAGGGTGACACCTAATTCTTTTATACTAGTATTAGTGCAGAGAAGTGTAAAGCAATAGCTTATATCATTCTGTTCTTCTGTCATATCTGCTACATCTGTTACAGTTATCTCTCATCCAGTTTTATTTTCATGTCATGTTATTATTATTTGTTCATAACTGAAAATCACTGGACTTTCCAGACTTTTGTCTGACCCTTGTTGTTTCGCCTCCTTTCTTCCGTTTCTCCCCCCCAGGTTTTGTAGAAGGGAATACTCTAGCTTGATCCAGATTTCTTCCGCTTGCGGTGCTTAAAGTATGGCTTGTCTTCTTCTGTGGGGATTATGATTTTAAACTATGCATTCTGAAGGCTTTTGTACAAGACTGATATTTTGTACTTGAATTCTGATATTGTGATTTGAAAGAATGTAACCAAGCTTCTGTTGAAATAAAGTTATAAATTTTTCAAGTACTGTTTTATCTGTCTTGTAAGTTTCTGTTCTGTTTACTAAAATGCTCCACCAAAGTTAAGGCATTCCCTTGTGAGTGACCTTAACGGAGGTGGGGTGTTACAATACTGCACCAATACTAGTCACCCTAAAAGTTGATCCCGCTTACTGAACAAAATAATAATAATGGTAGTTTCGTGTACCCCTAGCTGTCTTCATAGGTGATGCCTGCTCCTATCTCCACTAGTTGTACCCACTACCCTCCCCATTCTAATTACAACATTTATTCATAATATGATAGTTGTACTCCTAGCTGTCTTCATAGGTGCCGCCTGCTCCTATCTCCGCTAGTCGTACCCACTACCTTCACCATTCGATCGGCTCCCTAACTCGTAGATACACGTGCTGGTCCCACAGTGAGGTGTATCACTCCCCAAAGTGGCAACCCGATATCACTAAAGATGCACGGCTTATACCTACACGATGCAACGTCTTACCTACCAGCCCGAGCCCACGCATGCACATGACCCTGTTGGACTTGAGTTGCCACCACTAACCCGTTTTGACCTCTTACAATCATGCCAAGTAAGTGTGTCCCGTCCTCGATCTAGATCGAGCTCACTTAGACACTAAATGGGTTACTGGTTGAAAAGGGTCCCCACGCTTGACACAAGCTTTCCACCTATGCTTGGTCCCCACTAGGATTTTCCACTTAACCCCCTCTTATTCATGCCTTCTTACATGTTTCAACTAGGTTCAGTGTTTATGATTATATCCCACATGTCACATATTTTATCCACTTATCAAATCAACATGTGTTATTAGTTAAGCTTGTCTTAACCCTATCCGCTTATCAGATCAATATATATATTATTGGTTAAGCTGGTCTTAACCCTATCCACTTATATATTATTGGTTAAGTTGGTCTTAACCCTATCCACTTATATATTGTTGGCTAAGTTGGTCTTAGCCTTACCAACTTATCAAATTAATATATATTATTGGTTAAGCTGGTCTTAACCCTACCCACTTATATATTATTGGTTAAGCTGGTCTTAACCTTACCCACTTATCAAATTAATATATATATATATATATATATTATTGGTTAAGCTGGTCTTAACCTTATCCACTTATCAGATCAATATTGGTTAAGTTTGTCTTAACCCTATCCACTTATCAGATTAATATATTATTGGTTAAGCTGATCTTAACCCTACCCACTTATATATTTTTGGTTAAGCTGGTCTTAACCTTACCTACTTATATGTTTTTGGTTAAGCTGGTATTAACCTTACCCACTTATCAAATCAATATTGGTTAAGTTTGTCTTAACCCTATTCACTTATCAAATCAATGTTAGTTAAGTTTGTCTTAACCCTATTCACTTATCAGATTAATATATTATTGGTTAAGCTGGTCTTAACCCTATCCACTTATATATTTTATGTATCATATATATATATATATATATATATATATATATATATATATATATATATATCGTATAACATGTTTTTACTTAATTTATGATTAAGTACATCTTAGTTCACAAATACATTGGTTAAGAGAATAACTCACTAAGTATCAACCCCGAGGACCGAAATCAACATCAGATTGGTACTCGGAGAATTACTCAACTCAACCAAACTTCTGTTTGTCATTCATATTCATCTTTGATCAGCGTTAATTAATTATTAATGCACATACCTCTCACATTAAGTCGATTGCTTGTGGCCGCTGGATATGTCGGGCGGTTCCAGGCAGACTTCCACCACAAGCCAGACTTAACCTCGTGTCTAAGTATTTTTAATTATGCCTACGACCTCTCACATTAGACTGACGTTTGTGGTTGCTGGAAGTGCCGGGCAGGTCCGGGCAGTCTTATACCACAAACGAGTCTAACCTCGTGTCTTAGGCATTTATTACTCATTTAATTTATGCCTTTGACCTCTCACATTAGACTACCGTTTGTGGTTGCTGGATTTGTCGGGCGGGTCCGAGCAGTCTTATACCACAAACGAGCCTAACCTCGTGTCTTAGGCATTTATTATTACACATTATTATTCAACCCCAATTTGAATTAATATCCCTATTTCAAATTGTTAATAACTTCCAAATTAATCTATGTCCATAATTGTCACCTAAATTATGTCCATAATTTCTATGCATATAAATTAGGCCAATTAATGTCTCAAATTTATTATATGTTTTTGAGCCATTTTATGCCAATCTTCACAATATTAATATTTAATATTTTCCTACTGCCCCCACATTGTTCGTACGTGTAATACATATAATACATTAGCTAGCAAATAGCCTAACTGACAAAAACATCACAACTTGCATAACACGTAAAAATAGATCTAACTTGAAAATAAAAATAGGCTAGCATGGATCAAAACTTGCATGATTATAATTTATATAATCATAAATTTGCAAAATGAATATCTTGCATAGGCAATAGGCATAATTTGCATAAACCACAAACTGGCATGGATCAAATTATATAAGATATGATTTGCATAGATCTATACACATAAAGGTGAACTTGCATATATGAACATGGTTTGCGCATAAACTTGCATATGATCTACATATAAACTTGTATTAAACTTCATTATGCAATTTAGACATGTAAATTAGGACTTACATATGATTCGCATACAATCTTACATATAAAATAGCATATGATTCTCATCCAAACTTATATATAAACTTGCATATATAATTTAGACATGTAAATTAAGATTTACATTTACACTTGCATATGATTTAGACATGTAAATGTCACAAAATGAATCAAATCTAGCATATGTGTTTTAGACATATGAACCAACATCATGAATTTAAACATGCAAACTAATATCACACGTTTTACATATAAACCCGCATGTATATATATACTTGATTCACATATAAACTTGTGCATAATTCGCATACAGACTTGCATAAGATTCACGTACAAGCTAGCATATGTAAAAATAGACTTGCATAAGATTCACATACAAATTAGCATATGATTTAACATCCCAAACTTGCATACAAACTTGTATCATAAAATGAATTAAGTTAAACATATGTAATTGGACATATGAAATAGATCTACCAACATAAGATAATAAAACTGTCATATGTTCACCAACAGACGATAACAAAGTTAAATAACATCACATGATTCAACAGACATGTTCTCATAATCCAAGTTATAACTCATCATAATTAATTTATTAACTATTTTGTGAAAGAAATTGTACTCACAAAGATAGGTTAGAGAAGAGAATGATTTGTTCGTCTTTTGAATTAGAATTCTGACTTGCTAATCCCTAAGCTTTAGGAAGGAAAACTATCCTAGCAGCATCATGATGGCCAAGAGATAAATTTTGTTTAGTCTTAGGGTTTGAGTCTAGGCACTCTTTTATAGAAGTTTAAATCAATCTAAGCCGTTAGATTATCATAGGAGAAAATCCAACCATCCAGACTAGATAGAGTTATCTAAAACAGCCACATCAGCCCTAATGACTAAGCAGAGAGTCAGAAATCGTCACATTTCCGATCTTCCGGGGGGGTCGACCCCTAGGTCGACCTGTATAGGGAGGTAGATCCTCTGGTCGACCTGGCCTGGGGTAGGTCGACCGGCCTTTGTATTTAATTTTCTGAATTTTGAATTTCTTTTCTGAACTGATTTAATTTATATTAATTTCTGAAACTTCTGAGGGCCATAACTTCCTCATACGAAGTCCGATTCATGAAAACTTGGACTCTATTCCAAGCAGAATTTCGAGACGAATGCAATGGCGTAACCCATTTCCCTTAATTTTCAATTTAACAATTAAGTATTCATTAATTCGTTAATTTTAATATTTAAAATTACGGGATGTTACAGTTCATTTCTTCGATGTTACAAAGAAAGAGGAATTTCGAATGGAATGAAGAGTGTAGGAACACATTCCAGGAATTAAAATTTTATATGGGAAAGCCTCCGATTTTATCCAATCTCGAGAAGGGATAAGATCTATACATATATATATGGTTGTTTCGGAACATGTAGTAAGCTCAGTCCTAATAAGAGAGAATAATGGGACTCAGCATCCCATCTACTATGTTAGCCAAAGGCTAAAGGACACAGAAACCCGATACCCTGTTATAGAGAAACTAGCGTATTTCTTAATCCTTACTACACTAAAGCTCAAAGGTTATTACCAGGCTCACCCTACTAGAGTTTAAACTAGCTTTCCGCTCAAGCAAGTGTTCAGCAAACCGGAAACCTTGGGGAGACTAATTAAATGGGGCATCGAGCTTAGCCAATATGAGATTGAGTTCCATCCTCGGCCAGCACTTAAAGGACAAGCTCTCGCAAATTTCGTGAACGAGTGCATGAACTTCATTTCAGAACAATCCATTAAGAAAACGACTTAAGAACTAAATGGCATCTCTTTGTAGATGGAGCTCCAACGAGCAAGGAGCAGGGGCAGGTTATGTTATAATTACCCTTGACGGACACCGCTTGCACTATGCCATGAAGTTAGGGTTTCCGGAAACCAACAACGTGGCCGGGTATGAATCAATGATAGCTGGTTTGAATATAGCACTACAGTTGAAGATACGATGGATAGAAATCATTAGTGATTCACAATTAATGGTAAACCAAATAAAATAGACATATCAAACCAAGGATAAGCGGTTGATCCTATACATGAAGAGGGTACTGAAGATGCTTTCCTTATTTGAGGACTTCTTAGTTCATCAAATACCCCACGAGGAGAACGCCCAAGCAAATTCGCTAGCTAAATTGGCTAGCTCCCCATGGTCCCCGAAACTCGAATAGTGCCAGTGGGATATCGGGAACTGTCTAGCATCGAGAAGGAAGAATTGGAAACGGGAAAAGAGTTATTAGTCTTAATAAGATCCCAAGCCTTAAGACGGGGAGACAAAGAAAACCGTGAAAGAAACTTCGAAAGGGAACCCCCTATAACGGAAATAAATCGCCAGCAGGAGACTGCATGGATGACTCCTATAGTAGACTACCTTCTGAGAGGAACCTTACCCCTTAGTAAGTAAGACGCGAGAATGATAAAACACCAAGCTCCTACATTTGTGATTTTAAACGACGTACTCTACAAAATGGGACATTCACTTCCATACTTGACGTGTGTAAATTCCGAAGATGGACTTGGCTTGTTAAAAGAAGCTCATAAAGGATGGTGTAGGGACCATTCCAATGGAGTTAAGCTGTCCAAAAGGGTCATGTGACAAGGTTATTATTGGCTGTAGATGGTTAGTCAAGCAGTTGAGTATGTCAAGTGATGTGATAAACGTCAGAAGTACTCAAAGGTGCCAAAGCTTCCTCCTAGTGAACTAACCACTATATCATGGCCCTGGCCATTCGATGCATGGGGAATAGATTTAATTAGGCCTTTACCACTCGCCAAGGGTGGAGCTAAATATGTTGTAGTAGCTATCCACTACTTCACCAAGTGGGTGGAGGCAGAACCCCTTTCGACTACCACGTTCAAGAGGTATTAAGATTCTTAATAAAAAATATCGTTGCGCATTTTGGAATTCCTCAAAAAATCATATCTGATAATGGAACATAGTTTGAGAGCAAAGAGTTCACCCGATTCTGTGAGGAAAATGGAATCATCAAAAGTTTCTCCTCATTAGTCCATCCGAAAGCTAATGGAGCGGTGGAAGCCGCCAATAAGACCGTTAAGACAATCCTTAAAAAATGCCTAAATCAAACCAAAGGAAATTGGGCAGAAGAATTGCCTTTAGTGCTATAGGTGCACAGAACTTCTACCAAAACAACCACGGGACACACCCCTTCTCCCTGATATATGGATGTGAAGTTATGCTTTCGGTTGAGGTCGAAATCCCATCGTATAGAAGGATAGTATACGCGTTTGACCCCAACCAAGAGTTAAGGAAGGAATCACTAGACTTGATACAAGGACTAAGAGACGAGGCTGCAATCAGGACCGATGAATATCAAAGGAGGATTACGAAATACTACATTTCAAAGGTCAAAGGTCAAAGCTAAAACCTTCGCTAAAGGTGAATTAGTGCTAAGAAAAGTGATGGCCAACACTAAGAACCCAGCGGATGGGCCTCTCGGTCCAAATTGGGAAGGACCCCTAATCATCCATCAAGAATTTATGCCCTAAACATATCGGCTATGCAGACCCAATGGTGATCTCATTACGAGAACATGGAACTCGGAACATCTAAGACCATATTTCTCAATGGTAAAGGAATAAGAAACAAAATTTTCCTCCAAAGATAATTACATAGCAAAGGGTACAGAAACCCTTCCAGTGACTCAAGGGAGGCCCAAAAGTGGGTCGAGTCGAAAAAAGGATTAAATCCCTCGTCTTCGCCAAATTGGCCAGGAAGAGGCATCCCTCGGAGGGGGATGGTGTGTTAGTCTTTCCCCATGCCCGAATCATAGGAAGAAGGTTTAAAGCATCCAAAGCGTAAGCCTCCATTTCACACCAAAAATGGTCATGGCGGTGCATCTATTAGCATGCCCTGCCTCTGCTCGCAGAAGAGTACGCTTTTCCTCTGCTAGAACTAAGCATGTCCTACCTCTGCTCGCAAAAGAGCACGTACTAGCTCTGCTTATGTTCTATGTTACCCGCAAAAGGGAATACAAACCCCTATAATCGCGTACGATGGTCAGGATAAAGCACCCCTCGGAGTGGGGGTGGTGTATTAGCCTCTATCAGAACCTTTGATGGTCCGTATAGACCGTCAAAAGAGTAAACCTTAGTTATGTGTCTATAATGGCCTCTTGTAAGTCTCTAAGACCTTAGCATCGCCTACAATAGTCAGGGTAAGGCACCTTTTGGAGGGAGGTCAGGTAAGTCCTCAAGCCCTGCTTGTGGATAGGCTAACCAACTGCTCCGGACGCACAGGCCCAGAGAGTGGCCAACAAAGCACGCACATCCTCTGCTTTGACATCAAAAGCCCAAGGAGAGGCTCAAGAAGCACGTACAACCTATTCTTCACCAATCGAATTAAAAAGGGATACCGAAACAACAAATACTAGAGGGGGTTCTGGTCTTCTATTATAAATACCCGAATCTGGGTCGATTGGTGCTTCACAAATACCGAAGGGGGTTCCGGTCTTCTATTATTAGTACCTGAATCTGGGTCAATTCGGCGCTTCACAAATACCAGAGGGGGTTCCGGTCTTCTATTAATAATACCTGAATCTGGGTTGATTCGGTGCTTCACAAATACCGGATGGGGTACTGGTCTTCTATTATTAATAACCGAATCTAGGTTGATTCAGCGCTTCACAAATACTGGAAGGGGTTTTGGTCTTCTATATATCAATACCCGAATCTGGGTGGATTCGGCTCTTCGTTAATACCGGAAGGGTTCCCGGTCTTTAACCTTTAAAATACCCGAATCTAGATGGATTCGGCTCTTCCCTAATACCTAAAGAGTTCCGGGTCTTCAATCTTTAAATTGCCTTAATCTGGGTGGATTCGGCTCTTCGTTAATGCCGGAAGGGTTCCCTGTCTTCAGTCTTTGAATCTTCGAATCTGGTTAGGATTCAACCCTTCATTATTGTTATTGGAAGGATTCCACAAACATCGAAAATGGATCTTTGTGCCGGGATCCATGATGTAATCCAATATTATGAGACAACTGGCGAATAAATAGGAGAGAGCTTGAAAGAGAAGCTTGACTTGGAAAGTCGAAGACACCCCTTTAATAAGGGGGGAAATGTTACTACCAAAATTATCTTAGCATAAGATGGAAATGAAGGGATGTTGAATGAACATAAGCACAGAAGGAAGAACCCGAGAGCAACATAGAACATCACCCCTCAGGAAGAAAAGAGTTTAAGGCCCACAGAACGACAACAAAGGAGGGTTCAGTGACGAAAAGTAATCTAAGACAAGGATCAGGAAAGAGTAGAGCATGGGCTCCGCTTTTCGAAATCCTGAAGGACTATCGGGATCAACCCACTTAATGGCGACACACTAGAGGAAGAAGAGTATCGGACCAGTACACAAAGACTATGCAGGGCCGACTTCCAAGAAACTAACCATCTCAAAAGTTCCACCGAAAGGCTAAACCAAAAACCAAGCGGGGATACAGGCTACCTGTAGTAATCCACCTAATACCTAAACCAGCAATGGTTTCGAACCGGTAGGGATCTACGTACATCATGAGGACAGGCTCCTCTAAGTACTCACGATAAAGATGAAAGCCTACATCCGTAAGCTTATGCCTGAGAGAAAACGCCCAGAAGCTGCTAATGGGGGTTCAAACATCATTCGCAAACCGCCACGATAACAAACATGTATCAGTCTTGGGGAAGCCCAAGTCATCCGGAACCTTCACTTCAAAGACTGTAATCAGCTTCACAAGGACAACCGAGAGCCAGATGTTCGAGACCAGGAGAAAAAGTGGCCAACAGAGGCCCATGCAGGCCCAATAGCCTATCAATGAAAGGAGCTCGGATTCTCTATAAATAGGACCCCAAGAGTCACATATGAGGGGGACAAACTTTTTATTCCTCGGTTCGGTTATTTTCTCCCAAAGAAGAGCAAATCATCAATCCTTGTAATACATCTACAATTTATGAATGAAGAATTTCTTGGTCTTAAGCATCTTGTGATTTGATAACCTTTTTATGCCATAACGATGAAACAGGGAGTTAACACTAACCTTACTGATGAGAAGATCAACCAGGACAACCTAATGAAAGAGAAGGAGCTTCGTAGAAATATGAGTCTCCTTCCCATCGCCTTGAAGGTTTGCCATAATTGATCGACACTCTCACGATGAGCCTAACAGTTCTTGACCCTTAGGAAAGGAGGGCGTCTGTTGGTTCATAACTTGATCTCCAACGTGATCCTGACCCCTCTCTTGTGTTGGTCAGACGTGGAATGATCATTGAAGTTAACGAACATCATAGTACCTTCTTCCCCAAGCCCGGGTGAAGCGTTGGCCTGTTTTCCTCTTATTACAGTACATTGTGCCACCATCATAACTTAGGAAGCCATTAATTCCACAAATCCTAGTAATATCAAGCTAGATAACCTTCCCAAAGCCAATTCGGGATACCATCACGCAATATGTACGATATCCATCCCTTGGGCGCAAGATAATTAATCATTAGAGTTGAAATTATGATGCCCAAGGGAAGGTAGTCTAGCTTAGATTTGCAGGTCTTAGAGTGTGTTTCGATAACTCTGAGTCATGGCAATGTCAAATCCCATGAACATATGCCCTAAGCATCATAATCCGGGTGTTGACGAAAAATATCGTTAACACTTGAGTTAATACTAGTCTATCTTATTTTGTTTCCGTTTTGAGTTATTTTATCATACTTTGATTATGCTCATGCTTATTTATTTGTAGGTACCAAATTTACACGGACCATGCTTAGATGTGTTCAACTTTCGATTTTAGTTGAAATTCGGGCATTGAAAAGTGTGGAGTGTTACATTTGGTATCAGAGCATAGGTTAGACGATCAGAGGAATTAATTAAATTAGGACTCGTAAGAGAACGTTATTCGATTCTCTTCTCTGTTTTTCTCCTTTTTCTTACTCGATGTTAATTTGTTTCGACGATGGATTAGACGTGGGCCTAATTAAAAAAAATGGTCTTTTGTTTGAACGGCTTAGGAGGTTTTGCAGCAGATCTCCTTTTTCCTTAATGTCGGCTTTTGTGTTCGGAGATCTATGTCGAAACTACCCACACTAATGTGTGACTCATATAACATATTGTTCCAATAATGGGAAGTCGTGATTAGATACATCACATTATGCGGAAATCTATTTTTTCTTAATCGATGGCGTAAACATCAATTTGTATTGCATAATATTTGATTCAGCTTATTGTTCTTGTATGTTGTCTCATGGAGTCACTTTATGTAATACTACCTATCCATTTTGTCTTTAGAAAATATTAGGTTGATTTCCATGAGGAGAAGTTTTATGGTAGATTTCTTCTCTCTTTGCAAATTCTCTCTTGGCAGGGATGGTGATGTAGAAACCCCCGACAACACCAGCAACGTTTTAACACAACATTGAGCATTTCGCTATCGTGATACGGTTAGTCAAAGGTCATAAAAATGGTTTGAACTCTAGTCATGGAGCAAGACATCTCGTTGTTTATAGGCATTGTTTTAGGAGTTTCCGTGTTTTTGTTTTGTTGTCATCTTTGTTGCTTTCCCTTTCTAGCATTTGGTTCTTGGTTTTGTGGTGATTCGTGCTAGTAAATGTTAGTGTTATTTAAATCGCACGACTTATGAGATTTCTATGTTTAGAAATATTTATGTCACTCATGCATATTCATTTGAATGAAATCTCATTTTCTTATCTATCTAACAGTTGTTCTAGAGTTGGAAAGAATAGAATTCTGTGTTAGAATTTTTTTAGCAAAGGACCGGTTTTGCGTTGTTTACGTCACACGTACAAATAAATTATCGGTCCTGGTTAAGCTAAAATTTATTGCGTTCTTTTGTGTGTGATTTTAGTTTACGCATTTTTCATGACTGACTTCCTTTTTTGCCAACATGTGACTCGAATCATTTAAGTTTCCGCCAAATGCATTTTTGAAATTTTTGGAAAATGTTGTTTGAAAAAAATCTTTTATCATTTACGTTTTTACCGAATTTCTTTCTTTTATTTTATTTTGTGTGGAAACGCAGAATTTGGATACGGTAGTTTGTGTGTGTTTAAAATGTCTGTTTTGCATTAAAATAAACGGTTTGAAAGGCGCAAAGCGCATGTTACCGAAATTTTGATTTTTCATATGAATCTCATATGGAAAGTGAAATGGTGTTGAAAGGAAATTTTCAAATAAATATAAGAAGTTTTAAAGAGGAAATTTATTTTTGAAAAAAAATCCGATTTTTGGTCATATGGATAGCACAAGGAAGATTTTTGGATGATTTGTGTGCGTGTTTTAGCGGTGCAATAGGACCAATGATGTGATACGACAACAAGGAAAAGGCTGTTTGATCCTTGGAAACATTTTTCATACCTTGTCAATGATGCAGACAAGTTATTAATTACCTTATTTTACGTTTTAGAGCTTGCTCTATGCCTCCTTTACAATCTACAAATGGAAATTTTTGGAGTATTTTGGGTAGCTGAGGTGAATTTCCATTGTAAGTTAGGGAATGGAATATCCAAAGGCGAAGGGAAAGTTAAAATTCTTCGCTTTGATTTCCTTTTTCCGGTTTAAGGGTAATAAAATAGGAAGCGATTAGATGAGTTGACATTTTGGATGGTAGGGTTTAGATGCAAAATTGGTTGCTTCACACTTTATTCGTAATTGTGTGAAGGTTATGGATGAAATAGGATTTTCAAGTTTTGCATCATATAGAACTACCAGTATATCTAGGATGTTTTGCATCATGTTTTCAAAAGTGTTTTAAAAATTTAATGCATACATATGGGAGGATTCGATTTAGAATCATTAAGCATACATGTTTTGTGGTTGAAATGCAATATGTACACTATGCACATGCGCATATGGTTGCAAAGTGGATGCACACAAATTGGTTGTGTAGGATAGGATAAGTAGGTGTCAGAATTTCGAGACGAAATTCGTTTTAACGGGGGAAGAATGTAACAACCCGAAATTTTGACAATAAATTAGTTATTTATTTATAATCTCAGTAATAGTAATTTCTATAAATAATAGAATTTGACCATGAAAATTTAACTATTACGTTGGTCTTGGAATTCTGGTCAACTTTCATGTTTGGTGTTTCGCGAATGGAGTACGTACAAAAAAGTTACGAACAAAATACGATAAACGGACGAAAATAAATAAAATGTATAATAATTAATAATTCCATAGCCACCTCACTACAAGGTTGACCAAGCGATCAACCGGTGGATACGACCGCATGGTCGAGCCAAGGAGTGATGGCTAAGGTTTTAGCTATACAAAATATATATAAACGGAAAAATGTTTATTTAATCAAATCTAACAGTTCACGGCCAATTCCAATCCTTAAATAAAGGTGTAAGGCCTCGTTCTTTTCCTCACAAATCTGTAGGCAGCAACGAAGCTCTACCATTTCCCTTTCTCTTCCAATCAATTTCTAAAATAAAAATATATTCATACACAATCAAATATAAATCATTCAGAATTGAAAGGGATTATCAGATTTAAATGGAAAAGGTAATGAATTGATGGTTAACCTATTCTTCATTAGATTCTCCCCTCTTTTCATATTTTCTTGCAAAACTACAGGTCTTAAAGTATCCCCTTTTAATAATAACTGTAGACCTGTAAGAATTGGGGAATTGTAGGCCTAAAAGATTATTCATATTTCATATTTGGATGCTTTCAGGTGAGTGGGAAACTTTGATACAAAGTTACAAAAATTTGTTGTCTAGTTTGTATTAGATCTTAAATATATGCCTAACATTTATTAGATCTGTTCATAATATTATTAGATCCAAAATGACACCTATCAGATATGTTAATGAATGTAAACCTGAATGTATAAATTGTGTTCGAAATGATATTATAATTTGTAGGCTTACTGATTGATTAAATTATTATATATAATTGTGTTTGGAAATGATTTTTGATTATTGTCAAACACTGTAGATACGGAAATCAGTCTCATAAAAATTGTTAAGATATAGCTTTATTCCAGATCTCAAGTTTTAGTGTTAAACAGTTAATTATGTAGTTTTGATTAAGAAGATACAACGATGAATTATGTGATTTTTATTTAAAAGATATAAACCCATTTGTGCTCAATTTGTTAAGTTTTTGACTTAGATGTTGTAAATATGTCTTTTTCCTCTTTTAAAAAATAATAAGGCATTAGTTGGAACCAATAAGAAACATGTCAAATATTGAAAAGGGAAAAGTTGTGTAAACTTACGTATAAATACAAATGTACATATTTGTGCGTAGTTTGCATCAACTATTCCAAAATATACATAAAGTATATTTCTTATGGTTTGAAATGATGTTCGTTGCAGTATTAAGGCATAATTGACAATAACTACAGTTTGTAGTCTTTTTGTAAGATTTAGAACCTCGTTGCAAGATCGAATACAAAAAGAAATTTTTGGTTATTATTTAAACCAAATTTTCAAACTTAACGATAATAAGAATAAAAGAGATTAACTACGTTAACCATGCAAAAAAATAAAATAAAAATATATACATTATTCGTACAAATCTACATAAATGAATGAATATACAACGAAATGAACGTTTGAATGTTAGAATGGTATTAATTTTATGGAATTTTACATGTAAATGTGGCCCATAATAAATGAATATATTTGTGGTGACCATTGTAGCAATTAGTGTAATTATTTGCTATAAATAGGGTCGTAAATAAATATTTAACTATTGTAACCGTTATTTCATTAGGGAAAAAAAATTAAATTAAGTTGTTAAGTGTAGCACCCCGTAATTATAAAGAATATTTTGATGATAAACTAAAGAATACTTAAATAAATATTGGGAAATAAGTAAAACGGACTGCACCATTGTGTTCTTCTCGGAATTTTGTTTAAGATAGACTCCGAGTTTGCATAAAATAGACATCGTATGAAGAAGTTATTAAACTTAGAAGTTTGTATACATATAAGGGAATTATATATAAACAAATCTAGTTCAGAATTGAAAATAATTCGAAAATTAGGGCGGGAAAATCAAGCGGGATTTTGTCCCGTTGGGGGTCAACCCACACCCCATGGGGTTCGACCCTAGGATCGACCCACACAAGGGGGTGTCGACCCCACCCAAATCTGGGCCAGATCCCTACCCTACACTTGGACGCATTTCTGAATGATATTCGTTGGCTTGAGGCTATATGTAGGACCTCATTTCTATTGTTTTATTCATCAAAAACAACGGACACAACGAGATGTTGCCCCCAACTCAGATTGAATTAGCCCATTCTTCTGCAATAACAACTTATATGTATTCAAGAATCTCTGATACAACGTCAACACTCTTTTCCTAGTTCTTTAGATCCGGTCTTTGTGAGTTTATGTTGATTTTAGATATAAACATTTAATAAGTAATCCCGACATGTTTATAAGTTTGGATCTAAATCAATGCCTGTTAATAACCTGAATCATAACTAAACATATCTGCCATTATTTGTACACCTGGTCTACTGTTTAGTTCTCATATGCCTATTCCTGATATGCTTATTTCTGTCATCATATGCCTATCCTGTAATTATGCCTAATTTTGTTATCATATGCCTATCCTGCCATTATGCCTATTTCTGTTATCATATGCCTGTTTTGTTATTATGCCTATTTCTGGTCTCTTCTCTCCCTCCTTCCCTTTTTATTTTTATATCCTGGCTACCTTCGAGCCTAGGCCTATTACTGAAATATGCGAACGAAGAAATTGGGAACAGTTGGGAAAGATAAATTGCAGCATAACTTGTATTGAAAAACATGACTAGGATTTGGGGGCATAACTTATACCGTGATCTAAGACTTTAATTTGGGGCATATCATACATGATGATTTATGACTTGAGGGTAGAGGCATGAACAACCTATGATGAATATGAATAATTGTGTAAGAATGAATATTCCTAAATTTGCAGTAAATAGAAACTGTAACCGCACTTAGACACGAGGTTAGATTACACTTTTGGTAGAAGTTTGCCTGGAAACGCTCGGCAAATCCAACATCCACGAGTGGTTAATTTAATGTGAGGGGTTTAGTGCATAAATGTACATGTAATAGTGCTAAGACACAAGGTTAAGTCCAACTTGTAGTAGAAGTCTGCCCGTAACAGCCCGACATATCCAACATCCACAAGTGGTCGATTTAACGTGAGAGGTTTGGTGCACTAACATGCATGAACGTGAAATTATAATAACTTGTTAACCTGTAATACTTAACCTGTTTAAATCTGTGGGGGCTCTATGAACCCATCAAATTATGTAGGGGTTAAGTAAACTTGCTTGAATCAATGGGTGGGTTAAGTAAATCTGTGGGGGGTTATTCGAAACTAAAAACTTAACATGTTTTATATGTTAGGGTTATTCGGGCTTGTTAATATGTTAGGCATAACCCGTCAAAATCCTTGTAGTGGGGATGCAAGCCTAGGGGGTGGCTTGTATCATCTGTTGTGTGGGACCCATATCAGTTAGTGACCCATACTAGTATCCAAAGGGGGACCTCGAACTAGGTAAGGGTCAGTGCACGCTTACTGAGCTGATTATAAGAGGTTCATATGGGTGGAGGTATCAGATGGCGCGTTCCGATGGAGTCATGTGAGTGCATGGATTCGCTAGCTTGGGAAAATAAAACGCTATGGCACCAATAAATATGGTTGTGTCTATCGGGAAAAGGGGTTGCCACTTTAGGAAGTGATACATCCTACTGTGGGGCTAGCACAGGGTATCTACGGGATAGGGAGCCGATCGATTGGGGGTAGTAATTAGGGTACATCTAGTCCTGCCTGTTTAGAAGCCAATTTTATCATTTGGGGTAACACCCATTATTTCTGTGGGGCTTCCTGTTATTATCGTTGGGGGTAAAACCCGTCACTAGAAGTACACCAAAGTTTACCATTCTGTTTATGTTGGCATCATTTTGTTTCTGTTATACTAGTATTGGTGCAGAGAAAAGTATTTAGAAGTGTAATCTGTTCTACTCTGTTTATTCGGCTTATCCTACTCAGTCTCTTATACCTGCCTTATGATGCTTTTATCTCTCTCATTCAGTTTATATGCCTGTCATGATGCTTTTACTTATTTATATGCTAAAAGTAACTGGACTCACCAGACTTTATGTCTGACCCATTTTGTTTCCTTTTTTATCTCTTCCTTTTCCCATAGGTTCTCAGGGTGGGAATACTCAGACTTGATTAGGATTCTCTCTTCTATTTCTGCTTGGAGCTGCCTAGATGTACCGCTTTGGTTACCTGTCCATCTTTCTATGGTTATTTTTGGGGACTATGATATTATATTACTGTACTCTGATGATTTCCGTACAAGGCAGATATTTTAATTTGATATAGTGGGTTTTCTGTATTTCAGACCTATGTTGTAACTAGATTTTGGACTACGATGTTTTTTGTTTGAAGAATAAAGTTTTAAATTCTACTATTATTTTATATCTATCTTGTGATTTTTCTGTTTCTTTTTACCTATAACGCTTCACAGAACTTAATGCACTCTGTTAAAGATTGACATTAATGTACGTAGGGTGCCACATTTGGTACCAGAGTTGAAGGTTACCAGATCGGATAAAAGATTTTGAAAATTGGTTCCAAACGGTTTTAAAAAGAAGGTATTTTCAAAGAAATGTCTGTTTTTGATAAACATATTTCCAAATCCATACGAAAAATCTTTCGATTCTCTATTTGAATCGCTTTTCCTTTTCTTTTCAGCATGTTTGGGGAACCGAATACTCCCAGGGGTATTCAGATACCTGCTAGGTTCCATAGATATCTTGAGGCTACGGCGCCTGCCGAAGGTCAAGAAGACGTCCATCCCCCAGCTGCAGCCGCTGTTCCTCCTACCCCTCCTCCACGAGCTTATAATTTCTCCAAGATATGCAAGGATTTCTGTGTGATGGTAGAAAAGACTTACCGAGGAACTAAGACTTTTGTAGAAGCAAGGAATTAGCTTAAAGAGACGGAGGATTTTTTTAGTATTTTTGAGGTTGATGACCGTAGGAAGATTCACTTGGCCATTTAGCAGCTGAAAGATGCAGCTTCATCATGGTGGGAAGTAACGCAAGCAGGGCGTTCATTTGAGACTTGGGATGATTTCCGACAGAGATTCGAGATGAAGTTTCTTTCTCAAGCCGAAGAGAGTATGCAAATGGAAAGGTTTCTGGCACTTAAGCAAGGAGGCATGTCGGTCAAAGAGTACGTCAATAAGTTCAATCAGTTGGAGGGGTTTGGTTTGGAGCTAGTAAATACCCTGCACAAGAAAGTTTGAGGTTTGCAAGAGGGATAAATGATTCCCTCCATGGGTTGGCTATGTCTCATATTCCGATGGGGGCAACTTTCGAGAAACTCATTGATATGGCATTGATGCATGAAGATGATAAAGGCGAAAAGAAAGAGGTTAAGATTGATGAGACACAAAACAAGAAAGTGTGGCCTAAGAAAAAACAACAACAACAACAAAGGAAGGGCGGAAAGAACGACAAAGCCCGGGATAAGAGGAAATGTCATAGTTGTGGACGCGCGGATCATTCAAGCAAAGAGTGCAGAAATAGGAAGAATGTTTGTTTCCACTGTGGTGGGTCGGACACTATACTAAGGAGTTCCCGAAGAAGCAAGGGCAGAGCCAAAGGGCAGGATCTTTTGAAGGGAAGGTGCATGCTCTTGTGGTTGGTGTACTGGATAGAGGTAGGGAAGTTTCTATTGAAGGTTTGATTTCTCTTTCCGATCATCCGGTTAGAACTCCTTTTAATTCCGGCGCTTCGCATTCGTTTATATCTGATTATGTGGTTGAGTCTCTTCATATTATTACTTGTATGGTTTTGGATCCCGTTGTTGTCTTAAACCACATTGGGGTATGGCTCATATGTTTATTATTTGCCGGGGTTTGAGGATATCTGTATTGAGCGTCGACTTTGAGTACGATGCATATGTGCTTGATTTCATGGGCTATGATTTGATTCTGGGGATGGATTAGCTAGCCATTTATGGTGCCATTCTGGACTATTATAAGAGGGTCGTTAGGATTTTGACTTGCCATAGGAGGACTTTTGAGATTTCCTATGACCCTAAAGGGTCTGTCATGCTTAGTTTCCAAGAATCGCTAGATGCTTCTGTCGATGATTTACGATCTGTACCAGTAGTCTGTGAGTATCCTGATGTTTATAAGGAGGTTCGAGGTTTACCTCCAAGGCGCGATATTGATTTCCGTAAATACTTGGTGGACAATGCAAAGCCAGTTGCATTGCCCGTGCGCCATATGGCTCCGAGAGAAAGGAGGGAGCTCAACAAGCAAGTAGGTGAGAAAGGTTTATTAGGCGAAGCATATTGGGATGGGGTGCTCCAGTCATTTTCGCAACTAAGGCATATGGTTCGCTTCGCTTATGTGTGGATTACAGGGAGTTGAATAAGCTCACTAAGAAGTAGGCATCCACTTCAGAGGAGAGATGATTTGTTTGACCAACTTGTTGGTGCATCTGTTTTCTCCCAGCTAGACTTGTCCATGAGGTTTCATCAGTTGAGGGTGGCCGAGGACAGTATAGACAAGACCAAACTCCTGATGGTTTCTTTGAGTGGAGCGTCATGACTTTTGGGTTGACGAATTCACCGACCTATTATGTGGATCTGATGAGTATGGTGTTTTCGGAGTTTCTAAATAAGTTCATTGTGGTCTTTGTTGATGACAGTCTTGATTTTCTCGAGGAATAAAGAAGAGCATGCCCTACATTTAAGGGAGGTTCTGAAGACTCGTCGAGCGCATTAGCTTAAGGAAAAATTCTCCAAATGTCATTTTTGGAGAAAGGAAGTGAGATTTCTAGGGCATGTGGTCTCTAAGGACGGGATAGCAGTGGATCCCACGAAAGTAGTTGCAGTTCAAGATTGGAAGATTTAAAAGAATGCAACGGAAGTAAGGAGTTCTCTTGGTTTAGCGGGCTATTATAGGAAGTTCATTAAGGACTTCGTAAAGATATCGGCCCCGCTCACCAAACTAACGAAGAAGAACTTGACCTTTTCATGGGATATTTACTGTGAAAATACTTTTCAGTAATTGAAGAGACTCTGAGAATAGCCCCAGTCTTGACATTTCCTGATGGGAACAAAGTGTTCACAATATATATGTGGCACAGGGCTTGGTGTTGTTTTGATGCAAGAGGGAAGGGTAGTATGTAACAGTGGAAGATAGTTGAGAGTTCATGACAAGAACTACCATACCCATGACTTAGAGTTGGCTACCATAGTATTCTTGCTTAAGACTTGGCATCATTATCTACTTGGAGAGCAGTTCGAGTTGTATACCGATCATAAATCTCTCAAGTATTTGTTCTCGCAGAAGGATCTCAATTTGAGGCAACAGAGATGGACGGAGTTCTTTACATCCTATGATTTTGAGATTTGTTATACCCTTGGAAAGGGTAATGCGGTGGCGGACGCATGGAGTAGGCAAAGGGTGACTTTGAGTCCACTATTCATAGAGAGTCGGGGCTTGGAGTATATATCGACCTTTGATTTTAGGCCATCTACAGATCTTATACCTGGTTTGGTGGTATATTTATTCGTACTTGTTTCTATCATTAAGTATGACCTATTGATTGAATCTTCGACCTTTAAGTAGAAAACTAATGAGTGTAAACATGTGTTTGAGATATGTTATGTTTGATGGATGCAAGTGGATGCAAGCGTTTGCTAGTGGTTGCTCGTGGATGCATATAAAAACACACACTAGGCACTAGATCGGCTCAATCACTCTCATACTGTATATGGATGCATGTGCATATTTTTCTTAATGGATGGAAATGGGTGTATCTTCACATGAATGTTGCATTTGGATGGATGATTGTGCACATATATAGCATTTACATGATATACTAGGACAATTTGCGTACATGTTGGATTCATGGCACTAACATACATTGCATTAAGGAGGTCGACTGAATCAGTAGACCGCCTGATCTTTCGCATTAGTATAGACACATATACACACACCGTTGCATATGTTCATGTAAGAATTAGAAACATTTTAAGGATAATGGATGTCTGTGATTAGTGGATGAGTAGATGGATGTTAGGATATACATTCTTATTAACTTGGAGATTTCGAGGACGAAATCCTTTAAGTAGGGGAGAATGTAACCCCCCATAATTTTAAAGAGCATTATGATGATAAACTAAAGAATACTTAACTAAATATTGGGAATTAAGTAAAACGGACTATCTTATTACATTCGTCTCGGAATTCTACTTAAGATAGACTTCGAGTTTGCGTAAAACGAACATCGTGTGAAGAAGTTATTAAGCTTAGAAGGTTGTATACGTATAAGGGAATTATATACAAACAAATCAAGTTCAGAATTCAAAATAATTCAAAAATCAGAGCAGGAAAATCGAGCGGGATTCTGGTCCATTGGGGGTCAACCCTAGGGTCGAACCACACAAGGGGGTGTCGACCCAAGGGTCGACCCACCCAGATCCGGGCCAGATCCTTCGCTGCACTTGGACGAGTTTCTGAACGAGATTCGTTGGCTTGGGGCTATATATAAGATCTCATTTCTATTGTTTTATTCATCAAAAACAAAGACAACGAGATGTTGCCCGAACTCAGATTGAATTAGCCTATTCTTCTGCAACAACGACTTATATGTATTCAAGAATCTCTGCTACAATATCAACAATCTTTTCTCAGTTATTTAGATATAGTCTCTGTGAGTTTTTGTTGCTTTTAGATATAAACATTTAATAAGTAATCCTTACATGTTTATAAGTTTGGATCTAAACCTATGCATGTTAATAACCTGAATCATAACTAAACAGATCATCCATTACTTGTACACCTGATCTACTATTCAGTTCTCATATGCCAATTCCTGATATACCTATTCCTGTCATCATATGCCTATCCAGTTATTATGCATAATTCTGTTATCATATGCCTATTATGTCATTATGCCTATTTTTGTTATCATATGCGTGTTTTGTTATTATGCCTATTTCTGTTCTCTTCTCTCCCTCCTACCCTTTTTATTTTTATAGCCAGGACACCTTCAAGCCTAGGTCTATCGCTGAAATATGCGAACAGACGAAATTGGGAACCGTTGGGAAAGATAAATTGGGGCATAACTTGTATTGAAAAACATGACTGAGATTTGGGGGCATAACCTATACCGTGGTCTAAGAATTTAATTTAAAGCATATCGTACACGATGATTTATGACTTGAGGGTAAGGGCATGAAAAACGTATGATGAATATGAATAATTGTTTAAGAATGAACATGCCTAAATTTACAATAAATAGAAACTGTAACCGCACTTGGACACAAGGTTAGATTACACTTGTGGTAGAAGACTGCGCGGAACTGCCCGACAAATCCAGCATCCATGAGTGGTTAATTTAATGTGAGGGGTCTAGTGCGTAAATGTACACGTAACGGTGCTAATACATAAGGTTAAGTCCAACTTGTGGTAGAAGTCTGCCTGAACCGCCCAGCATATCCAGCATCCACAAGTGGTCGACTTAATGTGAGAGGTCTGGTGCGTTAACATGCATGAACGAGAAATGATAATAAGCTGTTAACCTGTAATACTTAACCTGTTTAAATCTATTGGGGTAATATGAACCTATCAAGTTATGTAGGGGTTAAGTAAACTTTCTTGAATCAATGAAGGGTTAATTAAATCTTTTAAATGTGTAGGGGGTTATATGAACCCGACAAACTTAACGTGTTTTATATGTTGGGTTATGCGGGCTCGTTAATCTGCTAGGCATAACCTATCAAAATCCTAGTAGTGGGGATGCAAGCCTGGGGTGGCTTGTATCATCTATTGTGTGGGACCCATATCAGTTAGAACCCGTATTGGTATCCAAAGGGGGATCCCGTACTAGGTAAGGGTCAGGGCACGCTTACTGAGATGATTATAAGAGGTTCAAATGGGTGGAGGTGTTTGATGGCACGTTCTGACGGAGTTATGTGCATGCATGGATCCGCTTGCTTGGGAAAATAAGACGTTACAGCACTAGTAGATATGTCTGTGCCAATCGGGAAAAGGGGTTTCCACTTTAGGAAGTGATACATCCTACTATGGGGCCAACACATGGTATCTACGGGATATGGAGCCAATCGATTGGGGTAGTAATTAGGGTACATCTATTCTTGCTTGTTTAGGAGCCCGTTATTATCGTTTGGGGTAACACCCGTTATTTCTGTGGGGCTGCCTGTTATTATCGTTGGGGTTAAAACCCATCACTAGAAGTATAACTAAGTCTACCATTCTATTTCTGTTGGGATCATTTTGTTTCTGTGATACTAGTATTGGTGCAGAGAAAAGTATTTGGGAAGCGTAATCTATTCTGTTCAGTTTATTCTACTTATCCTACTCAGTCTGTTATACATGTCTTATGATACTTTTATCTCTCTCAACCAGTTTATGTGTCTTTCATGATGCTTTTACTTACATATATGCTAAAAGTAACTGGACTCGCCAGACTTTATGTCTAAGTCGTTTTGTTTCCTTTACTCTCTTCGTTTCTCCCCAGGTTCTCAGGGTGGGAATACTTAGACTTGATTAGGATTCTCTCTTTTGTTTTCGCTTGGAGTTGCTTACATGTACCACTTTGGTTACCTGTCAATCTTGCTATGGCTATTTTTGGGGACTATGATTTTATATTACTGTACTCTGGTGCTTTTAATAAAAGGAAGATATTTTAATTTGATGTAGTGGGTTTTCTGTATTTCATACTTATGTTGTAACTGGATTTTGGACCATGATGTTTTCTGTTTGAAGAATAAAGTTTTAAATTCCACTGTTATTTTATATCTGTCAAATGATGTTTCTGTTTCTGTTTACCTATAACGCTTCACGGAAATTAATGCATTTTTTTAAAGAGTGACATTAACGGACGTAGGGTGTCACATTAGGCCTAACGGTTACAATTTCTAAATTTTCTAGTATTAATACTGTAAACCTCAATTAGGAAATTTGGAAATATAATCGCACTAAGACACTAAGTTAAGTTCAACTTGTGATAGAAGTCTGCCCGGCAAATCCAACATCCACAAGTGGTTGGCTTAATATGAGGAGTCATGTGCATAAATATATGTAAATTTATAACCACACCAAGGCACAAGGTTAAGCTCAGCTTGCGGTAGAAGCCTAATCGGAACCGCCCGGAAAATCTAGCACACACAAGTAGTCAGCTTAATGTGAGGGGCCTGGTGCGTAAATACATACATACATACATACATACATACATACATATATAATAGACAACAAATAAATAAACAAAATTAGAAATGTCTATTGGGGTTCAACAAATAGATATTTCGGGAGAGATAAAATAAGGATATTCCATTATTAATTAATGTCTTAGGGAATTATGACTGCTAGGTCCATAAGTGACATTTATGACAATTAATGAGAATAAAAGGTAATTAAAGATTTAATTGTTGCCTTGGGAAAATATGACTATTATGGTTGTAAATGGAAATAACCATATGAATGGTAATAAAAGAAGTAAACAGGGGATTAATGGATATTGATTGTTGTTTTAAACGCTGAGTCCAATTAGGAGAGTAATCAAATAAATATCCTAGGTTAAGGAGGATATAACTTTCCTTATTTACACTAGCTAATATAGAATTTATAATTAAAAGTTAGAATTGGACTTGGTTGATTAATGGTGTGAATCATTGTTAACCACAGGAACCCATGATGATAATTAATCGTATGCGTATAGTATTTCCGTAAAGAGAAACTGAATGGAAATAACTCAATAATGTAGACCACTTTACTTCCATAAAAAGAGGATTAAAAGGCTAATTAGGTATGTACTAGATAATCTTCGCGTATAGTCTACTTCCTTTGGTCTTAAGTGGCTTGGGTCGAGGAGTCCACTTGGGAGTAGGTCTTCCAGTATAGGGGTCTTAAATGATGTGTGTGTGGACTAGTCAAAACTAGAAATTTAAATTGTCCGGTATGGTCACTCCATAGGACTACCTATCCTATTGGATGTATTAAGCTACTAAGGAGATTATCCAATAAGGTCAGCTAGATGGTAAAGTGAAACACCATCTCTCACCTTACACGGGGTATGGGTTTATATGCGTGAATTACAGAAGCCTTAAGTAGTATGGCCCCTCATCTAGTCCCCTTTATTTTATATTAACGTTGAATAAATCGTCGAGAGGTATTGAGTGACAACCAGGTCCGCCTAGGGTCTTAACGATTGGGAGAAACCACCCTATCTATCATTCGATAACGAGGTGTTAAGTGGCTAAAGTGTGCATGTGAATAAATAAACTCTATAATTAGGAGTCCATTTCGCTATATAACAATCAGTTAAGTTCTGGTTTAAAGGCTTCATAAATATATGCATAAATGTTCTATCTCGATATCGTATTTTTTGGGAATACTACCTTGGGAAGGGTAGTACGAGTCGTATGTAAATGTGTACAATGTTAGGTTAGAATTACTGGCCTTGGTAGGCATATATCTTTGTTTGAATCGAATGTGTTGTATCTTTCTTGCTTACTAGACCTTGTTGTTATGACCCACCTCCTCATGACAACCTCCCAAGTTTCTTTAGACAAGGTCGGGTTTTCACAAGTGTCTAAGGTTGGTTTTCGGCTCTCGTTCTCTCTCATGCTCGGTATTGGCAAAAGTGACTTACCTTGAAAAGGTAATTACTTTAGTTATTACTAGTCTATTCTATTTTGTTTTCATTGTGAGTTATTTTAAAGTACTTTGATTATGCTCATGCTCATTTATTTGCAGGTACCATATTTACATGCTTCTTGCTTGGACATGTTCGAGTTTCGGTTTTTGTCGAAATTTGGGACTGAAATGTGTGGGGTGTTGCACAAAATATGTAATCATGGTTGTGGACTAGTTTACAAAATGGGCAGAAGTTGAGCAGTTAACCACAATCACGACAAAGCGGGTGATCAACTTTATCATCAGAAATATTATATGGTTATTTGGACCCAATTTGACAGTACAGAGTTCAAAGATTTTTGTCGGCGATATCACATCAAGAAGAAATATACAGATGTTGCACATCCACAATCGAATGGACAAGTAAAAGCCTTGAACAAAATCATCAAGTCCATTCATAAAAAGCGATTGGAGCAGGCGAAGGTCAAGTGGGTTGAAGAATTTCCATTGGCCCAATGGGCATATCATAACCTACAAGTCAGCGACTGGCCATCCCCCTTTCGCACTCTGCTGTGGCTTGAAGGCAGTCATCCTAGTAAAGCTTGAAATTCCCTCTCATAGAATGACATATTACGACCTTTTGAATTACAAGGCTCTTCTCTCGAGTCATTGGATATGATCGACAAGAAGAGAGAAGAGGTGTACTTGCATGCTTCGGAGCATAGACATTAGGTCGCCCGATACTACAACCGGAAATTTTGGCCTAGAAACTTCGAACATGGTGACTTAGTTCTGAAGGGAGTATTCCCGGCCCAACCAACATGGGCCAGAAATGGGAAGGACCATAAGTCATTCATCAGAATCTTGATGATGGATCTTTCAGGCTGACGACTGTGGATGATGATCATCTTTTGAGAGCATGGAATGTCGAGCACTTGCGATGATATTTTATTTAAGCTTTTATTTTTACTTATTTTCTGACTATGCAATGAGGCACGTCTTACCTGAGAATATTGTTTGTAAATAAAAGCTCTTTCTATTCTCCGTAACTGTTTATGTTGATACGACTGAGTGATGTACTACAACCGGCTTCTTCCATGTTTTAATGAAGGGAACAATTCTCTAATTGATAATGTTCACTCGCTCGTGTTTCGGTGAGCAGACTCGAGATCGTGACTACTCAGACTTGGGTTAATTAAATTTGATCCAAGCACTAGCGCTCGGTGTGGTGATCCCCACTTTGCAGACCAAAGCGAGAGTGTGACACTTATATATCGCATTAACTCTTCCTCATGTTTCGAAGAGATGAGTATAAGTGATAAGGACATGATCCATGCTTCTCTAATGGCGACTTTTGCCCTTGACATGGGGGCAACGGGAATAAGCCTAAACAAGCGTGGCTCGACCTCTTACATGACTAACTTCATTTCTCGGAGCTTGTAACAGAGTATATATTAAATTTGAGTTTGATGCTAACACTCAAATTGGCAAAGCTCACTTTAAGACTCAAAGTGCAGAGTTAATGCCGAAGCGAATGACTCGACCATTTGCACACATAATTCTGACTCTCATCACTTAAGGTAGAGTATAAAGTATTAGAATAAGCATGAATGGTGTACCACGATTTAAGACTGATATAACTCATGACTCTAACCCAAAGTCATGACGATAGAGTATGAAGACGTTTAGATTAGACATCATAGACACTTGGCTTATGCCATACGAAAGGATGGGTGCAGGAGCACGATCCTTTCTTACATCCTCACCAACGCTGGGGGCACAAGCATGAATTAATTAATTAATCTCAAACAAGTCATTGACTTGGCACTTAGTCCAAGATTAATTGGGGGTATACATACCTTACCTCAAAACTGCAATGCTCTCAAGATATCAATTACATTGTTATTCATCGAATTATTGTTAGTGCCTGTAATATAATTTGTTATTCAACGACTTGTTTTGTGATTCATCATTTATTACTCAGCTTAGTAATATTTAAATTGCAAGCACACTGAATGGAAAGCGATAAATAAACTTGCAAAAACATTGTTTTATTTATAAGATGCAGGTTTATACAGGACAACAAAACAAAAAGGCGAAGGTCGCACTCGCACCAACCACAATAGGCCAGTGGAAAGTAAAAAATCAAACTAAGGATTCATTTAGACTTAGGAGTAGTTTTGGATTTCTTAATCTCTTTGTGCCTCTTCTGCTTCTCTTTCTCGGTCTCTGTGAGAAAGCATTTCTTCCTCTTAGTTTTCCTATATGGGGATCTCCGGACGAACAACAATCTGGGAAGTCGTGTCCGCCAAAATTGTTCCATAAGTCTCAGTGGAAACCTTTGAGCTAAAAGGAGTGTAACACCCCACGTCCGTTAATGTCGCTCTTTATCAGAATGCATTAAGTTTCTTGAAGCGTTATAGGTAAACAGAAACATTACAAGACATATATAAAATAACAGCGGAATTAAAACTATATTTAATAGAAAAGCTTCGTGGTTCAAACCCAATTACATAATACGTCTTGAATACTGAAAACATAAAACTTCTGCCTTGTACAAAAGCCATCAACAAAGTACATTAATACATAAAAAGAGCATAATCCCCAAAATATAGCCATGGTAGAGAAGATACGAAATCAAGCAGTACATCTAAGCAGCTCCAAGCAGAATGAAAGAAGAATCCAGATCAGGCTTGAGTATTCTCACCTTGAGAACCTGAGGGCAAACGGAAGAGAGAGAAGAGGAAATAAAATGGGTCAGACGCAAAGTATGGCGAGTCCAGTTACTTTTAGCATATAAATAAGTAAAAACATCATGACAGGCATATAAATTGGATGAAAGAGATAACAACATCATAAGGCAGGTATAGCAGATTGAGTAGGATGAACAGAATAAACATGACGGAATATATTGCACTTCTCAAGTACTTTTCTCAGCACCAATACTAGTATCACAGAACAAAATGATCCCAACAAGTACAAGATGGTAGACTTAGGTGTACTTCTAGTGAGAGGTTTTACCCTATACAATAACAGGTAGCCCAACAGAACTGAAGGGTGTTACCCCCAACGATAATAACAGGCTCCTAAACAAGCAAGACTAGATGTACCCTAATTACTACCCCAAATCTATCGGCTCCCTAACTGATAGATACCTTGTGCTGGCCCCACAATAGGATGCCTCACTTCCTAAAGTGGCAACCCTTTGTTTACAAGATGTGCACAACCATATCCACTGATGTCACATCGTCTTATCTTCCCTAGCAAGCGGACCGATGCGTGCATATGATTTCGTTGGAATGCGTCGTCAACACCCTTACTAAAGTGACCTCTTATAATCAGCTCAGTAAGCGTGCCCAGACCCCGACCTAGTTCGGGGTTCCCCGTTTGATATCAAGTTCGGTTACTGACTGAAACATGTTCCACAAACTAGATAATACAAGCTTCTACCTAGGCTACATCCCCACTACTAGGATATCAATAGGATATGCCTACTACTTTATCAAGATTGCAAAAACCCACTGGTTAATTTTGTCGGGTTCATACGTATAACTTGTCCACTCATATTTAACAAGATTAACTTAAACCTCCGACTGATTCAAGCAAGTTTACTTAACCCCTACTCAATTTAACTAGTTCAGGTAATCCTTATGGATACAACCAGGTTAAATATTACAAGTTTATCACCATTCATTCACTTATTGTTATTACTGCGCTAGACCTCTCACATTAGGTCTACAACTTGTGGATACTAGATATGCCGGTTGGGTCCGGGAAGACTTCTTCACATGTCGGACTTAACCTCGTGTCTTAGCACGTTACGTGTTTATGCACTTAAACCCCTCACATTAGATTTAATACTGGTGAACGCTGGATATGTCGGGCGGTTCCAGGCAGGCTTCTACCACAAGTGCAACCTAACCTCATGTCCAAGTGCGGTTACAGCTTCTAATTACAGTAAATCTAGGCATTCTCATTATTAACCAATTATCATGTTTTATCATGCCCTAATTCTCGTCCGATCTACGATACAAGTTGTGCCCCAGATTTAGATCACGATATAGATTATTCCCCTAAATCCCAAGTTTTGGTTCAAGGTACAAATTCTACCCAAAATTCTCAATCATGTTTTACAATATGAATTATGCCCCAAATTAATCATTCCCAATCGTTTCAAATTTCGTGCATTCACGTGTTTTAGCGATAGGCCTATGCTTTATGGTAGCTTGGCTATAAAAACAAAAAGGGAAAGAGGGAGAAAAGAGAACAAGAATAGGCATAGTAAATAAAACGGGCATTAGATGACATAATTAGGCAAACTAACATAATAGGCATAAGGTGATATGATTGGACAAACTAAAATAATAGGCATAAGGTGACATGATTAGAAAAAATAACATAATAGGCATAAGGTGACATAATTAGGCAACTAACACAATAGGGATATCATAAATAGGCATATAGACACTAATCAATAGATCAGGTGTACAAGTAATGGCAAATCTATTATAATTCATGTTTCTAACAAGCATAGGCTTAGATCCAAAGTTATAAACATGTCGAGATTACATTTTAGGTGTCTATATCTAAAAGAAACGTAAACTCACTGTGATTGGATCTAAAGAATAGAAGATTGATTGAAAATGCAGAAGCACAGATCCGTATAACTTGTTGCTGAAGAAGAATATGCTATTTTACTCTGAGTCGGGGCAGCAACTCGTTGTCGCCATCTATTTAGATGAATAAAACAATGGGATTAAGGTCCTATTTATAACCTAGGGTCAACGAATCTAGTCAAAAAATGAGTCCACGTTCAGAAACTGAATTCTTCCCAAATCTCGGGGGGGGGGGGGGGGGGTCGACATGGGTGTCGACCCATGGGTCGACACCCCTAGGGTGGGGTCAACCCCAAATGGGTCGAATGCTCGCTCTCCCCTTCGTTTATGTTTTTGAATTATTTTGAACTATTTTGAATTTTTTTCTATATATATAATTCTCTTATGCTTATACAAACTTCAGACCTTAATATCTTCTTCGTACGATGTCCGTTTTATGCAAACTTGGGGTCAATCTTAAGTAGAATTTCGAGACAAACGCAATGGTGTAGTCCATTTTACTTAATTCCAAATATTTAAATTAAATATTCCTTAGTTAATCATTATAGTGTTGTAGGAATTATGGGTTGTTACATTCTCTCCTTCTCAAAGGAATTCGTCCCCGAAATCTCCAAGTTAAGAAGAATGTATATCCTAACATCCATCATCCATATACTCATCCACCAATCATAGGCATCCATTGTCCTTAAAATATTTATATTTCTTGTATGAACACATGCAAAGGTGTGTGTATATTTCCAATACTAATGCGAAAGATCAGGTATTCTACTGATTCAGTTGACCTCCTTAATGCAATGTATGTTAGTGCCATGAATCCAACATGTATGCAAATAGTCTTATTATAACATGTAAGTTCTATATGTGTGCTCAATCATTCATCCAAATAAAACATCCAAATGATGATACGCCCACTTTCATCCTTTAAAAGAAGAAAAATACGCACATGCACCCATATGCAGTATGAGAGTGATTGAGCCGATCTAGTGCCTAATGTGTGTGTATATGCATCCACAAGCAACCACTGATCCAAGAATATGGGTAGGAACCCATATGCAGTATGAGAGTGATTGAACTTTCATCAACTTGACTTCTCGGTTGCATAGCTTCTTAACTTATGATCCAAGAATATGGGTAGGAACTCATCTAACTATCGCCTCCCGTTCCACCTCTACTTCCTCAAGCATACTCAGCTAAAGTACTTCTGCGGTATCATGCAAGCACTTCCGTAAATGAGAAACGTTCATCGTGATCGCCAAATAGCCTCTCTAGTAGCTTTACTTTATAGGGCATTTAGACAATCATTTCTGTTATGGGAAATGGTCCTACAAACCTTGGTGCCAATTTCCCTATAGATACAAAACGAACCACATTCCTCAGAGGTGATACCTTGATGAAAACCATGTCTCCTACTTCAAACTTATTGTCAGTCCTTCTCATATCTGTGTAGGACTTCTATTTGTCTTGAGCCGTCTTCATGCACCTGTGTATAAGATCAATCTTTTCTGAAGTTTCTCTAACCATCTCAAGTCCAAGTAGAAGCCTTTCTGTAGATTCACACCAACAAGTCGGTGATCTATAGGGTCGTCCGTACAATGCTTTGAAGGGTGCCATGTAATATAGCTTGGTAACTCTTGTTGTAGGAGAACTCTACTAAAGGAAGATGCTCTTCCCAAGTCCCTCCGAAGTCTAGGATACACAGTCTTAAAAGATCCTCAAGGTCCCTATTCATCCTTTCCGTCTGTCCATCTGTCTGAGGATGATAAGCGGTGCTCAAACACAACTGTATATCTAATGCTTCTTGCAAGCTTCTCCAAAACTCACTGGTGAATATGGGGTCACGATCACTAACAATACCGGAAGGTACTCCATGTAGACAGACTATCTCACGAAGGTAAACTGCTGCCAAACATGCTGCTGTCCTCTTACTTCTAATAGGGATGACATGAGCGCTCTTAGTAAGCCTGTCAAATACAACCCAAATATTGGTGTTGCCTTTCCTTGATCTAGGCAAACCATTAATGAAATCCATAGAGACGCTCTCCCACTTCCACGATGGGACTTCCAAATGATGAAGTAAACCACCAAGCTTCCTTTGCTCAGCCTTGACTTGCTAACAAATCAAACATCAAGAAACAAACTATGCCACATCTTTCTTCATCCCAGCCCAAAAGAAAACCCTCTTCATATATCTATACATCTCATCACTGCCTGGATGAATAGTCATCTTAGAATGATGGGCTTCCTCAAGGAATGTCTTCAACAAACTCCAAACTCGGGGAACACAAATCCTTTCATCTCGTCGCAACCACCCTCTATCATCCGTGGAATTTCTACTTAGGTCACTAGAATTCTCCCCTCTACTGAGCCTATCCAAGATATCTACTAGCTGTGGGTCCCCTTGTTGCAACGTCCCTATCTAGTTCAGCAGAGTAGGTCGCACCTCTAATGGTGCCAATAAACCAGGTGTAAACTCGGTGGAGGGTCTAAAATCAAAAGTCGATATAAACTCCAAGCTTTTCATCTCCACAAACATAGGACTCCAAGTCATCCTCTGCCTACTCAATGCGTCTGCAACCATATTACCCTTGCCAGATGTATAAGAAATCTCAAAATCATAGGACGCTAAGAACTCCATCCATCTTTGTTGCCTTAAATTAAGATATTCTGCAAGAACAAGTAATTGAGAGATTTTTGATCGGTTTACGATTCGAACTTCTCTCCAAGTAAACAATGGCGCCAAGTCTTAAGCGCGAATACTATGGCAGCTAACTCTAAGTCATGGGTAGGATAGTTCTTTTCATGAACTCTTAGCTGTCTACCTCCATAACATATTACCCTTCCTTCTTGCATCAGAACCGCACCAAGCCCTGTACCACATGCGTCAGTGTGTACTGTGAACACTTTGTTCCCATCGGGAAAGGTCAAGACTGTGGCTGTTATCAGAGCCCTTTTTCAATCGCTGCAAAGCATCGTCACAATCTATAATCCAAGAAAATGTCAGATTCTTCTTCGTCGGTCTGGTGAGTGGGGCTGATATCTTTGCGAAGGCCTTAATGAACATCCTATAATAGCCCGCTAAACCAAGAAAACTCCTCACCTCCGTTGCATTCTCTGGTATTTTCCAATCTTGAACTTCAACTACCTTCGCGGGATCTACTGCTGTCCCGTCTCTAGAGACCACATGCCATAGAAATCTCACTTCTTTTCTCCAAAAATGACATTTGGAGATTTTTGCCTTAAGCTGGTGTGCACGGGGAGTTTTCATAACCTCCCTCAAATGTCGGGCATGCTCTTCCTCGCTCTTCGAGGAAATCAAGATATCATCAAAAAAGACCACAAGAACTTATTTAGAAACTCCCAAAACACCCTACTCATCAGATAAGCAAATTAGGCAGGCGCATTCGCAAACCCAAAAGGCATAACGAGCGACTCGAAGAAACCATCTGGTGTTCTAAATGCGGTCTTGTCTATACTATCCTCGGCAACCCTCAACTGATTAAACCCCATAGCTTGTCTAACTAGGAGAAAACAGATGCACCAACAAGATGGTCAAACGGATCATCTATCCTCGGAAGTAGGTGCCTATTCTTCTTAGTTAGTTTATTCAACTCCCTATAGTCTACACATAAGCGAAGTGAACCATCCACCTTAGTGGAAAATACTACTGGAGTACCCCATTCAGATATGCTTCTCCTAATAAACCCTTTCTCAAGTAGCTCCCCTATTTTCTTGCTGAGCTCCCTCCTTTCTCTTGGAGCCATATGGCACACAGGCAATGCAACTGGCTTTGCATTGTCCACCAAGTATATACGAAAATCAATCTCATGCCTCGGAGGTAAGCCCCGAACCTCCTCAAAAACATCAGGATACTCACAGACTACTAGCACAGAACATAATTCGTCGATAGATGCATCAAGTGACTCTAAAAAACTAAGCATAATAGACCCTTTAGGGTCACAAGAATATCGAGGGTCCTCCCATGGCAAGTCAAATGTCTAACAACCCTCCTTTCACAATACAGAATGGCACCATACGTGGCTAGCCAATCCATCCCTAGAATCAATCCATAGCCCATGAAACCAAGCACGTATGCGTCGCACTCAAACTCGACAACTAACACATATTCTCAAACTCCTAAATTTCATAGACAGATGAGTCGTACCACCAATGGGGTTTGAGACAACAACGGGATCCAAAACCTTACTAGTTCTAAGGTCTAAAGACTCAACCATAGAATCATATATAAAAGAATGCGAAGCACCGGAATCAAAAAGAGTTCTAACTGGATGATTGGAAAGAGAAACCAAACCTTCAATGGAAACTTTCCTAACTCTATCTGGCGCTTTGGCCACGAGAGCATGCACCTGCCCTTTGACCTTGTCCGTGCTTCTTCAGGCAATCCTTAACAAGATGTCTGACTTCTCCATAATGAAAACAAGTGTTCTTTTTTCTTGCAATCCTTAATTACATGACCCTCGCGTCTGCAATGATGACATTTCCTCTTATCTCGAGCTTTGTCGTTCTTACCGCCCTTTTTTTGTTGTTGTTCTTTCTTCGGCCATACTTTGTTGTTTTGTGTTTCCTTAACCCTAGCCTCTTTCTTTTCACCCTTATTTTCCTCACGCATTAATGCCATATCAACGAGTTTCTCAAAAGTTTCTCCAATCAGAATATGTGACATAACCAGCCCATGAAGGGGTTCATTCAATCCTCTAGCAAAACTCAAAGCTTTCTTGTGCAGGGTATCTACTAGTTCCAAAAGAAACCTCGCCAATTGATTAAACTTATTAACATACTCTCTAACAGACATGCCTCCTTGCTTAAGCGCCAAAAACCTTTCCATTTGCATACTTTGCTCGTCTTGAGAAAGAAACTGCATTTCAAATCTCTATCGGAAATCATCCCAAGTCTCCACCAGATTCCCTGCTTGCGTTACTTCTCACCAGAAAGAGGCCTCGTCTTTTGGTTGCCAAACGACCAACTGAATCTTCCTATAGTCATCAACTTCAAAAATTCTAAACAAATCCTCCATCTCCTTAAGCCAATTTCTTGCTTCAACAAAAGTCTCAGTTCCTCAGAATGGCTTCCCTCCCATAGCATAGAAATCTTTGCATATCTTAGAGAAATTTTCAACACACCGAGGAGGAGGAGGAACAACGACTGCAGTTAGGGTTAGGGCGTCTGCTTGGCCTTCGGCAGGTGCCATAGCCTCCAGATACCTACGAAACCAAGCCGGTATCTTTATGCCCTCTGGAATATTAGGTTCCTTAGACATGCTGAAAAGAAAAGCAAAAAGAGATTCAAGCAGAGAATCGAAAGATATTTCATATGGCTTTGGGGAATATGTTTTTCAAAACAGACTTTTCTTTTGAAAATGCTTTTTTTAAAACCTTTTTGAAAACAATTTTTCAAAATCTTTTATCTGATCTGGTAACCTTCAGCTCAGATGCCAAATATGACACCCCACATTCGTTAACGTCACTCTTTATCAGAATGTATTAAGTTTTGTGAAGCGTTATAGGTAAAAAGAAACAAAAACATTACAAAACAGGTATAAAATAACAATGGAATTAAAACTTTATTTAATAGAAAAGCTTCGTGGTTCAAAACCAGTTACATAATAAGTCTGGAATACTGAAAACATAAAACATCTGCCTTGTACAAAATCCATCATCAAAGTACATTAATTAATATAAAGAGAATAATCACCAAAATATAGCCATGGTAGAGAAGATACGAAATCAAGTAGTACATCTAAGCAGCTCCAAGCGGAATGAAAAAAGAATCCTGATCATGCTCGAGTATTCCCACCCTGAGAACTTGGGGAGAAACGAAAGAGAGAGAAGAGGAAACAAAATGGTTCAGATATAACGTCTGGCGAGTCCAGTTACTTTTAGCATAAAAATAAGTAAAAGCATCATGATAGGCATATAAACTGGACGAGAGATAACATTATCATAAGACAGGTATAACAGACTGAGTAGGATAAACAGAATAAATATGACGGAATATATTGCGCTTCTCAAGTACTTTTCTATGCACCAACATTTGTATCACAGAATAAGATGATCCCAACAAGTACAAGATGGTAGACTTAGGTGTACTTCTAGTGAAAGGTTCTACCCTATAAAATAACAGGTAGCCCAATATAACTGACGGGTGTTACCCCCAACGATAATAACGGGCTCCTAAACAAGCAAGACTAGATGTACCCTAATTACTACCCCCAATCGATCGGCTCCCTAACTCGTATATACCGTGTGTTGGCCCCATAGTAGATGCATCACTTCCTAAAGTGGAAACACTTTGTTTACAAGATGTTCACTACTATATCCACTGATGTCACAACGTCTTATCTTCCCTAGCAAGCGGACCCATGCATGCACATGACTCCATTGGAACGCGCCGTCAACACCCTCACTCAAGTGACCTCTTATAATCAGCTCAGTAAGTGTTCCCAGACCCCGACCTAGTTTGTGGTTCCCCGTTTGATACCAAGATGGGTTATTGACTAAAATGGGTCCCACAAACCAAATGATACAAGCTTCCCCCAGGCTTGCATCCCCACTACTAGGATTTCAACAGGTTATGCCTACTAGTTTAGCAAGATTGCATAACCCCATAGGTTAAGTTTGTCGGGTTCATACGTATAACCCGTCCCCACATATTTAACAAGATTAACTTAACCCTCCAACTGATTCAAGCAAGTTTACTTAACCACTACTCAATTTAACTGATTCAGGTAATCCTTATGGATTCAAACTGGGTAAATATTACAAGTTCATCACCATTCATTAATTTATGGTTATTACAGTGCTAGACCTCCCATATTAGGTCTATAACATGTGGATGTTGGTTATGCCGGTTGGGTCTGGGCGGACTTCTTCCACAATTCGGACTTAACCTCGTGTCTTAGCACGCTACGTGTTTATGAACTTAGACCCCGCACATTAGATTTACCACTGGTGGACGCTAGATATGTCGGGCGGTTATGGGCGGGCTTCTACCACAAGTGTAACCTAACCTCGTGTCTAAGTGCGGTTATAGTTTCTAATTACTGTAAACCTAGGCATTCTCATTATTAACCAATTATCATGTTCCATCATTCCTTAAATCCCCATCTGACCTACAATACAAGTTATGCCCCAGATTTAGATCAAGATATAGATTATGGCCCCAAATCCCAAGTTTTTGTTCAAGGTACAAATTGTGCCCAAAATTCTCAATCATGTTTCACAATATGAATTATGCCCCGAATTAATCATTCCCAATTTTGTGCGTTCGCGTGGTTTAGCAATATGCTTAGGCTCGAAGGTAGCCTGGCAATAAAACCAAAAAGGGAAAGAGGGAGAAAAGAGTGCAAGAATAGGCATAGTAAATAAAATGGGCATAAGATGACATAATTAGGCAAACAAACATAATAGGCGTATTGTGAAATGATTAGACAAACTAACATAATAGGCATAAGGTGACATGATTAGACAAACTAACATAATAGGCATAAGGTGACATGATTAGGCAACTAACACAATAGGAATATCATGAATAGGCATATAGACACTAATTAATAAATCAAGTGTACAAGTAATGGTAGATCTATTATGTTTCAGGTTTCTAACAAGCATAGGCTTAGATCCAAACTTATAAACATGCCGAAATTACATTTTAGGTGTTTATATCTAAAAGAAACGTAAACTCACTATGATTGGATCTAAAGAATGAAGATTGTTTGAAAATGCAGAAGCACAAATCCGTATAACTTGTTGTTGAAGAAGAATATACTATTTTACTCTGAGTCGGGGCAGCACCTCGTTGTCACCATTGATTTAGATGAATAAAGCAATGGGATTAAGGTCCTATTTATAGCCTAGGATCAATGAATCTAGTCAAGAAACGAGTCCACGTTCATAAACTTAGTTCTACCCAGATCTGGGGGGGGGGGTTGACATGGGGTCGACACCCTTATGTTAGTGCTGACCCATAGGTCGACACCCCTTGGGTGGGGTCAACCCCTAACGGGCCGAACTCCCGTTATCCCCCGCGTATCGGATTTTGAATTATTTTGAACTATTTTGAATTGTTTAATATATATATATATAATATTCTCTTATGCGTATACAAACTTCTAACTTTAATATCTCCTTCGTACGATGTCCGTTTTACGCAAACTTTGGGTCTATCTTAATTAGAATTCCAATATGAACGCAATGGCATACTCCATTTTACTTAATTCCAAAATTTAAATTAAATATTCCTTAGTTTATCATTATAGTGTTGTAGGAATTACGGGGTGTTACAAGGAGGAATCATTTGGATGAGCTCAACAGACATGGGTGATTCTAATGCTTTAACTTTGACCTTCATGAGCTTTTAATTTGACCTTCATGAGCTTTTAATTTGACCTTCATGAGCTTTTAATTTGGCCTTCATCTCTACAAGGGTCAGCTCCTCGGTTATACCAGGTTCCCTGATACATTAATATCATCATCATCTCCCTTTCCCTCTTTGTCGTTTAGGTCCTTTAAAGCTGCAACCATATGACCTTTCTTTGGAGCATCATCGCTGAGAGGCGGTGTAAACTTGTCAGTGGTTTTAGTCTCTGGATTCGCAACAACATCAGTGGGTTATGTCATAAAGCAGGGAGATTAATGGTTATAATTAGCTCTGGAGAAATAGCAGGCTTTTCAATTGGAAGACTCATGGCATGATGACATGCCAAAATAGCTTTAGCAAACTGTGGAGAAAATGTGGAAACGCACTCTTCCAACTAATCTCCAAGAGTGGCAGGAGTAGTAGCTTCAGTGATAGGGAGGAGGAGTATGCGTGTGATAAGTCCTAGACATTTAGGGTCATACCCCTGTTGTTAGGGAATGCGGAATGCAGATCTTAAGCCAAGACTAACACTAGAGGGGGGTGAATAGTGTTTATAAAGAATTTACAAAAAATATTAAACTTAAATGATCTACTATATGAATCACATACAACAGAGATGATCAGAGACACGGAATCAAACACAAACACAGAAATAGATAAATATATAATGCAGAAAAGGAAAGAACACACTGGATTTTATACTAGTTCAGATTACTCCTACGTCCAGTCCCAAGCAACGCTAGATTGCGCAGAGATTTATTAATATCACTATCAATTACAATCCCCTTGATTTCATGGCTACAAGGCTAACACCGCTCCAACCACTCCTGATTTCATGGCTACAAGATTAACCTCACTCCAACCCCCCTTGATTTCACGGCTACAAGGTTACCACCGCTTCATTTCCTTGATTTCAGGGCTACGAGGAACACACCCTTCCCCAAACATTTTCCAAATGATTACAACAGCCTTATAACTCTTCAATAGCACTTCAATTCAGAGAGTAATGAGTAGAGAGTGAGAAACGAAGAAGTTTTATATAATTAGAGTAGAAACCGATAAAGTAGAAGTATACAATTCAATAAAATATGAAATATAATGGTGGTATGATGCAGGTTGAAGATGGAGAAGAAGAATGATCAAAAAATTCGAAATCAACCCCTATTTATAAGATTTGAAAGGTTGCAATGCTTCTGCAACATTACAAATCATGAAAAGACACTTCCTTTGAAAATTAAATTTCTGACAGTTGTATGTCGACATAGACATTCATGTATGTCGACATAAGCACGTGCAAAATATTTTTTAAACCTATTTTTTAGGTGTTTAACTATATATATATTATTCTGGAAATTCTTAAATTAAAACTTAGTGATATAAATGAGAATTCTAATGTATAAAACGATAGAAACATAATTATACATTATATAACATATTTATAAATTTATAAATTTAAAACTATAAAACCATAAAAGTATAAAATTATATAAACTTATATAAACTTAAATTTAAAACTTATATGTGAAATCAAAAGTAAGAAGAATTTGAAATTAAAATTTGAATTTTGAAAATCAGAATTTGATATTTGAAAATCAGAATTTTGAAAAATAGAATTTGAATTTGAACCTGGAGTGTTATTCAAAATCTTACATATAAATTAGACTTTTTACTATATTTGTTCTGAACTCTTGAACTCTTCATAACTTGATAACTTGATTACTCATGAGTCTTGAATCTCTTTTGAATTTCGAATCTCTTGAAAATTTAAAACTGTATAGTCTTCAATATTAATTCCTGTATACTGATCCTGCATATATATGTATGTATATTCTAGATAGAGATGTTAGTATGTTAGGGGTGGCAATTAGACCCGACCCGATGGACCCGAACCTGACCCGACGGGTCTCGGTTCTAGGTGGGTTGGGTTTTGTCTGGTCTAAACAATACATTTCAAAAATCTGGACCAGACCCGAGCTTCAGAACGGGTCGGGTCCCATTGAATAATAACACAAAAATACATATATTTCAATATTTTTTGGTTGGGTCTTTCAGGTCGGGTCTATGCCGGTCGGGTTTGATCGGGTCTTGATGGTATTTTTCATCACCTAGACCCGACCCAAGATCCATTGGGTTCGGTTCGGGTTTGAGTCTTTTCGGCTTGGTTTGGTTTGGATTTTCGGTTTTCGGTTCTCGGTTCTGATTGCAAGCCCTATAGTACATATTTTATAATCAATTAATAATGATAATTGAAATAAGGTTGTTGTCATCAGAACTCCATTCTCCAACACCTCTGTCTGCCTGGCCTTGGACACTGCAGAGGAAGAACCAGAACCACCCTCAATGATGTCTTTACCTTTTTTCCTAGCGCTTCGCGACCTCTTCTGCTTCCCTCTACAAGCTCCTGTCTTCTGCCAGGCACTCGGGTTCATTATCCCTTAAATACTTTCTCATCAACTCCTCCTCGTCCACGACCTTGATGCCCAATTCAAGTTTTTGTGTTCAAACAGCTCGCTCTAAGCATTGGCAAAAGTGGTGGGATAATCCAACACCCATGATATGTCATGATGCTAAAGAACCTGCGTAAAGATGGAAACGATGAGAGGTTCCGTATCATCGATTTCTCTTTTAGCATCCGCAAGTTGTGACTCCGTCATAGCCTAATTGACTTCGAATTGTGATTTAGAGTTAGAAGCTGATTCAAGAGCAGTATTTGCATTTCCTTGGCCTTTCTTGCCCTTTCCTCAGCCTTGGCCAACTTAGCCTTCAAATCAACATTTTCCTTTTCAAGAGCGCTCTCTCATGCTCAAACAGGATAAAGGATAAATTTAAGTTAGTGTCCTTGGTAGTGACACTTTGACATTTCTCTTTCATAGCTATTAACTCCTTTCTTGAAATCTCAAGTTGTTTATGGAAACGTTGTTCCAGCTCATTATGCAGCTTTTTATATTTCTCAACATCACGCTCCACGATTGCTAACTTAGCCTGAGCCTCTTCGCATTCGTTTTCGACAGCAGCCCTAGCCGACTTATCAAAATCCAATATCTGCTTTTGGTTATCCAGGTTAAGCTGGAAGTTCTTGATAACTTATGAAAGTATTCGCGCGAATTTGCAGGTCTCAAGAATTGGTTGAAGGTTGGGCACAAAGTGCATATCGCCGAAGTGGTAATGAGGGAATTGCTCTTCCAATTTTTTCAACCGCTCTGTGGTGGAAGCGTCATGTACAATGGGCCTTGAGGTATAGACATCGGTGAACTAGCATTTGGATGAAACTTCTGCCGAACTGTCTCTCTCCTTGTGTTTATCCCTGGGGTACGACTATTTTTTGGGGGGAATGTCTTGTGTTTGTGACTCTTTTAATTGATAAGGAGTTTTTTCAACTTGTCTATACCTTTCGCGAGGATGATTTTTAATGATCTGACTTTTTGCCCAGTTCTTGCTAGTAATTAAACCGACTTAAACCATTCATAAAGACGTATTGTTATGGATACTAACATATTTGCACAAAAATATCAGAACTTTTCATTTCATTGTAAAATATTACATTGACTTTCCAAATTATTTTGGGTTCAAAATTCAACTTTTATTTTTTCTTCAAAAAAATAAAACCATTATAAATTTCCCCAAAAATCTTACTTATTAACATTCAATAAATAAAATCATCCTTGTGAAATCTTAAAATAAACAAGGTACTTATTCAATATTAAAATTTGTATTTAAACCTGATAAAAATCAATTAATATTAAGAAAAATAAATTATAAAATAAAAATCCAAAGTAAACTTAGTTTCAATTTTTAGCTCTTGCGTTTGTCGATGTCAGAACGATCTGGGGAGAAAGAACGTGAGGAGGGATAGTACATCGGCTGGTGATGCCTCATGCTTTTCCTGTCGTAATCGTCTTTATAGTCGCATTTAGTTTCTGAATACGATCTTCGTAAACACTAACAAAGCTTTATGGGAGATGTTTCCTGTAAATCGAAGCAGACCATTATTAAAACTAGGGATGTACGCTACAAAAATGGTGTTGTGACTTGCAATAAAAGTGTTGTGGTGTCCTAAGGAACCCCCTCCCCCTCCCGACGGACCAGAGCCTGGAGTTTGGTTAGTGGGGGTCATCTTCCCTGTCTTGGTGGGTGTGATTTCTTCCTCAGAAATAGGAAAGAAAGAACCGAATCTGAAATCTTGGGAAGAATATATAGTATATAGCAAAGGAAGGTCACTTAAGCCTTCAAATAGAGACACCGATTTCTCTTGACGAGGATCGTGGGCTGGTGATTTAGCAGAAGGTGGAGTCTTGGGAGAAGGTTGCTTTTCTGCAGTACATGTATGTTTCGGAGAAAGACCCCTAGGCTCCGCCTCAGTCGTCCTTTCCAGATGGTCCTTTGTAAATACATTTATTGGAGAGGGACTCTTGAGTATTTGACCAATCTCTTTCTCTCCCGGTTTGGGTTCTGGACTATAAGTTATGGGATCTTTACTCTTCTAGGACTCCCCAGTCTCAAATGACACTATTGCATGTACCCCGACTAGGGGCACGCTTCCATTCCTCACTCATGCTAGGGGAATCTGAGCCGGGGGCACATGCATAGGAGCACGACCTCCACAATCTCTTATACTTCGCTGCAGACCAAGCAAGTGGCATAGGTGAAGAGACTCATCCACTAATCGGCTTCTAACACTTAACAAAGTAGTTTGAGCATTCAAACGGTCTTGATACACTTGGCCTTGCGGCTTTTTTGGATTCAAAACTGAAAACGACAAAGAAAGGTAGAAAGCCTGTAAGAAAGGCTATAGTACGGAAACCAAGACCTGGGGCTTACTGGATTGAAGCCATCTCCTAGCACATCTAGCTTAATGTCGAATGTAGAACCAATTAGGCCTTATATCACCCACAATACTAAAACCCTCAATGATAATTTTCCTTTTAAATGCGAATTCGAAATAGAGGTAAGAGGGGTTCTTAACTTTTCGATGCTTGAAGTATAGTAAAAGGTTATATCCTCATAGGTGGGATCCACAACTAGGACTACCATATATGCAATATACAAAGTGTACCAGTATGAATATGTTGTCGGGTGAAGTTGCATGGGAGCTATTCACAATAATCTATGAAAATCAATGACGGAATGGTGTAATGGAGGGATGCCCCTAAGTGAGCATATCTGTCGGTTTATCGCCATATACCCCTCTAGAGGACTGTGAGGTTTATCTAAAACATCGGTGACTCAAAGCTCATCCCAAGATATCCCATGTTTCAGACATAACCATCAAAGTCTTGATCCATCAGTAGTACATACCTAAGAATCATTGGGCTCTTCCAGAAGGATTGCATCATTGAAAGTACTGGGAGCGCTATTTTCTCATACTCATCCTATCTCCACATCTATAAAAATTCCTTCTTCGGAGGTTTCTACCTTCTCGTGGATGTCAACTTCAAATTCTGGATCAGTACTGTCCAGGTTAGAATCCGATGGAGGAATATTAGGATTGGCTGATGTCAATGGAGCTTTGACTATCTAAAACCCAGAATACCTTGTTGGAAAACTTCTAGACATGCTTGTTGTACTATCCAAGAAACGTTGAAGATTAGAGTAAAATAACATGTACCCTATTGTGTGTGTGCGTGCAAGTGTGTGCAGTGCAGGTGTAGTGAATTGCATAAAAGAAGTGATAAATGTATGAAAATGGTCGATATGCTTCGCAGTGCTACAAACGGTTATGTCCAGGATTTCTGAGCGGTAATGCTATACCACTTAAACCCGAGTTCTGAAAGGATCAATTCTAATAGTCTACGAGAATACATATTACGTTGGTGTTAGACCAAAAAATGGCTCTAACACAAAAAGATTCAGATTTATGGAGAAAAAGTGAAGAAGTACTAAAATTTAATTGAGGAAAATCTTAAACAGACAATATTTATAGTGGTTTGGAGTTAACAAGTATACAACCACTCTATAATTTTTCTATTTAGCAAGAAGTTACAATTACAAGTCTTATAACTCTCAAGCACTCAGATATAATCGAAATTCTCTTGAAACTATTTGTAAATCACTCAAATATTGGAATCTGAGCTCCGGTCGAACATGAATGTCGATCTGAATATAATGCGTCAACCTCCCAAGTATCAAAAAGTCCATTCTCCATCTTCTGATTGGGTATTTATAGGACCAGGCTATGGAAAATGAGCGGGAGCGGTTATACTAACACGCCACCCGAACCACTTATATAGGACGTAGTGGGAGTGGTTGATGTGATGGTTGTCGGATATTCATAGTCATGTAGATTCGGGTCGGGGGACACGTGACAAGAGGTCCGGTTTTATAGTTTGTTAGTGGAGAATGTGGGAAAATCTACATTTGTGAGACCGAAATGGCGATCAGATCAAGTTGTTCAACCCGGTATTATTCGAGCTGATACTGTTCAACTCGAAATCCATTAACTCGGCAACTACTCCCTCTGTGCGACCTGAAAGACGAAAAGCTATTTAGCTTGGCTTGTTTCCTACTCAACCCAATCCCAAGCTCTTGAATAGGCATGATTCTTGGTATCTAATGCATGTGATCATGACCACTTAAACTTTGGATGGCCTCATCATAAGTCAGGATAACACTAATCAATCTTTCCTAAAATTCTAATATTTTTTGTTTACTACAATCAATATTTGAGAGTGTTCCCCTTTTTGAATTTATTAAAAACTCAATTTTGATATTATGGCACCAACCATTAATTTATACTTCATGTTATTTAAACCATTTCATTTATTATTTTCCATCGATTACAGTTTCGGATATTCATAGTCATGTAGATTCGGGTCGTGGGACACGTGACAAGAGGTCCGGTTTTATAGTTTATTAGTGGAGAATGTGGGAAAATCTGCATTTGTGAGACCGAAATGGCGGTCAGATCGAGTTGTTCAACCCGGTATTGTTCGAGTCGATACTGTTCAACTTGAAATCCATTAACCCGGTAACTACTCCCTCTGTGCGACCTGAAAGATGAAAAGCTATTTAGCTTGGCTTGTCTCCTACTCGACCCAAGCTCTTGAATATGCATGATTCTTGGTATCTAATGCACGTGATCATGACCACTTAAACTTTGGATGGCCTCATCATAAGTCAGGATAACACTAATCAATCTTTCCAAAAATTGTAATAGTTTATGTTTACTACAATTAATATTTGAGAGTGTTCCCTTTTTTGAATTTATTAAAAACTCAATTTTGATATTATGGCACCAACCATTAATCTTGACTTCATGTTATTTAAACCATGTCATTTATTATTTCCCATCGATTACGGTTTCGTTTTTAAATCAGATACTTCAACAACTTAGGTCGATAATGGTTTTACCAACGACTCGATTGTTTGGGAGTTATGTATTTTCGAGCTTGGGGTCATAGGATCTAATCTTTTGGCCATGTCTCTCATTTTGAACTATTAGGCTTTTAAATTGAATCCAATAACGGTACCAAAATTTTATTGTCCGATGAGAGTTTTTGTTTTTTTGTTGAGTAATAAGTTTAACACTAGTATTTTATAAAAAATAATAATGGATAAGTCGGTAGTTAACCAAAAAGAATTGTAAAACTGATTAGAAAGATATAAAATAAAGGGAGTCGAGATCAGTGATCCTAGTTTATCTTGGCTTGTCTTCAACTCGACCTGATCCCAAGCTCTTGAATAGGCATGATTCTTGGTATCTAATGCACGTAAACGTGATCACTTAGCATTTGGATGGCTTTGTCATAAGGAATGATAACATTTTTCTATATAAAGTGCGTCTTATCATAGATGGGACGTGCTTTGAACTTGTTGCGCTGTCCATTCCTGAGTAAACAACAATCAATAGTCGTGTCTTTCTGTGAAGTCGTGACTCTTGATTCCTTGTGCAATGTATAAATTGGAGCTTGCTCCCATGATTGTCTTTGTTGCAATTGGCCATTCAAGATCTTAAACTGGAGCATATACAAACTTATAGGTAAATCCTTCAATCATTACCAAATCAAAAGATTAGAGTTACCCATTTGAATCGTGTTAATTTGTCTGTTCTTATATATGATCACACACATACAAGTCGTTCCGAACAATTCCTTCTGATTATTGAAATCCAATCAAAACACATGAATATGAAACATCGCCACGAACACAAAGTAGTTGTTGAGAATGTCCCTCATTTTTTTTTCAATTTTCAACTTTTTTCAGTTCGCAATTTTTCTTGGTCGGATCGAAGAAATCCATCCCGTTTTGGGTCGAATTATTCGATCCAGGAAATGCTCTGCCCAAGCCGCCCCTCTATGTTTCAGTTTCACTTAGAAGAACGTGTAATCCATCTTTTCAGGGAATATAAATGGTCTCTTTTGTGTAGTATATAAGTCGATTTACTCCTTTTCATTTAACTTTATTTCTCCATTACTAAACCATTTCAAGCTTGGAAACCCTAGCCTTCAATTCTTAAATCTGATATACATGTGGGTTGTAATTTGTTGAATTCGTGTTTTAATTCGAAATTTCATATGAATTTGATTCCAAAACCCTAGTTAGCCACCTCCGATGTTCTACAACGTTGACGTCGTGAGTTCTGGGGGTGATCACCACCGTCAGTGGCGCTCACGGTGTCTTCATTTTTTCAATAGTTGTCCATGGTGTGGGTTTGGTGATTCGACCTTTGTATACATGGATTGGAGTAGGGATGTCAATGGGTCGTGTATGGTCGGGTTCGGGTCTGGTTAACTCGGGCTCGGGTCAATTCTTAAACGGGTCAGGTCAACCTATTTATTAAATGGGTCATATTTTCTCAACCCGAATCCAACCCGTTTTTGATGGATTGTAGATATTGTATTGTCATTCTTGTCGATCTGGATATATACACATGTATGTATAAATCCATGTTGATCACTTATGCTTGGTTCGCAGCTTCCAGTTTTAGTGCCCCGAGTCGATCTCACTCGGGTCGAACGACACGAGTCGAACAACTTTGGGTCGAACCTATTCGATCCTAACCTACTATGCATAGGGTTATGCAGCTAATATGATCTTTTGGTCCACCCACCTTTTCAAACCGAGCCCAATCACCTTTCCTCCTCTCCTCCTACACAGCTGAAGTCCCATCGCATTCCAACTTATCACCAACCCATGGATACAAAGTTCGAATCACCAAACTCACACCATGGACGACCATTGACAAATTGGAAACACCGCGAGCGCCACTGATGGTGGAGGTCACCCATAGAACTCACGACGTCGACGCTGTAGCACATAGGAGGTGGATAACTAAGTTTTGGGAACATATGAAATTTTTAATTAAAACACGATTGCAACTCACTTATATATCAGATTCAAGGATTAAAGCGAATCTGAAGTATTTGGAAGGCTTGGATTTCCAACCTCGAAATGGTTTGGTGATGAAGAAATAAAGTGAAATGAAAAAGAGTAAACCGACTTGTATACCGCACAAAAGACCATTTGCATTCCCTGAAAAGATGGTTTACGCATTTTTCGGCGTGAAATTGAAATATAGATGGGCAGCTTGGGTCTAGCATTTTCTGGATTGAGTAATTCGACCCAAAACGGGATGGATTTCTACTACTCGACTTGAGAAAAATTGTGAACCGGATAATGTTGAAAATTGAAAGAAAATTAGGGACATTCTTAACAACTACTTTGTGTTCATGGTGATGTGTCATATTCATGTGTTTTGATTGGATTTCAATAGTCAAAAGGAGTTGTTCGGAATAACTTGTATATGTGTGATTATATACAAGAAACGAAAAATTAATACGATACAAGTGGGTAACTCTAACCTTTTGATTCAACAAAGGCTGAAGGATTTACTTGTAAGTCTATATATGCTCCAGTTGAAGATCTTGAATTGCCAATTGCAACAAAGACAATCCAGGGTGCAAGCTCCTATTTATACACGGCACAAGGAATCAAGAGTCACGACTTCACATATAGACACGACTTTTGACTGTCATTTACTCAGGAATGGACAACGAAACAAGTTCAAAGCACGTCTCATCTACGGTAAGACGCACTTTGGGGGGTAAAATGTTAGCCTACCTTATGACAAGGCCGTCCAAAGTCCAAGTGATCACGATCACGTGAATTAGATACAAAGAATCATGCCTATTCAAGAGCTCGAGATCAGGTCGAGTCGGGGACAAGCCAAGCTAAACAACTTTTTATATTCCAGGCCAAACAGAGGGAGGAGTTGTCGGGTCGATCATCTTTGGGTCGAACGGTATCGGCTTGAATAATATCGGGTCGAACAACTCGATCCAATTGCCATTTCGATCCCACAAATGCATATTTGCCTATGTTTTCCAGTAACGAACAATAAAACCAGACATCCTGCCACGTGTCCCACAACCCGAACCCATATGACCACAAGGCCATTCAACAACCATCGCATTGACCACTCCCACCACCAACTATGTACGCAGTTCTGGTGCCACGTCAGTATAATCGCTCCTGCTCATTTCCCCCAGCCTGGTCCTATAAATACTCGATCCAAAGATGGAGAAAGGATGTTTTGATACTTCGGAGGTTGAGGCACTATATTCAAATCACCATCCCTTTTCGACTCAAGCTCAAATTCCAATATTTGAGTGATTTGCTAATATTTTCAAGAGAATTTCAATTGTGTCTAGAGTGTTTGAGAGTTACAAGACTTTTAATTGTGATTTCTTGCTGAATAAAGAAATTATAAAGTGGACATAGACTTGTTAACGCCGAATCGCTATAATTATTGTGTGCTTCAATATTCCTCATTTTAATTTTTAGTATTTCTTCACCTTTTCTCTACAAATCTGAATCTTTGGGTGTTAAACATTAATAGGTTTAATTGGAGAATCGCAATGATCTGATGATTTTTAAAAGCTTTAGTGGCAGTGGCAGTGGAAGTGGTAACTGTTGGAAATAGGGGTGAGCGTTCGGTCGGTTCGGTTGGTTTAGACGTAAAAAACTCAAACCGAATTGAAACCAAACTTTTTTCAAATCGAACCGAACCGAACCAAATTAAGTTCGGTTAATTCGGTCGGTAATCGATTTAACCGAACTTGAAAGATATACTATAATTTTAGTGATGCATTCACTCAAAGTAAACCATAAATTGATGTTTGGAGAAAGTTTATATAGTAAATTTTATGTTTATGATAAGATTTGATCTATTTGCAACAAATGTCTTTGTATTATATAGCTAAACTAATTATTTAAAGTATAACAATACCATAAAATTAGATAAAAAATTACAAGTTCGGTTAATTCGGTTAGACCGATAACCAATAAAAAAAATTACAAACCGAATTCAAACCGTTTAGTTTTGAAACCGAACCGAACCGACCGAAATGGACCGGTTTGGTCGGTTAATTCGGTTTGAACCGAATATTGCTCACCCCTAGTTGGAAATATTAGTGGTGATGAATGAGAAAAGAAAAGGAATTTATTTAAACCATAGTACCAACAATAAAGATAAGCCTATTACAATTTAGTGGTTAATAATAAAAAATGTAGCCAAATCAAGGTATGAATCATCTTAGTCTAGAAAAAAGAAGTAATTTTTTCTAGAGAAACCAACGTAATCATCACAGTTGTCACATACATTAACTTCAAGATGGGAGCCTATCATTTCAAAGGGCCAATCCTAAATGATCACCCACAAATCCCATGACACTTGCTATAATCTTAGGAACCTGGTCTCAAGTTATATTTTACCATTCGACACGCAGATGATTAGGCTTACAACTTAGCCCAGATGACTTCAAAAGATAAGCTAAGTTTTAAAAAAGTTTTGACATCCCATTATCAAATTACATTTTGCCACTCGACACTCAGATGGTTTTGTTTGCCACTTAGACTAAATGACTTCAAGTGACATGCACAGTTCTCAAAACGTTTTTACATCTCGTTCTCAAATTGTATTTTGTCTCTCAACACTCAAATGGTTTCGTTTATCACTTAGATGGCTTTAAGTGAAATTTCAAGTTTTTAGAAAAGTTTAGACCTCCCGGTCTCAAATCATATTTTACCACACGGCATGTAGATGATCTCGCTTAACACTTAACTAGTTAGCTTCAAGTGACAAGCATAGTTTTCAAAAAAAAATTGACCTTTTGGTTTGAAGTTATATTTTTTTCTCTTGAAACTCAGATAATTCTGCATGCCACTTAGCCAAAATTACTTTAAGTGGCATGCTCGATTTTGAAAAAGTTTTTAACGTGCCAGTCTCACATTATATTTTTGCCTCTTGAGATTTAAATCATTTTGCTTACTGTGAACCTAGATAGCCTCATGTGACAAGCGCGGTTTTCTAAAAGTTTTGACCTTCCGATCTCAATTACATTTTTCCTTAGGCCATCATCTGAATGTTTAGTTTTTGCAAATTAAGTTAAAAGTCAGTCCTCTCGACACCCACAACTATTCTATTTAGATCAAAGCACCGCACAATCTTTCCATATATACGGTGTAGACTGAACTGGGAAAATTATCTAGAAATAAATTAAATCCACTTATACCGAATATTCGTATTCCAAGAAGAATGAATAAAATATAATATACCAGTACTCTTTATATAAGAGAAAAACTGAGTATTAACATATGAATAAATCACAAGAGTACACGAATATATTTGTCAATATAGTTGTAGCAATCTGCCTGTACAATGACAGATATATACAGCGCACACACACACCGGAAATAAGATAATATAAGAAATACGAGAATATTTCTTAACTCGATCTCCTCTCCTAAGCTTCAAACAACTCCAGCCTAACATAAAACCAAACTCTGTCTGACCCGAGGAAAATGGCACCTGAATCAATTTATAATACTAACAGCTAGAAAACTCACAAACAACTTTCTTAATTTCAGAAAATCCTTTGAAAAAAGTTGAAACTCTCGTATGACATGACCACATAAAAAACATGGTGTGTTATTCCTCTACGACAATCAAAATATTTATATCAAATCTCACGATATTATAATAATGTCTATATACAAGTACTTATTAATGTAGCGTTACATTTATTAAATTCCAGCATAATAGGTATACAAGTAAAACCATAAAAGGTACATATTGGAGTTTAGATTCCCTATAATGACAAGGTAAAGGACTGCCTTCCGATCGGTACACCTCAAGAAAAATGTACTAGAGGGTCGATCAACGACCCTCTGCCAACACAGAACTACCGTGTCACACAATTGATAGTATCGAGCATAAATAATTAAAAAGGTCATTTGTTCTAGACTTGGTGATGACAATACACTATTTGGGTGCGACCACTTAGCCTTTCTACATCTTCCATGTTTAAGCCATTCCCGGTTGATGAGTCTTGAGCCTACGCCACTTTATATCAATTAGCATATTTCACTACAAATGTTCATTGTCGTATGGTGACAATATGCTAATACATTCATCAATATAATTCATTGAAGAACAGAAGGAACCGAAGGCATTACCTCTACTCCATCCGTAAGCTTAGTAGCAAGTATCCCTTGCACTCTAAATCTGTGTTGATCTTATTTCCTATAAATAACACATTCGCGACACACTGGATCGAAGTGGTTTTTGAATAACTTGATATGATCACAATCACTCCGAAACAACTTTCGATAATTTCCAATAAACCCAACCCCGGTTCTTTACAAAATAAAATAGTCAAGGATAACAGTGGAGTTCATCTCCTAACCGTTTTAGATGGATTTTCTTATCACTGGGCCTAGGGGAACAAAAAGGGTTTATACGTACATTGAATCATTACCAGAAATGATTATATCGTATAACTCGAGTGTTTCCCGTAGATACCTCCAGAGTAAGATTTAGATCCAGATTTGATAGTCGGTTATTTAACTATCAAATGACACACTTAAAATGATCACGAGTTTATTTTCTACAAGAATCACTAGCCTTATCATAATTAACCTTTTATTAATTAAATTATGTGTCTCTTGTCACAGAACATCCTATACTTGACCCTCCGATATAAGTATATATTTCAAAACTAGTTAAGATGGTTTCTCATTTCTAATTCAAATTTTAATGGGTCACTAGGTCCCAATCACTTCGTTTAACGTCTAAGATCTTGTCTTTTAAATAAAAAATAATTTATGGAAATAATGATTAAATTTCCAAATCAAATCTAAGTCACACACAAATACTATTCCTCAGATAAAAAGAAAGACATTCAAGTTGGGGTATTTTATTTACCTCTCAAATCTTGACTCGGCCTCACCATTATCTTTGGATTAATACAAGTTTACCATCTCAATTCAAAATTAAGTTGACTAAATTCCATTTGCGATTTATTTCAAAAAAATAATTAAAAACTCATCTTTGTTTTAGATTCACATTCCAAATTCATAACCATATTTTACTTAATTTGTATCATTAAGCAAATTACTTTGTCATTATCGACTCATTAGCTTTAAATCTAGTTTCAAAGTTCTAACTCCATTTATAGTTCATTTCCTTAACTTTATAAATCAATTTATAAAACTTATTCAAACAGTAGAAATCATTTATATAGCTTATTCACTTAATTTAGTTAAGTTTTAACACTCAAAATCTTTGGTTATAAAACCTATTTATAACTTAGGAATTCGCTACATAAGTTCTTTTATAATTCATTTATAAAACACGATTATAAATATAATATAAAGTCGATTCAAAATCATACTTTTATTATAAAAATTAGTTTATAACTTCAAAACTTAATCAGTTCGTGTTATGATGAATCAACGTCTTCAAAAATTATTAAATTCAGTTCATCTGTTGCCCTACCAATTAACTATTACTGTTTATTGGTTTAAAACATATTAATGTTGAATTTAATTCAACAATCATCATCGAAATCATGTTTTGATGTTACACAGTACATATGAATAAATATAGAATTGAATAACATCCAAAACATTAAGGAATCATGTTGGATCCCTCCTACTTACCACTCAGCAGCACAGCTCATATATCAATTTATATATGCATATAAAATAGATAATATAATCTAATTCATATAAGTTGAATCTTTCGCTTAAAGTAGGTAGTGTCGAAGGAAATCCACTACACGTGCGAGAATATATATAACCACAGATCAATAGAATAACAGTAAATCATCCAGACAACAAATCAAACATATCACACAAGTAAATATCGATTCAACAATAGATATTTATAATATGATATGATATAACAGTATTCCAGAAAGTGTGAGTTGTCAACTCACCACCCATTATCCAAATCAATCGTTGCATTATTTTATCTAATTTCAAATAGGCATACAAATTTGATAAAATTCTAAATAGCTCCAAATCGCATCAATCCAATTTGTATGCATTGTACTCGTTGATACGAACCCAATGCAATTTGTTTTGCCAGAACCTGACCATGTATGAACAATATACACATGTTATAAGTATGAATACATTCTAAAATAGGTTAATAATTATTAACAACATAATTAATGTTAATTAATTACTTGACTAATCATGTAATTATGCACCCAATCAGTTTTTACCAAACCATGAAATTTACATTTCAGATTTCTACCTCAACTAAAAACTTTACATTCGTTCAACCTTAGTTCTACGGTGCCTCAGTAACAACCCTCCCGGAATAGGCATAAATTCCAACCTAGAAAAGGCACATTGGAACTTAGAGCAATTCTAAATGGATTGTTGGTTCCTAAGCAGTCTAAAACAAAAATATGAAATTCATAAAGTGTATGGAACAAAGTATAACAACGTAAATACAAGATGTCAATTACTAAAAAACCAGAATTCAAAAATACAACATGTCTCAAACTACAAGGTACATTATCATTCATACCAATTACATAGCAATAATAGTAAATAATAAATAGCCATAATAACTAGATCTTCAAGAGGCTCCTCCTCCAAGAGATCTTTCTCCATCCTTAATCACATGTCTTACCTGTTGTCTTGCTAATGTTAAGAGAAGGGAGGTCAAAACATAATGTTCTGGTGAATGAATTACATGTAAGCTAAGTAGGGTATTTTCCTATATTTGGCAATTGTAAAATTTTCACGTTATGTCTATGTTGGCATGCTTTTTGGTTGAAGTGGTCACATGTCAAGTAATGGAATAGCGACGTGCTCAAGTATGGAGAACATTGTCGGGAAACACAATGCGGCTCGGTTGAAGTCGCGTCACAAATAAAAGAAGGCCCAAGACTCCTATCAGACGACCTCTTTTTGGCCCAAAAATGTCTGCGTCAAGGCTTTGCAGTATAACTCTTAGTCAAACCGTCATCCGAGCCGAAGGCGAGCCGTGCTCCGAATCCAAGGCGAGCCGTCAAGCGGGTCCGGGCGCAGCGTTGGTGGGGGTCCGGGGGACCACAGTCCCGATGGCGATCGACCTAGCTGGTTAGGTTGAACCAGTGGGCACTGCCCGATTCATTCGATTTTCTCCATGTCAGAAGCTCAAATTCCTTCGCTTCAGACTAGCAAAAACGTGGATTCCTCACTTCGCATTCAGAAACTTCGGCACCTTAAAACAACATTGTTTTCGCACCAAGAAGTTCGACCTTCCCCATATAATTCGTATCCCCCGGTGGGGTGCGAATTTCGCACCCCTTTGGCAAGTGTGAAATTCCGCACACCCCCCCTTGGCGGGGTGTGAATTTCGCACCCCACCGGGAGGTGCGAAATTCCGCACCCCCTGGTGGGGTGCGAATTCCGCACCCCACCAGGGAGATGCGAAATTCCGCACCCCCTGGTTGGGTGTGAATTTCGCACCCGGGGCCAGGGGGTGCGAAATTTCACACCCGGGGCCAGGGGGTGCGAAATTTCACACCCCGGGCCAAGATGTGCAAATTTCCTGATGTTGGTTGTTTTATGGAGTGCGAAAATGTCTTCTGCAGACCCCGCTGCTCCCCTGCTCCCACCTAACCTTTCTCCTATAAATACCCTAAGCCTTGGCCTTCATTTAGGGGCTTCTCCCTTGGAATTTTGGGACCTTGAGAGCTCCAAACACTCATTAATGGCTTCCAACACCTCTACCATGGCCATGGTAGATGACAAGGATAATTAAAACATGGCATGCATGTTTTCCTTCAACACTCAAACATTAACAAGGATTGTTAGGCTACTCTTGAACTTCATGGGCATGAACACCAAACTTGGATAGTGTTGACCAAGTCAACGCTTTTCAACGAAGAAGAAGAAGGGAAATTGAGTCAAAATGTAGAACAAGCATATATTTTGCTATTCTATTGTAACACTTTGTACTTAGCTATTATCCGAACTTGTACAACTTTGTAATCTACAAAAGATATGATGAATGATGATTATAAAGTGGGTGTAGGTGTTAGTGCCGAACCACTATAAAAGCTGTGTCTCCCCACACTTACATTATTTACTACTTATTTGGATAATTGTTTACACATACATATTGGGTGTTGGCGTGCGACAATTTTGCCCGTCAACAGTCTACGTAGCAAACACACAATACAAACGTATGAGGTGGATGTCCTGGAAGTCATTTAATACCCCAATGCAAATTTAAGGGCGGGCACTCCTATGGTCACTTAATACCATATTTATTTAGGGCGGACAACATTCTAATTTGTTAATACCTAATGGTGAATCTCAAGCCACCTAATATCCCGTTCTAACATTAATATTTATAAATGATAATTCTTATGTAGGCTGAGAAATAGTAACAGCTACTTACTACCAGGTGTTGGGTCATGAACACGACTTCTTTTAAGAAGAACCCCCAGCGAACCCTCTTATTACTGTCCAGTTGTCCATACGGGTGAACTCCTAGTCACTTAATACTTCCCTTAGAAAGTGGCTCCTTAGGGCATGTATACATAATCCATCCCTAGGTAGCCCTCTCTAACCCCTAGATAATAAACAGAAATTACTTGGAGAACTACCCTGCACATGTTATCGTCTACTAGGACCATTTGATACCATATAAGAGAAAGGTGGACCTAATAACCATTTAATTCTCGAAAGGCAAACCCAATAACTTAGGTTCTGAACCAAGGAGTGAACCTAGTTCTAACCACTTAATACCCAACAAGAGATAGGTCAGCCACTTAATACCTTTTCCCAAAGCAGGCATACTCCGCACACACAACATGCGTGTGTGTGTGCGCGCACGCGCGTGTGTGCACTAGACATCTTACATTAGGCCTACCACTTGTAGATGTTGGATTTGTTGGGTGGTTCTAGGCAGGCTTCTACTATAAATTGGGCCTTACCTCGCATCATAACGTACTAATTAAAATGGACCATGGCATCTAGACCTCACATATTAACCGGATTTCCTTGTAGATGCTGGATATATTTGTCGGTTCCGAGCAGACTTCTACTACAAGTAAGGGTTTACCTCGGGTCTATGTGTCGTTAATGTTAATTAAGCCATTAACTCACATATATACATACAAATTCTTAGGGGACATTCAAATTCTATTCCTAATTTAATCGTATTTATTACGCACTAAATAGGTATTTATACACGCTGATTACATTATATAAATATATAAATATAAACGTAAATTAAGTGTACGAGATTAGCGTCCTCACCACGTTTTTGAAATGTTAATCCCTATTAAATTTTTAAAGGTGTACAAGTCATTTCCTATATTTACCTCAACCATAGCATAAATATGCATATTAACGTATGACCTTAAAATGAAAAAAAAAACAGTCACAACAACATATAAACTTGCAACCTAGGATTTGACTTGATTATTGCAACAATAAAAGATAAACCTAACGTCAAATATATATGTATGTATATATATATATATATTTATAATTCCTATTTTTAGTAGATTCCTTTTCTTATATTTGTTTATATGCACAACCTAAATAATTAGATATATTGTAAATAATAGGTTCAAAATTCTCTATTTTGAAAAATAGAGATCCAAACCAATTAAATTTACAAAATTATCCAAATCTTAACCTTTTACCGAAAATTGAAACACATGAATTTACATGAAAATATAATAAAATGGAAATCCGAAAAATAATGAAAATCATATAAGAAGAATTATGTTTTCCTTTTACTATTACAACAACCCAAAACCAAAAATATAACTATATTGGACATTTCTATGAACAAAAAAATAAATGGAGGGTTTGAGGGTTTTAATTATATTTTATTTTCGTATTATCCCAAATCCTCCGAGGCACAACAATCCAAATCTATAACTATCAAATTACAGAAAATAGTAACTTAGATGGATTCCACTCACAGAGCTATTAGGAAGGGTAGTAACAAGATCGAATAGAACATATATTGGATTTGGCCTTCAAGAACGAACGTATGCTCCAATCCTTTCAACTCTAAATATATATACAAGAATAACCATTAGAATCTTATATATATACATAGGAATATAAATTCCATATTAATCTTAAATTTATGCTAGAATAAGGTAGAGAAGTTAGAATAGATTTAGAGAAATAGAGGAAACCTAAATCCTTTAAGCTTTCTGGAATTAGAGACCGAAGAAATGCATAATGGAAACGCTGAGAGAAATGGTTGTAGGGTTTAGAATAAGGGTTTGAGGGTCTATTTATAGTTGTTATCGTGTGTACAAACTATTAGATTAGTTTGATTAAATCTAAATAGTCCATTTGATATATAATATAAATAAGTCCCCGCATTAAACAACTTTCACTGGGCTTCCCTATAGGAGGGCGGTTGACGCCCCTCTTAGAGTGGCGGTTGACCCCCTTTTTGGGGTCAAGCCTAGGAGGAATTTTCTCTATAACGTTATTAATTGATCACTCGTTAATCACTTTATTTATTTCCTTAATTTATTTATTCTTGTCCACTACTGTTTGTGAATATATACACAAAAGTTTGGAATAAAAGAAAATATTCTTTTCATGCTTATCCTATTTAAATATTTCGAGTATGTATATATTTTTATTTTAAATTCAAACATTGTACGTTTAACATATACGTACAACTTAATAAATTAATAATTTTTGCATATGAACTTCGTTTTCAGCAAATAAAATATGAAAACGGATTAGAATCTTGCCACGAACGAAACTACAACACTTTCATGGTCAAATTCCCAATTGTCCCAAATTCCAATTTTAGCCTTTGAATATATTGTTAATTATTAGTGTTTGTTTTAGATTAAATTAACTTACGTCTAAATTAAGTATATTTTATAGGGTGTTTTATTCCCCCTCCCCCTTTATTAGAGATTTCATCCCAAATCTTTTGAAGGGGCGAAGAATACAACTCGCTAAACAATCATGGTGTTCACCCATGTTACTTTGGAAACATCCATATCTCATAGTGATTATGAAATGTAGACATGCAAATAATGAGCTCAATCCTAGCATGTAAGTGTAATAAGTTATGTAATATGTATGCAAAGCATCCTAACATGCATTTAATTCTATATGAGTGCACGGTGAATCTGTGTTACATCCATATTCTACCATCCAATCAAGAAACACTATGCAACCAAAAATGATAAATTGGGGGAAAATAATTACCCGAGAAAAGCTTTGGATGACTAAGTCTAATCTTCTCCTCGGTTTCCTAGGTGTTCTTCGCAAGGTTATCTCCCTACTAAACTCAGACTAGTCGAATAGATTTATTGCAGAGTCATTTGATTATGTGCTCCACGATCATTGCTGCGGCACGGGGCACCCTAGAATCTAACTTGAGTCTTCCTTCTCCCCCAATATCGTTAAGATTGATTCTCTCGGCTGAATCATGAAGGAAGTTGTGAAGATGGGAAACATGGGTAACGTCAAAGACTCCTGACAAATGTTCAGGAAGATCCACTCAGTAAGCCATCTTCCCAATTCTGTCCAAAATCCTAAAAGGCCCAATAAATTTGGGAGCTAACTAACTAGTTTTCCCAAACCGAATTGTCTTCTTGAGAGGAGAAACCTTGACAAATACCAAATCTCCGACATTAGATTCCAACTCTCTCCTCCTTTTATCTGCATATGATTTTTGTCGGTCTTGGGCGGCCTTCATTCTATGGTGAATCAAAGTGATGATCTCCGTGGACACACGGATAAGTTCTGGTCCAAGTAAAACCTTGTCAGTAGTTTCCCACCAACTAGTTAGCGATTTGCATGGCTGCCCATACAAAGCTTTGCAAGGGGACATACTAATCGTCGCTTGGTAACTTTTATTCTACGAAACTCAATCAAAGCTAAGTGTTGCTCCTATGCTCCTACGAAGTTGAATATGCAAGCTCTGGGCAGATCCTCAATAACTTTATTAACTAGTTAGCAGTTTGCATGGCTGCCCAAACAAAGCTTCACAAGGGGCCATACTAATCGTCACTTGGTAACCGTTATTCTACAAAAACTCAATCAAAGGTAAGTGTTTCTACTGTGCTCCTACGAAGTCGAATATGCAAGCTCTAGCAGATACCCCAAAACTCTATTAACTCTCTCTTTGTCTGGCCATTTGTATGTGGATGATAGGTTGTGCTTAAACTTAGGGTTGTTCCCAATGCTTCTTGAAGACTCTTCCAAAATTCTCTAGTAAATGATGGATCTCTATCACTCACTATAGTAGATGAAATTCCATATAGAATAATAATATTCTTAACATACAACTAGGATAACAAGGCGGAAATCCTATTCTTCTTGATGGGAATAAAATGGGAACTCTTCGTTAATCGGTGCACTATCATCCAAATGAATTCATTCCCTTTCTTACTCCCAGGAATCCCATCAAAAAAACCCATAGAAATGTGCATCCATATCCAAGTGGGAACCTCCAAGGGTAACAAAAGTCCTCCAGGCTTCCCTTTTTCCACCTTTACCCTCTGACAAGTCAAAAATCTAGAAACAAAGTCCACCACATCTCTCTTCATTCCATCCCAATAGAAACTTCTTTTCATGTCCCTAAACATTTTATCACCTCTGGGGTGAATGGTCATCCTTGACCTATGGAATTCTTCCAGCATCTCCTTCCTAGGATCCAAAATCCTAGGGACACAAAGATCTTAAACTATAAAGAGATGCGCTAACTTACCCGACGTTATTTCGGAGATCGAAGAGCAGGGAGACCTAAAGTCTACTAGCTTTTCTTTGAATAAATTGTTTGAAGCAGAATCAATTCGGTCATCCCTTCTCAAGCTACCACTACTATCAAAAGAATACCTACTAGAATGAGGGAAAGATTGTCCCCAAGAAATATTTTACTTTAACGTCCATAAATTTTCATCATGGTCTTTCTCACCCTTAGTCCTTTCCAATAAGACTGACCTTATTTCCATTGCTCCAAGAAACCTGTAAGCTACCTCATGTGGTGGTTGCAAATTAAAACTAGAGAGAAAATATAACTGCCTCCACTTAGCAATCGCCCTAAGGACAGCAAGCTTCTGAATATAAGTGTTGGCCACGACGTTATCCTTTTTAGGGGTATACTGAATGGCGAAATCAAAAGATGAAAGATATTCCATTCATCTCTACTGTTGAAGGCTCAGATCATTCTAAGAAAACAAATACTTAAGAGACTTATGATCTATGAATAACTCGAACTTCTCTTCAAGAAGATAATGCCTCCACATCTTAAGAGAAAAAATGACTACTGCTAACTCCAAATCATGTATGGGTACCTTTTCTTATGATTCTTGAGTTTTCTACTTGGGTAGACAACTACTCTTCCCTCTTGCATGAGGAACGCTCCTAACCCGGTCCCACATGCATGAGTGAAAAAAGTGAACATCTTGGCTACGTCCGGGATAATTAGAATTGGTGCACTTATGAGAGATTCTTTCAACCTCTTAAAGGCAATTCCACACTTCTCAATTCATAAAACTTATGATCCTTCTTCATCAATTAGGTTAGAGGGGTTGCAATCTTTGTGAAGTCCATAATGAATTTCCGATAATAGCCTACTGACCCAAGTAAGCTCCTGACCTAAGCCGCATTGCAAGGTATCTTGCACTCTTGGACATATTTTACCTTTGTAGGGTCTACTGCTAATCCTTTCCCCGAAACAATATGTCCGAGAACCTGACTTCTTTCCTCCAAAAGTGGCATTTCTACAATTTGGCTCTAAGTTGGTTTTCACTTAGAATTCCTGCGACCCTTCTCAAGTGGGCTTCATGTTGCTTATGGTCCTTGAAATTGATAAGGATGTCATCCACAAATATTACCACGATCTTATTTAGTATACCCCAAAATAACCTACTCATTAGGTCTAGAAAGAATGTGGGGGCATTCATCAATCCAAAAGGCATAACCTTACACTCAAATAGTCTATCTGTCGTCCTAAATGATGTCTCGGGCTTTCTCTCATTTGTAATCCATAGTTGGTGAAACATAGTAGCCAAGTCTACCTAGGAAAATATTTGGGCTTCTCCCAAATAGTCAAACAAGTCATCAATTCTTGGTAAGGGATACCTATTCTTTTTAGTCAGCATGTTAAATTCCCTGCAATCCGCACATATCTTAAAGTTCCATCTGACTTTGTGGCAAACACTACAAGAGCACCCCACTCTGAGGTACTCCTGCGAATGAATCCCTTTTGCAACAATTATGAGATTTATTTGTCTATCTCTCTCCTTTCCTTAGGAGACAGATGCCTTAAAGGCAATGCTACAGGCATTACATCCTTTTCGAGGTTTATTCTAAATGATATCTCTTGGTGGGGTGGGAGTCCTGCGACTTCCTCAAAAACATCAGAAAAATCACATACAACAGGTCTACGTAGTAAAATCCCTGCTAAAGCTTCGCAATTTCCCAACTACAACCCATTGCTCTCTTCAACCATTATGCTATTTCAATTTAGCGCCGGTGAACAGTATATTCGCTATCAGCCCTATTGCATCCGCTAAATCAAGGCTTTTTAGCATCCGCTTTAGCAATAATAATATGTTGAGCTTCATATGACTAGTTCTCTTTTTTAAAATTCAGTAAAGTTAGCGTAAAGGGATAAATATAAGGAATAAGTGCCTAATATGTAGTAACAATCAATTACACTAATCAAATTTAGCATATATAACTATGATATTCCGTGATTTTGTTATATAAAATTAATTACTATTTGTTACTTATACACATATAATGTGACAAAGATGATTAAATAATTTTAAAATATTTGGTTTTACATCTAACGAACCTTTTTGCGCCTTGGCTATTTCCCTGCAACACCTCTTTTCAGCTCCGCCGCTATAAAACCGCTAAGTGCTTTAACTGCACAGCAACCGGTACTGAGGATGGTCCTTCAGAATTAGAAGATAAGAAAATAAGGTTGAATTCTTACTCCTTGTCCAACAAGGAATCTCTATGTTATGCCCTCCGCAGCTTCTCAAACAAACCACTCTCCCATCGCAGTTAAGGACGACCACATGAAATGATAACCAATCCATACCCAAAATAAGACCATAACCCTCAAATTCAAGAACCTACACATCAAAAAAGAAGTCGACATCACCAACTGTTACCACCAAAATTAGCACCGAAACAGGATGACGGTGAAAGGGTAGCGGACCACCACAAGCATAAAAGAATCCTCTAAAAGCGAAATCCAAGTGCAAGGTAGAGCCGAAAGCCTAAGGGAACAATCCGAGAGCTATGCAACAAACACCATCACAAAAGAACAGAGCTTACAAGATACACAGAGAAAGGAAACAGGCAGAGTGGTTCCAGCATGACGGGTAAACGACGAAGGATCACCCACAACCGGAAGTCAATAAAGAGAGAGATCAGGAATCTTACAAACCGGGACCTGGAAGGACGAAAGGGCTATTGGTATTAACTTGCCTAATACCGATACATCAAGAGATGAAAGCATCAAAGCCATAGAGTTTAAAGCATAAGAGTATTATCCGAGAACTAGCCACCGGAACCCCTATTAGAAGATCGTCGAAAGACCCCTCTGGTAAACAACTAATAAAGCACGGGAAGCAACCCTCTGTAAGGCCAAGATATACTTTAGGAATCTACCGGAAGGCAAGTCGAGACCTCAAAGAGAGACAAGCTATCCACACAAACCCGCTTAATGTTGATACCGATAAGGGTGGCGGACCCGGCAACCATTTACTTGAATCATGAAGGCAGGCTCCACAAAATTTCAACAACAAGGCCGATAACCTATACCGGGAAGCCAGCATCTGGAAGAAGAAACCTTCCAAAGGCTATTCACACCGCCAGGCTTAGCAATAATACAAAGAAGACATACATGACATCAGCCAAAAGCTCAAAAGACTAAGACCATCCTCCCAAGAGCTAGTGTCAGCACCTCAAAAAACCATAAGCAAGGACTTCAAAACCAAAAGGAAAGGCGACCAAGAGGCAAAACTTCTGCGACCAAAGGGAAAAGCGGCCGACGGGGGCTTCTATTGGCTCAATAGCAAAAGGGAGCCCAATTTGTCTGTAAATAAAAACTTAGGGGCCTTATTTTGGGGACCGATTTCACATTTCTCATTCTTGTACTCTTTTCTCTAGAGTAAACCCTAATTTCTAAATCAGTTTGGGGATTTCTATTATAATCACTCATGTACTCCAAATCAAATATCAATAAAGTGTGGATTGATGCTTAGCATATTTACTTATGAGTTTCTTATGTGATTCCTTAGCTATATCCTACACAATCAATCATAACCTTCCCACACGGTCATGGGTTCCTACTCGAATTTAGACCCTTCCGCAGGGTTCTTGCAGAACCCCTTCTTATAAATCGTCTATCCTCTTTATTGAGGTTTGTGCTTAGGGAGCCCTTGTCCCAAGATAATTGTTGGTTCTTTAGTTGCTTAAGCGTGATGCTCACCCCATTAAGGGAAGAGTAACTAATATTTTGGGCTCGAAAACCTTGATATTTAGGAAACAATGAACTAACCCAGACTCATGAAAGCTAAATAACCCCATTTCCCCCTTAGGTCCACTTCCATATACCTATCTCTAGTGTGGACGAAAAATATCGTTAACATTTTGGCGCTAGGAGGGGCTTGAATCTCCGACCTTGTGGTTAACCTTATCCCACATCTGACTGTGTTATTCCGCCTCAGTTTGGATTAGGTTTTGAAGAAGTGAAAATCATGAATAGAAGGCCTCTACGTGTTAGTAGTGAGTTTCCCATGGTTATATCAAGCATTAATTGATCATGGAAGTTCAAAAAGGTTAGGTTGGAAACTTTACGCATTCAAGATAAAGAAGAAGATGTAGAGCCTTATGATCCTGATCGTTGGATCATTAACCCTTTCCATTTGGGACCGACCCCGATCTTTGCCCTAAGCAATTCTACAACAGAAGAACATAATCCTTTTCTTCGTATCAAGGAAGCCATCTGAACACAAGCTAAAGGAACAATAATCGGGCAAAGGATTGAAAAGGTTCCTCTTATCCTATTGCAAAAGAGTCTAAAAGGGATATGCCTTTGTATCAAGGCACAACTAAAATAAAGTTTAAGGACAAAGAGGAAATCGTGGAAACAAGTGGTAAAAAGGCTAAGTTCCAACATCGAAAGAAAGCCTTTGAATCAAGATTACCAAAAGGTTGTGAGCTTACTGCCTCAATTGAGGACACCTACTTCCTAACTAAGCATGAGTTAAACTTTTGGCCTTCATCAAAGAAGAAACCCAAGAATGGAACCAAGATAGGAGGACCTTATTGCTACTACCATATGATGAATGGGCATGAGACCAATCATTGCAGAGTTTTAGAAGGAATGATTATTAACTTCTTAGGCCAAGGAAAGCTAGACAAATATGTAAAAAGAACATAGCTAACTACAACAATAAATTCTTTGAAGAAAAGAATTGTCTACCTAGTTACAGGGATGGAAACCCCCTCAGACCTTGAAATGCCCAAATGTGGGTCAAATAACAAATGGATAAAAACCCTTGTCACCGCCGAGTTGGCCAGGGCAAGGCACTCCCCGGAGGGGAGTAGTGTGTAAGCCTTTCTCCGTGCCCAAATTAGAAAGGGCCAGGTTAAACCATCAAAAGCGTAAGCCTCCGACCCACACTAAAAATGGTCGTGACTGAGCATCTAATTAGCACGCTCTGCCTCTGCTCGCAGAAGAGTACGCCCTGCCTCTGCTATGAACTAAGCATGTCCTACCTCTGCTCGCAGAAGAGCATGTCCTACCTCTGCTTATGTTCCTAGTTTCCCGCAGAAGGGAATGCAAACCCTATCATCACCTACAATGGTCAGGCTAGGGTACCCCTTAGAGGGGGGTGTAGTGTATGCCTGTATCACCGCCTACGATGGCCAGGGTAGAGCACCAAAAGGGTAAGCCTTAATTCTGCGTCTATGATGGCCCGGTTTATGCATCTAAGACCTTATCATCGCCTATGATGGTCAGGCTAAAGCGTCTCCTGGAGCGAGGTCGGGTAAGTCCTTGGGTCCTTCTTGTGGATAAGCTAGACAAGCACACCGGACGCACAAGCCCGAAGAGTGGCCAACAAAGAACGTATATCCTCTGCTTTGATAACCAAAAGCCCATATATTGGATCAGGAAGCACGTACATCCTCTACTTCTAAAATCAAACCCAAAGGGAGAAGCAAATCAATTTACCAGAAATTGGTTTCTAGTCTTCTATAAATACCCAAATCTGGGTTAGTTCGGGACTTCTATTAATACCCGAATCTGGGTTAATTCAGGACTTCTATTAAATACTCGAGTCTAAGTTAATTATTCAAGATTCCTATTAAAATACCAAAAGCGAGTTCCTGGTTCTCTATTAAGTTACCTGAGTCTGGGTTGGATCTAAAACTTTTATTATTACCAGAGAGGAATTCCCAGATTTCATCTTAAAATGTTGATTTAGGGTATTGACCAAAGCTTCCGGTCATTACATGGAAGGGCGCTCTTGCCATCTTCTATTAGCGCTCTCATTTGGATCACAAAGACTTAGAACTTCGCTCCCGAAGAGGGATCAGCAAAACAAAACTTAAAGGGAAATTCAAAGTGTATTATTAAAGGGCTTTCGAACAAAGATAACTGTCTTCCATCTCGTTCAGGGAGATTGCTTAAACCTCTTATGTACAAATCATTATTATTTATGTTCAATATAGGCAATGAGTGACATGACAAGTAACACACACGATTGACAAATTCATTTACAAGAATTGCATCATTGACTATTTAAATGAGGATATGTACACATTACAATTAAAAATACAATTAAATATCCTAATTTCTGTCATCCTCGGGTGAAGGGAGATTGATGGCATGACGAATTGCAATGCTTAGGAGCTCGTTAAGTTTACGCACCTTTCTGCTAAATTCACCCAGGTTGTCAGAGGGTTTAGTATGAGATTTCAAAGCCCTATCATAAGCTCTACACATGGACCTAAGAGACTTGTTATCTTTCTCCAACTCAAAAACGTTTACAGGCATATCGCGTTTTCCCTTTGTAAATGCCTAATTTGGTTAATGTATCGGCTAACACGGTCGAATGAATCCTTAATCAGTTTGGTTTCGTAGATACTCTTCATCTCAGCTACCACCTTCTTGTACCAGTCTGAACTGACTGATTCTTTTAACCCTCGAGGAGGGGTTCTTCAAATATAAATGCTTTTGAGAAGCGGATGCCTTAGGCGCAATCGCAACACTTAAAGGCTGAGACATCATTATGATAGGAATGTTCTTGAAGGAGCACTCCCATGTCTTACATTTTGCATTAGCATTGTCTAACTCGGTTTCGAAGTTAACGACGCGTTGGCGTAAACCTCTTAACTCATCTTCGAACACAATAGAGGGTTTACTCTTTATATATGTCTTCAATCCAAGCATAATTCTATCTTTCTTTTCGGATTGACCTTTCAGAACATCTATTCTCTCGTTCAAATGCTTGATAGATAAATTTTGAAGCAAGAACGTTCTCTCTCGAGTTATCAAAGATCCCTCATTAGCCTTGCCCTTTTTCTCAACAACTAATGGCAACTCATCTTGACGTGGAAGAATCTCATGACAACTCGCCTGCTCACAAAAAACCAAAAGTGGCTATGCATGTCTTTTTACCCAGAAAGATGGTATAGATCTTTTAGATAACACCTTGTACATGAGCTTTATTTAAAACCAATTTTTAATCGCTTCAATACACATGTAAGCCAATAGGGGTTACAAAGGTTCAAACTCATGTATTTATACACTGATTGTGTACATATCAACTCGACATGTTCAATCCTAAGCCTTTTTAAGGTCACCTCACAGTCTTCACCCAAGAAGTTAAGGAAGAGATGAGGGATTTTTGTGTAAATACTCTTAAGCTCTCTTCCGAAAATGTGAGGTGTTGTTGAAAATTACTTTCTTAGCTCATAGATCAAATGTAAAGCATCTTCATGATTAATGAAATTCTGCCATAATATAAATAAGAGAATCTACAACCGTAAGTAACAAGTAAAGTTACAAGCACATTTCATACATTCATAATATCAAGTTTACAAATACTCTTCCTGCTCATACAAAAACCACATCTTGAACAATTCGGTAATAAACCTATCCTTGTTATGCTCAAGTTTTTCTGGGGGAAGATTCCTAGTAATTGTAAGAACCCTTCAAGTTTCCAATAGGCCCCGGGATGTGGGTCAACTCCAAACTCATCTAGATAAAGCCTATGAAGGCGACATATCAAACCGCTGTAAAGTTCCCCTAGGAAGGAAAAATCCACCATTGTGCTTCGTTTAAAGACTTCATACAAAAAATTAACTAAGATATCTCTATCCTCAATCAACATCCAAAATAGGGTCATTAGTTCCTTATTTTCCTCCCGAAGGACTTCCCTATGCTTCTGGGATTTCCTTAATCTGGGTTCAGCCTCGTGCTCCTTATAATACATAAGCTTAGACACTCTTCTCTAAATCATGATATCACTGGGATAAAACATTACATTTGTGACACCTCAAGTCTGTTAATGTCACACACAAAGGGAATGCATTAAGTTTCGTGAAGCGTTTAGGTAAACAGACACAGAATATTACAAGACAGATTTAAAAAAAATTGCAGTGGAAATAAACAACTTTATTAATCATCAAAATACCATGGTCCAAAGCATCATTTGTCTGAAATATAAAAACCCATTACAACATAGAAACCATTGTCTTGTGCTTCAGAAATACCAGAGTACATAAAAGAAAGAAAATTCCCCAAGAACAAAATATGGCCATAGCAACAAGGATAGGAGCTTGATCCATACATATCAGCAGCTCCAGCAAAATAAGCAGAATCACGATCAAGCCTTTGTGTTTCCTCCCTGAGAACCTGGAGGGGGAAACGGAAGAAAGAAGGGGAAACAAAAAGGGTCAGACATAAAGTCTGGCGAGTCTAGTTACTTTTAGCCAGTAAATAAATAAAAGTAACACGATAAGCATAAAAAGTGGACAAGAGAGATCACTACAAAAATGGCAGGTATGACAAGGTAAACAGGACAACTGGATAGAATAGATAGCGCTTCTTAATACTTTCCTTGCTCTGCACCAATACTAGTATAACAGATATGTAATTGGATTACCTACTCCCCAATCGCTTAAGAAAAACAGGATGATCCCAACAGAAACATAATGGTATTTTTAGGTGTACTCTGGTAACGGGTTTTAACCCAAACAGAACTGGTACCTAAACAGAAATAACGGGTGTTAGCCTAGACAGAAACACCGGTACCCCACAGAAACTGACAGGACTGGATGTACCCTATTTACTACCCACAATCGATCGGCTCCCTATTCCGTAGATACCCTGTGCTGGCCCCACAGTAGGGTGTATCACTCCTTAAAGTGGCAACCCTTTATTTTTCGGGTGTGCACAACCATATCTACTGATGTCACAGCGTCTTATCTTCCCCAGCAGGCGGAGTCATGCATGCACATGACCCCGTTGGAATGCACCGTCAACATCGCCTCCACGTTTGGATCTCCTACAATCAGCTCGATAAGCGTGCCCCACTCCGACCTAGTTCGGAGTACCCGTTTGATACCTATTTAATGGTTACCTACTGAAATGGGTCCTACACAAGATGATGCAAGCTCTCCCCTTTGTCTTGCATCCCCACAACTAGGTTTTCAACTAGTTATGTTTACCTAACAGGTGTCTTTAATTACATAACCTTATCAGGTTAACTTTGTGGGCCTATATATACTAAAATTACCCACCTACCCAAGATTTACTTAACCCTCCCACTGATTCAAGCTTGTTTATTTAACGTTTAAGTTTGTGGGCCTATATATACAAATATTACCCACCTACCCAAGATTTACTTAACTCTCCCACTGATTCAAGCATGTTTATTTAACGGTTAAGTTTGTGGGCCTATATATACTAATATTACCCACCCACCAAAGATTTACTTAACCCTCCCACTGATTCAAGCATGTTTATTTAACGGTTAAGTTTGTGGGCTTATATATACTAATATTACCCACCTAATCAAGATTTGCTCAACCCTCCCCTTTTATTCAGCCAAGTTTACTTAACCCTCAACTTAAATTTTAGTTCATACAATCCCTATGGATTAGTTTAGGTTAAGTAGTCCAATTCATTACCATGTCCATTTATGGTTATAATGGGCTAGACCTCCCACATTAGGACTACAACATGTGGATGCTGGATATGTCGGTCGGGTTCGGGCAGTCTTATTCCACAGTTGGGCCTAACCTCGTGTCTTAGCCCGATTCATATTTACTTACTTAGACCTCCCACATTAAGTTCAACATTAGTGACTGCTGGATATGCCGGTCGGGTCCGGGCAGACTTCCACCACTAGTGTAACCTAACCTCGTGTCATAAGCACAATTACAATTCCTAACTGTAATTACTAAACATTCCATTTTTAATAAATTAATTTATTAATTAATCCTTTCCTTTTATAGGTGTCAATACCTATTTTACTGATAATTTGAATTACATATCAATTCATTTAAAGATTACATGCCAATTATAAATCCCTTTCCCCCCGTTTCTTTCACTAGCATTTCCGCACGTATATTGGCGGCATATAGGCTAATAAGTATTCTAGCCATAACAATGAAAAGAGGAATATGATAGAGGTGATAATTTCAACATATATTGGCATAAACATACTAGCATGATAACAAAGTGAATGGACATGTAATTAACATCATATCAAGGTGAACATACATATTGTCATGATCATGTAATCATCTTCATAACGGGATCTAACATAAATATTGCTTTAGATCTATGGGTTTATAAATAGATCTACCCAAATCCACATCATAGAGGTTACAATTAAGATAAAGGTGTGGATCCAGTCCTAATCAATTCAAGGTGGCATATGTTCATGGTTCACATAAATGATTTGATCTATCCAAATGAAACAAAAATAACATACTAGAACAGTCACAATTGAATTGGATCTCAAGAGATAGATCTATCATAGAATAAGATATGACCATAAAATGGATCTATTATAAAAGATGATCATAAAGTGGATCTAGCATGAAACATGATAATAGCATGTTTAGATCTAAATATGTCTAACTTACAACATATCTAAGTTGATCGCAACATGAAAGGTGATTTACATACAAAATTAGATCTAACCAATGTTACAACTGTCTAGATTAATAGATTTACATTTACCAACACGTAGTTCCAAATCATGATCCATAAAGGCAACATCATAGTATAACAACAATTGCATCAGATCTAGAGAATTAGATCTATCATGATCTACATTGCATAAGATTTAATACTGGCATAAATTCATACTTTACAACATATCCAATTCATTGTCTATCAATGCATATTTTTATTTATCTAAACCTAAAAGTAATCTAGAAACTCACAGCGTTAGGTTTAGAGAATAGATCTGAATTCTGAATTTGATTAGCTAAACCATTGTTGTAGAGTTTGATCTTCTAATTTGACTTGATGGAGAAGAAAGGCTTATTTTAATTTAGATTAGAGCAGCATGGAGGCGCCATGGATGATAAAAATGAGATTAGGGTTAGGTTTAGGTGTTTATTTATGTATTAGGTGAGTTAGGACGTTTAGATTAGATTAGGAACCATCTAAACCATACAGACCAGAAAACACATCATCCAGCCAATCCCTGAAAGACACGTCATCGTGGAACTCTCCAGAATTCCATAGATCTGGTTCGACCTGGGCGCACTTCCCAGGCGTGCCAGTGAATTTTTGTTTCTTCACAAGTGCACCAGCTGTTTTGACTCATTTTCTGATTGTTCTGCCTAACTTCTATAGTCCATAACTCCTTCATACGGTATCCGTTTTACGCAAACTCGAACTCTATCTCAAGCAGAATTCCAAGACGAACGGAATGGCGTAACCCATTTCACTTAATTCTTCTTTAAAAATTAATTATTCTTTAATTATCTCTTATGTCATGTTATAAAATTACGGGGTGTTACATTCGCCCCTACTTAAAGGATTTCATCCCCGAAATCTCGAAGCTGAAAGGAATGTATGTCCTACCATCCATCATCCATCTACTCATCCATCAATCACGGGCGTCCATTATCCTTAAAAGATTTCTAATACTTTCATGAACATATGAAAAGGGTGTATATGTCCTTATCCTAATGCAAAATCAGGCGGTCTACTTATTCAGTTGACCTCCTTAATGCCAAACATGATAGTGTCATGCATCCATTATGTATGCAAATAATCTTATTATAACATGTAAGTTCTATATGTGTGCACGCCCATTCGTCCAAGTACAACATCCATATGCTAACTCATCCATTTTCATCCATAAAATAAAATAAAATGCACACGCATCCATATGCAGTGTGAGAGAGCGATTGAGCCGATCTAGCGCCTAATGTGTGTGTATATGCATCCATAGGCAACCATTAGCAAACACTTGCATCCACTTGCATCCATCAAACGTAACATGTCTCAAACACATGTTTACAATCATGGGATTTCCTACCTGAAGATTCGATCGATAGGATACACTCAAATGATGGAAGCAAATGCGAATAAAAGCTTCTGGAAGAGAAGTTAAGAACATTCCCTTGAAAAGGAAAGGGTACGAAGCGTAAAAATCTTGTCTTCGGTCTCCCAAGTTGCATCTTCTTGGTTGTCTCCCCACTGGACCTTCACCAACTTGACTTCTCGTTTGCGTAGCTTCTTAACCTCCGATCCAAGTATGCAAGTTGGAACTCATCCAATCATTACTTCCTTCTTTATTTTCACCTCCTTTCGCAAGTTTGGCCCCAATACCTCGAACTCTATACATTTTATCGCCAGGATGAATAGTCATCTTGGAATGATGGGCTTCCTCAAGGACTGTCTTTAATAGGTTTCCCATCCTGATATGATTTACCTATCAAACTTCTTCTCAAGTATCCCCGCCACTTGCTTATCAAGTTCCCTCTTTTCTTTTAGGAGCCATATGGCGCACAGGTAATGCAACTGGCTTTGCATTGTCCACCCGGTATATACGAAAATCAATCTCGCGCCTCAGGGGTAAACCCCGAACCTCATCTAAGACATCAGGATACTCACGGACTATTGGTGCCGATCGCATATCATCGATAGATGCCTCAAGAGACTCTAAGAGACTAAGCATGATAGACCCTTGTGGGTCACAAGAAATTTCATGGGTGCTTAACGACCCTCCTCTCACCACCCAGAATGGCACCATATGTGGTAAGCCAACCCATCCCTAGAATCAGACCATAGCCCATTAAACCAAGTACGTAGGTGATGCATTAAACCCAACGCCCAAGATAGACACTCTTAAATCCCGACAAATCATAGATAAATGAGTTGAACCACCAATAGGATTTGAGACTACAACGGGATCCATAACTAAACTAGTATTTAGGTGCAGAGTTTCAACTAAAGAAGCAGATATAAACGAATGTGAAGCACCAGAATCAACAAGGTTCTAACAAGATAATCAAAAAGGAGAATCAAACTTTCAACAGAAACTTTTCTACCTCTACCAGGTATGCCAGCTGTGAGAGCACGCATCTGTCTTCCGGAAGATCATGTACTTTGTCCTTGCCCTTGTCTTTTTGGACAATCCCTGATAAGATGTCCTATCTCTCCACAATGATAACAACGAGTCTCCTTCTTCTTCTTCCTACAGTCTTTGGTTGTATATGACCCACTATTCCTCAGTAACGACACTTACTCTTTTCTCGGGGTCTATAGTTCTTTCCACCCTTCTTAGGTTCCACTTCCTTATTCTGTGATCCTTCAACCTTGACCTCCTTCTTTTCTCCTTTATCTTCTTTGTGCATCATGTCTATGTCCATGAGTTTTTCATCCTTGGGCTGTGCTCCTTAGCCCAAACCCCCCTCATTCTCATTATCATTCTCATACTTGTGAAACATGTTAACAAGTCTCTCTAAAATTGCGTCCATCGCGCAGAAAACCCTACAAAGCTAGAACGAAAATTAGCCGCAGGTGAAACTACTGCGGCTATAGATGGAAGTTCGGCACTTCTTTGCCCTTCGACAGGTGCAGTAGTCTCATCATGACTATGGAACCATGCCGCGATGAGGTTACCTCCCAGAATGCCAGGAGCCTCGGAGACTCAGAAAAGAAGGAAACAAGGATTCAAACAGAAAAATCAAGAGATAATGCATATGGCTTTGGGGAATATGTTTTTCAAAATAAACTTTTCTTTTGAAAATACTTCTTTTAAAACTGTTTTGAAAGCAGCTTTCAAAATCTTTTATCTGATCCGGTAACCTTCAGCTCTGATACCAAGTGTGACACCTCACGTCCGTTAATGTCACTCACAAAGAGAATGCATTAAGTTTCGTGTAGCGTTTAAGTAAACAGACACAGAATATTATAAGACAGATATACAAAATTTGCAGTGGAAATAAACTACTTTATTAATCATCAAAATACCATGGTCCAAAGCATCATTTGTCTGAAATATAAAAACCCATTACAACATAAAAACCACTATCTTATACTTCAAAAATATCAGAGTACATAAAAGAAAGAAAATTCCCTAAGAACAAAATATGGCCATAGCAACAAGGATAGGAGCTTGATCCATACATATTCGAAACTCCAGCAAAATAAGTAGAATCACAATCAAGCCTATGTGTTTCCTCCCTGAGAACCTGGGGGGAGGGGGGGGGAACGGAAGAATGATGGGGAAATAAAAAGGGTCAGACATAAAGTCTGGCGAGTCTAGTTACTTTTAGCCAGTAAATTAATAAAAGTAACATGATAGTCATACAAAGTAGATAAGAGAGATCACTACATAAATGGCAGGTATGACAAGGTAAACAGGACAACCGGATAGAATAGATAGCGCTTCTTAATACTTTCCTTGCTCTGCACCAATACTAGTATAAAAGATACGTAATTGGATTACCTACTTCCCAATTGCTTAAGAAAAATAGGATGATCTCAACAGAAACATAATGGTAGTTTTAGGTGTACTCTAGTAATGGGTTTTAACCCAAACAGAACTGGTACCTAAACAGAAATAACGGGTGTTAGCCCAGACAGAAACACAGGTACCCCACAGAAATAGATAGGACTAGAAGTACCCTATTTACTACCCCCAATCGACCGGCTCCATATTCTGTAGATACCATGTGCTGGCCCCATAGTAGGGTGTATCACTCCCTAAAGTGGCAACCCATTATTTTCCGAATGTGCACAACCATATCTACTGATGTCACAACGTCTTATCTTCCCTAGCAGGCGGGGTCATGCACGCACATGACCCCGTTGCGCCATCAACACCGCCTCCACGTATGGATGTCTTACAATCAGCTTAATAAGCGTGCCCCACTCCGACCTAGTTCGGAGTACCCGTTTGATACCTATTTAAGGGTTACTGGCTGAAATGGGTTCCACACTAGATGTTGTAAGCTCTTCCCTTTGTCTTGCATCCTAACTACTTGGTTTTCAACTGGTTATGTTTACCCAACAAGTGTCTTTAATTACATAACCTTATCAGGTTAAGTTTGTGGGCCTATATATATACTAATATTACCTACCTACCCAAGATTTACTTAACCCTCCCACTGATTCAAGCATGTTTATTTAACGGTTAAGTTTATGGGCCTATATATATTAATATTTCCCACCTACCCAAGATTTACTTAACTCTCTCACTAATTCAAGCATGTTTATTTAACGGTTAAGTTTGTGGGCCTATATATGCTAATATTACCCACCTACCAAAGATGTGCTTAACCCTTCCACTGATTCAAGCATGTTTATTTAACTGTTAAGTTTGTGGGCCTATATATACAAATATTACCCACCTACCCAAGATTTACTTAACCTTTTCCTTTTATTCAACCAAGTTTACTTAACCCCCAACTTAAATTTAAGTTCATACAATCCTATGGATTAATTTAGGTTAAGTAGTCCAATTCTTTACCATAACCATTTATTGTTATAATGGGCTAGACCTCCCACATTAGGCCTACAACATGTGGATGTTGGACATGTAGGTCGGGTCCAGGTAGTCTTATTCCACAGTTGGGCCTAACCTCGTGTCTTAGCCCGATTCGTATTTACGTACTTAGACCTCCCACATTAGGTTCAACATTAGTGGTTGCTGGATATGCCGGTCGGGCCCGGGCAGACTTCCACCACTAATGTAACCTAACCTCGTGTCATAAGCACAATTACAATTCCTAATTGTAATTACTAAACATTCCATTTTTGATAAATTAATTTATTAATTAATCCTTTCCTTTTATAGGTGTCAATACCTATTTTACTGATAATTTGAATCACATATCAATTCATTTAAAGATTACATGCCAATTATAAATCCCTTTTCCCTTGTTTCTTTCACTAACATATTCGCACGTATTTTGGCGACATCTAGGCTGATAAGTAGTCTAGCGATAACAATGAAAAGAGGAATATGATAGAGGTGATATTTTCAACGTATATTGGCATAAACATGCTAGCATGATAACAAAGTGAATGGACATGTAATTAACATCATATCAAGGTGAACATACATATTGTCATGGACATGTAATCATCATCATAACAGGATCTAACATAAATATTGCTTTAGAACTACAGGTTTTTAAATAGATCTACCCAAATCCATATCATAGAGGTTACAATTAAGATAAAGGTGTGGAGGATCAAGGTGGCATATGTTCATGGTTCACATAAATGATTTGATCTATCCAAATGAAACAAAAATAACATACTAAAACAGTCACAATTGAATTGGATCTTAAGAGATAGATCTATCATAGCATCAGATATGATCATAAAATGGATCTATTATAAAACATGATCATAAAGTGGATTTAGCATGAAACATGAAAATAGCAAGTTTAGACCTAAATATGTCCAACTTACAACATATCTAAGTTGATCGCAACATGAAAGCCGATTTACATACAAAATTAGATCAAACGAATGTTGTAACTATCAAGATTAATAGATTTACATTTACCACAACGTAGTTACAAATCAAAATCCATAAAGGCAACATCATAGTACAGCCACAATTGCATCAGATCTAGAGAATTAGACCTATCACAATCTACATCGTATAAGATTTAATACTGGCATAGATTCATACTTTATAACATATACAATTCATTGTCTATCAAAGCATACTTTTATTTATCTAAGCCTAAAAATATTCTAGAAACTCACAGCGTTAGGTTTAGAGAATAGATCTGAATTATGAATTCTGAATTCCGAATTTGATTAGGTAAACCGTTGTTGTAGAGTTTGATCTTCTAATTTGACTTGATGTAGAAGAAAGGCTTATTTTAATTTAGATTAGAGCAGCATGGAGGCGCCATGGATGATAACAATGAGATTATGGTTAGGTTTAGGTGTTTATTTATAGATGTATTAGGTCAATTAGGACCTTTAGATTAGATTAGGAACCATCTGAACCATATAGACTAGAAAAACATGTCATCCAGCCAATCCCTAAAAGACACGTCATCATGGAACTCCAGAATTCTGCAGATCTGGCTTGGCCTGGGCGCACTTCCCAGGTGTGCCAGTGCATTTTTGTTTCTGGCACACTTCACAAGTGTGCCAGTTGTTCTGACCCATTTTCTGGTTGTTCTGCCTAACTTCTATCGTCCATAACTCCTTCATACGGTATCCGTTTTACGCAAACTCGGACTCTATCTCAAGCAGAATTCCGAGACGGACGCAATGGCGTAACTCGTTTCACTTAATTCTTCTTTAAAAATTAATTATTATTTAATTATCTCTTATGTCATGTTTTAAAATTACAGGATGTTACAATATTCTTTTAACAACTTTCCTTGTTCTATGCAGGATCAACTTATTTCCCTATGTTTTTTATCTAACTCTTCTCTAAGGAGGAAAACAATATTTCCCTATGTTTTTATCTATTTCTTCTCTAAGGAAGGAAATAATATTTCTTTGGGTCTGTTCAATATAATGATAGAAAACTAGTTACCCTCAAGTACTTGAGAAAGGGAAGAGCGTTTAGAAAACAAAAGCTGTACCAGAGAAGGGGAAACCCTAGGGTCGGTAAGTTGTTCTCTTCATGAGGGTCTAGAAGTACCACCATTCTTGACTGGAGGAGCTTCGGAGTCTTAAGCAACATGGGTACCTCCAACACCAGGACTATATCCCGTAGAACCACGTAAGGCATCAGGAGCTGCAAAAGGATCACTGCCATCCCTATCACGCTTGTCTCGGCTAGCACTACCATTGGGACCATTACTACCATCATCTCCGTCTTCATCAGCAAAAGTCGAATGCTCCTCTTCCTCACCAGAATCATCAAAAAGGTCGACAATATATAAGAGATCTTCAGCTTTGAGTTTTCCTTTCTGTGACATCTCGACTCCTTGCTTGCTCAACACAATCCTTTCCATAACTTCATCCCTGATAAAAGGCGGGACGGTAGTAGTTAGAATCTTGGGAAGAATCCGAAGGTTATCAGAAAAAACATGAAATAAGGCATCCTCGTAGTAATCTGCCTTGATCTGCGAATGATGAACTTGCAAAAAGTCAGAAATTATGCCTTTATTCTCATAAATTATCTGCCCAGCATGAGAAAGCTTCTCATCCTTCCTCTTAAGTTCGTCGGCATGACTAACCATATTTTCTGCTATTTGGTGCTCTAAGGTCGAAACTTTTTCAGGTAATGAATTCTTCGTATGCCTTTCTTTTTCGAGAGCTGCTTCGGTGTGTTCAAGGGAAGCTTTCAACCACTCGCATTCATCAATTAAAGCCTCGTTAGCCTCCCAGAGTCGAGTAACCTCAAAAGAAGAGGAAGAAGGAGCTGCTTTAGACAAAAGCCATCTTTTAGTAACCTAAGAAAGAAATAGGATCCAATTATTTATCTTAACAAGTTAAAGATAAAAGAAGGATTAAGAAAGAAAAATCTATATCGAGAGCTGCCAATTGATTATATTTGATAAAAATCTTCCTCGTTTGAAGAAGTGAAAGATAATGAAATGTTCATAGCTTCCGGATAAGAGCAAGCTTTATGAGGTCGTTAAATCTCATTGGTGGTGCGCGAAACTTCAAAGGCTTGACATGTTGGGAAGTGGAAGTTTAGGCCATCTAACATATTTGGAAAGGATGACGGCAGAACATGACTTTGCATTCTCTATCAAGGGTACCCTCAGGAGAGATAGTAATAGACACCACGGTAGAATCAACAGCAGTGGATGTAGAGACAAAAACTTACTGATCAACAACCTCAATAATGGCTTCCTGAGAAAGAGGAACAGAAGTGTCAAGTATTAATCTTTTAGTGGGTAGCTCAACGATGGATTCGGCCAGCCTCTTGATAGCGACACGGTGGATTGATCTACGACATCGGTATGAGTAACAAGTGAAGAAGCCAAGGCCCCCAATCAAATGTAAAATACAAAGGTAAAATTAGGAATGAATATCTTGTAAATTGAAACTGCTTTAAAAAGGAAGTAACAATCCCAATAAGGATATCTGGAAATAAAGGAGAAGAAGTAGTGAACGCGTTCGAACCAAAAGTCAAATGCTTGGATCCTATGAACTAAATGGGTGGACGCTCCAAGATCTTTTGCCCATCGGGGAGAAGGTTATATGGACACAAATTATCTAAGGTCAATAAAGTTGATCGACTCTGCGGTTCTCCAAACGCTTTAGAGATAATTTCAAGGGCACAAGACTCTCTCTCCGTTAAAGCAACTCTCTTGGAAGCAGAATCTAGAAACCAAATAAAGTTAAACAATGCTAAATAAAAAGTATGATTACTCATGAAAAAGTAGGGGAACTCACAAAAACCTGCAAAATTTCCAAAAATGATAGCATGACATCTGATGAAAAAGAACTGGTCTTCCCAAGATATAGTCTTACTAATGTCATCGTTAATGATTTTATTCAAGGGTTTGGCATGCAAAATGGGAGAGTCTTCTCTTTTAGAAAACCATACCAAATGCTGAATAAGGTTAGAAGTAATGGAAGCCTGACCCGGTTCAAGTGCCAGAACTTCAAGACATAGAAGTAAAGTATAAGTGTTCAGTAGAAGTTGGATATGTGCAATTTCCAGGTCCTATAAGAGTCGAGATATAAAAATCGGAAAGGGAAATAAGCCTCCATTCCAAATATGGATGGATGAGTATGCAAAGTAACTTTACAGCGGATTTCTGATATTATCCCGATTAGTGGCAGGAATGGCATCTACACAGACATCCCAAATTTGTTAAGGATGGAATCTACTTCATCGTGAGCAGTAATTAGAACTTCTTCAAAGCGAATGGCTTCTCCTTATGAAAGGGGCCAGGAAAACCAGGCTTCGATTGACTAGAGCGCTTTTTATCAGACATAGTGCTGCCATGTGATATAATTTCATAACACATGAATTAGTACCGCATTCATTAATTTGAAATGGGTAGATAACCTATAAGCCTATTAATGAAAGATACTCAAATCATTGGATATTAAGATAGTCCTAAATATTAATCTAGATAGAGTTTATACTAAGTTTAATTCACTTAGAAACAATCAAGCCCTAAATGATGACAAAATTAGCCATCCATGTACCAAAGGCAAAAAGAAATAATTGAATGGTACTGGGAAGACAAACAAGGGACCGGTAACGGTTAAACCGGAACTAAAATGACCCTGAGTCATCCAACGCAAGCTTGATTGACCCTCGGGATCGACACATGAAACCAAATTCTAAAGGTTACGACAATATAACTCTTAAACTTTACCGGCACCAAAACCGAAGAAAGGATTATCTCTTCGATAGCCCTTTCGGATGATTCACCATTCTTGGGTCAATTCGGCATTTACATACTACATAAATGCTGGGATTAGTGTCGGTAAAGTTAGAATGATCGAGTTGGTAACATTGGCAGTGAATTCACCAGCACCGAAGGCATGAATTTCACTTTTTAGCTGTGAATACCCTTTCATATGAAAATTGTACATCTCAAATCCCCAAGAAATAACATTAGAGGAAAAAGCATTCATGTAGTTCACCATGGATCATAATCTAAATCTCCTACAATCAAATAACTTGTATTAACACGCAAAACCCTAATTGATCCAAGTGATTAGCTTAAATTCCTGCTTGTAAATTAAAAATAAGAATACTCGCCAGGAATTGAATTGGAAATTTTCTAAATCTTTGGCAATACTCGATGGGCAGTAATCTGGTTTGAGTAATTAATATCGCAAGTAAAAATGATGAAGAAGAAGTGATGGTAATTATACCAAATTACCCCTAAATCCAAGCCGTACAAGTAAGAACCAATCAACGGGTCCAATCGAGGAAGATCAAGAGTCATGGAATCAAAACACCAAAAGGACATTAAAGTTTGACTTGGAAAGTCGAAACTACCCTTTCACTAGGGGGCAAATGTTACGACCAAAATTAGCACTGAAAAAGACTGACAGTGAAGGGGTAGCGGACAACCACAAGCATAAAAGAATCCTCCAAAAGAGAAAGCCAAGCGCGAGCCGAAAGCCTAAGGGAACAATTTGAGAGCTATGCAACCGACACCATCATTAAAGAATAGAGCTCAGAATCAACACAAAGAAAGGATACCAGAAGATTAGTCCCGGCACGATGGGTAAACAACGAAGGATCACCAACAACCGGAAGTCAATAAAGAGAGAGACCGAGAATATTAAAACCGGGACCTAGAAGGACGAAATGGATATCGGTATTAACTTGCCTAATACAGATACATTAAGAGACGAAAGCATCAAAGGCACAAACTTTAAAGCATAAGAGAATAATTCGAGAACTAGCCACCGGAACCGCTATTAGAAGATCGCCGAAAGACCCCTATAGTAAACAACTATTAAAGCACCGGAAGCAACCGTTCGGAAGGCCAAGATACACTTCAAGAATCTACCGGAAGGCAAGCCGAGCCTCAAAGAGAGACAAGCTATCCACACTAATTTGCTTAGTGTCGATACCAATAAGGGTGGCGGACGAAGCAACCATTTACTTGAATCATGAAGGCAGGATCCACAAAGTGTGAACAACAAGACCGTGAACCCATATCTGGAAGCAGAAATCTTCCGAAAGCTATTCACACTGCCAGGCTTAGCAGCAATACAAAGAATACAAACATGACATTAGCCGAAAGCTCCAAAGACCGGGACCATCCTCCCGAGACCCCGAGCCGGCACCTCAAAAAACCATAAGCAAGGCCTTCGAAACCAGAAGGAAAGGCGGCCGAGAGCTAAAACTTCGGGGACTAAAGGGAAAAGCGACCGACAGAGGTTTCTGTTGGCCCAATAGCAAAAGGGGGCCCGATTTGTCTATAAATAAGGCCCTAAGGGTCTCATTTTTGGGACCGATTTCTCATTTCTCATTCTTGTACACTTTTCTCTAGAGTAAACCCTAATTTCTAAATCTATTTGTGGATTTCTATTATAACCACTCACGTACTCCAAATCAAAGATCAATAAACCACGGATTGACATGTAGCATATTTTCTTCTGAGTTACTTATGTGATTCCTTAGCTATTTCCTACACAACCAACCATCACCTTCCCATACAGTCACGGGTTTTTACTCGAATTTAAACCCTTTCTCAGAGTTCTGTAGAACCCCTTCCTACAAGTCGTTTAACCTCTTTAGCAAGGGTTGTGCTTAGGGAGCCCTTGTCCCAAGATAATTGTTGGTTCTTGAGTCGCTTAAGCGTGATGCTCACACCTATGAGAAAAGAGTAACTATTCTTTTGGGCTCAGAAACCTTATATCTAGGAAACGGTGAACTAACCCAGAATCGTGAAAGCTAAATAACCCCATTTTCCCCTCAGGTCCACTTCCGTTGACCTATCTCCGGTGTTGACAAAAAATATTGTTAACACCGACTTCCAATACTAGGTATTTACAAATAATAGAGAGATGCATAGTCCTTTTTGTAGGGTTAGGCAACTCTATCGGATGGCTAGCAAAGGATAAGGGAGGTTTCAAAGAATTTACGATCTTCCAAGTAATAATTGGGTGGGTGGCTCTAGAATCGAATAGGGTACACAAAAAATTATCTATAATAGAAATTATAATTTTTAATGCGGGTTGTCCTGGTCGCTAGGTGGTTTACTATGAATCGGTGTAATTTCCAATGCATAGTTTTGGCTGCTTTGCAGTACCCTTGGCTTAGGGCAGTTCCTTGCTAAGTGTCCATCTTCGTGATAGTTAAAACATTTCCTTTGAACTCTATCGTTGCCAAGTTCACTTTGCAGTCCTTCGCTTTGTGCCCATTTTTTGGCGTCTAAAACATGTCTTGGCCTCCTTGAATTTGCCAGCCTTTTTCTTCTTGAGCCAGAAATTCTTTTACTTGTTCTTCCCATCATCAAAAGTACCTTCTCCCTTATTATCAATCTTAACTTCTTTAACATTCTCAGTTGAATATAATATAACTACCTCAACCAAGGCTTCAAAACATAAATCCAAAAGTAACATTTGACAAAAGCATCTTCTTCAATGGTAAATTCAACTCCTTAACAAACCTAAGGGCTTTATCCGTTAAGGTGTCCATCAATCCCCTACAAACTTAGACAACTCAATAAGCTTTTCCACATACTCTTTCAACTCTAGCTCTTCTTGCTTTAAATGGATAAACTTTTATAACTATTGGATCTCATGTGCATTTGTTAGGAATTTGTTCTTGAAATGGATCCTAAACTCTTCCCATGTAAACACTCTACCCACATTCTCTTGTGAAATCAGGTTCCACCATTCCAGGGCCTCCCGCTTCAAATGCCAGGCTGCTATCCTACACTTAGTTCATCTTCTTATCAGGTAGCCACAAAAATCCTTTCACACTCAGAGACCCATGCTTTCACTTCCACAAATTTCTCGATTCTCGAACAGGTGTTGCCTCCTAAACGTATAAAATCATTACAAAAGAGAAGGGTCTCTGAGTAACCTATATGTCTCTCATGCGTGTGTGTGTATATATATATATATATATATATATATGTATACACGGTTTTGTAACCTTTTTCAAATAACAAATATGTCTTTCATATGTATATTCCCCTATAATTGGGTAGCCTATGCTTTGATACCATATCTAACAACCCACCGGAAGGGGCCTGAATTCCGATCTAGAAAAGTCACATCGGAACTTAGAGCCATTCTAAATGGATTGTTGGTCCCTATAATGTAACGACCCATATTTTACATATCGACCAATCATAAAATAAATATGTTTTATTCCATAGTAGTCAGATCATTCCTAAATTATAGTATGTCGTTCATGGGGATGTGAGACATGTCCATGATATTTTACCAGATTCAATTATGACCATTTTGCCCTTGAATTCTCTGTTTGGGCTATAATTTTTGATAGGAATCGAATCAGGTACTGAGATTGATTTCATTAAATCGAAACGGTGGTTTACAATTTGACAGAGTGGTCACGTGAAGGATATGGTTCAACGGTTTGCGAGGAATCGTTGTTTTAAGTTTCGGCTTCTATTTTAGGCAGAATGGTCAGCAACAAATAGACTAATTAGCCAAACCCATTAGACTTATAACCAACAGATATAAATAGGGGGATTTTGGGAGAGAACCAGGGTTACTCTTCATTCTAAACTTCAAGTTGGGCGTCTGTGATTCTCCGGTTCAACCTAAAACCCTATTTCTGCATTCTTTTCATACAAATTCATCGTAGATTGCATCTGGAAGATAGACCATCATCAAAGGGGATTAGATCATGTCAAATTGCATCAAATTCAAGGGGTTTCAGTGTTGTCCAGATATGATCTCTTTGAATTTACATCAAATCAAGGATTAGGTGAGTGATAGATATCTCTCACACGGAAGCTACAGATTATATGGGTAAACTAGATCGTATTCATATGATTATATGTTAAAATCACATTAGATCTGATCATTTATGTTTAACTCAGACTTATAAACCCTAGAAAAAGTAATTTGATCATATTAACTGAATAATTTTTAGATTAATCATGTTTATTCATATGTTTAGATCCAAATCACGCAAGATCTCATAATTGCGTTATGGTTATGTTTTAATTGAAATTGTTCATGTTTGTATGATCATGTATTGCTTAATTATTTTTTGTTCTGATTGAATTGATTGTGTTTCTTGAGTTGTATCTTAGATTGTTTGCTCTAGAATCATAGGATTGAAGACCATAGAAAATCAGAGGTTCAGATGATCGGGTTCAGACCCATGTGGTGCATAAAAGCACTATGACCCATGATGGGTCAGCATCGACCCATGTGGGTGGCTCATGTGGCGGTGAATCTTGGAGGTGTGGCAATGTGGTGATGAATGTAGGCCATGTGAAATTTTTCTTGACATTCAAAATTGATTTGGGATTGGTCGAAAGTTAATTGTTTGATATATGAATAGACCGGTACAAGCTTCAATACGAACGTTGAAACGATTGGAGAATAGTTTGGTGGGATGTACTCGAGGTGATAAAGGACCGGAGCAAGACACTTAGCTAAGACTGGTTATGTGTATGGGTCAGCACCGACCCATAAGGGAAGGCCAGATGGTAGAGAATTTTTGGGGGCTTGGATGTCCTGCCTTCCTAAAGTTGATGGTGAAGTTTGGATTGAAATGGAACTCAGATGATTGATGTGCAACTCAAAGATGGATGATGCTTCAATTGTGAACACAGATTGAAGTGGTCAGAGCCGGATTGATGTGAAACTGATCGTAATTCGATGTACAATCCAGTACGATGTTGGGTTGAAAAAAGGTGGGTTAATCATGAGTGATAATGGAACGGCTTGAGAAATGGAATGAGTCGCTGAAGTGAAAGGCTTGACAGATTTGATGTGCCAAGGAATCGTTGGTTATCGAAGTGTTCTAGCGAACTCAAAGAAGGGGTATCGTAGGGATGCCCATTACAATAAGATTCGAGAGATGGCGTACCCTAGGAAGTCATGATGGGCCTTGTTGTCGAGAATGGAAAAGACAAACATATGAGTCACAATGGTGTATGGTAGTTTGGCTAGAACCGGGGTTTTCCATTTGCCCTTTTGATCGTTGAAAAGAAAATTTGATAATCAATAGGTTCAAGGCTATAGACGGTGATAGCTAGTATATTAGATATTATGGGTGTTACGACTAATTGTGTGCTTTCTTCTCTATTTTCACTGGGTAGGTTGTCATTGTAGGTTGTCGAAGAGAAGAGGGATTGGGGTTGTCCTTTCCCATTTTTGATGTGACATGTGATGGATGATTGTCACGTGTTGACTTATTGGCTACTGGGCAGATCAGTTGGATGATCCGCCTATACTCATATATTCTTGTGTAACTGTTGTTAGCTATTTTATCGCTCACTAAGATTATTGTCTGACTCAAGGTTTTATGTTTCTCTTTTATTACCTTCGGTTGTTCATCAATATTGTTAATGAGAAGACTAAGTAGCAGGTAGCAAGTTTGGTGTCAGTGTTGTTGTGAAGTGACAAGCAGGACGCTGGCGTATTATTACTACCTACTATTTAGCTATTTCTTTTCTATTTCCACTGTATGTTGATGTTATTGAGACTCTGATGGATGTAGTGAGGAATATGGTAATTAGAGATTCTTGTATCGAGAAGCATTGTACCCATGATTCTATGGTTTTATGGAAATTTGATTCTCTGTTCAGTTGTACCTCATTACTATATCCTGTTGTAAATATTATTGTATATTATCCACGCGATGTGAGTTATACGACAAGATCTATCTTCGAATCATATTAACTTGATGATCGTCCTATATCGGCCTGACACATCATACAACGTACCATTTACTAGTTTGGTGTAGGAGGTACTAGGCGGTCATCACATTTGGCATCCCAGCTTTGAGTAATCGGTTTTACCCAAAGTTCATGAGCACATAAACGTATTAGAGATGTACTTATAATTTTATTTGGATGATTACTATGTTATATACGTATATATTATAGTATAGTAGGTTAGTAAGCACTTGAACACCAATGCGCTTTATCTAATGCGAATTGACTCTCGTTTCAGACTAAGAATGAGTCGACGAACTTCGAGACACGCCGCTAGGAATGAGCCTATAATTGGAGACGGAGGCAAGGGTAGTCAGTCGGGAGCTACAACTGTTATGCCTGACTATCCTTTTATGTTCGAGGTTGTGATGGCAGCGATCATGAGGAGGATGCCCACTCGAGGAGCGGCAGTATATGATGATGTTCCTGCGCAGGCGCCCAGGGAAGTGGATTTTACTAAGTTGTGAAAGGATTATACTTCTTTGGGTGGTAAGTCGTTTGTTGGGACAGAACCGACAATTGAAGTATAGAATTGGTTAGATACATGCGTTCGTATTTTCGGAGACATGGTAATCAACGATGCAACGAAGTGGAAGCTTGCACCAAGACAGGTGCATGGATGAGCAATGGATTGGTGTAACTCTATTACTTTGCATACTCCAGAGGACCAGATCACTTGGGATCAGTTTAGAACTAAGTTTGAGGAGAAATTCATTTCTATGGTCCAAAAATCGATGTTCTTTAAGAAGAATTTATTTGAGCTTAAGCAAGGAGGTCGACCAGTGTTTGAGTATGTGGCGAGTTCGAAGCTTTATCGAAGTATGCTCGTTCGTATATTGAAACTCCTTACCAGAAGAATGAGAAATTTATCTTGGGATTAGATGAGAACATTGGAAAGAAATTTGATGGACCATGTTGATGACTTTTTTGAAAAATTGGTCGAGAAGGCATTGGGAATGGAAAGCCTATTTCTGCAAAAGGCTGAGACTGTTGTTGAAATAAAATGGAGGATTCGAAACCATAACAATTGGTGATAATAAGAAAAAGTCGAACGATAAACGAAAACAACAACAATGAGGAAAGAACGGCCAGAAGAGGCCAAAAGGTGAGATTACATTTTATAATTATCAACAGAAAGGCCATTTTTTAGGGATTATAAGAAAGCTACAGTGGAAAAGAAGTCCATTAACTATGATAAGCTTGGACATATGAGGAAGCATTGTCCAGAACCACCTAAGGATAAGCAAGTAGCGAGGGCATATGCTTTAGATGTTATGTCGTCTTCCTCAAAGGGTCCAACTACGGAGGAGAAGGGGAAGAGTGTTGTTGTGCAAGGTACGCTATCTATCAGAGGTGTTTCGATTCGAATTTCTTTTATACTAGAGCATTGCGTTCTTTTATCTGTAATATGCATGTTTGCCAGTTAGGTTTAAAACCTGGAATCATTGACCATTAGTCGTGAATAATCCAGCATAGGGTTCGTCCAGTCTTTGTATGCTTTGTCGTGGTATAGTTTTATCGAGCCATGGTTGCACATTTGTGTATGATTGTTTTGTTTTGAATTTCGCTGGGTTTGGGATTATTTTGTGTACGGACTGGCTCAGAAGTATGCGGCTATTGTTGATTATGCAAGGCTCGAGGCGGCAATCGGAAATGTGGAAGGGCGAACGATTGTGATACGTTGTCTACCAAAGGATGGAGTTCTGGTTAGCTTTTTGTAACACCCCACCTCCATTAAGGTCACTCACAAAGGGAATGCCTTAACTTCAGTGGAGCGTTTTTGGTAAACAGACACAGAATACCACAAGAAAGATATAAAATTTTTGCAGCGGAAACAAATAACTTTATTAAATCTCCAAAATACTTTGTTACATAATACCATGAGTCATAAAACTATTACAACAAAACACTTCTGTCTTATATCATCAGAGTACATAGGTTTTTACAAGAAAATCATCATTCCCCAGATTAAAGAGCAAGCCATATAAGAAACAGAGACTCAAGTCATACTTCAGTAGTAGCTCCTAGAAGATGATATCCAAATCCTGACTAAACCTGGGTGTTTCCTCCCTGAGAACCTGGGGGGACGGAAGAAAAGAGGCGAAACAAACTAGGTCAGACATACGTCTGGTGAGTCCAGTAACTTTTAGCTAGTAAATAAATAAAGGTAAACATGACAGGCATACAAATCGGATAAGTGGATTCACGGTACCGATGGCAGGTATGACAGGACAAATAAGGTAAGATGTATGCTTCACTACAACCCACTCTGCACTATTACTAGTATAACAGGATTAGGTGTTACCCGAATGTCTAAACAGAAACAGAAACAGAATAATGGGCCTTTACCACCCTAATAGAAGGTACAGAAACATAATGCTAATAATGGGCCTTTACCACCCGAACAGAAAGTACAGAAACAGAATGCTAGTAATGGGCCTTTACCACCTGAACAGAGACAGAAACGGAAACAGAATAATCCCTACGGAAACAAAATGTTACAATTAGGTGTACACTAGTAAATGGGCCTTTACCACCCCAACAGACGATACCATGCAGAAACAGGCAGGTGTTACCACCCAATAGAAACAGATGGTACCCCACAGAACAGACAGAACTAAGTGTACCCTAAATCCTACCCCACGCGATCGGCTCCCTAACACATAAATACCCTGTGCCAGCCCCACAAAAGGGTGTATCATTCCCTAAAGTGGCAACCTTTGAATGACATAGACCTATTTATAGATGTCACGGCGTCTTACATCCTCAGAGGCAGACCGAGATCCATGCACGCACATGACCCGGTTGGAACGCACCATCAACACCCCTCGCCATTATCAGAATGAACCGCTTATAATTAGTTCAGTAAGCGTGCCCGGACCCTACCTACTGTTGGGTCATAGTTTTGATACCAGAAGAGGTTACTGATAAATATGGGTCCCACACAACTGATGACACAAGTAATTACCCATCCTAACCTTGTGTCCCCAAACTAACAGATTTCAGACTAACTTGTTTACAAGTTTCAGACATACAGAGTTAAGATTTACTAGTTCACAGATCAGACAATCAAGTTAACAAGTTTTCAGACTAATGGATCAGATGTACAGATTTAACAGACTTACAGATTGTCTAACTTTGTATTGGGCCTACAGATTCACGAAATGGGTTTGTTAAATTCATCAGTCCAGTTGGTTTAACCCTATCCCACCAACACGTTTTAGACATCATATTTATCTCAGATTTGCATTAATTAATTGTTGAAATATCTAATCGTATTTCACATGCCACCCCAGGCACCCACTTAATTCCACATGCCACCCAAGGCACCCACTTAACCCCCTCATGTCCCACTACATGCTTATCTGGTTAAGTGTTGCTTAATTCATTAAGGCCGTAACCTTATAAAGACCTCTCACATTAGACTGGCGTTTGTGGCAGCTGGATTTGCTGGGCGGGTCCGGGCAGTCTTACACCACAAAAGAGCCTAACCTCGTGTCTTTACAACTGTTACGTATTTAATTTATTCCTAAGACCTCCCACATTAGACTGGCATTTGTGGCAGTTGGATTTGCCGGGCGGGTCCGGGCAGTCTTACACCACAAAAGAGCCTAACCTCGTGTCTTAGACGATTAATTACTCCTAATTAATCATCCCCCAATTTGAATTACTTTCCCTATTCAAATTATCAATTAGTTCCAAATTTGACTATAGCCATAATTGACTCAATTATGTCCATCTATTTATGGTATGAAAAATCATACCAATTCCATCACAAATTTATTTTATTCCAATTCTCAATATTAAATCTTCAGACTTTAATTGCATAAACATTCCTCTTTTGATTAATTAAGTTAATTAATTAATCCTTTCCTCTTCATAGGTGTCAATACCTATCTTATTAACAATTTGGATTTCTTATCCATAAATGGTTATAGTCAAATTATACCATTTTTACCCACTTTTACCCATGTCATAATAGGTAATTATTTATATGTTTCCCTACTAGAATCATGTGTCCAATTTACATAATCACTATGTAAATTATGCCTATTACAAATTCCCCTTTTCCCCGTTTCTTAACTAGCGTAAACGTTTGCGTTTTTGGCGTCATTGAGGCTACAAAATAGCCTTGCCACAACAATAAAATAAAGGGAATGACAAGGTGATTGTTTCAGTACAATTTTTGGCATAAGCATGACAACTAGGGAAAATGACATGATAACTTCGCATATAATTATGATTCACCACATAATTAACAACTTGCATAGGTTCATAACAACTTGCATAGGTTTATGAATTAACAACATAATTAACAACCAACATAATCAACAACTCATATGGGTTCATGATTCACAATATAACAACTAGCATAGGTTCATGAATTAACAACGCAACAACTTGCATAGGTAACTTGCACCATCTCATAACAATTTGCATAGATTCATGATAACAACTTGCATAATAATGACTTGCATAGATTCATGATAACGACTTGCATAGATTCATGATAACAACTTGCATAGATTCATCATAGTTTCTCAATATAATAACTTGCATAACTTCATGATTCACAACGATAATGAACTTGTATAATTTCATGATTCACGTAATAAGGAACTTGCATCATTTCATGATTCACAACAATAAACATGCATAACTACAAATAACATGTACCCAAATCATAGTCTACCACGATTCACTTTTATTTATTTAAACCTAAAAGTGACTAGAACTCACCGAATAAGGGGTCTTGAGTTCTGGGTTCTGAATTCCGTAATTGATTAGCGTTCCCTTGTAGTAGACAATTTCGTTGTTGTAGTTTTACGCTTGATTTGATTTGTATTGAGTTGCTTTACTTTGCTTCTAGTTGGTGGCGGCTACTCTAGGGTTTGGAGTGACAACATGACGGCTACTGATCTAATTTTTTTGATTTGATTCTAGGGTTTGGGTCTACACATGTTTATATAGAATTTCAATTTAATTATATCCGTCGGATGATCTTAGGGTTAATCAAAACCACTCAGTCCAGATCAGAACTATCCAGAAACCCTAATGACTCATTAACTAGTCAGAAATGACCCAGCACTGACTCACCGTTCGAACCAGAAGGCTGTGCAGGTTTTCCCTCGGCCTAGGCGCACTTGGGAAGTGCGCCAATGCAAATTTGTACTGGCGCACTTCCCAAGTGCGCCAGTGTATTTTTTTTTCAAACTTCGTTCGTACATATCTTCTTCATACGGTATCCGTTTTACGCAAACTCGGACTCTATCTCAAGCAGAATTCCGAGACGAACGCAATGGAATGACCCGTTTCCCTTAATTCCCACATTTGAAATTAAGTATTCTTAAATTTAGTTAATCTGATTATTCAAAAATTCGGGGTGTTACCTTCTCCCCTACTTAAAGGATTTAGTCCCCGAAATCCCCAAGTTAAGAAAAATGTGTCCTACCATCCAGTCACCCATCTACTCAACTATCATTCACAAGCATCCATTGTCCTTAAAAGATTTCTAATGCCATATGAACATATGAAAAAATGTGTGTATATGTTCCTTATCTAATGCAAAGATCAGGCGGTCTACTGATTCAGTTGACCTCCTTAATGCGAATTATGTCAGTGCCATGTGTCCAACATGTATGCAATTTTCCTATTTGATACATATTTTTTATAAATGTGTGCGCAATCATTCATCCAAATGCAACATCCATGTGATGAGTCAACCATTTTGCAACCACAAATATTGAAAATGCTCACACATCCATATGCAGTATGAAAGTGTTTTCGAGTCGATCTAGTGCCTAATGTGTGTGTAAATGCATCTATGAGCAACCACTAGCAAACAATTGCATCCACTCTCAACCATCAAACATAACATGTCCCAAGAACATGTTTACATCCATGGATTTCCTATCTAAAGGTCGAAGATTCGGTTGATGGGATATAAACAAATGATACAACTAGAACAAAAGCTCAGTTCCCATTTGACATCGGTTAAGAGAATAATTCCCTAAGTCCCAGCCCCGAAGACCGAAATCAACATCAGACTGACACCCAATGAATTACCCCCATTAAACAATGTCAAAACTGGAGATCTACTTCATGCTTCGAGTAGAAACCCGTATCCTTCAGAAATATATAGATACTTACAGACTGCTGGTACAGATCAGATTACAGAATGATTCTCAGAAAGCTAAGCATAAAACGCCCTTGCAGGTCACAAGAAACTTTGGGGTCTTCCCATGACAAGTTAGAAACTTAACGACCCTCCTCTCAAAATCTAGAAAGACCCTCTACATAAAAAGCTAGTCCATTAAGAACCAATCCATAGCCCATAAACTTGAGCATACAAATGTCACATTCAAATTTTTTATGCCTAACACAGATAATTTCAAACCCTTACAAATCACCAATAAATGAGCCGAACCACCCAAGGGGTTTGAAACAACTACGGGATCAGAAACAAGACTAGTATTAAAGTGCAGAGCCTCAATGCCAGAATCAAAAGAGTCTTAACTTCATAACTGGATAAGGAAATTAAACCTTCTACATAAATTTCCCTATCCCTATCCTATCCATCAGCCGTGAGAGCATTCGCCTATCCTATCAAAGGAAGAGATTCTAGACCAAGGACCGAAGGATACTACATATGGCTTTTCGGGGAATGTTTTACAAAACAGGCTTCCCTTTTCGAAAATACTTTCTTTTAAAACCTTTTTGAAAAATGTTTTCAAAACTTTTATCTAATCTGGTAACCTTCGGCTCTGATACCAAGTGTAAAACCCCACCTTCGTTAAGATCACTCACAAAGGGAATGCCTTAACTTCAGTGGAGTGTTTTTGGTAAACAGACACAGAATACCACAAGACAGATATAAAAATTTTGCAGCGGAAACAAATAACTTTATTAAATCTCCAAAATACTTTGTTACATAATACCATGAGTCATAAAACTATTACAACAAAACACTTCTGTCTTATATCATCAAAGTACATAGGTTTTTACAAGAAAATCATCATTCCCCAGATTAAAGAGCAAGCCACGTAAGAAACAGAGACTCAAGTCATACTTCAGAAGTAGCTCCTAGAAGATGATATCCAAATCCTGACTAAACCTGGGTGTTTCCTCCCTGAGAACCTGAGGGGGGGGGGAACGGAAGAAAAGAGGCGAAACAAACTAGGTCAGACATACGTCTGGTGAGTCCAGTAACTTTTAGCCAGTAAATAAATAGAGGTAAACATGACAGGCATACAAATCGGATAAGTGGATTCACGGTATCGATGGCAGGTATGACAGGACAAATAAGGTAAGATGTATGCTTCACTACAACCCACTCTGCACTATTACTAGTATAACAGGATTAGGTGTTACCCTAATGTCTAAACAGAAACAGAATAATGGGCCTTTACCACCCTAATAGAAGGTACAGAAACATAATGCTAATAATGGGCCTTTACCACCCGCATAGAAAGTACAGAAACAGAATGCTAGTAATGGGCCTTTACCACCTGAACAGAGACAGAAACGGAAACAGAATAATCCCTACAGAAACAGAATGTTATAATTAGATGTACACTAGTAGATGGGCCTTTACCACCCCCAACAGACGATACCACGCAGAAACAGACAGGTGTTACCACCCAACAGAAACAGATGGTACCCCACATAACAGACAGAACTAAGTGTACCCTAAATCCTACCCCACGCGATCGGCTCCCTAACACATAAATACCCTGTGCCAGCCCACAAAAGGGCGTATCATTCCCTAAAGTGGCAACCTTTGAATGACACAGACCTATTTATAGATGTCACGGCGTCTTACATCCTCAGAGGCAGACCGAGATCCATGCACGCACATGACCCGGTTGGAACGCACCATCAACACCCCTCGCCATTATCAGAATGAACCGCTTATAATTAGTTCAGTAAGCGTGCCTGGACCCTACCTGCTGTTGGGTCATAGTTTTGATACCAGAAAAGGTTACAGATTAATATGGGTCCCACACAACAGATGACACAAGTAATTACCCATCCTAACCTTGTGTCCCCAGACTAACAGATTTCAGATTTCAGACTAACTTGTTTACAAGTTTCAGACATACAGAGTTAAGATTTACTAGTTCACAGATCAGACAATCAAGTAAACAAGTTTTCAGACTAATGGATCAGATGTACAGATTTAACAGACTTACAGATTGTCTAACTTTGTATTGGGCCTACAGATTCATGAAATGGGTTTGTTAAATTCATCAGTCCAGTTGGTTTAACCCTATCCCCCCAACACGTTTTAGACATCATATTTATCTCAGATTTGCATTAATTAATTATTGAAATATCTAATCGTATTTCACATGCCACCCCAGGCACCCACTTAAATCCACATGCCACCCAAGGCACCCACTTAACCCCCTCATGTCCCACTACATGCTTATCTGGTTAAGTGTTTCTAAATTCATTAAGGCCGTAACCTTATAAAGACCTCTCACATTATACTGGCGTTTGTGGCAGCTGGATTTGTCGGGCGGGTCCGGGCAGTCTTACACCAGAAAAGAGCCTAACCTCGTGTCTTTACAACTGTTATGTATTTAATTTATTCCTACGACCTCCCACATTAGACTGGCATTTGCTGGCAGCTGGATTTGCCGGGCGGGTCCGGGCAGTCTTACACCACTAAAGAGCCTAACCTCGTGTCTTAGACGATTAATTACTCCTAATTAATCATCCCCCAATTTGAATTACTTTCCCTATTCAAATTATCAATTAATTCCAAATTTCACTATGGCCATAATTGACTCAATTATGTCCATCTATTTATGGTATGAAAAATCATACCAATTCCATCACAAATTTATTTTATTCCAATTCTCAATATTAAATCTTCAGACTTTAATTGCATAAACATTTCTCTTTTGATTAATTAAGTTAATTAACTAATCCTTTCCTCTTCATAGGTGTCAATACCTATCTTATTAACAATTTGGATTTCTTATCCATAAATGGTTATAGTCAAATTATACCATTTTTACCCACTTTTACCCATGTCATAATAGGTAATTATTTATATGTTTCCCTACTAGAATCATGTGTCCAAATTACATAATCACTATGTAAATTATGCCTATTACAAATTCCCCTTTTCCCCGTTTCTTAACTAGCGTAAACGTTTGCGTTTTTGGCGTCATTGAGGCTACAAAATAGCCTCGCCACAACAATAAAATAAAGGGAATGACAAGGTGATTGTTTCAGTACAATTTTTGGCATAAGCATGACAACTAGGGAAAATGACATGATAACTTCGCATATAATTATGATTCACCACATAATTAACAACTTGCATAGATTCATAACAACTTGCATAGGTTTATGAATTAACAACATAATTAACAACCAACATAGGTTCATGATTCTCAACATAATCAACAACTCATATGGGTTCATGATTCACAATATAACAACCAGCATAGGTTCATGAATTAACAACGCAACAACTTGCATAGGTAACTTGCATGATCTCATAACAATTTGCATAGATTCATGATAACAACTTGCATAATAACGACTTGCATAGATTCATGATAACGACTTGCATTGATTCATCATAGTTTCTCAATATAATAACTTGCATAACTTCATGATTCACAACGATAATGAACTTGTATAATTTCATGATTCACATAATAAGGAACTTGCATCATTTCATGATTCACAACAATAAACATGCATAACTACAAACAACATGTACCCAAATCATAGTCTACCACGATTCACTTTTATTTATTTAAACCTAAAAGTGACTAGAACTCACCGAATAAGGGGTCTTGAGTTATGGGTTCTGAATTCTGTAATTGATTAGCGTTCCCTTGTAGTAGACAGTTTCGTTGTTGTAGTTTTACGCTTGATTTGATTTGTATTCAGTTGCTTTACTTTGCTTCTAGTTGGTGGAGGCTACTCTAGGGTTTGGAGTGGCAACATGACGGCTACTGGTCTAATTTTTTTGATTTGATTCTAGGGTTTGGGTCTACACATGTTTATATAGAATTTCAATTTAATTATAGCCGTCGGATGATCTTAGGGTTAATCAAAACCACTCAGTCCAGATCAGAACTATCCAGAAACCCTAATGACTCATTAACTAGTCAGAAATGACCCAGCATTGACTCACCGTTCGAACCAGAAGGCTGTGCAGGTTTTCCCTCGGTCTGGGCGCACTTGGGAAGTGCGCCAATGCAAATTTGTACTGGCGCACTTCCCAAGTGCGCCAGTGCATTTTTTTTCAAACTTCGTTCGTATATATCTTCTTCATACGGTATCCGTTTTACGCAAACTCGGACTCTATCTCAAGCAGAATTCCGAGACAAACGCAATGGAATGACTCGTTTCCCTTAATTTCCACATTTGAAATTAAGTATTCTTAAATTTAGTTAATCTGATTATTTAAAAATTCGGGGTGTTACACTTTTTATATTTGCTTGTAGTTACACATGATGGGTTGTCATCAGTGCCAATTGTACAAGAGTATTCTGATGTGTTTGATGATGTCAGAGGGTTGTCGCCGCAGCGAGAGATTAAGTTTCGGATTGATTTAGTAGAAGGAACTAGACTTGATTGTTATGCCTCTTAGGCAGATGGTGCCTAAGTTTTAGCGAGATTTAGAGGTGTAAGTGAATGATCTTCCGAGTGAAGGATTCAATTGGAGAAGCGTATCCGAGTGGGGTGCACCAGTTGTGTTTACAACCAAGGCTGATGGTTTATTACGATTATGTGTGGATTATCGTGAGTTGAATAAGGTGACTATGAAAAAACAAGTACCCATTGCTAAGATTAGATGACTTGTTTGATAAGCATCATGAAGCCAAGGTTTTTTCCCAATGGATTTGGCAACGGGATTTCACTGACTAAGAGTGGCTAGGGATAGTGTGCCGAAGACAACTTTTAGGACACATCCTAATTTTATGAATGGTTAGTGATGTCGTTTGGATTGACTAGCGCACCAACATATTTTATGGTTCTTATGAATCGAGTTTTCAAGGATAAGCTGAACAAGTTCGTACTTGTGTTCATAGATGACATATTGGTATACTCAAGGGATGAGGAAGAACATAAGATGCACTTGGGAATTGTTTTGGAAATCTTGCGAGAACATCAGTTGCGAGCTAAGTTTTCGAAGTGCCACTTTTGGAAGGAAGAAGTGAGATTTTTTTGGTCATGTTGTGTCAAGACAAGGAATAGCGGTGGATCCTACTAAAGTGGAAGCAATTCAGGATTGGGATCGACCTAAGAATGCAACGGATGATAGAAGTTTCCTTGGTTTAGATGGATATTATCGACGATTTATCAAGGATTTATCTAAGTTAGTTGCACCAATAACCATATTGATGAAGAAGAATCAAGTCTCCGCATGGGATGCAAAGTGTGAGCAAGCCTTTGGAATTCTGAAAGAAAGATTGATAAGAGCTTCTGTGTTGACTATTCCAAATGGAAATGAGGAGATGCTAGTATATATTGATGCATGTGGCACTAGACTTAGAGCAGTGCTAATACAAAAGGGGGACTTAGGGAGAAAACCAGGGTTACTCTCTTTATTCTATACTTCAGTTTGGGCGTCTGTGATTCTCCCGTTCAACCTGAAACCCTATTTCTGCATTCTTTTCATACAAATTCATCATAGGGTGCATCTAGAAGATAGATCATTATCAAAGGGGATTAGATCACATCATATTGAATCAAATTTAAGGGTTTTTAGTGTTGTCTAAATCTGATCTCATTGAATTTACATCAAATCAATGATTAGGAGAGTTATAAATATCTCTCACACGGAAGCTACAGATTGTATGGGTAAATTAGATCATATTCATATAATTATATGTTAAATCACCCTAGATCTGATCATTAATGTTTAACTCAGACTTAGAAAACCTAATTTGATCATATTAACCGAATAATTGTTAGATTAATAATGTTTATTCGTATGTTTAGATCCAAATCATATTAGATCTCATAATTGTGATATGTTTATGTTTTAATTGGAATTTGTTCAAGTTTGTATGATCATGTATTGTTGAATTGTTTTTTTGATTGAATTGATTGCGTTGGTTGAGTTGTATGTTAGATTGTTTGTCATTGAATATAGGATTGAAGAACAGAGCAAATTGGAGGTTCAGATGATCGGGTTCAGACGAAACTTGGCGGAGGCACTCTGGAAGGCGGGAAAATTGAGCATACAAATTTTGGTGCATAAATGCACTAAGTGCATGTGTCAACACCAAACCATGACGGGTCAGCACTGACCCGTGTGTGTACCTCGTGTTGCAGCAAATCTTTGAGGCGTGGCATTGTGGTGATGAGTATAGGCCATGTGAAAATTTTCGTGACATTTGGAATTGATTTGGGATGGGTCGAAGTTTGATTGTTTGATATATGAATTAACCGACAGAAGCTACAACGCGAACATTGAAATGATTGTAGAATAGGTTGGTGGGATGTACTCGAGGAGTTAAAGGACCTGACCAAGACACTTAGCTAAAATTGGCTAAGTGTATGGGTCAACTCCGACCCATGAGGAAAGGCTAGATGGGTGTGAGTTTTTGGGGGATTGGATGTCTTGGCTTCCTGAAGTTGCTGGTGAAGTTTGGATTTAAGTGGACTTTAGATGATGATGTGCAACTCAAATATGGATGGTGCTTCGATTGTGAGCTCGCATTGGAGTGGTCGAAGCCGGACTAATGAGAAACAAGTCATGATTCGATATACAGTCCTATACAACGTTGGATTGACATATGGTGAGTCAATCATGGATGATAATGGAACAGCTCGAGAAATGGATTGAGTCATCAAAGTGAAAGGCTTGACAGATTTGATGTGCCAAGGAATTATTGGTTATTGAAGTGTTCTGGAGGACTCAAAGAAGGGTACCGTGGAGATGCTCACTAGGATCATATTTGAGAGATCGCGTACCTTGGGTAGTCATGATGGGTCTAGTTGTCGATAATAGAAAAGACAAACATATGATTCATAATGGTGTATGGTAGTTTGGCTAGAACCGGGGTTTTCCATTAGCCTTGTAGATCGTTGAAAAGAAAATTTGATAATCAGTGGATTCACGGCTGAAGACGGTTATAGCTAGTAGATTGGATGTTACAGGTGTTATGGTTGATTGTGTGATTTCTTCTTTGTTTTCACTGGGTAGGCTATCACTGTAGGTTGTCAAAGAGAAGATGGATCGGGGGTTGTCCTTTCCCATTTCTGATGTGACATGTGATAAATGATTTTCACGTGTTAACTTGTTGGTTGTATGGCAGATCGTTTCGATAATCCGCCTATGCTCAAATTTTCTTGTGTGAATGTTGTTAGATATTTTATCACCCACTAAGATTGTAGTCTAACTCAAGGTTTTATGTTTCCCTCTTATTACCTTGGGTTGTTCGTCAATGTTGTTGACGAGAAGACTGAGAGGCAAGTAGCAAGTTTGGTGTTTGTTGGGCAGTAACGAGCAGGAGGCTAGCATATTATTACTACCGACTATTTAGCTATTTCTTTTCTATTTCCGTTGTATATTGAAGTTATTGAGACTCTGAGGGATGTAGTATAGCATATTGTAATCAGAGATTCTTTTATCGAGAAGCATTATACCCAAGATTCTATGGTTTTACAGAAATTTGATTCCCTGTTCTGTTGCACTTCATTACTATATCATGTTGTATGCATTATTATATATTATCCACACGTTGTCTGTTATACGACATCTTCTGTTTTCGAAATATTCTACCCTGATGATCGTCCCGTATCGGTTTGGCACATCATACAACACATTATTTCTTAGTTTGGTGCTAGGGGTACTGGGTGGTCATCACATTTGGTATTAGGGCTTTGGTTAATCAGCTTACCCAAAGTCCGTGAGTGTATAAACGTATGAGAGACATACTTATAATTTTATTTGGGTGGTCACTTTATTATATACGTATATAGTATAGTAGGTTAGTAAGCACTTGAACACCAATGCTGCTTTATCTAGTGTGAATTGACCCTCGTTTGAGATTAAGAATGATTCGATGAACTTCGAGACACGCTGCTAGGAATGAGCCTGTAACTGGATAGGGAGGCGAAGGTAGCCAGTCGGGAGCTGCAACTACTACGCCCGATTATCCTGTTATGTTTGAGGCCATGATGGCAGCGATCATGAGTAGTGTGCCCACTCCATGGGTGGCAGTAGATGGTGGTGTTCCTACATAGGCGCCTAAGGCAACGAATTTCACTAAGTTGTGGAAGGATTATACTTCTCTGGGTGGCAAGCCAATTATTGGTACAGAACCGATAATTGAAGTATATAATTGGTTAGATACTTGTGTTTGGATTTTTGGAGACTTGGAAATCGACAATGCAACAAAGAGGAAGCTTGCAGCGAGACAACTGCAAGCCGAGCGATGAATTGGTGGAATCTATTACTTTGGAGACTCCGGAGGACCATATCACTTGGGATCAGTGTAGAACTAAGTTTGAGGAGAAATTCATTTCTACGACCCAGAAATCGAAGTTGTTTAAGAAGTTTGTTAAGCTTAAGCAAGGAGGTCAACCAGTGTTTGAGTATGTGGCTGAGTTCGAAGCTTTATCGAAGTATGCTCGTTATATCGAAACTCCTTACCAGAAGATTGAGAAATTTATCTTGGGATTAGATGAGAACATTGGAAAGTAATTGATCAACCATATTGATGACTCTTTTGAAAAATTTGTTGGTAAGGCATTGAGAAAAGAAAGTATGTTTCCGCATAAGGTTGACCCTGTTGTTGAAAATAAAAATGAGGATTCGAAACCATAGTAAGGTGGTGATAATAAGAAAAAGTTGAATGGTAAACGAAAAAAGCAACAACAAGGAAAGAATGGCCAGAAGAAGCCAAAAGGCAAGATTACTTGTTATAATTGTCAATAGAAAGGTCACCTTTCCAAGAATTATAAGAACACTAAGGTAGAAAGGAAGTTCTTTCACTGTGATAAGCCTGGATATATGAAGAAGAATTGCCCGGAACCACTGAAGGACAAGCAGGTTGCGAGGGCATATGCTTTGGATGCTATGTCGTCTTCCTCAAGGGGTCGAACTACAGAGGAGAAGGGGAAGAGTGTTGTTGTGAAAGGTATGCTTTCTATCAGAGGTCTTTCAATTCGAGTTTATTTTATAATGGGGCATCGCATTCTTTTATTTGTAATGAGCTTGTTTGCAAGCTAGGTTTGGAACCACGAATCACTGATAGACCATTATTCGTGACTAATTCAGTAGGGGTTTTGTCTAGTCTTTTTATGTTTTGTCGTGGTCTGGTTTTATCGAGTCATGGTTGCTCTTTTGTGTGTGATTGTTTTGCTTTGAATTTCACCGGGTTTGGAATTATTTTCGGTATGGATTGGCTCAAGAAGTATGTAGCTATTGTTGATTGCGAAACTATCGAGGTAAAAAATGGGAATGTGGAAGGGCGAACGATTATGATATGTTGTCTACCAGAGGATAGAGTTCTGGATAGCTTTTTATATTCGCTTCTGATTTAACGAGATGGGTTGTCATCAGTGCCAATCATACGAGAGTTTTTTGATGTGTTTTACGAGGTTAGAGGGTTGTCGCCGCAGCGAGAGATTGAGTTTCAAATTAATTTAATGGAAGGGGCCAGACCTATTGTTATATCTTTTAGGAGGATGGCACCTAAGGAACAACAAGAGTTTGAGGTGCAAATGAACGATCTTCTGACCAAAGGATTCATTCGGAGAAGCGTGTCCGAGTGGGGTGCACCAGTTGTGTTTGAAACCAAGGCTGATGGATCATTACGATTATGTGTGGACTATCGTGAGCTGAATAAGGTGAATGAGAAAAACAAGTGCCCATTGCTGAGAATAGATGACTTGTTTGATCAGCATCATGAAGCTGAGGTGTATTCCTAAAAGGATTTGGCAACGGTATTTCACCAACTAAGAATGGCTAGGGATATTGTGTCGAAGACAACTTTTATGACACCATCCGGATTTTATGAATGGTTGATGATGCTGTTCGGATTGACTAACGCACTAGCATATTTTGTGGATCTTATGAATCGAGTTTTTAGGGATTAGCTGAACAAGTTCGTACTTGTGTTCGTAGATGACATATTGGTATACTCAAGGGACGAGGGTGAACATAAAATGCACTTGAGAATTGTTTTGGAAGTATTACAAAAACAACAATTGCGAGCTAAGTTTTGGAAGTCCCACTTCTGGAAGAGGTGAGATTTTTGGATCGTGTCGTGTCAAGACAAGGAATAGCGGTGGATCCTGCTAAAGTGGCAATAATACAGGATTGGGATCGACCTAAGAATACAACGAATATTAGAAGTTTCCTTGGTTTAGATGGATATTATCGTTGATTTATCAAGAATTTCTCTAAGATAGCTACACCATTAATGTAACACCCTTATTTCTGTTAACACTAATGTTCACAAATTAAAGAATAACTAATCTCAGACGTGAGAATTAAGGGAAACGGGTTGCGCCATTGTGTTCGTCACGGAATTCTGGTTGAGATAGAGTCCGAGTTTGCGAGAATTGGACTTCGTATGAAGAAGTTATGGCCATCGGAAGTTTCAGAAAATTCAAATTCGGAGTCAGACAGGCTAGGCGAGAAAATTCCTGCCAGGGCCAAGTCGACCATAGGGTCGACCTGCCCTGACCAGGTCGACCTGGGGGTCGACCTGCCCCCCCCCCCCCCCCCCCGGCAGATTTGTTTTATGGCCTGTTGATGACTAGATGCTGACTCATTAGGGTTTCTGATCTGCTCTGATTGGCTGGGATTAATTCTGGGTTGATCGGACGGCTTAAATTAATTCAAAACTCTATAGAAACACCTCTAGACTCAAACCCTAAAATCAAAACAAAATTAGATTCATGGCCTCCATGCCGTCACCTAGCAACTCAGCATAGCCGCCACCAATTAGAGAGGGAGAAAGCTAATCTAATTCAATTCTTTTCAACTTAAACAACGAATCTTCTTTAAGGGAAAGCTATTACAACTTCAGAACTCAGAATTCAGAACTCAAGACCTTCTTTGAGTTGTGAGTTCGATAATTTTAATAAAATAATTAGCAAATTAATTGGATTGAGTTATGATGTGGATTATTTGGACATGATGTGAATTATTGACTGCATGTTATAATTATGTTGTAAAATTGTGATGAATTGTATTATGTTATGTTGTGATCATCTATATTGTAAAGTTATGATGCTATCATCCATGTTGTAGTTCTATGATTGGCTTATGTATAATCGAATCAACATGTTGTTCATATATTAGTTTGGGTATGATGATTCATATGATAAATCATAAGTATGTATGCAAGTTTAGATTTTTATTAAGACATGAATCATATGCAAGTTGGGGGAAAAAACCTTATATGCTTCATGACATCTATTTTAGATCTAAAGTTAGGCTATGACATGTGTGAGTTATATGCAAAATCCTACATGCTAGTTTACATGTTTAGATGTAAGTTTATACCATTGTTATGTTGCATAAATCACATATGCAAGTTTATACAAATATATGAGTTTGGAATATGAATCATGTTATGCAAGATGTGGTTATTGCCTATTCAAGTTTACACCTTTAGATGTAGATCTATGACATGCATGATTTATTCAAGTTTGTGACTATTATCTCAACAAGTTTACACCTTTAGATTTGGATCTATGACACATGTTGTTTATGCAAGTTATAACTTTGGCCTATGCAAGTTTTAGATGTAGAACATCATTCACACATGCAAGTTCACCCCTTATGTTTAGATCCATTTTTTTAATTATATGTATGTTGTGATGTTTTCTCTTTATTCCATGAGTTAGACTATTCGAGTCTAACGTATATTTTACGTTAAACGAAAAAACGTACAACGTGGGGGTAAGGGGATAATATTAAAAGATTTAATTGGCATAAATGCCTTAAAAGGCATAAAATAAATTTGTGATGAATATTGGTATGATTTTACATACCATAAATGGATGGACATAATTGAGAAAATTATGGACATCGTAAATTTGGAATTGATTGATAATTTGAATAGGGAAAGTAATTCAAATTGGGGAATGATTAATTAGGAGTAACTAATCGTCTAAGACACGAGGTTAGGCTCTTTTGTGGTGTAAGACTGCCCGGACCCGCTGTGCAAATCCAGCAGCCACAAATGCCAGTCTAATGTGTGAGGTCTTAGGCATAAATTAAATACGTAACAATTGTAAAGACACGAGGTTAGGCTCTTTTGTGGTGTAAGACTGTCCGGACCCGCCTGGCAAATCCAGTTGCCACAAATGCCAGTCTAATGTGAGAGGTCTTTATGAGGTTACGGTCTTACTGAATTAAGAAACACTTAACTAGATAAACATGTAGTGGGACATGAGGGGGTTAAGTGGGTGCCTTGGGTGGCATATGGAATCTAGTGGGTGCCTTGGGTGGCATTTGAAATACGGTTAGAAATACTTAACCAAAATTGAAACATGTAATTGAAACATGATTAAAAAGAGGGTTAAGTGGGATGTACTAGAGGGGACCAAGCTTAGGTGGATAGCTTGTGTCATACATAGGGGCCCGTTTCAACCAGTAACCCATACGTATCTTTGTGGGCTCGACCCAAGTCGAGGACGGGACACGCATACTGGGCTTGACTGTAAGAGGCCAAATCGGGTTAGCGGTGGCAACGCAAGTCCAACGGGTTCATATGCGTGTGTGGACCCGGGCTGGTAGGTAAGACGTTGTTGCATCGTGTAGGTATAAGCTGTGCATTATTTGTGGTATCGGGTTGCCACTTTTGGGAGTGATACACCCCATTGTGGGGCCAGCACGGGTATCTACGAGTTAGGGAGCCGATCGCTTGGGGGTAGTGGGTACACCTAGTGGAGATAGGGGAAGGCGGCACCTATGAAGGCATCTAGGGGTGCACGAAACTACCATTATCATTATTTAAGTCTGTAGGCGGGATCAACCTTAGGGTGACTAGTGGTGGTGCAGTATAGCAATTATTTTATAGTGTTGGTGTAGTTTAGTAATTATCTTTTAGTGGTTTAGGTGCGCTTTAGCGATATCGTTGTTTATCTTGTTTCCTTGTTTACTCTGCCATACTCAATGGTTCATGGTCATTTCCTGATTTTCCAACTTATGCCTTAGCCTAGTAACTTTGGTAATTATATTGTTAAAGTTATCGCACTCGCCAGACTTTATGTCTGACCCCCTTTGTTTCCTCCTCTTTTCTTTCTTTCCCCCCAGGTGCTCAGGTTGGAACTAGCACCAGTGGAGCTTGATTTTGGACAGCTGTGCTTCTTGCTTTTAGAAGATTGCTTGGATCGCTGAAGTAAAGTTCAGCCTCTCTTTTATTTATCGCTATTTTGTATTGGGGATTATGTCTTTCAATTTATGTACTTTGAGTTGGTCAAGATGGATGTTGTGTACTATGACTCTGGTTTTGATGATGTAATCAAACTTATGTATTTCCCGCTACATTGAAATAAAGTTTTAATGTTTTAGTACTGTTTATATATGTCTTGTTGTTAAGTTTCTGTTCTATACACACTTAAAATGCTCCATGAAAGTTAATGCATTCCCTTTGTGAGTGACATTAATGGACGTGGGGTGTTACACGTGGTATAAGAGTTGAAGGTTACTAGAACAGATATGAATTTTGAAAAGTTGTTTTTCAAAAACAATTTTTATAAAGAAGTACCTTCAAAAGTATGTTTTAAGGAAAGTATTTTCAAGAGAAAAACTTATTTTAGAAAGCATAACCCCAAGGGCCATATATCTTTCCTTCGGTTCTTTTGTATTGAATCTTTCCCTTTTCGTTTCAACATGTCTGAAGCATCTGAGATACCAGAGGGTGTTCCAGTACCCGGTTGGTTTCGTCAATATCTTGAGGCTAGGGCCGCCGCCGCAGGTCCAGCAAATACTCCTCCTCCTCGCGTCGATACTTTTGCGAAGATTTGTAAGGACTTTCGAGAAATGGGTGGAAAACCGTTTCACGGGATGGAGACATTTGTTGAAGCTCGAAACTGGCTAAAGGAGGTGGAAGAATTGTTTGGAATCTTTGAAGTGGAAGATGGAAGGTCCAGTTGGCTACCTGGCTAATGAAGGATGAGGCCTCGTTTTGGTGGGAGGTTACTAATGGAGAACGTCCAGTCGATACATGGCCAGATTTTAGGCGGAGGTTTGAGGCGAAGTTTCTCTCACGGGTTGAAGAGAATCTCTACATGGAAAGGTTTCTAGCATTGAAGCAAGTGAATCTATAGGTGAAAGAATATGTCAAAAAGTTCAACCAGTTGGCGAGATTTGGCTTGGACTTAGTGAACACTCCAGAAAACAAGGCTCTAAGATTTGTTAAGGGTTTGAACGAGCCGCTTCATGGGTTAGCTATGACCCACATTCCCATGGGGGCTACCTTCGAGAGACTAGTTGACATGGCGCTCATGCATGAAGAGGAGAAGGGCGCCAATGCTAATAAGGCACCCGAGAAGAAAGGGGATCAAAAGAAGCCGTAACAGCAACAACAGAACAAGAATTGTGGCAAAGGCAACAACGGTAAGGGAAAGAAAAGATGCTTTAACCGTGGGACACCCGACCGTCTAAGCAAAGATTGTAGGAAGAAAATGAAGACCAGTTGTTTCCATTATGGCGAGGCGGGACATCTTATTAAGGACTGCCCAAAGAAAGGGCAGAGGGCAGGGTCTACCTTGGGAGGACAGGTGCAGGCTCTTATAGCACCAGGGCAGGCAAGGGGACAAGTTCAGGCTCTCGTGGTCCCACCACTGTAAGAACGAGGTAGAGCAATTTCCGTTGAAAGTTTAGTTTTTCTGTTTGATCATCCTGTCCGTACTTTATTCGATTCTGGCGCATCACATTCGTTTATCTCTACATCATTAGTTGAAACACTGCACTTAGATACTAGTCTAGTTACGAATCCCTTAGTAGTCTCAAATCCTATTGGTGGTTTGGCTCATCTTTCTATGATTTGTCGGGATTTGAGAATGTTTATCTTGGGCGTTGAGTTTGAATGCAACGCCTTTGTTCTTGGCTTCATGGGCTACGGTTTAATTCTAGGTATGGATTGGATAACTAGATATGGGGCCATCATAGATTGTGAAAGAAGGGTAGTTAGATTGTTGACTCGTTTTGGAAAGACCCTTGATATTTCTTGTGACCCTAGAGGTCCAGTAATGCTTAGCTACCTAGAATCCCTTAACGCATCCGATGATGATTTACATTCTGTTCCCATAGTCCGTGAATATGTTGATGTCTTCGATGAGGTGAGGGGTTTACCCCTAAAACGTGAGATAGACTTTCGAATATATCTAGTAGATAATGCAAAGCCAGTTGCATTACCAGTGCGCCACATAGATCCAAGAGAGAGAAGAGAACTCAGTAAGCAAGTGAAGGAATTGCTTGAGAAGGGGTTCATCAGACGTAGTATATCGGAGTGGGGTGCTGCAGTAGTATTTGCCACGAAGGCAGATGGGTCCCTTAGACTTTGTGTGGACTATAGAGAACTTAATAAGCTTACTAAGAAGAATAGACAACCACTGCCGAGGATTGACGATCTCTTCGATCAGTTAGTTGGCGCCTCAGTGTTTTCGCATTTGGACTTAGCCACGGGTTTCCATCAGTTGAGAGTGGCTGAGGATAGCTTAGACAAGACTGCCTTTAGGACTCCAGACGGTTTCTTCGAGTGGCTTGTGATGCCCATCGGTTTGACAAACGCCCCCGCATACTTTGTTGATTTGATGAGTAGGGTGTTTAGGGAGTACCTTAATAAATTCGTGGTAGTCTTTGTGGACGACATCTTGATCTTTTCTAAGAATGAGGAAGAGCATGCCCTACATCTTAGGGAAGTGTTAGAGACTCTTCGAGCGCATAACCTTAAAGCTAAATTTTCTAAATGTCACTTTTGGAGGAAGGAAGTGCGATTCTTAGGGTACGTGGTTTCCAAAGAAGGGATAACCGTGGATCCCGCAAAGGTAGTGGCCATCCAAGATTGGAAGGTCCCTAAAAATGCTACCGAGGTGAGGAGTTTCTTAGGGTTGGCTGGCTACTATAGGAAGTTTATCAAAGACTTCGGAAAAATATCAGCCCCATTAACACGCTTGACGAAGAAGAACTTAGATTTTGCATGGGACGTAGATTGTGATGATGTGTTCCAACATTTGAAGAGAGCTTTGACCACAACCTCAGTCTTAGTGTTGCCAGATGGGAGTAAGCCATTTACCATTTATACCGATGCTTGTGGGACAGGACTAGGCGCAGTCTTAATGCAAGAGGGAGGGGTAATAGCCTATAGTGGAAGGCAGTTGAGAGTGCATGAGAGAAATTACCCTACACATGACCTAGAGTTGGCCGCTATTGTTTTCGCACTTAAGTCTTGGCGTAATTATCTTCTTGGCGAGAAATTCGAATTATTCACTGACCACAAATCTCTAAAATACTTATTCTCTCAGAAAGACTTGAACTTAAGGCAGCAAAGGTGGATGGAATTCTTAGCATCCTACGACTTCGAGATAGCATATACCCCTGGTAAGGGTAATGTGGTGGCGGATGCCTTAAGTAGAAAAAGGTTGTCCTTGAGTCCGTTGTTTGTTAAGTGGTGAAGCTTAGAGTTCATCTCTACGTTTGACTTTAAACCTTCCATTGACTTTGTACCCGATTTGCTAGCATCCTTAGAGGTCAGACCTACGCTTTTGGGATGGATTGGCGAGGCACAACAAGATGACCCACAGTTGGTTGAGTTAGTAGAGAAGCTCAAAGGAAGGGAGTCATCGAGCCATCTTGGTAGGCATACTCTAGATGATAAGGGTTGGTTGCGTAGGGACGGTAGACTTTGTGTACCACGGGACGAGAATTTAAGGAAGACCATTCTTGATGATGCACATCGTTCGAAGATGACTATCCATCTCGGCGGGGACAAGATGTACATGGACATGAGACGAGTTTACTTTTGGGCCGGTATGAAGAGGGATGTGGCCGAGTTTGTCGCTAGATGGTTGGTGTGCCAACAAGTAAAAGCAGAGCAAAAGAAGCCCGGTGGATTGCTTCACCCATTGGAGGTCCCACAATGGAAGTAGGAAAGTGTCTCGATGGACTTTGTTGATGGGTTACCGAGATCGAGGAAGGGTAATACGGGGATTTGGGTCGTGGCAGACAGGCTTACCCAGAGAACTCATTTCATTCTCGCGAAGAGTAAGAGGACTGCTCCATGGTTAGCCTCCTATACATTCGAGAAATAATTTGTTTGCACGGTGTTCCTTCAAGCATAGCGAGCGACCGCGATCCTATCTTTACTAGCGAATTTTGGAAAACCTTGCAAGAGGCGGTAGGGACTCGGTTATGTTTGAGCACCGCATATCATCCTCAGACGGACGGCCAGACCGAGAGGGTGAATCGTATTCTAGAGGACTTATTGAGGTTGTGTGTCTTAGACTTCGGAGGTGCATGGGAGGAACATCTTCCGTTGGTGGAGTTCGCATATAATAACAACTCTCAGTCTAGCATTGGCATGGCACCGTTCGAGGCTCTTTATGGACGGCTGTGTCGTTCGCCTACATGTTGGTGTGAGTCTACAGATAAGATCATACTTGGGCCCGATATGATTAGAGAGACTTCGAAAAAGATCAATTTGATTCGAAGGAGGATGAAGATGGCGCAAGATAGGCAGAAATCTTATGCGAACAAGAGGAGGTCAGATCTCGAGTTTGATATTGGGGACATGGTCTTTGTCAAGGTGTCTCCATTACGGAATGTAGTTCGCTTTGGGTCCATTGGGAAGTTAGCACCAAGGTTCGTAGGGTCGTTTCCTATTAAGGAGAGGATTAGGCAGATGGCGTATAGATTGGAGTTGCCCGAGAGACTTAGTGGCGTACACGATGTATTCCATGTATCACATTTGAGGAAGTGCTTGCACGAGACCGCGGAAGTGGTAGAGCAGAGCTTGCTTAGAGAGGTGGAGATAGAGCGTGATGCGACGATTCGACGAGCTCCTACGTGCATTCTTGGGTCGGAGATTAAGAAGTTGAGGAATCGAGAGGTCAAGCTAGTCAAAGTGAAATGGGGAGATGATGAAAGCAACGCTACTTGGGAGACGGAAGAGAAGATGCGTTCATTATACCCTTTTCTTTTCGAGGGTATGTCTTTTAATTTCTCCTTTATCGCTTTCCTTGTACTTATCTTTAGTATGTCCTCTCGCTAGTACCTTTGACCTTTAGATAGGGTAGTCCTATGGTTGAAACATGTGTTTGAGACATGTTATGTATGATGGATGCATGTGGATGCAAGTGTTTGCTAGTGGTTGCTCGTGGATGCATATACACACAATTTAGGCACTAGATCGGCTCAGTCACTTTAAATTGCATATAAATGTGTGTGCATATTTAAGCTAATGGATGTATAATGGTTGTGCTATCATATGGATGAGGCATTTTGGTGAATGGTTGTGCACGCACATAGAAGTAATATGTATCGATAGGATTCTTTCGCATACATAATGGACGCGTGGCACTATCATGGTTTGCAATAAGGAGGTCAACTGAATCAGTAGACCGCCTGATTTTGCATTGGATAAGGAACATATACACACACTTTTTGCATATGTTCATACAGCATTAGGAATTTTATAAGGACAATGGATGTCTGTGTCTGATGGTTGAGTAGATGGTTGTTTGGATGGTAGGATATACATTCTCCTTAACTTGGAGATTTCAGGGGCGAAATCCTTTATGGAGGGGAGAATGTAACACCCCGTATTTCTATTAACACTAATGTTCACAAATTAAAGAATAACTAGTCTCAGACGTGAGAATTAAGGGAAACGGGTTGCGCCATTGTGTTTGTCTCGGAATTCTGGTTGAGATAGAATCCGAGTTTGCAAGAATTGGACTTCGTATGAAAAAGTTATGGCCATCGGAAGTTTCAGAAAATTCAAAACAGATTTCAGAAAATTCAAATTCAGAGTCAGGCAGGCTAGGCGGGAAAATTCCTGCCAGGGCCAGGTCGACCATAGGGTTGACCTGCCCTGACCAGGTCGACCTGCCCTGACCAGGTCGACCATATGGTCGGCGTGCCCTGACCAGGTCGACCATAGGGTCGACTTGGGGATCGACCTGCCCCCCTCGGGCAGATTTGTTTTATGACCTGTTGATGACTAGATGCTGACTCATTAGGGTTTCTGATCTGCTCTGATTGGCTGGGATTAATTCTGGGTTGATCGGACGGCTTAAATTAATTCAAAACTCTATAAAAACACCTCTAGACTCAAACCCTAAAATCAAAACAAAATTAGATTCATGGCCTCCATGCCGTCACCTAGCAACTCAACATAGCCGCCACCAATTAGAGAGGGAGAAAGCTAATCTAATTCAATTCTTTTCAACTTAAACAACGAATATTCTTCAAGGGAAAGCTATTACAACTTAAGAACTCAGAATTCAGAACTCAAGACCTTCTTTGAGTTGTGAGTTCGATAATTTTAATAAAATAATTAGTAAATTAATTAGATTGAGTTATGATATGGATTATTTGGACATGATGTGAATTATTGAACGCATGTCATAATTATGTTGTAAAATTGTGATGAATTGTATGATGTTATGTTGTGATCATCTATATTGTAAAGTTATGATGCTATCATCCATGTTGTAGTTCTATGATTGGCTTATGTATAATCGAATCACCATGTTGTTCATATGTTAGTTTGGGTATGATGATTCATATGATAAATCATAAGTATGTATGCAAGTTTAGATTTTTATTAAGACATGAATCATATGCAAGTTGGGGGAAAATTATTTGTACAACCTTATATGCTTCATGACATCTATTTTAGATCTAAAGTTAGGCTATGACATGTGTGAGTTATATGCAAAATCCTACATGCTAGTTTACATGTTTAGATGTAAGTTTATACCATTGTTATGTTGCATAAATCACATATGCAAGTTTATACAAGTATATGAGTTTGGAATATGAATCATGTTATGCAAGATGTGGTTATTGCCTATGCAAGTTTACACCTTTAGATGTAGATCTATGACATACATGATTTATTCAAGTTTGTGACTATTATCTCAACAAGTTTACACCTTTAGATTAAGATCTATGACACATGTTGTTTATGCAAGTTATAAATTTGGCCTATGCAAGTTTTAGATGTAGAACATCATTCACACATGCAAGTTCACCCCTTATGTTTAGATCCATTTTTTTAATTATATGTATGTTGTGATATTTTCTCTTTATTCCATGAGTTAGACTATTCGAGTCTAACGTATATTTTACGTTAAACGAAAAAACGTACAACGTGGGGGTAAGGGGATAATATTAAAAGATTTAATTGGCATAAATGCCTTAAAAGGCATAAAATAAATTTGTGATGAAAATTGGTATGATTTTACATACCATAAATGGATGGACATAATTGAGAAAATTATGGACATCGTTAAATTTGGAATTGATTGATAATTTGAATAGGGAAAGTAATTCAAATTGGGGAATGATTAATTAGGAGTAATTAATCGTCTAAGACACGAGGTTAGGCTCTTTTGTGGTGTAAGACTGCCCGGACCCGCCCGGTAAATCCAGCTGCCACAAATGCCAGTCTAATGTGGGAGGTCTTAGGTATAAATTAAATACGTAACAATTGTAAATACACGAGGTTAGGCTCTTTTGTGGTGTAAGTCTGCCCGGACCCGCCCAGCAAATCCAACTGCCACAAATGCCAGTCTAATGTGAGAGGTCTTTATGAGGTTACGGTCTTAATGAATTAAGAAACACTTAACCAGATAAACATGTAGTGGGACATGAGGGGATTAAGTGGGTGCCTTGGGTGGCATATGGAATCTAATGGTTGCCTTGGGTGGCATTTGAAATACGGTTAGAAATACTTAACCAAAATTGAAACATGTAAATGAAACATGAATAAAAAGAGGGTTAAGTGGGATGTACTAGAGGGGACCAAGCTTAGGTGGATAGCTTGTTTCATGCATGGGGGCCCGTATCAACCAGTAACCCATACTTATCTTTGTGGGCTCGACCCAAGTCGAGGACGGGACACGCATACTGGGCTTGACTGTAAGAGGCCAAATCGGGTTAGCGGTGGCAACGCAAGTCCAACGGGTTCATATGCGTGTGTGGGCCCGGGCTGGTAGGTAAGACGTTGTTGCATCATGTAGGTATAAGCCGTGCATTATTTGTGGTATCAGTTTGCCACTTTGGGGAGTGATACACCCCACTGTGGGGCCAGCACGGGTATCTACGAGTTAGGGAGCCGATCGCTTGGGGGTAGTGGGTACACCTAGTGGAGATAGGGGCAGGCGGCACCTATGAAGGCAGCTAGGGGTTCACGAAACTACCATTATCATTATTTAAGTCTATAGGCGGGATTAACCTTAGGGTGACTAGTGGTGGTGCAGTATAGCAATTATCTTATAGTGTTGGTGTAGTTTAGTAATTATCTTATAGTGGTTTAGGTGCGCTTTAGTGATATTGTTGTTTATCTTGTTTCCTTGTTTACTCTGCCATACTCAATGATTCATGGTCATTTCCTGATTTTCCAACTTATGCCTTAGCCTGGTTACTTTGGTAATTATATTGTTAAAGTTATCGCACTCGCCAGACTTTATGTCTGACCCCCTTTGTTTCCTCCTCTTTTCTTCCTCCCCCCCCCCCCCAGGTGCTCACGTTGGAACTAGCACCAGTGGAGCTTGATTTTGGACAGCTGTGCTTCTTGCTTTTAGAAGATTGCTTGGATCGCTGAAGTAAAGTTCAGCCTCTCTTTTATTTATGGCTATTTTGTATTGGGGATTATGTCTTTCAATTTATGTACTTTGAGTTGGTCAAGATGGATATTATGTACGTTGACTCTGGTTTTGATGATGTAATCAAACTTATGTATTTCCCGCTGCATTGAAATAAAGTTTTAAAGTTTTAGTACTATTTATATCTGTCTTGTTGTTAAGTTTCTGTTCTATACACACTTAAAATGCTCCATGAAAGTTAATGCATTCGCTTTTTGAGTGACATTAATGGACGTGGGGTGTTACAATTAACCGAATTAAGATAGCTACACCATTAACCAGATTAACGAAGAAGAATCAAGTCTTCGCATGGAATGCAAAGTGTGAGCAAGCCTTTGGAATTCTGAAAGAGAGAATCATAAGTGCCCATATGTTGACTATTCCAAATGGAAATAAAGAGATGGTAGTATATATTGATGCATGTAGCACTGGACCTGGAGCAGTGCTAATGCAAAATGATAGATTCATAGCATACAAGAGTCGACAATTGAAGCCACACAAAAGGAATTACCCAACTCACAATTTGGAGTTAGCGGCGATAATATTTGTTTTGAATATTTGGAGGCAATATATGTTGGGGGTCAGATTTGAGTTATTTACAGATCATAAGTCATTGAAATATATTTTCTCCCAGAAGAATTTGAATCTTCGACAACAACGATGGTTAGAGTTTTTGGCATCGTATGACTTTGCTATAGCTTACTCCTGGAAAAGTTAACACAATAGCCGATGCATTAAGTAGAAGACATGCGAATTTGGGAACTATGTTTTCGGATGGAAACATCTCAAGTATTTGGCCGGATTTGATTTTAGACCTCACTGTGAGTTAGAGCCGGAGATGTTAGCAAGCTTGTCGATTAAGCCGACTCTCATCGGAAGGATTGGTGAAAGCCAGAAGCAAGAAGATAAGCGTATGTAAATCATTCGAAGATCATAGATGAGAATAGAACTAGAGGAGTACGGATTTCGAGGTTGATCAAGATGATTGGCTTCGTAAGAATGGACGACTAATTATTCCTGATTTGGATGAGTTGAGAGATGAGGCTCAAAGAGAATGTCATCACTCTAGAATGACGATTCAACCTAGTGGTAATAAGATGTATAAAGATATGAAACGAGTTTACCATTGAAAAGGTATGAAAAGGGATGTCGGGAAATTTATCTCGAAGTGTATGAACTGTCAGTTGGTTAAAGCTGAGCAGAAAAAACCGAGTGGATTGTTACAATCATTAGAAGTTCCTACATGGAAATGGGAGCAAGTACCAATGGATTTTATTGATGGATTACCTAGAACAAGGGCAGGAAATTATAGTACTTATGTGTCTTGGATCGCTTAACCATAAACGCGAGGTTTATTCCTGTCAGATCGACTAGGACTGCATCGAAGTTGGCTGAATTATAACTTAAGTGGATACCTCGATTCCATGGAATTCCAAGAGTATTATTAGCGATCGAGATCCGTTATTCACCAATGGATTCTGGAAGAGCTAGCAAGAGACGTTGAGAACCGAGCTATGTATGAGTACGACTTATCAGCACTAGACATACGATCAGACTGAAAGAGTTAATTGAGTATTGGAAGATCTCTTTAGAGCTTGTGTATTGGATTATGGAGGATCGTGGAAGATCATCTGCATTTAGTTGAGTTTTCTTATAATAACAGCTATCAGTCGAAAATGGCACCATATGAGGCATTGTATGGAAAGCCATTTAATTCTCAATCTTGTTGGTTAGAGACTAGAGAGAAGTTGGTACTTAGGCTTGAAATGGTAAGAGAAACGATAGATATTATTGAAGTCATTCAGAAAGAATGGAGGCAGCCCAAGATCGTTAGAAAAGCAATGCTGATAAGCGATAAAAGGACTTGGAATTCTCAGCCTCTACGAAATACCGTTCATTTTGGAAAGAAAGAAAAGTTAGTGCCATTGTTGGGTTTATTTTCGATTATAGAGCATTTTGGGAAGCTCGCTTATAATCTGGAGTTACCTGAGAAGATGGCGAGTGTGCATATTGTTTTTCTTGTCTCGTTTCTACATAAGATCATGCACGACTCGAATGGTGTGGTATCTCCTAACCATCTGGAAGATTTTGTAATCGAACCTGAAGTTTCTAGGCCTCATAAGCCGCTTTGCATCGTGGGGGTTTACAATTGCATGGTAGATTGGCGTGGATGGTTGGATGCTAGAGTGCATGTTAGATTGGCCGCTCGTGGATGGTAGGCATGCGAGATTTGTTCGTGATTGCTTGGAATTTCAGGGGAGAATTTCCTAAAGGGGGTAGAATGTAATGACATGTATTTTACGTATCAGCCGATCGAAAAATAATTATGTTTTATTCCATAGTAGTCGGATCATTCTGATATTTTAGTATGCCACTCATTGGGATGTGGAACATGTCCATGACTTTTTACTGGATTCAAGTATGACCATTTTTCCCTTGAGTTCACTGTTTAAGCTATAACTTTTGATAGGAATTGAATCAGTTATTGAGATCAGTTTCATTAGATCGAAATGATGGTTTACGATTTCGTAGAGTGGTCATATGCAGGATTTGGTTCAGCGGTTTGGGAGGGATCGTTGTTTGGAGTTTCTGCTGCCACTTAGGCAGACTGGTCAGCAGCTAATGAGATGATTAGTCAAACCCATTAGACTTATGACCAACATATATATATATATATATATATATATATATAGGGGTACTTGGGGAGAGAACCATGGTTACTCTCTTCATTCTAAACTTCAGATAGATCATCATCAAAGGGGATTAGATCACATTTGATTGCATCAAATTCAAGGGCTTTCAACGCTGTCCAAATCAGATCTCATTGAATTTACATCAAATCAAGGATTAGGTGAGTGATATATATCTCTTACATGGAAGCTACAGATTGTATAGGTAAATTAGGATCATATTCATATGATTATATGTTAAAATCAGCTTAGATCTGATCATTTATGTTTAACTCAAACTCAAAAACTCTAGAAAACCTAATTTGATCATATTAACTAAATAATTGTTTTAGTAGTCATGTTTATTCATATGTTTAGATCTAAATCATGTTAGATCTCATAATTGTGATATGTTTATGTTTTATTGGAATTTGTTCATGTTTGTATGATCATATTGTGACACCCCACGTCCATTAATGTCACTCACTAAGGGAACTGTAACAGCCTGCATTTTACGTGTTGGAAGACCGTAAAATATTTTTATTTTATTCCCTGACAGTTGGATCATTCTCATCTTTTAGTATGTTGTTTATGGGGGTGTAATACATGTCCATAATTTTTACTAATTTTGTTTGTGACCATTTTACCCCTGTCAGTCTTGTACATAGCATAACTTTTGACTCAGGTCGAGTCAGAGGGTGAGACCTGTGCCATTAGAAAGGAATTGATGGTTGTCTTTCCGTAGAAGTGGTTACATTAAAGATTTGGCTCAAAGGTTTGGGAGGAATCGCTGTTTAAGGTTTAACGGTTGGCTGTTCAGGTTTTGGAGCCTTAGTGGGCTGAGTTGGGAAGGCCATTAGTGGGATGGCGGAACCCTATAAATAGGGGGTGAGAGAGGAGGGAAAAAGTTTACTTTCCCATTCTCTCATTTGGTGGCATTGATCTCCTTCTTCCTTTAACACCTTTCCACTATTAAAAATCCAAATCCAAGGAGGGAAATCACATCTACACCATTGGAGGCTAGATCTACATCAATCAAAGCAAGGATTCATCGGATCAAGGTGTTTGGTGCGAGGTGCTTGCTGTCCGGATTCTAATTTCTACCATTTTAGCTTGTTTTGGAGTATCGGTGAGTGATTTACATCTCTCCCGTGGATTCAATGAAGTGTATGAGTAGTAGATCATGTTTTTCATCAAATTCAAGTGTTTTTCCTTAGATCTATGCATTGGTAAGTTCACTTTCATATAGATCACCCTAGGATCTAGTTTAGCAAGTTTAGATAGGTAATTTCTATAATATTTCATATGAATGTGCAAGTTAGATCCATGGTTTTTGTTCATATGCATATTTGTGGTGATTTTGGTGAATTTGACATTATCGTTGACAGAACTGTCATATTGATGATACTGTTGATTTCATAACATGCTTGTAATCCTTTTTGATGAATTGGATGAGTTAGTTTCGTCAGATTTATCATTCGGTGAATTTTTGGTCAAGATCAGAGTTGAATTGCAATATGCAGGTTTTGGGTCGGCCATAAGTTGGATCGGCCATAAGTTGGGTCGAACTAAAGTTGGGTCGGTCTAAAGTTAGGTCGGACCAAAGTTGGGTCGGACAAAAGTTGGGTTGGAAAGTTTGGTCGGACCAAAGTTGTGTCGGACCAAAGTTGGGTCGGACTATTCTGGTCAGCCATTTCTGGTTGGCTATTTCTGGTGATGATGTGACTTCATAGTGAATTCAATTAGGAAGTTTTGAAGTGTTGAAAAGTGTTCGTTGATCGGCATAAAACAACGAATGGTATGACAATTCAAGGATGTATTGAGCTCATGTGAAGTGACAGCTCTAAAGTGTTCTGAGCTAATTAATAGTCGTACTTGATAACGACTAGAGAGACGAAGGCCGAGGAATTATCATTGTTGTAGGTTCTAGCGGACTCAAAGCATATGTACTATTGAAGAACAATTGTAGGTCGAGTGCCTTGGGTGTCGTGTATGACATAGACACATGTTGAGTATGGCGTGCAACATGTGTTGAGTATAGCATGTGGAGTTTTGCTAGAACCGACACGTCGTGGATGGTCCTTGACAATTAATGGCAAATTGTTTAGCCAATCATACGATAACGAGTATTCCAAAGCAAGGATGGTGGTGGTAGCCAGAGTCAGTCATGGACGTTTGAATGCTTGGTTGCTTTGGTTGTACCATCCCACGAAGATTTTTTGACTTCGAATAAGGTGTTCCTTGGGTGCTTGTCTGATATTGGTTTCAGCCTTTGGGGCTTGTACTTATGGGATACCAAGTTCGATTAAGGTGGTTTTCATGAGATATAACTAGATGTTGTATGAGTTGCTTTTGCCATGCATGAATGGTTGTTCTAATTGCCATGGCTGAATTGTTGTCCCTTTTGATTTACGGATCGTAAAGGCTATCACTGTCAGGTGTGGGGAAGGCAGGTGTAAGTTCTTCTCTGGAGCTGGGTATATTAGTTGTTTATTTACCCATTCTCATATACTTTATTGAAGAAGTTTGTTAGTTGTTTTATCGCTCACTAAGACTGTTGTCTGAATCAAGGTTTCATGTTTCCCTCTTATTACATTGAGTTGTTCATAGGATTGTTGGATGGGCAGACTAAGTAGTAGGTGACAGGTGATGCCTTAGTAGGAACGGTGATGCAGATCGATGGCGAGTAGGAGGCTGGCGTACTATCTTTACTACTATCTAATAATTGGATTTCGGATGTTTGCTATTTCTATGAGTACTGTAGTGAGGCAAATTGTACAAACACTTTAGTTGCTATCCACGTGTATGGGAAATACATAATAGTTGTTATGAAAGTTTAGTGTTTTCTGCTTCACTATCACTACCTGTTGTATAATTTCTATTATATTTTATCCTTACGCTGTGAGTTTACGACGGGTTTCGCTTATATACCATAACATGATGATCGTCCATAGCTTCCTGACACATCCTTCAGCACATTATTTCTCTTGTATAGTGCGAGGGCTGTGGGCGGTCGTCATATTTGGTATCAGAGCTCTGGTCAACGATTGTAGCCAAAGTTCTAAGATGTAATTATGTATGAGAGACGTATTTGTAGATTTCAGTTGGATGCTTACTATATATATTAGTATATATAGTAGTAGCGTTTGTACTTCCTTTAGCAGTTTTTCTTGAAAGTGGCTAATCATTCTAGTTTGCAGATTTAGAATGAGTCGACGCTATACGAGACATTCTGCTAAGGAAGAAACTGTGCCTGGGGGGGGGGGGGGTAATGGCGGGGCACCTGAGTACCCATCCATGTTTGAAGCCAGAATGGAAGCATATCTTCGAAGGAACCCCGCTCCAGTGGCAGCTACGGCTGAGGTTGGGGTTCCATTGCCTAGAGCTATAGAATTTGCAAATCTATGCAAAGACATTACATCATTGGTAGGGAAACAGTTTAAGGGCACTGAACTAGTTGAAGAGGTTCAAAGGTGGATGGATACTTGTGTTTGAATCTTCAAGGACATGGGTATTGATGATGCAACAAAGAGGAAACTTGCATCAAGGCAATTAGTGGGCAGAGAAATAGACTGGTGGAACTCCGTCACAATTGAGACCCATGAATAGGATATTTCATGGGAGCTATTCCAAGCTAAGTTTGAAGCAAAATTTATCTCCACCCTGTAGAAGTCTATTCTGTTTAAGAGATTCGTAGAGCTTAAACAAAATGGTCGTCCAGTTCTTGACTATATTTCTGACTTCGAGACCTTGTTGAAGTATGCTCGTTCATATGTGGATACTCCTTATCAAAAGAACGATATGTTTGTCTTGGGATTTGTGATAGACCATTGATTGTGACTAATCCAGTTGGGGGGTCGTCCATTTTGTGCACGTTGTGCCGTGGTCTAGTGTTGTCGACTCATGGTTGCTCTTTTGTGTGTGATTGCTTTATTCTTAACTTCGCTGGGTTTGGGATCATCTTGGGCATGGATTGGCTCAAGGGGTATGCGGCAAGGGTGAATTGCGAGAAGCTACAAGTGAGAGTCGGGGATGTGGAAGGGCAAAAGGTGTTGATAAAGTGCAAGCGCGAAGAGGGTGTCTTCGTTAGTTATCTATATTCGCTTGTGATTCCACAAGAAGACTTGTCATCTGTGTTGATCACTAAGGAGTATAAAGATGTCCTTGACGAGGTTAAAGGGTTGCCGCTGCATCATGAGATCGAGTTTAGAATCGATTTGGTCGAGGGTGCTAGACCAATCGTTATACCTGTTAGGCGGATAGTGCCTAAGGAACAGCGAGAGTTAGAGGTACAGGTTCGTGACCTTTTGGGAAAAGGATTCATTCGGAGAAGCGTTTCCGAATGGGGTGCATCAGTGGTGTTTGCAACCAAGGCGAATGGCTCGTTGAGATTGTATATGGATTATCGTTAGCTGAATAAGGTGACTAAGAAGAACAAGTATCTCTTGCACATGATAGATGACTTGTTCGATCAGCTTCACGAAGCCAAAGTGTTTTCTCAAATGGATTTGGCAATGGGATTTCACCAATTGAGGGTGGCTAAGGATAGTGTACCGAAGACTTCTTTTAGGATACCATCCAGATTCTTCGAATGAGTGGTGATGCCATTCGGGTTGACTGATGCACCAGCGTATTTCGTGGATCTTATAAATAAAGTGTTAAGTGATCAGTTGAATAAGTTTGTGCTTGTGTTCGTGGAAGATATTCTGGTTTACTCTAGGAACGAGGAATAACACAAGACGCACTTGAGAGTTGTGTTAGAGATCTTACGAAAGCATCAGCTGAAAGCTAAGTTCTCAAAGTGTCACTTCTGGATGGATGAAATGAGATTCTTAGGCCATGTAGTTTCTGGAAATGGGATACCGGTTGACCCCACTAAAGTGGTAGCAATCCAGGACTGGGATAGACCTAAGAATGCGACGGATGTTCAGAGTTTCCTTGGGTTGGCAGGATATTAACGATGGTTTATCAAATATTTCTCCAAGATAGTTGCACCGTTGACAGGATTAACGAAGAAGAACCAAGTGTGCACACGGGATGTAAAGTGTGAGCAAGCTTTCGGTATCCTGAAGGAGAGATTGTTGAGTGCTCCTGTGTTGACCATTCCAAGTGGGAATGAAGAGATGGTGGTATAAACCGATGCATGTGGTACTGGACTTAAAGCAGTGCTAATGAAGAAGGATAAGGTTGTGACCTACGTGAGTCGACAGTTGAAGCCGCATGAAAGGAATTATCCATCTCATGATTTGGAGTTGGCCGTAATTGTGTTTGCTCTGCAGATGTGGAGACATTACCTGTTGGGAGTTCGATTCGAGTTATTTACGGATTACAAGTCATTGAATTATCTTTTCTCCCAAAGGGATTTGAATCATCGGCAATAACGATGGTTGGAGTTTCTGGCATCATATGATTTTGCTATAGCCTATACTCCGGTCGAAGGTAACGCAGTTGCAGATGTGTTGAGTCAAAGACATGCAAGTTTGGGTGCGGTTTTTTTTGGAATGGAAGAGTCTTGAGTACTTGGCTAGATTCAATTTCAGACCAAGGTTTAAGTAGGAACCTGAAATGTTGGAAAGCTTGTCGATAGGACCTACTCTTTTCAAAAGGATTGGCAAGATCCAAAAGAAAGATGCAAATCTTGTCAAGTTTATCTACGGATTGGAACCAAAGGATAAAGAGTTCGAAGTCGATCGATAAGGTTGGCTTCGAAAGCAAGGGCGATTAGTTATTCCTGATATCGACAGATTGAGAGATGAGGTTCTAAGGGAATGTCATCACTCGAAGTTGACGATTCATCCTGGTGGTAATAAGATGTATCAGGACATGAAGCGAGTTTACTATTGGGACGGAATGAAGCGATATATTGGAAAGTTCATTTCCAAGTGTATGAATTGTCAGTTGGTGAAAGCTGAACAGAAGAAGCCGAGTGGGTTGCTTCAGCCATTGGAAGTTCCTACATGGAAGTAGGAGAATGTATCAATGGATTTTAACGATGAACTACCTACAACCAAGCCAGAAATGGGTTGGTCAAACTTTCGGGTCGGGTTGGTCCATACCTAGTCGGTCCTATCAGGTCGTTTGGCTGTGACCGGGTCAGTCGGGTCGAAAGTTCATGTTTTGTTGAGGAAGCAAGGGGGTCGGTCGATTGGGTATTCTAGCCGATCGGTCAAGTTGGAGGAGTTTTCGATAGGGATTCTAAATGCTGTGGTGGATGGCTTAAGTGCTATGGTTTGATTGGACCGTTTTCGATAGTCGAGCGAATTGGAATGCTCGCATATAGACTAGAGTTACTCGAGAAGATGCCGTGTGTGCATAACGCTTTTTGTGTATCTTTCCTACGAAATATTCGCATGGTCTGGATGTGGTAGTACCTCCGGAGTAGTACGTCGACCTTATAGTTGAGTTCGTAGTTATGAAATCTCGTAAGCTGCTTCGTGTTATGGCGAATGACACGAAACAGCTTAGGGAAAAGACTTTTAATTTAGTTAAGGGATAATGGAGTGGGGATGGTGACGATGTTACATGGGAGATAGGGAGAGTATAAAGATGTCCTATCCAAAACTCTTCATCCGTATGACCCATTGAAATCACGCAATCATTATTACTTGTTGATTTTGTTGTTATCTTTGTTGTTGATTGATAGAATTCCACATGCTAGGATAAGGCTATGGATGCATAGCTTGATGGTTGCTAGTTTGGATGATAAAAAAATTGGCTTCTCATGGATGATAGGCATGCATAATTGTTGTGATTGCTTGGAATTTCGGGGGTGAAATTCTTAAGGGGGGAGAGAATGTAACAACCCGCATTTTATGTGTCGAAAGATCATAAAATATTTTTATTTTATTCCCTGAGGGTTGGATTATTCTCGTCTTTTAGTATGTTGTTTATGGGGATGTAAGACATGTCCATAATTTTTACCAATTTTGTTTGTGACCATTTTGCCCCTGTAAGTCTTGTACAGGGCATAACTTTTGACTCAGGTCGAATCAGAGGTTGAGACCTGTGCCATTGGATAGGAATTGATGATTGTCTTTTCGTACAGTGGTTACATTAAAGATTTGGCTCAGCAATTTGGGAGGAATCGCTGTTTTAAGGTTTAATGGTTGGTTGTTCATGTTTTGGAGCCTTAGTGGGCTGAGTTGGGAATGCCCGTTAGTGGGCTAGTGGAATCCTATAAATAGGGGGTGAGAGAGGAGGGAAAAAGATTACTTTCCCATTCTCTCATTTGGAGGCATTGATCTCCTTCTTCAAAGCAAGGATTCATCGGATCAAGGTGTTTGGTGCGAGGTACTTGCTGTCCGGATTCTTATTTCTACCATTTTAGTTTGTGTTGGAGAATCAGTGAGTGATTTACATCTCTTACATGGATTTAATGAAGTGTATGAGTAGTAGATCATGTTTTTCATCAAATTCAAGTGTTTTTCCTTAGATCTATGCATTGGTAAGTTCATTTTCATATAGATCACCCTAGGATCTGATTTAGCAAGTTTAGATAGGTAATTTCTACGATATTTCATACGAATGTACAAGTTGGATCAATGTTTTTTTTATTCATATGCATATTTGTGGTGATTTTAGTGAATTTGACATTATCGTTGATAGAATTGTCATATTGATGATATTATTGATTTCATAACATGCTTGTAATCCTTTTTTGAATGTTTGATGAGTTAGATTCGTCAGATTTATCGTTTGGTTAAGTTTTAGTTGAAATCCGAGTTGAATTGCAATATGCAGGTTTTGGGTCGGCCATAAGTTGGATTGGCCATACACTGGACCGACCATAAGTTGGGTCGGACCGAAGTTGGGTCGGACCGAAATTGGGTCAAGGTGTTTGGTGCGAGGTACTTGCTGTCCGGATTCTTATTTCTACCATTTTAGCTTGTGTTGGAGAATCGGTGAGTGATTTACATCTCTTACATGGATTTAATGAAGTGTATGAGTAGTAGATCATGTTTTTCATCAAATTCAAGTGTTTTTCCTTAGATCTATGCATTGGTAAGTTCATTTTCATATAGATCACCCTCGGATCTGATTTAGCAAATTTAGATAGGTAATTTCTATGACATTTCATACGAATGTGCAAGTTGGATCAATGGTTTTTATTCATATGCATATTTGTGGTGATTTTGGTGAATTTGACATTATCGTTGATAGAATTGTCATATTGATGATTTTGTTGATTTCATAACATGCTTGTAATCCTTTTTTAAACCTTTGATGATTTAGATTCGTCAGATTTATCATTTGGCGAAGTTTTAGTTGAAATACGAGTTGAATTGCAATATGCAGGTTTTGGGTCGGCCATAAGTTGGATTGGCCATACATTGGACCGGCCATAAGTTGGGTCGGACCGAAGTTGGGTCGGACCAAAATTGGGTCGGACCAAAGTTGGGTTGGACCAAAGTTGGGTCGGGCTAAATTTGGGTCAGCATAAAGTTGGGTCGGACCAAAGTTGGGTCGGACCAAAGTTGGGTCGGAATAAAGTTGGGTCGGACCAAAGTTGGGTCGGACTAAAGTTGGGTCGGCATAAAGTTGTGTCGGACTAAAGTTGGGTCAGACCAAAGTTAGGTCGGACTAAAGTTGGGTTGGACTAAAGTTGGGACGGACCAAAGTTGGGTCGGACTAAAGTTGGGTCGGACTAAAGTTGGCTCGGACCAAAGTTGGGTCGGACTAAAGTTGGGTCGGACCAAAGTTGGGTCGGCCTATTCTGGTCAGCCATTTCTTCCATTTCTGGTTGGCTATTTCTGGTCGCACATTTCCGGTGATGATGTGACTTCAAAGTGAATTCAATTAGGAAGTTTTGAAGTGTTGAAAAGTGTTCGTTGATCGGCGTAAAACAACGAATGGTATGACAATTCAAGAATGTATTGAGCTCATGTGAAGTGACAGCTCTAAAGTGTTCTGAGCTAATTAATAGTCGTACTTGATAACGACTAGAGAGACGAAGGCCGAGGAATTATCGTTGTTGTAGGTTCTAGCGGACTCAAAGCATATGTACAATTGAAGACCAATTGTAGGTTGAGTTCCTTGGGTGTCGTGAATGGCCTAGACACGTGTTGAGTATAGCGTGTAGCATGTGGAGTTTTGCTAGAACCGAGACGTCATGTATGGTCCTTGACAATTGGTGGCAAATTGTTTAGCCGGTCATACGATAACGAGAATTCTAAAGCAAAGATGGCGGTGATAGCCAGAGTTAGTCATGGACATTTGAATGCTTGGTTTCTTTGGTTGTACCATCCTACATAGATTTTCTAACTTCGAATAAGGTGTTCCTTGGGTGCTTGTCTGATATTGGTTTCGGCCTCTGGGGCTTGTGCTTATGGGATACCAAGTTCGATTAAGGTGGTTTCCGTGAGATATTACTAGATGTTGTATGAGTTGCTTTTGCCATGTATGAATGGTTGTTCTAATTGTCGTGGCTGAATTGTTGTCCCTTTTGATTTACAGATTGTAAAGGATATCACTATTAGGTATGGGGAAGGCAGGTGTAAGTTCTTCTCTGGAGATGCGTAGATTAGTTGTTTATTTACCCATTCACATATACTTTATTGAAGAAGTTTGTTAGTTGTTTTATCGCTCACTAAGACTGTTGTCTAAATCAAGGTTTTATGTTTCCCTCTTATTACCTTGGGTTGTTCATTCGATTGTTGGATGGGCAGACTAAGTAGCGGGTAACAGGATGCCTTAGTGGGAATGGTGATGTTGATCGATGGCGAGCAGGAGGCTGGTGTACTATCTTTACTACTATCTAATAACTGGATTTCCGCTGTTTGCTATTTCTCTGAGTATTGTAGTGAGGCAAATTGTACAGACAATATTGTTGCTATCCAGATGTATGGGAAATACTTAGTAGTTGTTATGAAAGTTTAGTGTTTCTGCTTCACTATCACTACCTGTTGTATAATTTCTATTATATTTTATCCTTGCGCTGTGAGTTTACGACGGGTTTCGCTTATATACCATAACATGATGATCGTCCATAGCTGCCTGACACACCCTTTAGTGCATTATTTCTCTTGTGTAGTGCGGGGGCTGTGGGCGGTCATCATAGGAATGCATTAAGTTTTGTGAAGCGTTGTAGGTAAATAGAAAAAGAAATGTTACAAGACAATATAAAAGCAACAACAGTATTTAAATTTTTATTTCGAACATAAGTCATAAAATCGTAGTCCAAAATACCATAAGTTTGAGACTACATAAAACCCATTACAATAATATAAAATCTTCTGTCTTGTACCATCAGACTACAGAAAATACGTAAAAAGCATAATTCCCCAAAAGAGACAAAGTCATAATAGCAAAGATAGAAACTGAGCAATACTTCAAAAGTTGCTCCAAGCAAGATGATAACCGAGTCCTGACTAAGCCTAGGAGTTCCCACCCTACGAACCCGGGGGGAGGGAAATGGAAGAAAGAAGAGGAAACAAAAAGGGTCAGATATAAAGTCTAGTGAGTCCAGTTACTTTTAGCAAGTAAATAAATATAAGTATCATGACAGGCATATAAACTGGAGAGATAGACGACACTAATAAGACAGGTATAACAAACTGATCAAGATAAGCAGAATGAACAGAGCAGAATAGGTTACGCTTCTCTAATACTTTTCTCTGCACCAATACTAATGTAACAGATATGTGACAGGATTAACTACTCCCTAATTACTCAACAGAAATAGGATGATCCCAACAGAAACATAATGGTTGTTTTAGGTATACTCTAGTAACGGGTTTTACCGCCAAATAGAATTAACCGGTGCCTAAATAGAAATAACGGGTGTTAAACCCAACAGAAATACAGGTACCCCATAGAAACAGATAGGACTAGATGTACCCTAATTACTACCCCCCAATTGATCGACTCCCTATTCCGTAACTACCCTGTGTCGGACCCACAGTAGGGTGTATTATTTCCTAAAGTGGCAACCTATAGAAGGACATAGACCTATTTACCGGTGCTACAGGGGCTAATTTTCCTGGAAACAGGCCATACTCATGCATGCACATGAGTTCTTTGGAACACGCCAGTACACACCTCCTCCCAAATGAACCTCTTACAATTAGTTCTGTAAGTGTGCCCTGACCCCTAAGTCATGCGGGATCCCCCTTTTAATACCAGAATGGGTTACTGACTAATATGGGTCCCATACAACAGATGACACAAGCCAACCCCCACGGATTTTTTGTCCCCAATTAACTAGGATTTTGACATAACCCCCTACAGATTTACGAGTTAAGCTTTACAAGTTAACGGGTCCCTATAACCCCAACAGATGTAACAGGTTAAGTCTTTTAGATTAACAGGTTCGTATAACCCCACGGATTTAACAGGTTTACTTAACCCTACAGACTTAACAGGTTTACTTAACCCCACAAATTTAACAGGTTTACTTAACCCCATAGAAATTTAACAAGTTTAGTTGACCCTACAGATTTCATATTTACTAAACCCCATCAATTCATATAAATTTACTTAACCCTTTATTCCATTTGTTGGGTTCATATGTTACCCCTTTTCACATTCAAACCGGTTAAGTATTTCAATTTAACATGTTGTCATTATCTTTTCATTTGTACATGTTAACACACCAGACCTCTCACATTAAGTCAATCACTTATGGCTGCTGGATATGTCGGGTGGCTCCGGGAAAACTTTTAGACTTAACCTCGTGTCGTGGTGCCGTTTTGCATTAGACCCATCACATTAGATTAGCCACTTGTGGTTGCTGGATATGCTGGGCAGCTCAGGGCAGACTTATACTACAAGCGCAATCTAAACTCGTGTCTAAGCATTATTAGTGTTCCAAATTTTTAGGCATATTCATATTAGCAATTATCCTATTTCAATTATAGGTTTTCCCATTCCCCTTTTCAATTCACATATCATTATGCCTAATATGCCCTTTTTCCTAAGTCATAAATCAATATACAATTTATGCCCAATTTCAATATTCACATATGTTCCAATTTATGCCCCAATTCAATATTCACATATGTTCCAATTTACGCCCCAATTCAATATTCACATATGTTCCAATTTAAGCCCCAATTCAGTATTCACCTATGTTCCAATTTATGCCCCAATTCAATATTCACCTATGTTCCAATTTATGCCCCAATTCAATATTCACATATTTCAATACAAGTTATGCTCAAATTCATGTTTTTTCCAACGATTCCCGATTTCGCAAGTTCGCATATTTCAGCGTTAGGCCAAGGCTCGAAGGTAGCTTGGCTATATAAAAAAATAAAAAGGGAAAAGAGGGAGAGAAGAGAGTCAAAAGTAGGCATAATAACGAATCAATAATTAACTGACAGAAACAGACATAAAAACTGAATAAGCATATTACGACAAGATTTGGCATGGTGGCAATATAAACATATAAGAACAGATCTGGTGAATATGTCATAATAGAACTGATTTAGGTGATGATTCAAGATCCAATTTTTATATACCTATCAAGGTTGCTAATTAAATATTTAGATCTAAAAATAACACAAACTCATAGTGAATAAATCTATGAAAACGGATCCAAATAACTGAGAAGGACACGTTGATTTTGTTGTAGCAATCTTTGAATATGTATAATCTTCTTTGAATTGATTTTGGAGAAGAATAGTCTATTTAATTTTCGTTGCATCAGAACCCCGCCATCACCATTATTTTTTAGATGAATAAAACCTAGGTTTAGGGTCCTTTTTATAGCCTAAAAGCAACGAACCAAGTCAAGAAAAAAGTCCACGTTTAGAAAATCGAATCCGCCCAGATCTGCCTAGGGGGGTCGACCCCACTTAGGGTATAGACCCCAGGGTCGACCCTGGTGTCGACCCCCAAACACCCTGTGTCGACCCCCAAAATGGGGAGGTTTGGGTATTCCCCCTCCCGATTCGCTGTTTTGAATTTTTTTTGTATTTTAGTTTGCTTGTATACATATAATTCTCTTGTGCGTATACAAACTTCAAACCTTCATAACTTCTTCATACGTTGTCTGCTTTATGCAAACCAAGTGTCTATCTTAACTAGAATTTCGAGATGGACGCAATGGTGCAGACCGTTTCCCCTTATTCTAAATATTAGATTTGTCCTCTTTAGTGTTGTTAAAATTTCGAGGTGTTACACATATACTGCTGAATTGTTGTTTGTTTTGATTGAACTGATTGTGTTTCTTGAGTTGTATGTTAGATTTCTTGCCATAGAATCATAGGAGTGAAGAACAAAGCAAATCGGAGTTTCAAATGACCGAGCTGAGACGAAACTTGGCGGAGGCACTTTGAAAGACAGGAAAATTGATCATACAAATTTGGTGCATAAATACACTAGGCCACCAACCCATGATGGGTCGCTACTGATGGGTAGTGATTCTTTGAGGTGTGGCACTATGGTGATGAGTATAGGCCATGTGAAAATTTTAGTGACATTTGATTTGGGATGGGTGGAAGGTTAATTGTTTGAGATATGAATAGACCTGTAGAAGCTTCAACACAAACGTTTAAATGATTGGAAAATAGGTCGGTGGGATGTAATCGAGGTGATAAAGGACCGAAGCATGACACTTAAGAAAATTAGCTAAGTTTATAGGTCGGCACCGACACATGATAGGTGGGCATGAACCCATATGGGGAGGCCAGATGGGTGTGAGTTTAAAAGGACTTGGTTATATTGGCTTCCTGAAGTTGCTAGTGAAGTTGGGATTGAAATGGACTTCAGATGATTGATGTGCAACTCAAAGTTGGATGGTTCTTCGATTGTGAACTCGCATTAGAGTGGTTGGAGCCGGACTGATGTGAAACTAGTCGTGATTCGATATGCAATCCAGTACGATGTTGGATTGACAGAAGATAGTCAATCATGGATGATAGTGAAATGGGTGGAGAAATGGATTGAGTCGCCGAAGTGAAAGGCTTGATAGATTTGATGTGCCAAGGAATCGTTGGTTATCAAAGTGTTTAATCGGACTCAAAGAAGGGGTATCGTGGGGATGTCCATTAGGATTAGATTCGAGAGATCCCGTACCCTAGGCAATTATGATGGGCCTAATTGTCGAGAATGGAAAAGACAAACATACGAGTCACGATGGTAGTTTGGCTAGAACCAGGGTTTTCCGTTGTCCCTTTTGATTGTTGGAACAAAAATCGATAATAAATGGATTCGTGGATGTAGACAGTGATAGGTAGGATATTGGATGTTATGGGTGCTATGGTTGATTGTATGTTTTCTTCTTTGTTTTCATTGGGTAGGCTATCACCGTATGTTGTCAAAGAGAAGCGATATTGAGGGTTATCCTTTCCCATTCCTGATGTGTCATGTAATGGATGATTTTCATGTGTTAACTTGTTGGTTGTTGGGCAAATCGGTGGGATGATCCTCCTATACTGATATTATGTTGTGTAATTGTTGTTAGCCATTTTATCGCTCACGAAGACTATTATCTGACTCAAGGTTTTATGTTTTTCTATTATTACCTTGGGTTGTCCATCAATGTTGTTGATGAGCAGATTGAGTAGCAGGTAGCAGGTTTGGTGTCGGTGTTGTTATGCGGTGATGAGCAGGAGGTTGGCGTATCATTACCACCTATTAGTGCTTTTCTATTTCCGCTATATGTTGATGTTATTGAGACTCTGAGGGATGTAGTGAAGCATATTGTAATCAGAGATTCTTGTATCAAGAAATAATATACCCAAGATTTTATGGTTTTATGGAAGTTTTATTCTCTATTCAGTTCTACTTCATTACTATATCATGTTGTATACATTATTATATATTATCCATATGCTGTGAGTTATACGATATGTTACGTTTTTAAATTATTCTACCATGATGGTCGCCCCATATCAACCCGGCATGTTATACACCATACCATTTCCTAGTTCGATGCAGGAGGTACTGGGAGGTCGTCACATATAAGGATTAACTTAAATAGATATACAACGCAGTCCAGAATGAAAATCAGAAACTCAAACAACAGATGGGACAAAGTATAATAGCATAAATATAAGATGTAATAATTATTTAAAAACTAGAATTCAAAAATACAACATTACTCAAACTACAAGGTACATCATTATTCATCGCAATTGCATAGCAATAATAGTAAATAAGAAATAGCCATAATAACTAGATCTTCAAGAGGCTCTTCCTCTAAGAGATTGTTTTCCATCCTTAATTACTTGTCTCACTTATTGTCTTGTTAATGTTAAGAGGTGGGAGGTCAAAACATAATGTTCTGGTGAATGAAACACACGTAAGTTAAGATGGTTATTTCCTATATTTGGTAGTTGTAAACTTTTTAAGTTATTTCAACGTAGAAAACACACAATACAAATGTATGAGGCGGACGTCCTAGAAGTCACTTAATAACCCGGAGCTAATTTAGGGGAGGACACTCTTATGGTCACTTAATACCATATGAATTTAGAGCGAACATCCTTCTGGTCACTTAATACCCAATGGCAGACCTTAATCCACTTAAGACCCCTTTCTAACATTAATTGTTATAAATGATAACTCTCTTGTAGGGCGATAAATTGTAACGACTACTTAATACTAGGTTTTGGGTCATGATCACAGCTAATTTTAAGAAGAAGCCCCCCTCCTTCGGCGAACCCACTTGTTACTATCTAGTTGTCCCGACGGGTGAACTCCTAGACATTTAATACTCCACTTAGACGGTGATTTCTTAGGCCATGTATACATAATTAGTCCCTTGGTCAGCCCTCTCTAGCCCCTAGATAAGAAGCGGAATTTACTTGGAGAACTACCCTTAGGAACAAATCTAGGGGCTAATGACTTGCATTATGAACCAAGGTAAATATTTATTGGCCCGCCTTTCAAGAATTAAATATTTGATTAATCTAGGACCATTTAATACCTTATAGGAGAAAGGTCAACACAATAAATATTTAATTCTTGAAGGGCGGGCCTAATGACTTGGGTTATGAACCAAGGAGTTAACCTTAGGAATGAATCTCATTTTGACCACTTAATACCCAACAAGAGATAGGTCAGCCGCTTAGTAACTTTTTCCTAGGGTAAGCCTTCTCTGCATACACAATATATATATATATATATATATATATATGTGTGTGTGTGTGTGTGTGTGTGCGTGCACTAAACATCTAACATTAGGCCTACCACTTATAGATGCTGGATTTGATGGGCAGTTCCGGGCAGGCTTCTACTACAAATTGGGACTAACTCGCATGATTGCGTACTAATTATAATGACCCATGGCACATAGACCTTTCACATTTACCAGATCTACTTGTAGATGCTAGATATGTCTATCGGTTCTGGGCAAACTTCTATTATAAGTAAAGGTTAACCTTGTGTCTATGTGTCATTAATATTAATTAAGCCATTAACTCACACACATACAAACATACAAATTCCTTTGGGGACATTCAAATTCTATTCCTAATTTAATCGTATTTATTGTGCACTTAATATGTGTTATTATATGTTGATTACATTATTAGATATATATAAATATAAACATAAATTAAGCGAATGAGATTAGCATCCTCACAACGTTTTCGAAATGTTAACCACTATTAAATTTTTAAGGTGTACAAGTCATTTCCCATATTTTTATCAACCATAGCATAAATGTGAATATTAACGTGTGACAATAAAATGGGAAAAACAATCACAAGAACATATAAACTTGCAACCTAGGTTTTGACTTGATTATTGCAACAATAAAAGGTAAACATAGCGTGAAATATATATATATATATGTATGTATGTATGTATGTATGTATATGTGTGTGTGTGTGTTTATAATTCCTCTTTTGAGTAGATTCCTTTTCTTATATTTATTTTTACGCAAAACCTTAATATTTAGATATATTGTAAATAATACTTAAGATTCTCTATTTCGAAAATTTGAGATTCAAACTTATCAAATTTACAAAATTATCCAAACCTAAACCTTTTGCCCAAAAATCAAACATATGAATTTACATGAAAATAAAACAAAAATGGAATCCAAAAAATATAGAAAATTAAACAAGAAGAATTATTTTTTTCTTTTACTATTACGACAACCCAAAACCATAAATAACACTAGATTGGACATTTCCAGAACAATAAAATAAACAGAGGATTTTAAGAGTTTAATCATGTTTTCTTTACGTATATCCCGAATTCTCCAAGGCATAACAATCGAAATCGAAAACTATCAAATTACAGAAAATAGTAACTCAGATGGATTATACTCACAGAGCTATTAGGAAGAGCAGTAAGAAGAGTGAATAGAACATAAATTAGATTTGTCCTTCAAGAACGAACATATGCTCCAATCCTTTCAAATATATATATATATAAGAATCGCTATTAGAGTCTTAAATATATATATATACATATGAATATAAATTCTAGGTTAATCTTAAATCTATGTTAGAATAAGATAAAGAAGATAAAATAGGTTTAGAGAAATAGAAGAATCTGAATCCTTTAAGCTTTCTGGAATTAGAGACAGAAGAAAGGCATAATGGGGGCGCTGAGATAAATGGCTATAGGGTTTAGAATGAGGGTTCGAGGGTCTATTTATTGTTGTTATCGTGTGTATGAAACGTTAGATTAGTTTTATTAAACCTGAATAGTACATTTGATATATATATATATATATATATATATATATATATTATAAATAAATTCCTACATAAAACAACCCTCAAAGGGCTTCCCTTCAGGAGGGCGGTCGACAAACATCCTAGAGGGGTGGTCGACCCCACTTTCTGAGGTCAAACCCGGGAGGAATTTCCTTTAGAATTTTACTTATTGATCATTGTTTAATTAATACACTTAATTTCTTTCCTTAATTTATTTATTTGTGTCCCCTACTGTGTGCGAATATATACGCATAAGTTTGAAATAAAAGGGAATATTCTTTTCATGATTATGATACTTAATATATTCCCAGCATGTACCTATTTTTATTTGAAATTCAAACTTTGTACGTTAATATGTATGTACAACTTAATTAATTAATAACTTTTGCATACGGACTCCACTTTCAACAAATAAAATATGAAAACGAATCAGAATCCCGCTACGAATGCAACTACACATTGTAGCTAAACTCCCAATTATCCAAAATTCCATTTTCAACCTTTTAATATATTGTTAGTTACTACTATTTATTTTAAATTAAATTAACTTATGTTTAAATTAATTATATTTCACGGGCTGGTACAACCTTGCCTGACTAGAGGCCACTGTATCACCGCTCTACAACCCCGAATGCCCGAGCTTCCACAAGCGACCATCCCCGCCCCTTCTTAAACAATGTAGCCCCACAGAACCCAAAAAATCAAAACTAGGAAAATTCTGTTCAAACCTCTCCACACGCCTCCTCGAGTGATCGAATGCCACCCAAGTTCACCTATGGTTTAAGCTCGACCTCTTGTACAAACTTTCTTCAGAGATCATCAACCAAAACTCCACCGCCTCCTTGAAAAACACAAAGAACTGAACCTTTATGATTTCCGTTCAATGGGAAGGGCCTGCTGCTACACCCTACTAATGGCCAGTTCGAAACCATCAATCAAATTATTGCATCGAACCGCTCCACTTTCATGTTGTATGATTTCTCTAATTATGCATGGATTGAGAGATTAAATTTTAGCCGTTGGAAGTTGATTTTCTAGATGGCGGCTCAAAATAATTGCTAGGTTTTTAGTAGAATGATTGAAAGGAAGGGATCTATTTATAGAAATCCTACAAAACAATATTCATGTGTGTTTTATACAAAAATATTTCTGAACTCCAAATGATATGTGGTTATATGCGTTTACAACTAATTACTCATATTCTAAACTCAATGAATTTTGTTTTGAAAGCCAATTCAATTATATTTAAAAATTATACTTAAAATCAAATTAAAGATTATTTATAATTTCAAATAAATATCAACATGCATTTATATCGTGCACAATCACACAAAAACATTGATGGATACAAGAATGAAATCTTATAATAATTAACCATTCCGGATCCGATGAAACTAGTTTCATCGAATTCCAAGATCATTTGAAAAATCGCTATTTTTATGTCTAAATTGAAATCGATTATAAATAATTTGATTCTAAAACAATCAAATTTATTGATAATAATTTATTATTATCATTTTTATTCAAACAGAATTTTACAAGGCTTCAGAATAAACTTAACTGGATTTTAAATTCAAGATTCACACTTTTAAGTTATTTTGATAATCAAATTCTCCTTTAGATTTAGTTCAAATAATTAAACTTCAAAATAAATCATTTTAAATATTTAAATAAATTAAGCACCCATATATTAAAAATCCAGTTTGTCACATTCTTCCCCCTTAAAACGATTTCGTCCCCAAAATCAAAAGTTAAGAAGGATGTCAACAAACCATTAATTTTATTTCCAAAATACTTCTTACAAAATCGTTTGAATTTTTCTAACACTTGAAATAGTGAAAAAATTCCACAGCACCTTTTTTGTGTGGCTCGATCGAAAAAACTACATCTAGGAACATCGGGCTTTAATCAATCAAGAGAAAATCAAAAAGCCAAGTGGGTACCAATATCTAGGACATAAAATCATCCAAATCAATCAAAACATAAATTTATACCTATTTGTTGGCCAATAAGCTCTTTTTTACGAAATCCAAAGCGATTAGCGAATTTGCTTCCACAAAATTGTATTCACTTACATAACCCAAAAGAGAGTTTAGCAAATAAACAAGTAACATAATGACCACTAACAAAATACACAACCCATAAATCAAACATATGCAACAATCAAACATGATGCAACTGGCAATAATGATGCAATCGTAAAACAACATTAATGTCAGATAACGTTACATGCAGCCATAAGCAACCAACATACATCAATATCGTGCATGCTATAAATACTAACAATCATAACTCATGGTTCATTCAAGTTATAAACCTCATCATCCTACAAGTATGAAAAACAATCAATCAAGAGTCACCATTCACCTAACAACCACAGGTTATTATTTGACCGATCATCTATGCAACCTTAAGCAATTCAAAAATTCAAATCCCAAATTCTCCACAAGTAAACATACCTAACAGGTATATTTTATTCATGAAAATTCATATTTTACTTCCTTAAAATTCTTCCATTTTATTTGAACTAATAATTATAGTTTATAAATTACCTACCATGATTTTTCTGAAAATTTGACTTTAACATAACCCAAAATCTACAAAATGAAATCCTAATTTTTCTCTTTCATTAAAAAACCTTAAACCACTAGATTCGAAAGATTCTTATTTCAAAGAATTTTAACTTATATCGGATCCTATACATTAGGTAGAACTTCAAATCAGAAAATTATGAACTACCACATCGCGATGACCTCGTTTTGATTAAATTTATATGTTCACACTTTGTCGAATTAATAAATTATAACCATAACCTCGTCCAGTTTCACATAATCTAAACTAAGTTTTCAAATTCTACATAGAAATTTCAACTATCCAAAATCATCGAATATTCCATTTAATTTACAAATTTACCTATGAAACATCATATCAAGTGAAATGCACAATCAACACACTAATACTTGGAATTTGCATGCATCGATATCATCATATCGTTGAAATTTTTAGAACCAAACTTCATGATTTCAAAATCATATGTCTTGGATTTAAAACAAATTTTCATTTTAATCTAAGCAATTATCCATGGTAGCAAGTTCTTACTTAGAAACTCGAAAATGAACACCGATGATGTTGTAGTCATTATTAGAATTATTTTCCAGTGTCCTAAGCAAGACAAAATCTTAAAAATCCATTTGTGTCCCTTAAATCTTTTAAACAATCTTAATATTCTTTTTATGAAAATCCATTTTCAAACTTATCGAAAATTCAGATCTTTTAATTCTCAACTCCAATCCATTTCCTATTTATAAATACCGTTTATAAATTCACTCTAATATACTTCTAGTTTCTATATAAGATTACTCTACATATGTTTGTCCTTGTTTATATTCATATTAAACAACTTATGTCGGTTAAAATTTTACGCAACATCACAATCGATTCGTGAAACTAAAATGACAAGGTGTTCATTTTTTTTGGCAAAGCCAACCAGGTTTATAGTGACCACAAACACTTATTATTATAGCCAATAATAATTACAATTATTTCAGGAGATTGGACCAACCTACTACGTCGGTTTTTAAGGTAAACTGTCCACCACATATGGTTTTTATAGTGGACAGTCCACTTCAACCTAACTAGGTTACAGCACTGGAACTAGACCAAATTAATCTATATTACAAACTCTATGAGCAGATTTCATACTAGAACACCACCTAGGGAGGCTAAAGAATTATATAGTTTACATTTCATATGGTGAAAAAAGCAAGCTTACATCAGACTACAAGATTACATTACATTGACCAAAAAAAAACAGTGACACATCATTTCATAGGAAAGCAGCCACACGGAGTAGATAATAACCTAAAAGTTTGCATAGTAGGTTGCAAACGAGAGCACATCACTACGTACAAAATGTACAGTACATATTTCTTAAGCCACAAAGAGCTGCAGCTCAACATCACATCATTCAGCTTTAGGCATGCCCAGTTCGATCTGTAGAGGTGAATTATACATCCAATTCAGCAAAGATCAGAGTCGAAGCTTCTCGTAGATTGCCAAAGTTGAACATAGGAGCAAGCATACAAAAACAGAACCAAATTAAGAACAACTAAAACTAAGTGCCAGAGGCAAATTCCATCGCGAATCTGCATAATAAGCTAATAGCCTACCTCTAAGATCCACAAAAAGAACAACCCAATATTCATACTATTTTACGACCAATTCTCAAAATATACACAACATTGTGTAACCATTTAATACCAATAAGATGAAATACCAAGAGCCCATTGAACATCCAACAACTTATAGAAAACCAAAACAAACAAGTTGACTGACTGTTGAACTCCCGTACTTTAGTTCACCCAGCTAGAAACTAAGTACAAACCGTTGATAAGTGTAGGAATTACCAAACAAGAAGGCTATTGTGTCGCGAATATCCATACGAAGTAGGAAGCTGTGACGCCACTCAGTCACTCCACGTCGGTATCGAAACATACTTCTCAAAACAAGTCGATACACCACCAGTTGAAAGAGTTAGAGTTTGCAGAGGGACCACTTGGTTTTGGAAAGGACGCGAGGGTAGGTGTGAGCAGGAGAACAATTATGAAACAGAGGAAGCATTGGAGAAAATTGGGGGAAATCAGAGAAAAGGGTTTAAATAAATCGAGGATAGCAGGTTTTAGTGGGGTGTCCACGCAGACGAAAACAGGATGGGAAGAAAGAGCGGAAGTTGGATAGAGGAGATTAAAGATAGATGAAGAAGATGTCATTGAACGAAAGAGGAATATCAGTGCCTATCGCCATTAATAGCACCCCGTAAGAAACGAAGCCCATTTATGCTTCGATGATGTTTTACATTTTGGTGTTAAGATGTTCATTTCCAATGTTACTAAAATAGAAAGTCTACCCAACCTACGCAAGAAAATGATAAGATCTCTCTTGTCTAAATAAAGTAGATAATAGACATAAACTGGTCAGGCAGAAGCACAAATAAATCAATAATTGTTAATGCTCGAAAGTGAGCACGACCTATCAAATAATAAATGATTGTGGTTGAATATCATCACTCCCTATCAAACTAATCATCCATAAAATTGTACTTGGTTCTAAAGATTCCTTTTGCATATGTAAAATATATGAATTCCTAGTAAAATTATTTCATTTACCGTATTTTACAACAATATCTTGTCAATTTAACTTGTCCAAGTGATTTGGAATTCTTTTCAAAAACAATGATCAGCCGATTAAACAGTATCCCAAATTCAGACTTAACAAATCAAAAAATTCAATATAAAATATTTTTATGTTCACTAACAAATACATACTCATATATATACATACACACACACACACACATAGAGATCAATTTGAGCACTATTGACCCAGTCACTATTAAGTTATATTGCACAGCCAAGGTTCTCGCTTAACAAGGCTCTAATACCAACTGTAACATCCCGGAAACTTTTAACCCTTAAAGTTCAACACTAATGCATCCTCTGTATTTACGTGCTGAAATTGAAGTATCAAAAACCTAAATGTTAAAAGAAAGAAGTCAAAGGAAGAGAAAGAAGAAAGGAAGGTTAGAATTGAAGAAGAAGAATAACACAAACATATCAGAATTAGAATATAACAGAATCTCATAGCGGAATGAATAAAATATAATATACCAAAATATTTTACACGAGAGAAAAATTGTATATTTACACATGAACAAATCATCAGTGTGCACAAATGGATCAGTATACATCCATAACAATATGTCAGTACCATGACTGATATATACAACACACATCGATAAATAAGATATTGTAAGAAATATGAGAATACGTCTCAACTCGAGCTACTCTCCTAAGATCCAAGCAGCTCTAACCTAACTTGGAAAACATACCTGGTCTGACCCGAGAAAAAACGACACCCAGATCAATCTGGAATACTTACAGTAATAAAACACACCCCTAAACAACTTACTTATAGAATAATAACTTAGTTTGCTTAAAAATGGCGTCCTCCACTTCCTTCGTTAATCCCATTCAATCTTCCCCAGCCTTCATCAACCCCCACTCCGCTACATCATCACTCTCGTCGTCATCCTCCTCGTTGCCTGCTCCATCGCCACTCAACATTGACTCTCTCCCCGTCCATCAATTCCCTGCCAGCTCTCATCCCTCCTCCTTACCCGCTAAATCATTTGCCCACGTGGCGGCTTCGCCACCGCCTCTCCCACCCATCCTTCCAAACCCACCTCCACAGCGGCGGCGTCGGATCCTTCCGCCATTCACATCAGTAAGGAAGATGGTTGAATTTTTGAAATTCGAAAAACGCTGTTTGAAATGTGCGGATAGGTGCCACGTGGCAAACGCGTGTAGAAACATGTCCATATGTTTTTACTGCTCGTGTTTTGGTCATGCAGCTGCGCAGTGTCCCGATAAGAAAAAAAATCCGCTTTTCATACTTATGCTTCGCTGTCGCCCCATCCCAATATCACTCGAGCATCGAAGAGTCGCGGCACTGCATCACTGCGCAGTCAGAAAGACGGACCCCACAAGTCGTCTCACACCTCAAATCATAATTAAGAGATTAACCCCCCTAACACACGTAACAAGGCTTTGTTAACTCATTTAGCAGACTCTACTCCTTCATCTCCTTCCTCTCTATCTGAACCTAAGAAAAAATATCCTCTTCTTGTTGAAATGGCAGACGCCTACCTTTATATTACCGCCACCATCATTAACGGCTTCTGGTCCATTGAAATGGTTGCTCGCGCTCTCAACGAAGGCCTTGGCCTTGGCCTTGACTGTATCTGGCCCATCTGGCACACCTCTGACAACTCGTTCTTGATGTACTGTCCATACATTCATACCAAAGACCACGCCCTTCATCTGAAACTGCTGACGAAGAAAGATGGAATTGTGTAGCCGCTACCCAAGAAATTATCTCCTACTGCCATACCACCAACTTCCCAGGGGTGCTCCTTAAGCTTGATTTCTCAAAAGCATTCGATTCAGTCAATTGGGATTTCATTTTACAACTTATGTCTCATAGAGGTTTCCCTCTGAAATGGTGCACCTGGATTAAACACATTCTCATCTCGAGCTACTCCTCAGTCGCCATTAATGGAGAATCCGGAGGTAAAATTAAATCTAGGAGGGGATTAAGACAAGGTGATCCCCTGTCGCCCTTAATTTTTGTTCTAATAGCCGATGTCTTTAATCAAATGGTGAAGCATTCCTTATCCAGCAACATTCTCTCAGGCATTTCTTTGCCAAACTCTACCCTCATCACCACTAATTTGTAGTTTGCTGACGACACTATCCTCTTCACTTCACCAACCCCTCAAAATATTCATTGTCTAAAAGTCCTTCTTTACACCTTTGAACTCATTTCAGGACTTTCCATCAATTTCAAGAAAAGCTCTATTATAATGATGGGTAATTCCTCGAATCTTGGTGCCTCAATTGCTAATTTCCTTAACTGTAAGAAAGATTCTTTCCCCATCACTTATTTTGGTATTCCTCTGCGGCCTACCAAACTTCATATGTCTGATTGGTTTCCTCTCATTTCCAAAAATGAATCTAGACTGGCATCTTGGAAAGCTAACCCATTATCCTCTGCTGGCCGCCTGGTTCTCCTAAAAAATGTCCTCTCCTCAATGCCATTATATTGGATGTCATTCCATAAACTACCAGTTTGGGTAATAAACAAGATAGATTCCATTCGTAGCTCTTTTTTTTGGAATGGTGACAAACTCAAACGTCTTGTAAATTGGCAAACTGTTTGTCTCCCCTACTCACATGGGGGGTTGAATGTTCCACATCTCTCAACCTTCAATTTCGCTCTCTTATCCAAATGGATCTAGCGAATACTCTCTCCAACCAACTGTATTTGGAAGGACTGGATCTTAAAACGTCACTACAACTCTAATCCACATTGGGTCCTTCATTTCACCCCTTACTCATGGTCGTCTCCCTTTTGGAGCGGTGTTTTGTGCTCCCTTCCGAGAGTTAAAATGATTTTCCATGTTAAAGTAAATAATGGAGAAGCTTGCTTGTTTTGGCAAGACATTTGGAATGGTGAATTACCTTTATCCTCCTCCTTCAACATTCTCGGGCCATCAAACAGATCCAACCCGCTAACTCTTGCTGAGGCATTTAGATTAGGGCCACTGGGCTTTTTTCCTAATTCATGGGTTGGGCTTTCCACGCTTAAAGATTTAATTCACATTGGAGATCTTATTAATAGCTGCATGCTATCTGTTGGGCCAGACTCTTTCTCTTGGGCCATGAACTCCTCTAATACATTCTCTGTTAAATCGTGTTATAATTATCTAATCCACCCAGGTCGTCGCTTCTCTTATTCCAGAATCTGGAATTGTCATCTCCCTCCCCGTGTTATTTTTTTCCAATGGCTTCTAATCCATAATCGAATTAACTCTAAAGACAGACTTCGTCGTTTCAACATCAATGTCGATCCACTCTGTGTCCTCTACAACCTAGAAATTGAATCTCTCAACCACTTGTTCTTTGACTGCGATTTCGCCTTTGCTGTTTGGGCGGCAATCAGTTCTTTTGTTCTTGGATTCATTCCTTCGATTCGTTCCTTCTTTGATTATTGGCAGCACTCCTCCCCCGATCCGTCTATTGATTCTCTGGTAGCGATCTTCTCTTGGTGTATCTGGTTAGAGCGCAACGCTTGCGTCTTCAATAAACCTAGAAAGTATCTGCTGGGAACATGTTATCACATTCTGCATCTCTTCAAACAATGGACAGGCACAATCAGGCACGCCCATTTCAGATTCTCCCTCCCCAGGCCGCACTCTCCTGGAACCCAGGGCAGCAGCTCCTTGTTCCCTCCTTGAGTAGGAGTAGTTGGTTGATTTATTTTGGGTGTGTACTGCGCACTGTTATATAGTGCAGGCATGTTATGTATTTTGCTTTCTCATGGGGTAGTTTTATCATGTATATATATATTTTCGGTGTGCTAGACTGACTACTTAAGACCGTCTTGGTCTTTCTTATTATGGATGCTACTGGTTGGGCTTGTCAACCAGCTACTATTTTATTTTATATCTACGCGTAATCGGCTGTGTTGTTCATGCTACACACCCGTCTTGCCTCAAAAAACAACTTGCTTAATTTTAGAATATCCTTTGAAAAAATGGGGCTCTTATAAGATACGATCACACATAAAAAAGTCATGGTTTCCATTATGATAACTAAAACATATATATCAAATGTCAAGATATACCTATCAATATAGCTGAAATTGCTACATTTATTAAATTATTGCATAATAGGTATGCAACTAAAACCATAAATTGCATGTATTAGATTCTGGATTCCCTATAATGACAAGGTAAGAGACAAACTTCCGATCATTACACCTTTAGGCAAACGTAATAAAGGGTTAATCTACAGAACTCGACCAATACAGAACTAATCTATCACTCAATTGATAGTATGATCATTTCACCACCACAATTGTGATCGACTACTGCACCGAAGCATAAATAATCAGAATGGATCGTCCAATCAAGATTTATGATGACAGTACCTTAGACATGTGCAACCTACTTAGCTCTACTGCATTTTCCATGTTTAAGCCATTTCTAGTTGATGAGGCTTAAGGTTATATTTCTTTACCTTTCATCAATAAAATTCACTTCGAATGTTTATTGCCCTATATTGGGAAATTACTGATAATATTCATCCATACAAGTCATTCTGGAACATAACAAACTAAAGGCAATACCTCTAGGATTAATAGCAAGTAACACTTGCACTCTAAATCTGTCTTGATCTATTTATCTCCAATAAATAACACATTCATCGCTCAGTTGGATCGAAGTGGTTTTCGAATAACTTGATCTGATCCTAGTCTCACTGTAACCACTTTCGATAAATATTGGTAAACGTAACGTCAATTCTTTAGAAAATAAAATGGCCAAGGTTAAGAGCAGATTTCATATCCTAACCGTTTGTAGACGGATTTCCTTATCCCTTGTCTTAGGGAACATAACAGGTTTATACGCATAGTAAATAATTAATATAGATTACCATGTCTTATAACTCACGTGTTTCTCGTAGAAATTTCCAAAGTAAGATTTCAGGTCTAGATATTATATTCGATTAATTAAATATCAAATAACACACAAGAAAAAAAATAGGTTTATTTTTTATATGAATCATTAGCATCGTCTTAATTAATCTTTTGTTAACAAATTTTCAAATCGCTTATAATAAAATATCCAATCCTTAACCCTTCGATACAAATATATATCTCAAATCCGATTAAGATGGTTTCTCATTTCTTGCTCACATTTTAATAGGTTACTATAATGATCCACATTTTAATGGGTTATTATAACTGTATGGGGATCAGGTCGTGGAGTGGTTGGGGTGACTCAGGGGAAGTCAGGTCGTTGGTTGGTGAATCGGGTCGTGGGATATAGGTCGGTCACGACCTAGAAGGGGAACGACCCGAATGTAGAGAACCTTATTGTTGATGATTTATTTTGGTTTCGAGATTGGTAATCACTTCGAAATGAATTCAAATGAGAATGTCTAAGTGTTGTGATGTGTTCGTTGTTCGTCGTTATGCAACAAAGGTGATGACAACTCAAGGGTGTTTTGAGTTCATCGATAATGGTTGGATGGTAGTTGTCGATGACGACTAAAGATACCGAAGGACGAGGAATTATCATTGTCGTTGGTTCTAGTAGACTCCAAGCAGGGGTTACACGATTTCGTTCTATGGTCGAGTACTCTAGGCAGCTTGAACGGGCCTAGATATTTTTTGTTATATGGCATTTGTGGTTTTAGCTAGAACCGGGGTTTACCATTGTCCCTTGATAGTTGATGGCGTGTCGTTGCCAGTCATATGATTAACGATGGTTTCGATGCAGGATTGGCGGTGATAGCCAGAGTCATTTATGTATGTTGATTGCTTGTTTGTACCGTCTCACGTGGATTGTTCGACATCGAAGGAGATGTTTCTTGGGTGCTTGTTTGATATTGGTTTAGGCCTCTAGGCTTGTGCTTGAGGAATGTTGAACTCGATTAGGATGATTTACGTGAGATATATAATTGGTTACCGTGATTGCTATTGGTTGGTTACTTCGGATTGCCATGAATGAATGGTTGTTCTGATTGCCATGGATGTATGGTTGAAATGCTTGTTTTGTAAAGGCTATCAGTGTCCGATGTGGGGAAGAAGAGGTTGAGTTCTTCTCTGGTTTGTGTTAGATTGGTTTGTTAATCTATTTATTCTCATATGCTTCATTGATGATGTTAGTTAGCTATTTTATCGCTCACTAAGACTATTGTCTGACTCAAGGTTTTATGTTTCCCTCTTATTACCATGGGCTTTTCATCCAGTTTTTTATGGGAAGAATAGGTAGCAGGTGACATGTGATATATTGGTGATGACGATGTTGCAGTGCGGTGGCAAGGAGTGGGTTGTCGTGTTATTTTCCGACTATCTAGTATCTTTTATTTTCCGCTGTTTGATGTTTGACTCTAAGAGCTGTAGTAAGGAAGATTTGTACAGACAATTATGTTGCAATCAGGGTGTATGGATATACATTCTAATTATTATGAAAGTTTGGAGTTTTTTCTCATCTATTATTGCATGTTGTATATGTTCTATTATATTTTACCCCTTGCGCCATGAGTTATACGACATGTTCCGCTTGTGTTTCATACCTTGATGATCGTCCATAGCTGCTTGGCACATCTTTTAGTGCATTATTTCCATTATTAATTGCAGGAATTATGGGCGGTCGTCACATTTGGTATTACAGCGAGGTTATCAATTTTAGCCAAAGTTCAAAGACGTAATTATGTATGAGAGACGTATTTGAGATTTCTGATGGATGAATACTATATTGTAGTGTGTAGTATAGTAATGTTTGAACCATATTAGCAGTTTCTCTTGTAAGAGGCTAATCATTCTATATTGCAGATTTAGAATGAGTTGACATACTGCAAGACATACTACTAGGGAGAAGGTTGTTCCTGGAGAGAAAAATAGCAGTACACCATATTATCCAGCCATATTTGAAGCCATGATGGAGGCATTCATGAGAAGGGTACCCGCTCTAGTGGCAACCACGGTAGATGTAGGTGTGCAGGTGCCTAGGGTTGTGGATTTCGTGAAGTTGTGCAAGGACTACATATCATTAGAAGGAAAGCCATTCAAGGGACATAGCCAACTGAAGAGGACCAAATTTGGCTAGATACTTGTATTCGTATTTTTTGAGATTTGGGTATAGATGATGCAATTAAGAGAAAGCTTGCATCAAGGCTAGTGTAGGGCAGAGCCATGAAGTGGTAGAACTCCGTTACTCTTGAGACTCCGGAGGATAGGATAACTTGGGAGCAATTAAGTCAAATTTGAGACAAAGTTTATCTCTACTTCTCAAAAGTCAGTTCTTTTCAAGAAATTCATGGAGTTGAAACAGAATGGTAGACCAGTGCTTGATTATGTTACTAATTTTGAGGCATTTTCCAGATATCCTCGTTCATATATTGAGACACACTATCAAAAGAACGAAAAGTTTGTTATGGGATTGGATACTTATATTAGAAGAGCATTGGTGGAACATCTTGATGATCCATATGAGAAGATTGTGGAGAAAGCTGCGAGACATGAAAGTTTGTTTCCAAAAGAGGAAGTTGCTGTTGTTGCATTTAAGGAGGATCTAAAACTGCAACAAGGTGGTAATAACAACAAGAAGATAAAGCAACAACAACAGAAAGGAAAGGATGGCCAGAAAAGGCAGAAAAGTGAAGTGATTTGCTATAACTGTTGGCAGAAGGGCCATTATTCCAAGGATTGTAAGAATCCAAAAGCTGAAAAGAAGTGCTTCAAATGTGGAAAGCCTGGGCATGAAAAGAAGGATTGTCTGGAATCAGCTAAGGGTAAACAAATTGTGAAGGCCTATACTTTGGAGGCCATACCATCTTCTTCAAGATCTCCTACTGCAGAGGAGAAAGGGAAGGGTGTCATCGTCCAAGGTACTCTTTCTGCTCGAGGTGTTTTAGTTCAAGTGTTGTTTGATATTGGAGCATCCCATTCATTCATTTGTAATGAGCTTGTGCGTCGCTTGGGTTTGGAAACCGAGATTTGTGATAGACCTTGGTGGTGACTAATCCAGGTGGGGGTTTGTCTAGTATTTTTATTCTTTGTCGTGGTCTTGTGTTCTCGAGTCATGGTTTCTTTTTTATGTGTGATTGATATGTTTCGAACTTCGCTGGGTTTGGGATAATCTTGGGTATGGATTGGCTCAAGAGGTATGCGACAAGATTTAATTACGAAAAGCTAGAGGTGAGAGATAGGGATGTGGTATGACAAATGGTGTTGATTCGATGTAAGCTCGAAGACGGGGTCTTCATGAGCCATTTATATTCATTTGTGATTCCATAAAAAGACTTGTCGTCTATGCTTATCGCTAATGAGTTTGAGGTTGTCTTTGAGGAAGTCAAAGGTTTGCCACCGCATCGCGAGATTGAGTTTAGAATCGATTTGGTCATGGCTGCTAGACCTATGGTTGATAAAAGGATTCATTCTAAATCTGCAACCAAGGTTGATGGCTAGACCTATGGTTTTAGAATGAGATGGCGCCTAAGGAACAACAAGAGTTAGAGATGCAAGTTCATGACCTTTTGGTAAAAGGATTCATTCAGAGGAGTGTATCCAAATGGGGTGCACCAGTTGTGTATGCAACCAAGGTTGATGGCTCATTGAGATTTTGTATGGACTATCGTGAGCTGAATAAGGTAACCAAGAAGAACAAGCATCCATTACCGAGGATAGATGACTTTTTCGATCAGCTTCACGAAGCCAAAGTGTTTTCCCATATGGATTTGGCAACGGGATTTCACCAGTTGAGAGTGGCAAAGGACAGTGTGCCGAAGACTGCTTTTAGGACACCATCCAGTTTCTTTTAATGGTTGGTGATGCCATTTGGGTTGACCAACGCATCAGCATATTTTGTGGAACTTATAAATAGGGTTTTCAAAGATCATTTGAACAAGATAAAGCTTGTGTTCGTGGAAGATATTCTGGTTTACTCTCAGAATGAGGAAGAGCATAAGACACACTTGAGAGTTATTTTGGAAATCCCGTGAAAGCATCAACTGAAGGCCAAGTTTTCAAAGTGTAACTTCTGGAAGAGCGAAGTGCGATTCATCGGCCATGTTGTTTCTGGAAATGGGATAGCGGTTGACCCTAGTAAGGTGGTAGTAATCCAGGACCGGGATAGACATAAGAATGCGATGGATGTTCGAAGTTTTCTTGGATTGGAAGGATATAGTCGAAGGTTTATTAAGGATTTCTCCAAGATAACTGCACCATAAACAGGATTGATGAAGAAGAACCAAGTGTTCACATGGGACGCAAAGTGTGAGCAAGCTTTTGGAATCTTGAAAATGAGACTCACGAATGCTCCTGTTTTGACCATTCCGAGTGGGAATGAAGAAATGATGGTATACACCGATGCATGCGGTACTGGACTTGGAGTAGTGCTGATGCAGAAGGATAAGGTTGTGGCATACACTAGTCGACAACGGAAGCCGCATGAGAGGAATTATCTAACTCATTATTTGGAGGAGGAAGCGATCGTGTTTTCTCTAATGATGTGGAGACATTATCTGTTGGGGGTTCAATTCGAGTTGTTCGCGGATCACAAGTCATTGAAGTATATTTTCTCACAAACGGATATGAATCTTCGGCAGCAACGGTGGTTATAGTTTTTGGCATCGTATGATTTTGGTATAGCCTATACTCCGGGTAAAGGTAACGCAGTGGCGGATGCATTGAGTCGAAGAAACACAAGTATGGGAGCGCTGTTTTCAGAATGGAAGAACCTCGATTGCTTGGCAGGATTTGATTTCAAACCAAAGGTGAGTTGGAACCTGAAATGTTGGCATGCTTATCGATAAGACCTACTTTCATTGAAATGATTGGTGAGAGACAAAAGTGAGATGCAAAGCTTGTCGAGTCTATACAGAAGTTGGAATCCAAGAATAAAGAGTTTGAGGTCAATCGAGAAGGTTGGCTTTGAAAGCAAGGAAAAATTGTTGTTCCTAATATCGACTGATTGGGAGATGAGGTTTTGAGACGAGGATTCAGATGGCACCGAATGAGGATTGTATGGTAGACTGTGTAAATCTCCGGCATGTTGGTTGGAGACTGTAGATAAGATGATACTTGGTCCTGAGATGATCAAAGAGACCACAGATTGTGTTGAGATCATTTAACAACGAATGAAGGATGCCCAAGATCGTCATAAGAGTTATGCCGATAAGCATCAGAAAGATTTTGAATTCGACGTTAGGTCATGACATGGTTTTCGTGAAGATTTCCCCGTTAAAGCATATTGTTCGGTTCGAAAGCAAAAGAAAGTTATCCCCAAGGTTTGTTATAACGTTTCTGATAGTCGACCGAATAGGAAAGCTTGCATATAGGTTGGACTTACCCGAGAAGATGTCAAGTGTGCATAATATTTCCTATGTGTCGTTACTGGGGAAGTGAGTTCATTATTCGAATGTGGTGGTATCTCCAGAACAGTGCGAAGACCTAGAAGTAGAGATTGTAATTACAAGGCCTTTTAAGCCGCTTCGCGTTGTGGGGAATGACACGAAACAACTTAGGAGGAAAACAATTAAGTTGGTCAAGGTACAGTGGAGTGAGGATGATGACGATTTTACGTGGGAGACGGAAGAGAGTATGAAGGCGACCCATCTAGAACTCTTTGTTGGTATGACCCATTGATAGCATGTCACCTTACATAATTATAGCTTGTTCCATTGTTGTGGTTGTTTATAGAGTTCCGCATGGTAGAGTATGGCTATGGATGCATGGTTTGATGGCTACTATTTTGGATGACAGAATTGGCTGCTCATGTGTGATAGGCGTGCAGAGTCATTTTGGTTGATTGTGTTTGTTGGGATTTCGGGGGCGAAATTCATAAAGGGAGGAGAATGTAACAGCCCGCATTTTATGTATAGGAGGATCGTAAAATATTTATATTTTATTCCCTGAGGGTTGGATCTTTCTAATATTTTGATATGTCGTTTATGGGGATGTGAGACATGTCCATAATTTCTACCAATTTTGTTTGTGACCATTTTTCCCATGTTAGTTTTGTACAGGGCATAACTTTTGACTGGGATCGAATCATGTGTTGAGAATGGTCTCATTGAAAAGGAAATGGTGTTGCCAATTCTGTAGAGTGGTCATATTAAAGTTTTGGTTCAACTGTTTCGGAGGAGTCGCTGTTTTGGTGTTTCATAATTTCTGTTCAGGTTTTAAAGCCATTAGTGGACTGATTTGAGGAGGCCCATTAGTGGGCTGGTGGGAGGCTATAAATAAGGGGTTAGAGGCATGGAGAATAGTTTACTTTCTTCATTCTTTCATTTGGTTGAGCTCGTGATCCTCCTTGCTCAATCAAATACACATTTCCACCATTAAAATTCTAGATATACATAAGAGAACCGAAGATCTACATCATATGAAGCTAGATCTACATCGAGTGAAGGGATTTCTCATTAAATTGGAAGATTTGAAGTTTGTTCTTCGCTATTCGGAATTGGATTCATCATTATTGTGTTGTTTTGGAGAATTGGTGAGTGATATGCATCTCTCACGCGGATTCAATCAAGTATACGATCAGTTGTTTGATCACAATTTCATCATTTTCAAGTCGTTTTCACCTAGATCTACATCATGATTAGTATATTTTCATATGAATAACCATAGGATCTAACCTAGCAACTCGAAACCGGTAATTTCCATGTTAATCCATAAATTTATGCAAGTTAGATCCATCATTTTAGTTTGTTCATCGTTTTATCATGATTTAGTTAATTTTTTATGATAATTTTCATTTTGATGTTTTTAGTGATTTCATGAAGTTATTGGTGAATTGGATGATTTGGATGAGTGGATTTCATCGATGTTGTTGTTTGTCGAAGATTTGGTTAAGTTTGGAGCAATTTTGGTCAGATCTGGAGTAAGGTCGTTTTTCCATAAGTCGGGTTTTCTTCTCCTCCAAGAAATGGCTCAGGTCATTAGAAAAAGCTTCAGGGTGTGGGAAGGCTTTGGGTCGTAGGGGAAAGTTAGGTTGTAAGTCCTTATTGGTGACGTGGCAGCAGCTGGTTGGTCAGACTGGTTAGATCATTGAAGTTTCATAAGAACTCAGGACGTTGAAGACTAGATCATAGGAGCAGTCTTGAACCGCTAGGTCATTGAAACTACCTAGGAGATAGGTCGTGGTGAGTTAGACCGTGTGAAAGTGAGAGGCGGGTGTGTAACAACCCGCATTTTACGTATTGGAAGATCGTAAAATGTTTTTATTTTATTCTCTGAGGGTTGGATCAATATAATCTTTTAATACCTTGCTTATGGGGATGTGAGACACATCCATAATTTTTACCGATTTTGTTTGTGACCATTTTGCCCCTATCAGTCTTATACATGGCATAACTTTTGGCTCTGGTCGAATAAGAGGGTAAGACCTGTGCCATTGGAAAGGAATAGATGATTGCCTTTCCGTAGAGTAGTTACAATAAGGATTTGGTTCAGCGGTTTGGGAGAAATCGCTATTTAAAGGTTTTCCAGTTGGCCGTCCAGGTGTTGGAAGGCTAATGGGATGATTTGGAGAAGGCCCATTAGTGGGATGGTGGAGTCTATAAATAGAGGGTGAGGGGTATGGAGAATAGTTTACTTCTCCCATACTCTCATTTGAAGGCCTTGTGTTCCTTCTTCCTCTAAACACATTTCCACCATTAGAAATCCAAACCTAAGAGGGGAAAACGAAGATCTTAACCATTCGAGGCTAGATCTACATCGCTTCAAGGGCAAATTCATCGGATCAAGGAGGTTTTTTCGAAGTATTCGCTGTTTGGATTCTTATTTCTAATATTTTAGCTTGTTTTGGATAATTGGTGAGTGATTTACAACTCTTATATGAATGCAATGAAGTATATGAGTGTTTATGCACGTTTTCATCAAATCGGAATGTTTTACCATAGATTTACACCATTATGTGTCTATTTTCATATGAACACCATAGGACCTAATTTAGCAAGATTAAATTGATAATTTACATATGTTTTCACATGATTTTGCATATAGGTCCATCATTTTGTTCATATGTTCATTTATCACTAGTTTTGAATGAATTGGTATAATTTTTGGTGAAATCATCATATTCATGTTGTTAGTGTGTTCATGACATGCTTATGATTGTATTGAATGATTTAGATGAGTATATTTCGTCGATTTGATCGAATGGCGAAGTTTTGGTCGAAATTGGATTTGGTATAGGCCTGTACAGGGGACCGATCAGTCGGAAAACTCTTGGCTTGGAGAACAAGTCAGATGGAAGACCGACCGGCTGGTGGCAGAAGCAGAAGGCGAACCGACCGGTGCAGTTGCTTTCCAGACCGATCGGTGTAGTGACTGGATAACTTACCAGTGGAGTTCAAAGAAGGACCGACCGGTCAAGGTAATAGGTTTTGGTGATTCCAGAAGGGACTACGAGACCGACCGGTGGTGAATAGGGAGGGCCGACCAGTGGTGACTAGGGAGGACCAACCGGTGGTGACTAGGGAGGACCAACCAGTGGCGTTTGGAAGGACCGACCAGGGGTGTGTTTGGGAGGACCGATCGGTATGTTTTGGAAGGATCGACCAGTGATGTTTGGGGAGGACCGACAGACCGATGTTGATTTTATGAAAATTTTATTTTTCGGGTACAACTCGGACTTTAATAAAAAGGTGTTTTAATGTTTTTTCCGGACAGCGCTATTCGAACCCATGCCGCAGCGCAATGGTGTAATATGCCTCGGTGATGGTGTAAATTCGAAGTTGTTCAAGTAGGAAGGTTCGAAGTGTTGAAAGGTGCTCGTTGATCGGTGTAGAACAACGAATGAGGTGCCAACTCAAAGGTCATGAGTTGGTGGATAATGGTTGCTCAAGAAGGTTGCTTGAGCCATGAAAAGTCAACAGGTTGGGTGACTAGATATGTGAAGGCCGAGAGATTATCGTTGTCTTAAGTTCTAGCAGGCTCGAAGCAGGGGTACACTAGAGACGTCTAAAAGACCGGTTGTAGGTCGAGTACCCTGGGCCTTGGGGAAAGGCCCAGTTGTCAAGGTTGAACATATAGAGTTTATGCTAGAACTAGGGATGCCATTAGTCCTTGACATATGGCAAGGTTGGCCGTCATACAATTAACGATGGTTTCAATGCAGGATTGGCGGTGATAGCCAGAGTCAGTCATGGATGGTTGGTTGTTCTGTTTGTAATATCTCACATAGATTATCGAAAGTCGAGGGAGATGTTCTTTGAGTGCTTAACTGATATTGGTTTAGGCCTCTAGTGAGAGTACTTGGGGAATTTTAAACTCGATTAGGGTTGTCTGTGTGAGACTTATATAATCTGGATGTTATGAATGATTTCCATGATTGAATGGGTGTTCTAGTTTCCATGGATGAATGGTTGAATTGTTTGTAGTAAAGGCTATCACTGTCCGATGTGGGGAAGACAAGGTTGAGTTCTTCTCTGGTGTCGTGGGTAGATTAGTATGTTTATCTATCCCTTCTCATACACTTTATTGTTGAAGTTTGTTAGCTGTTTTATCGCTCACTAAGACTGTTGTCTGACTCAAGGTTTTATGTTTTCTCTTATTACCTTGGGTTGTTCATCCGGTTTTGGATGGGCGGAATGAGTAGCAGGTGACAGGTGATGCTTTAGTGAGGACGATGATGTTGATCGACGTCGAGTAGGAGCTTCACATACTAGTTTTATTACTATCTAATAATTGGATTTCCGCTGTTTGCTTTTATGAGTGATGTAGTGAGGCAACTTTGTACAAACACTATTTCCAAGTTGTGGATACTACTTTATGTTGTAGGAAAATCCAGTGTTTCTGCTTCATTATTTCTACCTGTTGTATATGTTCTATTATATTTTATCCTTGCGTTGTGAGTTTACAACAAGTAACGCTTGTGTTTTCCTACTCTGATGATCGTCCATGACTGCCTGGCACACCCTTCAGCACATTATTCCTCTTGTATTGTGCGGGGGTTATGGGCAGTCGTCACATTCGGTACCAGAGCTCTGGTCAACGATATTTGTACAAAGTTCGAAGACATAACTACGTATGAGAGACATACTTGTAGATTTCAGTTGGATGCTTATTATATATATTAGCATATATTGTAGTAGCGGTTGTATCTCTTTAGCAGTTTTTCTTGGAAGTGACTAATTATTCTAAATTGTAAACTTAGAGTGAGTAGACGACCATTATGACACGCTGCTAGGAGAGCTAACACTGGAGGGGAAAATGGTGGCGAACCAGACTACCCAGCCATGTTTGAGGCCACGGTGGCATCAATCATGAATAGGGTCCCCGCTCTAGTGGCAGCTATAGCAGATGTAGGTGTGCGAGTTCCTAGAGGTGTAGATTTTGCAAAGCTATGCAAGGACTTTACATCTCTAGGGGAAAACCATTCAAGGGAACTGAACCAGCTGAAAAGGTTCAGAGGTGGATGGATTCATGTGTCCGAATCTTTGGAGATTTGGGTGTTGAGGATGCAATGAAGAGAAAACTTAAATTAGGGCAGCTGTAGGGCAGGGCCATGGAATGGTGGAATTCTATCATACTTGAGACTCCGGAAGAGGAGATTTCGTGGGAGAAATTCCAAGCTAAGTTTGAAGCAAAGTTTATCTCCATTGCTCAGAAGTCTATTCTCTTCAAAAAGTTCGTGGAGCTGAAACAGAATGGTCCTTCTATTCTTGACTACATCTCTGACTTTGAAGCCTTGTCTAGATATGTTCATTCATACATTGATACACCCTATCAGAAGAACAAGAAGTTTGTCTTGGTTTTGGATGCTTATATCAGAAAGCCGTTAGTGGACCATCTTGATGATTCATTTGAGAAGATTGTGGAAAATGCTATTTGCCATGATAGCTTCTTTCCCAAGGAAGCAAAAGTTGTCGCTGCAACCAAGGAAGCTCAGAAACCACAGCAGGGCGGTAATAATAAAAAGAGGAAGAAGCAACAACAGAAAGGAAAGGATGGCCAAAAGAAAACCAAGAGTGAGGAGGTTTGCTTTAACTGCCAGCAAAAAGGTCATTTTCTAATGAGTGCAAGAATCCCAAAGCTGAGAAGAAGTGCTTCAAATGTGGGAAGCCTGGGCATGAGAAGAAAGATTGTCCAGAATCAGCTAAGGGCAAGCAGGTTGCGAGGGCATATGCTTTGGATGTCGTACCAACTTCTTCAAGGGCTCCTACTGCTGAGGAAAAGGGGAAGGGTGTCATGGTGCAAGGTACTCTTTCCATTAATGGTGTTTCAGTTCGTGTTCTTTTTGATACATGAGCATCTCATTCATTCATTTGCAACGAGCTTGTGTGTCATTTGGGTTTGGAACCCGAGATTTGTGATAGACCATTGATCATGACTAATCCAATTGGGGGTTCTTCCAGTTTGTGCATGATTTTCCGTGGTCTACTGTTGTCGAGTCATGGTTTCTCTTTTTTGTGTGATTGCTTTGTTCTTAACTTCGCTGGGTATGGGATCATCTTGGGTATGGATGGGCTCAAGAGGTATGCGGCAAGGGTGAATTGCGAGAAGCTAGAGGTGAGGGTCGGGGATGTGGAAGGGCAAAAGGTGTTGATGAGATGTAAGCGCGAAGACGGGGTCTTCATGAGTTATCTATGTTTGCTTGGGATTCCACAAGAAGACCTGTCATTAGTGCTGATCGCTAATGAGTATGTAGATGTCTTTGATGAGGTCAAATGGTTACTGCCGCATCATGAGATCAATTTTAGGATCTACTTGGTCGAAGGTGCTAGACCAATCGTTCTGCCTCTTAGGTGGATGGCGCCTAGGGAACAACGAGAGTTAGAGGTGCAAGTTCGTGACCTTTTGGGAAAAGGATTCATTCGGAGGAGTGTTTCCGAGTGGGGTTCACCAGTCGTATTTGCAACCAAGGTAGATGGCTCGTTAAGATTGTGTGTAGACTATCGTGAGCTGAACAAGGTGACTAAGAAGAACAAGTATCTGTTACCAAGGATAGATGACTTGTTCGATCAGCTTCACGAAGCCAAAGTGTTTTCTCAGATGGATTTGACAACGGGATTTCACTAGTTGAGGGTAGCTAGGGATAGTGTGCCAAAGACTGCTTTTAGGACACCATCTGGTTTCTTCGAGTGGTTGGTGATGCCATTTGGATTAACTAATGCGCCAGCATATTTCGTGGATCTTATGAATAGGGTTTACAGAGATCAATTAAACAAGTTTGTGATTGTGTTCGTGGATGATATTCTGGTTTACTCCAGGAATGAGGAAGAGCACAAGACACACTTGAGAGTTTTGTTAGAGATCTTGCGAAAGCATCAGTTGAGAGCTAAGTTTTCCAAGTGTCACTTTTGGAAGAGTGAAGTGAGATTCTTAGGCCATGTAGTTTCTGGAAAAGGGATAGCAGTTGATCCGCTAAAGTTGCAGCAATCCGGGATCGGGATCGAACTAAGAATGTGACAGATGTTTGGAGTTTCCTTGGGTTGGCAGGTTATTACTGACAGTTTATCAAGGATTTCTCCAAGGTAGCTGCACCGTTGATAGCATTGACGCAGAAGACCCAAGTGTTCACATGGGATGCAAAGTGTGAACAAGCATTCAGAATCTTGAAGGAGAGATTGACGAGTGCTTCTGTGCTGACCATTCCAAGTGGGAATGAAGAGATGGTGGTGTATAACGATGCATGTGGTATTAGACTTGGAGCAGTACTAATGCACAAGGATAAGGTTGTGGCCTACGCGAGTCGACAGCTAAAGCCGCATGAGAAGAATTACCCGACTCATGATTTGGAGTTGGCGGCGATTGTATTTTCTCTGATGATGTGGAGATATTATCTATTGGGAGTTCGATTCGAGTTATTTACTCCCAAAAGGATTTGAATCTTCGGTAGCAAAGATGGTTAGAGTTTCTGGCGTCATATGATTTTGGTATAGCCTATACTCCTGGCAAACGCAATGCAGTTGCAGATGCATTGAGTCGAAGACATGCAAGTTTGGGAGCAATGTTTTCGGAATGGAAGAGCCTCGAGTACTTGGCAAGGTTCGATTTCAGGCCAAGGTGCGAGTTGGAACCAGAAGATAAAGAGTTCTAGGTCAATCGAGAAGGCTGGCTTGGAAAGCATGAGCGATTATCTGTTCCTGATATTGACGGATTGAGAGATGAGGTTCTGAGAGAATGTCATCATTCGAAACTGACGATTCATCCTGATGGTAATAAGATGTATCACGGCTTGAAGATAGTCTACTGTTGGGAAGGGACGAAGTGAGACATTGGGAAGTTCATTTCCAAGTGTATGAACTGTCATTTGGTGAAAGCTGAACAGAAGAAGCTGAGTGGTTTGTTTCAGTCATTGGAAGTTCCTACGTGGAAGTGGGAGCAAATATCGGTGGATTTTATCGATGGACTACCTATAACTAGGGCAGGGAACAAAGGGATTTGGGTCATCGTGGATCGTTTAACCAAAAGTGCGAGATTCATTCCTATCAAGTCAACTAGGACGGCATCGAAATTGGCTGAACTTTATGTGAAATGGATAGTTCGATTCCATGGTGTCCCAAAGAGTATAGTGAGTGACCGAGATCCATTATTTACAAGTGGATTTTGGAAAAGTTTGTAAGAAGCTTTGGGAACCGAGTTGTGCTTGAGTACGGAATATCATCCCCAAACTGATGGTTAGACCGAGAGAGTCAATCGAGTTTTAGAAGATCTCCTGAGGGCTTGTGTGTTAGACTTCGGAGGATCATGGGAAGACCAACTACATCTAGTTGAGTTTGCGTATAATAATAGCTACCAGTCTAGCATTGGGATGGCACCATACGAGGCGTTGTAAGGGAGGCCACACAATTCTCCATCATGTTGGTTAGTAACTGGAGATAAATTGGTACTTGGGCCTGAGATGATTAGAGAAATCTCAGATTGTATCGAGATTGTTTGGCAACGAATGAAGGCAACCCAAGATCGTCAAAAGAGTTATGCGGATAAACGTTGGAAAGACATAGAATTCGACGTAGGCGATATGGTTTTTGTGAAGGTTTCACCGTTGAAGCATATGGTGAGATTTGGAAGTAAAGGAAAGTTGGCTCCTAGGTTCGTTGGACCATTTCCGATAGTCGGGCGAATTGGAAAACTAGCATATAGATTGGAGTTACCCGAGAAGATGTCGAGTGTGCACAATGTGTTCCATGTGTCGTTCCTATGGAAGTTCGTGCATGATTCGAATGCGGTGGTATCTCCCGAGCAGTACGAAGATCTAGAGGTAGAGACCGCAGTTATGAGACCTCGTAAGCCACTTCGTGTTGTGGGGAATGACACGAAACAGTTTTGGAGGAAGACGGTTAAGCTAGTCAAGGTACAATGGAGTGAAGATGACGACAATTGTACTTGGGAGACGGCAAAGAATATGAAGGCGACTCATCCAGAACTCTTCGTCCGTAGGACCCTTTAATATCGTATCATCGTTGTATCTTATTGTTTTATGGTAGAATTCCACGTGCTAGGATAAGGCTGTGGATGCATGACTTGATGGTTGCTAGTTTGGATGATAGAATTGGCTTCTCATGAATGATAGGCATGCTGAATTGTTGTGGTTGCTTGTGTTTGTTTGGAATTTAGGAGGCGAAATTCTTAAGGGGGGAGAATGTAACAGCCCGCATTTTATGTATCGGAAGATTGTAAAATATTTTTATTTTATTCTCTGAGGGTTGGATCATTCTCATCTTTTAATATGTTGCTTATAGGGATGTGAGACATGTCCATAATTCTTACCGATTTTGTTTGTGACCATTTTGCCCCTATCAGTCTTGTACATAGCATAACTTTTGACTCAGGTCGAATCAAAGGGTGAAACCTATGCCATTGGAAATGAATAGATGATTGCCTTTCTGTAGAGTTGTTACATTAAGGATTTGGTTCAGCGGTTTGGGAGAAATCGCTGTTTTAAGGTTTTTCAGTTGGCTATCCAGGTTTTGGAAGGCTAATGGGCTGATTTGGAGAAGGCCTATTAGTGGGATGGTGGAGTCTATAAATAGAGGGTGAGGGGGTATGGAGAATAGTTTACTTCTCCCATACTCTCATTTGAAGGCCTTGTGTTCCTTCTTCTTCTAAACACATTTCCACCATTAGAAATCCAAACCTAAGGGTGGAAAACGAAGATCTTAACCATTCGAGGCTTGATCTACATCGTTTCAAGGGCAAATTCATCGGATCAAGGAGTTTGGTTCGAAGTATTTGCTGTTCGGATTCTTATTTCTACCATTTTAGCTTGTTTTGGATAATTGGTGAGTGATTTACATCTCTCATATGAATGCAATGAAGTATATGAATATTTGTGCATGTTTTTCATCAAATTAGAATGTTTTACCATGGATTTACACCATTATGTGTCTATTTTCATATGAACACCATAGGACCTAATTTAGCAAGATTAAACTGATAATTTACATATGTTTTCACATGAATTTGCATATAGGTCGATCATTTTGTTCATATGTTCATTTATCACTAGTTTTTAGTGAATTGGTATAATTTTTGGTGAAATTGTCATATTCATGTTGTTAGTGTGTTCATGACATGCTTATGATTGTATTGAATGAGTTAGACGAGTATATTTCGTCAATTCGATCAAATGGCGAAGTTTTGGTCAAAATTGGATTTGGTATAGGCCTGTACAGGGGACCGATCGGTCGGAAAACTCATGGCTTGGATAACAAGTCAGACGGAAGACCGACCGACTGGTGGCAGAAGTAGAAGGCTGACCGACCGGGGCAGTTGCTTTCCAGATCGACCGGTGTAGTGACTGGAAAACTTACCAGTGGATTTCAATGAAGGACCGACCGGTCAAGGTTATAGGTTTTGGTGATTCCAGAAGAGACACCAGTGGTGAATAGGGACAGCCGACCGGTGGTGACTAGGGAGGACCGACCGGTGGTGACTAGGGAGGACCGACCAGTGGTTTTTGGAAGGACCAACCAGGGGTGTGTTTGGGAGGACCGACCGGTATGTTTTTTGAGGACTGACCAGTGATGTTTTGGGAGGACCGACAGACCAGTGTTGATTTTCTGAAAATTTTATTTTTGGGTATGACCTGGATTTTAATAAAAAGGTGTTTTTAAAAAAAAAATGGATAGCGCTATCCGAACCCATGCCGTAGCGCAGTGGTGTAATATGGCTCGGTGATGGTGTAACTTCGAAGTGGTTCAAGTAGGAAGGTATGAAGTGTTGAAAGGTGCTCGTCGATCGGTGTAGAACAACGAATGAGGTGGCAACTCAGAGGTCGTGAGTTGGTGGTTAATGGTTTCTCATGAAGGTTGCTTGAGCCATGAAAAGTCATCAGGTTGGGTGACTATAGATGTGAAGGCCGAGAGATTATCGTTGTCGTAAGTTCTAGCAGGCTCGAAGCAGGGGTACACTAGAGACGTCTAAAAGACCGGTTGTAGGTAGAGTACCCTGGGTCTTGGGGAAAGGCCTAGTACCCTGGGTCGAGTACCATTAGCCCTTGACATATGGAAAGGTTGGCCGTCATACGATTAACGATGGTTTCAAAGCAAGATTGGCGGTGATAGCCAGAGTCAGTCATGGATGGTTGGGTGTTCTATTTGTACTATCTCACTTGGATTATCCAAAGTCGATGGAGATGTTCTTTGAGTGCTTAAATGATATTGGTTTAGGCCTCTGGTGAGAGTACTTGGGGAATTTTAAACTCGATTAGGGTTGTCTGTGTGAGACTTATATAATCTGGATGTTATGAATCATTTCCATGATTGAATGGGTGTTCTGGTTTCCATGGATGAATGGTTGAATTGTTTGTAGTAAAGGCTATCACTGTCCGATGTGGGGAAGACAAGGTTGAGTTCTTCTCTGGTGTCGTGGGTAGATTAGTATGTTTATCTATTCCTTCTCATACACTTTATTGTTGAAGTTTGTTAGTTGTTTTATCGCTCACTAAGACTGTCGTCTGACTCAAGGTTTTATGTTTCCTCTTATTACCTTGGGCTGTTCATCCGGTTTTGGATGGGCGGACTGAGTAGCAGGTGACAGGTGATGCTTTAGTGAGGACAATGATGTTGATCGACGACGAGCAGGAGGCTCGCGTACTAGTTTTATTACTATCTAATAATTGGATTTCCGCTGTTTGCTTTTCTGAGTGATGTAGTGAGGCAACTTTGTACAAATACTATTTTGTAGTTGTGGATACTACTTTCTGGTTGTATGAAAGTCCTGTGTTTTTGCTTCATTATTTCTACTTGTTGTATATGTTCTATTATATTTTACCCTTTCACTGTGAGTTTACGACAGGTTCCGCTTGTGTTTTCCTACTCTGATGATCGTCCATGACTGCCTGGCACACCCTTCGGCGCCTTATTCCTCTTGTATATTGCAGGGGTTATGGGCGGTCGTCACAGGGTAGTTAAGATGGTTGGACCGTCGGAGATGAACCGAGTCGTTAGGTCATGGCACGGTCTGGAGATCGAGTCATGGAGAGGTTGGGGTGACTCAGGGAAAGTCGGGTCGTTCGTTGGTGAGTCGGGTCGTGGGATATAGGTCGGTCACGACCTAGAAAGGAAACGACCCGAATGTGGAGAACCTTTTTGTTGATGATTTATTTTGGGTTCGAGAATGATGATCGCTTCAAAGTGAACTTAAATGAGAATGTCGAAGTGCTATGATGTGTTCGTTATTCGTCATAATGCAACAAAGGTGATGACAACTCAAGGGTGTTTTGAGTTCGTCGATAATGGTTGGATGGTCGTCGTCGATGACGACTAGAAATATCGAAGGTCGGGGAATAATCGTTGTCGTAGGTTCTAGTGGACTCAAAGTAGGGGTTACACGATTTCGTTGTATAGACGAGTACCCTGGGCAGCTTGAACGAGCCTAGATACATTTCGTTGCATGGCATATGGGGTTTTAGCTAGAACCAGGGTTTACCATTGGCCCTTGAAAGTTGATGGCGTGTCATTGCCAGTCTTACGATTAACGATGGTTTTGAAGCAGGATTGGCGGTGATAGCCAGAGTCAATCATGTATGTTGGTTGTTTGTTTGTACCGTCTCATGAAAACTTTCCGACGTCGAAGGAGATATTTCTTGGGTGCTTGTCTGATATTGGTTTAAGCATCTGAGGATGTGCTTGAGGAATGTTGAACTCGATTCGGATGGTTTATGTAAGGTATATAATTGGTTGCCATGATTGCTATTGGTTGGTTACTTCGGATTGCCATGGTTGTTGTCGGTTGGTTACTTCGGATTGCCACGAATGAATGGTTTTTCTGATTGCCATGGATGTATGGTTGAAATGCTTATTTTGTAAAGATGATACACAGTCCGATGTGGGGAAGATGGGGTTGAGTTCTTCTCTGGTGTTGTGGTAGATTGGTTTGTTAATCTATATATTCTCATATGCTTTATTGATGGTGTTAGTTAGCTGTTTTATTGCTCACTAAGACTGTTATCTGACTCAAGGTTTTAAGTTTCCCTCTTATTACCTAGGGTTGTTCATCCGCTTTTTTGGATGGGCGGACTAAGTAGCAGGTGACAGGTGATATCATGGTGAGGACGTTGTTGTAGTGCGTTGGTGAGTAGGAGGCTGGCGTATTATTTTCCTACTATCTAATATATTTTATTTTCTAATGTTTGATGTTTGACTCTGAGTGCTATAGTGAGGCTAATTTTTACAGACAATTATGTTGCAATCCGAGTGCATGGATATACGATCTAGTTGTTATGAAAGTTTGGAATTTCTGCTTAAATATGTTTCACTATTATTACATGTTGTATATGCTCTATTATATTTTATCCTTGCACTATGAGTTAAATGACATGTTCTGCTTGAGTATCATACCTTGATGATCGTCCATAGCTGCCTAGCACATCTATCATCGCATTATTTCCCTTGTTAAGTGCAGGAGTTATGGGCGGTCGTCACAATTAGATTAGCAGCTAATGGGATGATCGAGTTAGCGCACTTGTGACACCCCACCTCCGTTAAGGTCACTCACAAAGGAAATGCCTTAATTTTGGTGGAGCGTTTATTGTGTATAGAACAGAAAAGCAAACAAGACAGATAAATATATTGGTACTTGGAAAACAAAAACCACTTTTATTGCAGCGGAGAAATAGTTTGGTTATATCACATCAAAAACCAACTACAAAACCAAATACACTTATTATCCATCTCGACAAATAAGTTCTGAGTACATAAAATAAAAGACATAATCCCAACATAAAATAGCCATAAATAAGATAGGTTGAACTTTACTTCAGCGATCCAAGCAACTTCCAAAAAGAGAGAGATAAAGCTATCCAAATCAAGCTCCACTAGTGCTAGTCCCACCCTGAGCACCTGGGGGGGGGGGAGGAAGAAAAGAGGTGGAAGCAAAGGGGGTCAGACATAAAGTCTGGCGAGTGCAATAACTTTAACAATATAATTATTAAGTAACTAGGATAAGGCATAAGCTGGAAAATAAAGAAATGACTGTGAACCAATGGGCATGTCAGAACAAACAAAAGAATAAGATGAACAAAGATAACGTTAAAGGCGCACCTAATCATTATAAGATACTTACTACATTGCACCACACCAAACACCCTAAAAGTTGATCCTGCCTACCAAACTTAATAATGATAATGGTAGTTTCGTGCACCCCTAGCTGGCTTCATAGGTGTCGTCTGCCCCTATCTCCACTAGGTGTACCCACTACCCCCATTCGATCAGCTCCGTAACTCGTAGATACCCGTGTTGGCCCCACAGTGGGGTGTATCACTACCTAAAGTGGCAACCCGATACCACCAAAAAATGCATGGCTTATATTTTCACGATGCAACAACATCTTACCTTCCAGCCCAGGGCCACACACGCACCTGACCCCGTTGGACTTGCATTGCCACCGCTAACCCGTTTTGACCTCTTACAATCAAACCCAGTACGCGTGTCCCATCCTCGACTTGGGTCGAGCCCACAAAGATACTTAATGGGTTACTGGTTTGAAAAGGGCCCCCGCGCATGACACAAGCTTTCACCTATGCTTGGTCTCCTCTAAGGTTTTCCCCACATAACCCCATTCTTTTCATGTCTTCTTACATGTTTCAATCTTGGTTAAGTGCAATCATATTTCACATGCCACCCAAGGCACCCTCTTAATTTCACATGCCACCCATGGCACCCACTTAACACCCCATGTCCCACCACATGTTTATCTGGTTAAGTGTTTCTTAGTTCATTAACACCGTAACCTTGTAAAGACCTCCCACATTAGACTGGCATTTGTGGTCTTACACAACAAACGAGCCTAACCTCGTGTCTTTACAACTGTTATGAATTTAATTCATGCCTTTGACCTCTCTCATTAGACTGGCATTTGTGGCTACTGGATTTGCCGGGCGGGTCCGGGCAGTCTTACACCACAAACGACTCTAACCTCGTGTCTTAGGCGGTTTATTGTTACACATCTTTATTTAATCCCAAATTGGATTAATATCCCTATTCAAATTTGTAAATAAATTCCAAATATACTTATGTCCATAATTGTCGCCTAAATTATGTCCATAAATACCAATTTTTCCAATTAATGTCTTAAATTAATTATATTCCTTTTTAAGGCCATTTATGCCAATTCTCAATATGTGTATATTCAATATTACACCCATCGCCCCCATATTGTTCGTTCGCTTATCATGATATATATATATATAAGACTAGCAATAAGTCTAATGACATAAAAGGGAAGAAACATCGCAAATTTGCATAACACACAAAATGGATCTAACTTACTAATAAGGATTACAACATATCTTGCATAAACTTGGTATTGTCATGAATCTAAACATAGGCTAAAAGGTGTGAACTTGCATATATGAATATAGTTTTCAACCAAAACTTGCATATATGAATATAATTTTCACCCAAAACTTGCATAAGCCATAGTCACAAACTTGCATAAAACTATGTATGTCATAGATCTAAATCTAAAGGTGTAAACTTGCATATATGTGAATCCAATTTCTACCTAAACTTGCATATAGTCATCTTATTTGGTTCACATGTAAACTATGTACAATTCATATAGAAACTAGCATATAATCTACACCCAAACTTGCATATACAATGATGTCAAACATGAATCAGGTTGAACATAGATGATTGGGTATATACAAAGGGATTCACAACAAAAACTATCATTATGAACAACTAGCATTCATTCACAAAATATCGCATTTTTCCAATGTTTTACAAACATAACCATATAACCCAAATTATAACTCAACCTAATTAACTTATTAATTATCTTATTAAAGAAATCGAACTCACAACTCAAAGAAGGTCTTGAGTTCTGGGATCTGAGTTCTGAAATTGATTTAGCTCACCTTTGAAGTAGACAAATTTGTTGTTGTAGTTGTTATAGACTTGAGTTGAATTGAGTTGATTAGCTTTACTTTTCCTCTAGTTGATGACGGCTATTCTAGGTTGCAAGGTGATAGCATGACGGCCATGGTTCTAATTTTGATTAGGTTTTAGGATTTGAGTCTACATGTGTTTATATAGAATTTAGGATTAATTTAGGCCATCCGCTCAACCTAGAATCAATCAAGACCATCTAGTCAAGATAGGGTGACACCTCAGCCTTAATGACTCGGCACTGAGTCACAAAATCGTCATCCTTCAGATCTGCCCGAGGGGGGAGGGCCAGGTCGACCCCTAGGTCGACCCCCAGGTCGACCTGTAGGGGGGAGGTCGACACTAGGGTCGACCCCTGGTCGACCTAGGTCCTGGGCGGGAATTTTCCTACCCAGCCCGCTTCTGACTTCTGATTTGAATTTTGAATCTGTTTTCGAGCTATTTGAATTTTCTGGAAACTTCCGACAGCCATAAATTCTTCATACGAAGTCTAATTTACGCAAACTCGGACTCTATCTCAACTAGAATTCCGAGACGAACACAATGGCGTAACTCGTTTCCCTTAATTCTCACATTTTAAATTAAGTATTGTTTAATTCGTTAGTTTATGTTAACAGAAAACACGGGGTGTTACATTCTCCCCTCCTTAAAGGATTTCGACCCCGAAATATTCAAGTTACGAAGAATACATATCCTCCTATCCAATCGTCCACCTACTCAACCATCAAACATAGGCATCCATTGTCCTTAAAAGAATTATAATGCTTTCATGTTTATATGCACAGTGTGTGTACATGTCCGTATCTAATGCAAAATCAGGCGGTCTACTGATTCAGTTGACCTCCTTAATGCAGATTATGATAGTGCCATGTGTCCATTATGTATGCAAAAGATCCCTAATGATACATATTATTTCTACATGTGTGCGCACCCATTCATCCGAATGCAGCATCCATATGATAACACAACCATTATACATCCATTAATCTAAATAAACACACATTTATATGCAGTGTGAAAGTGATTGAGTCGATCTAGTGCCTAATGTGTGTGTATATGCATCCACGAGTAATCATTAGCAGACACTTGCATCCATTATCATCCATCAATCATAACATGTTTCAAATACATGTTTATATCCATTGGCCTCTACTAAGGATAAAGAATATGACCAAGGAGATACACTAAAAAGGTAGATACAAGCTTGAATAAACTTAAGGAAAAAGAGATCAAAGATGTACCCTCAAAAAGAAAAGGGTAGGCTGCACGTATTTTGGCCTCAGTCTCCCAAGTCGCGTCCTCCTCGGCATCGCTCCATTGAACTTTGACAAGCTTAACTTTACGGTTGCGTAGCTTTTTGACTTCCATCCCCAAGATATGAGTTGGAACTCTCCTCACAGTCGCTTCTCGTTCCACTTTGACTTCCTCTAGTATACTTGGCTCCACAACTTCTGCCGACTCATGTAAGCACTTTCGTAGCTGAGAGACATGAAAAACATTATGAACTCCAGCCAGTATTTCAGGTAGCTCTACTCTGTAGGCCATCGTCCCAATCCTTTGATGATAGGAAATGGTCCTACGAATCGTGGTGCCAACTTTCCTACGGACCCAAAGCGGATGACATTCCTCAAAGGAGATACTTTAAGGAACACCTTATCCCCAACTTCAAACTCAAGGTCGGTCCTTCTCTTGTCTGCGTAGGATTTCTGTCTATCTTGGACAGTCTACATTCTCCTTCGTATCAAGTCCACTTTCTCTGAAGTCTCTCTACTCATGTCCGGCACAAGTATAAGTTTATCTGTGGATACCCACCAACAAGCTGGTGATCGACATGGCCTTCCATATAAAGCTTCGAAGGGTGCCATGCCTATAGTGGCTTGGTAGCTACTGTTATAAGCGAATTCCACCAAAGGGAGATGATCCTCCCAAGATCCTCCAAAGTCAAGAATGCACAGTCTCAAAAGATCTTCCAGTACTCTGTTCACCCTTTCCGTCTGACCATCGGTTTGAGAGTGATAGGTTGTGCTTAAACATAGCTGTGTGCCTACAACCTCTTGCAAACTCCTCCAGAACTCGCTTGTAAAGATAGGGTCTCAGTCAGTCACTATGCTGGAGGGTATCCCATGGAGTCGAACTATCTCCTTAAGATAAATGGAGGCTAAAGAGGAGGCGGTCCTCCTACTCTTGACAGGTATAAAATGAGCGCTTTTCGTGAGAATGTCCACTATTACCCAAATACCGGTATTGCCCCTTCTTGACCTAGGCAACCCATCAACAAAGTCCATCGAAATGCTTTCCCATTTCCATTGCGGAACTTCTAGAGGATGAAGCAAAACGCCAGGCTTCTTCTGCTCTGCCTTGACTTGCTGGCATATCATGCATTTCGAAACAAATTCAGCTACATCCCTCTTCATGCCATTCCAAAAGAAAACTATTTTGATATCTTTATACATCTTGTCTCCACCGGGGTGTATGGTCATCTTGGAATGTTGTGCTTCTTCCAGAACCATCTTCTCCGAATCTTTTGCTTGTGGGACGCATAGTCTTCCATCCCATCTCAACCAACCCTTATCATCGATGGAGTATCTGTTGAGGTGACTAGAAGTCTCTCCCCTAATCAGCTTATCTATCACATCAATAAGCTGCGAGTCTTCACGTTGCGCGGTTCCTATTGAGTCCAACAAAGTAGGCCGCACCTCTAGCATTGCCATCAAGCCAGTTACATGATCAACAGAGGGTCTAAAATCAAAATTTGCTATGTACTCCAAACTTTGCCTTTCTACAAAGAGAGGACTTAAGGTCAGCTTCTTTCTACTTAGGGCGTCTGCTACTACATTTCCCTTGCCAGGAGTATAGGAGATCTCAAAGTCGTATGAGGCAAGAAACTCCATCCATCTTTGCTGCCTTAGATTGAGGTCTTTCTACGAGAAAAGGTACTTCAACGATTTATGGTCAGTATACAACTCAAATTGCTCACCTAAGAGATAGTGGCGCCAAGACTTAAGAGCAAAAATGATGGCTGCTAACTCTAGATCGTGGGTTGGGTAGTTTTTCTCATGCACTTTTAATTTCCTTCCACCATAAGCTACTACCTTCCCCTCTTGCATCAAAACAGCGCCTAGTCCCGTACCGCATGCATCTTTGTATACCGTAAACATCTTGCTCCCATCTGGTAATGTCAAAACTGGGGCTTTTGTCAGAGCCCTCTTCAATCGTTGGAAAACGACTTCGCAATCAAAATCCCAAGTGAAAATCAGATTCTTCTTCGTTAACCTTGTAAGTGGAGCTGAGATTTTCGCAAAGTCTTTAATGAACTTGCGATAAAAGCCTGCTAGTCCAAGAAAACTTCGGACTTCGGTTGCATTCTTTGGAACCTTCCAATCCTGGACCGCAACTACTTTTGCGTGGTCCACAGCTAACCCTTCTTTGGACACCACATGCCCAAGAAATCTTACTTCTTCCCTCCAGAAGTGGCACTTGGAGAATTTTGCTTTTGACTGATGTGCACGGAGAGTATCCATGACTTCCCTTAAATGCAAAGCATGCTCTTCCTCATTCTTCGAGAAAATCAGAATATCAGCTACGAAGACCACCACGAATTTATTGAGAAATTCCCGGAACACTCTATTCATCAAATCGACGAAATAAGCTGGTGCGTTTGTCAAGCCGAAAGGCATGACGAGCCATTCGAAGAAACCGTCCGGGGTTCTGAATGTGGTCTTATCAATGTTATCTTCAGCCACTCTCAGCTGACGAAATCCGGTAGCCATATCTAATTGGGAGAAAACTGCTGCACCTACTAGCTGATCGAACAAATCGTCTATTCTTGGCAGTGGGTGCCTATTCTTCTTGGTCAGCTTGTTTAGCTCCCTATAATCAACGCATAGGCGAAGTGAACCGTCCGCTTTGGTTGCGAACACCACTGGAGCACCCCATTCAGAAATACTCCGCCTTATAAACCCTTTTTCTAGTAGCTCCTTAACTTTCTTTCTAAGCTCCTTTCTCTCCCTTGGAGCCATGTGCCTAACGGGTAAAGCAACGGGTTTTGCGTTATCAACTAGATATATGAGGAAGTATATCTCCCGCTTCGGAGGCAAGCCCTCTACTTCCTCAAAGACATCCGAGTATTCATGGACCACTCTAACAGATTGCAAATTCTCAACAGACGCGACAAGCGATTCTAGATAACTTAGCATAACAGAATTCATGGGATCACAAGAGATTTCGAGAGTGTTGCCCAAGCGAGTCATAAGCCTAACCTCTCTCTTTTCACAATCTAGGACGGCTCCATTATTGGATAACCAATCCATGCCTAAAGTTAACCCATAGCCCGTGAAGCCCAAAACATAAGCGTCACATCTAAACCCAACGCTAAGTATAGAAATTTCCTAATCCAAACAAATCATCGACAAATAGGCTGAGCCCCCAATTGGATTTGAAACAACTAAGGGATCCTCTACTATACTGGTGTTTAGGTGTAGTGACTCAACTAAAGCAGTAGATATAAAAGAGTGCGATGCGCCAGAATCAAAGAGTATGCGAATAGGATGATCAAAAAGATAAACTAAACTTTCAACGGAAATCGTTCTACCTCGTTCTTGCAGCGGTGGGGCCACGAGAGCCTGGACCTGCCCACTTGTCTGCCCCGGTGCCATGAGAGCCTGAATCTGCCCTCCAGAGGTAGTCCCTGCCCTCTTCCCTTTCTTTGGGAAGTACCTAATCAAATGTCCAGCCTCGCCACAGTGGAAACAACCAGTCTTCTTCTTCTTCCTACAGTCTTTGCTCAGATGGCCTGGTGTCCCACAGTTAAAGCATCTTTTCTTTCCCTTGCCATTGTTGTCTTTACCACCCTTCTTGTTCTGCTGTTGCTGTTGTGGTTTCTTTTGATCCCCTTTCTTTTCAGGTGCCTTATTAGCATTGGTGCCTTTCTCCTCTTCATGCATAAGCACCATGTCAACTAGTCTCTCAAAGGTGGCCCCCATAGGGATGTGGGTCATAGCTAACCCATGTAGCGACTCGTTCAAACCCTTAACAAATCTCAGGGCCTTCTTTTCGGGTGTATTCACCAAGTCCAAGCCAAATCTCGCAAACTAATTGAACTTGTTGATGTACTCTTTCACTGATAGATTTCCCTGCCTCAATGCCAAAAACCTTTCCATGTATAAATTCTCTACGCCCCGTGAGAGAAACTTTGCCTCAAACCTTTACCTGAAATCCGGCCATGTATCAACTGGACGCTCTCCATTAGTGACCTCCCACCAAAACGAGGCCTCATCCTTCATTAACTAGGCAGCTAACTGGACCTTTCTTCCATCTTCTACCTTAAAGATTCCAAACAATTCTTCCGCCTCCTTTAGCCAATTTCGAGCTTCAACAAACGTCTCCGACCCGTGAAAAGGTTTTCCGCCCATTGCCCGAAAGTCCTTGCATATCTTTGTGAAAGTATCAACACGGGGAGGAGAAGGAGGAGCATTTGCTGGGCCTGCGACATTGGCCCTAGCTTCCAGATACCTTCTAAACCATCCTAGTATCGGTATCCCTTCGGGTATCTTGGGAATTCCAGACATGCTGAAAAGAAAATGAAGAGATTCAAACGGAGAATTCGAAAGAAAGATATATGGCTCTTGGGGTTATGTTTTTAAAATAAACTTTTCTCTTAAAAATACTTTCCTTAAAACATATTTTTGAAAGTATTTCTTTATAAAATGCTTTTTGAAAAATTGTTTTTCAAAATATCTTATCTATTATGGTAACCTTCAGCTCTGATACCACGTGTGACACCCCACCTCCGTTAAGGTCACTCATAAAGGGAATGTCTTAATTTTGGTGGAGCATTTATTGTTTATAGAACAGAAAAGTAAACAAGACAGATAAATATATTGTTACTTGGAAAACAAAAACCACTTTTATTGCAGCGGAGAAATAGTTTGGTTACATCACATCAAAAACCAACTACAAAACCAAATACACTTATTATCCATCTTGACAAATAAGTTCTGAGTACATAAAATAAAAGACATAACCCCAACATAAAATAGCCATAAATAAGATAGGCTAAACTTTACTTCAGCGATCCAAGCAACTTCCAAAAAGAGAGAGATAAAGCTGTCCAAATCAAGTTCCGCTAGTGCTAGTCCCACCCTGAGCACCTAGGGGGGGAGGAAGAAAAGAGGTGGAAGCAAAGGGGGTCAGACATAAAGTTTGGCGATTGCAATAACTTTAACAATATAATCATTAAGTAACTAGGATAAGGCATAAGCTGGAAAATAAGGAAATGACTGTGAACCAATGGGCATGTCAGAGCAAACAAAGGAATAAGATGAACAAAGACAACTTTAAAGGCGCACCTAATCATTATAAGATAATTACTACATTGCACCACACCAAACACCCTAAAAGTTGATCCCGCCTACCAAACTTAATAATGATAATGGTAGTTTTGTGTACCCCTAGCTGCCTTTATAGGTGTCGTCTGCCCCTATCTCCACTAGGTGTACCCAGTACCCTCATTCGATCGGCTCCCTAACTCGTAGATACCCGTGCTGGCTCCACAGTGGGGTGTATCACTCACCAAAGCGGCAACCCGATACCACCAAAAAATGCACGGCTTATACTTAAACGATGCAACAACGTGTTACCTGCCAGCCCGGGGCCACACACGCACCTGACCCCGTTGGACTTGCGTTGCCACTGCTAACCCGTTTTGACCTCTTACAATCAAACCCAGTACGCGTGTCCCGTCCTCGACTTGGGTCGAGCCCACAAAGGTACTTAATAGGTTACTGGTTTGAAAAGGGCCCCCATGCATGACACAAGCTTTCACCGATGCTTGGTCCCCTCTAAGGTTTTCCCCACTTAACCCCATTCTTTTCATGTCTTCTTACATGTTTCAATCTTGGTTAAGTGCATCTAATCGTATTTCACATGCCACCCAAGGCACCCTCTTAATTTCACATGCCACCCATGGCACCCACTTAACCCCTCATGTCCAACCACATGTTTATCTGGTCAAGTGTTTCTTAGTTCATTAACACTGTAACCTTGTAAAGACATCCCACATTAGACTGGCATTTGTGGTTGCTGGATTTGCCGGGCGGGTCCGGGCAGTTTTACGCCACAAACGAGCCTAACCTCGTGTCTTTACAACTGTTACGCATTTAATTCATGCCTTTGACCTCTCACATTAGACTGGCATATGTAGCTGCTGGATTTTCCGGGCGGGTCCAGGCAGTCTTACACCATAAACGAGTCTAACCTCATGTCTTAGGCGGTTTATTATTACACATCTTTATTTAACCCCAAATTGGATTAATATCCCTATTCAAATTTGTAAATAAATTCCAAATATACTTATGTCCATAATTGTCACCTAAATTATGTCCATAAATACCAATTTTTCCAATTAATGTCTTAAAATAATTATATTCCTTTTTAAGGCCATTTATGCCAATTCTCAATATGTGTATATTCAATATTACCCCCATCGTCCCCACGTTGTTCATTCGCTTATCATGACATATATATATATATATATATATATATATATATTAGACTAGCAATTAGTCTAATGACATAAAAGGGAAGAAACATCGTAAATTTGCATAACACACAAAATGGATCTAACTTACTAATAAGGATTACAACATATCTTGCATAAACTTGGTATTGTCATGAACCTAAACATAGGCTAAAAGGTGTGAACTTGCATATATGAATATAGTTTTCACCCAAAACTTGAATATATGAATATAGTTTTCACCCAAAACTTGCATAGGCCATAGTCACAAACTTGCATAAAACTATGTATGTCATAGATCTAAATCTAAAGGTGTAAACTTGCATATATGTGAATCTAATTTCTACTTAAACTTGCATATAGTCATCTTATTTGGTTCACATGTAAACTATGTACAATTCACATAGAAACTAGCATATAATCTGCACCCAAACTTGCATATACAATGATGTCAAACATGAATCAGGTCATAGATGATTGGGTATATACAAAGGGATTCACAACAAAAACTATCATTATGAACAACTAGCATTCATTCACAAAATATCTCATTTTTCCCAATGTTTTACAAACATAACCATATAACCCAAATTATAACTCAACCTAATTAACTTGTTAATTATCTTATTAAAGAAATCGAACTCACAACTCAAAGAAGGTCTTGAGTTCTGGGATCTGAGTTCTGAAATTGATTTAGCTCGCCTTTGAAGTAGACAAATTTGTTGTTGTTGTTGTTGTTATAGACTAGAGTTGAATTAAGATGATTAGCTTTCCTTTTCCTCTAGTTGATGACGGCTATTCTAGGTTGCAAGGTGATAACATGACGGCCATAGTTCTAATTTTGATTAGGTTTTAGGGTTTGATTCTACATGTGTTTATATAGAATTTAGGATTAATTTAGGCCATCTGATCAACCTAGAATCAATAAAGACCATCCAGTCAAGATAGGGTGACACCTCATCCCTAATGACTCAGCACTAAGTCACAAAATCGTCATCTTTCAGATCTTCCCGGGGGGGGGGGGGGGGTAGGTCGACCCCCCAGGTCGACCCCAGGTGTAGGGGGGAGGTCGACACTAGGGTCAACCCCCTGGTCGACCTGGGTCCTGGGCGGGAATTTTCCCGCCCAGCCCGCTTCTGACTTCTGATTTGAATTTTGAATCTGTTTTCGAGCTGTTTGAATTTATTTGAATTATCTGGAAACTTCCGACAGCCATATTTTCTTCATATGAAGTCCAATTTACGCAAACTCGGATCTACCTCAACCAGAATTCCGAGACGAACACAATGGCGTAACCTGTTTCCCTTAATTCTCACATTTTAAATTAAGTATTGTTTAATTCGTTTGTTTATGTTAACAGAAAACACAGGGTGTTACAGTACTAGGGCTAACGATCTGTAATAGTAGTTGAATAAAATTAGGGTAACCTTTTATCTTCATTTCCTAACGGTCATAAGAACTAAGATTCTCTAGTTCTGACTCATAAAACCTCAAAACACATTTTAAACCACTTCAAATCTCCTCAAAACTTCTAGAAGAAATTAGATCATCATAGATCTCTACATTTTGCATCATTTAGTGGTTGTTTACAACCATTTCCTTATTACCGAAATCATATTGACTTATATCTTCATTTGATTCATTTATTTGGTGAGTGGTTTAGATCTTTCACTATGCTATTTACATTATATGTTTATATTAGTTGTTTTTATCACATTTACATGTTTGACCACACCGAATAATGATCATATATGTTATTTTCAGTTTACAAACCTTATAGATAGTAAAAGTACTAAAAATGGATTAAATGACAAGTTTAAATCCATTTACATGTACATATACACTTAATCTATGCATATGAATTTGTTTCATGTTCTATATTAATTTGGGTCTTTGAATATACTTGTTGATTCATATGTTTTCTGATTGAATTGTTGAACTCGTTGTTTGGATGCTATACTTGATTTTGTTTGTTGGTATCGACAAAGTTAGGCCTTGAAATGAAGATTAAAGCACAAATAGAGAAAAAGTTCGTCGAAATCGCTTGAAAATTGTGAACTCTAGAAGGCAGCGGAATTACATCCAGAAATTTTAGGGTTGAAATTCATTAAGTGCATGGATCGGTACCGGTCCATGGAGAAGCTTTATTTCGCCTCCAAAATAATTATGTGACACCTATAGGCATTTGTTGATCGGAGGCAAAATGTAGGACCAAAATACTCAAAGTACATGGACCTATACTGGTCCATGGCCTATGGAATGATTCCGCTCCATATGAATACGTTATTTGACCTCGTGATTTTTGGCATGCACTCCTAGGTGCATAAGAAGGTTATCGATCAAATTTGAGGTGAATTGGACTTAACAAGAGGATAAGAGAAATCTTCTATGTTATGGACCAATAGGGAGTCGTGATGGACTGGTAGGAAAATGGCGTCTAGGGAAGATGTACTTTGAGGATTCGAAGTACTTAGCTAAATATTGGCTAAGTACATGAACTAGTACCTGTCCATATCTTATGGACTGGCACAGGTTCATAACTTATGGACTGATACCGATCCATCAAGATGGATCGTATCGACATGTAATCTGTAGGGGAGGAAGAGAATGCTTAAAGGATCGTGCTGGGGGTCATGGTTTGATAGTTGCTGCCCGGATTTAAGAGATAGGGAAAGATCAAGTAATAAACTCTTCGACGAAGGTTTGGATGGGAAGTGGATTGAAGGGAACTATGGTTAGTGATGGAGAACGTAGCATATGATAGTAAGGCAGTTTGAGGAGAACGACACAGCATAATTGACTCATAGGGAACGAGAATACGGACATAGCTCATGGCGAACGACAATATATGGATTGAAGTAGTTCGTGGTGTAACAAAGCTTCAAGATAATAGAATGGTATATGTGGCTCAAGATTTAGATCGATAGAGAGGAGTAACCCTGTTAGTTTCTACTCAAGGAATCGTTGATAGTTCAGAGTGTTCCAGTAGAACTCAAATTAGCGGTATCGTGGGGATGCCCATTAGGATCGGTGGAATCTTGTACCCTAGGTACCAAACCTAGGCTGGAAGGGCATGTGCTGGCAAAGCACAAAGTTTGTACTAGAACCAGGATTTCCATTAGTCCTTGATAGGGTTTAGAGGAAATAGGGAATAGGGAGCCAGGAAGGCTGAAAAAAATTCTCTTATCTTAGAATTCGCCCAGTTCCTCTGTTATTGCTTTGTGTAGCACTATTTCTTTAAGTGGCATAAATTATCATGTTATTATGTTCTGACTCTTTAGTTGCAGGGACAGGTCTGGTGTGAGACTTAACCTGTCTATTTACATATCTTGTATTACAGCTTTTGATAGAACTTATCAGTCACATCAGACTGTTGTCTGACCCAAGGTTTTATGTTACCTTTTATTTTCTTGGGTACTCATCGACGATGTTGATGAATAGACTAGATAGTTGGTGATCAGGTTATATAGGATGCCAAGCCAAGGATGAGTTTGGAGGTGCTATAGCGTATACTTACTTGTATATGCTTTATGTCCACTGTATTGAGCGTACTCTAAGGGTTATACTGAGGATGACCTGTATTCATACATTATTGGATTTCATGTACATGACTTTGTGATTTTAATGATATGTCGATTGCTTTGTGTTTTTTCATCACACTCTATATTACTATATATGTTTCTTATTATAAATTATTTGTAACAACCCGAATTTTTAGCAACGTGTTAAGACAAGAATCAAGGCAGAATTAAATTATAAAATCTGTATCAGGATAAACGGGTTGGTCCATTGCGTTCGTCTCGGAAAAATACGCGAAATAGAGTCCGAAATTTCGTAAATCGGAGTCCGTATGAAGAAGATATGGACGAACGAAGTTAGGCAGAAAAACCGAAAACAAGCCAGAATGCACTGGCGCACTTGTGAAGTGCGCCAGCACAAAAATACACTGGCGCACTTGGGAAGTGCGCCCGTGTCGAGCCAGAAACCTGCACAGCCTTCTGGCTTGACCCTGGCTGGCCTGGTGCACCTGTTTTGGCCCTTGGTCTTGTTTTGGAGGCTTGTGACGATTTTTGAGGGCTGGGATCTATCCTAGGGTTAATCTAACGGCCTAAACTACCCCTAATCTCTATAAAAAGACCCCTAACCTAGCCTAAACCCTCATTATTCATTCATGCAACTAAACTATGGCCAAATTTCTACTCTCATGGCCTCCACTCAACTATCATAGCCTCCACTTCATTTCTATGAAAGGTTTCATGATCTTGAGAGTGTTAGAGAGTCCCTATGTTAGTATGAGAGCTTCTCAAGTTGATTCCAAGGCAAAAGCTTTGATCTTTGTTCATAAAGATGGTGTTTTTGTTGATTTGGAGCATCCATCTTTGGGTTTTTTTGGGTGATGGCATGCATAGGCTTCATCACAAGCTTTAGTTTAATCGATTTAGGCCTTCATAGCAATGTAAGCCCTTCCCTACTCTTAGATATTAACTATGAGGTTAAATGTTCATGTTGAAAGTTTGGGTTTGGTCATTGAGAATGATGCATGCTATCATGTTATGCAAGTTTATGAAGTCATTATCTTGATCCTATGAGCTAAAAGCTACAACCTTTATGTTGAAATGTTGCATTATGCAACATGAGAATCTTCATAATCATTATGTCAACTTGCATATGAAGTCATAACCCTTATATGATGATGTATGCGAGTTTCTAGTCATCATTCTATGTCTTTTGTCACCATGATTCGCTTATGTGCCAAGTTTGGGTTTATGCATGTTTTGAGGCTTAAGAATGTAACATGCAAGCTAATGAACACATTTGAGCCTCATTTGCCACCATGATTAACTTGTGGCTTAATATCCATTTTTGTCATGCCTTTGTCAAGTCTCTTCTTTTAGTCCATTACGTTGTTGCGAACATATATGCGAGTTTAAAAGCGTTGGGGTCACATTATGAGGAAAACATAATGACATGAACATGATTTGGGTAAATGGGTATAAACATGACAATATGTAACGTTAAATATGACATGAAAATACAACTTGAAAACATGACTTGAAAGATAGCATGGAAGTTGACATGTAAGTATGCATAAAAACATAAGCTTGGGAATTTACCTATTAAGTTAGGTCTACCCATTGGGAATTTACCTATTAAGTTAGGTCTACCCAATTGCTTGAAAACTTGACTATGAACATGACACTAGGCTAAACATGAAAGTGGCCAACTCGAGGTTGGGTTGAGTTTGCAACGTAAAACTACCCGGAACCGACCGGCCTAACTAGTTGTTGCAAACAATAGGGCCCAATGTGAGAAGTTGGTCATGTTGTGCTTGAACCCGAGGTTAGACCAAGTTGTGGTGTAAAACTACCCGGACCCGCCCGGCTTAACTAGTAACCACAACAAAGTCTAATGTGAGAGGTGAAGGTACATTAAGTAATTAATGACACAGGATAGGGTTAAGTTAATTTGATTAATGACTCTTAACCAAAGATGACATGGACAAATGGGTTAAGTAAATTGATTGGGCTAATGGTACCAAACAAAACATGACAAGGGTGGGTAGGTTAAGTAATTTGATTTGCCTAATGACACTTAACCATACAAGATGATTAGAGGATGGGGTCAAGTAATTTACACTTAACTAATCCGACTTGGTAATTAGATGAGGTTAAGTAATTAAGACTTAACTAATCTAAACATGGTAATTAGATGGGGTTAAGTAATCCACACTTAACCAATCTAAACACGGTAATTCGATGGGGTTAAGTTAAACACTTAACCAATTTAAACTTGGTAATTCAATGAGGTTAAGTAACCAATACTTAACCAACTTAACGTGATAATTTAATGGGGTTAAGCAACTTATACTTAACCAATTATACATGATGATTTTATGGGGTTAAGTAACTTACACTTAACCAATCTAATACGCGGACCTGATAAGGTTAAGTCACAAGACCTTTTTAGAATATACTTAACCATTGTAGTACGATTAGAGGATAGGGTTAAGCCAACCTATACTTAACCAATCCGACTCGATAATTTGATGGGATTAAGATAATCTATGCTTAATCGATCTAGCAAGATAATCCGATAGGATTAAGGTAAGCTAGTACTTGACCAATTTGACTTGATAGGGTTAAGTCATGAGCCTCTGGGTACACTTAACCAACTTGTGGGACTAAGTCTTGAACTTAAATACTTAGCCAATCTTTGACGTGATTCGTGGGCGGGTTAAGTCATGGACTTGAATGATAACACTTAACCCAATAGATAAACCCTAGCTAGAAGAACTAGGTAGAAAACCGTGGTTAATCAAGGATAACGGGAAAGGAAGCTAAGTGGTAAACCTTAGTTAAGGGTAACTAAGTAATAATTCTTAGCTAAGGACATAGGACTAATTCTCAAAACGATGAGTAACCTGATACGGTAGGTCATCGCTTAGTATACGAGGGGGAGCAAGTTATCTGACTTGGATAAACGCTCCAACGCACTGGGTGCCGAAGTGGAAGATTCGGGGGACGTGAGGATATTCTTGGGATCCCTCTGTGGGCTACCAGGTAATTATACAAGGCCCATGAGAGGTTAAGGTCTGCGTTAGAAGGACCAAGAGTATGCCTTGGTTGCTATGAGAGCAACCTAAAGACTGGGATGGATTAGCGTGGAGTCGACGATTCTTGTTTTTGCCCTGGATAGCGCATCGCCGACTACCTACCATCTTTAGTCAATCGTGTACGTACGGAAAGGCAGGGAACCCCCAACAGACCATGAGCTTGCTATCGAGTCATGGGTGAGGTTGGCCCGTAGGAAAGTGGGCTATAGTGGGGCCGTGGAGTGGTTCTTATACATGATTTTTCTTGGATTGCCTTTCAGTAGTTGAGGGAGGGGTCACGTGGGACCATAGCCACGGGTACAAAAACAGACCTTAATATCTGCATCGGCAGACGATTTAAAGCTCCCGACCGAGTTCCGTATTTCTTGATTTGCCCTGGCACGGAACTCGGATGGCACATTGGGGAACATGTGCATCTAGACATGGAAAACGATTCACGATACATACGTGGGATCAAGGGCGCGGTTGACGGGTGGCGTAATCCCTAGTGGTCCTAGGTGGCCAAGACCCAAACCGAGACACGGAAACGTCCATTAGGTAGCATAATCCCTAGCGGCCCTAGGTGGCATAAATCCTAAGTGGACGCGCGATAGTTCATGGTAGGGAAACACAACTAGATCAAGGGTTGCAGTCCAAAACAACTTCAAGGATAAAACGTTTACATGGGAAAGTCCGTACGGCCTACGGCAAAGGACTGAACTTATTCATGGAAAGAAACATGCGAGTTGGGAAAACCTACATATGCTATATGTTAGGTTGACATGGACCATTCCATGACATTGGGCAAGGGACATTCATTGTTAACACATGGCGCGGGTTGGGATACTAGTACGAGAGGTGCAGAGCAAATATACATATTAGAACCAGAGCGGATATACAGGATAGATGCCATGGGACGTTATACGCGATAGATATCTTGGGATATTATACTTGATAGAAACCTGACAATGTGATACCTAGTTTTATCTTGACATGGTAATTTATCACGACACCCTAGTTCATCTGAGTTCAGTAGTTCATCCTGTTATTTTGATTTAATTGACCTATCTTGTATCATGCTTATGTTCATCTCAGTTTCTCATGACAGTTAACTTTACTAGTTTTTATACTAATAGTAGATAGGGCTTACTCAGTCTTTTTGACTGACCCGTTTTGTTTCGCCTCTTTTCTTCCGTTCCCCCCCAGGTTACAGGGAGGAAACACTGCTGTTTAGTTCGGACTTCTTCTGCTTGAAGGTCATCATGGATGGCTTGGACTTTTCCTGGCTATGGCTACTTTACTGTTTTTACTTGGGGAATAATTTACGAAAAAAAAAGTCTTTATGCTTCTTTACTATTGCAAGATAGGTTTTGATGTACTCTGATGTAAAAGGCTTTAGACCTTATGTATTCATGTTATGAAAGATTGATTTTACTTCCGCTATTTTATGTGTTCTGTCTTGTGATGTTTCTGTGCATGTTTACCAATAATGCCCCTCTAAAGCTAGTGCATTCCTTTGCGAGTGACCCTAGCGGAGGCGGGGTGTTACATTTGGTATCAGAGCAGAAGGTTACCAGACTGGGCAAAAGTTTTTAAAGACCTTCTTAAAACTATTTGAAAATCGTTTATAAAGAAGCATTTTTCAAGAAAATTTTCTTTTAAAAAGAAAAAGGCTATTCCCCAAAGGCCATTAGCACTATCCTTGTTTCCTTGATTGAATCTCCTTTCTTTTCTTTCCTCCATCTGTAGTCACAGTGGTTTTAACTACGACTAGTCTTTTCTATCTACGGAAGTGCTTTCCATACGATGGAGGTGGTTCTCGAGAGACCAGTGGCCGCGTTATAAGAAAGGATAGTGAGAAAGAGGATAAAGGTTACGAGCTTAAGGATGAGCAACTTGTTGGTATGGCTTAGTCCTCAAAGGAGGGAGAAAGATGAACAATGAAACCCATGATGAGAGAGTACCTTTGGCATGGTAAAACGGGGCGGATAGTTAAGTATTATGGGACAAGATCATCGGGAGGGCAATAGTATGCTCTCATTTCTAGGGTACCTCGGAAGGAGGGTAATGATCTTGTTAAAGGTTTAGCTTTTCTTCTCTATCATCCCGTTAGGACTTCGTCTTTCGTATCATTTAAGTCTGCTTCGATAGTTGAGTCTCTGCACCTTAAGTACTAGCGTAATGGAGAATCCCATTTTTGTCTCAAAGTCCTATTGGAGAATCAGTCCATTTATACATGACTTGTTTGGATTCGAGAATGTCTATGCCAAGTGTTGAGTTTGGAAATAATGCTTATGTTTATAAGCTATGGATGGATTCTAGGGATGAAGTGGTTATCCAGTAGTGGGTGCCACTCTCGGTTTTGATAGGAGGGTAGTTAGATCTTTTGACTAGCCTTGGTAATACCCTCGAAGTATCGTGTAACCTTTTTGAGGTTCTGACATGACTAGTTACTTAGAATCCCTTGATGCCTTTATTGGAAATTTGAAGCCCGATCGAGTGGTGTTCGCCGATAAGACGGATGGTTTATTTCACTTATGCATGGGTTATAGAAATCACCCTAGTAAGTGCGCTTGGTAACCTGGTTGACATCTGTTTACCTTCAAGAGAAAGTTCTTCTACATGGAATACCTTATAGTATATAAACGAGATCCAAGATTCACTAGTGAATTTTGGAAAGCTTGCATGAGATCATGAGTACGCAGTCATGTTTGCGCCAAGTGTGCAAGGGGAACGAGAGGCGACGAAGAAATGAGTTCCAGCTCATGTTATGGAAACAGGAAATAGGAAGCTACGAAATCGCGAAGCTAAAAGACGGTCAAGGCACAATGGAATTAAGCTCAAGGAAATACGACTTTGATGGTCAAAGACTAGATGCACGCATGATATCTCTTTTTGGGAGTATATCCTTGATCCCTGTTTTCTGTAGAGCTTACTTGTAAGCTATCTTTTGTGGACATCCTCTCGGTCCTATTTTCTATTACAAACCCCGTAAGGAGTTTGTCTTGTTTATCTTCTCGACCCTGTTTCAGGGAATCCTAGGTAGAACCCTATGGATGTAAACATGTATTTGAAACATGTTATGATTGATATGGTTGCAAGTGGTTGCTCGTGGATGCGCGAATACACATTAGATACTAGCTCGACTCGGTCACATTTCATATTGCATATGCACGAGTATTTATACTTGTTTATGGATGAAATCGAATGTATTATCATGTGGTTGTTGCATATGAATGAATGATTGTGCACGCATATAGTACCTATATGGCTAGGACTATTTGCATACATATTGGATTCATGGCACTATACATATTTTGCATTAGAAAGATTATTCAGGCCTGATCATTAGCATTAGCTAAGGAACATGTACACACACGTTTTGCATATATTCATACAGCACTAGAAATCATCTAAGGACAATGGTTGCTTGTGGATGATGTTTTGAGTAGATGGATGACGGATGGTAGGATACGTTCTTCCTAACTTGGAGATTTCGGGGACGAAATCCTTTAAGTTGGGGAGGATGTAACAACCCGAATTTTTAGCAACGTGTTAAGACAAGAATCAAGGCAGAATTAAATTATAAAATCTGAATCAGGATAAACGGGTTGCTCCATTGCGTTCGTCTCGGAAAAATACGCGAAATAGAGTCCGAAATTTCGTAAATCGGAGTCCGTATCAAGAAGATATGGACGAACGAAGTTACGCAGAAAAACCGAAAACAAGCCAGAATGCACTGGCGCACTTGTGAAGTGCGCCAGCACAAAAATACACTGGCGCACTTGGGAAGTGCGCCCGTGTCGAGCCTGAAACCTGCACAGCCTTCTGGCTTGACCCTGGCTGGCCTGGTGCACCTGTTTTGGCCCTTGGTCTTGTTTTGGAGGCTTGTGACGATTTTTGAGGGCTGGGATCTATCCTAGGGTTAATCTAACGGCCTAAACTACCCCTAATCTCTATAAAAAGACCCCTAACCTAGCCTAAACCCTCATTATTCATTCATGCAACTAAACTATGGCCAAATTTCTACTCTCATGGCCTCCACTCAACTATCCTAGCCTCCACTTCATTTCTATGAAAGGTTTCATGATCTTGAGAGTGTTAGAGAGTCCCTATGTTAGTATGAGAGCTTCTCAAGTTGATTCCAAGGCAAAAGCTTTGATCTTTGTTCATAAAGATGGTGTTTTTGTTGATTTGGAGCATCCATCTTTGGGTTTTTTTGGGTGATGGCATGCATAGGCTTCATCACAAGCTTTAGTTTAATCGATTTAGGCCTTCATAGCAATGTAAGCCCTTCCCTACTCTTAGATATTAACTATGAGGTTAAATGTTCATGTTGAAAGTTTGGGTTTGGTCATTGAGAATGATGCATGCTATCATGTTATGCAAGTTTATGAAGTCATTATCTTGATCCTATGAGCTAAAAGCTACAACCTTTATGTTGAAATGTTGCATTATGCAACATGAGAATCTTCATAATCATTATGTCAACTTGCATATGAAGTCATGACCCTTATATGATGATGTATGCGAGTTTCTAGTCATCATTCTATGTCTTTTGTCACCATGATTCGCTTATGTGCCAAGTTTGGGTTTATGCATGTTTTGAGGCTTAAGAATGTAACATGCAAGCTAATGAACACATTTGAGCCTCATTTGCCACCATGATTAACTTGTGGCTTAATATCCATTTTTGTCATGCCTTTGTCAAGTCTCTTCTTTTAGTCCATTACGTTGTTGCGAACATATATGCGAGTTTAAAAGCGTTGGGGTCACATTATGAGGAAAACATAATGACATGAACATGATTTGGGTAAATGGGTATAAACATGACAATATGTAACGTTAAATATGACATGAAAATACAACTTGAAAACATGACTTGAAAGATAGCATGGAAGTTGACATGTAAGTATGCATAAAAACATAAGCTTGGGAATTTACCTATTAAGTTAGGTCTACCCATTGGGAATTTACCTATTAAGTTAGGTCTACCCAATTGCTTGAAAACTTGACTATGAACATGACACTAGGCTAAACATGAAAGTGGCCAACTCGAGGTTGGGTTGAGTTTGCAACGTAAAACTACCCGGAACCGACCGGCCTAACTAGTTGTTGCAAACAATAGGGCCCAATGTGAGAAGTTGGTCATGTTGTGCTTGAACCCGAGGTTAGACCAAGTTGTGGTGTAAAACTACCCGGACCCGCCCGGCTTAACTAGTAACCACAACAAAGTCTAATGTGAGAGGTGAAGGTACATTAAGTAATTAATGCCACAGGATAGGGTTAAGTTAATTTGATTAATGACTCTTAACCAAAGATGACATGGACAAATGGGTTAAGTAAATTGATTGGGCTAATGGTACCTAACAAAACATTACAAGGGTGGGTAGGTTAAGTAATTTGATTTGCCTAATGACACTTAACCATACAAGATGATTAGAGGATGGGGTCAAGTAATTTACACTTAACTAATCCGACTTGGTAATTAGATGAGGTTAAGTAATTAAGACTTAACTAATCTAAACATGGTAATTAGATGGGGTTAAGTAATCCACACTTAACCAATCTAAACACGGTAATTCGATGGGGTTAAGTTAAACACTTAACCAATTTAAACTTGGTAATTCAATGAGGTTAAGTAACCAATACTTAACCAACTTAACGTGATAATTTAATGGGGTTAAGCAACTTATACTTAACCAATTATACATGATGATTTGATAGGGTTAAGTAACTTACACTTAACCAATCTAATACGCGGACCTGATAAGGTTAGGTCACAAGACCTTTTTAGAATATACTTAACCATTGTAGTACGATTAGAGGATGGGGTTAAGCCAACCTATACTTAACCAATCCGACTCGATAATTTGATGGGATTAAGATAATCTATGCTTAATCGATCTAGCAAGATAATCCGATAGGATTAAGGTAAGCTAGTACTTGACCAATTTGACTTGATAGGGTTAAGTCATGAGCCTCTGGGTACACTTAACCAACTTGTGGGACTAAGTCTTGAACTTAAATACTTAGCCAATCTTTGACGTGATTCGTGGGCGGGTTAAGTCATGGACTTGAATGATAACACTTAACCCAATAGACAAACCCTAGCTAGAAGAACTAGGTAGAAAACCGTGGTTAATCAAGGATAACGGGAAAGGAAGCTAAGTGGTAAACCTTAGTTAAGGGTAACTAAGTAATAATTCTTAGCTAAGGACATAGGACTAATTCTCAAAATGATGAGTAACCTGATACGGTAGGTCATCGCTTAGTATACGAGGGGGAGCAAGTTATCTGACTTGGATAAAAGCTCCAGCGCACTGGGTGCCGAAGTGGAAGCTTCGGGGGACATGAGGATATTCTTGGGATCCCTCTGTGGGCTGCCAGGTAATTATACTAGGCCGATAAGAGGTTAAGGTCTGCGTTAGAAGGACCAAGAGTATGCCTTGGTTGCTATGCGAGCAACCTAAAGACTGGGATGGATTAGCGTGGAGTCGACGATTCTTGTTTTTGCCCTGGATAGCGCATCGCCGACTACCTACCATCTTTAGTCAATCGTGTACGTATGGAAAGGCAGGGAACCCCCAACAGACCATGTGCTTGCTATCGAGTCATGGGTGAGGTTGGCCCGTAGGAAAGTGGGCTATAGTGGGGCCGTGGAGTGGTTCTTATACATGATTTTTCTTGGATTGCCTTTCAGTAGTTGAGGGAGGGGTCACGTGGGACCATAGCCACGGGTACAAAAACAGACCTTGATATCTGCATCGGCAGACGATTTAAAGCTCCCGACCGAGTTCCGTATTTCTTGATTTTCCCTGGCACGGAACTCGGATGGCACATTGGGGAACATGTGCATCTAGACATGGAAAACGATTCACGATACATACGTGGGATCTAGGGCGCGGTTGACGGGTGGCGTAATCCCTAGTGGTCCTAGGTGGCCAAGACCCAAACCGAGACACGGAAACGTCCATTAGGTAGCATAATCCCTAGCGGCCCTAGGTGGCATAAATCCTAAGTGGACGCGCGATAGTTCATGGTAGGGAAACACAACTAGATCAAGGGTTGCAGTCCAAAACAACTTCAAGGATAAAACGTTTACATGGGAAAGTCCGTACAGCCTACGGCAAAGGACTGAACTTATTCATGGAAAGAAACATGCGAGTTGGGAAAACCTACATATGCTATATGTTAGGTTGACATGGACCATTCCATGACATTGGGCAAGGGACATTCATTGTTAACACATGGCGCGGGTTGGGATACTAGTACGAGAGGTGCAGAGCAAATATACATATTAGAACCAGAGCGGATATACAGGATAGATGCCATGGGACGTTATACGCGATAGATATCTTGGGATATTATACTTGATAGAAACCTGACAATGTGATACCTAGTTTTATCTTGACATGGTAATTTATCACGACACCCTAGTTCATCTGAGTTCAGTAGTTCATCCTGTTATTTTGATTTAATTGACCTATCTTGTATCATGCTTATGTTCATCTCAGTTTCTCATGACAGTTAACTTTACTAGTTTTTATACTAATAGTAGATAGGGCTTACTCAGTCTTTTTGACTGACCCGTTTTGTTTCGCCTCTTTTCTTCCGTTCCCCCCCAGGTTACAGGGAGGAAACACTGCTGTTTAGTTCGGACTTCTTCTGCTTGAAGGTCATCATGGATGGCTTGGACTTTTCCTGGCTATGGCTACTTTACAGTTTTTACTTGGGGAATAATTTACGGAAAAAAAAGTCTTTATGCTTCTTTACTATTGCAAGACAGGTTTTGATGTACTCTGATGTAAAAGGCTTTAGACCTTATGTATTCGTGTTATGAAAGATTGATTTTACTTCCGCTATTTTATGTGTTCTGTCTTGTGATGTTTCTGTGCATGTTTACCAATAATGCCCCTCTAAAGCTAGTGCATTCCTTTGCGAGTGACCCTAGCGGAGCCGGGGTGTTACATTATTCATGTGCACTGAGATATATGATAGGTATAGTTTGGATTATCACTCATGACGGTTGTCCCATCTCAGCTTGGCATACTACATTGCAATATATTACCTAACTACATGCAAGTGATATGAAGTAGTTCACATTTGGTATCAGAGCTTTGGCTATACGATTTAACCAAAGAATTAGGACATATACGTGTAAGAGAGGCATATTTGTAGATTGTTGCATCTATACTACATATAGTAGTTCGAACTTAAGCACTGTTGCTGCATTTCTCGAGTTCAGACTGACTACTCTTTTAATATATTCAAGATGAGTTGAGTTGCTAGAAATGTAGCTTGGAACAATTTTTTCATCGGGGATAGTTAATGATGGTGGATAGGGATGGAAACTTCTGACTACCAGCTATGTTCGATGACATTATGATGTCAATCACGAAAGAGCACGAGCTACCCATGGAGTAACTATAGAAGGTGGTAGTGCTCTACGTTGGCACTACGAATGGATTTTCCAAGTTATGCAAGGATTTTTCTACTTTGGGAGGCAAACCATCCAATGGGTCCAAGTCTGATTTAGAGGTCCAAGAGTGGTTGGATACTTGTGCTCGCATTTTTAGATATCTGAGTATCAAATATGAGATAAAAAGGAAGCTTGCTTCTCAATAGCTTCCAGGAAGAGCCATGAGCTGTGGAATTCTATTATTCTTATCAGCTAGAGGGTCAAATTACTTGGAATGACCTTAAGACTAGGTTTGAGAATAAGTTTATTCTTGCGGTATACAAATCCGTCTTGTTTAAGCATTATGTTGGGAAGAAACAAGGTGGTAACACATTCCTATAATATGTAGCATGAGTTTGAGGCTCACTCCAAGTATAGGTGCTCTTTTATCGAGACTCATTATCAGAAGAATGAGAAGTTCATTATGGGATTGGCCAACTATATTAGGGAGAAGCTTATAGATATTGAGGATTTGTTTGAGAATCTTATTGAGAAGTCTCTTAGGCATGACTGCATGTTCCTTAAGAAGGTTATTGCTTGTGATATCGCTGAGATACCAAAGCAGCAATAGAGCGGTGGAGATAAAAAGAAGAAATGGAAGGGAAAAAGGAAGCAGCACTGCAAGGGTGGGCCTAATAAGAAGAGAGAATTAAGTGAGATTGTCTACTTTATCTGTCTCAAGAAAGGATACTTTTCTAACAAGTATCTGACCAAGAAGGGTGAGAAGAAGTGCTTCAATTGTGATAAGGTGGGTTATCTAAAGAAAGATTGTCCAAAGACAAAGAAATTTAAGTAGGTGCTAAAATCTTATGCTTTGGATATGGTTCTTACCTATTTTAATGCACCGACCACTAAGGATAAGGGAAAGAACATACTAGCGCAAGGTGTTCTTTCTATCAGAGATGCTTCTATTAAAGTATTATTTGGTATTGGAGCTACACATTCTTTTATTAGTAGTGATTTAGTGTGTAGAGTGGATTTGCACTGTGAATTTATAAATGAGTCTGTGAATAACCCAGTAAGCGGCTCTACTAGTCTTTTATAGTTTGTCTTGGTTTGTATTATCGAGTCATGGATGCTCCTTTGTTTGTGATTGTTTAGTATTGAACTTTGATGGTTTAGAGATTATCTTGGGTGTGGACTGACTTAGGAAGTACGCGACTATTGTGGATTACGAGAGGCTTAAGGTGACGATCGGGAGTGTGCAGGAGCGAGGGGTTGTGATTGACTGTTTACCGGGGGACAGTGTAATGATCAGCTATTTATATTTGCTAGGAATTCCACGGGAAGAGTTATCATCTTTGCCTATTATTTGTGAGTATCCAGATGTCTTCAAGGAAGTTTTTGGGCTGTCACCACATTGTGAGATCGAGTTCAAGATCGATCTGGTAGATGGAGCCAGATCCATTGTTATGTCGTTGAGATGATTGGCCCCGAGAGAACAGAAGGAGCTAGAGGTGCAGGTTAGAGACCTATTAAGGATAGGTTTCACTTGCAGAAGCGTATCCGAATGTGGTGCACATGTTCTATTCACGATTAAGAAGATGGCTAGTTAAGACTGTGTGTGGATTATCTTTAGCTGAATATAGTCACTAAGAAGAACAAATATCCATAACTAAGGATATAAGACTTATTCGATCAGCTGCACAAGGTAAAGGTGTTTTCCCAAATGGATTTGGCTATGGGATTTCCCCAGTTCAGAGTGGAAGATGATAGTGTGCCCAAGACTGCTTTTAGGGCTCCGTTGGGTTTCTTTGAGTGGATGGTTATGCCATTTGGATTAACCAATGCACTAGAATATTTTGTGGTACTTGTGAACAGGATATTCAAAGGTTAGTTAAAAAAAATTATACTTATGTTCATTGATGATATTCATATCTACTCTAGGATGAAAGAGGAACACAAGACCTACTAAAGGATTGTGCTTGATGTGTTAAGGAAACATAGACTGAAGGCTAAATTTTCTAAATGTCAGTTCTAGATGGAAGAAGTGGCCTTCTTAGGTCATGTAGTATCCGAGCAGACGATAGCAATGAATCCTGCAAAGGTAGTAGCGACTCAGAATCGGAATTGACCTAAAAATACTACAAATATTCATAGTTTCCTTGGTCTAGTTGAATATTATAGATGTTTCATTAAGGATTTCTCCAAGACAATTGCAATGTTGACTCTCTTGACAAAGAAGAATAAGGTTTTTGATTGGGATGCATGGTGCAAGCATGATTTTATGGTTCTAAAAGAGAGATTGACGAGTGCACGAGTATTGATTATTCCTATGGAAATGATGAGATGATTATGTACATGGATTCTTTTTGTACAAGGCTGGTGTTGTATTAATGTAGATAGGAAGAGTTGCCGCTTACGCCAGTTGAAAACTAAAGCCGCACGAAACGAATTAACCTTCTTAGGATTTAAAGTTGGCGAAAATTATCTTTCCTTTGAAGATATGGTGGTACTACATGTTAGGAGAGGTTTGATTTGTTAATGGATCATAAGTTTGAAAGTACATTTTATCTCAAAAGGATCGTATCCTTTAACAGTAGAGATGGTAAGAGTTTCTATCCTCATATGACTTCAGTATTTCATATACTCCAAGAAACGGTAACACAGTGAAAGATGTGTTAAGTCAGATCCATGTTGGACCCAGAACTAAGTTTCTAGAGTGGAAACAACTTGAGTATTTAGTTGGATTTGATTTCAGGCCTCGTGTTGAGTTGGAGCCTGGAATGTTAGCGATTGTATTCCTAGGACCTAATCTCACTGAAAGGATTGGAGCTACCTAGCAGCAGGATGCTAGGCTTGTAGATATTTTGGGTAAAATTGAGATGAGAGTCGACTTATAAGATTTGAAGTGATACGAGAACGATCATGATGGTTGGCATTGCAATGATGGATTCTTGTATGTTCTAGATATCGATAGTACTCAAGAGGAAGTTCTGAGAGAATGTCATCATTCTATATTGACTATCCATTCTGAATATAACAAGATGTATCAAGACATGAGAAGGACTTACTACTGGGAAGGTATGAAGAGTGATGTGGGCAATTTCATCTCGGAGTGTATGAAGTGTCAATGCGTGAAAGCTAAGCAGAAAGAAGTCGAGTGGGTTGCTTCAACCATTAGATGTCTCAGAATGGAAAAGGGAACAAGAATCTATGGACTTCAATGAGGGAGTACCCCGTACTGGGGAAGATTATAATAATTTTTGGGTTATAGTGGATCGCTTGACCAAGAGCACGAGATTCATACCTGTCTAGTCTACCAGAACGGCATCAAAGTAGGTAGAATTGTTTGTGAAATGGATTGTTCGATTCCATCATGTGCTAAAAGGAATAGTATGCGACAATGATCCATTGATTTCTAGCATATTTTGGAAAAGTTTGCAAGAGATGTTGGGCATCGAGCTACATCTGAGTACAGCTTATCATCCTCAAATGGATGGACGGACTGATAGAGTGAATCGAGTTTTGGAAGATCTCCTTAGAGCTTGTATTATGGATTTTCGAGGATTATAGGATGCTCATCTCCATTTGGTAGAGTTATCTTATAACAATATTTATTAAGTGAGTATCAGTATGACACCTTATAAGGCTCTGTATGGAAGACCCTACACCTTCGTGTTTTGTGGAAACCAAGAGAGAAGACGATACTTGGACCTAAGATGATTCGAGAGGCTTCATATAAGATAGAGATCATTCACTAGCGAATGAAAGCAGCTCAGGATCATCAGAAGAAATATGAAGATAAGTGAAGGCGATATTTGGAATTCTCGGTTGGTGATATGGTATTCGTTAAGGTCACTCCTCTTAGGAATGCAGTCCAGTTTAGAAAGAAGGGTAAATTAGCTTTGAGGTTTGTAGGACTATTTCCGATCGTGGATTAGGAACTTGGTATATATAGTGGATCTACCTTCGAAGATGATGGGGGTATACAATGTTTGTAATGCATCTTGCCTGTGGAAGTTTGTGCACGACTCGGGTATTATAGTGGCATCGAATCAAATTGAAGACTTAGAGGTTAAGCCTAAAGTTTTGAGACCTTGTAAGCCACTTTGGATCGTGGAGAACGATATAAGGAACTTAGGAGGATGATATTTAAGCTAGTTAAGATACAGTGAAACGAGGACGATGGTGATTGTACATGGGATACAGAGGAGAGTGTGAGGGACATGTATCCATAACTCTTTAGATGTTATGCCCTATGGCATCTACTTTCATCATCACGTCTTGTTCTATTAGATTCCACATGCTAAGTTAGGACAATGTAACACCTCGTATTTCAGTTAATGCTAAAATTCACTAATTGCAGAATAAATAATCTCAAATGTGAGAATTGGGGGAAACGGGCTGCGTCATTGCGTTCGTCTCAGAAAAATACGCGAAATAGAGTCCGAAATTTTGTAAATCGGAGTCCGTATGGCCCAGTTATGGCCCAATGAAGTTTGCGGAAAATTCAAAGTTAAAAACAGATTTAAAAATTCAAATTCAGATTTTTAATTTCAACCAGCGGGGCCAGGCGGAAAAGTTCCCGCCCTAGCCATGTCGACAGGGCTGTCGACAGGCCTGTCGACTGGGGAGTCGACTGCCCTGTCGACTTGCCTGTCGACACGGGGTGTCGAGCCACTTGGCCTAGGTGCACTAGGTCTGGTTTTCTGGCTAGGGCTGGGCTGGGTTCTAGAGACTTCCTAAATCTGACGGACCTAATCTAACCTAGGGTTAATCCTATGGTCTAAAACACACCCTAATCCTATAAATACACCCTAATGCAAGCCTAATCCATACTAAAAATAGAAATGATGCCATCATGCCGCCAAAATCAAACCTAAGAGGAGCCTCCACTAGTTTATGAAGGAAGTTGCAAGCTAGTCAACCTCTAATCATCATCTTCTTCATATTTAGCAACTAGTTCTACTTCATAAGTTTGTTAATCTTGGTTTTGGTGAGTTTCTATGCCTTTAGCAAGTAATTGCTAAACTAATTAGGATAGGATATTAGGAGGCTATGGATGTAAATGTGGATTATGCAAGATGTGGTTGTCATATGTTATAAGTTCATATGTAAACTTGTCACTTTTTATGATATGATATGTTATGCAAGCTCATATGCAAGTTTATATGCAAGATCATATGCAAGTTAGTCTCTTTTTATGAGATGCATAACATATGCAAGGTTGCCTATATGTATGACATGTTATGCAAGCTCATATGCAAGTTTATATGCAAGATTCATATGCAAGTTTGTCTCTTTTTATGATATGCAAGCTCATATGCAAGTTTATATGCAAGATTCATATGCAAGTTTGTCTCTTTTTATGATATGATATGTTATGCAAGCTCATATGCAAGTCTATATGCAAGTTCATATGCAAGTTTGTCTCTTTTTATGATATGCATAACATATGCAAGGTTGCCTCTATATATGACATGCTATGTAAGTCCATATGCAAGTTTATATGCAAATTCATATGCAAGTTCATATGCAAGTTTGGGTTAATGATTTATGCTAGTTGGGTTTAATGTTATGATGCAAGTTGACACCTTTTAAACCCGTGTGAATGCCAACGTTGTGCTAAGATTGAATCCCTTTACATTTATGGCGAATCTTCCCATTTATATGACATGTCATGAGAACGAATTACGTGGGAAACGATGGGGTTAATATGCATGTTAATGGAAATGTTTATAACATAAAATGAATGGACATAATTGGGAATTTACCTATTAAGTTAGGTCTACCCATATTATGGAGTTGGGAATTTACCTATTAAGTTAGGTCTACCCATACTATGGAATTGGGAATTTACCTATTGAGTTAGGTCTACCCATATTCTTAAAAATGTGTAATTAATTAGGGATAATTAATCCAAATTAATTGGGGGTGATTAATTAGGTGTAATTAATCAACTAAGACACGAGGTTGGACCCTTTTGTAGCGGAAGTCTGCCCGGAACCGACCGGCAATCCAGCAGCTACAAATGATTGGCCCAATGTGAGAGGTCTTAGCCATAAATTAAATACGTGATTAAAGTAAAGACACGAGGTTAGACCCTTTTGATGACAGAAGTCTGCCCGGAACCAACCGACATATCCAGCAGTCATAAAAGAAGGTCTAATGTGAGAGGTCTTTATGAGGTCATGATCTTAATTAATTAAGAAACACTTAACCATATTAGCATGTAGAGGGACATGAGGGGTTAAGTGGGTGCCTTGGGTGGCATGTGGAAATCTAGTGGTTGCCTTGGGTGGCAATAGAAAATATGATTAGAATACTTAACCAAAGTGGAACATGTAATTAAAACATGATTAAAGGGTTAAGTGGTATACACTAGAAATGACAAGCTTAGGTGGGTAGCTTGTGGGGGCCCATTTCAACCAATATCCCAAACGTATCTTTGTGGGCTCGACCCAAGTCGAGGACGGGACACGCATATTGGGCTTGACTATAAGAGGCCAAAACGGGGTAGCGGTGGCAACGCGAGTCCAACGGGTTTCATATGCGTGTGTGGACCCGGGCTGGTAGGTAAGACGTTGTTGCATCGTGTAGGTATAACCGTGCACCATTTGTTGTATCGGGTTGCCACTTTGGGGAGTGATACACCCCATTGTGGGGCCAGCACGGATATCTACGGTAGGGAGCCGATCGCTTGGGAGTAGTGGGTACACCTAGTGAAGATAGGGGCAGACGACACCTAGGTAGTCAGCTAGGGGTACACGAAACTACTGGGTAATTTTTCTAAGTCATTGGGAGGGATCAACCTTTAAGTAGGAATGACTGGTGTGGTGCAGTGTAGTAATTATCCTTGGGTGGGTAAATGCGTCTTTATCGTTATCTTAGTTCATTCTAAGTTAGATTGGCTACCGAGTGTAGTCATTTATCCCCAGTCACACCGTACCAAGTTATATCATACCCTAATTACTTTAATGATTGCATTGTTAAAGTTATAGGACTCGCTCAGACTTATGTCTGACCCCGTTGTTTTTATCTTTTTCCCAACCCTCAGGTTCTCAGAGTGGGCCCAGCACGAGTGGGCTTTGATCAGGCTGCTTTTATTACTCTCTTGGAGCTTGGACCCTAGATGTAGAGCTCAGCTTACCCTTTTCTTTTATGGCTATCAGTTCATATATTGGGATTATGTATTTTTATTTAGCAGGATGGATATTTGTACTTGACTTCTATTATGGTTTTGTGATGTAACCAGACATGTTTTATTTTCCGCTGCAATTGAAATGATGTTTTAAATTTTCAAGTATTACTTATATCTGTCTTGCTGTAATTACTCTGTTCTATATTCACTCAAAATACTCCACCGATGTTATGGCATTCCCTTAGAGAGTGACCATAGCGGGCGTGGGGTGTTACACGTGGTATCAGAGCAAAGGTTACCGGAACAGATAAAATTTTTAGAAAACTATTTTTCTAAAAACATTTTTGGAAGAAATATTTTCAAAAACATGTCTTTAAAGAGAAAAGTTTTTGAAAGAAAAGCATAATCCCCAATAGCCATATCTTTATCCTTCGAATTCTCCGTTTTGAATCTTTCCTTTTTCGTTTTAGCATGGCCGAGGATCTTAACTTTCCGGAGGGTGTGACGATACCAGTATGGTATAGGAGATTGATGGAGGCTAGGGCCACCACTGCGGGTCCAGCAAATGTTCCTCCACCAACCGTAGCACCCGACCTTCCTCCCCCCCCTCCTCCTCGCACAGATACTTTTGCTAAGACTTGCAAGGAATTCAAAGCTATGGGAGGGAAACCTTTTCAAGGATCTGAAACTTTTGTGGAGGCTAGAGATTGGCTTAAGGAGGTGGAAGAGTTGATAGATATCTTTGAGACGGAAGAAGGAAAGAAAGTCAAGTTAGCTGCTTGGTTAATGAAGGGAGAGGCCTCATTCTGGTGGGAGGTCACTAATGGAGAACGCCCCGTTGACTCTTGGGCGGATTTTAGGCAAAGATTTGTGGCAAAGTTTCTCTCAAGGGCGGAGGAAAACTTGTATATGGAAAGATTCTTGACTCTAAAGCAAGGAAATCTCTCAGTGAAGGAATATGTCAACAAGTTTAATCAATTGGCAAGGTTTGGCCTAGACATGGTGAATACACCGGAGAAGAAGGCTTTGAGGTTCGTGAAAGGCTTGAATGAACCGATGCATGGGTTGGCTATGACTCATATCCCTATGGGGGGCACTTTTGAGAAGCTAGTTGACATGGCACTCATGCATGAAGAAGAGAAGGGTCCCAATGCTAATAAGGCACCCGAGAAGAAGGGAGATCAAAAGAGACCTCAGCAACAACAGCAAAACAAAGGTGGGAAAGGCAACGGTGGCAAAGGGAAGAAGAATTGCTTCAATTGTGGGATACCAGGCCACATAAGCAAAGATTGTAGAAAGAAGAAGAAGACTGGTTGCTTTCACTGTGGCAAAGCAGGGCATCTAGTGAAGGATTGCCCTAAGAAGGGGCAAAGGACGGGATCTACCTCAGGAGGACAGGTGCGAGCTCTTATGGCACCAGGTCAGGCTAGGGGGCAAGTACAGGCTCTCGCGGTTCCACCGATTCAGGAAAGAGGTAGAACTATTTCCGTTGAAAGTCTGGTTTTTCTATTTGATCATCCTGTCCGTACATTGTTTGATTCAGGCGCATCGCATTCGTTTATCTCATCATCATTAGTTGAGTCACTGCACTTAGACACCAGTCTTGTAGATGATCCCTTGGTTGTTTCAAACCCAATTGGGGGCTCCACTTATTTGTCCATGATATGTTTGGGTTTGAAGATTTCTATACTTAGCATTGAGTTTGGATGTGATGCTTTTGTTTTGGGCTTCACGGGCTATGGGTTGATTTTGGGCATGGACTGGTTATCCAGTAATGGTGTTGTTCTTGATTGCGAAAGGAGAGTTGTTAGGCTCATGACCCGCTTGGGTAACACTCTCGAGATCTCTTGTAATCCCATGGATTCTGTTATGCTAAGTTATCTTGAATCGCTTGACACTTCGGTCGAGAGTTTGCAATCTGTTAGAGTGGTCGGGGAATACTCGGATGTGTTTGAGGAGGTGAAGGGCTTACCTCCGAAGCGGGAGATTGACTTCCGAATATATCTGGTGGATAATGCTAAACCTGTATCTTTACCAGTGCGCCACATGGCTCCTCGTGAGAGGAGGGAACTCCATAATCAAGTAGGGGAGTTGCTTGAGAAGGGGTTCATAAGACGAAGTATATCGGAGTGGGGTGCTCCAGTAGTTTTTGCTACGAAGGCGGATGGGTCCCTCAGACTTTGTGTAGACTATAGAGAACTCAATAAGCTCACAAAGAAGAATAGACACCCATTGCCGAGGATTGATGATCTTTTCGATCAGTTGGTTGGCGCTTCAGTATTTTCTCAGTTGGACTTAGCCACGGGGTTTCATCAGTTGAGGGTGGCTGAGGATAGCATAGACAAGACGGCCTTTAGGACTCCGGATGGTTTCTATGAGTGGCTGGTGATGCCATTTGGGTTGACGAACGCCCCTGCATACTTTGTTGATTTGATGAGTAGGGTGTTCAGGGAGTTCCTTAATAAGTTCGTGGTGGTCTTTGTGGATGATATCTTAGTATTTTCTAAGAGTGAAGAAGAGCATGCCCTACATCTTGGGGAGGTGTTGAAGACTCTTCGAGCACATAGCCTTAAGGCGAAATTCTCTAAATGTCACTTCTGGAGGAAGGAAGTGCGGTTCTTGGGGCACGTGGTCTCCAAGGAAGGGATAGCTGTGGATCCCGCAAAGGTAGTATCAATTCAGGATTGGAAGGTTCCGAAGAATGCTACCGAAGTGAGAAGTTTCTTGGGTTTGGCGGGTTATTATAGGAAGTTTATCAAAGACTTCGCGAAGATATCAGCCCCATTAACCCGCTTAACGAAGAAGAATCTTGTTTTCACATGGGACGTAGATTGTGATGATGCGTTCCGACGGTTAAAGAGAGCTTTAACCACTGCTCCAGTTTTAGTGTTGCCAGATGGGAGCAAGCCATTTGTTGTCTATACCGATGCTTGTGGGACAGGACTGGGCGCAGTCTTAATGCAAGAGGGAAGGGTAATAGCCTATGGTGGAAGGCAGTTGAGAGTGCATGAGAAAAATTACCCTACCCATGATTTAGAGTTGGCCGCTATTGTTTTTGCGCTTAAGATTTGGCGCCATTATCTTCTTGGTGAGAGATTCGAATTGTTCACTGACCACAAATCATTGAAGTACTTGTTTTCTCAGAAGGATTTGAATTTGAGACAGCAAAGGTGGATGGAGTTCTTAGCATCCTATGATTTCGAGATAGCGTATATCCCTGGCAAGGGTAACGTGGTGGCGGACGCCTTGAGCAGAAAAAGGTTGTCCTTGAGTCCATTGTTCATGGAACAGCGAAGCTTGGAGTTTATCTCGATGTTTGATTTCAGACCTTCCATTGACTATATACCCGGTTTGCTAGCATCCTTGGAGGTCAGACCTACTCTTTTGGAGCGGGTTGGAGAAGCGCAGAGGGACGACCCACAGTTGGTTGAGTTGGTAGAGAAGCTCATAAGGGGGGAGTCGTCCAGCCATTTGAGTAGGTACACCCTAGACGATAGGGGGTGCTTGCGTAGAGACGGTAGACTTTGTGTACCGCAAGACGAGGGCTTGAGGAAGGCTATTCTTGATGATGCACACCGTTCTAGGACGACCATTCATCCCGGTGGGGACAAGATGTACCAAGACATGAGGCGGGTTTTCTTCTGGGCCGGTATGAAGAAAGATGTGGCCGAATATGTCGCTCGATGCTTGGTATGCCAACAGGTGAAAGCGGAGCAAAAGAAACCAGGTGGGTTGCTTCACCCATTGGAAGTTCCGCAATGGAAGTGGGATAGCGTCTCGATGGATTTTATTGATGGGTTACCCAGATCAAGAAAGGGTAATACGGGAATTTGGGTTGTAGTAGACAGACTTACTAAAAGCGCCCATTTCATACCTGTAAAGAGCAAGAGGACGGCTCCATGGCTAGCTTCAGTATATCTTCGAGAGATAGTTCGATTGCATGGGGTACCCTCTAGCATAGTGAGTGATCGAGACCCTATCTTCACTAGCGAGTTCTGGAAAAGTTTGCAAGAAGCAGTGGGGACTCAATTATGTCTGAGCACCGCATACCACCCTCAGACGGACGGCCAGACTGAGAGGGTGAATCGTGTTCTAGAAGACCTTTTGAGGCTTTGTATCTTAGATTTTGGAGGTACATGGGAAGAGCATCTTCCATTGGTGGAGTTTACATATAATAACAGCTTTCAGTCCAGTATTGGTATGGCTCCTTTCGAAGCTCTCTATGGAAGGCCTTGTCGATCACCTACATGTTGGTGGGAATCTACGGATAAGATCTTGCTTGGGCCTGATATGGTTAGGGAGACTTCTGAGAAGATCGACTTGATTCGAAGAAGGATGAAAGCAGCGCAGGATAGGCAAAAATCTTATGCGGACAAGAGGAGGACGGATCTTGAGTTTGAAGTTGGGGACATGGTCTTTGTCAAAGTGTCTCCATTACGAAATGTGGTTCGCTTTGGATCTGTTGGGAAGCTAGCACCAAGGTTCGTGGGGCCGTTTCCTATTAAGGAAAGGATCGGACGGATGGCATATAGAGTGGAGTTGCCCGACAGACTTAGTGGTGTACATGATGTATTCCATGTGTCACATTTGAGGAAGTGCTTACATGAGACCGCAGAGGTGGTAGAGCCGAGCTTGCTAAAAGAAGTGGAAGTAGAGCGTGATGCGACTATTCGACGAGCTCCTACTCGCATCCTTGGGTCAGAGACTAGGAAATTGAGGAATCGAGGGGTTCAACTAGTCAAAGTACAATGGGGAGAAGACGAGGGCAACGCTACTTGGGAGACGGAAGCGAAGATGCGTTCATTGTACCCATTCCTTTTTGAGGGTATGTCTTCTAACCTCTCCTTTATCGTTTGTCTAGTACTTATCTTATCTTTAGTATGTCCTCTCATTAGTACCTTTGACCTTTAGATAGGGTAAACCTATGGTTGAAACATGTGTTTGAGACATGTTATGTTTGATGGATGCATGTGGATGCAAGTGGTTGCTCGTGGATGCATATATACACACTCTAGGCACTAGATCGGCTCAATCACTTCATATTGCATATTGCATAAAATTGTGTGTAGGAAGCTATATTTATGGATGTGTAATGATTGTGTTATCATATGAATGATGCATTTTAGTGAATGATTGTGCACTCATGTAGATATTGTATGTGTCGATAGGGTTCTCTCGCATACATAATGGATGCATGACACTATCATGGTTTGCATATGTTCATACATTAGATAGGGAACATATACACACACTCTTTGCATATGCTCATACATCATTAGAAATTGTTTTAAGGACAATGGATGCCCGTGTTTGATGGATTGAGTAGATGGTTGTTTGGATGGTAGGATATGCATTCTCCTTAGCCTAGAGATTTCGGGGACGAAATCCTTTAAGGAGGGGAGAATGTAACACCCCGTATTTCAGTTAATGCTAAAATTCACTAATTGCAGAATAAATAATCTCAAATGTGAGAATTGGGGGAAACGGGCTACGACATTGCGTTCGTCTCGGAAAAATACGCGAAATAGAGTCCGAAATTTTGTAAATCGGAGTCCGTATGGCCCAGTTATGGCCCAATGAAGTTTGCGGAAAATTCAAAGTTAAAAACAGATTTAAAAATTCAAATTCAGATTTTTAATTTCAACCAGCGGGGCCAGGCGGGAAAGTTCCCGCCCTAGCCATGTCGATAGGGCTGTCGACAGGCCTGTCGACTGGGGAGTCGACTACCCTGTCGACTTGCCTGTCGACACGGGGTGTCAAGCCACTTGGCCTAGGTGCACCAGGTCTGGTTTTCTGGCTAGGGCTGGGTTCTAGAGACTTCCTAAATCTGACGGACCTAATCTAACCTAGGGTTAATCCTATGGTCTAAAACACACCCTAATCCTATAAATACACCCTAATGCAAGCCTAATCCATACTAAAATTAGAAATGATGCCATCATGCCGCCAAAATCAAACCTAAGAGGAGCCTCCACTAGTTTATGAAGGAAGTTGCAAGCTAGTCAACCTCTAATCATCATCTTCTTCATATTTAGCAACTAGTTCTACTTCATAAGTTTGCTAATCTTGGTTTTGGTGAGTTTCTATGCCTTTAGCAAGTAATTGCTAAACTAATTAGGATAGGATATTAGGAGGCTATGGATGTAAATGTGGATTATGCAAGATGTGGTTGTCATATGTTATAAGTTCATATGTAAACTTGTCTCTTTTTATGATATGATATGTTATGCAAGCTCATATGCAAGTTTATATGCAAGATCATATGCAAGTTAGTCTCTTTTTATGATATGCATAACATATGCAAGGTTGCCTATATGTATGACATGTTATGCAAGCTCATATGCAAGTTTATATGCAAGATTCATATGCAAGTTTGTCTCTTTTTATGATATGCAAGCTCATATGCAAGTTTATATGCAAGATTCATATGCAAGTTTGTCTCTTTTTATGATATGATATGTTATGCAAGCTCATATGCAAGTCTATATGCAAGTTCATATGCAGGTTTGTCACTTTTTATGATATGCATAACATATGCAAGGTTGCCTCTATATATGACATGCTATGTAAGTCCATATGCAAGTTTATATGCAAATTCATATGCAAGTTCATATGCAAGTTTGGGTTAATGATTTATGCTAGTTGGGTTTAATGTTATGATGCAAGTTGACACCTTTTAAACCCGTGTGAATGCCAACGTTGTGCTAAGATTGAATCCCTTTACATTTATGGCGAATCTTCCCATTTATATGACATGTCATGAGAACGAATTACGTGGGAAACGATGGGGTTAATATGCATGTTAATGGAAATGTGTATAACATAAAATGAATGGACATAATTGGGAATTTACCTATTAAGTTAGGTCTACCCATATTATGGAGTTGGGAATTTACCTATTAAGTTAGGTCTACCCATACTATGGAATTGGGAATTTACCTATTGAGTTAGGTCTACCCATATTCTTAAAAATGTGTAATTAATTAGGGATAATTAATCCAAATTAATTGGGGGTGATTAATTAGGTGTAATTAATCAACTAAGACACGAGGTTGGACCCTTTTGTAGCGGAAGTCTGCCCGGAACCGACCGGCAATCCAGCAGCTACAAATGATTGGCCCAATGTGAGAGGTCTTAGCCATAAATTAAATACGTGATTAAAGTAAAGACACGAGGTTAGACCCTTTTGATGACAGAAGTCTGCCCGGAACCAACCGGCATATCCAGCAGTCATAAAAGAAGGTCTAATGTGAGAGGTCTTTATGAGGTCATGATCTTAATTAATTAAGAAACACTTAACCATATTAGCATGTAGAGGGACATGAGGGGTTAAGTGGGTGCCTTGGGTGGCATGTGGAAATCTAGTGGTTGCCTTGGGTGGCAATAGAAAATACGATTAGAATACTTAACCAAAGTGGAACATGTAATTAAAACATGATTAAAGGGTTAAGTGGTATACACTAGAAATGACAAGCTTAGGTGGGTTGCTTGTGGGGGCCCATTTCAACCAATATCCCAAACGTATCTTTGTGGGCTCGACCCAAGTCGAGGACGGGACACGCATATTGGGCTTGACTATAAGAGGCCAAAACGGGGGTAGCGGTGGCAACGCGAGTCCAACGGGTTTCATATGCGTGTGTGGACCCGGGCTGGTAGGTAAGACGTTGTTGCATCGTGTAGGTATAACCGTGCACCATTTGTTGTATCGGGTTGCCACTTTGGGGAGTGATACACCCCATTGTGGGGCCAGCACGGATATCTACGGTAGGGAGCCGATCGCTTAGGAGTAGTGGGTACACCTAGTGAAGATAGGGGCAGACGGCACCTAGGTAGTCAGCTAGGGGTACACGAAACTACTGGGTAATTTTTCTAAGTCCTTGGGAGGGATCAACCTTTAAGTAGGAATGACTGGTGTGGTGCAGTGTAATAATTATCCTTGGGTGGGTAAATGCATCTTTATCGTTATCTTAGTTCATTCTAAGTTAGATTGGCTACCGAGTGTAGTCATTTATTCCCAGTCACACCGTACCAAGTTATATCATACCCTAATTACTTTAATGATTGCATTGTTAAAGTTATAGGACTCGCTCAGACTTATGTCTGACCCCGTTGTTTTTATCTTTTTCCCAACCCTCAGGTTCTCAGAGTGGGCCCAGCACGAGTGGGCTTTGATCAGGCTGCTTTTATTACTCTCTTGGAGCTTGGACCCTAGATGTAGAGCTCAGCTTACCCTTTTCTTTTATGGCTATCAGTTCATATATTGGGATTATGTATTTTTATTTAGCAGGATGGATATTTGTACTTGACTTCTATTATGGTTTTGTGATGTAACCAGACATGTTTTATTTTCCGCTGCAATTGAAATGATGTTTTAAATTTTCAAGTATTACTTATATCTGTCTTGCTGTAATTACCCTGTTCTATATTCACTCAAAATACTCCACCGATGTTATGGCATTCCCTTAGAGAGTGACCATAGCGGGCGTGGGGTGTTACACATTACTTGCATGGATCATTAGATTCTAGATTGTATGCTATTTGGATTTCTTGTGGTCGGTACGCATGCAGGACACTGTGTTCACTTGTGTTAATTTTAGAATTTCGAGGGTAAAATCTTATTGGAGGATCATAAAATTGTTCTACTTAAATCAAATAAGATCATATCATTCTCATGTTTTAATATATGGCTAGTTAGAATTTTACACATATATGAATTTTGCTGGATTGTTTTGTGGTATTTTACCCCTAAGTATCTTGTTTTAGCCATCTCTTTTAATTGGTATAGAATTAGACTCTCAAACTTGTGCCATTGGAAAGATTTTATGAATGGACATTTTGTAGAGTGGTTACATTAACGATTTGGTTATTGGTTTTGGGAGATACATAAGCTTTTAGTTTTCAGGACTATTTGGTATATTAGATTAGCAACTAATGGGCTGATAAAGTTAGCTTATTAGGGCTAATGACATGTAGTATGAGTAGGGGCTGAGGAGATTAGGTTATCCTCTTCTCTTCATGTTCCTAGCAGCCATAAGAACTAAGATTATTTAGTTCTTCCTCCTAAAATCTCAAAACACATTCAAAATCACTTCTTATCTCCTCGAAACTTCTAGAAGAGATGAGATCGTTATTGATCTATACATTTTACATCATTTAGGGTTGTTTACGTCCATTTACTTGCTACGCAAATCATATTAACTTTGATCTTCATTAGTTTCATTAATTTGGTGAGTGATTTAAGACCTCTCACTTCGTTATGTTACATTATATGCTTAGATTACTTGTTTTTATCATATTTACATGTTAGATCGCATTGAGTTATGATCATATATATATATTCCCTTTTTTAAACCATAGGGATAATAAACATAATGAATAAATGGATTAAAATGATAAGGTTAGATTAATTTACATGTGGGTATACACTTATTCTATGCATATGAATGATTGCTAAATGTGTCATATGAATTTGGGTGTTTGAATATGTTTGTTGATTCATATATTTATAGTTCGAATTGTCGAAAGCATTGTTTAGATGTTATACTTCGTTTCGTGTGTTAGTATCGACGAAATTAGGCCTTGTAATGAAGATTGAAGAGCAAACGGAGCAAAATTTGTTGGAATTGCCTGGAAATTGGGGTTAAGCTCGAGAAGGCGATGGGAAAATTCCCAGAAAATTTAGGGTCAAAATTTGCTAAGTATGAAACACCCCACCTCCGTTAGGGTCACTCTCAAAGGGAATGCCCTAATTTTGGTGGAGGTTTATAAGTATAAGTCACAGATATACAAGACAGATATAAGAACACATATTTTTGAACAGTGGAAAACAACAACTTTTATTTCATTAAAATACGTGTTACACCAACCATACCATAATTGTCTTACAATACTTCCAAAAACATAACATCTTCATAACTGTCTTGATTACAATATTTAAAGAAGCATAAAGAAAACATAAATAAACTGCAAAAGTCCCATAGTTGCTGTCCAAAGCCATAGTCCAAAACGAAAAGATCCAAGCAATACATTCTTTCTCTTCAAGCTGGATATGAAGGCTGGTCAAGCTGCGGTATTCCCTCCCTGTGGACCTGGGGGGGAGGGAACGGAAGAAAAGAAGACGAAAGAAAAGTAGAGTCAAACATAAAGCCTGAGTAAGTCTAGGACTTTTCAGTCTATGAATAAAGAACTGGGTATGATAAGTATAAACTAGAAATGGGAAAGCACCATAAACTTAGTTAAGTTGTCTAGGGTCGAATATACTATCGTACCCCATATTAATCTCTGCACCCATATAAACTAGTTCCCAACGGGCACCCCATAATCAGGGTGAAGTGATCCATTTTATGATGATCGGCTCCTACTCGCATAGTTACATGTGTCTTACGGCCCCCAATGTTGTAGTTACCTATGCTGGTCCCACCATGGGTGTATCAAGTCCCATGGTGGCGGCCCGACACAATCCTAGAATGCACAGGTATGCTACTGGTGCCCAGTGCCTTATTTTTCTGCGCCGGAGTGTGTGCACGCCCGCACCCCGTTAGAACCTACACTGCTGCACCACCGCCGTCGATTTGACCTCTTACAGTCAACCCAGTAATCGTGCCCCACCCTGCCTAGTTTCAGGGTATCATGATACACCTTATAGGGTTACTGCTGAAAAGGGTCCCTCGCTACTAGGTTTTCTATTTCTAGCCAACATGCTAAGTTGGTTAAGTGTTTTATAAACCTAACCCCCAATCAGTCTGTTTAGTTTAGCATGTTCCATTTTGATTAAGTATTAATATAATTTACTTAATCCTATCAATCCTGACTCAGCCTTAATTATCTTATTAAAGCCTTGACCTCTCACATTAGACAAGTATTGTTGTGGCTGCCTGTTGCCGGTTGGGTCCGGGCAGTCTTACGCCACAACTCAGTCTAACCTCGGGTCCTTATTGGGCTCCGTGTTTAACCACCCACATTGGATAGGTATTGTTGTGACTACTGGACAGCCGGGCGGTTCCGGGCAGGTTTACATCACAACTCAATCCAACCTCGGGTTAAACACATCGTATTTTTCTACATTTACATATTTTGTCTCTTTTATTTTTATATGTAAATATTTGCGGCCCATTATTCAAATTCATCTTTATTGGTTAAGATTTATTTATGCCACTTAATTGTTTTTCAAAGTTATTGGCGTGCGTCAAACATGCCAACACATATGTTTCATATTTTAGCCCAAACGTCATTACCCCCGTTTTATACGTTCGTTCCAATGTAAGGTGTGTTGGGTTTTAATACTTAAACCCAATTTAGCCATATGAAAAGGGGAGGCTATAACATGGTGTTTATAAGGTGACATAAAAAGGGGAGTGTGAACGCATGAACTTGCAACATAACGGTCTAATTAACATAAGATAGGCATATGTGAACTTGCAATTGTAGCAACATATAATATAAGCAATACTTAAACATGAATCATTCTATTCACATAATCATGGTGTAAACGAAACATGTAGTCATGGCATAAATAGTACTTAAACATGAAACACTCTAATCATATAATTATGGCATAATCATAATTTGAACATGAGTCCTTATATGGTCATGGCATAAACATAATTGAATATGAATCCTATTATTCATATAATCATGGTTTTTGTCCTATCTATGTAACTTGTAAGGGGATGTAATTATAGTGTAATTTCTAATGTAACTTATGTGCCAAATATATTATCATATGATTAAGATAACAACATAAGCTTAGAAAACATGTTTTTAACTAGGCATAATAACAAACATAGCTTAGTCATGTTCATAAAATTAATACAAGCTTACAACGACGCTTGCTTTTGTCACTATCACAAAATCGTGATTTTTATACTTGAACTTATGATGCCAATTTTAACATAACCTTCATATGAATCATAATACTTAGGTGAATCAAATTACACTAAAGATGACCATAGAATTTTACATCATGTTGTCATAACAATAGATCATAGACTTGCATGAATTTTCAAAATAAACTATTACAACATATAGTTGTTGTTTCAACATGAATCTTATACTTGCATTTACCAAATGGGTGTTGTAAATAACTACCACAAACATGTAGTTTTCAATATGAATCATAGGCTTGCATGAGTCCCAATCAAAATTCCACAACATGTGGTTGTCAACATAAACCATATACTTGTATTAATCAAACCATAGCATTGCCAAATCGTTTAGAATCAAAATAATATACAAATATAAGTCATTATCGCCACAATTCCATTTTGTTTCCAACGCAAATCGCGTACTTGCAAATATCCAATCGTATACCATAATATTCCCAAATCGTTTTGCATCAAAGCAACATACAAATATAGATTATTATCGCCACAATTCCATTTCTTACATTACACAAATCAACACAATTATTTAATTCATATCGGAATAGCACTCTACTTACAGCGTATGATGAATCTTCAATTCAGGAATCTGAATTCTGAATTTGGAGATGCTATTATTTGTTGTAGGCGTTGCTTTGATTTGATTAACGTTGCTTTAAGCTTTGAATTATCTCCTAGTTGTCTCTCTATTTCTGACGGCTATCCTCAGTCTCTCCTCAGCAGCATGACGGTCTCATCTCCATTTTAGTTTATGTGAATTAGGGTTAGTCTTAGGTCCTTTTTATAGAGTTTGTGAGTTGATTTAGACCGTCGATGAAGCTTGGTTCAATAATAGCCGTTGATTTGAAGGACAGACCAACCAGGAGCTGACACCTAGCCCTAGTGACAAGGCAAGGCTCAGAAAATCGACCAAACACAGACCTGGCCAGCCAGGACTTGACCAGACCTGACCAACAGGTCATTTTTGACCTGGGCGCACTTGGCAGGTGCGCCAGGTCAAAAATGTACTGGCACACTTCCCAAGTGCGCCAGTGCATTTTTGTTTTGGCGCACTTCCCAATTGCGCCAGTGCATTCTGACCCGTTTTCTGGTTTTTCGCCCAACTTCGTTCGTCCATATCTTCTTCATACGATATCCGTTTTACGCAAACTCAGACTCTATCTCAAGCAGAATTACGAGACGAACGCAATGGCGTCCCGTTTCCCTTAATTCTTTGATTTGAAATTAGTTATACTTTAATTTGTGAATTTCACGGTTATAGAATACACGGGGTGTTACATTCTCCCCCACTTAAAAGGATTTCGTCCCCGAAATCTTCAAGTTCAGGAAGAATGTACATCCTAACATCCAAGCATCCATCTACTCATCCATCAAACACGAGCATCCATTGTCCTTAAAAGACTTCTAATGCTTCATGATCATATGCGAAGTGTGTGTGTACATGTACTTATCTAATGCAAAATCAGGCGGTCTACTGATTCAGTTGACCTCCTTAATGCAAATTATGTAAGTGCCATGAATCCATTATGTATGCAAATTCTCCTATTCATGATTCTACATGAGTGCACAATCATTCATACAAATGCAACATCCATATGACAACACATTAAAGTTCAACCATATACGAATGCAAACATATATGCATATGCAGTATGAAGTGACTGAGCCGATCTAAGACCTAGATTGTGTGTGTATATGCAACCACGAGCAACCACTGGCAATCACTTGCAACCACTTGCAATCATTTGCAACCACTTGCAATCATCATGCATAACATGTTTCAATTACATGTTTTCATCCAAAGGGTTTCTACCTAAAAGATAAGGTCGAGGAGATATACCTAAAAAAAAGATAGATAAAAGCGCAACTTAAGGAAAAAGGAAAGATCAAAGATGTACCCTCGAAAAGAAAAGGGTAGGCTGCACGTATTTTAGCTTCAGTTTCCCAAGTTGCGTCTCCCTCGGCGTCGCTCCACTGAACTTTGACGAGCTTGACTTCGCGGTTGCGTAGCTTCTTCACTTCAGTTCCTAATATGCGGGTTGGAACTTTCCTCACGGTTGCTTCGCGTTCCACTTCAGCTTCTTCTAGGATATTTGGCTCTACCACTTCAACAGACTCATGTAGACATTTTCGGAGATGTGAAACATGAAAAACGTTGTGAACTCCGGCCAGCTTTTCGGGTAGCTCTAATCTATAGGCCATTTTCCCAATTTTCTCGATGATAGGGAATGGCCCTACGAACCTTGGTGCTAGCTTTCCTGTGGTTCCAAAACGAACAACGTTCCTCAGCGGAGATACCTTAAGAAAAACCCTGTCCCCAACCTCAAATTCAAGGTCGGTCCTCCTCTTGTCGGCGTAGGACTTTTGTCTGTCTTGGGTCGTCTTCATCCTTCTTCGTATTAAGTCTACTTTTTATGAAGTCTCTCGGATCATATCTGGTCCAAGTATGAGTTTATCAGTAGACTCCCACCAACAAGTAGGCGATCGGCACGGTCTTCCATATAAAGCTTCGAAGGGCGCCATTCCGATGGTTGCTTGATAGTTGTTGTTGTAGGCAAATTCCACCAAAGGAAGATGGTCTTCCCATGTCCCTCCGAAATCAAGGACGCACAGTCTTATAAGTTCCTCCAAAACTCTGTTCACTCTTTCTGTTTGGCCGTCGGTTTGGGGATGATAGGCTGTGCTCAAGCATAACTGCGTGCCTACCGCTTCTTGCAGACTCCGCCAAAACTCACTTGTGAAGATAGGGTCTCGGTCACTAACGATGCTGGACGGTATTCCATGGAGTCGAACGATTTCCTTGAGGTAAAGAGATGCTAGGGATGAGGCAGTTCTTTTACTTTTGACAGGTAAAAAGTGGGCGCTTTTAGTAAGCCTATCCACTATTACCCAAATGCTAGTGTTGCCTCTCCTAGACCTAGGCAGCCCATCGATGAAGTCCATTGAGATTCTATCCCACTTCCACTGCGGGACCTCTAGAGGATGTAGCAGACCGCCAGGCTTTTTCTGTTCCGCCTTAACCTGTTGGCACACCATACACTTAGAAACGAATTCTGCCACGTCCTTTTTCATGCCGTTCCAAAAGAAAGTTCTTTTTATATCTTTGTACATTTTATCTCCGCCTGGGTGTATCGTCATTCTGGAGTGATGTGCTTCCTCGAGAACCTTCTTTACTAAATCCCTTGTTTGTGGGACGCATAGTCTTCCGTCTCGCCTTAGCCAACCCTTATCGTCGAGGGAGTATCTGTTGAGGTGACCTGAAGTCTCACCACTAATTAGCCTATCAATTGTTTCCACAAGCTGAGGGTCTTCGCGTTGTGCTGTCCCTATTGAGTCCACTAAAGTCGGGCGCACTTCGAGAGATGCTAGCAAGCCTGGTACAAAATCGGAGGAAGGCCTAAAGTCAAAGCTGGCTATAAACTCTAGGCTTTGTCTTTCAACAAACAGCGGGCTTAGGGTCAGTTTCTTTCGGCTCAACGCGTCTGCCACTACGTTGCCTTTTCCCGGAGTGTAGGAGATCTCGAAATCGTACGAGGCAAGAAACTCCATCCATCTCTGTTGCCTCAAGTTAAGATCTTTCTGCGAGAAAAGATATTTCAATGATTTATGGTCAGTGTAAAGTTCGAACTTCTCACCTAGGAGATAGTGTCGCCAAGACTTGAGTGCAAAGACGATGGCAGCTAACTCAAGATCGTGGGTCGGGTAGTTCTTTTCGTGCACTTTCAACTGCCTCTCGCCATAAGCTACCACCCTTCCTTCTTGCATTAAGACGGCGCCTAACCCTGTCCCACATGCATCTGTATAAACGGTGAACTTCTTGCTTCTATCTGGCAACGTCAAAACTGGGGCTGTTGTAAGAGCCCTTTTCAGTCACTGGAAAGCAAACTCGCAATCCAAGTCCCAATTGAACACTAGATTCTTCTTGGTCAATTTCGTGAGCGGAGCTGAGATTTTCAAAAAATCCCTTATGAACTTTCGATAGAAACCTGCTAGTTCTAGAAAACTTCGGACCTCAGTTGCATTCCTTGGTGTCTTCCAATCCTGTACCGCCACTACCTTAGCAGGGTCCACTGCTAACCCTTGTTTGGATACTATGTGCCCAAGGAACCTCACTTCTTCTCTCCAAAAGTGGCATTTGGAGAATTTGGCTTTTAGCTGATGGACTCGCAGAGTTTCCATGATTGCCCTTAAGTGCTGAGCATGTTCCTCTTCACTCTTTGAGAAGATAAGGATATCGTCTACGAAGACCACTACGAACTTATTGAGGAAATCTCTGAATACCCTACTCATCAGGTCCACGAAGTAAGCAGGTGCATTTGTCATGCCGAAAGGCTTGACAAGCCATTCAAAGAAGCCATCTGGGGTTCTGAATGTCGTTTTATCGATACTATCTTCAGCCACCCTTAGCTGATGAAAACCGGTCGCTAAATCGAGTTGGGAGAAAACAGATGCTCCTACAAGCTGATCAAACAGTTCGTCAATTCTGGGGAGAGGGTGCCTATTCTTTTTCGTTATCTTGTTGAGCTCCCTATAGTCAACACATAGACGGAGTGAACCATCCGCCTTTGTAGCGAACACCACTGGAGCGCCCCATTCTGAAATGCTCCTCCTAATGAACCCCTTTTCTAAAAGCTCTTTAATCTGTTTACTGAGCTCTTTCCTTTCCCGTGGAGCCATGTGTCTAACGGGCAACGCAACGGGCTATGCATTATCTACAAGGTATATGCGGAAGTCTATCTCCCGCTTCGGAGGCAAGCCCTTCACCTCTTCGAAGACATCCGGATATTCCCGGACCACTCTAACCGATTGCAAATTTTCAACAGAGGCATCTAGCGATTCAAGGTAACTAAGCATAACCGCATACGAGGGATTACAAGAAATTTCCAAAGTGTTACCGAGCTGGGTTAGGAGCCTGACAACCCTTTTCTCACAATCAAGGATGGCCCCATTACTGGATAGCCAATCCATGCTCAAAATCAAACCATATCACGAAAAGCCCAAAACAAAGGCACTACATTGAAATTCTACGCTTAGAATAGAAATTTTCAATCCCAAACAGATCATAGACAAATGAGCTGGGCCCCCAATTGGGTTTGAAACAATTAAGGGGTCCTCTACCATACTAGTTTTTAGGTGCAGAGATTCTACTAAAGCAGACGAGATAAAGGAGTGTGATGCGCCAAAATCAAATAAAGTGCGAACGGGGTGATCATAAAGATAAACTACACTTTCTACAGAAGTATTTATACCTCGTTGTTGCAGAGGTGGCGCTTCTAGCACATGAACCTGCGCCCCCGAGGTGGATCCAGCCCTCTGCCCCTGTCCTCGTTTCTTTGGGCAGTCCATAGCCATGTGGCCTGTCTCACCGCAAGAAAAGCACCCACCATTCATCTTGGCCTTCTTTTTCCGGAAATCTTTGACTAAGTGCCCCACTTTGCCACAGAAATTACACTTCCTCTTCTCTTTGTTGCCTTTCCCGCCCTTCTTAAAGTCTGTCTTCTTAGGTTGCAAACCCTCTTTCTTCCCTTGAGAGTTTTCTGCCTTTGTCTACTTCTTGCCCTTATCCTCTTCGTTCAGCAACGCCATTTGTACCAATCTTTCATATGTAGCTCCCATGGGTATATGGGTCATGGCCAAACTGTGTAATGGCTCATTCAACCCTTTCACAAAACGGAGAGCCTTCTTGTGCGGGGTGTTGACTAGGTCCAGTCCGAACCTAGCCAGCTCATCAAACTGATTAACATACTATTTGACTGTCTTGTTCCCTTGCTTAAGAAATAAGAATTTTTCCAACTGCAAACTCCTTTCTGCATCTGAGAGAAATTTAGCCTCAAACCTTGCCCTAAAGTCCTCCCATGTTTCCAATGGTCTTTCTGCATTGGTGACTTCCCACCAGTAGGAAGCCTCGCCCTTTAGTAGCCATACTGCCAGTTGTACTTTCTGTCTATCTTCTACCTCAAAGATGATGAATAAGTCCTCGGTTTCTTTCAGCCAATTTCTAGCTGCCACGAAGGACTCAGTTCCATGAAAATCCTTTCCTCCCATAGCTTTAAAATCTTTACATATCTTAGCAAACGTGTTTCCCCGCGGAGGAGGTGGAGGAAGAGGTGCTGCTGCAGCTGGATGATTTCCTGCAGCTGGGGGAGGAGGAACGGTAGGACCTGGCTGAGTGGCGCTTGCTTCTAAGAACCGTCTAAACCAACCAGGTATTGGTACACCCTCTGGCAAGTTAAGTTCTTCGGACATGCTGAAACAAAAGGATAGATTTAAAACGAAGGATAAGAGATAGTACCTATGGCTTTGGGGGGGGACTTTTGCCTTTTTAAAATAAAATAATATTTTCCTTTTAAAAATGCTTCTTTAAATTTCCTTTTTGAAAATAAATTTTCAAAACTTTTTATCTTATCTGGTAAACCTATGCTCTGATACCAAGTGAAACACCCCACCTCCGTTAGGGTCACTCCCAAAGGGAATGCCCTAATTTTGGTGGAGGTTTATAAGTATAAGTCACAGATATACAAGACAGATATAAGAACACATATTTTTGAACAGCGGAAAACAACAACTTTTATTTCATTAAAATACGTGTTACACCAACCATACCATAATTGTCTTACAATACTTCCAAAAACATAACATCTTCATAACTGTCTTGATTACATTATTTAAAGAAGCATAAAGAAAACATAAATAAACTGCAAAAGTCCCATAGTTGCTGTCCAAAGCCATAGTCCAAAACGAAAAGATCCAAGCAATACATTCTTTCTCTTCAAGCTGGATATGAAGGCTGGTCAAGCTGCGGTATTCCCTCCCTGTGGACCTGGGGGGGGGGGAACGGAAGAAAAGAAGACGAAAGAAAAGTAGAGTCAGACATAAAGCCTGAGTAAGTCTAGGACTATTCAGTCTATGAATAAAGAACTGGGTATGATAAGTATAAACTAGAAATGGGAAAGCACCATAAACTTAGTTAAGTTGTCTAGGGTCGAATATACTATCGTACCCCATATTAATCTCTGCACCCATATAAACTAGTTCCCAACGGGCACCCCATAATCAGGGTGAAGTGATCCATTTTATAATGATCGGCTCCTACTCGCATAGTTACATGTGTCTTACGGCCCCCAATGTTGTAGTTACCTATGCTGGTCCCACCATGGGGTGTATCAAGTCCCATGGTGGCGGCCCGACACAATCCTAGAATGCACAGGTATGCTATTGGTGCCCAGTGCCTTATTTTTCTGCTGCACCACCGCCGTCGATTTGACCTCTTACAGTCAGCCCAGTAATCGTGCCCCACCCTGCCTAGTTTCAGGGTATCATGATACACCTTATAGGGTTACTGCTGAAAAGGGTCCCTCGCTACTAGGTTTTCTATTTCTAGCCAACATGCTAAGTTGGTTAAGTGTTTTATAAACCTAACCCCCAATCAGTCTGTTTAGTTTAGCATGTTCCATTTTGATTAAGTATTAATATAATTTACTTAATCCTATCAATCCTGACTCAGCCTTAATTATCTTATTAAAGCCTTGACCTCTCACATTAGACAGGTATTGTTGTGGCTGCCTGTTGCCGGATGGGTCCGGGCAGTCTTACGCCACAACTCAGTCTAACCTCGGGTCCTTATTGGGCTCCGTGTTTAACCACCCACATTGGATAGGTATTGTTGTGACTACTGGACAGCCGGGCGGTTCCGGGCAGGTTTACATCACAACTCAATCCAACCTCGGGTTAAACACATCGTATTTTTCTACATTTACATATTTTGTCTCTTTTCTTTTTATATGTAAATATTTGCGGCCCATTATTCAAATTCATCTTTATTGGTTAAGATTTATTTATGCCACTTAATTGTTTTTCAAAGTTATTGGCGTGCGTCAAACATGCCAACACATATGTTTCATATTTTAGCCCAAACGTCATTACCCCCGTTTTATACGTTCGTTCCAATGTAAGGTGTGTTGGGTTTAATACTTAAACCCAATTTAGCCATATGAAAAGGGGAGGCTATAACATGGTGTTTATAAGGTGACATAAAAAGGGGAGTGCGAACGCATGAACTGGCAACATAACGGTCTAATTAACATAAGATAGGCATATGTGAACTTGCAATTGTAGCAACATATAATATAAGCAATACTTAAACATGAATCATTCTATTCACATAATCATGGTGTAAACGAAACATGTAGTCATGGCATAAATAGTACTTAAACATGAAACACTCTAATCATATAATTATGGCATAATCATAATTTGAACATGAGTCCTTATATGGTCATGGCATAAACATAATTGAATATGAATCCTATTATTCATATAATCATGGTTTTTGTCCTATCTATGTAACTTGTAAGGGGATGTAATTCTAGTGTAATTTCTAATGTAACTTATGTGCCAAATATATTATCATATGATTAAGATAACAACATAAGCTTAGAAAACATGTTTTTAACTAGGCATAATAAAAAACATAGCTTAGTCATGTTCATAAAATTAATACAAGCTTACAACGACGCTTGCTTTTGTCACTATCACAAAATCATGATTTTTATACTCGAACTTATGATGCCAATTTTAACATAACCTTCATATGAATCATAATACTTAGGTGAATCAAATTACACTAAAGATGACCATAGAATTTTACATCATGTTGTCATAACAATAGATCATAGACTTGCATGAATTTTCAAAATAAACTATTACAACATATAGTTGTTGTTTCAACATGAATCTTATACTTGCATTTACCAAATGGGTGTTGTAAATAACTACCACAAACATGTAGTTTTCAATATGAATCATAGGCTTGCATGAGTCCCAATCAAAATTCCACAACATGTGGTTGTCAACATAAACCATATACTTGTATGAATCAAACCATAGCATTGCCAAATCGTTTAGAATCAAAATAATATACAAATATAAGTCATTATCGCCACAATTCCATTTTGTTTCCAACGCAAATCGCGTACTTGCAAATATCCAATCGTATACCATAATATTCCCAAATCGTTTTGCATCAAAGCAACATACAAATATAGATTATTATCGCCACAATTCCATTTCTTACATTACACAAATCAACACAATTATTTAATTCATATCGGAATAGCACTCTACTTACAGCGTATGACGAATCTTCAATTCAGGAATCTGAATTCTGAATTTGGAGATGCTATTATTTGTTGTAGGCGTTGCTTTGATTTGATTAACGTTGCTTTAAGCTTTGAATTATCTCCTAGTTGTCTCTCTATTTCTGACGGCTATCCTCAGTCTCTCCTCAGCAGCATGACGGTCTCATCTCCATTTTAGTTTATGTGAATTAGGGTTAGTCTTAGGTCCTTTTTACAGAGTTTGTGAGTTGATTTAGACCATCAATGAAGCTTGGTTCAATAATAGCCGTTCGTTTGAAGGAGAGACCAACCAGGAGCTGACACCTAGCCCTAGTGACAAGGCAAGGCTCAGAAAGTCGACCAAACACAGACCTGGCCAGCCAGGACTTGACCAGACCTGACCAGCAGGTCATTTTTGACCTGGGCGCACTTGGCAGGTGCGCCAGGTCAAAAATGTATTGGCGCACTTCCCAAGTGCGCCAGCGCATTCTGACCCGTTTTCTGGTTTTTCGCCCAACTTCCTTCGTCCATATCTTCTTCATACGATATCCGTTTTACGCAAACTCAGACTCTATCTCAAGCAGAATTCCGAGACGAACGCAATGGCGTATCCCGTTTCCCTTAATTCTTTGATTTGAAATTAGTTATACTTTAATTTGTGAATTTCACGGTTATAGAATACACGGGGTGTTACAAAGTACATGAATCGGTACAGGTTCATGGGATAACATTATTTTACCTCCAAACTCTTTATGTGGACTCCTAGGGACATTTGCGGATCATAGTTAAAATAAAGCACCAAAATACTCTAAGTATGAGGACCAATGCAAGTCCATGGGGATGCTTTTTTGGCCATTAGATTTTTGACTTGGACTCGAGAGTGCATAAGAAGGTTACCAGTCAAGTATGAGATGAATTAGATTTAGCATGAGGACTGGAGAAATCTTCTAAGTCATAGAACAGAAGGGATTCACAATGAATTGGTAGGAAATAAATTGATAGGAAAATGGAGCCTAGGGAAAATGTACTTCAAAGATTCGAAGTACTTAGCCAAAAATTAGCTAAGTACATGGATCGTTATCGGTCCATAACCTATGTATCGGTACCAATCCATCATAATGGATCATATGGACATGCGATCCATAGGTATGGAAGAGGACGCTTAAGGGATTGTGGTAGTGGTCTTGATTTGATAGTTACATCTCTTGTTTAAGAGATACGGCATGATTAAGAAATAAGCTCTTTGATGAAGGCTCAGTGGGGAGTGGATTGAAGGGAAACTATAGTTAGTGCGTATAGATCGTAGCTACATGATAGTAAGGTAGTTCGGGGAGAAAGACACTATAGAATTGAAATCTAGTGAACGAGACTGTGGACATAGCTCATGGTTAGCAACACTGTAAGGATTGGAGTGGTTCGTGGTGTACCAAAGCTTCGAGATAATGGATTGGCTATGGGGGACTCAAGATTTAGATCGAGAGAGAAGAGTAACTCTGCCAGTGTTTTCCCAAGGAATCGTGGATAGCTCAAAGTGTTCTAGTGGAACTAAAAGAAGGGGTATCATGGGGATACCCATTAGGATCAATAGGACCGTATGCTAAGGGAGATGAACCTAGGTTGGAAGGGCACGTGCTCGCGAAGCACAGAGTTTCTACTAGAATCAATATTTCCATTAGTCCTTGGTGAGGTTGCCATATGAGTATCAATGCATTCACGACTTTAGAAGGTGATAGTTTGGATTCGTTTGATGGTCGCTATGATTTCTTTGTCACTTACACCTTTAATTCTCGGGTAGACTAACTATGATAGGGCTTAAAGGAAATAGGGAATGGGGAGCCGCGAAGGCTAGACATATTCTCTTATCATATGACTTCGTCCACTTCTTCTGTTATTGCTTTGTGTGGCATTATTTCTTTAAGTAGCATATATTATCATGTTATTATGTGCTGACTCTTTGGTTGCAGGGATAGGTCAGATATGAGATACAACCTGTCTTATAGTACATTTTTTGATAGATCTTATCGCTTGCATCAGACTGATGTCTGATCCAAGGTTTTATGTTTTACCTTATTATCTTGGGTACTCATCGAGGATGCTAACGAGTGGACTAAATAATAGGCTAGGTTATACGCTTGTGGAGCCGAAGACGAGCTTGGAGGAGATATAGTGTATACTTACTGGTATATATTTTCTTTCCACTATTATAAGCGTACTTTAAGGGTTGTTGTGAGGATGACATGTATTTAAATGTTATTGAATTTCATGTACGCGACTCTATGATTTTAATGATATATCGGTTGCTTTGTGCTTTTTCATCTCTTGTTATATCACTGTCTATATTTCTTATTATATATTATCCATGCACTCTCAGATATACGACAAGCCTACTTTTTATTACCACTCATGATGGCCGGCCTATATCAGCTTGGCATGCTACAACGTAATATTATACCAAATTACTACAAGTGGTATGGGGAAGTCATCACAGATACTACAACCCAAATTACTTCATTTAAACTCTAAGACCCTGTCTTTTAAATAACAAATATTTTGAAGAAATAATGTTTTAAATTCCAAATCATATCTTAATCACAAACAAACCATATCTAGGACCTCTCATACCTTGACTTGACCTCACCATTATCTTTGGAGTAATATAAGTTTACCATCTTAATTCTAACTTACGTTGTCCAAGCTCTAACGTGATTTATTTCGAAATAAGTTTTGAACACTTATATTGCTTTTAAATTCACATTCCAAATTCATAACCATATTTCACTTAATTTACTTTATTAACCAAATTCCTTTGTCATTATCGACTCATTATCTTTAATTCCGCTTTCAAAGTTCTAACTCTCTTTATAAGTTATCCCTTTAAATTTATAAATCAACTTACAAAACATATTCAAATAGTTGAAATCACTTGCATAACTTATTCACTTAACTCAAAATCTTTAATCATAAAACTCATTTATATCTTAGGCATTCGCTATACAAATTCTTTTATAATTTATTTATAAAACTCAATTATAAAATTTCCTTTTATAAAAATTATGTCAAATCAATTCAAAATCTTGCTTTTATTGTAAAAATAAGTTTATCAATTCAGAACTTGGTCAATTCTCCTTACCACGAATCAACATCTTCAAAAATATTAAATGTTGACAACCAAAATGGATGTTAACAGCCAAGAGGTGTATCAGCACTTCTTATCTATGAAAAAAAAAGTTTCAAAGCAAGTAAGTGTAGAAAATAGCAAAAGTAGAGAGCATTTATAGTGGTTTTGCCTCATATTTGGCCTATGTCCACTTTGAAGGATGATTTCACTATGATTTTCACTACAAGGTACATGATTTTCTACATTTCATACATTTTCTATCACTTTTTACAATAAATCTCACTTATCTCTACACAACTTCATGATGATTCTCTATCTCTTGATTTCTTTAGAGAAATACATGAATTCTTGATGGAGATGTTTGAATCTCGATTGAAAATGATTTAATAGAGTTGGAGATGTTGTAGCAATGTTAGAGATTGAAAATGGTAGCCCCTCGGGGTAGAAAATTGATCCCTTTAATGTATGAGAAGGTGGGGTATTTATAGACGAAGTTATGAATGGAGTGGCAATCTTGTAATAATGCGTGTGTGGGCCCTGGATCGGTGATGATCCATGTCGTGGATCAGACACATTCCATGTCTCTTTATCCACTCTGTCATGCGTTCTCCGATCCATGAAAAAAGGTTGATCCTTTGTGTGGCGCCTTGCCAGATCAAGCATTTTGTCGTGCGCAACAGCATTTGATCCATAGCTTTAAACGTGCCCCAATCCGCCTCTTTTAATGATCGATCCATCATTTCCCAGTGTTGTCAATCACGAAAAACATGATGCCAATCCGTCGGCTAACACGGTGTCGATCCATCATATGTGAACATGCCCGATACATCGGCTAACAAGTGTGATCCATCATATGTGAGCATTCCCGATCCATCGGCTTACACAGTGTCGATCCACTATATAAAAATGCGGCCTACCCATTATTTTAATCATATCTGATCCATCACGTATGTTATTTAACACGTTATCTTTATATCGTGCTTCAAGACGGGGTTAACGTTTGCCTCTCGAAGTTTGTATTTTCTAAAATAAATATGGGCTTTGAAGCTTCAACAATGATGATATTTTTTGATTGATCGTTGATTTATCATTTTAATGGATCGAAATAACAGTGGGCGGTGGGTATTTTTCTAACTGTGGGTCATGTGTGAACACTTTTTAATAGACCCGATGCGGCCCACTTAATGGATTGACAAGGTTTGCTTATCCATGCCTTTAGGTCTTCTCTCAGATCTATATTTCTTCAGTTTAACTCTCTTACTGTAACAACCCGTATTTCGATAACACGTTAAAACAAGAAATCAAGGCAGAATTTAATTATAAAACCTGAATCAGGATAAACGGGTTGTGCCATTGCGTTCGTCTCGGAAAAATACGCGAAATAGAGTCCGAAATTTTGTAAATCGGAGTTCGTATGACTGAGATATGGCCTCGCAAAGTTTCACGAAAATTCAAATCCGAAAACAGATTTGAAATTCAGCCCAATTAAGACACCACTCCATTTTTAGGCCTGGTTAAGACACCACTCCATTTTTTAGACTTGACTTCTTCCCCAAGACATGCTTTGATGGCTTGAATTGAATCTAGGTTTAATCCTATGGCCTAAAACACTTGCCTAATCTATAAATAAGACCCTAACCTATCCTAAATCCTCATTATTCATTCATGCAACTAAACTATGGCAAAATTTTACCTCTCATGGCCTCCACTCTCTTCATAAAATTTCTAAATGGTTTCTATGAGAGATTTTCCATGCATACAAGTGTTTTCAAGCTTGTATTAGTGTCATTAGCTTGCATTCAAGTCAAGTTTCTATCTTTGCATCATAAAGCAAGGGTTTTGATCATTTTGGCTCAAGGGTTTTTATGTTAGAGCTTGCATTTTGGGTCTATTTGATTGCATAAGGGCTTTGTCATATCTTTTGTGCCTTCATAGCAATGTAAGCCCTTTCCCTACTCTTAGATATTAACTATGAAGTTAAATGTTCATGTTGCAAGTTTGGGTTTGATCATTGAGTATGATACATGCTATCATGTCATGCAAGTTTATGAAGTCATTATCTTGATCTTGTGAGCTAAAAGCTACAACCTTTATGTTGAAATGTTGCATTAGGCAACATGAGAACCCTCATAACCTTTATGTCAACTTGCATATGAAGTCATAACCCTTATATGATGATATATGCGAGTTACTAGTCATCATTCCATATCTTTTGTCACCATGATTCGCTTATGTGCCAAGTTTGGGTTTATGCATGTTTTGAGGCTTAAGAATGTAACATGCAAGTTAATGAACACATTTGTGCCTCATTTGCCACCATAATTAACTTGTGGCTTAATATCCATTTTTGTCATGCCTTTGCCAAGTCTCTTCTTTTAATCCATTACGTTGTCGCGAACGTATATGCGAGTTTAAAAGCGTTGGGTTATGTTATGGGTAATTTCTAATGACATGAAAATACAACTTGAAAACATGACTTGAAATATAACATGGAAGTTGACATGTAAGTATGCATAAAAACATAAGCTTGGGAATTTACCTATTAATCTAGGTCTACCCTTTGGGAATTTACCTATTAAGTTAGGTCTACCCAAATGCTTGAAAACTTGTAACATGTTTTGGGAAACATGATGGACATGACACTTAGATAATATAAGTGTGGCCAACTCGAGTTTGGGTTGAGTTTGCAACGTAAAACTACCCGGAACCGACCGGCCTAACTAGTAGTTGCAAACAATAGGACCCAATGTGAGAAGTTGGTCATGTTGTGCTTGAACCCGAGGTTAGACCAAGTTGTGGTGTAAAGCTACCCGGAACCGACCGGCTTAACTAGTAACCACAACAAAGTCTAATGTGAGAGGTGAAGGTGCATTAAGTAATTAATGCCACATGATAGGGTTAAGTTAATTTGATTAATGACTCTTAACCAAATATGACATGGACAAATGGGTTAAGTAATTTGATTAGGCTAATGATACTTAACAAAACATGACAAGGTTGGGTAGGTTAAGTAACTTGATTTGCCTAATGACGCTTAACCATTTTTATATGACTAGTGGATGGGGTTAAGTTAACCAACACTTAATCAATCCAACGCGATAACTTGGTAAGGTTAAGTAAGTTTTCTTAATGACGCTTAACCGAAAAATACGGTTAACGAATGGGGTTAAGATTAGACTCAACTAGTCTAAACATGGAAATCGGATGGGGTTAAGTTAGCCTAGACTTAATTAATCCCACTTGGTAGTTTAGTGGGGTTAAGTTAAACACTTAACTAATCTAAACGTGATGAATTGATGTGGTTAAGTGACCTATACTTATCCAATCTAACTCGTTAATTTATTGTGGTTAAGTTAACCAATACTTAACCAATATAACGTGAAAACATGATAAGGCTAAGTCACGAATCGCTTGAATACACTTGACCGATTTGACTAAGTAAATTGATAGGGTCGAGTTAAAATATACTTAACCAATCTAGAATGATAATTGGACGAGGTTAAGTCGTGAATTGCTTAATATACTTAACCAACTTGAGCATGGTTTGTAGGGTTAAGCCTTGAACTTGGATACTTAGCCAATTTTGACAGGATTTGTAGACGGGTTAAGTCATGAACTTAAGTGACACTTAATCCATTATGTAAACCCTAGTTCTGAGGATTAGGTGGATAACCGTAGTTAACAAGGATAACGGGAACAATGCTAAGTGGTAAACCTTAGTTGAATAATAACTAAGTAATGATTCTTATTCAAGGAAGTTTAGACCAGTTCATAGATAGATGAGTAACCTAATACGGTAGGTCATCGTTTAAGTATACGAGTAGGAGCATGTATCTGATTTGGATAAAGGCTCCAGCGAACTGGGTAACGAAGCAGCGGCTTCGGGGAACGTGAGGGTATTCTTGGTATCCCTCTATGAGCTGCCAGGTGATTATACTAGGCTCATGAGAGGTTAAGGTCTGCGTTAGAAGAACCAAGAGTATGCCTTGGTTGCTATACGAGCGACCTAAAGACGGGGATGGATAGGGGATAGTCGACGATACACCGTCGTACCCTAGATAGCATTTCGTCATGCTACCTACCATCTTTGGTCAAGCGTGTACGTACGGAAAGGCAGAGAACACCCAATAGACCATAATTGCTATCTAATTATGGTTGCGGTAAGGCTTGGATGTGGGTTGGCCAGTGTTGTGTTCTCATACAGGATTTATCCTGTCTTGTCTTTCACTAGTTGAGGGAGTGGTCTCGTGGGACCATAGCCACGTATAGGAAAAAACAGACCTTAGCATCTGCATCGGCAGATAAATTGAAAGCTCCTGACCGAGTCCTGTATTTCCTGGTCTGCCCTGTGACAGGACTCGGATGGCACGATGTGATACATATGCATACAGTCATGGAAAAACGATTCACGATATATGCGTGGGAAAAAGGGCGCGGTTGGCGGTTAGCGTAATCCCTAGTGGCCCTAGGTGGTTGAACCCAAACCGACATACGAAAACGTGCAATAGGTAAGCATAATCCCTAGTAGCCCTAGGTAGCATAAGTCCTAGTTGTACAAACGATAATTCATGTTGGAAGACCCTGGCTTGGTTTAGGGTAACAGTCCAAACCGATCTTAAGGATCATGGAACTATGTTAAAGTAATATAGAATCTCATGGGAAAGCCCGTATGGTCTACGGCAAGGGACTGAACATTTACATGGAATAAAACATACAAGTTGAGTAACCTATATATGCGATATATTAGGTTGACATGGACCATTACACGACTTTTGAGTGAGGGTCATTCTTGGTTAACACATGACACGGTGGGGATACTAGTACGATAGGTGCAGAGCTAAAATACAGGATAGATATCACGGGGCGTTATACGCGACAGATATCTTGGGGATATTATACTTGATAGAAACCTGACGATGTGATACCTTGTTTTATCTTGACATCGTAATTTATCATGACACCTTAGTTTATCTGAGTTCAGTAGTTCATCTCGTTATTTTGATTTAGCTTATCTATCTTGTTATCATGCTTATGTTCATCTCAGTTTCTCATGTCAGTTAACTTTACTAGTTTTTATGCTAATAGTAGATAGGGCTTGCTCAGTCTTTTTGACTGACCCGTTTTGTTTCGCCTCTTTTCTTCCGTTTCCCCCCCAGGTTACAGGGAGGAAATACTGTTGTTTAGTTCGGACTTCTTCTGCTTGAAGGTCATCATGGATGGCTTGGACTTTTCTTGGCAAATGGCTACTTTACTGTTTTTACTTGGGGAATAATTTATGAAAATGTCTTTATGCTTCTTTACTATTGCAAGACAGGTTTTGATGTACTCTGATGCAAAAGGCTTTAGACCTTATTTATTCATGTTATGAAAGTTTGATTTTACTTCTGCTATTTTAAATGTTCTGTCTTGTGATATTTCTGTGCATGTTTACCAATAATGCCCCTCTAAAGCTAGTGCATTCCTTTTGCGAGTGACCCTAGCGGAGGCGGGGTGTTACACTTACTGAAAAAACATTTTAATGGCGGCCTAGCCCTTCCACGAAAACCCGATCTATCGTGAAATTTTTCCTTGTTTCTGATTGATTCTATCTCTGATCACGTATGTGCCTTAACAGACACCTGAATCTAATCGTCATCTCGACTGTAGCCAGTTCGAATCAATTTAAAGCCAAACTCACCAGATCTGAATTGTTCTGCCATCGCTCAACTCGAGCCAGCCACTATCATTACTATAGGTGGCGGCTTTTTTCAAGCTTTGTGTTGAATCAATTTTTGGGCATTTAGGTTTTCTAGTATTCTTAGCCGATCGGCTTTAAAGACTTGCTTTGAACGATCGCTTGTGATTTGATGATCTGTACTCAAAGTCAATTTTTGGCTCCGACAAAATTTATCAAATTTAAGGCTCTCTGATGTTAAACTGTGTATAAAATTTGTTGTCTGATGCACTATTTTTCGAATTACAGTGCATTGCCTTGAACAGGTCACAACAATTTAGTATTTGTTGGAGTCAAACCTTGATTGTTTATCTGCCTTGATTCTTTAGTGTCTATATGAATTGATGCTTTAGTCACATATTTTGGAGGACTAAATTACTGTATGGCAACTTGTATATTTTGATAAAAAAATTTTTGTGTTAAAGTGTGAATTGCTTTTTATTGATCATGACTTTTTTGGCACGTTGATTATTGAACTTGATTACGTAGGCCCTTTGGATCACATCTGAAATCAGCTATGAAACCGATCGATTGTTTGTGTACAACCCATGATGGATTGGATATGCGAGATCCACCATGGATTGGATATGCATGATCCATCATGGATTAGATATTGTCGATCCATGATGGATCAGATATTGTCGATCCATTCATGAATTTTACATGCACAACCTATTGGTAGATTGCACGCCTTGTAGATCCTTTTGGCCATCGAGTTTTTCTGAAGCGATCCGAGTTTTAAAGTGATCAACAACTCAAACTTGCGGCTTATAAACCGAGTATGTCTTTTCTCTGCTACTTGTCCTATAACAACAAAAACACTTGCACGTTTCTAGACCAATATTTTGTCATCGATTGACTTATTTAAAAACACAATTCCTTGTGTAGAATGGATACCTGATAGAAATCTCGTCACCAGTCTGAAGGAACAACATGTCCAGTCAAATCGCCTTAAAAAAGATGCTCTACGGTGCTTACAAAACAAACTTTTAAGCAGTTATGCACTCAGTTTGGCATTCCTGAATCCGATGCGAGATTACTGAAGAAGGATGAATTTACAGATCTTCAATCTGTTGTCATTATAATAGTTAATCGCCATATGTTATTGAGTGGAGTCCTCCTCCATCCTTTCAATCCATTTTTACAGATGATCCTTCGACATTTGGTCATTGACCTATCCAGCTACACCAACTAGCTATGACATTTTAATAGGGCTTTGTGTGCTTTTTATGAGGACAAGGCATTGTATGCCCACTCTTGAGGATATCTCTTATCTATGCATTTTCAAAAGGAGGAAAGAACACTCTTCAATCGTTTTTGTCAAAGGTGCTCGAAATTGCAAACTTATCCTCGACTTACCAGATAGCGTTCGAGGATTCCTGAATCAATTCTTTTATGTTCGATGCCCCAAAAGCTTTAACGGAATCTGAATGGAAGGAGGTGAGCATATTTGGTCAATGCTCTTTATCCAGTTTCTTTCTAAGTCTCGATCATCAAATATTTCCTTTGTTTTGCAGAACTACCCTTTTCTGTCAAGGATTCTATTGCTGGTAAGACTGCCCTTGAGAGTTTGACAGTCATCAAACATGAAGAGAGGACTGAGAAGTTTCTGATTAAAGAAGAATTTCTTCATCAATATGGATTGCTCAACCCTTTGTGATCTTTTATTTCTTGTACTCCTCAATCTACACCTGAAGCATCGGTCGCCCCCGCTTCTGGATAGGATATTGCATTAAAAGATTTCACTGAGGGGCCTACTTTTAAGAAATGCGCAGATGCTGCTGGTGGAGCTGATTCATCTTCCCAGCCTCAATTATCTTCCATTGAAGAAGAAGAAATTATACATTGTCAGGGAAAAGATCATGTGACAACTGATGATCAGCTTGAGGAAGGAGAGATCGCAAATAAAGGCAATTCTATTGCTGAGGGAGTTGACAACAATCCCATAATTCCAGTTACATATGAGTATGACTTCATGGGAATATACTGGAGTTTGTGCGATATTAATGTCACGACAAGCGAGCTTGCTACGAGTGAAATTATAATTTCTAAACTCGATTCCCAGGTGGCAAAGATGGCTTCTAAATTGGCTATGACTCGTTCTCGAAAACCTCTCCCTAGGATCACAACCTCTTCGACTGAAAAATCTATGAGTAGTTCATTGTTCAATGTGCGTTAGACCACACATCGCACACACTTAGAGCTTTAAATATCTTGTATGTGCTTTCTCTCCTGCCCCAGTATTTCCTGCTTTAAACACTAAACTCTCGTTCTCTTTTGTTTCAGATCAAACCATGAGCCGTACTTAGGTCGATAACTTTAACCACTGTGGAGTTTTTATAACCCGCTGTATTATGCACCACCTCGTTATCATAGGGAGACGGAAGAACAGAGGAGAGTGAGAAAAGCTCAAGAGGAACAGGATCATCAAGATAAAGATGAATGGAGCAGGAGATGTCGTGATGATTACTATGACCGGGATAGGCGGGATGAGAATAGCCGGAAGAGCAAGATAGATATAGATGACAAGGATAAGGATCAAGGCAGAGATGATTCTCATATACATTTTGAAACAAATAAAGATCCTGCCCCTACCGCTCAAACTTCCACCAGCCTTATTCCCCTTGCACCTCCATTTGTTACACTTACTCCTGTCGATATACAACAAATTCTCCAAAGGCCAAGTTATGCTCTTGATCCAGCACCAAGGACACTTGAGCGATTTCCTCACTAGTTGTTGAAAGGAGCCTGCTTCAACTTAGATATAAGCCCAATGGACCAAGACGGAATGCTTAAGGATCTGGAGAAGATGAAGAGCAACATTGAGAAGCTAACCCTATGGCAGAAGCTGGATGATGAGCTCCAAAAGGGTCAACAAGTGTAACATTCAATCCATGTTGACCATGGAGAATGACAAACCTGAATGGGATAGAACTCATAGCCCGTGATGCCAGCATTAAATTTCTTTCTGAGAATAATACTGAGTTGGAGGCTGAAAACACGAGGCATAAGGATGAGCTTGCTGCTACTACTTCTTCTTATAAACAGAAAGAAATTTTACTAACTATACAAGTTAAAGATGCTCATTCAGCTCAAAAGATTGATGAGGATAGACTGTTGTGGAACATAAGAAGACTGCTTCTCAGGAATCAGAAATTTTCTCTTTGAAAGCAGAGTGGTAGAACTCGATCAAGAAAGAGACCAGGCCCTTTTGGGCAAGGCAACCGCTGTGTAGGCTCATACTAGCACTGAGGCTCATTTCAATACAGCTCTGCTCAGATTCTATAAATTTTGTGTCATGGGGCGAGGTAGTTTATCCTTTTTGCAAGAGAGCTTTCCCATCACTTTGGCTAAGGTTTGGGAATCAATTCTCGCTGAACTTGAGGACGGTCTCTATTCGGAGAAGGAGCTTATTGAACATTATCTGGATGAGGAATCCCGTAATGCTTTGGCCTACGGAAAAGAACAACTTATGGAAGAACGTGGCTTATTGGTCGGAGTTGGGCTTTCTAGGGAGCATTCCCCAGACATAACTGCTGCCACTGCTGACACCGCTTCTACCAATATCACTATCTTTGATCCCAAGGATCCTATTGTGCCTCCCACTGATCCACCTTCTAGCCCTGGAGGAAAGAAGAAAGTTGCTGAGGAGCATCCGGAAGATGACGATAACGACGATGATCCAAATGCTTTCGACGTAAAGCTCATAAACTCTCACGTCTCTGGTAAAACCGTCATTGATCAAGTCTTATTGGACTTGGATTTCTTTTTCACTCCATATGGGTATACTGAAATTCTTGCTTATCATTCATTTGCATTAGGCCTGGTTACACCGAAGCCTTCTTCCGCTACGCATGAAGTAATGGGAACTGAAGCCATCTTTACTTCTTCAATCCTGTTGGCGAAACCTGCTTTGACTATCAATCCTCCTCCAAGCAATCCTTCTTTAACTATGGCCTCTACTCCTGCCTATGCTTCATAGCCTGGGTCACAATTAGAGAAAATTGCTACTTTTGCTGACTTAGATGACCTGAACTACTCACCAGAAGGAGGAACATAAGGCATTGAGGATATAGACGAGAGCCCGAAGAAGGATGTTAAGGGTCGCTTAGGAAAAAAGATTAAATCTTCATCAAAGAAACGCAAGGAAAAAACATAGTGCTCGTATGTAGGCACTTGTTATTTCCTCCCCCGAAGGTCCACAGGATGATGAAGATGCCAAGGACGAAAGCCAACTTGCCATTACACCTCCTCCTCCGCGAGTTCCCAAACTTACATTGAGATCTAACATTTCTTTTAAGGGCAGAAAGAACGAGGATTAGGGCTCTTGGTTGTTTACTTTGCTTTATGTAGCTTTCTAATTTGCAGTTCGACTTGACTGAATGTTATACAAGTGCCGGAACTCGCTTTTAAATTTGAAAAGACTGGTTTCTGAAACTTGCTTTGATGTAATAATTTTTCTTTTGGTTTGCTGTACTTTAGCTTTATTTTACTTCAATATATTCATCTCTTTGCACAATACAAGTCTTTTATTTGTTGTGACGTCATGATGAGCTGTGGTATGTTTCCAAAGCATTGTTTCATGTTAAGGTGGTTGTGTTGCCCCCATACCATAGGTCATTATCAATTGCATAAGCTAGATGTGGTCAACTTTTCCGAATTTCTCCAATTTTGGCTAAAGTACTCGAGGCTTCCAATTTGTTGGCAAAGTCTTTTTGTTTTTGTTAGTGCATTAAGAGCTTCTGAGCCTGCCACTGCATCTAGGAAACCCGGCTTTGTAGGTTGATCTTGTGCTTCTTTTTGGAGAAGTATTTGGTACATGTGCCCCCGCATGGGAGGTCTTATATTATTTTATTGGCCTAATTCTCGTCTACAATCCAGCTTAGTTAATTTAGGCGTCGGAGACTTTCGTCTACAGCCAGCTGATTAATTCAAGCCGCGGAGACTAGAATGGGTGCCCCGGAAGAGGTCTTTGGTTTAGTCCTAACGTTCGTCTACAATCCACCTTAGGTAATTCAAGCTTCCACAACAAGAAAAATGATTTTTTGTAGCGCCCAAAAAATGCTACCAATCATTTTTGGTGGCAATTCGATAATCGTTACGAGAAAACATACCACTAAAATTCGTTACAAATTAGTTGCACTTTTTTAATGCCACTGTAAATTCTTTTTTTGTAACATTTATTAAATGCCACCATTTTTTTCATAGCACTTTATAAACGCCATAAAAAGCTTTTAATGCTACTAATAAAATTTCCAATTTTACACCTGGTTTACGGTTGCGTTTATTCAATGCCACTAAATGTATTTCTGTAGCGTTTTTAAAACGCTACTAAAAATTATTAATTAATTTGCTTTTTTCCCTGCAATTATTTCCTGTTAATAGTCTATTTTGTTACTACAATATCAATCAATAATCATTCACATACTCATCATATTCAAACAATCAGAAAAACAATTAACCATATAATCAAGTAAAATATGCATAACCACTTCAATACAATAGTTTTCTGTATAAACGTCCAAACTCACATACAATAACCACTTTGATATACAAATTTACACAATTTATACAAAGAAATTTTTTTACTCGTAATTTACACATCTAGTACAATAACCACTTTGCTCTTTGAAGTGATGCAACATATAGTCAGACAGCTCCTCTCTGATTTCACAACAAAATACACAAACGTTAACAAGCTGTGTTTAACAAAATTATCTCAGACAAGAGATTGAAACCCAACTTACAACTATTTTGAATGCACCTGGCTACCAAATTTTATGGTGTAACCTTCTATTTGGCAAAATGGAGCCACAGTTGCTAGTACGTGCTATGGTGCATGAAGACCAAAAAATATTGTTATTTATTTTGAAGTTTTGAATAAGTCTACAAGCAAAATAAACTAGGTTATGCACACTTGCAACTTATTAAGGTATATGTGCCAAATATATACTTTAGATTTCAACAGGTGTACTTACATGTGTAGTTCAGATCTATATAGGCAGTGACAAATGTATAACAGTACAACTTCAAAGTATGGTCTGTGCAAAGACACAGCGACAATAAACAGAGGTCAAATGAGTGATGATCTGTAACACCCCATAATTTTAACAACACTTAAGATGATAAATTAAAGAATAATTAAATAAATATGCAGAATTAAGTAAAACGGACTGCGCCATTGCATTCGTCTCGGAGTTCTGGTCAAAATAGACAACTGGTTTGCATAAAACAGACAACGTATGGAGAAATTATTAAGGTTTTAAGTTTGTATACGCATAAAAAGAATATATAAATAAAATAAGCCCAGAATTGAAAGCAGTTCAAAATTCAAGCAGAAGGGGGGGAAGCGGGAAGAATCCCGCCCAGGGGTGTCGACCCATAGGTCGACCCCATAAGGGGGTGTCGACCCATGGGTCAACCCCATAAGGAGGGGGTCGACCCCCCTGCAGGTACGAGGCAGAATCCCTTTTTCTGAAGTGGACTCCTTTCTTGACCAGATTCGATAATTCTAGGCTATAAATAAAACCCTATGCCCATTGTTTTATTCATTCTAAATAATTGGAGAACTAGATGCTGCCTCTGCCCAGATTAAATCAAGTCTTTTCTTCTTCAACAATCAAGTTATACAAGTTTAGAGGTCTGTGATTCAACATCTGCAGTCCCTCTTTTATTTCTTAAGATCCAATCACCGTGAGTCTACGTTCATTTTAGATCTAAATATTTAAAAAGTAAATCTTGACTGTAACTTGGATCTATGCCTGCGACTATTTGAATCATATCAGATCTGCAATAACCTGTTAATCTAAGTTATTCTGACATGACTATTGAACTAGATCTAAACATATACCTATTTATCATGTCAAATCTGCCACTATTTATAGATCTAATTCACTGTTTAGATCACCTCATGCTTGTTCCTATTATGTTTGTGGCTAAATCAGATATCTTACTAGTTACATATCTAATTCATTGTTTAGATCTCATCATGCCTGTTTATGATGTCCCTATTATGTTAGAATCAGTTCTATTATCACATGTTCATCAGATCCGTTATTGTATGCCTATCTTGTCATTATGCCACTATATGTTTATGCCTATTCCTGCCATTATATGTCAATCTTGGTAGTACGATCATTTCTGTCCTCTTCCCTTCAACTTTTCCCTTTTATTTTTATAGCCAGGCTACTTCGAGCTTAGGCATGCCATTGAAATATGCGAACACGTTAAACTGGGAACGAGGGGGAAACGGTAAAATTGGGGCATAACATTTAATTGAAATTTTTGGCATACTTGAATGAAATATATGAATTGGGATTTAGGCATAACTTGAATGAAATATATGAATATGGATTTGGGGCATAAATCAAATTTTGATTTAGATCTTAAATTTGGGGCATATGGTACATAATAAATATGATTGAAAAAGGGCATGAAAACCTATAATGATATAGGAATAATTGGCTAATATTGGAAATGCCTAGAATTACAATAATTAGAAACTGTAATCGCGCTTAGACACGAGGTTAGATTACACTTGTGGTGGAAGTCTCCCTGGACCCGCCCGGCATAACCAGCAACCACAAGTGGTGAATCTAATGTGAGGGTTCTAAGTGCATAAACATGTGACGTGCTAAGACATGAGGTTAAGTCCAACTTGTGGAAGAAGTCTGCCCGGACACGCTCGACATATCTAGCATTCACAAGTTGTAGGCTTAATGTGGGAGGTCTAGCGCGTTATAACCATAAGTGGATAAATGGTAATGAATTGGAGTAAACGGGGAAGGATAGTAACCTATTATAATTAGTTACTATAATGAGAATATTATATAATAGGTAGGCTTGTCCTAGGGACATGTGGAAATCATAACGTAAGTTATAATAAAAGGAAAGGAAGCTTATTAGTGAACCTTAGTTAAGAGAACTAAGCTAATAAGTAAACAACGACAAGTTGTAGTGATATGTTAAAAAGAAAACAGGTGAATTGAGATGAAGTATACTTAATTACATATTAAGTAAAACATGTTATTGTAACTATGGAATCAGACAACGAATAATACAAAAGGGATTGTAACATTACATCCGTTTATTACAATCCAGGGGTGAAAGATTGTACATCACTTTCGTTAATTACAATCTAAAGAATAACATGTAATGGGGCTTATTAATAAACTTAAATGGATTAAATTATACATATATGAAGTTAATAAGCAAGTGGAACTTGGCAACTTGAGAAGAAAGTCAGTGCGAATGGGGATAACCTATTAACCTGTAATACTTAACCATTCTGAATCCATAGGGATTACCTGAATATGTTAACTTGAATAGGGGTTAAGTAAACTTAATTGGAACGATGGGAGGGTTAAGTATATCTTGGGGTGGTAGGTAATATTTATTTATAGGCCTACAAACTTAACCTGTGGGATTATGCAATCTCTTACTCTGGAATGGCATAACCTGTAGAAAACCTAGTGGGGATGCAAGCATAGGGGAAAGCTTGTATCATCTTGTGTGTGGGACCCGTTTCAGCTGGTAACCCATATATAGGTATCAAACGAGTACTCTGAACTAGGTCAGAGTCGAGGCACGCTTACTGGGTTGATTGTAAGATATCAAAACGAAGGGGTGGTGCGGGCGGCGCATTCTGACGGGGTCATGTGCGTGCATGGGTCCGGACAAGTGGTGGCTAAGACGTCGTGACGTCATTAGATATAGTTGTGCACATCCTGAAAACAAAGGGTTGCCACTTTAGGAAGTGATACATCCTACTATGGGGCTAACACAGGGTATCTACGGAGTAGGGAGCCAATCAATTAGGGTACATCTAGACTCCAGTATGTTTAGGAGACCATTAATATCCTTAGGGGTAACTCCAATATGTTGGGCGGGCTGTTATTGTATGGGGTTAAACCTCTCACTAGAAGTACGCCTAAGTCTACCAACTTATACTTGTTGGGGATCATCTTGTTCATTGACACTAGTATTGGTGCAGAAAGAAAAAGAAAGTACTAGAGAAGCGTAATATACTCTATCATGTTTATCCTGTTTACCTTGTCATACCTGCCTTTTATGATGTTATCTCTCTTATCCACTCTATATGCTTGTCATGGTACTTTTACTTATTTATATGCTAAAAGTAACTGGACTCGCCAGACTTTATGACTGAGCCATTTTGTTTCCTCTTCTTTCTCTTTCGTCCCCCTCCCCTCTGGTTATCAAGGTGGGAATACCAAAGCTTGATCAGGATGCTTCTTTCATTCATCTTGGAGCTGCTTAGATGTATTGCTCGAGTTCTTATCTTTTCTACTATGGCTATGTTTTGGGGAGTTATGCTCCTTTTATTATTGTACTTTGATGTTTTAAAGTACAAGACAGAAATTTTAATGATGTATTGGGTTTTATGTTTATCAGGCATATGACGTAACCATGTTTTGAACCACGATGCTTTACCATTAATAAAGTTTTAAATTCTGCTGCTATTTTATATCTGTCTTGTAACGTTTCTGTTTACCTATAACGCTTCACGAAACTTAATGCATTCTCTTAATTAGTGAGATTAACGGGCGTGGTGTGTCACACTTGGTATCAGAGTTGAAGGTTACCAGATCGGATAAAAGATTTTGAAAATTGTTTTCAAAAAGGTTTTAAAAGGGAGCATTTTCAAAAGAAAAGTCTATTTTGAAAAGCATATTCCCCAAAGCCATAGGAAATATCTTTCAATTCCTTTATTTGAATCCCTTCTTCTTTTACGTTTCAGCAAGTCTGGGTAACGGAATATTCCCGAGGGCATTCAAGTACCAGATTGGTTCCATAGGTATCTAAGACTACGGCACCAACCGGGAGCCAAAGAGACGTCCCTCCCCCAGCTGCAGCCGTTGTTCCTCCACCATCGCGAATAGGTAAATCCTCTAAGAAATGTTGTGGTTGTAAGCGCTTGGGTCATTTGGTCAAAGATTGCCGGAAAAGGAAGAACGCTTGCTTCAACTGTGGTGAGGTCGGAAACTATAAGAGGGAATGCCGAAGAAACAAGGACAAGACCAAAGGGCGGGATCTTGTGAAGGGCAGGTGTATGTTCTCATGGTCAGTGTACCAGATAGAGGTAGTAAAGTTTTCGTTGAATTTTTAATTTCCCTTTCCAAATTATCCAGTTAAAACTCTTTTTGATTTGGGCTCGTCGCATTCATTTACATTTGACTCTGTGGTTGAGTCTCTGCACCTTAGTACTAGTATAGTTTTGGATCTCGTCGTTGTCTCAAACCCCACTGGTGGTACGGCTCATTTTTCCGTGATTTGTCAGGGTTTGAGAATATCTGTGTTAGGCGTCGAGTTTGAGTGCGATGCATATGTGCTCAGTTTTATGGGCTATGGTTTGATTCTAGGGATGGATTGGCTAGCCATGTATGTTGCCATTCTGGATTATGAGAGGAGGGTTGTTAGACTTTTGACTTGCCATGGAAGGACCCTCGAGATTTCTTATAATCCTAAGGGGTCTGTCATGCTTAGCTTCCTAGAGTATCTTGATGCATCTATCGATGATCTGCAATCTATACCAGTAGTCCGTGAGTATTCTTATGTTTTTTATGAGGTTCGGGGTTTACTTCCGAGGCACCGGATTAATTTTCGTATATACTTGATAGACAATGCAAAGCCAGTTGCATTGCATGTGCGCCATATGGCTCCAAGGGAAAGGAGAGAGCTTAGTAAGCAAGTAGGGGAGCTACTTGAGAAAGGGTTTATTAGGCTAAGCATATCTGAATGAGGTGCTCTGGTGGTATCTGCAACTAAGGCGGATGGTTCGCTTCGCTTATGTGTAGATTATAGGAAGTTGAATAAACTTACCAAGAAGAACAAGCACCCACTCCTGAGGATAGATGATCTGTTTGACTGGCTTGTTGGTGCATCAGTTTTCTCTCAGTTAGACTTGGCCACGGGGCTTCATCAGTTGACACTGGCCAAGGACAGTATAGACAAGACTGCTTTTAGGACTCCGGATAATTTATTTGAATGGCTCGTTATGCCTTTTGGGTTGACGAATGCACCCGCCTATTTTGTTGATCTGATGAGTAGGGTGTTTCAAGAGTTCCTAAATAAATTTGTTGTGGTCTTTATTGATGACATATTAATTTTTTCGAAGAACGAGGAAGAGCATGTCCTGCATATAAGGGAGGTTTTGAAAACTCTTTATGCGCACTAGCTTAAGGCAAAGTTCTCCAAATGTCATTTTTGGAGAAAAGAAGTGAGATTTCTGGGGCATGTGGTCTCTAAAGATGGGATAGTAGTAGATCCCGCAAAGGTAGTTGTAGTTCAAAGATGGGACAGCAGTAGATCCCGCAAAGGTAGTTGCAGTTCAAGATTGGCAGGTCCCAAAGAATGCAATGGAGGTGAGAATTTTTCCGAGGTTAGCAGGCTATTATAGGAAGTTCATTAAGGACTTCGCAAAGATATCAGCCCCACTCACCAGGCTGAAGAAGAAGAATTTGACGTTTTTGTGGGATATAGATTGTGATGTCGCTTTCCAGCGATTGAAGAGGGCTCTGACAACAGCCTCAGTCTTGACCTTACCCGATGAGAACAAAGTGTTTACAATATACATTGACGCATGTGGTACAGAGCTCAGTGTTGTTTTGATACAGAAGGAAAGGGTAGTATGCTATGGGGGTAGACAGTTAAGAGTTCATAAGAAAACTACCCTACCCATGTTTTGGAATTAACCGCTAAGTATTCACTCTAAAGACTTTGTGGTAGTATCTGCTTGGAGAAAATTGTGGGTTATACATGGACCATAAGTCGCACAAGTATATGTTCTCGCAAAAGGATCTCAAATTGAGCAGCAGGATTAGGCATCTACTTGGGCCTGAGATGATTAAAGGAACTTCATAAAAGATTGATCTTATCTGCATGAGCATGAAACAACTCAGGACAGGAAGAAGTCATACACTGATAAAGTAAGGACCAGTATTGAATTGAGGCGGGAGACATGGTTTCACCAAGGTTTGTAGGACCATTTCCCATAATGGAAAGAACTCAAAATGGCTTCTAGGGTAAAGCTACCAAAGAGATTAGAGGATGTTCATTAGTAGAAATGTTTGCATGATACACCAGAAGTAGTTGAGCCAAGTATACTTGAGGAAGTAGGGGTGGAACGGGAGGCGGCAGTTAGACAAGTTCCTACCCGTATTCTTGGATCGGAGGTTAAGAAGCTACGCAACCAAGAGGTCAAATTGATGAAGGTTCAATGGGGAGATAACCAAGAGGATGCAACTTGGGAGACTGAAGACAAGATTCGCGCTTAATATGCTTTTCTTTTCAAGGGTACACTCTTAACTTCCTTTCCTAATCTTTTATTCGTACTTGCTTCTATCATCTAAGTATAACCTATCGATCAAATCTTCGACCTTTAGGTAGGAATCCCATGGATGTAAACATGTGTTTGAGACATGTTATGTTTGATGGATGCAAGTGGATGCAAGTGTTTGCTAGTGGTTGCTCGTGGACACATACACACACATTAGGCACTAGATCGGCTCAATCACTCTTATACTGCATATGGATGTGTGTGAATTTTTCTTCTTTTAATGGATGAAAGTGTGTGTATCATCATATGTATGTTGCATTTGGACGAATAATTGTGCTCGCATATAGAACTTACATGTTATAATAAGATTATTTGCATGCATGTTGGATTCATGGCACTAACATACATTGGATTAAAATGGTCGACTGAATCAGTAGACCGCCTGATCTTTCGCATTAGTATAAGGACATGTACACACACTTTTGTATATGTTCATATAAGCATTATAAATCTTTTAAGGACAATGAATGCCTATGATTGGTGGATGAGTAGATGGATGTGGGTGTTAGGATATACATTCTTCTTAACATGGAGATTTCGGGGATGAAATCCTTCGAATAGGGGAGAGTGTAACACCCCGTAACTTTAACAAAACTTAAGATGAAAAATTAAAGAATAATTTATTAAACATTTAGAATTAAGTAAAATGGACTGTGCCATTGCGGTCGTATGAGAATTCTGGTCAAAATAGACAGCGGGTTTGCGTAAAACGGACACCGTATGGAGAAGTTATTAAGGTTTGAAGTTTTTATAAACATAAGAAGAATATATATAAATAAAATACGCCCAGAATTTAAAACAGTTCAAAATTCGAGCAGAAGGGGGAAGCGGGAAAATTCCCGCCCAGGGGTGTCGACCCCACCATGGGGGTGACCCCATAAGGGGGTGTCGACCCATGGGTCGACCCCGCATAAGGAGGGGGTCGACCCCCCCCCCCCCCCCGCAGATCCGAGGCAGAATCCCTTTTTCTGAACATGGCCTTTTTTCTTGACCAGATTCGATGATTCTAGGCTATAAATAAGACCATATACCCATTGTTTTATTCATTCTAAATCAACGGAGAACTAGATATTGCCTCTGCCCAATTTAAATCAAGTCTTTTATTCTTCAACAATCAAGTTATACAAGTTTAGAGATCTGTGATTCAACGTCTGCAATCCCTCTTCTATTTCTTAAGATCCAATCACAGTGAGTCTATGTTAATTTTAGATCTAAATATTTAAAAAGTAAATCTTGACATGACTATTACTAGGATCTATGCCTGTGACTATTTGAGTTATATCAGATCTGCTATAACTTGTTTATCTAAGTTATTCTGACATGACTATTGAACTAGATCTGAACCTATACCTATTATCATGTCAGATCTGCCGCTGTTTATAGATCTAATTCACTGTTTAGATCACCTCATGCCTGTTCCTATTATGTTTGTGGTTAAATCGGATCTGTTACTAGTTAGATATATAATTCATTATTTAGATCTCATCATGCATTTTTATGATGTCCCTATTATTTTAGAATCAGTTATATTGTCATATGTTCATCAGATCCGTTCCTATATGCCTATCTTGTCATTATGCCACTATATGTTATGCCTATTCCTGCTATTATATGTCAATCGTGTTAGTATGATCATTTCTGTCCTCTTCCCTTCACCTTTTTCCCTTTCATTTTTATAGCCAGGCTACCTTCCAGCCTAGGCATGCCACTGGAATATACGAATAGGGATTTGGGCATAACTTGAATGAAATATATGAATATGGATTTGGGGCATAAATCAAATTTTGATTTAAATCTTAAATTTGGGGCATATGGTACATAATAAATATTACTTGGAGAAAGGGCATGAAAACCTATAACGTCATAGGAATAATTGGTTAACAATGCAAAATGCCTAGAATTACAGTAATTAGAAACTATAACGGCGCTTAGACACGAGGGTAGATTACACTTATGGTGGAAGTCTCCGTGGACCCGCCCGGCATAACCAGCTACCATAAGTGGTGAATCTAATGTGAGGGGTCTAAGTGCATAAACACGTGACGTGTTAAGACACGAGGTTAAGTCCAACTTGTGGAAGAAGCTGCTCAGACCCGCCCGACATATCCAGCATCCACAAGTTGTAGGCTTAATGTGGGAGGTCTAGCACATTATAACCATAAGTGGATAAATGGTAATGAATTGGAGTAAATGAGGAAGGATAGTAACCTATTATAATTAGTTACTTCAATGAGAATATTATATAATAGGTAGGCTTGTCCATGGGACAAGTGGAAATCAAATTGTAAGTTATAATAAAAGGAAAGGAAGCTCATTAGTAAACCTTAGTTAAGAGAACTAAGTTAATAAGTAAACAACGACAAGTTGTAGTGATATGTTAAACAGAAAACAGGTGAATTGAGATGAAGTATACTTAATTACATATTAAGTAAAACATGTTATTGTAACTATGGAATCAGACAATGAATAATACAAAAGGGATTGTAAGATTACTCCCGTTAATTACAATCCAAGGGTGAAAGATTGTAGATCACTTTCATTAATTACAATCTAAAGAATAACATGTGGTGGGGCTTATTAATAAACTTAAATAGATTAAGTTATACATATATGAAGTTAATAAGAAAGTGGAACTTGGCAACTTGAAAAGAAAGTCAGTGCGAATGGTGATAACCTTTTAACCTGTAATATTTATCCTGTTTGAATCCATAGGGATTACCTGAACATGTTAACTTGAGTAGGAGTTAAGTAAACTTGCTTGGAACGATGGGAGGGTTAAGTATATCTTGGGGGTGGTGGATAATATTTATATATAGGCGTACGAACTTAACCTGTGGGGTTATGCAATCTCTTACTCTGGTATGGCATAACCCATGGATAACCTAGTGGGGATGCAAGCATAGGGGGAAGCTTGTTTCATCCTGTGTGTGGGACCCATTTCAGTCAGTAACCCATATATAGGTATCAAACGAGTACTCTGAACTAGGTCAGAGTCGGGGCACGCTTACTGGGCTGATTGTAAGAGATCCAAACGATGGGGTGGTGTGGGCGGCGCGTTTAGATAGGGCCAAGTTCGTGCATGGGTCCGAACAAGATGTGGCTAAGCCGTTGTGACATCAGTAGATATGGTTGTGTACATCCTAAAAACGAAGGGTTGCCACTTTAGGAAGTGATACGTCCTACTGTGGGGTCAGCACAGGGTATCTACGGAGTAGGGAGTCGATCGATTAGGCTAGTAATTAGGGTGCATCTAGACTCCGGTATGTTTAGGAGCCTGTTATTATCCTTAGGGGTAACTCTCGTATGTTGGGCTGCCTGTTATTGTATGGGGTTAAACCTCTCACTAGAAGTACGCCTAAGTCTACCAACTTATACTTGTTGGGGATCATCTTATTCTTAGACACTAGTTATGGTGCAGAGAGAAATAGGAAGTACTAGAGAAGCACAATATACTCTATCATGTTTATCTTGTTTACCTTGTCACACTTGCCTTTTATGATGTTATCTCTCTTATCCACTTTGTATGCTTGTCCTGGTAATTTTACTTATTTATATGCTAAAAGTAACTCCACTCGACAAACTTTATGTCTGACCCATTTTGTTTCCTCTTCCGCCCCCTCTCCCCCCAAGTTCTCATGGTGGGAATACTCAAGCTTGATCAGGACTCTGCTTTCATTGTGTTTGGAGATGCTTAGATGTATTGCTCGAATTCTTATCTTTTCTACTATGGCTTTGTTTTGGGGAATTATGCTTCGTTTATTATTGTACTCTGATGTTTTAAAGTACAAGACAAAAAATTTAATGATGTATTGGGTTTTATGTTTTTAAGACATATGATGTAACCATGTTTTCAACTACGATGCTTTATGATTAATAAAGTTTTAAGTTCCACTGCTATTTTATATATGTCTTGCAATGTTTCTGTTTCTGATTACCTATAATGCTTCACGAAACTTAATGCATTCTCTTAATGAGTGACATTAACGGACGTGGGTTGTTACATGATCAACTAGAACAAGGCTGAACTCAAGTGTACAAGTTATGGACCAGCACTATAGTATAGTTCAAATGCAAATAAGTTAGTAAAAAAAATGGAGCAATGAACATGGGCATGGAAGATCAAGGTAAGAAAATGTAGCATGCCAAAAACAGCATTACAAGGCCAATGAATGATCAATGCTACCAAGTATGGCATGGCCAACAGATTATGAGTCATCGCAAAACATGATTAGACATACCAGGTAATGCAAGTGCAAACAAAGTAGCAGAAATCATTTGGCTAGATTTCAAAACTGTAAAAATGTAATGGATAACAAACCAAGAAATTTTTGCAAGTAGCAGAAATCCTTAATTTTGTTTCCTTTAGATTCGATGTTGTGATTCGTACATCAATCTTCGAACCAATGTGTAGCTTTAGCAGCAACTGAACACAAGTGACAATACAAAATACTAATCTCAGCTAAAGCTAGCTTTTATATGTTTCTTTCGTGTAAATAGTAAAGTAGTATAAATTAACCTGGATCGATAATGCTTAGGCAACAGACTTGAAAGTACTTCCATAGGAAGTTCCTAGATCAACATTATCTAACATAAGGACATATTAAATGACTAATGAGTCAAATTATATACAGCAAAATGAGCATCAGATTACGCATCGGCTACCAAATGTTTATGTGATAACTTACTTCCATTGAAATGGTGAACTCAGCCATGTTTCCTGGTATCCACAAATCAATAAAGTACAACATCACTTAACCATGTTTCTTGATCAATTTCAGCACGTCATCTATACACGTAACACATAAATAGCCATGTTATTTCTCTCCATGATCTACGATCTTAGATGAAACATATGCATACATACAAACACATATATAAAAACACACACGCATGTATGTATATGTATATGAGATTTGAATTACCTAATGTACCTAAGGTTTACCTTTTTCCTACCTCCTATTATTTACATCGATGGCCTAACATGCACATGCAATCATGCTCTCACGGATATTCTTGGCTTTACTAATATGCATAATATAACAGAACGCAAACCAGTTTAAACAACAGTAACTTAGGATTAGTTTTAGGATAAAATGTGCTAACATGCAACAATAAGAAATCATACCATGGCTGTTTGTCTCGTAGAAAATCCAAGAGCACTATAAGCAATCAAAATTTGTTAACACATATAAAAATGGTAAATTAACAAAATAGACGAAGTTTTCGTAAGTAATAGGCATGCCTGTAGAGTTCCCGGTGATGCGACAAACTTGAAGAGCCTTTTGAACTGCAGGCATATTTAGATAAGCAGAAACATAATTGTCCGAACAAAGTGTGACCAGATCTCAAACTACCCTTGTACGGTATAACCATTTCTTCTATAACACCAATTCAGGTTGACCGGATCTCTGTTTAGTTTCCTACATCAATTCAGCCTCAGCAATATTAATAATCGAGATTGCAAATAAGGTTCAGGTTCAACTTGATCAATGATGGCCTAACATGAAAATTTGCAATCTAGATTATTAATATTGATGGGGGAAGAGCTAAAACTAATTGTCTTCGTCCCCTGTGTAACATAACGCTTCTCCAGAGCCTACATGGAAATTTTGTATGAAACGTATCAAAATGTTACATAATCCTTGTACTATTACATAATCCTTGAGTGATTTGCCTATGCACTGTAGGAAGTATGTTAACCAGTGTAGCCAACATAAACTTTTGAAGATCCTGACACTTTTAAGTAGTACTGCTAGAAAGTATATTCCAGAACCATGCCGACGAGATGTTCGGTAATTTTAAAATACTGCGACAAAATTCCATGAAGATGAAACATTCACGTTTTATTAAGTCCCAAATCACGAGTTATATGCGTACACCAGAAGATAAAAGAGGTATTGGACAAGCATTATGTGGGCTGGTTGAGGAAACACTTCGAAGTGATAAAGTTGATTATATGGACAAATATTTTTACCGCTTACTATTTAATAATTTGGTATGTTATCATACCAAATAAACACGACTTATCTTAGGAGTTACTAAATTGATCCGTTGAAACTTATCGAGTTACTAAATTTCGAAGCTCTTTAATGATTGAAAACTTTATTTTAAAGTTTTCATCATTTTAAAGTGTTTCCTCAACCAAACCACAGAAAGCTTGATCAATACCTCTCTTACCTCCACGTATACGCATAGAACTCGTGATTTGTTTCTTAATAACACGTGAGTGTTCCACCTTCAAGGAAATAAGTCGTAGTATCCTAAAAATACTATAGACACCTACCGACATGGATCTGAAATATTCCTCCTGACAGCACTACTGTACACTAATAATGAACTTTGATAGGAGATCCTACCATGTTAGTATTACGTTTCAAATTAGTTGTCAATCCCTTGAATGTAGTCACTTAATTTAGTAACTCCCAAGATAAACTGAATGTATTCACTTAATTTAATTTAGTAACTCCCAAGTCAAATTAACTTAATTTAGTAACTCCCAAGTCAAATTAATTGTCAGATCATATAAATTACACCTCTTGGCCAAAAAATTAACTTGCTCATATTTCTGAGATTTCTTGAAATGTTCACACACACTTGATACATACACCACTCATAAACATATGTGCTCATGCTTCACAGATACAAAAGATAGTATCACCTGCACTGTCTATGCCTGTATGCTCATAATCATTGTATGTTATATATACATGTGCATGCGGAAGTCGTACATTAAACATATATTTATCCAATTTTGTTTACAACATAACATTCATATGAAAACTTTAAACGGATCAGTATGTCTAGATGATGTTTATATATAACAAGTTATCCACTTATATATCCAAAAGCAACTAGCATATAATTAAAGTAAAATAAATACCATTTGTATATCCTAATGTCAATCACATGGTAAGTAGGTATAATAATTATAAAATGCCACTATTCTAGCCTATCATTATTTAGCTATATTTAAAAGCAGCGATCTTTCATGTATATCACTATGTGTGTGTATTCGGGGGGGGGGGGGGGGGGGGCAGCCCGAATTTACATGTTCAATCACAACAAATATATGGCATATTTCAATATTCATGTATACTCCTATACATGAAAATTAGATGGAATAAAATAAAATAAATTAACATACATAAACACATTCTGATTGCAATGTAGGTATACCTGTTTTGAACCTGTTTCTCTGTTCAGCTTCCCACATCAATTCACGTTTCTCTGGACTCATTTATATTAATATGGATATTGCAAATACGGTTCAGGTTCAACTTGATCGTTGATGGCCTAACCCAAATTTTGCAATCTTGATTATTGATATTGATGGGACAAGAGCCTAAAACAAATTGTGTTCGCCCCTTTAGGTTCTCTGTTAAGAGGAACCTGAGTTGCCCTATATATAACATAATGCTTCTCCTAAGCCTACAAGGAAAATTTGAATGAAATGTATCGGTTAAGTGTCACTCTTTTATACTGCACAATTTCAGTATTCATGTATACTCTTATACATGCAAATCAGATGGAATAAAACAAATTAAATTAACATACATAAACACATTCTGATATACTTGCATGATATCACATATTGCAAAATTCATAAACTCCCAAGTCATATGTTGCACAATTTATATACTGTGTAACTCATATAATTCATGCATTGCAAGGCTCCTATATATACATATACATATACATACATACATATATATATATATACACACATATACATATATATCAGTGTAATATGTTTGTTGCAAGTGCTCAATTAAGCAATTTAAATGAACATGTTAACATTTAAAATCAATGCCCATATTAAATTCCAATTAGTATAGTTCAGGCAATAAACATGTATGTACAAAACAGGTTAGAAACCCATTCGATTAAGATGCAAACACCAGAAATCAACACTGTTTGGTAATTTAATTTGGTATACTGTCAAAACCCAGAGTTCAAAACCCATTCGACTCAGAAGTAATTTAATCTGGTATACTATCAAAACCCAGAACTCAAAAGTAACTTAAAAACCCAGATATAAAACCTATTTACAAACACGATTTGCAGAAATCAACTGTTTTGGTTTGTGGTTGCAGAAATCAACACTCGGTGGATTTTAACTATTCAAAATCCTAAATGATAGGATCTAAACAAAATTAGATAAATTAAGTTCGATTTTATACCTTTCTAGCTTTACCGATTTCACGATCTTGAATAGGGTTAGGAATAGAATCAAATCACTTTATAACATCGCTGAGATGGACCGCCTCTACTGGTATCCATACCAATGTTGAACGAGATAGTCTTTACAAAATTGAATTAAACTGAGAAATAATAAGCGGTAGATTAAAAGGGGTAAAAGGCTAGGGTTTTTTTTTTGGAAAAGGAAGAAAAGGGAATGAGGTTTAAAAGATTTTAAGTATAAGGGAATAGCGAAAGAGAATAAGTCGGTTACGTTTTCCTTGGACAGTGGACTTGTGTTCACGAAGAGGCGGGAATGTGAAATTTTTTTTCCGTGCTTACATTGGTACTAAAAACACTTTTGCTTGCATTTGATAATAAACGCCACTGATTTTTGCAATAAAAAATCATTTTTCTTATAGTGTTCAAAGACTTTCATCTACATCCAGCCGATTAATTCAAGCTCGGTGACTAGATTAGGTGTCCCTGTAGAGGTCTTTGGTTTTTTAGCCCAATGTTCGTCTCAATCCAGCTAGTTAATTCAGGCATCGAAGATTTTCTTCTTCAATTAAACTGATTAGTTCAAGCGTCATAGATTTCCTTGGGTTCCCCTGTAGAGGTCTTTGGTTTAGGCCCAACATTCGTCTACAATCCAGCTTAGATTAATTCAGGTGTCAGAGACTTTCATCTATAGCCAACCGATTAATTCAAGTGTTGGCGACTAGATTGGGTTCCCCCATAGAGGTCTTTGGTTTAGACCTAATGTTTGTCTACAATCCAGCTAGTTAATTCAAGCATTGAAAACTTTCGTCTACAATTAAACCGATTAATTCGAGCATTGGAGACTAGATTGGGTGCCCCTGCTTGGGAGGTCTTATATTTCGACCCAACATCCGTCGCAATCTGGCTGAGTAAATCAGGCACTAGTGATCCTATTGGGTGCCCCTTTGGGAGGTCTTGGGTTTACTCAGGAAGCTTACTTCATTGCTTTGTTCCACTAGGCGGACGTCGATCCTTTTCCCAGACGATTAACTTGGCAAGCTATCATGATTGGAGAACCAGGGCCCTATGCCTCTCACTTAGAGAGGTTCCCCTTTGGTGGAACTTGCAATTTGTTGCCTTTCATTTGCTTGTCGCGCTTTTCACCATTTGACTCCTAGCGATTCCCTCTTTCGATCTTCAAGGTGGCACTCAACATCCTCGCATGCGGGCAGATGGACAATTGTGGCACTCGACATTTGGGTTATTATTGTTAGGATACATAGTAACGATCGCCAAATCTTGTCAGATTTTTAGGAAGTACGTGCTCTTTTGGTAGTCCTGCAATATTAAATCGAGTTTAAGCAACTTTTGAACTGGTTAACAAAGATTTGCAAAAAAATTATCGACATAAGCAGGCATGCTCTGATTCATAGATGATGTTCGATTACAATACTTGCAAAATATTTACAATCATTTTTCCAAGAAGAGAAAAGCATTATGTAAAATAACGAAGCATGTGGTCACTATTCCAAGCTCTTGGGATTGGGATTCCATCAACTATTGATAGTTTGAAAGTGTCGTCTAGAAGTTTTGACTGATAATTACGACCCTTCCTAGTTTGGTCTGAATACACCTGTGGTAGTCATCACCCTTTTCAGCACAAGGTCACCAACTTCAAAAGTTCTCCGGTGGACATTTCTGTTGAAGTGCCTGGCTATTCTCTTTTGATGTGCTGCGATTTAGAGCTCTACTTCATCCCTTTTTTCCTCAAGCTGATCAAGTGCCTCTAACTGTAGCTGATCATTCTGCGCTTGATTGAAATGAATTCTTCGGTAAGTAGGAACCTCTAGCTCTACTGGAATCATCACTTCAGAACCAAATGCCGAGGAGAAAGGACTATGCCTAGTCATAGATTTATGAGTCGTTCGATACTACCGTAGTGCAAGAGGGAGCACATCCACCCAACCACCTTTATCTTTTTGGAGATGCTTTTTTATGGTTGATTTATCATCTTGTTGATTGCTTACACTTGCTCGTTTTCCTGTAGATTGGTCCCTGCTGCGAAACTTTTCTAGATCTTATACTTGGTATAGAAACCTTTAAATTCTTTGCTTTCGAACTGAGTTCCATTGTCTGGGATTATTTTCTGCGGAACATCAAACCTACAAAGAGTATTCTTCAAGACGAAACTGATGAATTTCTTTGAGGTAATGTAGGCCAGTGGCTCTGCTTCAGCCCACTTTGTGAAATAATCGATGGTGACAATGGCATACTTCATGCTGGATTTGGCAGTTGGCAATGCCCCAACAGAATCAATGCCCCAGATAGCAAACGACCATGGGCTGATCATTTGAGTTAACTCTGTGGATGATGCTCTTTGAATCTTGGCGAATCTCTGGCATATGTCACATTTTCTGGCTTATGCTACAGAGTCGCGGTTCAGGTCGGGCTAGAAATAACCATATTGAAGAATCTTCTTAGCCAATGTCTGATCACCCGATTGTCCTCCACACTCTCCAACATGTAATTCTGCCAGAAATGTCTTGGATTCTTCTTTGGTAACACATCAAAGTAGAGACATAGAGAAGCCCCGCCTTTACAACCGACCATCCTACACAAAAAAAAGTGGTGCCTTTCGCAACAGCTTCCTTCGCTTTTTTGTTCTACTGGGAGTGTCCAATTGAGAAGGTAGTATTTAATTGGAGTCATTCATGATTCTGGCTCTTCGGTAATTTCCATAACCCAATCAATATTAGCATCTTCAATACTTGGATTAGAGAGAACTTAGACAGGCACTAATCCCAATAACTTAGCATCACCTGAACTAGCATATTTGGCAAGTGAATCCGCCTTCATGTTCTTTTCCCTCGGAATGTAAGTGATAGTGTAGTAGTCCAAATTGTTGAGTAGTTCCCAAGCTTTAGACAGATAAGCTAGCAAGTTCCCCGCTTTAGGTTGAAACTCTCGTTTGACCTAACACACCACCATTTGAGAATCACCAAAAATATACAAAGCTTTCAAACAGAGATCTTTTGCTATCCTCAATCTAGCTATCAAGGCCTCATACTCTGCTTTGTTGATTGTAGATGGAAATTCGAGTCTTAATGCATTGCATACTGAGCGTCCTTCGGGAGTTTCTAGCACCACTCATGCCCCGGAACAATACCCATCCATGTCCCTATCAACAAACAGCTTCCATTGAACCATTACGTGTACAGGCTCTTCCTTCTTGCCACCTCTATCTATGAACTCTGAAATGAAATCCGCTAAGGTTTGTCCACTGATTTCTCTTCAAGGTTGATATGTGATATCATATTGACTGAGTTCAATATTCCACTTCAATAATCTTCCCGAAGTCCCTGGACGGAACAAGACTTGCTTCAGCGGTTGGTCTGTGAGTACCTTTATGGAATGAGATTGAAAATATGGCCAGAGCTTCTTTGAGGCAATGAGTAGACAGTATGCAACCTTTTCCAACTTTGGATAGTTAAATTCTGCCCCAGTGAGCCTATTGCTGATGTAGTATACTGGCCGTTGAATTTTTGAATCCTTTCATACCAGAGCTACACTTAAAGCATGGGATGAGACTGCCGAATATAAAAATAAATCCTCAGCATAACCCAGCTTTGAAAGCATCAGAGGTGTTACCATGTGTCTGATTAGATCTTCGTAGGCCGTTTGACAAGCTGGAGTCTATTCGAAGTCTTTTTTCCTCTTCTCAATGCATCGAAAAATGGAATACAACTGTCTGTTGCCTTTGAAATGAAGCGATTTAGTCTAGCGACCTTCCCATCTAATCTCTGAAACTCTTTCTTGGTCCTTGGAGCTCGCATCTCTCTTAATGATGAAATTTGAGCAGGGTTGGCCTCGATGCCCCTGGCATTGACCATGAATCCCAGAAATTTCCCTAATGCAACTCCAAACGAACATTTAAGAGGATTTAACTTCATCTTGTATCTTCGAAGGATATCAAACATCTAAGCCAAATTTTCTATGGCCATTCTCTTGGATTTAACGAGCATATCATCAAGATACACTTCCATGGTTTTGCCGGTCTGAGATTTGAACATTGCATTGACAAGTCGTTGATAAGTTGCCCCAGCATTTTTCAAACCGAATGACATGACTTTGTAGTAGTATAAGCCCACATCTGTAATGAAGGTAATACTCTCTTGATTTGGCTCATGCATCGTTATCTGATTGTAGCATGAATAAGCGTCCATGAATGATAGCAGTTCATGCCCTGATGTTGCATTTACAAGTTGATCAATCCTGGGCAATGGAAAGCTATCTTTTGGGCATGCTTTGTTGAGATCTGAATAATCGATGCAAATACGCTACTTGCCATTCATCTTCTTCACAAGGATAGGATTGGACACCCAATTTGGTTATGTGGATTCTCGAATGAAACGATTCTCCATCAGCCTGTCGACTTCATCTTTTAGAGCCATAGATATTGTGGGGACTTAAACCCTCCTCTTTTTCTTTACAAGCGTGACGCGGGGATTAATAGTCATCGCATGAATAACCACTTTTGGATATATTCTGCACATATCTACATGGCACTAAGAAAATTCATTTAGATTAGCTTTAAGAAAAACGACAAACTCACTTTGCAATTTCTGGCCCAGCTGAGACCCTATTTTCAATACTTTGTCCAGATCATTTGGATGCACTACAATAGGAATTATGATCTCTGTTGGAACCTCCCGATTCCCCCCAACATTTGACTTTCTAGGATCCATTTCCTTTTGAGTCACACTATGTTCTCCAGTGTAGGGGCCATGCTTTAGCTACTATAATGAAGGTTTGCAAATTCGGAGGGTGCCCTCCAAACTCTTCTCCTTGTCTTTCTTATTGGATTCTTTCAACTCTGTGAGACAACATTCTCTAGCTGACTCCTAATATGCTTTAATAACTCCAACACCATTTTCTATAGGAAACTACATTGTTAGACACCATGGTGCTAGAGCAATCCTAAAGTCATCTAAAGAAGGTCTGCCAAGGAAAGCGTAATAAGCGAAAACCTCATCAACAAGTACAAAGGTTTGCTTCAGAATAGCTCTTCTTTCCCCCTCTTCCAACTCTATAAGAAAATCAATAGTTTCAATTGGTTGCTTTGTCTCTCCTATGAACCCGATCTTTGTCTGACAAGCTTAAACATCTTTCATAGAGAGATTCATCCAGTTAAAGGTCTTTCAGAACAAGACATCAACGGAAGCGCCACAATCAACAAGCACCCTTCTGACCATAGCTGGCCTATCCCGACTTTGATGACCATTGGATCTTGAGTTAGGGATAGGATACCTTCTACATCTTTGTCTACAAATGTAATAGTTGCATGAGGAAATTTTTGCTGCTTCGGGGGAATAGTATTGCTAAGATTCAAACACCTATCCTCCTTCGGAACATACTTTAGAGTTCCTGCATACCTCTCAATCTCGCCCCAGTTGTTACCCATCGGATGAAGACCATCAGATATTGTTCTAATCAATGACCTTGTGTTAGTTAGCACTGGAGCTGCATTGCTTGAACCAGGATGATTAGCAGATGCACTCTACTCCTGAGGAGTCGAGGAAGGATTTGTAGACCATGGCTTCTTCACATATTGTTGCAGCTTATTTTTTCTGATTAACTCTTCGACCAAACTCTTCAGATGTCTGCATTCATTTGTGTTGTGATCGGGCTTATTATGGAAACGGCAAAACCTCCCAGACTTCAACTAGCATTCTCCCAATTTTATCGGTGTCTTAGTAGCAGTGAAGATATTCTATGGGGTGTCTATCAGGGAGTCAACTCAGTGGGTTTGAAAAAGCATATCTTCATGCCATTCGGGTTATCTCTCCCATCATTTCCCCTCTTCTGTCCCCGGTATTCTTCTGACTACCTTGAGCATCATTATCCTTCTTTATCGACACAACACTGCTTTCAGCAAAACTCCGGGCGAGAGAAGGGCCGTCTTCCACTCTGAAAAATTCTTCTACCTTCTTGTAGAGTTTTTCAAGAGTATTGAGCTCCTTCATTTTCACTCATTTCCCGAATTTAGTCTTCTAGTCCACAACTCGGTATAATGACATCAATACTATCCAAGGCTCTGGATTCCCCACTTCTGTTACAATAGCATTAAAATGAGCAAGGAAGGCTCTCGTTGATTCACCTGGCCTTTGCTCCAAGTCTGATAATGACATTATGTCTTTGACTTTTGTAGTGTACTACATGAACTGCTCCCTGAAATTCTTTGCCAACACAGAAAACTGATCCATAGACTTTGGTGACAATTTGGTGAACCAAATTGATGCTACTCCTTCCAAGTAAATTGGAAAGTACAAGCACTTGATTTCATCTATCAATCATGCATCGTTCATGTGTTGGTTATACTTGTTCAAGAACAGGTTAGGGTCACCGGTTCCATCATAAGCTGGCAGAGTCGAAGGAACAAACTTCTTTGGGAACTCAGCCTTTCGAATTCTCTTAGTAAATTGAGTCTTTCTAGGAACATAATCCCACTCTCTTTCATCATCATTCCTCTCCATACTCTCCTTCATTATTTGCCTAATCATCTCCGAAATATATTTTAGGTCGCTATGTTCCATGGGGAGGACGCTATCTCCTTTACTGAATGCTCGCCTAGGAAAGCAATCACGGTTAGGGATCCGAGTCCCCGGGCCTCCCGCTTGAGGAGGTGCCCCTTTGGTGGGACTAGCCATTTTGCGGGAGTATATCTTTCAGAATTATTCTTAGCATTAGGTTTAGAATCCTCAATATCAGCATCACCTAAATCATCAACCTCCTGAACAAAGTAATCACGGTTGAGATCCAAAGCAGAATAATTAGAATTCTCTTTGCGATTAATCTCAACTTTTTCCTTTGCCATGTTGGCTTGAGCAGTGAAAAGAGCTTTTAGCCTATCCATCATAGCTTGAAGCTTCCATCTGCTGAGTCAAGCTAGCAACAATTGTATCCAACTCTTCCCGAGACACACCAACTTCCGGAGTTTGAGAATTAGCTGGATGGTTGGTTTGAGGAGTGGCCAGAACATCATTAGCAGCATTCCCCAAAGTTGAAGCTCTTGAAGACTTGCTAGTTTTCTTAGATGGTGGAATAATTTCCAACATTCTTCTAATCTTCGTGGAAGTTCTTTCAATGGGTCTGACTTTTAGATCTCATGGACTTATAGTAAAAGATCAAGCTTCAAAATTTCCCCCCAACAAGGCTCTTAACCTTGTGGTCATGGGTTCGAGCCTCATGGTGGGCGCTAAAAATGTTAATAACCAAAATGGATGCTAACACCCCCAAGAGGTGTATTAACACTTCTTATCTATGAAAAGCAAGGTTAAGAGCAAGTAAGTGCAGAAATAACAAAGTAGAGAGCATTTATAGTAGTTCGACCTCAGATTTGGCCTATGTCCACTTTGAAGGATGATTTCATTATGATCTTCACTACAAGATACATGATTTTCCCTATTTCATGCATTTTCGATCTGTTTTTACGATAAGCCTCTCTTATCTCTACACAACTTCACGATGATTCTCTATCTCTCGATTTCTTCGGAGAAATACTTGAATTCTCGATGGAGATGTTGAGGGAGATGTTTAAATCTTGATTGAAGATGCTTTAATGGAGTTAGAGATGTTGTAGCAATGTTGGAGATTGAAAATGGCAGCCCTTCGAGGTAGAAAATTCGATCCCTTTAATATATGAGAAGGTGGGGTATTTATAGACGAAGTTATGAATGGAGTGACAATCTTGTAATAATGCGTGTGTAGGCCACTGGATCGATGACGATCCATGTCATGGGTCAGATACGATCCATGTCGCTTTATCTACTCCATCGTGCATTCTTTGATCGATGAAAAAAGGTTGATCCTTCGTGTGGTGCCTTGCTCGATCAAGCATTTTGCCGTGCGCAGCAGCATTCGATCCATAGCATTAAACATGCCTTGATCCTCCTCTTTTAATAACCGATCCATCGTTTCCCGTGTTGTTGATCCATGAAAAACATGTTGCCAATCGATCGGCTAACACAGTGTTGGTCTATCATATGTGAACATGCTCAATCCAACGGCTAATGCGGTGTCAATCATTCATTTGTGAACATGCCCGATCCATCGGCTAACACGGTGTCGATCCACTATATAAAGTTGTGATTGATCCATCATTTTAATCATAACTCATCCATCACGTATGTTATTTACCACGTTATCTTTATACCGCGTTTCACAATGGGGTTAACATTAAATTTTTATCATCTGTTGCCCACTCTTTTAACTAATATTATTCATGGTTACTAACATATCAGTGTTGAATTTAATTCATCAATCATCATCTGAATCATATTTTAATGTTAGAAGGTTCATATGTATAAATATGAAAGCGAATAACATCTAAAAAATTGAGGAATCCTGTTAGATCCCTCCAACCTATCCCCCTCCAACACAGATAATATATCAGTTCATATATGTATATAAAGAAAGTAATATAACCTAATTCATTTAAGATGAATCTTTTGCTTAAAGCAGGTAGTTTCAAAGGTCTTCTGCTCCACAGGAGGGAATATATATAACCACATACCAACAGAATAATAGTAAATCATCCAAATAAGAAATCAAATGTATCACACAAATAAATATCAAATCAATAATAGATATTTATAACAAGATATGATATAACAGTCTGAGTTGTCAACTCACCATCTATCATCCAAATTAGCTATCGCATTGTTTTATCTGATTTCAATCAGACATTTGAAATTAGACAAAATTTCAAATAGCTTCAGATCACTCCAATCAAATTTGTATGCCTAATACTCATTGATATGCACCCAACATAGCTTGTTTTATAATAATCTAATCATGTATGAACAATATACATTAGTTATAATTCTAAATACATTTTAAAATACGTTAATAATTATTAACAACATAATTAAACATAATTAATTACCTAACTAATCATGTAATTATGCAACCAATCAGGTTTTATAAAATCACGACATTTACATTCCAGGTCTCAAAATCGGTCGAAAACTTCTATTTTGTTCAACCTCACTTCCCCGTTACCTCCCTTGACTAGAGGCCGCCATACCACAGCCGCTGCAACCTATGATTCCTAGCTTCCAGCTCCAACCATCCCTTCTCCCTCCGACACCATATAGGCCCCACACGACCAAAAAAATCAAAACCAGCCAAATTCCGTTCAAATCCCTCAACATGCCATCACAAATGACCTGATGCCACCCAACTCCGCCCATAGGCCAAGCTCGATCTCCTCTACAAACTACATTCCAAGACCATATACTAAATACCAATGTCTCCTTGAAAAACACCAAATACTAAACCCTTACCATTTGTGTTCAACAGGAAAGCCCTAATGCTACACCCCACCTATGGCCAATTCGAAGCCATCGATTACCTCAGCGCATCGAACCGTTCCACTCTCATGATGAGCGATTTCTCTAATTATGAACGGACTAAGAAATTAAACTTTAGCAATTGGATGTTAATTTTCCAAGTGGCAGCTCAAAAGAATTTTTTGGTCTTTGGAGTAATGAATGAAAGGAAGGGAGCTATTTATAGAAATCTAAAAAAACATTGTTCATGTATATTTTATGTAAAAATATTCCCAAACTCTAGATGGCACATGGTTACAGGTGTTTTCAACGAATTACACATATTCGAAACTTAAGTTAACTTGTTTCTAAAGTTAGTTCGATCATATTTAACAGTTGTTCATAAGATTAAATTTATTATTTATAGTTTTAAATAACTATCAACACACGTTTATATCGCATGGATCATATAACTCTGATTGTTACAAAAATTAAAATCTTATAATAATTAATAATTCTAGATCCAACAAAACTAATTGCGTCGAATTCCGACATTGTTTGAAAATTGGTTATTTTTACGTGTAAACGGAAATCGATTAAAAATAAATGTATTTCTAAAAATCTAAATTCATTGATAATAATTTATCATTATAGTTTATATTGAAATAGAATTTTACATGGCTTTAGAATAAACTTAACTGTAATTTATATTCAAGACTCACATTTTTAAGTTATTTCGACATTCAAATTTTCCATTAAATTAATTCAAATCATTAAATTTGTAAATAAATTATTTTAATATTAAATGAATTAAATATTCATATAATAAAAATCTGGTGTTGTTACACTATTTATATTAAGAAATTCATGGTTCTTAAATAATTAAAGAAAACATAATAAGTTTGGATCAATGAGAATAACACTATAGACTGAAAGCAGTAGCCCACTAATATATCTGAAGCCTACCACACAAGTTTGTAGTGGAAAGAATCAACAATTGAATTAGCCGGTGAAGCAATCCATGACTCATATATGAAGGGTTGCCTACATGGAAAACAAGCCACCGATACACGTCACCAAAATAGCAAAGTTAGACGCTCAGAATTACTTCAAATCATGGTCCCTTAATCGGATATGTTAGCTATCTAAGGGAAATGCTCTATGCCAATGTTGTCATGACATACTGGCTATGAATATGTAGTAATTCTAAAGCTTCAGGCACGCAAAAGAATTAGAAAAAAGTAATATTGTGCTTTCCTATATTAGACCACTCCTCAAAAACTAAACAATTGTGGAATTTCCTAAACTCGATATAATAGTCCTCTTGGTTAAAAAAGAGTAACTAAATAAGAAAACGACATTGGACGTAGATTCCGACCCACTATAAAAGTCTTAGTATTATTTACTTTATGTTCTTTACTTTCTTTGTTTCCTACAACTCAAGTTCAATTTCTCATGTGTTTGTAACTCGACTACTAGATCTTGTAATCTAACCATCTTCAAACTCCATACTTTTGGATATTGGGTGTTGGTGCAGAAAAAATTTTGTACTAAAATGTATTACTTTTGGTAGATAGATAAGTGTGACGGTCTGCCCCGAACCAGCCGACATTTCCCCGAAATGTGATATACCAATGCCCGACTAACACGGGACGGTCATCAAAGAAAAAGGGTTTTGAAACGATGAACCACTAAGAACCTGTAGTATATCTTACAACGCATGGAATAAAATATAATTATAACATAACTTGACATAAAACAGGCGAGACAATGCATAAGCTGAAACTAAACCATAACCATCAGAGTACCAAAATACTGCTTATGATCCAAATCATTATTACAACTTCAAAATACTATCTCTAAAAAGAAATAAAGAAGGTGCACTACTAATGCCCAAAGCAGTGACCATCAACAACACAGGGAGAATATATGTATATAGTACATGGAATCCTGAAGCCTCCTGCTCATCTCCGGACAGTTACTCGTGCATCACCACCTAACTTGCCTCTAGTCTTCTCGTTTAGGAGAAACCAGAGTAATAAGAAGAGACATAAAACTCTGGGTTAGATAAAAGTCTGGTATGAGCGATAGCAGCAAAATAAAGCAATAATAGGTACAAATAATCATATCTGAACCTGGACCAGCAACCAAAGAATTAGCACAACAAGATGTACAGTACTCAAAGGTAACACTAACATAAAGTGTAAAAATGGGAGTGTGTGTGTCATGGTGATAGCAAACATCAATCATAGCAATCATCCTCACGTCTCTCACTCAATGCGTAAAGCATACGATATCCACCGCTTTGATAACCAAATCTATTGGGACCATGATGACAACTACGTACAACTATTGCTATGACCATACTTCCCTGCTGTATAGTCAATAACCCTACCCAGCCCACACATCCCAGGCTCTAGGTTAAGGGCCAACTAGTCCACACTTCCCTGGCTCTGGTTCGTCTACATGCCCCCTCTCTTCAACGGTGAACCAAAGATATAGATATCGATAACCCCTTTGCACACGTCCTGCAGCAAAGCCCAAAATAAGAAGTTAACTCGTTTGTTCCCATCTAGATCCTAAGTGATAACTTCCCACTTGGAAATCCTTTGCATATCGGGTTTTTGTTGAATTGGTGTTCGGTTCGGGTCTCCTCCTTCTATCCGGTTCGGTTCGGGTCTCCTCCTCCATTCTGGTTCGGTTCGGGTCTCCTTCTCTCCTTCTCCTATCCGGTTCAGGTCTCCTTCTCCTATCTGGTTCGATTCGGGTCTCCTTCTCCTATCCGGTTCGGGTCTCCTTCTCCTATCCGGTTCGGTTCGGGTCTCCTTCTCCTATCCGGTTAGGTTTGGGTCTCTTTCTCCTATCCGGATCGGTTCGGGTCTCTTTCTCCTATCCGGATCGGTTCGGGTCTCTTTCTCCTATCCAGATCGGTTCGGGTCCTTTTCTCCTATTTGGATCAGTTCGGGTCTCTTTCTTCTATCCGGATCAGTTCGGGCCTGTTTCTTCTATCCGGATCGGTTCGGGTCTCCTTCTCCTATCCGGTTCGGTTTGGGTCTCCTTCCCCTATCTGGTTCGGTTCGGGTATCTTTCTCCTATCCGGATCGGTTCGGGTCTCTTTCTCCTATCCGGATCGGTTCGGGTTTCTTTCTCATATCCGGATCGGTTCGGGTCTCTTTCTCCTATCTGGATCAGTTTGGGTCTCTTTCTTCTATCCGGATTAGTTCGGGCCTGTTTCCTCTATCCGGATCGGTTCGGGTCTTCCTCCTAACCGGTTCTGAACGGGTCTTCCTCCTAATTGGACCTGAAAATCTACGACTTTTTATAGCAAGCTACTTTCGCCAAATGACGGCGTTTTCAACCATTCTAACCTTCCTATAACATCACCAAACATTCCAAATAGCAGTAACAACATATAGAATCAATCAAAAATATTAAAACATCATTCACATGAAATATTTTAGATCAAACATACCCAAAAAGCATGATTTTCCCCTTAATCCCCTTAACCATGTTTTAACAATAGGATTAGCAAACTTAATCCAATCAACCCAAATTTTACCAGTGACATAAAGTAATATTTCAGAATTTTCACACACTTTTCCAGATTTTTATGATGCATAATTTCGCTAATTATCACTTATCACCCCTAATTAGCCGTAATTACTGAATAAAAGTGCAGATCACTCACTTTAGCCACAAATAGATTATAGATATGAAAACTCCACTGTTGGGTCGAATTCCTATGTGTTCCAGAGCTCTATCTCGATTTTGATGTTAATCCGCCTTAAATTGATGTAGATTTGCTTAATATGTGATTAGGAAGTGATTAGGGATGAATCTAGAAGGTGGATGCCATTACTAGGGTTAGAGGAAGGTAAGTGGCGGCTGGAAAAACGAAAATGAATCATCCTCTAACTCTTTTCAGCCCTCCCACAACCCTAATCCCGAAATGGGTTATGGGTCTAACCACTAATCACCTAATTAAGCCCGGTTAAGTTGTTTTTCCATCTTCAAACCTTGTTTTAGCCATTTCTCCCAAACGGCAAATCCGTTTGATTAATGTGACCAATCTACGGAAAGGTAAACCATCATCCGAATCCAATGGAAGTGGTTTCAGGTCAAAAATCCTTAGCAATCAAAAATTATAGGCAAAACAAGATTCGCCAGGGGCAAAACGATCATTTAAGATTCGGTAAAAATCGTGAACATGGGAAATAACCTCAGTAGTCGTTTCCCAAAGTTACACGACCATATGACTTCGTATGAAAATGAAATAAATATTCTACGATCCCCCAATGCGTAAAATGCGGGTCGTTACAGATCGTTCACACAAACTGTGATCTAATCCAAATTTGTTTGAGTTATCCCTTTTCTATTACCATCAAGTATCCAAGAGATAGGTTCGTACGAGTACACATGATAGTTAATTAGTGGAAATGAGCAAGTGGTACCAAAACAACCGCTTATGCCGGTGTTTTACTATTATATATCGTTGTACATTAGTTTGAGCAATCATCACTTATTAACATTACAAAAAAATCTTATATGTAGGTATTTATCCACTAAAGCGATATTGACTCATTTATTTTAGATAATAAGAAATTGTGTGTTAGACATTGTGAGGTTTATTTATGAGGACTATATTTTAAACATATTAGTTTTTTTAACAAGAATAATATATAGAAAAAATGGGGAAAACAATCTTCCTCTAGTGGCTCACAAAAACAGTAACAAAGTGCAAGCATAGCACACCGTACCATAAACAAAACTGAGCCCGACCCCAAAATCAGAAAATCAACAAAAAAACAATTAAAAAAACCACCATACAACCAACAGAAGGAAACATTCTCACAAGCCGGGCGGAAGGAGCCAAAACCTAACAAAGTCAAATTTCCTCAGGACACAAATATAGACAGAAACAAATCAGAGCCCAAAAGAACCTGGCTAGTTGAAGTACGACTCCTTGCAATCCCTTCTCCAATCCTCTGCAATCTAGCCAACCATGAAGCCCCAGCGGAATAGAAAACCACATCTGCATGCCTTAAAAAGGGGGTAAAGGATAGAAAAAGGAAGAGAAAAGGAACATGAAAAGGGAACCGAAAAAGGAAAGAATCACCTAACTCCCCTACGGGTCCTAAACTTTAAAAAAATGCGCAAAGTGCTGGCAAGAAGAATGGATGAGGGCACCTCAGAAAGGACGACTTTGGAAAGAGAAGTGGATATCAGACGTGATACACTAGATGATAGACTGGAAGCCAAAACCGAAGCGCCGAACCACTGACTTGTTCCTATCATGCCAAAGGTGTCAGCAAATAAAGTTAGGCATGAGGAAAAAGAGGGTTGAACGAAGGTCTTTTCCGTTACCCCTCGCTCGCTATGCTTTGAGGGCGTAAAAGGGGATAGAAGGGAAGAGGCACGAAGGACTAACAACGTTCCAAAATGCAACCAAACGATGGAAGCCAAATCGTGATCCCATATGAGATATGAGACGATTTCCACTGATTTGGTCCTGCTACAACGACACAGGGATACCATTAGTATACCAATCCTCATAAGGTTACCATTCAAAGGAAGCGGCTCGTGGAGTACTTTCCATATAAGGATAGATACCTTGGGCAATGCACTTGTCATAAATTGAAAGGAAGTCAGGGTTCTTAGGCACGGGAGTCCTCATAGAATTCCATGCAGCCCTAAGAGAGAACGGTTTGTCATTCCAGGCCAACCCACAGCCGTGGAAATCGAAAGTGTATTTAACTGACTACATATGCTTCCATGTCTCATTGACATAAGATGGGGTCCTATATAAATAAGAAGTCTGGAGTCTCCTGTACTTGACATGAAGGACAATGGCCCATAAGGAGTCAATGGAGCGAAATACGGCTCAGAGTTTGAAGCATAAGCCTTGTAAACATCCTGAGTCTAGCGAAAACCAAGACTATCTTCATGCCTAGGAAGGCAAACAATTTTCTATGATACCCAATGATGTTTAAGAATATCATCACGAGTATCCCAGAAAAAATCATATACAAGAGAGTTATAAGAACAAAAGAAAGTTTAGGTCAGAGACACCACCACAAAGACATGAGAGCCAACAGAGTCAAGGACGATTCAATAAAAATGAGCCTACCAACTTGAGTAAGAAGAATAGAGTTCCAAATAGTAATTTTTCCCCTTGATTTATCGGTGAGATGGTCATAAACTGTATTTATCTTACGCCCTTGATAGAGTTGAACACTATGAAAGGGAAGAAAGGCTAAAACTAGTGAAGGACGAGATCTAGTTAAACTTCTGATAGGACTAGATTTGGAAGCAACGAAGCAGCTCTTTAATACATTAATCAACTACCATGAACCTTGTCCATAATGCTAGAGAAAGGAAACCAAACTGCGAACATAATGGCAAAAGCCATTGGTAAAAATAGTAATGACGTCAGCGAATGAGAGAAAAGAGATGATAGGGTATCCACTAGGAATGTTGAAGCTCTGAATTTTCCAAACGATCATGAGGGAGTGAATATTGCGAACTAATATCTCAGTAGTAATGAAAAAGCGAAGGAATAGAGGAACTCCTTGCCTTAATCCTTTACCCAAAAGGAAAAAAAGCCTTTAGAAATCCCGTCAGTATGGATATGGAATCAACATTTGGAAATAAGGCACTAGATAAGTTCAATATGGACTCAAGGAAACCAATAGCTCGAAGAATACAAATGTGCGATCATAAGCTTAATCCATATCAAGATTGATGACCACAATAGAACTACGTGCTCTCCTATCGATTTGGGAAATCAACTCCTGGGAAATAAGGACATTATCAGAGATAAGCTAACCTTTGACGAAATTGACTTCGAAAGAAGAAATGATATGGTCTAGTAGTGCGTCAATACTATTTGCTAGAATCTTACAGATAACTTTATTGGAGAAATTGAAAAGACTAATAGGGAAGAAATCAGAACAATAAATAGGAAGGTTGATTTTGGGGATAAGTACAATGTTCGTAGAAGTCCATCCCTTAAGTAGCACACCTAAGAGAAGAAGTACTAAATCACATAGGAGAATTCATGGTGAATGATCTCCCATGCGATGCGATAGCAAGCCCCATTAAACCTATTAGGACCGCAACCATTATCCTTGTTAAGATAGAACATAACCGACCATATCTCCTCTTGCGATGGAAAGGACGAAAAGCAAGGCATCTTAGAAGGAAGAATGAGAGAGGGTATATGAATTAATACATCAGAATCTCGGTTATTAATAGATGGTCACTGTAAAAGTGATCGTAAGTGGTCAAGCAATATCTCTTCCACTTCAACTAGAGAATAGGCCTGGAGGAGTTTGGACGATGAATCTGAGAAATGGAAAGGATTTTGTTCATTTTCTTAATAGAATAGTGGAAGAACTTCAAGTTGGTATTGTTAACGAAATTTTACGTCAACACCGGAGATAGATCTATGGAGATGGACCTAGAGGAAAATGGGATTATTCAGTTCCTACAAGTTTGAGTGTGATAACCCCAAACTTCCACGGAATGAAAGTAAGGAATAATCATTTGGAATACAACATAAATACAACAATACAGATCACAGATACAACATAGCACAGGAAAAATTTATAATAACAACATCATAGCAGCGGAAAATATGAATGTCATCAAATACAGAATTCCATAGTCACAGAGTCCTAAATTATTACATCTAGTTTCAGCAAAAGGAAATAAGTTTCAAACTTCAAGATAGAACAACTGGAAATAGAATAAGTTTGGATGTCTCAAAGTCTAAAGAAAAAATGCAACAAAAGATAAATGATAGATAGTCTTCATAGCTCCAAATCATCACCTCAACTAAGCAACACCAAGAAAGCTCCAAAGACAGCAACTCCAAAGAAAATGAAACCTGCTACTTGGTTGCCCGTGTAGAAAAGAGGGCACCCGAGTTTGCAAAGGTGAAAACAAACTACGAGTCAGTCATGGGAATGGTGTGAGAATTCTTAACTAATTTAACTAATAGTAATAAGGCAAATCCAAAGACCACGCCGCTAATGCGGAATGGGTTTTATTCCAATGGATTGCCGTGCATAATTTAAGGTGACTGAACAAATAAATAAGTAATTCGTAAAACAACGCAATGCTTTTGGAAAAATGGAATCATCATAAGACTCAAGTCCCATCACACAATGCAACGCAAACCAGAGGATAGAGTTTTACCTTATGATGATTAAACATGCTTAGTACGATAAAAATGAATTTGATATTATTATTAGTGGATATAAAAACATTTCAAGATAAATGTATCGATCCTAGGCAGCATAGTACCCATACTACTATTTCGCCATACTAGTAATACAATCAAGTCCGTAGGGTCATATTGGGAATTGGGTTTCCATCATGAGTCAAGGCTAGGGAGGAGCTCCTTCTCGATTCGAGACACTCTAGCTAATGTCTCAGGATTCCCCGCAGTGAACCCTTGGAAAGCTACAGGGCTGGTCCACACATACGACTTTGCGAATTAGTTATTCCTGAACACACGTTCCCCGATCCTATAGGACCTATCATCCGAGGCGCCTCATTCCATCATCCACATAAATAAAATGCCGGGCCATGTAAAAACCCAAACACCACTTCTAGCTAGAAAGAAACGTGCTGCTCTCCCTGCGTTCCCTTCTCCCGTTTTAGACTCAACCGGGTTGTGAGGCTCGTGAAGCTACGTAATACACAAAGCTATGCTTATTCAAGCTGTGCTTTGATCGTCACAACAAGGTTCTGCTTTTCAACAAGAAACCTTGATCATTGCATCTTGGTATGCCACACTGTCACTCCATATCACACTATCAATCCTTTGCCAAAATATACAAAAGGGTGTTAAGTAAGAGAATGAATTCTCCACCACCAATAATTCATACATTTGGCAGAAAATTAATAAATACAATATAAAGGAGTACAATGTCGGACATACATTCCATTTATAAGCCCGTTCTGGGTTTGAACGAAACTGGAGATACCCTCATCCCGTATGTCCAGTCCGGAAAGGAGGTACCCGCATATCCGTGCAATCAACATGTTCGTTTGGACAATTACCATGACCCTTAAATTGGGAGCAAGTCAATTCAGGGCCTCGATCGCTGTCCACTCGATGGGAAGATTGACGGTCTTCAATCGCCGTCTTCCAAACTTCGATTCTTAACGTCGTTTGATTACTTGGAATGAGATTAAACTCGGACTTTCCAAATAATTCTCGTATATATATAATGAAAATCCTACCTTATCATTAATATTATTTTATAGTGATTAATCCCTATTTTTAATTAATTAAAATAATTAAATCTTTATTTAACGACGCCTCCTAGTCAATGGGCGACCCTGGCGCTGTTTTCAACCAATTTTGATTCTCCTATTCCTAAAAATCTGACCGTTGGATCTTAACGTAGTTTATATTGTTGGAAAGATCTTCCCAAGACGGTCCTAATGGTTTCAGTTTTAGGAAAATCCGACGGTCGGATCTTTTGGTATAGTCGTTTAAAGGTACGATTTCAAAATGCGAACTACCGTGCTCGATTCGTTTAATTTTAATTATATTTATATATAAATATATAAATATAAAACGTTTAACTTTTTATTTACATAAAAATGTAAATACTATTACAATGTCCAATATAATTCTTTCATTCCTTTATTTACATGAAAAATGTAAATTATAATTCAATGATGAATTCTTCCTTTTATTTCTTTTATTTACATTAAGATGTAAATATAATTCAACATTGAATTTCATTCTTTTGTTCTTTTATTCTTTTATTAAAAATGTAAATTCTATTCCAATGTTGAATTCTTCTCTTTTAATCTTTTAATTACACTGTAAAATCTCCTTTTTAATTACATTAAAATGTAATTAGCATTATACTGTAAAATTCCTATCTTTCAATTACATTGTGAAATCCCTTTTTTAATTACATTGTAAAATCCCCTTTTTAATTACATTGTAAAATCCCCTTTTTAATTACATTGTAAAATCCTCTTTTTAATTACATTGTAAAATGTGATTTTAATCCCATTGTAAAATTTCTCTTATTAGTTACATTAAAAATGTAATTAACATAATGGTGAAAAATTCCATCTTTATAAATTACATTAAAAATGTGATTTTAATTCTATTGTAAAATTTCTCTTATTAATTACATTAAAAATGTAATTAACATAATGGTGAAAATTTCCATCTTTATAAATTACATTAAAAATGTGATTTTAATTACACCGTCAAATTCTACTTTTTAATTACATTGAAATTGTAATTAATATTACATGTCAAATTTTGTTTTTCAATTTACAATGTAAAAATCCTATTCTTTAATTACATATAGAAATGTAATTTTATTTTCAATGCAAATTCGCATTCTTAATTTACATATAAAAATGTAATTTTATTTTACATGTAAATTCTACTTCTTTAATTACATATAAAAATGTAATTCTATTTATGCGGTATAAATTTCATGTCTTTTAATTACATATAAAAATGTAATTTTCTATGCGGTATAAATTTCATGTCTTTTAATTACATATAAAAAAAATGTAATTTTCTATGCGATATAAATTTCATTTATAATGTAAAAACTTAATCTTTTTATTTACAATGCAAAAATCTAATTTTTTTTATTTACAATGCAAAAATCTAATCTTTTTATTTACAATGCAAAAATCTAATCTTTTTGTTTACAATGCAATCTTTTTATTTACATTGCAAAAATCTAATCTTTTTATTTACAATGCAAAAATCTAATCTTTTTATTTACAATGCAAAAATCTAATCTTTTTATTTACAATAAGAGAAAATGTAATTTATATTGCATCGCGAAATCATACTTTTATTTATCACATACGAATGTAATTTTTATTGCGGTCAAAAATTCATGTCCTAATTACATTAAATATAAATGTAGTTTCTTTCATATCGTCATAGTTCAATCCTACAAAACATCATGTCAATATTGTATTTTAACTAAAAAGGTCTAGTCAAATCAAATACAACAAGGTGGTATTGAATTGAAATTTTCTAGTTCAATTCAAAGACATGAACAAGGTGATATTTTTATATATACATGATTCATAGAATATCAACAAAACATGATTCGACAAAATTTGAACAAAATGATTATTCTAATTTTCATCACATACAGATCTGAAATTTTTAACTAGCAGATCTGGAATTATACACACAGATAAACCAAACAATCATTCAGAATATTATCACATCCCAGATCTACTTCATTCATCATTCAATTATTTAAATAACAAAGGAAAATTAATAATTAAATTAATTTAATTATTTAAAATAGAATCTCACCTTGATTGGATCAGTATTGGAAATTCAAACGAGTGTAGAAATTGTTACAATTGCTTTTTTTTAAAAGTCCTATTCGATGTCACGATTCACACTGATCCGAAATTTTTGAATTCGGAATTCGTATGGGTTAAATATCACTTTTTAATCAACAACTACAATTTTGCGACGCTTATAGATGTAGCAGTTATTATGAAATTACCTTGCCATTTTATTTCAGATTTGTTCAAAATTTAAATCCAATTTGCAGAAGATATACCCAACGATTTTCAGAACGGATTGCGCGACGTAGGAGGGCAAGGAGGCGGAAGCTTGCGCCTGGAAGGGGGGTGTCGTGGAGGCGTGTGGTGGGGCTGGAGGGGTGCGATGGCGGCGGGTTTGGAGGGCTGGTGCGGCGGCTACAGGCAACGGGGCGGGGAGATTTTGGTATGGAATCGAAGAGGAGGAAGAGTACTTCAAAAAATTACACTACGGGGTGGTCTAATTTTGAGCGGAGGAGGAGGAATCGAAGCTTGAAAATTCGAAGGGTAAAGGGTTTCGTGGCGGCTGAAATGAGAAGGAAGAAGATGGACGTACGGTAGCTCTGTATTTATACGGGTATATGAGCGTATTATTTTATTTAATTAAATCCAAAATTAGGGTTTTCCCGTCCGATCTCCAAACGGAGCCCAACGACTATCGAATAATATGTTTTGACGCCTTCTGAACACAATGGCGCAAGTGCCGAAGTCCAATTCTGAAGTTTACAGCATGTTTCTTTTATTTTAAAATAAATCTTTAATATTAAATTCGAACGTACTTTTTAATTTTACCAGGGCCACATACGAACTCAGAAAAATTATTTCTGGCTTTTTTTTATGATACGGTCCTAACAAAATTAATTTCGTCGAATTCTGAGACAGTTTGAAAAATGGCCATTTTCCAGTCGATCGAAATTGACTGAAATTTACAAAACACATATCTATTTTCCACAGTCACAAATTTATTCCAAAAATTATAGGAATTGAAACCTAGCAATAATTTGACATCCTGGATCCAATAAAAGTGGTTTCGTCGAAAACTGAGCTCGTTTGCAAAATGGCTATTTTTAATATTAAAATATATATAGAAATTCTACATCGACTATTCTGAAATTTCAACTTGCCATAATTTTTAATTCCATCTATGAAATCTTGATTTTTTGGATTCGTTGGAAAGATATTTTTAAATATATTCTAATATTTTTGGTTTCACCAAAATCCGATTTATTCTGCATCTTGTACAGTCAGTCAAAGTTCGGATTTGACTTTTCAAACTACCATGCTATTTCTAATTCCTTTTATAATTAAATTAAATATATTCGTATTAACTTCGATTAAAATAAACTTCTAGTCGTTATTATTTAAAATAATTTATTTCAAATATTCGAAATCCCTTAAAATTTCTAAAATAAAAATTTTAAATTGGTCCCAAATTCCGGGTTGTTATAATCTCCCCCGCTTAAGAACTTTTCGTCCTCGAAAAGGAAAAAGGAAAAAGGAAAAATAGAAGAGTAGGAACCAACACAGAGAATGTAAAATGTTTTAAGCGTACCTCAAAACAAAATCTAATCGGAGATATCCACTCTGCATTTGGGATAGGCCTTTTTGATACTCTCCTCAGTTTCCCAAGTGCAGTCTCTAGGATCACTGCTCCATTGCACTTTGACTAGGTTGATTCTTTTATTTCTCAGCTCTCTAGTCTCTTTGCCAATAATTTTCAGTGGCTCCCTTCTCACTGCAAGGCTTGGGGTAATCTCCAAATCTTGTTGTGCTGCTTCCTCCACAACTAGATCCGGATCATGGATATGCCTTCGAAGTTGAGATACATGGAATACATCGTGCACCCCAGGCAACCAGTCGGGCATCTGAATTCTGTAAGCAAGGGTACCAATCTTTTCAAGAATAGGAAAGGGGCCGATGAATTTAGGTGCTAATTTTCCTGTCTTTCCAAAACGGATTACACCTCGCATTGGAGCAACTTTCAAATAGACATAGTCACCCACTTCAAAAGCCAACTCTCTTCTTCTTACATCTGCATAGCTCTTTTATCTACTTTGGGTGGCCAATAATCACTTCTTAATATAGTCAACTTTGTCCGAAGCTTCTCGAACCATGTCTGGGCCCAAAACAAGACGATTTCCTTTTTCAACCCAGCATGCTTGCGATCTACATGGCCTACCATACAAGGCTTCAAATGGAGACATTTTCAAACTTCCTTGATAGCTATTGTTATATGAGAATTCAACTAAATGCAAGTGATCCTCCCAAGAACCTCCAAAATCGAGTATGCAAGCTCGCAATAAATCCTCAAGAATGCGATTCACCCTCTCGGTTTGGCCATCTGTCTGAGGATGATATGCGGTACTAAGATTTAACTTCGTTCCCAACTCATTTTGGAATGCTTCCCAAAATTTGCTAACGAAAATAGGATCACGGTCGCTAACAATGCTACTAGGAACTTTGTTTAAAACAAAAGATTATTCTTTTATTATTATTTAGAAAATGAAAATTTTCATTCAGATAATGATGAAAAGGAAAGATTTAATTTTATTACCCATGTAGCCTGACTATTTCTTTGCAATAAATTTGTGCCAGACTTTGAGCAGTTCTAGTGGACTTGACAGGTATGAAATGAGCGGTCTTGGTGAAGCGATCTACGATCACCCATATGTTGTCATTTCCTTTCCTAGTACGAGGCAAACCATCAATAAAATCCATGGAGAATTGGTCCCACTTCCAATCTGGAACCTCCAATGGTTGCAACAATCCCGCAAGCTTTTGTTGATCTCTCTTTACTTGTTGGCATGTAGGACATCTACTCACATAAATGGATATATCTCTCTTCATAGCCTTCCACCAAAACGTGTGCTTAAGATCTTGATACATCTTGCTCACGCCTGGATGGATGCTAAGCTTTGATTTGTGACCTTCATCCATAACTTCCCTTATGAGCTCTGGGATACATGGAACACAAATCCGCCCTTGCAATCTAAGAACTCCCTTGCCATCTATTTGAAAGTTCGTGTTTTCACCTTCTTGAATTCTTTCAATAATTTTTCGAATAAAAACATCATTTTTCTGAAGAGAAGAAATTTTATCAATCAAAGAAGGGGTAATGATGAGGCTTGCAACAATTGCATCCTTTCTACTGAGTGCATCTGCCACAACATTGGCTTTCCCCGGAGTATATAAGATGTCGAGATCATATGCCACAAGAAATTCTAGCCATCGTTGCTGCCTTAAATTCAAATCCTTTTGATCGAAGAGATATTTCAAAGATTGATGGTTTGTGAATAATTCAAACTTTTCGCCCAAAAGATAATGTCTCCAAATATTTAAAGCAAAGACTACAGCCAACAACTCTAAGTCATGGACACGATAATTTTTCTCATGCGGCTTTAATTGACGACTTGCATAAGCAACAACTTTGCCTCTTTGCATCAATACCGTGCCAAGACCACCACTTTGAGAAGCATCGGTGTAGACGGCTAAATCTTAGTTACCATCGATGATGGTTAGTACGGGAGCAGTGGTCAAACTCACCTTTAGCTTTTGGAAGGCCTCCTCACACTCCGTTGTCCAAATGAACTTGGTGTGTTTCTTGGTGAGCTTTGTTAATGGGCCAGATAGTTTGGAGAAGTCTTTGATGAATTTCCTATAATATCCAGCCAATCCTACGAAGCTTCTTACTTCAGTGGGTGTACTGGGTTGCTTCCAATCTCGAATGGCGGCAATTTTACTTGGGTCAACAGCAATTCCTTCCTTTGACACAACATGGCCCAAGAATTTTACCTCCTCTTGCCAAAATGTGCATTTGGAAAATTTCTCTTTTAGAACATTTCTTCGCAGAATCTCCAATATTTCCTTTAAATGCCCTTCATGCTCCTCCTTGGATTTAGAATAGATTAAGATATCATCAATGAAGATTAGGATAAATTTGTTTAAAACATCTCGGAAGACTCTATTCATCAAGTCAACAAAGTAGGCTGGAGCATTGCATAGGTCGAACGACATTACCAGCCATCCGTAGAATATGTCAGGACCTCTGAAGGCTGTCAAAGGTATGCATTCTTCGGTTATGCGAAGTTGATGGAAACCTGTGGCTAGGTCCATCTTCGAAAACACCTTGGCTCCAATTAATTGGTCCATTAAATCATCTATGCGAGGAAAGGGGTATTTGTTCTTCAATGTTTGCTTATTAAGGTAGCAGTAATCTACACAGAGCCTAAGAGTACGTACCGTCAGACTTGGGGACAGACACCACAGCTGCACCCCAATTGGAAAAACTAGGCCGGTTGAGTCCCTTCCATAAGAGCTGCTTAGTTTGGGTTTTCAACTCTTCTTTTTCTTTTGGGGTCATCCTTCGGATAGCATGGACTACAGGCCTTGCATTTGGAACAAGATCAATTCTGAAATCGATTTCTCTTCGCGACGGTAAATTGTCTACTTCTTCAAATACGTCCGCGTAATTTTTGACAATAGGAATATTCTCTAAAGAAATGGGAGTGATCTCAAGAGAAGACCAAAATGCCTTTCTATCAGATTTTGAACCATGGCAAGGTATAGCAATAGTATTTCCGAATCCTGTTTTCACCTTCACCACTCTTTTTGAGCATAGCACTTCAGCGTCATATTTTGTTAGCCAATAAAGACCAAGGATGATATCAAACTCGAAAAAAATCATAATGATCAAGTTAAATGGAAATTGGAAATAGGAGTAGGATACAGGCACTCTACAGAATAAATCTAGAGTGATAGAACCTCCTACAGGATTATGAACATCGATTGGCTCCTTGAGACTTCTTTGTTTTAATTTTAATTTCTTAACTGTGTCGCTAGAGATAAAACTTCTTGATGCACCCATATCAAACAAAGCAGTAACAGGAATGTTTTTAACAGAAATGGTACCATCTAAAACATCAGGCTTACCTGCTCCTTCAGAAGAAGTACGTGCGGAAGAAGATAGTGCACTTGCCCCCTCGTACATATGTGCAATCTGAGCTCCTCTCAACAGTGGACAATTAGGCTTGATATGACCCTTTTTGTGGTAGTTATAGCATTCTTTAGTGTCATCACTTCTGGCCTTCTTTGGATTTCTGCAGTCCTTGCTGTAGTGTCCAAACTTCTGGCAGTTGTAACATTGCACCTTTGTCTTATCATGGGTTTTAGCAGCTCCTGAACCGCTTCCTTCATTCTTCTTTTCGGCTTGCTTCCTTTTATTATTATTGTTGGGCAAGCTCCTTTCTCTATCTTGTTGTGAAACCCTTTTGTCGTTCTCCTCATAGCGACAAGCAAACTCAATCATCTTATTGAAAGAAAGGTCAATGTGAGCAGCAACCCTGTCAGTGTACTTCCTAGCAAGTCCATTAATAAACCTCTTGTTCTTTTGAAAATCATCCTGAATCAATTCTAGGGCATAGCGAGAGAGGTCTTCAAATCTTCTTACATACTCCGAGATAGTTTTGTCGCCTTGTTTCAAGTTGGCGAACTCGTCATGCAGCCTTTCCACTTCTTGCCTTGGAATGTATTTTTCATTGAACAACTCTTTAAACTTGGTCCAAGTCACATTTTCTTCATCACCTCCTATATTGACCAATTCCCACCAATTCTGTGCTTCGCCTTGGAGCAGCCATGAAGATGTAAATCTCTTCCTTTGATCTTCTAGCCCTAGCCCTCTAAATATCTTCTCACAATTCTTAAGCCATGCCTGAGCCTGTATCACGGTCTTCATACCAGTGAATGGAACTCCACCTAAATTCTTGAACTTCTTCGCTACCCTATCCAAGTCAAAGGGCTGCGGTGGTGGTGGTGGCTGTTGAACTGTGGGCTCCTCAGTTCCAGAAATATTTTGCCTCCTTGCTCTAGCTCTAGCGGCTCTAGCGGCAGCAGTACTCATTTTTAGTTAGTTCTGTACGATCAAGGAAAGAGTCAGAACAACTGTAATGGTAATCTTAAGAAATGAGAAAGATAAAAGGATGGATAAAAAGATGGTGATAAAATGATGACTATTATGTAAGTCTAATGAACTGTTCGCCATAGAATATTAGTGATTCTATGTTAACGAATTGTTATAAATATGTTATACTCCAAAGCTAAGGTTAACCAAAGCTCTGATACCAACTATGATAACCCCAAACTTCCACGGAATGAAAGTAAGGAATAATTATTTGGAATACAACATAAATGCAACAATACAGATCACAAATACAACATAGCACAGGAAAACTATATAATAACAACATCATAGCAGCGGAAAATATGAATGTCATCAAATACAGAATTCCACAGTCACGGAGTCCTAAATTATTACATCAAGTTTTAGCAAAAAGAAATAAGTTTAAAACTTCAAGATATAACAACTGGAAATAGAATAAGTTCGGATGTCTCAAAGTCTAAAGATAAAATGCAACAAAAGATAAATGATAGATAGTCTTCTTAGCTCCAAATCATCACCTCAACTAAGCAACACCAAGAAAGCTCCAAAGACAACAACTCCAAAGAAAGTGAAATCTGCTACTTGGCTGCCCGTGTAGAAAAGAGGGCACCCGAGTTTGCAAAGGTGAAAACAAACTACGAGTCAATCATGGGACTGGTGTGAGAATTCTTAACTAATTTAACTAATAGTAATAAGGCAAATCCAAAGACCACGCCGCTAATGCAGAACGGGTTTTATTCCAATGGATTGACGTGCATAATTTAAGGTGACTGAACAAATAAATAAGTAAATCGTAAAACAACGCAATGCTTTTGGAAAAATGGAATCATCATAAGACTCAAGTCCCATCACACAATGCAACGCAAACCAGAGGATAGAGTTTTACCTTATGATGATTAAACATGCTTAGTACGATAAAAACGAATTTGATATTATTATTAGTGGATATAAAAACATTTTAAAATAAATGTACCGATCCTAGGTAGCATAGTACCCCATTCTACTATGTCGCCATACTAGTAATACAATCAAGTCCGTAGGGTCGTATTGGGAATAGGGTTTCCGTCATGAGTCAAGGCTAGGGAGGAGCTCCTTACCGATTCGAGACACTCTAGCTAATGTCTCAGGATTCCCCGCAGTGAACCCTTTGAAAGCTGCAGGGCCGGTCCACACATACAACTTTGCGGATTAGTTATTCCTGAACACACGTTCCCCGATCCTATAGGGCCTATAATCCGAGGCGCCTCATTCCATCATCCACATAAATAAAATGTCGGGTCGTGTAAAAACCCAAACACCACATCTAGCTAGAAAGAAACGTGTTGCTCTCCCTACGTTCCGCTTTCCCGTTTTAGACTCAACCGGGTTGTGGGACTCGTGAAGCTACGTAATACACAAAGCTATGCTTATTCAAGCCGTGCTTTGATCGTCACCACAAGGTTCTGCTTTTCAACAAGAAACCTTGATCATTGCATCTTGGTATGCCACACTGTCACTCCATATCACACTATCAATCCTTTGCCAAAATATACAAAAGGGTGTTTAGAAAGATAATGAATTATCCTCCACCAATCATTCATACATTCGGCAGAAAATTAATAATACAATATAAAGGAGTACAATGTCGGACACACATTCCATTTATAAGTCCGTTCTGGGTCTGAACGAAACTGGAGATACCCTCGTCCCGTATGTCCAGTCTGGAAAGGAGGTACCCGCATATCCGTGAAATCAACATGTTCGTTTCGACAATTACCATGACCCTTGAATTGGGAGCAAGTCAATTCAGGGCCTCGATCGCTGTCCACTCGATGGGAAGATTGACGGTCTTCAATCGCCGTCTTCCAAACTTCGATTCTTAACGTCGTTTGATTACTTGGAATGAGATTAAACTCGGACTTTCCAAATAATTCTCATATATATATATATATAATGAAAATCCTTCCTTATCGTTAATATTATTTTATAGCGATTAATCCCTATTTTTAATTAATTAAAATAATTAAATCTTTATTTAACGACGCCTCCTGGTCAATAGGCGACCCTAGCGCTGTTTTCGACCAATTTTGATTTTCTCATTTCTCAAAATCTAACCGTTGGATCTTAACATTGTTTATATTGTTGGAAAGATCTTCCCAAGACGGTCCTAATGGTTTCAGTTTTGGGAAAATCCGACGGTCGGATCTTTTGGTATAGTCGTTTAAAGGTACGATTTCAAAAGGCGAACTACCGCGCTCGATTCGTTTAATTTTAATTATATTTATATATAAATATATAAATATAAAACGTTTAACTTTTTATTTATATAAAAATGTAAATTCTATTACAATGTCCAATATCATTCTTTTATTCTTTCATTCCTTTATTTACATGAACAATGTAAATTATAATTCAATGATGAATTCTTCCTTTTATTTCTTTTATTTACATTAAGATGTAAATATAATTCAACATTGAATTTCATTCTTTTGTTCTTTTATTCTTTTATTAAAAATGTAAATTCTTTTCCAGTGTTGAATTCTACTCTTTTAATCTTTTAATTACACTGTAAAATATCCTTTTTAATTACATTAAAATGTAATTAACATTATAATGTAAAATCCCTATCTTTCAATTGCATTGTAAAATCCCCTTTTTAATTACATTGTAAAATCCCCTCCTTAATTACATTGTAAAATGTGATTTTAATTCCATTGTAAAATTTCTCTTATTAATTACATTAAAAATGTAATTAACATAATGGTGGAAAATTCCATCTTTATAAATTACATTAAAAATGTGATTTTAATTTTATTGTAAAATTTCTCTTATTAATTACATTAAAAATGTAATTAACATAATGGTGAAAAATTCCATCTTTATAAATTACATTAAAAATGTGATTTTAATTACACCGTCAAATTCTACTTTTTAATTACATTGAAATTGTAATTAATATTACATGTCAAATCTTGTTTTTCAATTTACAATGTAAAATCGTATCCTTTAATTACATATAGAAATGTAATTTTATTTTCAATGCAAATTCTCATTCTTAATTTACATATAAAAATGTAATTTTATTTTACATGTAAATTCTATTTCTTTAATTACATATAAAAATTTAATTCTATTCATGCGGTATAAATTTCATGTCTTTTAATTACAAATAAAAATGTAATTTTCTACGCGGTATAAATTTCATGTCTTTTAATTACATATAAAAATGTAATTTTCTATGCGGTATAAATTTCATTTATAATGTAAAAACCTAATCTTTTGATTTACAATGCAAAAAACTAATCTTTTTATTTACAATGCAAAAATCTAATCTTTTTATTTACAATGCAAAATTCTAATCTTTTTATTTACAATGCAAAAATCTAAAAATCTAATCTTTTTATTTACAATGCAAAAATCTAACCTTTTTATTTACAATAAGAGAAAATGTAATTTATATTGCATCGCAAAATCGTACTTTTATTTATCACCTACAAATGTAATTTTTATTGCGGTGAAAAATTCATGTCCTAATTACATTAAATATAAATGTAATTTCTTTCATATCGTCATAGTTCTATCCTACAAACATCATATCAATATTATATTTGAACTAAAAAGGTCTAGTCAAATTAAATAACAACAAGGTGGTATTGAATTGAAATTTTCTAGTTCAATTCAAAGACATGAACAAGGTGACATTTTTATATATACATGATTCATAGAATATCAACAAAACATGATTCGACAAAATTTAAACAAAATGATTATTCAAATTTTCATCACATACAAATCTGAAATTTTTAACTAGCAGATCTGGAATTATACACACAGATAAACCAAACAATCATTAAGAATATTATCACATCTCAGATCTACTTCATTCATCATTAAATTATTTAAATAACAAAGGAAAATTAATAATTAAATTAATTTAATTATTTAAAATAGAATCTCACCTTGATTGGATCAGTATTGGAAATTCAAACAAGTGCAGAAATTGTTCCAATTGCTTTTTTTTTAAAGTCCTATTCGATGTCACGATTCACACTGATCTGAAATTAATGAATTCGGAATTCGTATGGGTTAGATATCACTTTTTAATCAACAACTACAATTTTGCGACACTTATAGATGTAGCAGTTCTTATGAAATTACCTTGCCATTTTATTTCAGATTTGTTCAAATCTTTAAATCCAATTTGCAGAAGATATACTCAACGATTTTCAGAACGGATTGCGCGACGTCGGAGGGCTAAGAGGGGGAAGCTTGTGCCTGGAAGGGGGGGTCGCGGCGGCATGTGGTGGGGCTGGGTGGGGGGTGCGACGGCGGCGGGTTTGGAGGGCTGGTGCGGTGGCTACAGGCAACGGGGTGGGGAGATTTTGGTATGGAATCAAAGAGGTGGAAGAGTACTTCAAAAAGTTACACTACGGGGTGGTCTAATTTTGAGCGGAGGAGGAGGAATCGAAGCTTGAAAATTCGAAGGAGAATGGGTTTCGTGGCGGTGAAATTAGAAGGAAGAAGATGGACGTACAGTAGCCACGTATTTATACGGGTATATGAGCATATTTTTTTATTTAATTAAATCCAAAATTAGGGTTTTTCCGTCCGATCTCCAAACGGAGCCCAACGACTGTCGAACAATATGTTTTGATGCCTTCTGAACGCAATGGCGCTAGTGCCGGAGTCCATTCCTGAAGTTTACAGCATGTTTCTTTTTTTTTAAAATAAATCTTTAATATTAAATTCGAACGTACTTTTTAATTTTACCGGGGCCACATACGAACTCAGAAAAATCCAGAAAAACTATTTCTGGATTTGTTTTGACGATACGGTCCTAACAAAATTAATTTCGTCGAATTCTGAGACTTTCTGAAAAAGGCCATTTTCCAATCGATCGAAATTGACTGAAATTTACAAAACACATATCTATTTTCCACGGTCACAAATTTATTCCATAAATTATGGGAATTGAAACCTAGCAATAATTTGACATCCTGGATCCAATAAAAGTGGTTTCGTCGAAAACCGAGGTCGTTTGCAAAATGGCTATTTTTGATATTAAAATACATATAGAAATTCTACAGCGACTATTCTGAAATTTCAACTGGCCATAACATTTAATTCCCACTATGAAATTTCGATTTTTCGGATTCGTTGGAAAGATATTTTTAAATAGATTCTAATATTTTTGGTTTCACCAAAATCCGATTTATTCTGCATCCTGTACAGTCAGTCAAAGTTCGGATTTGACTTTTCAAACTACCGTGCTATTTCTAATTCCTTTTATAATTAAATTAAATATATTCGTATTAACTTCGATTAAAATAAACTTCTAGTCGTTATTATTTAAAATAATTTATTTCAAATATTCAAAATCCCTTAAAATTTCTAAAATAAAAATTTTAAATTGGCCCCAAATTCTGGGGTGTTACATTGATTTAGTTCACCCTTTCCAAGATATCAAGATCTAAAGCCTGGAGATCAGTTACTCTTCCATCAAGGGTGAGTATCACACTTTGCCACTCGAGAGCCAACAGTTACCTTGGGATAAGGGTTTCCTAAGCATGACACATGTGAGGAAGCTGAACAGATTTCGAAAGGTTCATCTAGGCTCGGTGCAAGGTAGGAAGCTTGAGGAAGATAATTTTGGTAATTGACGGTTTAGGAGTTGGGGAGAGGTAGGTACGGTAAGGCTTATACCGTGAGGAAAGGATCAGGTTGCCAAGAACCCGACGGCTTAAGCATCAGGTTGCTAAGAACCTAACGACTTGAGCAGGAATATTCTGATGATCCAACTGTATAGCAAAATACACACAAAAATATATTGAAAGGTAGCATAGCATGCGGAAAAGGTAAGAACACACAATTTATAGTTGTTCGGTTCCGATTGAACCTACGTCCAATTTAAAAACTTTGATGATTTTATTCATGGAGGATCTTACATAAGAAATCCCCAAATTGATTTACATATTTTGGGGTTAGTACTCTTCGAAAATGAGAGGAAGATTGTAGAGATCAGAAAAGAAGGTCCCCTCCAGTGTGACTCTTCGGGTCTTATTTATAGAGGTTTTAGGTCCCCTTTTGCTGCTTCTTTTCCCGCCACTCTTTTGGTGCCATCTTTTTGTTCCTGCCTTTGGCTTTCATTGCTTTGTCTTTTTCTTCCTTTCTCCTGCTCCCCATGGCCTTCTGTTGTCGTTTTTGTCTTTTTCTGGCTTTACCCCTTTCGTCATCAGCCTTTCGTCAACAACCTTTCGTTAGCTTCCTCTAGCTGTCTCCAGCTTACTCTAGCTTCCTCTAGTTGTCTCTAGCTTTATAGACCACGTTGCCGGCTTCTGAACCCCTTCCGCTGTCAGTTCCTGAACCTCTTCTGTTGTGGGCTCAGCAGAAGACCTTCTTAAATGCGGAAACAGGGTTTTGCACTACAACAAATATGTCTATTCGCAGCGTTTGTCTATTCACAGCGTTGAAAAAACGCTTTTATAGCATTTAACAGCGTTTTGATGAACGTTGTCTACCAACACGTTGTTATAGGTCCTGGATATATTACAATACATTCAAAAACGCTGTAGAAAATTGACCTACTACAGCATTTCAAATGGTGTTGTCCTTATATTTATACAGCGTTTATATTGTTTCATAAATATTGTTATCTTCCCTTTTCTACAGCGTTCAGCCATATATCACAGCATTTCTCGAAGTTTACATGTTCTTTACTATCACAGCGTTTTGCCACATATCACAGTGTTTTTGGAAGTTTACATGCTTTTTACTTTCACAACGTTTTGCTACATATCACAACGTTTTTTTGGCATCTATCATAGCATTTACATATTGTAGTATCAAAATATTCATGCACAAACATATCAACATGTAAATATATATCAACCAACTAATTATATAGCACAATATTCGTACACAAATACATCATCAATAAACAAACTTTACATAATTTCCATAAAAAAAATAACACCATAAACTAAATTTACGCAATATCCGTCGAACAAAGTCACGATATCTATAAATAAAACAAAATTTCCATCAAACAAGTTTGCGCCGAATACTAACAAAATGAACATCTAAAAGTTACCGCTTTCTCCATAATCAGATACCACAAGCGGTCTTAGTGTTGATGGATCTTCAGAAGTGCCTAACGATATTCTGATTATAGCCGAATGCACAACGATGCCCATCTCCAATACATATACACACGTGTCCATGTTAGCATTTGGTCATGCTTACACATTAACAGGAAAACAATGCTCGACGACAAGAAAAAAGAATACAAGGAGAAAGTTGAAGATAACAATATAGCATACTTGGTAATATTTTATAATAGTTAGTTAATTTTTATAATGGTTAGTTAATTTTTAATTATTGCAATTATTAATATAGAATCTTGGTAATATTTTATATTTTTATATACTTAGTTAACTTTTATAAACTACTTCTTCGCTTTTATAAAGTTAGTAAACTTAGTTAAAATTTTATACTACTTGGTTAATTTTAATAATACTTGGTTAATTTTTAATTATTGCTATAATTATTATAAAATAGTTGGTAATATTTTATATTTTTGTATACTTAGTTAACTTTTATAAACTAAACTTCTATAATTTTATAAAATTAACAAACTTAGTTAATTTTTATAATACTTAGATAATTTTTATAATGGTTAGTTAATTTTATAATACTTGGATAAGTTTTAATTCTTGCTATTATTATTATAGAATACTTGGTAATATTTTATATTTTTATATACTTAGTTAACTTTTATAAACTAAACTTCTTAATTTTTATAAAATTGGTAAACTTTGTTAGTTTTTTTATAATAGTTAGTTAATTTTTATAATACTTAGTTCATTTTTATAAGTTTATTTAATTTTTTATAAATCTTAGTTAATTTACTACTATTATAAATCTTATTGTTATTATTATTAAAGAAGTTTAGTTAGGTTTTGTATTTTTATGTACTTTTTTTATCCTATATGAATGCCATGAACATGTAGTGTGATGAATATAGTTACTTACAGAAAAATGTGCAGAAGCATCGTCGTCATTGTCCCCATTGGAAAGGCTCAAGGCAAGTCTCATTAACAAAAGGGCCATAAGTTACACAAGAAAATCAAGTGATAAGTTGACATCGCATACAACCAAATGGTCGATAGAAAGAAAACTAGAAACAGCAACAAATTTCAGACATCTGAACATATTTTCAGACGTCTGACCTGGTTCAGACGTTTGAAAATAGGTTTCAGACGTCTGAAATGGATTTCGGTGAACGCCCTGAGACCATTTCAGGCGTCTGAAATTTATTTTAGATGTCTGAAAATGTTCTCGGGCAATTCCTAGGCCTGGTTCAGACGTCTGAAATTTATTTCAAATGTCTGACCTACTCTGATATCAAGCGTGGTCAATGTATGCAAGTCACGGCTTATACATTACAGTACAGTAATTTGACAATATTATATTACAATGTGAAACAAAGAGTATATGTAGGTAAGAAAGCTAGTACCTTAGATGTTAGGCATAGATGCAGAATCAAGTTCATGGTAACCATGCAGTGCACCACCCACTTGATCGGTTAGCTTGATAGTAGGAAATATACAACTTAATTCACCTCTCCTCTGTCCCATGCTTTCTACCATAAAACAAGCAAAGTCAGAGCAAAAAATTCAAAAAACAGAATCACTATACCATAAGATGCAAGTGTGAAGGAACATACTGTTTTCAAAAATTATAGATCACCCTTAATAGTTTTTGAAAGTTCAAACCATGTATTAAAATCAATCCAATATGCAATTACTAACCTCTCACTATATACATAAAGCATTCTCTCTTTCACCTTCTTCTCAACATCATCATGCCTGTTCCCAAGCTCATGATTTTAAACATCAAGTTCACCTACACGAAAAATCAACAGCTTTACAGACTAAAAAGCGGTTTTTGAGAATTCATGCATTAATTGATGTTTCTTTCAAAATATTTTTGCTAATAATAGTGTAACAATTTATGACAGTGTAAGAAGTTGGTAGACTACTACGCACCTCTTTTCTTCGAGAAGATAGTTGCAATACAACCTCAGTTGTTCTATAAAAATATCTGTCTTTACCAAGAGAAGATGATATCGGTTTACAATGCACAGAATTAGGATAATGTATGCATAATACGCCATTGATTTGTTTCAGAATTGCTCACCAAACTTCAAGATCCTGACACATAGGTTGATTTCTCATTACCTCTTGATAATTTATCTCATTTGATAATCTTTCTATGAACCAAATTCATGTAAAACTCTCAGTTTGAGATAATCGATTCACTTCTAAAGGAATGCAACAAGGAAGAGAAATTTAAACAAGAGGTGGAATATTCTTACTATGATATATAAAAATGATTTCGATATACTTTCTGGATTGCTAGTGCATAATTTGATCCAGTGTAAGAAATTGGTGTTCGAATTGGACCAATAATTCTTGCAAACGCAGAGAAGTTTGTAGAGACGACTGACATGTGTGCAGCTCTTCGTGTATGCAAAGCTGGTGGACATGCTACTTCGATTAAAGAAATATTTGTTTCATCTGCATGAAAGGCTAATTTTGTATAGAGAAAACTACTAATATAATCAAGAATTTGATGTTATTGGAAGTCTAATTTCATTGCTATAGCAATAAATTCAACGTACTGTAAATGTAAATAGATTACATGTTGTGATCAAAAGCTGCATGCATGAATATAAATGATAATTTTAATACCTGAAGTAGCATGTGTTTGCCTTCAATTTCATACGTGTTCAGGTATAGAACAGATATCCAAAGGATTTAATCTGTAAAAGCAGATAAATGAGACTAACCATACAATTATAATGAAATTTGTTAAGTATTTCAGTGAAGGCTGGACTTGGAGCTTCAAAAGCAAAATTATTGAACTGATCTAATATAATTCCAAGTTCATAATCATGAAAACAAATGCAAAATTACTACCCTGCATGAACCTGTTAATTTACAGGATATAAACTTCGTCCATGACTTATTTTCACAAATCACTATGTTCTAAGTTATACCATTTTTTCTTTAAAGGGGCCAAATTTATTGCATCCTTGCATACCAAACTTTCCGCAGTCACTATTTGCATCACAAAGGGGACAAAAACACTTGGTCGATTTACTAGTGATAATCAATAAAATAAAGAAAATGAAAAGAGGCCTAATCCATGATTTATTGTAATTTTAACTAAAGTAAAAAGCTAATGTCTGCAGTCAGCTTCGTTAATAATTTTTGCATTATTTTACAAATGTGATTTTGCACTTTGGTTTCTTACAATTCGAGTAAGAATCCAATAGAGTATCCGGGTAAAATCAATTAATCGAGAATGTCAGTAAAATTATATTGCTTGGTGCATCGGAAACCTACATCCATTATATGTAAAGACATTTACAAAAAATGCATATCTTATTCAAATGAAGGTACGAGGAGCATTGTTGCACTGATTATGAGTTATATACTTGCCTGTCATTAGTTGAATGTTTTGACCTTGGAGTTGTAGGCTTTTGATCATTTGGACCTTTCTTGTCATCTCCTAAATTTATCAACTCTATTCAAATAGATAAACAAGTTAGAAAGCTACAGATAAACGCTTAGTAGCTGAATGTTTTTTACCTTGGAGTTGTAGGCTAGCAGCAGGTCGTAGTTGTGAAATCAAGTGCAACACGGATGCATATCACAAGTTCTCATGCAGGCTACAATGCCGAAATTCAAATCATAAGTGAAATTAGCCTAAAAATAGAAAAAAATAAAATAACAAGTGCAAATGAGATAAAAATAAGCAAAGTAATATGTACTAAAGAAAACAAAACCAACAAGCACATCAGTTGGAATATAGCTCACGTATAACACATGGACACACAACCATGATGTCATACAAACATGAATAAAAAGATGAAGGAAAATAATTACAAATCAACAACAGCAAGTCATGACAAGTACATGCATGGATAGTTAGACCAAGTCAAGGACAAGGCAGTGAAACCGAGATGATAATTGAAATCAAAGTGCATCACAACTCAATGATAGTGTACACATGTACATGCATACAAAGTTCAGGACAGTAACCAACTAATAACCCAATTAAGTCACAACCAAATGCCAAGGAGCAACAACATATTGGTGCAAATCATTATGTCAGACAAACTTTAAGAGGGTTAACACATACAAGCCAAAACTAAGTACGCCCAGGAATTGTATGCAACTTAAACAAATACACAAGGAAAAGGCTAAAGTGTAGCACAAATTGAAGACAAGGAATTGTGCATGGTTTAAGAGCACATGTATCAACACTAAACCAAAAGATAACATCAAGTAACAAAGAAACATACCTGCCATGGTCGGAAATAACCGGACTCAATCCCGTGTTCTATTTTGTTCTTTGCCCCTATGTTCTATTCTCTGTTGAACTTAAATTCAGAGGTGCATTGTTATCTGCTGAGCTCCATTCATGATAACTCGATAGCATCTCCTCATTAAAAGTACAACTAAAGATTAAGCGCACATAATAGTTTATTTATTAATAGCTCCAAATCAAACAAAGGTACAATCCATTTATTAACAAATAATAGTTTATTTATTTACTACAAAAAAGAAGGCATAATATCATTCTCAATGAGATGTCAGTTAGAATTATCCAGCTTAATAGAAAACACAAATAGGATACCTGTAATAGTTGGTTTTTGTGGCTAAGAATAGTCTACAAGGTTGGCATCTTCCTCCAGTAGAGTTTGGCGTGAGCTTCTTTGAAAACACAACATAAACGAACTGACACAGTACATGTAACTTCTGTCAACATAAACTTAATCAACCAAAATAAAACTGTCTGAATTTTGGAGAAAATGTACCTTCTGTCATATGTTCGAGATTCAGAACATTTCCTTGACCGACCAAATCAAAATAAACTCAAACTCTTTGATTAAATTGGCAACAAAGAACAATTTCAGTGATGCTAATTTTTGAAGCGATACCATAACAAATATGATACCACAACACAAGTGTTTTACCGATCAATAGTACAATCATTTATCATGGTTATAAAGTTGGTCTCTGGTGTGATTTGAAGTATAGGAGATAAATATAATATACTTAAAATTGTATTGATTAAGAAGAAATTAAAAGACTCTTATCTTTGATATTCACATTAAACAAAGAGGTTTAATTAAGAAACGAACTTAATTCAGTTAAATATTGTTCTATCAGCCATAATTAGCCTAAATGGTAAGTATTAATAAGTTAAGGTCATTACTAGCAGGCATAATTATCAACAAGGTAAAAGTATGTGTTTGTTATAATTATCAACAACTCAATCCAGATAATGTTCTGGAACTAAATTAGAAAATTCCTAAAAATGATAAAACACATCAGAGAGGCTGGTTAACACTACTTGCAAAAGCTTTATGTACCAAACAAGCAAAAACCTAGACAACATGAGACAATTTCACCTCACTCCCCCTTTCTGCTGCGTTTCTTTGCATTGCCTCCAAGTATAATTGTTGTTTCATCGTCTTCTAAAAGTAGTTTTATTTGCGGAGTTTTCTAAGCTTAAATATGTAAAACCAAAGTATCTGAGGTATGAAAATTGGGATCAACGACTGAAATTAACATAAAAACCGACTAATCAATTGAATCTAAACAAGTTAAATTAGGGTTATTCGGTAAAAAGGACATACCAGAGGTATTAATAGCTAATTAGGGAAGCGAAGATAAATAAAATTGAAGAAAAAGAAAAATCTAAGAAAAATTAAAATGTGGAAAAAAGAAATAAAAGAGAATGCAGGGAGAGGAAGTTCAGAAAAGAGGGAAAATGAAATTTTCGGAGAAAGAAGGACGCGGGAGAAACAGAAGACAATAATGAAAGAGCGCGGCCTCTAAAATTAATTGAAAGATCCCCACTTATTTTTAGGCTGCCTTAATTATACAGAATTTTGCATTGTTATTTTAACATCTTCCTACTTATCAAAAGGTTCAACAATAGTCGGCATAAAATGTTGTTTTTGGTATTATTGAAAACCACTTTTCTTGTAGTGTCGGTTGTTCTTGTGAACTCCAGTTCCGGCAGAAAGGTTTCGGCCGCCTTTCTTTCCATTAAATATCTTCATGGATGCTTCTTTGTCTTTGCAATATCAATCTTAGACTCCCGGGAGTGGCTTGGTACCATGCCTTCCAGTAGTTTGGTCTCGAAAGTTGTTCTTAGCCTTGATGGCTTTTGGTTTTGGCCATCTGGCCTCGATTCGCCTCTATACCTCTTTGCTTAAGTAGTGGATTATGAAGTCTTCGGTAACTGTAAAGGGATCCGGTTTCAGCTTCTGGCATATATGTTCGTCTTTAATTATAAAGGTGGGCTTCCAGAATACCTTCCGGTGATGTTGAAGATGGCTCCAGATGTTGGTGTTGGTGTCAAGTAGGTATCGGTAGGTTCTTTCCTTCTTCTGCTTATATCATGGATTATATGCTTTTGGCACCAGTGTATGCTTCTAGAATTGTTATTCTGCATCCCATTCAGTGTAGGCATTACCCTCTCGGTATCTTCCTTTTCATATTGACCTAGATCTTTTCCCTGTCATGACCTTTCGGAATCTTCAATACTACTTTCTATCTCCAGCTGTCGGTATTGGATCGGTATTGTTGTATTCTGATTCTTCTTGACTGCCGGTGTCTGCTTTCGGCTTTTCCCTTTTTGCCCTATGGCTTTGGTGTTGGCTCTCAGACTTTGCTTCCGATGAATCCTCGGATTTGGTCTTTTCCCCACGAATCGGGTTTCGCTGTCCGAAACCCCCTTTATCCTTTCGGCTTTAAAGCTTCCGCTTCTTCATAATTGATTGGTACGAAATTTTGTGTTAATAGTTAGCCCCGCTAGTATGAGGAAGATTTTTTTTCTTTAGGACAAACTCTTGTGACTTCTGTACAGTTCGCCTGTCACTCAAAATTTGTCATGAAAATCTTTTAGTATTATCTCCATATGTCCCAGAATATTAATGCGAGGGGGAACATGAATTTTTCTAGTGGAAAGAGTTTGAGTATAACTTGTGAGTTATGAACCCTAGTGCGCAAAAACAATATGTACTCATTTATGATTTAAAATTCAACATAATTCAACCATAACTCATGCTAGCAAATACAAGGGGTAAATGTGCTTTGGGTTTAGAAAATTCCCTGTACGAACTGTTGATAGATCATGATCCTTGTTGGAAGGCTTCGGATGGGAGGTCCACAGTACCTGCCTATGTTCTACGTTGGGGACTTTTATCTAGAAATGATATCAATGTATTTGAAATCCGTATGTAAATATGGTACAAAGAAATCGACACCCTTTATGGAAATGAGTAAATACCTAGGAATGAATGTTTAAGGCTTAAACATGAGTTTATGCGACAGGAATTCGAAAACATGAATGTGATAGGCAAACGAAAACCCAAAAATAGAAAATCAGATATTAGAAAGTCCTATTTGCACTTAGTTAAAAACCCAATGCTGATGCTTGGGTAATAAGAAAATCAGAAATCCCGAGACTTAGGTTCAGATAAATGGAAATCAGAAATTGTTACAGAAACCTCGAGACTTATACTCAGGTAAGTATAAACCAGAAATCGCATGGAAACCCTAAGACTCATACTTGGATAAGCGTAAACCGAAAATCATATACGAAGCCCCAAGACTCACCCTCGAGTAAATTTAAATCAGAAATCATACAGAAAGCCCTAAGACTCATGCTTAGGCGATTTCAAATCAGAAATTCTACAGAAAGCCCCAAGACTCACGCCTTGGTGATTTTAAATCGAAAAGCTCCAAGACTCGCGCTTGGGTGGATTTAGATCAGAAATCATACAGAAAGCCCTAAGACTCATACGTAGGTAAACCGAAATTAGAAATCGTAGCAACCCCGAGGCTCATGCTCGGGTAAATTAGAATCAGAAATCATGCGGAAACCATGCACCTATTGGTAGTTACTAAAAATTCCGTAAGTGGAATGCCTTAATAAGAGCATAAATCAACCATTGAAAGTTCACTCAGAGGCCATCTAATGAAAGCATCACAAATCATCCAGTGATTATATACATGCATAGTGTCAACCGATCCAAACATTATTGAAAGTGATCAAGCAACCATAGATTATGTGTGTGTTTCTCGGAGGTTCGCTCAAAGAACATTTGGAAGAAAAAGTCTTAAATATTCCAAGAAGTAATCTTCGCGTGTGTATATACATAGGACTGTTTTTGTAATAAGTTAATCATGTCCTGAGTTAGTTAATCGCTCGGCGAATGTTCCTCTTAGCTTTCTAGCCTTTGGGTATCTAACGTCTAGTCTTATTCCTAACCCATAGGATATGCAAATGAACGAATGCTCTCTAAGAGAGTGACACTTGTCCCTTTATGGGTAAATGCATGCATTATAATAACTAGCCCCACTTAGGGGGCGACTCCACTAGCTGGAGATGAAGCATTTAGCCATACTCAAAGGCGACTCCTTTGCAGGAGATGAAGGTATTGTAGCCCTACCCCAAAGGTAACTCCTTTGCAGGAGATGAAGGTATTGTAGCCCTACCCCAAAGGTAACTCCATTGTAGGAGATGAAGGTATTGTAGCCCTACCAAAAAGGTGAATCCATTATAGGAGATGTAATCTTTGTGGCTTCTCTTCTTGGAAGCTTTTTTTGTTGCTCCTCTTCTAGAGGCTTTGTTTGACGCTCCTCTTCTAGGAGGTTGTGTTTGTTGTTTCTTCTCTCTCTGGAAGCTTTGTTTGTCGCTCCTCTTCTGGGAGGTTTTGTTTGTTGTTGCTTCTCTCTCTGGAAGCTTCGTTTGTCGCTCCTCTTCTGGAAGGTTATGTTTGTTGTTGCTTCTCTCTCAGGAAGCTTTGTTTTGATGTAGCTTCTCCCTCCGGAAGCTCTGTTGATGTAGCTTCTCCTTCCGGAAGCTTTGTTGATGTCCCATACTTTTTATGAAAGTATTTATGTGCATAAGTAAAAGAGTCTGATGACAGTGCTTTGTGTAAAGTAAACGAATAGGGGGGAACAGAAAGAATCGTATCCATTCTGAAATGACATTGAGCATTTGATTGTTTTCTTTGGACAACTTTTCTTGGAGTTTGTTTATCTGAGCAACTTCCATTGAAGCTTGTTATTGATTGATAGCTTTGTTGTGCACCTATTCATGCATTGGGCTCTTTATGTGCTCCTTTTTGAGCTTTCGTTCCCTTCCGGGGGACATGACATAACAAAAGGTGCTCCCCTCGAGCTCTTGTTGTATGCATAAGCCGAACAGGGTTTGGTTTTTACCTGTAATAGCACTCGAACTTACATAAGTATTTGTTTGATTACAAGAAAGATATAAAGTGAAATTATTAATGAAAGCAAGTATTTGAGATGGAAGACTGATCATCAAGTTCTTATTCCCATGCTGCATTGCCTCTAACCAGCTTTCCTACTAGTCCCACTTCAAATTTCTTAGTTAAGCTTTCTTTTCTTTTCGGCTTGGTGTATCTTTGTCAAATCACGACATTGGCTGGTTTTGTGTCCTTCTGTCTTGTGATAAGAGCAATAGTCTTTCCTTTTGTTCAATTTTGTAGATCCTTCTGCAAGGGGATTGGAACCAAGCCCTTCTTCCTTCTATTCTTGTATCATGCTTTTCCTTACGTTAAGTATTTCTTCCATGAGAATGAATTTATTATCTTTGGAATACAAATCATCCAAGCTTCCACACTCATTTAAGATAAGCTCCTTCCAAAAGGGGGATGGCACGAGCAACCCTGATCGTACAACTCTCAGCTTCTCTCTATCCGTCACCCCTTTCACCTTGAGTGACTTATTGTGAAACCTTTTTAGACAGCAATTAAGGGACTCCTCCAGTCTTTATCTGATTTTAGCTAAATCGTAAATGATATTTGTCGAATCCTTTTGCATATAGAATTGTGTGCTAAATGTGGTGGATAATTGCTTCCAAGATATGATGAGAGGGCCATGATAATGTTTGCGCCATTTAAGAGATCTTTCATGAAGAGTTGTCACAAAGACCTTGTATTGAAGGGCTTCAGAAGCGTTATATGTATCCATGTAATTCCCAAATACGGCAAGGTATTCTTCAGGGTCTGTAGTCCCATCATACGTGAATTTGTTTTCTTGTATTTCAGACGGGACCTTTGCTATCATTATCTCTTTGGAGAAGGGGATTCCTTGCAACTTTCTATCTTTTATCCATATTAGGCTTTCGTTTTCTTCTAAACTAACCGCCTCCTTTGATGCTTGGTTACATCTCCGTGAGATTGGGACGTTATGTATATTTGATGAATACTAGATTTGATTGTAAAGTTCCTGAGGTGATATAATCCTTGATTCCGCTTCATAAGGTTCTGCTTTAGAGGACCTTCAGACCAAGTCTGCTTCAATAAATATCCTAGTGGTATCAATTTGCATACCCAAGTGTAATATTTCCAACCGATCTTTTGTTAAAGTTGAAGACCCTCCAGTTTCTAGTTTGGCTATTTTGATGTTGTTTTCTGGAATGAATGACATGTTGGTTCCTTCTTTTCCACCTTTCCCCAATTGAATCATCCTTTAATTGATTTTCAGAGTACCTTGGTATCCTTATTGAGATTCCTTTTATAATCTTGCTTCTTTAAAGCTTCGTCCAAATCGGGACGGAACAACACAATTAGAAATGTGGCAATACTATCCAAAAGGATAAAGGTAGAAAAAGGGAACGGAGGTTCAAGCCCTCCTTCTAGTGCCAAAATGTTAACGAAATTTTTTGTCAACACCGGAGATAAATCTATGGAGATGGACCTAAGGGGAAAATGGGATTATTTAGTTCCTACAAGTTTGAGTTAGATCACCCTTTCCTAGATATTAAGGTCTAAAGCCTGGAGATTAGTTACTCTTCCATCAAGGGGTGAGTATCACGCTTTTGCCACTCGAGAGCAAACAGTTAACTTGGGATAAGGGTTTCCTAAGCACGACACATGTGAGGAAGCTGAACAACTTTCGGAAGGTTCATCTAGGCTCGGTGCAAGGTAGAAAGCTTGAGGAAGATAATTTTGGTAATCGACTGTTTAGGAGTTGGGGAGAGGTAGGTACGACAAGGCTTATACCGTGAGGAAAGCATCTGATCACCAAGATCCCGACAGCTTAAGCATCAGGTTGCTAAGAACATAACGACTTGAGAAAGAATATTCTAATGATCCAACCGTATAGCAAAATACATACAAAAATATACTGAAAGGTAGCATAGCATGCGGAAAAGGTAAGAACACACAATTTATAGTGGTTCGGTTCGGATTGAACCTACGTCCACTTTAAGAGCTTTGATGATTTTATTCAAGGAGGAGCTTACATAAGAAATACCCAAATTGATTTGAATATTTTAGAGTTAGTTCTCTTTGAAAATGAGAGGAAGATTGTAGAGATCAGGAAATAAGGTCCCCTCCAATGTCACTCTTTGGTTCTTATTTATAGAGGTTTTGGGTCCCCTTTTACTACTTCTTTTCCTACCACTTTTTTGGTGCCATCTTTTCGTTCCCGCCTTTGCCTTTCATTGCTTTTTCTTTTTCCTTCTTTCTCCTGCTCCCCACGGCCTTCTCCTGTCGTTTTTGTCTTTTTCTGGCTTTACCCCTTTCGTCAACAACCGTTCGTTAGCTTCCTCTAACTGTCTCTAGCTTACTTTAGCTTTCTCTAGCTATCTCTAACTTTCTAGACCACGTTGCCGGCTTCTGAACCCCTTCTGTCATCGGTTCTTAAACCCCTTCTATTGTGGGCTCAGCAGAAGACCTTCCTGAATGCGGAAACATGGTTTCGGCTGTTCTTGTGAACTCCAGTTCCGGTAGAAAGGTTCCAGCCGCCTTTATTCCCATTAAATATCTTCATGGATGCTTCTTTGTATTTGCAATATCAATCTTAGACTCTCGAGAGTAGCTCCGGTACCATGCCTTCCAGTAGTTTGGTCTCGAAAGTTGTTCTTGGCCTTGATGGCTTTCGGTTTCAGGACCTCTAGTCTCGATTCGTCTCTATACCTCTCTGCTTAAGTAGTGGATTATAAAGCCTTCGGTAGCGGTAAAGGGAGCCGGTTCTGGCTTCTTGGCATATGTGTTCGTCTTTAGTTATAAAGGCGATCTTCCAGAATACCTTCCGGTGATGTTGAAGATGGCTCTAGATGTTGGTGTTGGTGTCAAGCAGGTATCGGTAGGTTCTTTCCTCCTTCTGCTTACGTCTTGGATTATATTCTTTCGGCACCAGGTGTATGATTCCAGAATTGTTATTCTGCATCCCATTCAGTGTCGGCATTACCCTCTCGGTATCTTCCTTTTCATATTGAACTTGATCTTTCCCCTGTCATGACCTTTCAGAATCTTCAATACTACTTTCTATCTCCAGTTGTCAGTATTGGATCGGTATTATTGTATTCTGATTCTTCTTGACTGTTGGTGTCTGCTTTCGGCTTTTCCTTTTTTGCCATATGGATTTGTTGCTGGCTCTCGGAATTTGCTTCCGATGAATCCTCGGATTTGGTCTTTTCCCCACGAACCTGGTTTCGCTGTCCGAAATCCCCTTTATCCTTTCGTCTTTAAAGCTCCTGCTTCTTCATATTTGATTGGTATGAAATTTCTGGTTAACAGGTATCACCATCGATTACCCATCTGATTCGGGCTTTTCGATGAAGACAGTCATTTTTGATGCTTAACTCCCGGGTTGAAGGCGAGGTATGCAAGATTGTGAAGCTCTTTAGACGCGAACGGATCCAGTTGAAAGAAGGTTCCGCAAGACAAGACCTTCTTCCGTTGTAACAACCCGAATTCCGACAGGCCGAATTTTTTTTCAAAATTCTAATATATCGAAACTTGTGTTGGTTTGTCTGGTATCCTGCAGAAAAGACAAAGATATAAAATATATCAGAGCTCAGAAAACATCTCACAGTGGAATGGATAAAATATTATATAATCAAAATATAGCCTTACCCATATAATAATACTGCCTAACCAGTATCCCAAGCTATCATATCTCTGCCACAAATCTAACCTGCGAGTATGCTATGAGGAGGGGGTCAGAACACAAATTCTTGTGACTGGATTTAAACTGTACATTTTTGATAACCCTACATATACCGTTCAGTTACATTTTCTTGTTTATTAGGTTACTTGGGTTAACAACACTCAAGGCTTACACACACATCGTACCTATTTACTTCCCAGTGGATTAACCTAATACAGTATATACGTAGCTACCCCCAATATTAAGGTACACCCCATGGTACGCCACTCGCACGGTCTCCGCCGTAACGCCAAAGAAATATACGCAGTCCCTCATCCTACGCCGGAGTGACGTATGGATCTCTATATAACAACGCTACGTTCTGCATAGATCTTCCATCACCATGCTTCGTAAGCGTATGGACTGCCACCTTCGATTGAATCAAATTCCATCATAGAGCAGTGCCCTAGAGTTTACGATACACCACCCCGAGTGGACATGAATGTATCTTGACTTTCTCACATACGTATCGTCAATCATACTTGATGCCGTAACCTTTATGATACACCATCCGGAAGTGGTATGTATGTATCCGCACCTATCTAATGGACGTGTGCTCCCCTTGTGCCTCATGACACCATGATGATCTACCCCGTTGGGTTATTCACCTTCAAACGTACGGACTAGTCCAAGCGCCTCAAGTTATTGTGTTATTAGACCCTACGTTTAACCGTTTTATTTACGCGCTTGCTCTACCTCATCAGGTTTCCAGTTTTACTTGGTTATTTTAAGTCATATTGACTTCTTATTCAAGTTACCAAGTTCCTCTTGCTTATCAATTTCAGTTATACAACTTAATCCATTTAAGTTTATTAATAAGCCCATAATATGTTATTCTTTGGATTGTAATCCAAGGTCTGTAATCTACAATCTCTTTATATTATTCATTGCCTGATTCCATAGAACAATAACATATTCTACTTAATATGTAATTAAGTATATTTTATCTCAATTCACATGTTTTCTATTTGACATGTCACTTGTTGTTTATGATTAAATATAACTTAATTCATCCCATATATTCACCTTGTTCTTTCTTATTTAATCATAATTCCATCTTACACTGTCACTACAACTAGTTGTTGTTTACTTATTAGCTTAGTTCCCTTAACTAAGGTTTACTAATAAGTTTCTTTTCCATTTATAACTTATGTTATAATCTCCACTTGTCCCTAGGACAAACCTACCTATTATATAACATTCTCATTAATGTAATTAATTATAATAGGATATTATCATTCCTGTTCATTCCACTTCTTTTACTATTGTAACTTTAATTCATTTCCAATCATCACAACTTGTGCCTTTTATTTCTACCTTTTTATTTACATATATTTATATATATGTTTATGCACCAGACCTCTCACATTAAGCCGACCTCTTATGGATGCTGGATTTGCCGGGCGGTTCCGGGCAGACTTCTACCACAAGTTGGACTTAACCTCGTGTCTTAGCACTGTTACATGTATATTTACACACTAGACCCCTCACATTAAATTAACAACTTGTGGATGCTGGATTTGTCGGGCGGTTCCGAGCAGACTTCTACCACAAGTTGAATTTAACCTCGTGTCTAAGTGCGATTACCATTTCTTAATTACCGTAAATTTTCCATACAATTTAGATGTATCCACTCTTCCAAATTTTTACTGTAATTCTATTTTTACATGTCATACTTAATATCAGATTAAGTCTATTTTAACTGATTATCATGTCGCATGTTATTTCTAACATGTAATTAACTCCACTTTAAAAGAATTAAATGTAATCATCAATCATGTAATTATTCCAATCTAACAAATTAACATGTAATTATCCCAATTCTTACAATTAAGGGTTCAAGTACATAATATGCCACTGATTAACATGTATTTATCCCAATTTCACTGTAACTTAACTTACAGTACCCAATTAACAAGTAATTAGCACGTGTATGTATACAACAGTAATCATTTCCACATATTTTAATAGATTTACATTTCAACAGATTAATCATTCTAGTAGATTTACATTGCATATAATCGAGGAATGTCAAACGATAAATATACCTGAAACACCCCACCTCCATTAAGGTCACTCACAAAGGGAATGCCTTAACTTTGGTGGAGGTTTATAAGTAAAAGCCATAGATGAACTCAAGATAGATATAAATACACATATTTTAAACAGCGGAAACCAAACAAACTTTTATTTCATCAATACGTGTATCAAACAAAGATTTCCATAATTGTCTCAAAATACTTCCAACATTACAACCTCATAACTGCCTTGATTATTAAAGAAGCATGAAAACGTAAATAAAGTGACAAAAATCTCCATAGTGATACCCAAAGCCATTATCCGAGTAAGAAAGATCCAAATCACACATCTACATTCTTGGGGCTTGTAAAGAGCCTGACTGAGCTGAGTTGTTTCCTCCCTGTGGACCTTGGGGGGGGAACGAAAGAAAAGAAGACGAAAAGAAAATAGGGTCAGACATAAAGCCTGAGTAAATCTAGTAACTCTTCAATACGTGAATAAGAAAAGGATATGATGGATATAAACTAAAAATAGGAAAGTGTCACAAGCTAAGGAAGAGTCGAATGTACTATCACACCCATACTATATCTCTGCACCTACTCGAGTTTATTCTAACTGGCACCCCATGGTGAGGGTGAAGTGATCCCCATTCTTCTTAAAGATCGGCTCCTACTCGCGTTAACATGTATCATACGGCCCCCAAGAATTGTAGATACATATGCTGGTCCCACCATGGGGTGTATCAAGACCCATGGTGGCGGCCCCGACACAAATCCTAGAAGGCATAGGTTATACTACTGGTGTCCCCAGTGCCCTGGTTGTCTGCTCCGGAGTGTGTGCACGCCCGCACCCCATTAGACCTGCACTGTGCACCCACCGCCGTCGTTTGACCGCTTACAATCAGCCCAGTAATCGTGCCCCACCCTGCCTAGTTTCAGGGTACCGTTGATACCTACTTTGGGTTACTGCTGAAACGGGCCCCTCGTTACCAGGATTTTCTAGTCAAACATGTTAAGTGGTTAAGTGTCTGTATTTACCTAATCCCACCTATCAATTCTTGTTAACATGTTGAATTTGGTTAAGCGTTATAGGTGACTTAACCCTACCATCTGTCCTTAGCCTCTTAGGAGCACCAGACCACTCACATTAGACAGGTATTGCTACGGTTACTGGATGTGCCGGTCGATTCCGGGCAGGTTTACACCGTAGCTCAGTCTAACCTCGGGTCCTTATTGGGCTCAATGCTTAACCACCCACATTGGATATGTATTGTTGTGACTATTGGACATCCGGGCGGGTCCGGGCAGGTTTACATCACAACTCAATCCAACCTCGGGTTAAGCGTATCGTGTTTTCTAAATTTACATATTTTATTACTTCTCAACCATATGTAAATGTCATATCTTTTATTTTTGGGTATTTCAATTCATACCACTTATGTGTCATAATCATTGGCATGTGCCAAACATGCCAACATATATTTTAATATTTTACACGCAACGTTATTACCCCCGTTTGTTCGCAACGTTATAACATGCGTTGGGCTTATCACAATTCAGCCCAACTTTATAAACGTGAGGCAAAGGGGAAATCATGAACATGTAATACATAAAGGTGTGTGGCGCATGAACTTGCAATTTGGCGATTCAACTAACATATAACATGGGTCATGTGAACTTGCATTCAAATCAAAGTATGACTAAGTAGGTGACATATGAAATGGCATAGTTTAGGCAAATACAAACTTGTGTTTAAACATGTTAACTTGGCATAATATCAACCACAAAACTAGCATGTTCTATATTCACAAAAATGTACAATTTTTACATCTAATCATATAGCCTATTTCAACATGAACTTGCATAGTTTATGAAACCCAAACGATGTTTGACATAGAACCAATTATATTTTGCAAATAAACATGAACTTGCATAGTTTATGAAACATAGATCCAATTATACTTGCAAACATAGATCTAATTATACTTGCCAATAAACATAAGGATGATATCATAGGTTTTGGGTCATGTGGGCATAAAAGGTCTATAACATGTTTACACAAATTCTAATTTAGACTAAGGGAATATACATAGTCCATACCATCGACATATACAAAAAGGGATCAATTTCTAGTTTTTGCCACAAGCTTGCAAGTGCCATTGTTTTTCATATACAATTGTTCAATAGGCTTGCATCAATCAATTTATGCCACAAACATCAATACACAAGTAATGATAGAACCATCACAATACACAAAGATTATAACAACACGATTCTATTTTCATTTACATCGAATCACATCACAGTTTTTATTCATATTTTGAAAGGTCACTATACTTACAACGAATGCCGAATCTTGAATTCTGGATTCTGAATTCTGGATTCTGAATTCTGAAACTGAGATGCGCTCCTTTGGGTAGACTAACGTTGCGTTGATTGATTTGATTAAACTTTAATTTGATTCGTCTCTTAGGCTTTAGTGTCGGCTTGTCTCTAGGCTTTCTAATTGACGGCCATTCCTAGTTCCTCTCCAGCAGCATGACGGCTTTTGTATTCTATTATTTGTGTGAATTTAGGGTTAGACTTGAGTTGTATTTATAGAATTTTAAATTGTTTTGAGCCGTCAGATGAAGATAGGAGGAATCTAGACCATACAAAGTTCAAAGGGCCAATCAAAAGGTGACACGTAAGCCCTAGTGACTCAGCCGAGCATCAGAATTCAACCAGACCCTGACCAGGCCAGCCAGGGCCGGACCAATAGGTCTTTCTGACCTGGGCGCACTTGGCAGGTGCGCCAGGCTAAAAATGTACTGGCGCACTTCCCAAGTGCGCCAGTTCAACTTTGTTCTGGCGCACTTCCCAAGTGCGCCAGTGCATTCTGACCCGTTTTCTGGTTTTTTTGCCCAACTTCGTTCGTCCATATCTTCTTCATACGATATCCGTTTTACGCAAACTTGGACTCTATCTCAAGCAGAATTTTGAGACGAACGCAATGGCGTAACCCATTTCCCTTAATTCCATCATTTATAATTAATTGTACTTTAATTTGTGAAGCTTAACGTTATAGAATTCACGGGGTGTTACATTCTCCCCCCTTAAAAGGATTTCGTCCCCGAAATCTTCTAGTTAGGAAGAATGTATATCCTACCATCCAACAGTCCATCTACTCAACCAACAAACACAGGAATCCACTGTCCTTAAAAGACTTCTAATGCTTCATGGTCATATGCATAGTGTGTGTACATGTCCTTATCTAATGTAGAAATCAGGCGGTCTACTGATTCAGTTGACCTCCTTAATGCGAATCATGTAAGTGTCATGAATCCATTATGTATGCAAATTTTTCCTACTCATAATTCTACATGAGTGCACAACTATTCATACAAATGCGACGACCATATGACAGCATATCAAGTTTTCAACCATATACAAATAAGAATACATATATGCATATGTAGTATGAAGTGATTGAGCCGATCTAAGACCTAGATTGTGTGTGTATATGCATTCACAAGCAACCACTAGCAACCACTTGCTGCCATCAACCATAACATGTTTCAAATACATGTTTACATCCAAAGGGGTTTCTACCTAAGGATAAAGATAATATCGAGGAGATATACCTAAAAAGATAGATATAAGCACAACTTAAGAAAAAAAAAGAGGTCAAAGTGTACCCTAAAAAAGAAGAGGGTAGGCGGCGCGTATTCTGTCCTCAGTTTCCCAAGTTGCGTCTTCCTCGGCGTCGCTCCACTGAACCTTAACGAGCTTCACTTCGCGGTTGCGTAGATTTTTGATTTCAGTTCCTACGATTCGAGTTGGAACTCTCCTCATAGTTGCTTCACATTCCACTTCGGCTTCTTCTAGAATGCTTGGCTCCACCACTTCCGCTGATTCATGTAGACATTTCCGGAGATGAGAAACGTGAAAGACGTTGTGAATTCCAGCCAATCTTTCAGGCAGATCTACTCTATAAGCCATTTTCCTAATCTTCTCGATGATAGGGAACAGTCCTACAAATCTTGGTGTTAGCTTTCCAGCGGATCCAAAGCGAACGACGTTCCTTAAAGGGGATACCTTAAGGAAAACCTTGTCCCCAACCTCAAACTCAAGGTCGGTCCTTCTCTTGTCGGCGTAGGATTTCTGTCTGTCTTGGGCTGCCTTCATTCTCCTACGTATCAAGTCCACTTTCTCTGAAGTTTCTCAAATCATTGGCCCAAGTATAAGCTTATCTGTAGACTCCCACCAACAAGTTGGTGATTTGCACGGTCTTTCATACAAGGCTTCGAAGGGTGCCATACCGATGGTAGTTTGGTAGTTGTTGTTGTAGGCAAATTCCACTAAAGGAATGTGATACTCGCACGTCCCTCCAAAGTCAAGAACGCAAAATCTTAAAAGATCCTCTAAAACTCTATTCACCCTTTCCGTCTGGCCATCGGTTTGGGGGTGATAGGCCGTGCTCAAACATAACTGCGTGCCTACAGCTTCTTCCAGACTCCGTCAAAACTCACTCGTGAAGATAGGGTCTCGGTCACTAACAATGCTGGAGGGTATCCCATGGGGTCGAACTATTTCCTTGAGATAAAGAGATGCTAGAGATGCGGCGGTCCTTCTACTCTTGATAGGTATAAAGTGGGCGCTTTTCGTAAGCCTATCCACTATTACCCAAATGCTAGTGTTGCCTCTTCTCGACCTAGGCAGTCCATCAATGAAGTCCATTGAAATGCTATCCCACTTCCACTGTGGGACCTCTAGAGGATGAAGTAGTCCTCTAGGCTTCTTTTGTTCCGCCTTGACCCGTTGGCAGGTCATGCACTTAGAAACGAAGTCTACCACGTCTTGCTTCATGCCGCTCCAAAAGAAAGTCCTTTTTATATCCTTGTACATCTTATCACCGCCAGGGTATATAGTCGTCTTGGAATGATGCGCTTCCTCGAGAACCTTCTTTGTCAACTCCCTTGTTTGTGGGACGCATAATCTTCCATCTCGTCTCAGCCAACCCTTATCATCGATGGCGTGTCTACTGAGGTGACTAGAAGCCTCACCCCTAATAAGTTTATCAATCACATCAACAAGCTGAGGGTCTTCACGTTGTGCAGCTCCTATTGAGTCTAAGAGAGTAGGGCGTACTTCGAGAGATGCTAACAAACCCGGTACAAAATCCGAGGAGGGCCTAAAGTTAAAACTGGCTATATACTCCAAGTTTTGCCTTTCCACAAAGAGAGGGCTTAGGGTCAGTTTCTTTGGGCTGAACGTGTCTGCTACCACGTTGCCTTTTCCGGGAGTATAGGAAATTTTGAAATCATACGAGGCAAGAAACTCCATCCATCTTTGCTGCCTCAAGTTAAGATCTTCTGGGAGAAGAGATATTTCAACGATTTATGGTCAGTGTATAATTCAAACTTCTCACCTAAGAGATAATGGCGCCAAGACTTAAGTGCAAAGACGATGGCGGCTAACTCAAGATCGTGGGTTGGGTAGTTCTTTTCATGAACTTTCAATTGTCTTCCGCCATAAGCTACTACCCTTCCTTCTTGCATTAGAACGACGCCTAGTCTCGTTCCACATGCATCCGTGTATACTGTGAACATTTTGCTTCCGTCAGGCAGAGTTAGAACCGGGGCTGTTGTAAGAGCCCTTTTTAATCGTTGGAAAGCAATGTCACAGTCCAAATCCCAAGCGAACGCCAGATTCTTCTTTGTTAGCCTTGTGAGTGGGGCTGAGATTTTCGCGAAATCCCTAATAAACTTTCGATAAAAACCGGCTGGCCCAAGAAATCTTCGAACTTCGGTTGCATTTCTTGGTGTCTTCCAATCTTGTACTGCCACCACTTTCGCGGGGTCCACAGCCAAACCTTCTTTGGACACTATATGCCCAAGAAACCTTACTTCTTTTCTCCAGAAGTGACACTTGGAGAATTTGGCTTTTAGTTGATGTGTACGGAGAGTATCCATGATTTCTTTCAGATGCTGAGCATGTTCTTCCTCACTCTTTGAGAAGATTAATATATCATCTACGAAGACTACCACAAATTTGTTGAGGAATTCTCTGAACACCCTGCTCATTAGGTCTACGAAATAAGCGGGTGCGCTTGTCAAGCCGAAAGGCATGACAAGCCACTCGAAGAAACCGTCTGGGGTTCTGAACGTTGTCTTATCAATGTTGTCTTCAGCTACTCTTAGCTGATGGAAGCCAGTTGCTAGATCAAGTTGGGAGAAGAGCGTCGCACCTACAAGCTGATTAAACAAATTGTTGATTCGGGGAAGAGGGTGCCTATTTTTCTTGGTCAATTTGTTTAACTCCCTATAGTCGATGCAAAGGCGAAGCGAACCGTCTGCTTTGGTTGCGAACACCACTGGAGCACCCCATTCTGAAATGCTCCGTCTAATGAACCCCTTTTTGAGAAGTTCTTTAACCTGCTTACTGAGCTCCTTTCTCTCCCTTGGAGCCATGTGTCTGACAGGTAAAGCTACAGGCTTTGCGTTATCCACAAGATATATGCGGAAGTCTATTTCCCGCCTCGGGGGTAAGCCTTTCACTTCCTCAAAGACATCCGGATATTCCTGGACTACTCTTAACTGATTGCAAATTCTCATCAGAAGCATCAAGCGACTCTAGATAACTAAGCATAACACCATTCAAGGGATTACAAGAAATTTCTAGAGTGTTACCAAGCCGAGTCAAGAGTCTAACTACTCTTTTCTCACAGTCAAGAATGGCACTATTACTGGATAGCCAGTCCATGCCTAAGATCAAACCATATCCCGAGAAGCCCAAAACAAAGGCACTACAACTAAACTCAATGCTGAGAATAGAGATTTTCAAACCAAAACAAACCATTGACAAGTAAGCGGAGCCCCCAATTGGATTTGAAACTACTAAGGGATCTTCTACCATACTAGTGTCTAGATGCAGAGATTCTACTAAGGCAGATGAAATAAAAGAGTGTGGTGCGCCAGAGTCAAAAAGTGTACGAACTAGATGATCATAAAGATAGGCTACACTTCCTACAGAAATATTTCTACCTCGTTCTCAAGATAGGATTGAGAAGATAAGCAGGATAAAACAAAGCGTTTAGGAGAAGAAGTTAAAGAGGTACCCCCAGAAGGTCCTGCTTGCGGCCCTTGCCCTTGCTTCTTAGGATAGTTCTTACTGATATGTCCAATATCACCACACTGAAAGCATGCCCCCATCTTCATCTTCTTCTTTCTACAATCCTGAACTATATGCCCAACAATGCCACAGAAATAACATTTCCTTTTCTCACGAGTCTTTTTATCATTGTTGTGGTCCTTTCCTCCTTGACTATTATCTGTCTTCTTGTTTGAAGATTCTTCCGTTTGCTGGTTCACGTAGAGGAGGAGGAGGAGTAAAAGCATCTGTAGCTGGGGAGTAAGGTCCCCAGAAATGCTGAAACAGAAAGGAAAGATTCAAAACGAAGGATAGAGAGGGATAGATAGGGCACATGGCTTTGGGGGATTTTGCCTTTTTATAAATATAACACTTTTTCAAAAAAAAAATGCTTCTTTAAACTTTCTTTTTGAAAACAATTTTCAAAAACTTTTATCTTGTCTGGTAAACCTATGCTCTGATACCAAGTGAAACACCCCACCTCCATTAAGATCACTCACAAAGGGAATGCCTTAACTTTGGTGGAGGTTTATAAGTAAAGCCACAGATGAACTCAAGACAGATATAAATACACATATTTTAAACAGCGGAAACCAAACAAACTTTTATTTCATCAATACGTGTATCAAACAAAGATTTCCATAATTGTCTCAAAATACTTCCAACATTACAACCTCATAACTGCCTTGATTATTAAAGAAGCATGAAAACATAAATAAAGTGACAAAAATCCCCATAGTGATATCCAAAGCCATTATCCGAGTAAGAAAGATCCAAATCATACATCTACGATCTTGGTGCTTGTAAAGAGCCTGACTGAGCTGAGCTGTTTCATCCCTGTGGACCTGGGGGGGACGAAAGAAAAGAAGACGAAAAGAAAATAGGGTCAGACATAAAGCCTGAGTAAATCTAGTAACTCTTCAATATGTGAATAAGAAAAGGATATGATGGATATAAACTAAAAATAGGAAAGTGTCACAAGCTAAGGAAGTGTCGAATGTACTATCACACCCATACTATATCTCTGCACCTGCTCGAGTTTATTCTAACTGGAACCCCATGGTAAGGGTGAAGTGATCCCCATTCTTATTAAAGATCGGCTCCTACTCGCGTTAAAATGTGTCATACGGCCCCCAAGAATTGTAGATACCTATGCTGGTCCCACCATGGGGTGTATCAAGACCCATGGTGGCGGCCCTGACACAAATCCTAGAAGGCATAGGTTATACTACTGGTGTCCCCAGTGCCCTGGTTGTCTGCTCCGGAGTGTGTGCACGCCCGCACCCCGTTAGACCTGCACTGTGCACCCACCGCCATCGTTTGACCGCTTACAATCAGCCCAGTAATCGTGCCCCACCCTGCCTAGTTTCAGGGTACCGTTGATACCTACTTTGGGTTACTGCTGAAACGGGTCCCTCGTTACCAGGATTTTCTAGTCAAACATGTTAAGTGGTTAAGTGTCTGTATTTACCTAACCCCACCCATCAACTCTTGTTAACATGTTGAATTTGGTTAAGTGTTATAGTTGACTTAACCCTACAATCTGTCCTTAGCCTCTTAGGAGCACCAGACCACTCACATTAGACAGGTATTGTTACGGTTACTGGATGTGTCGGTCGGTTCCGGGCAGGTTTACACCGTAGCTCAGTCTAACCTCGGGTCCTTATTGGGCTCAATGCTTAACCACCCACATTGGATAGGTATTATTGTGACTACTGGACAGCCGGGCGGGTCCGGGCAGGTTTACATCACAACTCAATCCAACCTCGGGTTAAGCATATCGTGTTTTCTAAATTTACATATTTTATTACTTCTCAACCATATGTAATGTCATATCTTTTATTTTTGGGTATTTCAATTCATACCACTTATGTGTCATAATCATTGGCATGTGCCAGACATGCCAACATATATTTTCATATTTTACACCCAACATTATTACCCCCGTTTGTTCGCAACGTTATAACATGTGTTGGGCTTGTCACAATTTAGCCCAACTTTATAAACGTGAGGCAAAGGGGAAATCATGAACATGTAATACATAAAGGTGTGTGGCGCATGAACTTGCAATTTGGCGATTCAACTAACATATAACATGGGTCATGTGAACTTGCATTCAAATCAAAGTATGACTAAGTAGGTGACATATGAAATGGCATAGTTTAGGCAAATACAAACTTGTGTTTAAACATGTTAACTTGGCATAATATCAACCACAAAACTAGCATGTTCTATATTCACAAAAATGTACAATTTTTACATCTAATCATATAGCCTATTTCAACATGAACTTGCATAGTTTATGAAACCCAAACGATGTTTGACATAGAACCAATTATATTTTGCAAATAAACATGAACTTGCATAGTTTATGAAACATAGATCCAATTATACTTGCAAACATAGATCTAATTATACTTGCCAATAAACATAAGGATGATATCATAGGTTTTGGGTCATGTAGGCATAAAAGGTCTATAACATGTTTACACAAATTCTAATTTAGACTAAGGGAATATACATAGTCCATGCCATCGACATATACAAAAAGGGATCAATTTCTAGTTTTTGCCACAAGCTTGTAAGTGCCATTGTTTTTCATATACAATTGTTCAATAGGCTTGCATCAATCAATTTATGCCACAAACATCAATACACAAGTCATGATAGAACAATCACAATACACAAAGATTATAACAACACGGTTCTATTTTCATTTACATCGAATCACATCACAGTTTTTATTCACATTTTGAAAGGTCACTATACTTACAACGAATGCAGAATCTTGAATTCTGGATTCTGACTTCTGAAACTGAGATGCGCTCCTTTGGGTAGACTAACGTTGCGTTGATTGATTTGATTAAACTTTAATTTGATTCGTCTCTTAGGCTTTAGTGTTGGCTTGTCTCTAGGCTTTCTAATTGACGGCCATTCCTAGTTCCTCTCCAGCAGCATGACGGCTTTTGTATTCTATTATTTGTGTGAATTTAGGGTTAGACTTGAGTTGTATTTATAGAATTTTAAATTGTTTTGAGCCGTCAGATGAAGATAGGAGGAATCTAGACCATACAAAGTTCAAAGGGCCAATCAAAAGGTGACACGTAAGCCCTAGTGACTCAGCCAAGCATCAGAATTTGACCAGACCCTGACCAGGCCAGCCAGGGCCTGACCAACAGGTCTTTCTGACCTGGGCGCACTTGGCAGGTGCGCCAGGCTAAAAATGTACTGGCGCACTTCCCATGTGCGCCAGTTCAACTTTGTTTTGGCGCACTTCCCAAGTGCGCCAGTGCATTCTGACTCGTTTTCTGGTTTTTCTGCCCAACTTCGTTCGTCCAGATCTTCTTCATACGATATCCGTTTTACACAAACTTGGACTCTATCTCAAGCAGAATTTCGAGACGAACGCAATGGAGTAACCCATTTACCTTGATTCCATCATTTATAATTAATTATACTTTAATATGTGAAGCTTAACGTTATAGAATTCACGGGGTGTTACAATACCATTATCAAAAAGGTATAACTTAAGTCCACTTATCTAATTGCTTTCCAATTCATGAATCTGGTCCAGATCTAGTATTCCATGGTTCTCCTAACTGAATTTAGAACCTAAATAACCATGGATCCACAATTCCCAACTAAAATAAAAAGGGAAGAAAGAGGAGAAATTTAAATTGACCAGATCCAAGAATTTACCTTACTTAGAATAGAATTCTGAACACCTTCTTTATTAATATATATTCTTTTCCTCCAAATCTTGAATCAAATTTTTCCTAAACTAATTATTCTATTTATAAAGAGATTTGAGGAGGAAGAAGAATGCTAGAGCTTAGGCAGCATCTCAGAAAATGTGAGATTTAGGCTAGGCTTTGCTAGCCTATTTATAGGTATTCAGGATCTTATCGTACACGCAGCGCTGAGTCAGCAGCGAACATGGTTAAGAAAATAGTCCAGATTCGTTGACGAATCTGCCCAGATCTGGGCTGGGTCGACCCCGGGTTCGACCTTAGGGTCGACACACCTTTGTAGGGGTCGACCCTGGGGTCGACACCAAGGGTGTGTGGGTCGACCCCTGTGGGTCCGGATGCCAGAAACTTACAATGGCGCACTTCACAAGTGCGCCAGTGTAAATTAACCCTGGCGCACTGCCAAGTGCGCCAGTTACACCGGCTCGCTTCGTCAAACTTCTACTGTCCATAACTTCTTCATATGTTATCTGTTTTACGCAAACTCGAAGTCTATCTGAACCAAAATTCCGAGACAAAAGCAATGGTACAGTCCGTTTTACTTATTTACCAATATTAAATTAACTTATCTTCAATTTATTATCATTAATTAAAAATGCAGGGTGTTACATCTGTCAATCTGACGTGGTTGAATATGTTCTTGAAAACATTGGCATTCCATAATATAAGCAAAATTTGAGGCATTTCAGCTTAAGGGGGAAGGATGGAATGGGGTTACTTGAGAACAATACATCCCAAGACTCCTTAACCGCTAGGAGGAGAAGGTTATGAGAAGCCCATATCGACTGGAAGTAAAAGGAGGAAGTCCCCGAGCCTGCCACGGGGCACCCTTCAGGATCATAGGGGCATGATCTGGGTTCAAGCGATGCAGATGTTCGGCAAATAAGGCGGAAGGGGGAGCAAACCAACCATTTCCAAAGACCTTATCCAATCGGGACAGGATCCGATTAAGGCCTTCTTAATATTACACTAAGTAAAAGATAATCCAAAGAAAGAAACCTCATAGAGGTCCAAATGAAGAATGAAGGAATTGAAATCCTCGAATGCCAGACGATTATTGAAAGAGCCACCAACTTCTCTACATACCAAGTAACGACATTAAGGTCACCCCCCACAAGAGAGGTGGAAAAAACATGGCCTGCAAGGGCAATGATATCCTTCCACAGACCAACGCGAACAAAGTGATCACACGTAGCATATACCATAGAAATGAGGAACGATGGAGAAATAAAGTAAAGAGAGAATAAAATAGATAAGAGTTGGGGAGAATCGGAGATAAATCGCACTAGTGCTTCTTGTCCCACAGAATTCAAATTTTCTTAGTGACGTTATGAAAGCCTCCGCCTAAAATTTAGTTGGATGACGAGGTCGGATAGGACCTCAAGCCCTATAAGATGTTCCTGGAGTGCCACTATCTGAATAGAGTGTTTCTCGATGATGCGTTTGAGGCAAGAGATAGAATCCCCATTCTCAATACCTCAAATATTTCCAAAATAAACAATCGGCCATAAAACTCGTATTAAGTCAAGGTTATGTTAGTGATTCTAAATTTTAGTTCCTTGGCCACTAAAGACCATGTACGGATGGTTCTAGGAGTTAGACATTTTAATTATTTTGCTATCTTAGATTCAAGTTTGTTAGGAATGGGGAGTGTCGAGGCAAAAAGATCAAGAGAAACAAGGTCAAGCACCGGAGAGGAAAGCCCCCATAACACAAAGCAGAAGGAGGAAGACTAAAACAACTGCGAGGTAAGCAAAAGGATGCATTGTCTATGAGTTCAGATAACCTGACATTGGTTAGCTGAATCTCTTCCGCATTGAGAAACGAAGAGGGACGAGGGACGATGGCGAAGCAGTAATCGTCGAGACGCCAAATGAGGCTATCTCTTATAATTGTATGGTCTCATCGTACACATTACTATCATGATGTTGATCGGTTAGCGCCAAAAGGAAAGACCATGAAGAGAATGGGAGACAAAAGAAGGCCACCCTCTCTTCTTACCACCAAAGAAGCCACCTCACACAAGGGAGGAAAATGGAAAATGCAGGACCGCAACTTGGCAAGCCCGCCGATAAAAGATCACAGTTGGTGGGAACAAGGTGATGCTGCATGACCCACACAAACATATCCAAAAACTAGTAAAAAATTCAACCATAAACACCAGACACTAAACATCACTATCCAACTATTAATTAACTAGAAGTAAGCGATGCACAACCCACTACCAACGGGACAAAACCACACCAACAAGCAAGACCACAGGAAGGAAAACAAGTCCCTACCCACCTAACATAAATAAAAGGAAAACCCAGAAGACCAGGGGTAATCAACAAATACCCAGTAGCCAACAAATATCATAAAGCAAACCCAAAGGTACAAATGATACCAGTTAAACTCAAATCCGCAAAGACAAAAGAGAACCCAGTAAAAAAGCCAAAACAAGAGAAACCCCACAAGCCAATGAAAAGGAGAAGTAACAACTAAAAAGGAATATAGTTAAAAGGCCATACTACAATAGAAATTGCTATAAAACCATCACCAAGAAAAGCAAGGAAATGCCCAAAAAACACAACAATTCGATGACACATTAAATGCCTTGCCAAGAATTGGTTGCATTCGATTGTCAAAACCGATGCCACCAAGAATTAGAGGCACTAACAAGGAGGCAATTCCACTAACAAATAGATAATCCTAGCGACACAACCAAACAAGGCTTGCCAGCAAACGAGAATCACATAAAGTTGACCCCAAGTCCTGGAATCGAACATCTATCGCTTAATCAAGTTTTTGATGAACTAAGGGATGCCACACCATACTCGACAGAAGATGGCTACACCCCATTTATAGCGAACTGCACATCACCCAACGACTACCCTTCACTATTCCGCTAGATTTAGCCTATATCCTTGGCCCCTAGTCTGTTATCGACCATGTTTGGAGGAGCAACAACATCCACAAAGTCAGTAGCGTCTACCCATCCATTCCGTGAAATGCAACAATGGCTCAAAGGGGTTAAAAGTTACTAGGGGAGGCACGTGAACCACTTTTAGAGCAATAATTTCTAGCTACGAATGAAGGGAGTACCAATAAAGAGAATTTACCTGTCAAACAAGAAAGAGGCCAACTCCTTCCACCAAATTCAACTAATGACTTTGAGTTCAAAGTTTTACAAAGCGGAGGCCACAAAGAAGCATCTGCAAGGTAACATGAGATACATAAGAGGAAGCGAATCAGAAGTGGATAGAACCAAGGGAGACTCCCTACATTGGAGGCCTTCTGAGAATGTAGAGATCCAAAGATCATTAAAGGTAACCCGCTTTTGAAAAATGATTTCTTTAAGGAAATGATTTCCAACCCCTATGGAGAGGAATGCGTTGGAAGAAAGGAATATAAAGGTGCCACCCTCCATAATAAATCGATGGCGAAGTAAATAATGGAAATCAACTCCCACTAATACCCGAAAACCACAGTACTTGGACCGGCATTTGAGATAGCGATGACAACCCCTGTGGAGAACACCACCGCCTCACTTATTAGAGCAAGAGCTAGGCACCGACTACAAAATTACCTAAATTAGTAAAATCCTAAATCAAAAGGTCCCATAACCATACGAGAAGAAGCGGTGAATAGACGAACGACAAAAGAAAAGGAAAATAACCATCAACCAAACTCACAAATTATAGACGAACAAGGAAGAGAAAGTAAAACAAGCGACGACGGAGAAATCGCTGCAAAGAAACTGAAGAGCTTGCCCATTTTTTTCTTTTATGGCCATTTATCATGACTTAGAAAGTGCTTGATTTGAACATATTGGTATCTAAACTATTTAATATCTATGCTTTATGGTATTTTAGTCACACAGTGTGAAGTATATAATTGGTTATTTCATTACTAGTTACAATTTAAAAGGAACTTCTCATGGGATGTGTGCTTCTATCTTAAAAACACATGAAATCCATCTATAGACATGGGTATCGAAGGATGTCACGATCTCAATTTCTATTTATATTAGACTTGTTGTAACACCCCGCTCTAAGAGCTACACTAACAAAGAGCATTATTAAGTAATACTGCCTGCTAGTGCAGGTAATATGGCTGATTAGTATTGACCATCCGTATGTCTTGTACTAAATGAGTGCCGAATACGTCGATTGGATGCTCAAAAGTTTCTTTTCTTACCTAATGTTGATCGAGATACTTAACTCAATTTTAATACAAAATTATAATGGCTAAGGATCTATTCATAGCAAAAATAACAACATCATGAATAACAGATCACATAGCGGAATACATGTATATACAGATAACACAAATACAATGCATGTGCTACATAAATGAATGGTTCTTAGAAACCATATACAAATACAAATTTTCCCAACACATGAATATACATAAGGCACAACACTCGACTACTCCAATCAGAAACTAGCATCGAATTGGAAAGTCCAAGGGAAAAGCAAAGCATAGACAACCAAAAGTAGAAGACGAACCTAAAATAACCCGGTATGACCCGAGTACATAAAATACACAGGTCATTCTAGTTTAAACAAGATGGTTATGGTATTATAAGTGAAGCATAAAGGCACATGAATGATAATTCCTTCCAATAGCGAAGGAACAACATTAGAATGAATCAACATAAGGTACATGAAATAAGTACATATAAGTAAGCAAATAGGAAAGGCCCTTATTGTAATGACCCGGGATTTTGACGACTTTGGTTATCGACATAAACACGATGACGACTAACCAAACATCGAAAATACCGATCATTAATGAAAGAAATTAGAGGATGAGGAAAGATAAGATAGAAACTTAGAATAGAAGAAGAAGAAGAACACAATATCAGAGTAACATGAATCTCACAGCGGAACGAATAAATATATTTCATAACATAACTTTGAAATACAAATCTGTACTTGAATATACATATCATTTATCAAAGTACAACACTTACAACACAGTGGAAATAACTATAGCTATATAATCCTGAAGCCTCATGCTCTAAGCTCTTCCAGTATATCTGTAAATCCCGACTACTTGACTGCCCGTAAAATATTAGGCACCCAAGAGTTTAGGGAAACAAACAAATAAACTCCGGGTCAGTCATGGGACTGGTATGAGTAAAACAGTTTAAAACAGTTCAAGCAGGTAATCGATATCTCATAAGACCACGCCGCATAACGGAACGGGTTTTTCCCTTATGAGAATCCAAATTATCTTTATATCAAAAGCCTTTTGATATTATAATAATGTCTATCAACCACAATATAATAATCATCTAGCAGAAACGCTTTCATCTCACGTTCTACATATATGGTATACAATCAAAACCGCAAGCACGTATTGGGTAATGGATTTCCAACTATGACAAGGTATGGAACCACCTTTCGCTAGTGTACCTCTAGAAAGGAATACACTGGGTTCAACAAGAACATCTTGCAACCCGGCCACACATGACCGACCACTCATTTCGCTTGAGTGTATCGAATGTATATCACCAACGGTTGGGATCAGAAACCATTTCCCGAATGGTACAGTATCGACAATAGATTTTTAGAAATAAATGAAACTCTAGATCAGGTGATTATACACCCTACTTCGGAGCGACCGACTTAGCCATGCTGCCTGAACGATTTCTGTCATTTACCGGTTGATGAGGTTTGAAGCTACTCTTTATCATCACACCAGATTCACTTTGAATGTCACATCGTCAAATCCATCATATCACTGATTGATGTCTACAACAGTACATCACGTGTTAGCTAAAAGAAGTTTCCTTCTCCGCTTCCACTCTTGGTACGGTAGGAAAAATCAATATACATGATCGTCTGGAAATACTCTGTCAGACATCCATCCATACAAGTCATCCAGGAACAGGATGAACCGAAGGCACTATTCAGTATTTCCATCTTAGGCACTGTTATCTGAGATCTATACAACAGCCCTTGTACTTTACTCCGTCTTCAAATTTTCTTTGGCATGTATGATTCGCAACGCTTATGCAAATACAGAGTGGTTCTTTGGATAATAATCCAACCGGTCTCTCCATATAAACAACGTTAAAATGGTCAAAACTTCGATAGTCTGTGATTTAACTATCGAAGGAAAATACATGTGCAAACAACGATATCATTTCCAAATGTAAATTCTATCAATCAATCATCAATCATATATATATATATATTCACATTTCCTTATTTTCTATGTTTAGAAAATATACGTTAACACTGGAAAACATTTCCATTGTTTATTTACATATCACTATTCTTTCACATCTATCAATCCCTGACTGTAAACTAGTAGGAGAACAATTCTCTAAGTATAAACCCCGAAGGCCGAAACCAACATTAGATCGATTCTCAGAAAACTATTCAACTTAACTAATCTCTAGTTAGTTTCTAATCTTGTTTACTCTATATATATTTTTAAACTCTTTTTGATTAAACTATATTCGAATAACTCCCCTTTAACTCTATTTATTTAACAAATAAATATCTCCTTTATTTTATTCTATTTATTCTAACCAATAAATATCTCCTTTATTTTATTCTATTTATTCTAACCAATAAATATCTCCTTTTAATTCTACTTATTTTTATAAATACATATCTCCTTTTATAAAGCCCTTTTCCTTTTCTATATAAAATCCATCGATTTTATATAAATAATTCATTTTCAAATTACACTTTGAAAATCCCCTTTCCCACATCCAGTATTTCTTATGGTATTTAACATACCATATAACAACGATAAATATCGTTCCACACACATAATCAACAACAGATTATATATCACATCATATATCACAATATATGAATCACAGTAAAATAAATGTTGAGGATTCCTCCAACCTGTTTCCCTGCATCACAGATGTTAAACAATATAGATAACATCACTTTCAGTTCCATATGATATATTCTGTTAAACAGAATCAATATAAAAATTCAACTAACCGACTAGCAGTTCAATCAAACAGTCAACACACAGTCAATCAGACAATAACAGTTCTAAAAATATAACATGAAATTACAAACTGTTCAGAGTTAGTGAGATTTACTCACATTGGACTATCATCGTTAATTAACGATAATTGTCGTTCGATTTGATTCATACGGACAATTTATTTTGCGATAAATTGTAATGAGCTCAGATGGACTTCCAGTCAGTTCCATGGTGTTGCTCCCGTCCATACGATCCTAACGCGACCAGTTTCGCTGAATTTCGTTTTAGTATGACCAAGTTATGATAATAACAAGTTAGAGTATTATTTTATATAAACAAACTTGGATTTTTATTTTAAATAAAGGCCTTGACCTTTTAAAGCCCATCGGCCCATCCACTTTCAATAAACCCAAGCCCCGCTTAAAAGAAACACTATCTTCCTCAATTTCACTCGCGAGCTCCTGTATGTTTTCACCAGCCATTTCCCAATCTTGAGCCCCTCTCTCCTCTCCTTCTTGCCACGGAACTCAATTTGAACTTCACCATTCTCTTCCTCTTCCGAAACCGCACCCACCCATACACCTTCCATCACACTCGCAACCGGATGACTTCCTCGCGTCGACGCTACAACACAGGACTTCATCGACCAAAAATGTCACCGCTCCTTTCAAAACTTAGCATACAAACCTCATTTTCCCTCCTTAACCCCAAAATGATATCGAATTTGAAGCTTAACGCCTCCACTGCTCCAAACTGCGAACCCTAGACTCACGGTTCAAAAACCCCAACCTCCGAGCGGACGTCGAACTGGAAGAAAAGGATATTGGGTCGGAGAGGAATGAAGCAGGAATCTAATTATATATATAAAATGTTTTATAGATTTGGTTTGAATTTTAGAAGAATTTTCTAAGATCTCGTTTAATTTAGGAAGAAGAAATATTGGCGGCTGAGTATTTGATCGGTGAAGAGAATAGTGTTAGGTTAGAAATGTTAAGGGTAGTGGTATTTATAATGGTGATAAATATCTAGATATTTTCGTTTAGATATTTTCTTTTTATTGTTTTATTTTCATTTCAGTCTTCTAAAAATTCGTGTGATCACTCACGATATTTAAAAATCACGAAACTGGACATGTAGCTAGAGTTCGACATTACAGTCCCAACGAAACTGGTTTCGTTGAATTCCGACTTTGTATGCTCACACAGCGTATTTTTAACCGTCAAAATACTGACTGTTTCTCACATTGAAAATCGGTACGGCCACATACTTACCCTAAAAATCACGGAACTGGAAATCTAGCAATAATTTGATCTTACGAATCCAACAAAATTGGTTTCGTCGAATTCTGAGGTTATATGAAAAATTGGCTATTTTTAAAGCTCTGAATGACCCATTTACATATATTAATATATTTAAATATAATTAAATTAAATATAAATAAATTTATATTATCGTATATACTCACAATGGAATACCCTATAGCTCTAGAATATTCCTATATGAACTTCTAACTCGATGTTCACTTCTGGGTCAACCCGATATTCGATTTATATTGAAATTCCTTTTTAAAATATAAATAATTCCTTTATAAATTATAAAGGAATTCCACAGCGACTTTTCTAAAATTTGATTTGGACATAAATCAAAATCTACACGATGAAATCCCGATTTTTCTCTTCCATTAGAAAGATATACTCCACCAGCTCCACACGTTTCTTGTTTCACAGAAATCCGGCTTAAAACGAATCCTGTACATTCAGTTGAAGTTCGAATCGCCAATTTACAAACTGCAACACCATTTCGAGCTCGATTTTAATTATATTATAACTCTACGTTCAAACTGACGTTTATATAATATATTCGTTATTCAAATTTAATTCTAAACTGAATTATATATCACAGATGATCCAGTTCACACCATATCGCCATTTCAGCCAATTCTGATTATTTCAGAATTAAATATATTATTTAATTTATTATTTTAATTAAATATTCACCATTATTTAATTCCACAACCATTTAATTCACTATATCACTATTTATATAATTAAATAAATTAATTATAATACCTTTGCCAATGCGGGTCATTACAATCTTCCCCACTTAAAATAATTTCATCCTCGAAATTGCTAAAAGGTAGAGGATGACCCTATCGACTGGTTAGAACATATTTGTTCACTTCTTAACTTCATTTTCAACTGAACCAATTTAATTTCAATTAAATTATTAATTAATTCTTACCAACGAAAATTTTCAAAAATCCTGAAAATTTTCTTACTCCTTAACTTTTCGAAAAATTTCGCCAGCACGTCTTTTGTACTGGTCAATTGGTCAAACTCCAACTCGCCTCTCTGGGCCATCTCCATCCCAAAAGAAAATCAAACAGCCAAGCGGCTTGCCAATTCAGCTCATAAATCTTATATCCAATAGAAATATAAACTTGTACCTTTTGTCGGCATATCATTATATCCTTTCCACCTGTTATCAATTCAGCGGATAAAAGGGTCATCCCAATCAAATTCCAATCTGCTTTTATCCACAACACAACCATTCGCTTATACCCGAGCCAAATATCATTTCAACTCAAGTTTCTTCTCGATTCACCACTCTTAACTTGATTATCACATTACACTTCAAATTTGAATCTCACAATCCAATTTGTCTTGATATCATTCTAATTCAACCTCAGTTACCACTTTACTGGCTTTACTTTAATTCAATTTTGCTTTCACAAATTTCTGTTAAATTTGTTTTTAATTCAAACAGTCTTTCCCTGGGAGTTTTCAAACAGTTTACTCTTTTCAAAAATCAAATTTTCCTTTTGAATATGTCATTGAGCCCTTAATTAATATTCCATTAGTTAAACCACTTCTCTATTTCTTTATCAATATTTGTTAACCAAATAGTTTCAATAACCATATTGGCCTTTTATGTTATTTGGAAAACATTTCCGAATATCGCCTTCCTTTATTTTCTAAACTTTTGAAAATATATGCTATTTATAATTGGAAAATATTCCAATTACTTATCTCTTTTCCGATCTCGTTTATTTCTATACTTAGGAAATATTCTTTATTATATTTTCAAGCTTACACTTATTTGGGTTAAAACGGATGTTGTGTAAAACATCGTTACGACAACCCAAATACTATATACAACTAACTCTTATTCAACATTGATCTTCGAGCCTAAAATTTTATTATTTATTTGTTAATAATGAAATCAATCAAGTTGGGGTATAACTACCTCTCAGACCTTGACTGAATAACATTTATAACGTCAAAACAGATATGACTACTTACTCGAATAATCAATACCATACAACTACTTATTCACTTTTAAACACGTATACTCTCCCTCTTTCTATTCTTACTAGATTTTATTCTTAGTCTTCCTTTTTGATTTTACTATTCTATTTCTAAGTCCGTTTCCTTATCGACTTCTATATATGTATATCGATACGTAGATTTCTAACTATTAAATTATCTTAAAAATATTCTAACTCCTTTAATTCGGGGAAAAATTCGCCATAACCTCCGTTGTACCGGGAGCATCGGGATATTTCAAATAGCCTCCCATGGCCCTCACTAATCCAAAAGAAAAAGAAAAAACCAAGCGGCTAGCCGATACGGTGCATAAAATCTCATATATAAATTAAATACATACCTTTTCGTCGAGCATTCTATTTATATACCTTCATACCTTATCCATACCTATCTCATGTATATTTATACCTGCCCAATCTATTTTAACTATACCTGATCGTTTTAACTCAATTTGTTAATTAACTCTTTAGTCTATTTCACTTTTATATTTGAACATGACATGTTCAAATATATTTTAACTTGCTATCAACTAATTTGAATCCAAATTTCAAATTTAAGTTCTGTATTCGATTTCGTATATCCATTTACAAATCCAATTCACCTTTCAAAGTTCAACTTCAAATTCAAGACTCGATTAACTAATTCCTCTTCGACTTAGTTAATTTTATTTAATTTCTATTCAAATTTTATAGTTTAAATTCCATTTGAATTCTATATTCAAATTCTATATATTCAAATGCTACATTTGAATTCCATTTGAATTCCATTTCAATTCCATTGAATTTCATATATTCAAACTCTCTTTGAATTTCTATATTCAATTCTATTTGAATTATCTTTATTCAAATTCTATATTCAAATCTATATTATAAATCCCATTTTGAAATTCAACACAACTTGTCTTTCCCAAAACAAATTCAAAACAGTATCTCTAGTAGTAATTCGTCACTTACAACTCGAAAATGAATACTGATGATGCAGCTGTCATCATCAGAATCTATTTTCCAACGATCGAAGTGAGTTCAATACCATAAAACCATTTCTAAACATTTCCACTTTGGAATTCATTTCAAAATATAATTCACACGGCATGTAAAACAATTAAAATATCCCAGGATCTTAAATTTTCCTTATTTTTAATCCAAATCCATTTACAAACACTTATCCAATTTTCCAGAATTCTAATTCAATTTCTGGTTTAAATTTCAGATTTAACTCATCTGATTTCATGTATTTCCCTTATACGAATTCTGATTGGCTATTTACATAGCCATTTAATTTACAATCTTACTCGATTATAATAACAACCAATATATCCACTATATTCAAATTTTGATATATATATCTTCTCTATATCAAGATATACCTTGGGTAAACTTATTTTAATTTACCATCTTTTCAAAACATATTGTGCTGACCCATCGTATTCGAGTTTTTATAAACTCCTACCGATACAGTGGATCAAACTGATCGACCAGAACCCATAAACAACTCAACCAATGAATCTCCACAATATAAAATTATTTTTATATCATCTACAAATACGTTCACTCGTATATATACACTCAACTCAATCTAGGGTATTACTAACCCCATCTCTACTGAGTCACGCCACAGAGCCAAAGTAATACTTAACCTTAAGCTCTGATACCAACTGTAATGACCCGGGATTTTGACGACTTTGGTTATCGACATAAACATGATGACGACTAACCAAACATCGAAAAATACCGATCATTAATGAAAGAAATTAGAGGATGAGGAAAGATAATATAGAAACCTAGAATAGAAGAAGAAGAAGAACACAATATCAGAGTAACACGAATTTCACAACGGAACGAATAAATATATTTCATAACATAACTTTGAAATACAAATCTGTACTTGAATATACATATCATTTATCAAAGTACAACACTTACAACACAACGGAAATAACTATAGCTATATAATCCTGAAGCCTCCTGCTCCAAGCTCTGCCAGTACATCTGTAAATCCCGATTACTTGACAACCCGTAAAAATTTTGGCACCCAAGAGTTTAGGGAAACAAACAAATAAACTCCGGGTCAGTCATGGGACTGGTATGAGTAAAACAGTTTAAAACAGTTCAAGCAGGTAATCGATATCTCATAAGAACACGCCGTATAACGGAACGGGTTTTTCCCTTATGAGAATCCAAATTATCTTTATATCAAAAACCTTTTGATATTGTAATAATGTCTATCAACCACAATATAATAATCATCTAGCTAAAACGCTTTCATCTCACGTTCTACATATATGGTATACAATCAAAACCGCAAGAACGTATTGGGTAATGGATTTCCAACTATGACAAGGTATGGAACCACCTTTCGCTAGTGTACCTCTAGAAAGGAATACACTGGGTTCAACAAGAACATCTTGCAACCCGGCTACACATGATCGACCACTCATTTCGCATGAGTGTATCGAATGTATATCACCAACGGTTGCGATCAGCAACCATTTCCCGAATGGGACAGTATCGACAATAGATTTTTAGAAATAAATGAAACTCTAGATCACATGATTATACACCCTACTTCGGAGTGCCCGACTTAGCCATGTTGCCTGCCCGATTTCTGTCATTTACCGGTTGATGAGGTTTGAAGCTACGCTTTATCATCACACCGGATTCACTTTGAATGTCACATCGTCAAATCCATCAAATCACCGATTGACGTCTACAACAGTACAATACGTGTTAGCAAAAAGAAGTTTCCTTCTCCGCTTCCACTCTTGGTACGGTTGGAGAAATCAATATACGTGATCATTTGGAAATACTCTGTTCAGACATCCATCCATACAAGTCATCCAGGAACAGGATGAACCGAAGGCACTATTCAGTATATCCATCTTAGGCACTGTTATCTGAGATCTATACAACAACCCTTGTATTTTACTCCATCTTCAAATTTGCTTTGGCATGTATGATTCGCAACGCTTATGCCAATACAGAGTGGTTCTTTGGATAATAATCCAACCGGTCTCTCCATATAAACAACATTAAAATGGTCAAAACTTCGATAGTCTGTGATTTAACTATCGAAGGAAAATACGTGTGCAAACAACGATATCATTTCCAAATGGAAATTCTATCAATCAATCATCAATCATATATATATATATATTCACATTTCCTTATTTTCTATGTTTAGAAAATATACGTTAACATTGGAAAACATTTCCATTGTTTATTTACATATCACTATTCTTTCACATCTATCAATCCCTGACTGTAAACTAGTAGGAGAACAATTCTCTAAATATAAACCCCGAAGGCCGAAACCAACATCAGATCGATTCTCAGAAAACTATTCAACTTAACTAATCTCTAGTCAGTTTCTAATCTTGTTTACTCTATATATTTTTTTTAACTCTTTTTGATTAAACTATATTCGAATAACTCCCCTTTAACTCTATTTATTTAACAAATAAATATCTCCTTTATTTTATTCTATTTATTCTAACCAATAAATATCTCCTTTATTTTATTCTATTTATTCAAACCAATAAATATATCCTTTTAATTCTACTTATTTATATAAATACATATCTCCTTTTATAAAACCCTTTTCCTTTTCTATATAAAATCCATCGATTTTATATAAATAATTCATTTTCAAAATACACTTTGAAAATCCCCTTTCCCACATCCAGTATTTCTTATGGTATTTAACATACCATATAACAACGATAAATATCGTTCCACACACATAATCAACAACAGATTATATATCACATCATATATCACAATATATGAATCACAGTAAAATAAATGTTGAGGATTCCTCCAACCTATTTCCCTGCATCACAGATGTTAAACAATATAGATAACATTACTTTCAGTTCCATATGATATATTCTGTTAAACAGAATCAATATAGAAATTCAACTAAATGACTAGCAGTTCAATCAAACAGTCAACACACAGTCAATCAGACAATTTCTAACAGTTCTAAAAATATAACATGAAATTATAAACTGTTCAGAGTTAGTGAGGTTTACTCACATTGGACTATCATCGTTAATTAACGATAATTGTCGTTCGATTTGATTCAGACGGACAATTTATTTTGCGATAAATTGTAATGAGCTCAGATGGAATTCTAGTCAGTTCCATGGTGTTGCTCCCGTCCATACGATCCCAACGCGACCAGTTTCGCTGAATTTCGTTTTCGTATGACCAAGTTATGATAATAACAAGTTAGAGTATTATTTTATATAAACAAACATGGATTTTGACTTTAAATAAAGGCCTTGACCATTTAAAGCCCATCGGCCCATCTACTTTCAATAAACCCAAGGCCCGCTTTAAAGAAACACTGTCTTCATCAATTTCACTCGCGAGCTCTTGTACGTTTTCACCGGCCATTTCCCAATCCTTGAGCCCCTCTCTCCTCTCCTTCTTGCCACAGAACTCAATTTGAACTTCACCATTCTCTTCCTCTTCCGAAACCACACCCACCCATACACCTTTCATCACACTCTCAACCTGATGACTTCCTCGCGTCGACGCTACAACACAGGACTTCATCGACCAAAAATGTCACTGCTCCTTTCAAAACTTAGCACACAAACCTCATTTTCCCTCCTTTACCCCAAAATGATATCGAATTCGAACCTTAACGCCTCCACTGCTCCAAACTGCGAACCCTAGACTCACTGTTCAAAAACCCCAACCTCCGAGCGAACGTCGAACTGGAAGAAAAGGATATTGGGTCGGAGAGGAATGAAGCAGGAATCTAATTATATATATATAATGTTTTATAGATTTGGTTTGAATTTTAGAAGAATTTTCTAAGATCTCGTTTGATTTAGGAAGAAGAAATATTGGCGGCTGAGTATTTGATCGGTGAAGAGAATAGTGTTAGGTTAGAAATGTTAAGGGTAGTGGTATTTATAATGGTGATAAATATCTAGATATTTTCGTTTAGATATTTTCTTTTTATTGTTTTATTTTCATTTCAGTCTTCTAAAAAATCGTGTGATCACACACGATATTCAAAAATCACGAAACTGGACATGTGGCTAGAGTTCAACATTACGGTCCCAACGAAACAGGTTTCGTCGAATTCTGACTTTGTATGTTCACACAGCGTATTTTTAACCGTCAAAATACTGACTATTTCTCACATTAAAAATCGGTACGGCCACATATTTACCCTAAAAATCACGGAACTGGAAATCTAGCAATAATTTGATATTACGAATCCAACAAAATTGGTTTCGTCGAATTCTGAGGTCGTATGAAAAACTGGCTATTTTTAAAGCTCTGAATGACCCATTTAAATATATTAATATATTTAAATATAATTAAATTAAATATAAATAAATTTATATTATCGTATATACTCACAGTGGAATACCTTATAGCTCTAGAATATTCCTATATGAACTTCTAACTCGATATTCACTTCTGGGTCAACCCGATATTCGATTTATATTGAAATTCCTTTTTAAAATATAAACAATTCCTTTATAAATTATAAAGGAATTCCACAGCGACTTTTCTAAAATTTGATTTGGACATAAATCAAAATCTACACGATGAAATCCCGATTTTTCTCTTCCACTAGAAAGATATACTCCACCAGCTCCACACGTTTCTTGTTTCACAGAAATCCGGCTTAAAACGAATCCTGTACATTTAGTTGAAGTTCGAATCGCCAATTTACGAACTGCAGCGCCATTTCGAGCTCGATTTTAATTATATTATAACTCTACGTTCAAACTGTCGTTTATATAATATATTCGTTATTCAAATTCAATTCTAAACTGAATTATATACCACAGATGATCCAGTTCACACCATGTCGCCATTTCAGCCAATTCTGATTATTTCAAAATTAAATATATTATTTAATTTATTATTTTAATTAAATATTCATCATTATTTAATTCCACGACCATTTAATTCACTATATCACTATTTATATAATTAAATAAATTAATTATAATACCTCTGCCACTGCGGGTCATTACACTTATGTATATGATAACAACTAAAGCAATAATGGAATGTTTCCATTAACAACAAATGGCTTAGGCTCTAAGGCCAAGCTATATGAAATCTCAAACACATAGATGGAAACCAGCAGAATATCAACAAATAGTACTCATTTAAGAGTACAAAGCAACATAATGTAATCACTATATGTAACGAATAAAATATCTTTAAGGCTGTATATAGAACCAACATCAAAAATACAGTGGAGACAATTGGTATCAACAAATTCTAGAAAAGAGAAATAAAGAAACCTAGAAATAATTAAAAAAAAAAGATTTATATCACTGATGGTAAGCATGACCTATGTCGAGTGTGCATCGACAATGAATGATCGAAGCCTGCTAAGTACTAAAAACATCGATGGCATCCAACAAATGACCTGAAGGTCCAACAGATGGTCGAAGCCTAAGCCCATCAACTCACCCAAGTACTATCAATAACACCTGTCACAAACTTCCAAAAAGTAACCCAAATAATGACAACAGTGCATCCCATACCACACGTTCTCACTTATAGGTTTACTACAAGTAAGTACATTTCACATTCACTTAACTTCAATTGAACAAGTACATAATTAACTAATAAAATAAACTTATGTGTCCCATACTACATGGTTTATCATATCATTTAAGTCGATTCCTTATTCTCTTGAAGGGTGCAAAAACATGTAGTTTTAAATAGAAAATATATATTTAGAGAAAAATAATTTTAAAATGATTTTCGAAAACATTTCTTTTATAAGCTCTTTATAATAGAGAACATTCGTATATATATGATAGCTTGAAAATAGTTATATTTTTATAAATTAAATTATGAAATATTTATTTCAAAAGATAGTTTTGAATCAAGAATTTCTTTGAAATAAATTTATAAAATACATGGACACAATCATCAAATTCAAATAGAAAGTCAATGAAATCAGCATATGAAAACTCACATTAAATTTAACATTTTGATACATGAATTAACATTTGCTAACCTAATTTATGTCTAACACCCCAAAATAGAGTTTTATTGTATAAAAGAAGGTTAAAATAAGATTTCCATGGTTTTAAGAGAAAGAAATCAATTCGAATAACGGTTTATATCTTGGCATTTCCTAGTAGCTTCATCATGATCCATTGGCATAGTGATAATTGCAGGTTGATGGGGAATTTCAATCTTTAATCATTTTAAGGGGATTTGGTATCCTTTCAGTAACCTATTATCGGATCTCTTGGGAGAATAAAGAGAATAAAACTGGGTCTCGATTGGATTAAAATATCCAGGACAACCATCGTTTCACATAGTTTCGGCTGGTCTATGAAAGCTTTACCGAGTGACAAGGGTAGGGCCTAAACTCACAGCTGAGTTAAAAAGTCTTTGAAAACCATCAATAAATGAGCCTCAACAAGGTTTCGGTTCATTCACACTAACAGTGAATGTGGGTGATTAATCTTATCACTTAGGACTCTAGGGAATAGACGAAAGGGGTTGTTGGTTGTATTGTAACATTTTCACACAAGTTTAAGAATTAACCTACAAGGTTAACATGGAATAATAATATATTAATTAAATAGTTTACCCTTCATTACCTTAAGGACTCAATGGAATCTTTTATTTGAGAACTTCTGGAATTACAGACACTTTTCCCTGAGTTGATTTACAAATTAGGGTTTACAACTCAGATTTAAGAGTGCAAGATTGAGAATGAGGAGTTCGTCAATGATTCTGGACCCCTAATGTCGTATTTATAGGTATGGACTGACCCTTCTTTAGGCTTGGATTATTTCCAACCATTCGGTGAGAGTGCATGTGAAGGCTTTGTAAATGCATTTGTTGTCTTTCACAATGATGGGACTTATGAAACTACTGCAGAGACCATTGGAAGGAAGCTTCCGAAGGTGTAGTCCTCGGCTAGGTGCTGAAGAAGAGAACTTGCTAGGCCTTACGGCCTTTCTACTCCTTATGCGCGATGTTATGCTTACGAAGCTTAATTTGTGAAGGCCTGAGTTTTCTTGTTTTTCAGGCAGACCAAAAGGAATACAAAACTTAGTCTTTCGTGCTTAGGGATTGCAAATACGAAGTGCTACCCTTCGGGTTATGTCGATAGGGGATTTCTTGATCGAAAAGAGACCCTTTGCTCCTCCTTCCTAATTTCTAAAGGCACATATCAAAAGTTTGATTCGATTTCTTCCGAAGGGTTACTAGTCCTTATTATCCTTCACCCTGACTCCTACTTTTGATTTTACCATGGTTATTTTCGGTACGACAATATTAATACCATCATTCCAATATGCAAGGATAAGTCATTTAAAATCAACATAAATCAATCATTAAGAATCATCAAAATTTTCAGTAGAAGATACAGGAATTAAAACTCCGAAGTTTCAGATAACATAAAGTAAAATACAGGAATAAGCAGCTCGACCGGGCACAAACTTTACAAGTGCCAGGCCGACATGACCTTTGATTATGGTCGACCAGAGCAAGCTTAGAGTCGACCTATAGGTCAATCCTGCAGAGGAAAAAGTCGAGCTCATGTCGCAGTTTCCTATGGGCAAAACTTTCAGCTTTGTACAAATTTTCAACTGAGATTTGGACATAGTTTCTAATCAAATCAAGGTTCGATTTAGAGCATACTTATAATTCAACACTCAGACAATAATTCGAAAAGTATTGGACATCATATGGCATAAACTAATAAGCTTTTAAAAATGAGTATATAATAACTTTTTATTGTAAATTTGAAATCTCGGAAACAATTTACAGTAAACACTAATCATCAATAGGAAACTACATATTCAACAAGCATCCCAAGTTAAGATAGAAATGTGAGTTTATAACTCATCTTGAATGGATTGCGACGAACGAGCAGCAAATTAACAGGGATTTTGAAAACAAAATTGAAGCTTTAGGCCTTGCAAAGGTTTCAAATACCTGTAGATTGCGAGAAACGGTTAGCAACCAAAATAGAAAACTTATAGTAAACAACCATTCTTAGATTTGAGAATTTAGGGAAACAAACTCCTAGTTTTTTAGAAAGATTACCTGTAGAATTTAGATTAGAAAACTTTTTCGGGTTTTAGTTTAGCATCAACAAATTCTAGGAACCAAAAATAAAGAAATCTAGAAATAATATAAAAATTGATCCATAACACTAGTGGTGAGCATAAGCTACGCCACACGTGTATAAACAGCGAATGGCTGAGGCCTGCCAAGCACTGACAACAATGATGGCATCCAACAAATGACCTAAAGGTTCAAGGGATGGACGAAGCCCAACGAATGACCCGAAGGTCCAACGAGTGGCCATAGCCCAAAAAATGACCTAAAGGTCTATTATTAGCAGTAACAACAGTATGTGCTACAAACTTCCAAATATTGACCAAAGTAGTGAAAATAATGTGTCTCATACCACACATTCTCACTTATCGATTTACTACAAGTTAGTCAATTCTACACTCGTGTCGCTTCAATTAAATAAATTCAGAATTAACCGATATAATAAACGAATGTGTCCCATACCATATGGTTTACTATATCATTTAAGTTGCTTCCTTATTCTCTCAAAGAGTGAAAAAGTGTAGTTTTGTATAGAAAATATATACTTTGAGGACACGATTTTAAAACAATTCTCAAAAACATTACGAAAATAATTTTTTTAAAAGCTCTTTACAATAGATAACATTAATACATAAAATAGCTTGGAAATAGTTATATTTTTATAAATTCATTTATGAAATACCTATTTAAAACTAGTTTTGAAATAAGAATTTCTTTGGAATCGGTTTATAAAACATGTGCACGAAATCGTCTTCAAATAGAAACTTAATTAAATCAGCAAATGAAAACTCATACATTAACTTATCAATCTGAAATACGAATTAACATCAACATTAACTTTCCAATATGCAGGGAATAAGCCATTTAAAATTAGCATAAATCAATCACTAAGAATCATCAAAATATTAGGTAGAAAACACAGGAATTAAAACTCCAAAGTTTCACATAACACAGGGTAAAATGCAAGAATAAGTAGCACGACCTGGCACAAAATTCGTAGATGCCAGTTCGACCTAATCTTTGGCTAAGATGGACCCATGGGTCGACCTGACGAAGTTTAGTGTTGACCTATAGGTCAACCCTATAGAGGCAAAGTTTGACCTCCTGTCGTAATTTCCTACAGACAATACTTTGAGTACTAATTTTCAATTGAGATTTCAACACTATTTAAGTGCAAATCAATGATCGACTTTAAGCATGCTTATAATTCATCACTTAGACAATAATCCGGAAAAGATTTGACATGCATATGGCATAAAACAAAGAAGCGCAAGCTTTCAAAAATGAGAACATAACAACTTATTCCTGTAAACTTGAAATCTTAGAAATGGTTTACATCAAACGTAAATCATCAACAGGAAACTACGTATTCAACATGCAACCTAAGGTAAGCTAGAAGTGTGAGTTTATAACTCATCTTGAATGGATTACCATGAAATAGCAGCGAACTGACAGGGATTTTGGAAACAAAATTGAAGTTACAGGCCTCGCAAAGGGTTTAGACACCTCTAGATTGCAAGAAACAGACATGCAACCAAAATAGAAAAGTTACAGTAAACCACCATTCTCAGATTTGAGAATTTAGAGAATAAACTTCTGGTTTTTAGATGGGTTACCTATAGAATCGAGATTAACAAGTTATTTCGGGTTTTAATTTGCAAAGGAGATGAATTTTGTAAGTAGAAAAAAGGGTTTATTTTTCTTCTTTTTGGAAGTTTTACAAACAAGAGAAAATGGAGGTAGGAGAAGGAGTACGTAATGTACAAATTTCTCTCGATCTATCTAATTTTCCTTTAGTATTTGGGTTTGAGCCCAAAATCCATCCAACAACCCAAGTGTGATTAATTTAGACTAATTATGCCATTAATTTTTAATTAACATATGTGTTTATTCTTTTTATACTTCTTTACACAAACAACATGAAGTTGCATTACATTTTGATCTTTCTAAATTAACAAAAATGTAGTACACCATGTTTAAAATCATTTATATTCATTTAAACCATTTTTTTAAACTTGGTAAATATTTTATTATGCAAGACAACCCAATTAGTTTTGATTACGTGAAAAGCCCAACTTGGCCCATGTATCGAACAAAACAATATAATTACAAATCCAGTTACATTACATCAATCAGTTCGAACTGGAACATTCCACATTTAGCTTTCTTCGTCTTCTCCGGGCATCTTCTTCATCAACAGATCATGGAGGGTTAAAATGTTTACTGTTGTTAGGATTGTCTCGCATGTTGTTAAGGAGGAATGATGGTTAGGATGCAAAAGTACCACATCACAAATAAATTGAAGGAGTGGAGTACAAATATGAGTTGGTAGGCACGTAACATTAGGGCTTTCTCTTGTTACAAGGATGTGTGTGCCAACTTATATGCGAGGGGCTTTGTTCCGACCGTCGTTACATAACAGTGGTATCAGAGCCGAAGGTTACGGACTAGGCCATGCAGGTAGGCAGTGCTCTCAAAAGATACTCGTAGGATGGGAGTCAGGGGGAAACTGTTAGGATTGTCTCTTACGTTGTTAAGGTAGGAATGACGGTTTGAATAAATAGTCTCATATCATGAAATAAATTGAAATAGTAAAGTACAAATATGAGCTGGTAGGCACGTAACAACATGATTCCTTTTGTTACAAGGATGTGTGTGCCAACTCATATGCGTGCGCCCTATGCTGGTATGGAGGGGGGTTGTTCCGACCGTCGTTACATAAAAGTGATATCAAAGCCGAAGGTTTCGGACTGGGTCATGCAGGCAAGACAGTACTCTTAAATGATACTCGTAGGATGCGAGTCAAGGGGGAGACTATTAGGATTGTCTCGCATGTTGTTAAGAAGGAATAATGGTTTGGATGCAAAAGTCTCACATCACGAAATAAATTGAAGGAGTAGAGTACAAATATGAGTTAGTTAGGCACGTAACATCAGGGATTCTTTTTGTTACAAGGATGTGTGTGTCAACTCATATGCGGGGGGCTTTGTTCTGACCGTCGTTACATAACAACTGCTTTCTGGTATTTGAGCCAACGTATCCAACAGATCTCTATCGGACACTTCAGCGTCTTCTAATACCCAGTTATCGGTGAGTCTTCTCCCATGAATTTTCCTTTTGCTTAGATTTATTTCAATGAGGGCAAGTTTGCTAACCATTTTCGCCGTACTCTTTTTTGCTTCGAAAATTCGGGAATTCCTCTCTCTCTAAATCGCTGTAACAACATTTGATATCCATTTAAACATGATTTCTTAAAATACTAACATACTTAAAATTTACATTTACATTTTGTTTAAAACTTACACTTTAACACTAAAACTTACAAAACATTAATTTTCTTACTGAAAACAACTTAATAAAACATATTAAAACTATTTTCACACTAAATTTTGATTTTACTCTATATTTCTCATTTTTAATATTTATTTACAATTCAATTTCAATTTAATCATTCACGCCAACAACAAAAAATCGTTGTTTGTCAATAATTCATAAAATTATTGCACTTTAACAATTAATATTTTTAAATTTATTTTTTATCTCAAACCAACAAAACAAAGCTTCTAGAACTTTTTTTTAACTTTTTTATTTAACAAAGTAATGTCGAATTAATGTCTTCCATCTTTTATTTAAATTTAATTTACAATTGAACCAATAAAATTACACATATTAACTCAAATTCCATTTTTATTCCAACATATTTAATCTTTAGATTTCTCATTTTAAAACAAATATCTTATTTTCTCCACTTTTGGATTACAAGCATTATTATAGTTTATTTTCACATGAACTCAAAAAGTACGGTTGTTATAACAATAGTAACCACGACCGCATTCGATTAAACAAACGAACCTCTTGAACAACATTTTATTACGAGAGAGAGTTTGGCGGAATTAAACGCATTCATTCGTTCAATCAAGCAGGCCATGATAATAACTAACGTTTTATGGGAAACGTTAACATCCATTGATAGTGTCCCACACCTGAATCAAGAAATAAGAGTAGTTATATACTAAGTTTTTGCAAAGAAAAGAAGGGTGGGAACAAAAAGAGAAGTTTGCGTTTACTCTCCCAAAAGCAAATTTAAAAGAAAATTGCAAATAGGCATCGGTAATGAAAGCCACACAAAATAAACTGATGAAGCCAAGCCAAGCCAGAAATGCAATTTTCGTGGCATTGAATTTACCGAAACAACATTTTTTTATATCTGTAATCAATACGCAGATGGATTTACAAATTTATTGGTATTCCTTTTAGCTACATTTTAGGTTATCACAATTTTTAACGTGTAGCATAATGAATTCATTACAAATTTGGAAAGATTCTAAAATGATCCTGAGGCTGCTTATTGTGAGCCGACATCGTGAAGGAAGAAATTGCGGTATGATTGAAACAAATTGCTAATCGTGTACAGAATTAATACCGAAACAGTCATAGCCGGCCCTCAGCACGTGCCAGCTGTGCTTGGGCACGGGGCAGCAAGCCCAAAGGGGGCATCAATTTCTAAACTGCCGAAACCTTCCAGCGGATATATAAAAAAAAAAACGCGAAGAGAAACCTTTCAGCGGATATTAAAAAAAAAAAAAGAAGAGAAACGCGAAGAGGAAAAAAAACACGGAAGAAGATTAGGGCCGGCGAACAGAAGGAGAATTCACACAAAACTTCTCATCAATCTTCAGCGAAAAAAAGGGCAAAACTTCCTGAGGTATGCTATGGCAGCCTGTAAGTTTGTACTGTATATGATCACAATCCCTAATTATCAATCAGTTTATGCCGTATAAATCAATCAGTTGTGAGTCGTAGCCTCTGGTAAATCACAAACCCTAATTATCGATTGTTAACAATAATTGAAATTGTTGTTATGATTTATGAAACTGGTTGAAATTGGTTGTTGTGATATACCGATTCTTTACAATAATTACTAATTAGGGATCCTTGATTTGAGATATACAATCCCTAATTGATATACCGATTTTTGATGCCTTTCAATTAATTTGTTTTTAGGTATATCACAATCCAAAATTGTTATTAAACATTATTTTTCATCTATGTAAGTTATTTTTAATCCAAAATTGTTACTAAACATCTAATTTGCTCTCGTATTAACTTATATTATATTTTTGAAATGCAGTAATGTTTTCTAAGAAACAACCCTCTGGTAGTCAAAATAGAAAAAAAAGAAAACAACGAAAAGAAGAAGAAAAATCTTTGCAAGGTTCATTACAAAGTCTTTGGAAAAAAAAAATTCTTCTGATAACCAAACTGAAAATGAAGTTAATGAAGAAGTACAAGATTTTGTTCAAAACGAGTCTAATGAGGTGATCGAAGAAACAACAAATGTACTTGAAAATGAAGTGAACGAAGATACAACAAATGCGCTTGACAATGAGGCTACTGAAAATAATGAAGAAACTAACTATGTGGCCAAATGTCCTGAACCTTCTTTATCTTTGGATATATATGATCCTAGAGTGTGGGATAGTTTAGATGCAAAAATGAGAGATATGTTTGTTGAAAATGGTCCTGTTAGAGAAACCAACATTAATTTTCCTAAGGATAATCATAATAGAGGATTTTCCACATTTCACTATGATCAAAAATTACGAAATGGAGAACTTTCTAATAGGAAATGGTTGGTTTACTCAAAGGAATTGAATAAAGTGTTTTGCTTTTGTTGTAAAGTGGTTAAAAGAGTTCGTTCAAGAAGTCATTTGGCGGATATAGGAGTTAATGATTGGGCACATTTGAGTGAAAAACTTAAACAACATGAAGATAGTGTTGAACATCTCACTAACCTAAGAGCTTTGATGGAACTTCGATTTAGATTGAGCACTAATCAAACAATTGATAAAGAAGTACAAGAGATGATTAAGAAGGATACAGAACATTGGAAACAAGTCATGATAAGAATCATTTCAATTGTCAAACGTCTTGCGATGAATAATTTGGCATTTCGTGGAACAAATGAAAAAATCTATGAAGACTCGAATGGAAATTTTTTAGGCTTTCTTGAATCAATAGCAGAGTTTGATCCAATAATGCAACATCATTTTCGACTTGTACAAGATAAAAATATTCATTACCATTATCTAAGCCATAAAATTCAAAATGAATTGATATCTTTGTTGGCATCACAGGTAAGAAGTGCAATTATTAGAAAAATTAAAGAAGCTAAATATTTTTCTGTGATTCTTGATTGTACTCCTGATGCTAGCCACCAAGAGCAAATGACTTTGATAATTAGATGTATTGATGTTGTTAACTACCCAATAAATGTGAAAGAGTATTTTTTGGAGTTTTTAAATGTGGAAGATACATCTGGATTAGGTCTGTTTGGTGAATTACAAGCTGCATTAAACTCATTTGATTTAAACATTAATGATGTGAGGGGGCAAGGTTATGATAATGGTTCTAATATGAGGAGAAAACACCAAGGTGTACAAAAAAGATTACTTGATATAAATCCGAAAGCTTTCTATATGCCGTGCGGTTGTCATTCTCTTAATTTAGTTATCTGTGATATGGCCAACTCTTGTCAAAAAGCTAAATCATTTTTTGGAGCATGTCAAGCCCTTTATAATGTGTTTGCTAATTCTACAAAACGATGGAACATTTTACTTCAATATGTAGACGAATTGACATTGAAGTCCTTGTCCACTACACGATGGGAAAGTCATATTGAAAGTGTTAAAGCGATAAAAAGTCAGTTTCCAAAAGTAAAACAAGCTTTAAAAAAATTAGTTGAAGTTTGTGATGACTCAAAATTAACTTGGGATGCTGAAAAACTCCTGTCGTGTGAATTTTCAAGTTTTGAATTTATTTTGAGTTTGGTCATTTGGCATGAGATATTGTACAAGATAAACTTAGTGAGCAAAAATTTGCAATCTGATGATATGCTTCTTGATGTTGCTATTAAGAATTTGAAAGGGCTTGTTTCATTTTTTGAAAAATATAGAGAAAATGGATTTATTTCTGCTTTGATTGATGCTAAAGAGATTGCAAATGAGATGGAAATTGAGTCAGAATTTCAAGTAAAGCGTAAGTCCATGAGAAAAAAACATTTCGATGAAATTCCTAATACTGAGAGGGAGCAACAATCTGCTCAAGAAGATTTTAGGACATATTACTTTCTTGTTTTAGTTGATATGGCTCTTTCTCAATTGAGGATTAGATTTGAACAAATGGAACTTTTTGAGTCTATGTTTGGTTTCTTATTTGATGCATCTCAGTTAGTTTGTTTGGATGATGATAAATTGAAAAACTGTTGTGGGAACCTTGAAACGGCTCTAAAACATGGTGAAGATTATAATATTGATGCAAAGAGTCTACTTTCAGAATTACAGATTTTGCAGGAAATGTTATCTAGTGAATCTTATGATACTGGTAAACCATGGAATTCCCTCAAAATTATGGAGTTTGTGAAAAAAATGAATATATTTCCAAATGTTTTGGTAGCTTATCGAATTTTGTTGACTGTACCTGTCACTGTAGCATCAGCAGAAAGAACGTTTTCAAAGTTGAAGTTGATAAAATCTTATTTGCGGACAACAATGACTCAAGATAGGTTGAATGGATTGGCAATATTGAGTATTGAAAAGGATATGTTGAAAATCATTGACCTTGAGCATATAATTGAAGATTTTGCTTCTAAAAATGCAAGAAGAAGTCATTTCAAATGAGACCGGATTTCTATTGTACCTATGCTTGTATGTCATACATTGTAATATTTATTTTCTCTTGTCATGTATCCGTACTTTGTTTTATCGTATGAATAAAAACATTCAGGCATGAGGATGAGCCTCCTAGCATTGCACTTGGCTAGGTTCGAAACCCCAAAAAAATAGAATTTTTTTTGAATTTTTTTTATATAAAAGGGCATATTTTTTTCATCCCGCACTGGGCATGAAATTGGTTAGGACCGGCCCTGGAAACAGTGATCAATACACACATGAACTTCAAAAACAATAAAAGATAAATTTTTAATGGACTAAAATGCACATAATTTATACTATGATCTTAAAAAACAACCAAATTAATTTAAAATAAATTTTATTCCCACCCTCTATAATAGGATCTTTGACTTTTTGTAACATTTGAAATTTTGTCAGTTTGTCCACTAAAAAGCTTTTTTCTTCTCTGTTCTGCTTGGTATAGTCCTTCTACCTAAAATCCAATATCTAAATCCAAACGTAGGTGAAGTACATCATTCAAATTAAACATAGTAAGTAGTTTGTTTATTTTAAGTTTGAACTTGATTAAATGTATGCAAAATGATATTATTTTATCAACTACATAAAATTATTGTTATGTTCTTAAATCTTAAAAATTTGATAGAAGCAAGTCTGAAAAAGCAGTCAATCTATGAGTTCTATCATTTCGGTTGTGTTATGTATGAATATTTCAACTATGTAACGCTTTTTTCTTTTTCTTTTTTTCTTTTTCTTTTTTTCTTTTTTTGATGAAATCTGGAATGGGCGAGCAGCATACACAAAAAGAAACCAACAATGCATTATGAGTTGAAATTGCACATAATGTTTACCAGATATGAAGCCAAGAAAGAAAGGCATCCTAATGTATTGCAAAACATATAATGCTATTATTATTTTCTACCCAAATGCAACACAAATTCACAGAACTCAAGTTGAATATAAAGCTGAAGTATTAAGAGGATAATGGCTTTGCACTACATCTTGAAGATCACTTGGAACAATGTGGCAGAGTATAACTTTCTGCTGAATTTTTTACATTGTTATCATTACCCTCTAATCCAAGGAGCAAATTGAATGCATCCTCTATGTTTCCATTATTGAATTCAAGGCACTGACTTGAGGGCTTTTCAGAATAAGATGGTAAAATCAGCTTGAGGAAAACATCAACTTGAAAATAATAGGTTTGCGAATTAACATGAAATATTTAAGTTAATCCACTTGTAGATTAATTTACAAAATAATTGTGAATCAACTTATTAAAGTAAAATGACGGATTAACTAACAAAGTGTGTGGATAGAAATAAAACTTACCTTAATTTGAACCTCTTGAGCAACATTTTACTGTGAAAGATGGTTTGTCCAAACCAAACACGTTTATTTTGTATTGTGAGATATGGTTTTTCCTAATTAAACACGTTCAATCGTTTTATCAAGCAGGCCATGAGAATAAATAATGCTTTATGGGAAACGTTATGGACTTGAATTGAGACATCAATACCCATTGACAGTGTCCCATGCCTGAATCAAGAAACAAGAGTAGTTTTATATTTAAGTTTTTGCAAGGAAAACAGAGGTGGGAACAACAAGTGAAGTTTGCGTATTACTCTCCCAAAGGGCACAACGTGCACATGCTGCTCGCCTTTAAATTCCATGGATTCGGTGGAGGCCACACCGATTCAAAAATAAACAACAAAACAAAAACTTAATGAGTATATTTCAGATACGAATTTAAAAGAAAACTGCAAATACACACATCTGGCAATGAAAGCCATAAAATAATGATCAATACGTATACGTACTGAACTAACGAGTAATGACTACCTCTACGATTCCTACGTACGTTCAATTTGTAGGCTTAAGGAATCCTCTGAAAGCTTACATGCAACTATGACCGCCAACGCATGCTTTCGAATGCGAATATAATATGCATCCGCATTCGAAATTATTTTCAAATATCGAATATTAAATATCCGATATCCTCATCCGCGAATAAGAATAAATATCAAATAATTACCTTATCCGTTAACAGTTAATAAATTAAAAAATATAAATGATTTTTTTTTTTTTAATTTAATGGAAGCGCTCTTGAAATATAGAAGATAAATACAGATGATGGCAATAAATAATTTTGAACAATTAATATGCATTTAACACATATAATATAAATTGTAAATTTAATAAAACAGTAAAAAAATCTTTTTCGATATACTACGATATGCAGTTTAAACTATGATCTTAAAAATAACCAAATTAAATTTCTTCGAACATGAATGTTTTCGTATTTGTATCCGCATCATTTTTTTTAATATTGGTATCTGTGTTTCAGATATTACGAACATAAATATTGAATTTTTTGTGCATTCTTTAACGGTTCAATCAGAATCAGACATCTTATAGTCTCGGACCGAGCCGAACAACAGACTGTCATGTCCGATATAAAGGGTTAATGGTAATGTTCCTAGTTGAAAAGAAAAAGTGTCTAGTTCAAGTTTCACATACTATGTTTATCATTAGTTGTATCCTAAAACTTGTCCTGGTCGGCGTCTTGTTTTTATTTCGGCCAGCCTTCGTAGATAGAGATCTGCTTGTAGCGAATAGCATTCCTCACGTCGGATTTGCATAGCAGCAGTATTAGTAGGTAGGAAAAGCTACTTAGACACTTTCCTTGATAATAAACAATGATATACGATATAATTATTGTATAATCACCTATCTTAATCAAACATTAATACTTTAATAACATCTCCATCAGTTCAAAACCGTCCCCTTGAAATCTCATCCACAAATTCTTGAATATTTCTGTCCGATGATCCACCTACAGCCACCGCCTTCCCAGCCGCCTCCTTCCATTTCAAGGCATTGCCTTTCAATTTCTCCGCATTCTCCCCTTTCATCACCTCCTCCACACACTTCTGTAACTCTTCCTTCTTCACTGGAGCCTTCAACCGGACTCCTACTTCATAAACGTCCACCAAAAACTTGGAATCCGGCACCTGATCGCCCCACTGCGGGTACGTCACCACCGTCACTCCGGCCGCCAGAGCCTCCAGCGTCGAGTTCCACCCACAATGCGTCACGAAGGTCCCAACTGCACTATGGCTCAGTACCTCCTCTTGCGGACTCCAAGCCACAATCTTCCCTCTACCGCAGCTTTCGGCTTCTTCCATGAACCCGTCAGGCAGCAGCTTCCGTGAACCTTCTCTGACAACCCATAGAAACGGCAGGCCGCAGTTCAGTAATCCGGCGGCCATTTCCGCCACTTCCTCCTCCGTCAGATCCACTATGCTGCCAAGCGAAATGTAAACCACTGACCCTGTTTCTCGGCCGTTAAGCCAGCCCACGCAGTCCTCCACCTTGAACAGGTCGCCTCGCACGTCTTCCGACTTGGCGTCGTCTAGCAGCGGACCTACGGCTATTAAGGGCACCTTGGCGGAGATCGCAGCGATGGACTCCCATTCCAGCTCCTCGAAGGTGTTTGCGAATACCCATGTGGCTTTTTCTATGTTGCTGAATTGGGATAGGATGACATCCCTGAGTTCGACGTACGGGTTGGACTGGAGGAGGAAGGTGGGGAGCTCGGCAGCGGTGAGTGCGGGGTTGCCGGGGAGTTGGAGGAGGTCGTCGGGGTTGGATTCGGTGGGGAAGGGGACGGTTTTATGGAAGTAGTGGTAGTAAATGGAGAAGACGGAGGAGGACTGGACCCAGAGGCAGGCGGAGGGGATGGATAGGTCGTGGGCGACGTCGAGGGCCCAGGGGACGAAGGGGTTGTTGATGATGCAGGAGAAGGGGGAGCCGAGGTCGGAGTGGCGGCGGATGAGATGGCCGAGCTCGACGGGGCAAACAGTGCTGAGCTGTTGCATGTAGAGGGGGAGGTCGAGGCGGCGGGGGTCATGGACGTCCTCCCAGCCATCGGAGAAGAAGTCGAAGCGGAGGTGGCCTTTGCCGATGGGGATTAGGGTTTCGGGTTTGGATTTGGTAGAGGAAGTGATTCGGGCACCGATGCTGTTGGTGGACGAGAAGGTGACTATGAGGCCTTTGGAGGCGAGGCGTTTGGCCAGGCGGAGGAGGGGGTTTACATGGCCTTGTGCTGGGAAGGAGACTAGTAGGACGTGAGTTGCTAGTGCAGCTTCTGACCCCATTTATTTTTATATTTTATATTTTTCCACTAAATTTTGGAAAAAAGTTGTTTTTTTTTTTTTTTGGGGTTGATTTGATATTCGCAAGGAAAGGGCGGAGTATCCAATTTATAGGGATGGAATACAAGTGCTACTGGTTTGCCTTCTTTTTATATATTTTTTCCAATTAAGGACGAGGAAACGTGGCCCCATAATCGTTTTGTTCGAGGAGAGGTCGATTTCTTAAACTTAACCTTACATTTTTTACATCTCATTTGATCCCTTTGAATTAAGGTTGTCAATTTTCTACATGGTCGAAAACCCGTACAGAAATTAGCAGATTAGCTCAACCTATTTAGCTAGCCGGTCATTTTCGGATCAACTCAAATTTGATTCAATTATAAATGGGTGGGTTTAGGGTTGATCCGTTAATCCGATTTTGATCTGCCAAACCCGATTATAATCAGTATGTTCATATACTCTTGTGTAATTTGTTATATTTACTAATTTATTCTTGTACGTTGTTAGTTATATTTTACTTATAACAACTGTTCTCTTCCATACTGTTAGTCTTTTATGTATTATATATGGAGAATGGATTTTGGATATGATAATTTCATGTTTTATATATGTGCTGCCTATTGGTGATTTCGTAATTTGTTGTACGTTGGTGATTTTGTAACTTGATACCCGTTGGTGATTATATAATAATGCTATATCATATGTTGATGATTTGTTCTTTTGTTGTTTATATTAGTGGACAATATTTGCTAATGGGTTAAATAGGTAAACCCAACACGACCCGATACGACCCATTTAGTTAAACATGTTACACGAGTTGGGTCGGGTCAACCCGTTTATAAAGGGGTCGGGTTTGGGTTGAGAAAAAGTGACTCGTTTAATAAGTGGGTTAACCTGACCTGTTTAGAAATCAACCCGAAGCCGACTTGACTCGACCCGTACCCGACTTATTGACAAGCCTACTTTGAATTGTCTATTCTAAATTGTTAATGAATCTATTTATAAATTTTTTTGACTCTTGAGACTTTTCCGATAAATAATTGATTCATCTGACTTCAAGAATTTCTTTGCACGACCCGATACTGTTAGTCTTTTATGTATTATATATGGAGAATGAATTTTGGATATGATGATTTCATGTTTTATATATGTGCTGCCTATTGGTGATTTCGTAATTTGTTGTACGTTGGTGATTTTGTAACTTGATACCCGTTGGTGAATATATAATAATGTTATATCATATGTTGATGATTTGTTCTTTTGTTGTTTATATTAGTGGACAATATTTGCTAATGGGTTAAATAGGTAAATCCAACACGACCCGATACGACCCGTTTAGTTAAACATGTTACACGAGTTGGGTCGGGTCAACCCGTTTATAAAGGGGTCGGGTTTGGGTTGAGAAAAAGTGACTCGTTTAATAAGTGGGTTAACCTGACCTGTTTAGAAATCAACCCGAAGCCGCCTTGACCCGACCCGTACCCGACTTATTGACAAGCCTACTTTGAATTGTCTATTCTAAATTGTTAATGAATCTATTTATAAATTTTTTTGACTCTTGAGACTTTTCCGATAAATAATTGATTCATCTGACTTCAAGAATTTCTTTGCACGACCCGATACTATTAGTCTTTTATGTATTATATATGGAGAATGAATTTTGGATATGATGATTTCATGTTTTATATATGTGCTGCCTACTGGTGATTTCGTAATTTGTTGTACGTTGGTGATTTTGTAACTTGCTACCCGTTGGTGATTATATAATAATGTTATATCATATGTTGATGATTTGTTCTTTTGTTGTTTATATTAGTGGACAATATTTGCTAATGGGTTAAATAGGTAAACCCAACACGACCCGATACGACCCGTTTAGTTACATGTTACACGAGTTGGGTCGGGTCAACCCGTTTATAAAGGGGTCGGGTTTGGGTTGAGAAAAACCGACTCGTTTAATAAGTGGGTTAACCTGACCTGTTTAGAAATCAACCCGAAACCGACTTGACCCGACCCGTACCGACTTATTGACAAGCCTACTTTGAATTGTCTATTCTAAATTGTTAATGAATCTATTTATAAATTTTTTTGACTCTTGAGACTTTTCCGATAAATAATTGATTCATCTGACTTCAAGAATTTCTTTGCATAATTTGGATTCGAGCACTTCATGTTACCCTGGAGCTCATTTCTAGCAATATAGCCATTTTTACCCTATCACGAAATAGTCTATACTTGCATGAACTCATAATTTAACAAAATCTAAAAAAGAACCGCTAAATCAATCGTTTTAAATCACGTGATTTTTCAAATTTGACGAAAAGCTGTCGCTTTATTTTTTTTCTTTCAAATAATCAATTTAACAAATAATTGCGTAGTCTTAACTGTTAAATTATTGAATTATCTTATCAATTTGAATGACATTGTGCATTGTTATTGTGCATTTTATAAGTTATTGTGGAACTCAGTCTCTCTTATCTTAACAAATGTGGAAATTCACAAATTTATTTATCCCATTTAGAATTATTCCGATTGATATTTGTTACAAAATATTTAAAAACAAATTTCTTGAACATTTAATATATTTATTATAATTGGTAAAATGTTCACCTTAATTGAAACAATTTACATAAAATTATAAAAAAATAGAAATTAACAATCAGTGTGGTTCTCACGGGTCTGACCGATCGAGCCTTTGTGATATTCAATTTTTCATCAACACGATTCGAATTTCTAAACTACGCTTTGTGGTATGGGTAACCTTCATCTTTTTGGCAATGCTTCGTACTTCATGGCATCCTCAAAAAGGCAAAAGTGTTATTCCCATGCAAATCTTTGCATGTTACCGTTCACGACTCGCCTAACACACCCAACACTCTAAACTCTCTTTTTGCCATGTTCAAGCTGTTGGAGAAAAGCGAGTCATTAGCTTGAATGTGCCTAATGTAACGACCCAGATTTTCAGCCGTTGAACTCTGAATATTTAAATTGGTTTAAATATTTTAATTGAATTATATAAAGGATTTTATAACGAATTTATTTATAAAATGAAGTTTGAACGTATAATTTATAATATAATTATAAAACGAGTTCGAAATCGTGCGGTAGTTCGTAATATGGGGTTTTAAACTTCAACTGAGAATACGGGATCCGATATAAGTCGGATTTCTGTGAAACAAGAAACGTTAGAACCGTATTGATGATAATTTTCATATGAAAGAGAAAAATCCAGATTTCGTGTTATAATTTGTTAGTTATGGCCAAATCAAAATTTGAAATAGTCGCTATGGAAATCGCTATTTAAATATTGACCTTTAAAATAGCCGTTTTGTAAACATACTCTGATTTCGACGAAATCAGTTTCATTGGGACCGTATCGTTAAATTATTGTACGGTGGTGAGTGGCGTGAAAAACCGATGTCGTATGTAACCACGGTAGCCGTAAATGCTCGTTCAGTGCAATTAAATTGATTCAACTAAATAAAGGGATATTAGAGTGTAACTTGAACAGACGATCGAATCAGGCCACGAAACCAGTTCCGGTGAGTTCGTAGCATCGGATATAGTCAGGGTAGGTATATAGTTTGTTATTTTTAGAGATCGGCAAATTTGGTGTTCAGAAAGGTAGTGCGGTACGCGCCAAAAACAGTCTATCGGGGCAACAGTCTCAGAATACGACGAAACTAGTGCCGTTGGGTTCGTATCGAAAAGTTATTGTCGGTGTTCGCAGTTTCAAGTTGTTTTGATTTATCTGGTGATCATGAAAAATTTAAACGCGTGTTGATTTCTGGTTTTATAAAGGAAATTTTTTCAAACAATGTCAGAATTCGACGAAACTTGTCCCATTGGGTTCAGAATATTTTTTTACACCAAGATTAGCTTTTTTATCAGTAGACAGAAGTCGACTGTGGTTAGTTTTACCTGATACTTCACCGCGAAGTTTCGTTATAATATAAAATAATATAATATCAAAATTTCTATGCTAAGTAAATGAAACTGTCTGACTGCCTATGTCGAAATCAAACAGTCATATGAAAAGCAAAGAAACTGCAGATGCATATGTTCTAATATATTTCCTTTTGTCCTGTTTTCTGCATGGCTATAGACCCAGAAGAAAAGGGTTAAACGCAGACCCTAAGGCTATCTATGTATGTTCACTGTCAACACAACATATCAGCGAAATGAAAACACAATGCGCAGCTATTCTATATGTTATTTTTGGGGGCTACGCACATGGCTACGGTGTACCGTAGGGAAGGGACGTCAAGCCTATCCAGTTTTGCGCATATATATATATATATATATATATATATATATATATATATATATAATAAAACAATATATCTGCCTACATCGTTTTATTCACACTTCAGCTGCCTCATTTACGTTGTTTTAAAACCATCAGGAAATTCAAGCTGCCATCCTAGTTCCAGCACATGCCTAACCGGTCATGCAGACCTAGCGTACAGTGCCACCGTCACCCTACGTGTAGAAACTTGGCGACAAAGGAATATATAAAATCAAAGTAAATTAAAATCTAAGGCAGACTTACCTATGTATTACAGTCACCTACCTTTAAAAACTTGCAGACAAAGGAACAATACGGCAGACCTATCTTTTTCCCCTATAATGCTTGAACGTGGACATCAAGGTATGTTCCCGTGGGTGCCAAGTTTCGTGGGTTATAAATAAGCTACTTTTCCACTATCTTTCTCTTCAGACTTCAACTTGAGGCTTTCATGGATTAATAAAATAAATAAATAACACAGAATGAAAGCTTTCACATGGGAAACAAACTAAGCCTTGTACTCAAAGGGGTTCAAGGATTGTGTAATCAGGTTGCGTCTTCCATAATAGATCATGCCCAAGAAATACAATGGAGTTTCTGGTCATTCTGGGCGGTGAGGTCGGTGGCAAAGGGACGCTGGGGGGGGGGGGGGGGGGGGGTTGCAGTACTATCGCCGGTGTTCAGAGGCGGAGCTACGTTCGCCTGAATAGGAGGCAATGTCGAGCCAAGGAGGGGCCAGCTCTGATTGCTCTTCAACGGTGGTTTTCGTTGGTCACGTGAAGAAGCACTGGCCAGGTGGTATTATCAATACGAACAAAAGAAAATTTGGGGAGGAGGAACAAATTGGGAAGCTAATCCCATGTTAAAAACATATTTAACAGTTCGAATTGTTTTGCTCAGTAAGAATTGGGAAGGTGGTACGTGTTATCATGAATAGCTGAAGACGATGAGGTAGCAGTACACTCGTCCATGAGTTTGTTGAAAAAGCAGTGGTTGATACAGTCGGGAAAGGAATGTATTTAACAGAATTTGACGAAACAAGCTATAACGCACTCGTAATGACGAAATCTATATTGTGGAATTATTTCTACCGGGAACTGAGCTACAGAAATTCCGTGGAAAAAATCAAACGCTTGTTTGATTTTAAACGAGACCAAAGTAGGATCGTCAACTGCAAACCGAGGTGAGTAAACTCACTTACTTCCTCTCGTTTACATTTTTATATAAACGAGTTTTAAATATTTTTATAATATGAAATGGTTGAATGGTTGAATAGTTGGTAAATTTGGTTGAATTGGTTGATAGGATTACACCATTAATTGATCATTAGTTCTGATATTTCATTTGGATGTGAAATAATATTTTTGATGTTACTAACATCTGTGGATGCAGGGAAACAGGTTGGAGGGATCCAACTGGATCCCTCAACATTTTATTTACTGTTTTATTTGATGGTGATATATGTTATGCTACATTATCCATGGTTGAATTTGTGTGTTTGGTTTACCCTGGCCTTAGGAACCTGGTATTTTAGATACCGTAAAATATCATCGAATGTGAAAAAGGGAATTAAAATTTAAAAGCAGAGTTTATTTCCAAATTAGAAATAATTTCTTTTTCATTGAGTTGCAAATGGAAACCTATTCAATTGGGTAAACCAAGAAAAATGTTATAAATAAAGATATAAATTAAGTGGATCATTAACTATTGGATAAATTTAAAGGTGAGTTCAAATATGAATGTATATTTGAAAGTGAGTATCGGTTTTGAAACCAATATTTGGAAATGGATCCGAATTTAGCAAATTACAGAGGAAAGTTTAAAGAAAGATTTTCAAATGCTTAAAGTAAAAGAATAAATAGTTTAAACAAGGAAATATTTTGCAAATAAAATATATATAAAAAAGGGGATTTATAGAAATCGAATTAAGTGGTTAGAAGAATGTATAGTTTATAAATATGTTTAAAGGAGAACTTGAATTGTTTAAAATAAACAGAGTTTATAAATGAACAACGGAAGCGTGTGCGTCGCACACGGTATTTTGTTCAAAACAGCAATCATATCGCTGTTGTTATAAGAAATGCTTTTATAATTTTTAACAGCGATTATAACGCTGTCTTTGTAAGAAATGCTTTTATAAAACTAAACAGCGGTTTTAGCGCTGTTGTTATAATAGATGTTGTAAATCTATACAGCAATTTTAGACACTGCTGTTATAATAAATGTCTTGGTAAATCTAAATAGCAATTTTAACGCTGCCGTTATAATAACTGTTTTAATAGCAATCTTAATGCTATTGTTATGATAAGTGTTCTATTATGCTAGACAGCGGTTTTAACGCTGTTGTTGAAAGCAATGTTTTATAAACCAAACATTTGAAGACAACAATTATAACGCTACCGTTAAAATCAATATTTTTATAAAGAAGGTGTGTTCGTAGATCAAATCCAAGAGTCGCGTAAGCAAGGTTTGGTTTAAAGTTGTGAGCTCTGACTATTTCAAAAGTTAAGAATGTCGTTCAATTAAGGTCTGAGAGGTAATTATACCCCAACTTGACTGACTGCATTATTGACGGAGAAATGGTTAAGGCTCGATAGCAAGGGTTGGTTAGTGATATCGTTAGTTAACGAATGATTTATGATTTGAGTTATAATAACGATGTTTATAACATCAGTTGATTCAAAGGATTTAGAAATGTTTTCTAACCGGAATAAGGGATATTTTCTCAATAAAGGAATTATAATATTGGAAATGTTTTCCAATAATCGTGAGAGAAAATAGTGCTTTGAAAGAACACAAAAGGTGGAAAATGGGAATTGGAAATGATAATGTAATAAAGAACTAATATAAAAAGGGCCCAGTGTTGTTTGATGCTTGATTGATAGAATTTCCATTTGGAAATAGGACCGTTGATTGTATGGATGTTTCTTTGATAGTTAAATCACCGACTATCAAAGTTTTACTTTTTTATACCTCCGTTGTCAACATGGAGACACCGGGATCAGATTTGATATCTGAAAACCACTCCGTATTGGCGTAAGCGTTATTAAGCAACTTATGCTGAAGAAAATTGAAGACGGAGTTATGCAAGGGCTATCCTGTTTGCGGGATAGTGCCTTCGGTTTTTCCAGACCCAGGACAACTTGTATGGACGAGTGTCTGACAGAGTATTTCCAAAGGGGGTTACGGACGTTGATTCCTTCAAACGTACGAAGTGGATGGCATAGAAGGGAAGCTTCTTTAGCCTAACAAATCTGAGTATTTTTGTGGGAATCAATTAGTGATTTCCGATGGATCTGACGATGTGGCATTCAAAGTGAATGGTGGCCAGATGTTCTGGAAGATAATTCAAACCTCAAGCCTCACAACCGGAAGTAGACAAAAATCGGGCAGGCAACATGGCTATGTGGGTCGCACCCATTAGGATGTATGACCACCTATCTAGAGAAATTCCTTTTGCTTCTTAAATCTATCGATGCTGTCCCTTATCGGGAGGCGGTTGCTGATCCCAACCGTCGGTGGTATACATTCGATACACTCAAGCGAAATGAGTGGTCGGTCATGTGTGGGCCGGGTTGCAAGACGTTCTTGTTGAACCCAGTGTATTCGTCTCTAGAGATACACTATCGGAAGGTGGTCCCATACCTTGTCATGTTGGAAATCCAATCTCCAATAAGCGCCCTGCGGTTTTTGATTTAATATTATATATGGAGCGTGAGATGCAAGCGTTCCGCTAGATTCTATTTATTTGATTTAGACATTATTATAATATCACTGGATTTGATATCAAAATATTTTTGGGTTATCGTAAGGTAAAAACCATCCATGTTTATGTGTGGATCGGTCTTACGATTATCATTTCTTTGAAAGGATTTTGAAAGTTAAACCAATGGTTGGAGTTTACTCACACCAGTCCCATGACTGACCCAGAGTTTATTTTGTTTGTTTTCCCTAAACTCTTGGGTGCCCAAATTTGTACGGGCAGTCAAGTAGTTAGGATTTTACAGATTCACTTGGAGGAGTTTGAAGCAGGAGGCTTCACCAGTTAGCTGTAGACTGTCATATTTCCGCTATGTACTATGTTGTATCTGGAAACAGGTGTTTATAACTGTTCCAGGAATAATCGTTGTGCTCTGATAATGGTATGTATATACAAATACTGATTTGTGCTTCAAAGTTATATTATCTAATATATTTTATTCGTTCCGCTGTGAGTTTGTGATCTTCGTTTTCTTCTATTCTAATATTTCTTTCTTTCTATTTCTCACCCTCTAACTTCTTTCTAATAATGATTCGTATTTCTGTGCAATTTGAGTTGGACGTGTGGTGTTATTAGTCGACTCAAAGGGTACGGATTTGCGGGTCGTTTCATTTGGTATCAGAGCTAAAGGTTAAATGATTACCTTGGCTCTGTGGCGTGACTCAATAGAGATGGAGTTAGAAATACTCTAGATTGAGTTTGAGTGTATATATATGAGCGCGTATTTGTAGATTTGATATAAAATTGTTTTATATTGTGTTGGTTGGTTTGTTGAGTGGTTTATGAATTCTGGTCGATACAGGAAGTACAACTGTATCGATAGGTGTTTCTAAACTCTCGGACAGAATAATTCGACGCAGTATTGTTTTAAAAATGGGTAAATGATATAATTTTTCCTAAAGGATATTTTTGATATAAAAGTAATAATTTTCTGAAATTATTGAATGTGTTGATTGTTATTACAATCAAATGAAATAAAAGAATATTGAAATGGTTATATAATTTGTATACGGATAATGTATACAAATGAGATAAACTAAGATTTAGTTCAAACCAGAATGGGAATTCAAATTCCGAGTGATTAGAAGTATTTTCTGAAGTATTTTTAAAGTAATATAACCTTACTTTGAAGGACTTTTCAATAGAAATCGTTTTAAATAGATTTTGAAATTGATTAAGCATTGAAATCACTTTAATGGCGAGAAAATAATTCTGATAATGGACTGCAGCATTATCGGTATTCATTTTCGAGTTTCTGAGTGACAAATTGCTACCATAGTAATTTGGGAATGAAAAATTTGTTTGCAAAGGACAAGTTGTTTTAGAAATTCAAATGTTTTGAATTCAGTTGATTATAAATATGTGTATAAATATATATATGATTTCAAATTAATTTGAAATAAAACCCGGGAATTTGAATTCTGAAATGTTTTAACTTGAAAAAGTTGAATAGATTGGAAATGGTCAAAATGTATCAAATGAATTGGGATTTAACTTAAGTTAAATAAAACTGGATTGAATTAGAAGTAATCCCGAATGAAATTAAGTATAGAGATGTTGGAATTCGAAATATTAATAGGAATTCGACCTATGGATAAACAAGTTGAATATCTATTGGATGTTGTTGTTTGGAATTAAACTGTGATGGAATTGAACCCAAGCAGGATAAGGGGGTTGATTTTTGAAAACAGAACTCAGTTTGGATTAGTGAATGGAAGTGAACTAATCAGAAGTTGATTAGAGATTTAAAAACTGGAAGTTGGATTGGTTTGAAACCAACAGGAAATGGATATATGTATGCTGAGCAGATATTGAATGAAAGCAAATGCAGAGATAGAATTATACCCGACAAAAAGGTACATGTTTACGATATTACTTAGGTTTGATGATTTTATGAGCCTATGAGGCAAGCCACTTGGCTTTTTGATTTTCTTTTGGATTGGAGAAGGCCTAGAAAGGCGAGTTGTGATTGTGCCGATTGAGCCGTGCAGAGGAGATGCTGCCGAAATTTTTCAGAATTTAAAGTGTTAGAAAATTTTCAGAATTTTTGAAAATTTTCGTTAGTAAGAATAAATAAATATTTTAATTAAAATAAATTGGTCCTGTTAAACCAAAGTTAAAAAGTAAACTAAAGGATTTTGGATCTAGTTAATAGAGTATGTAGCGTCTTTTCCTACCTTAGCAATTTCGAGGACGAAATTATTTTAAGGGGGAAGGAATGTAACGACCCAGATTTTCAGCCGTTGAACTCTGAATATTTAAATTGGTTTAAATATTTTAATTGAATTATATAAAGGATTTTATAACGAATTTATTTATAAAATGAAGTTTGAACGTATAATTTATAATATAATTATAAAACGAGTTCGAAATCGTGCGGTAGTTCGTAATATGGGGTTTTAAACTTCAACTGAGAATACGGGATCCGATATAAGTCGGATTTCTGTGAAACAAGAAACGTTAGAACCGTATTGATGATAATTTTCATATGAAAGAGAAAAATATAGATTTCGTGTTATAATTTGTTAGTTATGGCCAAATCAAAATTTGAAATAGTCGCTATGGAAATCGCAATTTAAATATTGACCTTTAAAATAGCCGTTTTGTAAACAGACTCAGATTTCGACGAAATCAGTTTCATTGGGACCGTATCGTTAAATTATTGTACGGTGGTGAGTGGCGTGAAAAACCGATGTCGTATGTAACCACGGTAGCCGTAAATGCTCGTTCAGTGCAATTAAATTAATTCAACTAAATAAAGGGATATTAGAGTGTAACTTGAACAGACGATCGAATCAGGCCACGAAACCAGTTCCGGTGAGTTCGTAGCGTCGGATATAGTCAGGGTAGGTATATAGTTTGTTATTTTTAGAGATCGGCAAATTTGGTGTTCAGAAAGGCAGTGCGGTACGCGCCAAAAACAGTCTACCGGGGCAACAGTCTCAGAATACGACGAAACTAGTGCCGTTGGGTTCGTATCGAAAAGTTATTGTCGGTGTTCGCAGTTTCAAGTTGTTTTGATTTATCTGGTGATCATGAAAAATTTAAACGCGTGTTGATTTCTGGTTTTATAAAGGAAATTTTTTCAAACAATGTCAGAATTCGACGAAACTTGTCCCATTGGGTTCAGAATATTTTTTTACACCAAGATTAGCTTTTTTATCAGTAGACAGAAGTCGACTGTGGTTAGTTTTACCTGATACTTCACCGCGAAGTTTCGTTATAATATAAAATAATATAATATCAAAATTTCTATGCTAAGTAAATGAAACTGTCTGACTGCCTATGTCGAAATCAAACAGTCATATGAAAAGCAAAGAAACTGCAGATGCATATGTTCTAATATATTTCCTTTTGTCCTGTTTTCTGCATGGCTATAGACCCAGAAGAAAAGGGTTAAACACAGACCCTAAGGCTATCTATGTATGTTCACTGTCAACACAACATATCAGCGAAATGAAAACACAATGCGCAGCTATTCTATATGTTATTTTTGGGGGCTACGCAAATGGCTACGGTGTACCGTAGGGAAGGGACGTCAAGCCTATCCAGTTTTGCGCATATATATATATATATAATAAAACAATATATCTGCCTACATCGTTTTATTCACACTTCAGCTGCCTCATTTACGTTGTTTTAAAACCATCAGGAAATTCAAGCTGCCATCCTAGTTCCAGCACATGCCTAACCGGTCATGCAGACCTAGCGTACAGTGCCACCGTCACCCTACATGTAGAAACTTGGCGACAAAGGAATATATAAAATCAAAGTAAATTAAAATCCAAGGCAGACTTACCTATGTATTACAGTCACCTACCTTTAAAAACTTGCAGACAAAGGAACAATACGGCAGACCTATCTTTTTCCCCTATAATGCTTGAACGTGGACATCAAGGTATGTTCCCGTGGGTGCCAAGTTTCGTGGGTTATAAATAAGCTACTTTTCCACTATCTTTCTCTTCAGACTTCAACTTGAGGCTTTCATGGATTAATAAAATAAATAAATAACACAGAATGAAAGCTTTCACATGGGAAACAAACTAAGCCTTGTACTCAAAGGGGTTCAAGGACTGTGTAATCAGGTTGCGTCTTCCATAATAGATCATGCCCAAGAAATACAATGGAGTTTCTGGTCATTCTGGGCGGTGAGGTCGGTGGCAAAGGGACGCTGGGGGGGGGGGGGTTGCAGTACTATCGCCGGTGTTCAGAGGCGGAGCTACGTTCGCCTGAATAGGAGGCGATGTCGAGCCAAGGAGGGGCCAGCTCTGATTGCTCTTCAACGGTGGTTTTCGTTGGTCACGTGAAGAAGCACTGGCCAGGTGGTATTATCAATACGAACAAAAGAAAATTTGGGGAGGAGGAACAAATTGGGAAGCTAATCCCATGTTAAAAACATATTTAACAGTTCGAATTGTTTTGCTCAGTAAGAATTGGGAAGGTGGTACGTGTTATCATGAATAGCTGAAGACAATGAGGTAGCAGTACACTCGTCCATGAGTTTGTTGAAAAAGCAGTGGTTGATACAGTCGGGAAAGGAATGTATTTAACAGAATTTGACGAAACAAGCTATAACGCACTCGTAATGACGAAATCTATATTGTGGAATTATTTCTACCGGGAACTGAGCTACAGAAATTCCGTGGAAAAAATCAAACGCTTGTTTGATTTTAAACGAGACCAAAGCAGGATCGTCAACTGCAAACCGAGGTGAGTAAACTCACTTACTTCCTCTCGTTTACATTTTTATATAAACGAGTTTTAAATATTTTTATAATATGAAATGGTTGAATGGTTGAATAGTTGGTAAATTTGGTTGAATTGGTTGATAGGATTACACCATTAATTGATCATTAGTTCTGATATTTCATTTGGATGTGAAATAATATTTTTGATGTTACTAACATCTGTGAATGCAGGGAAACAGGTTGGAGGGATCCAACTGGATCCCTCAACATTTTATTTACTGTTTTATTTGATGGTGATATATGTTATGCTACATTATCCATGGTTGAATTTGTGTGTTTGGTTTACCCTGGCCTTAGGAACCTGGTATTTTAGATACCGTAAAATATCATCGAATGTGAAAAAGGGAATTAAAATTTAAAAGCAGAGTTTATTTCCAAATTAGAAATAATTTCTTTTTCATTGAGTTGCAAATGGAAACCTATTCCATTGGGTAAACCAAGAAAAATGTTATAAATAAAGATATAAATTAAGTGGATCATTAACTATTGGATAAATTTAAAGGTGAGTTCAAATATGAATGTATATTTGAAAGTGAGTATCGGTTTTGAAACCAATATTTGGAAATGGATCCGAATTTAGCAAATTACAGAGGAAAGTTTAAAGAAAGATTTTCAAATGCTTAAAGTAAAAGAATAAATATTTAAACAAGGAAATATTTTGCAAATAAAATATATATTATAAAAAAGGGGATTTATAGAAATCGAATTAAGTGGTTAGAAGAATGTATAGTTTATAAATATGTTTAAAGGAGAACTTGAATTGTTTAAAATAAACAGAGTTTATAAATGAACAACGGAAGCGTGTGCGTCGCACACGGTATTTTGTTCAAAACAGCAATCATATCGCTGTTGTTATAAGAAATGCTTTTATAATTTTTAACAGCGATTATAACGCTGTCTTTGTAAGAAATGCTTTTATAAAACTAAACAGCGGTTTTAGCGCTGTTGTTATAATAGATGTTGTAAATCTATACAGCAATTTTAGACACTGCTGTTATAATAAATGTCTTGGTAAATCTAAATAGCAATTTTAACGCTGCCGTTATAATAACTGTTTTAATAGCAATCTTAATGCTATTTTTATGATAAGTGTTCTATAATGCTAGACAGCGGTTTTAACGCTGTTGTTGAAAGCAATGTTTTATAAACCAAACATTTGAAGACAGCAATTATAACGCTACCGTTAAAATCAATATTTTTATAAAGAAGGTGTGTTCGTAGATCAAATCCGAGAGTCGCGTAAGCAAGGTTTGGTTTAAAGTTGTGAGCTCTGACTATTTCAAAAGTTAAGAATGTCGTTCTGTTAAGGTCTGAGAGGTAATTATACCCCAACTTGACTGACTGCATTATTGACGGAGAAATGGTTAAGGCTCGATAGCAAGGGTTGGTTAGTGATATCATTAGTTAACGAATGATTTATGATTTGAGTTATAATAACGATGTTTATAACATCGGTTGATTCAAAGGATTTAGAAATGTTTTCTAACCGGAATAAGGGATATTTTCTCAATAATGGAATTATAATATTGGAAATGTTTTCCAATAATCGTGAGAGAAAATAGTGCTTTGAAAGAACACGAAAGGTGGAAAATGGGAATTGGAAATGATAATGTAATAAAGAACTAATATAAAAAGGGCCCAGTGTTGTTTGATGCTTGATTGATAGAATTTCCATTTGGAAATAGGACCGTTGATTGTGTGGATGTTTCTTTGATAGTTAAATCAACGACTATCAAAGTTTTACTTTTTTATACCTCCGTTGTCAACATGGAGAGACCGGGATCAGATTTGATATCTGAAAACCACTCCGTATTGGCGTAAGCGTTATGAAGCAACTTATGCTGAAGAAAATTGAAGACGGAGTTATGCAAGGGCTATCCTGTTTGCGGGATAGTGCCTTCGGTTTGTCCAGACCCAGGACAACTTGTATGGACGAGTGTCTGACAGAGTATTTCCAAAGGGGGTTACGTACGTTGATTCCTTCAAACGTACGAAGTGGATGGCATAGAAGGGAAGCTTCTTTAGCCTAACAAATCTGAGTATTTTTGTGGGAATCAATTAGTGATTTCCGATGGATCTGACGATGTGGCATTCAAAGTGAATGGTGGCCAGATGTTCTGGAAGATAATTCAAACCTCAAGCCTCACAACCGGAAGTAGACAAAAATCGGGCAGGCAGCATGGCTATGTGGGTCGCACCCATTAGGATGTATGACCACCTATCTAGAGAAATTCCTTTTGCTTCTTAAATCTATCGATGCTGTCCCTTATCGGGAGGCGGTTGCTGATCCCAACCGTCGGTGGTATACATTCGATACACTCAAGCGAAATGAGTGGTCGGTCATGTGTGGGCCGGGTTGCAAGACGTTCTTGTTGAACCCAGTGTATTCGTCTCTAGAGATACACTATCGGAAGGTGGTCCCATACCTTGTCATGTTGGAAATCCAATCTCCAATAAGCGCCCTGCGGTTTTTGATTTAATATTATATATGGAGCGTGAGATGCAAGCGTTCCGCTAGATTCTATTTATTTGATTTAGACATTATTATAATATCACTGGATTTGATATCAAAATATTTTTGGGTTATCGTAAGGTAAAAACCATCCATGTTTATGTGTGGATCGGTCTTACGATTATCATTTCTTTGAAAGGATTTTGAAAGTTAAACCAATGGTTGGAGTTTACTCACACCAGTCCCATGACTGACCCAGAGTTTATTTTGTTTGTTTTCCCTAAACTCTTGGGTGCCCAAATTTGTACGGGCAGTCAAGTAGTTAGGATTTTACAGATTCACTTGGAGGAGTTTGAAGCAGGAGGCTTCACCAGTTAGCTGTAGACTGTCATATTTCCGCTGTGTACTATGTTGTATCTGGAAACAGGTGTTTATAACTGTTCCAGGAATAATCGTTGTGCTCTGATAATGGTATGTATATACACATACTGATTTGTGCTTCAAAGTTATATTATCTAATATATTTTATTCGTTCCGCTGTGAGTTTGTGATCTTCGTTTTCTTCTATTCTAATATTTCTTTCTTTCTATTTCTCACCCTCTAACTTCTTTCTAATAATGATTCGTATTTCTGTGCAATTTGAGTTGGACGTGTGGTGTTATTAGTCGACTCAAAGGGTACGGATTTGCGGGTCGTTTCACCTAATGCGTTGGACGCATACATTTGTCTCCCTCAAAATGGCTACAATTACGCTTGTCCCCATCTCCTCTATATAATTCATCAGCCCATCTCCTTTCTTATTATAACTCAACCAACAACAAAAAATTTTCGTCAATCCGTGACACCAATCAGGTATTGTTTTATGTCATCGTATGTACATTTATGCATCATATACTGTTAGAGAACCCCAAATTATCATAAAACCAATTGACAAATGTGAAGAGTGAACTCTTAATACATATACAGAATTTGTTTTTATAAATTCTCTGATGTGAAACTTGTCCTAACACGCCCTCACGCGTGTGGTATATCCTGAGCCTTAACACATTTATTGGGTGACGTGGACAAGTGTGGCAGTTATATGCACATGAATTAAACCCGCTTCGATACCATGTTAGAGAACCCTAAATTATCACAAAATGATTAGACAATGTAAATGGTGGACTCTTAATATTTATACGGAATTTATTTTATAAATTCCCCGATGTGGGACTTGTCTCAACATGCCCCTTCACATGTGGCATATCCTGAGTCTTAACACGTTGAACTTATTGGGTGATGTGGAAAAGTGTGAGTTATGTGCATGTGAATTAAACCCGTTCTGATACCATGTTATAGAACCCAAAATTATCACAAAATCAATTGGCAATGTGAAGGGTGGACTCTTAGTTTTGATACAGAATTTATTTAATAAATTCCCCGATGTGGGACTTGTCTCAACATATACTCCAGATTGCTCAAATTTTGTTGAAATGTGTTGTCGAAGCATCTTCTATATGCGGTAAAAGCAAAATGGAAGTGCAAAAAACCGTAAAGGATAAGTTCAATCAAAACATAGAAAACAGTTGAGATTTTGATTTGATATATGGATCTAAATTCAAAATAAACCTATTCTTAAACGAGCGAGCTTGCTTTCTTATGACCATAGGGGCTAGGAATTTTCTCTTTATAATATGTCGCTTCTAAATTTCTTCCAAATCTTTCTCCTTCGTTTACCTCTTCTCCTTTGCTATTTCTTTCCGTACTCTTTTTCTTCCTAGCTTTCTCTCATATCCTAAGTACAAGCTCATTCACAACTAAACTAAAATTTGTGCCTACAACTTCAGATCTGAAAGCCTCTGCTGTTTGCCCTCATCCCCTGACGCTTTTGAGCCCTGTCTTGGGTCAGCTGGTCCAGCGTGTTAGAGGTTCGATTTAGTAGCTTTGGGTTTCCAGATTTGTGTTCTTTTTGAGTTTTGATTGGCTTCTTTCTTGTTTGATCGCTTTTAAGCCCTTTGCAGTCGTCTCCCATGCTTTTGTTTCGTGTTGCAGTTTAATGGGTTATGGATGCTCTTGGTACCTTTGCTATGCATGTCTGCTCTGTTATCGGCAACTCCACTGTGAGTGCTCCTAAAGCGCATTTCTTAACCTCTATTTGGTTCTTGAATAGAACAATCAATCGTTGCGTGTTTTTTTTTAAATCTTGGAGTTGTTGATTTCTTTGGTGGATTTTAGCATTGGATCGACTTTTTAGTTGGTGTCTTGTATCTTGTTTTGCTCTGCGTGTTTCATTGCCCCGGTTATCTTTCTACTTGGTAGTGACTCGGCGAGGAAGTTGTCTCCAATGAAATCTTCTATGCCATAAGCTGACGTAGTTGGCAGATAAGTGAGTTTGCATGCTATTCCTAACATATCAGGCGTTGTTTTTTCTTAGGTTGTGGTTTTATGTTGTATTACCTAGATGCATGTTTTGTCCAGATACCCTTGCTTGTGGTTTCTCGGCGATAGCTTGTCTACGGAGTAGTCCGGGGTTTGTGGGAGTTAGTTCAACCATGCTTCTTTTCGTTGTAGTCACAGCTTCAATGTTGTCGACGTTGGTTTATGAAAGATGTGTTTTGCTGGTGATCGTTGTTGGTAATCATGTCAACAATGTCAAAGTATCCAGTTCCTTTCACCCTTAGTTGTCCTTTTCTTCGGCACCTACTGTAGTGAGTTGTTGTTGTCCATGTTGGTACTATTTTTTGGTGCAGTAGATGAAGGTCTCGAGGTATAAGGGCATCTCCAATGGATTCAGGGCTGAATATTCAGCCCTCTGAATATTCAGCCTTGAATTGGTCTGTAGGCGCCAGTGGTCTGGCGCCTACATTACAGGCGCCAGATCCTGGCACCTGTATTACAGGCGCCAGAATTCTGGCGCCTGTAATGTAGGCGCCAGAATCCTGGCGCCTATAATACAGGCGCCAGGATTCTGGCGCCTATAAACCCCCCTCCGTCAGATGAGAAGATGGAAAGGTTCTGGCGCCGGGGGGTGGGATCCTGGCGCCTGTAGTACAGGCTCCAGGATCCTGGCGCCTACATTGTAGGCGCCAGAAACTGGCGCCTACAACAAAGGCGCCAGGATCCTGGCGCCTGTAATACAGGCGCCAGGATCCTGGCGCCTGTAATACAGGCGCCAGGATCCTGGCGCCTGTACTATAGGCGCCAGGATCCGATTCAGGATCCTGAATTGGATCCTGAATATTAACCTTAATATTAAGGCTGAAGCAAACGACTGGGATGAAATTTTGAATATTAAGCCTTAATTTTATACCATTGGAGATGCTCTAAGTGCCCTGAGTGTTTTCAAGAGTAGTGTACTTTTTGTACACTTTTGGGTTAGCAAGTAGGTTCTGTGCAGTCGTGCTATTTGTCTGGTTTTGTGCAGTGTCTTCTTTATGGTATTGCTGTTGTAGCACACTTTTGATGTAACGTGACCTACGATACTTGATGTCTTGTGTATTTCGTTCCATTACTTTGTTATTGACAGTTTACGTATTTAACTCCCTGCGTGGAGTATGAAATTTTGTAGTCTACAAGAAGTGTCTACCTCCTGTGTTGTAACATAGCTAGGATGATGGTGTACGATCCACCTTAAAAACCGAAATTATAGTAGGTTAATAACTGCCATTCTCTTGTACTATTTGTATTTATTATTGGTTATAATAAAAGTGTTTGTATTCACTTTAAAAGCCAGTCGGCTTTACCAAAAAAAATTCAGTATAAACGTGATAATGCTAGAAGAAAGTGCATCAAGTGAGAAAATATGTGCAACAAAATTTATACTAGTTGGGCTCCACTTAAACAAACCATTGCAAGCAACGATAAGTGGTGAAGCAGTCGTGTGAAAGTATTATTCATACTCGATACTTTTTTTATTATTTATTATTAATTTCTTTATTTGCTCGAAGGAATTTGGATCAGGTATTCTAAAATATCAACGTTTCGTTTGAAAATTAGAAAATAAATTAACAATTATTCTAAGGGACAAAAGCAAGTGGACTGCCATCTTAGACGCTTACTTTAATACAACATCCGACGCAATAAAGTATCTTTCCTTCTATACCTAGTCTGATAGATCATGGGCTTTTGAGGGGATTTTCAAGCAATTTGATGACATGCGAAGCGAAACTAGCATTTCAAATTTAAATTCGCTATCAATCCTCCATTATATCAAGATCCAGTGGGATAAGTTCTGGTGCAACAAGCTCCATTCGATAGGTCATCTTCCGGTGCATGCAGCAAACGAGAAGATGTCATGTAGACACTGAAGATAAGTTATACGACATTATAGACCTAATTCAAGAGAGGGAAACAAAAAAAATCATACGTCTACAAATAAGTCTACAACAAACATCATAGGCTCAATATGATATTTTTTAAACTACACACAAATGATTTCTCGTATTCAGTAGCTTGCACAAGAAAGACAATTTACTTTTGATTAAGCAATGCCAATTACTCCAGCTATAACAAATAGAATGGTTTAATGGTCTTCCCAATGTATTAGTAACAAACTAATTGGCTCCCAAAAAACAGCAAGCAGGAAAAAATCAATATTATTTGATAAGAAACGGACGCAACGCATAGTGTTTTTAGTATGATTGAATTTTTATTGTATGACCTGTGCATTTTATCATTATACTTTTAAGGTAGTTAATTTGTATGTATTTCATTTTTTTTGCTATTATTTCATTTTAATTAATTGCATATTATGCAATGAAAATAATAATTAATTAACTATAAAATAATTCAATTGAAAACCACAAATTAACTACCACGTTCAAAATCTCGTTCATTGTTGCAAACGCATACCCTGTTCATCAAGGTACCCAGCTGAATAGCTGTAGTGAGCAATTTACATTTAGCGGTAGTAACAGTTTGAACTTTTAATACGAAATGGAATAGTGTTAAACTGAGAGTCATCTGACTTGATAATATTTGTAGTAGCAGTTTAAACTTCCAACATGAAATGGAATGGTATTAAACTAAGCATCCTCTTCCTTTTTTTGGCAAGGCTTACCGGTTTTATATTGATTCATAACACTTTTATCATTACAACAAATAATGATTACAAAATAGTAAAGGAGGTACGCACATAGCCTACTTGCTACAGACATCGTCTAGGACTAACAAATGCAATAATAGTTTGATAAATACTCTGATAGGATCGATTAGGGGTTACTTCAAGCTACACCCACAATATCACACACAAGACAATCAATCAACACACCATTCAAATAAAAAATATACGATGAAAGTAAAATAGCAAGACATAAGATTTTATACGTGGAAAACCTCTTCGATGTGAAGAGTAAAAACCACGAGACCTCTTAAGGAGTCTACCCTCTTCTCTTATTGATAAACCAAAAGGGGAAAACAGCCCCAAAATGTTTACAAAAGATTCTCTTCTAATCATCGGAGTCCAAAAACAATAAGAGATGAAAAAAGTGTAAGAGAACACCCTATGTGTGCACTTCAGGCCAACGGTGTATCGAGCAAGAATAAAGCTCAATCTTGAAGACCAAAACACCTTGAAGAAGATGATAAATGACCAAAAACTACTACTGCCTTATGTGACCGGATCTGGTTATATTAACCCTTTTTCTTTTAATGTGCATACCAAAATTGTGAGTAATCTCCCAAATGTCTTTCCTTAAAAGAAAAGATATTGTTGCACAAAAGGCATGCTTGCACAACAAATCTAGGAAAAAGACAAAACCAATAAATCTCTCCCACAAATTAAGCATGGCCTGCATAAAAAGATATGCCAAATATGCCTGCATACAATTATGCCAAATATGCTTGCATAAAATTATGTCAAATATGCCTGCATAAAATTATCCCAAATAAGCCTGCATAAAATTATGCCAAATATGCTTGCATAAAATTATGCCAAATATGGGTTGGAATACCCAACAATCTCCCCCTCCAGCCCAACTTGGGGAAGATGTGCATGCTTCAATCATCATTTGAAACTCATTCCCACAAGCTTGCTACAAACATCAAGCTTGTTTCCTGGAACCACTTTAGTCAACACATCTGCACCATTCTTGTTTGTATGAATTTTCTTTAACTTGAGCATATTTTCTTCAATCACATTTCTTAACCAATGATACCGAACATCAATATGCTTAGTGCGTGCATGATACATGGAATTCTTGCTCAAATCCATAGCACTCTGACTGTCACAGAATACTATATACTCTTCTTGTTGCAAACCCAACTCTTGAAGGAACCTCTTCAACCAAAGCATCTCTTTGCTTGCTTCCACAGCAGCTATATACTCTGCCTCGGTTGAAGATAAAGCCACACACTTTTGTAACTTGGATTGCCAAGAAATGGCTCCCCCTGAAAATGTGAACACATAACCTGAGGTAGATTTTCTACTATCAATGTCACCAGCCATGTCTGCATCTGTATACCCCTCAAGAACATGTTTGCTACCTCCAAAACATAAGCAAAATCTAGAAGTATCACGCAAATATATGAAAATCCACTTTACTGCATCCCAGTGAACTTTACCAGGATTGGATAAGTATCTACTCACCAAACCAACAGAATGTGCAATATCTGGCCTAGTGCACACCATAGCATACATCAATGAACCAACTGCAGATGAATAAGGAATAGAAGACATACTTGCTTTTTCCTTCTCCGTTGTTGGACAATCCCTCTTACTTAGCTTAAAATGAGATGCGAGTGGTGTACAAACCGGCTTAGCATGCTTCATATTGAACCTTTCAAGAACACGTTCAATATATTTTTCTTGAGATAGCCACAACTTCCTAGCTTTTCTGTCACAAACAATCTCCATGCCTAAGATTTGCTTTGCAGGACCCATGTCCTTCATGTCAAATGACTTGGATAAATCTTTCTTCAAGTTGCTAATCAATTCTAAGTTTTGTCCAACTACCAACATGTCATCCACATATAAAAGAAGAATAACGAAGATATCACCAGGAAACTTTCTAAAATACACACAAGGATCTGCAACAGTCCTCTTGTAACCATTGCTTGTCATAAATGAATCAAATTTGTGATACCACTGCCTTGGTGCTTGCTTAAGTCCATAAAGACTCTTCTTCAACTTGCAAACAAGTTTTTCTTTTCCCTTTTCTTCAAATCCTTCAGGTTGTTCCATGTAGATTTCTTCCTGCAAATCACCATGTAAAAATGCGGTTTTTACATCAAGTTGTTCCAATTCAAGGTCACAACTTGCTGCTAAACCCAAAATGATTCTGATAGAAGTCATCTTGACAACTGGTGAAAAAATCTCATCAAAATCAATGCCTTTTTTCTGATTGCATCCTTTGACTACTAATCTAGCTTTGCGCTTTACTATCTTCTCACCATCTTTCTTGTTCTTGAAAACCCATTTGTTTTTCAAAAGCTTCTTGCCTTTTGGAAGTTTCACTAGCTCAAAAGTCTGATTCTTCATCAAAGAATCCATCTCCTCTTTCATAGCCTCAAGCTAAAGATTCTTGTCTCGACTAGACAACACTTTTTGGAAGCTCTCGGGCTCACCATCAGCTGTAACTAAGATATAATCTGTGCTTGGATATCTTATAGATGGTTTATGTTCTCTGGTTGACCTTCTAACTTGAGCATCATCCACTTGTGGGGCAATTTGCTCCCCCTGCTCATAAGCCACTTCTCCATTTGGTTGAGCTTCATCATGAACATCATCATGAACATCATCAAAATGTGCACCATCAAGCTGTGCATCATCAACACATTCATGTGTTGCATCAATATCAGCCTGTATTGGCTGTTCAACAAAACCACGAGTAGGGGACAAAGAAACATCAGTAGTATCAATAAAAAAATCTGAGCTAGTATGATACCTTGCACTCAAAAGTTTTGCACCTTTTTCATGCTCAAAGAACACTACATCTCTGCTTCTTACTACCTTTCCTTTTTCTGGATCATATAGCCTGAACCCGTACTCTTCATCACCATAGCCAACAAAAACACATGGATTAGTCTTGGAATCCAGCTTTGATCTTTGGTCTTTTGGCACATGCATGTATGCCTTGCATCCAAATACTCTAAGATGTGTATATACAGGATCACATCCCTTCCATGCTCTCTCTGGAATGTCAAGCCCCAATGGAATAGATGGAGAACGGTTGATCAGATAAACTGCTGTATTCACTGCTTCAGCCCAAAATGACTTTGGTAGATCATACATCTTCAACATGCATCGCACCTTCTGCACAATGGTTCTATTCATCCTCTCAGCTACACCATTGTGTTGGGGAGTGCCTGGAACTGTCTTCACATGTCGAATACCATATTACGCACAATAATTCTTGAACTCATGTGAGGTATACTCTCCACCATTGTCTGTACGAAGGCACTTCAACTTGCTTTCTGTCTCCCTTTCCACCATAACATGAAACTTCTGAAAAGTTTCAAACACTTGGCTTTTGGTCTTCAAAATGTAAATCCATGTCTTTCTAGTAGCATCGTCAATAAAAGTGACAAAATATTTGTTGCGACCATTGGATTCAACCTCAATAGGACCACATACATCCGAATGTACAAGCTCCAACTTAGCCTGCTTTCTTGTAGACTTTCTAGCAATAGAAGCTCTATGTTGTTTTCCTGCTAAGCAATGATCACAAGGGTTAAGAGAAATTGTAGTATTGAAAGGAATAAGAGATTTACCTGCTAAATATTTCAAACCCTTTTCGCTCCTGTGTCCCAATCTTCGATGCCACAAATTAGGAGAATCTTTTTCTTCCACTGCATTGAGCTCACCAAAACATACAGTCAAATATGTCTCGTACAAAGAACAACACAACTCGCCTCTTGCAATTGTCATGGATCCCTTGGATAATTTCCACTTGCCACTCTCAAATGTGTGACGAAAGCCTTCTTGATCAAAAATATGAGCTGAAAGCAAATTAAGACGCAAATCCGGAATATGACGTACACCTTTCAATGTAAGCATGCATCCAACATTAGTCTTCACACGAATATCACCAATCCCAACTATGCTTGCTGAACTCTGGTTACCCATTTTGACACTGCCAAAATCACCTACTTGATAATTCAAAAAATACTCTCTCTTAGGAACACAATGATATGAAGCACCTGTATCAACCAGCCACTCAGAATCTGTACTGCTAACATGATGACATTCACTAGTTGCGCAAATTAAAGTGACATCATCATCACTTTTAGAGGCTATTGCTGCAACATTTTTATCATTGCCTTCTTTCTGAAAATCATTCTTCTTCCCATGTTCTCTTTTCCAACGAAAGCAATACTTTTTAATATGGCCAGGCTTCTTGCAATAGTTGCATATGAAGTGATTCTTTCCATCACTAGACTTGGATCTTCCTCTTGAGTTATCACGGCCTTTGGGCCCTTTGCTCTTGCTTCTTCCTCTATTCTCCACAACAAGAGCTTGTGAATTGTCAACTCCAATCTCTTTTCTTCTAATTTCTTCATTAAACATGCTTTCTTTGATCACATCCAAAGATAGCACACCATCTGGAGCTGAATTACTAATGGTCACAACTAAAGTTTCCCAACTATCTGGCAAAGAACTCAATAAGAACAAAGCTTGCAATTCATCACCAAAAATGATCTTCATAGTTGTCAACTTGTTAATAATATCTTGGAAATCACTAAGATGCTCAGAAAATGACTTTCCACCTTTTAACTTTAGATTAACAAGCCTTTTAATCAATGAAGCTTTGTTATGGGCGGCTTTCCTCTCATACAAACCTTCTAATTTCTTCCATAAATCATATGGATCGGTCTCTTGTGACACATGGTTAAAAATGCTAATGTCAACCCATTGTCTAATGGTTCCTAAAGTTTTCCTTTTCAACTTTATCCATTCATTCTCTTCCATTTTATCGGGTTTAGAAGGTTTAGAGATAATACCACTCGAACTAGTGACGGTTTCAATTGGGTCATGTAAATCCCTGCAATATAACAAATCTTCCATCATAGGTCTCCAAATAGAATAGTTGGTTGATGTCAAATTAATCATTGAGCTATGACTGCTCGACTCCATAGTGTGATAAATAACCTACCCAAGCTCTGATACCAATTTGATAGGATCGATTAGGGGTTACTTCAAGCTACACCCACAATATCACACACAAGACAATCAATCAACACACCATTCAAATAAAAAATATACGATGAAAGTAAAATAGCAAGACATAAGATTTTATACGTGGAAAACCTCTTCGATGTGAAGAGTAAAAACCACGAGACCTCTTAAGGAGTCTACCCTCTTCTCTTATTGATAAACCAAAAGGGGAAAACAACCCCAAAATGTTTACAAAAGATTCTCTTCTAATCACCGGAATCCAAAAACAATAAGAGATGAAAAAGGTGTAAGAGAACACCCTATGTGTGCACTTCAGGCCAGCGGTGTAACGAGCAAGAATAAAGCTCAATCTTGAAGACCAAAACACCTTGAAGAAGATGATAAATGACCAAAAACTACTACTGCCTTATGTGACCAGATCTGGTTATATTAACCCTTTTTCTTTTAATGTGCATACCAAAATTGTGAGTAATCTCCCAAATGTCTTTCCTTAAAAGAAAAGATATTGTTGCGCAAAAGGCATGCTTGCACAACAAATCTAGGAAAAAGACAAAACCAATAAATCTCTCCCACAAATTAAGCATGGCCTGCATAAAAAGATATGCCAAATATGCCTGCATACAATTATGCCAAATATGCTTGCATAAAATTATGTCAAATATGCCTGCATAAAATTATGCCAAATAAGCCTGCATAAAATTATGCCAAATATGCTTGCATAAAATTATGCCAAATATGGGCTGGAATACCCAACATACTCCACGCTGGGAGATAATCAAAACTGTAAATTGAATACACACTGCTATCAAAAACAGAACAAATTACATCAGCAGGCTACAACGCAGTCCCATTCCCTAACTACTCAAGATAAAGAAACAATTACCAAAACTAAGTTACACCAGATTTCTCACATCCAAGGTTGCAGGCAGTCCCACCCACAAGAAGCAGGAAAAGCAACCTACGCCATTCTGGAACTCAAATTACTTAACACATAAGAGTTAAATTTATAATGCTGAAAGACTACCACTCCAAGCAAAACAACTACACAACATCCTCTTCCTTGATAACATCTATTGCATGCAATTGTACAACTTCCAAAATAGAATGAAAACAAACTAAGACTAATCACTAAATATGAAATAATGCATTTTCATATCTTAGGAAATTCACCAAATATTCAAATTTTCTTAAAAAATTATGAAATAAAAAACCCTACTTTCAAAATAATGTTTTCCATATTATATCAAAATTTTAAGTCATTTGCATATCATATGATAAGATTTCTAATGTAAACCTACATGATAATTCTATGATTAAATCACATAATCGATAACAAGCGCATATATATATATATATATATATTCTTGTGTGTGTATGTGTCATAATTTAACATATAAACATATCATAATCAATCATGGAAATACAAATTAGTTCGAATTTATGTTTAGGGCCAAATCAGGTATAACATACATCAAATGGAAATCATTAGTTACCTTGATTTGATTAGAGGAAAAAAAATGAAATTTGAGCTGATTTGTTTGTTTTAAGCTTTGCATCCTATCTTTTAGTTTTTCCTTATTGGTTTCCCTTGATTATGGCTGGCCTTAGTTTCAAGTTCTCTTGTTTGTAAACTGAAAATAAAGAGAAAATGAGAGGTCATGAGGATTTTAGGTATAGGAAATAGTCTCTTCCTATTTTGCTCCTCTCATAGTCCCCTTTCTTATTAACTTCTTATTTACATCTTCTGACATATCCTATTAGATTATCTATTAAGTGTGATCTAATTATCTAATTTAATCTCATTCTTTACATCATTGCATATTGTTTTGTTTTGTTTACCTAATTAAATATCTCGGTAATGTAACCATAAAATCAGGGATGTTATATATGTGACAATTTTGTTTCTCATGCGGCGATGTCTTTTTTTTAATAATGTCGTAATTGGATAATCTTTCGCAAAAAGGGAGAAAATAAAGTCAATTCATTCTCAAAGTTCTTTGATAGTGTTCTCGATAGTCATTCAACATGTCTTCTACCCACAATAAACTAGTATATCTTTGCATGTGAATCCTGATGATATCACTCATTCTTTTACGTAAATACATTGTTACATCAATCAAATCCTGTAAGTCTATATAATCAAAACCCGATTAAGACTCATAGTTAGCCTAGATAGAAATGTGATATATGGAGAGGAGACGAAAAGATAAAGAAGAGGAGAGTAAGAGAAGAGGAATGTGGATTAGCATGAAGGAAGTAAAGGAAGGATTTGTAAGGAAGCGAGATTATTGTCATTGGTTAGCAATGCATCAGATGTATATATCGCCAACAACTCGACTTCTCACAGCGAGCTGAATGTGGATAGGATGGAGGATGGAAAGTTAGTGTTGTTGACGTATCTAATGCATAAGACGCATAACCAATGGTAATGTGCCATAAAATCACTGCAAACGACATCTAAAAAGGTCCAAGATGATGAAAATCAGACGCTTATTTTTCATTCCTCACACTCAGCAGTAACAATCCGAGAGTGTGAGAATATAACAAATGGCGATTTCACGTTTTTCAAGTAGAAAACCATAAAAGGTAATTTTAAAAACCATTCATAATATAAATAATTTTTCAAACTCAATTACATGCTTTTAAAATAAACGCTTTTCAAAAACAACATTATGCTATAAACCATTTTCAAGAAACTGTTCATAACTGTAAACTGTTTCTAGAAAACCAATTGTAACTATCTCAAAAATAAGGGGTTAATTCTACCTATTTGCCTATTGGAAAGGTGTGATGAATGCACGTTATCAAATTACTTCCTCACATCAATTTCTTCTTTTCTATCAAAGACTCTCTTAATCCCCAAAATTTTAACCGTTTGAGCTCACCATTTGATTTGTATCATTGTACGGACACATCTGACTCCAATGGTTATAATCAGTGTTCCTTTCCTATATAGGGAAATACGTATGTTTGTGAAACAATGTCACTACTGCAAATAAATAAATGGAGGGACACTTGATTCTTTAGATTTTGACGATGCTCCAAATTGGTTACGAGTGGAGGTAGAACATTTGCAACACATAATCATATATATAATATGATTAAAGTTTGCGACAGTTTATCCATTTGTCTATCCTCCATCCTACTCACCATATAATTTCTAATTATATTACAATTATTCCGATACTTTAACTTCTTTACATTCATCACTTATGTCGTTGTTTTTCTAGTTTTATTCACACTTTCATTTTGACTTCTATTATGTAATGAAAAGTGCTTCTTTTGAATTATTTTTTCTACTATTTTGTAATTTATTGCATTGCTTACAAATAATTAAAATAGATAAAACAATAGCAAAATAACTATTCATAAAAACAATCAAAATGGCAAAGACTATCATGCATAACAAAAATAATTATCATTGGACTATGGGAAAGTGTGTACTTTCTAAATATATGTCTCAAATCTACGTGTTAGTATGCATTCATCTTTAGATTGGCAAGAAAAAGAGATTTGCTAATGTCATCCAAGAATCAACTATAGTACCTTCTTAAGCAGGGCCGACCCTGGTCTAGTGCGAGCCGTGCGACTGCACAGGGCCCACTAAGTCAGGGGGCCCAAAAAAAATGCATTACTTTTACTAGTGCTGCTTTTTTTTGTCAGGATGCGTGTACTTGATAGTAATTTATCTATGCAAAAGTAGATATGATTGTATGCTTTGTTGACATCAATCAATATATTAAAATGGAGATGTAGCTTGTGTGGACCTCTAGTTGACAGATTGAAAATGTAGGTAAAAACTTTATGAATTTGCTGAAATACGCAATTTTCTCAATGGAGGTGCACAGTAGAAAAAACACATTTTCACTTAAGTTCAATTTCATTAAAAAAAATTAAGGGTAAAAAATTTAGGGTCCGCAGTAGGCCCATAAATACTCAGGGCCGACCCTGTTCTTAAGGCAACTTTGTGCTTAGACTAGCTTAAAAGTATGAACGCGCATGCATGCATGCACTCACACTTATACATAATCTCAGTTTAATCATTTATAATATAACAGCCCATTGTTTTGAGCATTTTTAGCACATAAATAAGAAATATTATATTCATACAAGGTCATATGATTCTATGATTTTGGGGAATGACTATAGGCATGGTTTCCACATATAACATTTCTATAAAAAAAATTCTATGACCATTTTTCCTAAACGAAATCTTATTTCATCCATAAATTTCGATTGGAATAGAATTTGAACATGAAACCACTTCCATTAGATCCATATGATGATTTCCCTTTTCATTGAGAAGTTACAATCTAAAAATGTATCAATTGTTTGAGAAACATAGTCGTTCAAATGATTTTCGAATTTTAAAACATCACAAATCAACCATTAAGTGTCATTAACAGTGGGTCTCCTCCATAATTTCGGGACTAGAAGAGAAAAACAACTGAAATAAGTTATTATAACCTCATTCTGTTCATTTCTCTTCTTTCTAAAACTTTTCTTGCCTTCATTAAAAATATTTCTTCAGATCTACATCTAAACTTCTAAATTAGAAGAAGATAATATAAATCTATGCCTACAGAGGAAGATCTATAACAAATTTATTTGGTTGGTTGTTCCATTTTAGATCTGGATGGATTTCTTAGATTGTGACTGTGACACCCCATGTCCATTTATGTTACTCTTATGAGAATGCATTAAGTTTCATAAAGCGCAATAGGTGAACAGTAACTAAAATTTATAAGACAGATGTGCAACGGAAAACTTCAAACTTTTATTTCAATTTCAAACATGCCATTACATTTCAAATTCCAAAACTAAAATCATCATTCTCAATAATATCAGAGTACAAAAATCATAGATAATATCCCTAAAGTGTCAATACAATAAACATAGATGAAACTGAAGTAAATACATAAAAAGGAGAGCTATCCAAGTCCAAGCAGAATCACGATCTCAATTACTGACCACTCCCACTCTGAGAACCAGAGGGGAGGGGAAGGAAGAGAGAGAAGGGAAACAAAAATAGTTCAAATATAAAGTCTGGCGAATTCCAGTGATTTTTAGCATAAGCAAATGAAAAAGGTGCCAAGATAGAAAAATAATACTGGATGAGAAAGTACAGTAAAACATATATGTAAGTGCGTGGTAAACGAGATATCAAAACAAGATAAAGGCAAATTAAACTTCTCATTCATATCCCAGCAACTTATAGAACACAGACCTATCGTAGGTGTTATAGCGTCGTAGTTTCCCATAATCGGACCCGTGCACGCTCATGACTCCGTCGGAACGCTCCCGTACCCATCCCCAACCTTGAACCTCTTACAATCCAGATTAGTAAAGCGTTCCCTGGCCTCTACCGTGATACGAACATGGATACTGATTGATATGGGTTCCACACAACTTGACACAAGCCACGCCCTAGGCTTGCATCTCCGAGTAACGAGGATTTAAGAATCCCAAAACCTGATACAAACAACTAGACTTGGGACATCTTTAGCTTATTAATTAACAGGTTTAACTTGGCAGGTTTAAGTTCATTAATAAGCCTGGTTGTATGACATTTATCCTAAATGTTATTGGTGTACAACCCCTTCCCCAAACAAGCACCTTCTCTAAAAATATATTTAGACTACAGTAATTCATTTTACTTAGTGTTACATCTATTACTCATATCGTTATTCCATGTTATCCTTTAATCTTAAATTAAGTCTAATCTATCAGATTAAGATGTCGCATATTCTTCCTTTAATGTAATTAACCCCAAATTTATAGTCAAAGTTTCCCAATTTGCAATATGCCCAATTTTCTCAATTTAATGACATTAATCAGTTGTTCCAATTTATGTCATTTATACGTAATTCAATGGTAATAGCCTAGGCTTTTAATATCCTAGGTTCAGCATAAATAAAAAGGAAAAAGGGAGAAAACAGATCTCAAACTGAATGAAAAAGGCATATGAAAGAGTGTAAATAAGTAAAAGAAAGAATAGGGATAAGGAAGATAGAAGCATGCAAGAACATATGATAACAGTAATCTGAAATAGGTAAATTAACAGTAAAGTGACAACATGTAAGAAGTAACTTACAAATACCATTTATTTCAGATCCAATAATTGATTGTCTAAAACCTTTTTATAATAACAGATTTAAAAATTACTTGAAACTCACAGTGATAGGATTGGAGAAGAAGAAAATGTCTCTTTGGTATGTATATGTCTTTGTAGAAGAAAGTCCACTTTTATATTATGTTGTTGTAGAGCAGTCAGAATCATCCTTGCTCATTTGTATTTGGAAAGCACCTCAGTATCTCCATGTATATATATATATATTATTTTCAGAAAAAGGTTTGGGGGAAGAAGGAGGAAGAATAGATTTGTGTGATGAGAACAATGAGGCTGCCTGCCTTTATATAGACTACCTAGGATGATTCTGAGCGTTTAGATTTAGGTTTTCCAATCCGACCGTACACGTATTTTTGAGTCAGCGACGAACCTGTTTAAGAAATCAGTCCGGCAACGGACTCGAGAATTTGGCTAAGCAACCGAATGGGTCGACCCACCCTGACCTGGGTCGACATGTGGGTGACCCCTGGGTCAAACCATGTGTCGAGCCTGTCAGTCTGGGTCGCTCTATGACCATTATCTTGAATGCGTAATCATTTTTTATTTAATATATATATATATATATAATCTGTCTATTTTTCGTGAAAATTTCCCAAGCCCATATATTCTTCTTATTAACTCCAATTTTAGAAATTTAAGAGTCTATCTAACCCAAAATTTCGTAACGAACACAACGGTAAAGTCGTTTTTACTTAGTTCTGAATATTTAATTAAGTAATACTCAATTCGTTATTGTTGTTATGCAATTATAGTATATTAAATTATGGGGTGTTACATTCTCCCCTCCTTAAAGGATTTCGTACCCGAAATCTCTAAGTTAAGAAAAATGTTACTATTTAAGCCTACACTCATCTACTCAACCATCATCCACAGGCATCCATTTTCCTTAAGATTTCTAATGCTTGATATGAACTTATGCAAAAGTGTTGTGTGTATGTCCTTAAACTAATGCGAAAATCAGGTGGTCGACTAATTCAGTTGACCTCCTTAATGCAATGTATGTCTGTGCCATGTATCCAACATGTATGCAAATAATCCTAATAATACATACAAATTCTATATATGTGCACAATCATTCACCAAAATGAATATCCATGTGATAACTCAACCACTTTTCCATCCATTGGAAAATAAAATGCACATACATCCATATACAATATGTAAGTGCTTGAGCCGATCTACTGCCTAATGTATGTGTATATGCATCCACGGGCGTCCACTCGAAACCACTTGCATTCACTTGCAATCATCGAACATAACATGTTTCAAACGCACGTTTTCGAACCTAGGTTTTCGTCCTAAGGACTGATGATTCAAAATGATAGAGATGAATAATTTCAAACTTAAATGCTAGAAAAGTATATTGAAATGTAATCTCAAGGAGAAAAGGGTAAGAAGAGCGAATCTTATCTTTGGGTTCCCATGTCGCGTTGTCTCGATCTTTTCCCTATTGCACCTTTACTAACTTTATCTCTTTGTTGCGTAGCTTTTTAACTTTTGTCTCAAGAATACGAGCACGAACTCTTCAAACTGATGCCTCTTTCATGAATTCAAGATCTTCAAGGGTACTTAGCTCCACTACTTCCACTGAATCATGAAGACATTTCCTCAAATGGGAAACATGGAATACATCGTGAACTTCCACCAGTCTCTCCGGTAGTCTAACAATGTAGGCCATTTGGTCCATCCTCCCTACTATAGGAAATGGTCCTACGAACCTTGGTGCCAATTACCCTACTGAGCCAAATCGAACTACATTCCTTAAAGGAAATACTTTGATGAAGACCATAATTTATATTTTGAATTCCAAGTCAGTTCTTCTCTTATCGGCATATGACTTTTGTCTATCTTATGCAGCTTTCATCCTTCTTCGAATGAGATCTATCTTTTCCGAATTCTCTCTCACCATATCTGGCCCTAGTAAAAGTTTGTCCGTAGACTTCCACCAGCACGTTGGTGATCTACAAGACGTCCATATAATGCTTCGAAGGGTGTCATCCCGATGCTTGACTGATGACTATTATTGTATATGAACTCAACCAATGGGAGATGCTCCTCCCAAGTCCCTTCGAAATATAATATACACGGTCTTACTAGATCCTCTAGAACTCTATTAACCTTTTCATTTTTTCAATCAATCCAAGGGTGATAAGCTGTGTTAAGTCTTAACTATGTACCTAGGGCCTCTTGCAAGCTCCTCCAAAATTCACTAGTAAATATGGGGTCTCGGTCAATTACTATACTTGAATGTACCTCATGTAGTCGGACGATATCCTTAATGTATACCGAAGCTAGCCAAGCTACCGTCCTCTTGCTTTTGACTGGAATAAAATGAGCACTCTTAGTAAGTCTGTCCACTATCACCTAAATGCTCGTGTTGCACTTCCTCAATCGGGGAAGTCCATCAATGAAATCCATAGAGACGCTCTCCCATTTCCATTATGGGATATCCAAGCGCTGAAGTAGTTTATCGGGTTTCTTTTTTTCACCCTTGACTTGTTGAAAAGTAAAACATCAGGCCGTGAATTTTGCTACATCTTTCTTCATGCCAGTCCAATGGAAAACCCGCTTCATGTCTCGGTACATCTTGCCGTCGCCCGGATGGATAGTCATACGAGAGTGATGAGCTTCCTCAAGTACTGCTCTTAGATAGATGGCTTAAAATCAAAGGTCGAGATGAGCTCCAAGCTCTGCCTTTCTACCAATAGAGGACTCAAGGTCATCCTTTGCCTACTCAATGTGTCTGCCACCACATTACCCTTTCCTGGGGTATAAGCTATCTCAAAATCATAGGACGCTAGGAACTCCATCCACCATTGCTACCTTAAGTTGAGATCCTTCAGTGAGAACAAATATTGGAGAGACTTATGATCCGTATATAGCTCAAATCTCTCTCAAAGTAGATAGTGTCTCCAAGACTTAAGTGCGAACACTATAGCATCCAACTCCAAGTCATGGGTGGGGTAGTTTTTCTCATGAACTCTTAGTTTCCTACTTACAAAGAAGGTCACCCTTCCCTCTTGCATCAATATGGCGCCTAATCCCGTGACACAAGCATCCATGTAGACTGTAATAACCTTACTACCATCGGGAAGAGTTAGGACAGGGGCTGTTGTCAGAGCCCTCTTCAACCTCTAAAACGCATCTTCACAATCAGTGCCCTAAGCAAAAGCCAAGTTCTTCTTTGTCAGAAAGGTAAGCGGAGCGGAGATCTGCGCAAAGTCTTTAATAAACTTCCTGTAATAACCCCCTAATCCAAGGAAACTTCTTACCTCTGTCGTATTCTTAGGGGCGTTCCAATCTTAAACGACAATGACCTTAGTGGGGTCCACCGCTATCCCATCCTTGGAGATCACATGCCCTAGGAACCTTACCTCCTCCCTCCAGAAATGACACTTAGAAAATTTAGCTTCAAGTTGATGTGATCCAAGTGTACTAAAAACCTCTTCCGAGTGTTGGGAATGTTCTTCGCTCCTTGGGAAGATCAAAATGTCATCCACGAACACCATGAACTTTTTCATATACACCTTAATCAACCGACTCATTAAGTCCACAAAGTGTGTGGGTTCATTGGTCAGCCCAAACGGCATGACCAACCACTCGAAGAAACCGTCCGAAGTTTGGAAAGATGTCTTGTCAATATTATCATCTTCCACTCTAAGTTGATGAAATCTCATGGATAAATCTAATTGCAAGAAAACAGAAGCGCCTACCAGTTGATCAAACAAATCATCAATCCTTGGAAGTGGGTGCCTATTCTTCTTCGTGAGTTTATTTAATTCTCTATAGTCTGCACATAGACGGGGAGAGACATCTATCTTGGCTGCAAAGACGACTGGATATTCCCACTTAGAAATGCTTCGCCTAATGAAACCTTTCTCCAATAACTCACCTACTTGTTTGTTGAGCTCCCTCCTCTCATTAAGAGCCATGTGGCACACTGGCAAAGTGATAGGTTTCGCATTCTCCACCAAGTAAATCCTTAAATCTATCTCATGCCTTAGAGGTAATCTCTTAACCTCGTCGAACACATCCGGAAATCTACTAACTATGGGTACTGATAGAAGATCATCATTGGAAGCATCAAGAGAATTTAGGAGATTGAGCATAACTGACCCTCGTGGGTCACAAGAAATTTCGGGAGTTCTACCTTGGCAAGTCAAAAGTCTAACAACTCTCCTTTCACAATCAAGAATGACATCATACATGGCTAGCCAATCCTTTCCTAGAATTAATCCGTAACCCATAAAGCCAAGAACATATGCATCACATTCAAATTCGATGCCTAAAACAGAAATCCTCAGACCCCTACGTGTCATAGATAAATGAGCTATTCCTCCTATGAGGTTTGAGATTATAACAAGATCAGAAACAATATGAGTATCTATATGTATATTTTCTACCACAGAGTTGGATATGAATGAATGAGATGCACCAGAATCAAAAAGAGTTCTAATAGGATAGTCTAAAAGAGAAATCAAACCTTCAACTTCGACTTTCCTACCATGATCTGATCCACCAGCCTCTAAAGCATTAACTTGTCCTCCAGATGATCCAGCCTTCTTATTAGGGAACTGTCCTTTGTAGTGTCCAACTTGACCACAAACCAAGCAAGCATTCTTTGTGTTTATACAATCTTTCACAAAGTGTCCTAAAGCACCACACCCATGGCATTTCACTACTATCTTGATCTGAGCTTTATCGGGATTTCCTCTTTTCTTAGCTGTGTTCTTCTTAGGCCACCATTTCTTTTTCTTAGCCTTGGGTTTCTCTTCCTTGGTCTCAACCTCTTTCTTCCCTTCTTTTCCATCCTCATGCATCAAGGCCATGTCAACTAGTCTTTTGATGGTTGGTCCTATCGGGACATGCGTCAGTGCTAAGTCTTGGAGAAGTTGGTTCAATCTATTTGCGAATCTCAAGACCTTTTTTGTGAGGAGTTTTTACTAACTCCAATCCAAATTTTGCTAGTTTATTAGAAGTGTTGACATAATCTTTTATAGTCATGCTTCCTTGCTTTAAATTCAGAAATTTCTCCACTTGCATTCCTCTTTCTGCTTGCGAAAAAAATCTCTCCTCAAATCTAGCTTTAAAGTCATCCCATGTAGCCAATTCTGGTCCAGTTTGAACTATTTCCCACTAGTCATCCCAAGTCATCCCAAGTAACCAACTGGATTTTCCTCCTATCATCGACCTCCATCAAGTTAAATGTATTCTCGCTTTCTCTAAGCCAATTGCATGCCTCTACAAAGCTCTCAGTACAATGAAACGTTTTGCCTCCTATTGCGTAGAAGTCCTTACAAAGCTTAGAAAAGTTGATTACAAGAGGACAAGGAGGAGGTGGAGCTACTACAGCTGCAACTGGGGGAGGGACATTCTCTTGCACTCCAATAAGTGTCATAGCTTCAACGTATCTATGAAACCATGTAGGAATAGGAATGCCCTAGGGAAAATGAAGAGCTCCATACATACTGAAAAAGGATGAAACAAGAATTCAGAAAGAGAATCGAAGGAATATTGTAAATGACTTGAGGGGATATGTTTTTCAAAAATTGTTTTTTTTTGAAAATCCTTTATTTTGAAAATTCTTTTTAAAAACTTTTTCTCTGATCTTGTAACCTTTTCTCTGATACCAAATGTGACACCCCACACCTGTTAATGTCACTTGCATAAGATTGCATTAAGTTTCGTGAAGCGCAATAGGTGGACAATAACTAAAATTTACAAGATAGATGTGCAGCGGTAAGCTTCAAAATTTTATTTCAATTTAAAACATTCCATTACATTTCAAATGCCAAAACCATAACCATACGTCTTAATAATATCAAAGTACAAAAACCATAGACAATATGAAACACCCCACCTCCGTTAAGGTCACTCACAGAGGGAATGCCTTAACTTCGGTGGAGCATTATAGGTAAAAGATGCAGATAAATTACAAGACAGACAAATAAAGCAGCGGAAAATAAAGTCATTTTATAAACAACTTAATTCAGTCAAGCTTTTACAACAATTTTCTCAATCATACTTAAATGTAATACATAGAACTTCTGTCTTGATTTAAAAACTTCCAAGAATAAAAGAAGCATAAAAACAATGATATTCCCCGATAAAGCATGAACCAGCCATAGCAGTGGAAGAGAGAGAGTCCAAAGCGATACACCAACTAATCTTCAAGCTTGGAAAGAGAAGAGGTCCAAGTTAGGATGAGCTATTCCCTCCCTGACTACCTGGGGGGGGGGGGACGGAAGAAAAAAGGCGAAAAACAAACTAGGTCAGACATAAGTCTTGGTAAGTCCAGTGATCTTTCAGCATGCAAACAAAATAAAGGATCATGACATGAATAAACCGAAAATAGGACAATACCATAAAAACAAGGTAAATAAAGACAAGATAAGTGCAAGGTGAACTGAATGCGCTTCTGCTTTTTCTCTGCTTCGCTACTACTCTGTTAATCTGATTTCTATATTTATCTCTGCACCACCTAACTAGTGTCCCAACTAGTAATCTGTATAAAATGATAATCGTGATCCCAACCCCCGTAATTGTGGTAGCCTTCAGGTGTACATCTATCGTGAGGATTCCACCTCAATCAGCCTAATTGCCATGAACATGTTAGATGTACCCATACTACCCTATCGATCGGCTCCCTACTTGTATTCATGTTCCATGTGTCTGTGTCAATCGGCCCTCTCTTGCGTGTATATGCCTTGTGCTGGTCCCACCGTAAGGTGTATCAATCCTTATGATAGCGTCTCCACACGATTCAAGATGCACAGTGTATAATTACTGGTACCCAGTGCCTGCTTTTTCCCACTCCGGAGTACGTGCACGCCCGTAAACCTTCGGAACCTACACTGACGTACCACTTGCCGCTGCTTTGACCGCTTATAATCAGCCCAGTAATCGTGCCCCACCCTGCCTAGTTCAAGGTACCGTGATACATCCATGTGGGTTACTGCTGAAATGGATCCCTGTTACTAAGGTTTCTTATTGGTTAAGTTTGTGGGCCTATATTTACTAATATTACCCACCAACCCGATATGTACTTAACCCTCCCATCGATTCAAGCATTTTTAATAAACGGTTAATTTTTGTGGGCCTATATGTACTAATTACCCACCTACATGAGATGTACTTAACCCTCCCATCGATTCAAGCATGTTTATTTAATAGTTAAGTTTTGTGGGCCTATATTTACTAATATTACCCACCAACCCGATATGTACTTAACCCTTCCACTGATTCAAGCATGTTTATTTAATGGTTAAGTTTTGTGGGCCTATATTTACTAATATTACCCACTAACCCGATATGTACTTAACCCTTCCACTGATTCAAGCATGTTTATTTAATGGTTAAGTTTTGTGGGTCTATATTTACTAATATTACCCACCAACCCGATATGTACTTAACCCTTCCAATGATTCACGCATGTTTATTTAATGGTTAAGTTTTGTGGGCCTATATTTACTAATATTACCCACCAACCCGATATGTACTCAACCCTTCCACTGATTCAAGCATGTTTATTTAATGATTAAGTTTTGTGGGCCTATATTTACTAATATTACCCACCAAGCGGATATGTACTTAACCCTCCCGCACATTACGCCATATTAGTTAAGTGTTGTCCGCTCATGTTAACTTAACCCACTCATTCATCATGTCATGTTGATTAGGCATTTCTTATTAACTTGACCCTCCTTACTTATCATGTTGGATTGGTTAAGTGTTTCCTATTAACTTAACCCCGTTCGTTCATCAAGTTATATTGGTCAAGTGTTTCTAGTTAACTTAACCCCATGTATTCATCTTGTTGTATTGGTTAAGTGTCATCAATCAATTCAAGTTAACTTAACCCACCTACGTGTCATGTTACTTTGGTTAAGTGTTGCCTTCTTTTGTTAACTTAACCCTACTACAAATCAAGTTATATTGGTTAAGTGTTGCCTTCTTATTTTAACTTAACCTTTCCATAAATAAAGTTATATTGGTTAAGTATTTCTAAATTTACTTAACCTCACCCACTTGTCTAATTAACATGTTATAAAGGTTAAGTGTTCTAAATTTACTTAACCTCAACCACTTGTCTAATTAACATGTTATAACGGTTAAGTGTTCTAAATTTACTTAACCTCACCCACTTGTCTAATTAACATGCTATAACGGTTAAGTGTTCTAAATTTACTTAACTTCACCCATTAGTTTAGTTAACATGTTGAATTGGTTAAGTGTTTCCTTAATTGACTTAACCCTACCAATCTTGACTTAGCTTTATTAAAGCACCAACCACTCACATTAGACAGGTATTGTTGTGGTCACTGGATGTGCCGGTCGGTTCCGGATAATTTTACACCACAACTCAGTCTAACCTCGGGTCCTTTTTGGCTCAATGCACTAACCACCCACATTAGACCGGTATTGTTGTGGTCACTGTATGTGCCGGTCGGTTCCGGGCAGTTTTACACCACAACTTAGTCTAACCTCGGGTTAGGCATATTCGTCTTTTCTAAATTTACATATTTCTTATTTATGAAAAATTGCATATGTAAATTATTCCCAATTTAATTATGCCATAATTATCCTTTTAATTATGCTCACAATTAATGGTATATTAAATATACCATTTCATGAACCAATCTATGCCATGTAATTTTTCATGTTTATCCTACATATTTACATGTAAATTATAAATCAATTATTGTCATGGCCCACTTTCCTTCTAAATCACGTTCAAAATTTTAGGTATATAGATTATACCATTTTCATGCCACTTATCATGCTTATGTGTCAAACATGCCAATTACATGTAATTTCATGTTTTCCCCAACGTTACCCTCGTTGTACGTTTGCAAAATTACATAGAATGTTAGGCTCGATATTTTAGCCTAACTTATAAAACAAAAAGGGGAAAAGAGGAACTTTGCAACATTCCAACATCATACAAAAGTATGGATCGAACTACACATATGTCACATGGATTTGGCATAGAACTATATACTTTTAACTATGAACTTGCAAATTTGATCTATGCAACATGAACCACAAGCATATGAATTTACATAAAACTATACAAGTTAAACTTGGCATGTAGTGGTGAACTTGCAAATTAGATTTATCATAAAGGCATATGGATCTAACATATAAAGTTGTAGATCTAAACATGTAAGGTCGTAGATCTAAACATGTATGCATAATGGCTCTAAACAATTAGGCATAAGCGACATGACTTAGCCTAAAACTTGTATGTATCATAATATCACCAAACTTACATATGATAATTTCATTCCCAAATTCCTATACAACATCATAGGTTTACTCACCAATTTCCACATAACATGATAGGTTCGATAGACCACAATAGTTCATAGGCATATATGATAGAATAGACATGAATAAACATGAATCAGCATCACATACAACTTGATACAATTCTATTTTACAATTCATTACAAATCATGTCTTTAATTTATTCACATCTGAAAGATAACTACACTTACAATCAAAAGGAAAAACTTGATTTCAAGGATCTGTATTCTGAAACTAAATTGCTCGCCTTTGATGTAGATCATTGAATTCTCTTAATTGAATTAGATTAGATTTAATTTGATTTTGGTTTTAGTGGAGGCTAGGTTTAGATGAAAGTGAATAATAGAATTAGGTTTCAGGTTTAGGGTCTTTATATAGTTGTAGAGAGTGTTTTAGGACCATTAGATTAACCGTAAACTATGAGAACCAATCAGACGCCACATCTGCCTTAGAGCGAATCGGCCTACGGGTTGACAGCCAAACACCCTGAATCAACCCCTAGTCGACCCAACGGGGCTCGGATCGACCTAAAAAATGGGCTGGTTCGGTTATTCCCCCTCCCGATTCGCTGCTTTGAACTTTTTTGCATATCTATTTATTAAATTTTTATATATATCTATATATATATATTTCTCATATGCATACAAACTTCAAGGCTTAATAACTTCTTCATAAGGTATCCGTTTTATGCAAACCAAATATCTATCTTGACCAAAATTTTGAGACGAACGTAATAGCGCAACCCATGTCACTTAATTCTTCTTCTAAAAATTAAGTGTTCTTGAATTTGTTAATTTTAATATTCTCAGAAAATTCGGGGTATTACACAATATCCCTCAAGTGTCATTACAATAGACATAGATGAATAAACTGAAGCAAATACATAAAAAGGAGAGCTATCCAAGTCCAAGAAGAACACGATCTCAACTACTGACCACTCCTACTTTGAGAACCCGGGGGTAGGGGGAGGAAGAGAGAGAAGGGAAACAAAAATAGATCAGATATAAACTTTGGCAAATTCCAATGATTTTTAGCATAAGCATATGAAAAAGGTATCAAGAGAGATAAATAATACTGGATGAGAAAGTATAGTAAAACATATATATGTAAGTGTGAGGTAAACGAGATATCAAAATAAGATAAAGGTAGATTAAATTTCTCACTCACATCCCAAGAATCAAGCTACTACACTAATTACTAGTATTAACAGGATTAGATGTTACACTAACTACTACCCATGCGATCGGCTCCAAATTACCGGAATATCCTGTGTTAACCCCAGCAGCAGGGTGTATCAGTCCCTAACCCAGTAACGTATAGAACACATACCTATTCGTAGGTGTTACAACATCTTAGTTTCCCATAATCAGACTCATGCACGCTCATGACTTCGCCTGAACGCTCGTGTACCCACCCCAACCTTAAACCTCTTACAATCCAGATCCGTAAAGCATGCCCTGGCCCCTACCTAGTGCAAGGTCCCTACCGAGACACCAACAGGGATACTGTCTGATATGGGTTTCACACAACTTGGCACAAGCCATCCCCTAGGCTTGGGTCCTTGAGTAACTAGGATTTAAGAGTCCCGAAAACCTGATATGAACAACTAGACTTTGGACCTCTTTAGCTTATTAATTAACACGTTTAACTTAGCTGGTTTAAGTTCATTAATAAGCCTGGTTGCAAATGACATTTATCTTAAATGTTATTGGTGTACAACCCCTTCTCCAACAAACACCTGCCCATATGTATATTTAGTACTTAGTTTTACATCTGTTACTCGTATCGTTATTTCATGTTATGCTTTAATCTTAAATTAAGTCTAATCTATCATATTAACATGTTGCATATTCTTCCTTTAATGTAATTAACCCCAAATTTATAGTCAAAGTTTCCCAATTTGTAATATGCCCAAATTTCTCCAATTTAATGACATTAATCAGTTATTCCAATTTATGTCATTTATACGCAGTTCAACGGTAATAGCCTAGGTTCAGCATAAATAAAAAGGAAAAAGGGAGAAAACAGATCTTAAACTAAATGAAAAAGGCATATGAAAGAGTGTAAATAAGTAAAAGAAAGAATAGGGATAAGGAAGATAGAAGTATGCAAGAAGATATGATAAGAGTAATCTGAAATAGGTAAATCAACAGTAAAGTGACAACATGTAAGAAGTAACTTACAGATACCGTTTATTTCAGATCCAATAATTCACTGTCTAAAACATTTTTATAATAACAGATTTAAAAATTACATGAAACTCACAGTGATAGGATTGGAGAAGAAGAAAATGTCTCTTTGGTATGTATATATCTTTGCAGAAGAAAGTCCACTTTTATATTGTAGAGCAGTCAGAATCATCCTTGCTAATTTGTATTTAGGGAGCACCTCAATATCTCCATGTGTATATATATATATATATATATATATATATATATATATATATATATATTATTTTCAAAAAAAGGTTTGGAGGAAGAAGGAGGAAGAATAGATTTGTGTGATGAGAACAATAAGGTTTCCTGCCTTTATATAGATTACCTAAGATGATTATGAGCCTTTAGATTTAGGTTTTCCAATCTAACCGTACATGTATTGCTGAGTCAACGACGAACCTGGTTAAGAAATCAGTCCAGAAACGGACTCGAGAATCTGTCTTGGCAAACGAATGGGTCGACCCACCCTGACCTGGGTCGACACGTGTGGGCCGACCCAGTCAGTCTGGGTTGCCCCATGACCATTATTCAGAACACGTAATCGTGTTTATTTAATATATATATTTATATATAATCTGTCTATTTTTCATGAAAACTTCCCAAGCCGATATCTTCTTCGTATTAACCTCGATTTTAGAAATTTAGAGTCTATCTGACCCAAAATTTCGTAACGGACACAACAGTAAAGTCGGTTTTACTTAATTCAGAATATTTAATTGAGTAATACTCACTTTATTATCTTTATTATATAATTACAGTATATTAAATTATGGGGTGTTACAGTGATAGTAAGCAAAAGTGAGTGATAATTTCTCATTTACTAACGATTGCAAATCTAAGATCTCTTAGTAATTGAGTTAAACTTGTTAGGAATTCTTTTTATTCCTCAAATTTATATGCTTATGCATTTTTACAAATAATTCCTAGGTTCCTACTTTAGATTTAAGCATGTTGAACCTATGTAAATTGATCAATTTGGATGTACACACTTTTTCGTCTAAGTTTATTCTTAGATCTAAACATCATAAACATAGGCAAGCTGATTGTTTTGATGTATGCACTTTTACACATAAGTCCTATATCTCTATCTTAGATATAAACATTCTAATTTAACGAAAAACTAATGGATTGAATATTTTTTATTTTATATACGATTGGAAGCATGTTTTCTTCTCGATTAGATGTGTGAAAACGTTGTTGACTGGAAACTTAAATTTAGGATTGAATTTGAGTTTTTGAAAAAATAATCCGCAACTAAAAGTTGCTCAGATTTGCAAGAAATTTTGTGGAGGTGACATGGAAGGCCACCATATTCTACACATAAAATTTCAAGTCGTTAGTAGTTCATATGCTTGAGCTATGGCCTTGGGAAGTTCGGTCATCTTGGATATTTGATATCATATCGACATGAGGTATTTGGTATCGTACCAGCTCAATTCCAATTGGCATGGAAGTATATGGCTATTGATCAGTACGGTGCGACTTGGTTTTAGATCTATGTAGTGACCTCAATTCTGGATTATTATTGTGTAGTTGCTTCAGATCTGTGAAGAGGCTCAAAATTCGGATAAGCATGGTATAAAAGCTGGAATCATATTAGCATGGGCTGTTAGCTCCAAATCGATGCAGCGAGGTGACCTGAATTGGATTGGCTATAAATTTCAGGGAAAAATCAAAGCAAAGCAGAGGAATCAACTTGGTATGTTATGCACACCGAACCAAATCGGATCGACTACCAATCACATGGTTGGGATCTGTACCGATCTGAACATATGTAAGATTTGGGTGCCACGAACCCTAAGAAGGAGTGATGTGGTCTTCTGGAGTCTAGTGGTAAAGCATGGTTAATAACTCATGGCACAGTAGTTCATTTGACAACATGATCTAATGATGATTCTACTTTTTGATGAGTGACTCAAATACGATTTGCTAAACTTTTACATGTAAAATAAATGACAAGAGGTCATATCGATTTGGTTGTCTATGGAGGATGGAAGATACGTAATGATATCATATGACAATCAACAATCATCGATGATAGTTCCTAGAGTGTAGCGACTTAAGATGCAAGTCTTATAGATAGGGTAGAGACGGATTCTGCTATCGGGAAATGTGTGCAATGAAGTTGTTGATGTTCAAAACTTTGGTACATGTTTGAGAGAGGAGCACAAGAATGGATCATAGTCTATCGACATTTTGACTTGACTTGCATGGACCCTAAAGTCTATCGACATTTTTGACATGTGAAGGATTATCGTCTCCAATTAGTAATGCTATGATGGATCGATGGTTCGGTAGAGTTTGTAGACGTTCTAAACCTACCAGTGCTTTGATGGACTGGGTGGCCAAAGCACCCAGTGTCATATACTCAGCACACAGAGTGAGATAATGTGAGGATTGATGCTTATGTTTTTACTATTTTTCTACCTTAGCATGTATAAAACTATTTATACCTAGTGGTATGAGAAGCGTAGAGTGAAATGTATTATTACATGTGCTAACTCTTTGGATAAAGGGATCGATCAAGTATGATACTTCATACCTATTAAATCACTTTGTTCTATGCATTGCTTCTTATTACTCTAGATGCTTTTAAATGGGTAGACTAAAGGAAGGTTAGGAGTGAGCATGAGTAGCTAATTAGGAGGCGAATAGGGGATACTTCACGTATTATTATACTGTACCCCTTTACATTTTGCTATTCACTACTGTGGGCCTCAGTAGTACTTTTATTTTACCTTTGAGACAATGTCATTTGAGTTAATTCCATTTATATGACTCTATTGCAATTATGTTGTATAAAGACCTATTATTATGATATTTATGGTTTATTATAATCTATTATTGTCTCATCTATTTTATATCAGTTATATGTTGCCATTATATTTTATTTCTATGCCCTATGAGATATACGATAGGTATTCTTGGTTGTTTTCTTTTTAAACCTTGATAGTCACTTTACATCTGCCGGAACCACCACCACAGCTAAAGGAACCGCTCCAATTACTACCGAGGCTGGTACACTAGTGCAGACACCCAAAACCAATTTTTCTAATCATAATAAGGATTATACAAGTCTGGAAGGTAAGCTGTTCTTAAGAACAAAGATGACCATGGATGTTCAAGATTATCTTGATACCTATGAGCGTATTTTTGGATATCTTGAACTTAATGATTGTAACACCCCATGTCCATTAATGTCACTCATAAAGGGAATGCATTAACTTCTATGGCGTGTTTTAAGTGTGTATAGAACAGAAACTTAACAACAAGACAAATATAAAACAATACTTGAAAATTTAAAACAGCATTTCATTGCAGTGGTAAATACGTAAGTTTGATTACATCATCAAAAACCAAAGACTAGAGTCAAGTACATAATATCCATCTTGACTAAATCAGAGTACATAAAATGAAAGACATAACCCCAACATAAAATAGCCATAAATAAGATAGACTGAACTTTTACTTCAGCGATCCAAGCAGCTTCTAAAAGCAAGAGATAAAGCTGTCCAAATCAAGCTCAACTAGTGCTATGAGCACCTAGGAGGGGGTGGAGGAAGAAAAGAGGTGGAAACAAGGGGGTCAGACAGAAAGTCTGGCGAGTGTGATAACTTTAACAATATAATTATCAAAATAACTAGGCTAAGGCATAAGCTGGAAAATAAGGAAATGACTGTGAACAAATGGGTGTGGCAGAGAAAACAAAGGAAATAAGATGAACAAAGATAATGTTAAAGGCGCCCCTAATCACTATAGGATAATTACTATACTGCACCACCACTAGTCACCCTAAAGGTTGATCCCGCCTACAAAACTTAATACTGCTAATGGTAGTTTGGTGTACCCCTAGCTACCTCCATAGGTGCCGTCTGCACCTATCTCCACTAGGTGTACCCACTACCCCCATTCGTAGATACCCGTGCTGGCCCCACAGTGGGGTGTATCACTCCCCAAAGTGGCAACCCGATACAACCAAAAATGCACGGCTTATATCTACACGATGCAACAATGTCTTAACTACCAACCCGGGCTCACACACGCATATGAACCCGTTGGACTTGTGTTGCCACCGCTGACCCGTTTTGACCTCTTACAATCAAATCCAGTACGCGTGTCCCGTCCTCGACTTGGGTCGAGCCCACAAAGATACTTAATGGGTTACTGGTTTGAAAAGCGCCCCCATGCATGACACAAGCTTTCCACCTATGCTTGGTCCCCTCTAAGGTTTTCCCACTTAACCCCATTCTTATTCATGTCTTCTTGCATGTTTCAATCTTGGTTAAGTGCATCTAATCGTATTTCAAATGCCACCCAAGGCACCCACTTAACTTCACATGCCACCCAAGGCACCCACTTAACCCCCTCATGTCCCACCACAGGTTTATCTGGTTAAGTGTTTCTTAATTCATTAACACCGTAACCTTGTAAAGACCTCCCACATTAGACTGGCATTTGTGGCAACTGGATTTGCCGGGCGAGTCCGGGCAGTCTTACACCACAAAAGAGCCTAACCTCGTGTCTTTACAACTGTTACGCATTTAATTTTTACCTAAGACCTCCCACATTAGACTGGCATTTGTGGCAGCTAGATTTGCCGGGCGGGTCCGGGCAGTCTTACACCACAAACGAGTCTAACCTCGTGTCTTAGGCGGTTTATTATTACACATTTCATTTAACCCCAAATTGGATTAATATCCCTAATTTGAATTGTCAATCAATTCCAAATTTAACTATGTCCATAATTGACAACTTAATTATGTCCATCTATTTATGGTATATAAAATTATACCAATTAACATCACAAATTAATTATATGCCATTTAAGGCATTTATGCTAATTCTCAATATTAATTATTTTAATATTGTCCCATTGCCCCACGTTGTACGTTCGCACACGAAATTTAAGGAATATATTAGGCTGGCCAAATAGCCTAAATTTATAAACGTCACAATTTGTGCAATACATGAAAATAGATCTAAATATCACAATTAATAAGTCTCATAAAAATAGATCTAAAAAGATAGACTTGCATGATTGGCATAATTTGCATAATCCATACTAACATATATGTAGCAACAAACTAGCATAGACTAAATTATGTACACGGTGTGATTTGCATAGATTATTATGCATAAAGGTGAACTTGCATTGTGTATAGACGTATAAATTACAATCTAGCATAAACTATGTATTACAATAGATCTAAACATAGATCTAATCATAGATCTAAACATGAGTGCGAAGTTGTATGTATTGATTTGGGTTTTCACCTAACTTACATATAAACCACATACAACTCGCATACGAATTACTAACATCACATACTTGCATATGTATACTAACATAGGATTCACATGTATGATTCACTTGCAATTTTACATATGATTCACAAATGAACTTGCATATGACTAATATCCCACTTGCATAAAATTCCAATGTTCTAATATAATCAAATTACACATATAGGATCATGCATAAGGAATAGATTTACTAAATTAACTAACTTGTTTACACAACATAGGTGATAATAACTAACTATGCCACATGAATCAACAGACAAAATCTCATAATCCAAATATAAACCCATCAATATTAATTTAAGAATTATCTTGTTAATGAAATCATACTCACATATGTCTTAGCATATACTTTAGGTCCAAACTTACATAGAAAATAGATGTCATAAATCAAATTAAACGTACAAAGTTGCATATGATTCTCATTAAACTTGCATATGATTCATGTATAAATTAACACATCCAAACTTGCATATCAAGTTAAACATACATATGAATCAAGTTGAACTTACATATGATTTAACATATGAATTAATTCCTCAAACATAACCAAACTAGCATATGAAGCATCATTATGCATTGATTGTACATAAGCCAACAATTAACATAGATTTACAGCATAGATAATAATATAACGGTCAATGATTCACAACCACAAGCTCATTATCTAATTTATAACTCAACCTAATTAAATAGTTAATTATCTTATTAAAGAAATCAAACTCACAACTCAAAGAAGATCTTGAGTTCTAAAATCTGAGTTCTGAAATTGATTTAGCTCTCCTTTGAAGAAGACAAATTCGTTGTTGTTTCGATTTGAGTTGAATAGAATTGAGTTGATTAGCTTCACTCTCCCTCTAATTGGTGGCGGCTACTCTAGGTTGCAAGGTGACAACATGACGACCATGGTTCAAATTTTTATTTGATTTTAGGGTTTGAGTCTACATGTGTTTATATAAAATTTAGGATTAATTTGGGCCATCTGATCACCCTAGAATTAACCACAACCATTCAATCAAGATAGGGTGACAAGTCAGCCCTAATGACTCAGCTAATGTATTAATAAACTTCTATTTGTACTAACTGTTCATCTTTTACTGATTTACATATTTATATGTAAATCATTCACAATTAAATTATAACATTAATTATGTTCCTAATTAACAGTATACCAATTATACCAATTACCCAAATTCACCAAAAACTAGATTTATATGCTAAATTTCATACTTTGTCGTTCATGCCAATTCTAAGTTTAATATGTCAAATTACATATTCCATAATTCATGTCAAATAACTCCAAATTATAACTTAACAATCATGCCATGATACATGTTCCCAAATTATGCCTACTAAATATATATACATATATATTTCTCTTTTTAATTAATATCAATGACAAATTAACACTCATCTACAAATTAATTTCAATCTATTTATGTTTACATTAACTGCCCATATATATAAATATATATATATATATATATATATATATACACACACACGTATTCATAAATTCTAATATTGACAAATAATGCAAATTGATTGCTTACCTAAAAAAAAGGAAATCAAGTATATAATTTAATTTCCCTTTTATTTCTACTTTCCTTGCAACATGCAAAATTAATGCATAATAAAGTCACCTACATACATACATATCTATTTATGCATAAATCTTTTCCTCCAAATAAATTGACTGTATTTATCTTCTCAATTATATATATATATATATATATATATATATATATATATTCAATATATATATATATATATTTATTTAATTACTTTTCTTTTTATCTATCTTCCCAATTAATCATTTTCACACTAACCTACTTTTTGAACCGCGTTCACACTAAGCCGCTTTTTAGCCATTCCCCTAAAACAAAAATATGGCGTTGGCGGGGATCGAACTCTGTACCTCTTGTATGCAAGTCACATGTTCCAACCAAATGAGCTATTATGTCTTTTTCTTACAATCCTTAGAACAATGCTAAACATTATTCCTTTCTCATTCCTCTTTTTCCATGTTTTGCTGCAATATTTAATTTAAGGATATCTTTTTCATACGGAGTCCAATTTACGCAAACTCGGACTCTATCTCAAGCAGAATTCCGAGACGAACGCAACGACGCAATCCGTTTCACCTAATTCTTTTTCTAAAAATTAATTATAACTTTATTCGTCATTTTTATGTTCAGAGAAAATACGAGGTGTTACATTCTCCCCTCCTTAAAGGATTTCGTCCCCGAAATCTTCAAGTTAGGAAGAATGTGTCCTACCATCCAATCATCCATCTACTCAACCATCAGGCACAGGCATCCATTGTCCTTAAGAGACTTCTAATGCTTTCATGTTTATATGCATAGTGTGTGTATATGTCCTTATCCAATGCAAAAATCAGGCGGTCTACTGATTCAGTTGACCTCCTTGATGCGAACCATGATAGTGCCATGCGTCCATTATGTATGCAAAGATTCCTAATGATACATATTATTTCTACATGCGTGCACAACCATTCATCCGAATGCAGCATCCATATGATAATACAACCATGATACATCCATTAATTTAAATATGCACACATATTAATATGCAATATGAGAGTGATTGAGCCGATCTAGTGCCTAATGTGTGTGTAAATGCATCCATGAGCAACCACTAGAAAACACTATCATCCACTTGCATCCACCAAACATAACATATCTCAAACACATGTTTACACCCATTAGTTTCTACCTAAAGGCTGAAGACTCGATCGATAGGATACAGCCGAGTGATAGAGCGAGTACAATTAAAACAAAAGCTCTGTTCCCATTAGACATCGGTTAAGAGAACAATTCCCTAAGTATCAACCCCGAAGACCGAAATCAACATCAGATTGACACTCAGAGAATTACCCCATTAACAAATGTCAAAACTGGAAATCTACTTCACGCTTCGAGTAAAAACCCTTATCCTTTTCAGAAATATTCAGATACATACAGACTACTGGTACAGATCAGATTATCAAATGATTCTTAAGAAACTAAGCATGATAAAACCCTACCATATCCCACAAAACCCAGAACATATGCGTCATCTTGGAGCGATGTGAGTCTTTAAGAATCGTCTTCCTCGAGCTCTTGTCTTGCGGTACGCAAAGTCTCTCATTTCTATGCAACCAGCCTCTCTCATCTATAGGATATCTACAAAGATGGCTCAAAGACTCCCATCTGGCAAAACTAAAACTGGAGCTGTCGTCAGAGCCCTCTTCAAACGCTCGGTTGCGTTCTTAGGAATCTTCCAATCTTGGATTGCCACCACCTTCGCGGGATCCACAGCTATCCCTTCCTTAGAGACCACGTGCCCTAAGAATCTCACCTTCTTCCTCAAAAGAAATGATATCAACATAGGGTCCTAAACAATCCATTACTTCACATCTTTCTCGAGTCCACTCGAGTCATCTCATAACCCTATTGAGTCTAACTCGGGGCAGTCCATACCATTGAATAGTCTTATCATGTCACGGCTGCCCACTACTCTCCGAGTAAACCAAGATATCATGCAATGAAAAATTGCCACAGCTATTTATCTCTCACACAAACCATCTTAGTCGAACTCGACATCCCCCAAGCACAAGCCCCAAAGGCCTAAACCAATATCAGACAAGCACCCAAGGAATACCTCCTCCGAATTCGGACAATCTACGTGAGATGATACTAGAAAAACAACCAAACAATTGAGCACCCCACTCCGAAATGCTTCTTCTTATGAGCCCCTTCTCAAGTAACTATTTCACTTGCTTACTGAGTTCTCTCCTCTCTCTCGGAGCCATGTGGCGCACTGGTAATGCAACTGGCTTTGCATTATCCACTAGGTATATATGAAAGTCTATCTCGCGCCTCGGGGGTAAACCCCAAACTTCATCGAAAATGTCACCATACTCACGGACCCCACGAACAGATTCCAAATCAATGTTGGACGTGTCAAGAGATTCTAGGTGGCTAAGCATCACTGGACCTTTAGGGTCACAAGAAATATCAAGGGTCTTTCCACAACGAGTCAACAATCTAACTACCCTTCTTTCACAATCTAGGATGGCACCGTATCTGGCTAGCCAATCCATGCCTAGAATCAAGCCGTAGCCCATGAAACCAAGAATGATGGCGTTGTATTCAAACCCAACACCCAAGATAGACACTCTCAAATCCCGATGAACCCCAGATAAGTGAGCCGAACCACCAATAGGATTTGAGACTACAAAGGGATCCGTAACTAGACTAGTATTTAGGTGCATCGTTTCAACTAACGAAGCAGATACAAACGAGTGTGAAGCGCCAGAGTCAAACAAAGTACGAACAGGATGATCAAACATAAAAACTAAACTTTCAATGGATATGTTTCTACCTCTCTCCTGTCCGGGTGCCATGAGAGCCTGAACCTGCCCTCCAGAAGTAGACCTTGTCCTCTGCCCTTTTCCTCGGGCAGTCTTTAATCTTTGATCAGGTGTCCTGCCCCACCACAGTGGAAACAACCAGTCTTTATTTTCTTCCTACAGTCCTTGCTCAGATGGCTTGGTGTTCCACAATAAAGACATTTCCTCTTGTCATGGAGTTTATTATTCTTTGCACCCTTCTTAGGTTCTACTTTCTTACCATGTGCCCTATCCATGCCTCCACTATAAGTTCTCCATTCGTGACCTCCGACCTACAAGAAACTTCGTCCTTCATCAACCAAGCAGCTAGTCGAACCTTCCTCCCTTCGTCTATCTCAAAGATACCGACAAGTCCTCCACTTTCTTGAGCCAACTTCTAGTCCCGACAAACGTCTAAGTCCCATGAAGCGGTTTTCCACCCATCGTACGGAAGTCCTCATATATCTTAGGAAAAAGCATCTATACGCAGAGGAAGGGATTCAAAAAGGGAAAAAGGAAGAGATTCAAAATGGAGAATCGAAGGAAAGATATATGACTCCTGGGGATTATGTTTTTAAAATAAACCTTTCTCTTGAAAATACTCTCCTTAAAACATATTTTTGAAAGTATTTCTTTATAAAATGCTTTTGAAAAATAGTTTTTTTTCAAAAATCTCATATCTGTTCTGGTAACCTTCAGCTCTGATACCACGTGTAACAACCCATGTCAATTAATGTCACTCACAAAGGGAATGCATTAACTTCTATGTCGTGTTTTAAGTGTGTATAGAACAGAAACTTAACAACAAGACAAATATAAAACAATACTTGAAAATTTTAAACTTCATTTCATTGCAGCGGTAAATACATAAGTTTGATTACATCATCAAAAACCAAAGACTAGAGTCAAGTACACAATATCCATCTTGACTAAATCAGAGTATATAAAATGAAAGACATAACCCCAACATAAAATAACCATAAATAAGATAGGCTGAACTTTTACTTCAGCGATCCAAGCAGCTTCTAAAAGCAACAGATAAAGCTGTCTGAATCAAGCTCAACTAGTGCTAGTCCCACCCTGAGCACCGGGGGAGGGGGGGGGAGAAGAAAAGAGGTGGAAACAAGGGGGTCAGACATAAAGTCTGGCGAGTGCGATAACTTTAACAATATAATTATCAAAATAACTAGGCTAAGGCATAAGCTAGAAAATAAGGAAATGACTGTGAACAAATGGGTGTGGCAGAGCAAACAAAGGAAATAAGATGAACAAAGATAACGTTAAAGGCGCCCCTAATCACTATAGGATAATTACTATACTGCACCACCACAAGTCACCCTAAAGGTTGATCCTGCCTACAGAACTTAATATTGCTAATGGTAGTTTCGTGTACCCCTAGCTACCTCCATAGGTGTCGTCTGCCCCTATCTCCACTATGTGTACCCACTACCCCCATTCGATCGGCTCCCTAACTCGTAGATACCCGTGCTGGCCCCACAGTGGGGTGTATCACTCCCCAAAGTGGCAACCCGATACAACCAAAAATACACGGCTTATATCTACACGATGCAACAACGTCTTACCTACCAGCCCGGGCCCACACACGCATATGAACCCGTTGGACTTGCGTTGCCACCGCTGACCCGTTTTGACCTCTTACAATCAAATCCAGTACGTGTGTCCTGTCCTCGACTTGGGTCGAGCCCACAAAGATACTTAATGGGTTACTGGTTTGAAAAGTGCCCCCATGCATGACATAAGCTTTCCACCTATGCTTGGTCCCCTCTAAGGTTTTCCCACTTAACCCCATTCTTATTCATGTCTTCTTACATGTTTCAATCTCGGTTAAGTGCATCTAATCGTATTTCAAATGCCACCCAAGGCACCCTCTTAACTTCACATGCCACCCAAGGCACCCACTTAACTTCACATGCCACCCAAGGCACCCACTTAACCCCCTCATGTCCCACCACATGTTTATCTGGTTAAGTGTTTCTTAATTCATTAACACTGTAACCTTGTAAAGACCTCCCACGTTAGACTGGCATTTGTGGCAGCTGGATTTGCCGGGCGAGTCCGGGCAGTCTTACACCACAAACGAGCCTAACCTCGTGTCTTTACAACTGTTACGCATTTAATTTATACCTAAGACCTCCCACATTAGACTGGCATTTGTGGCAGCTGGATTTGCCGGGCGGGTCCGGGCAGTCTCACACCACAAACGAGTCTAACCTCATGTCTTAGGCGGTTTATTATTACACATTTCATTTAACCCCAAATTGGATTAATATCCCTTTTTTGAATTTTCAATCAATTCCAAATTTAACTATGTCCATAATTGACACCTTAATTATGTCCATCTATTTATGGTATATAAAATTATACCAATTAACATCACAAACTAATTATATGCCATTTAAGGCATTTATGCCAATTCTCAATATTAATTATTTTAATATTATCCCATTGCCCCACGTTGTACGTTCGTACATCAAATTTAAGGAATATATTAGGCTGGCCAAATAGCCTAAATTTATAAAACGTCGTAATTTGTGCAATACATGAAAATAGATCTAAATGTCACAATTAGCATGTCTCATAAAAATAGATCTAAAAAGAAAAACTTGCATGATTGGCATAATTTCCATAATCCATAACTAACATATATGTGGCAACAAACTAGCATAGACTAAATTATGTACACGGTGTGATTTGCATAGATTATTATGCATACAGGTGAACTTGCATAGTGTATAGACGTATAAATCACAATCTAGCATAAACTATGTATTACAATAGATCTAAACATAGATCTAAACGTGAGTGTGAAGTTGTATGTATTGATTTGGGTTTTCACCTAACTTACATATAAACCACATACAACTCGCATACGAATTACTAACATCACATACTTGCATATGTATACTAACATAGGATTCACATATATGATTCACTTGCAATTTTACATATGATTCCCAAATGAACTTGCATATGGTTAATATCCCACTTGCATAAAATTCCAATGTTCTAATATAATCAAATTACACATATAGGATCATGCATAAGGAATAGATTTACTAAACTAACTAACTTGTTTATACAACATAGGTGATAATAACTAACTATGCCACATGAATCAACAGACAAAATCTCATAATCCAAATATAAACCCATCAATATTAATTTAAGAATTATCTTGTTAATGAAATCATACTCACATATGTCTTAGCATATACTTTAGATCCAAAATTACATAGAAAATAGATGTCATAAATCAAATTAAACGTACAAAGTTGCTTATGATTCATTAAACTTGCATATGATTCATGTATAAATTAACACATCCAAACTTGCATATCAAGTTAAACATACATATGAATCAAGTTGAACTTACATATGATTTAACATATGAATTAATTCCTCAAACATAACCAAACTAGCATATGAAGCATCATTATGCATTGATTGTACATAAGCCAACAATTAACATAGATTTACAGCATAGATAATAATATAACGGTCAATGATTCACAACCACAAGCTCATTATCCAATTTATAACTCAACCTAATTAAATAGTTAATTATCTTATTAAAGAAATCAAACTCACAACTCAAAGAAGGTCTTGAGTTCTGAAATCTGAGTTTTGAAATTGATTTAGCTCTCCTTTGAAGAAGACAAGTTCGTTGTTGTTTCGATTTGAGTTGAATAGAATTGAGTTGATTAGCTTCACTCTCCCTCTAATTGGTGGCGGCTACTCTAGGTTGCAAGGTGACAGCATGACGGCCATGGTTCTAATTTTTATTTGATTTTAGGGTTTGAGTCTACATGTGTTTATATAGAATTTAGGATTAATTTAGGCCATCCGATCACCCTAGAATTCACCACAACCATTCAGTCAAGATAGGGTGACAAGTCAGCCCTAATGACTCAGCTAATGTATTAATAAACTTCTATTTGTACTAAATGTTCATCTTTTGCTGATTTACATATTTATGGTTTATATGTAAATCATTCACAATTAAATATAACATTAATTATGCTCCTAATTAACAGTATACCAATTATACCAATTACCCAAATTCACCAAAACTAGATTTATATGCTAAATTTCATACTTTGTCGTTCATGCCAATTCTAAGTTTAATATGTCAAATTACATATTCCATAATTCATGTCAAATTACTCCAAATTATAACTTAACAATCATTCCATGATACATGTTCCCAAATTATGCCTACTTAATATATATATATATATATATATATATATATATATATATTTCTCTTTTTAATTAATATCAATGACAAATTAACACTCATCTACAAATTAATTTCAATCTATTCATGTTTACATTAACTGCCCATATATATATATATATATATATATATATATATATATATATACGCACCTATTCATAAATTCTAATATTGACAAATAATGCAAATTGATTGCTTACCTAAAAAAAAGGAAATCGAGTATATAATTTAATTTCCCTTTTTTTTCTACTTTCCTTGCAACATGCAAAATCAATGCATAATGAAGTTACCTACATACATACATATCTATTTATGCATAAATCTTTCCCTCCAAATAAATTGACTCTGTATTTATCTTCTCAATTATATATATATATATATATATATATATATATATATATATATTTAATAGGGGATTTTTGCCATGAGGACAAAGTCATCAAAAAATTTGCTCAAAAGGACAAGAGGCAAAAAACTTGCCCAAAAGGACAACTTTTAGTGCAAATGGTGAAATTCAGGGGGGGGTCCCATGTTTTTCCATTTTGCACTACAAATTGTCCTTTTGGGCAAATTTTTTGCCTCTTGTCCTTTTGGGCAAATTTTTTGGTTTTTTTGTCCTTCACACTATATCCCTGTATTCAATATATATATATATTTAATTTTCTTTTTATCTATCTTCCCAATTAACCATTTTTACACTAAACTACTTTTTGAACCGCGTTCACACTAAGCCGCTTTTTAGCCATTCCCCTAAGACAAAAATATGGCGTTGACGGGGATCGAACTCTGTACCTCTTATATGCAAGTCACATGTTCCAACCAAATGAGCTATTATGTATTTTGTTTACAATCCTTAGAACAATGCTAAACATTATTCTTTTCTCATTCCTCTTTTTCCATGTTTTGCTGCAATATTTAATTTAAGGATATCTTTTTCATACGGAGTCCAATTTACGCAAACTCGGACTCTATCTCAAGCAGAATTCCGAGACGAACGCAATGGCGCAACCCTTTTAACCTAATTCTTTTTCTAAAAATTAATTATACATTTATTTGTTATTTTTATGTTCAAAGAAAATACGGGGTGTTACAATGATGCTATGAAGAGGAGGTTAGCCTAACATTAATGTTGAGGAAGGACTATGAACAGTGGAATTTTCGATGGATGCTACTCTCGAGGATCAGAGTACTTTTGATCAATTCAGAACTTGTTTGAGTTAGAAGTTTATTCCAGTTGTCCAAATTTCAGAATTGTTCAGGAGGTTTGTAGTGCTAAAGCAAGAAGGCAGGACCGTCTCTGAGTATGTTGCTGAATTTAATGTTTTGTCAAAGTATGAGATGTCTTTCATCGACACCCTAAAGAAGAAGAATGAGAAGCTCATCGTTGATTCAAAGTATCATTTGGGAGAGAAGCTTATTAATCATGTCGACGAGACCTTCAATTCGATAGTTGGGAAGGCTCTAACACAGGAAAGTCTTTGTCCCAACCAAAGGTTGTTATTGATTTTGATCCTAAGGAGGAACATAAACCTCAAGTGAGAGATGAATGCAAGAATAAGTGGGATAACAAGAGGAAACGCCCTTAGGCCAAGGATGGACAGAAGAAGCCTAAATCTGAGGTGGTCCTCTACAATTTTAGTAAGAATGGTCATTTACTTAAAGACTATATATCTGGGGAAAAGTGGTGCTTTAATTATGAAAGGGAAGGATACCATTGAAAAGATTCTCTAGAAACCTACAAGGAGAAACAATTGGTGAAAAAATATGCTATTATTATTGTTTCATATTTGTCAAATATACCAATAACGATGGAGAAAAGAAAAGGCATCATCATTAAAGGTATGCTTTCAATTTATGATGATCCTATTTGAGTTTTATTTGATAGTAGGTCTTCCCATTCTTTCATATCGAGTGACCTGGCTGATAAGTTAGGATTGGAACCCGATATAGTTAATCAATCATTAATTGTGACTAAACCTATTGATGACTCCAATAGCCTTTGTATGATTTGTCATGGGTTGGTCTTATCAAGTCATAGATGCACCTTTGATTGTGACTATTTGTGTCAGACTTTGCTCGGGTTTGGTATTATACTGGGAGTTGATTGGCTTCGAAACTATGGAGTAATGGTGGATTGTGAGAGGTCCTTAGTGACAATACAAGTGAATGATGGATGGAGAGTGGTGTTGAACTATCTATCTGACGATGAGATGATGGTTAGTTTTCTGCATTCGCTTGATGTTTCACATGATGAGTATTCGAGTATACCTTTTGTTAGGGAGTATCTGGACATATTTGAGGAAGTGATCAGACTTCTACCACACAAGAAAATTGTGTTTTGTATTGACCTAATGAAATATTCCAGATCCATGGTTATGCCTCTTAGATGGATAGCACCTAGGGAACAGAGAGAATCTGAAGTGCAAATAAATGACCTTTTGAGAAAAGAATTCATTCGTAAGAGTATATCCAAGTGAGGAGCATACTAAATCCTATATGTACTAGACAGATATAGATTCACACTTTAGTCGCTTGAAAATGAGTTTGGTGATGACCGTGACATCATTAGTATTTATTTTCGTGTTTCGGAAGTAAGATTTTTTTTCCAAATTATGATGCTGAACTGATACTTAAAACTATTTTAGTAAATATTTGAAAATTCCTAAAGAAAATAAGTAAGAATACTATGTTTTAAAATAAATGTGAGCTTAAAGATATAAACGAACTAAATAAAGTTATAAAATTGTAATGCAAAGGAAATAATGATTCATGAATAATAAATCAAACACAGCAATTTAATATATTTTGTAAAGTATAGTTGTGCAAAATAAGTTTCAAAGAGCATAGTTTGGAAAAGTAAGTAGAAATTTCATTTATGTTCATTTGAATTAAATTTTAATAGTTGTAAAATAAATTTTCAATTTAAGAAGTTTGAATAAATATTAATGATAAAACTTAACTTATGTGGTATTAAGAATAATATAAAACAATATTGAAATAAATCAATGTAGTAAAATTGAATTGAAATTATGTGCTTAACATGTAGGTTATTTAATGTATGTAATTAAACCAAACTAGTATTTTAAGTACCTAGCAAATATGTCCTCAATGATTATAGAATTTGAAACTTGCTTTAGGAATTTAAGTATAAAAAATTGACATGAAACTATAACCTTAATATATGTGTACCATGCATTTGGTTGTATTTGCACCTAGGTCATTTAGTTTCAGTTAGTATTGGAAGACTTAGTTGCTGCTTAGCCTGGTAATCGCATGTTATTCAATTTAGGATTTTGTGAGATTAGAGGAAATTCGATATCGGGCTAGAACTAAATTAACTTACTCATGTCAGCTTATTTGAAAAAAAAATATAATGGTTTGAAATTTTTTAATTTTATTCTAAGTTAAATAAGTGTGTTTTTTAAAAAATCTGATGCAATGCTGTTAGGTTTTGCAGTAGTATATTAAAAAAAACTTATATTATATATATGAAGCTGGTTTTGTATAAACCTTGTTCACACCTCTAAGTTCAATTGGAACTGATTTTGTATAAAACATGCTAACCACTCTACCTACATGTGTTTACATGTATATACTAGCTTAATTTGCATCGAAATATTTAGTGTATTCCAGATGCTGTTTTGCCTAGTTTTTACCACTCTAAACTTGGTAAACAAAGTATATACATAGTGATTAATCTATCGTTGGATTCATGTAGGTTTTCATTGATGAGCTTGTTGAATTTGAGATGATTTTCAATGGCATTTCATACATTGTGCACAATTTTGAATTTGTTTTCCTAAGTAAGTAAATATCGTTTTCTCTATAGTTTTGATGTTAAAATAATTTATTTAAGGATGAGAGTCTGTAACAACCCGAATTTTTGGGTATTCGGGCTTAACAGACTATAGTGTGTTTTCTGTATTTTAAATCCGAGGAGGATAAAATACGAGTTTGGGAGTCCAAATCTTATAGTGTTTTAAAACAAGAATAAGAAATTTGTAGTTTGTGTGTTTGGGATAAAATAAGGGTACTTTAGGCATAGATCCTTATTAAAGTTTCAAATACACGAAAAGTCTTTCACTAAATTTTAGTGTAAATTAGGTCCTTATTCTCTTATCTCCGGTTGTTGCAGACTGTTATACCAAAAAATGGTACTACTATCCAGTTGATAAGATTTTGTAGAGAATAACGAAGAAATATAAACAAAAAGCAAGAAAAAGCAATCAACACATGAGATTTATAGTTGTTCAGCATTAACGATCCTACATCCACTTTTTAATCCTTCAATTCAGTAGAGGATTACAATTACAAGATTTTGAATCACTCAAACACTTAACTACAATCAATTTCCTCATGAATCAATGATGTTATAATCCAAATTCACCACTGTCTGATCGGGTTGAGCAGTAATGGCTGTGAAGAACAGTGTGTTTGAGTTTTCAGATGGCTAAAAAAGATCCTTCTTCATAGATCAGCTTAGGTATTTATAGGGTTCGGATCCCTGGAAAGCAGCGGGAACCGTTGTCATGACATGGCAAAAAGCTAGGGTTTATTGCAACGTAGTGGATTAGTTCTTAGGGATTATGGGATAACAGTTCGTGGCTACGTGGCATCCGATCCATCAACATAGGAAGTAGTGGGAAGGTGTTTAATACACTTCCATTAATTGACCTCGGGTCGGGTCGAATCTATTCGACTTGATGTGTTTCTACCTGGAGGCATTGGCATTAACTTGAGTTATGAATCATACTCTCATCCAACCCAATCCCCGTTTTATCTTATTCGACCCGAAGCTAAGATTTCATTCGACCCGACGCCCTTCTAATTTGGTTTGACCCAGAGCTATGTTAATCGAACCAACTTGGTTCTTGATCTTTCGTGCACACGATCGTGATGTCTGGACTTTGTGTAGCCTAATCACAAAGTAGGTCAACATTTTGCCATCTCAAAGTACGTCTTTTCGAAGATGAGGCGTGCATTGAATTCAGTACTTTTTCCATTCCTAAATAACCAATAGCTAACAGTTGTGTTCATCTATGAAGTCGTGTCTCTTGATTTTTGCGCATCGTGTATAAATATGATATCAGATCCACAATCATCTTTGTAGTGTTCAGCAAGTTAGAGCTTTCAACTGGAATATAGGCAAGTTCCTAGGTAAAATCCTAAATCTTTATTGAACAGATACCAATATTATTTGTTTGAACTTTCCTACTTTGCTAGTTCACCATCACGAGCAATCAGAGCCATCATTCTTCCTTTTAACCTTTCATAATTCATCATTCTCATTGGTTCGAACAACTCAGGGTCGCTTCGGATCGGAAACGCCCGACCCATCTCGCCTTCGATCCGAATATCGTCAAATCCTCCCGCTTTTGTTTCCATCGGGTCGGTTTGCCTATCTTTTCGGAGGGAAGGAGAATGGTCTTATTCCTACTCTATAAAAATTAATCCATTCTTCCTCTACTTTCTTTCATCAATCAACCTAAATTCTAAAACCTGATTCTCCGTCATCTCTGAAATCTAATCGACTTCGTCAATCCAATATATAAGTAGCCATTAAATCAATGTACTCCCATTTTAATTTGAATTTTCGCGTGGATTCAACCACTAAGTCCTTCTAATTTCTTGATTTCATTATTTAGACACCGATGCTCTAGGCTCTCACGCCATTGCCGCCACTAGCGGTGTTAGAATCATCGCTGGTGACAACGTTTGTGCCCCTCGGTCCTCCGATGATGTCGAAAGTGACGATAAGCAGGTCCTCTCTTCGTCATGAAGTACTAGCGAGTCGGAGGTGCACAAGTGAGCACAGAGGGGTTTGAAACTATGGAGGAAGAATGAAGATGATACGGGTCGAATGGCATGGGCTGCTAAGTTTAAGAGATTGAAGAGATAATAATCTTGTGAGAACGGGAGGTCGAGTCGAATTGTTCCGATCTGGTGCCAATTCGACCCGGCTCTGGTTCGACCCGGTATCCTCTTTCGATGTGAGGCACTCAACCTTAGAAATTCGCCCCAACCTTCATGGTACCGACATAACTTTTGCGTTTTCCGATATGTACGCGACTCAAGCACAATTGAGAGAGTTTTGTTAATAACTCATTATTCATATATGTGAGTTACTAGATCATAAATAGTAAGCCACAAAATTTCGCGAACAGTTAGGATTGAGCCTTTCTAACTTTGGGATTTCAAAACTGCATAACAAATTGACCTGGCTATTTCAGACCTCTGAACACAAGATTCTTCAATATTACAACACATATCAAATATCAGCATGTTCTTATTATCTCTTGTATGTCTACCGCATTTGCACTGCACACACATGGGGTACACGCTATTTTACTCTTATCATCGATCTTTCTTCGATAATACAACTAATATGTATCGAAGATACCCAAATAGATTCTAGGAGTCCGAGAAAGGAAAAGCTTTAGAATCAACATCTAGTCCCGACATTTCTGTGTTAAGTCCTGAACCATTTGGATGTCCAGACTCCAAATTCGAAATTGATCTCCATGAAGATACCTAAGCCATTAAATCAGTCACCTTTGTTGACAAAGAGGATAGGGGAGTAGGAGATAATCGAGCTCCCGACGAATTCAATGATGCTATTATATTAAATGAGCCAAAAGATTCTAAGGTTCAACGACCGACAAAGCTAAAGTAAGACGAATATGCTTAAAGCATGGAATATCTAAGGAGGAAGTCAGGGTGGCATCAAACATTATAGACAGACCCAATGTAACAACCCGTAATTTTGACAATAAATAGTTATTTAATTAAAAGCACAAAATAGGAATTTCTACAAATGATGGAATTTGACACGAAACTTTAACCGTTGCGTTCGTCTTGGAACTCTGGTCAACTTTCATGTTTGGAGTTTTGTGAACGGAGTCCGTATGAAAAAGTTACGGACGAAATACGAAAACGGACGGGAAATAAATAAATTAGAATTTTAATGAATAATATATCATATATGAACGTCTGACCTGGGCATCTGATCGCCCAGGCGGTCGACCATAGCTGTCGACCGACGATCGTCTGCCACGGTCGACCTACTGGGCAATCAGATGCCCAGTGGTGGCTGGTTCTTATAGGGTTTTTTGTTTATAATATTATATAAATGAATGGATGAATATAATTTAAAACTAATACGACAGTTCTAAGCCATTTCCATCCCTATAAATAAAGGGGTAAAGCCCCATTCTCTTTCATTCAAATCTATAGAGACAACTGAGCTCTACCATTTTTCTTCCTCTTCTAACCTAATTTCTAAATAAAATATATTTATATATATTCCAAATCAAATCAAATTCATGTAGACTTGGGAAGATAATTAGATTCAATGGAAGAGGATGCTCAACAATTGATTTCTTCTCTCTCTTCCCTTTTTCTTACATTTCTATAGATCTAGAATTTTCCTCTTTCTAGATAAACTGCAGATTTATAAGAACTTGGGGACTGTAAGCCTAAAAAGATTCAAAATTCAGAAGTTGGAAGCTATAGGGTGAGTGGGAAATTTACTAATACAGTATGGTGATTTATCTATTTTGTTTCAATCTAATCTTTGTTTTATGCCTATTAGATCTGTTATTTAAATAATTGTAAATTGTGATAACCATCATATCTGATTGTGAATATGTTTGAAATTGGTAAATGATAAATTTTTGATTGTGTACAAACATTAATTATAGGATTTATATATATTCCTATATGTTCTTACAAGTTGTGTCATGAATTATGAAATATGTTGTATATGCTGCATAACACTGTGGATTTTGAAATTAGTCCCATTAAACATAAATTTATTGTAGTTATATTCCAAATTTTAGTTCAATGCTGAAATATGAAATATATAAATTTAGGTATAAAGACGAATTTGTGTATTATGTGATTATAAGAACAAAAGAAATATTCCTTATTTATATTTAATATTGTTGGGTTTCTGGCTTAAACATTGTAAATTATGCCGTTTCCCTCATTTTTAAATAAAGAGGCATTATTTTAGAATCACATAAAGTATGAAAAAATGAATTAAGAAGGGAAAAGTGGTGAAAAAGTACATATAAATAAAATATGTTTTGTATGTAATTTTCATCAACTATTCCAAAATAAAAATATATTACATATATTTCTTATGATTTGAAAATATGTCAATACTACAAAATAGGCATGATTTACAATGATTTTGGCTAACGGTCCCTGTGAGACTTGAACCCTTTTTAGCAAGATTGAATGTAAAATGGGAATGTTTGGTTAATTGATTAGACCAATTTATTAATTTAAAAATAAGCATTGAAAAATAATAATAAATTAATATTAATGACTATGTTGACCGCACAAAAACATAAAAATGAATATATACATATTATCCATCCAAATCAGCGTAAAACAGTGAAATACAAATTGTATGGAATGTTTGGATAAGGTTCAACCATGGAATTATGTGTAAATATAATCCATTTTGAATTAATATATTTGTGGTGACCATTTGTAGCAATAAATATAAGTAATTGCCAAAAATGAGACTGCAAATGAGGGGATAACCATTGTAACCAATATTGATTTGGGAAAATAAATTGTGAATAGGAAAATGGTTACAATTCCTAAAATCAATTAGGATAACTGTTGTGGACCCAATTAGGAAATTTAAATTATAACTGCATTTAGACACCGGTTAAACTCAACTTGTGGTGTAAGCCTGCCCGGAACCGACCGACAAATCCAGCTACCACAGGTAATCAGTTTAATGTGAGGGTCTAATACATAAATATAATCGTGCTAAGGCACGAGGTTAAGTTCACTTGTGGTAGAAGCCTGCTCGGAACCGACCAGCATATCCAACATCCACAGGTAGTCAACTTAATGTGAGAATCCTGGTATGTAAATATATAACAGTCAACTAATAAATAAATAAATATAGCAATTGGCAGTTGGTGTACAACAAATAGATAACTTGGGACTGATAAATATTTTCCTTAGGAAAATACGACCGTTTGAGTCATAAAGGGCAAAAAAAAAAGGATATAAACAGAAATGGATGTCAAAAAGGGGATTAATGGGTATTGATTGTCATTTTAATATTAAGTCCAAACTAGGGAAGAAATTAAATAAATATCCTAGAGAAAAGGGAATATAACCTTCCTTATTTATGTCAATAAAACTTATAATTGAAAATATAATTGGACTTAATAAGTTAATAATGTGAGACATTATTAACCATATAAACCCGTGATACAAATAAATGGTGTACGTATAATATAGTATTCTCGTATAAAGGAATTAAACGGGAATGACTTAATAACGTAGCCTACTTTATCCCTAAAAGGGAAAGGTGTGAAAGGCAAATGGGGGATGAATGAATAACCTTCGCGTATAGTTTGCTTCCTGGGTCCTAAAGGGATAAGTGACTAGGGTTAAAAGAGTCCACCTGGGAATAGGTTTTTTAGTATAGGGGTATTAAATGGCAGGTGTGTGTTGGCCTACCCAAACCTGGAAATTAAAAGGGCCAGATATAGCCACTTATCCTACGGGAAGTAGTAAGTGACTAAGGAGGTTATCTAATAAGGTTCGCTAGAAGGTATAACAAACGATTCCTACTCTCACACTATGCGGGGTAAGGGTATATGCGTGAATGAGGGAAGCCTTAACTAGTAGGGCCCGTAGCTAGTGCCCTCTAGTTTTATGTTAACATTTAATATTTTATCGAGGGTTAATAAGAGACCAATAGAACCGCCTAGGGTCTTAAGTGATTAAGGAGAATCCACCGTATCTATCATTGATAGTGAGGCATTAAATAATAAAGAATAGGGAATGAGGATAGAGGTAGAAACACCAAAAGTAGGGGCCTACTCTCGATATAATTAACCAATTAAACTCTGGTATAAAGGCATCACAAAAATGTATGTAAAGGTCATATCTCGGTAAAATAATTTGGTAATACTACTTTGGGAAGAGTAGTAGAGTCGTGCGTAAACTTTAACAAGGTTGGTTTAGAATCACTAACCTTGTCAGGCATGCAGCTTGGGTTGAACCAAACAGGATATATCTATGATATAGTGTGTGTTGTACATTTCTTAGTCACTATAACTTGTTGTTTTGACCCCCTTCCTCATTACAACCTCCAGCTTTCATAGAGGAGGTCAGGTTCTCCCAAATGATTAAGTTTGGCTTTCGATTCTCGTTCTCTCTCATGCTCGGTATTGGCAAAGTGACTTACTTTGAAAAAGGTAGTTGCTTGAGTTAATACTAATTTATCCTATTTTGTTTCCAATGTGAGTTACCTTATCGTACTCTGACTATACTCATGCTCATTTATTGAGGTACCAGATATACGCTCTATGCTTGGATGTGTTCACTTTTTGATTTTTGTCAAAATTTCGGTGTAGAAAAGTGTGGGATGTTAAATTTGGTATCAGAGCTTTGGTTAAATGATCAGAGGAATTAGTTAAACTAGGACTCGTGAGAGAACGTAATTCAATTTTATTTTCTGTTTTTCTTCATCTTTCTTACTCGACATTAATTTATTTCGACGAGGAAATTAGTCGTGGGCCTAATAATATAAAATAGGCTTTTAACGACTAAGAGTTGAAATATGTTGAGTTCATGTTTCTAGCCAAATCTGTTTTACCCCACAGTAGGTTGGCAATCTCGTCGTGTAGAGCATGAGGCGACATATGGTGGGTTTCGTTGATTCGAGGTTTGGTAATTGGAATAATATATAGACTAAAATAAAAAGCTAGTTACAACCGAGATAGTCATAAATTCATGTTATGGCTTCGTTAATAGTTCCGGTTAAGTCCCCTACTCGATCCAAAATGGGGAAAAAGCCCTAGTTAATATGTTATATCCATTTCGGAAATATAATTACGAGGTATATCCATTTATTACTTCATTAAAATTCCGAATCTACCTTTGTTGAAATATCCAATTGAGTTCTTAACCTTCTATTCGAGGAAATTTATTTTTAAAACTGTTGGAAAAATAAAAATGGATTTCAACGATTTTGAAATACAATTTCGGAAAATAGTTTATGAAGATATGGTTTTAAATTCTTAATCTATTCGTGCTTTAAAATTTTTGGGACCATTCAGTAATTTTGATAAATATGGTTTGATTGGAAGGAAAGAAGGAATTAAAAATAACAATGAATATACCACTAAAACTCAAGAATAATAAATGTCTATTTCTTGTGATTTTCAGTATCCTTCTTCCTATATATGTTGGATAATTTAATAAAGTTAGCGAAATTAATCTAAACTGTTTTAAAACTCCAATATTTTTAAACAATAAAGGGTTTATCCAGTTTAAAATGTAAAACTGGAACATAAATAGTAATAATAAAGTGGATTTATAAATATGAAACCTGTAACAACCCGCATTCTACGCATCGAGGGATCATAGGATATTTATTTCTTTCCCATATGAAGTCTTATGGTCATGTAACTTTGGGAAACAACCATTAGAGTCATTTCCCATGTTCATGATTTTTTCCGATTTTTAAATGACCGTTTTGCCCCTAGCTGATCTTGTTTCGGCCATTACTTTTGATTGGAAAGGAATTTGGACCTGAACCCACTTCCATTAGATTCGTTTGATGGTTTACCTTTCCGTAGAGTGGTCACATGTGAAAAGCGGGCTTACCGTTTGGGAGATATGACTGAAATAAGGTTTGGAAGGCGAAAAACTGCTTAACCGGGCCAAACGAGGTGATTAGTGAATGAGCCCATAACTCATTTCGGGATTAGAGTTATGGGGAGGATGAAATGAGTTAGGGTTTCATTTCATTTCAGTTTTCTAGCCTCCACTTACCTCTTAGAAACCCTAAAAATGGCCTCCAACCTCTAAATCACCTCCAAATCACCTTCTAATCAAGGATTAAGCTTAACAACATCAAATCAAGGGAGATCTTCACCAAATCAACATTAGAGCTGCTGTTTAGCATTGGGATTCACACCAAATCAGAGTTTTTATTTCAGATTTAAGTTCTATTTGTGGCTAAGGTGAGTGATTTGCATAGTTCCTCACTAATTATGGCTAATTAAGGGTAATTAGTGTTAATTAGCGAATTTAAACATGATAAAATTCTGGAAAAATATTTATAAAATTCGAAATGATGTTTTAGACCTCTGATATGAATTTGGGTTAATTTTGTTAAGTTTTGCTTATCATATCATTAGTTTCACCTAAACATGCCTAAGGGGAAATGTGGGGTTTTGGCTATGTTTGATCCATTTTAACCTATCATATTGTTGTTTTGGTGTTTGTGGTTGATTATACATGCTGTTATGTCTGTATGGTATGCTTTGTAATTGATTAGAATAGTTGGAATGGTCGAAAACGCCGTCGAGTGGCGTAAACTGCTTGCTGGAAATAGTGCAGGAATCTGACCGATCCGGACCGGAACGGAGGAAAGGACCCGATCCGAACCCCCACTCGAATTCAGAAGCTCCGATCCGCTCTTGCGCTCCATACCCCGATCTGAACAGAGGAGGACAACAAAAACTAGGGAAGCTTTGATCTACTTGCACTTCTCGTGACATGCATCATCCGATCCGACCCGCATGGTCATCTTCGAACCGAACCGACGCGTGGTGAATGGAATTGAAGAACCCGACCCGATCCCCTGGGGGCGACGTCTGCCGATCCGAACCGACGTTGGTGAGGGAGCTTGAGGTATCCGACCCGATCCAGTGAAGAGGAGCATTCCGATCCGAATCTAACTGATGATTATGGGGAGATCCGAACCGATCCGATGATGACCAATAACCCGAGATGCAAAGGTAGTCCAAATGGATGTTAGAGCTCAGGATCCAGTTGGGAACCAATGAGTTCACTTCATGGTTGGGCTTTGCTGCGGGACGTGTGCTAAGGAGTTTTCGGCGTTCATAACTTTGATTCACCACTGAAAATGAATGATGGGCTACTTATCAGTGCAGTAGAGTCACTATGAATCGAGGGGAAAGGTGATGGTAGCAAAACTACGTTATCAGTGCAGTAGAGTCATTATGACTCGAGGGGCAAAGTGATGCGTAGTAAGACTATGAGCCAGTGCAGTGGGGTCATTGTGACTCCATGGGGCAGAGTGGACATAATAAAGGATTAGTAAAGCTATGAGCCAGTGTAGTGGGGTCATTACGACTCCATGGGGCAAAGGGGACATAGCAAAGGATTATTGGCTATGTATCAGTGCAGTGAAGCCATTCATGACTTCATGGGGGCAAGGTGATCATAGCAAAGTATGTTGAGGTGATCGAAGTGGTGAATATCGTATGCTTTACGCACTGAGTGAGAGATGTGAGGATGGTTGCTATGCTTGATTGTTTGCCATCACTATGACATGCACACCCCCACCCCCGTTATCTTTACACCATTTGAAATGGCACCTTAGAGTGTTGTACAGTATGTAGTGCTAACTCTTTGGTTGCAGGTCCAGGTTCAGGTATGGTTTAGTATACCTACTATTGTTCTGTTTAGATGCTTATCACTCATACCAAACTTTTGTCTGACCCAGAATTTTATGTCTCTTCTTATTACTCTGGGTGCTCACACGAGCAGACTAGAGACAGGTTAGCTGGTGATGCGCGAGTAGCTGATTCGGAGGCGAGCAGGAGGCTTCCACGTATGATATATAAATATTCTCCCTGTGTCGTTGGTGGTCGCTACTTGGGCATTAGTAGTGCGCCTCCTTTATCTTGCTTTTGCTTTTTGAGACAAATTGAAAAGTTGTAATAATGTTAGCTTTGGATCATGAGCTGTACTTGGATTTTCCGCTGCTATGTTAGTTTGTTTTCAGCTTATGCACTGTCTCACCTGTTTTATGTCAAGTATGTTGTTATTATATTTTGTTCTATGCGCTGTGAGACATTTTACAGGTTCTTTGTTAGGTCATTTCCTTCTTTCCTGTCCTCCTGACGACTGTCCCATGCTAACTGGACATGTGTACAACGCACTTTTGGAGTAAATGTCGGTTGGTGCGGGGTGGTCCGTCACATTTGGTATCAGAGCTCTAGGTTGCGTAGTTAACCTAGGGAAAGACACTAGGGAGAGATAGTACGTATATGAGAGCGCGTATTTGTGATTACTTTGGTTTTCAAAAGCTATATATATATATATACTATTAGTAGTATAAGAATGAAGTCGTACTGCACTAGCACCACTATGAGGTCGTTAATCGTTTTCTCTTTACAGATTGAACGATGAGTAGAGACACCAAGGGTGCTGGTAGAGGGACCAACCATGGGAATGCTCCTGACATGAGGACAATGTTCACCAACTTCATGAGGGAGATGCTTAGGGATGTTCAGGGAGCAGTTCCCAATCCCTGAAATGGTGGTGGTCCAGTAGTGCAGGCGCCTAGGTTCGATTTCGCCAAGCTGTGCAAGGATTACACTAACCTTGGTGGGAAGCCGTTCCACGGAACGGAGTCGGCCACAGATGTTCAGGATTGGTTGGATAGATGTGATCGTATCTTCGACGACTTGGGTATTGAGGATGCGATGAAGAGAAGGCTAGCGTCTCGTCAGCTGCAAGGGCGAGCGATGAATTGGTGGAATGCCATTAGAACAGCTACTCTAGAAGATTAGGTTACTTGGGATCAGCTCAAGGCTCGCTTTAGCGAGAAGTTCATTCCAGCTGCCCAGAAGTCAGTGTTGTTTAAGAGGTTCTTGGAACTCAAGCAGAATGGTAGGGCAGTCTCTGACTATATTGCCGAGTTCGACACTTTGTCGAAGTATGGACTATCTCTTATCGATACTCCTGAGAAGAAGAATGAGAAGTTCATTACTGGTTTGGATGGATACTTGGGGGAAAGGCTTATTAACCATATCGATGAGACTTTTGAATCGATTGTTGGAAAAGCTTTGAGGTCAGAAAGTCTTTACCCTAAGCCAAAGACTGAGGCTGCATCTGCAGAAGGGCCAAAACCGCAAGCGGGCGGTGGAGGCAACAATAACTCTTAGAATAAGAGGAAGCGGAGTCAAGCTAAGGATGGCCAGAAAAAGAGCAAGAAAGATGTTGAGTGCTTCAGCTGTGGTAAGAAGGGCCATTATGCTAAAGAATGCCGGGCCAAGCCAGCGGAAAGAAAGTGCTACAACTATGGCCAAGTGGGACATCATAAGGATAAGTGTCCACATCCTCCTAAAGAAAAGCAGATGGTGAAAGCATATGCCCTTAATGTTATTCCTTCTTCGTCGAATGCCCCAACTGCGGCGGAGAAAGGAAAGAATGTCGTCATTCAAGGTATGCTTTCTATTTATGATGTACCAGTTCGAATTTTGTTTGATACTGGGGCTTCCCGTTCCTTCATATCTAGTGACCTGGTGGATAGGTTGGGACTGGAACCCGAGATAATCGATAGACCGTTGGTTGTGACGAACCCGATTGGTGGTTCGACCGACCTTAGTATGATTTGCCGAAATTTGGTCTTATCGAGTCATGGATGTATGTTTGTTTGTGATTGCTTTGTTTTGGGCTTTACTGGGTATGGCATTATATTGGGAGTCGATTGGCTCCGAAGATACGGGGTGGTGGTAGACCGTGAGGGCTTTTTGGTGAAATTAGAGCGGATGATGGGCGGAGGGTAGTGTTTGGTAGTCTACCTAGTGATGGGGTAATGGCTTGTTTTATAAATTCCCTCGACATCCCGCATGATGAGTTGTCAGATGTGCCCGTGGTTGGCCAGTATCCGGACGTCTTCGAGGAGGTGACCGGGATTCCACCACACCGAGAGATTGAGTTTCGTATTGATTTAGTGAAAGATGCCAGACCTATAGTGATGCCACTTCGTCGTATGGAACCAAGAGAGCAGCGAGAGCTCGGGGTGCAAGTCAGCAATATTTTGAAGAAGGTGTTTATTAGAAGAAGTGTCTCCGGGTGGGGAGCACCAGTTGTGTTTGCCACTAAGGCAGATGGTTCCCTTCGTTTGTGTGTGGACTATCGCGAGTTGAATAAAGTGACGAGGAAGAATAAGTATCCTCTACTGCGGATAGATGATTTGTTTGATCAACTGGAAGGAGCAGATTGTTCTCCCAGTTGGACCTCGCGACAGGATTTCATCAGCTCCGAGTAGCAGATGTGAGTGTTTCGAAAACGGCATTTAGGACGCCGTCTGGATTCTATGAGTGGTTGGTTATGCCATTCGGGTTGACCAATGCACCAGCATATTTTGTTGATCTTATGAATCGGGTATTCAGAGATCAGTTGAATAAGTTTGTTCTTGTGTTCGTAGACGATATCCTTGTTTATTCGAGGACAGAGGAGGAACACAAGGGACACTTGAGGATAGTGATGGAGGTGTTGAGGAAACACCAATTAAAATCGAAATTCTCTAAGTGTCACTTCTGGAGGAGGGAAGTGATGTTTTTGGGCCATGTTGTTTCAGAGAATGGTATTGCCGTGGACCCTGCAAAGGTGGCTACGGTACAGGATTGGCGTACGCCCAAGAATGCAACAGATGTAAGAAGTTTCTTGGGGTTAGCTGGGTATTATCGTAAGTTTATCCAGGACTTCTCCAAGATAGCAACACCGTTGACTCAGTTGACTAAGAAGAATCAGGCCTTCGTCTGGGACGGAGTGTGTAAGAATGCATTCAAGAGTCTAAAAGAAAAGTTGACGCGTGCGCCAGTGCAAGTCATTCCTAAAAGGAATGAAGAAATGACGGTATACACGGATACTTGTGGTACCAGATTAGGTGCTGTGTTGATGCAAGGAGGTAGGGTTGTAGCTTATACTAGTCGGCAACTAAAGCCACATGAGAAAAGGTACCCTACCCATGATTTGGAACTAGCAGCGATCGTGTTTGCGCTGAAGATGTGGAGACATTATCTCTTGGGAGAGAGATTTGAGTTGTTTACCGATCATAAATCGTTAAAGTATCTCTTCTCTCAGAAAGATCTGAATCTCGGTCAGCAGAGATGGTTAGAGTTCTTGGCTTCGTATGATTTTGATATCGCATACACACCTGGGAAAGGTAATGCGGTAGCCGATGCCTTGAGTAGAAGACATGCCAGTTTAGGGGCTATATTTCTTGAATGGAAGCAACAGGAGTATATCGCAGGGTTTGATTTCAGACCAAAGTGCGAATTAGATCCAGAAATGCTAGCTAGTTTGACGATCAGACCCACTTTGATTGAACGGATTGATTCCAGTCAGAGGGACGACCCTAATCTATTGGAAATCATCTCCAAGTTAGAAATGAATATTGACCGTGAAGAGAGGAATTTGTATGGGCTTGATTGAGATGGATGGCTTAGAAAGAATGGAAGACTAGTTGTACCCAACGTGAATGGTTTGAGAGATGAAGTGCTTAGAGAATGTCATCGCTCAAAACTGACTATACACCCCGGTGGTGATAAGATGTATCGAGACATGAGACAGACTTACTACTAGGAAGGGATGAAAAGAGACGTTGGGAAGTTTATATCCAAATGCATGAATTGCCAGCTAGTTAAAGCCGAGCAAAAGAAGCCTAGTGGTTTGTTGCAACCATTAGAAATTCCCGAATGGAAATGGGAGCAAGTCTCGATGGATTTCTTCGATGGTTTACCAAGGACTAGATCGGGACATGATAGCATTTGGGTAATTGTGGATCGATTGACTAAGAGTGCAAGATTTATACCAGTCAAATCGACCAGAACGACAGCTAAGTTAGCAGAATTGTATATGAAATGGGTAGTGAGATTTCATGGAGTACCTAAAAGCATTGTGAGTGACCGAGACCCGTTGTTCACTAGTGGGTTTTGGAAGAGCTTACAAGAGTCTCTGGGATCAGAATTACATCTCAGTACCGCATATCATTCTCAGGCCGACGATCAGACGGAGAGGGTGAATCGTATATTGGAATATCTTTTGAGAGCTTGTATATTGGATTTTGGTGGATCATGGGATGACCATTTGCATCTAGTAGAGTTTGCATATAATAATAGCTACCAATCCAGTATCGGTATGGCTCCATATGAAGCTTTGTACGGAAGACCATGCAATTCACCATCATGTTGGATAGAGACCGGTGAGAAGTTTATGCTTGGACCAGATGTGGTAAGAGAAACCTTGGATAAGATTAAGATCATTCAACAACGAATGAAGGCTACCCAGGATAGGCAGAAGAGTTATGCTGATAAGAGGAGAAGAGACTTAAAATTATCCGTTGGTGACTTGGTGTTTGTCAAGATTTCTCCGTTGAAGAGCGTGATACGATTTGGCAGGAGAGGCAAATTGGCACCAAGATTTGTTGGCCCATTCCCAGTTCCTGAACTAGTTGGGAATTTGGCGTATAGAGTTGACTTACCAGAAAAGATGGCTGGAGTTCACAACGTATTTCATGTTTCCCAACTAAGGAAGTTCGTGCACGACCCAGATATGACTATTTCACCTAATCAGTTAGAGGACTTCGAAGTGGAACCTGAGGCAGTTGGGAACCACAAGCCGATTCGTATTGTCGAGCACGATACGAAGCAACTTCGAAGAAAGTCGGTGAAGCTAGTCAAGGTTCAGTGGGGGCGAGAACGAGAATGACTGTACTTGGGAGACAGAGGAGAGCATTAGGAAGGCGTATCCAGAACTCTTTGCCTGGTAAGATTTTCTTTGTGATTTAGTTATTCCGCATGCTAGGATAGACTTATTTGGCTTGTTTTGCATGTTTAATTGTTGTTTCATGGATGATAGGCATGCGGGACCCTTGTGGTGTTTTGGTTAGGAAATTTCGGGGGCGAAATTTCTTAAGGGGGGAAGAATGTAACAACCCGCATTCTACGCATCGGGGGATCATAGGATATTTATTTCTTTCCCATATGAAGTCGTATGGTCATGTAACTTTAGGAAACAACATTAGAGTCATTTCCCATGTTCATGATTTTTGCCGATTTTTAAATGACCATTTTACCCCTAGCTGATCTTGTTTCGGCCATAACTTTTGATTGGAAAGGAATTTTGACCTGAAATCACTTCCATTAGATTCGTTTGATGGTTTACCTTTCCGTAGAGTGGTCACATGTTTAAACGGGCTTACCGTTTGGGAGATATGGCTGAAATAAGGTTTGGAAGGCGAAAAACTGCTTAACCGGGCCAAATGAGGTGATTAGTGATTGAGCGCATAACCCATTTCGGGATTAGGGTTATGGAGAGGCTGAAATGAGTTAGGGTTTCATTGCATTTCAGTTTTCTAGCCTCCACTTACCTCTTAGAAACCCTAAAAATGGCCTCCAACCTCTAAATCACCTCCAAATCACCTTCTAATCAAGGATTAAGCTTAGCAACATCAAATAAAGGGAGATCTTCACCAAATCAACATTAGAGCTGTTGTTTAGCATCGGGATTCACACCAAATCAGAGTTTTTATTTTAGATTTAAGTTCTATTTGTGGCTAAGGTGAGTGATTTGCCTAGTTCCTCACTAATTATGGCTAATTAAGCGTAATTAGTGTTAATTAGCGAATTTAAACATGATAAAATTCTGGAAAAATATTTATAAAATTCGAAATGATGTTTTAGACCTCTGATATGAATTTAGGTTAATTTGGTTAAGTTTTGCTTATCATATCATTAGTTTCACCTAAACATGCTTAAGGGGAAATATGAGGTTTTGGCTATGTTTGATCCATTTTAACCTATCATATTGTTGTTTTGGTGTTTGTGGTTGATTATACATGTTGCTATGTCTGTATGGTATGCTTTGTAATTGATTAGAATAGTTGGAATGGTCGAAAACGCCATCGAGTGGCGTAAACTGCTTGTTGGAAATAGTGCAGGAATCTGACCGATCCGGACCGGAACGGAGGAAAGGACCCGATCTGAACCCCCACTCGAATTCAGAATCTCCGATCCGCTCTTGCGCTCCATACCCCAATCTGAACAGAGGAGGACAACAAGAACTAGGGAAGCTTCGATCCACTTGCACTTCTCGTGACATGCATCATCCGATCCGACCCGCATGGTCATCTTCGAACCGAATCGACGCGTGGTGAATGGAATTGAAGAACCCGACCCGATCCCCTGGGGGCGACGTCTGCCAATCCGAACCGACGTACTGTAAGGGAGCTTGAGGTATCTGACCCGATCCAGTGAAGAGGAGCATTCCGATCTGAACCGAACTGATGATTATGGGGAGATCCGAACCGATCCGATGATGACCAATAACCCGAGATGCAAAGGTAGTCCAAATGGAAGTTAGAGCTCAGGATCCAGTTGGGAACCAATGAGTTCACTTCATGGTTGGGCTTTGCTACGGGACATGTGCTAAGGAGTTGTCGACGTTCATAACTTTGATTCACCGCTGAAAATGGATGATGGGCTACTTATCATTGCAGTAGAGTCACTATGAATCGAGGGGCAAGGTGATGGTAGCAAAACTACGTTATCAGTGCAGTAGAGTCATTATGACTCGAGGGGCAAAGTGATGCGTAGTAAGACTATGAGCCAGTGCAGTGGGGTCATTGTGACTCCATGGGGTAAAGTGGACACAGTAAAGGATTAGTAAAGCTATGAGCCAGTGCAGTGGGGTCATTGCGACTCCATGGGGCAAAGTGGACATAGCAAAGGATTAGTGGCTATGTATCAGTGCAGTGAAGCCATTTATGACTTCATGGGGCAAGGTGATCATAGCAAAGTATGTTGAGGTGATCGAAGTGGTGAATATCGTATGCTTTACGCACTGAGTGAGAGATGTGAGGATGGTTGCTATGTTTGATTGTTTGCCATCACTATGACATGCACACCCCCACCCCCGTTATCTTTACACCATTTGAAATGACACCTTAGAGTGTTGTACAGTATGTAGTGCTAACTCTTTGGTTGCAGGTCCAGGTTCAGGTATGGTTTAGTATACCTGTTATTGTTCTGTTTAGATGTTTATCGCTCATACCAGGCTTTTTGTCTGACCCAAAGTTTTATGTCTCTTCTTATTACTCTGTGTGCTCACACGAGCAGACTAGAGACATGTTAGCTGGTGATGCGCGAGTAGCTGATTCGGAGGCGAGCAGGAGGCTTCCACGTATGATATATAGATATTCTCCCTGCGTCGTTGGTGGTCGCTACTTGGGCATTAGTAGTGCGCCTCCTTTATCTTGCTTTTGCTTTTTGAGATAGTTTGAAAAGTTGTAATAATGTTAGCTTTGGATCATGAGCTGTACTTGGATTTTCCGCTGCTATGTTAGTTTGTTTTCAGCTTATGCACTGTCTCACCTGTTTTATGTCAAGTATGTTGTTATTATATTTTGTTCTATGCGCTGTGAGACATTCTGCAGGTTCTTTGTTAGGTCATTTCCTTCTTTCCTTTCCTCCTGATGACCGTCCCATGCTAACTGGACATGTGTACAGCACGCTTTTGGAGTAAATGTCGGTTGGTGCGGGGCGGGCCGTCACAAAACCGTTTGTTTATAAATAAATCCCATTTTTGGAAAAGTTTTATTTTTTTCTTCGAAAAGGCTAAGGAAATCCTTCATCAGATTTTGGGGTATTTAATTTTGTGAATCGTCTATTTGTTTTCTGCTAGGTACGGGGAAAATTCATTTTAATTTATATTACGGATTTCGAGCTGAATTTTTGGAATCCGTTCATTCGTTGTGTAGTCGCAGCATCGTGTTAAGACTATAAATCCTTGCTGTTGGTTCGGAGTTTAACTGCGGTCTTAAAATACCACGGTGATGAGGGTGACTATTTTTCGAATTGCTTCGAATCTTAAAAGATAACGAGGGACGATTAATATTTTAATCTGACCTAATAAGGTCAAGGTCCAACTTCTGTCCAAAGCCCATTTGATAGTTGACCGTTTAGTGATATACTCGGATGATCAATTAATTGATGAGTTTTGTTACACCTTGGACCAAGGACTCACCCGTAAATGTTGCGGCCGAATTACCCCTTAACTTCTTTCTTTCGTCCTTCCTTCCTCATTTAGCCAAACCACACTCTTATCCTTTCTTTGATGTCACCTCGTCTCCTCTTTTTCTCGCTTGTTTGTGCATTACATCTTACCTCACTAATACTCAAAGATCTTATTTCCTCTCTCCGACCATTTCTTTGCCTATAACACCTAGTTTCACTATTCGATCTTACTCACACCATTTAAGTCTCATCCTTGGGCAGGGATCATTTGGTTGGATCAGAATGAGCAAAATGGTCTTACCACTTTAGGGCTAAGAAAATTTGGTAAGGCAGTTGGGATTGTACCGGCCCATTGCTTCGAGATCTTAGAATAGGATTTGTGTTTGTGCTACACCCACCTTTTCTATACCTTGTTCGAGTAGGTTCTTTCGAAGGCGATCATCATTTCAGAGATGAATATTTAACCTATCTTTTGATGTTTTTTCTGAGGAGAATCTCGATGAGATTTTGGAAGATTCTGTGTTGAACACGGACTTGAACGGTCTTTCGCTTGACCAGCTTTGGAGATTTTATAGCAAATCTCTTTTTCTTAATGTCAGTTTTTGTGTTTGGAATCGAGGTTTAAATTGCCCATGTAGACGTGTGACCTATTTAGCACATCGCTCTATAAATGGAAAGTTATGACTATATTTGTCTCATGATGCGGAAATCAATCCTTTGCTTGATCGGTGGCGTAACCATCATTTAGTACCGCATCATATCCGATTCACTTGTTGTTTTTGCATGTTGTCTCATGGAATTAAATTTTGTAAATTCACCTATTCATTTTTTCTTTAAGCAATATTAGGCGAGTTTCCATGAGAAGTAGTTTTGTAGTAGGTTTCTTTTCTCATCATAATTCTCTCTTGGTAGAGATGGTAATGTGGGAACCTCCAACAACATCAATCGTGTTTGTAACACGAGATTAAGCATTTATGTTACCATGATATGGTTAATTAAAAGATCGTAAAAATTAGTTTGATCTCCAGCCGCGGAGCAAGACATCTCGTTGTTTATAGCGGTTGTTTTGGGAAGTTTGGTATTGTTTTGTTGTTGTCTTTGTTGTTATCCCTTTCCAACATCGGGTTCTTGGTTGTTTTGACTCAAGCTTGTAACTATTAGTGTTGTTAAAATCGCACGACTTAGGTTAATGATATTTCTATGTATGGAGATATTTAGGTCATTCACGCATGCTTGTTCAAATGAAATCTCATTCTTCTTATCTAAACTAACAGTTGTCCTAGAGCTGGAAAAAAATAGAATTCTGTGTTGGATAAATTTTAGCAAAGGACCGGTTTTACGTTGTTTTCGTTGCGGGTATATAAATAAATAAATCACTGTTCCTTGTTAAAGCTAAATTTATTTTAGTCTTTTTGTGTGTGATTTCAGTTTTCGCATTTTTGGCGTGACTGACTTCCTTTTTCGCCAACGTGCGATATGAATCATTTAAATTTCCGCGAAATACATTTTCAAAAGCTTTTGGGAGAATATTGTTTGAAAAAAAAAACATTTTTATCATTTTCTTATTTTATAGGAATGTGAAACGATTTTGAAGGGAAATTTCAAAATAAACATGACAAGTTTTCAAGCCGACATTTATTTTTATGAAAAATTTCAATCTTTAGTCACATGAGCGGTATAAGGATGATTTTTGGATGCTTTGTATGTGCGTTGTAGCGGTGCAATAGGAACGATGATACGATAAAAACATTCATGGTAATAAGGAAAAAGCTGTTTTAGCCTTGGAAAAGTTGTTTGCATGCCTTGTCAACGATGCGCGTGAAATATTATTTAACTCGTTTTACTTTTAGAGCTTGTTTTGAGCCTCCTTTACAGTCTATAGTTGGAAGTATTTGGGATATTTTGGTTAATCGAGGTGAAAATTCCACTGTAGGTCGGGAAATGGAATATTTTAAAGCAAACGGAATGTTAATTTTCTTCACCTTAATTTCCTTTTTCGGTTTAGGAGAGATTAAATAGGAAATGGTTAGATTGCGTACGTTTTGGATGGTATGGTTTGGATGCAAAATTGGTTGCTTCACACTTCTACCATAGTTGTGTTAGGGTTATGGATGAAAAAGAATTTTCAAATTTGCATTTATATAGAACTGCTAGTATATTTAGGATGCTTTGCATCATGTTTTCAAAAATGTTCTAAAAATATCAATGTATACATGTAGAGGGCCCAATTTAGAATCATCTTGCATGCATTTTTTATGGTTGAAATGCATTATGTACACCATGCACGTATACAAATGGTTGCAAAGTGGATGTACACAAATTTATTGTGTAGGATAGGATAACTAGTGCCAGAATTTCGGGATGAAATTCCTTTTAAGGGGGGAAGAATGTAACAACCCAGAATTTTGACAATAAATAGTTATTTAATTAAAAGCTCAAAAAAATGAATTTCTGCAAACGATGGAATTTGACCATGAAACTTTAACCGCCGCGTTTATCTCGGAATTCTGGTCAACTTTCATGTACAGAGTTTCGCGAACAGAGTCCTTATGAAAAAGTTACAGACGAAATACGAAAACAGACGGGAAATGAATAAATTGGAATTTTAATGAATATTATACCATATATGAACAACCGACCTAGGCAACTGATTGCCCAGGCAGTCGACCATAGCGGTCGACTTACTGGGCAATCATATGCCCAGTGGCGGCTGGTTCATATATTGTTTTGTTTATAATATTATATAATCGAATGGGCGGATATAATTAAGACTAATCTGACGGTTCTAAGCCATTTCCGCACCTATAAATAAAGGGGTAGAGCCCCATTCTCTTCCATTCAAATTTGTGGAGGCCGCGGAGCTCAACCATTTTTCTTCCTCTTCTAACCTAATTTCTAAATAAAATATATTCATACATATACCAAATAAAATCGAATTCATATGGAATTGGGAGGATAATTAGATTCAATGGAAGAGGATGATCAACAATATATTTCTTTCGCTCTCTTCCCTTTTTCTTACATTTCTACAGATCCAGAATTTTCACCTTTCAAGATAAACTATAGATTTATAAAAATTTGGGGATTGTAAGCCTAAAAAGGTTCAAAATTCAAAATTTTGAAGCTATAAGGTGAGTGGGGAATTTACTAATACAGATATGATGATTTATCTATTTCGTTTGAATCCAATATATGTTTTATGCCTGTCAGATCTGTTATATAAATAATTGTAAATTGTGATAACCATCAGATCTGATTATGAATATGTTTGAAAGTGGTAAATGATAAAGTTGTGATTGTGTATAAACATGAATTGAAGTATTATTATATATATTCCTACATATTCTTATAAGTTGTACCATGAATTATGAAATATGTTGTATATGCTACATAGCACCGTGGATCTGGAAATCAGTCCTATTAAACATAAATTTGTTGTAGTTATGTTCCAGATCTTTAGTTCAGTGTTGAAATATGAAATATGTAAATTTGGGTAAAAAGATGAATTTGTGTATTATGTGATTATAAGAATAAAAGAAATATTCTTTGTTTACATTTAATATTGTTAGGTTTTTAACTTAAGCATTGTAAATTTTGCCATTTTCCTCATTTTCAAATAAGGAGCCATTATTTTAAAATCACAAGTATGACAAAATGAAGTAAGAAGAAAAAGTGGTGCAAAGGTACATATAAAAATAAATATATGTTTTGTATGTAATTTTCATCGACTATTCCAAAATAAAAATGTATTACATATATTTCTTGTGATTTGGAATATGTCAATACTACAAAATAGGCATGATTTACAATGATTTTGACTAACGGTCCTTGTGAGACTTGAAACCTTTTTGGCAAGATTGAATGTAAAATGGGAATGTTTGGTTAATTGATTAGACCAATTTATTAATTTAAAAATAAGTATTGCAAAATAATTATAAATAAATATTAATGACTATGTTGACAGCACAAAAACGTAAAAATGAATATATATACATATTATCCATCCAAATTAGCGTAAAACGGAGAAGTATAAATTGTATGGAATGTTTGAATGTTTGGATAAGGTTCAATTATGGAATTATGTGTAAACATAATCCATTTTGAATTAATATATTTGTGGTGACCGTTTGTAGCAATAAATATAAATAATTACCATAAATGAGACTGCAAATAAGGGGATAACCATTGTAACCAATATTGATTTAGAAAAATAAATTGTAAACAGGAAAATGGTTACAATTCCTAAAATCAATTAGGATAATTGTTGTGGACCCCAATTAAGAGATTTAAATTATAACCGCATTTAGACACGAGGTAAACTCAATAGGTATCAGTTTAATGTGAGGGGTCTAATGGATAAGTATAATCGTACTAAGGCACGAGATTAAGTTCAATTGTGTTAGAAGCCTGCCCAGAACCGACCGGCATATCCAACATCCACAGGTAGTCAACTTAATATGGGAGGCCTGGTATGTAAATATATAACAGTCAACTAATAAATAAATAAATAAATATAGAAATTGTCAGTTGGGGTACAACAAATAGATAACTTGGGACTAATAAATAGTTTCCTTAGGAAAATACGACCGTTAGAGTCATAAAGAAAAAAAAAAGATATAAAATGAAATGGATGTCAACAAGGGAATTAATGGGTATTGATTGTCGTTTTAATACTAAGTCCAAATTAGGGATGAAATTAAATAAATATTCTAGAGAAAAAGGAATATAACCTTCCTTGTTTATGTCAATAAAACTTATAATTAAAAATATAGTTGAACTTAGTATGTTAATAATGTGAGACATTATTAACCATATAAAACCGTGATACAAATAAATGGTGTACGTATAGTATTCTTGTATAAAGGAATTAAACAGGAATGACTTAATAACATAGCCTACTTTATCGCAAAACGGTAAAGGCGTGAAAGGCAAATGGGGGACTAATGAATAACCTTCGCCTATAGTCCACTTCTTTGGTCCTAAAAGACTAAGTGACTAGGGTTAAAGGAGTCCACCTGGGAATAGGTTTTTTGTATAGGTGTCATAAATGGCAGGTGTGTGTTGGCCTACCCGAACCTGGAAATTAAAAGGGCCAGATATGGCCACCTATCCTACAGGATGGAGTAAGTGACTAAGGAGGTTATCTAATAAGGTCAGTTAGAAGGTATAACGAACGATAAAATACCTACTCTCACCTTATGTAGGGTAAGGGTATATGCGTGAATGACGGAAGCCTTAACTAGCAGGGCCCGTAGCTAGTGCCCTCTAGTTTTATGTTAACCTTTAATATATTATAGAGGGTTAATGAGTGACTAATAGGTTCATCTAGGGTCTTAAGTGATCAGGGAGAATCCACCGTATCTATCATCGATAGTGAGGCATTAAATAATAAAGAATAGGGAATGAGGATATATATAGAAACCCTGGAATTAGGGGTCGACTCTCGATATAATTAACCAGTTAAACCCTGGTATAAAGGCTTCACAAAAATGTATGTAAATGTCATATCTCGGTAACATAATTTTGAAATACTGCTTTGGGAAGAGTAGTAGAGTAGTGCGTAAACTTTAACAAGGTTGGTTTAGAATCACTAATCTTGTCAGGCATATAGCTTGGGTTGAACCAAACGGGATATATCTGTGTTATAGTCTGTGTTCTACATTTCTTAGTCACCAGAACTTGTTGTTTTGACCCACTCCTCATTACAACCTCCAGGTTTCATAGATAAGGTCGGGTTCTTATAAATGATTAAGTTTGGCTTTCGGTTCTTGTTCTCTCTCATGCTCAGTATTGGAAAAATGACTTACTTTGAGAAAGGTAGTTGCTTGAGTTAATACTAATTTATCCTATTTTATTTCCGATGTGATTTATCTTATCATACTCTGATTATGCTCATGATCATTCATTGCAGGTACCAGATATACGCTCTATGCTTGGATGTGTTCAACTTTTGATTTTTGTCAAAATTTGGGTGTAGAAAAGTGTGGGGTGTTACACCCCATAACCCTCTAGAAGGGTACATAGCTATCAGTCGGTTAATGTGCATAGTTGGAGCCATTCCTCCTTTTCCACCTTTCGTTGTAAACTTTCTAAGACGATTACGGATAGCTCCCTTGCAACTCCAACAAACAAAATACTCTTATCTATACACGCTATACATAGCTCATACGAAAATCTTTGTAGAGCCTACTTTTAAGGACGTAAATTTCATCTATCATTTCAAACATCATACAAAAGAGACTCCTTCCTTCGTTTACTTTGAATCCGTTCCAAAGAGAAAGATTATAGGCGACGTGTTTTGAAATGTAAGTGATATAAGTCCTGGGTGGTTTTATATTCAACACCAGCCCGGGTGTGCCAGAAGACGGATGCAAGCCAGTAAGTGCCGAAATATTAGCTCTCATGCTTCAACTACACATGCAAATTCCCTGTTCTTTCTTATTTCCTTTTCCAGACCCAAAGAAGACACAGGGTCAGGTATACTAGAATCGTCTAACCTCTTTTCTGAACTGTAATCCAGACTTCTTATAGGTTAGAAAAGTGCTGTGGACGAGCTTCTTCATCGACACCATCTGCTCGATATGCGGTGAAGTAAAAGTATCGGTGGTCGTTCCTATATATACGTGCCCCGGCCAATGTTCCTTATGGGCCAACGGGGACTGGAAGCATGCCTCCAACTGAGGGGAAAACGACGACGATGTTTGAAGCGGGAGAGGGCTCGAAAAGCAAAGATCTCATGGGTTAAAGTCAAGAATCACAACCGGGAGAAGATGAGATAACTCCTTAAAGAGAAAATATTGAGTTCCCTTTGAGTCTTTCTCCAATGAACATTCCTACTGTGGAGACCCTGGAAAGAACGCCTAAGGACGACGCTTAGGGTAGTTCTCTGAAAGATGCATCTTCTTCTGAAAGTAAACCTACACCCAAACCTCCATCTCCTGCCAAGTCCCTCGTCGGGTCTCCTGCTCATGGTTCCCATCAAGAGGACTCTATATTCAAAGATCTGGCTAAACTCCTGGATGAGAATCAGAGGTGATCGAAGTGAGCTTGAATCGGCTTCATCTCCAATCATCCATTTTTATTCCATGGCTTAGACGGCATACCAAGGAATTACGATTCTCACCTTCCCCATATATTCATTGGCGACCTTATGGAGGATTCCCCATGTTGGTCTTGTTCCTAAGAAATTTCTTCTCTAGGCCGAAACGATATTGCCATTCCTCGATTAGGGCTCGGGCAAATGGGGTCACCCTGGAAGGGGAAAGTCTTACATTTTGGAAACATAAGGAGCATCAGAAAGGAAACTGGATATCTTAAGATAACTAGATTCACGAGTGGAGGACAAGACATCCTGGACCTTCTATGATCCATTCAACCAGCCTGAAAGATGAGAGATAGGCCTGACGCAAGGGGATTTGGCATGGAAAGGCGGATTAGGTCAGATAATCGAGACTTCTTTGACATGCCTCTGTCTTTAGCTCCTTACGATGTATATACTTCCCAAGAGATTGGTTCTAGCACTTTCTTTCCTCCGTCTGAGGAAGACATTACACCCACGAAGACCAGGCAAATGACACCTGATTCACTTGCGTTATAACACAGTGTCATATATCACCTCCTGATTCTAACATTAACTTGCGTTGACTTACTGGTAAAATGTCTCACCGATACTATAATCCCAAGGATCTTCGCGGGAGTCTCCCCAGGTATGACTTAGATGCTGAGAATGATTACAAAGAAGGTCGCGACAAGGATGAGAAATGATGCTATCACTCGAGACATCATCAATCCTCCTGATCCCGTTCTCTAGCCCACTCTAATTCTGATAAGCATAAGAGTCACCAGAGCCGTCACGAAGGAGGGAAACAAGTTCCTAAGGTTCCGCCTCCTCTAAAGGAGTCCTATTCTCAAGACAAACCTCCCAGAAAACATACCGATCCCAAGGACAAGTCCAAGGACCAGGAAAAGGATAAGAGTAGCACGGCAGTCATTCCCACCAAGCACAAGTCTATCGATATTCGCACATTGCAACCAGTAGTGCTTATTCCTTCTGCCGAGAAGACGATGAAGGTTCTGAAAGAGCAATTATCTGATTATCACTTCGACAATATGCATTTCGTACCAAGTCTCGAACCAGTGTCTACGGACTGGACTGAACCGCTCAAGGCTCAAATGGATTTCATCGATCGCCAATACTCTGAGACTTGCAAATATGCCTGAAAACTATTAAAAATCATCAAGGAACTCAAGTTAGACTTGGATAATCAAAATCTTATGTCTGAACATGACTCGAATGCCAGGGTGAATGCCATTAAAGAATGTGAGGAAGCTCAGGCTCAGCTTGCTCTTGCATAATGCAAAGTCGGGAACTATAAGAAGTTGCATAGCGAGTTACAACAAAGCTTCCACACCGAGCTTGACAGTCACAGCAAGGAGCGTATAGCCCTTATGAAGCAAGTCAAAGACTTTAATCCGAGAACTCTGAACTTAAGCTATTGCGCACTCATTTCGAAATGGAGAAAACCGAGCTCGAGGAAGAGGTTGCCAATTTGAAGGCTAATTTGGCGGAAGTTGAAGAAAGTGCCGTATTAGCCGAGGGAAATGTCATCCTTGCACTTGAATCCGCTTCAACTTCCGAGGCACAGCTTATCAAGACTCAAGAAGAGCTAGATGATTTTAGGCGTCTTTTAATATCTTTCTTCGCTCAAGTTCTTCGGACCTAAGACATATCCTGGATTAAGGATTACGAAACAACTTTAGTCGATGCGTGGGATGAGCTTTTCGATGATGAGAATCACCAAACGAAGGTTGATACTGTTGATAAGGAGGAGTTGATAAAGACATATATGAGGGGTGAGGAGTTGGAGCGTTTAGTAGAGGGGAGGATACAACTGAAGGAAGCCATGGAAGTTGCCCAATGTGAAGCTAAAGGCAAGGATGATGTTGCAGGTGGTTCCAATTCTTCCTCCACAATGACCAAGGCTGTAGAGTACGAGAATACGATCCCGAATGTCCGAAGATTACTCAAAGCACTCTTTTATCTCCTATTATTAAAGCTACAAATCCTGCTACTCCCAGAGACAAGTCAGCCGAAGGTATCTCCACCTTTTCCCCATAATTTGTCAAAGATATTCTAGCATGTCATCAGTTATGGATCAGACAATTGAAAAGCTAGTTTTTTCTCAAGAGATAATAACCATGGCTTCCCATTCTTCAGGTACGAATCCTACCAACACTGAATAAGAAAAGTCAGTGGAGTTGACCGAAAAAACTATAGTGCTCTCAAGTGCTGAAGCCTCCAAGGGGAGAGATTATCGATGCTTTATAAGATCTCGGTGGCAAGGAAAGTGAAAAGGATGCAGATGTTGTAATTACAAGAGCTTGTGATGAGACTGAGGATCTGACCCTTGAAAAGTTGAAAGTAAGGACTGAGTAACTCTTGAAGGCTAAGGCTGGAAATATAGAAGAGCCCATCTCAGCCAATCCTATCCAAATGGTTCCTCCTCTTGGTACCAAAGTGACCATCAATCTTCCTAGATCGATAACTAGAGAGACGACTTACCAGTCCACCGCTAACATAGAAGATCCCCCATCCAAGAAATCCAAGAAGAAGAAGTGCCTCCTTATTGGCGCTGAGAAGGAGGAGAAGCAAAGGCTTAGAGATGCCAATAAATCTAAGCCTTTTTCTAAATCTAAGTGAAGCATTGTTTTGATTTCCTTTTGTTTTCCACAATCCTGCTGTGGTTGTTGCGAGTGCGGCCCACGCATTTTCGTATAGTTATCTTATGTAACCCCGCACTCTGTGAATAAAGTAGCATTCCTGCAATGTCACACGTTTGCAAGTTTGTCATATATTTTAGTCAAATATACTTGTGGTTAAAACACTACTAAACTAAGCAATAAACAATAAATCTCATCACGAACAAACAAGGTTTTCAATCCAGCGTCCCTGCCAACCAAAATTCCTACAATCAAAAATTACTACTAAACTAAATAATAAACAACGGATCATATTGCAGTTATCAAAGGGGTGTGATGTGTATGTGTATGCCCCCAATCGATCTTGAACAGACTGCTTGGCCAGGGCTTGTTCGGGATTGATTAGTAGCGACATTGTGCTACCCCCAGTGTCAATGGGTACTTCAGGATCAGCCTACAATTTTGCCCCCAATCTTTCCATTGGCTAGGATCCCATTTCTTCCAGCACTTGGTCTCGGTTCTTTTATACTCTTCTGTCGTAAAGTTAGGGTTAAAATGTTCTCTATTCGTGGTGCACCAATCACGTCAACCATGCTTTTATACTCACTCTCGAATCGAGAGAGTTTGAGTTAGTCTAGCGAACAGTCGTGTCATTTGCTTTGACATTCCTTCTATGCTCTAATTCTCAAAGCAGGATTCTGCATACCCGCGTGTCCCCTTCGAACTCAATCTTGGTCCATACTCCATTCTACCCCAGGGTGGATGGAGCTTGTCAAGCAAGTGGTTGGGTCACACCGGTCGGGTCACACCAGCCGATTACATCAGAGCGTCAAATCAAATATCGAAACAGTCACAGAGCATGAAATGTATTTTAAACATATCACAAGGCACAAATAAAAATAAATGCAGAAATGATAAATGACACGCGATATTTCTATAGCAGTTCGGCCAACTTTTAGCCTATGTCCACTTTATAATGTTTTGTTTATATCAATTTGTTTGCAAACAGTTATTCTATCACTTAGAAAACCATCACATGAAATATTGTAATAAAACCGCAAGCGCACGACGAATAATTGTTAGTACGGAGTAAGCACGGGTCGATCCGCAGGGAAAGGGCTAATTTCAATCTTACTCAATCAAATTAAACTAAACTTTGGACTTTTTTAACTAATAAAAACTAAAAACTAAGTTGAGAGCAAATATGATATTAGAGAGTAACTTAGAGGTAAATCCCCTCTCATATTTATGTAAATTAACCACCATACGATTTCTATTTTTAAGTGGCATAAATGTTGCATTTATCATAAGCATAGTTTATATATGTTATTGGTTTACATAACATAAACTATCAAAGTATAACACAACAATTAAATCACTCATTGTTCTCATGAAAATGAAAGCAAAGCAATTTAAGTATGATCTATTCACTATTGTAATTAGTGACATAGTTCATCAAATTTTGTTCTTGTGTCAATGTCATAATCAAAAACGACTTAGCAAATATTGATGTAATTTGTGTTTACATTGAATAAGAATAGTTCATTTGCATATGCAACATAAACTATCAAATCACTTGTATAAACTTACATCAAAATCCACTACCATGAAGCAAAAATTAGAGAGATCACAAATCATAGAAATGTTGAACTTACATAAAATTAGAGAGCTTCATTACATCTAAATTTAGGGGCATAGCTACTAATATGTGTTATCATATTAACACATGTAAGTTTCAACATTGGAAAAGAAAGCAAAATGAAAGAATATCTAAATAGAACAAGAAATGAACTAAACTAAGTGCATGTAAATAAATCTAAACTATGAACGTAAAGTAGAGAGCATGTAAATAAATCTAACCTATAAACACAAAGTAAAGAGCATAAAAATTAAAGAGACATAGACATAAAAGAAAGAGGCTTGGAAGCCATTTTTATTTATTTGATCACTTACACTTTCAGATGCTAAAAAGGAGATCCAAAATACATGAAACAAAGAGGTATATATACATGATCTAAAGCCCTTAAACCCTAATCCCTCTCCTTGGGAATTCCCCAAAATGCCCATTTATGAAGCTTTTAATTGTCATTAGACACTAATGAGTCATGTAGAATGCATGAGGCCTTTTGTCTCGTTCAATTAGTCTTTAATATGAAGCCTAAGAGCAAGTGGGCTAGTTGAAAGGTGGGGGCCTCCACTATCCATAAAACAACTTAATTCTTTTCCTCCTCTTGTGTATATGCATGCTTTCCTTTATATCTTCATGTGTATATATCATCTTTGCTCCAAAATTCCTACAAGAGATAATTACAAAGAACAAGTAAATGCAATCCCAAACTATAACATGCACATTTTACCATTTAAACTTACCAAATGAGTGATGATTTTAAAACATGGTTTGATCATATAAAATACCCAAAAATGTTCATTTATTTAACTAAAAAAGAATAAATATGTGAATATACATGTGCATTTTTACGTGCACATCAAATACTCCCACACTTATCTTTTTATTCATCCTCGAATAAAGTAAAAACTAAGATAAATCCACTTTCGTAGGGAGCACGTTTGCATTGAGCGTATGCAACAAGCTGTTAAACCTCTGGGTGTCCCCAATAGGATGAGTGTTGTCTCGTGAGGGTTTTCATCGGATACTACATACAAAATTCAAATGTTAAAATGCAAAAATATTTACAAAATGAAGATTCAAAAATATTTATAAGATGAATGCAAGTTTTTAAAAGCGTATTTACAAATGGGTAATTTACTTTTAAATTTAACACGAAGGAGTTAATACAAGTTGAGTCGTCACTATGAAATTTTTGTCCGTTACTAATCAAAACTTCAAACAAAAGTCAGGTTATCATTACAAACTCCTCCAGCTTGGCCACTTATTTCGGTTGAAAACATAGTGCAAATATGGAATGATTTGTATAATCGATATCAACAATCGTAAAATGGCATCTCAATTTCCTTTTGGTTAACAAGTTAGGTCGAATAAGTGAAGAAGGTGTTTGGATTTCAAGTGCTTACTCTCTCTTTATTATGAAAAATATTTACATTATTATTATTTACAAACACCTAGGTATACCACCCCTGCATTTCATTACGACTTACGTGAAGGTCGGTAATTCTTAGGTGTCCAACTCATATAATGAGGCCAAGGTATACCGACGCTGACTTTGTTAACAAGGTGTTCGGAAAGAGCTTGGCGGGTTTGCACACCAACGGTAGATGTACTAGCAATGTTGGATACGCTTGGATTATTATATATATTTATATATATTCTTGTTCTTTTTTCTTTTCTTTCCTTTTTTCTTTTTTTTTTCTATATATTTTTTATAAGAGAGAGAGAGATAGAGTTAAGCGAGAATATCTTAGCACAACTTCACTTAATAGATCTAAAATGTTATCGCAAGTAATCTCAATCAGCCATTCATTTATCGGATTACAATTTAGAAAACATTTCATACTCATCATCTACCAATCTCCCTATATACCAGTTACACCAAATTTGCTCATAATTCAAACCTTTCTTTTGTTACCCGTTAAGAGAAGTAAAATTCCAAGCATTTTAATCGCACGACCAAAATCACATGTTTACTTCATCGTGCCCATTTAAAAGTAAATTAAAATGCAATTTTTTTTTAAATTTTGTTCTGGGTTGAAATAAAAGAAGTAAGTTGAATTCTATGCAAAAACAATATAACCCCCCTCCCCATACACTTGATTTTGACTATGTCCCCACAGTCAATGCATGATACAATGAGTGAATGGAAGAGAAATATTGACATATTAACAAAGGAGGGTTAAACTTAACTTTCTTACTTGACGTAGCATGGCTCATGAAGAATCATGAGCTCCTCCTCTCGATCAGTGGGCGATTCCAAGAATGGTTTTAGTCGTTGACCGTTGACTTTGAATATGGATCCATCCCTCGGGTTTTCTATTTCGATGGCACTGTATGGAAAAACAATTCGAACAACATATGGTATAGTCCATCTTGAATTTAACTTCTCAAGGAATAAATAAAGTCGTGAGTCATATAATAGAACTTTTTGGTCTGGTAAAGACGTTTTTCTTAGGATTGACTTGTCATGAAAAACTTTGGTTTTTTCCTTGTAAATTTTCGCGCTTTCGCATGCGTCATTCCTAATTTCTTCTAATTCATTGAGTTGCAATTTTCAATTTTTGGTAGCTTGTTCAAGATCAAAGTTTAAGTTCTTTATTGCCCAAAGTGCTTTATGTTCAAGTTCAATGGGTAAAGGATAGGCTTTATCGTAAACAATTTGGAAAGGGGACATTCCAAGATTAATTTTAAAAGAAGTACAGTAATCCTAAAGAGCATCGGTCAATTTCTATGACTAATCTTTTAGATTTTTATTTACAATTTTCTCCAAAATCTATTTTATTTGACGATTCGACACTTTGACTTGACCACAAGTTTGCGGATGATAAGGAGTGGATAACTGGTGGGTTATTGAGTATTTCTTCATCAAGGATTCAAAAGATCGATTATAGAAATGCGCTCCATTATCACTTATTATTGTGCGAGGTGTGTCGAACATCGAAAAGATATTTTCTTTTGGAAATTTCACAACAATTTTATGATCATTTGTTTTACATGGAACGGCACCGACCCATTTTTGAAACATAACTGACGGCAAGTAGAATATACAGGTTTTTGAAAGAATTTAGGAATGGTCCTATGAAGGCAATACCGCATACGTCAAAGATTTCAGTCGTAAGGATGGGGTTCAAAGGCATCATATTTCATCAAAAAATATTTCCTAGCATTTGGCAACAATTGCAAGTTTTATAGAATTCGAATGAGTCTTTAAAGAGAGTAGGCCAACAAGAACCGCATTGAAGCATCTTTTAAGCATTTTCCTGGGACCAAAATGTCCACTGCATGCATGATCATGGTAGAATGAGAGAACACATTAAATTTCTCTATCAGGAACGCATCGACAAATGATTTGGTCTATACAATACTTAAACAAGTATAAGTCATGTTGATGGGCCTTTCGGGCAGCCCATCAAGGCATACTGACGTGGCAGATTCATATCCGAAGTACTCAAATTGGGCCAATCAATGAGGTCCGACAATTAAGCTCATTCCCCTCGCCAGATGCGACCTAGGAGTAGTCCGATATGACCAAGCATAATTAGCCGTGTTGCATTCAATTGTAATCCGAGAAACTTGCCTAGAGAATAGCTAGTCGCAGATCTTCTCTTTTAGATCATCCAAGTTAGATGTATCAAGTGCCACTTCACGCTGATAATTCGAAGAGAATACCAATTCTTTAGGAGATACCGATTCATTCATCAAACGACTATTCTTTTGGATCCTACAACAGGTGTCCAAGACGGCCAAACACCGTATCACCTATAATACCCCTTTTTAGTTCAGAAGGGGGGATCTTTTTTGGGAGGGGAGAATTACAAAAAACCCTAGCTTTTGTGTATTTTTAATTCCCTCATTCCGCCATTGTAACTGTTCTATCTGTAGTTTAGATAAGATATAAGAGATTATAAAGTGTACGTAGGCTCATTAACGCCGAACCACTATAAATTCATTGTGATTTCTGCCGTTTTAAATTTCTTACACTTATTAATCTTCATTTATTCTCTACATAACCCTTCTCTTTGGGTAATGTACCAATTTTTGGTGTCAATACTTTGATGCTTTCACTGAGAAGTGACATTCTCAGATCTATCCTGAATTTTTCTCTACTTTTAGATCACCAAGTCCAAGACGAAAATGTAATTTTCATTTATGCATTAATTAAGCTATAGCTAGAAAATCAGTCCGTAATATTAGAAAACATCCGCAGGTAGGAATGTTTGCAGAAGCGGCCGGCAGGTCGACCGCCCTTGAAATAGCTCTAGATCAACCTGCATTGCCTCCCGGGATAGACCCAGCTCCATCTTCTGCTTTCGCCACCCGAGACGAGTTCATGGCTGTAATAGATTGACTTAAGGAAATTGAGAATGCCTTAAAACCCATGCTCAAGAGACTACTGCAATGCGGCAAGACATGACTTGCATGACAAGGCAGTGGCAGAAGTTCAGAAATCAAGCACAAGTAGTTCGGGACCATCAACTCCCTCCTCCTCAACTAGATCAAGTGTCAGAAGGCTCCTTCTCGTCTGGGGAAATTAGAGACCTACGTCGGTCTCGACGCCCGCTAGAAAGAGCTTAAACTGTTCAGCAGTTGCATCTTAAGAGACGTCAAGACCAGCCAAGGGAAGGCGATCAAGCACAAGTTGACCAAACCGAGGTAGAAATTATTGATCCCACAACTCCACAAAACCGAGAGGCATCTCCTCCTACGAATCAAAATGCTGCTCTGGAGGATCGGATCCCTATTAGTCCCTCTCGGAATTTTGTGATTGAACGAGATATCCGAGGAGGAAGGAATGCTCGGACGGCATTACCCGATGAAATGGGCAGAAGAGGTCGGTCTATTGAGGAGGTCAACCCAGACACAGTCATTCCACCCAATATGATTGCCATGGTACGGCAGATTATGAACGACAGTCGCGGGAATAAAAATGAAGACCGGGAGGTGGACAAAGCCGTACACCGTTCACTTATGACATTTTACATGCGTAGTTCCCCAGGAGATTTATTATGCCCCAGATGAACCAGTACGACGGTACCTCTGACCCGCAACAGCATCTAATGAGATACTCCGGGCATATGGAAGTAGCGGTGGCCCCTGACACTATCAAGTGCAAGGCTTTTCTAATCTTTTTAAGCGGAATAGCAATCATGTGGTTTGTACACCTGCCCGCGAGGTCGGTCCCCAGCTTTAAATATCTGAGTGAAAAATTTCTGACTCAGTTCCGCGTCCACGCTACCAAATCAAAGCATGTTATGGCTCTTTCAGCAGTTAAGGAGGGAAGAGGTGAATCCCTGAGGAATTATCTCAATCGATTCAATCGGGCTGCTACTGAAGTTAGCAGCCCCAACCTTGAAACTGTTCTAATGGCCATGGTCGATGGCATTGAAAAGCGGACAGAGTTCGGAAAATACTTGATCGGAAAGCCACCAACCATGATCGAGGCTTTTTATGAGAAGGTCCACATCCGACTAAGATAAGAAGATGCACAGTTAGAGGAAGAGGATTGGCCGAAAAATACATTTACTCCATCAAACCAAAATAATGTCGTAATCAAACAATCTGGGGATAATTCGGGGAAAGTGGAAGTAAATGTTGAAAACCGCGGCAAGCGAAGTAGCAAAGGATCAAAGGAGAGCAATGGGAGCTCGAGACAAAGGTGGAGCGCCCGGAAATGCCCCTGATTCTTGGTATTTGATACATACACGGCCTTAAACGACACATAGGAGAATATCTATCTCGATACCTGCAGCACGATGCAATATAAGAAACCGCGCCAACGAGAGCCCATGGAGAAAGAACGGGCAACCGGAAAATATTGTCTATTCCACGATATATACAGGAATAAGACCAATGAATGCAGACATCTCAGGGACATCATTAAAAAGCTAATTTAAGAAGGAAATCTTGATGAGTATAAGACGACTCTGAGGGATAAGGGGCAAGGGACTTTGGCGCCCAAACAGAACCAAGTTGCATCTCATGCCACTCCCTAGGAGAAAGGATAGGGGACTGTTATCAATTCCATCGTTAGGGGACCACATCCGATAGGTCGTAGTATTAGAGCCATGGAATGATATGTCAACTTCGCCAAACACCTTGATGTTGAAGAAACAAATCCCTATGAGGCCGCAAGTCCCATTAAACAAATAATAATAATGGGGGATGGTATCGTCATCCGCGACTGGGAATCAATCGGTACAGAAGTCCCAACGGACGATCCACTGGTAATAACAATCATTATTGGTCCAGCCACGGTCCGAAAGGTTCTAGTTGACAATGGGAGCCCAGTGAACATTCTATTCAAATAGGCCTACAACCAAATGAAATTGGAATTAAAAGATTTGGAACCACATGAAGGCCAGATATGCGGATTCAACGGCCATCCACCGAACCAACGCCCAGGTCAAGCTGTTTGTGGAATTGGGAGATGAGATCGTCGAAGAGTCAAAATTTTGCCGTTTGTTGTGATGAATATCAACTCGCACTACAATGCCTTTTTGGGACGACCCCTTGACCGTGTTTAGGGCATGTATCACCCCTTGGTGCTTGCTTTTGAAATTTCCAACTGAAAGTAGAATTGGGACAATACGAGGAGACCAAGTAACAGGTCGAGCCTTTTACTTGGCAGAATGGAAGGAGTTACAGGGCAATGGTAGCAAAGATCCTGAAGAATCCTCTCCCCCAGAAGAGGGGAAAGAACCGTAGCAATTACAGAGAACACCTCGACCAGGACTGTCTATTTGTGAAGTCAAAGACATCGACCCACGAGAGGATGACGAGCAAGGGGTGCAGAAAGGCGGCCCCGAATGAGGCTACCATGAAAGTTCCGATCAACGAGGATGACCTCACCAAGGTTCTAAAGATTGGATCCCTTCTCGATTCCCTCCGAATGAGGGAGCTGACTGAGTTCCTCCGAGCAAACCTAGACGTGTTTACACGGACCCACGCTGACATGTGCGGGATTTCACCCTCCATTATAACTCATTCCCTGAGCATCTACCCAAAGTATATTCCAATAAAGAAAAAGAGGCAAATGATCGACCCTGAAAGGTCAATGGCCTTGAAAGAGGAAATTGGGAAGTTGCAAGCCAACGGAATTATCCGGGATTCGACCTATCCCGACTGGATAGACAACCCGACACTTGTGAAGAAGGCTAATGGGAAGTGGAGGACTTGCATTGATTTTCCAACTTAAATAAAGCCTGCCCTATGGACAACTTCCCATTACCTAGGATTGATCAGTTGGTTGACTCGACCGTAGGGCATGAGTTGCTTTTGTTTATGGATGCGTACTCAAGATACAACCAGATTTCCACGTATGTTCCAGACTAAGAACATACTAGCTTCATCACTGACCTTAGGCTATACTGTTACATGGTAACGCCCTTTGGCCTAAAAAACGCAGGGGCGATCTATCAAAAACTGGTTGACCGAATGTTCCACGACCAGATAGGAAAAACAATGGAGGTGTATATGGACGATATGTTAGTAAAATTGAAACAATCGTATGAGCACATGGATGATCTCTCGAGGATGTTTGGTATTCTTTGGAAGTATGACATGAAACTGAATCATTTAAAATGTTCTTTCGCAGTAGCTTCAGGCAAATTCCTGGGTTTTATTTTGAGTTCTCGAGGAATCGAAATTAATCCTGACCAGATTTCGGCCCTCAAGGGAATTCAGAACCATGATGGATCAGGGATGTTCAAAGTCTAGCTGGTAAGGTAGCAACAATGGGCCGATTTATTTAAAAGGCAACCGGCAAATGCTTACCCTTCTTTGAATTAATTAAAAGAGGGAAACCAAACTTCGCTTAGATGCCCGACTACGTCGTAGCTTTACAGAATTCGATCGATTGTTTGGAAAAACCTACTATTCTCTCTAAGCCTATTGACCATGAGGACTTTTTTGTTTATTTTGCAGTATCCGCACATGCGATTAACTCGATCCTGGTCCGCGAAGAAAAACGAGTATAACGGCCGGTCTATTATGTAAGCAAAAAAATGATGGGGGCCGAGCGCAATTATCCGAACATCGAGAAACTTGCTTATAGATTATTAATTGCATTAAGGAAGCGTCGACATTACTTTCAAGCCCATCCAATTAAGGTATTTACCGACCAACCCCTTCGACAAGTCTTGCAACGACCCGAGGCAAGTGGGAGACTACTGAAATGGAACATTGAATAGAGCCAGTTGGACCTAACTTTCATTCCACAAAAATTAATCCAGGGGTAGGCCTTAGCTAATTTCATAGAAGAACTCACTACCCCAGAAGATGAAGACCAGAGTGATAATCTTGAGCCCTCGAAGGTCGGGCTGGAACCAGTCGTTTGGAAGCTATATACGGATGAAGCCCGAAACGAATGACGCTCGGGAGACGGTATAGTACTGCTATCTTTCGAGGGACGGTCCGTTTACTATGCCTTGAGGTTAGAATTTCTAGCGACCAACAATAATTCCAAGTATGAGGCCTGGTTGTCGGGCTTAGACTCGCGAGAGACTTGAAGATAACATCGCTCAAGATTTTTTGTGATTCACAACTTGCGGTTTTTGAAGTTCGTAAGAAATATCTTACCAAGGGAGACCGGCTAACCTCTTACCTTAAGCAAGTCGAGAAATTGCTGAAAAGTTTCAACTGGTATAACATTTCCCATATTACAAGATGGAGAATCAGAAGGCAGATAGGTTGACAAAACTAGCCATTTTCGACCACCCGAATGAGACCGAACTGGTTCTCATCGAAACCCTGAGTGTTCCGAGTATCGAGCAGATGGAACTTGACCAGGCTAATGCTGAACCCGAAAGGGAATTATAGATGACTACCATCCAAAATTCTCTAACCCCATGTTTTGGTGTGTGGCCAATGACGATATCAAGAGAATACCGAAGGTAGTGCATGAAAGAGATTGTGGGGCGCATACCGGGAGGGAAATGCTAGGTAGGAAAATATTGCGCTACGGATACTTTTGGCCAACTATCAATAAAGATGCAGCTAATTATTCCAAAAGGTGTGACGAATGCCAAAGGTTCGCACGGATCCCACGTTCTCCCCCGACCGAAATCATCCAAATGACTAGCCCTTGGCCACTCGCTATCTAGGGAATATATATTATCGGAACCTTTCCTATTTCGAAGTGGAGTGCCAGATATGCGATCGTGGCAGTAGACTATTTTACAAAATGGGCAGGGGTTGAACCGATGGCTATGATCACAACAAAGAAGGTCATCAACTTTATCTTCAGAAATATTATATGACGATATGGAATACCTAGAACAATTATCACAGACAATGGAACTCAATTCGACATTCTAGAGTTCAGAGATTTTTGTGATAAATATCATATCGAGAAAAAATATACCGTGGTCGCACATCCCTAGTCAAATGGTCTGTCGAAGCAGTTAATAAGATCATTAAAACCATTTTGAAAAAACAGTTAGAGCGAGCAAAAGGAAAATGGTTCGATGAATTGCCTCTAGTCCTATGGGCATATCGTACTACCCACAAGAGCACTACGGGTCATACTCCTTTCGCCTTATCCTGTGGTTCGAAAGTAGTTCTCCTGATAGAGCTTGAAGTCCCATCTCATCGGATTTACTACGATTCCTTGTCTAATAGAGCACTTCTCTTGACATCGTTAGACACGATTGACGAAAAAAGAGAAGAGACAAACCTCCGAGCAACATCCTATAAGAAAAGGGTCGTACGATGTTACAACAAAAATGTCCGGCCAAAAACTTTCGAAGAACGCGACCTTGTTTTGAAGAGAATCTTCCCGGTCCCCGTCCACATGGGCCCTAGGTGGGAAGGACCCTACGTCATTCAATGAAAGCTCGATAATGGAAGTTTTAGGCTAACAACTCTTGATGGCGGGCCATTTCAAAGAGCATGGAACGTCGAGCACTTTTGACTTTATCTTTCTTAGGATTTTAAAAAAAAAAATTATTAGTTCATTTGTTTTTAGCATTGTAATAAGCAATCTTTCATTGATCGTAGTAGCATATGAATAAAAGTCTCCATTCTTGCTCTAATTTATTATTGTCGTAAAAGCTAAGGATTATGACTTGACCAACCATTGCTTACGCCTTGACGCTCTAACAGGAGGGACAGAGATGAAGCAGGCCAACCCGATTGAAGGAATGAGGGCTCGACCATATCGATGGTACCAAATTCAGACTTTGACCAATTGGCCAGTTTTTTGAGTTCTACTTAGACCGACTCAAAGTAAGATCGACGCCTATTCAAAAATACTGACTGACTATCGGGATTCAACTCTTAACGTCACAACTTGAGGGTGAGTATAAATGACAAAAGAGCGTGAATGGTGCACCCCGACAAAACACTGCTCGATTCCTAAAAACTCTACCCTTTACCGACTAAAGGATGAGTATAAAGGACTAAAAGCGCTCCTGCTCCATTACATCCAACCCCTGATCAAGGTTGGATCCACTTGAATATGACTGGAGTGCCCGCTATTTGGATAACTTGCCCCAACACCGGAGATGAGAGGATTGATGAATACTCCCAACTAGGGTAGCGTTTAAGTCATCCTGAAATTGCCAAGATAAGAAAAAAAAACCACAATACATTTCTTGCACATAAATGATATAAGTATTTACGAAACAAGTAGATTTTCATTTGAAATACCATGGCATGATTACAAAATGTTGCTGCATGACAGGTACCATTCAAACATCGCCTCCAGAGATATAAAGTTTGACAATTACAAAAGAGCGAGGGCCGCACTCGCATGAAACTTTCCAAAGGGCCTAAAAAAAATTATTACAGCAAAAGGAATCCTAAAACGGAGCTGGCATTTCTCCTCGCTCGATCACGGCTGCCAGCTCTGCCTGTTTGATCATGTCTTGCATCTCCTCATTGGCCGTCTTATACTTTGATCTCCCAAGAGTACTTCCAAATGGGCGATGAACTGATGTTGGAGCTTGTAGGTTAACAGGATCCATAGGTGCCAGTGTTCTGATTGAAGAAAGAATGGTTGGGGGAATGGCTCTAATAGGTTTATTTCTCAAGGGATCTTCAGATGGTTTGGGCTTCACAGAAGAAATTTCCTTATCGCTTCGGGCCTTGATATAGGCCAGGGACGGGCGATCCTCTCTTTTAGACTCCCCGATGATCTCGTTGTCATCGTCCTTTGATGATTCTATGTTAATCCTTTCCTCTCTTAGGGCTTTGGTTGTTTCCTCAGTGCTACCTTTCTCCTCAGCAACAGGTTCAGGTTCCACTCTCTCCCTCACCAACGAGACTCCTGCCAAAAAAAGAGAAAAAAAACATACTAGTCAGGGTAGGAAGGCTAAACTCAGAATTAGTGAATGAGATTACCTCCAACATTGGGCTCGATCAGATGCTCTTCCGCGACCTTGACTGGATCAGATGGAGGAGCAGATGACGAACCCTTTTCAACAACCGCATGTGTGGAAGAAATGGGTGCCTTAGGCCGACTACCACCAACATCACTCTCGGGGACCGACTTCCCATTCACTCTGCGGCGTTCTACCTCTACGGCACTCTTCTCTTGACTCCTCGCCTCCGCCACGATTGCTCGTTCCTTGTCATTTAAACTTTGGGTCATCAAAAGTGCCTCATCCACTGGCTTCACCTTCGCTGCTTTCTTCTCTTCCCACAAAATTATCTTCCATATATCAGTCAATAGCCTGGAGTACCTTGCCATCCAAGACGAATCCCTATGACGAAGAAAGCTTGCAAAAAACGAAAGAATCTAGCGAGCATGCCCTTTTTTCAGTTCAACTTTCTCCTAGGCATGCTCGGCATTAGTGGCCTCAATATCAATGTCATGCCGAAGTTTCAGATTGTTAGCGGACTCAATTGCTATAATGGCATTTTCTTCAGCCTGATTCTTGGCTAACTCGGATGAATAAAGGCAGCTTTGAGGTTCTGTATTTCAAGATCAAATCGAGTCCTGTCCTCCTTTAAAAATTCAGTCTCCCCCATCGTCGAATCACACTCCCGATCTCTCTGTTGGACCTGGGCGTTCACGTCCTCAATTTCTTTTCCATGCTTTTTCTGTCGGCTACTGCTTAAAGCCCCTGGTCTTTAATTTTCTTCTCAAGAAATCCAAAGATTTTCTTGCCACTAGTAATGTCTCTTTTAAGGTCGACAATCTCGGTCAGCCTTTCCTTCAACACTCCGCTTACCTACCCGCATACTTGCGCATTGCGTCATATTTGGAAACAGCTTATTCGAGGTTATTACGCATTTGGCGGTGGAAGCTACGAGATAATGGTTGTAGCTCAGGGGCAGGTTTAATTTTTGAAAAAATGAGGTTGGGAAAATCTCGTTCCAACTCTCGGATTCGATCAATGGAAAAAGGCTCGACCGAAGGTCTGGGGCAACTCATCACTGCCTGAGAGTGCTCGGTTTCTTCTCCTTCCTTCGATTTGGGGGACTTGTCCCCTTTCTTCTTTTCGGGAATGCTTACCAACTCTTCCATATCTCCCAATTCTCGATTATGTTTCCTCAAGCGTTTCTTCTTCTGCTTGCTATAATCCTAGGTCAATTCTTCCTTTCCTTCTCTCTCTCTCTCCATCCTTTTCTTCCCTCTGTCCCTTATTGTCTCTCTCTCTCTCTTCGCATTCTCTGCCATCTCCTCCTCCCTCTTGCTGTTTTTATCTTTATCATTGTTTCCTCTCCCAGCATGCAACAAAGTGGACTCGTCCGGCCTTATTTCCATTGGGAGGGAGGCGAACAGGTCCCCATAAAACTCTTCATCGATGTCTTCTGAAAATAGAAGGAAAGCAATAAGTAAGATGGACAACCATCAATTTATAAGAAACCTAATATTGTGACATGCAATAAACCTCATACCTTAAATACCTTTTTGTTTGGCCGAGAAAGACGTCCCTTCAGATTGATTGGCAGAAAATCGGTTCGGATCTAAGCTCTGTGGTGAAAGGATAATGTCGGGCATTTGCAGTTTTTCTAAGCTAGGAAGGGGAGATGCACCATGCTCCTCCTGCAAATCATGGGCCATAGAGGATTCTCTCTCGACTTCAGAATCTCTCGAACGAGTCTCGGTAAGGTCCTCTTTACTTGGTTCTCCTCGCACTGTCTTTGGGGCTTTCTTGGTAGGATCCTTTTCTCTTTGTCTATGATCAACCTTTCGATGCTCGGCTTCTCGTCACTCAGCTTCTCTAACCCGCCTTTTGAAAGCGGGCTTCTTTGGGTCAAGTTTCCCTTTCTTCCTGGGCGAAGGATGAGCAGAAGGTCCCCTAATCGAGTGAGCCATCTGCGTAGCCCCCGACTTTCTCTTGACTGGGGGAACCACATCTTGTCCCGGTACTGCTAATTCGAGTCCCTCCTTCGATGAGTTGATCGTCCTACTTTGGTCGAGGAGAGCATATTGATGTAAATTCTCGTTGGTCAAACAATTCCAAAACCATCGTAGGTTCCAGTCCAGCTTGATCAGTCGCTCGTAGCATTCCTTAAACACCTCCTCCTCGGGCCTTATAGGGTCGTATCCTATAAAAGGAAAGGAGTATAACAATCAACATAAGAAACTTTAACAGGAAGAGCATCAAATGACAGAAAAACTTACTGCATTGAAGCCAGTATCGAGCGCACCCATGTTGCTCTTTAATCCAAAACTAATCCCGCCTTGGATCACCTACCTTGCTCAGAATTTCTTTAATAATATTCTAGCCCCGAATAGTCTCGAAGCAAAGTAGAGAGCGGGACTGTTTCTCATTATGTTTAAAATGAAAAAGAAAGGCTAAGTCATCGAAGGTTGGGGGTAGCCCAAGTATTTCATATACCGGTAATAAATCGATAGCAAGTTGTTATAAGCAATCGAGTGAAACTGCATCAGAGCCAATAGTAAGAAGCTGATAACAACTGAAGGAAAAGGGGGATGGCTCCACATTGCACATTGGAAGAGAAATCGCCATATAACCATTCGGGGGATTATGAGGCCTATCGATTTTTTCAAGAACAAGAACATCACCAAAAGAAATGTTGTGTTTTGATGTCAAGTGTTTTAATCGTTTAAGGGTGATCGTGGACTTTTCTGCATTTTGAGGTTTCTCTAAGATTTCCGCGTCCGGAAGTATGTCAAGTGCTATAGAAACGGGTGTCGCTTCACTTAGCTCGACTGTTGCTAAGGGAATGGGTAGTGGACTTGTCGACCGACTTCGAGGGTCACTATCCAGAGCAGGTTTTGATCGATCCGATGACTTGAAAGTGCTATATATCCTGATGGAAAAAGATAATCCTTTGCCTAGTTCTCGCTTATATATGGGTGTCACGTGCCTTAACCATTGGTATACAATGGGACTATCGAGCTGAAATCAAAGATTAATAAAAAAAGGAGGGTAATGGCCCCTAAGCACTGCAATTTCAATAGAAGACGACCCATCGATACTACGGTTCAGACTATACAAAGATTGACATCTGTTTACCACCCTATCAAGCACCGCAATGTGTCATAGGGTTCAAAGATACCCTGATACACGAAGTGCCTTGAATGGGCAGGAAATTCCTTGGCATCTATGATACAATAAAATCAGAAAATCTGTCGTCGTCAGACCCTACTCAAATGATATTGGTATCACCATAGGCAACCACATTGCCACTGACTCCGGCGATCCGACGATGGTGAGCCCAACCATGGGTCAAATCGGCCTCAGATCGTGGTAAAGAAAAGAGAGATCCCATGCAAGAATGACATTTCAGTGTTTTAATAAGGATAGGAAATCAATTTCTAGCTGAAAAAGATAATTTTGGGAGATATGGCGTTCGTCATTCTTCTTCTTCCTAAGAAGCAGTTAATCGGTCCTTGCAAACAATAAAAGTAAAAAGAAAAAAATAAGGGAAATTCTCCCTTTATAACAAGGAGTGGCTATTCAAATTCGGCGGATGTGATTGGACTCGGCTAACATGTAAAAGGGAAGATGAACTAAGAACCAATCGATGAGATAGGAGACAGAAAGACATCATTATTATCTAAAAATCATTTGCATTCCCAGAACGACCGATATGACTCCTTTTGACTTACGAGGCTCATTAAACAAATGGATCGGTCCAACCCATGAAGTTCTCTATGTAGTGTAAAAAGGTTTGTTCATGACATGATCTCACAAAGTATGTCCAATTTCCCAACATACCATACTTCAGGAAGCAAAGCGTTGATGGGCCTTTCGGGCAGCCATCAAGGCATAATGACGTGACAGATTCATATCCGAAGTACTCGAATTGGACCAATCGATGAGGCCCGACAGTTTAGCTCTTTTCCCCTCACCAGACACGACCCAGAAGAAGTTTGATATGACCAAGCATAATTAGCCGTGTTGCATTCAATTGTAATCCGACAAACTTGCCTACAGAATAGCTAGTCCCAGATCTTTTCTCTTTTAGATCATCCAAGTTAGATGGATCAAGTGCTACTTCACTCCGATAATTCAAAGAGAATACCAATTCTTTTCAAGATACCGATTCATTCAGCAAACGATTATTCTTTTGGATCCTACAACATGTGTCCAAGATGGCCAAATACCGTATCACCTATAAATACCCCTTTATATTTCAGAAGGGAGGATCTTTTTGGGAAGGGAGAATTACAAAAAACCCTAGCTTTTGTGCATTTTTAATTTCTCGTTCCGCCATTGTAACTATTCTATCTGATAGTTGATATAAAATATAAGAGATTATAAAGTGGATGTCGGCTCATTAACGTCGAACCATTATAAATTCGTGTGTGATTTCTTCCGTTTTACATTTCTTATAGTTATTAATCTTCATTTATTCTCTACACAACTCTTCTCTTTGGTTGTTGTACTAATTTTTGGTGTCAACAAGTCGTCCCAGTGGAAGTATATCACTTGGAAAAGAAATTTGTATTTATCTTGTTTGGACCAAAATGAGGGCGTTTCCTTAGTGACTAGATAGTTCATTATGTCAGCGAACCACAAATCGATTGAAACAGAAAGAAGTTTTTCCGCTGGAAAGTTTTCGTTGATTGTCGACGTTTTCGTTGATTGGCAAAGTAGTTAGCGTATTTGGAAGACGAGACAAGTGATCGGGTATGACGTTATCAGATAGTTTTTTGTCTTTGATTGTAAGATTGAATTTTGAAGTAAAAGTATCCGTCAAATTAAGCGTGATTTAGCGTCCTTTTTGGAAAAAAGGTGTTGAAGAGAAGAACGGCCAGTGTAGACCGTGATGTGGGATCCAATCAAGTATGATCGAAACTTATCAAGCGCAACGATGACAGATAAAAGTTTTTTTTCGGTGGTCATATAGTTGAGTTGAGCGTCGTTCAAGGTCATACTTGCATAGTAAATTATGTGAAGGATTTTGTTGATGCGTTGTCCTACTACAACAACAACCGCGAAATTAGAGGCATCACACATGATTTTAAAAGGAAGTTCCCAGTTGGGAGAGCAGATTATCGGGGCTGAAATGAGTTCATTTTTTCAGATGTTCAAAAGAGGTGTCACAGTCAGCGTTAAAGTCAAAAGGGGTGTCCTTTCCTAGAAGAGTAGTTAAAGGACGAGCGATTTTGCTAAAATCTTTCACAAAGCATCGGTAAAAGCCAGCACGCCCCAGAAATGAATGAATGTCCTTAACGCATTTTGGAATGGGCAGTTTTAAAATAACGTCAACTTTTGCTTTATCTACCTCAATGCCATTGTTTGAAATTATGTGTCCAAGGACAATGCCTTGTTTAACCATAAAGTGGCATTTTTTCTAATTCAACATTAAGTGTATTTCTTTATCATCTTTAAAAGAATTTTAAGATGATGTAAGCAATAGGAAAAAGAATCGCCAAAGATTGAAAAATCATCCATAAAACTTCAAGAAAGCATTCGATCATATCGAAAAAGATGCCAACCATACATCGTTGGAAAGTCACAGGAGCGTTACAAAGTCCGAAAGGCATAACATCGATAAGCGAAGGTACTGAATGGACATGTGAAAGTCGTTTTCTCTTGATCTTTAGGAGCGATTGGAATTTGGTTATATCCAGAATAACCATCCAGAAAGCAATAGAATTCGTGACTGGCTAAGCGTTCAAGCATTTTAACGATGAAGGGGAGAGGAAAGTGATCTTTGCCTGTTGCGTTATTTAATTTGTGATAATCGATGCAAACACGCCAACCCGTTTGAGTACGAGTTGGAATAAGTTCGTTTGTGACAACGGTGAGTCCGGACTTTTTAGGAACGACATGAATAAGGCTGACCCATAAGCTATCAGACATAGGATAAATGATACCATTGTCAAAGAGTTTAAGAATTTCCTCATGAACTACTTTCTTTCATCTTAGGGCTAAGCCTACGCTGAGCCTTGCGAGTGGGTTTGGCTTTGTCGGTTAAGTGAATAGGATGTTAAACGATTGCAGGGATAATTCCCTTGATGTCAGAAATGGACCAACCGGTTGCATCTTTGTTTTTATAAAGGGTCGAAAGTAGAGAATTTTTTTGATCATAAGTTAAATTTAAAGAAATTATGATGGGACAAGTGTCGTTATCACTTAAGTAAATGTACTTGAGGTGATCGGGAAGAGGTTTAAGGTCCAACTTTGGTGGTTGCTTGATCAAAGGACTTGGTTTAGGTTCGGACTCAACTGGAAGCGATTCAAATGGAAACGTGTATTCGCCTTTGTTGGGAGCGTCTTGGAATAATTTTTCGTACTTGGCCTCATGTTCATCATTACGGTCAATTGATTGGTTTTCAAAATTTTCAGGAATGGCATTCAGGTTTGGTTGCACGATTCATTCAACTAACTTTCAAGATTAAAAATATTAAGATCTAAAGTCATGTTTCCAAAAGAGATTTTCATTGAACCGTTGCGACAATTTATTAAAGCATTTGAAGTAGCCAAAAAGGGTTGGCCTGAAATCAATGGAATTTGACTCATTGGGTTATTCATGGGTTGAGTCTCCAAAACAATGAAATCAACAGGAAAGATGAATTCCTGACTTTGATGAGTACGTCCTCGATTTCCCCAACGGGTTTCTTAATTGAATGATTAACAAATTGAAGGGTTATTTTCGTTTGTTTAAGTTCTCCCAAGCCAAGTTGTTGGTAAACTGAATAAGGAAACAAATTGATACTTGCATCCAAATCAAATAAGCATTTGTTAATTGTTTTATCTCCTATCGTGCACGAGACTGTAGGACATCCAGGATCTTTGTATCTGATTGGGTCAAGACTTCGCTAAGTCTGGCAGTTCAGAAGACTTTCTTGGGTGCATGAGTGTGTCATTTTTGGTACACAAGTCTTTGAGAAATTTAGCGTAGGTTGGGACTTGTTCAATGACGTCTACAAGAGGAATGTTGACTTTCACTAGTTTGAAAGTTTCTAACATCTTTTCCATTTGGTCCGAATGTTTCTTTGGTCGAAGACAATGTGGAAATGGAATACGAGACTCAGTAAGTGGGTCTATTTGATTTGGAGAAAAATTAGACTCAGAATTTGGATCAGGGTTGGACTCATCATTTGGATTAGTAGCATCGAAAAGAAGATCCGGTACATTATTTGGATTTCCAACTTGATTATTGATTTTCTTACCGGATCATAATGTCCACTACAACAAAAACACCATATTACAACTTTAATTTTACAATGGTGGTAAAATCATCGTTGTAATAAATGTTTTTTTACAACTTTTTTCCAGAAAAGTTGTAATAAACTTATTTTTAACAACTGTGTTATTTTGACAGTTGTAATAAAAGCCTATCACAACTTTTATTTTTTGACTGTTGTAATATATGATTGCACTATAACAAAAATACCATCTTAATAATTAATAAAAATTCGATAATTAATAAAAGTATTAATACTCAATAACTATTGTTTAATAATAATAATAAATACTTTATTTGAAAATATGTAATAACTAATATTAATAATTTCTTTTTGCAATATAATAATAAATAAATAATAATTATGTATTATTATTAGAAATTAAAAATAAACAAATAAAAATTAGTTTTTAATAATGAATAATTAATTTTAGTAATCAATAAATAAGAAGTAAGAATCACTAATTAAGAAGTAATAATTAAATAATTACTTTTAAATATTTTAACGTTAAACTCATACATGCTTAAGTTGCTTAACGTTAAACTAATTAAGAAGTAAATTTAGATGTTTATAAAATAATTAAAATTTATGTAAAATTGCTTTTGCAAAATTTTAACGTTAAACTCTCTTTATTATTTGGAATGAACGAACTTCAAAGTCGAAGTGAAATATTTGAGAGGCTTAACTGTAGAATTGATTTAATTGTTATGAGTGGTTCATCAATCAATCAGTTATCTACAATATAAAAAACCATTGATACATTAACAGTCCACTCTCAGTATTAATTAAAACAAAAGTTACTAGTTTCGAAACTTAGAACGGAAAAAAGCGGCAAGTAAAAATTTTGGCGGGCCACGCCTTCCAATTCCTTAAAATCCGAAGTCGTTCTCCCGTAATTTGTTTCACCTCGCTAGGTTAATGTTTAATCAAGTTTTTTCCTCACCGCCTTCCAGTTCCCCAAAATCCCTAGTCGTTCTCTCCCATTTTATTTCACTTCGCCAGGTTAATCTTCAATTAAGATTTTTCTTCACCGCCTTCGAGTTCCCCAAAACCCCTAGTCGTTCTCCCCCAATTCACTGTAGGGTTTCACGAAAGGTGAGGACAATAACTTATTTAGGCGCAGCACATGATTGACGTGACTTTGGACGTCGACGACGGTGGATACTCGAATTAGACGCGATTCCAAGGCTGCGAAGCCTCTAAGACTTCAAATGTAAGTGATTGTAGTAGAGTAGCGATTTGCGCTGAGTTGAACTTGGATACGAGACTTGCGTTTTGGTTGTCGGTGGTCAAGGAGAGTTGATGTCACAGGTGAGGTTATCAATTGATTTAGCTTGATTTCTTGAAATTTTTCTTCAATTTCTATAACATTAAGTTTCACAAATTAAAGTATAATTAATTTTTAGAAGAGGAACTAAGGGAAACGGGTTACGCCATTGCGTTCGTCTCGGAATTCTACTTGAGATAGAGTCCGAGTTTGCGTAAATCGGACTCCGTATGAAGAAGTTATGGCCTTCGAAAGTTTCAGAATTCAATTTAAAATTCAAATAGCCCGAAATACATTCAAAATTCGAAATCTGGGTCAGAATTGGGCTGGGCGGGAAAATTCCCGCCTATGACCCAGGTCGACCAGGGGGTCGACCTGGTCAGGTTCTGGGCCAATTTTCATTGCTGTGCTGAGTCATCTGGGTCTTCTGGATAGTTCTGAACTGAACTGATGGTTGTGGTTATTTCTAGGGTTCATCTAACGGCTCTAATCAAATTGGAATCCTATATATACAACCTAATACCCAACCTAAATTCACACAAATTCTCTTAGGCATCTACATGCTACTTCTCTCTATTCTAACCTCCACCATTAAAATAAATCTAATTCTCCACTAAAATATGTTATAGTTCTTCTTCAAATTGGAGATTCAAATCAAGATTAAAGCTTTAAGAAAAGAATCAAAGGCTAATTCAATGGCTTCGGGCAACGTCACGCAAATCATAGCAAGTCATCCCAACGCTATCTGATTATCCTTTTCTAAAACCGATCAATGTAAGTCAGTTACTTTTTAGATTTGAACGCCTAGATCTATTTGTGACATGTAGTTAAATGAATATAAAAATATGCCTGATCCTTTCATTTGAATTTGTGATTGTATATGCCTTTGGGATCTGATTCAGGACTATTGTGATTAAATACCGATGAGACTATGCCGATGCCTATGACTGTGAACATTAGACTATTTCCTATAACTATGACAAGGACAATTGTGGCTAATCACCTATGATTCATGACTATGAGATTGTTGCCTAGGATTATGACTATGAAATTGGATCTAAGCTTGATTTTCTATTCAGACCTATTCTTAATTATCCTTGAATCTTGATTTTGGGGATTTTTCTATTAAGTTAGATATATCCATGTTCTTGAACCTAGATTATTATTCAAACCTTTTCATGTTCATAATGTTATCAGATCTATATGCCTGCGATGTTTTAGTCAATTTATTCAGTATATTTATTAGATCTTTAATTCGTGAATTTGGGTTTATCATCTTATGCCTATTCTTATGCCTATCTTTTCATGGTATTCTTGTTTATTCCCTTTTATCTACGAATCTAGATTGACCTATAATCTAGACTGAATCACGATTACACAAACGATGGGAATACGATTTGGGCAGAACATGAAATTAACATGAATGTGATTGAAAACTTGGAAATTTGGTATAACATGAAATTTATATAATTTGGCATAATAAATATGTTGGCATAATCGGAATTGGCTATAATAGTGAATAATTTACATGCATATTAGAATTGGGCGTAAATGGTAAATTGTTAATTGGCCGAAATGTATGTAATTTGCTTGTAAACCAAGTTTTGGGCGTAAACTGTAAACTAGAATATTAAATCTAGTTTTGATATGAACTGTAAATGGGAATATTAGATCTAATTTGGCATAAACTGCAAGTTGGGTTAATTGATAGGTAAATCAAATCTTGGGCATAGAATATGAGTATGTTTATTGGCATAACAAATGAATATGATGTAGGCCAAATTGATTTAGGGAAAATTTACATAAATAGTAAATATGCAAATTTAGCAAAAGACGAATATGCCTAACCCGAGGTTAGACTGAGTTGTGGTGTAAAACTGCCCGGAACCGACCGACACATCCAGTGACCACAACAATACCTGTCTAATGTGGGTGGTTAGTACATCAAGCCCAGAAAGACCCGAGGTTAGACTGAGTTGTGGTGTAAACCTGCCCGGAACCGACCGGCACATCCAGTAACCACAATAATATCTGTCTAATGTGAGTGGTTGGTGCTTTAATTAATTAATTAAAGCTCATGAACAATCAAGATAGAATAGTAAGGTTGAGTAATTAAGGAAACACTTAACCAACTTAACATGTTAACAAGACAAGATTTGTGGGGGGTTAAGTAACTAAGGAAACACTTAACCATTATAACATGTTAACTTGACAAGTGGGTAAAGTTAAGTAAATATTTAACCATTATAACATGTTAACTAGACAAGTGGGTTAAGTAAATATTTAACCATTATAACATGTTAACTGGACAAGGTGGTAGGGTTAAGCAAAACTAGAACACTTAACCATCGTAACCTGTTAACTAGACTAGGAGGTGGGGTTAAGTACATTTAGGACACTTAACCGATCTAACATGTTAACCAAACCAGAAGATGGGGTTAAGTACACTTAGAACACTTAACTGTTATAGCATGAATGGGGTTAAGTTAATGAGATACACTTAACCAATATAACCTGATAAACGAGTAAGGTTAAGGAACACTTAACCAATTTGACTTGATATATGGGTGGGTTAAGTCAACGTGAACCGCTAGATAACACTTAACCAATTTGACTTGATATATGGGTGGGTTAAGTCAACGTAAGCTGCCGGATAACACTTAACCAATCCAAAAGGACAAGAAAAAGAACTAAGTAGTAAACCTTAGTTAAGAAGACTAAGTTGTAAACCTTAGTTAAGGAAACGAACGATTCAGGAAGCTAAGTAGTAAAGCTTAGTCAAGAAAGCCAAGTAGAACACGAGAAGGAGCGAACGTTCATCTGATCATGAAGAGGGCTCCAACGAACTGGGTTATGAAGCACGCAGCTTCGTGGGGACGTGAGGATACTCTTGGTATCCCTCTGTGAGAATGTAGATGATCCGCCTGGGCTCACAGAGGTTAAGGTCTGCGTTAGAAGAACCAAGAGTATGCCTTGGTTGCAATATAAGGCAACCTAAAGACTAGGATGGACCAGCGTGATTCGGCGAGACAAGTGGCCCTGTGATAGCGACTCGTCATCTACCTACCATCTTGAGTCAAATCGTGATACGTAAAATGGAAAGGCGGAGAACTCCAAAAGACCATATACATGCTATCAAGTTATGTGTTTGGTTGGCCATAAGGTAAGTGGGGCATAGAGGGCCTGCGTGTAGTTCTCATTCTTGGTTTACTTGGGTGCCTTTCATTTGTTAGTTGAGGGAGGGGTCAGGTGGGACCATAGCCACTGTAAAAACAGACCTTATCATCTGCATCGGCAGACAACTAAAAGCTCCCGATCGAGTTCCGTGTTTCTTGATTAGCCCTGCCATGGGACTCAGGTCGCACATATAGAGGACATGTGCATCTAGACAGCGATAATGATTCACGACACATACGTGGGGAGAGTCTAGGAACATATACCGCTCTGGGTAGTGTGTCCTAGATTAAGGGCGTTGTTCGATAGGTAGCATAATCCCTAGTTGGACCTAGGTCGCGTAAACCCTAAAATCCGAGAAGCGTTCAATAGGTAGCATAAACCCGAGTGGCCCTGGGTAGCGTAAACCCTGGTTGAATCTGGGAGGCGTTCGATAAATAAACTCTAGTTGTATCTGGGTAACACACGGCGGATAAGGGACTGCGTACACATAAAAAGGGATCATTGTATCATGAACACACGATGCCAGTTGAAACAGTCCTTAGTGGGTGCAGAGAAATAGAAATGGGTGCGACAACCAATTCCGTTAATCTTACCTTGCCTTGTCTTAGGATTATCTTATCATATCTTGTGCTAATCTTATGGTATCTTGTTATCCCTGTCATCATGGTGTTGTCTTGTATTCAGTTAATTCATGTCATGTTACTTTTACCTGTTCACATGCTGAAAGTTACTGAACTTACCAGACTTTATGTCTGACTCTGTTTTTCTGTCGTCTTCTTTTCTTCCGTTCCCCCCAGGTAGTCCGGGAGGTAATAGCTCAGATTAGTTGGATCGTTACTCTTTCCAGGCTTGAAGACTCTTTGACGAATTGCTTTGGACTCTCTTTTCCACTGCTATGGCTGGCTAATGCTTTATTGGGGAATATTATTTTGTATTTATGCTTCTTTATTTTGTTAAACAAGATAGATACTTTGGTATTGGAAAACAAACTTTGTACAAGCTGTTTTTATCAATGAAAGAAAGTCTTATTTATTTACCGCTGCTTTAATTATCTGTCTTGTAATTTATCTGCATCTTTTACCTATAATGCTCCACAGAACTTAGTGCATTCCCTTTATGAGTGACACTAACGGATGTGGGGTGTTACAATTTCCTTATGTTATCAATTGAACATGATAATGGATCTTAATGACTCGATGAGGATTTCCACTTTTATGTGGATGTTTAATATTCTGTTGCCATTAACTTCGAAAGTAAATGGATTTCCTATGACAATGACATTAGTATCAAATGCTACGGCCAAAGGAGCAGGTATTTTTTTCTTTGCTATAAAGATTGATTCATATTTGTTTATATGTTATATTCTTCAACATACAACCTTTGTTTTTTCATAGTTTGCTAAGATGGAAGTGCACCGGCCTATCACTTTGCACTTGGTTTTGGTTCTGGTGTAAACAGTTGGTTAATTCACATGGAGGTAACATAAGCTTTGGAATGCATTTTGCATGGCTAAGGGATGTTTGCTTCATTTAACGCCATATTGTTCATTTTGAAAATGTTCTGCTATGATGTATCCATATCTCATGTTCTGACAAAATTCCAATTTTGATCTTCCTACCTTTGTTTTCTAATATTTGAGTCTAGGTAATGTTTACGTAGACTTTGCAGTCTAATACTGATTATAGTTTAACCTCAAAACATCACAGCCTATAACAGACAAACAAGTGCCCTACATTTCAATTTTTTGATTTTTTTCTCGGCTAAGTTCCTCTTCTGAGTTACCAGCATTTTCCTTTTCTTTTTCAGTATAACTTAGTGGTGCAACATTATATGTCTACTTATGTTTTGATCTGTTAACAGAATTACTTCCGGCGGAGTTCAAAATGGCAGTCAGTTGAGGTATGCTTTCAGCAATCTTTTAATAACTTCTAGTTTAAATGGTTTTGGTTACCCCAAGTAGATAATAATAGGAGCTTGTCTAAGTTAATGAAAATTAATGCATCAATATTCCATAGAGTAATTGAGTAAAGAGGATGACAATAGCTCCATCGTTTTAAGTAAAGAGGATGACAATAACCACTCAACTTCTCATTTAATCTTTCTCTACGAATCTGAATTCTACAGAGTAATTAATGTACCCATTTATTTTATTGATGTCTTGCTCTATTCATTAAAATAGTTATTTTATTACCATTTGTGGCATGGTTGGTTTATATGTTTTATTTTTTATTGACAAGCTCCATAAATTTAGCTTTGTAATTGTGGTCATTTAGGATAAGAAATGTTTCTTGGAAGAGCACGCTGGACTTGTCAAGGACTCACCAACAAAAGAATTCTTGGAAAAGCACGTTGGAGTGGTGCTCCGGAAAAATTTAGAGAACTTGTATGCAAGTGGAGCCAACTTTTTATTTGTTGGTTATATTTATTGCTTCAGATATTTCAGTCCTGGTTCACTATTTGTTGTGTATATTTCATTTATGTATCATTAATGCCATGATATTTTCCTTGTAAAAAACTACTCTCAATCTTTCCTTGTAAAAAATGTATATTTTTGTAGCCTCCTTATCTGTTTTGGCAGTGTTTTTAACAATGACTGAAAACAGTCTCATAGGGTTAGCAAAAATGAAGTGAATGTATCTAACATATTTAGTGTATTGTTTATTTCAGCTGCAAAAGACGTTTTTTTTTTTTTTAAAACACAACTGTCAATCACAACGGTGATAAACAGTTGTAGTAAATATTATTACAAAGGTGCATAACTGTTGTAATAAAGTTTATTACAACGGTGGAAAAAAGTTGTAAAATATACATATTACAACGGTGTTGCAACGGTGCAAAAAAGTTGTAAAAGATTTTAGTCTATTACAACTTCTTAATACACGACGGTTAGCCCACCATTGTAAAATGTATATTACAACGTTTTTCCACCGTTGCAATAGGGTCATTTTGTTGTAGTGTTCGTGATAGCGTTTAATTATGTAAGATTACTATCTTGAAAGATGTGGACTTGGTTCGAATTTGGATTTTGGCTCTTGGGGTTTGGAACCGGTTTGACTCAGGAATGATCCTCTTTCCCATTCGAGGTGGCTAATTGACTCATTTAAATTTTGAGTTTCGCGATCTATTGATTCGTGTTTTGCATATATGAATTTAGATGGTTTGCATTTTGACTGGTCAACTTAGTAAGAGCTTCTAAACTTTTTTCCAGAGAGGTCATCCGTTTGTCGTCTTGGGGAACAAACGATTGTTCGCTTGGTTCTGAGAAGGTGGCGCGAAATTTTGAAATTGATTTTTAAAAGGAGAATTCAAAGGATTATTCAAAAATGGTTGAAAAGAGGGTCTAACCAAATTCGAATTTGGGTTGTTTTAGGTCCAAGAAATGTTAGGATGATTTCTCCAACCAGGATTGTACGCTGGAGAGAATGGGTCGTTCCTAACTTTATTAAACGCGTTGAGTTGTTCTAACGAAAGTGGGCATTGATCGAAAATGTGGTTAGGATCGTTACATTTGTAACACGAAGGTTGAGAAGCTTGAGCTTGATTCATTTGATTTGGTTAAAGGACGTTATCAAATTTGGTTCACATCGCGTCGATTTTCGCTTCTAAGGCCAATGAAGATGAAGATCTTACCAAATGAGCGTTTGATTGGGAATAAGTTGATTCTCGTTAGAACGTTCCCATTGAGATGATTTTTTGGCTATGTTTTCGAGAAATTCCCAAGCAGCATCATGATCTTGCGCTAAAAATTTTCCTTGGCACATTAATTCGAGCATGGTTCAAGAGTTATTTTCAAGTCCATTGTACAAAATTTGGCAAAGATTCCATTTTTTGAAATTGTGGTGTGGATATTGGACTAAAAGTTCTTTAAGTCTCTTGAAATATTTTGAAAAGGATTCACCCTTAAATTGATGAAAATTAACGATTTCGTTTCAAATTTTGGACAGTTTTCCAAGGGGTAAAATTTCTTTATAAAAATTTGCAAAAATTCCCCCATGTTCCAATTGAAATTGAAGGCAAGCTATACAACCATTTTTCAGCGTAATCGGTAAGTGCAAATGGAATTAATCTAAGTTTGACTCTATCGTCACTTAATTGTTGAAGTTTTATGGTTGCACAAACCAGTCCAAATTTGGTTAAGAAAATGTATGGGTCATCAAGTTCAAGATTGCCAAATTTTGGAAGAATATTTATGTGGCAAGTGCGAATTTCAAAGTGATTACCCATTGGGGCCGGCAATATGATGCAAGAGGGAATAGAAACTCGATCGGAGAAACAAAAAAATGAAGAAACAAAAAAACGAAGAAACAAAATTGGTGAAATCCAAAAATAGAGAAACATGAGATAAAACCGAATTTAACGTTCAAAATTGTGATCCAGGTTGGAGGATTATTGGGGTCCGGTAATTGCGTGAAGCGTTTGGAACTGGTAAGAGAGTGAAGCAGTGATTTGGGGAGACGCAATGAGCGACTGGTTATGGGTTCGCGATTTGGGGGTTTGGATTTGGGTTTATGATTTTAGGTTGCTGGTGAGTTTGTGTATGACTGTTGTATGGGTTGGTGTTGTGACAGTTTGAATGGAGAAGTGTTGTTTTGACAAGGTGGCTTCGGGTGTGCGATGTAGATGGTGTTTGGGGCAGTCTGTTTTGAGGTGAATTAGAAGAAGTTGGTCAGAAGGCTATGTTGGTGGTTAGAGTAGATGGATGAGGAGGAAAATTGTAAAAACAGAAAGTACATTAATGAAATGAAATGTTTAGAAATGAAATTGTGAAGGGTGGAGGGGAGTCTGATGGTCAGTTGTGAGTTAGCGAGGAGTTTTGAGGTCGTATTAGGGTAGTAGAAATTGGAATTTGTGAAAGCGATGATGGACTGTGTATTTGAGTATGGTGGAGGGGTCTGACTGTGTATTTGAGTGTGTGGCAGAGTTGTGCAGTATTGGACTAGGGTAAACTGATTGTGTAATGACCCGCATTGTTAGCAATATAATAATTTATTTATTTAATTATTTAAAATAGTGATTTAGGGAATTAAATCGTTGTTTAATTAAATAAAGTGAATATTTAATTAAATTAAGTATTATAGAATAATATATCAAATTCCGAAATAATCAAACATAGTGGAATTCACAATATAGTGTGAATTGGATTATTTAAAATATATAGTTCAGTTTAGAGTTGAATTATATGAACAAATATATTCAATCGACGACAGTTGAACGTATAGTTTATAATATAATTATAATCGAGCTCAAAATGGCGTGGCAGTTTGCTATTTGGCGATTTGAACTTCAACTGAATGTATAGGGTTCGTTTTAAATCGGATTTCTGTGAAACAAGAAACGTATGGAGCTGGTGAAGTATATATTTCTAGTGGAAGAGAAAAATTGGGATTTCATTGTGTAGATTTTGAATTATGTCTAAATAAAATTTTAGAAAAGTCGCTATGGAATTCCTTTATAATTTATAACGATTTATTTATGTTTTAAAAAGGAATTTCATTATAAATCGAATATCGATTTAATCGGGATTTGAAATATCGAGTTAGAAATTCATATAGGAATATTCTAGGGCTGATGATATTCCACTGTGAATATGTACGATAATATTTATTTTTAAATATTAAATTTAATTGTTTTTAAATATATTTATATATTTAAAAGGGTTATTTAGAACTTTAAAAATAACCAGTTTTGCAAACGAAGTCGAAATTCGACGAAACTAATTTTGTTGGATCCGCAATGTTAAATTATTGTTAGATGTCAAGTTTCGTGATTTTTGAAGTCAGTATGGGGTCGTACGGGATTTTAATGTGAAAAACAATCAGTATTTTGACGGTTAAAAATACACTGTGTGAGCAAACGAAATCGGAATTCGACGAAACTAGTTTCGTTGGGACCGTAATGTCGAACTGTAGGTGCATGTCCAGTTTCGTGATTTTTGGGTATCGTGTGTATTTATAGGAATTTTAAACAATGAATACACATAGTGTTAGCTTAAAAATCAATAAATTAATGAATATAAAAGAAATAAAATAAATCCTATAAATACCTAACTTTCACCCTAAACCCTAATTTCAGTTTTTCCTTGGTCAACAGAAAGGGAAAACGTGCCGCTCTCTTTTTCTTTGTTCATCGTGAGGAAAAATCAGCTTCTTAATTTGAAAATAAATCAAATAAAAATCTATAAATCAAAAGAGCTATATATTTGAATTCTCAACATGTTTCTCTTCAAACCCAGGTGGTTATCACTGAGTTCGAACAATATTTGTTCGCGGGAAAATACAGAACAACGGATGTTCATTTCTAGGGTTCGAGGTAGTTGTGAACTGAAGCATTGATTCATGAAAAGGGTGTCGGATTGGTACTCGTGTGATGATTTAGCACTTGATGGGAGGATTTGGGTGGTTTCGGCGATAAATGTTATCACGAGTACCTGTAGTGACGTCGGAAATGCATTCGTAGGGGGCTGTCGAGTTTTGATTTATTGGGGGTGAGGTGGGAGACTGGACGACGAGATGAACATTGGTGGAGGGCTTGGTGAACTCGGCGGTTGGTAGGAGGAGAACGATGGGAAAGAGAAACTCGAGAATGGCTGTGTTAAATTCCTGGTGTCGGGTTCATTAACATGGAAGAAGGAAGGAGAAGAAAGAGTGGGCGGGCCAAGGAAGTAAAACGGGCCAGTGAAAATCTATTGGGTAAGGCCCAAATTCAAAAATAAATCAAGTTATTTTTATTTAAAATTGTATACAAATTTCTAAACTGAATAACTTCCGCATATATTATCGAAATTCAGCGAAACATGATCCGATAGGATCGTATGGACGAACACTGCCCAATGGGACTGACTAGAAGTGGAATGGGGCTCGTTTGAATTTATGGCAAAATAAATTGTTTGATTCAAATCAAACAAACAGTTTATCGTTCTTTAACGATGAACTTCCAAAGTGAGTAAAACTCACCAACTCTAAACAGTTATATTTTTATAACGTATTCTTAGAACTGATAATTATCTGTTGATTTCTGTGTGTTAACTGTTTGGTTGAATTGCTTGTGTATTGGTTGAAATCATAGATAACGATATATTTATAAATCGTTAATCAAATATTGATTTTGTTTAACAGAATATTTCATTTTAAAATGAAATCGATGTTAATGATATTGTTTAACATCTGTGATGCAGGGAAACAGGTTGGAGGAATCCAACTGGATTCCTCAACATTTATTTTACTGTTTTTCATATATTGTAATATATGATGTGATATAAAATCTGTGGTTGTTTATGTGTGTTTGTACGATATCGATCATGGTTATTTGGTATTCTAGACACCGTGAAAAAAATACTGGAATGTAAAAAGGAGATTTTCAAAGTGTATTTTGAAAATAAATTATTTATATAAAATCAATGGATTTTATATATAAAAGGAAAAGGATTTTATAAAAGGAGATAATTATAAAATCAAAGAGTTAAAAAGGAAATTGTTTGTAAAACAAAGATAAGGAAAAAGATTTCTAAAACAAATGTGGAAAGGAATATTTATTTGTTAAATAAATAGAATAAAGGATTATTTATTTAGAAAATATATAGAATAAAGGATTTTTTATTTAGAAAATAAATAGAATAAAGGATTATTTATTGGGAAAATAAATAGAGGAGTTAATCGAGTTAATCGAAAGGAGTTAATTGAACATAGTTAATCAAAAGGGAGTTAAACAGAAATTAGAAACTGACAAGAGATTAAGAAGTTGAATGGTTTCCTGAGTATCCATCTTATGTTGGTTTCGGCCTTCGGGGTTTATACTTAGGAAGTTGTTCTCTTGTTAGTTTATAGTTAGAGTCTGATAGATGTGGAAGAATAGGGATATGTAATTAAGCCATGGAAATGTTTTCCAGTGTTAATAATGTATATTTTCTAAACATAGAAAATGAGGTTATATATATATATTTGATGGTTGGATCGATAATTCCATTTGGAAATAAGATCGTTGTGTGTTCATGGACATTTTTCATTTGATAGTTAAATCACCGACTATCAACGTTTTGACCATTCTAACGTTGTTAATATGGAGAGACCGGTTGGATTCTTATCCAAAGAACCAATCCGTATTGGCATAAGCATTGCGAATCATATATGCCAAAGAAATTGAATACGAAGTAAAGTGCAAGGGCTGTTGTATAAGTCCTAGGTAGAGATTACCTAGGATGGATGTACTGAATAGTGCCTTCAGTTTCGTTCAGTCCCAGAACGAACGTATATGGACGAGTGTCTGACAGAGTATTTCCAATGATCGAATGGGTTGGTCTGTATAAATATATATGGTTGCAACGGATTTATTCCCTTAGCATAACATCCAGAATATTTGTGCAAACCAATTAGTGATTAACGGATCTGATAATGTGGTAATCAAAGTGATCGTGTTATAAATGAATGGAAAGAAATCGTATCCTCTGGCCTCAACAACCGGGAAATGACAAAAATCGGACAGGCAACATGGCTATGTAGGTCGCACCTATTAGGTTGTATAATCACCTGATCTAGAGTTTCATTTACTTCTAAAAATCTATTGTTGATGCTGTCCCATTCGGGAAACGGTTGCTGATCCCAACCGTTGGGGATATACATTCGATGCACTCAAGTGAAATGAGTGGTCGGTCATGTGTGGCCGGTTTGCAAGATGTTCTTGTTGAACCCAGTGTATTCCTCTCTAGAGGTACACTAGCGAAAGGTGATTCCATACCTTGTCATAGTTGGAAATCCATTACCCAATACGTGCTTGCGGTTTTGATTGTATACTATATACGTAGAATGTGAGATGAAAGCGTTTCTGCTAGTTGATTATTATATTGTGGTTGATAGACATTATTATAATATCAAAACGTTTTGATATAAAGATATTTTGGATTCTCATAAGGGAAAAACCCCGTTCTGTTATACGGCGTGGTCTTATGAGATATCGTTTAATGGCTCAAACTGTTTTAAACTGTTTTACTCATACTAGTCCCATGACTGACCCGGAGTTTATCTTGTTTTGTTTTCCCTAAACTCTTGGGTGCCCAAATTTTGTACGGGCAGTCAAGTAGTAGGGATTTACAGATATACTGGAAGAGCTTGGAGCAGGAGGCTTCAGGATTATAGAGCTATAGTTATTTCCGCTGTGTTGTAAGTGTTGTACTCTGATAATGTTATTATATATATACTGATTTTATTTCAAGGATATGTTATTCGTTCCGCGATGAGGTTCGTGTTACTCTGATGTTGTGTTCTTCTTCTTCTTCTATTCTAAGTTTATATCTTATCTATTCTCACCCTCTAATTTCTTTCTATTCACTTTTCGGTATTTTTCGATGTTTGGTTAGTCATCATTGGGTTTATTGCGATAACCAAAGTCGACAAAAACCGGGTCGTTACCGTTGGTATCAGAGCTTAAGGTTAAGTTTTACCTTGGCTCTGTGGCGTGACTCGGTAGAGATAGGGTTAGTAATACCCTAAATTGAGTTTGAGTGTATATATATATGAGCGCGTATTTGTTATTCAATATTTAATGATTTTATATTGTGGAGATTTATTGGTTGAGTTGCCTATGTGTTCTGGTCGATCAGTTTGATCCACTATATCGGTAGGAGCTTCTAAACACTCCAATACGATGAACCGTCATTGTATGTTTTAAAAAGAGGGTAAACGAAATAATTTTACCCAAATTATATTTTGATATAAAGGATTTATATTTGTTGTGATTATAATCGAATAAGATTATAATTGAAACGGTTATGTAAATAACCAATCAAAACTCGTACAAGTGTAATATATGGAATCAGGTGAATTAAGTCTGAATTTGAATCAGAATTGAAATTAAAACCCTGGAAATTTGGAACAGAGTTTGTAAATAGACTTAGATTAAATATATGTAAATTTTAAGATCCTGGGAGATTTTAAATTGTATTCCAAGCATTTGTGAAAGACATTTTGAACTGATTTCAAAATAAAAGTGTTTAAGAATGATTGTGAAAGTGATATATTATTGAACTCACTTCGATAACTGGAAAATAATTTTGATAATGACTGCAGCATAATCAGTGTTCATTTTCGGGTTTCTAAGTGATGGATTACTACCAAAGATTTTGTTTTGAAATTGTTTTGCGAAAACAAATTATACAGATGTTCAAAGGTTTTGAATTGGGATTTATGATTTCAAATTGATTAAAATAAAGCAAGTTAAGCGGTAACTGAAATTGAATTAGAATGATATCGAGAGAAATTGGATTTGTGAGATTCGAATTTGAAGTGTAATTTGATAATCAAGTTAAGAGTTTGGAATCGAGAATGAAACTCGAGTTTGAAATGATATTTTGTTGAATATAAGAGAATGGTTGTGTTGGAGATAAAAGTGGTTGGAGTTTGATTGGAATGATACTGGTATATGTTGAAATTGGTAACAGATGCAAAAGATATATTGATATGCCCGACAAAAAGGTACAAGTTTATATTTCATATGGTATGAGATTTTGATGAGCCAAATTGGCAAGCCACTTGGCTGTTTAATTTCCTTTTGGGTTAGAGAAGGCCCAGAGAGGAGAGTTGGAGTTTGACCGATTGACCAAGACAAAGGAGGTGCTGGCGAAAAATTTCGAAAAGTTAAGGCATTAGAAAATTTTCAGGATTTTTGAAAATTTTCGTTGATAAGAATAAATTAAATTGATTCAGTCGAAACTAAAGATAAGAAGTGGACAAATAAGTTCTAACCAGTCAATAGGGTTTGTTATTTCTCCTTAGCAATTTCGAGGACGAAATTATTTTAAGTGGGGAAGAATGTAATGACCCGCATTGTTAGCAATATAATAATTAATTTATTTAATTATTTAAAATAGTGATTTAGGGAATTAAATCGTTGTTTAATTAAATAAAGTGAATATTTAATTAAATTAAATATTATAGAATAATATATCAAATTCAGAAATAATCAAACATAGTGGAATTCACAATATAGTGTGAATTGGATTATTTAAAATATATAGTTCAATTTAGAGTTGAATTATATGAACAAATATATTCAATCGACGACAGTTGAGCGTTTAGTTTATAATATAATTATAATCGAGCTCGAAATGGAATGGCAGTTCGCTATTTGGCGATTTGAACTTCAACTGAATGTACAGGGTTCGTTTTAAATCAGATTTCTATGAAACAAGAAACGTATGGAGCTGGTGAAGTATATATTTCTAGTGGAAGAGAAAAATTGGGATTTCATTGTGTAGATTTTTATTTATGTCCAAATCAAAGTTTAGAAAAGTCGCTATGGAATTCCTTTATAATTTATAACGATTTATTTATATTTTAAAAAGGAATTCCATTATAAATCGAATATCGACTTAATCGGGATTTGAAATATCGAGTTAGAAATTCATATAGGAATATTCTAGGGCTGTATGGTATTCCACTGTGAATATATACGATAATATTAATTTTCAAATATTAAATTTAATTGTTTTTAAATATATTTATATATTTAAAAGGGTTATTTAGAGCTTTAAAAATAGCCAGTTTTGCAAACGAAGTCGAAATTCGATGAAACTAATTTTGTTGGATCCGCAATGTTAAATTATTGTTAGATGTCAAGTTTCGTGATTTTTGAAGTCTGTATGGGATCGTACGGGATTTTAATGTGAAAAACAGTCTGTATTTTGACGGTTAAAAATTCGCTGTGTGAGCAAACAAAGTCGGAATTCGACGAAACCAGTTTCGTTGGGACCGTAATGTCGAACTATAGGTGCATGTCCAGTTTTGTGATTTTTGGGTATCGTGTGTATTTATAGGAATTTTTAACAATAAATACACATAGCGTTATCTTAAAAATCAATAAATTAATGAATATAAAATAAATCCTATAAATACCTAACTTTCACCCTAAAACCTAATTTCAGTTTTTCATTGGTCGACAGAAAAGGAAAACGCACCGCTCTCTTTTTGTTTGTTCATCGTGGGGAAAAATCAGCTTCTTAATTCGAAAATAAATCGAATAAAAATCTATAAATCAAAAGAGCTGTATATTTGAATTCTCAACATGTTTCTCTTCAAACCAAGGTGGTTATCACTGAGTTCGAACAATATTTGTTCGCGGGAAAATACAGAATAGCGGATGTTCATTTCTAGGGTTCGAGGTAGTTGCGAATTGAAGCATTGATTCATTAAAAGGGTGTCAGATTGGTACTCGTGTGATGATTTAGCACTCAGTGGGAGGATTTGGGTGGTTTCGGCGATAACTGTTGTCGCGAGTACCTGTAGTGACGTCGGAGACGCATTGGTAGGGGGCTGTCGAGTGTTGATTTATTAGGGTAAGGTGGGAGCCTGGACGATAAGATGAACATTGGTGGAGGGCTTGGTGAACTCGGCGGTTGGTAGGAAGAGAACAACGGGAAAGAGAAACTCGAGAATGGCTGTGTTAAATTCCTGGTGTCGGGTTCGTTAACGTGGAAGAAGGAAGGAGAAGAAAGAGTGGGCGGGCAAAGGAAGTTAAATGGGCCGGTGAAAATCTATTGGGTGAGGCCCAAATTCAAAAACAAATCAAGTTATTTTTATTTAAAATTGTATACAAATTTCTAAACTGAATAACTTCCGCATATATTATCGAAATTCAGCGAAACAAGATCCGACAGGATCGTATGGACGAACACTAACCAATGGGACTGACTAGAAATGGATTGGGCCTCGTTCGAATTTATGGCGAAATATATTGTTTGATTCAAATAAAACAAACAGTTTATCATTCTTTAACGATGAACTGCCAAAGTGAGTAAAACTCACTAACTCTAAACAGTTATGTTTTTATAACGTATTCTTAGAACTAATAATTATCTTTTGATTGTTGTGTGTTAACTGTTTGGTTGAATTGCTTGTGTATTGGTGGAAATCATAGATAACGATATATTTATAAATCGTTAATCAAATATTGATTCTATTTAACAGAATATTTCATTTTGAAATGAAATCGATGTTAATGATATTGTTTAACATCTGTGATGCAGGGAAACAGGTTGGAGGAATCCAACTGGATTCCTCAACATTTATTTTACTGTTTTTCATATATTGTAATATATGATGTGATATAAAATCTGTGGTTGTTTATGTGTGTTTGAACGATATCGATCATGGTTATTTGGTATTCTAAACACTGTGAAAAAAATACTGGAATGTAAAAAGGGGATTTTCAAAGTGTATTTTAAAAATAAATTATTTATATAAAATTAATGGATTTTATATATAAAAGGAAAAGGATTTTATAAAAGGAGATAATTATAAAATCAAAGAGTTAAAAAGGAAATTATTTGTTAAACAAAGATAAGGAAAAAGATTTGTAAAACAAATGTGGAAAGGAATATTTATTTGTTAAATAAATAGAATAAAGGATTATTTATTTAGAAAATAAATAGAGTAAAGGATTATTTATTTAGAAAATAAATAGAATAAAGGATTATTTATTGGGAAAATAAATAGAGGAGTTAATCGAATCGAGTTAATCGAACATTGTTAATCAAAAGGGAGTTAAACAGAAATTGGAAACTGACTAGAAATTAAGATGTTGAATGGTTTCCCGAGTATCCATCTGATGTTGGTTTTGGCCTTCGGGGTTTATACTTAGGAAGTTGTTCTCTTGTTAGTTTATAGTTAGAGTCTGATAGATGTGGAAGAATAGGGATATGTAATTAAGCCATGGAAATGTTTTCCAGTGTTAATAATGTATTTTTTCTAAACATAGAAGATGAGGAAATATATATATATATATATATATATATATATATATGATGATTGGATCGATAATTCCATTTGGAAATAAGATCGTTATGTGTACACGGACATTTTTCATTTGATAGTTAAATCACTGACTATCAAAGTTTTGACCATTTTAACGTTCTTAATATGGAGAGACCGGTTGGATTCTTATCCAAAGAACCACTACGTATTGGCATAAGCATTGCGAACAATATATGCCAAAGAAATTGAAGATGGAGTAAAGTGCAAGGGATGTTGTATAAGTCCTAGGTAGAGATTGCCTAGGATGGATGTACTAAATAGTGCCTTCGGTTTCGTTCAGTCCCAGAACGAATGTATATGGACGAGTGTCTGACAGAGTATTTCCAATGATCGAATGGGTTGGTTTGTATAAATATATATGGTTGCAACGGATTTATTCCCTTAGCATAACATCCAGAATATTTGTGCAAACCAATTAGTGATTAACGGATCTGATAATGTGGCATTCAAAGTGATCGTGTTATAAATGAATGGAAAGAAATCGTAGCCTCTGGCCTCAACAACCGGAAAATGACAAAAATCGGGCAGGAAACATGGCTATGTATGTCGCACCTATTAGGGTGTATAATCACCTGATCTAGAGTTCTATTTACTTCTAAAAATCTATTGTTGATGTTGTCCCATTCGGGAAACAGTTGCTGATCCCAACCGTTGGTGATATACATTCGATACACTCAAGCGAAATGAGTGGTCGGTCATGTGTGGCCGGGTGTCAAGATGTTCTTATTGAACCCAGTGTATTCCTCTCTAGAGTACACTAGCGAAAGGTGGTTCCATACCTTGTCATAGTTGGAAATCCATTACCCAATACGTGCTTGCGGTTTTGATTGTATACTATATACGTAGAATGTGAGATGAAAGCGTTTCTGCTAGATGATTATTATATTGTGGTTGATAGACATTATTATAATATCAAAAGGTTTTGATATAAAGATAATTTGGATTCTCATAAGGGAAAAATCCGTTCCGTTATACGGCGTGGTCTTATGAGATGTCGTTTAATGGCTCAAACTGTTTTAAACTGTTTTACTCATACCAACTGACCCGGAGCTTATCTTGTTTTGTTTTCCCTAAACTCTTGGGTGCCCAAATTTTGTACGTGCAGTCAAGTAGTAGGGATTTACAGATATACTGGAAGAGCTTGGAGCAGGAGGCTTTAGGATTATATAGCTATAGTTATTTCCGCTGTGTTGTAAGTGTTGTACTCTGATAATGTTATTGTATGCATATACTGATTTTATTTCAAGGATATGTTATCTATTATATGTTATTCGTTCCACGGTGAGGTTCGTGTTACTCTGATATTGTGCTCTTCTTCTTCTTCTATTCTAAGTTTCTATCTTATCTATTCTCACCCTCTAATTTCTTTCTATTAACTTTTCGGTATTTTTCGATGTTTGGTTAGTCATCATTGAGTTTATGGCGATAACCAAAGTCGACAAAAACCGGGTCATTATAGATTGCCTCCATAGGGTAGTTTTGAGATTCTTTGGTGGAGTTAAGAAGTTGTATGAATGTTTTGTGGTGAAAAAGGATGTTATGGTAGTTGCATGAGGAGGAATTGATGGTTGGTTTGTGAAAGTGCTGTTGGTTTTAATGAGGAGAAAGAGGTGATGGAAATGTTTGTGGTATGAAGTGGTTATATGGTTGGTTGGATCGGAAGTGAAACATGATGGGTGTAAGTGCCATGTAAGGAGTAGGGGAAGGGTTTTGTTGTGATGAATGTGGAAGAAGTAGTTTGAAAGGGGAGTTCTGTTGAGTTGGGAGGTTGACAGTTTGAGTGATGAAGTAGTGTTGATCAGTGGTGAAACAGGTGTATGGAGTTTTGTAATGTATGACAGGGGAATTAGTGCAGAGGTTTGAGGGAGTGTACCTGTTTTTAGAGTAGGAGGCAGCAATGGTGATAGTCAAAATATGATTTTGAGTGTGATAGAAGCTCAGATCCGCTTGATGCCGGTGAACTTAATGACAGAAGGAGGACAGTATTGGTAGAGTGAGGGAGTGGTGTGATGAAGTTGATGTAGCTGAACGTTTGGTTAGAGAGGGTAAAGGGAACTGGCAGTAAGATGGGAAAACAAGAATGAAAGACTAACAAATGTAAAGATGAAAAACAGAATGGGTAAAGAAATAGAATGTGTTGTGTAAAAACTATTTGAATGTGTAATGTGAGCAACAAAAAGTATTCTGATATAAGAACAGTAATGAGAAGCAGAATTTTTTTTCTTCAATAAAAATGAAGAAGATGCATGGTATTTTTTTCTTTAATGAACAACAAGCAAGAAAATTAACTCGAAGAATAAAACCAATATTAAAGATTCCCCGGCAACGGCGCCAAAAACTTGTTTGCAAACTGGTTATTCTATCACTTTGAAAATTGTCGCACGAAATATTATAATAAAACCGCAAGCGCACGGCATATAATTGTTAGTACGGAGCAAGTACGGGTCGATCCGCAAGAAAAGAGCTATTTTAATTTTACTTGATCAAGTTAAACCAAACTTTGGATTGTTTTAACTAATAAAAACTAGAAATTTAGTTAAGAGATAAATATGATATTAGAGAGCAATTTAGAGGTAAATCCCCTCTTATATTTATGTAAATTAAAAACCATACGATCTATGATCTCTATTTTTAAGTGGCATAAATGTTGCATTTATCATGAGCATAGTATATATATGTTATTGGTTAACATAACATAAACTATCAAACTATAACACAACAATTAAATCACTCATTGTTCTCATGAAAATGAAAGTAAAACAAAAATATTTTAAGTATTATATATTCACTATTGTAATTAGTGACATAGATCATCAAATTTAGTTCTTGCGTCAATGTCATAATCAAAAACCACTTAGCAAACATTGATGTAATTTGTGTTTACATTGAATAAGAATAGATAATTTGTATATGCAACATAAACTATCAAATCCACTTGTATAAACTTATGTCAAAATCCACTACCATAAAGAACAAATTAGAGAGATCACATATCATACAAATGATGAACTTACATAAAATTAGAGAGCTTCATTACCCCTAAATTTAGGGGCTTTGCTACTAATATGTGTTATCATATTAACACATGTAAGTTTCAACATTGGAAAAGAAAGCAAAATGAAAGAAAATCTAGATAGAACAAGAAAAGAACTAAACTAAGTGCATGTAAATAAATCTAAACTATGAACACAAAGTAAGGAGCATGTAAATAAATCTAAGCTATGAACATAAAGTAAAGAGCATAAAAATTAAAGAGACATAAACATAAAAGAAAGAGGCTTGGAAGCCATTTTTATTTATTTGATCACTTACACATTCATATGTTAAAAAGGAGATCCAAAATACATGAAATAAAGGGGTATATATACATGATATAAAACCCTAATCACTCTACTTGGGAATTCCCCAAAATGCCCATTCATGAAACTTCTAATTGTCATTAGCCACTGATAAGTCATGTACAATGCATGAGGACTTTTGTCTCATTCAATTAGTCTTTAATATGAAGCTTAAGAGCAAGTGGGCTAGTTGAAAGGTGGGGGCCTCCACTATCCATAAAATGAATTAATTCTTTGCCTCCTCTTGTGTATATGCATGCTTTCCTTCATATCTTCATGTGTATATATCATCTTTGCTCCAAAATTCCTATAAGAGATAATTACAAAGAACAAGTAAATGCAATCTCAAACTATAACATGCACATTTTACCATTTAAACCCCCTAAATGAGTGATGATTTTAAAACATTTAAAATATTATTTGATCATGTAAAATACCCAAAGATGTTCATTTACAAGAATAAATATGTGAATATACATGTGCATTTTTAAGTACACATCACAATCAAACTATCTCGGGCAAGTGGTGCTCCATTACAAAGTCTGAAAAACAAAAGAGTAAATACAATCTTAAGTCAAGTAGTGTCGTAGATACTGGGTATTCCACGCTCTTGGGATATGATCGCCATCAACGGTCGTTCGCCTGAAAGCTCCATTATCAAGGCTTTACTGGATCACGTATGGTCCTTACCACTTCAGGCCCATGAAGACGGGTGCCGGGAAGACACGTTTCAGTACCAGGTTGCCAGGCTCAAAGGTCCTGGGTCGAACATTTTTGTTATAGTATCGTGCAACCTGATGTCTGTGCCTCGAGGAACGCAAGTCTGCCTCATCTCTCTTTTCATCGATCTTGTCTAAGGTCTCAAGGAGAAGAGCCTTGTTTGTCATAGGATCATAATATGTTGTTCGGTGAGAGGGGGCTTTTTGCTCCATGGAATGACTGCTTTCGAGCCATATGACAGTGAGTATGGAGTATGGCCTGTTGTTGTCTTGTAGGTAGTTCGGTATGCCCATAAAGCCAAAGGTAACTCATTACCCCCACATGGCCTTCGCCTTCTCCAATCATTTTTTAAGAATGGTCTTAATGATCTGGTTCACAGCTTCTACTTGCCCATTCAATTGCAGATGTGCCATAGTGGTGTATCTTTTCTCAATGCGGTACCACTGACAGAAATCTCTGAACCCTGCGCTATCGAATTGTGTCCCGTTGTCAGTGATGATAGTCCTCAGGATTCCAAATCGACATATAATATTTCCGACAATGAAATTGATTACTCGCTTTGTCGTGACTGTGGTTAGTTGTTCAGCCACTGCCAATTTCGTAAAGTAATCTACAGCCATGATTGTGTACTTGTCTTCGCCTTCAGTGATTGGGAGGCTTGCAATGATGTCGAATCCCCATAAAGTAAACGTCCATGGACTCACCATCGAGGTAAGTTGACTAGGTATAGCTCTTGGAATCTCTGCAAATTTTTAGCACTCATCACAACGTCGTGAATAATCGGCTGCGTCTTTATTTCTATTGGCCGTAAGTATACATATCATAGTATCTTCTTTGCCAACGTCTGACCTCCAGTGTGATCGCTACAATCGCCTTCTTGTACTTCTCTCAATACACGCTTGACATCGTCATGGGATATACACTGGAGCAATGGAACGGAGAACCCCTTCTATAGAGCACGTCGTGTTGCATAACATATCTGGATTCTTTACAGACAATAACACGTCTTTAGTTATTTTCTTTAAAAGAATTTCGGGTCGTAAGAAATCATTAATGGGGATCATCCAAGACTCTCTTTCGGATTACTATCTAAGGCTTGGTCGACTTCCATTTAATCAATACTTGGAGTTTCCAACGTCCCGATTGGGACCATTTCCATTTCTTATGGATGGTCAGAGCTTGTTAGCTTGTCCAATTTGTCTGTCTTCTAATTTTTTGTTCACGGAATATGAGATATGTTGTAATGCTCTAAGTCATCCAGTAGTTCCTCGACGCTTTCTAGGTATGCTGCAAGTCATGGTCCTTTCGTTTGAAATTCCTTTCAAGCCTGGCAAACGATGATCTGAGAGTCACAAACGATTTCAGTGCAACTACTCCCAACTAATTAGCGAGTTTCATCCTGACAATCAGGGCCTCATACTCGGAATCTTTGTTAGTTGCGGGGAAATCCAGTCGTAAAGCACAGTAAATTGTCCGTCCTTCAGGAATTATCAACACGACTCCAGCACTGGACTGTCGGTCATTTCAAGCACCATCTGTGTATGACTTCTTGGTGCTCGATTCCATCTTTCATTCAGAGGGGTGATCTCCTTCATTTAACACATCTTCTTTGTGAATGGTGAATTCTGCGATGAAGTCTACTATGCTTGCCCCTGTACAGACTACCTTGGAAGGAATTTAGATCAAATTGGCTTAGTTCGATGTTCCACTTGAGCAATCTTCCAAATGCCTCAGGTCGCTGTCGGACCTGTCGTAGTGGTTGATTAGTGTATATCACAATCAGATGATCCTGAAAGTAGTGGCGAAGCTTTCTTGAAGCGATCAACAAGTTGTAAGCAAGCTTCTCAATTTTTGATAGTTGCATTCTGCTGCTACTAATTTCTTGCTTACATAATACACCGATATCTAAACTTTATCCTCCTCACGAACAAGGGCTAAATTGATTACATGCGATTATACTACTAAGTATATGAATAGGTCTTCATGATCTACTGGTTTAGACAATATCGGGGGCCTATCTAAGTAACTCAGCAGGTTCTGAAAGGCTTCAATGCAATTCGGGGTGCACTCGAAATTGTGCGTTCCTCATTTTATCAAGTCGAAGAAAGGGATGCATTTGTCAGTAGCCCTGGAAATAAATCTAAAAAGTACCGCGACCTTCCCTGCTCAGCTTTGCACATCTTTAATTCATCGTGGCTCACTAATGTTCCTGATCACTATAATCTGGTCATGGTTGATTTCAATTCCGCGTGAGCTGACTATGAAGCCGAGGAACTTCCCCGACGCAACACCAAAAGTGCATTTCAAGGGATTTAGCTTCATTCCATAGTGTCAGAGGATATTGAACATCTCTACCAAGTCTGTTACGTGATCGGATGATCGCTTGGACTTCACGAGCATATCATCCACATAAAATTGCATGGAATTTCCAATCTAGTTGTGAAAAATATGATTCACTAAACGCTGGTACGTTACCCCGACAATCTTCAATCCAAAAGGCATCACCACGTAGCAGTATAGTCAAAGGTTTGTAATAAAACTTGTGTGTTCTTGATCAGGAACATGCATGGGAATCTGTTTGTAACCCGAGTACGCATCCATGAAAGAAAGGAGTTCATGTCCAACTGTCGAATCCACCAACTAATCAGTTCTTGGTAATGGGAAGCTGTCTTTTGGGAAAGCATTATTCAAATCTAAGAAATCAATACACGTCCGCCATTTTCCACTGGCCTTCTTGTCGAGAACTGGGTTTGATATATAGTCAGGAGACGTCGAATCTCTAATGAAGCCATTGTTGTCCAGCTATTCAACTTCTTTCTTTAGGGATGCGGACCTCTCCGGGCTAAGCATGTGCCTTTTTTGTTTAATTGGGACACTTTTCAGATTGATGTTCAGCGAGTAACTCATAACAGACGGAGAAATCCCACACATGTCCGCATGGGTCCATGCAAATATGTCCAAATTAGCTCATAGGAAATTCGTCAATTCAGTAGTCTAAAGTGGATTCAAATGCGATCTGATCTTCAAGACCTTGGTCAGGTCATCGTTGTCAATCGGATCCACAGTTATTTTATTAGGGGTCGCCTTTCTACATCCCGGTTCTTCGTCCGCTTTGGGATTAATATCCTCGAACTGATAATCTGGCGACTTTGGTCGGGATGCATTCTTTATTTGCTATGTCGAAGCCTCCCTAGTAGGGGATGAGATTTTCTTGGGCTCCGCATCGTCTCCTTGGTGCAGCGCTTTCATTTAGCTAAGTAGCAGGCTCTCCCTATCACATGGTCTCTGCGGACCATTCTTATTCCTAATTCAGTTGGGAATTCAACAATAGACACCAAGGTGCGATGCAGGCTCTAAATTCTGCAAGAGCTGGTTGTCCCAAAAATGCGTTATATGGAGAATCAATATTCATGAAAACAAATGAGAGGATCCGCACTTTCCTGCATTCTCCTTCTCCAAGTTCCACAGAAAAATATGCCACTCCTATCAGTGCTGTTGTTGAACTGTTAAAGCCACACATCCATCCCATGCATGGCTTCAGTTCTTTAGCTTCCAACTTCAATTGGTCGAATGCTTTCTTGAATAGGATATTGACGGAACTCCTGCAGTCAACAAGGACTTTCTATATGGTTGTCGGACCGATGAGCTGATATTCCCAACAGGTCTATACTCGGGGCTTCTATTCCCACGTATTCTTATCCCGAAAAATGATGTCGTCTATCATTGTTTTTTGTTGTTTATTGGGTGTGGTATCCTCAGGGGATCTGCACTCCGCTAAATCTAGATCCTTCATGGTGCTGATATACCGCTACATGGCCCTGGCACTGAATCCTGCTGGATGCAGTCCTCCGACCACAGTGTTGGTTACTATTCCATTTCCCTTCTGTTGGGCAGTGGCTCTGGGAGATGACAAACCATGATTTGGAGCCGAACCTCCTTACCCTCTATCCCTCGGGGCAACTTTATACTCGTCCAACTTTCTTTCACGAAGCAATCTTTCCACTACATCTCTTAGGTAATGGCATTCATTAGTCGAATGTCCATACGTTTCGTGAAATAAGCAAAACTTCGCGGTCTCGCGCTCCTTTTACCTTGATTTTCTAGGTGTAGGATTTTTATATTGCATCACGTTGCAAGTATGCAGGTAGATGTTTTCCAAGGTATCAATTAATCGTGTATAGATTTTGAGGGATTGGAATCGAGGTATCTTCTTGGAATCATTCCTCTGACTCCTATTTCTCTTATTGTTGTTCCTATCTTAGCGGCAATTCCCTTCATTCTGGTGGCCCACATTGGCTTCAACTTTCCATGAGCTGTCGCCAGACTGTTTGATGGCGACGTTGCTCCAGATATCTTCCCTTACAACTTTACTGGATCTTCTCTTCTGATTCGAGTACACCACTTCTTGTCTCAAGCGAGTATTAGCTTTCTCATAAATCAATTCAATGGTTGTCGACGGTTTTCCAACTCAGTACCTCCCAAATTCAGTATCTTTATCTATTCCGTCTACTAACTCCCTCAAAATAGTTTGTTCTTTAGGATTACTCACTTCAGTAATGACCATATTGAAACAGTCTAGATATGCTCTTAAGGTTTACCTTGGAGCTTGCTTAACCGCCGAAAGTTCGATGACATTCTTGGATTTCTGTGCGTGTACCCAGAACTGATTCAGGAATTTCTGGCTTAATTCTTTAAAGTTGGAAACTGATCGAGGCATAAGTCGGGTGAACCACATCAAAGCAACATCCTCCAAGTATATTGGAAAGGCCTTGCACATTAAAGCATCTGAGTCCACCATGACATTCATATACTAGAAATATCAAATTAAATGTTGTTTTGGATCAGTTCTTCAAAAATAACGGTTCATTGTGGGTAGGTTGAATCATTTTGGAAACGGGACTTCCAATATGTCATCCGTGAAAGTCGTATGGCTGCGGTCAATACCACGGTCTTCATTGGTGTAGCCTCTACTGTCAGCCGTTATTTGACGTACCATTGCTGCTACTTCGCCATTAGTCAAAGTATGTTCACACTGAGCACTTTCAGCCCTCTGGGGCCTTCCAGTTCCTGTACTAGGCAATGCACCATGATTCATAGTCCGAGCAACATTCCTTTTCCCCCTGCGGTCCCGGTCAGTCACAGGATGTGAGGATTGAAGAAGTTGAGCTTGCGTGGGATGAGAAATGCCTTCATATTTAGGAAGAACGTGGGATCCACACACTAGTATTTGCATAGGTTCTTCTAGGCTAGGATTGTTAAGGCCCAGGCGACGTGATGCATCCTCTCGAGAACCTTGTGAGCCAAAATGGACTTGCTCAAGGTTTTCAGGTCTCTCATATGGCCTCCTCTGATGTGGATGACTCTCATTCTCCTTTAAGGAAGATGAGTCTTCTGCTACTCTACGATGGGTCGGAGAAGATGTTCTCTATCGACGTAGTTCTTCCCATTTCCTAGTCATCGAATTACAGCATTACACCGCCGTTGAGCTTCTAAGGCCATATTAGTTTCCTCCAACATGGCGAGCAAGCATGCGAAATCAATCTGCAAAACAGGTGCAGATGGAGGGAGTTGGTTGACATTGGGATTGGTACGTTCATATGTGCCCTCACCGGGTAGTTTTGAACAACATCTCCAATTCGGATCGGTGCCCCGTCAACGGTTTGAATCAAGGTGCCATCATCGGGTTGGGTTGGACCCGACCCGGGCACATTCGACTCGGGGTCCTGTGCTACGGCAAGGACTTGTACGTCACTCTGTTGTTCTTCATTTGCTTCAATTCTTCGAGAAGCTTGCTGATTCTTATCTTTCCTTGGAGTCATGGTATTAACTTGGTGAAATCGACAAAAACTACGAAAATGATGGAAATGTGAATTATTTCTTTGGACTTGGTGATCCAAACAGTAGAATAATGATCTAGAAAGCTAAGAATTCAATTTTCTCAGTGAAAGCACCAAAATGTTAAACCAAAAAATGGCACTAACACCCAATTGATAAGACTTTGTAGAGAATAATGTAGGAATATAAATAAAAGCAAGAAAAAACAATAAAAAGCAATCAACACATGAGATTTATAGTTGTTCGGTGTTAACGAGCTTGTGTCCACTTTTTAATTCTTCAATTCGGTAGAGGATTACAATTATAAGATTTTGAATAACTCAAACACTCAACTACAATCAATATCCTCATGAATCAATAATGTTATAATCAAAACTCACCGTTATCTGATCGGGTCAAGTAGTAATAGCTATGAAGAACAGTGCGTTTGAGTTTTCAAATGGCCAAAAAATATCCTTCTTCATAGATCGGCTCGGGTATTTATAGGGGTCCGAACTCGGGAAAGTAGCGGGAACTATTGTCATGACGTGGCAAAAAGCTCGGGTTTATAGCAACATAGTGGATCGGTTCTTGGGGATTAGGGGATAACAGTTTGTGGCCATGTGGCATCCGATCCATCAACATAGGAAATAGTGGGATGATGCTCAGTACACTCCGATTAATTGACCTCGGGTCGTGTTGAATCTATTCGACCCGATGAGTTTCGACCCAAAAGTGTTGGCTTTAACTTAAGTTATGAATCATACTCCCATCCAACCTAATGCCTATTTTATCTTATTCGATCTGAAGCAAAGATTTCATTCGACCTGATGCCTTCCTAATTTGTTCGACCCGGAGCTATGTTAATCAGACCAACTTGGTTCTTGATCTTTCGTGCGCACGATTGTGATGTCTGGACTTTGTGTGGTCTAGTGACAAAGTAGGACAACACAGATATGACAATCGCCCATAACCCTTGCACTTAACAAGAGGAATGATGCGCTGAAAGGTGTGCACGACAGCTATGGACGATCATCAAAGTAGGTAAGCAACATCGGAACCTGTCGTAGAACTCACATCGCAAGGTTAAAATATAGTAGAGCATATACAACAGGTAATAATAGTGAAGCATGATATGACAAACTTTTGAAACTTTCGCAATATCCTGAAAGATTATCCACACATCATAGGAAATATCAAAGTCTGTACATAAAGCCTCACTAAAACACTCATAGAGCAACTCAAACAACAAAAACAGAAATACTAGATAGTAATAAAACTGGTATGTAAGCCTCCAGCTCGCCTCCGAACTGCAACGTCGTCCTCACTAAGCTATCACCTATCACCTGACACTTAGTCTGTCCATCCACAACTGGATGAACAACCAAAGGTAATAAGAGGAAAACATTAAACCTTGAATCAAACAACAGTCTTAGTGAGCGACAAAAAAACTATCAAACAAAACAATAAAGTATATGAGAATGGATAGATAAACAAACTAATCTACCCACATCACCAGAGAAGAACTCAACCCTATCTTCCCCACATCGGACAGTGATAGCCCTTACAATCCATTCAACCAAAGGAAACCAGAACAACCATTTATTCATGGCAATCAAAAGCAACTAACAGTAGCATTCAAATCATGCAGATTATAAATATATATCTCATGTAAACCATCCTAATTGAATTTAAAATCCTTCAAGCACAAGCCCCAGAGGCCTAAACCAATATCAGAGAAGCACCCAAGAAACATCTCCTTCGACGTTGAACAATTTACATGAAACGATAAAAACAAGGCGACTGATCATCCATGACAGACTCTGGCTATCATCGCTAGTCCTGCTTAGGAACCATCATTAATCATGTGAAAGCAACCTTGCCATATGTCAAGGGCTAATAGAAATCCCAGTTCTATCATAAACTCCATACGCGTTTCAACGATACGCATGTTTGTCCAACCTTGACAACTAGGCCTTTCAACGATACGCAGGGTACTCGACTAACAACCCTTCAGTCTTTTGGGTGCCCCCGTTGTACCCCTGCTTTGTGCCTGCTAGAACTTACGACAATGATAATCTCTCGGCCTTCGCATCTCTAGTCATCTAACCCGACGACTTTTCATAGCTTAAGTAACCTCCTCAAGCAACCATTATCCACCAACTCACGACCTTGGAGTTGCCACCTCATTCGTTGTTCTACACCGATCAACGAAAAGATTCAACACTTTGAATATTTCCACTTGAATTTTCTTCGAAGTCACAACATCACTAAGCTAAATTACATCAAGCCCTTTTGTTCAAATCTGGGTCGTACCCGAATAATATTTTTTTCAGAAATGACCCAGTGCGACCGAGCCCCTGGTGCGACCGAACCACTTCTTGCTCGACCGGAATACTCTTGCTCGACCCCAAGCTTCACCAACCAGACCCACTCAGGCTGCTTGAGCTATGCTGCTCGACCCAACTAGACCGATCCTATCAGCTCGAGCTCATACACCCATGCTCGACCCAATCACTGCTGGATCGACCGAGCCTATAGTGTGCGACCGAGCACCCTCCTTCCTTGGATGCACGACCGACCATTCTTGATACATGACCGACCCAACCACCTTTTTCCCTTCTCGACCGGCCCTATATCCTGCTCGACCGACCCCGTATTTTGTACTATGCTGTACTGTACTGTACTACACGCATGACCTATGGCCTGTACAACCCCAATCCATGTCCAATTTTGACCAAAACTTCGCCAGTCGACAATATCGACAAAATTAACTCATCTAATTCATCCAATACAACCATAAGTATGTTATGAAATCATTAACGACATGAATATGACGATTTTCATCTAAATTATGCAAACTTTACTAAAACATGATAAATGAACATATGAACTAAATTATGGATCTACCTTGCATAAACATATGAAATAGCGTAGAAATTACCAGTTTTAGGTTACTAAATTGGATCCTATTGCGATTCATATAAAAATAGACTTACCATGACGTAGATCTAAGAGAAAACACTTGAATTTGATGAAAAATATGACAAAACATTCATATACTTGATTAAATCTGTGTGAGAGATGCATATCACTCACCAACTCCCCAAATCAAAGAAAAAACGTGAAAATTAGATTCCAGACAGTGAAGAACTTGATCCAAATCCTTTGATTCGATGAACTCTCACATTAAATGATGTAAATCTAGCTTTAAATGGTGTAGATTTTGGATTCCCTTCCTTAGATATTGATTTTAATGGTGGAAAGGTGTTAAAGGAAGGAGGAACACAAGGCCACCAAATGAGAGAATGGAGAAAGTAAACTATTCTCCATACCTCTTACCCCCTATTTATAGCTTTCCACCAACCAACTAATGGACCTCTACAAATCAACCCATTAAGGCTCCCAAAACATGGACAACAATCTGAAAAACCTTAAAACAGTGATTCCTCCCAAACCGCTGAGCCAAATCTTTAATGTGACCACTCTACGGAAAGGGAATCATCATTTCCTTTCGAATGGCATAGGCTGAACAACTGATTCGACCAGAGTCAAAAGTTATGCCCTGTACAAGACTAACGGGGGAAAATGGTCACAAACAAAATTGGTAAAAATTATGGATATATCTCACGTCCCCATAAGCAACATATTAAAATAAGAGAATGATCCAACCATCAAGGAATAAAATAAAAATATTTTATGATCCTCCGATACGTTAAATGCGGGTTATTACGACAGACATATCAGCTACATTTCATAAAAGTTACTGACATATCAGCAACTTTTCTTACACGGTATAAAAGTTGCTAACATATCAACAATTATTTACAAAAGTAACTGACATTTCAGCAATAATTTTTCACTTTTTTGTACACTGTATAAAAGTTGCTGACATATTAGCAATTATTTATAAATGTTGCAACATATCAGCAATAATATTCCTTTGTTTCTAGAAAACAGGTGGCGAATTTACAACGAAACTTTACCCGGCAAAGTTGCTGACATATCAGCATTAATTTATAAAAGTTGCTAACATATCAACAATGATTTTCTTTGTTTCTAAAAAATACAATGAAATTTTGACAGGGACCGACTTTACTGTTAAAAATATTTTTTGTCAACACTAGAAATGGGTTTGCAGGCACAAATCCAAAGAAGAAATAGGCGTATTGGCTATTTTTTGGATTAAATCGGGTTGCCACCCTAGATATTGAAGCTTGGAGGTATGGGATCACCAAGGACTATTAGAATGGATTTGAACTTAGAGAATGAAGTACATTCTACTATTCGAGGACAAGTTGGGATGGAAATCCATGCCTAATTGAAAAATGAAAAGTAAACTGCAACAGTGATGATTAGAAAACAACAATATACACTTACAGAGCAATTTTCTCATAAGAAGATCCCTTTTTATTGAACTTTCGTTGAGAGTACAAAGATGTAATAGGAGGAATCCCTGAATTAATCTCAGTGCTAAGCTATTTCTATGGGTACAAGTGTTAAGGAAAAACCCGATCCCCCAAATGTGACCTTGTGGTCTTATTTATAGTGGTTCAGGGCCCCTTCCGCTGATGGGCGATTGGGCCCATGGGGGTCTTTGCAAGTTGCTTTATCCTTGGTTTCGGGTGCTTGACTTCCGGCCACCTTTGGAGTATTACTTATGGTCTTTGGATGGTACTTGAATCCTTGACAACAGCTCTTGAATATAGGCCCTCGGATGTAAGCCTTCAGATGTAGGCTTCCGGCTATATCGTGCATACTTAGCGGGGATTGAACTCATGGTGTATGTTCATAACTACCAGTTCAAAGCCGCTGCGGGTTTCAGTGCAAGGTAGATTAGTACGGGTAGCCTGTATCTCTGCTTAGGTCCTGCTTAGTTCTTTGTTAGAGTTCTTTCGAAGTATCCTGGATCCTCTAAAGGTTGGCTTCTGGTCTCTCCTCTATTTTATTTGTGCATTTAGCCTTCCGGTATTCGTACGACAAATGCCCTGAAAGCTGGTCCTGGACGATCCTTGCGTTTTCTCAGTTTAGTGCCTTAGACGCCCTCGCCTTCAGGTGTATTGGTTCTTCGGTGGGTCATTACCGAAGGTTCATTTGAGCTTCACCCGACGGGTTTATTGCTTTTGACTTTCTTGGTTTTGGATTAGGATGACTCTTTGTCACGGAATCTTCTGTCGAACTGATACCGTCGGAAGGATTTTGTCGGATTGATCCTAGCGGAAAGATCCCATTGGTTACACCCCGCAGTTCCTACGATCCTTCCCGAGGAGGGTTTCGGTTGATGCAGCTTTTCGGATTATTTCTTCCTGCTCCTTCCCTTCTTGGTATTTGGCCCTACTTTCTACCGAGCCTTCGGTGAGCTTTCGGTCGTCTGATACCCCTTCACTGCCAGCTTGTTCCACTGTTAGTTTTTATTTCTGGTAGTAACATTTTCCTCCTAGTAAAGGGGCATTTTCGGCTTTCCAAGTCAAGCTCTTCACCTTTTTCAAAGTTTCATAGCGGAGTCTTTTGATCTTCCTTGGTAGGTAAACGTTGATTGGTCCTTGTTTGTGTGGTGGGGATTCAGATAAATTTCCTTGCACAATTACCACTGCTTTCTTCTTCACTTTTTACCTACAACCTTAATTTCTTGAACTAGATTATTTATTCACTGAGGACTTGAAGCTTATTGTGTGAAACTCACTGCTTAAACCTTTGGTAAATATCTCTTTTTTAATCTTTAATCAAGGGGTTGAATTGTTTTTCTCAAATTCGTCTGGGGTTTTTATATCGGGCACAAATTGTTCGTATCCTAATAATACGAGCGGCAATTCATGGCGGTCCGTCCATATGCCTTTTCCCCCAAATATTAACTCTAGGGTTTGGGACACACAATTGCATAAAAGCATCTTTTCAATTAATGGCTGGAATGTTATGTAGGATTATCACAACATTCACTATTCTGACTATCCATTACTAATAGGTTTATATATTTATCACTTTCGAATGTTTTAATGAGTGGGATATAAGCTTTATATGTTTACGAAATTACATCACCTGGCAGCGCTATGTTTGATAAAAGGAGTTCTGTTTTATCATCTATTGATGCTTGTGTTCTTTCTCGAGGGGGGGTCTCTTCTCTTGAAGAGATCGCTGATTACTTCTCAAGATGAAGTAAAATCCATTCTTACCAACTTTGGAATGGACAATGTGGAGGATATTCCTACTACTTACCATGATGACATCATGCATCCCTCTGAAAGATACTTTGCCTACTCAACTGTACAAATCTGGCATGGAGGCTTCTTTTCTTTTCCTTCCTTTGTGTTTTTACTTCTGCGGGATTTGGAAGTTGCTCCCATTCAATTTCTACCAAGCACTCACACACTACTCTTATGCCTGGAAGTACTTATTCTGGAATCGAGTCTGGCTTCTCTTACTTCGAACCTCGCTCGACATCTAATGTGTTTTTCACGGGGTGTTGACTTCCCCATATTCCATGCTACCCCTTTGCGGAAGACTGTCAACGACGGTGGAGGCAAGGCTATACCTTGGGAAGATCAATTATTCTTTACTAAATGTCCTGCCTGTATTTCTGGCCAATTTGCTGATCGTTGTAAGTGTTCTTAATCCTTCATAAGTGGTTACTTTTCCATTTGTAATGTATCCTTAATTGCCTTAATTCAGATTTTCCTTCTGAGGAGGTGTCCTTAACCAGTAGCGAATCTCGCGTATCTGAGCTTGTTTTGAAACTAATCAAAAAGCCGCCAAGTCGGTCCACTCTACTAACCAAGGACAAGCTGCGTCTTTATAACCTTCTTCCTATCGTACAGAAGGCACTAGGTCGCCCACTTGTCCGTCTTCCTGGCTCTAAACGTTTATTAGTATATTCAGAAGTGTTCACTACTTTGGCTCTTTTATTTCCAGGCATGTTTTGTTGATTCGATAGCTTCTTTATGGAGATCTTTTTGACGCTAACGTTTCACGCTCTTGACTTTTTCTTGGCCTTTCGTTTGACTAGGAGTTTTGGTTTCAAAAGCCCCTATTCTTACCGATGCCTTGAATCGAACTATTGCGGCTTCTCTTAAGAGGCTAGCAGAATTTCCTATCGATCTGCTAGCTAAGAGATTGAAGCCCAATACTTCAACCTCCACGTTTTCCGAGAATGTCTTTAGTAGAGAAAATAGAAGTGGTGTTTTCCCATCACGTCTTCCAAGTATATCCAGAGCAGGTGTAGGTGCCACGCCGCAAACTTCCACTTCTCAGACTGCTGGTCCATCGATGCTCCTTGATTTTCTGATAGATTTTACTAATCTTGTGAAACTTATTCTTTCTGGACCTGAATTTTCTGATATTTCTTTGCCTTCCACTGCTTCCGACATAATGGATTTTTATCAGCATTTTGTAACTCGCTAGCTTAATGTACAGCATTTTTTTTTTACTCTGGGCTTCCCACTTACCGCAACTATATGCTGAATGCTTCTAATTTCTCAGACTATTAAGGAACGACACTTGTCTAATCCCATTCCTTCTTCCTCGGTGACCGAAATTACTTGGTTTTGGGAGGCAAATGCAGTTCTGAACGATGAGTGTGAGAGGTTGAACGCTTTTTTGGAACATGCTGAGTTAGCTTTGGAGAAAGAGAGACAGGCTAGGGACATAACACTTGACAAGGTGTCGGCCTTAGAGCACCAGATGGCAGAGGACATGGTTACCCATGCTGATGAGCTTCGAAAAAAGGACGAAAAGCTTTCTTGTGCCGCCCAAATAATCTATACAGCCGAGGATAGGATTTCTAATTTATTGCAAGTCCACCTCCCATATATTAAATCCGACTGCTATGAAGATGCCCTATTTCACCTTCTTTCCGACAACCTTCAGAACCTTCCTGAACTCCGAACCATCCACGTTCCTTCTTTCGTCCGGGATCTGGTTATGGAAAGGATTAAGTTGGGCGAATGTGGAATCAAGGTGACGTGGAGGAGTGAACCTACAATTGAGGACCCTTTTATATATTGACCGCCTTTTAGATGATTTAGGCAGGGAAGGGGAGACTTTCGCTTCTGCTGATAATAATGAGGAGAATGGGGATAACGGTCCCCGAGATGGCGACTGCCTAGGTGAGAATTTTGCCCATAATTCTGAATCATCGTTGCCTAGAGAAGGTGACCCCTTCGGTTTTCCGAGAGCAAAGGAAGTTGTCGGCCATGAAGTTCCCTCCCGTCAAGTATAATTCTTACTTTGGACATTATTTTTTATATATCTAACTTCTAATAGTCTCCTGCTGTTATAATAGATAAGAGAAAACTTGTTTTCCTGCTTCAAGCAAAGTTAGGCAACATAAAGCCCAAACTGTTTTTATATAAGGCAGGTGGCACACTTGTAAATTTAGTTTTGCAACCTGTGCAACACTTTTATGGGGTTCCCCAATATGTCATAGTAGATTGGTTTCAAGTTTAATTCGCGCAAATATGAATAAGAAGAAGGGGTTTTATTCTTTGTAGACTGGAAAAGACATAACCAGGGCTATTTTTCTTTGTTCTTGCAAGTAGGTAGATCCTTGTGGAGATCCGCCACCTCAGGGTGAAGCGCCCTTGTCAACAAAACAAACTTCTATGTCTCCAAGAAGGCAAATTTTCCATCAGAGTTTAACCATCGAGTATTTGAATGAAAGAATTGATGCTTTGAAAAACTTGTTAGGGGAAAAGGATAGGACTTTTCTTGGAATGAGGACATACATAAAGACCAAACCCCCTATCGAGTTCGAGGATGAGCTAAGGAGTCTACGTCAACGTATCGTCGACTTGGAAATTGATTTAAACAATGTTACTACAAAGTGTGAGACGTGGGAACATTTTTTCGAGAATATCCCTATAATGACGGGATCTTCGCCTCCTAGCGTTACAACATCTTGTAAGGCTCACATTCTTCAGAAGTGTTATTACTTGAATAGCCCTCCTCAGGTGTTAAAGGAATCAATTATTTCTGAGTGGTGTAAAAGAGTGGTAGCTGAGATGAAAGGAATTTATGATACTAAATTAATTAAGGATTCTCACTGTGTCGTCAGGTATATCGACCAGATTAGACATTTGCAAGAAGAAAATCATGATTTGCGTATAAACTTTTTTAAATTGGAAAAGGAAAATAAGTCTCTCCGGGCAATGTTTAGGGCTTACAACAAGGCTTTGAAGCTTCATATTAAGCCTTCCAATCATTTAGGTGAAACGAGCAGAAAAGTATGAAGACTTAACAAGCTACTATGCATTGCGCTTCGTCATGCCATCGACCTTCCTTTGCTTGAGGATGGAGAGGACCTAGATATTCAGTGACATTTTGTAATGGTGACACATAATCAGGGTACTGAGAATGTAACTTTTTTTAATGAATAAACCTGTGTATTGGCAATGTTTAGTATGTAAATAACTGTTGGTATGAAACATGAGTAAGAATTTCTCGCATAATTAATGACCTAAGAGGTTTTCTTTGAGTGAGAGAAGATACAACCCTTTTTATTTAGCCTTGTTTTTTAGGAATAGCTTTTTGTCAACTTCCAAATTTTGTAGATCCTTTCCCGTGCGCACACCCATGGTTGCTTCAGTTTGAGTTAATTATTTTGGAGAACTTCGGACAATCATACGCTGATGATCTTCTTCCAATGCTTGCGAAGGGTCTTTTCAACCCAGATTCGGAAGTCAATATGTAGAAGATCGGCTCCCTCTTCGGTATTTGTACAGAGCCTGATCGATCCAGATTCGGGTATCGATATATTGAGGACCGGGACCACTCCGGTTTTTGCGAAGCGCCAAATCGACCCAGATGTGGGTATTAATAATAGGAGACCGGAACCCCCTCAGGTATTTGTGAAACGCCGAATCGACCCTGATTCAGGTATTGATAATAGCAGATCGGAACCCCCTCCGGTATTTGTGAAACGTCGAATCGACCCAGATTCGGGTATTGATAATAGTAAACTGGAACCCACTCTGGTATTTATTGTTTCGGTATCCCCTTTGGGTTTGATTTGTGAAGCATAGGTTGTATGTACTTCCTGAGACACTCCTTGGGCTTTTGGTGTCAAAGCAGAGGATGTACGTGCTTTGTTGGCCACTCTCTGGGCCTGTGCGTTCGGCGCGCTTGGCTAGCTTATCGACAAGCAGGGCCCAAGGACTTACTCGACCTACCTCCAAGAGGCTCCTTATCCTAACCATTGTAGGCGATGATTAGGTCTTAGAGACTTAGACGGGGCCCTTGTAGGCACAGAACTAAGGTATACTCTTTTGACGCTCTACACGGGCCATCGTAGGCATTGATAGAGGCTTGTACGCCACCCACTCCAAGGGGTTCCCTATCCTGACCATCGTAGGCGATGATAGGGGTTTGCGTTCCCTTTTGCGGGTAACACAGAACATAATCAGAGGTAGAACGTGTTTAGTTCCAGCAGAGGCAGGGCATGCTAATTTCTGATGCACCACCATGACCATTTCTAGTGTGAAACGAAGGCTTACGCTTTTGATGCTTTAACCCCGCCCCCTCTGATTTAGGCATGGAGAAAGACTAACATACCATCCCCCTTAGGGGGATGGCTTGCCCAGACTAATTTAGTGCTGACAAGGGTTTTTCTTCTTGTTATCCATTTGTGACTTGACCCTTCCTTGGTCATTTTAGTTGTATTGTTTCTGTCCTTTGCAACTGGGCAGATAATCCTTTCCTTACTATTTCAAGAAGGTTTTAGCGGCATGACCTCCTATGCTTTCTTTACATAACTTTGTAATTTTCCTTGGTTTAAGAACTTGATGATCATCCCTTCTAAAACTCTGCAGTGATTTGTTTCGTGCCCATTTACCATATGGTAGTAGTAATACGATCCTTCTCTCTTAGCTTTGTTCTTGGGTTTCTTCTTAAGCGATTGCCAAAAGTTTAACTCATGTCTATTCAGGAAATAGATACCCTTAATCGATATTGTGAGCTTACAACCCTTTGGAAATGTTGACTCGAAATTCTTCTTTCGCTACTGCATTTTGGCCTTTTTTATTACTCAATTTAGTCATTCCTTCTTTATCTCTACACTTACTTTTGATCGCCCTTCGGCACGGGGATATATCTCTTTCATTCTTTTTATCGGTCAGAGGGATAGACGTTCTCTCAATGCTTTGCTCAAATATGGTTCCTCTAGCTTTTGTGAGGATGGCTTCTTTAGCAAGGAGAAAGGAGTTATATCACTCGTCGAAGATTGGTAAAGAGCCAAAATCGGAGTTGGTCCTACGTGGAAAGGGTTAATGCTCCATCAATTAGGGTTATAGGGTTCTACATCCTTCTCTTTATCTTGGATAGGGAGGGTTTCTAATCTGAACCTTTCGGTTGCCCATGGCTTGTCAATACTTGTCCCTGCCACGGGAAATCCGTTAGAAACTGGTAGATATTTTTTACCCATAATGTTCGCCTACTCAAGGTTTTATCAAATCGGGATGGGATGGCACATGTGGTAGTGTGAAAAGGGGAACCACAAGGTCGGAGGTTCAGGCCCTCCTTTTAGCGCCCAAATGGTAACGATATTTTTCGTCAACACCGGAGATGGGTTCGCAGGGACGGATCCAAAGAAGAAATAGGTAGATTGGCTATTTTTTGGATTAAATCGGATTGCGCCCCTAGATATTGAAGCTTGGAGGTATGGGATTACCAAGGACTATCATAATGGATTTGAACTCAGAGAATGAAGTACATTCTATTATTCGAGGACATATTGGAATGGAAATCCATGCCTATCTGAAAAATGAATAGTAGACTGCAACAATGTTGATTAGAAAACAATAATATACACTTACAGAGCAATTTTCTCATAAGAAGATCCCCTTTTTATTGAACTTTCGTTGGGAGTACACAGATGTAATAAAGGGAATCCCTGAATTAATCTAAGTGCTAAGCTATTTCTAAGAGTACAAGTGTCAAGGAATAAATTGATCCCCCAAATGTGACCTCTGGGGTCTTATTTATAGTGGTTCAGGGCTCCTTCCGCTGATGGGCTATTGGGCCCGTGGGGGTCTTTGCCGGTTGCTTTATCCTTGGTTTCATGTGTTTGACTTCCGGCCATCTGTGGAGCATTAGCTATGGTCTTTGGATGGTACTTGAATCCTTGACAGCAGCTTCCGAATGTAGGCTCTTGGATGTAAGCTTTCGGATGTAGTCTTCTATTTTTATCGTGAATACTTAGAGGGCTTGACCTCATGGTGTATGTTGATAACTACCTGTTCGAAGCCGTTGCGGTTTTTGGTACTATGTAGACTAACACAGGTAGCTTGTATGTCTACTTGGGTCCCGATTAGTTCTTTGGAGGAGATCTTTTGAAGTATCCTGGATCCTCGAAAGGCTGTCTTCTGGTGTCACTTCTATTTTATTTGTGGATTTGGCCTTCAGGTATTCGTACCACAAATGCCCTGGAAATTGGTTCTGGATGATCCTTGCGTTTTCTCAGTTTAGTGCCTTTGACGCCCTCACCTTCAGGTGTATTGGTTCTTCAGCGGGTCATTACCGAAGGTCCATTTGAGCTTCACCCGATGGGTTTGTTGCTTTTGACTTTCTTGGTTTTGGGTTAGGATGACTCTTTGACACGGAATCTTCCGTCAAACTGATACCGTCGGAAGGACTTTGTCGGATTGACCCTGGCAGATAGATCCTGTCGGTTACACCCCGTAGTTCCTACGATTATTTCCCCTAGGAGGGTTTCTATTGATGCATCTTTTAGGATTATTTCTTCTTGCTCCTGCCCTTTCTGGTATTTGGCCCTACTTTCTGTCGATCCTTCGGTGAACTTCTAGTCGTCCGATGCCCCTTCACCGCCAGCTTGTTCCACTGTTAGTTATTTTTTTGGTAGTTGCATTTACCATATGAAAGTATAATAGGGATGCCTCCCTAATTTTCACTAAAATAAATGTCCTTATTTTAATAAGTAATTTATTCCAATACGTGTTTATAAAACATAATTTGTTTATTAATGTGGATATTGAAAATATACAATATTGATTGGTAATCAATATTAGGTGTGAAAATATATATTCAATTGTAATAATAAATTATTGGCTATAATAATTATTAAAAAATTGATTTCTGTTTTGATCGTAGGATGTAATTCTTGACGAATCAAATTAAAATTCAGGTTTGAAGTGTGTATGGAAGGTTGTCATTAATTGTAAGTTAATACCATTAACACTAAATTAGTGGAATAGATGATTTGTTGTAAATCTGAAGAAAAATATATATTATTTATAAACCAACATTTGAAGACTTGGAATATTTTATAGTTGGTAAAAATTAAAATTATGTAAACCATTAGGGTATAAGCGTGACATAAATATTTTAACAAGCATGTTGAAATAGTGTGTTTTGTCAAAACGAACAATTTGAAGTGTTATTTAGAGTATTTTAAAATTTATTTAAGTATTTTTTTGTGATTAATAGATCAACCACGGCTTAATTTGTGTTTTTTAGCAAGTATTAGTTACATTTATAATTATGTAATTATAGAGCATTAACATTTGTTAATACAAACTTGAGTTTAATATGTAATAAGAGTTAGAGCTTATGTCCTCAAAATGAAGAAATTGGACTCAAAGGAAAATAGTGAAAGTTGGTTTGAGATTTTCAATAAGTTGTGAGGGCTTTAGGAAAATTTTGGTCATCTTAGATCTAACCAAAAATGAATACATTCCTTTTGGGGAAGGAAAGCCTCTTCTTTCTTCTTTGAAAGGGCTAAGAAGCATAAACTCCTTTCTTCTTCCATTTCTAAAAGCCCATCCTTCAGCTTAAGTTAAAAAATAAAAATAAAACCCCTATTACCTAGCTGAAGTACTGATCTAAATCAATTTATCTAGCAATATCTTTGAAGACTCTCTGAAAGATGTTCGCCCCTAACCGGCCCTATGCTTCACTCTAATATACATCATTACTTGTTAATGCTCTTTATTAGGGGTAGGTCTCGGGGTGGGGTGTTACATTTTGGTGAAACAGGGTGGTGCACAGGGAACTAATATTGTGTATCGAGGTCAGCGGAAAAGGGACAATGGCCATAAGTACTCAAGGTCATAACCAAAGCTAGGGGTTATGGCAATGTACAATGATCACAAGACCAAGTGCAGCAGAAACACGACACATCACGACATGGCAAAGTCAAAGCATGCATCGAATCCGTGTTAGTGGAAGCATGAACAAGACTAAAGTGAAAGCATAGCATCTGTTTTTGAACCCATTTCTAAAACCCTCTACATATGAATTATGACATGCATTTGCTTCCACCATAATGAAAAGAACTTGGACAATGAACTGAACTAAAGATTGCATGAACTTAGCATATATTGGAGGAGATATAAGATCTAAAAGGCAAGACTATACAAAGGTTGATCACTGAAAAACTATTGTAATATATACTAATTATGGAAACATATGTTGATTTCCGGACTGAGCATAAATCAATAATAAATAACAATCAAAGTAAACTAGAATAAGTGAGTGTTGATAATTGAGCTGGCTTGGCAATTAGAATTCTATGTAACACCCCATAATTTTAAAGGACATTATAATTATAAACTAAATAATATTTAATTAAATATTAGGAATTAAGTAAAATGGACCATACCATTGTGTTTGTCTTGGAATTCTGCTTAGGATAGACTACGAGTTGCGTAAAACGAATATCGTATGAGAAAGGTATGAAGCTTAGAAGTTTTTATACCTATAAGAAAATTATATATATATATATATATATATATATATATATATATATATCCAAACTCAGAATTCAAAATAGTTCAAAAATTAAGCGGGAGGGGTAGTTGAGATTCGGGCCAACATGGGGCAACCCACACCTTGGTTGGGTCGACCTATGGTTCGACCCATAGCAAGGTAGGTCGACCCATGGGTCGACCCATTCGGGATCGGGCCAAGTGCGGTGTTATGAGCGTGGACTTGTTTTGTGTCTGGGTTCGTTGGCTTTAGGCTATAAGCAGTACAACATTTCTATTTTTTTATTCACCTAAAACAATGGAGACAATGAGATGCTGCCCCAACTTGGATTGAATTAGCTTGTTTTTCTTCAACAACAGCTTATACGCATACAAGAATTGTAACACCCCACGATTTTAAAACATGACATAAGACATAATTAAGAATAATCAATTTTTAAAAGAAGAACTAGGTGAAACGGGTTACGCCATTGCGTTCGTCTCCAAATTCTGCTTAAGACAGAGTCTGAGTTTGCGTAAAACGGATATCGTATGAAGAAGTTATGGACGATAGAAGTTGAGCAGAAAAAGCAGAAAACAGGCTAGGATAACTGGCGCACTTGTGAAGTGCGCCAGAACAAAAATTAACTGGTGCACGTGGGAAGTGCGCCTATGCCGAGGCAAAACCTGCACAGAATTCTGGAGAGTTCTCTGATGACGTGTCCTTCAGGGATTGGCTGGATGATGTGTCTTTTGAGCTGTGTGGTTCTGATGATCTCTAATCTAATCTAAAGGCCCTAATTCACCTAATACATCTATAGAAACACACCTAGACCTAACCCTAATTTCATTACACTAATCCATGGCACCTCCATGCTGCCCTAACATAAATTGAAAATTAGCCTTTCTTCTCTTCTCCAAAGCAAATCAGAATTAGAGTATTCAAATTGGAAGATAAGAATCAAATTCTACAACAACCGTTTAGCTAATCAAATTCAGAAATCAGATTCAGATCTATTCTCTCTTCTTAATCCTATCGTTGTGAGTGTACGTTACTTTCACATATAATTAAATTCAAAGTGATCATGATAAGATTGTAAATTGGATTTTATGAACATGTCTGTAAGATGAATCATATCAAGTTGTGTAAATTCTTATCTTTCAGATTCATACCCAAAGTTTTGTTATCATATGCCTATTGGATCTATTTATTGTTCTATGCCAGTTCTTATCCCATATTCCTATTAGATCTATTTTATTGTTCTATGCTAGTTCATATTTCATATGCCTTTCTGATCCAGTTTATCGTTATATGCCTGTTTATGTTTCATATGCCATTCGTATGTTTATGCCAATTTTGATGTTGATTCTCTTCTTTTCCTTTTTTAATGAGAGTAGGCTAACTTCGAGCCCAACATATTGCATTAAGATTTGCGTACGAATAACGTTTGAATGATTGGGAAAAGTTTGGGGAAATATGTAATAAAATGAAATTATTGGCATAAATCAATTTGGGAATAATTGTGTATAAATTGTATACATGAGATTTGGCATAAGTGGATGGGGCATAATTGGATATAATTTGTATACATGAGGTCTGACATAAATTGTTAATCACAAAGAACGCAAATTGATTTGGCCGTAATTTGGCATAAAATGTATACATAAGATTATAGGCCAAATTTGGATTAAAATTATGAACATAATTTAGATTGGAAATTATTGGTAATTGGGATATAATTTAATCCAAGATTTAAAGTTGGGACTTGAATGAAGAATGTAATAATGAACGCCTAAGACACGAGGTTAGATTCGAATTGCAGTATAAGACTGCCCGAAACCGCCCGGCACATCCAACAACCGCAATTTGGTAATCTAATGTGAGAGGTCAAAGGCAGAAATTAGATACGTAATAATGCAAAGACACGAGGTTATATTAAGACTGCCCGGAGCCGCCCGGCATATCCAGCAACCGCAAAACGACAATCTAATGTGGGAGGTCTTGCAAGATTACGATTATAATGAATTAATGTACACTTAACCAAGCTGAGACATGTAATAAGACATGGGAATAGTAAAAGGGGTTAAGTAGGTGACATGGATAGCATGTGAAACACAATTAAAAACACTTAACCAAGATAAGACATGTGGGAAGACATGGGAATAGTAAAAGGGTTAAGTGGGTGACATGGGAAGTATGTATTGCATGGGTAGCATGTATAACATAAATAATAAGCACTTAACCAAGATAAGATATGTGATAAGACCTAAAGGGTTAAGTGGGTAACATGGGTAGCATGTGAAACCTAATAAGAGCACTTAACCAAGATGATACATGTGATTTGACATGGAGATAAAGAGGGATTAAGTGGGAATTCCTAGTGGGGACCAAGCTTAGGAGGGAAGCTTGTGTCAAGTGGGGGACCCTTTTCAACCAGTAACCCATTCAGTATCCATGTGAGCTCAAACTAGGTCAAGGATGGGACACACTTACCGGTTTGATTGTAAGAGGTCAACAAAGAGTTAGCGATGGCAGTGCAAGTCCAATGGAGTCATGTACGTGCGTGGGTCCGGGCTGGTAGGTAAGGCGCTGTTGCATCATGTAGGTATAAGCCGTGTCATTTAGTAGTATCGGGTTGCCACTTTAGGGAGTGATACACCCTACTGTGGGACCAACACAGGTAACTACGAGTTAGGGAGTCGTTCTAATGGGGAAGATAGTGGGTATAACTAGTGGAGATAGGAGCAGGCGGCACCTATGACAGCAGCTAAGAGTACATGAAACTAACATCATTATTATTGTTATTATTATGTTTAGTAAGGGGGTACAATTAGTGAAGATAGGAGCAGGCGGCACCTATGATAGCATCTAGGTGTACATGAAACTACCATCATCATCATCATTATTATGATTAGCGGGGAGGGTACAACTAGTGGTGGTAGGAGCAAGTGGGGCACCTACGAGAGCAGCTAGGAGTACATAATTGAACAAGGAGGACAGTGGGTACATCTAGTGGTGATAGGTGCACAAAGGTTACCTATGATGGCAGCTAGAAGTACCCGAAACTATCATCATTCTATTTAGCCAAGAGGGATCATCTTTTAGTACGAAACTAGTATCGGTGCGGTGCAGTGAATATCTTATAGTTGTTAGAAGCGCAGTCAATATTACATCCTGTCCATCTTGTTAACTTGTCATATCTTCTTATGATTATAGTCATCTCTTATATCCAGTTTATGTTCTTATCATATTGCTTTACTAATTATATTGTTAAAGTCATTGGACTCACCAGAATCTATGTCTGACCCTTTTTGTTTCGCCTCTTTTCTTTCTTGTCCCTCCTCCCCCCAGGTTCTCAGGGTGGGCACATTGAAGCTTGATTCGGACTTTCCTGCTTGAAGTGCTGAAAGTAATGCTTAGCTTTGTTTCTCTTCCATATGTCATTTTGGATTAGGGGTTATGGTTTTAAAAATTATGTACTCTGATGGCTTTTGTACAAGACTAATATTATGTACTTGGTTTTGGTAAGATGGGTTTGAAGATGTAACCAAACTTATTTCTTTTTCCGCTACAATAAAGTTATAAAATTTTCAAGTACTGTTTTATGTATTTGTCTTGTAATATTCTGTTCTATTTACTTATAACGCTCCATGAAACTTAATGCATTCCTTTTGTGAGTGCCATTAACGGACATGGGGTATAACAAGAATTTCATCTACAACTTCAACATACTATGCTCTGTTCTTTAGATCCAGTCTCTATGAGTTCATGTTACTTTTAAATATAAACATTTAACAAGTAATCCTGACATTTTATAAATCTGGATCTAAACCTATACCTATTAGGAATTCGATTCATACCTTATCAGTCATGTTATTATATGTACACCTGATCTACTGTTCAGTTCTTATATGCTTATTCCTAATATGCCTATTTCTGCTATCATATGTCGATCTTTATTATTATATACTATTTTGTTTTATACCTATTCTGTTCTTCTCTCTCTTTCCCTTTTTAGTTTTATATCCTAGGCGACCTTTGAGCCTAGTTCGGTGTCGCTAAAATATGCGAATGAACGAAATTGGGTTAAATTGGGAATGGTAATTTGGTGGCATAACTTGTACTATGAATCATGACTGGATTTGGGGGCATAAACTACACTGTGGAATATGACCAAATTTGGGGCATATCTTGGACTGTGAATAATGACTTGTGGTTTTGGGGCATATAAATCTGTAGGCTTAATTTAATTAAGCAGGACATGTAAAAGAAACCGTAAGTAACCTATGAAACATGTTAGGGGTTATGCATACCTGTTAGCCTGTAGTACTTAACCTGTTAAATCTATGGGGGTTAGATACACATAAACCTATTAATCTATGGCTTGGTTAATCTGCGGGTGGGGTTAAGTAAACATGTTGGAATCGGTGGGGTTAAGTAAACTTGTTAAATTTGTAGGAGGGGGGTTACATGAACCCGTTAAACTTAACCTGTACTATCTGTTGGGGTTATGCAGGGTTATTAATCTGTTAGGCATAACTATCAAAATCCTAGTTAATTAGGGATACGAGCCTAAGGGATGGCTTGTGTCATTTGTTGTGTGGGACCCATATCAGTTTGTAACTCATTCTGGTATTAAAGGGGGGACCGCACACTAGGTAGGTATTAGGGAACGCTTACTGAGCTGATTATAAGAGGTTCATTTGGGAAGAGGTGTTCTGATAGTGCGTTCCAACGGAGTCATGTGCGTGCATGGTTCTGGCTTGCTTGGGAAAATAAGCCGCCATAACACCTATAAATAGGTCTGTGTCCTTCTGATGGTTGCCACTTTAGGAAGTAATACACCCTACTATGGGGCTGACACAGGGAATTTACGTGGTAGGGAGACGATCGCTGGGGGTTGTAATTAGGGTACATCTAGTCCTGTTAGGTACCTGTTATTTCGGGTTGGGGTAACACCCGTTATTTCTGTTTAGGTACCTGTACTTTCTGCTTTGGGTAAAACCCGTTACTAGAATTACACCTAAGTCTACCATTTATGTTTCTGGGATCATTCTGTTTCTTTTAAGTAAGTGGAACACTTAATCCGGTATACTAGTACTGGTGCAGAGGAAAGTATTTGAGAAGCATAATCTATTCTGTTTATCCTGCTTATTCTTTCAGCCCGTTCGTACCTCTTATGTGATATTGTTATCTCTCATCTAGTTTATATGTCTATCATGATTCTTTTACTTATTTATATGATTAAAGTCATTGGACTTTATAGACTTTATGTCTAACCCGTTTTGTACCTTTTCTCTCTCTTCCTTCCCCCATAGGTTCTCAGGGTGGGAACGCTCAGGCTTGATTAGGACTCTCTATCTCTTCTGTTTTTTCTTGGATTTGGATTTGCTTCGATGTATCACTTTGATTACTTGTCTACTTGTTTATGGCTACTTATGGAGATTATGGTTTTTTATATCTGTAATCTGATGGTTTTTAGCGGAAGACAAATGTTTTTATATGATGTACTTTATTACAGTATTTCAGCCTCGTGTTGTAACTGGATTTTGAGACCATGATGTTTTCTTTTGGAAAAATAAAGTTTTAAATTTCCGTTGCTATTTATATATCTGTCTTGTGAGATTCTGTTTTGTTTACCTATAACACTTCACGGAACTTAATGCATTCTATCATAGAGTGACATTAACGGACGTGGGGTGTTACATTTCGTATCAGAGCTGAAGGTTACAAGATCAGATAAAAGGTTTTGAAAATTGTTTTTAAAAGGTTTCAAAAAGAAAGTATTTTCAAAAGAAAAGTCTATTTTTGGAAAACATATTCCCTAAAGCCATAAAAATATCTTTTGGTTCTATGTTTATATCCCTTTTCCTTTTCTTTTCAGCATGTCTAGGGAACCGAATATTCTCGAGGGCGTTCAGATACCGTCTTGGTTCCGTAGATATCTTGAGGTTTCAGCACTTGCCGGAGGCCAAGCAAATGCTCCTCCCCCAACTGCAGCCGATGTTCTTCCTCCTTCGCGAGTGAATAATTTCTCTAAGATATGCAAGGTTTCTGTGAAATGGGAGGAAATCCATTCCAAGGAACTGAGAACTTTGTGGAAGCACGGAATTGGCTAAAAGAGATGGTGGACTTATTTGGGATTTTCGAGGTTGATGACCGTAGAATGATACAGTTGGCTACATGGCAGCTCATGGACAGGGCTTCATTCTGGTGGGAAGTGACGCAAGCAAGGCGTCCAGTGGAAACTTAGGATGATTTCCGATAGAGATTCGAGGCAAATTTCTTTCTTAGGCAGAAGAGAGTATGCAAATGAAGAGGTTTCTGGCACTTAAGCAAGGAATTATGTATGTCAAGGAGTATGTCAATAAGTTTAATCAGTTGGCAAGGTTTGGTCTGGAGCTAGTGAATACTCCGAACAAGAAAGCTTTAAGGTTTGCAAGAGGATTGAATCAGCCCTTTCAAGCATTGGCATTATCTCACATTCCGATAGGGGCTACTTTTGAGAGACTGGTTGATATGGCATTGATACATGAAGATGGAAAAGAGGAGAAAAATTAGGCTAAGACTGATAAGACACAAAACAAAAAAGTGTAGCCCAAGAAAGAACAACAAAAGAAGGGTGGAAAGAACGACAAACCTCAAGGCAAGAAAAAATGTCATGGTTGTGGGAGTTGGGTCATTTGGTCAAAGATTGCAGAAAAAGGAAGAATGCTTGCTTCCACAATGGTGAGGTCGGACACTATTATAGGGAGTGCCCGAAGAAGAAAGGACAAGGCTAAAGGGCAAGATCTTCTAGAGGGCAGCTGCATACTCTCGAGGCCAGTGTACCAGATAGAGGCAGGAAAGTTTCTGTTGAAGGTTTGATTTCTCTTTCCGATCATCCTGCTAGGACTCTTTTTCATTCTAGCGCTTCTGTAACAAACGTGAATTTTCGACCTCAAAAATTGACACACAACATATCGACTATTCAAGAATCAGAATTACCCGAACGTTAATAGAAAAAAGTTAGAGGGTGAGAAATAGAAAGAATGAAAATAGGAATAGAAGAAGAATATAACAACAAAATCAGAGTAAACACGAATCACAATGGAACGAATAAAATATAACATAATTTTGAAATAAAAACAGTATATGTATACAGTAACATTATCAGAGTACAACACTTACAACACAACGGAAATAAACAACAGTTATAAAATCCTAAAGCCTCCTGCTCCAAGCTCCTTCTAGTATATCTGTAAATTCTCGACTACTTGACTGCCCATACAAAATTGGGCACCCAAGAGTTTAGGAAGACAAAACAAAATAAACTCTGGGTCAATCATGTGACTGGTGTGAGTAAACTCCAACCATTTGTTTAACTTTTAAAATCCCTTTAAAAGAAGATAATCGTAAGACCGATCCACACATAATTAAACACAGACAGTTTTTACCTTACGATAAACAAAATTATTCTTTATATCAAATCTCTTCTGACATTACAATAGTGTCTATCAACAACAACTAATAATCATTTAGCAAAACGCTTTCATCTCACGTTTCACACACATAATATATAATCAAAAACTGCAGGCGCTTATTGGTAATGAAATCCAACTGGCAAGGTATGGAACCACCTTCCGACAATGTTTCTCCAGAGTCGAATACACCGGGTTCAGCAATAACATCTTGCAACCCACGCTAAACAAGACCAGTCACTCATTTCGCTTGAGTGTACCGAATGTATTATCACAAATGGTTGGGATCAGAAACTGTTGACACACTTTTTTATCAAAGCTGTCACACTTCAAGTATTTGCAAAGCAACGCGCTCAAGCGTCAAAAAACACAAAGCAGCAGGGTCGAAGTCGCGTCGCAAACGCAAGGAGACTCGAAGCCTATATCAAGTGGCCTCTGTTGGGCCCAATGAACTCTTAGTCGAGCCGTGCTCCGAGCCGAAGGCGAGCCATCAAGCGGGTCCGGGCGCAGCGCCGGTGGGGGTCCGGGGCCCCACAGTCCTGGCGGCGATCGACCTAACTGGTTATGTCGAAACTGTGGGCACCACCCGATTCATCCGATTTTCTCCGTGCCGAAAGCTCAGATTCCTTCACTTCATACCAGCAAACCCACGGATTCCTTCACTTCGCATTCAGGAATTTTGACTCCATCTGCAGCATGATATCCGCCCCCACAATCTATCTATTTCGAACCCCTTTAGGGTGCTCGAAATTTCATACTCCGTGGTGGGGCTGAAATTTCGAACCCCCTGGTGGGGTCGAAATTTCGAACCCCGCCAGTTGGGTCGAAATTTCGAACCCCTTGGTGGGCCAAAATTTCGAACCCCACCAGTGGGTTCAAAATTTCGAACCCGCCTGGGAGGAGTGCGAATATTCTGCATATGGCTTGCTTTGGGGTGCGAAATTTTCTCTTATGGGTCCCGCTGCTCACCTACTCCCACCTAACCTCCCTCCTAAAAATACCCCAAGCCTTGGCATTCATTTTGATCCTTCTCCCTTGGAATTTTTGGACTTTGAGAGCTCCAAACACTCATTAATGGCTTCCAACACCTCCACCATGGCCATGGAAGATGACATGGATAACTAAAACATGGCCTACATGTTTTCTTTCAACACTTGAACATTAACAAGGATTGTTATGCAACTTTGTAACTTCATGGACATGAACACAAACCTTGGATATTTTTGACCAATTAAACACTCCTCAATGAAGAAGGAGGACAATTCAGTTAAAGTGTGGAACAAGCATATATCTTGCCATTCCATTATAACACTCCAAGCTTAGCTATTGTCCGAACTTGTACAATCTTGTAATCAACCAAAGATACGATGAATGAGAATTATAAAGTGGATGTAGGCGTTTGTGCCGAACCATTATAAAAGCTGTGTCTCCACGCATTTACATACTTTACCTCTTAATTGGATAATTGTTCACACACACACATTTGGGTGTTGGCGTGCGACAATTTTGCGCGTCAACATTTTGGCGCGCCAGGTAGGGAACGCATAGCTTCGACCTCTGCATCAGATTAACTATTCAGATTTGTCTTCAAACCTCGTCTTCAACTTCAACTTTACTTACTTCACACCATGGGTGTTAAGCGCAAGAAGCTCCCAGCTATCACTGAAGCTCATGAAGCGACAGGAGATGAAGGAAGTCACGAACTTTCCTCGACTGGAGTTCCATTGAACTACCTCACTCGAGAAGACGTCGATGGAATGATCAAGGATCTCGCTACTGACTTGAACGCTTGACTCGAGCGACAACAAGATGCTTTCAATACCTTCCTCGATCGTATGGAAGAAAGGATAAGGAACACATCAAGGCCAACTGGCCAGACAGATATTATTAGAACTAGTACCAATGTCCCTCCGACCTCAACTCGGGACTTGGGGGGCAACTGCACAAACTAATCAGGAGGTCGACGTCGCTCCTTCAAACGGCACCGGTCCCGCTACACTTGGGGGCACCCTAAACCCCGACACTGCTCCAACCCGTGACCCTTTGGTTGGACTAGTCGCGGGCTCCGCTGTTGGCAACGTTGCTCAAGCCCCAGTGCGCGCAGCTTTGGATGGTAGCTCTCCCACGCTTCCGAGAGTCAGGATTGCGCCCAATGTCGCCCCTCAAGTAGGAGTCCAACCAAACTTTAATCTCTACCAACCGATTCCCAACCTGAACTTGAACACTGGGGGCACCAGTGCCTTTTTGGACAATTTAAACCAGCTGCTCGCTTTCGGAATTGGGTCTGAGATTGCGGATGTCCTCCGTCGGTTCACTCGTGGAGGTGCTTATTCTATGGACACGGATTGCATGACTCACAGCCCACTCTCTTTGGATATCAGAAACTCTCGGAACTCACCTGACTTCAAGCTACCAGGCTTGGATCCTTATAACGGTCGCAAGGACCCCACCGCTCACCTCATGAGATACATCAGACATATGGAAGTTCTCTCTGCTTCGGAAAATGTCATGGCCAAGTGCTTGTCGCTCTTCTTAACATACATAGGTGCAATGTGGTACAGGCAGCTGGAGATGGACTCCATTACTTCTTGGAATGATTTGATTACCCGATTTGTGGAATAGTTTAGAGTCAACATAGCTCGCCCAAAAAAGCGTCATGACTCTCAATAGCATTAAGCAGATGTCCGGCGCGACTCTGCGAAAGTTCTTGAAATGGTTCAATGCTGCGGTCGCTTCAGTCGACCGACCTGACCCTTTCATGGTTTTAATAGCCGCAGTATCTGGCATTCTAGATAAATCTGAATTCAGGTCTTCATTAACCGCGACCCGCCAAGGGATCTCGGCGAGTTCTACTTTGAAGCCGAAAGGTTCCTTCGAGAAGAAGATGCGAAGGCCAACAATAGCAAGAAAGTTGTCGATGTTAATACTGTTAAGGACGTGAAATCTCCCGATCCTGGGAAAGCTAAAGATTCTGCTTAGCAACCTCCAAAGGGGAATGATCACAACAACGATAGTAGGCAACAAAGGTACTCGACCTACACGGAGCTTACTCACACTCACGAGGAGATCTACCAGGAAGTTCACCCTATTACTCCCTTCAAAAGGCCTTTCACTCGGGACACCCTCGACAACTAACCAATCCCGACCGATATTGCATATTTCATGAAACCAATAGTCATAATACAAACGACTGTCAACATCATAAGAATGCTATTGAAGAACATGTTAAACATGGGGAGCTGGCGCGATTTGTTTGGACCCCTCAAAAGAATTAGGATCGGTCCGAGACCAGCACCCGCTGCGGCATCATCATCCGCTAAGTCTCTCACTCGATCTAATGTTTAAGGTCCAAGCCTCCCTAGCATCAGTATCTTACGGCTTTTCGGTCTTCTAGTCTTATTATGGCTTTCTATGACTCTCAAATATTGCGCTCCTCACTCATGGCTTTCTCATTCCAGCTCTCTAGGCATAAGTATTGGGGCTTCAGCCCATGGAATTGTATTTGAGGAACTTAGTCCTCTGGATGTATCCTTCCTTTTGGGTATTAACGAAAAGTTTACTTTTCTTGGCCTCTTGCCTTGCACGCCAAGGTGATCTCACCAATGTGAGATCTCCTTGATTGCCACATGCCACGGTGATCTCACCAGCGTGAGATCTCCTTGATTTCCACATGCCACGGTGATCTCACCAGCGTGAGGCCTCCTTGATTGCAACTTGCCAAGGTGATCTAACCAGAGTGAGGCCTCCTTGATTGCGACATGCCAAGGTTATCTCACCAATGTGAGATCTCCTTGATTGCGACATGTAAAGATGATCTCACCAATGAGAGATTTCCTTGATTGCGACATGCCAAGATGATCTCACCAATGAGAGATCTCGTTGATTGCGACATGCCAAGGTGATCTCATCAATGTGAGATCTCCTTGATTGCGACATGCCAGGGTGATCTCACCAATGTGAGATCTCCTTGATTGCGACATGCCAAGGTGATCTCACCAATGTGAGATCTCCTTGATTGCGACATGCCAAGGTGATCTCACCAATGTGAGATCTCATTGATTGCGACATGCCAGGGTGATCTCACCAACATGAGATCTCCTTGATTGCGACATGCCAAGGTGATCTCACCGGTGTGAGATCTCCTTGATTACGACAAGCCATAGTGATCTCACCAATGTGAATCTCCTTGACTGCTACATGCTAAGGTGATCTCACCAATGTGAGATCTCCTTGATTACTACATGCCAAGGTGATCTCACCAATGTGAGATCTCCTTGATTGCTAGATGCCAAGGTGATCTCACCAATGTGAGATCTCCTTGATTGCTACATGCCAAGGTGATCTCGCCAATGTGAGATCTCCTTGATTACTACATGCCAAGGTGATCTCGCCAATGTGAGATCTCCTTGATTGCGACATGCCAAGGTGATCTCACCGATGTGAGAACTCCTAGATTGCCATATGCCAAGGTGGTCCACCAATGTGAGATCTCCTTGATTGCTACATGACAAGGTCATCTCACCGATGTGAGTTCTCCTTGAATGCTACTTGCTGAGATCATCTCACCAATGTGAGATCTCCTTGAATACTACTCACCAAAGCCAGCTGACCAACGTGATGTTTCCTTGAATGCTCCAACATGCCTTAGTCGTCTCACCAATGTGAGACCGGCTTAAATATAGTATATCAAATCAATACGATGAACTATAGCAGCCTTGTCGGCAGCACCGCAAGACCACTCACATATGGTTATATATACACCTTTTTCTATGCAGGTTACCGGGCTCCTCCAGTCTCTCAGATGCTCTGACTGTTCCGGCTTTCTACTAATATGATTCCAAGCGATCGTTGGATTTCTCTCCTTAATACGATCCCAACCAATCGTGGTCTTCCACTAACATGATCTAAAGCAATCATGGATCTCTGGCTTATCAGCTTTGGCTTTCTGGATAATACGGTCCGGCGTGGTCGTGGCTCCTACATCTCATGAATATAGTAGCTCGCTACGGACCTCTCCCAGCTTTGATCTCTAGATCTCTCTCCTCCTCGCAAAACATAGCTTCCTCGGACCAAGCAAGATATGTTTTGGAGGGAAAATTTTGACACGCTTTTTTGTCAAAGCTGTCACACTTCAAGTATTTGCTGAGCAACGCACTCAAGCGTCAAAAAACATGAAGCAGCAGGGTCGAAGTCGCATCGCAAACGCAAGGAGACCTGAAGCGTATATCAAGTGGCCTCTGTCGGGACCAAAGAACTCTTAGTCGAGCCGTGCTCCGAGCCGAAGGAGAGCCGTCAAGCGGGTCCAGGCGCAGCGCCGGTGGGGGTCCGGGGCCCCACAGTCCCGGTGGCGATTGCCCTAGGCAGTTAGGTCGAAATTGTGGGCACCGCCCGATTCATCCGATTTTCTCCGTGCCGGAAGCTCAGATTTCTTCACTTCGGACCAGCAAAACCACGGATTCTTCACTTCGCATTCAGGAATTCCAAATCCATCTGCAGCATGATTTCCTCCTCACACTCTATCAATTTTGAACCCCTTCAGGGTGCTCTAAATTTCGTACCCCTTGGTGGGGTCAAAATTTCGAACCCCCGTGGTGGGGTCGAAATTTTGAACCCCTTGGTGGGGTCAAAATTTCGAACCCCACCTGTAGGTTCGAAATTTTTAACCTGCCTGGGAGGGGTGCAACTGCATATGGCTTGCTTTGGGGTGCGAAATTTTCTCTTGTTGGTCCCGCTGCTCACCTACTCCTACCTAACCTCCCTCTTATAAATACCCCAAGCCTTGGCCTTCATTTGGATCCTTCTCCCTTGGAATTTTTGGACCTTGAGAGCTCCAAACACTCATTAATGGCTTCCAACACCTCCACCATAGCCATGGAAGATGACATGGATAACTAAAACATGGCATACATGTTTTCCTTCAATACTTGAACATTAACAAGGATTGTTATGCTACTTTGGAACTTCATGGACATGAACACCAACCTTGGATATTGTTAACTAAGTCAACACTCTTCAACGAAGAAGAAGAAGAGCAATTTAGTCAAAGTGTAGAACAAGCATATATTTTTCCATTCCATTGTAACACTCCAAGCTTAGCTATTGTCCGAACTTGTACAATCTTGTGATCAACCAAAGATATGATGAATGAGAATTATAAAGTGGATGTAGGCATTAGTGTTGAACCACTATAAAAGTCGTTCTTCCCGCATTTACATACTTTACCGCTTATTTGGATAATTGTTCACACACACACATTTAGGTGTTGGCATGCGACAATTTTGCCCGTCAACAGAAACCGTTTCCTGAAAGGGACAGTATCGAAATAGATTATAGAAGTAAATGGAATTTCTCAAGATCGGGTGACAATACACCCTAATTGGCAGCTAACCACTTAGCCATGCGACCTACCAGATTTTAAACCATTTTCTAGTTGTGAGGCTAGAGGCCATAACGTATAGATCACACATTTATTTACTTTGAATGTCACATTATCATTGTAACAACCCGGAAATCTGAGTTAATTTAAAAAAATTATTTTGGCAATTTTATTGAATTTTGAATATTTAAAATGAATTATTTTAACTAATAACGACGATAAATTTATTTTGAATAGAATTAGAATGTATATATTCATTTGAATCGTCGTTAGAATATAAATATTTTATTTTAAATATAAAAGGAATTGAAAATGGTGCAGTAGTTCAAAATTTCGATTTCTAATTTAAATGAATGTACAGGATTCAAAATAAACCGGATTTTAGTGAAACAAGAAATATTAGAATCTAATTGAGAATATCTTTCCAACGAATCTGAAAAATTGAAATTTCATATCGGGGATAAAAATTTATGCTCGGATGAAAATTCAGAATAGTCGCTATGGAATTCTGGCCCTCAAAAATAGCCATCTTGCAAATGACCTCTGTTTTCGATGAAACCACTTTTGTTGGATCCAGGATGTCAAGTTATTGCTAGGTTTCAAAATTCATAATTTTTGAAAGCAATATGTGAGTGTGGCGAAAGAAAACGTGTTTTGACAGTTTTAGTCAATTTCGATCGACTAGAAAATGGCCATTATTCAAACGATCTCAGAATTTGACGAAATTAGTTTTGTTAGGACCGTATCGTCAATACGAAGCTAGAAACATTTTTTGGGAATTTTTAGAGTCCGTATATGGCCCCAGTAAATTGAAATGTGCGTTCAAAAACAATATTTAGATTTATATTTTAATTTTAGCGGAAACTGATCGTAACAGCCGAATTGGGTTATGAAACATATCCCATTGTGTTCATAATGGGGGTAATTAGCTGGGAACGACAGTCGTTGGGTCTCGTTTGGTGTTCGGATTAAAAGTCAACTTTTGGAATTAAATATAATATAAAATTAAAATAAAAAAACTTCCTCCCTCTCATTCTTCTCAGTCAACAGGAAAAAAAGAATGGAAAAAAAGAGCCCGTCGATCTCGTCTAGATCCTCCATCCTTCACGCCGCGCCACTGCCGATCTCGAGCGTCGCCTACCCCCTTTAGCCTCCGCCGAGGACCGCCAAAACCTCCCCCCCTCCATCTCCGATCTCCCCCTTTCTCCCCTTGACCCGTCGAACCCCAACCCCGTCGAAGCCCCTCCCACGCCGATTTGAAGGACTGCACCCCCCTCCCCAGCCCTCCGATGATCCTCCTCCGCTTCTCCTCTATCTTCTCAGTCCTCATTCAAAAACCCCGACCCCCTCCCCTTTCTTTCTGACCACTGTAAGTTTTTATAATTTAATTTTTTTTATTTTATTGATCTAAAATCCGATTTTTCTTCTTTTATGATGTTTATATTTTTCTGATGTTAAAGTTTATATTTTTAAAATTGTAAAGATGATATTTTTAACACTGTAAAGACAACATTTTTAACATTGTAAAGACGATATTTTTAGCATTGTAAAGTTTATATTTTTAACATTGTAAAGACGATATTTTGAACATTATAAAGACTTGATTTATATCATGTGAATGACTTCATAAAAATGTGATCTTTTTATATGTACAACTATATAAAGATGCGATTTTTAGCGTAGTAAAAATTCGATTTTTATATACGAGGTGGCGATATAAAAATGTGATTTATAAATATATGAAAGATATGATTTTGATTAACATAAAGTTATGATTTTTAACATGAGAAAGATTTCATTTTATTTAGAAAAGGTTATATTTTCAAATATAAAAAGATTAGACTTTTAAACCATATAAAGATGTGATTTTTATTTCTATGAATACCATATAAAAATGTGATTTTTATAGAAAAGCTTTAGAATAAAAATATAATCTTTAAAATGAAAACATCGTGTTAAAGATGCTATTTTTATCATCTTGAAGATGAAGTAAAAATATGTGATTTTTATATATGTAGTGAATACGGCCAACGAAAGTGGCAAAAGGCGAGAATGGCGAAGATTTTCTACATATGAAGAGTCGTGGTGTTTGGTTTAGCTAATCGGTGAGAACTCCTCACTTTTATTTTGTTTTCTAGTTGAAATATATACTAGAATGCAGACGGCGCTTAGCAGCACCCGACACCTGTCGTCCACAGACCATGGATGGCTGGTTTGTTTAATTGATGTGTTGTGAAAATTGATTGTGTGATGTGGATTGAATAAATATTTTATAGTTAAAAATATAATTTTTAAGGTGTATATAAAATAAATATTTATAAACAAATCGGACGATTTGTTTATGTACACCCATTTGACCGATATTGATTGGGACAATAAATTTTACACATCGCCCAACTACACAAATAAAAATATATGTTTGTTGATTTGAAACCCACACGGGTATTGGGATGATATTTGACATACACCAATCCCGATTGTTTAGTTGTATGTCAATCGATGGGTTGACAGACTCTGTAAGCGTTAATTATTTATATTTAATGCTTATGCAGTTGTGTGGTGCACTCTGGATGATGGTTGATGATTTATCGTTGCTATTATATACTTGTGTTGTAGGGAATCCATATAATTAACATTATATGGTAATTGATTAGGCCTCATTCCAATTTGGAAAATAAGGAATAGAAAAGAATATTCATGTGTTGAATATAAATATATATATTCATGTGTTGAATAAAAATATATATTCATGTGTTGAATAAAAAAATATAAATTCATGTGCTGAATAGAATAAAAATTCATGTGTTGAATAAAAATATATATTCATGTGTTGAATAAAAATATATATATTCATGTGTTGAAGAAAATATTCATTTGTTGAATAGAATAATAAAGTTATTGAAATATATAAAAGCCGTGTTGATTAGATATGCGCCATTTAGACGTGAACGATATTTATATTGATTATATTCGTTTTTATAATGAATGTAGAAAAGGAAGTGATTTCGAAATATAACTTTTTGAAAATATTATCATTTAGAGATTAATGATATGGATTATTCGATTTCGATTAGAAATTGAATATGAAGTTGAAATCGTTTTGAAAACGAATTTAAAACAATTTATAAAATAGGTTTTGAAAGGAAATCGACGAATTATATATAAAACATATATATTATATATATATATAATGGCCTGAATAGAACGCGTCGCGCTGCGAAAGTTCGCGAATTTCGACCATTGACTTCGAATGGATATTACGGGAGATCCGACCGTTGGATTCTCCTAAAACCGAAACCGTTGGGTTCATATCAAAAAGAGCTTTCTAACAAATATTAGAAATTTGAAATCTAACGGTTGGATTTGGAATTATGTCCAAATCAAATTTGGAAAATGTCGTTGTAAGTGCAGTTCGATGGCCGTTGATGGAAATCGACTGTACGGGCCTTGATAAAATTATTAAAAATAGAAATAATTTGTGTGAAATCATTAGAAATGATTTGTGAAGAATTGGGATGAAAAATTCCATATTTGAAAAGATAAAAATATATTTTTATCGAAATGAACTAGTTTTGAACTAGAATTATAGTCCCATTTATTTTTAAAATAAATAAAGTGGATTTGAAATGGTTTTGAAAATAACCAGAATTTCCAATATATAAAGTCGAAATGGATTTGAATCAAAATTGCCTTTGGAATATTTCGATGTTGGATTTCGTGATTATACAGATATTGTTATGGAAATTTGAAAGATATATTTATATCTTTATTTCCAATACGATATTTGTTGGTCGTAGAATTTGATATTGAATATAAGCCGATATAATTTCTATTCAGAGCCTTGTATTTATATCAAATGGGATTTGGGTTTGTCGTGAATGGTGTCTTTACTAACACGTTCTTAAACCCAGTGGAGAAAAAGATTAATTTTTTTGTTTAGATTTAATGAAGTATACCAATTAAATGGTATTTAATTGGAATTGGAATAAAATGTGATTTTGGGTTTATCGTGAACCGTGTTTTCAATGACATTTGTTCTTTAACCCAGTTAAAGACAGGATATGATTTCCCAAGTTAAACAATCATTAGTATTATTTTTGGGAAGATTAAAACCAAGTGGAGTTTTAATGAATCTTTAATTAGACTGAAATGATCAAGAATGGAGTATGCCAGTTTAGCTCCAGGCGATAGTTAAATCTTTAATTAGATTTGAACGTGAAATGGTAACTGAATTTACCGATAACACCGTGGTGTTAGATATGAAGTATGACCAGTTTTACTTCATGGGATGAATAGGTTGGGATTGGGAAATTTAAAATAAATGATTACTTCGGTGTGGTTCGCTAATCCCGACTAATTTGAATTGATATTCAAAAGAAGTTTTAAAGAATAAATTTGAAGAATTTATCTTTGATAAAATTAATGGGAACCTTCCGCAAAGTACAAGAATATATAAATAAAAGAATATTCTGAATGGGAATGATGCGTATGTTATGTTTGTGTAACACTTGTTTATTATATACGCAAGTTATTCAGAAAGACCGGGTTTATCCCATTCTGAATAACTGATTCGACGATGTGTCGAGGATGAAGACGGTGGTCGAAGACCAGAGGTCTTCACATCATTTGGGTGATTACTGATGATCTTGATTGGGCTGTACACCAAGAGGAGGGAATCAGTTGGTGATCGTCCAGACGTACTTGGAGATCGATGGATATGCGAGGTACATGGTGCCTCCGGTTTCGTTGGGACCCAGAACGAACTTGTAAATTGACTGTGTGTCCGACATTGGATTTTATTCTGTGTGATTGATTTCTATTAAATATATATCTGTTTGGCGGCGGAGAATTTATTCTCTTGCTTAACGCCCTTCTCTGAGACGTACGAGCTCAGGGGTTATATATTGATGGATATCAATCGCATAGAGTGAATTGCCTGTGTGGCATGCCTAAGTGGCAAATGATCAAGGCTTTTGTTGAAAAGCAAAGTCTTGTAGGTGATGATCAAAGCACAGGCTGTGTGGCACAGATTTGTGTAGCGTTGATTCGCGAGCCTCACACCCCGGTTTTGAACCAGAAACGGGAGCGTTTCTTTCTAGCTAGAAGTGGCATCAGTGGTTTTACACGCCCTGACGAGTTTGACTTATGTGGTTGTTGGGTTGCTAGGCGCCTCGGATATATCGGTGACTGTGTGGAGCCGATGGAGTCATTGGACTCATTTACGCCCCAAAGGGTGGGGAAACGCAGTGTTCAGGCATTTTAATCCACATCGGTGGACCGGTCCTGACGATCCAAAGGCCCACCTGTGTCTGGGTCCAGAGACATGGTAGGCTAGATTGTCTCGAATCGGTGAGGACTATCTTTTGCCTCGGTTCACAGATGGAAATCCAACTTCCAATACGTGACATTGCAGTTTTAATTGTAGAAACTATATATGGCGACATAGTGGTATGGGGCACTTATGACGTCTATGATTGATACTTATGATTGAAATTGTTTTGACACTATACACTTATAGTAATAATAAAACATGAAATTTAGCGTATCAAGCATGCGATGTATTTAAATGTAATTTAAATCTCTGATATTTTCTGTGTAATATTTATTCATACTCTGTATATTGTTGTATTCTGATGGAATTATTGTAATATACAATGAAATGTTCTTCTGTTTGTGTTCTGATCTGTCTTGTCCTCAAAGTATCCGCTCTTTCCTTACCGGGGAAGTTACGGGTCCTTACAGTTGGTATCAGAGCTTTGGTTTACAAAGCTCGAGAACAAGACACATTAGAACCATATGAAAGAGTTTCATCAGAGATTGAATTAGTAATATCTAATGAGAATGGCTCGTTAGAGATGGGATCAGTAGCATCCTAGAATGAGTGTGAAGAGTATTGTTTTTAAAAATAGAAGTGAAAACAAGTTTTGTTTTGAAAATTTAATTCAATTGTTCGTATTTGAATATTTATTTGTATTGAATTTGGACAATCCAGTATATAAAGATTTTGCGTATACGTCTAATCCGCGTGTATTTGAAGTTTTAATATATTGGATAGATATAGAATCACACTCTAGTCGCCAGGAGATGGTTCTGATGATCGCTATAGTATGTACATCATCAGAATTTATGTTCGAGTGACAAAAGTGGGGTTTCTATATGATTCCAATTGACTGGTGTGAGAACCATAACTAGATAGGGCTTATTGTTGTGATTTGGCATCAAAAATCTGATTTTGGATACGTATTGAAGTATGTGATTGAAAAGATAATTAACTAATTGATTACTGGTTGTGTTGTTTGATTATTGTTTGATTAATTAAAAGTTGAACCTTTAGCCAAATTGAACCAAATATTGAATTGTATTGAAAATTAGTCGCATTTGCATGCATATACATGTACTTACATTGAATAGGTCATAGCAAGGAGGCTAGAGAAGAGGAATAAAATTGTTTGCCCGACAAATAGGTACATGTTTATTGTATTTCTTTGGTTTTTGATGATTTTATGAGCCAATTGGCTAGCCGTTTGGCTGTTTCTTTTTCTTTTTAGATTGGTGAGGGCCATGGGAGGCTATTTGAAATATCCCGAAGCTCCCGGTGCAGGAGAGGTTATGGCGAAATTTTTCAAAAATTTAGGGTGTTAGCCAAATTTTTGAAAAATTTGAAAAGTTCTTAGAAACTGAAAAGTTGAAGAACTTAAGTCGTAATGAAAATAATGGAAGTTGAGTTGGTTTGTAAAACAACTTTCAGCTTCGTTCCTTTTCGGGGACGAAAAGTTTTAAGTGGGGGAGATTGTAACAACCCGGAAATCTGAGCCAATTTAAAATTTTTATTTTGGCAATTTTATTGAATTTTGAACATTTAAAATGAATTATTTTAAATAATAACGACGAGAAATTTATTTTGAATAGAATTATAACGTATATATTCATTTGAATCGTCGTTAGAATATAAATATTTTATTTCAAATATAAAAGGAATTGAAAATGGCGCGGTACTTCAAAATTTTGATTTCTAATTTGAAATGAATGTACAGGATTCAAAAAAAACCGGATTTTAGCGAAACCAGAAATATAAGAATCTAATTGAGAATATCTTTCCAAAACGAATCCGAAAAATTGAAATTTCATAGCAGGGATAAAAAGTTATGCCCAGATGAAAATTCAGAATAGTCGCTATGGAATTCTGGCCCTTAAAAATAGCCATTTCGCAAACGACCTCTGTTTTCGACGAAACCACTTTTATTGGATCCGGGATGTCAAGTTATTGCTAGGTTTCAAAATTCATAATTTTTGAAAGCAATATGTGAGCGTGGCGAAAGAAAACGTGTTTTGACAGTTTCAGTCAATTTCGATCGACTAGAAAATGGCCATTTTTCAAACGATCTCAGAATTTGACGAAATTAGTTTTGTTAGGATCGTACCGTCAATACGAAGCTAGAAATATTTTTCTGGAATTTTTAGAGTCCGTATGTGGCCTTGGTAAATTGAAATGTGCGTTCAAAATCAATATATAGATTTATATTTTAATTTTAGCTGAAACTGATCATAACAGCCGAATTGGGTTACAAAACATATCCCATTGTGTTCGGAATGGAGGTAATTAGCTGGGAACGACAGTCGTTGGGTCTCGTTTGGTGTTCGGATTAAAAGTCAACTTTTGGAATTAAATATAATATAAAATTAAAATAAATAAAACTCCCCACCCCACCTCTCATTCTTCTCAGTCAACAGGAAAAAAAAAGGAAAAAAAAGAAGAGAGCCCGTCGACCTCGTCCAGATCCGCCATCCCCTACGTCTCGCCACCGCCGATCTCGAGCGTCGCCTACCCCCTCTAGCCTCCGCCGAGGACCGCTAGAACCCCCCCCCCCTCCATCTCCGATTCCCCCTTTCTCCCCTTGACCCGTCGAACCCCAACCCCGTCGAAGCCCCTCCCACACCGATTTGAAGGACCGCACCCCCTTCCCCCAGCCCTCCGATGACCCTCCTCCGCTTCTCCTCTATCTTCTCAGTCCCCATTCAAAAACCCCGACCCCCTCCCCTTTCTTTCTGACCACTGTAAGTTTTTATTTTTATTTTTTATTTTATTTTATTGATCTAAAATCCGATTTTTCTTCTTTTATAATGTTTATATTTTTCTGATGTTAAATTTTATATTTTTAACATTGTAAAGACGATATTTTTAACATTGTAAAGACGATATTTTTAACATTGTAAAGTTTATATTTTTAACATTGTAAAGCTCATATTTTTAACATTGTAAAGACGATATTTTGAACATTATAAAGACTTGATTTATATCGTGTGAATGACTTCATAAAAATGTGATCTTTTTATATGTACAGCTATATAGAGATGCGATTTTTGGCGTAGTAAAAATTCGATTTTTATATACGAGGTGGCGATATAAAAATGTGATTTATAAATATATGAAAGATATCATTTTGATTAACATAAAGTTATGATTTTTAACATGAGAAAGATTTCATTTTATTTAGAAAAGGTTATATTTTCAAATATAAAAAGATTAGATTTTTAAACCATATAAAGATGTGATTTTTATTTCTATGAATACCATATAAAAATGTGATTTTTATAGAAAAGGTTTAGAATAAAAATATAATCTTTATAATGAAAACATCGTGTTAAAGATGCTATTTTTATCATCTTGAAGGCGAAGTAAAAATATGTGATTTTTATATATGTAGTGAATACGGGCAACGAAAGTGGCAAAAGGCGAGAATGGCGAAGATTTTCTACATATGAAGAGTCATGGTGTTTGGTTTAGCTAATCAGTTAGAACTCCTCACTTTTATTTTGTTTTCTAGTTGAAATATATACTAGGATGCAAACGGTGCTTAGTAGCACCCGACACCCGTCGTCCACAGACCATGGACGGCTTGTTTGTTTGATTGATGTGTTGTGAAAATTAATTGTGTGATGTGGATTGAATAAATATTTTATAGTTAAAAATATAACTTTTAACGTGTATATAAAATAAATATTTATAAACAAATCGGACGATCTATTTATGTACACCCATTTGACCGATATTGATTGGGACGATAAATTTTACACATCGCCCAACCGCACAAATAAAAATCTGTGTTTGTTGATTTGAAACCCCACATGGGTATTGGGATTATATTTGACGTACACTAATCCCAATTGTTTAGTGTATGTCAATCGAAGGGTTGACAGACTGTGTAAGCGTTAATTATTTATATTTAATGCTTATGCAGTTGTGTGGTGCACTCTGGATGATGATTGATGATTTATCGTTGCTATTATATACATGTGTTGTAGGGAATCCATATAATTAACATTATATGGTAATTGATTGGGCCTCATTCCAATTTGGAAAATAAGGAATAGAAAAGAATATTCATGTTTTGAATAAAAAAATATAAATTCATGTGTTGAATAGAATAAAAATTCATGTGTTGAATAAAAATATATATTCATGTGTTGAATAAAAATATATATTCATGTGTTGAAGAAAATATTCATTTGTTGAATAGAATAATAAAGTTATTGAAATATATGAAAGCCGTGTTGATTAGTTATGCGCTATTTAGACGTGAACGATATTTATATCGATTATATTCGTTTTTATAATGAATATAGAAAAGGAAGTGATTTCAAAATATAACGTTTTGAAAATATTATCATTTAAAGATTAATGATATGGAATCTTCAATTTCGATTAGAAATTGAATATGAAGTTGAAATCGTTTTGAAAACAAATTTAAAATGATTTATAAAATACATTTTGAAAGGAAATCGATGAAATATATATATAATATATATTATATATATATATATATATAATGGCCTGAATAGAACGCGCCGCGTTGCGGCAGTTCAAGAATTTCGACCATTGACTTCGAATGGATATTACGGGAGCTCCGACCGTCGGATTCTCCTAAAACCGGAACCGTTGGGTTCGTATCGAAAAGAGTTTTCTAAAGAATATTAGAAATTTGAAATCTAATGGTTGGATTTGGAATTATGTCCAAATCAAATTTGGAAAAGGTCGCTGTAAGTGCAGTTCGATGGCCTTTATGGAAATCGACTGTACGGGCCTTGATAAAATTATTAAAAATAGTAATAATTTGTGTAAAATCATAAGAAATGATTTGTGAAGAATTGGGATGAAAAATTCCATATTTGAAAAGATAAAAATATATTTTTATTGAAATGAACTAGTTTTGAACTAGAATTATAATCCCATTTATTTTTAAAATAAATAAAGTGGATTTGAAATGGTTTTGAAAATAACCAGAATTTCCAATATATAAAGTGGAAATGGATTTGAATCAAAATTGTCTTTGGAATATTTCAATGTTGGATTTCGTGATTATACAGATATTGTTATGGAAATTTGAAAGATATATTTATATCGTTATTTCCAATACGATATTTGTTGGTCGTAGAATTTGATATTGAATATAAGCCGATATATTTTCTATTCAGAGACTTGTATTTAATATCAAATGGGATTTGGGTTTGTCGTGAATGGCGTCTTCATTAACACTGTTCTTAAACCCAATGAAGATAAAGATTAAATCTTTTGTTTAGATTTAATGAAGTATACCAATTAACTGGTATTTAATTGGAATTGGAATTGGACTAGAATGTGATTTTGGGTTTATCGTGAAACGTATTTTAAATGACATTGGTTCTTTAACCCAGTTAAAGACAGGATATGATTTCCCAAGTTAAACAATCATTAGTATTGATTTTTGGGAAGAGTAAAACCAAGTGGAGTTTTAATGAATCTTTAATTAGATTAAAATGATCGAGAATGGAGTATATCAGTTTTACTCCAGGCGATAGTTAAATCTTTAATTAGATTTGAACGTGAAATGGTAATTGAATTTACCGATAACACCGTGGTGTTTGATATGAAGTATGACCAGTTTTACTTCATGGGATGAATAGGTTGGGATTGGGAAATTTAAAATAAATGATTACTTCGGTGTGGTTCGCTAATCCCGACTAATTTGCATTGATATTCAAAAGAAGATTAAAGAATAAATTTAAAGAATTTATCTTTGATAAAATTAATGGGAACCTTCCCCAAAGTATAAGAATATTTGAATAAAAGAATATTCTGAATGGGAATGAGGCGTATGTTGTGTTTGTGTAACACTTGTTTATTATATAACGAGTTATTCAGAAAGACCGGATTTATCCCATTCTGAATAACTGATTCGACGATGTGTCGAGGATGAAGACGGTGGTCGAAGACCAGAGGTCTTCACATCGTTTGGGTGATTACTGATGATCTTGATTGGGCTGTACACCCAAGAGGAGGGAATCAATTGGTGATCGTCCAGACATACTTGGAGATCGATGGATATGCGAGGTAAAAGGTGCCTCCGGTTTCGTTCAGACCCAGAACGGACTTGTAAATGGACTGTGTGTCTGACATTGGATTTTATTCTGTGTGATTGATTTCTATTAAATATATATCTGTTTGGCGGCGGAGAATTTATTCTCTTGCTTAACGCCCTTCTCTGAGACGTACGAGCTCAGGGGTTATATATTGATGGATATCAATCGCATAGAGTGAATTGCCTGTGTGGCATGCCTAAGTGGAAAATGATCAAGGCTTTTGTTGAAAAGAAAACTTTTATGGGTGATGATCAAAGCACAGCCTGTGTGGCACAGCTTTGTGTAGCGTTGATTCGCGAGCCTCACACCCCGGTTGTGAACCAGAAACGGGAGAGGACATCAGGGAGGACATGTGTTTCTTTCTAGCTAGAAGTGGCGCCAGTGGTTTTACACGCCCTAACGAGTTTGACTTACGTGGTTGTTGGGTTGCGAGGCGCCTCAGATATATCGGTGACTGTGTGGAGCCGATGGAGTCATTGGACTCATTTACGCCCCAAAGGGTGGGGAAACGCAGTGTTCAGGCATTTTAATCCACATCGGTGGAACGACCCTGACGATCCAAGGGGCCACCTGAGTCTGGGTCCTGAGACATGGTAGGCTAGATTGTCTCGAATCGGTGAGGACTATCTTTTGCCTCAGTTCACAGATGGAAATCCAACTTCCAATACGTGACTTTGCGGTTTTGATTGTAGAACCTATATATGGCGACATAGTGGTATGGGGCACTTATGACGTCTATGATTGATACTTATGATTGAAATTGTTTAGACACTATACACTTATTGTGATAACCCCAAACTTCCACGGAATGAAAGTAAGGAATAATCATTTAGAATACAACATAAATACAATAATACATATAACAGATACAACATAGCACAAGAAATTCATAGAGTAACAACATCATAGCAGTGGAAATATAATGTCATCAACCACAGAAAATCCACAGTCACAGAATTCCAAATTATTACATCAAGTTTGCAGAAAAAGAAATAAGTTCCAACTCCCACTTAAACAATGTGGAATAAACCAAGTTTAATGTCTGGAATTAAAAAGAGAAATGCAATAGCAGCGAATGATAGATGTCTTCAAACTCCAAGTCATCACCTCTCTACAACAGCAAATCCAAGGAAAACAATAAGCAGCTCCAAAGAAAAGACTCCAAGCGAAGAATAAACCTGTTTACTTGGTTGCCCATGTAGAGAGGAGGGCACCCGAGTTTGCAAAAAGGTGGAAACAAACAACGGGTCAGTCGTGGGACTGGTGTGAGAATTCTTAACTAATTAATCACTATTAATAGGTCAAATCCAAAGACCACGCCGCTAATGCGGAACGGGTTTCTCTAATGGATTTTCGCGCATAAAAGTGTCAGAATAAATGATAAGTGAATCGTACAACAACGTTATGCTTTTTAGAAAAATGGAATCACCATAAGACCCAGGTCCCATCACACAATGCAACACAAACCAGAGGATAGGGTTTTACCTTATAGTGATTAAACATGCTAAATACGACAAATACGAGTTTAATATTATTATTAGTATATATCAAAACATTTCAAAGTAAATGTATAAATCCTAGGAAGAGTAGTATCACATACTACTATGCCTCCATACTAGTGATACAATCAAATTCGTAGGGTCGTATTTGGATTTTGGTTTCCATCATGAGTCAAGGCTAGGGAGGAGCTCCTACCGATTCGAGACACTCTAGCTAATGTCTCAGGATCCCCCGCAGTGAACCCTTGGAAAGCTGCAGGGCCGGTCCACCATACGAGTTGCGGATTAGTTATTCCTGAACACACGTTTCCCAGTCCTATAGGACCTATCATCCGAGGCGCCTCATTCCATCATCCACATAAGTAAAATGTTGGGCCGTGTAAAAACCCAATCACCACTTCTAAGTAGAAAGAAACGTGCTGCTCTCCCTGCGTTCCCTTCTCCCGTTTTAGACTCCGCCGGTGTGTGAGGCTCGTGAAGTCATGTTGTACACAAAGCTATGCTTAAACATGCTATGCTTTGATCGTCCCACAAGGCCTGCTTTTCAACAAAACCTTGATCCTATGCATCTTAGCATGCCACATCATCACTCCATATCGTACTACCAATCCTTTGAAGAAATATATGAACGGGTGTTAAGCAAGAGAATAAATTCCCCGCCACCAAACATCCATACCTTCGACAAAAGATCAATAACATGATATTTGATAGAGTATGATGTCAGACGCACAATCCATTTATTAGCTTATGCTCTAGGTCTGAGCGAAAGCCAAACCCGTGAAATCAACACGTACGTCTGGGCAATGACCGTGACCCTTGAATTGGGAGCAAGTCAAATCAGGGCCTCGATCGTTGTCCATTCGAGGGAGGATTTACGGTCTTCATACGCCATCTTCATACTTCAATTAACGTCGTTTTGATTATTTAGAATGAGAGAACTCAGACTTTCCAAATAATCCTCATATATATATATATATATATACTTAAAATCCTTCTTATACATTAATAATTATTTTTATTAACGATTCATTCCTATTTTAATTATTTAAAATAATTAAATTTTTATATAACGACGCCTTAAGTCCATGGGCGACTTTGGCGCTGCATTCAACCAATTTTGATTTTTACATTTCTCAGAATCTAACCGTTGGATCTTAACGTAATATATATCGTTGGAAAGATTCTTCCAAGATGGTCCTAACGGTTTCAGTTTCAAGAAAATCTGATGGTCGGATCTTCTTGTATAGTCCTTTAAAGGTACGATTTCAAAAACGCGAACTACCCCGCCCTATTCGTTTAATTTTAATTATATTTATAAATATATATAATCATTGAATCGTAATAACGTCGTTTGATTAAAACAACGCTCTACACAATTACCGATACTCACTAAATATTATTTCATTTGAAAATGAAGATAATATTACTGCATCCTAAATTCATTTTTTTACTTACATTTAAAATGTAAATTCCATCCTTTTTATTTAAAAAAAATGTAAATTTAATTCCTATGTAAATTCCTATTTTTTTTCTTTACATGTAATAATGTAAATTTTGATACATTCAAAATCCTACTTTTAAATTACATATAAAAATGTAAATTTCAACTTCAATGTACATTCTCATCTTAGTTACATAACAAAAATGTAACTTATATTTGCAGTGAATCCTATTCTAAATTTATATATAAAAATGTATGTTCAATTACAAAGCAAACTCTATTCCCTATTTACATTGTAAAAATATAACTTTTAATTACAATGCAAACTCTACTTCTAATTCACATTGTAAAAAATATGATTTTTAATTACAATGCAAACTCTACTTCCTATTTACATTGTAAAAATATGATTTTTAATTACAATGCAAACTCTACTTCCTATTTACATTGTAAAAATATGATTTTTAATTACAATGCAAACTCTACTTCCTATTTACATTGTAAAAATATGATTTTTAATTACAATGCAAACTCTACTTCCTATTTACATTGTAAAAATATGATTTTTAATTACAATGCAAACTCTACTTCTAATTCACATTGTAAAAAATATGATTTTTAATTACAATGCAAACTCTACTTCCTATTTACATTGTAAAAATATGATTTTTAATTACAATGCAAACTCTACTTCCTATTTACATTGTAAAAATATGATTTTTAATTACAATGCAAACTCTACTTCGTATTTACATTGTAAAAATATGATTTTTAATTACAATGCGAACTCTACTTCCTATTTACATTGTAAAAATATGATTTTTAATTACAATGCAAACTCTACTTCCTATTTACATTGTAAAAATATGGTTTTTAATTACAATGCAAACTCTACTTCCTATTTACATTGTAAAAATATGGTTTTTAATTACAATGCAAACTCTACTTCTAATTTACATTGTAAAAATATGATTTTTAATTACAATGCAAACTCTACTTCCTATTTACATTGTAATAATATGACTTTTAATTTCAAGCCACATTCCTACATCTTATTACATATAAAATAAATAAATTTTATTTCTAATGTTCATTCTCATTCTACGTTACATATATAAAAAAAATGTGAATTCTATCATACGATGGAAATGCATCCTTTAATTTCACAGAAAAATGTAGTTTTTGTCATACGGTATACTTTCCTGTAGACATTACATATAAAAATGTAATAATTAACACATAATGTAAATTCATGTTTTAATTACACATAAAAATGTAAATTTTATCCTACGGTGTAATTCCCTATATAATTTACATATAAAAAATGTAAATTTTAACATACGATTAAATTCACATGTTAATTACAAAGAAAAATGTAATTTTTACAATACGGCGTACATTCCTATATAATTTACATATAAAAAATGTAAATTTTAACATACGATTAAATTCACATGTTAATTACAAAGAAAAATGTAATTTTTACAATACGGTGTACATTCCTATATAATTTACATATAAAAAAAATGTAAATTTTAACATACGATTAAATTCACATGTTAATTACAAAGAAAAATGTAATTTTTACAATACGGTGTACATTCCTATATAATTTACATATAAAAAATGTAAATTTTAACATACGATGGAATTCACATGTTAATTACAAAGAAAAATGTAATTTTTACCACTATGCAAAATCTACTTTAATTTAACATTATAAAAAATGTAAATCCTCTACTTTACTTCACAATAAAAATAATGTAAATTGCATATTGATGTAAATTTCCTAACGATATGAATTCCTACTTTAATTCATAATAAAATAATGTAAGTTGCACAACGATGTAAATTTGACAACGATGTAAATTCCTACTTTAATTCACGTTAAAATGAGGTGAATTACATAACGATGTATATGATGATAGATTTATACATGATTCATATCCATAAGGCATACTTCAACAAATTTAAACGAGGAAAAATCTATTTTTTCCTATCGATCTATGTTTTTAATTAACAGATCTATGATTAAAATAACGGATCTAAAATCATAGCATCACAACAATTTGAATCCATCCCATGGCAACATTCATCGCAGATCTACTTGTTTGATTTTCAATTTCACATAAAGCAACATTAATAATAATTAAATTAATTAAATTATATTAAAAATAAATTCTCACCTAGCTCGGGAGTGGAAGGAAGGTTCGGATTTGATCAAATTTCGTGTTCAAAGTCACGGCAGTTACGGATCTGAAAGATTTCAATTCGAAGTTCATACAAATAAATCAAAACTGACTTTTAACAACTGTCGCTGTAACGCTTAAAAGCGTCGCAAAATCTGAAATATTCATACCTTAAATTTTCAGAAAAGTTCAAAACTTTGAATCCAGATTTCGGGAGCTGTAGTCGATGGTTTTGCGAACGGTTTGCGGGAGATTGGAGAGCTACGAGAGGCACATCCACGCCGCAAAAAAAGGGGGGTGCGGCGGCCTATGCAGGGAGCGGCCGCGGTTTGTATGGCGTGGGTTGGGGCTCGAAATCCGAGAGCTACAGGGCGTGAAATCAAATGAAACTTGTCGGAGATTGGAGAGGAAGGGAAGAGCTTCAAAAAGTTCAACTATGGCTAAGTCTAATTGTGAGGGGATTGACGGGAAAATTGAGAGGAAGTTTCGAAGGGGGGGGGGGGCTATGGGTTTCTGCGATCGGGGAAGAAGAAGTACGGCCCGTATATATACTAGTATTTTCCACGTATTTTCTATTTTATTTAATTCCGGAAAATAGGGTTTTTTCGTTCAAACTCCAATTCGCGCTCAACAACTATCGAACAATAGGTTTTGACGCCTTCTGAACGCAATGGCGCTATTGCCGAAGTCCAATTCTGAAGTTTACAGTGTGTTTTCTTTATTTTCAAATTAATTATTTTATTTTTAATTCGAATGTACTTTCTAATTTTACCAGGGTCACATACGAAGTCAGAAAAATCCAGAAAAATTATTTTTGGTTTCTTATGACGATACGATCCTAACAAAATTTATTTCGTCGAATTCTGAGACTGTTTGAAAAATGGCTATTTTTCAGTCAATCAATTTTGACTGAAATTGACAAAACACAGTTTCTTTTGTCACGCTCACATACTAGCTTCAAAAATCATGAAATTTGAAACCTAGCAATAATTTTACATCCGGACCCAACAAAAGTGGTTTCGTCGAATTCCGAGGTCGTATGCAAAATGTCGAATTTCAAGGGCGATATAATCTCTGTAGCGACCTTTCTGAAAATTCATTTGGCCATAACTTTTGATTTCCGTTATGAAACTTCAATTTTTCAGATTCGTTAGAAAGATATTCATTAACAGATTTAAATATTTTTTGTTCCATCAAAATCCGGTTTATTCTGCATCCTGTGTAGTTAGTCAAAGTTCAAGTTTGACTTTTCCAACTACCTTCCAATTTCTAATTGCTTTTATAATTAAATTAAATATATTTGTACTAAATCCAATCAAAATAAATTTCTAGTCATTTTTATTTAAAATAATTCATTTCAACTATTTAAACACCTTTAAAATCTCTAAAATGAAAATTTTAAATTGACCCCAAATTCCGGGTTGTTACACTTATATAATAATAAAACATGAAATTTAGCGTATCAAGCATGCTTTTACTATTATAAGGTAAAACCCTATCCTCCGGCTTGTGTTGCATTGTGTGATGGGACCAGGGTCTTATAATAGCTTCATTGTTCTTTATTTAGCATTTCGCTGTTGTTTTATGCACTGGTATTCTTGGGAGGAAACCCGTTCCGTGTTATACGGCGTGGTCCCTTGATTTACCTAACTTTAAAATAAAGATTAATAACTGTTTTAGTTCTCACACCGGTCACATGACTGACCTGGAGTTTATTGTTTTAACCTAAACTCTGGGTGCCCTTATTTTGACACGGGCAGCTAGTAGTTTTGGTTTTGCAGATTTATATTCATAGGATCCTGATTTACAGCTGAAGCGGTATTCGGAAAGCTCTGTATCCGTGTATCTGTTTTCAGTTGTGCTTTGTATTGTTTTTCCGCTGCGATGTATTTAAATGTAATTTAAATCTCTGATATTTTCTGTGTAATATTTATTCATACTCTGTATATTCTTGTATTCTGATGGAATTGTTGTAATATACAATGAAATGTTCTTCTGTTTGTGTTTTGATCTGTCTTGTCCTCAAAGTATCCGCTCTTTCCTTACCGGGGAAGTTACGGGTCCTTACAGTTGGTATCAGAGCTTTGGTTTACAAAGCTCGAGAACAAGACACATTAGAACCATATGAAAGAATTTCATCAGAGATTGAATTAGTAATATCCAATGAGAATGGCTCATTAGAGATGGGATCAGTAGCATCCTAGAATGAGTGTGAAGAGTATTGTTTTTAAAAATAGAAGTGAAAACAAGTTTTGTTTTGAAAATTTAATTCAATTATTCGTATTTGAATATTTATTTGTATTGAATTTGGACAATCCAGTATATAAAGATTTTGCGTATACGTCTGATTCGCGTGTATTCGAAGTTTTAGTATACTGGATAGATATAGAATCACACTCTAGTCGCCCGGAGATGGTTCTGATGATCGCTATAGTATGTACATCATAAGAATTTATGTTCGAGTGACGAAAGTGGGGTTTCTATATGATTCCAATTGACTGGTGTGAGAACCATAACTAGATAGGGCTTATTGTTGTGATTTGGCATCAAAAATCTGATTTTGGATATGTATTGAAGTATGTGATTGAAAAGATAATTAACTAATTGATTGCTGGTTGTGTTGTTTGATTATTGTTTGATTAATTAAATGTTGAACCTTTAGCCAAATTGAACCAAATATTGAATTGTATTGAAAATTAGTTGCATTTGCATGCATATACATGTACTTACATTGAACAGGTCATAGCAAGGAGGCTAGAGAAGAGGAATAAAATTGTTTGCCCGACAAATAGTTACATGTTTATTGTATTTCTTGGGTTTTTGATGATTTTATGAGCCGATTGGCTAGCCGCTTGGCTGTTTCTTTTTCTTTTTGGATTGGTGAGGGCCATGGGAGGCTATTTGAAATATCCTGAAGCTCCTGGTGCAGGGGAGGTTATGGCGAAATTTTTCAAAAATTTAGGGTGTTAGCCAAAATTTTGAAAAAATTGAAAAGTTCTTAGAAACTGAAAAGTTGAAGAACTTAAGCCGTAATGAAAATAATGGAAGTTGAGTTGGTTTGTAAAACAACTTTCAGCTTCGTTCCTTTTCGGGGACGAAAAGTTTTAAGTGGGGGAGATTGTAACAACCCGGAAATCTGAGCCAATTAAAAATTTTTATTTTGGCAATTTTATTGAATTTTGAATATTTAAAATGAATTATTTTAAATAATAATGATGAGAAATTTATTTTGAATAGAATTAGAACGTATATATTAATTTGAATCGTCGTTAGAATATAAATATTTTATTTCAAATATAAAAGGAATTGAAAATGGCGCGGTACTTCAAAATTTCGATTTCTAATTTGAAATGAATGTACAGGATTCAAAAAAAACCGGATTTTAGCGAAACTAGAAATATTAGAATCTAATTGAGAATATCTTTCCAACGAATCCGAAAAATTGAAATTTCATAGCGGGGATAAAGAGTTATGCCCAGATGAAAATTCAGAATAGTCGCTATGGAATTCTGGCCCTTAAAAATAGCCATTTCGCAAACGACCCCTGTTTTCGATGAAACCACTTTAATTGGATTCGGGATGTCAAGTTATTGCTAGGTTTCAAAATTCATAATTTTTGAAAGCAATATGTGAGCGTGGTGAAAGAAAACGTGTTTTGACAGTTTCAGTCAATTTCGATCGACTAGAAAATGGCCATTTTTCAAACGACCTCAGAATTTGAGGAAATTAGTTATGTTAGGACCGTATCGTCAATACGAAGCTAGAAACATTTTTCGGGAATTTTTAGAGTCCGTATGTGGCCCCGGTAAATTGAAATGTGCGTTCAAAATCAATATATAGATTTATATTTTAATTTTAGCTGAAACTGATCATAACAGCCGAATTGGGTTATGAAACATATCCCATTGTGTTCGGAATGGGGGTAATTAGCTGGGAACGACAGTCGTTGGGTCTCGTTTGGTGCTCGGATTAAAAGTCAACTTTTGGAATTAAATATAATATACAATTAAAATAAATAAAACTACCCCCCCCCCCACCTCTCATTCTTCTCAGTCAATAGGAAAAAAAAGAAGAGAGCCCATCGACCTCGTCCAGATCCGCCATCCCCCACGTCGCGCCACCGCCGATCTCGAGCGTCGCCTACCCCCTCTAGCCTCCGCCGAGGATCGCCAGAAACCCCCCTCCATCTCTGATTTCCCCCTTTCTCCCCTTGACCCGTCGAACCCCAACCCCGTCGAAGCCCCTCCCACGCCGATTTGAAGGACCTCACCCCCCAGCCCTCCGATGATCCTCCTCCGCTTCCCCGCTATCTTCTCAGTCCCCATTCAAAAACCCCGACCCCCTCCCCTTTCTTTCTGACCACTGTAAGTTTTTATAATTTAATTTTTTTTATTTTATTGATCTAAAATCCGATTTTTCTTCTTTTATAATGTTTATATATTTCTGATGTTAAATTTTATATTTTTAACATTGTAAAGACGATATTTTTAACATTGTAAAGACGATATTTTTAACATTGTAAAGACGATATTTTTAACATTGTAAAGTTTATATTTTTAACATTGTAAAGTTTATATTTTTAACATTGTAAAGACGATATTTTGAACATTATAAAGACTTGATTTATATCATGTGAATGACTTCATAAAAATGTGATCTTTTTATATGTACAACTATATAAAGATGCGATTTTTAGCGTAGTAAAAAATCGATTTTTATATACGAGGCGGCGATACAAAAATGTGATTTATAAATATATGAAAGATATCATTTTGATTAACATAAAGTTATGATTTTTAACATGAGAAAGATTTCATTTTATTTAGAAAAGATTATATTTTCAAATATAAAAAGATTATATTTTTAAACCATATAAAGAGGTGATTTTTATTTCTATGAATACCATATAAAAATGTGATTTTTATAGAAAAGGTTTAGAATAAAAATATAATCTTTATATTGAAAAAATCGTGTTAAACATGCTATTTTTATCATCTTGAAGGCGAAGTAAAAATATGTGATTTTTATATATGTAGTGAATACGGGCAACGAAAGTGGCAAAAGGCGAGAATGGCGAAGATTTTCTACATATGAAGAGTCGTGGTGTTTGGTTTAGCTAATCAGTGAGAACTCCTCACTTTTATTTTGTTTTCTAGTTTAAATATATAGTAGGATGCAGACGGTGCTTAGTAGCACCTGACACCCATCATCCACTGACCAAGGATGGCTTGTTTGTTTGATTGATGTGTTGTGAAAATTAATTGTGTGATGTGGATTGAATAAATATTTTATAGTTAAAAATATAATTTTTAACGTGTATATAAAATAAATATTTATAAACAAATCGGATGATTTGTTTATGTACACCCATTTGACCGATATTGATTGGGATGATAAATTTTACACATCGCCTAACCGCACAAATAAAAATCTGTGTTTGTTGATTTGAAACCCCACACAGGTATTGGGATTATATTTGACGTACATTAATCCCGATTGTTTAGTGTTTGTCAATCAATGGGTTGAAAGACTGTGTAAGCGTTAATTATTTATATTTAATGTTTATGCAGTTGTGTGGTGCACTCTGGATGATGATTGATGATTTATCGTTGCTATTATATACATGTGTTGTAGGGAATCCATATAATTAACATTATATGGTAATTGATTGGGCCTCATTCCAATTTGGAAAATAAGGAATAGAAAAGAATATTCATGTGTTGAATAAAAAAATATAAATTCATGTGTTGAATAGAATAAAAATTCATGTGTTGAATAAAAATATATGTTCATGTGTTGAATAAAAATATATATTCATGTGTTGAAGAAAATATTCATTTGTTGAATAGAATAACAAAGTTATTGAAATATATGAAAGTCGTGTTGATTAGATATGAGCCACTTAGACGTGAACGATATTTATATCGATTATATTCGTTTTTATATTCAATATAGAAAAGGAAGTGATTTCAAAATATAACATTTTGAAAATATTATCATTTAGAGATTAATGATATGGAATATTCAATTTCGATTAGAAATTGAATATGAAGTTGAAATCATTTTGAAAACGAATTTAAAATGATTTATAAAATACATTTTGAAAGGAAATCGATGAAATATATATATAATATAATATATATATATATAATGTCCTGAATAGAACGCGCCGCGCTGCGGCAGTTCGCGAATTTCGACCATTGATTTCGAATGGATATTACGGGAGATCCGACCGTCGGGTTCTCCTAAAACCGGAACCGTTGGGTTCGTATCGAAAAGAGCTTTCTAACGAATATTATAAATTTGAAATCTAACGGTTGTATTTGGAATTTTGTCCAAATCAAATTTGGAAAAGGTCGCTGTAAGTGCAGTTCGATGGCCTTTGATGGAAATCGACTGTACGGGCCTTGATAAAATTATTGAAAATAGTATTAATTTGTGTAAAATCAAAAGAAATGATTTGTGAAGAATTGGGATGAAAAATTCCATATTTGAAAAGATAAAAATATATTTTTATTGAAATGAACTAGTTTTGAACTAGAATTATAATCCCATTTATTTTTAAAATAAATAAAATGGATTTGAAATGTTTTGAAAATAACCAGAATTTCCAATATATAAAGTGGAAATGGATTTGAATCAAAATTGTCTTTGGAATATTTCGATGTTGGATTTCGTGATTATACAGATATTGTTATGGAAATTTGAAAGATATATTTATATCGTTATTTCCAATACGATATTTGTTGGTCGTAGAATTTGATATTGAATATAAGCCGATATATTTTCTATTCAGAGCCTTGTATTTAATATCAAATGGGATTTGGGTTTGTTGTGAATGGTGTCTTCATTAACACTATTCTTAAACCCAGTGAAGAAAAAGATTAAATCTTTTGTTTAGATTTAATGAAGTATACCAATTAATTGGTATTTAATTGGAATTGGAATAGAATGTGATTTTGGGTTTATCATGAACCGTGTTTTAAATGACATTGGTTCTTTAACCCAGTTAAAGACAGGTTATGATTTCCCAAATTAAACAATCATTAGTATTGATTTTTGGGAAGATTAAAACCAAGTGGAGTTTTAATGAATCTTTAATTAGATTGAAATGATCGGGAATGGAGTATACCAGTTTTACTCCAGGCGATAGTTAAATCTTTAATTAGATTTGAACGTGAAATGGTAATTGAATTTACTGATAACACCATGGTGTTTGATATGAAGTATGACTAGTTTTACTTCATGGGATGAATAGGTTGGGATTGGGAAATTTAAAATAAATGATTACTTCGGTGTGGTTCGCTAATCCCGACTAATTTGAATTGATATTCAAAAGAAGATTAAAGAATAAATTTAAAGAATTTATCTTTGATAAAATTAATGGGAACCTTCCCCCAAGTATAAGAATATTTGAATAAAAGAATATTCTGAATGGGAATGAGGCGTATGTTGTGTTTGTGTAACACTTGTTTATTATATACGCGAGTTATTCAGAAAGACCGGGTTTATCCCATTCTGAATAACTGATTCGACGATGTGTCGAGGATGAAGACGGTGGTCGAAGACCAGAGGTCTTCACATTGTTTGGGTGATTATTGATGATCTTGATTGGGTTGTACACCCAAGAGGAGGGAATCAGTTGGTGATCGTCCAGACGTACTTGGAGATCGATGGATATGCGAGGTACAAGGTGCCTCCGGTTTCGTTCAGACCCAGAACGAACTTGTAAATTGACTGTGTGTCTGACATTGGATTTTATTCTGTGTGATTGATTTCTATTAAATATATATCTGTTTGGCAGCGGAGAATTTATTCTCTTGCTTAACGCCCTTCACTGAGACGTACGAGCTCAAGGGTTATATATTGATGGATATCAATCGCATAGAGTGAATTGCCTGTGTGGCATGCCTAAGTGGCAAATGATCAATGCTTTTGTTGAAAAGCAAAGTCTTGTGGGTGATGATCAAAGCACAGCCTGTGTGGCACAGCTTTGTGTAGCGTTGATTCGCGAGCCTCACACCCCGGTTGTGAACTAGAAACAGGAGAGGACATCAAGGAGGACATGCGTTTCTTTCTAGCTATAAGTTGCGTCAGTGGGTTCACACACCCTGACGAGTTTGACTTATGTGGTTGTTGGGTTGCAAGGCGCCTCGGATATATCGGTGACTGTGTGGAGCCGATGGAGTCAGTGGACTCATTTACGCCCCAAAGGGTGGGGAAACGCAGTGTTCAGGAATTTTAATCCACATCGGTGGACCGGCCTTGACGATCCAAGGGCCCACTTGAGTCTGGGTCCTGAGACATGGTAGGCTAGATTGTCTCAAATCGGTGAGGACTATCTTTTGCCTCGGTTCACAGATGGATTTCCAACTTCCAATACATGACTTTGCGGTTTTGATTGTAGAACCTATATATGGCGACATAGTGGTATGAGGCACTTATGCCGTCTGTGATTGATACTTATGATTGAAATTGTTTTGACACTATACACTTATAGTAATAATAAAACATGAAATTTAGCGTATCAAGCATGCTTTGGCTATTATAAGGTAAAAACCTATCCTCCGGCTTGTGTTGCATTGTGTGATGGGACCTGGGTCTTATAATAGCTTCATTGTTCTTTATTTAGCATTGCGCTATTGTTTTATGCACTGGTATTCTTGGGAGGAAACCCGTTTCGTGTTATACGGCGTGGTCCCTTGATTTACCTAACTTTAAAATAAAGATTAATAACTGTTTTAGTTCTCACACCGGTCACATGACTGACCTGGAGTTTATTGTTTTAACCTAAACTCTGGGTGCCCTTATTTTGACACGGGCAGCTAGTAGTTTTGGTTTTGCAGATTTATATTCATAGGATCCTGATTTACAGCTGAAGCGGTATTCGGAAAGCTCTGTATCCGTGTATCTGTTTTCAGTTGTGCTTTGTATTGTTTTTCCGCTGCGATGTATTTAAATGTAATTTAAATCTCTGATATTTTCTGTGTAATATTTATTCATACTCTGTATATTCTTGTATTCTGATGGAATTGTTGTAATATACAATGAAATGTTCTTCTGTTTGTGTTTTGATCTGTCTTGTCCTCAAAGTATCCGCTCTTTCCTTACCGGGGAAGTTACGGATCCTCACAATCATACCGGCCAAATCACAAACTGATTTCCCTAAAAATACAACGGGTATACAGCTAAGGGAAACAAATTACTCTGCCACCAAACGTAAATATGTTTGAAGAGATCAACTTACACGATATATTAAATATACTATGTCAGACATTCTTCCATACAGGTTGTCCTGGGACTGGACAAACCGAAGGAAATATAAATCCATCTTAGGCAATTTCTACCTAGGATTTTGCTAGAACAGCCGTTGCATAAACTCCGTTTTCAATTATCTTGATCATATTTGATTCGCAACGCTAATGCCCATACGGAGTGGTTTTCAGATAATAAATCTAATCTTGGTCTCTCCGTATTGACGACCGAAAAATGGTCAAAACTTCGATAGTCGGTTATTTAACTATCAAAGGAAACATCCATATACACAACGATCTTATTCCAAAATGGAAATTTTGTCGATCAATCATCAATCAACATTTTTTTTCCTTTTTAAATTAATTTATCATTAATTTATTCATTCCTGCATTTCCATATATTCGCAAGTTCTTATTTTCTAGGTTTAGGAAATGTAAGCTATTACTTTGGAAAACGTTTCCATTTTAGATTCACGCATCACTATCTTCCCACATCTATCAGTCTCTAACTGTAAACTAGTAAGAGAACAACTTCCCAAGTATAAGCCCGTAAAGCCGAAACCAACATCAGATCGATACTCAGGAAACCATTCAACTTACTAATCTCTAGTCAGTTTCTATTTTTTCTTAACTCGATTTCTTAATTTCTTATCAACAAAACATTTCTTTTTCTATGCTTAGAAAAAATCTCTGATTTATATTTGGAAAATGTTACCAGACTCATTTATATTGATTTCAAAAAACGTTGTATAAAACATCGTTAGGACCAGTCAACTTATTAATAGCTTATTGCTTAACTGTATCTCTAACCAACATTCACCATCGAACCTCAATTATTCCTTAGTTAATTATGAAGTCTATCAAGTTTGGGTATAATTACCTCTTAGACCTTAACTGAATGATGTTCTTAACTTTGCAATAGATAAGGCTCACTACTCCAATTTTTACAATCATTGCTTACGCAAATCATCGGGTTTCAGTTTACGAATCCATTTCCTTTATGAAAAACCATTGATTATAAATATAGCATTATAATCCCTGTTTTTGAAATATCTAACTTCAAAATATAACTTTTATTTCTAAATTTGAATAATTAACAAACAACTAATTTATAAATAAATAAATATGTCTTGATTTAAAAAACGGAAAGTAAATAGTACTTTCCTACATTCGATATAATCGAATTTGACGTATAACTCTTTCAAGTAATCTTATATTCGATTAATCCCTTTCAAATAACTTATATTCGATTAACTCTCTTTCGAATAACTTATATTCAATTAACTCTCTTTCGAATAACATATATTCGATTATAAAATATCGGTTTCCAACCGAATATTAATTAACTTGTCTAATCCCGATTTATTCAATATATAATTTCATAAATAAATTATTTTATAACATTTTGCCTAGTCGAATTCTAATTACAAATTCTTATGGATTTTATTTGAATTCTATTCATATTTTGAACATAGAAATAAATTCCATTCTTTCCTCTTTAAAACAACTCCCAATTTCCCATTTGATTTTCACTGCTGGATTTACAATCCAAATTATCCACTGATAATTATTTTTAATTTATTTATAAACATTGTTTATAAATCACACTACTTGTTTTTATTATTAAACAAGTTATTTATTTCTAGCCCATTCGAAATTTCATTTCTATTTGAATTCCTATTTCAAAACCTAATTTCGTTTATAAATGATTTCATTTGCAAAACATTTACCTAAATCCATTATTCACATTGAATGTGAATAATATTTCCTATATATAACTAATTCAGTTTGATTTCAAGTTTTATAATAATATCCCATTCCCAAATTCTATTTATACTTTTATTTATTAAATTATTCATACGAAATCTCCTTTTTATTTCTAACACTTAAATCTCATTTATAATTCCCTTTATAAATGCTGAGTTCACATTCTATTACAAATATTGGTGTTAAAACCGATTTCTACTTCTCTATATAAGTTTCAGACTTATATATTATATTTATCAAATGATAAATATTTCATTTAATTTATAAAATATTATTTGTAAAATAATCTTCTCAATTTATCTGTTAAAACAGATTCTATTTAAAATCTACTTTAAATTAATCTTCTCATAATTCTTTTATATCTCGCCAATTCCCCTTAATCAATATCATATTACACCCATGTGCGAAGCAGGGGTCTAAACCAAGTCCTAATGTATAATTCTCTTTTTCATAATTCTATAAATTTTCCAAATATTATATTTACTCCATATACTCGTTTATTTACCTCTTATTACCTTCGTTCAGTATTTATGCCAAAAACAACCTTTTAAAACATTCATATAACTGTTAATAATCTTATACAAAAGTTCTTATGTAATTTTCCAAATATTTCCTTTTTATAAAATCCATTGATTTTATATTAATATTTTATTTTCAATATACACTTTGAAAATTCCCTTTTTACATTCCAGTATCACTTATGATATTTAAAATAACTATTAAAAAGACCAGTGTCATTATAATCAATCATAGATTGTATATGTTAACCAGCTTTTTGGTCCGGTTCCCAAGAGTGCATCAGACACGCTCAACTCAACGTATCGCGTGAAGTTAAGGCCAAAAAAGGGACGCTTAGGAGCAAAGGAGATGGGATCGGGAAGGGAATGCGCTGCTCGCAACCTCGCAGCATTCAGAAGACATCCATGAACCAAGGCCTCAGGTCTCGTAGGAATTACGAGCCTCAAGCGCCCGATCCCGGGGTCATCGTGCTCCTCGGAAAGACTTCGCACCAGGCAGGACGCGAAATTCGCACCCACGCCTTAGTTCGAAATCTCGAACCCTACGGGTGCAAAATTTCGCACCTATGCCTGGGTTCGAAATTTCGAACCAGGCGGGTTTGAAATCTCAAACCCACGCCTGGGTTCATAATTTCAAACCCAATGGGGGGAAAATCTCGAACCCATCCCTAGGTTCGGAATTTCGAAACCAGCAGGTGCAAAATTTCAAGCCCATGCCTGGGTTCGAAATTCCGAACTCATCGGGTTCAAAATCTCGAACCCTTGCCTGGGTTCAAAATTTCGAACCCATACCTGGGTTTGGAATTTCGAACCCAGCGGGTGCGAAATTTCGAACCCATATCTGGGTTCGAAATTTCGATGTATGCAGTTGGTGGGTTCGAAATTCTGCTAGTGGTCCCCTATTTCTACCTACTCCTACCTAGTACTACCTACCCCCACTCCTATAAATGGCCCATGGCCTCACACTTCAAAGGGGTGGGATTTTCTTCACTTAAGACCGTCCTAGAGCTTCCTGGACCTCATTAATGGCATCTCCTATTTGAGGAAGAAGGAGAATTAAATATTCTTTTCCCAAATACCTAGCATATGGCAATTATAAAAGTGAATGTAATGAGAATGGCTCTACCTTGTAATTCTTGAGTGTTTAATAAAAGTTCAACATCCTTCCAAAGCGGACGTAGGCCTAATCCGTGGCCGAACCACTATAAATTCTCGTGTCATTTACCGCCTTCCCTTACTTAGTTTTGCAACCAAATTAACTATTTCTAGTAATAGGAATCTTTGGTGTTTACGACATTTTTTGCCATCAACATTTGGTGCTTTCACTGAGAACTGAACTCGAGATTTGCGTCTTTCTTACACATTATCATCTCGACTTTGATGAGCTTAGGTTCCTTGCTCAACCTGCTGTCGAGTCCGCTTACGATGGTAAAGAAGTCAAAGAACGCAATGGTCGGCACTTCAGCCGCAATTGAGGCTGGATCCTCCCAGCAACCTCAACAGGTAGACGTCCCGACCACTAATGAAACCGCCCCTCCTATTATGGACCCCGAAGCGCCCATCATGCAAGCTCAAACTCGCGCACTTAATGAAAGATATGAGAACACCGTGATCGAGCTCAACCAAACATTAAGGAATAACATCGACCTTATGCGACAACTTCAAAAAAGTCAACGCGTTGTCGCCCAACTTCAACTATTTCGGAAGAATGCCCGACCCCGACCAACTGCCTCGGAAACAACCTCTTTTGAGTCAATGGCCCACGCCGAAGGAGAAGGTTCAGCCTCATCAACAACGTCATTGTTCATACCAACGCCCTCGATAATGGTAACGGTCATGCCAACGGCAACGTCGACTTACTATAGTCACATATAGCAAGGGGGCACAACATCGAGGCCGCTCTCACTTGGTCATCAATGACGGGCTAGGTCCTACAAACCAACCTCTTCCTTGACACAACCCAATGGTCCCTAATCAGGGTGATGGGCCAGCTGTTCCAACGGCACATGCTCCTCCATAACAGGATCCACTTCACCCGTCTCCACCTCACCATCCATACCAAGACCCAATCATAGAATTCGAGGACATGGAGGTAGATGATCCGGACATCCACCATAGAAGACGACCTCGCAACAGGACTCCGGAGCCACGTCAGAATCCGTGTATCCCGATAGCGGATCGCCATCCAACTTACCTTCCCGATATGATACAAAGGGTCATGAGGGAAATGCAGGGGGGCACACGGCTCATGGGAAGCCCACATTAGGTGTAACTCCTTCACGACAAGAGTAAATGAGGCCTAGTGGCTGAGGCACTTTAGCATGCCACAAATGCCACTCTACAATGGTACCACTGATCCTTATGCCTTCTTGAATTGCTATGAATGGAAAATGGACTCGAGCCGGGGTGATGATCCGGCCAAATGCAAATGTTTCCCAGTCTTCCTGTTTAGTACCACTATACTTTGGTTCTCTCGCCTCCCTCTTGATTCCATCAACAACTTCAGGCAACAAGATGGTCAAGCAGTTCATGGTGCATATCCCAACTCTAAAGAATGCCCTCACTTTATCCAACCTATACTCGGGGGCCCCCGAGTCCCATAGAAGTTACCTTTCCCAGTTCAATACAGCTCTCGCCGAGGTCAAGGATCCAGATCCTCGCACCATACTCTTTCAACTAGCGAAAGGTGTCCTCCCTACTTTAGAGATCGGGGCCTGGATCGATCGAAAACAGCCAAAAAGCCTCGATGCCTTCTATGAGAAGGCAGATCAATACTTGTGCCAAGAAGAGGCAAGGAGGAACTGGCTCCCCGCCACAAGCAGTCCCAATGATCCCCAAGCAGATACCGCTAATAATAACTTCAGAGGTAGGCGAGGTGGAGAGCCTTTCGACCAAAACAAGGGGGCAGGTCCTTACAGGAAAAAACCCAACAATGGCAGGCCGGATGGAGGAAACAATGAGCAAGCCCCAGCAGAATCGAGAAAGCCCGACCCTCACGAACCTTTCGAGACCTACACCCCATTGAATGAAGACATAGAGACAATCTACTTGGAAACATGCAAATCTTTGTCGTACAAGAAGCCGCACGTCATAGAATCAACTGACCGCGAGAAGAACACTTGGAGATACTGTTGATACCACGACATGTACGGGCACGACACCAACGAATGCCTCCAACTTAGGGATGCACTCGAGAAACTAATTCACGAGAAGCAGCTTGAACAATATGTCCAAGATCCCTTTCCCCCCAAAACAAACTCACAGCCTCCAGCGCCAGCTCTACAAGTAGCCACCAAACCAGCTCTAGGACCATCTAACCTTAGACGAGGAATCGTGATCAACACCATATGTGGCGGACCTTACCCCACCACGACAGCTTTCAAAAAATGGAGGAATATGTGATTTCCATAAAATATGCTACGTACGAAGCTTGCTCTGCTCTCCCAGAGTCTGTCCCAGCCTAGCTACAAAAAACCATGCGAGATGACATCGTCTTCTGAGAAAGAGAATCAATAGGGGTGGAAATCCTGACCATCGATCGATTAGTCATCACTGCCCAAATCGGTGCCGCTTCTGTTCGAAAGGTTTTAATCGAATCAGGGAGCTCGGTCAACATCATCTTTAAGGCCGTCAGTAACCAAATGAAATTGGAAACAAATGATTTGAAGCCATGTCGTGCCATGATTCACGGTTTTAAGGTGGATTACAATGAGTTGAATATGCTCACTTAGAAGAATAGACACCCACTTCCAAGGATTGATGATCTGTTTGAGCAGCTTGTTAGTGCATCTATTTTCTCTCAGTTAGACTTGGCCAAGGGGTTTCATTAATTGAGAGTGGTCGAGGACAGTATAGATAAGACCGCTTTCAGAACTCCAGATGGTTTCTTTGAGTGGCTATTCATGCCTTCTGGGTTAAAGAATGCACCCGCGTATTTTGTGGATGTGATGAGTATGGTGTTCTTGGAGTTTCTGAATAAGTTCATTGTGGTCTTTGTGGATGACATTCTGATCTTCTCGAAGAGCGAGGAAGAGCATGCCCTACATCTAGGGGAGGTTTTGAGAACTCTCCGAGCACACCAGCTTAAGGCGAAAATCTCCAAATGTCACTTTTGGAGAGAGGAAGTAAGGTTTCTTTGGCATGTGGTCTCCAAGGATGGGATAACGGTGAATCCCGCGAATGTAGTTGCAGTTCAAGATTGGAAGGTTGTAAAGAATGCAACAGAGGTGAGGAGTTTTCTCGGTTTAGCGGGCTATTATAATAATTTTAAAGGACATTGCAAAGATATCATCTTCACTCGCCAGACTGACGAAGAAGAACCCGACCTTTTCTTGCAGCATTGACTATGAGGTTTCTATTCAACAGTTGAAGAGGGCTCTGACAATATCCCCAGTCTTGATTTTTCCTGATGGGAATAAATTGTTCACAGTGTACACTGATGCTTGCAGTACAATACTTGATTTCGTCTTGATGCAAGAAGGAAGGGTAATATGTTACGGTGGTAGACGGTTGGGAGTCCATGAGAAGAACTACCCTACCGATGATTTGGAGTTGGCTGCTATAGTATCTGCACTTAAGACTTGGTGACATTATCTACTTGGAGAGAGGTTCGAGTTGTACTTGGATCATAAATCTCTTAATTATGTATTCTCGCAAAGGGATCTCAACTTGAGACAGCAGAGACAGATGGAGTTCCTAGCGTTGTATGATTTTGAGATTGCTTATACCCTGGCAATGGTAATGTGGTGGCGGACGCTTTAAGTAGACAGAGAATGACTTTGAGTCCTCTATTCGTAGAGAGGCGGAGCTTGCAGTACATATCGACCTTCGATTTTAGGCCATCTATGGATCACACACCTAGTTTGTTGGCATTCTTAGAGGTGCGACCTACTCTTATGAATCAGATAGGATCTTCATAGCATGAGGACCCACAGGTAGCAAACATCTTGGATAGGCTCAGTAGAGGGAGGACTTCTAGTCACCTCAGTAGTTATTCCATCGATGATAGACGGTGGTCGCGACGGGATGGAAGGCTTCATGTTCCCTGAGTTGGGAGTCTGTTGAAGACAGTCCTTGAGGAAGCCCATCATTCTAGGATGATTATCCATCCGGGTGGTGAAAGATATATAGAAATATGAAGAGGGTTTTCTTTTGGGATGGGATGAAGAAAGATGTAACAGAGTTTGACTCTCGATGTTTGGTTTTCCAGAATGTTAAAGCTAAGCATAGGAAGCCTGGCAGTTTGCTTCATTTGAAGGTACCATAGTGGAAGTGGGAGAGCGTCTCTACGGATTTCATTGATGGTTTGCCTAAATCGGGGAAAGGTAACATCGGTATTTGGGTTATAGTAGACAAGCTTACTAAGATCGCTCATTTCATGCCTGTTAAGAATAAAAGAATGACTGCATGGTTATCATCAGTTTATCTTAATGAGATAGTACATCTACATGGAGTGCATTCTAGTATTGTGAGTGATCGTGACCCCATCTTCACTAGTGAGTTCTGGAAGAGCCTATAAGAAGCATTGGGTACACATTTATGCTTGAGCACCGCATATCACCCTCAAACCGATGGGCAGACTGAGAGGGTGAATAAAGTTATTTAGTATCTTTTGAGGCTGTGTATCCTAGACTTAGGAGGGACTTGGGAGGAGCATCTTCTGTTGGTTGAGTTCGCCCACAACAATAGTTATCAGGCTAGTATAGGCATGGTACCATTCGAGGAATTGTATGGACAACCTTGTAAATTGCTGATTTGTTGGTGGAAGTCCACATTACTTGGACCTGAGAAGATTAGAGAAACTTCAGAAAGGATTGATCTTATTCGCAGACGCATGAAGACAGCTCAGGACAGGTAGAAGTCCTACGCACATAAGAGAAGGACTGATATTGAGTTTGAGGTGGGAGACATGGTTTTTATCAAGGTATCACCTTTGAGGAATGTGGTTTGCTTTGGATCTATAGGGAAGTTGGCGCCAAGGTTCGTAGGGCCATTTCCCATTGCAGAAAAGATACATCAGATGGCCTATAGAGTAAAGCTACCAAAGAGATTGGTGGGTGTTCATGATGTTTTCCACATTTCTCATTTATGGAAGTGCCTGCATGATACAGCAGAGGTAGTTGAGCCAGGCATGCTTGAGGAAGTAGAGGTAGAACGGGAGCCGACAGTTAGACGAGTTCCTGCCTGTATACTTGGATCAAAGGTTAAGAAGCTTCGCAACCGAGAAGTCAAATATATGAAAGTTTGATAGGGAAAGGACCACGAAGATGCAAATTGGGAGACTGAATAAAAGATTCGTGCTTCGTACCCTTTTCTTTTCAAGGGTATGTTCTTAACTTCTTTTTCCAAGTTTTTTTTACATGCTTGCTTCTATCATTTGAGTATATCCTATCAATCAAATATTAGACCTTTAGCTAGGGAAACCAATGGATGTAAACATGTGTTTGAAACATGTTATATTTGATGGATTCAAGTGTTTGCTAGTGGTTGCTCATGGATGCATATACACACACATTAGGCACTAGATCGACTCAATCACATACATATTGCATATGAATGTTTGTGCATTTTAAAATTTTATGGATGGAAATGATTGTATCATCATATGGATGTTGCATTTGGATGGATGATTGGGCACACATATAGCACTTAGATGATATACTAGGACTATTTGCATACATATTAGATTCATGGCACTTACATACACCGCATTAAGGAGGTCGACTGAATCAGTAGTCCGCCTATTTTTTTGTATTAGCATAGGGACATATACACACACCTTTGCATATGTTCATATAAGCATTATAAATCTCTTAAGGACAATGGATGTCTGTGGTTGATGGATGAGTAGATGGTTGATGGATGTTAGGACATACATTCTTCTTAACTTAGAGATTTCGGGAACAAATTCCTTTAAGTAGGGGAGAATGTAACATACTGTAATTTTAAAGGACATTATAATGATAAACTAAAGAATATTTAATTAAATTTGGGAACTAAGTAAAACAGACCGTACCATTGTGTTCGCCTCGAAATTCTTCTTAGGATAGACTCCGATTTTGCGTAAAACGGATATTATATGAGATGGATATGAAGCTTAGAAGTTTGTATACGTATAAGAGAATTATATATATATATATATATTCAAACTCATAATTCAAAATAGTTCAAAAATTAAGCATGAGGGGTGAGATCTGGGCCGACATGAGGAGACCCACGCATGGGTTGGGTCGACCTATGGATCGACCCAGGGCCAAGTGGGTCGACCCATGGGTCGACAAAGGTGGGGATGGGTCGACCCATTCGAGATCTGGCCGAGTGCGGAGTTCTGAACGTGGAATTGTTTTGTATCCGGGTTTGTTGGCTTTAGGCTATAAATAGTACAACATTTCTATTGTTTTATTCACCTATAACAATGGAGCCAACAAAATATGCCCCAGCTTGGATTGAATTAGCCTATTTTTCTTCAACAACAGCTTATAGGCATAAAAGAATTTTTTCTACAACTTCAGCATACTATTCTCTGTTCTTTAGATCTAGTCTTTGTGAGTTCATGTTAATTTAGATATAAACATTTAACAAGTAATCCTGACATTTTATAAATCTAGATCTAAATCTATACCTGTTAAGAATTGGATTCGTACCTAATCAGTCATGTTATTACATGTACACCTGATCTGTCGTTCCGTTCTTATATGCCTATTTTTGATATGTCTGTTTTTGCTATCATATGCCCATCTTTGTTATTATATACTTATTTTGTTTTATGCCTAATTCGTTCTTCTCTCTCTTTCCCTTTATATTTTTATAGCCTAGGCTACCTTCGAGCCTAGGATGATATTACTGAAATATGCATACGAACGAAATTGAGTTAAATTGGGAATGGTAATTTAGGGGCATAACTTGTACTATGAATCATAACTGGGATTTGGGGGCATGAACTATACTGTGGAATATGACTAGATTTGGGGAATATCTTAGATTGTGAATTATGACTTATGATTTGGGGTCATAAAAATATGTAGGCTTAATTTAAAAGATTAAGCGAAACATGTAAAAGAAACTGTAAGTAACCTATGAAACATGTTGGGGGTTATGCATACATGTTAACCTGTAGTACTTAACCTGTTTAATTTGTGAGGGTTATGTACATATAAACCTGTTAATCGATGGCTTGATTAATCTATCAGTGGGGTTAAGTAAACATGTTGAATCGGTGGGGTTAAGTAAATCTGTTAAATCTATGAGGGGGTTATACGAACCCGTTAAACTTAACCTATATTATCTGTTGGGGTTATGCGGGCTTCTTAATCTGTTAGGCATAACCTGTCAAAATCCTAGTTAGTTGGGGATACGAGCCTTATGGGTGGCTTATGTCATCTGTTGTGTGGGACCCATATTAGTCAGTAACCCAATCTGATTATAAGACGGGTGCATTTGAGGAGAGGCGCTCTAATAGCGCGTTCCAACGGAGTCATGTGCGTGCATGGTTCAACTTGCTTGGGAAAATAAGCCGCTGTAACACCTGTAAATAGGTCTGTGTCCTTCTGGTGGTTGCCACTTTAAGAAGTAATACACCTTACCATGGGGCAGACACAGGGCATTTACGTGGTAGAGAGCCAATCGCTGGGGTAGTCATTAGGGTACATCTAGTCCTGTTTAGGTATCTGTTATTTCTGGTTGGGGTAACACCGACTATTTCTATTTAGGTACCTGTTGTTTCTATTTGGGTAAAACCCGTTACTAGAAGTACACCTAAGTTTACCGTTTATGTTTCTTTTGTGATCATTCTGTTTCTGTTAAGAAAGTAGAAAATACTTAATCTAGTGTTAGCCCACTTTGTGAACCGGGCAACACAAAGTCAAGATGTGAAACATTGAAAAAACTTGGGAAGTACTGAAGCAGGTCGGATCGAAGCCGTGTATCGGTTCGGATCGGATAAAGTCTGCTGTTCGGATCGGTGAACTATTGCTGTTGGAATCAGAGAGGCACAGCTGTTCGGATCGGAGAGCAACCCACTTCCAGTTGGATCAGAGAGCTACCTGCTACAAAGACAGATCGGAGCGGAGCAGAGTAAAAACAAGAATTAGTCCTAAGTTAATCCGGGTCGGATCAGGTACTCCGATCCGAACCCCTTGTGCACACTCTTCCGATCCGAGCCTGTCTTCCACGTTACTCCCCTGCATGTGCACCTGGTTATTCGGAGCGGCTATGACCAGTTCCTACCCACAACGTCCACTGCTTTGATGCGTTGTCAACATAGAAATCCATCCGAACCCGAGGCTGATGGGATGGATGACACGTGGCTCCGATCCGGATCGGGTTCTGAGCAAATTCTCACCTGTAAATACCCTGTCTGGAGACAAAGAAAAGGATCTTTTTTCTGGCACTTTGAGAGTTCAACCACCTCCATAACCCAAATTCCAGCACTCCCGGAAAATCCAAATCTTCTTTCATTATTTGTTTTTAGGCAATTGAGTGAATGCAAGTGAGTTTTGAGAGAAATTCAGTGAATATTTTATTGTAATTGCAACTACATTATTGAAAATAGTGAAAGACAAGTGGACGTAGGCATTTCTTCGCCGAACCACTATAAATCCTGTGTGTTCATTTTACTTTTGATCTTATTTCATTCTGCTTTTAGTCAATTTGGGTGTTAGAACCACTTTTTGGTCTAACATTTTGGTGCTTTCACTGAGAACCATCTGAATTCTTTGTTTTTCGGGATTATCGTTCTACTTTTTGGACCGTTGAGTTCAAAGAAGTTAATCCTCAAGTTTCGACGCTCTTGGATATTTGTTGAAGTGATTGTTGAAGAAATATGGCCAAAGGAAAAGGCAATGAAGTTCAATCTGGTCGAGGAAATAGAGTTGGCGAAGATCAGCAAAATGCGGTTGTGACAAGGTCTCGTGGGCAGAGCTCAGCAGCAGGACGAACCGATATAGGAAACCCGAACCGCCTTCAGGCGGAGAGCTCCGATCCGATCCGGGTAGGAGATTCTGAAGTAGTGCATTCCCCCAACCTGAACTGACCCGAGCAGCTTGCCATGTACCGACCCGACCAGGCTCCCCAGCTCCGAACCGACCCGATCTCCCATCTCCGAACCGATCCGACACTTGGTGATGTTGGAACCTCTACTCGAGTCCCAACGAATGCTCCGATTCCAGCCACCAGGGTCAATGATCAGGTCAATCCATCTGCGCCCATTACTCAAGGAGATTTCTCGCGCCTACTTGACATGCTTGAGAGTACTAGGGAGGCTATGAAAATCCACGAGCGCACCAATCTCATGATGCAAGAAAATATGAGACTCATGAGCAGGGAAATTAGCGAACTCCGTAGACAGAGAACCCCATCACTGGTTCGTCACACACCAGTGGATCATTCTTCTTCTTCCGAGGAAGAGCGGCCCCGTGAACGAAGGCCGCTCGAACGACCTCAGAATTTGGAGCAGCTGACATTCTGATCTTTGGGGTCTCGCGAGGATATTGCACGAGCACTAGGAAACAATGATCCCACTCGGGGGCAAAGGCTCCAGTCCCCTCCTCCCGAGATCGACCGGGAGCGTAGGGAACGGAGTAGAGCAGAAGCAGCTCAAAGAAGAAGGGCATCTCCTGAATGGGAGCCCCGAAGGAACCCAGATACCAGGGCCAGGGAACCTGAACGGCCCCTAACTAATGCTGATGTACAGGCAATGGTGCGCCAGATTATGTCCGAGAGCCGGAACTACACCAATGAAGATTATGGCATTGAGAGAAGCCATACTCCTTTCACTAAAGACATCCTCGACTTTCAGTTTCCCCGGCGTTTTAACCTACCGTAGATGGACAAGTACAATGGGAGAACTGATCTGGGACAGCATTTGATGCGATACTCGTGGCTCATGAATGCTGCTGCTGCCCCTGATGCAGTGAAGTGTAAAGCATTCCCGATCTATTTAGAAGATGTGGCGCTGTTCTGGTTTACCCGACTTCCCCCTCGTTCGGTTTCGAATTATAGGGAACTGAGCGAACGTTTTATGAATCAGTTCCGACTCCATAACCGAAAGTCCAAAAGTGTTATTGAATTATCAAGAATTAAGCAGGCGCCAGGAGAGTCTTTGAGGTCATATCTTGACCGTTTTTACTTAGTTTTGACTGAAGTTAGTGACCCGTATGAGCCCACCATTCTGATGGCATTAAAGGAAGGAGTCGATCCTGAATCCGAGTTTGGGGATTACCTTTCTCGGAAGACACCCTCCACAAGAGAGATATTCTATGAAAAAGCCGATATTTATTTAAGACGAGAGGAGGCCAGGGCAAACCGAAAGAGAAAGTCTGAAGCGGCTTCAAAAGAAAATGTTCAGAGTAATGTCGCCATGAAGTAGTCTGGGGAAAGTTCCGGAAATTTGAAGTAAATGTGGGAAACAAGGGTGGAAACAACAATTCTGGAAACGGGGGCAACAACAATAACCGTAATACGAACGGTAACAGAAGAAATAGAAATAGGGGAAGTGATCCTAACAAAAGACCCCGATTCCAGACCTATGAGAATTATACACCGTTGAACGACACCCTGGAGAATATTTATCTGGATACGTACAACGTTTTGCAATATAAAAGACCACCACCTCGTGACTCGACAGAGAAAGAAATGGCAACTGGGAAGTTTTGTTTGTTTCATGGAACTCATGGGCATTCAACAAATGAATGTCGGCATTTGAGAGATGTGATTGAGAAGCTGCTGCATGAAGGGAAACTGGATGAATATAAGGTTGCCCTGAGGGACAGGGGGCAAGGAGAGCAGGCTCCAAAACAGATTCAACCTGCTCCCAAACCTACAGCACAACAGAAAGGCAAGGGAATTGTTATCAACTCCATAGTGGGTGGACCTTACCCAGCAATCCGTAGCTTTAGAGCAATGGATCAATATGTAAATGCTGCCAAGCACGTAGATGTGAATGAAGGTGATGATTTGGAAGATATCGCCCCCATAAAACAACAGAAGACAATGTTTGACGATGTGGTATTTCGCAGCAGAGATAATACTGGGATCCAATCACCCACTGATGATCCGTTGGTCATTACTACCACCATTGGGCCGGCCTTGGTTCATAAGGTATTAGTAGACAACGGAAGTTCCGTCAATATTTTATTTAAAAAGTCATTCGATCAGATGAAGGTTGAATCTGAAGATTTGAAGCCATGTGAAGGATGGATCAGAGGCTTCAACGGGGCGTCAACAGCTCCCATGGGATACATAGAATTGCCCGTGACCTTGGGGCAAGGAGAACGCAGAAGAGTGCGGATGCTTCAGTTCGTAGTGTTGGACGTAGATTCGCCTTATAATGCATTTTTGGGGAGGCCTGCCCTTGCTGAGTTCAGAGCTTGTATCGCCCCTTGGTGTTTATTGCTTAAGTTCCCAACCGAAGCCGGAACTGGAGTAATGAGAGGGGATCAAGTTTCCGGACGGGCCTGCTATGTTGCCGAATTAAAGATGTTGATGAAAGGACTTAACATCGAGAGTAATGATGCCTCGCCTCCCCTAAAGGGGGGCTCGGCGTAGCAATTAGAGAGATCGACCCCGAAGGAGTTGCCCAAAGGAACGCCTGAAGACCTGGATCCCAGAAAAGAGGAGGAACCAGAGACTAGAAATGCAACTCCTAATGAAGCAACAGTGGAAATTCCCATTGATGAAGCTGATCCAACAAGAGTTTTGAAGATTGGATCTCAATTGGATCCACGTCGGGCCGAAGAACTAACGGACTTCTTGAAGACGAACTTGGATGCGTTTGCCTGGACCCACGCTGACATGTGTGGGATATCGCCATCCATCATAAGTCACACACTAAATGTAAACCCGAAACATCCGCCTGTGAAGCAAAAGAGACGTATGCTGGGCCCAGAGAGGTCGGCTGCTCACAAAGAGGAGGTGGAGAAGCTGAAGCAGAACGGATTTATTCGAGATTCGACATATCCCGACTGGATATCGAATCCCGTCTTGGTAAAGAAGCCGAATGGAAAGTGGCGGACTTGCATTGATTTTTCAGATTTGAACAAAGCTTGCCCAAAAGATAGTTTCCCACTTCCCAGGATTGACCAGCTTGTAGATTCGACAGCAGGTCATGAACTTCTCTCTTTCATGGATGCATATTCTGGGTACAACCAAATTCCTATGCACGTGCCAGATCAAGAACATACGAGCTTCATTACAAATTTGGGGTTATATTGTTATGTTGTAATGCCATTCGGATTGAAAAACGCCGGAGCCACTTATCAGCGCTTGGTGAACAGAATGTTTTATAATCAAATAGGGAAGACTATGGAAGTTTACGTGGATGATATGCTTGTCAAATCGAAACAGTCCTCCAGCCATACGCAAGACTTGGCGGAAATGTTTGGTATCCTGCGAAAATATCGGATGAAGTTGAATCCTTTGAAATGCTCATTTGGAGTGGCATCAGGAAAGTTCCTAGGCTTAATTGTGAGCTCCCGAGGAATTGAAATCAATCCTAGCCAAATAGCAGCGATTAGAAACATTGAAGAGCCGAGGAGAATTAAAGACGTCCAAAGTCTTGCAGGGAAAGTAGCTGCGCTGAGTAGATTTATCTCTAAAGCCACAGATAAATGCGTCCCCTTTTTTGATTTGATTAAAAGGGGAAAGAAGAACTTCGAGTGGACTCCAGACTGTGTTGAGGCCTTTCGAAATTTATTGGAACTGCTAGAGAAACCGCCGATTTTGTCAAAGCCAGTGGATCACGAAGAATTGTTTGTTTACTTGGCAGTCTCGGCTCACGCCGTTAGCACAGCCCTGGTTCGAGAAGAAGACAAAGTACAAAGGCCAGTATATTATGTAAGCAAGAAATTAGCAGCGGCAGAGCGCAACTACCCAAAGATTGAGAAGCTCGCTTACAGCCTCCTAATCGCATCCCGAAAACTTCGTCACTATTTCCAAGCTCATCCAATAACCATATACACTGACCAGCCCCTGAGGCAGGTGTTGCAGAGACCCGAAGCATCGGGAAGGTTGATCAAATGGAATATAAAATTAAGTCAGTTTGATTTAAATTTTCAACCACGAAGGTCGATCAGGGGGCAAGCTCTGGCAGACTTTATAGCAGAGTTCACCATCCCAGAGGACGAAGTAATCGATGACAAAGTGGTTAAGTCCGAGGATGAGTTAAAGATAAATCCATGGAAACTATACACAGATGGAGCCAAGAACGACCGAAGGTCCGGAGCTTGAATCGTCTTAGTCACTCCTGAAGGACGGTCGTTATATTATGCTCTACGATTAGAATTCTCGGCGACTAACAATGACTCTGAATACGAAGCCCTGATTGTCGGGCTGAAGCTTGCTAAAGACCTCGGAATAAAAATGTTGGACATATTCTGTGACTCTAAAATCGTTGTTTGCCAAGTGCGAGAGGAATTTGTGGCTCGGGGACCTCGACTTATCGCCTACCTCAGGAAAGTGAGAGAGCTATTGAGCAACTTGGAGCGGTACAATATAACACATATCCCATGAGCCGAAAACCAGAAGGCGGATAGGCTGGCAAAGCTGGCTAGTTCCGACAATCCAGAAGAGACTAAAATAATTCCAATTGAAACGTTGGAATCGCCAAGCTTTGAGTCGATGGAAATTGAGTTCGCTTTCGAAGCGGAACCGGAGAAAGAGTCGTGGATGACCCCAATTAAGAACTTCCTTAAGAATGGGACACTCCCATCAAAGAAGAGTGAGAAAAGGGCTATAGTTCGCAAGGCTACTAGATATGTCATACAAGATGATATTCTTTATAGGCAAGGATTTTCTATGCCTCTGTTACGATGTATAGCACACGATGACATCAAACGTGTACTAAGAGAAGTGCACGAAGGTGAGTGTGGAGATCATACAGGAGGTCAGACTTTAGCGAAAAAGATATTGCGATATGGATACTTCTGGCCCACAATTAATAAAGATGCAGCTGATTATTCACGACGCTGCGATAAGTGCCAGAGATTCGCCAAAATCCCCAGAGCACCGTCGACCCAACTCAAATCAATGGTGAGTCCTTGGCCATTTGCCACGTGGGAAATTGATATCATTGGAGTTCTACCGATTGCTAAGGGAGGAGCGAAATATGCAATAGTCGCTGTGGAATATTTTACGAAGTGGGTGGAAGCTGAGCCCTTGACCAAAATCACGGCAAGAAAGGTGATAAGTTTCGTGGTTAGAAATATTATATGCCGGTTCGGGATCCCAAGGACCATTATAACTGACAACGGAACCCAGTTTGATGGTACTGAATTCAGAAATTTCTGCCAGAAGTATAAGATCGACAAGCGATACACCGCGGTTGCTTATCCGCAGTCAAATGGGCAAGTTGAGGCAATAAACAAAGTAATAAAATCCATCCTCAAGAAATGGTTAGAGCGCGCAAAGGCAAAATGGGTTGACGAATTGCCGCTAGCTTTGTGGGCATATCGGACAACATTTAAGACGACTACTGGTCACACCCCTTTCTCTCTCTCTCTTTTGGCTCAGAAGCAGTAATTCCAGTTGAGCTGGAAGTTCCTTCCCACAGGGTGACGTATTATGACCCGATGACGAATCGGGCACTCTTACTTGAGTCTCTTGATGAAGTCGAAGAAAAAAGGGACGAAGCAAATTTGCGTGCGGCAAGACATCGACGTCAGATGGCATGCTATTACGACAAAAAAGTTCGCCTTAGGACTTTTGAACCAGGAGATTTGGTGCTAAAGAGAGTCTTTCCATCCCTTCCTCACCTCGATCCAAAGTGGGAAGGACCCTTTGTCATCCAACGGAAACTTGAAAAAGGAACCTTCAAGTTAACGACCGTAGATGGCGAAGAAGTCCCTAGAGCATGGAATGCCCAACACTTGATGCGATATTTGGATTAGAAATGTTGTACTCTTTGTTATTTTTCTTATGAACTCTGTAATATGGCACGACTTGCCTTGGGAAAATCTGATGATATGAATAAAGGACTATAAAGTGGATGTAGGCTACGACTTAGCCGAACCACTATAAAAATATCGTGTGTTATTTACTTTTATGCATTATATATATACATTCATCGACTATTCTGTTGTGATTATGGAATATAAGATGATTCAAAACCTGAAAAGGTTGAAAACAGTTTAAACATAAGAAAAAGCACAACGACTATTTGTGCAACAAGACATAAAAGAATGAGAAAACGACATTCTTAACTCTGACTCTCCAGAGAGAGAGAGAGTATAAAAGCGTCTCCGACTGAGCGCTGAGAAAGAGATCCTTCCCCGCTGAAAGATCGGGAAGTGAATAGATTGCTGAGCTCGGACTCTAACTCTCCAGAGTGAGAGAGTATAAAAGGATGGGAAGACGACGTCCTCTGAGGCATGAAGGTGCACCCAGACAAGAGACCGCCTCGGTAAGAACTCTAACCTGAGTATAAGACAGGAGAGTATAAAAGAAATGCCAGAAAAAACGAACGGCATCAACAACACAGAAAATGATATCCCGTCAGAAAATCGGGAGCATTCAGATTGCTTGATTAAGCCTTAAAATAATTTTTAAGAATTGACTGGGGGCATATATGTATACACATATCTCCTCCCTCCGTAACTTCATTTCATAACTATAGTAAGACATGCATTTTTACATAAGTGCAGAACTACTGACAAACAGACATTGCAGAAAATGAATTATTTTTTATTTACGAATGAATGAATTTGTACAGGAAAATAGCTAAAAAAGAAGGTGCAAGAGCCACTCTTGTAGCAGCAATTATTGATCTACCAAATACTAAAACAATGCAAGACAACCCACTATTTAGATTTCGAGGGAGTCTTGGACTTCTTGGCGGCTTTCTCCACATCCTTTGCCTCTTTCTCGGCTTCAGTCAAGATGCGCTTTGATTTTTTCTTTCCTGAGGATGCGGTGCTGGAACCGGTTGACTTCTTCCCGGAGGGCGGAGCGCTGGAATCAAGAGAAGATTTTTTAGCGAGTTCCTCTGTAATAGATCTAGTTGAGAGCTTAACAACTAACCTTGATCCCGCATCCACAACTGCGAGAGGCTTGAGGGCTTCAGGGTCTAAGTCTTCGGCTTTTAACTGCAAGCGTTTATCTTGATCAGCTTTCATTGCAGCCAAAGTAACATCATCAGCATTTTTTGACTCCCCGACTATTGCCACCTCTGGATCTTCCTCATGTCCTCCGTCACCACCATCATCCTTTAAGGCTGCTATCATTTCTTCACCATGGGGAGTGTCAGCCTTAGTCGGCTCACTTCCTTCTCCCAAGTCTATAGGAGTAGCCTTGTCCTTCCCTCCTTTTGCCTTTTCCGTAGGCTCTGCCCCAGAGGCGGCTCCCTGAGTCACATCTGTCTTTTCGGATGGCTCAATACCTACAGAGTGAGAAGCAACAGTTATCAACTCAGGAGAAAATAATGGGTTTTTCATCGATTGCTCAATCACGTGGCGAAAGGTAGAAATAGCCTTGACGAATTGAGGAGAAAAGGTAGGGATACCTTCCGAGGACTTCTCAGCGGGGGTAACTGCTGTCTCTGATGCCATTTCAGGGATTGGGGATAACAGAGTTGTTCGAGGGATTCCCGGGTGTTCAGGATAATATCCCTCTACTTCAGGAGTTGCGGGGGGAGCAGAAGAGGAACCAGTCTCGGGAATGTTTTTCTGTTTAGTCCTCTGCCTCTCTTCTTCCATAGCATCAGCAATGAGGCGGCGCCCTTCAGCTAGGCGTTCTGGCTCATCATCCCTTAAGTATTTCTCCATCAGCTTGTCTTCATCGATGGAGTCGACCTTGAGCTCCTCTTTTTCGCACTCAACAATCTGACTCCATACTTGGACTAGAGTGGATGGATAATCCTCAATCCGAGAAATTTTCCGACGACGGATGATGTGTGCGAAGAATTCAATCATTAATTCGCCGAAACCCTGAATATCTGCCTCCTCCTCTGACAATTGTTTGCGGGCCTCCTCCTCAGATTTGATAGCACACTCAACGTTGCCCTCCGCCAGGGCAGCTCTGTTCTCTGCCTCCAGTAGCTTTGAAGCCAAGTCAGCATTCTTCTTTTCTAGCTCAGCATTCCTCTTTGCTAGCTCGGCATTTTTCCTTTCAAGGTCAGTATAAGCAAGGCGCGACTTAGCGGCTTCTGACGTAGCATCATCAACTTGCTTTTTTAACTCAAAACGCTCTTGAGTATGAGATTCCAGCAAATCATGATAACGTTTTTGCAAATCTTCAAATTGTTGTTTGAAGTTGGTAGCGTCCCTCTGAGCAATAACAAGCTGGGCCTGTGTGTCCTCCAAATCTTTTTCTAGGTTCTTTAAGGCCTTTGCATCTTCTTCTGCAGTTTTTTGCATTGAATCAGCATTCGTGATTAGAGTACGGATAATTCTGGAAAGGTTGCGTGAATATTTGAACATTTCAGAATACTGTTTTTCAACCGCGTCTATCTTTGCTTTAGCCTCATCTGCCCACTTAGAAGAAACAGGTTCGAGGGCAGGTAAAAAAGTCAAAGTCTTGAAGTAATGTTCGGGAAATTGCTCCTCCAAATACGCCCGCTTGATTGCAGTTTCCGCATCTAGTGGTGGAGGAGCGGGGATCGTCAATTCAGTGTCCCTGTGTGTGGAGGATTTAGTAGTTTCTTTACCTGTCCTAGGTCGTTTAGTAGCAGGGACCTTGCGTTTACTTCGAGACTCAGTATCTTTTGGAGGACTTCTCTCTCTGCTGCGCTTCTCATGGGAAGAGGTGGAGCCTTTCGATTGTGGCATGTCCTCTTCCCTACGACTTTGATAACCTTTATATTTCTCTTGGTCCGACCGAACGGGAGAGCGAGAACGTGAGGGTCGAGAGCGATAGGGTTCATAAGGCCTTCTCTCCTCCCTACCGCGATCATCGTGGCGATCATACTCGATATCCTGAGGTGGATTAGACATGCTACGGCGGAGCTTCCTGATATCATAGTAAGATCGGGACATCGTGCCTGCATAATAAGACAAATGAAATTCAGAATCAATAGTTTCACAAAGAGAGAGGTGCAATGAATGCTAATGCTATTGTGTAAAGGGTGTCCTAAGTGGTGTGTTCCCCCCAACCAACCCGAGTCTGAAGCTAGACTAGTACGGGAAGGCTCTTTGGCCTTAGCAGGAGTAGTCTCTTCAGAAGAGGTGAAGACTAAGGGATCCTTCCTAGAATCCTCTGAAGTGTATATAGTTTCAGGTAAGGGGAGATCCCCCAAACCCTGAAATAATGGGTCATCAGTACTGGGGACATCTCCCTCGGAAGCATTAAGTGGCGACTCTTTGGAGGATGTTGACTTTTCCGGAGAAGTAGCCTCCTCAGGGGCAGTATACCCTTCACGATGCTTTTCGGCCAAGTTAGCCAATTCGTCATCTTAAGTAGAAGATGGAGAAGGTTAAGTTTGAAGAGGCACTGTAGGAGCTCCCGAACCTTCTCCTGTCTCTGGGACTACATCCACTGGAGGAATATATACGTATGGAGCCGTCCCATGACCGATACTACGAAAAATGGATAACAGCCCATGAAAGTGAAGATATCCGTCCTTAAGGACTTCATCAATAGTCAGGAATTTTTGGTCGCCATTAAGAAGCTGGTGCATCCGGTCAAAGAACACCTGATCCGATATTTGTTTTGGCTTGTCGACTGCAAGAAAAAAGAAAAAAAAGTTAAGGCGATGACTCGAGTGTATAGAGCCCGGATTTAGAAAATCAGTGCTTTACTTGATTTCGTCCACCTCCTGGCACATGCAGGCTGTCGCTTCACATAGAACCATTCCAGTCTGGAATCTCCAGCTTTACTGCTGAATGGCACTGAGATTATCTTCCTCTTAGGAACAGACTCAAAATAGCAGAAAGATGGAGTCTCTCGAGTCCGATGCTTGAAGTTATAGAAGAAATGAACGTCATCGAAAGTGAGCTTTATGCCTAAGATCTCACGGTATGCTATGTATAAAGTGTGCAAGTAGGCATAAGAATTGGGATGCAGCTGCATGGGGGCAATCCACATTTGTCTTAGAAAGTCAACGATGAAGGGAGAAAATGGAGGGATAGCGCCGACCATACACATCAACCGAGTGACCGCCATATATCCTTCTGGAGGGTTGTGGGGACGGTCAGATCTCGAAGGCACTAGAGTGTCCCTTTTCATTATCCCGTATTTCAAACAAATTCGGGTAAGTCGGTCGTTATCGATTGTTGATTCAACAGAATCTTGGGGTGATTCCAATATGACAGCCAATTCAAACTCATCAGGAGCCCGGTCGTCACAAATCCCTCCTTCCTCCTCAAAACCTAGAGAAACTTCATTCTCTGAAGACACCTCGTCACTTTCACGATTTCCAACTCCGTAGTCTGAACCCTCATTATTCCATTCTGGATCCGACGGAGAAGATATGTCCTCGAGAGTAATTTTGTTAGAGGTTTCCGGGGCTTCTTCCTCTCAGCTAGTCTGGAAGAGCGTCTGGGTCTCATGGTCATAAAACTATTGAAGAAGCAATAGCACAAATTAGAGCAAATTAGCCCGTATCCCCCCGTGCATGTGTGCAAACTAAAGTGTAAACAATGTATACGGAAAGTGCAAAGTAAATGTTTAAAAGTGCGACGAAAAAATTTGGCAAAATATAAAGAGTTGAAGTAGTTCTTAATGTCCAGTTACGTTTGCAAGGCACTATCCTAACTATCTATTAGGTTGAAGATTATGCCAAAAGTTGATTGGGCCAGTTAAACAAGTTTTCATATATTGAGGTGAACTGCTCTTCGGTTCGGTTCGGGTGCGTTTATAGGGATCGGATCGGAGGTGCGGCCCCGACATGAGCTCGGATAAGATGTGGAACTCAGAAATCAAAAGCGGATCGGTTCGGAGGTAAAGTCCCCAGACTGTTCGGATCGGATCACATAGTCATACTTCTCCTCCTTTTATCTTACGGTCCGACCCGATCCGGTTAGGTGAGCTCCCTTTCCCCCTTCTTTAAATACTTGCTCTGACCCGATCCGATCTCCTGGATTTCTTTTCTTTTTCCTTTCTTTACTTGCTCCGACCCGGTCCGACTTCCTGAACTTCCTTCCTCTTTCCCTTATTTTTCACCTTCCATATCCCTCCGAACCGAACCGATTCCCTACTATCTTCTTCTTCTCCTTCATCCTATTTCTTCCCTAACCAACGCCAAGGCCAGTTTCGTGCCCATCACCCAAATCAAAGCCAAGCGACTATGCGCTGGCGCATTCAACCACGAATTCTAACCCCCTCTGTTACTACCTCGAGGTGACGACGAGTCTACTGGCGACGATGACGAGGGGGGTCGCGGTGGCAAGGTCATCCAAATTCCATGCTCAGATCGTCCTAATCATCTACGAATTCGAATCGAAATCAATTAAAAAAGGAATTATCTAAAGTTTTATAACCTACCGATGTAATTACTTCGAGAATTAAAAGGAATTATCTAAAGTTTTAAAATCTACGAATTAGGTTTTTTCTCGTTTTGCAGAACTTGGCGAGTAAAACAGTAAAAGTGAGAGAAGGAAGAAGACTTAGCTTATATAGAGGAGTAGAGTGTCCATTCATCTCCCCATTCGGATCGGCAGCCCAGTAGAAGAACCCCCATTCAGATCGGATGGACAGTCCAGAAGCAAAGCTTGGCCCAATAGTCCAGTGAAAAATAGAAAGGAGAAGGGATCTGTTCGGATCGGAATCCGAACCGAACCGAGTTCTTTAGCTCAGCAACGAATTAAATTAAAATTTGAAGAAAAAGATGAAAACAAAAGGAAAATCAAAAGAAAAATCACCTCGAAGAGCGTTGTGCAATGATAGTCAAAGCATGCTCCATCTCCAACAGAAGCATCCTTTGAGGGGGCAAAATGTTAGCCCACTTTGTGAACTGGGCAACACAAAGTCAAGATGTGAAACATTGAAAAAACTTGGGAAGTACTGAAGCAGGTCGGATCGAAGCAGTGTATCGGTTCGGATCGGATAAAGTCTGCTGTTCGGATCGGTGAACTATTGCTGTTGGAATCAGAGAGGCACAGCTGTTCGGATCGGAGAGCAACCCACTTCCAGTTGGATCGGAGAGCTACCTGCTACAAAGACAGATCGGAGTGGAGCAGAGTAAAAACAAGAATTAGTCCTAAGTTAATCCGGGTCGGATCGGGTACTCCGATCCGAACCCCTTGTGCACACTCTTCCGATCCGAGCCTGTCTTCCACGTCACTCCCCTGCATGAGCGCCTGGTTATTCAGAGCGGCTATGACCAGTTCCTACCCATAACGTCCACTGCTCTGATGCGTTGTCAACATAGAAATCCATCTGAACCCGAGGCTGATGGGATGGATGACACGTGGCTCCGATCCGGATCGGGTTCTGAGCAAATTCTCACCTATAAATACCCTGTCTGGAGACAAAGAAAAGGATCTTTTTTCTGGCACTTTGAGAGTTCAACCACCTCCATAACCCGAATTCCAGCACTCCCGGAAAATCCAAATCTTCTTTCATTATTTGTTTTTAGGCAATTGAGTGAATGCAAGTGAGTTTTGAGAGAAATTCAATGAATATTTTATTGTAATTGCAACTACATTATTGAAAATAGTGAAAGACAAGTGGACGTAGGCATTTCTTCGCCGAACCACTATAAATCCCGTGTGTTCATTTAACTTTTGATCTTATTTCATTCTGCTTTTAGTCAATTTGTGTGTTAGAACCACTTTTTGGTCTAACATCTAGTATACTAGTATTGGTGCAGAGGAAAGTATTTGAGAAGCATAATCTATTATGTTTTTCATGCTTATTCTGTTCAGCCTATTCATACCTCTTATATGATATTGTTATCCCTCGCCCAGTTCGCATGTCATGATGCTTTTACTTATATGCTAAAAGTCACTGGACTCGCCAGACTTTATGTCTGACCCGTTCTGTTTCCTTTTTACTCTCTTCCTTCCCCTCCACCTAGGTTCTTAGGGTGGGAATGCTTAGGCTGATTAGGACTCTCTCCTTTTGGTTTCTACTTGGATTTGGATTTGCTTCGATGTATTGCTTTGATTACTTGTCTACTTGTTTATGGATACTTATGGGGACTATGGTTTTTTTACTTCTGTACTATGATGGTTTCTAGCGCAAGACAAATTTTTATTTGATGTATTTCATTCCAATATTTTAGCGTGATGTTGTAACTGGATTTTAAGACCACGATGTTTTCTATTTGGAAAAATAAAGTTTTAAATTTCTGCTGCTATTTTATATATTTATCTTGTGAGATTATGTTCTGTTTACCTATAACGTTTCATAGAACTTAGTGCATTCTGTTAAAGAGCGACATTAACGGGCATGGAGTGTCAAATGCTTCCAGCAAATAAAAGTTTCAAAATCATAGATTGAGCCTATAGGAATCCAAAGAGACTAAAGGGAAGGCATGCATGTTGAGAATTGTAATGTGCTTCCACTTCTGTAACACCCCGTAAAATTCATAAGTATTAATAAATAAATAAATAAAAACAAGCAATTATATGATATGGCTGGAAAATGAGATTTTGCAGCTTTAGGAATTTAGGTATGAAACTCTTTTATCTGGATTCGTGGCAAAATTCTGAATCGTTTTCATATATAATATGCTGAAAACGGTTAATGTATGAAGAAATTATGAATGAATGAATTTAGATAGTGTACGCAGAAAATATAAATATACTTATGTGAATATTATATGTATTGTCCAAATTATAAATTAAAAATAAAAGAGGGCAATTTAAAATTTGAATTTGGAGAAAAGACCCAGGGGACAATGTGTATTGGATATATGGAAAAGTTTGAAGCAAACTAATAACGTAATTAATAAAATAAATAGTCAGAAACGCAACAAAATTGTTAGTTCCATCTTCGAAGGGGTCGACCACTACCCCTTAAGGGGGTCAACCGCCAGCAGTCGACCACTAGGCGGCTGGGAAGCCCAATTCTTCCTACGTGGATAAGGGTTTTCTAAAAGGTTATATTTATATGAAAGGCTCTGATTAAATTTTATTAACCCGATGGCTTATGCTCACATAAGCAAGTATAAATAACTCCTCATACCTCACACTAGAAACCCTAATTACTCTACACCTCTGCCTCCATGCTGCTAAATTCCATAGAAAAATAAAGAGAATAGGGTGAAGGTTTCTTCTACTTCTCTAACTCTATTCTAAATCTTTCTATTTCAATTTATATACGTTTAGGAATTTGGAATTTAGCATACACATATATGTATAAGACTCTGATTGTATGATTCTTATATGTATATTGTTAGGAGGATAATTAGAGCTCACTTGAACGTTAATAATCAATGCATATCTTGCAATTCTACCGCATCTCCGCCTAATCAATGAGTGGAAGCTAGTTTTTCTTAATGGCATATTCATGTTTTTAATAGTTTGCCATATGAATTGATATGCCTATGAAGATTTGGTTATTCAATAATATGAAAATGAAAATCCTTAAATCTTCTATTTTGTAATTATGCATGAAATTGTCATAATGAATTGGGTTTGTGGAACTGTGGTTTTTGTATTGGATTAAAAGTAAATATGAGATTATTTATATTTTATGCAATTTACCATTATTATCATTTGATTTAGCCTAAAAAGGTTTGGATTTGAATTGATTCATAGTTGAATTGGGTTTGAATCCTATATTGGGTGTAAACGCATTCATAAATTGGAATAAGCCAAATATAAACATTTTTGGGTGTATAACAATACAAAAAGGGTGAATTGGGTGAAATATGGATTATAAAATAACATGTGTTAATCTATAAAATACTCTACTTTTAATTTAATATTGAGTTCATTTTCACATGCCTAGGATGCAAGTTTGAAATTTTATGTATATCTGTTTTTCCATCCACTGCTACTTATTATGTTATCATATTGTTATTGTGCCTATGTTGTAGCTGTAAAAGTATGGAAAACCCAATTTGCATGCCTTAATTTGGATAAGATGACAATTGCCGCCTTGTTAGACGTATCCACATTTGTACGAATGTTATGTTAATTAGGCGCTATTATTATAATACTTACATTTACATAATCAACGTAATTAACGTTATCTTAGCGTAATAAATGCGATTAGGTTAGATTTTGAATTTGAAACATCCCTTTAACAAATATACATATATATATTTGTTTGTTTGTGTGTGCATATATTTAGAATAGCTTAAATATATATAAATAAATGACACATACACACGAGGTTAGTTCCCATTTGTGGTAGAAGCCTGCCCGGAACCAACCGACAAATCCAACAACCACAAGTGGGCCCAACTAATGTGAAATTTCTAGGTGCCATGGCCCATTCATAAACTTAGTACACTAGACATAAGGTTAAACCGGCTTGTAGTAGAAGCCTGCCTAGAACCGACCGGCATACTCAACATCTACAGGCATATGGTTTAATGTGAGAAGTCTAGTGTGTGTATATATAACTATATATATATATATATAAGTCTAATGTGTGAAAACAAATGGGTTTACTACACTTTAAGAAGGTCTTAAGTGGTTGACACGCCATTTTATCTAGTTTGGGTCTTAAGTGGTTAGGACTAGGATCCCTCCAAAGGTTTATTCCTTGGAGAGGAACCTAAATCATCGGACCTACCCTTATTATTACTAAGGTAGGATTTTGGGTCCTCCTTCTTTAAAAGTGGTTATGCATAAAATGGTAACGGAGTAGGGCAGTTTACGGGGATGTCCACTTCGTCTAGAAGCTTGTAAGAGCTTAACTAGGGACATATTGGTAATTGTAAGGGCTTAACTAGGGTAGCTCACCAAACGTCTAAGGGAAGTCTTAAGTGACATAGGTGTCCTACCGGGTAATATCAGTTAAGTAGTAACGTTCAGAATACTACTTCTCATATTACAAATGAGAGAATAGACTTAAGAACGTTAATGTACTAGGACGGGGTCTGAAAGAGCTAGAGGTCCACCTCAGGGTTATAAGAGATAATAAGAATCCACCTTTAATATGGCCATAAGTGACCGAGAATGCCACCTCATTGGGTCTTGAACCTAAAAACACTAATGGGTGATTGACTTGGATATCCACCCCCATTATTTAGAAATGTGGTGTTTGTTGTGTGTTGCGTAGACATACCTTGACATATGTAACCTGCTAAAAATATAGGGTACAAACATTAAGTAACACTATATTTCAGTCACACGGAACTTTGTGTTCTGACCCCCTCTCCTTAACATCCAATAGGTTAGTAGATGGGGTAAAGCCATGGATGAAGTCATGATTGAAGCAGGTGAATAAGAAGAAGTTATTATGATATTATTAGCAGTTATTGCTTTACTTCTTTTGGACTCTTATAAGAATGAACTATTGGATGTACATATTGAATAAATGTGACTGTGACTTTGTATTTCTGTGATTTTGAAATAAATGGTACATCATATTTTTGGTATTATATTTTCTCTTTTCGTTATGTGAGATTTCCATTCGAAGTATATGTTATTATCATCTATGCATATGTAATCCTTATAAGAACCAACGACCCGTTTAGGATGGCTCTAAGTTTCGATGGGCCTTTTCTAGGTCGAAATTTAGGCCTACTCTGGGCGAGTTGTTACATTTGGTATCGGAGCATAGGTTACCCAATTATAAGGGAAATATACGTATGAGAGGCATATTTGTGATTTGAAAAATGTTTCTCAAACTATATATATTTATTTACCCCAATAGGCATATGCATTTATACTAGGCACCTTTGTCGTTTCTTCCTTTTACAACATAAATACTATCTCAGGAGTAACCACCAAAGGGATTCTTCCTTTTCTTTTCAGATAATAGAATGGCTAAAAATCCTAATGAGCAGGGCAACCAAGCAAGATCTCGCTACTTGCCAGAATAGTTCCAATAGTACCACCGTACTATAGAACAAGTCCCTGCAGCTAATCCTGCACCGGTGGCTCCCACAGATCCTGCTGCTGATGTGGCCTTTGATTTTTCTCGCTTGTGTAAGACATTTCCGTATTTGGAGGGAAACCATTTTTTGGAAAGGAATGCTTTGCTAGTTTTCAATCTTTGGTTATGAACTATGAAGAATCTTTGATGCTACTTCCCGGCCCGATGAAGTAAAGAGGAGGATAGCGGCCTGGCATTTGAAGGATGAAGCCCCTTGAAAGGTGGAACTTTATATCAATGGAGAACGAGGGACGGACCTTCACATGGGCCGAATTCAAGACCCATTTTGAAGTGAAATTTTTACCAAGGACAGAAATGACTATTCAGCTAGAGAAATCCGTACACCCCAAGCAAGGAAGCCTGAGTCTGCAAGAATATGTATCCAAATTCATTGAGTTATGTAAGTTTAGGTGAGGGTTTGTAGACAATCCCATGAACAAAGCCCTTACATTTGTGGAAGGACTTAACTCCCCATTGAAAGAAACCTTATTAGCCCAAGTAACAATTGGGGCACCTTTTGAGACTCTACTTGAGGCAGCTACCCTTTCCACGGCTGAAAGCTCCAAGGAGGGTGAGAAAGGAGAAAGCTCCAACAGAAATAACAAGAAGGAATGGTTGAAAAACAAGAAGAAGAACTACAAAAAGGATGCAAAGACTTGTACTAGGTGCAACCGCAAGGGCCATGAGGCTAAGGATTATAGGACCTCATTGGCGAAAAAGGACTTTAAGGGAAATTGTTATAATTTCCACGAAGGATACATGTCCAAAGACTGCCCAAAGCCTAAAGTTGTCATGAGTGGCCAAAACTATGCAATAGAGGCAACACCAATTCAAAGTCGACACCGAAGAGACCACGGGCAACCCGCAGTCGAAGGTATAATCTCTATTTTAGGAAATTCAGCCTATAAATTATTTTATTCTAGAGCGACCCATTCTTTTATCTCCAAGCGACTAGTAAATTAGTTGAACCTTTTCGTATCTATCTCGGATAGTCCAATAGAGGTGGCCAACCCTATTGGATGATCTAATTAACTTGAGCTATTATGTAAAGGCCTAGTATTGGAGGATGACAATGTCGAGTTCCATTGCAAAGCATATGCATTGGATTTTATAGGGTATGACCTTATCATAGGTATGGAATGGCTATCATTTTATGGGGTCAACCTAGATTGCGATAAGAGACTTATTCGTCTTAGGAGCTGAGGAGGACGCAGCGTAAATATTCCTTGTAATGTTAGAAACAAGGACAAAGCCTTATTATATACCTTGTCTCCTGGTTCTGTTGGATCATCTTCGGTCCCTATAGTCTGTGAGTTTTTGGATGTCTTCGAGGAAGTCACGGGACTTCCGTCCCATAGAGAAACCTCCTTTCGTATTGACCTAGAGAAGGACGCTAGGCTTGTAGCACCACCCTTGAGGCATATGGCGCCCAAGGAAAGAAGGGAGTTAGATAAACAAATTTCAGAGTTATTACAAAGAGATTTTTTTCGTCGAAGTACCTCAGAATGGGTGTACCTGTTGTATTTGCCACCAAAGTAGATGGATCTTTGAGACTTTATGTGAACTATAGGGAAATTAATAAATTGACCTAAAAGAACAAGTACCCTTTACCAAGAATCGATGACCTTTTTGACCACTTGGAGGAGCCCGAATAATTTCCCAACTAGACCTTGCTACCGGATATCACCAATTAAGAATTGTGGAGGACAACAAGGACAAAATTGTGTTTAGGACGCCAGACGGATTGTTCCAATGGGAAGTTATGCCCTTCGGACTAACGAATGCACACGCTTTCTTTGTTGACATCATGAGTAGAGTGTTTAAGTGCATTCTAAAAAAAATAGTGGTGGTCTTCGTAGATGATATGCTTATATTTTTAAAAGATCGTGAAGAGCATGAAAAACACTTGAGACAAGTGTTGGGGATATTAAGAAAGAACCAACTAAAAGCAAAATTCTCAAAGTGCTATTTCTGGAGGGAAGAAGTAAGAATTTTAGGACATATTCTGTAAAGTAAAGGCTTGGCCGTAGACACCAAGAAGATCTATGCAATCAAGGAATGGAGGATACCTTGAAATGCTACAAAGGTAAGAAATTTCCTTGAATTGGCTAAGTATTATTGGAAATTCATTAAAGATTTCTCAAAGATTGCTACTCCATTTACCCAATTCACAAAGAATAATTTGATGTTCACTTGGAATAATAAAAGTGATATGACCTTTAAGAAATTAAAGGAAGCATTAACTAGCACACCAGTCCTAATTATACCCGACGGTTTAAAGTTTTTCACCGTTTACACTAGCGCATGTAGGACCGGTTTAGGAGCAGTCCTTATGCAAGAAGGAAGAGTAATTGCCTATGCTAGTATACAACTCAAGGATCCAAAGAAAAGATATCCTGTGCATGACCTTGAGTTAGCCGCAGTGGTGTTTGCCCTTAAGATGTAGGGGCATTTCCTTTTAAGGGAAAATTTTGTACTCTTTACTGACCATAAATCCCTTAAGTATTTATTTTCTTAATGTGACTTAAATTTGAGACAACAAAGATGGAATGAATATATTGCCTTATTTGACTTTACGATTCAGTATACCCCAGGCAAGGGGAATATTGTGGCGGATTCTTTAAGTAGGAAACATGAGACGTTGAATGCATTGATAGAATGAAAACGATTAGAGTTCCTCGCTAATTTTAATTTACAATCCTCACCAACCACTTCTAATGGTTTTCCTGGGGTTTTGATAATTAAACCTACCCTAAGAGAAAGAATCCAAAGCGCATAAGACATTGACGAAGAGTTAAGAGGAATAAAAAAGAAAGGGGTAAAGAGAGACCTTTCCTCAATTGGTTAGGTATTCAATTGGTAATAATGGGAGTTTACTGTGGAACGATCGAATTTACGTCCCTAAGGATGAAAGGCTGAGAAGAGAAATTCTAGAGGAGTGCCATAGCTCAAAATTGACCACACACCCTGGTGGGAAAAAGATGTTCAAGGATATGAAGAGGAATCTCCATTGGGGGAGGTATGAAGAGAGCCATAGCTGAGTTCGTGGCCAAATGTTTAACATGCCAAAAAGTCAAAGCAGAGCAACGGAAACTTGGAGGACTATTGTTACCTTTAGAGATCCCCACGTGGAAGTGGGAGCATATTTCCATGGACTTTATAGATGGAATTCCTAGAAACCAAAAGGGTAATGAGGCCATTTGGGTTGCAGCAGACCGTTTAACCAAAAGCATCCATTTCATACTAGTCACGAAGACAAGAACTGCAGCCTCATTAGCCCAATTATATGTCAAAGAGATAGTCAGACTCCATGGTATTCCATCAAGTATTGTGAGTGATAGAGATCCCTTATTCACAAGCGAATTCTGGAGAAGCATGTATGCAGCTTTTGGGACGACCCTTAACTTGAGCACAACTTATCATCTGCAAATCAACGGACAGAAAGAAAGAGTAAAAATAATCATAGAAGACTTGCTCAGAGCTTGTATCATCGACTTTGGAGGAGTGTGGGATCAACACCTACCGCTTGTGGAGTTCGCATATAATAATAGATTTTAAGCAACGATTGGTATGGCCCCTTTTTAAGCGCTATACAGGAGGCCATGCAAACCACCAACTTATTAGTGGGAAACTACCAACAAGCTTATACTCGGAACAGACTTCATCCGCGAATCCACGAAGAAGATGTCTTTAATTAGGGAGAGAATAAAGGCAGCCAAGGACTGCCAGAAATCGTACGCCGATAGGCGTAGGAAGGAACTAGAATTTAATGTTGGACACTTAGTGTTCGTGAAAGTATCCCCTCTTAAGAAAATTGTTGGTTTGGAAAGATCGGGAAGTTGGCTCCCAGGTTTATTAGGCCTTTTAGTGTCATTGAGAAGATAGGATCTTTGGCATATCAAGTGGATCTCCCAGAGGGTCTATTGGGAATCCATAATGTTTTTCATGTATCTCATCTAAGGAAATGCCTTCATGATTCGCTATCAGACTCGAGCTTGATGAAATTGGGGACATAGGGAAACTCGTGTTGGAGTCCAGGGTGCCTCGTGCCACTATAAGGATTATAGAGCATGAAATCAAGAGACCCCGCAACAAAACCGTTCGCCTCATCCGAGTACAATGGTGTAACACCCTGAATTTTTGAATAATCGAATCAACTAAATTAAAGAATAATTAATCTCAGATGTGATAATTAAGGGAAACGGGTTGCGCCATTGTGTTCGTCTCGGAATTCTGGTTGAGATAGAGTCCGAGTTTGCGTAAATTGGACTCCGTATGAAAAAGATATCTTTAAATTAAATATTGCAGCAAAACATGAAGAAAAAAGAATGAGAAAAGAATAAATGTTTAGCATTGTTCTAAGGTTTGTAATCAAAAGACTTAGTAGCTCATTTGGTTGGAACACGTGACTTGCATACAAGGGGTACAGAGTTCGATCCCCGCCAGCGCCATATTTTTGTTTTAGGGGAATGGCTTAGTGTGAACGCAGTTCAAAAAGTGGTTTAGTGTGAAAATGGGTAATTGGGAAGATATATAAAAAGAAAAAGAAAATATATATGTAGAAAAAATACACACACACACACACACAAATATATATATATATATATATATATATATATATATATATGACATGTACGCATCATGTGGCGTACGTGGCGCATTTTTGGTTGTCAATGATTGTTTTTTTATGTGGCCTTCTCTGATTGGCTTTTATGACAAATTAAAGGTAAGAAAGATTTATGCATTTATGTTATTTAAGTATTTGCTTCTTTATGTACTTTGAAGTTTTTGGAAAAGACTATTGATCCTGTTGTAATGGTTTTGGAGACTACTTATGTAAACCCGTTTTCAGTTATGATGCAATAAAATAAGTTTTAACTTCCGCTGTGTTGTTTTATTTATTTATTCTTGTAATTTATCTGTTCTATACAACAATAATGCTTCATGGACATTGATGCATTCCCTTTGTGAGTGACATTAATGGACATGGAGTGTTACACGTGGTATCAAAGCTATGGTTACAAGAACAGATAAAAAGTTTTGAAAAGTGCTTTCAAAAGTATTATTTTCCTAGAAATTATTTTCAAAAACTTGTTTTAAAGAAGCTATTTTCAAGGAAAGTTTACTTAAAAAAAAATCCCCAAGAGCCATATATCTTTCCTTCGATTCTCCGTTTTGAATCTCTTCCTCTTTCCCTTTTTGAATCTCTTCCTCCGCGTATTGATGCTTTTTCCTAAGATATATGAGGGCTTCCGTACGATAGGCGGAAAACCGCTTCATAGGACTTAGACGTTTGTCGAGGCTAGAAGTTGGCTCAAGAAAGTGGAGGACTTGTCGGTATCTTTGAGATAGACGAGGGGAGGAAGGTTCGACTAACTGCTTGGTTGATGAAGGATGAAGTTTCTTGTAGGTCGGAGGTCACGAATGGAGAACGTATAGTGGAGGCATGGATAGGGCACATGGTAAGAAAGTAGAACCTAAGAAGGGTGCAAAGAATAATAAACCCCGTGGCAAGAGGAAATGTCTTTATTGTGGAACACCAGGCCATCTGAGCAAGGACTGTAGGAATAAAAAGAAGACTGGTTGTTTCCACTATGGTGAGGCGGGACACCTGATCAAAGGTTAAAGACTGCCCGAGGAAAAGGGCAGAGGACAGGGTCTACTTCTGGAGGGCAGGTTCAGGCTCTCATGGCACCAGGACAGGAGAGAGGTAGAAACATATCTGTTGAAAGTTTAGTTTTTCTGTTTGATCATCCTGTTCGTACTTTGTTTGACTCTGGCATATCGCACTCGTTTGTATCTGCTTCGTTAGTTGAAACACTGCACCTAAATACTAGTCTAGTTTCGGATCCCATAGTAGTCTCAAATCCTATTGGTGGTTCGGCTCATCTTTCTATGATTTGTCGGTATTTGAGAGTGTCTATCTTGGGTGTTGGGTTTGAATGCAACGCCTTTGTTCTTGGCTTCATGGGCTACGGCTTGATTCTAGGTATGGATTGGCTAACTAGATACAGTGCCATCCTAGATTGTGAGAGAAGAGTAGTTAGATTTTTGACTCGTTGTGGAAAGACCCTTGATATTTCTTGTGACCCTAGAGGTCCAGTAATGCTTTGTTACCTAGAATCTCTTGACGTATCCAATGATGATCTGAAATCTGTTCGTGTGGACCGTGAATATAGTAACGTCTTCAAAGAGGCTCGAGGTTTACCCCCGAGGCGTGAGGTAGACTTTCGTATTTATCTTGTAGACAATGCAAAACCAGAATCTCTGCCAGTACGCCACATGGCTCCTCGTGAGAGGAGGGAGCTCAATAAGCAAGTAGGGGAGTTGCTTGGGAAGGGGTTCATAAAACGTAGTATATCGGAGTAGGGTGCTCAATTGTTTGGTTGCTTTGCTAGTATCATCTCACGTAGATTGTCCGAATTCGGAGGAGATATTCCTTGGGTGCTTGTCTGATATTGGTTTAAGCCTTTGGGGCTTGTGCTTGGGGAATGACGAGTTCGACTAGGATGGTTTGTGTGAGATAAATAGCTGTGGCGATTTTCATTACATGATATCTTGGTTTTCTCGAGAAGTGATGTGCAGCCGTGACATGATAAGACTATTCGATGGTATGAGCTGCCCCGAGTTAGATTCAATAGGGCTATGAGATGACTCGAGTGGGATGTGAAGTAATGGATTGTTTAGGACCCTATGTTGATGCCATTTTTTTGAGGAAGAAGGCAAGATTCTTAGGATACATGGTCTCTAAGGAAGGGATAGCTGTGGATCCCGCGAAGGTGGCGGCAATCCAAGAATTGAAGGTTCCAAGAAAAGCAATGGAAATAAGAAGTTTTCTAGGAGAGGATTGGACAGATGGCGTATAGAGTAGAGTTGCCCGAGAGACATAGTGGTGTACACGACGTATTCCATGTATCACATTTGAGGAAGTGCTTGCACGAGACCGCGAAAGTGGTAGAGCCGAGCTTGCTTAGAGAGGTGGAGATAGAGCGTGATGCGACGATTCGACGAGCTCTTACATGCATTCTTGGGTCGGAGATTGAGAAGTTGAGGAACTGAGAGGTCAAGCTAGTCAAAGTGCAATGGGGAGATGATGAAAACGACGCTACTTGGGAGACGGAAGAGAAGATGCGTTCATAGTACCCTTTTCTTTTTGAGGGTATGTCTTTTAATTTCTCCTTTATCGCCCAGCTTGTACTTATTCTATCTTTAGTATGTCCTCTCGCTAGTATCTTTGACCTTTAGATAGGGTAGTCCTATGGTTGAAACATGTGTTTGAGACATGTTATGTAGGATGGATGCATGTGGATGCAAGTTTTTGCTAGTGGTTGCTCGTGGATGCATATACACACACTTTAGGCACTAGATCGGATTAGTCACTTTCATATTGCATATTGCATATAAATGGATGTATTTAGTAAAATGAATGTACATTGAATGTGTGTTATCATATGGATGCTGCATTTTGATGAATGGTTTTGCATACATGAAGAAATAATATGTATCGATAGGATTCTTTCGCATACATAATGGACGCATGGCACTATCATGGTTTGCATTAAGGAGGTCAACTGAATCAGTAGACCGCCTGATTTTGCATTAGATAAGGAACATAAACACACACTATGCATATGTACATGAAAAGCATTAGAATTTTTTAAGGACCATGGTTGCTAGTGGTTGATGGTCGAGTAGATGGATGATTGGATGGTAGGATACGTTCTTCTTGACTTAGAGATTTCGAGGACGAAATCCTTTAAGTAGGGGAGAATGTAACACCCTGAATTTTTGAATAATCGGATCATTAAATTAAAGAATAATTAATCTCAGATGTGAGAATTAAGGGAAACAGGTTGTGCCATTGTGTTTGTCTCGGAATTCTGGTTGAGATAGAGTCCGAGTTTGTGTAAATTGGACTCCGTATGAAAAAGATATCTTTAAATTAAATATTGCAGCGAAACATGAAAAAAAAAAAAGAATGAGAAAAGAATAAATGTTTAGCATTGTTCTAAGGTTTGTAAGCAAAAGACTTAGTAGCTCATTTGGTTGGAACACGTGACTTGCATACAAGGGGTACAGAGTTTGATCCCCGCCAGCGCCCTATTTTTGTTTTAGGGGATTGACTTAAAAATGGCTTAGTGTGAACGCAGTTCAAAAAGTTGTTTAGTGTGAAAATGGGTAATTGGGAAGATAGATAAAAAGAAAAGGAATATATATATATATATATATAATATATATATACACATATATATTTATGACGTGTACGCATCATGTGGCGTACGTGGCGCATTTTTGGTTGTCAATGATTGTTTTTTTATTTGTCCTTCTCTGATTGGCTTTTATGACAAATTAAAGGTAAGAAAGATTTATGCATTTATGCTATTTAAGTATTTGCTTCTTTATGTACTTTGAAGTTTTTGGAAAAGACTATTGATCCTAATGGTTTTGGAGACTACTTATGTAAACCCGTTTTCAGTTATGATGCAATAAAATAAGTTTTAACTTCCGTTGTGTTGTTTTATTTATTTATTCTTGTAATTTATCTGTTCTATACAACAATAACGCTTCATGGACATTGATGCATTCCCTTTGTGAGTGACATTAATGGACATGGAGTGTTACAAATGGGGTTATGACCTTGCGAAAAGCACATGGGAAACCGAGGATAAGATGAGACAGACTCACCTAGAGCTTTTCATAGGTAATTCCCCTCAAATTTCCGTTTATGGATGCATCGTGATTGCTAGATTGGATGTTAGGGAATGGATGCAACACCATCGCACCGAGCACTCATATAGAAATATATGCATATTTAGGTTGTTTGCATACATGCTGCATCACTTATTACATCTACATGCTAGGGTAGACTCACTTTAGGGGGTCTGCAGTTCATAATCACTATGAGTCATGGATGCTTATGGATGAATTATAAATAAAACGGGTGTACAACATGGAAGTTTCGAACAAATTGTCTTTTTCGCCCCTCAAACAGATTTCGGGACAAAATCTATTTTAAGGGAAGGAGAATGTAACACCCCATAAAATTCGTAAGTACTAATAAATTAATAAAAACAAGCAACTAAATGATATGGATGGAAAATGAGATTTTGCAGCTTTAGGATATTTGCTACGAAACTCTTTTATTTGGATTCGTGGCGAAATTTCGAATCATTTTCATATATAATATGCTGAAAACAGTTGATGTATGAAGAAGTCATGAACGAATGAATTTGGATAGTGTACGCAAAATCCGTACATATATATTGTCTGAATTATAAATTAAAAATAAAAGAGGGAAATTCAAAATTTGAGTCTGGAGATAAGATTTAGGGAACAACGTATATTGGATATACGGAAAAGAATGAAGCAAATTAAGTACGTAAATAATAAAATAAACAGCTCAGCAATGCAGCAGAACTGGGCATTCCAGCCCCAAAGGGGTCAACCACTCCTCCTTAAGGGGGGTCGACCACCGGTCGACCGCTAGCAGTCGACCGCTTGGCGGCTGGGAAGCCCAATTATACCTATGTGGATAAGGCCTTTCTAAGAGGTTATATTATATGAAAGGCACTGACTAAATTTTGTTAATCCGATGGCTCATGCTCACATGAGCAAGTATAAATAACCCCTCATACCTCACACTATAAACCCTAATTATTCTATACCTCTTCCTCCATGCTGCTGAATTCCATAGAAAAATAAAGAGAATAGGGTGAAGGTTTCTTCTACTTCTCTAACTCTATTCTTAATCTTTCTATTTCAATTTATATAAGCTTAGGTTTTTGGAATTTAGCATAAACATATATGTATAAGAATCCAATTGTATGATTCTTATATGCATATTGTTAGGAGGATAATCAGAGCTCGCTTGAACGTTGAGAATCATTGCAAATCTTGCAATTCTACCACATCTTCGCCTAATTAGTGAGTGGAATCTAGTTTTGCTTAAAGGCATATTCATGTTTTTAATAGTTTTCCATGTGAATGATAAGCCTATGAAGATTTGGTTATTCAATAAAATGAACAGGAAAATCCCCAAATATTCTAACTTGTAATTACGCATGGAATTTTCATAATGAATTGGGTTCTTGGAATTGTGATTTTTGTATTTGATTAAAGGTAAATATGAGTGATGTATTATTATTTATATTTTATGCAATTCACCGTTATTATCTTTTAGTTTAGCCTAAAAAGGTTTGGATCTGAATTGTTTTATAGTTGAATTGGATTTGGATCCTATTTTGGGTGTAAACGCATTCATAAATTGGAATAAGTCAAATGTAAACTTTTTGGGGGCGTATAACACCACAAAAGGGTGAATTGGGTGAAATATCGATTATAAACATACATGTGTTAATGTATGAAATACTCTACTTTTAATTTAATATTGAAATCATTTCCATATGCCTAGGATGCAAGTTTAAAATTTTATGTATATATGTTTTTCCATCCACTGCTACTTGTTATGTTATCATATTGTTATTATGCCTATGCTATAACGGTAAAAGTATGGAAAACCCAATTTGCATGCCTTAATTTGGATAAGATGACAATTGCCACCTCGTTAGAACGTTTCCCTGTTTGTCCGAATGTTACGTTAATTAGGCGCAATTATTATATTACTAATATTTACGTAATCAACGTAATTAATGTTATCTTAGCATAATAAATTCGATTAGTTTAGAGTTTGAACTTGAAATGTCCCCTTAACAAATATACATATATATATTTGTTTGCTTGTGTGTGCATATATTTAGAATGGCTTAAATATATATAAATAAATGACACATAGACAAGAGGTTAGTTTCCATTTGTGGTAGAAGCCTTCCCGAAACCGACCGGTAAATCCAGCAACCACAAATGTGCCTAACTAATGTGAGATGTCTAGGTTCCATAGGCCATTCATATAATTAGTACACTAGACACGAGGTTAAACCGACTTATAGTAGAAGCCTACCCGGAACTGACCGATATATCCAGCATCTACAGGTATATGGTTTAATGTGAGAGGTCTAGTGTGTATATGTATATATAAATATATATATATATAACTATATATATATAAGTCTTATGTATGAAAAATAATAGGGTTACTACGCCTTAGATGGTCTTAAGTGTCTGACTCACCTTTTTATCAAGTTTGGGTCTTAAGTGGTTAGGACTAGGATCCCTCCGAAGGTTTATTTCTTGGAGAGGAACCCAAGTCATCGTACCCACGCTTATTAGTATTAAGGTAGGTTGTTGGGTTCTCTTTCTTTAAAAGTGGTTTAGCATAAAACGGTTACGGAGTAGGGTAGTTCACGAGGATGTCCACTTCCTCCATAAGCTTGTAAGGGCTTAACGAGGGACAAGTTGGTAATTGAAAGGATATGTGGCCATGGCATGCTCACCAACCATCAAAGGGAAGTCTTAAGCGACAAAGGTGTCCTACCGGGTAATGTAAGTTAAGTAGTAACGTTCGCAATACTACTTCTCATATTACAAACGAGAGAATAGACTTAAGGAAGTTGGCATGCTAGGACGGGGTCTAAAAGAGCTAAGAGTCCACCTCAGGGTTATAAGAGATCGTAAGAATCCACTTTTAATATGCTCATAAGTGACCGAGAAAGCCACCTCGTTGGTTCTTTGCCCTAAAACACTAATGAGTGATTGATTTGGATATCCACCCCATTGGTTAGAAATTTGGTGTTTCTTTTGTGCTGCGTAGACATACCTTGACATATGTAACCTGCTAAAAATATAGGGCATGGACATTAGGTAACACTATGTTTCAGTCACACAAAACTTTAATTTCTGACCCCCCCTCTCTTTAACATCCAACATGTCAGTAGATGGAGTAAAGCCAAGGATGAAGTCATGATTGAATCCAATGAAGAAGACGAAGTTATTATGATATTATTAGCAGTTATTGCTTTACTTCTTTTGGAATCTTATGAGAATGAACTATTGGATGTATCTATTGAATAAATGTAACCATGACTTTGTATTTCTGTGATTTTGAAATAAATGGTACATCTTATTTTTGATATTATATTTTCTCTTTCGGCTGTTTGAGATTTCCATTCGAAGTATATGTTGTTATTATCTATGCAAATGTAATCCTTACAGGAACCAACGACCCATTTAGGATGGCTCTAGCTTTCGATGGGCCTTTTCTGGGTCAAATTTTGAACCCATTCCGGGTGGGTTGTTACTTTTCAATTCCTGGAATAATCAAGGGAATTGCTTGCAAAGGCTTGATTGATGAATTAAACTCCACTTTTGCCTCTTCGAAAAATCAAATTCACAAGGAGGATTCAAGATTTTAGAATTAAAGGAGATAGTGGTCATTCCTTCTTCTGTAAAAGATAATGGAGAAGGAACTTTTCTCTCTGTCCCTCCAAGAACTGGCACGATTCTTTCGAACTCAGGCTGGGATGCCAAGATAGGTACAACCCCCAATTGCTATTCAAGATAGGCCCGAGCCCTACGCTCGAGTCCCCGATTCAAACTAAAATCGTTATTGGCTCAGGTGTCTTGGATGCAAGTCTCTCTAGCACCTATATCTTTCGGCTTGCGGGTCAAGTCTTCTGACTTGGTGGATGTTTTGGTTACGTGATCTTGGTTCTTCATGATCTTTCGGATATTGGTCTTAGTTTTCCGGTCTTCTGGTCTCGGAACCTACGGCTTGGTTTCTCGGCTTTCTGTCTCTTGGATTCTTTGGCTTCTTGGATTCCGGTTTAAGTCCATCGGCGCTTGGGCTTTAGTTTTTTGCCTCCTTTGGTTTTGGATTTAAGGACTTTTGATCCTTTGGATGTATCCTCCTGGTTATAAAAGAAAGGTTTACCTTTCCCGACTTTGAATTTTGAACGACTAAGTTTGCTTACCCATGTGACGGGAACAAATAAGTTCCCTGGTATGCTCTTTGTAAATGATAAATCATTCACCTTCCTTTTTAAAGAAATTTGGAATCAGAAACGGCCAAGTCCACCTACACATGCACGGGGGCAGGCCAGCTCCCTAGGCATGCTCTTTACGGATGACGACCCGTTAGGTTTTTCTTTTGGCTTTACTAAAAAATCATTAACTTTTATAACTTTAATAAAATTACTTCGCAAAGTAAGGACGCTTACTTGTGAAGTATGAAATCGATAACAGGATTGCAAACTCTAATAAGCGTCTAGCTATCTTGGCTTCTCGTCCTACTTCGACGAGGTCTCCTTGACTCATTGCAAGCAGGATCATGCACAATCCTGCTTGTTTGGATTACTGGGTCGTCTTGTCAATGATCTTGGATTACGTCAGGTGGACATTTCTGTGACACAAAAAGAATATCCACTCATGGATTGGTGGCGAGTGTCGGATTGTGCACAATCCAGCTCGTTTGGTTTAGTGGGTTGCCCTGTCCATGCCTTGGATTACAACGAGTGGACTTGTCAAATGGCACGACAAGAATATCCACTTGCGAATTTGTGGTGAGTTTTGGATCTCGTATGATCCTTCTCATTTGGATTAGTGGGTCGCCTTGTCAATGACCTTGGATTACGTCGGGTGGACTTGTTCGTGACACGACAAGAATATCCACTCATGGATTTGTGGTGAGTTTCGGATCTCATATGATCCTTCTCGTTTTGATTAGTAGGTCGCCTTGTCAACGACCTTGGATTACATCTGGTGGACTTGTCAGTGACACGACAAGAATATCCACTCGTGACTGACTTGGACCCTTGCCTTACCTCGATAAGGTTGCTGCAAATCGTGGCGAGTCCTAGGTCCTAGACGTTAGGACGATAGATCCTGCTCGTTTGGTTATTGGATCGTCTTCACCAGACAGTTCATATTATTTTTTGGCTATGTGGTTATTTTGGTTATCTCTCAAAATGATCTAAGGAGATCTTCGGGTTTCCCTCCTTAATACGATCCCAAGCGATCGTCATATTTCTCTCCCTAATATGATCTCAAGCGATCATCGGATTTCTCTCCCTAATACGATCCCAAGTGATCGTCGGATTTCTCCCCTTAATACGATCCCAAGCGATCGTCAGATTTCTCTCCTTAATACGATCCCAAGATATCGTGGTCTTCCACTAATATGATCCGAAGTGATCACGGATTTCTGGCTTATCGGCTTTGGTTTCTTGGATAATACGATCCGACATGGTCATGGCTCTTCTGTTTTATGAATATGGAACCTGGCTCCGGACTTCTGCCGGCTTCAGTTTCTGGATTTTTCCTCTCCTCCCAAAACAAACCTTCCTTGGACAATGTAAAACATGTTTTGGGGGGCAAATGTTGACATGTTTTTTTGTCGAAGCTGTCACACGTCAATTATTTGGTAAGCGGCTTGCTCAAGTGTCAAAAAACACAGGGCAACTGGGTTCGAAATTCGAGGTTCGAAATTCTGGGTTCGAAATTCTGGGTTCAAAATTTCTAGGTTCGAAATTTTTGGGTTTGAATTTCTAGGTTTTAAATTCTGAGTTCGAAATTCTGAGTTCGAAATTTCTGGGTTTGAATTTCTGGGTTCAAAATTCTGGGTCCAAAATTCTAGGTTTAAAATTCTAGGTTCGAAATTTTGGGTTTGAAATTTTGGGATCGAAATTATAGGTGCGAAATTCTGGGTGTGAAATTCCGGGTTCAAAATTCCTGTTACGAGGCTGCTTTTGGGGTACGAAAATTGCTTCTTATGGGTCCCATTTCTCACCTACCCCCACCTAACCTTCCTCCTATAAATACCCCAAGCCTTGGCCTTCATTAAGATCTTTCTCCTTTGGAATTTTTGGACCTTAAGAGCTCCAAACACTCATTAATGGCTTCCAACACCTCGTCCATGGCCATTAGACATGGCATGAATAGTTAAAAGGAGGTGCATACATATTCCATAGCTTGTCGGACACTAGCAAGCATAGTTATACCATATCTAGACCTCATGGGCATTAAATCTTGTTTTGCTCATAGTTGACCAAGTCAACTCATCTCAAGGAAGAGGAAGAAGGATAATTAAAACATGACATGCATGTGTTCCCTCAACACTTGAACATTAGCAAGGGTTGTCATGCTACTTTTGAACTTCATGTAAATGAACACAAAAATGGGATATTTTTGACCAAGTCAACGCATCTCAACGAAGAAGAAGGGCAATTTGGTCAAAGCATAGAAAAAACATATATTTTGTTATTCTATTGTAACACTTTGAACTTAGCTATTGTCCGAACTTGTACAACTTTGTAATTGACAAAAGATATGATAAATGATGATTATAAAGTGGATGTAGGTGTTAGTGCCAAACCACTATAAAAGTTGTGTCTCCCTGCATTTATTTACTTTACTACTTATTCGGATAATTATTCACACATACACATTGGGTGTTGGCGTGCGACAATTTTTCCTGTCAACACCAACCAATCTATAATTAGGGAATTAAGGAAAGAGCTTAGGCCAATGAATCATTATTTTCACAAAGCCAAGTATCCAATCACAAATTTAGTTCACTAACAATGCACACAAGAAAACTAAATTATGTTCATATTTGAAATGACCAACATACATGTATAAATATATTATTCTTTAAATTTATTTTACCATTAGTTACTTCTTACACTCGAAAACCCAAATCATTATTTTAATAATCACCCCAACCGATAATTTATCATAAATATTGAAAATATATTTTCAATATTCCCTAGAATCAACAAGTTCTGATTCATAAACAAAGATCAAAATAACTTATTTATGGTATTAAAGATATTTAATTTATTCCAAACACACAATTACAAACTTCTTACTTCTTGTTTTAAAACACCACACACATTTGACCCCCGAGCCTATATTTATCCTCGTCAAATTTAAAATACAGAAAACACAATACGGTTTATTAAGCCCGGTTACCTAAAAATTCAGATTGTTACATACTCACCTCTTAAATAAATTGAGTCCCTTCAATTTACTTAAGGCAAAAAAAAATTTCACTAAATAATTCTATTATTTGATTTGAATAGTGTTAATTTACTAATTCACCGCATCGTCTATGGTTGTGATCTCGACACTAGATCGCCATCGCCTCGCTATTCAACTTTAATATCACCAATTAATGTAGTGGTTCAACACCATTCTCACAAATTATTCTTTTATTTTTTTCCCAATGTTGTTTTTTAGCACAAGTTACTGCTCTTAATCATCTCGTCAAGCGTTTAAGAAATCCTTATCGGTATGGTCAATCAGATTTGTCGATCATAACCCCTTAAAATACTAAATGGACAATCCAACACGAAGTAAACCATTAAATTTCCAAATTATACTATGGTTGTTCTATTGTTCACTAAGACAATTATCTTTAAAACAAGAATAGTCTAACACTGTTCCTCACAACAATTCATTATTTTCAGAAGATTTTCAATCTTTTAACAACTACTAAACACCAGTATGAACATCCCTTAATCACGATTATTATTTATTCAACTCTGCACAACCGAAGCAACTCACCTGCTTCTACTACGCTTTCTGATTCATTTTAGTTTAACACTAGATCATCTCAACATAAATTTATTCCTCAATTGTCAAGATTTTAATTCACTACCCATCCCAATATTTTATATAATACAACAATAAAGACAAATAATGAAGGATGGGTTTAAATCCTTCTGAGCATTTTAAACCCAAGGTAAAAGCACCGAAAAGGACAAGGGATGAAATTTCACTAAGACAGAATACAACAAATAGGACACTACACAAGTGATACTATGGAATAAGATATATTCCTACTGTACCCGAGAAGCTTCAACTACACACAACTTGATAGATAAAAATCACTAGATAAGGGTAACAATTGATAGAAATAGTAAACACACTGTTATCCTTTCGCATTGTAACATATGTACCCTTTTGGTTTAGTTATGTGTTTTATTGTATTTTTTTCTAACCCTCTGCTCTAATACCACTTGTGAACGGTGTCTGTCCTTACGTGGCCACAGCTGGCACTCCAGCATCCTAGTTTTATGACCAACCTATCGATTGTCGCACAAAACACCCAACCCAAACGGGACATGTAGGGGTAAGAGTCAATGCTTCGCCACTGATCACAAGGCGAGAACCCTTGTTACACAGATCACACAACAAACTAAGGACGGTTAGGGGCGACAATTCGTAATTTTGTTTTAGTCAAGTACTAAATACGTCGATGGAGTGAATAAATTTTTTTATTTTGTAACTTGTGTGGATCGACATACCCAAAAATCCTAATATAAAACTACAATGGCTATAGATCATTTCGGAGTAATATACAACACAGTATAGTTGCAGATCACAAAACAGATACATATCAATACAAACACCGAGTAACTCTTACAAATGTTTTACATTTCAAACAGATATACAATATGAATACAATTATGTCCAAAGGAATAACAAAAATACAAAATGGATTTACACATGAGCAACTAAGGAAGATTCCTCAAAGGTAATCCAAGCTATAGCACCAAATCTCAATTCAACGGCTATAGAACCTGAAAAAACTCAGTCTTACCAGAGTATTACATACACGGATCAACCTAGCCTACATATCAGTAAAGATAAAAGGTAAGGGAAAAGATCATTCAGACACTAATTCACCTAAAAATCTTAGCAAGGGTAATCAACATTTGGGAATTACATAGTACAATTTGAAAACTCCAAAATCATAGAAAGTACAAGATGACATCCCAAACTAAGTAATTCAATAATTCACAGAATCACGAAACCACCAAATCACAAAGTCATAGAAACTCTAAAACACTGAAATCACGAAATCACTAAAGCACGAAAACACTGAATCATGGAAACACAAAATCACGGAATCACTGAAACTCTATTAAGATTTTGATACCCTTAATGAAATTACCACAAATAATAATAATCATTACTATGGTGAAATCAGTAATAAACACAAAAAACAACATAGTATGGATCCAACACATAGTGGAAGCCGAAGCTAAGCTTGCACGTGCTATCATACAGGATGGCTTAAAGCCATAACCAGTACTATATCACACCCAAGGTCCATGGAGTTCACATAGGATTTCGCAAAGGATTGACCTAAAGGTCCACTCATATTCACATAGGATTGACCCAAAGGCCTAGTACTGACAGTCATATAGGAAAGTGACACAAACCCTCGGATAGTAACCCAAAAGTGGTATTCGTGCGTCCCATAGCACACATTCTCTCTTAACTGTTTACACATTGCAAGCGAGCTCCACACAGGAAAATATAAAAATTCACAAGAAATCACAAAACACTAAACATCACACATGGCCACAGAGATCACTGGTAGAACACATAAAGTATTGCTTCGATTGGACAGATCTGGGATTATATAAACTCGTATGCCGCCACGTACCATACAACGGGATTTACAACACTATTCAACCACCAACACACTTCCTCAAAGTGCGTAGAAGTGTTCACTTTATATAAGAAATTATAGGATTTCCAAAACAACCTTATAAAATGATTTCCAAGAACCAATTATTTTCTTTTATTGAAAATGTTAATAATTTCCAAGTATAGCTATTATATTGCTTCAAGACAATTTGTTATAAAACACAAAACCAAGAAATTCTTTTTGTCTCGTCTCTATAATTAAAAAGGATATGCATATAAAAACAATGTATCAAAACCATCGAATAACCACCATAAATCACTTATAAATTTCTTCATGAAATAGTAGATCAAATAAACAACAAGTACTTGAGTTATCAAGCTATGTTAATCAATAATAGAGTGAAATAGCTCCCAAACAATCACTAGATAAATCACGATATAGCTGCATAATTCAACACGCAAAGAATACAATTTAGGCAAATAAGTGTGAATGTGGTTTATACAAACTGGCTTTATATATATTTAACCAGCTTAGAGTATGAACAGGGTTTATATGTTGACCCAATTTTTGGCAAAAGATGTCAAGGATCAACAGATCGAAGCCCAGTGTCAGAAGATTCATGAAATCACACCGACCGATCCCAGTAGTCGACTCCTTCTTCAGAAAGCCCAAGAAAGATTTGGCCCGAGCCAGTTTTCTTCGAGCAGTAGCATATTACTCCCTGAAATAATGGCTCACCCGGCCGACCAAGTCGAGCGTTTCCTCCAAAGTCGGATCGATCAAATATCCCTTGATCAACATGGAAATATCCAAGTGAGCCATTCATTGCTTAGCCTAATTCTCAAGGCATTAAAGGCGGTCAACAACTTCTAGCCAAAGCTCTACTTTTGATACACCTCATCTCGAGTGCCATGTAAGCCACAATTCTTGAGGATACTATTAATTAATAGTAGACCGGGTCCCACCTCCATAACCGCATCAAATGATCGAGCTCCACATGTTCGAGATCCGCAAAAGAGGTAAGCCACGTGCAGCTCGCCAGTGCTTCTCTTCACCTATAAATACGTCAATGTTGAAAATAGAAAGGGACTCCTTCTTCGGACCTTCTCTTCTCCACTTCAACTTTTGGGGAAGTGCTCTCTCTCTCAAGATCAAGCCCAAACTCTACTGCTAACTCCAAAAATAGCCAACTCTCCCTCTTTCTTAAAACAAAAAAGTTTTGTAATTGTAATCAAAATACAAATCAATATATATAAAGTGGACATAGGCACCATCTTTGCCGAACCACCATAAAAAGTCTTGTGCGTCCCCTGTTTTCTTTATTTTACCATACTCTGTTATTGTTATTTGTGTGTCCTAAGCATGATTCGGGGTTGAATATCACTAGTGGCCAATTTTTGACATCAACACTTTGGCGCGCCAGGAAGGGGAACGCACTGACATACCCCATGACCTTCTGCCTTCTCTGATCCATGGCGAACAAGTGGAAAAAGGATGCAACATCTTCTCGCCCCCACAAACGTTGATGCAGTCAAAATATACGCTGCAGAGGCAAGTCAAGAAGTCTCCTCTCATGAAGACGTATCCTGATATCTTACTGGGGTGACATGGACAAGATTCTGGCCGAGTTCAAAGGCCAGATGACATGTCAGGGTAAACTCCTCGAACAACAACAACAGTTGATGAGCAACCTCCTCGTTCGGATGGAAAAGGGATCTAACGCTTCAACATCAATTCCTCCACTGGGCGAAGCCGAGGCATCGACTAATCTCCGTTCTTCACAAATACAAGTCTTAGATCATGCCCCACCTTTGCTTCCTCCTAGCTCGACTTCACTCCTTGACCGACCACAACCAAGAGTGTCGCTTCCAGCGACCAGCACAGCCACAGCTGTGGATTCACAGGAGACCCACGATCAAGATATAGATCGTTCGACCATTTTGCCTCCACTCTAGGGAATAGCTCAGCCCCTTGGATCAACCGAGCAGCAGCTGGGTCAACTGGCTTCAATGCCATTCCATTATAGCCTGGCATCTTACCGTAGACTCGTCTTATGTCTCTTCCCCTCCAACGAAGAGCTGGTGGAGCATTCCCTTCGAACTAGGAAGATCACTTTAACATACCGGTTCTCATCATGGTGGAGAAAAACGCTACCATAAATCCTTCTACCTTCGCTTCAGAGGGGAACCAGAGAGCCCCGAACATCACATGCTATGCTGGATCAGGCCGGACCTTCCATCGCGGGCATGGCTCGGATCAATTCTCATCAGGTTCAGGAGGTACCAATCTGGCAGTCTACCCAGAACCAATAACTATGATGGACCCTCACCTTCACTCAACTCTCGGAGGTCGAGCCCAGCCAATGGCCATCCTTCCGAGTATGCTTTCTCGGCAGACCCTAGTACTGGAGTTCTTCCAAATTCAGAGCTGGATTCATGGCAATGGTTCCTCGAAGATGGAAGCCAGCTTGCAAGTATTATTAGGCATTTCACTTGATGCACTTCTTATCAATTGGATAAAAGATGATATCCACTGCATCCTCTTCACCAAGGAAATCAGAAATTCTCGCAATCCTTCGGACTTCAAGTTCCCAGAAATAGAACCTTGCAATGGTCGAACTGACCCAACCATACATCTCATGCGATATATGTGCCATACGGAAGTACTCTCCGCATCGACCAATATTATGGTCAAGTGCTTCTCGCTCTTCCTCACAGATATAGCTAGCATGTGGTTTCAGCAGATAACAACGGAGTCGATCAACAACTGGAACATGCTGGTCACCCGCTTTATCGAGCAATTCAGATTCCATATCTCTCAACCAAAGAGTGTCATGTTCCTGACCTCCATCAAGCAACGACTCAGTGGAACCCTCCGGTCCTTCCTAGAATGATTCAATGCAGCGTAGAATCTGTCGATCGACCCAAACCATCGATGGTGCTTATGGCCGCCATTGCAGGTGTTCATAACCGATAAGAATTCAGGATGTCTTTAACTAGAGATCCCCCCAAGGACATTGACGACTTCTACTCCGAGGCTGAGCTGTTCCTCTGACAAGAAGATGCCAGCATTGAGATGGAGAGCCTCAAAGTACTTGCTGCCAAAGAAGCAGGTCCATCCAAAACTAATGGCCAGAATAAAGGAAGATGAAAAGCCTCGTGAAAGAATGAACGCAACGTATTACCCCGGAGAGAAAACAAGTATGGTCAGTACACCGAGCTCAATTCATCCCTGATCGATATCTATCTTGATGTACGAGGATCTTTGCCTTTCCCAAAACCTCCTCGAATGTAGCCGACCTAGAAAGAGCTCGACTTTGGGAAGCACGACATGTTTCACAACATAGCCTGTCACATCACCAATGAATGCAGGCACTTGCACGACCTCATCGAGGATAGGGTCAGATGGGGGAACTGCCTATGTCAAGAAAACTACACAGGCCATACAGCCATAATCTTCTGCCCAAGCTCTTCAGGCCGGGCCTCGAGCTCCGAGAAATGGAAAGGACCATGAGCCCAGCAATCGCGACATCATCATCAATTAATATGATTTAGATTTTTTTCTTTTGGATGTATTTTGGTTTCTTTCAGTAAAATGGTTATGATGAAGTACACACATACGGGGTAAGGATTTATCTCCTAGGCGTGCTTTAGATTCAGTTATCACCCATTCAGAATTTATTTTTGTTTCCTTGTAATAGCTCTGTAGCAGCAATAAACTTTATTTTACGAACATGGACTATGTTTGAATGATTTAAGCCAAGCGTGACTGACGCTCGCCAGCCCGAATATGGTTAGTGCTAAGCCACTATCTGTAATGCACGGTAGATGCCTGCCACCATATCTGAACCTACTACTCAAAGCCGAGTATGGTCTAATTTCTCTAAGCCGAGTATAGATTATACTCGCCCCTTCTCAAGGTCGAGTGCTCCCTTCGCTCGCTAAAGCTTTACAAATATCACTTACACATCACTACATGCGTCCGACTCCATTAGCCGAGTACGGATAAAATTATGTAACCTGAGCACAATTAACACTTGTCATAAGTCGAGTACGGATGATATTCGCCATCTCTGTAAGCCGAGTGTGGATGATACTCGCCATCTCTGTAAGCCGAGAATGGATAATACTCGCCATCTATGTAAGCCGAGTATGGATAATGCTCGCCATCTCTGTAAACTGAGTATGGATAATACTCGCTATCCCTCTAAGCCAAGTGTGATTACTACTCGCTAAATATTTAAGCCGAGTATGGTTAATACCCACCCCATCAAGACCAAAGCCATCTCTAAACCGAGAATGGTCTCCACATTCTCTGCAGGTATTGGATCATTCAACCAAAGTTGTCGACTACTTTCATAACATTCTCGGCCTTAATACGAACCTGGATGGTTGTCGGTTTTCTGACCTTAATATGATCCACATCATTCGTCAATTTTCTTGTCTTAATACAACCATTGTGATCGTCAGATTTTTGGCCTTACTATGTTTCGGCGTAACCATAACGGACTGCATATTGGATTCTGATGCAATATTCAGAACACACCTCCTTCACCAAGAAGGATGTATTCTAAGGGGCAGAGTATTGACTGACTTTTTGGAAAAAGATGTCAAGGATCAATGGATCGAATGCCAATGTCAGAGTATTCATTAAACCACGTCGATCAATCCCAGCGGTCGACTCCTTCTTTAGAAAGCCCAGGAAAGAATCGTCCCGAGAAAGTTTTGTTTGAGCGGCAGCATATTACTCCCCGAAATAATCGCTCACCCGGCCGACTGAGTCGAGTGTTTCCGCTAAAGTCGGATCGATCAAATATCCCTTGATCTATATGGAAATATCCAAGTGAGTCATTCATTGCTCAGCCCGATTCTCAAGGCATTAAAGACGGTCAACCACTTCTGGCCAAAGCTCTACTTTCGATATGCCTCATCTTGAGTGCCACGTAAGCCAAAATTCTCGAGCCTGCTATTAATTAACAGTTGACCAGGTCCCACCTCCACAACCACATCAAATGATTGAGCACCACGTGTCTGAGATCCGCAAAAGAGGCAAGCCACGTGCAGCACACCCAGCGCTTCTCTTCACCTATAAATACCTCCATCTTGAAAATAGAAAGGGACTCCTTTTTCGGGTCTTCTCTTCTCCACTTCAACTTTCGGAAAAGAGCCCTCTCTCTCAAGCTCAAACTCCATAGCTAACTCCAAAAATAGCCAACTCTCCCTCTTTCTTAAAACAGAAAAATTGTTGTACTTGTAATCAAAATACAAATCAATATATATATATATATATATATATATATATATATTTATAAAGCAGACGTAGGCACCATCTTTCCCGACCCACTATAAAAAGTCTTGCGTGTCCCCAATTTTCTTTATTTTACCGTACTCTGTGATTGTTATTAGTGTTTTCTACGCACGATTAGGGGTTGACTGTCACTAGTTGCCAACTTTTGATGTCAACATCATACAAACTAGCTTTATATATATTTAACTAGCTTAAAGTGTGAATGGATACAAACTTGCTCTACATATTTTTAACCAGCTAAAAGTGTGAACGGGGTTTATACAAACTAGCTTTATATATATATTTAACCAGCTTAAAGTGTGAATGAGATTTATACAAACCAGCTTTATATAGTTTTAACCAGCTTAGAGTGTGAACAAGGTTTATATATATTCAAATCAACACACAAGGGATGTAGTTTAGGCATATTTTGGGAACAATCCAACACACAAGGAAGGGGAACAATTCAACATGCAGGGAATATAGTTTAGGTAAACTTTGTTGCCAGCAAGATAACAATTCAACATGCAATAACACATCCAAGCCCATATATGAAAAAAAACCAATCCAAGGCATGTCAACAATTAAGGGAAATGCACACACTGCTAAAATGGGGTTCTAAGTCACACACAGCCATAGTTAAAGCCAAGACAGTGACCCATGAAGTATATACCAGACATGTACAGCAACAAAACGGTGTTTCAACATCAAGGAAAAACAAATGATCACGGCAAAGACCAGGTGAAGCAACACAAAACAAGGCAAACGATGGTAAAAAAAGGGTACACAATTGCAAGAATAGGTAGGTGCAACGTAGGTATAAGAGAATGACAAATGCCAAGATGTTATAAGCTCCAATAACAATGTACTGCTAGTACTAAGCTTAGGAAAAACAAAATAGTTGTGATAAACTGCACAACAATTTTATGAGTATAGCAGTGGAAAATGCAAGGAAGGGATGGTGGCAGCAACAAAACCAAGCTGAGAATTTTATAAATCCTGGCAAGGAACACTTCGAATAGCTAAAGGCTTCAACAATATAAAGAGAGAAAGGCCAAATACATAGGAACACAAATATTCAGGTTTTCGTCCTGGCAAGATGATGGCAAGACTGAGTAAACTTGGTTTTTGTAACACCCGTAAAATTCATAAGTATTAATAAATAAATTAAGTATTTAAAATAAGCAATTAAATAATACGACTGAAAAATGGAATGTTTGCAGCTTTAGGAATTTGGCTACAAAACTCTTTTTTTGGATTCATGGCAAAATTTTACATCGTTTTCATATATAATATGCTGAAAACAATTAACGTATGAAGAAGTTATCAATAGTTGAATTTGGACAGTGTACACAGAAATTATATGTATATATAATTATGTTAATATTATATATTGTCCAAATAATAATTTAAAATAAATAAATAAAAAGAGGGAAATTCAAAATTTGAAATTGGAGATAAGATCATATCAAGTGGACAAAGAATATTGGATATATGGAAAGAGGCAGTTAGAATTAATTGCGTTATTGTATGTGTTTGAATTGATAATATCTAAGGGATAATTCCCTTAGGTGGATTTGAAATCCAAATAAATAATCAAAGACAAGGGGACAAAGGATGTGTTACATAAGGAAAAGGATTGGTAATAAAAGGCAAGCAATTAAGCAAGTGCAGAACGTAATTAGTAAAAATGAACAACCCAATAAGGCTATGTAATTAGAGTTTTCTAAAGAGGTTATATTTATATGGATGGTTCGGATTAATTTTTTTAATAAATCTGATGGCTCCTGCTCACACGAGCAAGTTTAAATAACCCCTCAAACAACACTAGAAACCGTAAATATTCTGAACCTCTGCCTCCATGATGTTGAATTCTGTAGAAAAATAAAGAGAAAAAGGGTGAAGGTTCTTCTACTTCTCTACCTCCATTCCTATATCTCTCTATTTCAATTTATATAAGTTTAGGTAGTTGTAATTTAGCACAAACATCATAAATAAGAATCTAATTGTATGTTTCTTGTATTTATATTTTTAGGAGAACAATCAGAGCCCGCTTGAACGTTGAGAACCATTGTAGATCTAGATATTTCTATCACATTTCCACTTGATTTGTGAGTGGATTCTAGTTTTTCTTAAAGGCATATTCATATTATTATTAGTTTTTTGTATGAATTGTTATGCCTATGAAGATTTGGTATGCGATAATAAAACATGAAAAATCCACAAATCTTCTACTTTGTAATCACGTAGGAAATTGTCATATTGAATTGGTTTTGTAGAATTGTAGTTTTTGTATTGAATTAAAGGTAAACATGAGTATTATATTATTATTTATACTTTATGCAATTCACTGTCATCATTTGATTAAGCCTAAGAAGGTTTGGATTTGAATTGACTCATAGTTGAATTGGGTTTGGATATTAATTTGGGTGTAAACGCATTCATAAATTGGAATGAATCAAATGTAATCATTTTTGGGTGTATAACACCACAAAAAGGGTGATTTGGGTGAAATATGGATTGTAAACATACATGTGTGATACTACTTTTAATTTAATATTTAAATTATTTCTACATGCCTAAGGGTACAAGTTATAATTGTTATGTCTATGTATATGTTTTCCATTCACCGTTATTGGCTATTTGTTCATTATGCCATCATGTTTATGTGTAGTGGTAAAATATGGAAAAATCTATCTTGTATGCCTTAATTTGGATAAGTTGACAATTGCCATCCCGATTATGCCACCTCATTGGGTCTTTACCCTAAAGACACTAATGATAGATTGACTTGGATATCCACCCCCATTGGTTAGATATTTATGTTTGTGTGAAATATTGTGTGCTGCATAGACATACGTTGGCATATGTAACCTTCTAAAAATATAGGGTATGGATATTAATTAAATTATATTGTAGACATACATAACTTTATGTTCTGACCGCCTCTCCTTAACATCTAATAGGTCAGTGGATGGGGTAAAACCATGGATAAAGCCCTGTTTGAAGACGACGAAGAAGAAGTTATTATGATATTATTAGTTGTTATTGTTGTACTTCTTTTGGGATCTTATGAAGATGAACTATTTGATGTACCTTTTGAATGAATGTAATTGTGAGTGTGTATTTCTAAGATTTTTGAAATAATGGTACATATTATTTGAATATTATATTTTCTCTTTCCGCTGTATGAGATTTCCATTCGAAGTATATGACTATTGTTATCTGTTCACTCCTTACAGGATCCAACGACCCATTTAGAATGACTCTAATTTTGATTGGCCTTTTCTGGGTAGAAATTTAGGCTCATTCTGGGCGGGTTGTTGCATTTGGTATCGGAACATAATTTACCCGATTATAAGGGAAATATACATATGAGAGGCCTTATAATTTGAAAAGATTTTTCAAAACATATATATATATATATATACACACACATAATATGTTTACCCCCAATAAGCTTACGCACTTATACCAAGCGTCTTTATCGTTTCTTCCTTTTTTTTAGCTTAAATACTATCTCAGGAGCATCCATTAAGGGATATTTTTCCTTTTCTTTTTAGATAGTAAAATGGTTGAAAATCCTAATTAACAGAGCAACTAGGCAAGACCCCGTTGCTTTCTAGAATGGTTCCAGTGGTACCTTCATACTTTGGAGTAGGTCCTTGTAGCTAATCCTTTCCCAGCGGCTCCCGCGGCTCCTACTCTGATGTGGCCTTTGATTTTTCTCGCTTATGTAAGATCTTTATGAATTTTTAAGGGAAACCGTTTTCTGGAAAGGAAGGCCTTGCTAGTTCCCAATCTTGAGTTATGGACTAAGAAAGAATCTTTGAGATTACTGCCTAGCCCCATGAAATAAGAAGAACGATAGCGGTCTAGCATTTGATGGATGAAGCCTTAGAGTGGTAAAACTTAATATCAATGGGGAACGAGGGTCGGATCTTCACATAGGCCGAACTCAAGACCCGTTTTGAACCAAAATTTTTGGCAAGGGAAGAAATGACTATTCAACTAGAGAAATTCATCCACCTCAAGAAAGGAAGCTTGAGTCTGCAAGAATACATATCCAAATTCATTGAATTATGTAAGTTTGGTAGGGGATTGGTAAACAGACCCATGAACAAAGCCCTTAGATTTGTGAAAGGACTGAACTCCCCATTGAAGGAAACCTTATTAGCCTAAGTAGCAATTAGGGCGACTTTTGAGACTCTAGTTGAGACAACTACCCTTTGCACAACTGAAAGCTCTAAGGAGGATAAAGAGGGTGAAAAAGGAGAAAGCTCGAACAAGAACAAGAAGAAAGAATGGTGGAAAAACAAGAAGAAAAGAACTTCAAAAAGGATGCAAAGACTTGCGCGAGGTGCAACTGCAAGGGCCATGTGGCTGAGGATTGTAGGGTCTCATTGGCAAAGAAGGAGTTCAAGATAAAATGTTACTACTGCCGCGAAGAAGGACATATGTCCAAAGACTGCCCAAAGCTACCAAAAGTAGCCAGAACCATGCAATTGAAGCAACCCCAATTCAAAGCCAACCCCCAAGAGATCAACGGCAGCCCACACTTGATGATATATCTCAATTTTAGGAAATTTAGCAAACACCTTCTTTGATTCTGGAGCTACCCATTCATTTATCTCCAAGCGATGAGTAAATATGTTGAACCTTTTCGTATCTATCTTGGATAGTCCGATGGAGGTGGCCAACCTTATTTGAGGATCTAAGTATCTTGATTTTTTGTGTAAAAACGTAGTATTTTAGGTCGACAATGTCGAGTTCCATTTCGAAGTGTATGCACTAGATTTTATGGTGTATGACCATATCTTAGGTATGGATTGGATATCGTTTTATGGGGTCTTCTTAAATTGCGATAAGAGACTCGTTCGTCTTAGGAGCCGAGGAGCTCGCAACCTAAATTTTCCTTGTAATGTTAGAAACAAGGACTAAGCATTTTTATATTCCTTGTCTCCTAGTTCTAAAGGACCATCTTTGGTTCCTATAGTTTGTGAGTTCTTGGATGTTTTTGAGGAAGTTACGGGGCTTTGGCCCCATAAAGAAATCTCCTTTCACATTGACCTAGAGAAGGACGCTAGACCTGTAGCACTGCCCTTGAGGCATACGGTGGCCAAGGAAAGAAGGGAGTTAGACAAGAATATTTCAAAGTTGTTGTGAAAAGATCCATTTTGCAAGTTCGTTATTACGGGTAGTTCCTACAAAGGATCGGACTAATGACGTATACAATACTTGAATTATCGATGTAGATGCTACATAGTTGGTTCTCATCCTTCAGAGACTACGAGTGTAATAAGGGCATCCGTTGACAAAAGGATCACCCTAAGATGATCATCTCATGGCTATTGAGAATTCACCGAAGTACCTCAGAATGGGGTGCACCTGTTGTATTTGCCACCAAAGCAGATAGATCTTTGAGACTTTGTGTGGACTACAGTGAACTTAATAAATTGACCAAAAAGAATACATATCCTTTACCAAGAATCGATGAACCTTTTGACCACTTGGGAGGCACCCGAGTATTTTCCCAGCTAGACCTTGCTACTGGATTTCACCAGTTAAGAATTGTGGAGGACAACAAGGACAAAACTGTGTTTAGGACGCCAGATGAATTGTTCCAATGGGAAGTTTTTCCCTTCGGATGAACGAATGCATCCTCTTTCTTTGTATTCCTCACGAGTAGAGTATTTAGGGGCATTCTAAATAAAATTATGGTAGTCTTCATAGACGACATCCTTATATTTTCGAAGGATCGTGAAGAGCAAGAAAAACACTTGAGACAAGAATTAGGGATATTAAGAAAGAACCAAATGAAAGAAAAAAATTTGAAGTGCCATTTCTGGAGGGAAGAAGTATGATTTTTAGGACATATTATGTCAAGTAATATGTTGGCCGTAGAACCCGAGAAGAAAGAGGCAATCAAGGAATGGAGGACACCACGAAATGCAACAGACGTAAAAAGTTTCCTTGGATTGGTCGGGTATTATAGAAAATTCATTAAAGATTTCGCAAAGATTGCTACTCCATTAACCCAATTAACGAGAAAGAATTTTGTATTCACTTGGAGTAACAAAAGTGATATAGCCTTTAAGAAATTAAAGGGAGCATTAACTAGCGCAACAGTTCTAATTATACTCGACGGTTCAAAGATTTTCACCGTTTACACTGATGCATGTGCGACCGGTTTTGGAGCAGTCCTTATGCAAGAAGGAAGAGTAGTTGCATATGCTAGTAGACAACTCAAGGATCCTGAGAAAAGATATCCAGTGCATGACCTTGAGTTAGTCGCAGTATTGTTCTCCCTCAAGATGTAGAGGCATTATCTCTTAGGGGAGAAGTTTGAATTGTTTACTGACCTTAAATCCTTTAAGTATACACCAGGCAAAGGGAATGTTGTGGCGGATGCTTTAAATAGGAAACACACGATTTTGAATGCGATGATAAAATGGAAACAGTTAGAGTTCCTTGCCAATTTTAATTTGCAACACTCACCAACCACTTCCAATGTGATTCTTGGGGATATGGTAATTAAACCTACCCTAAGAGAAATAGTCCAAAGCGCACAAGACATCGACGAAGAGTTAGAAGGAGTAAAAGAGAAAGTGGTAAAGGGAGAGACCTTTCCTCATTCGGTTAGGTATTCGATTAGCGATGATGGGAGTTTACTTTGGGATGGACAACTTTACGTCCCTAAGGATGAAGGGTTGAGAAGAGAAATTCTGGAGGAGTGCAATAGGTCGAGATTGACCATACATCCCGGTGGTGATAAGATGTACAAGGATATGAAAAAGAATCTCCACTAGGAAGGAATGAAGAAGGGCGTACCCGAGTTCATTGCCAAATGTTTAACATGCCAAAAATTTAAGGCAGAGCAAAGGAAGCCCGGAGGACCGTTTTTACCTTTAGAGGTTCCCACGTGGAAGTGGGAGCATATTTCCATGGACTTCATAGATGGACTTCCTAGAAGCCAAAAAGGGAATAAGGCCATTTGGGTTGTGGTAGACCATTTAACTAAAAGCGCCCATTTCATAGAAGTCAAGAAGACAAGTACTACAGCCTCGTTAGCCCACTTATATGTAAAAGAGATAGTTAGACTCCATGGTATTACAACAAGTATCGTGAGTGATAGAGATCCCTCATTCACAAGCGAATTTTCGAGAAGCCTACAAGCAGCATTGGGGACGACCCTTAACTTAAGCATAGTTTATCATCTGTCGACCGATGGACAGACAGAGTAAACATAATCATAGAAGACTTTCTTAGAGCTTGTATCATCGACTTTGGAGGAGTTTGGGAGTAACATTTACCGCTTATGGAGTTCACATATAATAATAGTTTTCAAGTGACGATTGTTATGGCCCCTTTCGAAGCGCTATACGAGAGGCTATGCAAATCGCCAACTTGTTGGCGGGAAACTACCGACAAGGTTATACTCGGACCAAGCTTCATCCGTGAATCCATGGAGAAGATATCTTTGGTTAGGCAGAGAATGAAGGCATCCCATGACCATTAGAAATCGTATGTCGATAAGCGTAGGAGGGAACTAGAGTTCAATGTTGGTGACCTGGTGTGCGTGAAAATATCCCCTCTTAAGAAAACTGCTTGGTTTGGAAAGATTGGGAAGTTGGCTCCCAGTTTTGTCGGGCCTTTATGTCGATAACGAAATAGACGAAGATTCCAAAGTTGTAAGAAAAGAAATCTTGTTTCTCCTATAACTTTTGATTCCAAAGTTGGCAGCCCCTAACTCACTAAAGGTAAACCGTAGCTTACAAGAAGAAGGGTTATCCACACTAATTTTCTTTATGTCGATAATGAAACAGATGAAGATTCTGAAGTTGTAAGAAAAGAAATCTTATTTCTCCTATAAGTTTTGATTGATAAAAGTTTTGGACCTTAAACCACTTCCATTGGATTCAGATGATGGTTTCTTATTTTGTAGAGTGGTCACATTAAACAAACAGACGTATCATTTGGAAATAATAGCTGAAACAAGGTTACTAGAGTGGCGACGACACCATAAAGGGACACCAGAGCAGAAATGAAAGCAACAACCAAAAAGAAAGCAAAAACAAAAGAGAAAAGGTGACACTGAACAAGTGGCAACAAAATGTGGCAACAAGAAGCCGCAGAAAGGGGGCCAAATCCTTTATAAACAAGACCCCAAGGGTCACATTTTGAGGAACTTTTCCACATTCCACAACCTTGTACTCATTTATTAGAGAGAAAACCCTAATTTGTAAATCAAATTGGGGATTTCTTATGTAACCTCCTCCATGAATAAATCATCAAGGCTCTTAAAGTGGACGTAGGTTCAATCCGAACCGAACCACCATAAATTATTGTGTTCACTACAATTTTGCATACTATGTTGTGTATCGCTATGCTTATGCATGTATAATCTATTTAACCCAATCTTTCCAACAATAACCTGAATATCCTTAATGTGTATTTTAGGTCCGATAAGTGACGATAGTTGTAGCCCCATCCCAAAGTAATTATTGACCCTTAAGTCTCGTAAGTGTGATACTCACCTTTTGAAGGAAGAGTAACTAATCTTCAGACTAAGGTTATTGAGACCAAAGGAACGGTGAGTTCGATCAAGCTCAAAAGGACTAGATTACCAAAATACCCTTCTAGAGCTGTTTAGCTTCCTAACTTGTTTTGCGCTAAGGAACCCTTATCTGAAATTAAATACTGGTTCTTGAGTCTCGTAAGCGTGATATGCACCTCTTTGAAGGAAGAGTAAATCTTCGGGTTTAAGACCTTGATATCTAGGAAATGGTGAACTGACTCAAGCATGTGGGAACTAAATAATCCCTAGATTTACCTAGTTCATCAATTATAACCCCTCATTTCAGTGTTGACGAAAAATATCGATAAAATTTTGGCACTAGACAGAGGTATTGAACCTCCAATCCTTTTGATAACCTACCACATCCCTAGTTGTTCCGTCCTGGATTGGATTAAGCTTTGAAGAAGCAAGAATATAGATAAAGAGTCTCAACAAGGGTTATCTAAATCTTGAGTTACTGCTTCAAACAACATTGATCAAACCTATTTGAAGAATAGTATAACCTTGAACCCCATACCTTATTTGTTATACTTCTGCCCTTGTGGTTAACCCTTAATTCTGCTTACCTACGTACTTATCTTAAACCTTCCGACCTCATTTCTCATTAATGATAAACAGATACTCTAAAAAAAATTAAATGATGACTCAATCGGGAAGGAGTGGTAAAGAAGGATCCAACACGTCATCCATCCCAGAAAACAACATCAACTCAGCAAAAATAGAAGCTAGAGGACCTTCCACCTTAACGAAAAGATCAAGTAATGAATTAAAAACGTTACACTTGGCTATGCAAATTGATACCACAAGGAGATTTATCAAAGAAGACATGGCATGAAGGTCCTCTGAAGCAGAACCCTATAAAGCAGAATCAAGAATAATAGCACCTCGAGAGCTTTATAACCAAATCGAGTCTTCATCAAATCTACAGAGCAGTCCAATTTCGTGGAGAAACAACTAACCATCAAAAGAGGTGGTCAACTCAGAAGAAAAGCGAAAGCCTAACATAAATAGAAAAAGGAAGTTGCAAGGAATCCCCTTCTCCAAAGAGATAATGATGGTAAAGATTTCATCTGGTATAGAAGATGACAAACTCGTGTATGATGGGAGTATAGACCCCGAAGAACACCTCACCATTTTTGATAATTACATAGACATGTATAATGCTTTGGATGTCCTTCGATGCAAAGTTTTCCTGTCAACTCTTCATGGAAAAGCTATTGAATGGCGCAAGCATTAATATGGCCTGGTCATTACAACTTGGAAGCGATTATCCACCGCATTTAATGCACAATTCAAAATGCAAAAAGACTTGGCAATTAGCACTTAGGATTTAGCTAGAATCAAACAAAGACCATAGGAGTCGCTTAACAGGTATCTAAAGAGGTTTCACAATAACTCGGTCAAAGTGAAAGAGGCAACGGATAAAGAAAAGCTAAGAGCTTGCGATCAGGGTTGCTTGTGCCATCTCCCTATTAGAAGGAGCTTATCTTAAATGAATGTGAAAGCTTGAGTGATTTGTATTACAGAGCCGATAAATTCATTTGTATGGAAGAAATACTTAATGCAAGGAAAAGCTCAAAACAAGAATAGAAGGCAGAATGGCTTAGTTCCAATCCCCTCGTATAAGGCTCTTCAAAGATATGCAAAGAAAAGGAAAATTGTTCCTATCACAAGACATAAAGACAAAAAACCAGTCAATGTCATGATATGATAAAGATACACCAAGCCGAAAAGAAAAGAAATCCTAAATAAGAAATTTGAAGTAGGACCAGTGGGAAAGCTTGTTAGACGCAACACAACATGGGAATGAGAACATAACAATAAGTCTTCTATCTCAATTGATTACTTTTATTAGTCATTCAATTTTGTCATTTTACTTTTGATCAAACAAATATTATTGTAAGTTCGAGTGCTATTACAAGTAAAAGCCAAACCTTGTTCTGGTTCGTGCATGCAATAAGAGCTCGGGGGGAGCACCTATGATATACATGTAAATGTGTATATTTTATCCGCTTATTTATCTAGTTTTCTATTTAAAATAATTAATATTGTGTATTTATAGCTGTGTTTTCAGATTGTTGATAAAAAGCTTGGTTTAGAGCATTTGATGAATAAAGCATGAAGAATTTGCTTAAAAAGAGTGAAGTTGAAATTTCTAAAGCTTGAAGAACGGTTGCAAATAGAGTTCAATTGGGTAGATTTGGCTCAATAAAGACTCATATTGCGTTCACATTAGCTCATTTGCAAGGCCTCTCACTCTATAGCTGCGTTCACACTAGCTTATGTGTTAGTTGGGCTAATTCTTTAGTCCCACATTATGGAATTTGCCAAGTAGCCTTTGTCATATCAGCTATAAATACACTTTATCTCATTCATTGTAAAACACACTTAGTTTTATTCTGTAATCTTTCTCTTGGAATAAAACTCTTCTTCCTCTGTTCTACTTAGTTTTAGTTTTATTTATGTTCATGTTAGTTAATTTATGTTTTTCTTCTTCTTTAGCTATGTCTAGCTAATCCCCTTTGATTAGGGGGTGATGACGCTAATAGATATGATTCAACATGAATCACATAGCCAATTTTATTGAAGGCAGCCTGAGTGAAATCAATCAATTAATGCATGAAATTTGGATTTGTCGCGAGGAAATCAAGGAATGGGCGCGAACTTTTGATGAAAAATAAGCTTCTGAAAATAAAGATATCGAAAACATGCATATCATTGAACAACTGTCTCAATACACCATTGAATTTTGGCAAAATCTGGAAAATCAATTACTTGAGGGAATTGATGATGTTGATGACTTTGAGGATTCCATGAAACTTGGCTTGACTTACATCGAAGAACTGGCTCAAAGAATGGACAGTAGCAAACAAGTTTCTTATCGGATTATTTATCAAATTTCTCTTCTTCAAACTGAAGTTACAAACTTGTTCAACAACTATAAATCTCAATCTAGCAACAAACAAGTTTCTGCCAACGTTTCTTTTGAACCAAATAATCAGGCAGTAACTTCGTCACCACATTACATAACAATTATTGATGATTCTGGCGATATGACTGATGATGAAAATTTTGGAAAATCTCTTGTGCAAAACATTGATTTCTGCGAAACTGAAATTCAAACTCAAACTGATGCTTCTTCTGAAAATTCAACTCTTGCTGAAATCGAAAATTTTCAACTAACAACTTTTGAAATTGATGAAAATCTTAATAAAGTTGTTGAAATCTCGGTAATTGATTTGAATTTAAATTCTCTTGAAAACAAAGACGTCAATCTTCAATTTGATCTTCCTCTCTAAGATTATGAAAATTTTGAAACGTTAGCAACTTTAGACTGTCAACTTGAAAGAAATGACGAAGTTGGTAACAACTGTTTAGGTGAGGACGACTTTGATGAGCGAAAACTTCTTGAACTGATTGACGGTAATGTTGTTGGGTCTGAAATTGAAAATGAAACATTTGTAAACTTTGAAATTCTTGAGGTTGAAAACAATGGGACCGTTGAATGTGATCTCAAACACGATGACGATTTTTCTGAAATTGTTGAAACTCCTTGCGACTTGATCGTTTCAACTGAACCTCACTATGATCACTTGTTTTTCAATGATAAATTTATGCAATATATGAACTCTTTCTGGAATAACACTGTTTTTGATAAAATACGATTTCGAAATTTACTGAAAATTCATTTGTTTGGTTTTGACTTTAGGTTTATGAATGAACCTTTAGTGAACAAAATTTCAAATACCAAAGCAAAACTGAACAATATTTCTCAAAACAAGTGTGGGGGTGAGAGTGATGTGCGCGTCTCTCAATTTATACATCATCTTAACAAATCGAATTTTGTTTTTGAAACTTTTACTGAACCCCAGCTCGATGACCTCTCTTTAGCTGCTACAGAAATTCAATTTGATTTTAGGATCAATTGTAAGCTCAAAATTTTAAAATTAGCAACTCAAATTTCTGAAAAAACAAGATTTGTTTTTACAAATCTAACACGTAATATAAAATCCTTTATGATTTGGTTTTCTGTGCTTCAGCTGTGTCTCATAATCTTGATGAGGCTGATCCATTGTGGACCGGTTCATCTATTCGATGATTGCGTATTTTCTGCACGTGTACCCGGTAAGCCGTGTTGACCCTCTTATTTTATTTCCCTTTCACTAAGATATGTCTGATTAACGACTGTGAGGACACAGTCACACTCTAGTGTCGGGGGGGGGGAATTTACATTGCAGCAGCAATCAAATTTTATGAACTAGGTCATTCATTGAACAAGGATTAACTTAAATTCATTAATAACACCCTGGTTCTTGTTTGATAAGTTGAATTGTTGGGTGATGGGAATTAACATTATTTATTCATTGTATTGTAATGTGTCTTATTAAGATGCTAGCTTGAGACTGCGCAGACGTTAGTCATGTTCTGGAGTAAGCGTGTCAACCCTTGTTATACATGTTAGAATGTGCAAGTAAAAATGATCAAAAAAAAAAAAAAAAGAAGAAGAAGAAAAACAAATAAACAATGAGTTTGCACCTACATATGTTGGATTTTCTAAGTTCGTTTTCATGCATAATATTTTTCTCACTCAAATTTTCACACTTGTAAGTTCTAAATTCCACTTGGCCCAATTAAGGAGAAATGACTCATTGTAGCGTTCTTCTTCTATACCCCACATTATTCAAACCCAAGTTTTAGTCAATTTACATCCATGTTTCGACAAGTTTATCTTATATTGGTATACTCAAGAACCTTTGTTTAAAGGTCAAAAACGTCACTTTTTATACCAATATTACACCACCCATTCCGTACTTGTTTTAAGGTAGGATAACCATATACCACATCTTATTTTTTATGGGTTATCTATCTTACGAAACTTTGCTTATCATTCCTTTCAGCTTTTTGTATAACATCAATCCAGACTTGTGTGTTGAATTAAGGTTATAGAAGTAGAGTAACTAGGGCACAAAACTTTCCTTATGAAGTGTTGGTTTAGTAGAGGAGGAATCAAATGAAATCATGTACGACATCATTCCATTCCATCTCCATTCATCATTCATCATGCAAAAGAAAAAAGAAAGAAAAAAAGAAAAAAGAAAAAAGAAAAAGAAGGAAAAGTAAGAAAAAAATGAAATAAAGAGAGAGTCTCTCAGAATAAAATAGTCATCATTCTTGACTATAAAGCATTCAGTTCCATTCCATTCACATCCATTATACCGTACTTGGAAGTGAGGATTGTAGTAGAGGAGATGAAAGGAAACAAAAATGTTCATATGTGCCTTAGTATTACTTTATCTTTTGTAGCCTGAAGTTTAACTAATACACTTGCCCTCTTATCTAGAATATTTTTAGAACTTAGAAAATTCTCCTTCATCTATGCATAACTCACATCCAATACATTACAGTTACACTGGTGCAAAATTGTTCAAAAAAAAAATGAATAAATGATTGGGTGCACAATGTCGATGTGTAGAACTTTGGCTGACACCATGCTCTTAACCTTCAAGACAATTACAGTGTTATCAAGGAATTATGATTCATCTTGAAAATTGTTATTCATTTTTGCACCAACAATGGGATGGACAATTTGGGATTGAACCGTTATTATTGGAGTTAGGTCTTGTCCTTGGAATGTGAAAGACCTTAAATATATCATTTGATTAATTCGCGTACTTAAAGACGCTTTGGATTTTGTGGGTAGTATCCACTGAAAACCCTCACGAGACAACACTCGTCCTACTGGGGACACCCAGGGGTTTAACGGCTTGTTGCATACGCTAAATGCAATCGTGTTTCCTACGAAAGTGTGACATATCTTAGTTTTGTTTATTCGAGGAAGAATAAAAAGATAAGTGTGGGGGTATTTGATATACATGTAAATGTGTATATTTTATCCGCTTATTTATCTAGTTTTCTATTTAGAATAATTAATATTGTGTATTTATAACTGTGTTTTCAGATTGTTGATAAAAAACTTGGTTTAGAGCATTTGATGGATAAAGCATGAAGAATTTGCTTAAAAAGAGTGAAGTTGAAATTTCTAAAGCTTGAAGAGTTTAAAGCTTGAAGAACGGTTGCAAATAGAGTTCAATTGGGTAGATTTGGCTCAATAAAGACTCATATTGCGTTCACATTAGCTCATTTGCAAGGCCTCTCACTCTACAGCTGCATTCACACTAGCTTATGTGTTAGTTGGGCTAATTCTTTAGTCCCACATTATGAAATTTGCCAAGTAGCCTTTCTCATATTAGCTATAAATATACTTTATCTCATTCATTGTAAAACACACTTAGTTTTATTCTGTAATCTTTCTCTTGGAATAAAACTCTTCTTCCTCTATTCTACTTAGTTTTAGTTTTATTTATGTTCATGTTAGTTAATTTCTGTTTTTCTTCTTCTTTAGCTATGTCTAGCTAACCCCCTTTGATTCGGGGGTGATGACGATAATAGATATGATTCATCATGAATCACATAGCCAATAGATGAGGACTTTATACATGTAGATCTAGATTTGAATCAAGGGTTAGATCCGAACCTTCATATTCTGTGTCGTTTAAGAGCTATGCTCCTTCACAGGGTATATTCGTGTTCGATCCAACAATTATCAGATTTAGATCTAATTTTAGGGTTTTAGAAATTAATTAGTGAATCTGTCCTGATAGTCTATGGTTGTTTAAGAGCTCAGCTCCTGCATAGGCTATGCTTGCCGTTATTTACTTATTTGTTTCGAAGAATCTATTTATCGTTGAGTCGTGTTTGTGACAGAAACATGAATTAGATCTATATTTATTTGTTGGCTATTGATGAGTGTGAATCTAATCTATATCATTAATCCCTAATTGCTTTCTCTTATTAGATAAATCTCTCTTCTTTATTTAATTGCTGTAATTTTCTGTGTTTTCAATCAATCAAAATCTTGAAATAACTTGATTGGATTTATTAATTAAAATATTTTTGGTCCCAGAGTTCGACACACTCTACAACAATCCTTGTTGTTTAGGAAAGCCGAACGGATTTTACAGTTGTTTACAATTGTACAATTTGTTCGCAAACAACGTAAAACACGCCTAACCACTACTTAGGTCTCTTTCCGCAGAAGAGAACAAAAGCTAAAAAAGGGAGCACTTAAGGAATGCAATGCATGGATAAGAGCATGGAAAAGCTATCAGTCAATGAGAAGTTTTGATAAAAGTACCTGAAGAAATATACAATGAAGAAGCGATCAAATTCGATCATTGCTTGACTTTAATGAGATTGCTTAAAATCTTATCTCCCTTGTTTTTAAATTTTCATAAATATTTCTCCTTAATGCATTATATTAGTATAACTGAATATTTCCAAGAAAGGTGTGGAACCTACCCTTGATAAAAGATATCTAATAAAGCCTTCAGAAGAAAAGGAAAATCAAAAAAGCATTTGAAAGAAAAGGTGAATCAACAAAGCCTTTAGAAGAAAAGGTAAAGCCTTTGGAAGAAAAGGCGAATCAATAAAGCCATTAGAAGAAAAGGCATAACAAACAAAACTTTCAAGGAGAGAAGCACCATAAAATATAGCTTCCGAGGAGAGAAGCACCATCAAATAAAGCTTCCGAAAAGGGAAGCACCATCAAACAAAGCTTCCAGAGAGAGAAGAAACATCAAAAAAGCTTCTAGATAGAGAAGCAACATCAAACAAAGCTTCCAAGAAGAGAAGAAACAACAAGCAAAGCTTTCAAGAAGAAAAGCCACAATAACAAAAAACATCTAAGAAGAGAAAATTTATCTCCTACAGTGGAGTCGCCTTTGGGGTAGGGCTACAATACTTTCATCTCCTACAATGGAGTCACCTATGGGGTAGGGCTACAACACCTTCATCTCCTACAGTGGAGTCGCCTTTGGGTAGGGATATAACACCTTCATCTCCTATAATGGAGTCGCCTTTAAGTAGGGCTAAATACTTCATCTCCAGCTAGTGGAGTCGCCCTCTAAGTGGTGCTAGTTATTATAATACATGCATCTTTCCATTAAGGGGCCAGTGTCACTCTCTTGGAAAGTAATCATTCATCTGCATATCTTATGTGTTAAGAATAAGAATAGACGTTAGATACACAATGGCTAGAAAGCTGAATGACTAATCGTACTAGGATAAAATTAATTTATTTTGAAAGTAGTCCTCTACATATACACATCCGAAAATAACTTCTTGGGGTATTTAAGACTCTTTCGACTATGTGTTTTCTCTGAACGAACTTCCGCCAAACACACACAAAATCTATTTTTGTTTGGTTACTTTCAATAATATTTGGATTGTTACTGATATTCATATGGATAGCCTTTGACAATTTTGGCATTACCTAGTGAATTCTAAGCAAGATAAAATTCTTTGAATCGATTTCTGTTTTTCTATTTACCTGAGCATAAGTATCGGGATTTATATTATGTTTAGAAGAGAATTTCTGATTCTCTATTTACTCGAGCATGAATCTTGGGGTTTCTACGAATTTTAGATGTAGATTTCTGATTTCTATTTAACCGAGTCTGAGTCTCGGGGTTTCTACTAATTTCAAATGTGAATTCCTGCTTTCATATTTACCCAAGTAGGAATCTTGGGGGTTTACTAATTTCAGTTTGCAGGGTTCGGACCTTTTATCATAAATACCCGGTTTTAGGAATCGGACTTCTATTATAGCTAAAAGGTGTTCTGTTACACTAACTCAAATTAGAGTTTTGGACCTTTCCCTCATTATTCCAGATGAACACTATGAACTTATGATACTTTCAGAAATGAACCATTAAATTTACACTATTCTAACACTTGAATCTAGTTATGGATTTTCTATTCTCATTTCTAGGTAAGAAGTTTCGGGGTTCTATCACCATGCCAAAATATGGAGTTTATGCCAATAACATTATTTAGTAAAAGAAAGTTTTTAAATCAAGTATTCATCTTGGCGCCTCAAGTCTTTTGCTCAAAATCTCCAAACAAAGGTTATGGTTTCTCGATACCTCACATAGGGAAGTTTTATAAACTTATATTATTTTTACTCCTAGCCATATTGCTATAAGTTTTGATTAAAAACAATGCTTAACACATTATAAGCAAAATACCACACACACTATGCAAGTCATATTACTTTTATTAGCACATTTATTTGTTGTATATAATGGTGTTGTATACGCAATTATATGATTTTTGTTTGATGATAACAACCAAATATATTTTTATCATAAATGCGTTTATTACTGTATTGTTTCATATATTTGTCACAGACAGGAATATAATATTTAAATAAAATACGACTGTACAGAAATTCAAATATTAACACAGTATTTTATTTAAATAGAATATTTTATTTCAATATTCAAACAATACAAATTTCACAGATCCTCTATTAATACAAGACACTGTAATTCATTATTACATTTCACATCATTTTCATTTTCATATCTGCTCCTCACTACAAAAATGCTCAGACACTCTTTTCACATTCACAGACACATTCATACAGTTCCCCTCATATTCAGTGACACTGAAACACTAATACTGTTCTGTCTTCGATTTTCTGTCTTCGCACTTCACAGTCAGTCCAGTCATCATCTTCATATATGTCACATACAGAAACACACACAGAGTATATGGAAAAGAAATAATTTTCAAAATTTATGCAAATATAAATTTTATTTGCCTCAGTTTTCTGGTGTGTTTCGCATCATTTTTCATGACTTGATCTGATTCATTTGTGTCTAGTCAGTTTACATATGTATAGTACAGGGACAGGAAATCTTGTCTGATGGCTGCATATACACACATGCATATATATACACGTGTGCACTACCTCTCCAATCAGTGTGCAACTGAGGAGTAGCCACATGGACCATCTCGACTTAGTGCATATATGTATGAGCAAAATAAAACATGAATGGTCGAGGCAGCACAACAATAATAGCCGAGGAACCTCACAAGTCAAGACAGTACAAAATGGTTCAGTTCAGATTTGTATGAATACATGTCGAGCCAAACAGCAATGTGTAGGTGCAGCTACAAATCACAAAGCATGGTAGTGACTGAAATATAGAAGTGAAGCATGTCTAAGATGATATACAGGTGGTGACGTGTATGTAAGCAGCATAGAGACATGAACAAACCAGAGTGATGCAACTAAAAGTGCAACAACAGTTTTTGCATGATCAAGGAAGCATGGAAAATCATGTCATGCATTGGTGTACATGATATGGCATCAGCACTAGTTATGGCTACAATATCAAATGGAAATGATGACAGAAATTCGAATTAATGAAACATAAATATACTGCATGCTAACATGGTGAATCAAATGTACACAGCAGTGGCAGATTCCAGCATCAATTCAAAGTGACAATGGTACAAGCATCTAGTCAAGTGTGGTGCAAATAAATGGTGCAGATTTCATTTCAGCAATGCATGGAGCAGCTATTCAACAAAGTGGTGCAACACGTTTTTCAAGTCAGCCCAAAATTATGTCAAAGCATCAGGCACCAATGATACAAGTTATCAATACACAATTGTCAAAGTGGTTGAGCATTATATGCATGGTTAATGGCAACAGCATGTTTCAACTCAACAGAAATTAATGTTTTTACAGTGAACCATTTTAGGCAAGAGGAAACAATGTGCAAATAGTTTTAGGAAGCTCAACACACAGAAAGCAATTCAAAGCAAAAAGTGATTGTCAATGAAATGGTGACAAGGTAGAAATCATACTTGAATTGTGCACAATAAATTGAATGAGCACATCATAAGTAAGGAAGTGCAGTATGTTTCAATTTCATATAAAGAAATAAATCACAATTAAAATCTGGTTTTAAGGGTTGGATTCCAGAAAAGTGCATCCAATTCTTTTTATGGCAAGAAACTTTTTGTTTTAAAAGTTTTTCTTGCAATAACAATGTTTGGCAAGGAAATTCAATTCCTGAATTTATGAAATCATTTTTGGAAGGAAAAGTCGACACATTTTTCTCAAATGGTTCCATCAACACAATCAAGGAATATCATAAATCTGGCAAGCAACAGTCTTTACTGGAAAGGCAACAATTCAAAGAATCGAACAAAGTGGGACAAGGTTTGTTATTTCCAGTTTTCACAAGATTTACTTGGAAACAAATCAGAGGGTTAATTGCAGAAATCAATTGAAGAAATATTTGGCAAGATTTCAATTCGACAATTATGGACATGAAATCAGTTTTTACTTAAACATTGTTTTTGAGGGAACAATTTAATCCCAGAAATTAAAGTTCGCTTGAGAAGGAAGTTTTTTTTTAAAAATAAATTCTTTCAACAATTTTTTTAAACCTCACAAGAACATATTTGGCAAGAAAATTCAATTACATTTTTCAGGGGATCAAATCAGGAAAGTTTTTTTATTCAGTGTATTTATGGCTTGAAATCATTCATGCTGATGCATATATATGGCAAGAATTTTGAATTTTAGATTTGCAATCAATCTTTGTTTTCGGGAAAAAAATTATATGGGGCAGCAATTAAACAATCAAGCAATGATTCAATCAAGTCCAGGTTCATTATTCAAAGCCAACATTTCAAGCTAAATTCGAAGCAATCAATCAGGCCAAGCCATATATTGAAATAAGAACGCAATTAAAGGATTATCCAATCCTATATTAGCATCACCATTTCATCACAGGCAGTAAGGATCGAAACCACAAATCAACTCGAGAGAAAATAGATTCAAATCATAATTTACTTAAAATTTTCGATCAGTAGAGAAAGATAATGAATCAGTCGACAAAGGTGCATAGAGAACTAGAACGTTAGAGTATTACTCAAAGCCGATTTTTGAAGTCGAATTGATTCGAGGAGAAACCCTAGCCCCAATTGATCAGCCGTCGCCATTTCTCTTTCTTAAAGTAACCAGGACAATTTTTCAATGCCGCACTCAAATGAAAAGTGGCCGGCCAGTTTGAAGTGAAGGAAGTTTTAAATTCCTTTTTTTAATCTAGGGTTTTAATTAGTTTATTTTGTTTTATTTGAATTTCTTTGTAAATCGTCTGAATCAGTTCTAGAGTTTGTAAAATCTAGAGGGAATCCAATTAGGGTTTAGATGGCAGTTTAATAGAGTCTGTAAAATCTAGGGTTACGGATTACGGGTTTGTAATTCGGGAAAATCTGGTAGAGGGGATATCGGTCAGTCTAGGGTTTTGAGTGTAGGATTAGAATAGGAGCGAGGGGTTCGCGAGTTTACATGGTCTTGTAAGCAGGATCTATTCTATTACCTAGTAGAAACCTTAGGAATGCAGCAGTAGGTAGGATTTTGCCGAAGCTAGGTATATCTTGTGTCATTTACCTTTCTGTATTTATTTTCTGCTGCATTCTGTGATCTGATATTTTTTAATATCTCGCTTAATTTTCAATAAACCCTATTCACCCCCCTACGGTTAATCTAAATCCAGCATTATTTCTTAATAGTAAACTTCTAGCTGCAAATATCCAAATGTAAATTTTGGACTTGTTATCTCGTACTTCCAAGAATGAATTCTTGATAATTGAATGTCTAGATAATAATAGTGATCTCCTCATTCAACATTGATAGGAGAATATTAAGCTCTAAAACCATAGAGTCTCTTGTGGATACAAGTTTGAATTTGCACATTTTAAGTAAATTTATAAAAGTTCATAACATGAAGTTAGTATTCAAGTCCAACTCATCAAGTCGCACTAGCTAAATATAAAGACATAGAAGCTCCGAAGCCAAAAGAGCGAAGGATTTCGGGAAACAGAACTGAAACCTTGTAGAAAAGATCCTTGGGAGAGGCCAAGGTGCTACCAAAAGCAGTGGGACGAAAGCTGATACCGACAGCAAAGAAATTTAGGTTGCAACAAAGCATCAACCCCTAGTATCGTTATGGAAACAACTCCAAGACCGCAACAACATTATAGAAAAGACATGAGTGAATCAAGGTCGATAATAGAGCACAAGAGTATCCGTCCAACACTGATTGTAGAAGATTAGAAGCAGTAGCATTGGACTAATAGCCTGTTGCGGCACCAAAACTAGGAAAGCAAGTATATGAAGTCAATACCCAGATAGTAAAGTGTTGTATACAACAGTGTTGTATACACAATTATATGATTTTTGTTTGATGATAACAACCAAATATGTTTTACTATTGAATGTGTTTGTAAATGCACTGATATACTACACAACAGACTAGGAATATAATATTTATATAAAATATAACTGTGCAGAAATTTTAAACAATCACATGGTATTTTTATTTAAATAAAAATGTTTTATTTCAATATCAAAAAGTACATCTTTTTTAACTCCACTATTTGACATACTACATTTCTTTCATACAAATCTGTCACTCTATACAACTATATTTGCAGACACTGTTATACATTGACACTGATATTTTTCACTATCTTCTGTCTTCACAGTCTCTAGTCGAGTCCTGTCTTCACACCTTTCACAAGAAACACACACACAGTAGACTGCAACAAAAATAAAATTGAATAAAAAAATAAAAAAAATAAAAAATAAAAATTTTATTTGCCTCAAAATTACGGTGTGTTTCTCATCATTTTTCTAGATTTTATCTGACATGCAGGATCAGGAAAAACTCGTCTGATGGCTGCATGTACACACACGTATAAATATACACGCATGCACTGCCTCACCGATCAGTGTACGACTGAGGAGTAGTCACAATAGACCGTCTCGACCCAGTGTACAATCAACAATGGGACAATCGAATACACGTTTAAGAAATAAAGTCAGCTCAGCATAGCAGCTCAACATCAAAATGCAAACCAGCATGTAGGTAAAAACAGAAAAGGCAAGACCAAAGAAGTACATGACAGAGCCGAGCACAGTTCAGGGTCAGGCCAAAACAAATAGTGTCACAAGTACATTAAGTAAGTCAATATGGAATTGGTGTAACACATATAAACAGGTCAGCAAGATTGATTCAAATCTGAGTAAATGGTGGTGCAAAACTCATAAGTGCAAGCATAGCAGTATGAAGGCATAAACAACAGTGGCAAAGACAACATAGCAGCTCAACTACATGAATCATAACAGCCGCAAGTGCATGAAGTATGAGAGACATGGATGGCTCAGCAAATACACAACACATTTCAGGTTCAACATGTCACCAGAACAAGAGATGTTCAAGTAAATGTGACCAAGTACATAAAACAGTTCTGGATGAAATCAAGACAGGGTGCAAATTAAAGGAAAAGTCAGCAGCTCATTTTAAGTCAACAAACAAGATAACACTTTTTTTTTGAGCAAATGTTTGGTTATACAAATAAGAAATTTAGCAAGGCCAAATTATCCAAGCTAGTAACAGTTATACAAGTGCAGTACCCATTTTAATCAGTAAAGAATTAAATGGTGCAATCGTATTTGGCAAAAGAGCAAATCAGGCCATTAACAAAACTTGACCACTTGGAAATAGGTCCACAAGTATAGCAATGCAGACAGTCACATTAATGGTGCAAACAAACACAACAGTTCATATCAAAGTACAAGTTTCAAGAGAAAAGTTGTGCAACAATATGGTAAATCTCGAGGGTGAAATGGATAAAACAATTTACAAATGAAGACTGGGTTAATGCATATGCCACAAGACTAAAGGTATTCAATAATAGAGTACAAGCATAGTTTCTGCTCTTAACAAGTTAAATCTGATTGACTATTTAGAACTCAAGGAAATGGATCAAGCACCACAATGGTCAAGCAAACTATTCAAAGTGCAAAACAATTTTGGGAAAACAAAGCACCAGTTCAAGTGTTCGGAAAATCAAAGTATAGTAACTGTTTATAGCAATATCAAGTTAACAAAAATAGTCAAGAGTAATATCTGCTATTACCAAGGTAAAACTGAACCAATTCACAATGAAAAGGAGGAAGCAATCTGTTCGAATCAATTTTTTATGAAGAGTTAAAATACAATTATGTGGATTTTTTTGGTAATGTTGAAAGTATCAACTGAAGAGTATTCCTCTCGCAAGTGTTAAAAAAGGTTTGAATTCCTCAAAACCAAATTTAATGTCCAAAATATTCTATCATATAAAGTAAGGATCTCAAGACCGATTCTATGTTCCAGAAGCAAATAAAAATCAATGCTTATCTCAGAACGTATGAACAAGCCCAACAAATCAAATTAGGAATAAAAATCGCAAGAGAAATTCAAGGAAGAACGAAGCATCTAGAATCAGAGTTTTAAGGGTTTAGAAACCCTATAAATTTATACACATATCATCTTCGGCATCAAGGAAAAAAGAAAATCGATATTAATGAACAATAATTCAGGAAAACCATTTCAATTCAGAAGTACTCACCGAGGATTTCATTCGCTATCCAAAGGGGAAACTGATTGAAGACAAGGAGCTTCAAAGGATTCAAAACTATAGTGGAATTCCAGAGCAAAATCGATCATCACGAATCGATTTGGGACGATAACAGAAACCCTAGTGCCGCCATTTTCAATTCACAGGAGTAAAGTGAACAGGTCAAACTAATTGAAGATAAGCTGGCCAGTATTGTATAAAAGGGGATGACCCTTAAACACTAACTCCTAGGGGTTTTATTATTTCTATGTTTTCTTCTTTTAAAAATTCGAAGTTCTATACTTAGGGTTGATAACTACTAGTGTCTGTAGTTGGAAAAATCAAAACTTAACAAGTCGAGTTGTGTCAAGGTCTTGAGCGTAGGGTTTAAACAGTCGGGAGCGAAGGTCGCGAGTTTACAAGAGTCTGTAAGCGAAGAGATTGTTTACAATTCCTAGTAGAAACCTTGAATGCAGCAGTAGGCATAGTTTTTCCGAAGCTGGGTATTTTCTGTGTGTTTTTCTTTCTGCAACTATTCTGTGATTTTTTTTTTAATTTAAATTTATAAAACCTATTCACCCCCCTCTAGGGTTAATTTAGATCCTACAAGTGGTATCAGAGCGGGTATTTTTAACTCTAGAGTCATTAATCTATCTAATAACGCTTTTTCTGAGGGTCAGTCTATAGCTAGGCCACCAATGTTTAATGGAACCGATTATGCCTATTGGAAAGCTAGGATGAAAATTTACTTAAGTTCAGTTGATTATGATGTATGGGATATTGTTGAAACAGGCTATAAACCTCCCGTTATGATTATTAATGATATTAAAATTCCTAAGCCAAAAGATAAGTGGGATGCTAATGATAAAAAATTATTCTCAACTGATGCCAAAGCAATGAACGCTTTAATTTGTTCTCTTGATAAAACTGAATTTAACCGTATATCTCACTATTCAACTGCACAGGAAATATGGCGTACTTTGGAAGTTACACATGAAGGAACATCTCAAGTCAAGGAATCTCGTCTCGCACTACTCTGCAACGAATATGAAAATTTCACGATGCATAAAGACGAAGATATAAAAGAGATGTATGGTCGATTCTCAACACTGATTTATAATGCAAGGGCTCTTCGTAAAGTCTACACTGAAGTAGAATTAATACGTAAGATACTGAGAGTACTACCAGTGAACTTTGAAGCCAAAGTAACGGCCATTCAAGAATCAAAAGATTTAAGTAAGTTGAGAATAGAAGAATTGATTGGAAACTTGATCGCTTATGAAATGGAGTTAAAAGCCAAAGAAGGATGCGATGATTCAGAATCAAAGAAAAAGTTAATTGCTCTAAACAGCACTATTGAAAGTAATGATGAAGCCAAGAATCCCATTGAAGAATTGGCTATGGTTCTTAAAAAATGGTCTAACAAGAAATTCAAGTAACGAAAGAAGAATTCAAAATCCAGCAAATCCAAGAATTCAGACAATTCAGACGATGAAGTCATATGCTTCAACTGCAATAAACCATGTCATATCAAACCAAATTGTCCACTACTTCAGAAAGACAGAAAAAGAAGAATAAAAAGAAAGCTTTTGCAGCTACATGGGACGATGAAGAAGGAGAGGAAGAAGACTCTGACAGTGATAAAGACGAAGCAAATTTATGCCTTATGGCACAATCAGACTCAGAAAGTAGCGAGGAAGATTCCACTGAGGTACCAAACTACTCTTACAAAGATTTAATTTTAATGTGTCATGAACTTACCAAAAGCGTTGATTTTCTTGAACTAAAAGTTAAGAAACTAAAATCTGATAGGTTAAAACTGGTTCACGAAAACAATAGGTTAGAAACTGAGCTTGAAAAAGTGACAAATCTTGATTGTGAAAACTGTAAGTTTTTAAAACAAGAGCAAATAGAATTTAAAGCAAATTTTGAAAAATTGAAACAAGAACACCTGGCTTTAAAAGAAAGTGATGACACAAAAAGAAAGAATTTCATCAACAGATGCACTTCTCTTGTAGATGAAAATGCAGCACTTAAGACCAAAGTAAAAAATCTTGAAATAACATTGAGCAAGTTTTCAAAAGGAGAAAAGTCATCTAGAATGCTTCTTGGAAATCAATTATATGCTAACAATAGAAGAGGATTAGGGTTCGGGAAAACACACATTAATTTGAATGATAATGCGAAGGGTGGAAGTGTTTTTCCCAAGTGTATAAAATGTGGAAAAATTGGGCATAGCTATGAAAAATGTGAAAGTAAAAACAATAATAAAAAATTCATACAAGTATGGGTTCCAAAAGGGTTGACAAGCAATTGTTACAAATTTAAAATTGGTAAGTCTAAACAAATTTGGATTCCAAAAGGATCTGTTGTTCAAAATCAAAATTTTTCAGTTACTAATTTTATTAGACCTATGAGTTTCTCTAGGTCATTCTCTTCTTCTCGTGTGTAGGTATGTTGGAGGGCTAAGGAGCAACTAGAATGGTACTTGGATTCAGGTTGTTCCAAACATATGACAGGAGATAAATCAAAGTTCCTTAGCCTCGCTAAACATAATGGTGGAAGTGTGATAATGGGCGATAACAGAAAATGTAAAATTATCGGTAAAGGTAAAGTAGGTAATAGTACTTTTTCCTTAACTGATGTTTTATATGTTGAAAACTTGCATCTCAATCTCATTTCAATAAGTCAACTATGTGACAAAGGGATGAGTGTAATATTTGATAGTGAATCTTGCAATATTATTGAAAAATCCACTAACATATTGTGTTCACGGGAAAAAGAAAAGGAAATGTTTATACTCTCTCATTTGATGATTTAACTCTCTCACGATGTCTAGTAGCTACAGATGAAGAAGTTTTCTTATGGCATAGGAGATTGGGTCACGCTAGTACGAGTCTCTTAGAAAAACTTGAATCAAAAGAATTGGTAAGGGGACTACCACATCAGAAATATAAAAGTAACAAAGTATGCAAATCTTGTACTATGGGAAAATTCAGTCGATCATCATTTCGCCCTAAAAATGTTGTAAGTACAAATAGGGTACTTGAATTGATTCACATGGATTTATTTGGACCAAATGAAATTGCTAGCTTAAATGGAAAACGTTATTATTATGTATTGGTTGATGATTATTCTAGATTTACATGGGTTTATTTTCTAGCCAAAAAATCTGAAACTTTTGATTACTTTTCAAAGTTTGCAAAACTCGTTCAAAATGAAAAAGGTGTTTCAATAAAAACTTTAAGAAGTGATCACGGTGGTGAATTTGAAAATTTGGATTTTGAAAAGTTTTGTGAAGAGAATGGTTTTAAACACGAATTTTCTGCTCCTCGAACACCCCAACAAAATGGGGTAGTCGAAAGGAAAAATGGTACATTACAGGAATTGGCTAGATCTATGATAAGTGAATATAAATTGCCTTTGACTTTTTGGGCAGAGGCAGTTAATACATCCTGCCATGTAATGAACAGAGTAATGATTAGACCAATGCTTAACAAAACGTCCTTTGAATTGTGGTTTGACAGAAAGCCTAACATTTCATATTTTAGAGTTTTTCGGTGCCCTTGTTATCTTCTTAATACAGGTGATCAACTTGGTAAGTTTGAGTCAAAAGTAGATGAGGGAATTTTCATGGGTTACTCTTCAAGAAGCAAGGATTATCGAATCTTCAACAAATGATCAAAAACTATTGTTGAAACCATAAATGTGAGATTTGATGAATCAGATATGGATACAGTGAACAAAGAGAAAAACGATGAGGGAATTACATATGAGGGTGAAAAATAAAATAGCAAAGAAAAGACTGACAGTGATGATCCAACAAAACAAACATTTGAAGCTGAGAAATTAAAATTCAAAGCCAACCATCCTCCAGAATTGGTAATAGGAAATCCAATGGCAGGTATACGAACTCGTTCATCATTTAATAAAGATATCTGTGCTTTTTCTATTCACAGCTGTTTTATATCTGAAACCGAACCTAAAAATGTTGAAATTGCATTTAACGATGAAAGTTGGATTTTAGCGATGCAAGAAGAACTTAAACAATTTGAATGGAATAAAGTTTGGAAATTAGTTCCTAGACCAAATGACTATCCAGTAGTAGGAACTAAATGGGTATTCAAAAATGAACTTGATGAATCCGGAAATGTAATTAGAAACAAAGCTAGGTTGGTTGCAAAAGGATATAATCAAATTGAAGGTATTGATTTTGATGAGACATTTGCACCAGTAGCTAGGTTTGAAGCCATTAGAATTTTGCTCAGTTTTGCATGTTATAAAGGTTTCAAACTTAAACAAATTGATGTAAAAAGTACGTTTTTAAATAGAGAATTAAAAGAAGAAGTTTTTGTTGAACAACCCCATGGTTTTGAAAGTCATGAATTTCCAAATCATGTATTTAAACTTGAAAATGCATTATATGGTCTTAAACAAGCACCTAGAGCATGGTATGATTGTTTAAGTGCATATCTTTTGAAAAACGGTTTTAAAAAGGGTAGTTCCGACATGACATTGTTTCTATTACATGAAGGTGAAGATTTTTTAATAGTTCAAATTTATGTTGATGATATTATATATTGTGCTACCAATGATCGTCTATGTGAGAAATTTGAAAACGTCATGTAGGATAATTTCGAAATGAGCTTAGTAGGTGAATTGAAATACTTCCTTGGACTTCAAATCAAACAAAGCACTAAGGGCATTTTCATATCACAAACAAAATACATCGCTGAATTGCTGAAAAGATTTGGACTAGAAAATGCAAAACCACTCAGAACACCGATGAGTCCTTCAACCAAGCTTGACAAAGAAGAGAAAGGAGTTGCAACTGACCAGAAAAAATATCGTGGAATAATTGGTTCACTTCTTTATCTCACCACATCTAGGCCTGATATTATGTTTGATGTTTGTTTATGTGCACGCTTTCAGTCTAATCCAAAAGAATCTCACTTAAAAGCCACAAAAAGAATATTAAGATATCTTTTGCACACACACAAATTTGGCTTATGGTACCCTGCATGCAATAATTTTGAATTGACTGGATATTCTGATGTCGATTATGTTGGATCCCTTCTGGATAGAAAAAGCACTAGTGGAACTTGTTTTATGCTAGGACATTCATTAGTTTCATGGTCAAGTCGAAAACAGAATTGTATTGCTCTATCCACAACTAAGGCCGAATACATTGCTTTAGGAAGTTGTTGTGCACAAATATTATGGATGATACAAACTCTTTCAGATTTTGGTCTAATTTATAAAAAAGTACCACTAAAATGTGATAGTAAAAGTGCTATAGATTTATCTAATAATCATGTTCACCATTCACGCACTAAACACATAGATGTGAGACACCATTTATTAGAGATCACATTTCGCGAGAAGATATTTGTATTGAGTTTATTTCAACTGATTGTCAACTTGCTGATATTTTTACAAAACCTCTTCCCGAAGATAGATTTTCATGATTACGCTTAAATTTGGGAATTATAGAAATTGATTAATCATTACCATTTTTTTAAGAAATTCTTAAATGGTTATTCAAAAGTTAAATGATTGATCATTTGAACTATTTTGGAACTCATTGAAATTATGTCAGATCCTGAAATTGTGATGAGTATTAACAATAATATCTTTTTTTATAAGGAAATATTTTAAATCTCATGATGATTGGACAGATTTTATAATATTTGAGAATAGGGCTTATTTCACGAACATCTTCTATATCTACCATTTTTCTGTCATTCATCATGGTTTTATTTAATTTGGGGAGTTCTAATTATTCTTGGAATTAAAATAATAATAATAATAATAATAAATAATAAATAATAAATAATAAATAAATTTTATCCTTGGTATTCACTCCCATTTAAAAGTCCTCGCGGTTATGCGTGGGTGAATTACCTTAATCTCTATGTGCTTCCATTGTCACTTAAAAGACCTTTGGGCTGTGCATGGATGGAACTCATTAGAGAGGATAAAGTTAAGTTACTACTAACCCCATTTAAAAGACCTTTGGGCTATGCGTGGTTAGGAAGTGCTTAACACATTTTTGAGCCTATTTAAAATCTTTGAAATTCATATACAAATATTCAATTTTTATTGATCTCTCCTCATTCTATAAAATCCATCATAAATCCATTCATTCTGAAAGTGAAATTTGCTTCTGATTCGAAGAATATTATGATTTTTGTTTGATTAAATGAGTTTTACGATATATTTTCCTCTTGAGTTAAACTCATATTTCTAGTTTATATTCATCACTGTTTTTATTTCTGTCATTCATTTGATGATTACAAAAGGGGAAGAATGGTCAATATTTTGATGGATGAGTAAACATTTATAGAATATTTCTCGAAGTATGGTGTTTGATTAATTTATTTCAAAATTTTCAAATCTATGCATCAATAAGGGAAACTTAGTTGTAGGGGGAGCATACAAATAGAGGGAGTAATATACTTCACGTTTCAAACACATTCAAAATCTTTTATTTGTTTTTCATCATCAAAAGGGGGAGAGTGTTGTATATAACAGTGTTGTATACACAATTATATGATTTTTGTTTGATGATAACAACCAAATATGTTTTACTATTGAATGTGTTTGTAAATGCACTGATATACTACACAAGAGACAGGAATATAATATTTTTATAAAACATAACTGTGCAGAAATTTTAAACAATCACATGGTATTTTTATTTAAATAAAAATGTTTTATTTCAATATCAAAAAGTACATCTTTTTTAACTCCATTATTTGACATACTACATTTCTTTCATACAAATCTGTCACTCTATACAACTATATTTGCAGACTTTGTTATACACTGACACTGATATTTTTTCACTATCTTCTGTCTTCCATCTTCTGTCTTCACAGTCTCTAGTCGAGTCCTGTCTTCATACCTGTAACAAGAAACGCACACACAGTAGACTGCAACAAAAATAAAATTAAATAAAAAAAATTTAAATTTTTTATTTGCCTCAGAATTACGGTGTGTTTCTCATCATTTTTCTAGATTTTGTCCGACATGTAGGATCAGGAAAAACTCGTCTGATGGCTGCATGTACGCACGTGTATAAATATACACGCGTGCACTGCCTCACCGATCAGTGTACGACTGAGGAGTAGTCACAATGGACCGTCTCGACCCAGTGTACAATCAACAATGGGACAATCAAATACAAGTTTAAGAAATAAAGTCAGCTCAGCATAGCAGCTCAACATCAAAATGCAAACCAGCATGTAGGTCAAAACAGAAAAGGTAAGACCAAAGAAGTACATGACAGAGCCGAGCACAGTTCAGGGTAAGGCCAAAACAAACAGTGTCACAAGTACATTAAGCAAGTCAGTATGGAATTGGTGTAACACATATAAACAGGTCAGCAAGATTGATTCAAATTTGAGTAAATGGTGGTGCAAAACTCATAAGTGCAAGCATAGCAGTATGAAGGCATAAACAACAGTGGCAAAGACAACATAGCAACTCAACTACATGAATCATAACAGCAGCAAGTGCATGAAGTATGAGAGACATGGATGGCTCAGCAAATACACAACACATTTCAAGTTCAACATGTCACCAGAACAAGAGATGTTCAAGTAAATGTGACCAAGTACATAACATAGTTCTGGATGAAATCAAGACAGGGTGCAAATTAAAGGAAAAGTCAGCAGCTCATTTTAAGTCAACAAACAAGATTACACTTTTTTTTGAGCAAATGTTTGGTTATACAAATAAGAAATTTAGCAAGGCTAAATTATCCAAGCTAGTAACGGTTATACAAGTGCAGTACCCATTTTAATCAGTAAAGAATTAAATGGTGCAATTGTATTTGGCAGAAGAGCAAATTAGGCCAATTGTAACACCCCACGTCCATAAATGTCACTCACAAAGGGAATGCATTAACTTCCACGGAGGTTTTAAGTGAATATAGAACAGAAAAATTACAACAAGACAGATAATAAGTAGTACTTGGAAATCTAAAACTTTATTTTATTACAGCGGAAATTAAGCATGTTTGTTACATCATAAAACCATAAATCAGAGTCAAGTACAATATCCATCTTGATAAAACAAATTACATAACCCCATTACATAAATAGCCATTAAAGAAGATAACAAGATGGACTTTACTTCAGCGGTCCAAGCTTTCCAAAAGAGAGATAAAGCAATCCAATCAAACTCCACTAGAGTTGGGCCCAACCTGAGGACCTGGAGGGGGAAAAAGGATAGAAATGGAGGGGATCAGACATAAAGTCTGGCGAGTATGATAATTCTAACAATACTATTATCAAAATAACTAGACTAATGCACAAGCTAGAAAACAAGGAAATGCCTATGAACTATTGGGTATGGAAGAGCAGATAAAGATAATGTTAAAGATAACGTTATAGGCACACCTAATACTACGAATAATTACTACACTGCACCACACCAGTCACCTTAAAGGTCGATCCCACTTGCTTCACTTAGAAATTATATAAATAGCTTCGTGTACCCCTAGCTGATACATAGGTGCCGCCTGCCCCAATCTTCACTAGGTGTACCCCACTACCCACTTTGGATCGGCTCCCTACTCGTAGATACCCGTGCTGGCCCCACAGTGTGGTGTATCACTCCCCTAAAGTGGAAACCCTATACAACTTGAGAATGCACGGCTTATACCTACACGATGCAATAACGTCTTACCTACCAACCCGGGTCCACACACGCATATGAAACCCGTTGGACTTGCATTGCCACCGCTACCCGTTTTGGCCTCTTATAGTCAAGCCCAGTATGCGTGTCCCGTCCTCGACTTGGGTCGAGCCCACAAAGATACATTTGGGATACTGGTTGAAATGGGCCCCCACAAGCTACCCACCTAAGCTTTTCCACTTGTACATCCCATTTAACCCTCTTAGTCATGTTCATTTACATGCGTGTTTGGTTAAGTCTTACTAATCGTATTTCAAATGCCACTAAAGGCAACCACTAGATTCCTCATGCCACCCAAGGCACCTACTTAACCCCTATGTCCCACCTTACATGTTTATCTGGTTAAGTATTTCTTAATTCATTCAGGCCATAACCTCATAAAGACCTCTCACATTAGACTGGCATTTATGGCAGCTGGATTTGCCGGGCGGGTCCGGGCAGTCTTACACCATAAAAGAGTCTAACCTCGTGTCTTTACAACTGTTATGCTTTAATTTGGGCCTAGGACCTCTCACATTGGGCTGACATTTGTGACTACTGGATTTGCCGGGCGGGTGCGGGCAGGTTTACATCACAAACGAGTCCAACCTCGTGTCCTAAGAATTGATTAATACTTATAATCTTTTACCCCATTTTTAATAATTCCCTATTCAAATTATTAATTAATTCCAATTTTAATGATTTCCATAATTGACTCAATTATGGCCATCCATTCATGGCATGCAAAATCATACCAATTGCACCCCAATTTCTTAATATTAAATCCTTAATATTACCCCTACCCCACGTTATATGTTCGCTTATTCAACGCAGAATATACGTTAGACTCGAATAGTCTAACTCATAGCACATAGATAAATTATCACAACATATAGACAAGTAAAATAGACCTAATCATAATAGGGGTGAAACTTGCAAGAAACTACACATGTCATGGATCTAAAGGTGTCAACTTGTTTGGTAAAATTTCACAATTTACATGATATGATCATAACCCAAATTCATGTATAAACTTGCATATGGGGTTTTATGCAACATAATGATGGTGTGAACTAGCATCTAATACATAGAATTCGCATATGTCATAGCATAATTCTAGATCTCATAATTCTAGATCTAAATAGATGTCATGGCATATGTTCATAATCTTTACTAATCAATCTAAACTTGTATACATGATTTGTCATATAGATCAACATAGCCCAAACATTATGATTTGATTAACATGAACTAGTTAGCATAGATAATAACATCATGACTTTATAACATGTATGATTTATCACAACTTAGCATAGAAAATTACAACCTATACAATATCATCATAGCATGATTTACAACATATAGGATATCATCATCACATAACATAGGATTTACAACATACATGATAGCATAAGGTTTACAACAACATATATGACAATTCACATCATTTTCTTATCATCCAAATCACATCTTAATCTAATTAATTTGCTAATAATCTTGTTAAGATCATCATACTCACAATTAGAGAAGAAAGAGAGTCTTGATTTTCTTTAGAGTTGAGTAGAATTAGGGTTTTGATTAGCTTTCTTCCTTCTTAGTTGGCGGCGGCTACACTGAGTTCCATGGCGGCGGTATAACGGTGGCTATTCTATTTTTCATGTGAGTTTAGAGTGAGAGACTACCTAGGTATTTATAGAGTTTAGGGTTTATTTAGACCGTCAGATCAACTCAGAACTAAACTGAACCGTTAAATTTGCCAACTCAGCCCTAAAGACACATCAGCAGCTCAAGATTGGGCTCAGTCAAACCCTAGCCGTCTGGACCAGGTCGACACCCAGGTCGACTGCCCAGTCGACCAGGGGGGGTGTCGACTGCCCAGTCGACTCCCCAGTCGACCTGGGGTGCTGGGCGGGAAATTCCCGCCTATCCTGTTTGACTTCGAATTTTGAATTTTAAATTTTCTAAAATCTGTTTTGAATTTTCTGAAACTTCCGATGGCCATAACTTCTTCATACGAAGTCCAATTCACGCAAACTCGGACTCTATTTCAACCAGAATTCCGAGACGAACACAATGGCGCAACCCTTTTCCCACAATTCTCACGTCTGAGATTAGTTATTCTTTAGTTTGTGAATATTAATATTAACAGAATTACGGGGTGTTACATTCTCCCCTCCTTAAAGGATTTCGACCCCGAAATCTCCAAGTCAAGAAGAATGTATATCCTAACATCCAATCGTCCATCTACTCAACCATTAAACACAGGCATCCATTGTCCTTATAGACTTCTAATGCTTTCATGTTTAAATGCATAATGTGTGTATATGTCCATATCTAATGCAAAATCAGGCGGTCCACTGATTCAGTTGACCTCCTTAATGCAAATAATGATAGTGCCATTCGCCCATTATGTATGCAAAAGTTCCTTAATGCTACATATTATCTCTATATGCGTGCACAATCATCATCTGAATGCAACATCCATATGATAAAACAATCATCATACATCCATTTTACTAAATACATCCATTTATATGCAATATGCAATATGAAGTGACTGAGTCGATCTAGTGCCTAATAGTGTGTGTATATGCGTCCACGAGCAACCACTAGCAAACACTTGCATCCACTTTGCATCCATCATACATAACATGTCTCAAACACATGTTTCAACTATAGGATGATCCTAACTAAAGGTCAAGAATACTAGCGAGAGGATACTCTAAAGGTAAGATGAGTTCAAGCTAAGCCATAAAGGAGAAATTAAAAGACATACCCTAAAAAAGAATAGGGTATTGTGAACACACCTTCTCTTCTGTCTCCCAAGTAGCGTTGCTCTCATCATCTCCCCATTGAACTTTGACTAGTCTGACCTCTCGATTCCTCAACTTCTTGATCTCCGACCCAAGAATGCATGTAGGAGCTCGTCGAATCGTCGCATCACGCTCTATCTTCACCTCTCTAAGCAAGTTCGGCTCTACCACTTCCATGGTCTCGTGTAGGCACTTCCTCAAATGTGACACATGGAATACATCGTGTACACCACTAAGTCTCTCAGGCAACTCCACTCTATACGCCATCTGTCCAACCTTCTCCTTAATAGGAAATGGCCCTACGAACCTTGGTGTTAATTTCCCAACGGACCCAAAATGAACAACGTTCTGTAGTGGAGACACTTTGATAAAGACCATGTCCCCAACGTCAAACTCAAGATCTGTCCTCCTCTTATCCGCATAAGATTTCTGCCTATCTTGCGCTGCTTTCATCCTCCTTCGAATCAAGTTGATCTTCTCCGAAGTCTCCCTAATCATATCGGGCCTAAGTAAGATCTTATCCGTAGATTCCCACCAACATGTAGGTGTACGACAAGGTCATCCATAAAGAGCTTCAAAAGGTGTCATTTCAATGATGGACTGAAAGCTATTATTATATGCGAACTCTACCAATGGAAGATGCTCTTCCCATGTACCCCCAAAGTCTAGGATACATAGCCTCAAAAAATCCTCTAGAATGCGATTCACCCTCTCGGTCTGGCCGTCCGTTTAAGGATGATATGCAGTGCTCAAACATAACTAAGTCCCTACCGCTTCTTGTAAGCTCTTCCAAAATTCTCTAGTGAAGATAGGATCGTTGTCGCTTACTATGCTAGAAGGAACACCATGCAACCGAACTATCTCCCGAACGTATACAGAAGCTAACCATGGAGCAGTCCTCTTACTCTTCACGGGAATGAAATGGGCGCTTTTAGTAAGTCTATCTACCATGACGCAAATCCCCGTATTGCCCTTCCTTGATCTTGGTAATCCATCCACAAAGTCCATCGAGACACTTTCCCACTTCCATTGTGGAACCTCCAATGGGTGAAGCAACCCACCGGGTTTCTTTTGATCCGCTTTTACTTGTTGGCACACCAAGCATCTAGCGACATACTCGGCCACATCCCTCTTCATACCGGCCCAAAAGAAAACTCTCTTCATGTCTTTGTACCTCTTGTCCCCGCCATGATGAATGGTCATCTTCGAATGATGTGCTTCGTCAAGAATAGCCTTCCTCAAACCTTCGTCTCGAGGTACACAAAGTCTACTATTCCTACGTAACCAACCCTTATCATCTAGGGTATACCTACGGAGATGGCTTGATGACTCCCCTCTTTTGAGCATCTCCACTAACTCAACCAACTGTGGGTCGTCTCGCTGTGCCTCGCCAATCCGTCCCAAAAGCGTAGGTCTAACCTCTAAGGATGCTAGCAAACCGGGTACAAAGTCAACAGAAGGTCTAAAGTCAAACATAGAGATGAATTCTAAACTTCGCCACTCAACAAACAAAGGACATAAGGACAACCTTTTTCTACTTAAGGCATCTGCCACCATGTTACCCTTTCCAGGGGTATATGTTATCTCGAAGTCGTAGGATGCTAAGAACTCCATCCACCTTTGCTGCCTTAAGTTCAAGTCCTTCTGAGAGAATAAGTATTTTAAAGATTTGTGATTAGTGAATAATTCAAATTTCTTGCCAAGTAGATAATGACGCCAAGACTTAAGCGCGAAAACAATAGCGGCCAACTCTAGGTCATGCGTGGGGTAATTTTTCTCATGCGCTCTCAACTGCCTTCCACCATAGGCTATTACCCTTCCCTCTTGCATTAGGACTGCGCCTAGTCCTGTCCCACAAGCGTCAGTATAAACGGTAAATGGCTTACTCCCATCTGGCAATACTAAGACTGGGGCTGAAGTCAAAGCTCTCTTCAAACGTTGGAACGCATCATCACAATCTACGTCCCATGTGAAGACTAAGTTCTTCTTCGTCAAGCGTGTCAATGGAGATGATATTTTTGCGAAGTCTTTGATAAACTTCCTATAGTAGCCAGCCAACCCCAAGAAACTTCTCACTTCGGTAGCATTTTTAGGGACCTTCCAATATTGGATGGCCACTACCTTCGCGAGATCTACAGCTATCCCTTCTTTGGAAACCACGTGCCCTAAGAATCGTACTTCCTCTCTCCAGAAGTGACACTTAGAAAATTTAGCTTTAAGGTTATGCGCTCGTAGAGTCTCCAACACTTGCCTAAGATGTAGGGCATGCTCTTCTTCATTCTTATAAAAGATCAAGATGTCATCTACAAAGACCACCACGAATTTATTAAGGTACTCCCTAAACACCCTACTCATCAAATCAACAAAGTATGCGGGGGTGTTTGTCAAACCGAAGGGCATCACTAGCCATTCATAGAAACCGTCCGGAGTCCTAAAGGCAGTCTTGTCAATGCTATCCTCAGCCACTCTCAACTGATGGAAACTAGTGGCTAAGTCCAACTGCGAAAATACTGAGACGCCAACTAACTGATCGAAGAGATCGTCAATCCTCGGCAGTGGGTGTATGTTCGTCTTAATAAGCTTATTAAGTTCTCTATAGTCCACACAAAGTCTAAGGGACCCATTCGCCTTCCTGGCAAATACTACTGGAGCACCCCACTCTGATATACTTCGTCTTATGAACCCCTTCTCAAGTAACTCCTTCACTTGCTTATTGAGTTCCCTCCTTTCACGAGGATCCATGTGGCGTACTGGCAAAGATACTGGTTTTGCATTATCCACAAGATATATTCGAAAATCTATCTCCCGCTTCGGAGGCAAGCCCTTCACCTCCTCAAACACATCCGAGTATCCTCGGACCACTCTAATAGATCGTAGATTTTCCACTGACGCGTCAAGCGATTCTAGATAACTTAGCATAATGGAATTTATGGGATTACAAAAGATTTCGAGAGTGTTGCCAAGGCGAGTCATGAGCCTAACTACTCTCCTTTCACAATCAAGAACGGCCCCATTTATGGATAACCAATCCATTCCTAAAATTAGCCCATAGCCCGTGAAGCCCAAAACATAAGCATTACATCTAAACTCAATGCTAAGTATAGAAATTTTCAAATCCAAACACATCATGGACAGATAAGCTGAGCCCCTAATTGGATTCGAAACAACTAAGGGATCCTCTACTAAACTGGTGTTTAAGTGCAGTGATTCAACTAATGATGTAGAGATAAACGAATGCGATGCACCCGAATCGAATAAGGTACGTACAGGATGATCAAACAGAAAAACTAAGCTTTCAATAGAAATGGTTCTACCTTGTTCTTGCAGCGGTGGGACCGCGAGAGCCTGAACTTGTCCCCTTGCCTACCCTGGTGCCATAAGAGCCTGCACCTATCCTCCTGAGGTAGACCCTGCCCTCTGCCCCTTCTTTGGGCAGTCCTTCACTAGATGTCCCGCTTCAGCACAGTGAAAACAGCCAGTCTTCTTTTTCTTCCGGCAATCCTTGCTGAGATGGCCTGGTGTCCCACAGTTAAAGCATTTCTTCTTTCCCTTGCTATTATTGTCTTTACCACCCTTCTTGTTTTGCTGTTGAGGTTTCTTCTAGTCCCCTTTCTTCTCGGGTGCCTTATTCGCATTAGCGCCTTTCTCCTCGTGCATGAGTGCCATGTCTACTAGCTTCTCAAAGGTGGCCCCCATAGGGATGTGGGTCATAGCCAACACCTGCAACGGCTCATTCAATCCATTAGTGAACCTCAGAGCCTTCTTCTCTGGCGTGTTCACTAAGTCCAAGCCAAACCTTGTTAACTGATTAAATTTGTTGACATATTCTTTCACTGATGAGCTTCCTTGCTTCAATGTCAAGAACCTTTCCATATATAGATTTTCTTCTGCCCTTGAGAGAAACTTTGCCTCAAACCTACGTCTGAAATCCGCCCAAGAATCAACAGGACGCTCCCCATTAGTGACCTCCCACCAAAACGAGGTCTCTCCCTTCATTAACCAAGCTGCTAATTTGACTTCCTCCCTTCTTCTACTTCAAAGATTTCTAGCAATTCTTCCACCTCCTTAAGCCAACCTCTAGCTTCCACAAACGTTTCTGACCCTTGAAAAGGTTTTCTGCCCATAGCCTTAAATTCCTTGCATGTCTTTGCAAAAGTATCAACGCAAGGAGGAGGAGGAGCGGGTGCAACTGGTGGTGGATGAACATTGGCTGGAACTGCAGCGGCCCTAGCCTCTAATAACCTCTTATACCATCCTGGTATCGTTACACCATCCGGAAGGTTAAGATCTTCAGCCATGCTGAAACGAAAAAGGAAAGATTCAAAATGGAGAATTCGAAAGATAAAGATATATGGCTATTGTGGATTATGTTCTTCATAAAAACTTTCCTCTTTAAATTACTCATTAAGACATGTTTTTGAAAACACTTCTTCCAAAAATACTTTAGAAAAATAGTTTTTCTAAAAATTTTATCTGTTCTGGTAACCTTAAGCTCTGATACCACGTGTAACACCCCACGTCCATTAATGTCACTCACAAAGGGAATGCATTAACTTCCATGGAGGTTTTAAGTGAATATAGAACGGAAAAATTACAACAAGACAGATAATAAGTAGTACTTGGAAATCTAAAACTTTATTTTATTGCAGCGGAAATTAAACATGTTTGTTACATCATAAAACCATAAATCAGAGCCAAGTACAATATCCATCTTGATAAAACAAAATGCATAACCTCATTACATAAATAGCCATCAAAGAAGATAACAAGCTGGACTTTACTTCAGCGGTCCAAGCTTTCCAAAAGAGAGATAAAGAAATCCAATCAAACTCCACTAGAGATGGGCCCAACCTGAGGGCCTGGAATGGGAAAAAGGATAGAAATGGAGGGGGTCAGACATAAAGTCTGGCGAGTATGATAATTCTAACAATACTATTATCAAAATAACTAGACTAAGGAATAAGCTGGAAAACAAGGAAATGCCTCTGAACTATTGGGTATGGAAGAGCAGATAATGTTAAAGATAACGTTAAAGGCACACCTAATACTAACGAATAATTACTACACTACACCACACCAGTCACCTTAAAGGTCGATCCCACTTGCTTCACTTAGAAATTATATAAATAGCTTCGTGTACCCCTTGCTGACTACATAGGTGCCGCCTGCCCCTATCTCCACTAGGTGTACCCCACTACCCACTTTCGATTGGCTCCCTACTCGTAGATACCCGTGCTGGCCCCACAGTGGGGTGTATCACTCCCCTAAAGTGGCAACCCAATACAACTTGAGATCAAAGCATTAATGGTGAAAACAAACACAACAGTTCAGATCAAAGCATAAGTTTCAGGAGAAAAGTTGTGCAACAATATGGTCAATGTCGAGGGTGAAATGGATAAAACAATTTACAAATGAAGACTGGGTTAATGCATATGCCACAAGACTAAAGGTAGTTCAATAATAGAGTATAAGCATAGTTTCTGCTCTTAACAAGTTAAATCTGATTGACTATTTAGAACTCAAGGAAATGGATCAAGCACCACAATGGTCAAGCAAACTATTCAAAGTGCAAAACAGTTTTGGGAAAACAAAGCACCAGTTCAAGTGTTCGAAAAATCAAAGTATAGTAACTGTTTAAAGCAAAATCAAGTTATCAAAAATAGTCAAGAGTAATATCTGTTATTACCAAGGTAAAACTAAACCAATTCACAATGAAAACGAGGAAGCAATCTGTTCGAATCAATTTTATATGAAGAGTTAAAATACAATTATGGGAATTTTTTTTGGTAATGTTGAAAGTATCAACTGAAGAGTATTCCTCTCGCAAGTGTTAAAAAAGGTTTGAATTCCTCAAAACCAAATTTAATGTCCAAAATATCCGATAATATAAAGTAAGGATCTCAAGACTGATTCTATGTTCCAGAAGCAAATAAAAATCAATACTTATCTCAGAACGTATGAACAAGTCCAACAAATCAAATTAGGAATAAAAATCACAAGAGAAATTCAAGAAAGAACGAAGCATCTAGAATCAGAGTTTTAAGGGTTTAGAAACCCTATAAATTTACACACATATCATCATCGGCATCAAGGAAAAAAGAAAATCGATATCAACGAACAATAATTCAGGAAAACCATTTCAATTCAGAAGTACTCACCGAGGATTTCATTCGCTATCCAAATGGGAGACTGATCGAAGACAAGGAGCTTCAAAGGATTCAAAACTATAGTGGAATTCCAGAGCAAAATCAATCATCACGAATCGATTTGGGAGGATAACAGAAACCCTAGCACAGCCATTTTCAATTCACAGGAGTAAAGTGAACGGGTCAAACTTATTGAAGATAAGCCGGCCAGTATTGTATAAAAGGGGATGACCCTTAAACATTAACTCCTAGGGGTTTTATTATTTCTATGTTTTCTTCTTTTAAAAATTCAAAGTTTTATACTTAGGGTTGATAACAACTAGTGTCTGTAGTTGGAAAAATCACAACTTAACAAGTCGAGTTGTGTCAAGGTCTTGAGCGTAGGGTTTAAACAGTCGGGAGTGAAGGTCGCGAGTTTACAAGAGTCTGTAAGCGAAGAGATTGTTTACAATTCCTAGTAGAAACCTTGAATGCAGCAGTAGGCATAGTTTTGCCAAAGCTGGGTATTTTCTGTGTGTGTTTTTCTTTCTGCAACTATTCTGTGATTTTTTTTAATTTAAATTTATAAACCCTATTCACCCCCTCTAGGGTTAATTTAGATCCTACATAAAGTTTTCATAAGGGAACAACCACAGCGATGATTCCAAAAGAGAAAGAAAAGAGGAAGATTTGGTTAATGTACCATCGGTACCGATACAAAAGGATATAGCGGCACGGCAATGCCGACATCAAAGAAACAACTCCAAAAGCATTCCATATGATACCAGAAGAAGATAATAAGTGATTGCCGAAAGCATATGATTTGAAACTTAGCAGGATGAAGCAAGGGTTTATTAATACCAGTTTGCTTAGTACCAATACCAACACCGAGAAACAGATTCAAAGTCACCAGGAGATGTACCAAAAGCATGTTGTAGCAAAGTCGGAACCAAATCCAAAGACTCACTAAAAGTAAACCAAAGCTTACAAGAAGAAGGGTTATCCACACTAATTAGCTTTATACCAAAATAGATGAAGATTCCGAAGTTATAAGAAATGAAATCTTTCTACTCCTATAACTTTTGGTTGATAAGAGATTTTGAATTGAAACCATTTCCATTGGATTCTGATGATGGTTTCCCATTTCGTAGAGTGGTCACATTAAACAAACGGAAGTATCATTTGGTAATAGTGACTAAGACAAGGTTAACAGAGTGGTGACGACACTAGAGTGGAAATGAAAGAAAGAACCACAACGAAAGCAAAAAATGAAAGCAAAAAAGATGATAACAAAAAAGTGGCAACAAAAGGTGGCAACAAGAAGCAGCCGAAAGGGGGCCAAATCCTTTATAAATAAGACCCCAAGGGTCACATTTTGGGGAACTTTTCTTCATTCTACAACCTTGTACTCAATTCTAAGAGAGCAAACCCTAATCTGTAAATCAAATTGGGGATTTATTATGTTACCTCCTCCATGAATAAAATAATCAAAGCCCTTAAAGTGGACATGGATTCAATCCGAACTAAACCACTATAAATCAGTGTGTTCTCTACTATTTTTCATATTATATTGTATATCGTTATGCTTATGCATGTATAATCTCTTCAACCTAATCTTTCCAACAATTACTTAAATACCCTTAATGTATATTTTAGTTTCGATTAGTGACAATTGTTGTAGCCCCAACCCAAAGTAATTGTTGACCCTTAAGTCTCGTAAGTGTGATACTCACCTCTTGAACGAAGAGTATCTAATCTTCGGACTAAGGGTCTTGATACCGAAGGAGTGATGAGTTCAGTCAAGCTCAAAAGGACTAAATTACCAAAATACCCTTATACAAGCTTTTTAGCTTCCTAAATTGTTTTGCGCTTAAGGAACTCTTGTCCTAAGGTAACTGTTGGTTCTTGAGTCTCATAATTGTGACTCACCCCTTTGAAGGAAGAGTAACTAATCTTCGGGCTTAAGACCTTGATATCTAGGAAACAATGAACTAACTCAAACTTGTAGGAACTAAACAATCACTAGATTACCTTAGTTTCTCAACCAAAACCCCTCATTTCGGTATTAACGAAAAATATTGTTAACAATTATAGCTTTGGGTCTCATCTTTCAGAATTGGAGATTTTCTGAAGATTCGTGTATTTAATCTATACCTATGACGACCGCCCATAACCCCCGCACTAGACAAGTGGAATAATGCACTGAAGGGTGTGCCGAGCAGCCATGGACGATCACCGGAGTAGGTAAACAACATCGAAACCTGTCGTAGAACTCACAGCGCAGTGATAAAATATAATATAACATATACAACAGGTAATAGTTATGAGGCATCATATAACAAACTTTTGAAAACTTACTCAACATCTTGAAAGGTTATCCAAATGAAACAAAAGTTTTTACATAAGTCTTCACTACAATACTCATAGAACACTCAACACCGGAAATAGAAATACTAGATAGTAATAAAACTGGCACACCAGCCCCCTGCTCGCCTCCACATAGTAGCAACGTCCTCACTAATGACCTGTAACGTACTACTTAGTCTGCCCATCCATAACCGGATGCACAGCCCAAGATAATAAGAGAAGACATAAAACCTTGAGTCAGACAACAGTCTTAGTGAGCGATAACACAACTAACAAACTTCAACAATAAGGTATATGAGAAGGGATAGATAAACATACTAATCTACCCACAACATTAGAGAAGAACTCAACCCTATCTTCCCTACATTGGAGAGTGATAGCCTTTACTTTAAACCATTCAACCATTCATCAATGGAAACCATAACATCCATTCAATCATGGCAAAGCACTCATAACATCCATATTAAAAGTATCTCATATAAACCATCCTAATCGAATTTAATATCCGCCAAGCACAAGCCCCAAAGGACGAAACCAATATCAGACAAGCACCCAAGGAACATCTCCTTCGACGTCGGACAACCGACATGAGACGGTACAAACAAAACAACCAGTAATCCATGGCTGACTCTGGCTATCACTGCCAATCCTGCTTTGAAACCATCGATAATCGTATGACAGCGAACCTTGCCATATGTTAAGGGCTAATGGTAACCCCAGTTCTAGCATAAACTTTATATGTCCAACCTTGACAACTAGGCCTTTCAACGATACCCAAGGTACTCGACCAACAACCTTCCGGTCTTTCGGGTGCCCCCATTGTACCCCTGCTTTGAGCCTGCTTGAACTTACGATAACGATGACTTCTCGGCCTTCGCATCCCTAGTCATCCAACCTTTACGACGTTTCATAGCTCAAGAAACCTTCTCGAGCAACCATTATCCACCAATTCACGACCTTTGAGTTGTCACCCCATTCGTTGTTCTATACCAATCAATGAACACCTTTCAACACTTCGAGCCTTCCATCTTGAATTTACTTTGAAGTCACATCATCACCGAGCCAATTACTTCACTGCGCTGATGCTAGGGTTCGGGGAGTTGCCCCCGAAAAATATTTTTGCCAGACCTTTTTCTCCCAATCTAAGTCATACCCAAAAAACGTACTTTTTCAGAAAATGACCCTATTGGAAACAAACCATAGCATCATCACTATCACCACAGTGTTTGGAAGCGCTGTTGAAAACATATACAATCAGGAAATAGGCCGACCATATCAGTTCAGCTTGACCCGACCTAATTGCACCCCACAACTGACCTGATCCAACTCACCCCTCCCTAGGACATGACCGACCTGATCTAATTGCACCCTACGACCGACCTGATCCAACTCATCCCTCCCTGGGACATGACCGACCCTATCTGATCACCAACAAGATTAACTTGATCCGATCACTAATACAACTAACTCGATTTGATCACCAACACGACCGACCCGATCTGTATGCACAACATAACCAACCCGACCCGGCATTTCATCACCTCGATTTCTCAACCGAGCCGACCCATCTTGAATGGATGGACCCGACCAGATATAGCCCGACCCGACCAGTCCTTCATTCCAACCGACCTGTTCTGACTTATTATCTAAGACAAGTGTAATACCCCGTATTTTCTGTGAACGTATAAGTAACAAATCAGAGGATAATTAATTTTTAAAATAAGAATCAAGGGAAACGGGTTGTGCCATTGCGTTCGTCTCGGAATTCTGCTTGAAAACGAGTCTGAATTTGTGAGAATCGGAGACCGTATGACCAAGTTATGGCCCTCCAAAGTTTCAGAAATATTCAGAGTTCAAAACAGCTCGAATTCGAATTCAAAATTCGAATTTCAAATGCAGAACAGACTGGGAGGGAAATTTCCCTCCCAGACCCAGGTCGACTGGGGAGTCGACTGGGCAGTCGACCCGCCAGACTAGGTCGACTGGGCAGTCGACCCGGTCCTCGAGCCCATTTTTGGGCCAGTGTGCGTTCTGATGTTTCTAGTCTGATTTCTGTCCAGATTCATCTGCCTAAACCTATTTAAACAGCCCCAAACCTAGCCTTCTTCACACACAATTTTGTTCTGCTTCTGCTCTGCCTCTGTTCTATATAAAAATAAAAATGGCGTCGCTACTCTGCTGGAATCAAAACTAGAAGCTAATCAACATCAACCTAAGCAACTCAATTCAAAATAGAAATTAAAGCTTCTGCAAATATTCTACAACAATTAAAGTTCTTTCTTTAATCCATCCAAGGCAAGTGCATTTATTTTCCGATATAAACTTTAATCATAATTGTGACATGATTGTAAATCTGAATTTGAGATTGTGTATGTTCTGTTCTAATCTATTTTATTCTGTATCTCTTCTTCTTTCTGTTCTATAGCCAGGCTACTACGAGCCTGCGCCAATCTCCTAAGAGATTAACGCACGAACGCTAAAATGTTTGGGACAAATAATGAATGTGGCATAATTGGACATGGCTAATCTGTGACTGATTTAAGAAAAAGGACATAGGTTGTATACTAGATTTTGATCTATGCATATTCTGTGAATTGGAAGAAGAGGAACCATGGTATGTTAACATGTGACTTGAGACATTGGACACACTGGCTCACTTACAAGGCCTCTTACTCTAGAACCCCTTTCACACTAGCTTATGTGTTATTTGGGCTAATTCTTTAGTCCCACATTGTGGAATTTGCCAAGTAGTCTTTGTCATATCAGCTATAAATACCTTGTATCTCATTCATTGTAAAACACACTCATTTTTATTCTGTAATCCTTTTCTTGGAATAAAACTCTTCTTTCTCTCTTCTATTTAGTTTTTATTGCATTTTATTTATGTCGTTTATTTTCTTTTTATTTTCTTTTTTTTTAGCTATGTCTAGCTAATCCTCTTTAATTAGGGGGTGATGACGCTAATAGATATGATTCAATATGAATCACATAGCCAAAAGATTAGAACTTCATGTATGTAGATCTGTATTTGAACTAAGGGTTAGATCTGAACCTTCATATTCTGTGTCGTTTAAGAGCTATGCTCCTTCACAGGGTATATTCGTGTTCGATCTAACAATTATCAGATTTAGATCTAATTTTAGGTTTTTAGAAATTAATCTGTGAATCTGTCCTGATAGTCTATGGTTGTTTAAGAGCTCAGCTCCTGCATAGGCTATGCTTGTTGTTATTTAATTATTTGTTTCTAAGAATCTATTTATCGTTGATTCATGTTTGTGACAGAAACATGAATTAGATCTATATTTATTTGTTGGCTATTGATGAGTGTGAATCTAATCTATGTCATTATCTCCCTAATTGCTTTCTCTTATTAGATAAATCTCTTTTTTTTATTTAATTGCTGTTATTTTCTGTGTTTTCAATCAATCCAAATTCTGGAATAACTTGATTGGATTTATTAATTAAAATATTTTTGGTCCCAGAGTTCGACACCCTCTATAACAATCCTTGTTGTTTAGGAAAACCGAACGGATTGTACAGTTGTTTAGAATTGTATAATTTGTTCGCAAACAACACCTAAGTAGGAGATTTTTGAATATATGACATGCATTGAAACCGATGGCTATATTTGGTATAATTTATATGTGAATCTTTTGTACTAGACAAGTTGAACTAAATTGGGACATGTAAATTATGACCATAATCTGTGACATGTAAATTCAATGCAAACGTGGGGTATATGATCATAGTGTGAATCATGACAACTATTCAGGCATGCAAACTTAGGCCAAATTTATAATTAGGCAAGATATGTTTGTAAAACTTTAAGGAATGATTAAATCTGTTATATTTGCCTAATTTGCTAGTTCTACTATATTTGCCTAATCTGCTAGTTCTGTTATATTGCCTAATCTGCTAGTTCTGTTATATTGCTTAATCTGCTAGTTCTGCTCTACTTCCTAGTCTGCTAGATCTGTTCATCTGCCAAATCTGTCATCTGCTAAGTCTGCTGAAAATGCCAAATCTGTTATATGCTAAATCTGCTAAATTACTTAATCTGCTGAATCCGTTAAGTCGCCTAATCTGCGAAAATCTGTTATCTGCTAAGTTGATATATTCAGTCTGTTATTGACATAATCTGAATTAGCTATGAATAATTGACATGTATGCGTGGGCATAAATGGTAAATTATTAATTAATTGGCTGCAAAGATAAACATGGCTTACTCGAGGTTAGAATGAGTTTGCGGCGTAATTCTGCCCGGAACCGCCCGGCACATCCAGTGGCCGCAAACAATAGGTTCTAATGTGAGAAGTTAGTCATAACGTGCTTGAAATCCGAGGTTAGACTCAGTTTGTGGCAGAAACCTGCCCGGAACCAACCGGCCTAACCAGTAGCCACAAACTGTCAGTCTAATGTGAGAGGTCTGGGCATTAATATTTAATTAATGAAAATCTGGAATAAATATGATGTCTAAAACGTGTTGGGTGGATAGGGTTAAACCAAATAGACTGATGAAATTAATAAACCTGTTTCATGAATCTGTAGGCCCAATACAAAGTTAGACAATCTTTAAGTCTGTTAATTTGTAATCGGTTAATCTGTAAGTCTGTTAATCCGTAACCGGTTAATCTGTAAGTCTGTTAAATCTGTATATCTGATCCGTTGGTCTGAAAACTTGTCTAATCTGTAAACTGGTTGATCTGAATTCTGTATGTCTGAACTTGTAAACAAGTTAATCTGAAATCTGTTAGTCTGGCGACACAAGGTTAGGAGGGAAATTACTTGTGTCATCTGTTGTTTGGGACCCATATTAGTCAGTAACCCTTTCTGGTATCAAAACTTTGATCCAACAGTAGGTAGGGTCCGAGCACGCTTACTGAACTAATTATAAGTGGTTCATTCTGATAATGGCGAGAGGTGTTGATGGTGCGTTCCAACCGGGTCATGTGCGTGCATGGATCCCGGTCTGCCTCTGAGGATGTAAGACGCCGTGACATCTGTAAATAGGTCTGTGCCAATTGGTTGTCACTTTTGGGAGTGATACACCCTACTGTGGGGCCGACACAGGGTATTTATGTATTAGGGAGCCGATCGCTTGGGGTAGGGTTTTAGGGTACACTTAGTTCTGTCTGTTTCTGTTGGTACCGTCTGTTTCTGTTGGGTGGTAACACCTGTCTGTTTCTGCGTGGTACCATCTGTTGGGGTGGTAAAGGCCCATTACTAGTGTACACCTAATTCTACATTCTGTTTCCGTAGGGATTAATCTGTTTCTGCTTCTGTCTATTTCTGTTCGGGTGGTAAAGGCCCATTACTAGCACTCTCTTCTATGGAAATTATTCTGTACCCGTTTCTGTTTCAGTTTAGATATTAGGGTGACACCTAATTCTGTTATACTAGTATTAGTGCAGAGAAGTGTAAAGCAATAGCTTATATCATTCTGTTCTTCTGTTATATTTGCTACACCTGTTACAGTTATCTCTCATCCAGTTTTATTTTCATGTCATGTAATTATTATCTGTTCATAACTGAAAATCACTGGACTTGCCAGACTTTTTGTCTGACCCTTATTGTTTCGCCTCCTTTCTTCCGTTTCCCCCCAGGTTTTGTAGAAGGCAATACTCTAGCTTGATCCAGATTTCTTCTGCTTGAAGTGCTTAAAGTATGGCTTGTCTTCTTCTGTGGGGATTATGATTTTAAACTATGCATTCTGAAGGCTTTTGTACAAGACTGATATTTTGTTCTGATTTGAAAGGATGTAACCAAGCTTATTTCGGTTTCTGTTGTAATAAAGTTATAAATTTTTCATGTACTGTTTTATCTGTCTTGTAAATTTCTGTTCTGTTTACTAAAACGCTCCATCAAAGTTAAGGCATTCCCTTTGTGAGTGACCTTAACGGAGGTGGGGTGTTACAGTTGGTATCAGAGCTGAAGGTTACCTGATTGGGTAAAGTTTTTGAAAACTATTTTCAAAAAGGTTTTAAAAGGAAGTATTTTCGAAAGTAAAGCCTATTTTTGAAAAACATAATCCCCTGGAGCCATATATCTTACCTTCAGTCCTTTTTGTAATTGAATCTTTCCTTTTTCATTTCAGCATGTCTGAAGCATCTGAGATACCAGAGAGTGTTCATGTACCCGGTTGGTTTCGTCAATATCTTGAGGCTAGGACTGCCGCCGCAGGTCCAGCAAATGATCCCCCTCCTCCACCCCCTCCTCGTGCAATTTCTTTCTCAAAGATCTGTAGAGATTTTAGGGCCATGGGTGGGAAGGATTTCAAGGGAACTGAATCATTCGTAGAAGCGAGGAACTAGCTCAAATAAACTGAGGATCTATTCGTTATCTTCGAGGTGGACGATAGGCAGAAGGTACAATTGGCGGTATGGCTGCTCAAAGACGAAGCTTCCTATTGGTGGGAAGTCACTAACGCCGAGAGTGCGATTGAGACATGGATGGATTTCAGAACAAGGTTTGAGACAAAATTCCTCTCGCAAGCTGAACGAAGTCTACAACTGGAAAAGTTCTTATCTCTTAAGCAAGGAAGTATGACAGTCAAGGAATACGTCAACCAGTTCAACCAACTGGCTAGATTCGGATTGGATTTAGTCAATACTCAGGATAAAAAGGCTCTCCGCTTTGTTAAAGGATTGAACGAACCACTGCACAGCCTAGTCATGACTCATGTACCCATGGGAGCGACTTACGAGAAGTTGGTGGACATGGCACTACTGTACGAGGAAGACAAGGGCCCGAAAGAGACAAAGAAGGAAGAACCACAGAATAAGAAAGCATGGTCCAAAAAGGAAACACAAAAGAAGGATGAGAAGTCTGAAGATAAGAAGGGGAAAAAGTGCTTTACTTGTGGAAGCTCGACTCATCTGAACAAGGATTGCAGAAAAAGGAAGGGAACTTGTGTAACACCCCACATCCGCTAAGGTCACTCACTAAGGGAATGCCTTAACTTCGGTGGAGCATTTTAAGTGAGTATAGAACAGAAAAATTACAAAAAGACAGATATAAATACTTGAAAATCTAAAACATCATTTCATAGAAGCAGAAGGTAAACATGTTTAGTTACAACACCATAAAGAGTCAAGTACTAAATATCCATCCTGATAAAAACATAAGTACATAATCCCACTACATAAACAATAGCCATAAAAGAAATAATAAGCTGGGCTTTACATCACGGTCCAAGCTCCAGAAGATAGATAAAGAAATCTGATCAAAGCCCACTAGTGCTAGGCCCAACCTGAGGACCTGGGGGGGAAAAAGATAAAAACAACGGGGTCAGACATAAGTCTGAGTGAGCCTTATAGCTTTAACAACACAATCATTAAAGTAATTAGGGTATGATATAAACTTGGCACGGGATGACTGGGGATAAATGACTACACTAAGTAGCCAACTAGACATAAGGTGAACTAGGATAACGGTAAAGACGCATCTACCCACCCAAGGATAATTACTAACTGCACAACACCATTCATTCCTACTTAAAGGTTGATCCCTCCCAAGAACTTAAAAAGTTTACCCAGTTGTTTCGTGTACCCCTAGCTGACTACATAGGTGCCGTCTGCCCCTATCTCCACTAGGTGTACCCACTACTCTCAAGCGATCGGCTCCCTACCGTAGATACCCGTGCTGGCCCCACAGTGGGGTGTATCACTCTCCAAAGTGGCAACCCGATACAACAAATGGTGCACGACTTATATCTACACGATGCAAAAACGTCTTACCTACCAGCCCGGGTCCACACACGCATATGAAACCCGTTGGACTCGCGTTGCCACCGCTAACCCGTTTTGGCCTCTTATAATCAAGCCCAGTACGCGTGTCCCGTCCTCGACATGGGTCGAGCCCAATAAGATACATATGGGTTACTGGTTGAAATGGGCCCCCACAAGCTACCACCTAAGCTTGTCAATTTATCTAGTGCATCCCACTTAACCCTTTAATCATGTTTAATTACATGTTTCCACTTGGTTAAGTATACTAATCGTATTTTCTATTGCCACCCAAGGCAACCCACTAGATTTCCTCATGCCACCCAAGGCACTTACTTGATTTCCACATGCCACCCAAGGCACCCACTTAACCCCTCATGCCCACTACATGCTTATCTGGTTAAGTGTTTCTTAATTGATTAAGAACGTAACCGTTGTCAAGACCTCTCACATTAGACTATCTTTTATGGCAGCAGGATTTGCCGGTTGGGTCCGGGCAGCCTTACGCCATAACCGAGTCTAACCTCGTGTCTATACACTTGTCACGTATTTAGTTTGTGCCTAAGACCTCTCACATTAGGCCAATCATTTGTAGCCGCTGGATTTGTCGGTCGGTTCCGGGCAGTCTAACGCTATAAAAGGGTCCAACCTCGTGTCTTAGTCGATTAATTACACCTAATTAATCACCCTCGAATTAATTTTCCCTAATTAATTCCAATTTTAACGATGTACATAATTGACTCAATTATGTCCATCTACTTTATGGTATGCATAATCATACCAACTTCACACCATTTCATTAACATGTATATTAACCCCATCGTTCCCCACGTAATTCGCTAACATGACATAAAAGGGAAGATTCATCACAAATATAATGGGTTCAACTTGCATAACATTAGCATCAACATGGGTTTAAAGGTGTCAACATGCATATAGCATCAAACTCAACTAGCATAAATAATCAACCCAAGCTTGCATGAATCACATATGTCATAAGAAGGTTAACTTACATAAGTTATTTATGTCATACAAAGGGGTAAACTTGCATATATATGTATGACATACAAAGGGGTTAACTTGCATATGTATGCATATCATACTAAGGTGTAAACTTGCACATGTTACTTGCATATAATCAAACACCCAACTTGCATAACATGTCATATGTGAACTTGCATATAACCATACACCAAACTTGCATAACATATCATGTATGAACTAGCATATAATCATACACCAAACTTGCATATCATGGTGTCATAATGGATCAATGTTTCTCATATGACTTGCATATCTTGCATAACATCATAAACACATAGCATATGACTTGCATAACTTGCATAACACCACAAACACATAGCATATGACTTGCATAACTTGCATAACATCATAATCACATAGCATATGACTTGGATAACTTGCATAACATCATGATCACATAGCATATGACTTGCATAACTTGCATAACTTCATGAACATATAGCACATAACTTGCATAACTTGCATCACATCACAAACACATAACATATGATAACATAATCTTGCATTGATCCACATTCATAGCCATAACCTCATTATATCCAATCATAATCTTTTCAACAATTGGTTATTAAGGCTATAGAAAACTCACAACTTGTTGATTAGCACTCCTAAGAAGAAGATTAAGTTGCTAGAGTTGATTAGTAGTTGATTTGAGAGACTATCTTCTTCTACAATTTGATGGAGGCTCCTTCAAGTTGCATTTTGACAGCATGACGAAATTGTTTCTATTTTTAGTATGAATTAGGGTAGTCTTAGGGTGTATTTATAGAGTAGTTAGGTGTTTTAGGCCATTAGATTAACCCTAAATCAGATTAGAGCCGTCAGATCACGTCCTAGCCACCAAAACACAGCCCAAAAGCCAAACAGGTGCACCTAGGTCACCTGGGCTCGACCAGGGAGGTCGACCCCCAGGTCGACACTAGGGTCGACTCCCCAGTCGACCTGGTGCGCAGGTCGACTCCCCAGTCGACCTCCAGGTCGACCCCCTGGGTCTGGCGGGATTTTTCCCGCCACTTCTGAAAATTGAAATTTTTGTTTTTAAACCTGTTTTGGATTTATGAAAACTTCTTCGGGCCTTAACTGGGTCATACGGACTCCGATTTTCGAAAACTCGGACTCTATTTCGCGTATTTTTCCGAGACGAACGCAATGGCATAGCCCGTTTCCCCTGATTCAAAATTTTAATATTTAATTCTGCCCTGTTTTATATTATAGCAAGTTATTCAACATACGGGGTGTTACATTCTCCCTACTTAAAGGATTTCGTCCCCGAAATCTCTAAGTCAAGAAGAACGTATCCTACCAACCAAACAACCATCTACTCAAACCATCAAACACATGCATCCATTGTCCTTAGAGTTTCTAATGCTGTATGAACATATGCAAGGAGTGTGTGTATATGTTCCCTGTCTAATACAAAATCAGGCGGTCCACTGATTCAGTTGACCTCCTTAATGCAAACCATGATAGTGCCATGCATCCAATATGTATGCGAAAGGACTATTTCTACATGAGTGCACAATCATTCACCAAAATGCATCATCCATATGATAACACAACCATTATACATCCATTAATATAGCTACCTACACACAATTATATGCAATATGCAATATGAAGTGATTGAGCCGATCTAGTGCATAGAGTGTGTGTATATGCATCCACGAGCAACCACTAGCAACCACTTGCATCCACGCGCATCCATCAAACATAACATGTCTCAAACACATGTTTCAACCATAGGTTTACCCTATCTAAAGGTCAAAGGTACTAATGAGAGGACATACTAAAGATAAGTACTAGACAAACGATAAAGGAGAAGTTAAAAGACATACCCTCAAAAAGGAATGGGTATAATGAACGCATCTTTGCTTCTGTCTCCCAAGTAGCATTGCTCTCATCTTCTCCCCGTTACACTTTGACTAGCCGCACCTCTCTGTTCCTCAACTTCCTAATCTCTGACCCAAGGATGCGGGTAGGAGCTCGTCGAATAGTCGCATCACGCTCTACCTCCACTTCTTTAAGTAAGCACGGCTCTACCACCTCTGCGGTCTCATGTAGGCACTTCCTCAAATGTGACACATGGAATACATCATGCACCCCTCTAAGTCTCTCGGGTAAATCCACCCTATATGCCATCCGTCCAATCCTTTCCTTAATAGGAAACGGTCCTACAAATCTTGGAGCTAACTTCCCAACTGACCCAAAGCGAACTACATTCCGTAATGGAGATACTTTGACAAAGACCATGTCCCCAACCTCAAACTCCAGATCCGTCCTCCTCTTGTCCGCATAAGATTTTTGCCTATCCTGCGCTGCTTTCATCCTTTTTCGAATCAAATCAATCTTTTCCGAAGTCTCTCTAACCATATCGGGCCCAAGCAAGATATTATCCGTAGATTCCCACCAACATGTAGGTGATCGACAAGGCCTTCCATAAAGAGCTTCGAAAGGAGCCATACCAATACTGGACTGAAAGCTGTTATTATATGCGAACTCCACCAATGGAAGATGCTCTTCCCATGTACCTCCAAAATCCAAGATACAAAGCCTCAAAAGGTCTTCCAGAACACGATTCACCCTCTCGGTCTGGCCGTCTGTCTGAGGATGATACGCGGTGCTCAAACACAACTGAGTCCCCACCGCCTCTTGCAAACTCCTCCAAAACTCGCTAGTGAAAATAGGATCTCGATCACTCACTATGCTAGAGGGTACCCCATGCAGTCGAACTATCTCTCGAAGATAAATTGAAGCTAGCCATGGAGCAGTCCTCTTGCTCTTCACAGGTATGAAATGGGCACTCTTAGTAAGTCTGTCTACCACAACCCAAATTCCCGTATTACCTTTCCTTGATCTCGGTAACCCATCAATAAAATCCATCGAGACACTATCCCACTTCCATTGCGGAACTTCTAATGGGTGAAGCAACCCACCGGGTTTCTTTTGCTCCGCCTTCACTTGTTGGCACACCAAGCATCTAGTGACATACTCGGCCACATCTTTCTTCATACCGACCCAAAAGAAAACTCGCTTCATGTCTTGGTACATCTTGTCCCCACCGGGATGAATGGTCATCCTAGAACGGTGTGCATCATCAAGAATAGCCTTCCTCAAACCCTCGTCTTGCGGTACACAAAGTCTACCGTCTCTACGCAAGCACCCCCTATCGTCTAGGGTGTACCTACTCAAATGGCAGGACGACTCCCCCCTTATGAGCCTCTCTACTAACTCAACCAACTGTGGGTCGTCCCGCTGTGCCTCGCCAATCCGTCCCAAAAGAGTAGGTCTTACCTCCAAGGATGCTAGCAAATCAGGTATATAGTCAACGGAAGGTCTGAAATCAAACATCGAGATAAATTCCAAGCTTCGTCGTTCCAGAACAATGGACTCAAGGACAACCTTTTTCTACTCAAGGCGTCCGCCACCACGTTACCCTTGCCAGGGGTATACGCTATCTCGAAATCATAGGATGCTAAGAACTCCATCCACCTTTGCTGTCTCAAGTTCAAATCCTTCTGAGAAAACAAGTATTTCAGTTATTTGTGGTCAGTGAACAATTCGAATCTCTCACCAAGAAGATAATGGCGCCAAATCTTAAGCGCAAAAACAATAGCGGCCAACTCTAAATCATGGGTAGGGTAATTTTTCTCATGCTTTCTCAACTGCCTTCCACCATAGGCTATTACCCTTCCCTCTTGCATTAAGACTGCGCCCAGTGCAGTCCCACAAGCATCGGTATAGACAACAAATGGCTTACTCCCATCTGGCAACACTAAGACTGGAGCTGTGGTTAAAGCTCTCTTTAACCGTCGGAACGCATCATCACAATCAACGTCCCATGCGAAGACTAGATTCTTCTTCGTCAAGCGAGTTAATGGGGCTGATATCTTCGCGAAGTCCTTGATAAACTTCCTATAGTAGCCAGCCAACCCCAAGAAACTCCTCACCTCGGTAGCATTCTTTGGAACCTTCCAATCTTGAATTGATACTACCTTCACGGGATCCACAGCTATCCCTTCCTTGGAGACCACGTGCCCCAAGAACCGCACTTCCTTCCTCCAGAAGTGACATTTAGAAAATTTAGCCTTAAGGCTATGCGCTCGATGAGTCTCCAACACTTCCCTAAGATGTAGGGCATGCTCTTCTTCACTCTTAGAAAATACTAAGATGTCATCCACAAAGACCACCACGAACTTATTAAGGAACTCCCTGAACACCCTACCCATCAAATCAACAAAATATGCAGGGGCATTCGTCAAACCAAATGGCATCACCAGCCACTCATAGAAACCATTCGGAGTCCTAAAGGCAGTCTTGTCTATGCTATCCTCAGCCACTCTCAACTGATGAAACCCCGTGGCCAAGTCCAACTGCGAAAATACTGAAGCGCCAACCAACTGATCAAAAAGATCATCAATCCTCGGCAATGGGTGTCTATTCTTCTTTGTGAGCTTGTTGAGTTCTCTATAGTCTACACAAAGTCTGAGGGACCCATCCGCCTTCGTAGCAAAAACTACTGGAGCACCCCACTCCGATATACTTCGTCTTATGAACCCCTTCTCAAGAAACTCCCCTACTTGCTTATGGAGTTCCCTCCTCTCACGAGGAGCCATGTGGCACACTGGAAAAGATACTGGTTTAGCAATATCCACCAGAGATATTCGGAAGTCAATCTCCCGCTTCGGAGGTAAGCCCTTCACCTCCTCAAACACATCCGAGTATTCCCGGACCACTCTAACAGATCGCAAACTCTCGACCGAAGCGTCAAGCGATTCAAGATAACTTAGCATAATAGAATCCATGGGAATACAAGAGATCTCGAGAGTGTTCCCCAAGCGGGTCATAAGCCTAACAACTCTCCTTTCACAATCAAGAACGACACCATTACTGGATAACCAGTCCATGCCCAAAATCAACCCATAGCCCATGAAGCACAAAACAAAAGCATCACATCTAAACTCAATGCTAAGTATAGAAATCTTCAAACCCAAACATATCATGGACAAATAAGTGGAGCCCCCAATTGGGTTTGAAACAACCAAGGGATCATCTACTAGACTGGTGTCTAAGTGCAGTGACTCAACTAATGATGATGAGATAAACGAATGCGATGCGCCAGAATCAAACAATGTACGGACAGGATGATCAAATAGAAAAACCAGACTTTCAACGGAAATAGTTCTACCTCTTTCCTGAATCGGTGGAACCGCGAGAGCCTGAACTTGCCCCCTTGCCTGACCCGGTGCCATAAGAGCTTGCACCTGTCCTCCTGAGGTAGATCCCGTCCTTTGCCCCTTCTTAGGGAAATCCTTCACTAGATGCCCTGCTTCGCCACAATGGTAGCAGCCAGTCTTCTTCTTCTTCCGACAATCTTTGCTTAGGTGGCCTGGTATCCCGCAATTGAAGCACTTCTTCTTTCCCTTGCCACTGTTGCCTTTCCCACCTTTGTTTTGTTGTTGTTGAGGTCTCTTCTGATCTCCATTCTTCTCGGGTGCCTTATTAGCATTGGGACCCTTCTCTTCCTCATGCATGAGTGCCATGTCTACTAGCTTCTCAAAGGTGGCCCCCATAGGGATGTGAGTCATAGCCAAACCATGCATCGGTTCATTCAACCCCTTAACGAACCTCAAAGCCTTCTTCTCCAGTGTATTCACCATGTCTATGCCAAACCTTGCCAATTGATTAAACTTGTTGACATATTCCTTCACCGAGAGGTTTCCTTGCTTTAGTGTCAAGAATCTTTCCATATACAAATTTTCCTCCACCCTTGAGAGAAACTTTGCCACGAATCTTTGCCTGAAATCCGCCCAAGAGTCAACGGGGCGTTCTCCATTAGTGACCTCCCACCAGAATGAGGCCTCTCCCTTCATTAACCAAGCAGCTAACTGTACTTTCTTTCCTTCTTCCATCTCAAAGATATCTATCAACTCTTCCACCTCCTTAAGCCAATCCCTAGCTTCCACAAAAGTTTCTGATCCTTGAAAAGGTTTCCCTCCCATAGCTTTAAATTCCTTGCAAGTCTTAGCAAAAGTATCCGTGCGAGGAGGAGGAGGGGGAGGAGGAAGATCGGGTGCTACTGTTGGTGGAGGAACATTTGTTGGACCCACAGTGGCGGCCCTAGCCTCCATTAATCTCCTATACCATACTGGTATCGTCACACCCTACGGAAAGTTAAGATCTTCAGCCATGCTGAAACGAAAAAGGAAAGATTCAAAACGGAGAATTCGAAAGATAAAGATATGGCTATTGGGGATTATGCTTTTCTTTCAAAAACTTTTCTCTTAAAAGATATGTTTTTGAAAATACTTCTTCCAAAAATGTTTTTAGAAAAATAGTTTTTCTAAAAGTTTTATCTGTTCTGGTAACCTTCGCTCTGATACCACGTGTAACACCCCACATCCGCTAAGGTCACTCACTAAGGGAATGCCTTGACTTCGGTGGAGCATTTTAAGTGAGTATAGAACAGAGAAATTACAACAAGACAGATATAAATACTTGAAAATCTAAAACATCATTTCATAGCAGCAGAAGGTAAACATATTTAGTTACAACACCATAAAGAGCCAAGTACTAAATATCCATCCTGATAAAAACATAAGTACATAATCCCACTACATAAACAATAGCCATAAAAGAAAAGATAAGCTGGGCTTTACATCACGGTCCAAGCTCCAGAAGATAGATAAAGAAATCTGATCAAAGCCCACTAGTGCTAGGCCCAACCTGAGGACCTGAGGGGGAAAAAGATAAAAACAACGGGGTCATACATAAGTCTGAGTGAGCCCTATAACTTTAACAACACAATCATTAAAGTAATTAGGGTATGATATAAACTTGGCACGGGATGACTGGGGATAAATGACTACACTAAGTAGCCAACTAGACATAAGGTGAACTAGGACAACGGTAAAGACGCATCTACCCACCCAAGGATAATTACTAACTGCACCACACCAGTCATTCCTACTTAAAGGTTGATCCCTCCCAAGAACTTAGAAAGTTTACCCAGTAGTTTCGTGTACCCCTAGCTGACTACATAGGTGCCGTCTGCCCCTATCTCCACTAGGTGTACCCACTACTCCCAAGCGATCGGCTCCCTACCGTAGATACCCGTGCTGGCCCCACAGTGGGGTGTATCACTCCCCAAAGTGGCAACCCGATACAACAAATGGTGCACGGCTTATATCTACACGATACAACAACGTCTTACCTACCAGCTCGGGTCCACACACGCATATGAAACTCGTTGGACTCACGTTACCACCGCTAACCCGTTTTGGCCTCTTATAATCAAGCCCAATACGCGTGTCCCGTCCTCGACATGGCTCGAGCCCAATAAGATACATATGGGTTACTGGTTGAAATGGGCCCCCACAAGCTACCACCTAAGCTTGTCAATTTATCTATTGCATCCCACTTAACCCTTTAATCATGTTTAATTACATGTTTCCACTTGGTTAAGTATTCTAATCGTATTTTCTATTGCCACCCAAGGCAACCCACTAGATTTCCTCATGCCACCCAAGGCACTTACTTGATTTCCACATGCCACCCAAGGCACCCACTTAACCCCTCATGCCCACTACATGCTTATCTGGTTAAGTATTTCTTAATTGATTAAGAACGTAACCGTTGTAAAGACCTCTCACATTAGACTATCTTTTATGGCAGCTGGATTTGCCGGTTGGGTCCGGGCAGCCTTACGCCATAACCGAGTCTAACCTCGTGTCTATACACTTGTCACGTATTTAGTTTGTGCCTAAGACCTCTCACATTGGGCCAAACATTTGTAGCCGCTGGATTTGCCGGTCGGTTCCGGGCAGTCTTACGCTACAAAAGGGTCCAACCTCGTGTCTTAGTCGATTAATTACAGCTAATTAATCACCCCCGAATTAATTTTCCCTAATTAATTCCAATATTAACGATGTACATAATTGACTCAATTATGTCCATCTACTTTATGGTATGCATAATCATACCAACTTCACACCATTTCATTAACATGTATATTAACCCCATCGTTCCCCACGTAATTCGCTAACATGACATAAAAGGGAAGATTCATCACAAATATAATGGGTTCAACTTGCATAACATTAGCATCAACATGGGTTTAAAGGTGTCAACATGCATATAGCATCAAACCCAACTAGCATAAATAATCAACCCAAACTTGCATGAATCACATATGTCATAAGAAGGTTAACTTACATAAGTTATTTATGTCATACAAAGGGGTAAACTTGCATATATATGTATGACATACAAAGGGGTTAACTTGCATATGTATGCATATCATACTAAGGTGTAAACTTGCACATGTTACTTGCATATAATCAAACACCCAACTTGCATAACATGTCATATGTGAACTTGCATATAACCATACACCAAACTTTCATAACATATCATGTATGAACTAGCAAATAATCATACACCAAACTTGCGTATCATGGTGTCATAATGGATCAATGTTTCTCATATGACTTGCATATCTTGCATAACATCATAAACACATAGCATATGACTTGCATAACTTGCATAACACCACAAACACATAGCATATGACTTGCATAACATCATAATCACATAGCATATGACTTGCATAACTTGCATAACATCATGATCACATAGCATATGACTTGCATAACTTGCATAACTTCATGAACATATAGCACATAACTTGCATAACTTGCATCACATCACAAACACATAGCATATGATAACATAATCTTGCATTGATCCACATTCATAGCCATAACCTCATTATATCCTATCATAATCATTTCAACAATTGGTTATTAAGGCTATAGAAAACTCAAAACTTGTTGATTAGCACTCCTAAGAAGAAGATTAAGTTGCTAGAGTTGATTAGTAGTTGATTTGAGAGACTATCTTCTTCTACAATTTGATGGAGGCTCCTTCAAGTTGCATTTTGACGGCATGACGACATTGTTTCTATTTTAGTATGAATTAGGGTAGTCTTAGGGTGTATTTATAGAGTAGTTAGGTGTTTTAGGCCATTAGATTAACCCTAAATCAGATTAGAGCCGTCAGATCACGTCCTAGCCACCAAAACACAGCCCAAAAGCCAAACAGGTGCACCCAGGTCACCTTGGCTCGACCAGGGAGATCGACCCCCAGGTCGACACTAGGGTCGACTCCATAGTCGACTTGGTGGGAAGGTCGACTCCCCAGTCGACCCCCTGGGTCTGGCGGGATTTTTCCCGCCACTTCTGAAAATTGAAATTTTTGTTTTTAAACCTGTTTTGAATTTCTTAAAACTTCTTCGGGCCTTAACTGGGTCATTCGGACTCCGATTTTCGAAAACACGGACTCTATTTCGCGTATTTTTCCGAGACGAACGCAATGGCATAGCCCGTTTCCCCTGATTAAGATTTTAAAATTTAATTCTGCCCTGTTTTATATTATAGCAAGTTAATAAGTATACGGGGTGTTACAACTTGCTTCAACTGTGGCGAGATGGGATTCACTAGGGACTGCCCGAAGAAACGAGGGCAAGGACAGAGGGAAGAACCCACTTCTGGAGGACAGGCGAATGGATAGGATAGAAATAAGAAAATTTGAGTAAAAGGTTTTAGTTTCTTATCTGATTGTTGAGTTAAAACTCTTTCTGATTCTGGCATTTTGATTTTGTAATCGATACTCTGCACTTTAATACTAGTATTGTTTCTGATTCCGCTGTAGAATCAAACCCATAAGGGTTATGACTGATCTGTTTGTGAGAGATTGGGGTTTGAGAGATATCTGTGTTAGGCGTCAAGTAGGACGCATACATTCTGGGTTTTATCATGCTTAGTTCGGTAACCTGATCTGTACCAGTAATCTGTAAATATCTGAATATTCCCGATAAGGTCAAGATTTCCAGTTTTGACATTATCTAAAGAGGGTAATCCTCTGGGTGTCATTCTGATGTTGGTTTCGGTCTTCGGGGCCGATACTTAGAACCCATGTCTAATGGGAACCAAGTTTTTGTTTTATCTGTACTCGCTTCCATCATTCGACTGTATCCTATCGATCGAATCTTCGAACTTTAGGTAGAAACTAATGGGTGTAAACATGTGTTTGAGACATGTTATGTTTGATGGTTGCAAGTGGATGCAAGTGGTTGCTAATGGTTGCTCGTGGATGCATATACACACACTAGGCACTAGATCGTCTTGAAAACACTCTCATACTGCATATGGATGTGTGAGCATTTTTCAATTTTTGTGGATGCAAAATGATTGACTTAGCACATGGATGTTGCATATGACTGAATGGTTGTGCACTCATATAGAAATGATATGTATCGAGTAGTAAAATTGCATACATGTTGGACTCATGGCACTGGCATAATTCACATTAAGGAGGTCAATTGTATCAGTGGACCGCCTGATCTTTGCATTAGATAAGGAACATATACACACACCTTTGCATATGTTCATACAACATTAGAAGTTTCTAAGGACAATGGACGCCAGTGATTGATGATTGAGTATATGGATGTTGGATGGTAGGACACATTCATCTTAACTTGAAGATTTCGGGGACGAAATCCTTTAAGGAGGGGAGAATGTAACACCCCGTATTTTCTGTGAATGTATAAGTAACAAATCAGAGGATAATTAATTTTTCAAATAAGAATTAAGGGAAACGGGTTGCGCCATTGCGTTCGTCTCGGAATTCTGCTTGAAAACGAGTCCGAGTTTGTGAGAATCGGATTCCGTATGACCAAGTTATGGCCCTCCAAAGTTTCATAAATATTCAGAGTTCAAAACAGCTCGAATTCGAATTCAAAATTCGAATTTCAAATGCAGAACAGACTGGGCGGGAAATTTCCCGCCCAGATCCAGGTCAACTGGGGAGTCGACTGGGTAGTCGACCCCCAGACCAGGTCGACTGGGCAGTCGACCTGGGTGTCGACCTGGTCCCCGTGCCCATTTTTGTGCCAGTGTTTGTTCTGATGTTTCTAGTCCGATTTCTGTCCAGATTCATCTGCCTAAACCTATTTAAATAGCCCCAAACCTAGCCTTCTCTACACACAATTTTGTTCTGCTTCTGCTCTGCCTCTATTCTATATAAAAATAAAAATGGCGTCGCTACTCTGCTAGAATCAAAACTAGAAGCTAATCAACATCAACCTAAGCAACTCAATTCAAACTAGAGATTAAAGCTTCTGCAACGATTCTACAACAATTAAAGTTCTTTCTTTAATCCAACCCAGGCAAGTGCAGTTATTTTCCGATATAAACTTTAATCATAATTGTGACATGATTGTAAATCTGAATTTGAGATTGTGTATGTTCTGTTCTTATCTATTTTATTCTGTATCTCTTCTTCTTTCTGTTCTATAGCCAGGCTACTACGAGCCTGCGCCAATCTCCTAAGAGATTAACGCACAAACGCTAAAATGTTTGGGACAAATAATGAATGTGGCATAATTGGACATGGCTAATCTGTGACTGATTTAAGAAAATGGACATAGGTTGTAAACTAGATTTAGATCTATGCATATTCTGTGTATTGGAAGAAGAGGAACCATGGTATGTTAACATGTGACTTGAGACATTGGACATAACGCATATTTTGAATTAAGATCTGTTATAACTAGATTGTTGGGCATATTGTTTATATAATAATTCATGATTTGAAAGAGAAAATGACATAGGTGTGAAGATCTATATTAAGATTTGATAACTATCAAATGTGAATAACACCTAAGTAGGAGATTTTTGGATATATGACATGCATTGAAATCGATGGCTATATTTGGTATAATTTATATGTGAATCTTTTGTACTAGGCAAGTTGAACTAAATTGGGACATGTAAATTATGACCATAATCTGTAACATGTAAATTCAATGCAAACGTGGGGTATATGATCATAGTGTGAATCATGACAACTATTCAGGCATGCAAACTTAGGCCAAATTTATAATTAGGCAAGATATGTTTGTGAAACTTTAAGGAATGACTAAATCTGTTATATTTGCCTAATTTGCTAGTTCTGCTATATTTGCCTAATCTGCTAGTTCTGTTATATTGCCTTATCTGCTAGTTCTGTTATATTGCCTAATCTGCTAGTTCTGCGCTACTGCCTAGTCTGCTAGATCTGTTCATCTGCCAAATCTGTCATCTGCTAAGTCTGCTGAAAATGCCAAATCTGTTATATGCTAAATCTGCTAAATTACTTAATCTGCTGAATTCGTTAAGTCGCCTAACCTGCGAAAATTTGTTATCGGCAAAGTTGATATATTCAGTCTGTTATTGACATAATCTGAATTAGCTATGAATAATTGACATGTATATTAGGCGTGGGCATAAATGGTAAATTATTAATTAATTGGCCGCAAAGATAAACATGGCTAACTCGAGGTTAGAATGAGTTTGCGGCGTAATTCTGCCCGGAACCGCCCGGCACATCCAGTGGCCGCAAACAATAGGTTCTAATGTGAGAAGTTAGTCATAACGTGCTTGAAACCCAAGGTTAGACTCAGTTTGTGGCAGAAACCTTCCCGGAATCAACTGGCCTAACCAGTAGCCACAAACTATCAGTCTAATGTGAGAGGTCTGGACATTAATATTTAATTAATGAAAATCTGGAATAAATATGATGTCTAAAATGTGTTGGGTGGATAGGGTTAAACCAACTAGACTAATGAAATTAATAAACCCGTTTCATGAATCTGTAGGCCCAATACAAAGTTAGACAATCTGTAAGTCTGTTAATCTGTAATCGGTTAATCTGTAAGTCTGTTAATCTATAACCGGTTAATCTGTAAGTCTGTTAAATCTGTATATCTGATCTGTTGGTCTGAAAACTTGTCTAATCTATGAACTGGTTGATCTGAATTCTGTATGTCTGAACTTGTAAACAAGTTAATCTGAAATCTGTTAGTCTGGGGACACAAGGTTAGGAGGGAAATTACTTGTGTCATCTGTTGTTTGGGACCCATATTAGTCAGTAACCCTTTCTGGTATCTAAACTTTGACCCAGCAGTAGGTAGGGTCCGGGCACGCTTACTGAACTAATTATAAGCGGTTCATTCTGATAATGGCGAGGGGTGTTGATGGTGCGTTCCAACCGGGTCATGTGCGTGCATGGATCCCGGTCTGTCTCTAAGGATGTAAGACGCCGTGACATCTGTAAATAGGTCTGTACCAATTGGTTATCACTTTAGGGAGTGATACACCCTACTGTGGGGCCGACACAGGGTATTTATGTATTAGGGAGCCGATCGCTTGGGGTAGGGTTTTAGGGTACACTTAGTTCTGTCTGTTTCTGTTGGTACCGTCTGTTTCTGTTGGGTGGTAACACCTGTCTGTTTCTGCATGGTACCATCTGTTGGGGTGGTAAAGGCCCATTACTAGTGTACACCTAATTCTACATTCTGTTTCCGTAGGGATTAATCTGTTTCTGCTTCTGTCTATTTCTATTCGGGTGGTAAAAGCCCATTACTAGCACTCTCTTCTGTGGAAATTATTCTGTACCCGTTTCTGTTTCAGTTTAGACATTAGGGTGACACCTAATTCTGTTATACTAGTATTAGTGCAGAGAAGTGTAAAGCAATAGCTTATATCATTCTGTTCTTCTGTTATATCTGCTACACCTGTTACAGTTATCTCTCATCCAGTTTTATTTTCATGTCATGTTATTATTATCTGTTCATAACTGAAAATCACTGGACTTGCTAGACTTTTTGTCCGACCCTTGTTGTTTCGCCTCCTTTCTTCTGTTTCCCCCTAAGGTTTTGTAGAAGGGAATACTCTAGCTTGATCCAGATTTCTTCTGCTTGAAGTGCTTAAATTATGGCTTGTCTTCTTCTGTGGGGATTATGATTTTAAACTATGCATTCTGAAGGCTTTTGTACAAGACTGATATTTTGTTCTGATTTGAAAGGATGTAACCAAGCTTATTTCGGTTTCTGTTGTAATAAAGTTATAAAATTTTCAAGTACTGTTTTATCTTTCTTGTAAATTTCCGTTCTGTCTACTAAAACGCTCCATCAAAGTTAAGGCATTCCCTTTGTGAGTGACCTTAACGGAGGTGGGGTGTTACAACAAGATTTATGACCGACCAGACCCACTTATGGCTGACCCGATCCACTTCCTACACGTCTCCAATTCTACTCCGATCTCGACCAAAACTTCGTCAAACGACGAATCCAGCGAAACCGACTCAACCAAAATCATCAAACACAATCATGAACATGTCATAACATTGCTAAACAACATGAATATGACAATTATCATAAAAATGATGTAAATTTCACCTAAAACCATTAAATTGAACATATGATCAAAATGAGAGATCTTAGTAACCTAAACATGTGAAATGACATGAAATTAATGGGTAAAACTTGCTAAATCAGATCATAGGGTAATGCATATGAAAATAGACATATAAGGGTGTAAATCCATGGTAAAACACTTGAATTTGATGAGAAACATGCACAAACACTCATATACTTTATTGCATTCATGTGAGAGATGTAAATCACTCACCAATTATCCCAAACATGCAAAAATCAAAGGAATATGAATCCGGACAGCAAGCACTTCGCACCGAACACCTTGATCCGATGAATCCTTACCTCAATTGATGTAGATCTAGCCTCCAATGGTATAGATCTCCAATTTCCCTCCTTGGATTATGATTTTTAATGGTGGAAGAGTGTTAGAGGAAGGAGGAGCACAAGACCTTCTAATAAGAGAATGGAAAATTCAAACCCTTTCTCATATCCCTTACCCCATATTTATAGTTTCCACCAACCCCCTAATGGTCCTTCCCAATTAAGCCCGCTTTGGCATACCAAACCTGGACAGCCAACTGAAAAGCCTTAAACAACGATTTCTCCCAAACCGCTGAGCCAAATCTTTAATGTAACCACTCTATGGAAAGACAAACATCAATTCCTTTCCAATGGCACATGTCTCACCCTCTGATTCGACATGAATCAAAAGTTATGCCCTGTACAAGACTGAAAGGGGAAAATTTGCCACAAACAAAATCAGTAAAAATTATGGACATGTCTCACATCCCCATAAGCAACCTATCAAAAGATGAGAATGATCAAACCCTCAGGGAATAAAATAAAAATATTTTACAATCTTCTGATACGTAAAATGCGGGCTGTTATATTCTTCCCCTCTTAAGAATTTCGCCCCCAAAATCCCAAGTAAATATATGCAAATACAACAAATTTGCATGCCTATCATCCTTGAGAAGCCAATTCTATCACCCAAACTAGCGACCATCAAGCCATGCATCCATAGCCTTATCCTAGCACGCGAAATTCTATCAAACAACAACAAGATACAACGTGATAACGATGATACAATTAAAGGTTCCTACATACGAAGAGTTCAGGATGAGTCGTCTTCATACTCCCTTCTGTCTCCCATGAACAATCATCGCCATCTTCACTCCATCATACCTTGACTAACTTAACTGTGTTCCTCCTAAGCTGTTTCATGTCATTCCCCACAACACGAAGTGGCTTGCGAGGTTTCGCAATTGCGATTTCAACTTCTAGGTCTTCGTACTGCTCTAGAGGTATCACCACATTCGAATCATGCACAAACTTCCATAGAAAATGCACATGGAACACATTATGCACACTCGACATCTTTTTGGGTAACTCCAATCTATATGCGAGCTATCCAATTCACTCGACTATCGGAAATGGTCCAACGAACCTAGGAGCCAACTTTCCTTTACTTCCAAATCAGACCATATGCTTCAACGATGAAATCTTCACAAAGACCATATTGCCAACGTCAACTTTCAAATCTTTTCGAAGCTTATCGGCATAACTCTTTTATCGATATTGGACCGCCTTCATTCGTTGACGAACGACCTCAATACAATCCGAGGTCTCCCTAATTATCTCTGGCCCAAGTACCAACTTATCTCCAATTTCTAACCAACATGGTGGAGAATTGCACGGTCTCCCATACAACCCCTCGTATGGTGCCATCCCAAAGCTAGACTGGTAGCTATTATTATACGCAAACTCAACTAGATGTAGATGGCCTTCCCACAATCCTCCAAAATCCAATACACAAGCTCTTAGGAGATCTTCCAAAACTCGATTGACCCTCTCAGTTTGACCATCAGTTTGGGGATGATAAGCCGTACTTAAGCACAACCCGGTTCCCAAAGCTTCTTGCAAACTCTTCAAAAATCTGCTAGTAAATAACAAATCTCGATCATTCACTATACTCTTTGGGACGCCATGGAATCTAACAATCCATTTCACATAAAGTTTAGCCAGCTTCGACGCTGTCCTAGTTGACTTGACATGAGTGAATCTTGCACTTTTGGTTAAGCGATCCACAATGACCCAAATCCCTTCATTTACTGTCCTGGTTCTAGGTAGTCCATCGATAAAATCCATTGATATTTGATTCCACTTCCACGTAGGAACTTCCAATGGCTGAAGTAAACCACTTGGCTTCTTCTGTTCAGCTTTCACTAACTGACAGTTCATGCACTTGGAAATGAACTTCCCAATATCTCGTTTCATCCCCTCCCATAAGTAAATTCTTTTCATGTCCCGATACATCTTATTACCACCAGAATGGATCGTCAATTTCAAGTGATGACATTCTCTTAGAACCCGATCTCTCAATCGATTGACATCAGGAACAACTAACCTCTATTGCTTCCGAAGCCAACCTTCTCGATCGACTTCGAACTCTTTATCTTCTAGTTTTAGTTTCTGGATAAATTCGACAAGCTTAACATCTTGCTTCTAGCTTTCGCCAGTCCTTTCGACGAGAATAGGTCTTACCGATAAGTTTGCCAACATTTTAGGTTCCAACTCACACTCTGGCCTGAAATCAAACCTTGCGAAATACTCAAGGCTCTTCCATTCTGAAAACATTGCTCCCAAACTTGCGTGTCTTCGACTTAACGCATCTGCAACTACGTTAGCTTTACCAGGAGTATAGGCTATATCAAAATCATACGATGCCAGAAACTCTAACCATCGTTGCAGCCGAAGATTCAAATCCTTTTGGGAGAAAAGATACTTTAATGATCTATGATCGATAAACAACTCGAATCGAACTCCCGATAGGTAATGTCTCCACATCTTCGGAGAAAACACAATCGCTGCCAACTCCAAATCATGAGTTGGATAATTTTTCTCATGCGGCTTTAGTTATCGACTCGCGTCGGCCACAACCTTACACTTCTGCATTAGCACTGCTCCAATCCCAGTACCACATGTGTAACACCCCAAAATTTTAACAACATTAAAGTGGATAAAATAAATAATAATTAATTTAATATTCAGAGTTAAGGGAAACAAATAGATCCATTGTGTAACAACCCGTATTTTCAATAACCTGTTATAACATAAATCGAGGCAGAATTTAATTCTAAAATCTGAATCAAGGGAAACGGGCTATGCCATTGCGTTCGTCTCGGGAAAATACGCGAAATAGAGTCCGAGTTTTCGAAAATCGGAGTCCATATGACCCAGTTAAGGCCCATTGAAGTTTTCAGAAATTTCCATGTTAAAAACAGATTTAAATTTTAAATTAAAAACAAGGATTAGGGCTAACTGGCGTCAGGCGGGAAAACTCCCGCCAAGACCCCCATGTCGACAGGCATGTCGACAGGGGTCTAAGGGTGTCGACTGCCCTGTCGACAGCCCTGTCGACACGGGGTGGCCGGGCAGTTTTGCCTGGCGCACCATTTTGTATTTGGGGCTTGGTTGTGTGGCTTGGTTCTGGAGAATTCCGAAATCTGATGGACCTAATTCAACCTAGGGTTAATCCTATGGTCTAAATCACTAGCCTAATCTATAAATAAGACCCTAACCTACCCTAAATCACTCATTATTCATTCTAGCAACCAAACTATGTCAAATTGAATTCTCAAATGGCCTCCACCTTAAAACCCTAGCCTCCACCCTCTTCAAAAATCATTCCTATGAAGATTTTGATGTTCATACAAGCATTTCTAAGTTGTATGAATGATCATTAGCTTGCATACATCATCAAGTTGCAAGCTTTATTTGCTAAGCTAGAGTTTTTGGGATTTTTGTTAATTGGAGCTTTGTTTTGGGTTTTTATATGCTTGCATAAAAGGGCTTCTCAATCTTTATTAGTAGATTTGTGTCTTCATAATATTTGTAAGCCCTCTTACCTTCATTTTAGAAACTCTAAAGTTAATATGTGATGAAAGTTGGGATTTATGCATGTTTAATAAGTTATGCATGCTTATGCGAGTTCACTATGCTATGTTATGCATGTTTAATAAGTTATGCATGCTTATGTGAGTTCACTATGCCATGATTTGCAAGTTTAACAAGTTATGCATGTTTATGCAAGTTCACTATGCCATGATTTGCAAGTTTAACAAGTTATGCATGTCTATGCAAGTTCACTATGCCATGATTTGCAAGTTTAACAAGTTATGCATGTCTATGCAAGTTCACTATGCCATGATTTGCAAGTTTAACAAGTTATGCATGTTTATGCAAGTTCACTATGCTAAGTTATGCAAGTCCAACATGTTATGCATGTTTATTATGATATGTAAAATTCATCATGTATGTTGTGCCAAGTTCCCTCTTTCTATCCTTTATGCGTTATAACGAATATGTAAGCGATAGAATGACGTGGGGGGGGGGGGGGATTTAGGGTAAAACTTAAAATACATGAAAATATAAGATTGGGAATTTACCTATTAAGTTAGGTCTACCCCTTGGGAATTTACCTATTAAGTTAGGTCTACCCAAGTATTTGTTAAACTTGTGATTATGTTTTGAAATTAAAGTGAACATGACACTTAGAAAACATAAGTATGGCCAACTCGAGGTTGGGTTGAGTTTGTAGCGTAAACCTACCCGGAACCGACCGGCTTAACTAGTTGCTACAAACCATAGGACCCAATGTGAGAAGTTGGTCATGTGTACCTTGGACCCGAGGTTAGACCAAGTTGTGGTGTAAAGCTACCCGGACCCGCCCGGCTTAACTAGTAACCGCAACAAAGTCTAATGTGAGAGGTTAAGGCACAATTAAATTAATTAATGCCTCATGATTAGGGTTAAGTCATGGCCCACTAATACTTAACCAATTTTGGGGATACGAGGGATTAAATGGGGTTAAGTGGTGAACTGTTGGTTACACTTAACTAATTTAATCCATGATTAGTGAGGGGTTAAACCACACTTAACCCTCTTAGAAAACCCTAGCAACGTGGTCTGTTCCAGCAGTAATCCCAGTTTGGTATCATTCACAACCCTAGAGGCTAGGCTAGGGCGGGGCACGATTACTGGACTGATGTAAGCGACCAAAGCGACGGCTGAGTGGTACAGCGGTGCGGGTCCAAGCGGGCTACGGACGTGCACATAGTCCGGTGTTGGACAAACTCGAGGCACGGGTTCCAGTAGGTTTAGACTGTGCATTATTGCTTAGGTGTCTGGGGTTGACACCCGAGGGCTTGATACACCCGAAGGTGGACCCAACAAAGTCTGACTACAACCATATGTGGGCCGTATGGACACCAACACTTGACGTGTTAGGTTTATAGGGAGCCGATCGACTAGACCGTTGGGCTGGACCTTGTATTAAGGTCACCTCATGTTATTGGGCCAAAGTTTGGGCTGAGGGATCAATACCTGTTATGTTAGTTTGCTAGTACACTGTGGTGCAAAGCTTAATCTTCTTTATGTGATGACACCTTTATCTATTGCCAGTATGTTAATCTCAGTTTCCATCATGATGTTAACTTTATTAGTTTATAGACTGATCGTAGTAGGGCTTACCAGTCTTTTTGACTGACCTGTTTTCTTTCGCTTCTTTTCTTCCGTCCCCCCCCCCCCCCAGGTTCTCAGGGAGGGAATAGTGGTGCTTAGCTTGGATCGCTTGCTTGTTTGCTGGATAGCTCATGTATGTCTGGACATTGAGCTCGCTATGGTTTATCATCTTTATTTTGGGGATAGCACTATGTATTTCAGTATTTCTGTTTATGATGTACTAGACATGTTTATTTTGGCAGTTGACTTTATGATGTACTAGACTTGTTTTGAGATGGTTTGAGATATTCCGCTGTTTTATTCTCACTTACTCTGTTTTACATATATATTTATGTTCTTGTTCTGTCTTGATATATCATTATGCGTGCTTACCCAGTTTTAACGCCCCCCAGAAGCTAGTGCCCCCAAAAGAGTGACCCTAGCGGAGGTGGGGTGTTACAAATTTGGTATCAGAGCATATGGTTTACGAGAAAGAACAAAAAGTTTTTAAAAGACTTTTGAAAAACTATTTTCAAAACAAGTATAAAGTATTTTCCAAAGAAAAGTCTAGTATTTTAAAAGGCTATTCCCCAAAAAGCCATTAGCGTTATCCTTCGTTCCCTTGACCTAATCTTATCTTATCTTTCGTTTCAGTATGGCTGAGAATCTTGCCATCCCGGATGGAGTAAACGTACCACTCTGGTATAGGAGACTTCTAGAAGCTAGGGTGGCAGCTGGCCCCGCAAACCCTACTCCCACTCCTCCTCCTGTAGTTGAGAATCCTCCCCCTAATGTCCCTCCTCCGGTGGTTCCTGTTCCCCCTCCTCCAGTAGTTAATATTCCTCCTCCCGTTGCTAATGTTCCTCCTCCTCCTGTTGCTGAGGCTCCTCTTCCTCCTCCTCCCCCTCAGCATCCTCAGGTTGAGTTCACGAAGGTTTGTAAAGACTTCAAGGCGATGGGAGGCAAGAATTTCCTAGGCACGGAATCTTTTGTTGAAGCTAGGAATTGGCTGAAAGACACTAAGGACTTGTTTGCTATCTTTAGGATTGATGACGAGAGGAAGATCTTATTGACAGTGTGGCTTTTGAAGGACGAAGCAGCCTATTGGTGGGAGGTCACCAATGGGATGAGACCCATCGAGACTTGGGCCGATCTGAGGGCTAGATTTGTGGCCAAGTTTCTATCTTCTGCTGAGGCGAATTTACAGATGGAGAAGTTCATTGCATTAAAGCAAGGTGATATGTCTGTCAAGGAGTATGTGAACAAGTTTAATCAGCTGGCCCGTTTTGGTTTGGATATGGTAAACACTCCTGAGAAGAAGGCTCTTCGATTTGCTAGAGGGTTGAATGAGCCGCTGCAGGGTTTGGCGATGTCACATATTCCGCATGGGGCTACTTTTGAGAGTTTGGTCGATATGGCTCTACTTCAGGGAGATGGAAAGAAAGAGGTCAAGTCAATTGATACTCAAGCAAAGAAGACTGATTCTCAGGGTAAAGGCAATCAAGGTGGTCAAAGCAGTCAGGGGAATCAGAGCAAGAACAAGAAGGGGAACAACAACAAAGGCAAGGGAAAGTGCAATTACTGTGGTGTGTCTGGACACTTTGCTAAGGATTGTAGGAAGAAGAAAAGGAAGCTTAGTGGTGGATGTTTTTCCTGTGGTGAGGCTGGACACTTCAGCAAGGAATGCCCGAAGAAGAAAGGGAAGGGTCAGACTCAGCATGCTGGATCTTCAGGAGGGCAAGTTCATGCTCTCAATACCGCTTCAGTTCCCGATCGAGGTAGTGTTTCTGTTGAGAACCTTGTTTATGTTTCCGATCTTCCAGTTCGTACCTTGTTTGATTCTGGTGCATCACATAGCTTTATTTCATCTGATCTTGTTGATAGTTTACACCTTAGTACTAGCTTAGTGGATGATCCCGTTTGTGTTTCGAATCCCATTGGGGGTTCTGCTCATCTATCTATGATATGTGAGGATCTGAGGATCTCTATACTCAGTGTAGAGTTCTTGTGTAGTGCGTATGTTCTTGGTTTCAGGGGATACGGATTGATTTTGGGCATGGATTGGCTGTCTAGACATGGAGCCATTCTTGATTGTGAGCATAGGGTTGTGAGGCTTGTGACTCGCCTTGGCAACACCTTAGAGATTTCATGCAATCCGAAGGATCCCGTCATGTTGTGCTATCTTGAATCTCTCGACTCGTCGGAGGAAGCCCTTCAGTCTGTAAGGGTGGTCCGAGATTATCCAGATGTTTTTGAAGAAGTTAAGGGGTTGCCCCCTAAACGAGAGATTGATTTTCGCATTTATCTGGTGGATAATGCTAAGCCTGTTTCTTTGCCCGTTCGGCACATGGCTCCGCGTGAAAGGCGGGAGCTGAGCAAGCAAGTGATAGAGTTGCTTGAAAAGAACTTCATTAGACGAAGTATATCTGAGTGGGGAGCGCCTGTGGTATTTGCTACCAAGGCGGATGGTTCTCTCCGACTATGTGTTGACTATCGAGAGTTGAATAAGCTGACTAAGAAGAACAGACACCCGTTACCGAGGATCGATGATCTCTTTGACCAGCTTGTCGGTGCTTCTGTTTTCTCTCAGCTTGATCTTGCTACTGGATTTCATCAGCTCAGAGTGGCTGAAGATAGTATAGACAAGACTGCATTCAGAACTCCAGATGGATTCTTTGAATGGCTTGTTATGCCGTTCGGTTTGACGAATGCACCCGCGTATTTCGTGGACTTGATGAGTAGGGTGTTTCGAGAGTTCTTGAACAAGTTTGTCGTGGTCTTTGTGGATGATATTCTGATCTTCTCCAAGGATGAAGAAGAGCACGCGAGGCATCTTGTAGAGGTGATGGATACGCTTAGAGCGCATCAGTTAAAGGCCAAGTTCTCCAAGTGTCACTTTTGGAGAAGGGAAGTTAGATTCCTTGGGCATATCGTATCCAAGCAAGGCTTAGCGGTGGATCCCGCTAAGGTGGTTGCAGTTCAGGATTGGAAGACTCCAAGGAATGCAATCGAGGTGAGAAGTTTTCTAGGTCTTGCGGGTTTTTACCGGAAGTTCATCAAGGACTTTGCGAAGATTTCTGCTCCTCTCACTAAATTGACGAAGAAGAATTCAGTTTTTGCTTGGAGCTTAGAGTGCGAGCTTGCTTTTCAGAAGCTCAAGAGAGCTCTCACATCAGCACCCGTTCTAGCTCTGCCCGATGGAGGGAAATTATTTACGTTATACACCGATGCTTGTGGCACGGGATTGGGCGCCGTTCTGATGCAAGAAGGCAGAGTTATATGTTTTGGTGGTAGGCAACTTAAGGTGCATGAGAAGAATTATCCCACTCATGATCTAGAGCTGGCAGCAATAGTATATGCACTTAAGGCGTGGCGCCATTATCTTCTGGGAGAAAGATTTGAGCTTTATACCGATCACAAGTCTTTGAAGTATCTCTTTTCTCAGAAGGATCTGAATCTGAGGCAGCAAAGATGGATGGAATTCTTGGCGTCCTTTTATTTTGAAATAGCTTATACCCCTGGCAAGGGGAATGTGGTGGCTGATGCATTGAGTAGAAGAAGGTTGACCCTAAGTCCTCTATTCGTTGAGATGAAGAATTTAGAGTATGTGGCAACCTTTAATTTCTCTTTGGCGATGGAGTCGATGACCGGTTCTTTAGCATCTCTGGAACTCAGGCCTACCCTTCTTGATCAAGTTGGGGCTTCACAGAGAAAAGACCCTCACATAGTTGAGATTATGGATAAGCTGACTCGAGGAGAGACGTCTAGTCACCTTGCTCGATATTCTATAGATGATAAGGGTTGGCTGAGGAGAGACGGAAGGCTTTGTGTTCCGATGGCGGAAGATTTGGTGAGGAAAGTTCTTGAGGAAGCAAATCGCTCTAAGTTGACCATACATCCAGGCGGTGATAAGATGTATAAAGATATGAAGCGTATTTTCTTTTGGCCTGGGATGAAGAAGGATGTGGCAGAGTTTGTCTCTAGATGTATCATTTGCCAGCAAGTTAAGGCCGAGTCAAAGAAGCCCGGTGGGCTATTGCATCCTCTAGATGTTCCACTTTGGAAGTGGGAGAGTATCTCCATGGACTTTATTGATGGGCTTCCAAGGTCAAGGAAAGGGAATACGAGCATTTGGGTTATTGTAGATAGACTTACGAAGAGTGCTCATTTTATTCCAGTAAAGAGCAAGAGGACCGCATCTTGGCTAGCGTCCGTATATCTTCGTGAGATTGTGAGACTTCATGGAGTCCCTTCTAGTATTGTCAGTGACCGTGACCCAATCTTTACTAGTCAGTTCTGGAACAGTTTGCAGGAAGCTATGGGCACGAGGTTAAACCTGAGTACGGCTTATCACCCACAAACGGACGGTCAGACAGAAAGGGTGAATAGGGTACTTGAGGACTTGTTGAGGCTTTGCATTCTGGATTTTGGTGGTACTTGGGAAGACCATCTTCCTCTTGTTGAGTTTGCATATAATAACAGTTATCAGGCAAGCATAGGGATGGCACCATTTGAGGCTTTATATGGGAGACCGTGCAAGTCACCTACATGTTGGTGGGAGACTACAGATAAGCTTATACTTGGACCTGACATGATTAGAGATACATCCGAGAAGGTCGAGTTGATTAGAAGACGGATGAAGGCGGCCCAAGACAGACAGATATCTTATGCTGATAGGCGAAGGACTGATTTGGAGTTTGATGTTGGGGATATGGTTTTCGTGAAGGTTTCTCCTTTGCGGAATGTGGTTCGGTTTGGAGCAGTAGGAAAGTTAGCACCGAGATTTGTTGGACCCTTCCCTATCATAGAGAGAATTGGGAAGATGGCTTATAAAGTGCAATTGACCGAGAAGCTGTCCGGAGTGCATAATGTCTTTCATGTCTCGCATCTCCGAAGGTGCCTACATGAGTCCGCTGAGGTGGTTGAACCTAGCAATCTTGAAGACGTGGAAGTAGAGAAAGAAGCTACCTTGAGGAGAGCTCCGATTCGTATCTTGGGGACAGAGATCAAGAAACTAAGGAATCGTGAGGTCAAGTTGGTGAAGGTTCAATGGGGTGAAGCCTAAGAAGACGCAACTTGGGAAACCGAGGAGAAGATGCGTGGGCTTTATCCATTCCTTTTTGAGGGTACACTCTCAATCTCTTTCCTTTGTTAGCATATCTTTCTCTTTGCTATCCATGTTTATCTAGTTATCGTGCTAATCTTGTCATGAGAACCTTAGGTAGAAACCCTTTGGATGAAACATGTGTTTGAGACATGTTATGTTTGATGGTTGCAAGTGGTTGCAAGTGTTTGCAAGTGGTTACTCGTAGATGCATGATACACATTAGGCACTAGATCGGCTCACACACTCCTCATATTGCATGTGCATGAGTGTTTATGCTTATTCTTGGATGAAATTTGTATGCAATCACATGGATGTTGCATATGGATGTATGATTGAGCACGCATGTAGATATTATACATTATGTTAGGGATTTGCATACATATGGATACATTTCACTAACATATTTTGCATTGATCTTTGCATTAGATAAGTACATATACACACACTTTTGCATATGTTCATACAGCATTTAGAATCTTTTAAGGACAATGATTGCTCGTGGATGATGCTTTGAGTAGATGGATGATTGGATGGTAGGATACGTTCTTCCTAACTTGAAGATTTCGGGGACGAAATCCTTTAAGGAGGGGAAAATGTAACAACCCGTATTTTCAATAACCTGTTATAACATAAATCGAGGCAGAATTTAATTCTAAAATCTGAATCAAGGGAAACGGGCTATGCCATTGCGTTCGTCTCGGGAAAATACGCGAAATAGAGTCCGAGTTTTCGAAAATCGGAGTCCGTATGACCCAGTTAAGGCCCATTGAAGTTTTCAGAAATTTCCATGTTAAAAACAGATTTAAATTTTAAATTAAAAACAAGGATTAGGGCTAACTGGCGTCAGGCGGGAAAACTCCCGCCAAGACCCCCATGTCGACAGGCATGTCGACAGGGGTCTAAGGGTGTCGACTGCCCTGTCGACTGCCCTGTCGACACGGGGTGGCCGGGCAGTTTTGCCTGGCGCACCATTTTGTATTTGGGGCTTGGTTGTGTGGCTTGGTTCTGGAGAATTCCGAAATCTGATGGACCTAATTCAACCTAGGGTTAATCCTATGGTCTAAATCACTAGCCTAATCTATAAATAAGACCCTAACCTACCCTAAATCACTCATTATTCATTCTAGCAACCAAACTATGTCAAATTGAATTCTCAAATGGCCTCCACCTAAAAACCCTAGCCTCCACCCTCTTCAAAAATCATTCCTATGAAGATTTTGATGTTCATACAAGCATTTCTAAGTTGTATGAATGATCATTAGCTTGCATACATCATCAAGTTGCAAGCTTTATTTGCTAAGCTAGAGTTTTTGGGATTTTTGTTAATTGGAGCTTTGTTTTGGGTTTTTATATGCTTGCATAAAAGGGCTTCTCAATCTTTATTAGTAGATTTGTGTCTTCATAATATTTGTAAGCCCTCTTACCTTCATTTTAGAAACTCTAAAGTTAATATGTGATGAAAGTTGGGATTTATGCATGTTTAATAAGTTATGCATGCTTATGCGAGTTCACTATGCTATGTTATGCATGTTTAATAAGTTATGCATGCTTATGTGAGTTCACTATGCCATGATTTGCAAGTTTAACAAGTTATGCATGTTTATGCAAGTTCACTATGCCATGATTTGCAAGTTTAACAAGTTATGCATGTCTATGCAAGTTCACTATGCCATGATTTGCTAGTTTAACAAGTTATGCATGTCTATGCAAGTTCACTATGCCATGATTTGCAAGTTTAACAAGTTATGCATGTTTATGCAAGTTCACTATGCTAAGTTATGCAAGTCCAACATGTTATGCATGTTTATTATGATATGTAAAATTCATCATGTATGTTGTGCCAAGTTCCCTCTTTCTATCCTTTATGCGTTATAACGAATATGTAAGCGATAGAATGACGTGGGGGGGGGGATTTGGGGTAAAACTTAAAATACATGAAAATATAAGATTGGGAATTTACCTATTAAGTTAGGTCTACCCCTTGGGAATTTACCTATTAAGTTAGGTCTACCCAAGTATTTGTTAAACTTGTGATTATGTTTTGAAATTAAAGTGGACATGACACTTAGAAAACATAAGTATGGCCAACTCGAGGTTGGGTTGAGTTTGTAGCGTAAACCTACCCGGAACCGACTGGCTTAACTAGTTGCTACAAACCATAGGACCCAATGTGAGAAGTTGGTCATGTGTACCTTGGACCCGAGGTTAGACCAAGTTGTGGTGTAAAGCTACCCGGACCCGCCCGGCTTAACTAGTAACCGCAACAAAGTCTAATGTGAGAGGTTAAGGCACAATTAAATTAATTAATGCCTCATGATTAGGGTTAAGTCATGGCCCACTAATACTTAACCAATTTTGGGGATACGAGGGATTAAATGGGGTTAAGTGGTGAACTGTTGGTTACACTTAACTAATTTAATCCATGATTAGTGAGGGGTTAAACCACACTTAACCCTCTTAGAAAACCCTAGCAACGTGGTCTGTTCCAGCAGTAATCCCAGTTTGGTATCATTCACAACCCTAGAGGCTAGGCTAGGGCGGGGCACGATTACTGGACTGATGTAAGCGACCAAAGCGACGGCTGAGTGGTACAGCGGTGCGGGTCCAGGCGGGCTACGGACGTGCACGTAGTCCGGTGTTGGACAAACTCGAGGCACGGGTACCAGTAGGTTTAGACTGTGCATTATTGCTTAGGTGTCTGGGGTTGACACCCGAGGGCTTGATACACCCGAAGGTGGACCCAGCACAGTCTGACTACAACCATATGTGGGCCGTATGGACACCAACACTTGACGTGTTAGGTTTATAGGGAGCCGATCGACTAGACCGTTGGGCTGGACCTTGTATTAAGGTCACCTCATGTTATTGGGCCAAAGTTTGGGCTGAGGGATCAATACCTGTTATGTTAGTTTGCTAGTACACTGTGGTGCAAAGCTTAATCTTCTTTATGTGATGACTCCTTTATCTATTGCCAGTATGTTCATCTCATTTTCCATCATGATGTTAACTTTATTAGTTTATAGACTGATCGTAGTAGGGCTTACCAGTCTTTTTGACTGACCTGTTTTCTTTCGCTTCTTTTCTTCCGTTCCCCCCCCCCCCTCCCCTAGGTTCTCACGGAGGGAATAGTGGTGCTTAGATTGGATCGCTTGCTTGTTTGCTGGATAGCTCATGTATGTCTGGACATTGAGCTCGCTATGGTTTATCATCTTTATTTTGGGGATAGCACTATGTATTTCAGTATTTCTGTTTATGATGTACTAGACATGTTTATTTTGGCAGTTGACTTTATGATGTACTAGACTTGTTTTGAGATGGTTTGAGATATTCCGCTGTTTTATTCTCACTTACTCTGTTTTACATATATATTTATTTTCTTGTTCTGCCTTGATATATCATTATGCATGCTTACCCAGTTCTAACGTCCCCCAGAAGCTAGTGCCCCCAAAAGAGTGACCCTAGCGGAGGTGGGGTGTTACACATTGCGTCCGTCTCGAAATTCTGGTCAAGATAGACACCTGGTTTGCGTAAAACGGATACCGTTTGAAGAAGTTATGGACGATAGAAGTTTGGTAGAAAATGCAAAAATTCCCAGCGCACTAGACAAGTACACCCATGTATTTTTACACTGGCGCACCTGTAAAGTGCACTCAAAATAGTTTTTTTGGGTATTCGGGCCTTTACCCAAGTGGGAGACGACCCCCGACCTGATTTACTATTGAGTCAAGAATTCCATAGAGTTTTGATTTCTGACAAAGAGATACGCCGTGATCGATAAAAAGAAGATATTCATTGGTATTATACATTAGTGGTTTATTATTTTGTATGTTAGTAGTGTTATTTATGTTAAAATCTATCCTCAAATAATCTCACACCTCCAATCTTTGAATATATGTATAAGAATATATGAGTGCACATTAACTGCGCAATCTGGGCTAAACTGGTCGACCGGTTGAAACCAGGCGGTCGACTGTTTCTTCCCAGAATGCACAATCAATGTGCACAAGGATACGTAACGTGTATATATATATTCAAATTCCTGTCTACTGGTCCTTTTTGACCTGTCGCCCGTTTTCTTCCAAAAAGCAACCTTTCATATAGATACTTCCATTTCTTCAACGGTTGCTTCTCTTTCTCTTAACAATAATCATAGCTGTTGTTTGTAACCCTTCACAAATGGTTACATCTGTTTATTCCTTATATAAACATCATAAGATCATCACTTCAAATCACTGATTCTATTAATTTAATCTCTATTCTATTAATCATATATCGTTTGAATCCTAGAATCTATTTAATATTCTTTTGATTCAATACGATATCCACTTCCAAATCTTCATATACACAAATATATTATTTGAGGATAAGATTATAGCAAGTTTGTACTACAATTGAAAAAATCGTGTTATCAAGAACATATAGTGTCAACAACAAAGTATATTCTTCTTAGTTGAAGTCCTTAGTGTTGTAAGAGGCACGTGTTGAAGTCCTCGGTGTTGTTAGAGGCGTGAAATCTCGTTCGTCTGCTCGGGTGTTGTATACCTATTCCTCCGGGTGAAGTGAGGTGGTTGTTAGTGAAAATCCAGATAGAAGTCCGGGACTGGACGTAGGACAGTGCTCCGAACTAGTATAAAAATCCCTGGTGTGATTTTTCTAGTTTACTGCATCTACTATTATATATATATATATATATATATATATATGATTAGCTATTATTTCATACTTGTGTTTTATACACCACATTACATGATCCATGTGTATTATATTAACATGTGCACACATTTTCATTTGGTATCAGAGCAAGGTCTTCATATAATCGTAACACAGTTATTTGATATATTCTAGTAATATGGAAAATAACGCAAGCACCAGCACTACCACTTACACAAAAGGTCAATCGACACAAAGACCTCCATTCTTCAAATGTCTCAACTATAGCTATTGGGCAACACGTATGTCATTTTTTATGCAATCAAATAGCTATGATGCCTGGAATGCTACCCAAGAAGAAATAGTGAATCCAACAACTGATTATTCAGAATGGACACCGGCTGAGAAAACGGCAGCAGCCGTAAATGCAAAAGAAATAAACATGTTGTTTCGTGCATTAGACCAAAATGAATATAACCGTGTTAGTATCTGCACCACTGCATATCAATTTTGGCAAACGCTAAAAACCACTCATGAAGGTACTAACAAGGTTAAACAAGCCAAAATAGTCATGCTGAAAAGTCAGTTTTAAAATTTAAAAATGAAGCCGAATGAGACAATCAATGATATGTATTCACGGTTTCAAACTATTCACCATGCACTTATTGGTTTAGGACAAAAATATGCAGATTTTGATATTGTTTCGATAGTCCTACATTCTTTGACTAGTGAATGGGAAGGAAAAGTATTGGCAATTGAAGAAACTAATGACCTTTCCGTCATGAAGCCAGATGAATTAATAGGAAATCTAATGTCCTATAAAGTAATTTGCAGGCTAGAAAGGAACAGAAAGAAGAAAAGAAAATTGTAGCATTTCATGCAGAAAAAGATGAAGATGAATCAGATTCTGAAGATGAAGACCTAGCATTCATTGCAAAAGTTTTTAAAAAAATCTCGAATCAACAAAAAGCTAGTCGATATAACAAAAAGAAAACTGGATCAAATAAACCATCTTCATCCGCTATTGAATGTTTCAACTGCCACAAAAAGGGGCACATGCACAAGGATTGTCCAGAGAAATAGAAGAAGTCAGAAAATGACAAATTCAGATACAAAAAGGACAAATCAAAGAAACGAGCATTCTCTGTTATATGGGATGATTCAGACTCATCTTCATCAAAAAGTGAAAGTGATACAGAAAATGAACAAGCAAACGTTTGTTTCATGGCAGTAGAAGATGAGGTACAAATTCCTACATTTGATAAAGTACTTGATAGTAATGTTGAATTGATAGTTAAATATAAAGACATAAAACGACAATTAAAAGAAGCCAAAGCAGATTTGAGTAGAGCAGAGTTTGAACGAGATATGTTAAAAGACGAGAAGAAAATATTAGAAGAAGAACTTGAAAAACTTCAAGAATCATCATCTAATATTGACTCTCAATTATCTCTTCTGAGTCAAGAAATTGAAACTCAAAAAGAGAAAAATGATGCTCTTACTACTGAAAATCATGAGCTTAAGGCAAAAGTCAAAATTCTGGACCTAGAAAAGGCTAGTTTACAAACTAAGTTAGATGACATTACTCAAAATGTTTCTAACGTCAACAAAGGTCGAGAAAATTTGACAAAGATCACTGAAAGTTCACAACCTGCTTCAAACAAACAAGTTTTGGGATATAAGAAACAAGAAACCAAGAAACATCCCAAGAAGAAGAGAGATGAAGCTAAGAAAAATCCTAGTTTATTAAATTCCAATCCAAAACCAGTTGTTAAGTTTCAAAATAAAATTGTCAAGACTATCAAGATATGGGTTCCTAAAACAAATAACAATTTGATTAGGAACAAATATATTCGACATTTCATGAATACTGTGCATCTTAATTCTAATTATATATATAAAGGGGATATCGGATTCGCATGGGTTTGGACTCCTAAGACCTAACTCTTAGGACCCCATAAAAAGAGGGTACCATGGACTTAATTTTATTTTTGCAGGTCCCACTCAGGAAAAGAGGAAAGTGGATCTTGGACAGTGGTTGCTCAAAACACATGACTAGAGATAAGAGCTTATTGACAAATATTACATACTCAAATGGTGGCTCCATTACTTTTGGAGATAATTAAAAAGGATATATCATCGGCAAAGGCGATGCGAGCAATTACGTATTCATCAACTCCTTTTTGTCGATGACGAAGGAGGAGAAACTTGTGCTAACAGTGTATATGCAGAAAATATAGATTTACAGTTATAGGAACAATCTCAGGGGTAGATCATATACAGGAGGAGAATCAGAATTATGTTGTCATCAATTAAAAAGGGGGAGAATGTTGAGTTAAGATTTCCATAGAGTTTCGATTTCTGATAAAGAGATACGCCGTAATCGACAAAAAGAAGATATTCATTGGTATTATACATTAGAGGTTGATTATTTGGTGTGTTAGTAGTGTTATTTATGTTAAAATCTATCCTCAAATTATCTCACACCTCAAAGCTTTGAATATATATAAGAATATATGAGTGCACATTAACTGTGGAATCTGGGCTAAACCGGTCGACCAAGTGTGACATCATAGTTCATCAGTTTTATGTCCATCTTGTTATGATGACAATTTCATGTCTATGCTAGTATGTATGTTCACCTTATTATCGTACTTGTTTATGTTTATGCCAAGATGATCATTTTAGTTATATTCCCATTATTTTCCCTATTATTGTTTATGACTAGGCTATTGTCTAGCCTAGGCATGTTGCCAATTTTTGAGGGCGCTAGTTAAGTAACGAGAGAAAAAGGGTTAAAAGTGGCATAATTTGAATATGAACATTTTTGGACATGTAATTCAAATTATTTGGTAAAATAGGTATTGACAGCTATAAAAGGAAAGGAATAAATAATTGGTAAATTAAGTAAAAATTGAATGTCTAGTAATTACAATTAGGAAATGTAATTGTACTATGACATGAGGTTAGGTTGCATTAGTGGTGGAAGTCTGCTCGGACCCGACCGGCTTATCCAACAGCTCCTAATGTTGAGCCTAATGTGGGAGGTCTAAGCATGTAAATACGAATCGGGCTACGACAAGAAGTTAGGCCCAACTGTGGAATAAGTCTGCTTGGAAGATTAGCGTTATGTAATTAAAGACACCTATAGGTATGCATAACCAATTGGAAAATTAGGAGTTATGTATTAAAGACACTTGTAGGTGAGCATAACCGGTAGAAATAAATAAGGCTATGTAATTAAAGACACCTAGTGGCATACATAGTCAATGAAAACCTAGTGGGGGTTACAATACAAAAGGGAGAGCATGTATCATATTGTGTGCCACCCATTTCAGTTAGTAACAAGGAGTAGGTATCAAACAAAGTACTCCATACTAGACGGAGGAGGGGCACGCTTACTGACTGATTGTAAGAGATCCAAACGTGGAAGACGGTGTGGGCGGCGCAAACCTACCGGGCCATGTGCGTGCATGAGCCGGGAAGAAGGGGATAAGACGACCGTGACACCTGTAGATATGGTTGTGCACATTATTACGATGAGGGGTTGCCACTTTAGGAAGTGATACCTCCTACTATGGGGCCAACACAAGGTTTCTACGAGGGTTAGGGAGCCGATCGATCAGGGTAGTAGTTAGGATACATTTGGACGTATACCTAAGTCTACCGCCTTATAGTTGAAGGGATCATCTCTTTCTGGATATACTAGTAACAGTGCAGAGTAATTATTAGAAGCATATACACCTTATCATGTCTACCTTGTCACACCTGCCATTTATATAGTGATCTCTCATATCCACTTTATATGCCTATCATGTTACTTTTATTTATATACTGGCTAAAAGTAACTAGACTCGCCAGACTTTATGTCTGACCCTTTTTGTTTCCTCTTCTTTCTTCCATTCCCCTCCAGGTTCTCAAGGGAGGGAATTCTCAGGCTTAGTCAGGATTCTGCTATAGTCTTGCTTGGAGCTTCTACATGTATTGCTCAAGCTTCTATCTTTGCTACTATGGCTCATGATTTGGGGATTATGTGTACTATGATATTTAAAGTACAAGACAGAAGTCTTAATGATATACTGAGTTTATTTATTTTTTCAGACATATGGTGTAACCATGCTTTATGATTAATAAAAAAAATTAATTCCGCTGCTATTTTATCTGTCTTGTAATTATTCTGTGTCTTTTTACCTATAACACTTCATGAAACTTAATGCATTCCCTAAGAGAGTGACATTAACGGACGTGGGGGTGTCACACTTGGTATCAGAGCTGAAGGTTACCAGATTAGATAAAAGTTTTTGAAAATAATTTTCAAAAAGGTTTTAAAAGACAGCATTTTCAAGAGGAAAAGTCTGTTTTGAAAAACATATTCCCCAAGGCCATTGGAAGTATCTCTCGATTCTTCACTTGATTCCTTTTTCTTCTCTTTTTGCCCTGGGGACCGATTCTTCCCGAAAGGTGTCCCCATTCCGGCATGATTCCATAGGTATGTTTAAACTGAGGCACATATCGAAGGGCAATGAAGTGCCTAACCTCCATCTGAATCTACAGTAGTATCACCTACGGCTAAATTTTCTTGAGCTTCATAAGGATTTCTGGGCGATGAAGGCAACTTTCGAGAGACTTGTTAGCTTGTTACAAAAATATGGTAAAACAGAGAATAAGGGAGTTAGGGCTAAGGAGTACAACCCAAGGATGAGAAAAACGATGGCCTTGGAAGGGAACATAGATAAAGTTCAAATAAATCTGAAAAGGAAGAAGTTAAGGGTGAGGAAACACAAAATAAAAAGGTATTACCCAAGAAAGGGCGGAAAGAATGACAAGGTTAAGGGTAAGAGGAAGTGCTATAGTTGCAGGCGAAAGGGTCACTTGGCCCAGGACTGCAGGAAAAGGAAGAATGCTTGCTTCGTTTGTGAAGGGGTTGGACACTATTCTAGACAGTGCCCAAGGAAGCAAGGGCAAGATCAAAGGACATGAATCTGTCGAGGGCAAGCGAATGCTCTCGTGGCTAGTGCACCAGATAGTGGTAGGAAAGTTCCATGGAAGGTTTGATTTCTATTTCCAGTCACCCTATTAGAACACTTTTTGTTTCTGGTGCCTCACATTGATTTATATCAAGTTCTGTAGTTGAATCTCTACACTTAATAACTAGTATGGTAGTAGATCCCGTAGTTGTTTCAAACCCCATTGGTGGTTCGGCTCATTTATCGATGATTTGTCGGGGTTTGAAAATATATGTGTTGGGCATCGAGTTTGAATGCGACGCGTATGTTCTCGGGTTTATGGGCTATGGGTTGATTCTAGGAATGGATTGGCTTACCACATATGGTGCTATTCTGGATTGTGAGAAGAGGGTTGTTAGGCTTCTGACTTGTTATGGGAGAACCCTCGAGATTTTGTGTGACCCACAAGGTTCGGTTATGCTTAGTTTCCTCGAGTCTCTTGACGCACCTATCAACGATCTGCAATCTGTTTAAATAGTTCGAGATTTTTCCGATGTTTTTGATGAGGTTTAGGGTTTACCTCCGAGGCACGAGATCGATTTTCGTATATATATGGTGGACAATGCAAAGCCAGTTGCATTACCAGTGCGCCATATGGCTCCAAGGGAAGGGAGGGAGCTGAGTAAGCAAGTAGGGGAGCTACTTGAGAAAGGGTTTATCAGACGAAGCATATTTGAATGGGGTGCTCCAGTAGTATTCGCAACTAAGGCGGATGGTTCGTTCGTTTGTGTGTTGATTATAGGGAGGTGAATAAACTCACTAAGAAGAATAGGAACCCGCTTCCGAGGATTGATGATTTATTTTATCAGCTTGTTGGTGCCTTGGTATTTTCCGAGTTAGACTTGGCCATGGGGATCCAACAGTTGAGGGTGGCTGAGGACAGCATAGATAAGACTGCCTTTTGGACTGCGGACAGTTTCTTTGAGTGGTTAGTTATGCCTTTTGGGCTGACGAATGCACCTACCTATTTTGTCGATCTGATGAGTAGGGTGTTTCGGGAGTTCCCAAATAAATTTGTTGTAGTCTTTATCGGTGATATTTTGATCTTCTTCAAAAGCGAAGAAGAGCACGCCCAACATTTGAGAGAAGTTTTGGAAACTCTCTGTGACCATCAGCTTAAAGCAAAATTCTCCAAATGCCATTTTTGAAGAAAAGTGGTGAGATTCTTAGGGCATGTGGTCTCCGAAGAAGGGATAGCTGTAGATCCCGCGAAGGATGTTGCAGCACAAGATTGGCAGGTTCCTAAAAATGCAACCAAGGTGAGAAGCTTTCTTGGGTTAGCAGGTTACTATAGGAAGTTCACTAAGGACTTCGCAAAGATATCAGCCCCACTCACCAGGCTGACGAAGAAGAACTTAGCATTCTCATGGCATATAGACTGTAACGTTGCTTTCCAACGAATGAAGAGGGCTCTGACAACAACCCCAGTCTTGACCTTACCTGACGGAAATTAAGTGTTTACCATTTACAGTGATGCTTGCGGTACAGGGCTTGGTGCGGTTCTAATGCAATAAGGGAAAGTAGTGTGTTATGGGGGTAGACAACTGAGAGTTCATGAAAAGAACTACCCCACCCATGATCTAGAGCTAGCTGCTATAGTGTTTGCATTAAAGACGTGGCATCATTACTTACTTGGAGAGAAGTTTGAGTTATACACCGATCATAAATCTCTCAAGTATCTATTCTCGCAGAAGGATCTCAATTTAAGGCAACAACGATGGATGGAGTTTCTTGCTTCTTATGATTTTGAGATTTCTTATACCCCTGGCATGGGTAATGTGGTAGCAGACGCACTAAGTAGGCAGAGGGTGGCCCTGAGTCCTTGATGCGTGGAAAGAAAGAACTTGGAGTTCATATCAGCTTTTGATTTTAGACCCTCCATATAGATTTTGCCTGATTTGTTTGCATCCTTAGAGACACGACCGATTCTTATGGACCAGATAGGAGCTTCGCAACAAGGTGACCCGCAAATTCTAGACATCATGGATAAAATCAGAAGAAGGGAGACTTCTAGTCACCTCAGTCAATATACCATAGATGAAAAGGGGTGGTTACGATGAGATGGAAGGCTTTGTGTTCCTCAAACAAGAAGCTTGATAAAGGCAGTTCTAGAAGAAGCCCACCATTCTAAGATGACCATTCCTCTAGGCAGTGATAAGATGTGTAGGGACATGAAGACGGTTTCTTTTGGGCTGGGATGAAGAAAGAAGTGGCATAATTTGTTTCTCAATGTTTAGTTTGCCAGCAAGTCAAAGCTGAGAAAAAAAAAGCCCGGTGGTTTACTTCATCCTTTGGAGGTTCCTTAGTGGAAATGGGAGAGCATCCCTATGGATTTCATAGATGGTTTTCCTAGACCGAAGAAAGGCAACACTAGTATGTGGGTTGTGGTAGATAGACTCACTAAGAGCGCTCACTTTATTCCAGCTAAGAGTAAGAGGATGGCATCATGATTAGCAGCAATTTATGTCTGAGAGATAGTTCGTCTTCATGGAGTTCCTTCCAGCATCGTGAGTGGTCGTGACCCTGTCTTTACTAGCGAATTTTGGAGGAGCTTGTAAGATGCATTAGGTACACAGTTGCGTTTGAGCACCGCTTATCATCCTCAGACCGATGGGCAAATGGAGAGGGTGAATAGAATTCTAGAAGATCTTTTAAGGCTGTGTATCCTAGACTTTGGAGGGACTTAGGAAGATCATCTTCCTTTAGTAGAGATTGCCTATAACAACAGCTATCAGGCCAGCATCGGCATGACACCCTTCGAAGCATTCTACGGACGACCCTGTTGATCACCAACTTGTTGGTGGAAATCTACAAAAAGATTATTATTTGGACCAGCTATGGTTAGAGAAACGTCTGAAAAGATTGACCTTATTCAACGGCGAATAAAGACAGCTCAAGATAGGTAGAAATCCTATGCGAACAAGAGAAGAACTAACCTCGAATTTGGAGTAGGAGACTTGGTTTTTATCGAAGTGTCACCTCAAAAGAATGTGGTTCGCTTCGGATCGGCAGGGAAGTTGGCGCCTAGCTTTGTGGGACCATTTCCCATAACCGAGAGGATTGGCCAAATGGCCTATAGAGTGAAGCTCTCAGAAAGTCTATTCGGTGTTCATGATGTTTTCCATGTTTCCTACCTGTGGAAGTGCCTGCTTGACACTGCATAAGTCGTTGGGTCGAGTGTTTTGGAAGAGGTAGAAGTAGAACGAGCGGTGACAGTCAAGTGAGTTCCTTTACGTATTCTTGGATTGGAAGTTAAGAAGTTACGCAATAAAGAGATCAAGTTGCTAAAGGTTCAATGGGGAGACAACCAAGAGGATGCGACTTCGAGAGACTGAAGACAAGATTTTTGCGCTTTGTACCCTTTTCTTTTTAAGGGAATGTTCTTAACTTCTCATCCAAAAGCTTTTATCCATGCTTGCTTCTATCATCTGAATATATTCTATCGATCGAATCTTCGACCTTTAGGTAGGAAATCCCATGATTGTAAACATGTGTTTGAGACATGTTATGTTTTATGGATGCAAGTGGTTGCAAGTGTTTGCTAGTGGTTGCCTGTGGATGAATATACACACGCATTAGGCACTAGATCGGCTCAATCACTCTCATACTGCATATGGATATGTGTGCATTTTCTTTTCTTTTATGGATGGAAATGGATGAACTAGCATATGGATGTTGCATTTGGATGAATGAGTGTGCACACATGTAGAGCTTATATGTTATAATAGGATTATTTGCATGCATATAGGATTCATGGCACTAACATACATTGCATTAAGGAGGTCAACTGAATTAGTAGTCTGCGTGATCTTCACATTAGTATTAGGACATTTACACACACCTTTGCATATACTCATATAAGCATTAGAAATCTTTAAGGACAATGGATGCCAGTGTTTGGTGGATGAGTAGATGGATGATGGATGGTAAGATACATTCTTTTCAACTTGAAGATTTTGGGGATGAAATCCTTTGAGTAAAGGAGAATGAAACACCTCGAAATTTTAACAACACTAAAGTGGATAAATTAAAGAATAATTAATCTAATATTCGTAATTAATGGAAACAGACAGCTCCATTACGTCCGCCTTGAAATTATGGTCAAGATAGACACCTGGTTTGCGTAAAACGGATAACGCATGAAGAAGTTATGGACGATAGAATTTTGGGAGAAAAAGCACAAATTCTCGGCACACTTGACAAGTGCGCCCATGTATTTTTACACGAGCGCACCTGTAAAGTGCACCCAGGATAGTTTTTTGGGTATTCGGGCCTTTGCCCAAGTGGGAGATGACCCGCAACCTAATTTACCCTAGGGCTTATGTGGTAGTCGATTCCAGATGGTTCTGCAGCTATAAATATATGGCCATTTCACATATTTCTTTATTAGAAGTCATGGCGGCTAAACTCTGCCATAGTCTGAGCTAAACTAGGGTCTCTCATCTTCTTCTATCAACTAAAGCATATCAAATTCTAAGATTCAATCATAGACTCAGCATCAACCTCTTTTCTATCATCTTAGAAATCCAATCATAGTGAGTTCTAGTTGCTTTTAGGTTTAGATAAATAAAAGTGAATTATGAAAGACTGTGATTGGAATATGTTGTAAACCTTGAATCTATGTTATTGATAGATCTTATGATAGATCTATTTCTCTAGATCCAATTCGATTGTGAATTATTCTACTATGTTATCATGTTAGATCTATTCTATGTGATTTAAATTGTCACCTTATGTTAACATGTTTGATCTATTCTATGTGATCTAAATTGTCACCTTATGTTAACATGTTAGATCTATTTTATGTGATCTAAATTGTCACCTTGTGTTAACATGTTAGATCTATTCTATGTGATCTAAATTGTCACCTTGTGTTAACATGTTAGATCTATTCTATGTGATTTAAATTGTCACCTTATGTTAAAATGTTAGATCTATTTTATGTGATCTAAATTATCACCTTATGTTAACATGTTAGATCTATTTTATGTGATCTAAATTGTCTCCTAATGTTACCATGTTAGATCTATTTTGTGTGATCTAAATTGTCACCTAATGTTATCATGTTTGAACTATTCTATGTGATCTATGTCACCTTGTGTTAACATGTTAAATCTATTCTACGTGATCTAAATTGTCACCTAATGTCAACATGTTAGATCTATTCTATGTGATCTAAATTATCACCTTATGTTAACATGTTAGATCTATTTTATGTGATCTAAATTGTCACCTTATGTTAACATGTTTGATCTATTTTATGTGATCTAAATTATCACCTTATGTTATCATGTTAGATCTAAACCGATTGGATATCTAAATTGCTAATTTAGATATTGTGACATCATAGTTCACCAGTTTTATGTCCACCTTGTTATGATGACAATTTCATGTCTATACTAGTATGTATGTTTACCTTATTGTCATACCTGTTTATGTTTATGCCAAGATGATCATTTTAGTTATGTTCCCATTATTTTCTGTAACACCCCTAACTTTTAATGACATTAAAGAGAATAAATTAAATAATAATTAATTTAATATTCAGAATTAGTGGAAATTGACTACACCATTGTGTCCGTCTTGAAATTCTGGTCAAGATAGACATTTGGTTTGCGTAAAACAGACACCGTATAAAGAAGTTTTGAGGGTTTTAAGTTTGTATACGCACAGAAATATTTTATATATACGCATGAGTCAGATGTGAGTCAGAGATGAGTCGGAATTCAATCCAGAGGATTCAAATTCAAAAAATTCCTCTGAGCGGCAAAATTCCTGCTCTAGGGGGTCGACCCCCCTGAAGGGGTTTCGACATAGGGGTCGACCCACCCACAGGGGTGTCGACACCCCTAGGGCTGACGTGGCACTTGATTTCAAGGGGTCTGGCAGCTATATAAACTTGTCATATTTCTCATATTTTCTTCATTGGAAGTCATGGAGGCCATATGCTGCTGGAGTGCGAACTGAACCGTTTTCTACAACATATTCTACAAATCCAATTCGAAAATTCTAGATCCATTCTTCCTCAATTCTATAAACCTAATGCTATGAGTTCTAGTTGTTTTTTGGTTTAGATAAATAAAAGTATTGTTTGGAAGACTATAGATTGGATATGTTGTAATGTACGATTCTGTGTTAATGTGAAATCCTATACTATGTCATGAAAGATCTATTTTCCTAGATCTAATAAAATTGTGGTTATTCGATTATGTAGCTTATGTGGATCTTAACTTGTAACCATGTTATGGTGGATGTACATCTATTAAATTGGACAGTTGTAACATTACTTAGATGTAGATCTTCATGTTAATCACCTTTCACCTGTCATATTGTGATCCATTGAGATATGTTGTAAACATGACATATGAATCCATCTTTAGATCTAAACATGTTACTATGTCACCCTAACTATGCTAAATCTAAATAATTGGACACCTTATGGTTAATTTAGATCTCATTATGTTGCTTTGACATCGTAGTTGCTACAAGTTCATAACTTTTATGTCTACCTTGCCATAATGATTACATGACCATTCACCTTGTTAACATACTAGTTTATGTTTGTGCCAAGATATGTTGAAACTATCACCTTAGTCGTATTCCCTTTTTATTGTTGTAGCTAGGCAACTTTATAGCCTAGATGCTGCCAAAATGCGTACGAATACGTTAGACAGGAAATGGGGAAAAAGTGATTATATTGGCATAATTTATTTAATATTCATATGAAATGGGACATGTAATTCAAATGGGAAAACATAGAAATAGTTGCCTATAATGACATAGGTAGATTGGATTAACTTGGAATGTTTAGTAATTTACAATTAGGAATTGTATAGTGTACTTATGACACGTGGTTAGGTTACATTAGTGGTGGAAGTCTGCACGGGCCTGACCGTCATATCCAGCAGCCACTAATGTTGAACCTAATGTGGGAGGTCTAAGTACGCAAATACGAATCGGGCTAAGACACGAGGTTAGGCCTAACTGTGGAATAAGACTGCCCGGACTCGACCGGCATATCCAGCATCCACATGTTGTAGGCCTAATGTGGGAGGTCTAGCCCATTATAAAACCATAAATGGACATGGTTAAGAATTGGACTACTTAACCTAATTTAATCCATAAATATTGTATGACTATGAACTTAAATTAGGGTTAAGTAAAATTGGATGGGTAGTGGGTGGGTTAAGTAAATTAGAGGGAGGGATAATATTTACATATAGGCCCACTAACTTAACCCAATAAGGTTATGTAATTAAAGACACCTAGTGGTATACATAACCAGTAGATAATGCAATAAGGCTATGTAATTAAAGACACCTAGTGGTGTACATAACCGATAGATAATGTAATGAAGTTATGTAATTAAAGACACCCTTTAGGGTAAGCATAACTAGTATAGGGCTATGTAATTAAAGACACATAGGGGTATACATAGTCAGTGGAAAACCTACTGGGGATACAAGATAAGGGGGAGAGCTTGTATCATATTGTGTGGGACCCATTTCAGTCAGTAACCAGGAGTTGGTATCAAGTAAAGTACTCCGTACTAGGCGGAGAAGGGGCACTTTTACTGATTGATTGTAAGAGATCCAAATGATACGGATGGTGTGGGCGACGCAAACCGACCGGGACACGTGTGTGCATGGGCCGGGCAGAGGGTGCTAAGACGACCGTGACGCCAGTAGATATGGTTGTGCACACCATGGTTTGCCACTTTAGCAAGTGATACCTCCTACTGTGGGGAAAGCACAGAATATCTACAGGGTAGGGAGCCGATCGATTAGGGTAGTGGTTAGGGTATACTTGGACGTATGACCTAAACCTACCAACTCATAGTGGAAGGGGTCATCTCATTTCAGTTATACTAGTAATAATGCAGAGTAATCATTAGTAAGGCACATACACCTTATCTTGCTTACATTGTCACACCTACCATTTATGTAATGATCTCTCTTATCCACTTTATATGCCTATCATGTTGCTTTTATTTATCTACTGGCTAAAAGTAACTACACTCACCAGACTTTATGTCAGACCCTGTTGTTTGTCCATCTTTCTTCCGTTTCCACCCTAGGTTCTCAGGGAGGAAACACTCAGACTTAATCAGGAGTCAGATATCATCTTGCTACGAGCTTCTTCTGTAGTATGGCTCAAGTTCTTGTCTCTACTATGGCTTAACTCTTTAAATTTAGGGAAAAATGTGTTTTTCGTATTCTTATTTACTTTGATGACGCAAGACAACAATTATTTTATTGTAATGGTTTTTGTGACTTACGAAATTGTGGACCACGGTATTATGACTTATGTTTGAAATAAAAGTTTAAATTTTCCGTTGCTGCCTTATTTATATCTGTCTTGTAATTATTCTGTGTCTGTTCACTTATAGCGCTTCACGAAACTTAATGCATTCCCTTAGCGAATGACATTAATGGACGTGAGGTGCCACACTTGGTATCAGAGCTGAAGGTTACCAGATTAGATAAAAAAAATTGGAAATTATTTTCAAAAAGGTTTTAAAAGAAAAGCATTTTCAAAAGGAAAGTCTATTTTGAAAAACATTCCCCAAAAAGGCATATGTAGTATCCTTTGGTCCTTTATCTAAATTTCTTCCTTTTCCCTTTTTCAACATGTCTGGGGAAAAAAACATCCCTAATCTCCCAGAGGGCATCACAATACCTGGATGGTTCCGGAGGTATTTGGAAGCCACGACGCCGACCAAAGAGACGTTCCTCCCCCAGTTGCACCAGTCATTCCTCCTCCTCCCCCTCCAAAATCTGACAACTTTACCAAGATCTGCAAAGACTTCAGGGCTACGGGAGGAAGGCCATTCCATAGGAACGAGACATTTGTAGAAGCTCAGAATTGGTTTAAAGAGACCGAGGACTTATTCGTTATCTTTGAAGTGGAGGACCGAAGAACGATCCAGTTAGCTGCTTGGTTGTTAAAGGACGAAGCCTCATTTTTATTGGAAGTCACCCAAGCTGGACGTCCGATAGAAACTTGGGAAGACTTTAGACAGAGGTTCGAAATGAAATTTCTTTCCAAGAGGAGAGAATCATACAGACGGAGAGGTTCTTAACACTCAAACAAGGAAATTTGACGGTGAAGGAGTATGTGACCAAGTCCAACCAGATGGCAAGGTTCAGGTTAGAGTTGGTGGATACACCGCACAAAAGGGCTTTGCGGTTTGCTGAAGGGTTGAATGAGCCTCGGCATGGTTTAGCCATGTCTCATCTTCCAATGGAGTCCACCTTTGAAAAGCATGTTGATATGGACCTAATGCATGAGGAGGAAAAGGGAGAAAAGAAGGAAACAAAAGCTGAGGGGAAATCGCAGAATAAGAAGGTGTGGCCCAAGAAAGGGCAGCAACTGTAGAAGAAGGGGGAAAGATGATAAAGGAAAGGATAAGAGAAAATGTCACAATTGTGGAAATGAGGGTCACCTGATCAAAGATTATAAGAGAAAGAAGGCCAATTGCTTTAACTACGGAGAGGTCGGACATTTCTCTAAAGAGTGCCCAAAGAAATAGGGATCGCAGGCACAAGGTCAAAGAGCAGGGACTTCTGGAAGGCAGGTGCATGCTCTTGCGATCAGTGCTCCTGAAAGAAGTAGAAAAATTTCAGTAGAAAATTTATTTTATCTTTCAAACCATCCAGTTAGAACACTTTTTGATTCTGGTGCTTCACACTCGTTTATATCTAGTTTTGTGGTTGAATCTCTACACTTAATTATTAGTACGGTAGTAGATCCCATAGTTGTTTCAAACCCCATTGGTGGTTCGGCTCATTTATCGATGATTTTTTGGAGTTTGAAAATATCTGTGTTAGGCGTCGAATTTGAATGTGACGCGTATGTGCTCGGGTTTATGGGCTATGGGTTGATTCTAGGAATGGATTGGCTTACCATGTATGGGGCCATTCTGGATTGTGAGAGGAGAGTTGTAAGACTCCCGACTTGTCATGGGAAGGCCCTCGATGTTTCTTGTGACCCTTAAGGGTCTGTTATGCTTAGCTTCCTAGAGTCTCTAGATGCATCCATATATGATTTGCAATATGTTCCGGTGGTTCAAGATTATCCCGATGTTTTTGATGAGGTACGGAGTTTACCTCAAAAGCATGAGATCGACTTCTGCATATATCTGGTGGACAATGCAAAGCCAGTTGCATTACCAGTACGCCGCATGGCTCCAAGGGAGAGGAGGGAGTTGAGTAATCAAGTAGGGGAGCGACTTGAGAAAGGGTTTATTATACGAAGCATATTGGAATGGGGTGCTCTTGTTGTATTCGCAACTAAAACGGATGGTTCATTTCGTCTATGTGTTGATTATAGATAATTAAATAATCTCACCAAGAAGAATAGGCACCCGCTTCCGAGGATAGATGATTTATTTGATCAGCTTGTTGGTGCCTCGGTATTTTCTCAGTTGGACTTGGCTACGGGGTTCCATCAGTTGAGGGTGGCTGAGGACAGCATAGATAAGACTTCTTTCACGACTCTGGACGGTTTCTTTGAATGGCTAGTTATGCCTTTTGGGTTGACAGATGCACCCGCCTATTTTTTTGATTTGATGAGTAGGATGTTTCGGGAGTTCCTAAAAAAATTTGTTGTAGTCTTTGTTGATGATATTTTGATCTTCTTCAAGAGTGAGGAAGAGCATGCCCAGCATTTGGGAGAAGTTTTGAAAACTCTCTGTGACCACCAGCTAAAAGCAAAGTTCTCCAAATGACATTTCTAGAGAAATGAGGTGATATTCTTGGGGTATGTAGTCTCCAAAGAAAGGATAGCTGTAGATCCCACGAAGGTAGTTGTAGTGCAAGATTGGCAGATTCCTAAAAATGCAACAGTGATGAGAAGCTTTATTGGATTTTGGCAGGTTATTATAGGAAGTTCATTGATGACTTCGCGAAAATATCATCCCCTCTCACCAGGCTGACAAAGAAGAACTTGGCATTTTCATCGGACGTAGACTGTGACGTTGCTTTCTAACGACTAAAAAGGGCTCTGACAACAGCCCCAGTCTTGACCTTGCCTGATGGGAGTAAAGTATTTATTGTTTACATTGATGCGTGCGGTACAGGGCTTGTTGTGTTGCTGATGCAAGAAGGGAAAAGTAATATGCTATAGGGGTAGACAGTTGAGAGTTTATGAGAAGAACTACCCCACTCATAATCTAGAGCTGGCTGCCATAGTATTCGCGTAAAAGATGTGGCATCATTATTACTTGGAGAAAAGTTCGAATTATACACCAATCATAAATCTCTCAAGTATATATTCTCACAGAAGGATCTAAACTTAAGGCAACAACGGTGGACGGAGTTCTTAGCTTCATATGATTTTGAGATTGCTTATACCCCTAGCAAGGGTAATGTGGTGGCAGACGCGCTAAGTAGGCAGACGGTGTCCCTGAGTCCTCAGTTTGTGGAGAGAAAGAACTTGGAGTTCATATCATCTTTTGATTTTAGACCCTCCATCAAGATTTTTCCTGACATATTTGCATCCTTGGAGATACAACCAACGCTTGTGGATCAGATAGGAGCTTCGCAACAAGGTGACCCACAGATTTAGGACATCATGGAAAAGCTCAGAAAAGGGGAGACTTCTAGTCACCTCAGTAGGTATGCCATAGATGAAAAGGGGTGGTTGCGATGAGATGGAAGGCTTTGTATTCCTCAGACTAGAAGCTTGATAAAGCCATTCCTAGAAGAAGCCCACCATACTAAGATGACCATTCATCCAGGCGGTGACAAGATGTAGAGGTATATGAATAGGGTTTTCTTTTGGGCTTGGATGAAGAAGGATGTGGCCGAATTTGTTTCTCAATATTTAGTTTGCCAGCAAGTTAAAGCTGAGCAAAAGAAGCCTGGTGGATTACTTCATCCGTTGGAAGTTCTGCGGTGGAAATGGGAGAGCGTCTCTATGGATTTCATAGATGGTTTGCCTAGATCAAAGAAAGGTAATACAAGTATTTGGGTGATAGTGGATAGACTCACTAAGAGCACTCACTATATTCCAGTTAAGAGTAAGAAGACGGCATCATGGTGGCAGCAATTTATGTCCGAGATATAGCTCGGCTTCACGGAGTACTTTCCAACATCGTAAACGATCGTGACCCCATCTTTACTAGCGAATTTTGGAGGAGCTTGCAAGAAGCATTAGATACATAGTTGTGTTTAAGCACTACTTATCATCCTCAGACCTAGGGCTGTCAATGGGTCGTGTCGGGTTCAAGTCGGGTCAAGTCGGGTTCGGGTTGATTTATAAAGGGGTCGGGTCAACCCATTTATTAAACGGGTCATATTTTCCCTACCCTAACCCGACCCATTTATAAATGGGTTGACTCGACCCGGCCAGCGTAACCCGTTTAACTAAATGGGTCGGGTCGTGTTGGGTTGGATTTACCCGTTTAACCCATTGATAGATATTGTCTACTAATATAAGCAACAAAAGAGTCAAATCACCAACATGCACACTATTATATAATCGCCAACATGCAACAAGTTGCAAAGTCACCAATAGACAACACATGTATAAAGCATGAAATCACCATATCCAAAAAACATTTTCTACACATAAGTATATATTCCCATACTTCATAAATTAAAGACTACCAGTATGGAAGAAATACAGTTGTTATAAGTAAAATATAACTAACAACATATAAGAATATATTAGTAAAATATAACAACTTACATATACAAGCGTACACAAAAAATTAACACTAACAATATACATAAAAGACTAATAGTATGGACGAGATACAACATATAATCGGGTTTGGCGGGTCAAAATCGGGTTAGCGGGTCAACCCTAAACCCACCCGTTTATAAACGGGTCAAATTCGGGTTGACCCGAAAATGACCAGCTAACTAAACGGGTCGGGTTAACCTGCTAATTTCCGTGCGGGTTTCGGGTCGGATCACGGGTCGTGTAGGAAATTGACAGCCCTACTCAGACCGGTGGGCAGACGGAGAGGGTGAATAGGATTCTAGAAGATCTTTTAAGGCTGTGTATCGTAGATTTCGGAGGGACTTGGGAAGAGCATCTTTCTTTAGTAGTTTGCCTATAATAACAGTTTTCGGACTAGCATCGGCATGGCACCCTTCGAAGCATTGTACGTACGACCCTGTAGATTGCCAACTTGTTGGTGGGAATCTACAGAAAGAGTATTACTTGGACCAGATATGGTTAGAGAAATGTCCGAAAAGATTGACCTTATTCGACGGCGGATGAAGACAACTCAAGATAAGCAGAAATCCTATGTAGACAAGAGAAGGAATGACATCGAGTTCGAAGTGGGAGACTTAGTTTTTTATCAAAGTATCACCTCTGAGGAATGTGGTTCGCTTCGGATCAGTAGGGAAGTTTGCACCTAGGTTTGTGGGACCATTCCACATAACCGAGAGGATTGGCCAAATGGCCTACAGAGTAAGGCTCCCAGAAAATCTATCTGGTGTTCATGATGTTTTCCTTGTCTCTCATCTGCAGAAGTGCCTGCATGAGACCACGGAAGTAGTTGAGCCGGGTATGTTGGAAGAATTCAAAGTGGAACGGGAGGCGACAGTCAGACGAGTCCCAACCCGTATTCTTGGGTCAGAAGTTAAGAAGCTGCGCAATAAGGAGACCAAGTTGATAAAGGTTCAATGAGGAGATAACCCAGAAGATGCGACTTGGGAGACCGAAGACAAGATTCGTGCTTCGTACCCTTCTCTTTTCGAGGGTATGTTCTTAACTCCTTTTCCTAAGTTTTATCAGTGCTTGTTTCTATCAATAGAATATATCTTATCCATCGTATTTTCGACCTTTTGATAGGAGTCCTATGAATGTAAACATGTGTTTTGTGACGGACCGCCCTGCACCAGCCGACATTTCCCTTGAAATGCGCTGTGCCGATGTCCAACCAACACGGACAGTCGTCAAAGGAAAAGAAAGAATACGATGAATCACCAAAGAACCTGTAGTATATCGCACAACGCATTGAATGAAATATAATAATAACATAACTTGACATAAAATAGACGAGACAGTGCATAAGCTGAAAGCTAAACCATCATAGCAACGGAAAATTCAAAATATAGCTTATGATCCAAACCGTCTTTATTATAACTTTTAAAATTGTCTCTAAAGCAAAATAGAAAGGTACACTACTAATGCCCAAAGTAGTGACTAGCAACAACACAGGTACAATATATGTGAGTTATGTGTAAGCCTCCTGCTCGTCCCCAGACGGCTACTTGTGCATATCCAGCTAACCTATATCTAGTCTGCTCATTTAGGATCACCCAGAGTAATAAGAGACATAAAACTCTGGGTCAGACAAAAGTCTGGTATGAGCGATAAGCAGCAAAACAAAACAATAATCGGTATAATCTAATCATACCTGAACCTGGACTTGCAACCAAAGAGTTAGCACAACAAGATGTATCGTACGCTAAGGTAACACTAGCATAAAGTGTAAATGGGGGTGTAGGTCATGATGATAGCAAACATCAAAAATAGCAATCATCCTCACATCTCTCACTCAGTGTGTAAAGCATACGATATCCACCACTCGATCTACGATCACTTTGCTCCATGGAGTCACAATGACCCCACTGCACTGATCCATAGTGACTAACATGTCTCTCAATGGTGAACCAAAGTTATGGATATCGATAACCCCTTTTCACACATCCCGCCGCAGAGTCCAACTATGAAGTTAATTCATTGGTTCCCATCTAGATCCTGAGTAACGACTTCCTATTTAGACTACCTTTGCATCTCGGGTTTTGGTCATTATCTCGTTCGCACTTCAGTTTCCTTTTGGTTCATTCGCTGTCCAGGCTCGAAGATCGGCTCGTGATCCCCCTGGTCATAGGTTCGTGGCTCGCCCTCCTGTTCTTGGCTCGTGATGGCTTTTGGTTCGTGATGGATCGTGACCATCGGGTCAGTTCGTGGCAACACTGCCCTGACGGCTTGTGGTCCAATCCGTGGCTTTCTGCTCTGGCACGTGGTGTTCCAATACGGTTCGTGACTTGCTTCATGGCGAGTTCCATCAGGTCGGTTCGTGCTTCAACTCGTGAAGGGTAGGTTCCCCACGGTTCGGGTCGTGATGCATACGTCACGAGCGGGTCGGGTCGTTGTAGTGCCTCACGAATGGGTTATTGACCAAATTCCTGCAACTTTTCCAGCGAGCAATTTACGCCATACGATGGCGTTTTCAACCAATCTAACTTCACTTAACAATAAAAAAACATCCCAAACAGTAATAGAAACATAGTGAATCGACCATAAAGACCGAAACAACAATTTTAACATGCTTATATTGATCAAACATACCCAAAACCTATGTTTTTCCCTTAATCCCCTTAATCATGACTTAACCATATGATTAGCAAAACATGTCCAAATTAGCCCAAAATTTTAACATAGCCCTAAAATAATATTTAAGAATTTTACAATTTTTTCTAGATTTTTCTAAGCCATAATTTCGCTAATTATCACTAATCACCCCCTAATTAGCTATATTTTGTGAAAAACAATGCAAATCACTCACCTTAGCCACAAATTAATCTTAGATATGAAAATATCTCTGATTTAGGTTGAATCTCTATGAAACACAGCAGCTCCAACTACTATTTGATGTTGATTTGCCTTGATTTGGTATAGATCTTCATAATTAGTGATTAGAAGGTGATTTGGGAGTGATTTAGAGGATGCAGGCCATTACTAGGGTTTCAAGGATGAAAAGTGGCAATTGAAAAATGAGAAAAACTGAATTCCCTAACCCTATCAGCCCTCCCATAACCCTAATCCCAAAATGGGTTATGGGCCTAGCTGCTAATCACCTTAATTAGGCCCGGTTAAGCTGTTTTTCACCTTCCGAACCTTATTTCAGCCATATCTCCCAAATGGTAAGTCCGTTTGATCAATATGACCACTCTACGGAAAGGTAAACCATCGTTTGAATCAAATGGAAACGTTTTTAGGTCAAAACTCCTTATCAATCAAAAGTCGTAGGTGAAACAAGATTCGTTAAGGGAAAACTAGTCATTTAAAAATTGGAAAAAATCGTGAACATGGGAAATGACCCCAATAGTCGTTTCCCAAAGTTACACGACCATACGACTTCGTATATAAATGAAATAAATATTCCATGATCCTCCGATGCGTAGAATACAGGTCGTTACATTCTCTCCCCCCTCCCCCTTAAGAAATTTCGCCCCCGATATTCCTTAACTCAAAAAACATACAATAGGGTCCCGCATGCCTACCAACCATTTACAAACAATCAGCCATACATAACAAACATAACAATCTTATCCTAGCATGCGGTTTACTAACAAGGGAATAACTGTATTACAATAAAAATCTTACCAAGTAAAGAGCTCTGGATACGACTTCTTCATGCTCTCCTCGGTTTCCCGTGTATAGTCATTCTCATTATCGCCCCCATTGGACTTTAACCAGTTTCACCCTCTTCTTTCAAAGTTGTTTCGTATCATGTTTGACAGTACAAATCGGTCTTGTGGTTCCAACCGCCTCGGGTTCTACTTCGATATCATCCTACTCATTTAGAGAAATAGCTAAATCAAAATCATGCACGAACTTCCTTAATTGAGAAACATGAAATACGTCATGCCCTCCTCCCATCTTGTCAGGTAATCCAACTCTAATACGTCAAATTCCCAACTACATTCCAAATGTCCTTTCAATTTCAACCTGAGCCTTTCCTATGTTTGTACTACCCCTCCAATGTATATTCCCCTCCCAGAGATAAACTAGACCCATCCAATGAATATAGGTACCCTACCTATATTCGTATTGCACATCTAACGTACATTCACCTTCCAAAGGTAAAGTAGACCCATCCAATGAATCTAGGTACTCTACCTATGAGTCCAAGTCCAACTTGAAGCTCTCCTATATTCGCTGAATCTCCAAGATCAACGAACACCCCCACAATGCTCCAAACATACTTCAAATCTAATGTGAAGTATCTTCACATTCCTTATATCACCATGACTAACAAACTCGCCCCATTTGCATTTTGAAATTTCCAATGGTTGTAACAAACCACTAGGCTTCTTTCGCTCGTCTTTAACTAACTGGCAATTCATGCACTTGCATATAAATGTCTCAACATCCCCTCTCATCCCTTCCCAGTAGTAGGTCTATTTCTTATCTCAACACGTTTTGTTACCACCGGGATTTATAGTCAGTTTTTGAGTGATGACATTCTCTAAGCACTTCATATCTCAATCCATTGACGTTGGGTACAACTAGTCTCCCATTCTTTCTAAGCCACCCATCTCGATCAAGCCCATACTTGTCATCTCCTCACCATCAATACCCATTTTCTTTGGAGATGACTTCCAATAGATTAGGATCGTCTCTCTAACTGAAACCAATCCACTCAATCAAAGTTGGCTTGATCGTCAAACTTGCTAACATCTCTGGATCTAATTCACACTTAGGTCTGAAATCATATCCCAATAATATACTCTAGTTGCTTCCATCCTAGGAACATAGCCCCTAGACTGGCATGTCTCCTACTCAATTCACTTGTTACCGCACCTAGTCCGGTACTATAGGCACCCGTATATACCATCATCTCTTCGTTTCCCATCGCTAGAACCCTACAGGTGATAGTCTACTCAAGGGAATAAAAATAGGAACAAACATAGCAACCATAACATCCATCAAACATGTCTTATCTATAACCTGCTAAAGACATGAATACGTCGATACCTATATGACTGGTCCAACCAATCCCAAGGGTAATAGAAGCCCTGGTTCCAAACGGACTACCGCACGTCCAACGTACGTTTATCCTCTAATGATAACTAGATCATGTCCAATGGATCCAAGGTAACGGGCGTCCCCAGATACCCCTGCTACGAGTCCTCCTAGAATACTACAACTATTAATGATTCCTTGGTACTCCCATCAGGAGAGCTACCCACAAACTCAGACCCAATCTTGAGTATCCACTACCGACAAACTCAAATCGAACATGAGTCGTCTCCTTATTCGTTGCATCTCCAAGATCAACGAACAACCATTTTCCCTATACGAGTTCAAGCCTAACTTGAATTGTCTTAACTTTCGCTGTGTCTTCCACGATCAACGAACACATCCTATCCCTCCAAAGTTCTACCATTCTTGAACCAAAGAGAACATCAAAATAGGGTCCTAAACAATCCATTACTTTTCATCTTTACCGAGTCCCACTCGAGTCATCTCATTGCCCTATCGAATCCAACTCGGGGCAGTCCATACCATTTCAGTCTTATAATGTCACGGCTGCACATCACTCCTCGAGTAAGTCGACATAAAATTAAATGGAAATCACAACAAGTATTTATATCTCACACAACCCATTCTAGTCGAACTCGACATTCCCCAAGCACAAACCCCAAAGTCCTAAACCAATATAAGACAAGCACTCAAGGAACATCTCCTCCGAATTCAAACAATCTACATGAGATGATACTAGAAAAAAACTAAGAAATCACAAGCACACATACGTCCATGACTCGATAAGACTACATTACCACAAATCATGCAAAGGCTAGTCGAACCACCGATCAGGTTTGTCACAAATAAAGGTCTATCGACAATCTCAAGTCCCAGTTCCAATCAATCTACCAGGTCACTAGGTATGAAGGAATGGGGCGTCTTGGTATCAAACAAAAATCGAACATAAACATTATAAATAGAAAGCATACCTTGAATAACGACACCTTTTTCCTTCTGCGCCACAGTTGGGGCATTCGACGAAGAAGTAACAGCGTTGATAGCATATGCTTTCACAATCTGCTTCTCTTTAGGATGTTGTGGACAATTGTCCTTATGATGTCCCACTTGGCCACAATTAAAGAACTTCCTTTCCCCAGGCTTTTCCCGACAATCTCCGGCATAGTGCCCCTTCTTGCCACAACTAAAGCACTCGCCATCTTTCTTATTCTTCTTTTTCTAACCATCCATGGTATGATCTTGTTTCCTCTTATTATGAGAATTATTCTTGCCTCCACCGCTTGCTTGCGGCTTTGGCTCCTCTGTAGATGCAATAACAACATCGGCCATTGACTTAGGGTAAAGGCTCTCTGATCTCAATGCTTTCCCCACAATAGATTCAAAAGTCTCATCGATGTGGTTTATAAGTCTTACCCCCAAGTACCCATCTAGGCCGGTTATGAACTTCTCGTTCTTCTTCTCGACAATATCAATAAGAGATAATCCATACTTTGACAAAGTGTCAAACTCACCAATATATTCCGAGACTGCCTTACCATTCTGCTTAAGCTCCAAGAACTTCCTAAACAACTCTGACTTCTGAGCAACTAGGATAAATTTATCACTGAGGCAAGTCCTAAACTGATTCCAAGTAACTTGATCCTCTGGGGTAGCAGCCTTAATAGCATTCCACCAATTCATTGCCCGTCCTTGCAGCTGACGGGATGCTAGCTTCCTCTTCATTGCGTCCTTGATTCCCAAATCCTCGAAGATGCGCTCACAACCATCAGGCCAATCCCGAACTTCTGTAGCCGATTCCGTTCCGTGGAACGACTTCCCACCAAGACTAGTGTAGTCCTTAAAGAGCTTGGCGAAATCGGCCCTAGGCGCCTGCACTACTGCACTACCACCGCTAGGAGCATTAGGAACTGCCCTCTGAACGTCCTTAAGCATCTCTCTCATGAAGTCAGTAAACATCGTCCTCATGTCAGGAGCATTCCTATTATTGGCTCCTGAAACAGTATTCCTCGTATATCAGCTCATCGTTCAATCTGAAAAGAGAAAACGATTAACATCTCCATAGTGGTGCCAATGCATTGCGAATTCATCCTAACATATACTAATAGTATATATATAGCTTTTGAAAACCCAAAATATAACAAATACACGCTCTCATATACGTACTATCTCTCCCCGGTGCCTTTCCCTAGGTTAACTACGCAACCTAGAGCTCTGATACCAAGTGTGACGACCCGCCCCGCACCAGCCGACATTTCCCCTAAAATGCGTTGTGCCGATGTCCAACCAGCACGGGACGGTCGTTAAAGTAAAAGAAAGAAGACGGTGAATCACCAAAGAACCTATAGTATATCTCACAGCGCATGGAATAAAATATAATAATAACATAACTTGACATAAAACAGGCGAGACAGTGCATAAGCTGAAAACTAAACCGTCATAGCAGCGGAAAATTCAAAATACAGCTTATGATCCAAACTGTCTTTATTACAACTTTTAAAATTGTCTCTAAAGCAAAATAGAAAGGTAAACTACTGATGCCCCAAGTAGTGACCAACAACAATACAAGTAGAATATATGCGAGTTATACGTGTAAGCCTCCTGCTCCTCTCCAGACAGCTACTCGTGCATAACCAGCTAACCTATCTCTAGTCTGCTCGTTTAGGAGCACCCAGAGTAATAAGAAGAGACATAAAACTCCGGGTCAGACAAAAGTCTGGTATGAGCGATAAGCAGTAAAACAAAAAAAACAGGTATAATCTAATCATACCTGAACCTTGACCTGCAACCAAAGATTTAGCACAACAAGATGTACAGTACTCTAAGGTAACACTAGCATAAAGTGTTAATGGGGGTGTGGGTCATGGTGATAGCAAACATCAAACATAGCAATCATCCTCACATCTCTCACTCAGTGCGTAGAGCATATGATATCCACCACTCGATCACCCAACACTTTGCTATGATCACTTAACTCCATGGAGTAACAATAACCCCCATTGCACTGATCTATAGTCACTAATCCGTCTCTCAGTGGTGAACCAAAGTTATGGATATCAATAACCCCTTTGCACATGTCCCACAGAAAAGTCCAACTCTGAAGTTAACTCGTTGGTTCCCATCTGGATCCTGAGTAACGACTTCCTATTTGGACTACCTTTGCATCTTGGGTTTTGGTCATTATCCCGTTCGCACTTCAGTTTCCTTTTGGTTCATTCGTTGTCCAGGCCAGAAGATCGGCTCGTGATCCCCCTGATCATCGGTTCATGGCTCTACCTCCTGTCCTCAGCTCGTGATGACTTCTGTTCGTGCTGGATCATGACCATCGGGTCGGTTCGTGGCAACACTCCCCTGACGGCTCGTGGTCCAGTCCGTGGCTTCCTGCTCTGGCGCGTGGTGTTCCAACATGGTTCGTGACTTGCTTCATGGCGAGTTCCATCAGGTCGGTTCGCGGTTCAGCTTGTGAAGGGTAGGTGGCCCACGGTTCTGGTCATGACGCATACGTCACGAGCGGGTCGGGTCGCTGGGGTGCCTCACGAATGGGTTACTAACCAAATTCCTGCAACTTTTCCAACGAGCAATTTACGCCATACGATGGCGTTTTCAACCAATCAAACTTCTCTAAACAATCACAAAACATTCCAAACAGTAATAACAACATAGGGAATCGACCATAAACAACAAAACAACAATTTTAACATGCTTATGTGGATCAAACATACCCAAAACCCATGTTTTCCCCTTAATCCCCTTAATCATGACATAACCATATGATTAGCAAAACATGTCCAAATTAAACCAAATTTTTGATAGAGCCCAAAAATAATATTTAAGAATTTTACAAAATTTTCCAAATTCTTTTGAGCCATAATCTCACTAATTATCACTAATCACACCTAATTAACTGTAATTAGTGAAAAACAATGCAAATCACTCACCTTAGCCATAAATTAATCTTAGATCTGAAAATATCTCTGATTTGGGTCGAATCTCTATGCAACACAGTAGTTCCAACTCCGATTTGATGTTGATTTGTCTTGATTTGGTATAGATCTTCTTAATTAGTGATTAGAAGGCGATTTGGGAGTGATTTAGAGGATGAAGGCCGTTACTGGGGTTTCAAAGATGAAAAGTGGCGGCTGAAAAATGACAAAAACTGGATTCCCTAACCCTATTGGCCCTCCCATAACCCTGATCCCGAAATGGGATATGGGCCTAACTGCTAATCACCTTAATTAGGCTCGGTTAAGCTGTTTTTCACCTTCCAAACGTTGTTTCAGCCATATCTCCCAAACGGTAAGTCCGTTTGATCAATGTGACCAGTGTACGGAAAGTTAAACCATCATCTAAATCCTATGGAAGTGGTTTCAGGTCAAAACTCCTTACCAATCAAAATTTATAGGCGAAACAAGATTTGCTACGGGAAAAACAGTCATTTAAAAATCGGAAAAAATCGTGAACATGGGAAATGACCCCAATAGTCATTCCCCGAAGTTACATGACCATACAACTTCGTATGTAAATGAAATAAATATTCTACAATCCTCCGATGCATAGAATACAGGTTGTTACATGTTTGAAACATGTTATGATTGATGGATGCAAGTGTTTACTAGTGGTTTCCTATGGACGCATATACACACACATTAGGCACTAAGATCAGCTCAATCACTTTCATATTGCATATAGATGTATGTGCATTTTCTTTTCTTTTATGAATAGAAATGGTTGAGTAGCATATGGATGTTGCATTTGGACGAATGAATGTGCACACATATAGAACTTATATGATATGATAGGTTTATTTTCATACATATTGGATTCATGGCACTAGCATACATTGCATTAAGGAAGTCAACTGAATCAGTAGACCGCCTGATCTTCGCATTAGTTTTGGGACATATACACACACTTTGCATATATTCATATAAGCATTAGAAATCTTCAAGGACAATGGATGCCAGTGATTGGTGGATGAGTGGATAGATGATGGATGGTAGGATATGCATTCTTCTCAACTTAGAGATTTCGGGGACGAAATCCTTTGAGTACGGGAGAATGTAACACCCCGAATTATTAATGACATTAAAGTAATAAATTAAATAATAATTAATTTTATATTCAGAATTAGAGGAAACGGACTACACCATTGCATCCATCTCGAAATTCTGGTCAAGATAGACATTTGGTTTGCATAAAACGGACACCGTATGAAGAAGTTATGAGGGTTTTGAGTTTGTATACGCACAGAAATATTATATATATACGCATGAGCCAGAGGTGAGTCAGAGATGAGTCAGAATTCTATCCAGAGGATTCAAATTCGAAAAAATCCTCTGAGCGGCTAAATTCATGCTCTAGGGGGTCGACCCCCCTAGAGGGGTGTCGGCCTAGGGGTCGACCCACCCATAAGTGTGTCGACACCCCTAGGGCTGACGTGGCACTCGATTTCAGGGGGTCTGGCAGCTATATATACGTGTCCTATTTCTCATATTTTCTTCATTGGATGTCATGGAGGCCATATGCTGCTGGAGTGCGAACTTAACCGTTTTCTACAACATATTCTACAAATCCAATTCAGAAGTTCTAGATCCGTTCTTCCTCAATTCTCTAAACCTAACACTGTGAGTTCTAGTTGTTTTTAGGTTTATATAAATAAAAGTATACTTTGAAAGACTATGTATTGGATATGTTGTAAAGTACGATTCTGTGTTAATGTGAAATCCTATACCATGTCATGACAGATCTATTTTCCTAGATCTAATAAAATTATGGTTATTCGACTATGTAGCTTATGTGGATCTTAACTTGTAACCATGTTATGGTGGATGTACATCTATTAAATTGGACAGTTGCAACATTACTTAGATCTAGATCTTTATGTTAATCACCTTTCACCTATCATATTGTGATCCATTGAGATATGTTGTAAACTTGACATATAAATCCATCTTTAGATCTAAACATGTTACTATGTCACCCTAACTATGCTAGATCTAAATAATTGGACACCTTATGGTTAATTTAGATCTCATTATGTTGTTTTGACATCGTAGTTGCTACAAATTCATCACTTTTATGTCTACCTTGTCATGATGATTATATGACCATTCACCTTGTTATCATACCAATTTATGTTTATGTTTATGCCAAGGTATGTTGAAACTATCATGTTTGTCATATTCCCTTTTTATTGTTGTAGCTACACTACTTTATAGCCTAGATGCTGCCAAAATACGTACGAATACGTTAGAGAGGAAACGGGATTATAATTAGCATAATTTATATAATAATCATATGAAATGGGACATGTAATTCAAATGGGGAAAACATAGAAATAGTTACCTATAATGACATAGGTAGATTGGATTAATTTGGAATGTTTTGCAATTTACAATTAGGAATTGTAAATTGTACTTATGACACGAGGTTAGGTTACATTAGTGGTGAAAGTCTACCTGGACCCGACCGACATATCCAACAGCCACTAATGTTGAACCTAATGTTGGAGGTCTAAGTACGCAAATACGAATCGGGCTAAGACACGAGGTTAGGCCTAACTGTGGAATAAGACTTCCCGGACTCAACTGGCATATCTTGCATCCACATGTTGTAGGCCTAATATGGGAGGTCTAGCCCACTATAAGGTGCATGAGCCGGGGAGAAGGGGATAAGACGACTGTGACACCTGTAGATATGGTTGTGCACATTATTACGATGAGGTGTTGCAACTTTAGGAAGTGATACCTCCTAGTGTGGGGCCAACACAAGGTATCTACGAGGGTTAGGGAGCTGATCGATCAGGGTAGTAGTTAGGATACATTTGGACGTATACCTAAGTCTACCACCTTGCTGTTGAAGGGATCTTCTCTTTCTGGATATACTAGTAACAGTGCAGAGTAATCATTTGAAGCATATACACCTTATCCCGTCTACCTTGACACACCTGCCATTTATGTAGTGATCTCTCTTACCCACTTTATATGCCTATCATGTTACTTTTATTTATTTACTGGCTAAAAGTAACTAGACTCACTAGACTTTATGTCTGATCCTTTTTGTTTCCTCTTCTTTCTTCCGTCCCCCCCCCGCCCCCCAGGTTTTCAAGGGAGGGAATTCTTAGGCTTAGTCAAGATTCTGATATCGTCTTGCTTAGAGCTTCTAGATGTATTGCTCAAGCTTCTATCTTTACTACTATGGCTCATGATTTGGGGATTATGCTTTCTTTTTTATTGTACTCTGATATTTAAAGTACAAGACTGAAGTTTTAATGATATACTGAGTTTATGTATTTTCAGACATATGGTGTAACCATGCTTTATGATTTGTAAAAGTTTTTAATTTCGCTGCTATTTTATCTGTCTTGTAATTATTCTTTGTCTATTTACCTATAACACTTCACGAAACTTAATGTATTCCCTTAGTGAGTAACATTAACGGACGTGGGGTGTCACAACATGCATCATTGTATACCACCATCTCTTCATTCCCACTCGGAATGGTCAACACAGGTGCACTCGTCAATCTCTCCTTCAGGATTCTGAATGCTTATTTACACTTTGCATACCATGTGAACACTTGGTTCTTCTTCGTCAGTCCTGTTAACGGTGCAGCTACCTTAGAGAAATCATTGATAAACCTTCGGTAATAACCGGCCAACCCAAGGAAACTTCGAACATCTGTCGCATTCTTAAGTCTATCCCAGTCCTGGATTGCTGCCACTTTAGCGGGGTCGACCACTATCCCTTTTCAAAAAACTACATGACCTAAGAACCTCACTTCATCCTTCCAGAAGTGACACTTCGAGAACTTAGCTTTCAACTGATGCTTTCGCAAGATCTCTAACACAACTCTCAAGTGTCTCTTGTGTTCTTCCTCATTCCTGGAGTAAACCAGAATATCATCCATGAACAAAAGCACAAACTTATTCTACTGATCTCTGAAAACCCTATTCATAAGATCCACGAAATACGCTGGTGCATTAGTCAACCCGAGTGGCATCACCAACCACTCGAAGAAACCGGATGGTATCCTAAAAGCAGTCTTTGGCACACTATCCTTAGCCACCCTTAACTGGTGAAATCTCGTTGCCAAATCCATCTGAGAAAACACTTTGGCTTCGTGAAGCTGATCGAACAGGTCATCAATCCTTGGCAACAGATACTTAATCTTCTTTCTCACCTTGTTCAGCTCACGATAGTCCACACATAATCCTAACGAGCCATCTGCCTTGGTTGAAAATACAATCGGTGCTCCCCATTCGGAAACACTTCTCTGAATGAATCTCTTCCTTAGAAGGTCATGAACTTGCACTTCCAACTCTCGATGTTCCTTAGGCTCCATCCGCCTAAGAGGCATAACAATTAGTCTAGCACCTTTGACCAAATCGATCATAAACTCGATCTCATGATGCGGCGGCAACCCTTTGACCTCGTCAAAAACATCTACATACTCATTAGCAATCAACACTGATGACAGGTCATCTTGTGGAATCCCAAACGAATATAGATAACTCACGAAGATCCGTCTTCGCGCTTACATCTAATCAACACCTTTCGCCCTTCCACATTCCCGACCCTCACCTCTAGCTTCTCGCAATTCATCCTTGTCGCATACCTCTTGAGCCAATCCATGCCCAAGATGATCCCATACACAGCGAAGTTAAGAACAAAGAAATCACACACAAACGAGCAACCATGACTCGACAACACTAGATCACGACAAATCATGCACAAACTGGATGAACCCCCAACTGGATTAGTCACGATAAATGGTCTATCACAATTTTTGGGTTCCAAACCCAAGCGACAAACAAGCTCATTGCAAATGAATGAATGCGATGCTCCAGTATCAAAAAGCACATGAACTGAAACACCATTAACAGAAAGAGTACCATGCACCACAACACCCTTTCCCTTCTCCTCTACAGTAGGAGATCTTGAAGAAGTTAGCACGGCTTCGAAAGCGTATGACTTCACAACCTGCTTGCCTTTAGCTGATTTTGGATAGTCTTTCTTCTCATGCCCAGGCTTTCCAAACTTGAAGCACTTCTTCTCAGCTTTGGGGTTCTTACACTCACTAGCAAAATGGCCTTTCTGTTCGCAGTTAAAGCAAACCACCTCACTCTTAGGTTTCTTTTGGCCATCTTTTCCTTTATGCTGTTGCTGCTTTCTTATTATTACCACCTTTCTATGGTTTCTGAGCCTCTTTGGTTATAGCAACAACATTTGCTTCCTTGGGAAATAAGCTCTCATGACGAAGTGCTATTTCCATAATTTTCTCAAATGAATCATCAAGATGGTCCAGTAACGGTTTTCCGATATAAGCATACAAACCCAAGACAAACTTCTCGTTCTTCTGATATAGTGTATTAATATATGAACAAGCATATCTAGACAAGGATTCAAAGTCAGAAACGTAGTCAAGCACAGAACGACCATTCTGTTTTAACTCTACGAACTTCTTGAATAGATCAGATTTCTGAGCTGTGGAGATAAACTTTGCTTCAAACTTAGCTTGGAATTGCTCCTATGAAATCTCCTCTTACGGAGTCTCGAGTATGATAGAATTCCACCATTCCATGGATCTGCCCTGCAGCTGCCTTGATGCAAGCTTTCTCTTTATTGCATCCTCAATACCCAAGTCTCTAAAGATTCGGACACATGAATCCATCTACCTCTGAACCTCTTCAGCTGGTTCGGTTCCCTCGAATGATTTCCATCCTAGAGATGTAAAATCTTTGCACAGCTTTGCAAAATCTACTACTCTAGGAACTCGCCCGCCTAAATCGACCGTTGCTGCCACTGGAGCGGGTACCCATCGCATAATTGCCTCTACCATGGCTTCAAGCATGGTTGGATAATTTGGTTCACCACCATTTTCCCCTCTAGTATTAGCTCCCTTAGCAGCGTGTTTTGATGGTCGTCTACTCATTATAAATCTGCAATTTAGAATAATTAGCCACTTCCAGGAAAACTGCTAAAGAGATACAACCGCTATTACTATATATGCTAATATATAATAAGCATCCAACTGAAATCTACAAGTGCATCTCTCATACGTGATTACATGTTTGAACTTTGGCCAAAATCGTTTACTAGAGCTCTGATACCAAATGTGACGACTGCCCATAACCCCCGCAATAGACAAGGGGAATAATGCGCTGAAGGGTGTGCCGAGCAGCTATAGACGATCATCAGAGTAGGTAAACAACATCGAAACCTGTCGTAGAACTCACAGCGAAAGGATAAAATATAATAGAACATATACAACAGGTAATAGTAATGAGGCATCATATAGCAAACTTTTGAAAACTTTCTCAACATCTTGAAAGGTTATCCAACTGAAACAAAAGTTTGTACATAAGTCCTCACTATAACACTCATAGAACACTCAACAACGGAAATAGAAATACTAGATAGTAATGAAACTGGTACACCAGCCTCCTGCTCGCCTCCGCACAGCAGCATCGTCCTCACTAATCATCTGTAACCTAGTACTTAGTCTGCCCATCCATAACCAGATGAACAGCCTACGGTAATAAGAGGAGACATAAAACCTTGAGTCAGACAACAGTCTTAGTGAGCGATAACATAACTAACAAACTTCAATAATAAGGTATATGAGAAGGGATGATAAACATAATAATCTACCCACAACATCAGAGGAGAACTCTACCCTATCTTCCCCACATTGGACAGTGATAGCCTTTACTTTAAACCATTCAACCATTCATCCATGGAAACCATAACATCAATTCAATCATGGCAAAGCACTCATAACATCCAAATTAAAAGTATATCAGGTAAACCATCCTAATCAAATTTAATATCCCCCAAGCACAAGCCCCAAATTCCTAAACAAATATCAGACAAGTACCCAAGGAACATCTCCTTCGACGTAGAACAACCTACATGAGACGGTACAAACAAAACAACCAATCATCCATGACTTACTCTGGCTATCAGTGCCAATCCTGCTTTGAAACCATCGTTAATCGTATGACGGCTAACCTTGCCACATGACAAGGGCTAATGGTAACCCCAGTTCTAGCACAAAATCTATATGTCCAACCTTGATAACTAGGCCTTTCAACGATACCCAAGGTACTCGACCAACAACCCTCTGGTCTTTCGGGTGCCCCCGTTGTACCCTTGCTTTGAGCCTGCTAGAACTTACGACAACGATGACTTCTCGGTCTTCGCATCCCTAGTCATCCAATCTTGACGACGTTTCATAGCTCAAGCAACCTTCTTGAGCAACCATTATCCACCAACTCACGACCTTTGAGTTGTCACCCCATTCGCTGTTCTATACCGATCAAAAAACACCTTTCAACACTTTGAACAATCCATCTTGAATTTACTTCGAAGTCGCATCATCATTGAGCCAATTACTTCACTGCACTGGGGCTAGGGTTCGGGGGGTTGCCCTCGGAAAATATTTTTTTCAGACCTTTTTCTCCAAATCTAAGTCATACCCAAAAAACGTACTTTTTAAGAAAATGACCCTATTGGAAGCTAACCATATGGCATCATCACTATCAACCACAGCGTTTAGAAGCGCTGTTGAAAACATAACCGATCAAGATATAGGCCGATCCGATCAGTTCATCTCGACCCGACCCAACTGCACCCCATGACCGACCCGATCCAACTCACCCCTCCTTGGGACATGACCGACCCAATCCAATTGCACCACATGACCGACCCGATCCAACTCACCACTCCCTGGGACATGACCGACCCGATCCTATCACCAACATGATTAACCCGATCCGATCACCAATACGACTAACCCGATCCAATCACCAACACGACTGACCCGATCCGGTTGCACAACATAACCGACCCGACCCGAAATTTCATCACCTTAACTTCTGGACCAACCCAACCCATCTTGAAAGGCCCGACCCGACCAAACATAGCCCGACCCGACCAGTCCTTCATTCCGACCGACCCGTTCTAACTTTTTCTCCAACACAAGATTTATGACCGACCCGATCCACTTCCTGCACATCTCCAATTCTACTCTGATTTCGACCAAAACTTCGTCAAACGACGAATCCGGTGAAACTGACTGCAAAATCATAAAACACAATCATAAACATGTCATAACATTGCCAACAACATGAATATGATGATTAACACAAAAATGATGTAAATATCACCTAAAACCATTAAATTTAACATATGATCAAAATGAGAGATCTTACTAACATAAACATGTGAAATGACATGAAATTAATGGGTAAAACTTGCTAAATTGGATCATAGGGTGATGCATACGAAAATAGACATATAAGGGTGTAAATCTATGTTAAAGCACTTGAATTTGATGAAAAACATGCATAAACACTCATATACTTCATTCATGTGAGAGATGTAAATCACTCACAGATTATCCCAAACAAGCAAAAATCAAACGGACAGCAAGCACTTCACACCAAACACCTTGATCCGATGAATCCTTGCCTCAAAATGTAGTTCTAGCCTCCAATGGTACAGATCTCCAATTCCCCTCCTTGGATTATGATTTCTAGTGGCAGAAGAGTGTAAGAGGAAGGAGGGGCACAAGACCTCCCAACAAGAGAATGGAAAATTAAAACCCTTTCTCGTATCCCTTACCCCCTATTTATTGTTTCCACCAACCCCCTAATGGGCCTTCCGAATTTAGCCCACTTTGACATACCAAACCTGGACAGCCAACTGAAAAACCTTAAAACAATGATTTCCCCCAAACCTCTGAGCTAATTCTTTAATGTAACCACTCTAGGCAAACATCAATTCCTTTCCAATGGCACAGGTCTCACCCTCTAATTCGACCTAAGTCAAAAGTTATGCTCTGTTCAAGACTGACAGGGGCAAAATGGTCACAAACAAAATCGATAAAAATTATGGACATGTCTCACATCCCCTTAAGCAACCTATCAAAAGATGAGAACGATCCAACCTTTAGGGAATAAAATAAAAATATTTTACGATCTTCCGATACATAAAATGCGGGCTGTTACAATACCTCTGTTAATCCCGAATGTATTATAAAATCAAATGTATTAAATTTTCGTTGAATGTATTCATGTAAACTCAGATACATTGTATAAATTTATTGCGCTATGAGATGTTGTATTATTTCTGTGTTTGATTATGTGATTTGATTCTTATTAAACCCCATAGCAATAACAATCTGTTGCTTCTAACTATTCGAGTTGATTTTATTATCGATTTAAATGGTTTGAAATTGCAGGTCACTATACTTGGTTTACTCAATCATGACTAGCATTTTTATTATGTGAATTAAATCTTTGTAATGACAAATGGAATGTTAGGATGCACTAGAAAGTTCATAATTGTTGTTATATGACTTATGCACATGTGACACAGACACAAATGACATAATGACACGATATAATTGTTATCTGATAGATTGGTATGTTTGTTTGTGTATGATATATGTGATGTTATATTTATTTTATTTTGTTCTCACACTGCAAGTTCCCTTATATTTCGGAAATAAATTCGAATCGATTTGGGGTGCGAGTTGAAATGATATAAACTCGGAATTCGAATTGCATAAAAACAGACTGAAATGATATATATCTACATCACTTGAACATAGGATAGAAAATTATATACAGACACTGTGGTCAATAAATAAAAAAAACTATCTTCTGAATTTGTTATTACGAATATATATATATATCTTAGTTTAAATTTATGGTTTGGAATAATTTTAATTTAAATGAATGAATTTAAGTAAAATTGATTTAGCGTAAAGATTTAGCACGATTTTCTAAATTGGATTTGTTTTTTTAGGTAATATTAATTCAGAAATTTTACAAGCATGTTTTAGATCATAAAATTTACTTTTGATAGATAATTTAGATTTTAAGCTTAAAGTAGCATTTTAAAATATTTGAATTTTAAAGTATAAGTTAAACTTAATGGATTCAAGAATAGGTTATTCAAATTGGATAAATTGATTAGAAATTTTTAGTTTAACTAAAAGTTTGATTTTTGTTCCAAAGTTTAAGAATTGATTTTTGTAATAAAACTTAGTAGTTGGAAATATTGGTTTAAGATCATTGGGATGAAAGGAATTTAGAATTCAAGTTTCCAACCAAATCGAAGCCAAGAATTTAAAAGTGGAATTCAAAGTTATAAACTAACTCGATTACTTGGTTTTAAGCTTGCAATGTGTACCAACCGAGTCTAAAGTAAATGGAATTTGTCTTCGGAATCTGATTAATAATTAAGTCGAAATTGAAATGGTGGATGATGGATTCGGATTGGACTATTTCTTGTAGTTGGTATTATCTTAATTATACAACTAATATTTGATTTGCAACTATTTTATTTAAACTATTTATATTAAACTTATTTATTTTGATTAAACAATTTGGTATATAAAACTTAACATTCTTATTTAATTACTTTATACAAAACCTATTTATTTTATTTTAAATTGGTCATACCAAACCTATCTATTTTATTTATTTTATATTGAGTCTATCCACTTTAATTATATAATTTTTTATTAACTTAATATTTTATTTAAACTATTATATTTAACTTAACTATTTTAAAATAAAAGAACATATTTCCAATCCGAACAATTAAAATCCAAATTGGTCGATTTTAAAGATTCAATTGAATAACGATATATTTGCGATATGGGATTCAAATCGAATGTGAAGTTTTGAAAATGAATTTATTTTTAAATATGAAATTGAAATTGAAGTGATATAGAATGAAATGTTGATGAATCGATTGATAAATATTAATTTGGAATTCGAATCAATATGGAATAATTGAATTGATTTGAGATATTGACAATAAAATCAATACTTGACGTTAATTGATTTTCGATATTTGAATATGATTTCAATTGTAATGGACACGGTGTGAACAATGTAAACGTTTGGCTGTTAAAGAGACCGAAGTTGGTATTGTCATACTCTCTGCCAATAACAATACCACTTTAACAATTGTGCCCATGGTAGAGAATCTAGAATGAAGTAGGATGCTTTGTGAATGCTACTGGAATGAAGTAAGATAAAAATGATAGATTGCCTTGACCTTCTAGTCATAATATAATGACTAAAACACGTCCCATACCCCGGCTAAGTGAGGTCGCACCTTCGATCGGGCACGCTTCTTAGATACTATATCTCTTGCTTTGTGATTGATCAGTGGCCACTTGTGGTTTATAGGAGTGTTATTCAAGGTGGGAGGTAGTTGCGGCTATGCGTTAGCACTAGTCTGGGTCCGCAATCCAGTAGAATCCTGCCTTTAAGTATTACCTCAGTGCCTTGTCATAATATCTTAACTGAGCCCCCTACGATTTTGATTTGGCATTGTTTACTGTGGATTTTTCCCTTTGATAAAACTAGTACGATGAATTTACGGTACTATATAGACTACATTGCTTATGAACGATATAAGGTTAAAAGGTAATTCTGCTTACGCTATTATAATATATTTACTTTACTGAATAGACACTATTATAATAGCATGTTATATTATATGTATATAGATCCATGGATTCTTAGAGGATCCGATTTCACCATAAAGGCAAATGGTTTCTTTGTGTTATGTGTGGATAACCATGAGCAAAAAAAGTAACGAAGAAGACCAAGTACCCACTTTCGCCTATAGATGACTTGTTCAATCAGATACATGATACATAGATATTTTCTTGGTTAGATCTTACGATGAGGTTTCATTGATTGCGAGTGGAAAAGGACAGTGCGCCAACTACAATGTTTTGGATGTCGTTTAAGTTTTATGAATGGTCGGTTATGCCATTTTGGTTGACCAATGCACCAACCTACTTTGTAGGTCTAATGAATCTTCAAGGATCTGCTTAATAAGTTTATGCTTATGTTTATCGATGATATTCTCATCTACTCACGGATATAAGAGGAACACAAGGCATAATTGAGGATTGTTTTTGAGGTATTGAGAACACAACGATTGAAGGTTAAGTTTTCTAAGTGTCACTTCTGGGGGAAAGAAGTGAGGCTCTTGGGATATGTTGTTTCACTACAATAACAAAACTGGTTTCCCACGGCTACCAAACGTTGGCGGTCGTTGAAAAGCCATTGGTAGCCATTGGAAACACCATTGGTATACGGATCAATGGCTCTCAACGCTTTCCAATGTCATCAACGACCTTTTATCAACGACTTCCAATGTTCACAATGGGCAAATGGAAGAAATTGTTGACAAGTTAGCTATTGGAAGTTATTATAAATCATTTGAAATTATTGTTCGAAGCCTGAAGATCAATGACAAGTAAGACGTTGGTAGCCATTTGAAATCTAGGTATTTTTTGCCTAGATTACAAAGCTTACTTGCAGCCACCCACAATCTCAATTATATCATAACAGATTCATTTCAAGGATATATATATATATATATATATATAATAATACTCACATATTTTCCCAAACAAAATATTAAACTCAAACCATACACATAGAGTCCAATATACAGAGCATAAAATAATATATAGAATATCCAACAAACCGTAGCAAACCAACGTCATTCAAACCTATATAAATCATCATCCAAAATAAGTCTAAACCAACATTCAAACCAACAACAATATATAAAATCCGTTATAATGTATCAATCAAATTTTAACCTACTTAAAGCATACATGTACACAACAACAAAATGTAGCAAATCATATCTCAAATAGCTCCCCTCCGGAACCACCAGATGAGCGAAACAGAAACACCCCACCTCCGTTAAGGTCACTCACAAAAGGAATGCCTTAACTTTGATGGAGCATTATAGGTAAAAGACACAGAAAGTTTACAAGATAGAAATATAAGCAGCGGAAAAAAAACATCTATTTCATACGTGGTTCAATGCAAAAACCATTACAGTAAATTGTCTCAAAATAACTTCCAAAACATTTCATCGTAATCTTTGTCTTGATTAAAACATAAAGAAGCATATAACATAAATAAAACTGCATAAATCCCCAAGTCTAGTGTGTCCAAAGCCATAGTCAAAGATAAGAGAGTCCAAGCCGTACATCACATAGTCTTCAAGGTTGGAAAGATGAATGGTCCAAATTAAGATGAGTTATTCCCTCCCCGGCTATCGGAGGGGGGAACGGAAGAAAAGAAGACGAAAGAAAAATGGGTCTGACATAAGTCTGAGTAAGTCTAGTGACTTTTCAGTGTGTGAATAAGGAAGAGGTCATGATAGGAATAAACTGGAAATAGGATTGTACCAGAACAACAAACTAACATAAAACTATATAAGGCAGGATAAAACGAATATACATCGCACCCATGTTTAATTCTCTACACCTACTTATATTTGTCCAACTAGCACCACGTGTTCCTGGTGAAATGATCCCTTTATATCGATCGACTCCTACTCGCATGCATTTATCACGTGTGTCATTCGGCCCCCGCTTGACTGTAGATACTTGTGCTAGTTCCACCACGGGGTGTATCAAATCTTATGGTGGCAACCCGACACGATTCAAGATGCACAGTGTATGACTACTGATGCCCAGTGCCTACTTTTTCCACTCCGGAGTACGTACACGCCCGTACTCCGCCGGAAGCTACACTGACGCACCACCCGCCGATGTTTTTGACCGCTTATAATCAGCCCAGTAATCGTTCCCTACCCTGCCTAGTTCAGGGTCCCATGATACATCTATGTGGGTTACTGCTGAAATGGGTCCCCGTTACTAGGGTTTTCTAGCAAACATGTTAAATTGGTTAAGTGTCCAAATTTACCTAACCCCACCCATCAGTTTAGCTAACAATGTTGAATTGGTTAAGTGTTTACTTAATTGACTTAACCTTACCACTCTTGACTTAGCTTTATTAGAGCACCAACCACTCACACTAGACAGGTATTGTTGTGGTCACTGGATGTGCCGGTCAGTTCCGGGCAGTTTTAAACCACAACTCAGTCTAACCTCGGGTCCTTTTTGGGCTCAATGCACTAACCACCCACATTAGACAGATATTGTTGTGGTCACTGGATGTGCCGGTCGGTTCCGGGCAGTTTTACACCACAACTCAGTCCAACCTCGGGTTAGGCATATTCGTCTTTTCTAAATTTACATATTTATCCTTTTATGCTTATATGTAAATTAGCCAACAATTTATTGTCATGGCCCACTTTCTTTCTAAATCAAATTCATAATTTTGTGGTAAGTAAATAATATCATTTCAGTGCCATACCATTTACATGGTTATGAGCCAAATATGTTAATTACATATAGTTTCATGTTTTCCCCAACGTTACCCCGTTGTACGTTCGCAAGATTACATAGGATGTTAGGCTCGACATTTTAGCCTAACTAATAAACTAAAAAGGGGAAAAAGAGGAACTTGCAACATTCTAACATCATACAAAAATATGGATCTAACTACAGATGTGTCACATGAACTTGGGATAATATACTTTTAATTATGAACTTGCAAACTAGATCTATGCAACATGAGTCATAAAATAATAGTTTTACAAAGAACTACCAAAATCTAATTAGAAATGTAGTGGTGAACTTGCATAGGGATTGAATCATGCTAATATTGATCTAACATAAAGGCATATGGTTCTAATATATAAAGTTGTAGATCTATACATATAGGTTTACGTAATCATGTTTTTAACCTATAAACTTGCATGTATTCATAACATGATAGCATCACTTAACTTGCATAAACATGGCATAATTTCTAAATTGACATACAACATATAGATATCATCACCAAATTATACAAGGTCGTAGATCTAAACAGGTATGCATAATAGATCTAAACAATTAGGCATAAACGACGTGACTTAGCCTAAAACTTGTATGTATCATAATATCACCAAACGTATATATGATGATTTCATAACATCATAGGTTTATTCACCAATTTCCACATAACATGATAGAGTCGATAGACCATAATAATTCATAGGCATATACGATAGAATAGACATGAATAAACATAAATCAGCATCACATACAACTTGATACAATTCTATTTTACATTTCATTACAAACCATGTCTTTAATTCATTCACATCTGGAAGAAAACTACACTTACAAATAAAAAGGAATTCTTGAGTTTTGGGATCTGTATTTTGAAATTGAATTGCTCGCCTTTGATGTAGATCGTTGAATTTTCTTAGTTGAATTAGATTAGATTTAGTTTTGACGTAGCATCAATCTTGCCTTTGAGTTGAAAGAGATGAAGGCTATTCTAGGTTCACCATTGACGGCATGGCGGCTCTTGGTATGAATATTTGTGATTTAGGGTTGAGAGTTAGGTTGCTATTATACAGGTTTAATTAATTCAGAGCCATCATATTAACCCTAGAAGTAATCAAGGCCATCCAGTCAAGATAGGATAACACCTCAGCCCTAATGACTCAGCAGGGAGTCAGAAATCGTCATCTTTTCAGATCTGCCGGGGGGGGGGTAGGTCGACACTAGGGTCGACCTCCTGGTCGACCTTGCCTGGGCGGGAATTTTCCTGCCCTGCCCTCTTCTGTGATTAAATTTGAATTTTTGAAACTTCTGAAGGCCATAACTTCTTCATACGAAGTCCCATTCACGCAAATTTGGACTCTATCTCAACCAAAATTCCGAGACGAACGGAATGGCGTAACCTGTTTCCCTTAATTCTCACATTTAAAATAAATTATTCTTTAATTCGTTACTTTAAGGTTTATCGAAAACACGGGGTGTTACAGAAACCACCCATACTGATCCATGAACTCCACCAATGCTGGTTCAGCTCCTCTATCTGTGTGTCACATCGGCAATCATGTTCCATAAGCGTAGCGATCTAGACTCATAACTAAGCATTCTCCTATTTGTCCTGAGTCCTTTGGTATACCTTTCGAGTTGTCTTAACCTATAAACAAATACGAATTATCAGTGTTTTTAATACCATAATTTGAATCCATGTAAATTTCAGTTTTCATTAAATTATCAAAGGAAATATAATATATGTTTACTATAATCCATCACAATGTGCAATAATTTTGAAAATGAACTAAATAATTATTTTAAAATTTAATTTAAACCTACCACTTGGTTCCCAAATCCGTAGCGCCTGCTGCGGCCGGTGGATCCATGACAGCCTCAAAAATAGCATCCTTCTCTTCAGTAGTCAAGTCGGATCGTCCAGTGTCCTCAAGTAGCTGGGGCCATGCTTACTGGAACTTTTGTTGTTATGCACAATATAGTTGTATTTTAATAATGTTGTTTTAATTAACTTTTAACTTTTAGTTAATTATATTATACTTAGGTATGTGGTATTTTATTTCTCATCGTAGTCCCAGGAGTGTGAAATTGTGCATGAAACATCGGTCTGACTCACCGTATGAGTATGCCTAAAAACATTCCTATTAGACACAGAAGCACCGCATTGTCTCCCGTGAAATATGCACATATAAATATATATTATAATTGCTATATTATTTATCTTTTAACAAATTAGAACTTTAAATCTTTAACTGATTATCTTAATTGATAAATACACCAAGTCATCGCGGTGATGCTGAAACTACTTGAGACCACCGCGACGTGTGATGGGGTTCTTGCTCATATTTGTTGAAGTCCTCAATGACTCCCTCTGTAAATTTTAGTTGAAAAAAAATATGATTTACAATTCTAATTATATATTAATTTCATTGGATAATTTAAATTAAATATGCTGTAAATTTACCTGAAATTCCTCATTGCCCATCAGTTGACAATACCATCCCATATAGCAGCGCTTAGGCTTCTTTTCGGTTGTTATATAGTTATCTTATAGTTATTTGTAATTTTACTATTCCAGTGGCACTGTATGAGGAAACTATTAGTGTTTTGAAGTTTTACTGAACCATGCACGTTAGAGAAAATAAGAGTTATACATTTTTATAAATAGTATAAACATGAGTTCATCATATCCTATGAGCATGAATTGATATAACGTGTTCCTACTGTATAAAGTAACATTATATAAATTTAACTAATAATAGCGGTGTTCTATAAATAACATGACATTATATAAATTGAATTATAAATAATATGGCAATGTATAAAGTGTTCTATATATAACTTGACTGTGTATAAAGTATTCCTTACAAACATGAAATTATATTTAAACCTAAGAAGTTAAATATACAATAATCAGTGTACATGACTACATAATGTAGTAATTGATATATCACACATATACCAAAAAGTCTTGTCATATAGCCATCTTCACGTTATCAGGAATTAATGTCCACTTAGGCCAACATGTTGTCATGCTTTTTATGTATGCCTGTCGCGATATCCCAATAACTATGTTTGACCACCCTATCTCAAACCCACTATAAACATGAAAAAAAAAACATTTAATATTTCATGACTACTATATATATTTATATTATATTGTACATAAATGAAATTTAATTTTAAAACCTCTATTTTCTTTAAGCTGCAACCATACAGCTCCTATGATGGACCACCGCCATCACTACTCGTAGGAGGACCAATCCCTCTCTGAGAGGAAGAAGGAGACCTAGAATGTGAAGAGGTACGTCTACGTGATGACACATCTATAGTACTTGTTATAGGTAAACATCATAGTAAAACATAAAAGGACTATATAAAACATATATTATGACATGACATAAAAGGACTATATGATACATATCATATTAGCATAACATATTTTTTTAATGAAATAGCATAACATTACAAAATATAAATTTACCTTCCCAAAATGTAGATTATTGATCATACCCCGCCACTTTCGGATTCAAACTCTGTTTCGTACACTATATTTTATTCCTCTGTAGTCTCAACTGCTTCGGTTATTGAATTTGATTCATCATTTAGAGATCCAAAATCTATTTGATCGTTGGTTATTATTATTCCTCTATGTTACTCAATATCTGTTTGGTAAGTTTGTTCGTCGGGAATATTCCGTCCGTCAAATGTAAACTTTGCCTTTGTTTTCAAAAATGGCTAACTAAACTATTTTATCTTTTCCTAGAGATGGGTAAGGAGCATAATATACTTGAAAAGCTTGTTTGGTAAGTATAAAAGGATTGTACTTCTAATAACGTGAAGTATGATTTATTTCATAAGATTATATTTTGGGTGCACGTTGATTCTATAACCTGCAACAGATCTGAACCAGTTGCATTTAAAAAAAAAATCTTCTGCGGGTTGTGTGAAATATGTTAATTGCAAAATCTAGGTTAGCGCGCCACAAATTCATTTATATGATCATTTGGATTACTATTATCTTTAATAAATACATCAATGTTGTTAGTTAATTTTTCGGCATCGTTCCTTTGGTATTAAATTTATATCTAATAACAAACAATATTTGATAGGTCTTGACATTCTTTTTGGTCCCATGGAAAAATGTTTCAATCCTTCATCTATAACAGAGTTTGATGTATCAAAACGTAATTAAAAAGGCGAGTATCGAATTCTTAGCCAATATCACTGTTTGGATGTTGTAACTCGTAAACACTGCAATTATAGAACAAATGTTGCATTATAATTAAGACGCATGTGTGCATGTTTGTATATAGGCATATGTAGGTGATGTAAATGTATTACTATGAATATAAGTTTATTAACTAACAAACGTGGAATTTCAACAAAGTTGAGAAGAATATATATGTTTGTGCTGCATGATAATCTCCATTATCCTACCATACTTCCACATATTTACCAACAGGCCGACCACATTTTTTAAAATAGATAAAGTCGCTTGACAGTCATCTTGATCAACATCTTCATCATTACGAGTAGCACTTACGAATAATATGTTCGCATGGTCACTAAATTAATGAGAGAAAAACAAAACTTCTTCTTTGATGTATGATTTGCAAATCGAACCTTCAACTCCAGCTTTCCGTCTCACTTTTTTCTTTAAATGATTTAAGAACCTATTAAGAATTTTTTTAAATTAATTTTTTGTACATTTAATTAAACAATATTTAATGAACTAAATACTAATATACCTTTTAAATTGATATATCCATCCATATTGCACATGCCCTCGACGTGTTTCAAATGAAAGATCAATAGGTAAATGCTCCATGTTATTGAAAAAAACTATAGGAAATATTTTTTCCAGTCTATAGAGAAATATAAGGACTTTTCCTCAAGTTTACGTAGATGATAAACTTTCAATGTAGTAGAACAAAGCTCTTTATGAAACAGACTAAGTTCTTTTACAACAGTCCAAACTTTAACGAGCAACAACTATTTAGAAGCGACGGGTATCAGATTTTCCATCATAACATGACAATCATGGCTTTTCATCCCGCTAAGTTGACTATTCTTATAGCCGACACATCCATGAAGATTAGAATATATACGATCCTGAAATCTTAATTTTTCATCCCATTTCAAAAGTGTTTTAACTTGATTATTATTTAGCTCATAGCACGATTTTGGTTTTCTTTTTGTGTGACTTTATATGAAGGTCGGGATGATTACATATCACTTCAATATCACGCCTTATATCAAATCATATTTCGTCTTCCCCTTTACATTCAAAATTGAATTAAACACATTATCGACCATATTTTTCTCGTTATGCATCACTATAATATTATGAAAAATCAGGAGATTTTTCTAATAAGGCAACTCCCAAAATATGCTTTGTTTGTACCAATTATGAATCCATTATTTACCTTGAATTGAATTTCAATTCATTATCCAATTCCATGTTTATTTGAGTAATCCTTTGCAAGTTTGTAAATATCTTTACTTGACCAAATCGTAGGTGGTCACAAATTTTTATGTCTATTAGCTATAAAGTTTTTCTTATCTCTTCTAAAAGGATGATTAATATGAAGAAAACATCGATGACAGTCAAAACACGAAATTTTCTTTCCATAAGGTAAAGAAAATGCTCATGTTTCTTCCATATAGTAAGGAAAATCTTGTTGATCAGTTGTACTCCATCCTTAAAGCATTGAATATGTAGGAAAATCGTTGATTGTCCACAACAAAAAAGCATACATACAAAAGTTATTTTTTTAGAAATATATATGTTTCTACTCCTTTACCACAATGTTTTCAATTTTTCATTAAAATGCTCTAAATAAACATTGATTCCTTTTGTCGAATCATCAGGACCAAACATGACAACTGTGAGAAACATATATGGTATTTTCATACATATCCACAAAGGTAAATTATTAGGTGTGACAATTATGGTTCAGAACAAATATTTAGAACCAAATTAAGAAAATGATAAAAATCTATCCGTGCATAAAGCAAGTCTAACGTTATGACTCTCAAATGTAAAATCGAGATATTTTTTTTGTTAAAATGCTTCCATGCTTCTCCATCAGCAGGGTGTGTTAACGTACCTTCTTCCCCCGTTCTGACGTAGTGTCTTCTCATATATTGCGCGTTTATAGGAGATGCATATAACCTTTGAAGTCTAGGAGCAATAGCTAAATAGTCGATACATTTATATGAAACTTCCTTTCCCTTTCTCTTTCTTGGTTTGTGCCTTTTCTGATTACATATTTTACAATTCCTTAGGTTGATATCTTCTTTCCAAAACAACATGCAACTGCTTAGACATGTACCTAATTTTTCTTAAGGTAAACTAAAAGTCGACATCAAAATTTTTACTTGATAATGATTTTCGTACACTACATTATTGAGAGGCATATACGGCTTCGCAGCTTGTACGACAGCTATAAACCCACCTTCCATGAGGTTGTATTTAGATTTCATCGTAATGTATTCAGCAGTAACTGATAACTAAGTTCTTCTTGTATAGCCTTCCCAAAGGGGTTTCTTTGCAGCATCTGATAATTCAAATATTTTTTCTTAATATTTTTTTCTTCTTCTGCATTACCATGGTCATTAGTAAATTGAAGAACATTGAACATGCAATATATTTTCAACCATATTTTATACGAGATTCGTTGTAACAATTTCATTACTCGCTACTTCCTCAACTTGTACAAGATTAGATGCAAACAGTTCTCCTTGACGATCCCAAACCAAATAGTTCGGCATGAAACCATAGTATGCAAATTAACTCTAACCATTTATGTTATCAAATGCTTTAACAATTTGCGTCTACTACATGGACAACAGATTTCTTCATCCTTTCCATTATTACTTAAAGTGAAATCAATAAATACGCGAACACCATTATTAAAATGTTCGCTTATCTAGCCTCCTATTTTTCTTCCTTATTTGTACATCCAGCTCCGCTCAATAAAATAATTGTCCATTTACCCTATGTACTAATTAAAAAGTATGACATAAATTAATATTGCATTGATATTTTATTAACTTTTTTATAGATGAGTGCTATATTAATTGAGCATTGACACTTTGGTGGTGGGTTATCATTCCTCCCATCACGAATACAATAACCTAATTAAATTGCGTAAATCTTTTCAATTTGAATGATTCAACAAAATTTCGATAGAACTTGGCTTTAGTTCCCTAAACAGTATGCAATTGCATGTGTATAGAGAGCATAAAAGAAGCACTATCGAAATTTTTTGAACCGTTTAAGATGAGATGCTTCATGATATTTAATTATGTTATTGTGTTCTTAACTTGTCCAACACAAGGATAAATCCAAAAAATATTGTATACGATGAATATAGATGTCCTTTTAAAAATAGTACAAATATCCACAAAACGATCATATATAATACTAATCAAATGGGGGCCAAAAAACATTCTATGGGTTTTATGAATATAATATATTACATATTTTATAGTTATTGAAAAAGGGGCGTTTGACCTATACGAAATCAAGGAAATTTTCCTAAAATCAAAATCATGTGAATTTTCCTCTTCTGCGATTTTCAATAATTTAATAACAAGGATGTGTATATTGAAATCAACTTATATGATTGTCGCTCTTGTTATCAATCATTTGCATGAAGTGGCAAGTTTTAAACTAAATAAGTCTTGAATGACTTAATTCTAATCTAACCGTATGTACACGAAGTTAATCACATATACGCACATTTTCAAAACTTAACGAACTATCCACACATTATAAAATTAATTATCATTTTCGATATTTTCTAAAATATATAATCTAGATTATGCTCAATGGCACTAAATGTACCTAAACGAGCCTAAAATCATATAAATATTCAAATTATATGCACATTATTCTATTGTCATACAAACTATGAATTAGTAATACATAGGTTAATAACAAGAATTAGACCTCAGCAAACTACATTATACATACATAAGACAATACAAACATGTAAAATAAAAACCAAACACTAAATTAACAATTGTAATTAAAGAGAGAATTAGGGTTGATTCCTTTTTCATAGGAGAATAGCCGGATACAGAGGAAGAGAGGGAGGTTTCCTAGTGTTGGAGAGGCTACGAAAGAATGGAGTGGAAGTGGGTGGTGGATTTGGAGGAGTTTCAGGGAGAAACCCAGATGGGAAAAAAGGAGCATGTTCTGTCATTTTGAGCGGGACTTAGCAATGGACACTTACAGATTAAACCAATGGTTTCCAATGGCTTCCAACGAATATATTTTTTAATTCGTAAAAAATCTAGAAAGTACCTACCGTTGGAAGCCGTTGGCAATCGTCGCCCCCGCCTTTGGTATATACTATTTGTTTAGTGGAATACTAAAATAAAGTATCATCGTAGATCCTGCGAATGTCGCAATAATAAAAAAGTGGAATCACAAAAAAAGTGCAAAGGATGTGAGGAGTTTCTCAACATTGGCATGATATTATCAAAGATTCATCAAAATTTCTCCAGTATAGCAGCACTGCTCAATTGACAAAGAAGAACCAGACTTTTGTCTAGATTGCGAGCTGCGAACATGTGTTTGTAATTCAAATAGAGAGTCTAAAATGTGTGCCAATATTGGTTTTCCAATTGGGAATGAAGAAATGATGGTATACGCAGATGCTTGTGGTACCAGGTTAGGTGTGGTATTGATGTAGAAGGGTAAGGTTCTCGCCTATGCTAGTCGAAAGCTAAAACCTCATAAGAGAAGGTACCTTTCCCAGGATTTAGAATTGGAAAAAAATGTGTTTGCATTAAAGATGTGGAGGCATTATCCTTGAAGACAGAGGTTCGAGTTGTTCACCAACAATAAATTATTAAAACACTCTTTTTAGATAAATATCTTTACCTACGCCAACAATAGTGGTTATAATTTTTCATCTCTTATGATTTTAGTATTACAAATACACTCTAAAAAGGAAATATGGTTGTTGATGCATTGAGTGGGAGATATGCTAACTTAGAAGCTATATTTGGACTGGAAGCGGGTTGACTATATCATCAGCTTTGATTTTTGACTTAGATGTGAGTTGGAGCCAGGAATGTCAGCAAATTTGAAAATCAGACCTACTTTGATTGAATGGATTAGTTCTACCCAGAGATGCGATCCCAAATTAACCGAGATCATCGCTAAAATTGAGAATGGTGTAGTATTGATATGAAGATGTATGAACTCGACCGTGATGGTTGGCTCTGTAACGATGGGAGGCTGGTAGTTCCTGAGATTGATGGATTAAAGGATGAAGTGATTTAAGAGTGTTATTTCTCAATAACGACCATACATCTTGGTGGTAAAAAGTGTATCAAGATATAAGGCAAACCTAGTATTGCGAGGGGATGAAGGAACATGTCAAGATGTTCAACTCAAAGTGCATGAATTATCAGTTAGTTAAAGCTTAGCAGAAGAAGTCTAATGGTTAGCTACAACCGTTAGATGTTCTCATGTGGAAGGGGTAACAAGTATCAATGAATTAAATCAATCGTCTGCCTAGAACTCATACAAGGTATGATAGCATTTGAGTCATTATTAATCGGTTGACCAAGAATGCCAGATTTATACCTTTTAATTTGATAAGAACGGTTAGAGTCAAAAATAACCAAGGCAGACCGAAAGTCACTAACCTCAAACCACAAATCCTATTTCGACCTTAATTAGAAAGCCCTTTTCGACCTTAACCGAAAGTCATTAACCAAGAAGCCTATTTTGACCTTAACTAAAAGGGCATTAATTTCGGACCTAACTACCCTGCAAGAAAGAGTAAAGGGAGCAAGTCAAATGCAAATCACCAAAATAAATGGAGGAGGAAATAAGAGCCGAAAGCAAGCAAGTTTGATGCTAATGAAGCCTTTGGTCTTATTCCGAAAGGTTCGTCTTTCATAAGCATAAGGCATTGGCAAAACATATCCTTATCTCAAGTATATCAGAAGCAAATGCATTATGAAGAATGGAATCATAAGGAAACGGAAAAAGCCAAAGGGAGGCCCATCAGACGGATCAGATACTGGGAAAAGACTCTTGGACCTAACCACATCAGAGAGGTTGCTAATTTAAAGCTAGCTTCCACTATAAGCTGAAAGTCTTCATGTACTTATGCTCTCGCAATTATTCGGACTGTAACCAAAGGGGTCTATCTTGAAAACACTAATGAAGAAGAATAGTTGATGCTAAGAAAGCCTTCAGACGATCTCTCAAGCAATAGTTGTTGGAAACCTGAGGATCATGCGAGCAATGAGAAAGAAGGACAAAATTGATAATAGGACCTTCGAAAGTAGTTAAAGACGACATTAGGAAGGACAACCCAATATGGATGCCGAAGGAGCCCTCCAAAAGAAATTAAGCAAGGCTTTCGATGCATGCCTCCAAGTCTAGGAAGGACAAGATATGGCGGGCACAACACGAAAGGCGAGGAATCTAGGTTCAAGAGCCACCAAGCATTAGCGACAAAGTATGGAACGAAGGTTAGAAGAGAGACAAAATTCCCTGAATGACCATCCTTCTCACATTCAGCTTTCCCATCGTTAAGGCCCTCAGAAGCGGCTACCTGTGTGTGCTCTCAGTGCGCTCGCAATCCCTTCGTGTTTAATCCCCATTGGGTGACCAAAGCGAAGCACTTAAATTGAAGGAAGGATCAATCCACACCTATAAATAGGACCCCAGGAACTCAAAGGAGGGTATTCTTTGGACATTCAGTTCATTATTAAAATTTTGTAATCTTTTACAGCTGCATGAAACCATAATTACTAGATCAGTTTGAGGAAAGAATTTGCAACATTGTATATGATCAATAAAGACGAATGCATGACGATTTAGATAATTATGAGAACTCTTGTTTCAATTGTATATTATAATTATTTCCATACACTAACGTCGCAGGAACATAGTGTGAATCATATATATAGTTGGATCTGTTACATACCCTGACCAGTGATCTTCCTAAGATTCTTAGATAATGAAATGGTGATTATCATTAGTCTAATGGTCATAAATATATCCTAAAATTGTGTTTGTATCTTCCAATTACGCAGCTTATTTGGATTTGCACGCATGACTTAGGTTAGAACTATGTTCCCTTTATTTCACCAAATCTTTGAGAAACCAAGGAAGACTCGCAAGAACCTAGCATCTAATGATTTTTAATATGATTTAACTTCATAAAGTTCAATTCCATGACCATTGAACACCCAGAAAAAACTACCTAGAAATCTCAAGACACTTGTAACGAAATATATCACAAGAGGATAAGCCTCTCGTTTAGGAAATCAAAATGAAGTTCACAACTGATTTTTTTTGCCAATGGGGAATTTACCTTCAGTGTTCTACGGTAGCATTTCAATAGGAATTCCTGAATTTTAGCGGTTCTTAAGATTGAGCTCTTTCCTATCACAAATTAAAAGTTCTAAAGTCAAATATTATCTTTGGAGTGTTAACCCTAAATTTGGCTAGCATTTTTGATGTTAGAAGGAGGGCATGAACCTCCGATCCTATTTCCTCCTCTGTGCTTTGCTAGAAATTATCCTTAAGAAGATAGAAACCAATGGAAAATAAAAGTAAAAGAACCCTTAATGAATTACAAAGGACCGTGGAAACTTCGAACAATGATTCATACGAACCAAAGGACAAAGGCTATAGGAAGAATGGAGATCCCAGAAAAAATAAAAAAGCATCTACGTAGGTTAAGGTATCGAACTAGTTGGGACATAGGAACATCTCTATAATCCAATAAATGAATAGAGGTTAAGACTCCTTTTATTGCCAACAAAAAGATAACCAGGGAAATTTGACAGAAAGATTAACTCAACCGTCGAAGGAAAAGAAAAGGGCATTAATCTTGGTAAATCGATCCCTAGATACAGATGTCCAATCAACCAAATTAGAACAATGATCTTCCAAACCATTATGAAAGGAAATATCTTATGTGGATTTGAAGTTTCATAAGAAACGAAAGGTACGTAAGCTTTGAATATGACTAACTAAAAGAGGAAAAGAGGGTTATGACTCCTGTAAAGTAGGGATGAACTCATTCCAAGGGGAATCAACCTCATCCTTTAGCAATCAAAGTAATGTATTATTCCATTTGATAAAAATGGTTATACAAACTTTCTCACGAGGCTCGATCTTTAAAGAAGAAATAACTAAGGATTATGAGGCTTTTGCTCGAAAATGGCAAGACACTATGGTCGGGCCCCAAAAGGATCAATACCAATATCAATCAAGAAAAAATAGAAGTGTTACCAGCAGATTTTTTTACCATATCCCCTACAAAATAAGATCGAAAGGGAAAACATTTTATGGATGTTCAGGATGGCAACCCAATGAAAAGGAATTAGAAGATGAACCTCAAGAAAAAAATGTAAGTCCCAATCCAATTAGGGAACACGGGTTAACCACTTCAAGAGAAAATATGATCTTCCTTACCAATAAAGAACTTGATTACTAGATCACAAAAAAGAAAGAAAGGATGGATGGAATGAAGGAGGCAGTTATTACTACTATCTTCTAATGAATGGTCTGAAACCAATTAGTGTGGGACACTTGAAAAGAGAATGTACCACATTTGTAAGCAAATGAAATTATGGAAGTATCTTACGAATTGAAAATCCTTTTGAAGCAAAATTTATTCCGCAAAAGGGAATCCAAGTAAGGAATTAAGGACTACTTTAAACCAGTGTGATATATATATACACACACACGCACGCACAGGAGTTTATACTTGATTGCGGACGAATTTCCCTTCTCATAATGGTTTAGTTTAGAAATTCCTGTGTATATCCCTCAAGTCCTTCCCTCAAAAAGGGAAGGGGGTAAGACAAGGAAATCACGCACCTGGCCCCCAAGCCTAGGGTATATCCCCGGCGCCTCTCAAATGGAGGAGGGTAAGCAATTATCCACACCCTAGGGCCTGGGTGATGCACCGAAACCCTTACACAATTTCACGGGTTCACATGACCCCTACAGATTTTAAGCATTATAGGTTAACTGGTTATTATCATTTTTCCATTCATGTTTGTTAATGCACTAGACCTCTCACATTAAGTCGACCACTTATGGATGCGGGATATGCCGGGCGGTTCTGGGAAGACTTCTACCATAAGTCGGACTTAACCTCGTGTGTTAGCACTGTTACGTGTACATTTACTCACTAGACCCCTCAAATTAGATTAACCACTTGTGGGTGCTGGATTTGCCAAATGGTTCCGGGTAGACTTCTACCACAAGTGTAATCTAACCTCATGTCTAAGTGCGGTTACTTTCTATTTACTGTAAATCTAGGCATGTTCATTCTTAAACAATTTCTCATGTTCACCATAGGTTATGCCCCAAATCCCAGTCTGATTCACGATACAAGTTATGCCCCCAAATCAAGGTTTTATATCAAGGTATAGATTATGACCCCAAATCCCAGTCATGTTTTACAATACAAGTTATGCCCCAATTTATAACTCATAACCATTCCCAATTTCATTCGCTTGCATATTTCAGCGATAGGCCTAGACCCGAAGGTAGCCTGGCTATAAAAATAAAAAAGGATGGAGGGAGAGAATAGAAATAGGGATAATAACAAAACATGCATATGATGACCGAAATAGGCATATTAACAGAATAGGCATATGTTGACAGAAATAGGAATAGTAGTAGAATGGGCATATGATGACATGATTAGGCATAATAATAGAATAGGAATATCTGGAATAGGCATATGAGAACTAAATAGTAGATTAGGTGTACAAGCAGTGGTAGATCTGTTTAGTTATGATTCAGGTTATTAACAGGCACATGTTTAGATCCAAACTTATAAACATGTCAGGATTACTTATTAAATGTTTATATCTAAAAGCAACATAAACTCTAAGGGACTGGATCTAAAGAATAGAGAAATGACTGTTGATGTTGTAGTAGAGATTCTTGTTTACGTAAAAGTTGTTGTAGAAGAATATGCTAATTCAATTGGAGTTGGGGCAGCATCTCGTTATCTCCATTGTTTCGGGTGAATAAAACAATAAAAATGAGGTCCTATTTATAGCCAACCATCAACGAATCTGGTCAAGTAACAAGTCCCAGTTCAAAGAATGGATCTGCCCCAGATCTGGATAGGGTCGGCACCTCCTTGTAGGGGTCGACCCATGGGGAATGGGTTCGACCCCTAACGGGCCGATTTCCCGCACCTTCCCGCCTTCTGATTTTGATTTTCTGGACTGGTTTGTTTATATATTTTTTGCTTATATTTATACAAACTTCAAACCTTAATATCTTGTTCATACGATATCCGTTTTACGCAAACTTGGAGTCTATGTTAAGCAGAATTCTGAGACAAACACAATGGCGCAGTCCGTTTTGCTTAATTCTAAATATTTAATTAAGTATTATTTAGTTTATCGTTATATTATTTTAATTATGCGGTGTTACATTCTCCCCTATTTAAAGGATTTCGTCCCCGAAATCTCTAAGTTAAGAACAATGTATAACCTAACAACCATTATCCATCTACTCATCCACCAAGAACAGGCATCCATTGTCCTTAAAAAGATTTCTAATGCTAATATGAACATATGCAATAGTGTGTGTATATGTCCCTATGCTAATTCGAAAGATCAGGCGACCTGCTGATTCAGTCGACCTCCTTAATGCAATGTATGTCAGTTCCAAAAATCCAACATGTATGCAAATAATCCTAATATATCTTGTAAACGCTATATGCGTGCACAATCATCCATCCAAATGCAACATCCATATGATGATACACCCATTTTCATCCATAAAATTTTAAAATCCACTCACATCCATAAGTAGTATGAGAGTGGTTGACACGATCTAGTGCCTAGTGTGTGTATACGCATCCACGGGCAACCACTTGCAAAAACTTGCATCAATCAAAAATATCTTGTCTCAAATACATGTTTGCACCCATTGTTTCCTTACCTAAAGGTCGAAGATTCGATCGATAGGATATACTTAAATGATAGAAGTAAGTATGACTAGTAGCTTTGGAAAAGAAGTTAAGAACATAATCTTTAAAAGAAAAGGGTACAAAGCCCGAATCTTGTCTTCAGTCTCCCAAATTGCATCCTCGCGGTCATCTTCCCCTTGAACTTTCATCAACTTGACCTCTCGGTTGCGTAGCTTCTTAACCTCTGATCCAAGAATACGGGTAGGAACTCGTCTAACTGTTGCCTCCCGTTCCACCTCTACTTCCTCAAGCATACTCGGCTCAACTACTTTTGCGGTATCATGCAGGCACTTATGTAAATGAGAAACGCGGAAAACTTCATGAACACCCATCAATCTCTCTGGCAACTTCAATTTAAAAGCCATTTGGCCAATCCTTTCTGTTACGGGAAAAGGCCCTACATACCTTGGCGCCAATTTCCCTACAGATGCAAAGCGAACCACATTCCTCAAGGGTGATACATTGATGAAAACCATGTCTCCCACCTAAAACTCAATATCATTTTTTCTCTTATCTGCATTGGACTTCTTCCGGTCCTGAGCTGTCTGCATGCGTCTGCGAATAAGATCAATCTTCTTTGAAGTTTCTCTAATCATCTCAGGTCCAAGTAGAAGCCTGCTTGTAAACTCCCACCAATAAGTCGGTGATCTACAGGGTCGTACGTAAAATGTCTCGAAAGGTGCCACACAAATACTAGCCTGATAATTATTGTTGTAGGAAAACTCTACCAAAGGTAGATGTTCCTCCCATGTCCCTCCGAAGTCTAGGATACACAGTCTTAAAATATCCTCAAGAATTCTATTTACCCTTTCCATTTGTCCATCGGTCTGAGGGTGATATGCAGTGCTCAAACACAATTGTGTTTCTAATGCCTCTTTCAAGCTCCTCCAAAACCCACTAGTGAATATGGGGTCACGATAACTCAATATACTGGAAGGTACTCCATTTAGATGGACTATCTTACAAAGATAAACTGCTGCCAACCATGCTGCCATCCTCTTACTCTTAACAGGAATGAAATGAGCGCTATTAGTAAGCCTATTAACTATAACCCAGATACTGGTGTTGAATTTCCTCGATCTAGGTAAACCATCAATGCAATTCATAGAGATGCTCTCCAACTTCCACTGTGGGACTCCAAAGGATGAAGCAAACCACCAGGCTTCCTTTGCTCAGCTTTGACTTGGCAAATCAAACATCGAGAAACAAAGTCTGCTACATATTTCGTCATCCCAGCCCAAAAGAAAACCCTATTCGTATCTCTATACGTCTTATCACCTCCTGGATAGATAGTCATCCCAGAATGATGGGCTTGCTCAAGGACTGTCTTCAACAGACTCCCAACTCGGGGAACACAAAGCCTTCCATCTCATCGCAACGACCCTCTGTCATCCATGGAATATCTACTGAGGTGACCAGAAGTACAGATGGAAATGGGGCGGGGCGGGCGCGGGTAGTACCTCCCCATCACCCGCCCCGTTGGATGATTTTTTGCCCCGTGCCCGCTCCATACCCGCACAGGTACCCATTAAACGGGTTTTAAACATGTTGCGGGTATTGGCGGGTATTCATGGGTATCCATTATATTTATTCAATTTATTTTTTAATCGTTTATTGACATTATTTAAAAATACATTTGGCTAAGGCTACAAGTATGAGGAAGAAACAATAGCTTATTTACCGACTACTTCTTACTGTCTTTGTTGGACTTAAGTCTGTAAGATCAGTTACACATTTACGATTACCAATCTATGCTGGTTATCCATTCTCCCAATCACATTGATACAGAGATGATGAATACCAGTCCTTTACAACATGGAATGTGAAAATTTGGTACTTATGTTACTGTATAACTGATGATGATTAAGATGCTCCAAAACTGAAGTTGATTTTAGGGAAATAATATTCTAGTTTGATGTTATTGATCTTTTGTGTTGTATTAAGGGAAAAAGAATGCATATTCTATGACATATTCTGTTAAATTACCTTCTATAAGTATGAGATTTAATCCATATATGGATAAAAAATGAACGAAGCAACAGAATCAAGGAGTTTGATTCTATTTTGCTTCATTGAGTGGACTAGAACAAAAAACATGAAACACTCTTTGTGGCTTCGTTGGATATTTAGGGAGAAAAAGGAGGCGTTGGTTTATGGTTATATAAATTAGCAGCATGCTTCATGCGCACAAATATCAATAGTCACATTTATAAATCACATTCAATACGGGTACGGATACCCACAGACATTGATATCTTACTATCCGTACCCGCCCCATTAATTAACGGATATTAGAAAAACCCGTTTATTCTACCCACGGATACCCATTTAACTATCCGTTTCGTATCCATGACGGATTTTACCCACGGATAACCACGGTACAGATTTTTTTGCCATCCCTAACTAGATGTCTCCCCTCTACTGAGCCTATCCAGGATGTATGATATCTGTGGGCCCTCTCACTGCGAAGTTCCTATCTGATCCATAAGAGTAGGTCGCACCTCTAAGGATGCCAACAAACCGGGTATAAGATCTGTAGATGGCCTAAAATAAAATGTTGATACATACTCCAAGCTCTGCCTCTCTATGAATAGTGGACTCAAAGTCATCTTGTGCCTACACCACAACATTACCCCTCGCCAGGGGTATAAGCAATCTCAAAGTCATAGGACACTAGGAACTCTATCCATCTTTGTTGCCTCAAATTGAGATCCTTATGCGAGAACAAATACTTGAGATATTTATGATCGGCATACAACTCGAACTTCTCTCCAAGTAGATAATGATGTTAAGTCTTAAGCGCGAATACGATGGCAGACAACTCTAAGTCATGGGTAGGGTAGTTCTTCTCATTAACTCTCAACTATATACCTCCAAAACGCACTACCCTTCCCTCTTGCATCAAAACAACACCAAGCCATGAACCACATGCATTAGTGTATATTGTGAACACTTTGTTCCCATCAGGCAAAGTCAAGACTAGGGCTGTTGTCAAAGCCCTCTTCAATCGCTAAAAACATCTCACAGTCTATATCCCAAGAAAACGTCTGATTCTTCTTCATCAGTCTGGTGAGTGAGGCTGATATCTTTGTGAAGTCCTTAATGAACTTCCTATAATAGCCCGCCAAACCAAGAAAACTCCTCACCTCCGTTGCATTCTTTAGAATCTGCCAATCTTGAATGGCAAAAACTTTCATGGGATCCACTGCTATCCCATCTTTAAAGACCACATGCCCTAGAAGTCTCACTTCCTTTCTTCAAAAATGACATTTGGAGAATTGTGCCTTAAGCTGGTGCGCTCGGATTTTTTTCAAAATCTCCCATAAATGCAGGGCATGCTCTTCCTCGCTCTTCGAGAAAATCAAGATGTCATCAACAAATACCACAATGAATTTATTTAGAAATTCCCGAAACACCCTACTCATCGGATCCACAAAATAGGCGAGTGCATTCGTCAACCCAAAAGGCATGAAGAGCCACTCGAAGAAACCATCTGGAGTTCTAAATGCAGTCTTATATATACTATCCTCGGCCATCCTCAACTGATGATACCCCATAGCCAAGTCTAACTAGGAAAAAACAGATGCACCAACAAGCTGGTCAAATAGATCATCTATCCTCGGAAGTAGGTGCCGATTTTCCTTAGTGAGCTTATTCAACTCCCTGTAATCCACGCATAAGCGAAGCGAACCATCCGACTAAGTGGCTAATACTACTGGAGCACCCCATTTAGATATGCTTCGCCTAATAAATCAGTAGCTCCCCAACTTGCTTGCTGAGCTCCCTCCCTTCTCTCGGAGCCATATGGCGCATAAGCAATGCAACTGGCTTTTCATTGTCCACCAAGTATATCCAAAAATCGGTCTCGTGCCTCGGAGGTAGGCCCCAAACCACCTCAATAACATCAGGATACTCACATACTACTGGTATAGATCGTAGATCATCGATAGATGCATCAAGCGACTCTAGGAAACTAAGCATGAGAGACCCCTTAGGGTCACAAGAAATTTTGAGAGTCCTCCTATGGCAAGTCAAAAGTCTAACGACCCTCCTCTCACAGTCTAGAATGGAACCATACATGGTTAGCAATTCCATCTCTAGAATCAAACCATAGCCCATGAAACCAAGCATATATGCGTCGCACACAAACTCTCAGCGTAACATAGATATCCTCAAATCCTGAAAAATCATAGACAGATGAGTCATACCCCCAACGGAGTTTGAGACAACAACGGGATCTAAAACCATACTAGTAATAAAATGTAGAGACTCAACCACAGAATCAAATATAAACAATGTGAAGCGCCAAAATCAAAAAGAGTTCTAACAGGATGATTGGAAAGAGAAATCAAACCTTTAATAGAAACTTTGCTACCTCTATCCGGTACACAGGCCACAAGAGCATGCACTTGCCCTCAAAAAGATCCTTCCCTTTGGCCCTGTCCTTACTTCTTCGGGCAATCCTTAATAAGGTGTCCGACCTCTCTACATTGGAAACAAGCATTCTTCATGTTTCTGCAATCTTTGATCAAATGACCCACGCGTCCACAACTATTACATTTCCTCTTTTCTCGGCCTTTTTTGTTGTTTCTGCCCTACTTTTGTTGTTGTTGTTTTTCTTGGGCCATACTTTCTTGTTTTGTGTTTCACCAATCTTAGCCTCTTTCTTTTCACCTTTATCTTCTTCATGCGTCAATGCCATATCAACGAGTTTCTCAAAAGTTGCCCCAATGGAATATGAGACATAGCCAACCTATGAAGGGGTTTATTTAACCCTCTTGCAAACCATAGAGCCTTCTTGTATTGGGTATTAACTAGCTCCAAACCAAACCTCGCCAATTGATTTAACTTATTAACATACTCTTTGACAGACATGCCACCTTGCTTAAGTGCCAAAAACCTTTCCATTTGCATTCTTCGCTCGGCTTGAGAAAGAAACTTCATCTCGAATCTCTGTCAGAAATCATCCCAAGTCTCAATTGGACGCCTTGCTGCGTCACCTCCCACTAGAACGAAGCCTCATCTTCTATCTGCCAAACGGCCAACTGAATCTTCCAACGGACGTCAACCTCAAAAATCCCAAATAAATCCTCCGTCTCTTTAAGCCAATTCCTTGATTCTACAAAAGTCTCAGTTCCTCGGAATGACTTTCCTCCCATAGCAAAGGAGGAGGAGGAGGAGGAACAGGGGCCGCAGCTGGGGGAGGGGCGTCTGCTTGGGCTCAGGCAAGCATCGTAGACTCAAGATACCTACGCAACCAAGCCGATATTGTAACGCCCTCGGGAAGAATTGGTTCCCCAGACATGCTGAAAAGAAAAGGAAAAGGGATTCAAATAGAGAGTCGAAAGATATTTCTTATGGCCTTAGGGTAATATGTTTTTCAAAATAGACTTTTCTTTTGAAAATGCTTTCTTTTAAAACCTTTTGAAAAGAACTTATAAAACCTTTTATCCAATCTGGTAACCTTCAGCTCAGATACCTAATGTGACATCCCACGTCCGTTAATGTCACTCTTTAATAGAATGCATTAAGTTTCGTGAAGCGTTATAAACATAAAAAGAAACATCACAAGACAAATATAAAATAACAGTGGAATTTAAAACTTTATTTTCCAAATAGAAAACATTATGGTCCCAAACCCGGTTACAACATAAGTCTGAAGTACAGAAAATCCATTACATCAAATTAAAATATCCGTCTTGTACTAAAATCATCAGATCATAGTAATATAAAAGCAAAGTCCCCAAAAAAAGCCATATCAGAGTAGATAGGTAATCAAAGCGGTACATCTAAGCAGCTCCAAGCAGAACGAAAGAGAGAATCCTAATCAAGCCTGAGTATTCCCACCCTGAGAACCTGAGGGGAATGGAAGAGAGAAAAAAGGAAACAAAATGGGTCAGACAAAAAGTCTGGCAAGTCCAGTTACTTTTAGCATATAAATAAGTAAAAGCATCATGATAGGCATATAAACTAGTTGAAAGAGATAACAGTATCATACGATAGGTATAACAGACTGAGTAGGGTAAACGGAATAAACAGAACATAATATATTGCGCTTCTTAAGTACTTTTCTCTGCACTAATACTAGTATAACAGAAACAGAATGATCCCAACGGAAACAGGTGGTAGGCTTAGGTGTACTTCTAGTAACGAGTTTTACCACCAATGTTAATAACAGGCAGCCCAACAGAAATGAAAGGTGTTAACCCCAACGATAATAATGTGCTCCTAAACAAGCAGGACTAGATGTACCCTAATTACTACCCCAATCGATCGGCTCCCTATCATGTAGATACCCTGTGCTGGCCCAACAGTATGATGTATCAATTCCTAAAGTGGCAACCCCTTTTTCTCGAGAGGCGTAGCCATATCTACTGATGTCACAACGTCTTAATTTCCCGAGCAATTTGGACCTATGCACGCACATGACACCGTTGGAATGCGCCGTCAGCACCCCCACTCAAATGAACCTCTTATAATCAGCTCAGTAAGCGCGCCCTGACCGCTACCTAGTTCGGGGCCCCCTTTTGATACCAAGATGGGTTACTGACTGATACGGGTCCCACATAACATATGATACAAGCCATCCCTTAGGCTTGCATCCCTACTACAAGGATTTCGACAGGTTATGCCTAACATATTAACAAGCCCACATAAGCCTACCATATAAAATAGGTTAAGTTCGTCGGGTTTATATAACCCCCTACAGATTTAATAGATTCACTTAACCCTTCATTGATTCAAGCAAGTTTACTTAACCCTTACACAATTTGATAGGTTCACATAACCCCTCCAGATTTACATAGGTTAAGTATTATAGGTTAATAGGTTATTATCATTTTTTCATTCATCTCAGTTAATGCACTAGACCTCTCACATTAAGTCGACCACTTGTGGATGCTAGATATGTCGGGCAGTTCCGGTAAGATTTCTACCACAAGTCGGACTTAACCTCTTGTTCTAGCACTGTTACGTGTACATTTACGCACTAGACCCCTCGAATTAGATTAACCACTTGTGGATGCTGGATTTGCCAGGCGGTTCTAGGCAGACTTCTACCGCAAGTGTAATCTAACCTTGTGTCTAAGTGCGGTTATAGTTTCTATTTACTGTAAATCTATGCATGTTCATTCTTAAACAATTTTTCATGTTCATCATAGGTTATGCCCCAAATCCCAGTCTGATTCACGATACAAGTTATGCCCCGAATTAAAATTTTACACCAAGGTATAGATTATGCCCCCAAATCCCAATCATGTTTTACAATACAAGTTATGCCTCAATTTATAATTCCCAACCATTCCCAATTTTGTTCGCTTGCATATCTCAGCGGTAGGCCTAGGCTCGAAGGTAGTCTGGCTATAAAAATAAAAAGGGAAGGAGGGAGAGAAGAGAACAGAATTTGGGATAATAACAAAACATGCATATGATGACAAAAATAGGCATACTAGAAGAATAAGCATATGGTGGTAGAAATAGGCCTAGTAGTAGAATGGGAATATGATGACATGATTAGGCATAATAACATAATAGGCATATCAGGTATAGGCATATGAGAACTAAAAAGTAGATTAGGTGTACAAGTAGTGGCAGATCTGTTTAGTTATGATTCAGGTTATTAAAAAGCACAGGTTTAGATTCAAACTTATAAACATGTCAGGATTACTTATCAAATGTTTATATCTAAAAGCAACATAAACTCACAGGGAGTCGATCTAAAGAACAGAGAAATGACTGTTGATGTTGTAGCAGAGATTCTTGTATACGTATAAGTTATTGTTGCAGAAGAATGGGCTAATTCAATCTGAGTTAGGGCAGCATCTCGTTGTCTCCATTGTTTTGGGTGAAAAAACAAAAGAAATGAGGCCCTATTTATATCCTACCATTAATAAATTTGGTCAAGAAACAAGTCCTGGTTCAAAGAATGGATCTACCCCTGATCTAGGTGGGGTCGACCCTAGGTTCGATAACCCCTTGTAGGAGTCGACACCCATGGGGCATGGGGTCGACCCCAAACGGGCCTATTTCCCACGCCTTCCCGCCTTTGGACTTTGATTTTCTGGACTGGTTTATTTATATATATTTTGCTTATATGTATACAAACTTCAAACCGTAATATCTTCTTCATACGTTGTCCATTTTACGCAAACTTGGAGTCTATCTTATGAAGAATTCGGAGACGAATGCAATAGCGTAGCACATTTTACTTAATTTCCAATATTTAATTAAGTATTCTTTAGTTTATCATTGTAATGTTCTTTTAAAATTACGGGGTATTACAATTATCCTAAGGGAAATTAACAAAATGACGCAAATAACCAAAAAAGGGAAATAGAAAATTACTCTACTAAAAAGAAATCCTTTTAGCAGCAGATAAAAAATATAGAGAAGCTTCGAAAGTTCTTGCTGAATGAAGCAGAAGCTTTACTAGAATTTGCATTAAGTAGGGGAGCAAGGAGGAAAATGGAAACTTTCAAAGTATAAGGAAGAATCTTCACAAAGGCTGAAGCTGACATTTCCAAAGGAGGCATTGTTTGACATTTTCCTATGGAATTGAAAAGTGCAAATTTATTATAATTTACTGCATGCACATAGGTGTGTAGTATGCAGGTCGAACACAAGGAGGAGAATAAAAAATTATTATTTATATAATCTTGCGGGAAAGTTTGGCGAAATTGGAGGATTTGATTGAAAACAATAAAAATTGAAATTGTAATTTGATTCGGAACAATTCTGATTGAACCAACGAATAAATCATAATTATCAACTGAAAACGAATTAAAACTATAGTTGAATTTACTACAGAGTTGAACCTAATCAGATCTATAATAAATTCAATGATTTACAAAGAAAAATAAAACAGAATACTGAAAATAAAATTGCAGAATAGAAATAAACAAATAGGAAAGTAAAATTAGGATTACCGTTGAATCTAATCAGATGGTCAACCACTAATGAGAAAATAAAATGCAACAGTAAATTGGGCTCCACCAAATCTAATTGAATAGACAACATAAATTTACCAGACCCAAGAGGAGTTTAGAAAATAAAAGAATGAACTCTCAATTCTTGGATAAAGTTTTACAATGAGAATACATGGGTATTTATAGGGGATGTAGTCTCCTATCTATGTGAATAATGGGCCTAAAAAAAATCTACAGAAGTATTATCTTTACAAAGGCAAAAGATATGATTGGATTCTGTTTTGCTGCTGACCTTATCAAATCTTCTCTACATGGCAAGTGAATATAAATGATTTCCTTTGATTTCCTTGAGAAGAATATTCCCAACACTTCAAGCCTTTATTAGTGCATAAATTATATACATACATACATATATATATATATATTATAACACTTGTCCATATGTTCTTCAGAGCAAAGGAGGCGGTGCATATATATCCATCTTCCTTTCTTCAGCAAAAATAAGGCTTGACAGGGATCGAACTAGGGTCACCCTATCCAAATTTTTAGGCCTATACTAATGAGCTACAACATCTTTTGCAATTGAGATAGTGTAGATATAGGAAAGTAGCCTTTTCTTTGCAATTGTTCTTTAATTGAATGAAGGAGGCATTTATTGAACAACAAGTGAAAACACATAAAAAATTAACTAAAGTAATATTTATTTATTTACAATAAAAATAAGATATGAGCGTAAAAATAAACACATTTTCATGTCAATCAAATTCCCGTACACTTATCTTTTACACTTACTCGAGTAAAACAGAAATGAAAAACAAAACTAGGTAGGTCACACTTTTATAGGAAACAAGATTGCATTAAGCATATGTAACAAACCATTAAACCTCTAGGTGTCTGTAGTAGGACGGGTGGTGTCTCGTGGAAGTTTTCAGCGGATACTACCCACAAAATCCAAATGCAACATGCTGTATTTCTAATGCAACTACATGAATGCAACGGACATGCAAATGAAAACAAAAATGAAAACACGACTTGTTTCATAAAAGTTGCAACATAGCGGTATACAATTCAAAATCAATCAATAGAAATTTTTTGGTTTCTCAACTTGTCACAAATTTTCAACATAATTCAAGTTTTCGTACGTTAAATTCTAGCTTGGCCAGTTGGTTCGGTTGATAACATAATGCAGCCATGAAATATATTCTTAGTTTGCTTGTCACATTTTACAAAGTGGTATTCTAATTTCCTTGTTATGACTAGTCAAATCAATAAGGTCAACAAGTGCTTAGGCATCATTTCTGATTCTCTATCTTTATAAAAATTAAAAGTTATGATTAATTACGCACACCTAACTTAAAAGACCAAGATATACCACCCATGCACAGCCTCGCGGAGTGACATGAGAGTTTGGGACAGAGCTTGGCGGGTTGTGCATACCGACGCTGACTTTGTCAACATGATGTCGGTAAGCCTTAGGTGTCTAACTCATGAAACGAGACCAAGGTATACCACCCACGCACTGCCTCGTGGGATGACATGGGAGTTGGGAAAAAACTTGGCAGGCTTGCACACTAACGCTAGATTTACAAGCAGTGTTGGATACCCTTGGATTACTATTATTATTGAATATTAGAAGAAGAAAGAGTTATGCAATTTCATCTTAACATAACATAGTTTTAAAGATTCTAAAATCCAATATAAGTAATTTAAGTCCTCCACTTATTAAATAAAGACTACAATTTAGAATAGACTTCATTGCCATCACCTAAGAATCTCACTATATATTGGTTACACTATTATCGCTTCTAATTCAACTTTTCATTATAGTTTTTATTCGATCTTAGTTGGGAGAAAAAAATTCTATAAACTGACCAAAAAAATTCTAAATTGCTTTGTTGTACCAATCTAAAATGAGTCGAATTTCGAAAAAAATATGGTAAGTTACTGTGACCTAAAGTGCTTGGCGATCCTATCTAAATACATGAAAATCAAAAGAGAAAAAAGTAAAGAAAAATAAAAAGAATGCAATGCAGACACCTCCTTACACTTGGTCAAAACAGTGTCCACACTATAAACACGTTTCCTAAATTTAAAAGATAACACCGAAAGATGGATAAGATGCAAAATTATTTGTAAAATGAAATGTAGTTTAACCAATGTATGTGTGCCAATTATATGAAAAATGAAGCAAATGATGGTGGTGAATGTTTTGTGAAAAATGATGCTTCCTTTTTCCTCAATGCTTGCCTCTACCAAAAATGATGTATGATGATTTTGTATCTAATTTTTGAGGTACAAGAGGCACGTAAATAAATTCGAAAATAAAAATTTTTGCTGTGAAAAGTTTATAATAACAATGATTCATGTCATATAGAATAAAATTACCATAATCCCATACACTTGAGCGTTTAATCATAGTTTCTTTTGTTTGTATGGAATTAAGGTTATCTTCGAGGTTTACTCCCAGTTCATCATTAAAAAATTTAAGCTCTTCCGCAAATAGCTCTTCAAAAGACATAAAGGATATGTCTATTGAGATAGGAGAATTATAGTGGCTTTCATTCATTTTAGGAAAAAAATAGAAGTGGCATCCATCTTAGAAATAGTATAAAATACTCAGTTGTGTTATGAGTCGACAATCTTAATTTGAAAGGGGATCAGGGTCTTTTGGCCATTCACGTATGGTATAAATACCAAAGGATACGACCAATGTTTTACGGGTAGAATGCAACCTCTTTTGTTAATAGTTCAATAAATTGAACTACTATATATCCATGATCCAATTAAAATAGACAGTGAAGTTCACAAAACATGCCTTTTCAATTATAACTATTTTTTCTATGAGCTCGTATTTTGGTCCTAAATCCAACGTCCAATTGAATTCAGAGTTGAAATCCAATGAGAGATGACTTTAGTTATGGAAATTTCAGCCAACCACAATAATCAGACAATAATGTCTGTAGAAATTAAAAATTTGTACAAGCAAGCCGCTTCCCCTGCAGAAAATCTTTACAAGCAATTCTATATATTTTAAGCAACTATAGCACCTTTAGAGTTTAGAAAATTATACAGCAAGGTATGGCAGACCATCCAGAATAATGGAGTAGTGCTAGCTATAAAAATCAACGATTTGCAAATCGATCGACCTTTGAATCCTTGTCCTATTACTTGACTACTTCTCTCACTCAGACCTTGATTTGATTCAATAATTTTTTTATTTTTATTTTCCTCAAATGTCAGCAATAAAAAAAATGAACCTTTCAACTCAAACAAGGCAACCAACCTAATCAAGAATTAAAGTTTCACAAACTACCTTGCCTCAAAAATCAACGAAAGCCTCAAATCGATAAAAGCATGGCTCAATAACACAAGTGATCTCACTAAACCAAAAGGAAATAAATATGCTTAACAAAACAATTTGAACTCAATAACCCAAGAAATAATTTATGCCTGAAATAGAATATTCTTAGCAATTTCTCAAAACCATAATTTGCCCCATATACCCTCAGCCAAACAAAATCGAATGAATAAATAAAGAAGCTTCCCACCTGCTTTCAATACTTAGCAATCAACCAAACACAAAGCAAACTCACATCCTCTTTTATTTTGAGAGAACTAAAATTGAAACCCAAAAAAAAACTCAAGAAACTCGCGCTCTCTCTCTCTCTTTTCTTGGTTCAAAATTCGCTTGGAATATCGGAATTGGTTCCGAGGTTTTGCGAATTGGATACGGACTTCGATCTATGGGTGGTTTACTTTGGTTTCAGATTTGAGTGGTTGTTGAATTGAGAAGATCGCAATAGTTGTTGGGTATGGTTTTGGGTTGACGCAACGAAGACGAGTGGTGTGATGGAGGTGGTATCACTGGTAATGGATTCAAATAGGGTTTGATGATTTTGATTGCGGTGTTGATGTGTTATACATGATGGCTAATGGTGAGTTTGTGGCTAATGTGAAGATGATGTAGGAGGGTTTGTAACATGAAGATGGTGTAGGACAGTTGATGTAGGAGGGTTATGATCGGATGAGGGTTGGTGATTGCAGTTACGGTCTGGTTGTTGAAGATTGCGTCTAGAGGTAGTCAGAAAATGATGTAAGATTGTTGTAGGAGGATGTAGTGATGATGTGTGTTTTGATGGAGCAGTGGTAAACGTTGTGGTTTTGGGTCTGTAGCACTGTGTAATGGTAGGGTAATTGGTTTGTAACAAGGCAGGGTTGTTGAGAAGAGTACGTGACTGTGAACTTAGTTGTACAGGGGGTGGTTATGCAATGTGGTAGGGGAACATGGATAGGAAGTTGTGATGATATGGAGTTTGTACAGGCAGGTGATGGTGGTGAAGTTTGGTTGGTGATCGGTTTTCGGAATTGGTAATGGAGAAAAGAAAACGCACAAGGCAAGAAAAAGGAAACAAATGAAAATTGTAAAAGGATTCTTTTTATTAGTTTTTTATATGGAAGTTTTGAGAAGAGGAAAGAAAATGTAAATGGAAAGAAACTGAAAAATAGAAAGAAATAGGAAATGTAAAAGGAAAAGAAATTGGAAGAAAAGTGGCAAGAATCTTTTTTCTCTTGGTTTAGAGATTGTAGTATCAATATCTAATACCCAATCAGCTAATCAAGAATTTTTTTTCCTATATATATAGGGAAAAGGGAATAAATATAAAAACTAACATGAACCAGAAATTAATTAAATAAATAAAATTTAATTATTTTATCCTCGCAATAGCGCAAAAACTTGTTTGACACTTTCCCGGGGAATAGAAAAGCGCAAATTTATTATAATTTACTGCAAGCGCACAGGTGTGTCGTATGCAGGTCGAACACAGGGAGGAAAAAAAATTTATTATTTATATAATCTCGTCGATGGATTAGATGAAATTGGAGGATTTGATTGAAAAAATGAAAATTTCAATTTGATTCAGAACAAATCTAATTGAACTGACGACCAGATCGCAATTATCAATTGAAAATAAATTAAAACTACAATTGAATTTACTACAGATTCAAATCTAATTGGATCTATGATAAATTCGATGATTAACTAAGAAAAATAAAACAGAATACTGAAAATAAAATTGCAAAACATAAATAAACAAACAAGAAAGTAAAATTAGGATTACTATTGAATATAATTAGATGGACAATAACTAATAAGAAAATAAAATGCAATAGTAAATTGTGTTATACCAAATCTAATTGAATAGACAACACAAATTTACTAGACCCAAGAGGAGTATAGAAAAGAATGAACTCTCAATTCTTGGATAAATTTTTACAACGAGAATACATGGGTATTTACAGGCATGTAGTCTCCTATCTATATGCATAACGGGCTTAAGAAAATTCTATGGAAATATTATCCTTACAAAGACAAAAGATATGATTGGATTCTGTTTTGCCGATGACCATATGAAATCTTCTCTACATGGCAAGTGAATACAAATGATTTCCTTTGATCTCCTTGAGAAGAATATGCCTAACTCTTTAAGTCTTTATTGGTGCATATATTATATACATACATATAAATATATGTATAGTCCATATGTTATTCAAAGAAAAGGAGGTGGTGTGTGTGTATATATATATACATCTATGTTCCTTTCTTCATCATAAATAGGGCTTGACAGGGATCAAACTCAGGTCACTCTATCCAAATTTCAAGGCCTTTACCAATGAGCTACAAAATCTTTTGCAATTGAGATAGTGCTGATATAGGAAAGTAGCCTTTTCTTAGCAGTTGGTCTTTAATTGAATGAAGCAGACATTTATTGAACAATCTATGAAAACACACAAAAATTACCCAAAGTAATATTTATTTATTTATAATAAAGATAAGATATGAGCATAAATATAAACACATTTTCATGTTAATTAGGCATCATCATGCCAAAACAGATAAAACGAGAACACCAAAAAAGAAATAAAAAATGTTAAGAAGGGAAACTTTTTTCTTAAAGAAAGACAGAGGATATGGGGATAAAGAAGGGGAATAAGATAATTTATAAGGAAACAACCCCAACATAAGACCATCAAATCAAGTCTGAATGGTTAGATAGTAATGGAAAAAAATACACAGGAAAAGAAGAAATACAGAGCCCAGCTTGAGCAATTAATTGTCACATTTTAAAAAGACACTTGCGGATAAAAATAAAAGGAAAGAGAAAATTCAGGGTAAGCAGAAGAAAAGGAAAAGGAAGTGAATCGACTCATGTTGACTGAATCCCAACTACCAAGAGATAAATGCTGAAAAGAAGATATTGTGAAATGACAACACAAACGTAGAAATTCGAGCCTGATGACTTGAAAAGTTAAGAGCACTCCTTCAATAGGGGAGGGAATATGTTAGGACCAAAAATAACTAGGGCGGAACGAGAACTAAAGTCGAAGTGAAGGAGCGCGAAAGCCAACAGTACCAAGAAGAAAGCTGCTCTACGACTTCAGCAAATATCCTTCGAAATTTGTTGGAAGGAAAAGAGAATTTCCTTCCAACCAGAAAGCCCCTTTCGGCTTTAACCGAAAGGGCACTAACCTCAAATCAAGGGACTTAACCAAAATGGCATTAATTTCGGACCAAACAACATGGCAAGAAAGAGCAAAGGTAGAAAGTCAAAGGCAAAGCTTCAAGAAAAAATGGAGGAGAAGATATAAAAGCCGGAAGCAAGCACGTTTGCAGCTGATGAAAACCTTTGATCGTATTCCGAAAGGTGCATCTTTTGTAAGCAAAAGACATTGGAAAGACATATACATCTCGCTAGTATATTAGAAGGAAATTCTTTCCTAAGAACATAATCAAAAGGAAATGGAAAGAGCTAAGGGGAGGCCCGTCGGATGGATCAAATAGCAGGAAAAGGCTCTCGTTCCGAACCATATTAGAGAGGATGATGATTTGAAGATAGCTACCGCTATAAGCCGAGAGTTCGTGTACGCTTATGCCTCTCGCAATAACTCATACCAAAATAGAAAGGTCTATCTTAAAAATAGTAATAAACAAGAATAGACAATGCTAGCAAACCCTTCGGATGGTCTCTAAAGCAATAGAGGTATCAAACCCGAGGATCATGCAAATAACGAGAAAGAAGGAAAAAAGGATAAGAGGACCTCCGAAAGTGATTAAAGGCGAGTGCAGGAAGCATAACCCAATATGGATGTCGAAGGATCCCTTTGGAGGAAATGAAGAAAGGCTTTTGATGCAAGCCTCTGAGGCCTATGAAGAACAAGATATGACTGGCACGACACGATGGGAGAGGAATCTAGGTTCAAGAGCCTCCAAGAGTTAGAGACAAAGTACGAGACGGAAGTTAGAAGAGAGCCAAAATTCCTTTCATTCCGAAGCTTCTTGCATTCAAGCAAAGAGCACCTTTCGTTAAGGCCCTCAAAAGCGGCTACTTGGATGCGCTCTTTGTGCGCTTGCAAAGCCTTCATGTTAATTCCCATCGGATGACCACATCAAAGCAATTAAGCCGAAGGAAGGATCGATCCACACCTACAAATAGCACACAGAAACTCGAAGAGGGGTCTTCTTTGGACATTCAGTTCATTCTTAATATTTTATCTTCTCTTATAGTGGAACAAAAACCCTAATTACTAGATCGTTTTGGGGAAAGAATTTGTAACATTGTATATGATCAATAAAGAGGAATGCATGACAATTAATGTAATAATGAGAATTCTTGTTCCAATTGTATATTATAATTATTTTCATACACTATCATTGCCGGAACAAAGTGGGAATCATATATATGATTGGATCTATTACATACCCTGACCAGTGATCCTACCTAATATTCTTAAATCATGAAATAGAGATCATCATTAGTCCAATGGCCATAACTGTGACCTAAAATTGTGTTTGTATCTCCCAACACTACAACAAAATGACCATATTACAACGGTGGAACACCATTGTAATATACATTTTACAACGGTGGACAAACCGTCGTGTATTAAGAAGTTGTAATAGACTAATATCTTTTACAACTTTTTTGCATTGTTGCACCACCGTTGTAATATGTATATTTTACAACTTTTTTCCACCGTTGTAGTAATACATATTACAACTTTTTTTCACTATTGTAGTAATTCCTACTGAAATTAATTATAACAATATGATTTTTGTTCATATAAAAATAAATATTTATATTGAATAAAATGATACTACACTGAACTGAAATAATCAATTAAATATTTTATTTCAATATCTGAATTAGTACAACTTTCTGATCCACTATCGTACAACTCACTTTTACATAATAAGTCAAACAATACATACATTCCTCACTACAAACTGATCACTCAATACACTCGGCTACATACACACTTTCATATAAATATACATACAATCAAAGGATAAAACTCCAACCAAACCCAAAACATGGCACGACACAGCGAAGACCAAACATCCACATCTGATCGCCTATTTCACCACACCAATAACCCAAGCTGGCTTGATTCCTCGCCTCCTCTGCAAAATTCAAGTACAATCAACAAAAAACTACTTCTGCAAAGCTCATATAAGCAACTACAATCTAAACATATGAACCATTCACCTGCGTGCACTTCACTACAGAACTACATCTTCACCAATGCCCCTTCCCCCGCCGGAACTTCCATTCAATCACCTCTGCCTGCAGCCAAAAGTCACTTTAAGTGACCACAACATAACTGAATCCCTTCACTCAAAACTGCAAACATTAGCCAAGTAGTAAACTACCTAGAATTTTATAATTTTTGCAAGTCTGTGTGTAATCTGTTTCTTATCACTGTATTCCAGCACAACACAGCTTCAGGTACAAGGCAACTAAGCTTTTCTCCTACATAACCACCACCCCGGTGTCTATATACCTGCAAAGAAATAACATAATATCCATGATAAAACAAACAAGTGCGCACACATCAACTTCAACTCTAGCTACCCAACAGTCACCACCATCTACGATTTAGCAAAACATGTTCCCAAATCAAACTAAATACTCCCTGCTCTATTAAAAACAATTCACCAACTGACTAACTTCATCTCACCTTTCTGAAATTGTTCGCCCTTGACAAGTCCGACTGCAGTAGCACCTAAGGGATGAAACACATCCAGTCGCCCTTGACACGTTGAATCCAACAAACGGTAGCACCACGCCAGCTGTCCAGTGGATAAATCAAAGATCGTCTCTCGATCTGAATAGCACTGTAGCTCGACTCTGTCCCCCTTCTGTACAAGGAATACTTCAGCAACATAAAAGTAGAAGGAGGCGAGACGGCTGCTGTATGGAGGCGAAGCAAGGCGGAAAAAGGATGAAGATGAGGCGGCGGTGAAAGGATTAAGGCAAGGTGGCAAAACAGAGAGCAATTCAAGATCGTGAGAGGTAGCTTTTTGCGTGGCGGCGATTGAAGACTCAGAGTTAGGGTTTCTCTTTTGAGTTGGGTCTCGTGAGTTTAAGTGGAGTTCGCTGGATTACCCAGTGAAAAGCGCCCCTGCTTGTGGAGGGAAATGAAATTTTCACAGCATATTAAAATCGGGCGTGTGTGTAGTGGGGGAAACAATAATTCCAATGTATTGGAAGGACACATCCTCTTTTTTCCCTTTTGAATTGCTAATAACTAAAAAACAATTTATTACACTAAACAACCAATATAAACGCTCAAATCTAGATTTATTATTGATTACTAATTATTAGTTATTAACTAGTTATTAATTAATTGTTAATTATTAATTAGGATTATTTCATATTTTAAATTAATTATTAATTAGGATTATTTCATATTAATAATAATTATTATTTAACTTTTACTTATTTCTACTTAGTTATAATCGAGTAATAATTATTAAAAGCTTATAATATATATGTTACTAAATATTGATTAATAAGCAGTTAACATTAACTATTAAAAATTAATTACTACTTATAAACTATTAATTATTTAATAATAATTAATAAATATAATCGATTCCTAAGTTTATATTAATCATTAATTATTATTAAATATTAATATAATTAGTTATTAAAAATAGATATTATAAACATGAAGTTTGTAATAGGCATCTATTACAACTAGCATGTTGTAGTGCTTAATAGTAATTAATATTACTTGGTATTAATTTGTAAATTTATATTGAATATGAATTATTCTTAATTGTTAATATTACTAATTATTAAATATAAGTTGTTATTAATATTTAATAGGTCTTTGATACAAGAAATAGAAAAAATAGTTTCTAAAAATAAGTTTAAACAACTTTCTAATTTAACTATTAATTATGAGAAATTAATTAGTATATATTAGTTATGACAACATACAAAAAAGAAAAGTTGTGATTTATATGTTTATTACAACAGTGATTTTTCCACAGTTGTAAAAACCATTTATTACAACAGTGCGTTTTGCACAGTTGTAAAAATGCATTTATTACAACTGTGCTTTTCGCACAGTTGTAAAATTAAAGTTGTAATATGGTGTTTTTGTTGTAGTGCAATTTTACGGCTTATTAGGATTTTCACACATGACTAAGGTAAGGACTATATTCCCTCCATTTCACCATATTTTTGAGAAACTAAGGAAGAATCACAAGAACGTAGCATATGATGATTTTAATAGGATTTAACTTCGTAGAGTTGAGTTCCATGAAAAATGAACACCCAGAGAACACAACCTGAAAATCTCAAGACACTTATAGGGAAACATATCACAAGTAGATAAGCCTCTCGTTTAAGAAATCAAAATGAAGTTTACAACTGATTTGGTTCCCAATAGGAAATTTACCTTCAGTGATCTATGGAAGCATTTCAATAGGAATTCCGGAATTTTAGCGGTTCTTAATATTGAGCTCTTTCCTTTCACAAATCGAGGGTTCTACAGTCAGATCTCGTCTTTGGGGGTGTTAACCATAAATTGGATAATGAGTGTAACACCCTATAATTTTAAAAAAATTAATAAAATAAAGAATACTTAATTTAATGTTTGGGAATTAAGTAAAATGGATTGTACCACTGCGTTTGTCTCGGAATTCTGGTTCAGATAGACTCCGAGTTCACGTTAAACGGACATCGTATGAAGAAGATAAGAGATTAAAAGTTTGTATACATAAAAGGAAGTTATATATAAAACCAGAAATCCAAACTAAATCAAATTTGACGAGCGGGAGACCAATTCGGGAATAAGACCCGTTGAGGGTCGACCCACACCCTAGGGGTGTCGACCTATGGGTTAACCCACACAAGGGTGTGTTGACCCTAGGGTCGACCCAGGCGTTGATCCACCCAAGATTTGGCTAGGTTCAGTCTCTAAACCTGGACTTGTTTGTTTGCTAGATTTGTTGGAGAAAGTCTATATAAAAGCCATCATTTCTATTGTTTTCTACACCTAAAACAATGGAGACAAGGAGATGCTACCTCAGCTTGGATTGAATTAGACTATCTTCTACTACAATAACAGCCTATACATACATCAGAGATATTTCTTTTACTCCAATCCAATCTTTGTGAGTTCATGTTACTTTTAGATATAAAAATTTAATAGTCACCTTGACATGTTAACAAACCGGATCAGAGCCTATGCCTGTTAAGAAACTGATTTATATTTAAACAGATCTGCTATAATTACATGTAATTTTCCATACACCTATTCTGTTGTTCACTTGTTAATTTATGCCTATTTCTGTTATTATATGCCAATTTATGTTCTATCCTTCTCTTATTCCATTTTATTTTTTAAGCCTAGGCTATCTTCGAGCCTAGGCCAGTCTCGTAAGAGACATACGTATGAACGAAATTTGGAAAAATTCGGGAATATTTGGAATGAAAATAAAAGAGGGAAATTTGGGGCATACCTTATACTGTGGAATATGAATGTAATTTGGTGTGTATGAAAAATGTAAATCTGTAGGCTTAATTTAAAGATTATGTGGACCATGTTAATGAAACTACATGTCATCTGTGTAACCGGTTTAATTTTTGGGGTTAAGTAAACCTGTTTAGTTTGTTAGGGTTGTATAGACAATGTTAACCTGTGAAAACTTAACCTGTTGAATTTATAGGGGTTAGTCTGTAAGACTTAACCTGTAGAAATCCTAGTTGATTGGGGACACAAGTTTAAGGGTTTGACTTGTGTCATCTGTTGTATGGAACCCATATTAGTCAGTAACCCATTTTGGCATTAAACGGGGACCCCGCACTAGCACAGTTACTGAGCTAATTGTAAGAGGTTCATCAAGGAAGGGGTGTTCTGATGGCGCGTTCCAATGGGGACATATGCGTGCATAGGTATGGCATGCTTGGGAAAGCAAGCTGTCGTAACACCTGTAAATAGGTCTACGTCCTTCTGTAGGTTGCCACTTAAGAAGTAATACACCCTACTGTGGGGCCGACACATGGTGTTTATGTGTTAGAGAGCCGATCGCTTGGGCTAGAACCCGTTATTTCTGTTAGGGTTCCTGTTATTTTTGTCTGGGGTAAAGCCCGTTACTAGAAGTACACCTAGGTCTACAATTATATTTCTTTTGGGATCATTTTGTTTCTATTAAGTAATTGGAAAACACTTAATCCGGTATACTAGCATTGGTGTAGAGAAAGTAGTTGAGAATCGTGGTTAATACTGTTTATCCTGTCCATCCTATTTGCACCTGTTATGTATTACACTTATCTCTCATCCAGTTTATTTTAATGTCTTGATACTTTTACTTCTTGATATGCTAAAAGTCACTGGACTCGCAAGACTTTATGTTTGACCTATTCTGTTTCATTTTCTCTCTTTCCTTTCCTCCTAGGTTCCCTGAGTGGGAATGCTCAAGCGTGATTAGAACTTTCTCTTTCTTCTGTTTCTGCTTGGATCTGGGTCTGCTTGGATGTATCGCTTTGACTATTTGTCTACTTGTTTATGGCTACTTATTGGGATTATGATTTTTCATTTATGTACTCTGATGGTTTTCAGCGTAAGAAGGATGTTTTTATTTGATGTATTTTGTTCCAGTATTTTAGTCTGATGTTGTAACTGGATTTTGAGACCACAATGTTTTCTATTGAAAAATAAAGTTTTAAATCTTCGCTGTTATTTTACATATCTGTCTTGGAAGATTCTGTTTACCTATAACGCTTCACGAAACTTAATGCATTTTGATAAAGAGTGACACTAACGGACGTGGGGTGTTACATTTGGTATTAGAGCTGAAGGTTACAAGATCGGATAAAAGTTTTCAAAATTGTTTTCAAAAGCAAATTATTTTCAAAGAAAAGTCTGTTTTTGAAAAAAAACATTCCCCAAAACCATATAAAATATCTTTCGATTCTCTGTTTGAACCCCTTTTCCTTTTATTTTCAGCATGTCAAGGGAACCGAACCTTCCCAAGGGCGTTTAGATACCGTCTTGGTCCTGTAGGTATCTTGAGGCTACGGTGCCTACTGGAGGCCAAGGAGACGCCCCTCCCCCAGCTGCAGCCGTTGTTCCTCCTCATCCGTGAGCAGATAATCTCTCTAAGATATGCGAGGACTTTTGTGCCATGGGAGGAAAACCATTCCGTGGAACTAAAAGCTTTATGGAAGCACGGAATTGGCTATGAGAGACAGAGAACTTGTTTGGGCTTTTTAAGTTCGAAGACCGTAGGAATATACAATTGGTTGTATGGCATCTTAAGGATGAAGCTTCATTTTGGTGGGAAGTGGCGCAAGTAAGGCATCCAGTAGATACTTGGGTTGATTTCCAATAGAGATTCGAGGCAAAGTTTCTTTCTCAGGAAGAAGGCAATATGCAGATGGAGAGATTACTGGCACTTAAGCAAGGAAGTATGTATGTTAAAGAGTATGTCAATATGTTCAATCAGCTGGCAAGGTTTGGTCTGGAGCTGGTGATACCCTGCACAAGAAAGCTTTAAGGTTTGCGAGAGGGTTGAATCAACCTCTCCAAGCATTGGCATTAACTCACATATCTATGAGAGCAAATTTTGAAAGACTTGTTGACATGGCATTGATGCATGAAGATGGTAAGGATGAGAAGAAAGAGGTCAAGACCGATGAGACGCAAAACAAGAAAGTGTGGCCTAAGAAAGAACAGCAAAAGAAAGGTGGAAAGTACGACAAGGCTCAGAATAAGAAGAAATGTCATGGTTGTGGAAGCTTGGATCATGTGGTCAAGGACTGTAGAAAAAGGAAGAATGCTTGTTATAGTTGTTGTGAAGTTGGACACTATATTAGGGAATGCCCAAAGAAACGAGGACAGAGACAAAGGACAGGACCTTCTGGAGGGCAGGTGCATACTCTCGAGGCTATAGAACCAGACGGAGGTAGGAAAGTTTCTGTTGAAAGATTGATTTCCCTTTTCGATCATCTAGTTTGGAATCTTTTTTATTCTGGCGCTTCTCATTCTTTTATATCTAATTTTGTGGTTGAGTTACTGCACCTTAGTACTAGTATTGTTTCTGATCTCGTTATTGTCTCAAACCTCATTGGGGGCACAACTCATCTGTCTATGATATGTCGGGGTTTGAGGATATCTTTGTTGGGCGTCGAGTTCGAGTGCGACGCATATGTGCTTGGTTTTATGGGATACTGTTTGATTCTAGGGATGGAATGGCTAGCCATGTATGGTGCCATCCTAGACTGTGAGAGGAGGGTCCTTAGACTTTTGACTTTCCATAGGAGGACTCTCGAGATTTCTTGTGACACAAGGGGGTCTGTCATGCTTAGCTTCCTAGAATCACTTGATGCTTATGTCGATGATTTGCGATCTATACCTGTAGTCTATGAGTATCCAGATGTTTTTGATGAAGCTAGGGGATTACCTCCAAGGCATGAGATTGATTTACGGATATACTTGGTGGATAATACGAAGCCAGTCGCATTTCCTGTGCACAACATGGCTTCTAGGGAAAGAAGGGAGCCTAGCAAGCAAGTAGGGGCCTACTTGAGAAGGGGTTTATTAGGCGAAGTATATCAGAATGGGTTGCTCCAGTTGTCTTTGCAACTAAGGAGGATGGCTCGCTTCGCTTATGTGTGAATTACAGGGAGTTGAATAAGCTCAACAAGAAAAATATGCACCCACTTCCAAGGATTGATGATCTGTTTGACCATCTTGTTAGCGCATCTGTTTTCTCGCAGTAAGACTTGGCCACGGGATTTCATCATTTGATGGTGGCCGAGGACAGTATTGACACGACTGCTTTCGGAACTCCAAATGACTTCTTCGAGTGACTAGTCATGCCTTTGGGTTGATAAATGGACACGCATATTTTGTGGATCGGATGAGCAGAGTGTTTAGGGAGTTTTTGAATAAGTTCATGGTGGTCTTTGTGGATGACATTTTGGATTTTCTCGAAGAGCGAGGAAGAGCATGCCCTATATTTAAGGGAGGTTTTGGGGACTCTCAAAGCACACCAGCTTAAAGTGAAATTCTCCAAGTGTCACTTTTGGAGAAAGGAGGCGAGATTTCTAGGGCATGTGGTCTCCAAGGATGGGATAGCGGTAGATCCTGCAAAAGTTATGGCAATTCAAGATTCGAAAGTTCCAAAGAATGCAACGGTGGTGAGAAGTTTTCTTGGTTTAGTGGGCTACTATCAGAAGTTTATCACGGATTTCGGCAAAGATATTAGCCCCACTCACCAGACTGACGAAGAAGAATCTGAACTTTGCTTGGAGTATTGATTGTGAAGATGTTTTTCTATGATTAAAGAGGGCTCTGACCACATCCCAAGTTTTGACATTGCCTGATGGGAGCAAGGGGTTCAAAGTGTATACTGATGCATGCGGTACAAGGATCGGTGTCGTCTTGATGCAGGAAGGAAGGGTAGTATGCTATGGTAGTACATAGTTGAAGGTTCATGAAAGGAACTACCCTACCCATGACTTGGAATTAGCTGCTATAGTGTTCGCACTTAAGACTTGGCGGCATTATCGTTTGGAAGAAAGGTTCGAGTTATACACGAACCATAAGTCACTCAAGTATCTGTTCTCGCAGAAGGATCTCAATTTGAGATAGCAGAGATGGATAGAGTTCATAGCGTCCTATGATTTTGGGATTGCTTATGCCCCTGGAAAGAGTAACGCAGTGGTGGACGCGTTGAGTAAGATGACGATGAAAATTACTCCTCTATTCGTAGAGAGGCAGAGTTTGGAGTATATATCGACATTCAATTTTAGGCCGTCTACGGATCTTGCACCTGGTTTGTTGGCATCTTTTGATCTTCGCATGGAGAGGACCTATAATGGAAGACATCTTGGATAGGTTCAGAAGAAGGGTGGTTTCTAGTCACCTTAGTAGATATTACGTGGATGATAAAGGATAGCTACGACGAGATGGTAGGCTTTGTGTTCCCCGAGTTGGAAGTTTGTTGAAGACGGTCCTTGAGGAAGCCCATCATTATAGGATGATTATCCATCCAGGAAGCGATAAGATGTATTGAGACATGAGGAGGGTTTTTCTTCTTGGATGGGATGAAGAAAGATGTAGCAGAATTCGTAGCTCGATGTTTAATATTCCAGCAAATTAAAGCTGAACAAAAAATGCCTGGCGGTTTGCTACATCCTTTGGAGGTCCCACAGTGGAAGTGGGAGAGCGTCTCTATGGATTTCGTCGATGGTTTGCCTAGATTGAGGAAGGCCTAAGAGCGCTCATTTTGTTTCTGTTAAGAGAAAGAGAATGGCAACATGTTGGCCTCGGTTTATCTTTGTGAGATAGTCCGTCTACATGGAGTACCTTCTAGCATAGTGAGTGATCGGGATCCCATCTTCACTAGTGAGTTCTGGAAGAGCTTACAAGAGGCATTAGGTACACAGTTATGTTTGAGCATCGCATATCACCCTCAGACCGATAGATATACAGAGAAGGTGAATAGAGTTCCTGAGGACCTTTTGAGGCTATATATCCTAGACTTCGGAGGGACTTGGGAGGAGCACCTTCCCTTGGTGTAGTTCTCCTACAACAACAGTTATCACACTAGTATTGGCATGGCACCCTTCGAGGCACTACATGGACGACCTTGCAGATCACCGACTTGTTGGTCGGAGTCTACGGATAGGCTTCTACTTGGACCAAAGATAATTAGAGAGAGTTCAGAGAAGATTGATCTTATCCGCAGACGTATTAAAACAACTCAGGACAGGCAGTAGACCGACGCCGAAAAGAGAAGGACTAACATTGAGTTGTAGGTAGGAGACATGGTTTTCATCAAAGTATCACCGTTGGGGAATGTGGTTCGCTTTGGATCTGTATGGGAATTGGTGCCAATGTTTTAAAGGCCATTTCCCATAGTGGAAAGGATAGGTCAAATGGCCTATACAGTGAGATTACCAGAGAGGTTGGCGGGTGTTCATGATGTTTTCCACATTCCCCATTTGTGGAAATGTCTGCATGATACGGCAAAGGTAGTCGAGCCGAGCATGCTTGAGGAAGTAGACGTCGAAAGGGAGGCGACAATTAGACTAGTTCCTACCCGTATACTTGGATCAGAGGTTAAGAAGCTACGTAATAGAGAGGTCAAGTTGATGAAAGTATAATGGGGAGAAGATAGCGAAGATGCAACTTGGGAGACAGAGGACAAAGTTCACGCTTCATACCTATTTATTTTCGAGGGTATTTTCTTAACTTCTTTTTCCAATATTTTATTAGTATTTGCTTCTATAATTTGTGCGTATCCTATCATTCGAACCTTTCGATCCTTAGGAAGAATTTAGTGGGTGTAAATATGTGTTCGAGACATGTTATGGTCGATGGATGCAAGTGTTTGCTAGTGGATGCTCATGGATACATATACACACACTTGGCACTAGATTGGATCAATGACTTACACATTGCATATGGATGTGTGTGCATTAGGATTTAATATGGATGAAAATGGATGTATCATCATACGGATGTTGCATTTGGATGAATGACTGTGCACACATATATAACTTACATGTTATACTAGGATTATTTGCATACATTTTGATTACATGGCACGAACATAACTTGCATTAAGGAGGTCAACTCGATCAGTCGACCGCCTGATTTTTGCATTAGGGTAAGGACATATACACACACCATTGCATATGTTCATACAAGCATTCGAAAAATCTTAAGGACATTGGATGCTTGTGAATGATTGATGAGTAGATGGTTGTGGTTGTTAGGATAGCAACATTCTTTTTAAATTGGAAATTTCAAGGACGAAATCCATTAAGTAGGGGAGAATGTAACACCCTATAATTTTAAAGAACATTAATGAACTAAAGAATACTAAATTTAATGTTAGTAATTAAGTAAATAGGACTATACCATTGCGTTCGTCTTGGAATTCTGTTTCAGATAGACTCCAAGTTTGCGTAAAATGGACATCCTATGAAGAAGATATAAAGGTTAGAAGTTTGTATACATATAAGGAAGATATATATATATATAAATCAAACCAGGAATTCAAAATAAAAAAAAATGATGAGCAAGAGACCAGCGCGAGAATAAGGCCCGTTGGGGTTTGACCAACACCCCAGGTGGGTCGACCTATGGGTCGACCCACACAAGGATGTGTCGACCCTAGGCTCAACCCAGGGGTCGACCCACCCTAGATCTGGCCACGTTCATTTTCTGAACCTGGACTTGCTTTTTTATTGGATTCGTTGGAGAAAGTCTATATAAAGGCCATCATTTCTATTGTTTTTTACACAGAGAACAATGAAGAAAAGGAGATGTTGCCTCAGCTTGGATTGAATTACACTGTCTTCTACAAAAAACAGCTTATACATACATCAGAGATATTTCTTTTACTCTGATCCAATCTTTGTGAGTTCATGTTACTTTTAGATATAAAAATTTAACACTCACCATGACATGTTAATAAAACGGATCTAAGCCTATGCCTGTTAAGAAACTGATTTATATCTAAACAGATCTGCTATAATTACATGTAATTTTCCATACATCTATTCTGTTGTTCACTTGTTAATTTATGCCTATTTCTGTTCTTGTATGCCAATTGCTGTTCTTCTCCCTTTCTTATTCCCTTTTTAATTTATAAGCCTAGGTTACCTTCGAGCCTATGCCAATCTTGTAAGAGACATACGTATAAACGAAACTGGGAAAATTAGGGAATATTTGGAATGAAAATAAAAGTGGGAAATTCGTGGCGTACATTATATTGTGGAATATGACTGTAATTTTGGGTGTATGAACATGTAAATCTGTAGGCTTAATTCAAAGATTAAGTGGAACATGTTAGTGAAACTTTATATCACCTTTGTAACCTATTTAATCTATTAGGGTTAAGTAAACCTGTTTAATTTGTTGGGGTTAAGTAAACCTATTTAATCTGTTGGGGATGTATGGACACTGTTAACCTGTGAAAACTTAACCTGTTGAATTTATGGGGGGTTAGGCTATAAGACTTAACCTATGGAAATCCTAGTTGATTGGAGACACAAGTTTAGGGGTTTGACTTGTGTCATCTGTTATGTGGGACCCATATTAGTCAGTAACCCATTCTGGTAAAAAAAATGGGACCCCGCACTAGGTAGGGGTCAGGGCATGCTTACTGAGCTAATTGTAAGAGGTCATCTAGGAAGTGGTGTTCTAATGGCGCGTTCCAACGGGGTCATGTGCGTGCATGTGTTCGGCCTGCTTGGAAAAATAAGCCACCGTAACACCTGTAAATAGGTCTGTGTCATTCTGTAGGTTGCCACTTTAGGAAGTAATACACCCTATTATGGGTCCGACACAGGGTATTTACGTGTTAGGGAGCCGATCGCTTAGGGTAGAAATTAGGGTGCATCTAGTCCTGCCTTTTTAGGTACCTGTTATTTCTGTTTGGGGGTAAAACCCATTACCAGAAGTACACCCTATGTAGTTAAAGCCCTGCTAAATCCCTGTAATATCCCCACTATAGCCCATAGCGCTCTTCAACTACTACGCTATTTTAATTTAGCGTTGATGAACAGTAGATCCGCTTATAGCCCCGCTTTTTTCCACTGCACCCGCTAAAGCATGGCTTTTTAGCACCCGCTTTAGCAATATTAATATATTGCGCTTGACTTGACTAGTTCTCTTTTCAAAAAATTCAGTAAAATTAGCATAAAGGGCTAATTTTAAGGCATAAGCACCTAATATATTGCAACACTCAATTACACAAATCAAAATTAGCATGCATGACTATGGTATTCCATGATTTTGTTATATAAGATTAAATAATATTGGTTTCCTGTACATATATAATGTGAGAAAGATGATTAATTATTTGTCAAATATTTGGTTTTACATGTAATGAACCTTTTTGCACCTCCACTATATCCTGGCTTTATCCCCGCTACACCTTTTTGCACCTCCACCGCTATAGAACTGTTAAGCGCCTTAACTGCATATTACACCTAAGTCTACCGTTATATTTCTGTTGGGGTCATTCTTTTTCTGTTAAGTAATTGGAAAACACTTAATCCGGTATACTAGTATTGGTGCAGAGAAAGTAGTTGAGAAGCATGGTGTTTATGCTATTTATCTTGTCCACCCTGTTTGTACCCGTTATATATTACAGTTATCTCTCATCTATTTTATTTTACTATCTTGATAGTTTTACTTCTTCATACGCTAAAAGTCACTAGACTCGCCAAACTTTATGTCTAACCCGTTTTGTTTCCTTTTCTCTCTTTCCTTTCCCCCACGTTCTTAGGGTGGGAACGCTCAGGTATGATTAGGACTTTCTCTCCCTTCTGTTTCTGCGTGGATCTGGACCTACTTTCATGTATCGCTTTGACTACTTGTCTACTTTTTTATGGCTACCTATGGGGATTATGGTTTATCATTTCCACACTCTGATGGTTTTTAGTGCAAGGCAGATATTTTTATTTAATGTTTTTTGTTCTAGTATTTTAGTCTAATGTGGTAACTGGATTTTGAGACCACAGTATTTTATATGGAAAAATAAAGTTTTAAATCTCCGCTGCTATTTTATATATCTTTCTTGTAAGATTCTATTTCTATTTACCTATAACACTTCATGGAATTTAATGCATTCTAATAAAAAGTGACATTAATGGATGCAGGGTGTCACAATGAGAATGGTAGCCGAGTATGCAGATTTATATGTGAAATGGATTGTATGATTTCATGGAGTGTCAAAAGACATTGTGAACGATTGAGATCCATTGTTTACTAGTAGATTTTATAAGATTTCACAAATAGTCTTAAAATCTAATCCGCACCTCTACACAGCTGATCACCAAACCGGTGGCCAAGTTGAACGTGTGAATCGTATATTAAAAGATCACTTACGAGCTTGCATTCTAGGTTCTGGAGGTTCGTGGGATGATCATTTTGCATCTTGTTGAGTTAAATCAATCTAGTATTACTATGGCACCATATGAAGCTTATATAGTCAACAATATAATGTCCCTTTGTGTAAGTTAGAAGCAAGTGAGAAACCGATACTTGGGCCGGATATGGTCAGAGAGAATTAGAGAAAATTGTGGTCAATCAAAAATAAATAAAGGTTGCTTAAGAAAGGTATAAGAATTACGCCTATAAGAGACGAAGAGATTTAGAGTTCTCTGTTGGAGACCTTGTATTTGTAAAGATTTCTCCCTTAATTAATGCGATTTGGTTTGGCAAAAAGGAAAGTTAGCACTGAGATTGTAACGACCCCGGGATTTTCGACTCCGAAAATCAACACAAATCCCAGCGTTGACTGTTCAGACATCGAAAATACCGAATCATTAATAGAAAGAAATTAGAGGGTGAGATAGAAAAGATAGAACTAATAGAATAGAAGAAGAAGAACACAACTGAGCATAATCAAAGTAAACACGGATCTCACAGCGGAACGAATAAAATATATTATATAACATAACTTTTGAAATACAAATCAGTAACTTTATATACATACCATCATCAGAGCACAACAGTCATTTCTGGAACAGTTATAAACACCTGTTTCCAGATACAAACAAGGTCCACAGCGGAATATACGATAGCCTATAGCTAACCGGTGAAGCCTCCTACTTCCAGCTCCTCCAAATGAATCTGTGAAATCCTGACTACTTGACTGCCCGTACAAATTTGGACACCCAAGAGTTTAGGGAAAACAAAACAAAATAAACTCTGGGTCAGTCATGGGACTGGTGTGAGTAAACTCCAACCACTTGTTTAACTTTCAAAACCCTTTTCGAAAGAAAAGATAATAGTAAGACCAGCCCACACATAAACATGGACGGTTTTTACCTTACTATAACCCAAAACATTTTGATACGAAAATCTAGTGATATTATAATAATGTCTACATCAAGTAAATAACCAAATAGCAGAACGCTTGCATCTCACGCTCCACATACATAGTATAAAATCAAAAACCGCATGGCGCTTATTGGAGATTGGATTTCCAACATGACAAGGTATGGAACCACCTTCCACTAGTGTATTTCTAGAGAGGAATACACTGGGTTCAACAAGAACATCTTGTAACCCGGCCCACACATGACCGACCACTCATTTCGCTTGAGTGTATCGAATGTATATCACCAACGGTTGGGATCAGCAACCGTCTCCCGACTGGGACAGCATCGAATAGAATACGAAATTAAATGAACCTCTAGATAGGTGATTATACATCCTAATGGGTGCGACCCACATAGCCATGCTGCCTGCTCGATTTTTGTCCCTTCCCGGTTGTTGAGGCCTGAGGCTACGAATACTTACCATTCATTGATAGCACAATCACTTTGAATGCCACATTGTCAGATCCGTTAATCACTAGTTGAGTTTGCACAAATATTCTGGATGTTATGCTAAGGGAATAAATCCGTTGCAACCATATATATTTATACAGACCAACCCATTTGATCATTGGAAATACTCTGTCAGACATTCGTCCATTTACGTTCGTTCTGGGATTGATCGAAACCGAAGCACTATTTCTATTTAATAGTAAGAGTCCTTGCACTTAACTCCGTCTTCAATATATTCAGCATACTTGGTTCGCAACGCTAATGCCGATACGGAGTGGTTCTTCGGATAATAATCCAACCGGTCACTCCATATTGACAACGATGGTCAAAAACTTCGATAGTCTGGGATTTAACTATCGAATAAAAACAAGTGTTCATCCAAACATATCAAACAAATCACTGGGCTCTTTAATTAATATTTCATTAATTAAATCTCTTCTCCATTTCCTTATCAATATTTGTTAACCAAATATTTTCAATAATCATCTCGGCTTCTTACGCTATTTGGAAAACATTTCCATATATCGCCTTCTCTTATTTCCTATACTTAGGAAATATATTTTATTTGAAATTGAAAACAATTTCAATCACTTATCTCTTTCTCGACTACTTTAACTATCCTCAGGAAATATTTATATTTCCAAAATAACATTACTTGGGTTAAAACGAATGCGGTATAAACATCGTACGGCAACCCAAAATATTCTATTTAACTAACTATTATCCAACACTTCTCTTCGAGATTTGGATCTTGCTATTTCTCCATTTAAAATGAAATCAATCAAGTTGGGGTAAAATTACCTCTCAGACCTTGACTGAAAACATCCTCAATTTCAAAATGGCAAAACCACTAACCTCGAATAAACACACTATACAACCCAATTGTTCGTTTTTAAAACATGTATAAAGTTCGCTTTCTATTTCTAATTTATAGATTTCCCTTTTTGTTTGCAATATTCGATTTTTATATTCACTTACCTATCGAATTCTATACATCGATACAATGATTTCTAACTATCAAAATATCTTAAAAATATTCTAACTCCTTAAATTTCCGGAAAATTTCGCCATAACCTCCCCTGTATCGGGAGCATCGAGAAATTTCAAATAGCTTCCCGGTCCTTCTTATCTCAAAAAGAAAAGGAAAAAGCCAAGCGGCTAGCCGATACGGCACATAAAATCTCATATGGAATTGAAACGTCTACCTTTTTGTCGAGCACATTATTTATATACCTGCATTATCCTTGTCCCATACCTGTCTCCTGTATGTCTATACCTGTCCAATTTATTTCAACTTCACACACTCGTTTTGACCCAACTCGTTAATTAACTCGTTAATTAACTCGTTGGTCTATTTCGCTTGTATATTGGAATATAACATATTTCAAATATATTTCAACATACTTATCAACTAATTGAATTCAAATTTCAATTTAAGCGCTATGTTCGATTTCGAATATATATAATTTACGAACGCCAATTTACTTTTCAAGGTTCGACTTTAGTTCAAACTCGATTAACTAATTTCTACTTGACTTAGTTAATCCTAAATAATCAAAATAGGGTTATTGTTTCAAAAATCTCTTTACTTACTTCACTTGAGCTCGCCTTTATTTTTCTAACTCAAGATTAGGCTTTTAAAATGGGAATTTGGATTTTTATTTGCTTAAAAATCCTTATATTTATATACAAAATCCATTATGGTTTATAATGGTTTCTGGCGCTGCACTTTTGAAATTTTGATTTTTAACATATCTCAAAATCTATTCGACGAAATCCAGATTTTTCTCCTTCATTAGAAAACTATTATCTAACTGGTCCTGACGGTTCTTGTTTCAAAGAATTCGGACTTAATTTTACTCCGATATACTCAAATGAAGTTCGAGTCGCCAATTTCCGAACTGCAGCGCTGCGGCGAGTTCGTTTTAATTATATATATATATATATATATATATATATATATATACTCTTAAACTTCGTTTAAAATAAATTCAACTCCATTCTAATATATATATTCCAAATTCCATTTGAATCTTTTACATTTCAAATTCCATAGTTTAAATCTTGTATTCAAATCCCCTTTGAAATCCTTTATTCGAATTCCATTTCAAATCCTTTATTTAACTTCCACTTTAATTCAACTCCTTTTTGAATTTCTATATTTGAAATTCATACTTGAATTTAGATATTCAAACTCCATTTTGAATTCCCTTTTGAAATTCAAATATTCAAACTCCATTTGAATTTCTATTTGAAATCTTATATTTAAATCCTCTTTATTTAAAACCCATTATTTAAATCCCATTTGAATTTCTCCATTCAAATCCATTTGGATTCCCTTGAATTCAAATTCCATTTCAAAACCATTTGGATTTCCTATTCTACTTTGAAATCCTATTTTCAAAGTTTATTTCAAATTCTATTTTGAAATTCTATATTCAAATCCCTATTTGAATTTCTTTATTCAAATTCTATTTCAATTCTCTTATTCAAATTCCATTTTGAACTCTCTTATTCAAATGCTTTTTGAATCTCTTATTCAAACTCTATATTTAAAATTCCATTTGAACTTCCATATTCAGATTTCTATATTTGAATTTCATTCGAATTCTATATCCAAATCTCTATTTGAATTTTCTTTATTTGAATTCCTTCGAATTCAAATTCTATTTTTATCCCTTTGAATTCAAATTCTATTTTTCATTCTAATTTCGTCTATTCAAATTCTATTTGAACTTCTATTTGAATTTCTAATATTAAATCTCCTTTTTCTTTTATTTAAAATTCAAATATTTAAACTCCGTTTCTAATGCTACTATTCAAATGTTATACTCAAATTTCATTTGAGTTATATATTTAAAAATTTCCTTTCACATCCTATTTTGAAATTTCATTTCAAATTCCAATTTCACACTTGTATTTCTATTTCTGAATTATCAAATGATAATTCTTTTCACTTCATTTATAACTTCGTTATAAAAGAATTATTTATAACCTTCGTTATAAAAGAGCTATTTATAAACTTCGTTTATAAAGGAACTACTTGTTTTATTTTTCAAAAACAAGTTTATATTTTTATTCCATTAAAAATTCAAATTCTATTTAAAAATAGAATTTTCCCTTTTAAATCTCAAATATCCTTCCATGATATTTTAAATAAATTAACACTTAGCCCAGTGATATTTAAAACAATCAAATCACCCAATTTTCAATCATTTTATTTTTAACACATCATATATGAATATATGAAATCAGCAAACAACAAACAGATAATATATTTTTGAGGAATCCAGTTGGATCCCTCCAACCTGTTTTCCTGCATCCACAGATGTTAGCACATAAATAATACCCATTCTGCTTCGTGGCAGAATATCGCGGTATAGAAGGTCATCCACTAATCATAGCGTGGGGCGTATAGGGTAATCATCCGCTATGAAACTGCGGGCATCCGCTAATGAGATTGCGGGAATCCAACCAATCAATCAACCCAATATATATATATATAATAGCCTAAATAACTAATATATATATAAAACAAGCAGAAAAATCCAAACAAGCAACAACAATTATTAATGAAATAAAAATAATTCTAAAGGTGAGTGAGATTTACTCACCGAGATTTTATTTGTAGAATATCCAATGCAGCCAATTTTATAGATTTCACGATGATTCCTTCATACGTCTGGTTTTTCCCATGTAAACAATATTAAAAAAATTCCAGTTATCTAAGCATACTGATTTTATTTAATAAATAAATTTTGACATGTAAACCAATCCTAGATTAACCTTACTTTCATATTCAAATGACTTATCTAAAATTTTAATTCTTTACAATAATTTCTTTAAATTAGTTATCAACCTATAAACCGATGTCATAATAAACATTTAAATTCTAATTCAAAAATACCTTACTGCCAATGAATCCTTCATCCCAACTTTATATTTTAATTTCAAACTTGAACTAAAAATAAATTTCTAATTAACTAAGTGATGAATTAATTTGAATTTGAAGATTACCTTAAGCCATTGTCTAATTTCCTTCTTCCTTCCAGTTCTGACTATCACCAAAGTCGAACCCTACTTCCCATCAATGCCAACACAGCTCCGCTTTCTTCCCTGGAACCACGACTATTTCCCACCATTTCGAGATCAACGTGTCCTCAGCGGCAAACACTCCTCACCATTGTCGAGCAGAGATGCCTCGTGAGTTCACCGAGCTCCTCAACAAAAATCTGAACCCTTCTGACAACCCTAAATCACCAGTCCTGGAGCCATCGCAACTCCTTGTTGATCGAATTCCCTTTCTCCAAATCTTCGAATGAACTTGCGAGCGCCTTGACTCCGGTCCTCTCCATCCATCGCGATGAACCCTAGGCAACACTCGAGATTATCGAGCTCCAGGAAACTACGATCTTTGAGAGCGATTTCGATTAATATAGGCGGCGCCTTCATTTTGTTTCTAAATTCCTGGAGCTTTGGAATTTTAATTGATTTGAGATGATCAATTTTTTTTGGAATGTTGGATCGATTTTTCGGTGAATGGAAAAGAATGGAATTTAAGGTGAAGAACTGAACTGTCTTCATGAGTTTTGGGATGGAAGGAAATACAAAGACTCGGTTAGATTTATAGGGAGCGAAGGGGACATTTCGTACGCAACCATTAAAAACTTGTTTCCGTGATATCAAAGCGAGCAGACAATTTTCACAGAAAGGAGAAGGAGGTATGCATTATTAATTGATATAGGTCGGCTCATTTAATATGCTACGAAATTGATTTGATTTTATTTAATTCTATAATCAAAATATCTTGCTGTCCATAATTCGCAACCCCGAACCCTTATCTTAACGTAACGACTGACTTTCCAACACTATACCACTATTCTTACCTCAGTGGAGCGTACTTCAAATTTTAGTTTGAACGTATATATAGAAACATATTAAATCGATATAATAAAAATTCAAAATTTAAAACAAATAAATCCTCAATAATAAATTATTTTTGTTATACTCAAGTAGGATTGAAATTGATCTGCTGAACCATTTTGATTCAGTTTTAGTTGCGAATTAAATTATTATGTTTTCATGTATTACGATAATCCGATATATTCAGTATTAAATCATATATCGATCAAATTGATAAATTCAATATAAAAACTATGTATTATTCCAATTTAACATTTAAAATAAATTTAAATATTCATTATAAAACAGCTAAAAATCTGGGACGTTACAGAGATTTATCGATACTTTTCTGATTCTTGAACAGATCGGGTTTAGCATATAGAGTCGATTTACCTCAAAAGATGGCAGAAGTGCACAATTTGTTCTATGTTTCTCACCAAAGAAAATTTGTGCATGACTTTAGTGTAGCTATCTAAATGTTACGTTTTATAATTAGAAAACAGTTTAAAGCGTAAAATATATACTATATAAATACATATATTTTAGTGAGAGATAATATCATGCACCTTAAACAAATCAACCCAAACAAGTTCCATAGCATAGAGCTCGTCAACACGAGTCCAGAGAAAGAAATAACATCCAACTCCTACCTCGTATGAGAAAGTTATAGCATATATAAGATCCAACGACCCAATTAACAATAAATTATATTAATAAAATAATTAACATTTTTAGTTACTACTAAAACCCTTCCCTTCCAATTCAAAATAATGACACAATGACCCCCAAAACAACTATCTCCTTCTTTTTTTGTCGCTGTCACCATAGGCGATCATTCTCCCCGAGCTCACCAGCACTGGAAAGCACATGACGAATCGACCCATTGCAACCTGTCTAAGCCCTTGTGTTCCCCACATGAATGAAATCTACCCCAAAAACCACATCCCGATCATGCTGCCATAGCTTCCTTCTCACACCACCGCACCCCTGATCGAGCACCATCGATGAGTCACCCTCCCTAGTGCGCACATTTTATTAGTTGACCTCATCACCTAAATCATCCTCGATCTGGTGGAGCAATGCTAGTCATTAATGTAATTTTCGGACATGAATAGTGACACGAAAATGAAAAGTTAAAATGAGATAGTACCCAACAGGAGAATAGGGTTATGGAAAATAGTATATTAATGTATTCTCTAATAGTCCAAAAAAACCGCGAACTCCAATCGGCATGTGCCGCCTGCCGTTACCTAGGCAAAATCGTCAACTGAAAATAAAGGAACTTGTCTTGAGGCCCAAATTGATCGTATGTGAAAGTTGTCCTTTAAAACTCAAATTATACAATGTCAGTTTCTCATAGAAATTGACACACTTTTTATTTATGCACGACCAAATGATACATCCAATAATACGAAACTTTACAGTGACAACCCACTATACGATTCCAAGAATAGCAATTTCGCTGTAATCCGACATTATGCTCACGGAATGGCTATTTACGCGTATTTCGAGATTGATATGGCCACCGACTGATCCAAACTAGAAATATAGTGATCCAAGTAATCCCAAAATGCAACCAAACAACAAAAGTCGAATGGTTATCCCAAAAGAGATACAAGACGATAGGATACCAATCCTCATTAAGTTAGCATCCAATGGCTGTGCGTCCTGAAGGAGTTTCCATATAAGGATTGGGACCTTAGGAGCAATGCGCTTGTCCCAAATCGAAAGTAAGTTAGGGTTCCTCCTCACGAAATTCCATGCCGCCCAAAGAGAGAATGGCTTGTCATTCCAAGAGAAGCCATGGCCATGGCGATCCGTAGTGGATTTAACCGATTGCATACACTTCCAGGACTCACTAGCATAAGATGGGGTCTCAAAAAAATCAAAAGGCTGGAGTCTCCAATACTTAGCATGAAGAAAAGTGGCCTATTAGGAGTCACTGGAGCAGAATCTAGCCCATAATTTGAATGCATAAGCCACGCAAATGTCCTGAGTCAAGTGAAGACCAAGGTCACCTCTGCGCTTAGGAAGGCAAACAGTTTCCCATGATACTCAATGGTCTTTACAAATTTCATCATGGCTACCCCAGAAAAAAGATGTAAGAGAGCCGTAGGAATGAAAGAAAGATCTAGCCAAAGACACCACCGCAAAGACATGAGAGCCAATGGAGTCGAGGACCGAATTGTTAAAAACGAGCCTGCCATCTTAAAGGAGAAGATCAGAGTTCGAGCTGGAAATCTTTCCCATCGCTTTATCGGTGAGGGGATCGAAAAGGGAATTAGCTCATGTCCTCGATAGAGCTAAACACTAAAATAGGTCAAATGAACAAAAGAAAGCCTAAATCCAGTAATGGATGAGATCCAGTTAATCTTCTGGACAGGAGTAGACTGGGAATCTATGAAGCAACTTTTCTAATAATTAATCAACTTCCCCAAACCCTGTTCCTAATGTTGGAGAAAGTAAACCAAACGAAAAATAGAATGGTAAGAACGTTAGTGAAAATAATATTGCAGTCTGTGAAAGAAGAATAACTCGAAGTAAAACTGTCGTATAACTCACAGCGCATAGATAACATATAATAGAAAATATACAACATGATATAGTAGTGAAGCATAATAGAACAGAAACTCAAATCTCATATCATCTCAAAGTCACCTGTAAAAATTAACTATATAAATGAGTAATCCATACATCAGGCCTCACTACATATCTCTCAAAGTAAACATAAAATCTCAACTGACAGCGGAAATAACAAAACATCACTAAAGTAGGTAGTAGTAGTATGCCGGCCTCCTGCATGTCACCGCACAGAGCTCGATCCAGGGTATACGATCCAACTTGATACTGTGGGCGTCCCCACGATGTCCCTGATTTGAGCCCACTAGAATCTTCGATAACATATGATTCCTTGGAACTTAAAATTTTGTCGAGCCTTCCTTCTCGAAGATCACATCTTTTGTTCAAATGACTTCTCAAACCAATTCCACTATACTCTTTGATCAACTCCTACATGAGTCAATCTATTATCATACTGAATCGTACATCATCCCACGACCAGTATCACTTCATTCTACCTCTGACCACTCCAACTGGAGTTCACAATCGAAGCACTATACATCATTAAGTTGCACATCAACCATCCGAAGTCAATTCATTACCAAACTTCATCAGCAACCCATAGAGGTCATTACAACCAAGCTCATCAAAAATCATTCCCATACGATCACGCTCGATGGGTCGGTACTAGTCCATAAAGTGTATGGACCAGTATAGGTCCATACGCTTAGTCGATTTTCAGCTAAGTGTTGGTCCATCTCCATCCTATCTTCGAGCACTTACTACCAATCCATCCTTGAACACAGATTCCATCCCAATGAATTTTTAAGTGTTGGTCCATCTCCATCCTATCTTCGAGCACTTCCCACTGGTCCATCCTCGAACACATAGTATATTAAAAGATCACTTACGAGCTTACATTCTAGGTTCTGGAGGTTCGTGGGATGATCATTTGCTTCTTGTTGAGCTAAATCAATCTAGTATTATCATGGCACCATATGAAGCTTATATGGTCGACTATATAATGTTCCTTTGTGTAAGTTAGAAACAAGTGAGAAACCGATACTTGGGCCGGATATGGTCAGAGAGACATTAGAGAAACTTGCAGTCAGTCGAAAATAAATGAAGGCTGCTTAGGAAAGGTATAAAAGTTACGCCTATAAGAGAAGAAGAGATTTAGAGCTCTCTGTTGGAGACCTTGTATTTGTAAAGATTTCTCCCTTAATTAATGCGATTTGGTTTGGTAAAATGGAAATTTAGCACTGCGATTTATCGATGCTTTTCTGATTCTTGAACGGATCGAGTTAGCCTATAGAGTCGATTTACCTCAAAAGATGGCAGGAGTGCACAATTTGTTCTATGTTTCTCACCAAAGAAAATTTGTGCATGACTTTAGTGTAGCTATCTAAATGTTACATTTTATAATTAGAAAGCAGTTTAAAATGTAAAATATGTACTATATAAATAAATATATTTTAATGAGAGATAATATCATTCACCTTAACCAAATCAGCCTAAACAAGTTCCATAGCATAGAGCTCGTCAACACGAGTCCAAAGAAAGAAATGGCATCCAATTCCTACCTCGTATGAGAAAGTTATAGCGTATATAAGATCCAAAGACTCAATTAACAATAAATTATATTGGCAAAATAATTAACATTTTTAGTTACTACTTAAACCCTTCCATTCCAATTCAAAATCATGACACAACGACCCCCAATACAACTACCTCCTTCTTTCTCTTGTTGCTATCACCACATGCGATCATTCTCGCCTAGCTCACCGGCGCAGGAAAGCACATGACGACTCCACCCATTGCCATCCGTCTAAGCCCTTGTGTTCCCCCCATGAACGAAATCTACCCCAAAAACCACAGCTCGGTCATGTTTCCATAGCTTCTTTCTCACATCACCGCACCCCGATCGAGCACCATCGATGAGTCGCCCTCCCTAGTGCACACATTTTGTTTGTTGACCTCATCACATAAATCGTTCTCGATCTGGTGGAGCAACGCTAGCCATTAATTTAATTTTCAGCCATGAATAGTGATATGCAAATGAAAAGTGAAAATGAGATAGTAGCCAACAGGAGAATAGGGTTATGGAAAATAGTATATTAATGTATTCTCTAATGGTCTCAAAAACCCGCGAACTCCAATCGATATGTGCCGCCCGCCATTACCTATGTAAAAACGTCAACTGAATATAATGGAACTTGACTTGAGGCCCAAATTGATCGTATGTGAAAGTTGTCCTTTAAAACTCAAAATAATATAACGTTAGTTTCTTATAGAGATTGACACACTTTTTATTTACGCATGACCAAATGGTACATCCAATTAATACGAAACTTTACGGATATTGAAAACTCACTTCTACGATTCAAAAAATATCAGTTCCACTGTAATCTGACATCATGCTCACGGAATGGCTATTTATGCGTATTTCGAGATCGATATGGCCATTGACTGATCCGAACTCGAAATATAGTGATCCAAGTCATCCCAAAATGCAACCAAACAACAGAAGTTGAATGGTTATCCCAAAAGACATGCAAGACGATAGGATACCAATCCTCGTAAAGTTGGCATCCAAAGGCTGCGCGTCGTGAAGGACTTTCCATATAAGGATAGAGACCTTAGGAGCAATGCTCTTGTCCCAAATAGAAAGGAAGTTAGGGTTCCTCCTCACAGAATTCCATGCCGCCCAAAGAGAGAATGGCTTGTCATTCCAGGCGAAGCCATGGCCATGGTGATCCGTAGTGGATTTAACCGATTGCATACACTTCTATGTCTCACTAGCGTAAGACGGGGTCTCAAAAAAATCAGAAGGGTGGAGTCTCCAGTACTTGGCGTGAAGAAAAGTGGACTATAAGGAGTCATTGGAGCGGAATCTAGCCCATAATTTGAACGCATAAGCCACGCAAATGTCCTGAGTCAAGCGAAGACCAAGTTCACCTTTGCGCCTAGGGAGGAAAACAGTTTCCCATGATACTTAATGGTGTTTACGAATTTCATCATGGCTAACCCAGAAAAAAGATGTAATAGAGTTGTAGGAATGAAAGAAAAATCTAGTCAAGGACACCACCACAAAGACATGAGAGCCAATGGAGTCGAGGGCCTAACTTTTAAAAACGAACCTACCATCTTAAAAGAGAAGAATAGAGTTCGAGCTGGAAATCTTTCCCCTCGCTTTATCAGTGAGGGGATCGAAAAGGGAATTAGCTCACGTCCTAGATAGAGCTAAACACTAAAATAGGTCAAAGGAAGGAAAGAAAGCATAAAACCAGTAACGGATGAGAGCCAGTTAATCTTCTAGATAGGAGTAGACCGGGAAGCAATGAAGCAGGTTTTCGAGTAATTAATCAACTTCCCCGAACCTTGTTCCTAATGCTAGAGAAAGGGAACCAAACGGAGAATATAATGGTGGGAGCGTTAGTGAAAATAATAATGCAGTATGTGAAAGAAGAATAACTCGAGGTAAAACAGTCATATAACTCACAGCGCATAGATAACATATAATAGAAAATATACAATAGGATATAGTAGCGAAGCATAACAGAACAGAAACTCAAATCTCATATCATCTCAAAGTCACCAGTACAAATCAACTATATCAATGAGTAATCCATACATCAGTCCTCACTACATAGCTCTCAAAGTAAACATAAAATCTCAAATGATAGCGAAAATAACAAAACATCACTATAGTAGGTAGTAGTAATATGCCAGCCTCCTGCTCGTCACCGCACAACATCACTGACACCAAAACCTGCTACATGCTATCTTAGTTTGCTCACCATCAACATTAATGAGCAACCCAAGGTAATAAGAAGGGAACAAAAAACTTGATTCAGACAATAGTCTTAGTGAGATAAAATAACTAACAACAATTACATAGGATATATGAGTATAGATGGTTCAATCATCTGATCTATCTTAGCAACCACAGAATTAGCACAGGATAATCACCTATCATATGCCAGTCCAAAATTAGAAAGGACATCCTCCAATACCGCTTCTCTTCGATGACCAATAGTGATAGCCTACCAAGAGAAAACAAAGAATAATGCACACAATCAACAATAGCATCCATAACAACCAATACCCAAGCTATCAACGACTAAAGCCTTGAATACGTCAATCATCAAATGACAGGTCTAGGGCTCAATCCGATCCGATCACTCCTAGGGCTCAATCCAGGTCATACGATCCAACTTGATCCTAATGGGTGTCCCCGCGATGTCCCTGATTTAGACCCACTAGAATCTTCAATAACCCACGATTCCTTGGAAATTAAAATTTTGTTGAGCCTTCCTTCTCGGCAATCACACCTTTAGTTCAAACCGCTTCTCGAACCAATTCCACTATCCTCTTTGATCAAATCCCACTTGAGTCAATCTATTATCATACTGAATCGTACATCATCCCGCGACCAGTATCACTTCATACTATCTCCGACCACTCCAACTTGAGTTCATAATCGAAGCACTATACATCATTGAGTTGCACATCAACCATCCGAAGTCTATTCATTACCAAACTTCATCAGAAACCCCTAGATGTCATTACAACCAAGCTCATCAAAAATCATTCCCATACCATCACGCTCGATGGGTCGGTACTGGTCCATAAAGTGTATGGACCGATATAGGTCTATACGCTTAGTCAATTTTCAGCTAACTATTGGTCCATCTCCTTCCTATTTTCGAGCACTTCCTACCTATCCATCCTCGAACACATATTCCATCCCGATGAATTTTAAGTGTTGGTCCATCTCCATCTTATCTTCGAAAACTTCCCACTGGTCCATCCTCGAACACATATTCCTTCCCAATGAATTTTTCTGCGGGTCCATCGATCAATGCTCGAAGATCAACCTTGGCCCATCACTGTCCTCTTACAAATGACTCGGAAATCTGTGGCTAGTTTTCAGCTAAGTGTTGGTCCATCTCCATCCTAGATTACTTTCAACCGGTCCATCCTCAAACATAGATTCATTACCGATGAATTTTCCTATTAGTCCATCAATCAATGCTCGAACGATCAACCTCGACCCATAAGTCCTCTTCTAAATGACTCGGAAATTTGTATGCAACAACTAAGTGTTGGTCCATCTTCATCCTACCTTCTAGAACTTCCTACCGATCCATCCTCGAACATAGATTCCTTCCCGCTGAATTTTCCTATTAGTCCATCGATAAGTGCTCGAACGGTCAACCTTGACCCATCCCAGTCTTCTTCCAAATGACTTAGAAACTTGCAGGCAACAGCTTAGTGTTGGTCCAAATTCATCCTATCTTCGAGCACTTCCTACCGATCCATCCTCAAAACACAGATTCCTTCCTGATGAATTTTCCTATTTGTCCACCAATCAATGCTCAAATGATTAACCATGACCTATCCCAGTACTCTTCCAAATGACTCGGAAATTTCTAGGTAACCTCGACTTATCACCATGAGGTCACTTCCCAAATATCTTCGCTGTTCATCACACTGTGATGGACCGGTGCTGATCCATCATCCATGGACAGGTACTAATCCATACATATAGTGAATTTGAACCCAAATTTTCTAAGTTCCCCCACATTGTCTTTCAGAGATCCTTTGCCAAATTTCATTTGAATCCGATCAACTAAACCTTTGATTCGCCATGTTCTTCAAACCAAAGATCTATGACACACAATTCTAACAAACAATTCAACCAATGAATTCAATTCAATCAAAACAAACATCAATTCATCAAATCTTAATTATACAAACATGCACATAACATAAACATAACATAAATCAATGGATCTAACATAAGTTTGATATAAACATACACAAGAACACGATAGATTTGATATTTATCTGGTTTACATGGTTAAGTTAGGTTTTCCAGAATGTCTAAATCTTAATTAAACACATATAATCAGATCTAGGTGAAAATTTAACATTTATCATATGAATTTAATCCTAATTTACCCATATAATACTTAGTTTCCGTGTGAGAGATATTATCACTCACAAAACCTAAGATTTAATGCAAATATGATGAATTCGGATTTGGAAAGCGAAGAACCCCAAAATTGATGCAATTTGATGTAATCTAGTCTTCCTTGGTGATGATCTATCCTTTAGATGCAATCTATGATGGAGTAGAATGAAGAAATTAGATATTAGGTTGACCTGGAGAATTACAAGCGCGCAACATAATGTTTGAATGAAAAGATAAAACCCTAATTCTCCCCCCCCCCCCCCCATCCCTTCTATTTATAGCTGTAGGTCATTAGCCTAACAGGCTTGACTAATCAGAGCATTAGCAGCTAATTAGTCTGCCTAATAGAAACTAAATTTTAAAACAGCGATTCCGCCCAAACCGCTGAACCAAATCTTTAATGTGATCGCTCTACGGAATCGTAAAATACCATTCCTATCCAATGAGACTGATTTCAACACTTGTTCGACCTCTATCAAAAGGTATAACTAAAACAATATTCGTAGAGGAAAAATGGTCACAATTCGACTCAGTAAAAATCATGGACACGTCTCACATCCCCATGAACAACGTATTAAAATCTAAGAATGATATGACTACTTGGAAATTAAATATAACTATTTTACACTCCTCTAAACATAAAATACGGGTTGTTACATTCTCCATCTTTAGGAATTTCTCCCTTAAAATTCCAAGCAAACACAAGCAAACATAGTATCCTGCATATCTACCATCCACGAGTATCCATTCTACCTTCTGATCTACCATCCAATAATCCATGTATCCAAAATCCTACCCTAACATGCGGAACTTCTAGCAGTGCAAGACAAAATGGTATAAGTAATATACGATACATGGGACATTCCATTCAAAGAGTTCTAGTTAGTTCAACCTCATATTATCCTTCGTTTCCCATGTGTAATCGTCATCGTCCTCGCTCCGTTGTACCTTGACTAGCTTAACAGTCTTTCTCCTAAGCTATTTCGCGTCACTGCCTATGATGAGAATTCTCTTACGAGGCCTAGAAACTTCAGGCTCTACCTCTAAATCTTCAAGTTGATCAGGGGATACCACAACATTCGAGTCGTGCACAAAATTCCGTAGAAACGGTACATAAAACAAATTGTGCACACTCGCCATCTTCTCAGGTAAATCCACTATATAAGAGAGTTTCCCAATATGCTCGATAATTGGAAATGGCCCAACAAACATTGGTTATAACTTTCCTTTGCTTCTAAAACAAACCACATTCCTTAGAGGCGAAATCTTAACAAACACTAAATCTCCGATTAAGATTTTCAAATCCTTTCATCACTTATCGTCATAACTCTTCTGACGATCTTGGGTTGCTTTCATTTTTTGTCCAATGATCTCAATATTATCCCTCGTTACTCTTATCATCATTGGACCAGGTACCAACTTATCGCCAATTTCTAACCAACAAGACGAAGAATTACACGGTCTACCGCACAATGCCACATACGATGTCATTCCAATACTCGACTGATAGATATTATTATAAGCAAACTCAACCAAATGCAGATGGTCCTCCCATGATCCTCCAAAATCCAAGATACAAGCTCTAAGAAGATCTTCCAATACTCAATTAACCCTTTCGGTCTGACCATCTATTTGGAGATAATAATCTATACTGAAACATAGCCTGGTTCCCAACGTCTCTTGCAAACTCTTCCAGAATCCACTAGTGAACAACGGATCCTGATCACAAACAATACACTTCGAAATCCCATGGAATCGAACTATCCACTTAAGATATAACTCAGCCAACTTCGATGCAATCCTAGTCGATCTGAAATGAATAAACCTTGCGCTTTTTGCCAAGCAGACCACAATAATCCAAATACTCTTATTTCCTACCACTATCCTAGGTAATCCATCGATAAAATCAATCGATACTTACTCCCATTTCCACCTAGGAACGTCTAATTGTTGTAATAACCCACTTGACTTTTTATGCTCAGCTTTAACCAATTGACAGTTCATATATTTTAAGATAAATTTCCTGACATCCCTCTTTATACGCTCCCAAAAATAAACTCTCTTTATGTCTCGAAACATCTTATTCTGCCATGATGAATCGTAACGTTGAGTGATGACATTCCCTCCGAACCTCATCTATCAATCCTTCTACTTCTGGAACAACCAGTCGTCCATTCTTACGAAGCCAACCATCTCGATTGACTTCGAAATCCTTAATTTCCTCTGGTTCCACTCTCATTTCTAATCTTCATATGATTTCCTTAAGCTTATCATCTCGCTTCTAGCCTTTGTCAATCCTTTCGATGAGAGTTGGTCTAATTAATAGGCTTGCTAACATCTCTGGCTCTACCTCACAATGATTTCTGAAATCAAATTCTGCCAAATACTTGAGATGCTTCCATTTCGAAAACATGACTCCCAAACTTGCATGTCTTCTACTCAACGTGTCAGCTACCAGATTACCTTTTCCTAGAGTATAGGCAATCCCAAAATCATACGATGCCAAAAAGTCAAACAATCGCTGCTGCCAAAGATTCAAATCCCTTTGGGGGAAAGATGCATCAACAACTTATGATCCATAAACAATTCAAACCTAACTCCCAACAAATAATTCCTCCAAATCTTCAAAGCAAACGCTATCGCCGCTAACTCCAAGTCGTGAGTTGGGTAATTCCTTTCGTGTGACTTCAGTTGTCGACTCGCATAAGCCACAACTTTATCCTTCTGCATCAACACTACTCCAAGTCCAGTGCCACATGCATTGATGTATATCACCATCTCTTCATTCCACTCGAAATGGTCAACATAGTAGCACTCGTCAATCTTTCTTTCAAAATTCTGAATGCTTGCTCACACTTTGCATTCCATATGCAGACCTAATTCTTCTTCATTAATCCAGTCAATGGTGCTTCTAATTTTGAGAAATATTTGATAAATCAATGATAGTATCCAGCTAAACCAAGTAAACTCCTAACTTCTATCGCACCCATGTGTTGATCTTAAACCTATATAGGTGCCACTTTAGCGGGATCCACCGCTATTCCCTATCCCGATACGACATAACCCAAGAATCTCACTTCTTCCTTCCAGAAGTGACACTTTGAAAACTTAGCCTTCAACTGATGTTTCCGCAACATTTCCAAAACAATCCTCAAGTGTGTATTATGTTCTTCCTCATTCTCGAAGTAAACAAATATATCATCCATGAACACAAGTACGAACTTGTTCAGCTTATCCCTGAAAACCCGATTTATAAAATCCACAAAATATGATGGAGCATTCGTCAATCCAAATGGCATCACTAGCCATTTATAAAATCATGACGTTATCATAAAGACAATCTTCGGCACACTATCCCTAGCCACTCTCAATTGATGAAATCTCATTTCCGAATCCATTTGGCAAAAACTTTAGCCTTTTGAAGTTGATCAAACAAATCTTGTATCCTCGACAATGGATACTTATTCTACATGGCCACCTTATTCAGCTCATGATAATCTACGCACAATCGTAATGATCCATCAACCTTGTCACAAACATAACTTTTCACCCCACTTGGATATGCTACTCAAAATTAATCCCTTACCCAAAAAATCGTTCACTTGCACCTCTAACTCTCATTGTTCCTTAGGCGCCATCCGCCTAAGAGGCATAACAATAGGTCTGGTCCATCCACTAGGTCAATCCAAAACACAATCTCTTAATGTGGTGGCAATCCACTGACCTCATCAAAAATATCAGAAAACTCTCGAAGGATTGGCATATATGACAACCCATCATGTGGAATTACAAGAGAATATAAAAATCTAAACAGAACTCCATTATCTGGTAGACAACATATCACAATCGTTCACCCTTCCACATTCCTGATTGTCACCTCAAGCATCTCGCAATACACAGTAGTAGCATACATCTTGAGCCAGTCCATGCCGAGAATAATCCCAAACCCAATGAAGTTCAAAACAAAGAAATTACACACAAAAGAACAACCATAACTCGATTAGGTTAGACCATGAAAAATCATACAAAGACTAGATGAACCCCTTACTGGATTCATCACGACCAATGGTCAATCAACAATCTCAGGTTCTAAACCTAACTTGCAAACAAGCTCATTACAGATAAAAGAATGCGATGCTCCAATATCAAACAAAACTCGATTTGAAAGCATACCTTGCACAACAACACTCTTCCCCTTTTCCGCAACAGTCGGACCCCTCAAGGAAGATGGCACAGCATTCAAAGCATACGCTCTCACAACTTGTTTATCCTTCGGTGGTTGTGGACAATTCTTCTTCATATGCTCAGGCTTGTCACAATTAAAGAACTTCCTTTCCACCTTAGCATTCTTACAATCCATGAAATAATGATCCTTTCCTTAACAGTTATAGTAAGTATTCTCACCCTTTTGTTTCTTTTGGTCATTCTTACCTTATTGTTATTTTTGTTTTCGTTTATCATTCCACTTTTTTTATTGCCGTTACCCTTCTATGGATTTGAGTCCTCCTTATTCTCAATAACAGCCTCTATCTTCCATGGAAACAAACACTCCTTCCTCAAAGCCTTCTCGACTAGCTTCTCATAGGAATCATCTGTATGGTCGATCAATCGTTTCCCAAGTCCCTCATCCACACGTAATATAAATTATCTTTGTTGATTTGGAGTTTCAATATATGAATGAGCATACTTGGATAAAGCTTCAAACTCGGCCACATACTTAAACACCAGCCGACCACCTTGATTAAGCTCGACAAACTTCCTAAAGAGTATCGTCTTTTGGACCATATAAATGAACTTCTCCTCAAACTTAGTTCTAAACCGATCGCAAGTGATAGTGTCCTCCGGAGTCTCTAAAGTTACAGAGTTCCATCAATCCATTGCTCGATCATGCAGCTTCCTCAATGCAAGCTTCCTCTTAGTTGCACAGTCAATTCGTAAGTCTCTGAAAATCCGAAAGCAAGTATCCAGCCAATTCTGAATCTCAACAGTAGGTTTCACAAAATCAACAACCCTAGGTGTCTGCATATGAACACCATGCTCCATTGCCACTTCTGGAGTAGTCATCCTCCTTATGATCGCGGCCATCATGGCCTCGAACATAGTAGGATGATCGAGGAGAGCAACTGCAACTTTCGACTGGCTACCCTCGCCTACCCCTCCAGTAGCAGGCACAACCCCAGTAGTGTATCTCGATATCCATCGACTCATTCTCTATTTGAAATGAGAATGATCAATTCACATTAGAGAAAGGATGCATTGGTGTTCAAGTCCTTACTAACCTACTAAAATATATATTGTAACATAATAACCATCCTTTTAAAAATTACAAGCATGTCTTAAATACGCTTTTATGCCCTTTCTTTGGGTAAAATCGATAAACTAAAGCTCTGATACTGAATGTGATGACCGCTCTATAACTCCTACACTAGACTAAGGAAAATATGCACTGAGTGACATTCCCGGTCAATATGGGATGATCATCAGGGAATAAAAACTCGAAGTAAACATGTCGTACAACTTACAACGCATGGATAACATATAATAAAAAATATGCAATAGGATATAGTAGTGAAGCATAACAAAACAGAAAATCAAATCTCACATCATCTCAAAACCAGCAGTACAAATCAATCGTATAAATGAGTAATCCGTATATCAGGCCTTACTACATATCTCTTAGAGTAATCATAAAATCTCAATAGATAGCGGGAATAATAAAAAATCACTATAATAGGTAGTAGTAATGCACTAGCTCATGATTATCACTGCACAGCATCATCGGCACCAAAACCTACTACCTGTTATCTCAGTATGCTCACTAACAACGATGATGAGCAGCCTAAGGTAATACGAGGAAAACATAAAACCTTGAGTCAGACAACTGTCTTGGTGAGCGATAAAATAACTAACAATAGTTACACATGATATATGAGTATAGACGGTTCAATCATTTGATCCGTCATAGCAACCAAAAAATTAGCACAGGATAATTATCTATCATATGACACTCCGGAATAAGAAAGTGACTACCCCCAATTCCACTTTTCTTTGATGACCTACGGTAATTGCCTACCTAGAGAAAACAGAGAAGAAAGAGCACAATCAACCATAGCAACCAATATCCTAGCTATCACCGACTAAAGTCTTGAATATGTCAATTGTCGAATTATCGGTTGTTGTCATCCGTCAAAGGCCAATGGAAAACCCCAATTCTAGTCAGACTACCGTACATCCATCATGTGTATGTTTATGTAACTGCCAGCATTTTACGTATCGGAGGATCGTAAAATATTTTTATTTAATTCCCTAAGGGTTGAATCATTCTCATATTTTGATATGTTGTTTATGGGGATGTGAGACATGACCATAGTTCTTTACTAATTTTATTTGTGACCATTTTACACCTATCAGTTTTGTACAAGGCATAACTTTTGATTGGGATCGAATCAGGTGCTGAGATTGGTGTCAATGGAAAGGAAATGGTGTTTCCAATTTCGTAGAGTGGTCACATTAAAGATTTGGTTCAGTAGTTTGGGGGGAATTGTTGTATTAGTGCTGCACAATTTCTGTACAGGTTTGGCTAGTCATTAATGGGTTGTTTTGGTATAGCCCATTGGTGGGCGGTTCAAGGCTATAAATAGGGGGTTAGAGGCATGGAGAGAGGGTTCCTTTTCTTCATTCTTTCATTCGGTATCAGAGTAAGCTCATCGATTTTATCCAAAGTTCAAGGATGTAATAACGTATAAGGGACGTATTTGTAGATTTGTGATGGAGTTATGCTATATATTAGTTTATAGTATAATAGCATTTGATCTCCATTTGCAATTTTTATCGTACATGGACTAATCATTCTATATTAAAGATTTAGAATGAGTTGTCGACCATCGTGACATGCTGCTAGGGATGAGATTGTTCCTGTAGGGGTGGCAGTATACTAGGTTAACCATCTATGCTCGAGGCCATGACGGCAGCGATCATGAGGAGGGTACCGCTCCAGAGACTGTCGCGATACATGTGGGAGTTCAAGTGCAAGTGCTTAGGGTTGTGGACTTCGCAAATTTATGCAAAGACTTCACTACTCTAGGAAGGAAGCTGTTTGAAAAGACGATGCCGATTGTAAAGATTTAGGGGTGGCTTGATACTTGCATTCGAATCTTTGGAGACTTGGGAATTCATGGTGCGACTAAGAGGAAGCTTGCATCGAACATCTACAGGGTAGAGCTATGGATTGGTGGAACTCTGTCACTCTAGAGACTCCAGAAGATGAGATTTCATTAGAGCAATTCCAAGTCAAGTTTGAGATGAAGTTTATTTCTAGCGTTCAGAAGTCTATTCTATTTAAGGTTTTTGTCGAGCTTAAGCAGAATAGTCGACCAATGCTGAAGTATGTTTCTGACTTCGAAGCTTTGTTGAAGTATGCTCGTTCACATGTCGATACTCCTTATCAGAAGAATGAGAAGTATGTCGTGGGCTTGGACGAGTATCTTGGGATCAACTAGTTGATCATCTGGATAATACTTATGAGAAGGTCGTCGAGAAAACACTGAGGCATTAGAGTTTGGTTCCCAAGGAAGAGACTGTTGTTGCAGCTAAAGAAGAACTGAAACCACAGCAGAGTGGTAGTAACAAAAAAGGAAGTAGCAACAACAGAAAGAGATATATGGTCAGAAAAGGTAGAAAGGCGAAGTGACTTGCATTAACTACTGGTAGGAGGGTCATTATTCCAAGGATTGTAAGAATCCAAAAGCTGAAAGGAAATGCTTTAAATATGGAAAGCCTAGGCATGATAAGAAGGATTGTCCATAACTAGCTAAGTGTAAGCAGGTTGTGAAGGCATATGCTTTCAAAGCTGTGTTATCGTCTTCAAGGACTCCTACGGCGAAGGAGAGAGGAAAAGTGTCATCGTTCAAGGTATTCTTTCCGTCAGAGGTGTCTCAGTTCGTATGTTGTTTAATACTGGAACATCGCATTAATTCATTTGTAATGTGTTTTCCTCTTTGGTTTGGAACCCGAGATTTGGGATAGACCTTTTGTTGTGACTAATCCAGTTGGGGGTTCATCCAGTTTGTGTATGATTCATCTTGGTCTAGTGTTATTGAGTCATGGTTGCTCCTTTGTGTGTGATTGCTTTGTTTTGAACTTCACTGGGTTCGAGGTTATCTTGAGTATGGATCGACTCAATAGGTATGCGACAAAAGTGGATTGCGAGAAGTTGAATGTGACAGTCTGGAACGTGGAAGGGCGAATGGTTGTGATTCGGTGTAAGCCCGAAGATGGCGTCTTCATGAGCTATTTGTATTCGCTTGTGATTCAATGGGAAGACTTGTCATCGGTGCTGATCGCAAGTGAGTTTAAAGATGTCTTTGACGAGGTCAAAGGGTTTCCTCTGCATCGCGAGATTAAGTTCAGCATTGATTTAATTAAAGGTGCTAAACTTATCGTCATGCCTCTTAGAAGGATGGTGCCTAAGGAACTACGAGAGTTAGAGGTGCAAGTATGTGACCATTTGGGAAAAGGGTTCATTCGGAGAAGTGTGTCCAATGGGGTGCACCAGTTGTGTTTGCAACGAAGGCAGATGGATATTTGAGATTGTGTGTGGGCTATCATAAGCTGAACATGCTGACTAAGAAGAACAAGTATCTGTTTCCAAGGATCGATGACTTATTAGATCAACTTCAAGAGGCCAAGGTGTTTTCTCAAATGGATTTGGCAATAAGATTCCACCAGTTTAGGGTGGTAAAGGATAGTGTGCCGAAGACAGCTTTTAGCACACCATCTGGTTTCTTTGAGTGGTTGGTGATGCTATATGGGTTGACTAACACACCAGAGTATTTTATGAATCTTATGAATTGGGTTTTCAAAGATCAGTTGAATAATTTCGTGCTTGTGTTCATGGATGATATTCTGGTCTACTCTTGGAATGAGGAAGAGCATAAGACGCACTTGCAAGTTGTATTGGAAATCTTGCGAAAGCATAAGTTGAGAGATAAGTTTTCGAAGTGTCACTTTTGGAAGAGCGAAGTAAGGTTCTTAGGCCATGTTGTTACTGGAAATGGGATAGAAGTTGACCCCGTTAAGGTGGCAGCAATCCAGGACTGGGATAGACCTAAGAATGGGACGGATATTCAGAGTTTCCTAGGGTTAGCAGGATATTATCTCCGTTTTATAAAGGATTTCTCCAAGATAGCTGCATCATTAATAGGATTGATAAAGAAGAATCAAGTGTTCACATGGGATGTGAAGTATGAGCAAGCTTTCGGTATCCTAAAATGAGACTAACAAGTGCTCCTCTTTTGACGATTCCTGTAACACCCCACGTCCGATAATGTCACTCACAAAGGGAATGCTTTAAATTTTGTGGAGCGTTATAAGTAAACAGAACAGAATATTACAAGACAAATACATAAAATAGTACTTAAAAAATTTATAACTTTATTGCAGCAGAAACAGAAATAAGTTTGGTTACATCTTCAAACCCATTGCACCAAAACCAAGTACATAATATTAGTCCTGTACAAAAGCCATCAGAATACATAATTTTTAGAACCATAATCCCCAATCCAAAATGCCATATGAAAGAGAAACAAAGCTAAGCATTTCTATCAGCACTTCAAGCAGGAAAGTCCAAATCAAGCGTCAACGTGCCTACCCAGAGAACCAGGGGGGAGGGGAAAAGGAAAGAAAAGAGGCGAAACAAAAAGGGTCAGATATAAAGTCTGGGTGAGTCCAGTGATTTTAACAAGATAATTAGTAAAGCAACATGATAAGAACATAAACATGATGTAAGAGATGATTGTAACATAAGCAGATACGACAAGGTAACAAGATAAACAGGATGTAACATTGACTGTGCTTCTAACCACTATAAGATATTCTCTGCACCGCACCAATACTAGTTTCATACTAAAAGATGATCCCTCTTGGCTAAATAGAATGATGATAGTTTCGTGTACTTCTAGTTGCTCTCATAGGTAACTAATGTGCACCTATCACCACTAGATGTATCCACTATCCTCCCTGTTTGATTATGCACCTCTAGCTGCTATCATAGGTAACCAATGTGCACCTATCACCACTAGATGTACCCTCCTTACTAATCATAATAATGGTAGCTTCGTGTACTCCTAGCTGCTCTCGTAGGTGCCCCACTAGCTCCTACCACCACAAGTTGTACCCACTACCCTCCCCATTCGATCGGCTCCCTAACCTCGTAGATACCTGTGCTGGTCCCACAATAGGGCGCATCACTCCCGAAGGTGGCAACCCCGATACTATTGAAATGCACAGCTTATACCTACACGATGCAACAACGTCTTACCTACCAGCCCGTACCCACACACGCACATGACTCCGTTGGACTTGCACTGCCACCGTTGACTCTTTATTGACCTCTTACAATCAACCCCAGTAAGCATGTCCCTGTCCTCGACCTAGTTTGAGCTTATATAGATACTAAAATGGGTTACTAGTTGAAAAGGGTCCATACACTTGACACAAGCTTCCCTCCTAAGCTTGGTCCCCACTAGGAATTCCCACTTAACCCCTTTTTATCCGCATGTCTTATCATATGTCTCATCTTGGTTAAGTGCTTTTATTATGTTTCACAAGCTACCCATGTCATCCACTTAACCCTTTTACTGTTCCCATGTCTTCCCACGTGTCTTATCTTGGTTAAATGTTTTTAATTGTGTTTCACATGCTATCCATGTCACCCACTTAACCCCTTTACTATTCTCATGTCTTACTACATGTTTCATCTTGGTTAAGTGCTTTAATTATGTTTCACATGCTACCCATGTTACCCACTTAACCCTTTATTATTCCCATTTCTTATTACATGTCTTGTCTTGGTTAAGTGCATATTAATTTATTATACCCGTAATCTTGCAAGGCCTCCCACATTAGATTACCATTTGCGGTTGCTGGATATGTCGGGCGGTTCCGGGCAGACTTCTACTGCAATCTGAATCTAACCTCGTGTCTTAGCACTATTACGCATCTAATTTCTGCCTTTGACCTCTCACATTAGATTACCAAAATGCGGTTGCTGGATATGCTGGGCGGTTCCGGGCAAACTTCTACCGCAATCTGAATCTAACCTCGTGTCTTAAGCGTTCATTTTCACTTTCTTGATTCAAATCCCAATTTCAAATCTTGGATTATAATATATTCCAATCACCCATAATTTCCAATCTAAATTATGTTTATAATTTTAATCCAAATTATGTCCAAATCAATTTGCATTCATTATCTCTTCCTTAATTCAATTTCAATTCTTGGATTATGGTGATTTCCTGTTACCCATAAATTCCAATCCAATTTATGCTTATAACTCTAATCCAATTTATGCCTAATCTCATGTATACAAGTTGTACTCAATTATGCCTAACCCAATTTCCATATTCATCAACAATTTATGCCAATAATCTCATTTCATTCCATATTTTCCAAACGTTTCCCAATCGTTCCAACGTTATTCGTACGTAAATCTCAATGCAATATGCTTAGGCTCGAAGTAGCGTAATATCAAAAGGAAAACGGGAAAGAAGAAGGGGAGAGAATCAAAACATCAAAACTGGCATAAACATACAAATAGGCATGTGAAATAAATAATGACAAAATAGATCAGATAGGCATATGATAATAGCAATTGGGTATGATTCTGAAGGATAACAAATTACAAAACTTGATATGATTCATCTTATTTATAGGCATATTGTAATAATCTGGAAAATCTGGGCTAGTTTAAATTTTTTATTGTGGCAATTTTAGCGAATTTTGAATATTTAAAATATATTATTTTAAATAATATCGACGAGAAAATTTATTTTAAATAGAATAGAGCGTGTATATTATATACGTCGTCGTTTGAATATAAATATTTATATATAATTATAAATAGAATTGAAAATGGCGCGGTAGTTCGATAATTCGATTTCAAACTTCAATTGAACATACCGGGTGCAAAACAATCCGGATTTTAGTGAAACCAAAAACATTAGGATATAATTGATGATATCTTTCCAACGAATCTGACAAATCGAAATTTCATAGCGGGAATCAAAAGATATGTCCAGTTGAAAATTCTGAATAGTCGCTATAGAATTCAGGCCCTTAAAAATGGAAATTTTGCAAACGACCTCGGATTTCGACGAAACCACTTTTGTTGGATCCGCAGTGTCAAGTTATTGCTAGATTCCAAATTTCATAATTTTTCGAATCAATATGTGAGCGTGGAAAAGGAAAACGTGTTTCACCAGTTTCAGTTGATTTTAACCGACTGAAAAATGACCATTTTTCAAACGGTCTCAGAATTCTACGAAACTAGTTTTGTTAGGACCGTATCGTCAATACGAAGCTAGAAAATATTTTTCTACAATTTATAGAGTTCGTATGCGACCCTGGTAATATGAAATGTACGTTTAAAGTTCAATATAGTGATTTAAATGTAAATTTGACGAAAACTGATTGTAACGATTGAATCAGCCTACGGGACATATCCCATTGTGTTCGGAATGGGGGTAGTTAGCCAGGGGCGACAGTCGTTGGGCTTCGTTTGGTGTTCGAATTTAAAAGTTACTTTTCGGAGATTAAATTAAATAATTAATTATATAAATATACACTCACTCTATACCCTCTTCTCTCCCCTCACAACCCTAATCCTCTAAAATCAAACCCGTCGTTCAAAAGGGGGAAAACCCGCCTCCCTCCCCAAATCCCTCCGCCCAGACCTGGCGATCACCGTCGCCGCCTACGGCGAGGCCCCTCCCTCCTTCTCCGATCTTCCTCCTCCTCCCCTGTCCTCTCCCGCTTCATTCTCCTTTCCCCCTTTTTTCTTCGAGACCCGCGAGACCCAGCACCCGCGCCAACGCCCAGGACCCTAGCCCGACCACCGCCCATCCCCCTGTGCCGCGTCGGCCTCCCACTGCCGCCCCAGCGCGAGTACTGGCCCCCTCCTCTTAGCCGACCATCCTCCCTCCACAACCCTGCCTCCCTCTCCGTACAAGGCCCAAATCAGCACCACCTTTGCGCCAATCCAGTCAGCTCCGAAATGTTCAAAGCTGCTGCAAATGGCAGTGGGACCGGAAACCCCCTCCTGCTCGAGATCGATATTTAAAGTGAGTTTTTTTTTTCTTTTCTTTTTTTTTATATAGAAAAGACTGATTTTTAATTAAGTTAAAGTTTTGAAAACAATACATATATGTTTTGTTTAAAGAAAATGTAATTTTTATATTTAAAAAGTTGTGATTTTTATATGATAAAGTTTATATTTTTCGTTATAGCAAAGGTTGATTCTCAATTAAAGAAAGGTAAGATCTTTATTATAAAAAGATTTGGTTTTTCTTTATAAAAAGATTAGATTTTTGAAAAGTTTTGATTTTTAACTAGAAAAAAGAACGATTTTTATTTTAGAAAAGATATGGTTTTTAAAAATAAAAAGATAGAATTTTTGGCGCAATAAAGATTTGATTTCTAGCTCTGGAAAGGCGAAATCTTTATTTATGTAGCATAATAAGAATTCGATTTTTATATATTGAATAGCGAAGTAAAAATTCGATTTTTACATATGTGGTGGCTACAGCAACGAAGATGACAAAAATGCGATAACGATGAAGATTTCTCTCAAAGAAGAGTCAAGATGATTGGATAGCTTTCGGTGAGAACTTCTCACTCTTCAATTTCTTTTTCTAGTTATATATATATATACTAGGATGCAGACGGTGTTTAGTAGCACCCGACACAATCATCCACAGAACATGGACTTGTTTGTTTGGCTGTGGAGTTGGTTAGAGTATTTGGGTTAAATTGAATTGTTTGGTGAAATTAAATTGATTTGATTGATGTGTGAATGGCGTGGGCCTTCACTAGACCGGGGATAAGGCTAGGCCTCGTCCCGTTTCTAGTGTCGTGTCATTATGCCACCGAAATTTTCTAAAATATGTTAGAAAAATAAAAATATCATTTTCATTGTGTAAATGAACTGAATAAAATATTTTATCATTAAAAATATAATTTTTAACGGGAAGTGAATAAAATAAATATTCATTTACAAACCGGACGGTTTGTTTATGTACACCTATTTGAAGGACAATGATTGGGACGATAAATTTTACACATTGCCCAACTGCACAAATAAAAATCTGTGTTTGTTGATTTGAAACCCCATACGGGTGTTGGGATGAAATATGAAGTTCACTCATCCTGATTTATTAAATATGTCGATCGATTGATTGACAGGCTGTTATAAGCGTTAGATATCTATAGTTGATGCTTATACAGTGTAGTGCACTTTGGTTGATGGTTGATTATTTTTCAATGCTATTATATACATGTGTTGTATGAAAATCCATATAATTAATTTTATATGGTGATTGATTGGGCCTCATTCCAATTTAGAAGATAAAGAATATTATAAAGTAAAGGTTCATGTGTTGACTGTACTCATTCGTGAGATTAGTCATGTGTTGAACGAAATATTTTAACAATAAAATTTATATCTTTATCACTATAAAATAAAGGTTCATGTGTTGACTGTACTCATCCGTTGAGATTAGTCATGTGTTGAACGAAATATTTTAACAAAAATAGTCACACGTGGACGATACTCATTCGTTGAGATTAGTCGTGTGTTGACAAATAGAATATTTGAAATAGAAATATTTGAAAAAGAAATATTTGAAATAGAATATTTGAAAAAGAAATATTTGAAATAGAATATTTGAAATAGAACATTTAAAAAAGAAATATTTGAAATAGAAATATTTGAAAAGGAAATATTTGAAAAAGAAATATTTGAAAAATAAATATTTGAAATAGAATATTTGAAATAGAATATTTGAAAAAGAAATATTTGAAATAGAATATTAGAAAATAGAAATACATGAAGCCGTGTTGATTAGATTAACGCCATTTTGATGTGAACGATATTTATATCGATTTTATTCATTTTAAAATGAATATTGAATTGAAAACGATTTCGAAATGAATATTGAAAAACGATTTCGAAATGAATATTGAAAAACGATTTCGAAATGAATTGATTTGAAAACGATTTCGAAAGGAATCGAATAGAAAACCAATTTGAATTGAATCGAATAGAAAACCAATTTGAAAGGAATCGAATAGAAAACCAATTTGAATTGAATCGAATAGAAAACCAATTTGAATTGAATCGAATAGAAAACCAATTTGAATTGAATCGAATAGAAAACCTATTTGAATTGAATCGAATAGAAAACCAATTTAAATTGAATCGAATAGAAAACAATTTGAATTGAATCGAATAGAAAACCAATTTGAATTGAATCGAATAGAAAACCAATTTGAATTGAATCGAATAGAAAACCAATTTGAATTGAATCGAATAGAAAACCAATTTGAATTGAATCGAATAGAAAACCAATTTGAATTGAATCGAATAGAAAACCAATTTGAATTGAATCGAATAGAAAACCAATTTGAATTGAATCGAATAGAAAACCAATTTGAATTGAATCGAATAGAAAACCAATTTGAATTGTATCGAATAGAAAACCAATTTGAATTGAATTGAATTGGAAACGAATTCAAATTGAATTGAAAGCGAATTGAAATGAATTCAAATTGAATTGAAGTTTGAATTTAATAGAAATGAATTTTAAAACGAAGTTAAAAGGAAAAATTCAATTTTGCTTTGGATTGAAATGGAAGTTAAAATTGTTTTTGAAACGAATTTAAAACGATGTATATAATTCGTTTTAAATAGAAATCGACGAAATATATTATATATATATAATATAATGGCCTGAATAGAACGCGCCGCGCCGCGGCAGTTCGTGAATTTCGACCATTTATTTCAAACGGACATTACGGGAGATCCGACCGTCGGATTCTCCTAAAATCAGAACCGTTGGGTTCATATCGAAAAGAGATTTCTAACGAATATTTGAAATTCAAAATCTAATGGTTGGATTTGGAGTTACGTCCAAATCAAATTTGAAAAAGGTCGCTGTAAGTGCAGTTCGATGGCCATTGTTGGAAATCGATTGTACGGGCCTTAATAAAATTATTAAAATTTGTAATAATTTGTGTAAAATCATAAGAAATGATTTGAGAGAAGTTGGGATGAAAAACTCCATATTTGAAAAGATAAAAATAGATTTTTATCGAAATGAACTAGTTTTGAACTAAATTTAAAACCCAATTATTTTTAAATATATAAATTGGAAATAAAAAAAGGGGTTTTAAATAATCGGGATTTCTAATACATTTGATTGGATTTGAAATGGGTTTATCGTGAACTGTGTTTTAAATAACACTAGTTCTTTAACCCGATAATAAATAGAATGTGATTTGGGTTTATCGTGAACTGTGTTTTAAATAACACCTAGTTCTTTAACCCAGTAAAAGGAGTTTTAATGAATCTGTAATTAGATTGAAATGTGAACCTATAATCTAAATTATCAAATTTAGAAATGAGCGAGAATGGAGTATCGCCAGTTTTGCTCCAAAGCGATAGTTAAATCCTTAATTAAATTTGAACTTGAAATGGTAATTAATTTTACCAATAACACCCTGGTGTTAGATATGCAGTATTACCAGTTTTGCTTCATGGGATGAATAGGTTGGGATTGGGAAATAAAATAAATAATTACTTCGTTGTGGTTCGCTAATCTCGACTAGTTTAGAAAACCATAATTTGGTTTGAAATGTCATCCAAAGGATGATTAAAGGATAAATTTTAAAGAATTTATCTTGGATAAAATTAATGGGAACCTTTCCCTAAAAATGTGATTTTATGAATAAAAGAATATTCTGAATTGGAATGAGGCGTATGTTGAGTTTGTGTAACATTTGTTTTTAATATACGCGGGTTGTTCGGAAAGGCCGGGTTTATACCCATTCTGAATAACCGATTCGACGAGAAGTCGAAGATGAAGACGGTGGTCGAAGACCGGAAGTCTTCACATCGTTTGGATTATTACTGACGATCCTGATTGGGCAGTACACCCAAGAGGATGGAAATAGTTGGTGGTCGTCCAGACGTACTTGGAGATGAATGGATATGCGAGGAAAGTGCGTCCGGTTTCGTTCAGACCCAGAACGAACTTTTAAATGGATTGTGTGTCTGACATTGTATTTTATTCTGTGTTGATTGATTTCTGTTAAATATATATCTGTTTGGCGGCGGAGAATTTATTCTTTTGTTTAATGCCCTTCTTTGAGACGTACGAGCTCAGAGGTTGTATATCGATGGACATCAGTTGCATGGCATGAATTGCCTATGTGGCACGCTAAGATGCAATGATCAAGGCTTCTGTTGAAAAGAAAAGTCTTGTGGTTGATGATCAAAGCACGCCTACGTGGCAGCTTTCTGTATAACGTGAATTCGCGAGCCTCACACCTCGGTATGAGTTAAAAACGAGATACGGACTGTAGGGAGAGCACGACGTTTCTTTCTAGCTTTGGTGGTGTCAGTGACTTACCAGCCTTGACATTTATATACTTTTCACCTTTGTGGTTGTTGGATGAGGCACCTCGATTTTAGGTCTGTAAGGACCGGGAAACGTGTGTTCAGGAATACTAGTCCTCTAACGTAAGTGAGGACCGGCCCTGAAGATCCAGGGTTGCCCAGAGTGCGTAACCCTGAGGCATTTGCTAGAGTGTCTCGAACGCGGAGAGGAGCTTGCCCCTTGCCTCGACTCATGACGGAAATCCAATTTCCAATACGTGTATTTCGGTTTTAATTGTAGAACTAGTATGGCGACATAGTAGATGGTAGCTATGCCGCCTATGATTAATATTTATGATTGAAAATGTTTTGACACTATACACTTATTATAGTATCAAATGATTTGTTTTAAACGTACCAAGCATGTTTGGCTGTTATAAGGTAAAACCCTATCCTCCGGCTTGCGTTGCATTGTGTGATGGGACCTGGGTCTTATAATAGCTTCATATTTCGAAAAAGCATTGCGTTGTTTATTCTATGCACTGGTATTCTTGGAAGGAAACCTGTTCCGTGTTATACGGCGTGGTCCCTTGAATTACTATCTTTAAAATAAAGTTTTAATAACTGTTTTAGTTCTCACACCAGTCACATGACTGACCTGGAGTTTATTGTTTTAACCTAAACTCTGGGTGCCCCTTATTTTCAACACGGGCAGCTAGTAGTTTTGGTTTTGCAGATTTATATTCAAAGGATCCTGGTTTACAGCTGGAATGATATCCGGAAAGCTCTATATCCATATATCACCTTCAGTTGTGCTTTGTATTATTTTCCGCTGCTATGTAATTTATTGTAATCTCTGATTTTTTATCGAATGTAATTTATTCAATTATACTCTGTATATTCTTGTATCTGATGGCATTGTTGTAATATCAATGAAATGTTCTTCCGTCTGCGTTCATTTGTGTGTTGTTCTCAAAGTATCCGCTCTTTCCCTCATGGGGAAGTTACGGGTTCTTACACATATACATCAGATCCAATTTACAATCCTATCACGATTACTTTTTAATTCAACTATATGTGAAAGTAACATAGACTCACAGCGATAGGATTCTTAGAAAAGAGAATTAGGCATTGTTGTAGTAAATCATATCTTGAATAATTTCTACTTTGATTGTTTGTAGATCTGATCTCCTAATTTGAATATTCCTATTCTGATTTGCTTTGGTGGAGAAGAGAGGCTAGATTTGATTTAGATTAAAGCAGCATGGAGGTGCCATGGATGAAAACAATGAGATTAGGGTTAGGTTTAGGGGTATTTTATAGACGCTCTAGGTAAATTAGCACCCTTAGATTAGATTAGGATCCATCTGAACCATCCAGAACAGAAAAACACGTCATCCCGCCAATCCCAGAAGAATACGTCATCAGATCCACCACAAAACACGTCAGGCCAGATCTGGGCCGATGTGGTCGACACCCCTACAGGGGGGTCGACACCCCTGTCGACACCCCATGTGGGGGCCGACACCCATGTCGACATCCCCGGGGGGGTCGACACCCACACATAGGAAATTTTCCGCTCTGCTCGCTTTGTCTAAATTTTGATTTTTGAACAGTTTTTGTTATTTAATTATTATTTATATAAATTCTGCTTTAAACTGAAATCTTCTAAGCTTCATAATGTCTTCATACGATATCTGATTTACGCAAACTCGGAATCTATTCCAACCAGAATTCCGAGACAAACGAAATGGCGCAGCCCTTTCCCTTAATTCAACTTATAAAAATTAAGTATTCTTAAATTATCTCTTATGTCATGTTTTAAAATTACGGGGTGTTACATTCTCCCCTCCTTAAAGGATTTCGTCAATGAAATCTTCAAGTTAAGAAGATTGTATCCTACCATCCATCATCCACCTACTCATCCATCATCCACAAGCATCCGTTGTCCTTAAAAGATTTCTAATGTTATATGAACATATGCAAAAGTTTGTGTATATGTCCCTTATCTAATGCAAAGATCAGGCGGTCTACTGATTCAGTTGGCCTCCTTAATGCAAAATATTATAGTGCCATGCGTCCATTATGTATGCAAAAGAATCCTAATGATAGACATCATTTCTATATGAGTGCACAACCATTCATTCAAATGCAGCATCCATATGATAACACATTCAATATACATCCATTAACTTAAATATGCACACTCATTCATATGCAATATGAAAGTGACTGAGCCAATCTAGTGCCTAATATGTGTGTAAATGCATCCACGAGCAACCACTAGCAAACACTTACATTCACTTGCATCCACCAAACATAACATGCCTCAAGCACATGTTTACAACCATAGGATTTTCTACCTAAAGGATGATGATATAATCGAGAGGATACACTAGACGATAGAACAAGTATAAACAAAGTGGTAGAAAAAGGAGAAGTTAAGAACATACCCTCAAAAAGGAACGATTACTATGCACGTATCTTGTCTCCCGTCTACCAAATCGCATCTCCTTGATCATCTCCCCGTTGAACATTGACCAACTTGACCTCTCGGTTGCGTAGCTTTATGGCCTCTGATCCAAGAATGCATGTAGGAACTCGTTTAACGGTGGAATCTCGCTCTAGTTCCGCTTCTCTAAGCATGCTCGGCTCTACTACTTCCGTTGTATCATGTAAACACTTCCTCAAATGCGATACATGAAATACGTCATGAAAACCACTAAGCTTCTCAGGAAACTTCACTTTGTAGGCCATCTGTCCAATTCTTTCTGTAATGGGGAATGGCGAACCTTGGTGCAAATTTCCCTACAGATCCAAAACGAACTACATTCCTCAATGGTGACACTTTAATAAAAACCATGTCTCCAACATTGAACTCAAGATTGGTTCGTCTCTTATCAGCGAGTGACTTTTGCCGGTCTTGTGCCGTCTTCATGCGTCTTCGAATCAAGCCTATCTTCTCTGAAGTTTCCCTAACCATTTCGGGGCCAAGAAAAATCTTATCCGTGGACTCTCACCAACAAGTTGGTGATTGGCAAGGTCATCCATATAGAGCTTCAAAAGGTGTCATGCCGATACTAGTCTGGTAGTCGTTGTTGTAGGCGAACTTTACTAATGGAAGGTGTTCCGCCCATGTCCCTCCAAAGTCCAAGATGCATAACCTCAAAAGATCTTCTAGAATCCTATTAACTCTTTATGTTTGGTCGTCCGTCTGAGGGTGATAAGCGGTACTCAAACACACTTGCGTTCCTACCGCATTTTGCATATCACCCTTTCCTCTTGCACCGAAAACTTCTCCAAGCCCTGTCCCGCAAGCATCAGTATACACTGTGAACGGTTTACTCCCACCTGTCAAAACTAAAACTGGAGTTGTCATCAATGCCCTCTTCAATCATTGAAAAGAATCATCATAGTCAACATCCCAAGAAAAGGTCAAATTCATTTTCGTCAATCGTGTAAGTGGGGATGATATCTTCGCAAAGTCTTTAATGAACTTCCTATAATAGTCCGCCCAACTAAGAAAGCTTCCGTTGTATTCTTTGAAATCCTCCAATCTGGGATTGCCACTACCTTCGCTGGATTCTACTGCTATCTCTTCTTTAGAGACCTCGTGTCCTAAGAACCTAACTCCCTTTCCAAAATGACGTTTGGAAAACTTATCCTTAAGATGATGTAGTAGAAGTGTCTCTAAGACTACCTTAAGATGTAAGGTATGTCCTTCCTCACTTCTAGAGAATATCAAGATATTATCCACAAAGACTACCACGAACTTGTTTAGAAACTCACTAAACACCCAACTCATCAGGTCTACAAAATAGGCAGGTGCATTCGTCGAACCAAAAGACATGAAGAGCCACTCAAAGAAACTGTCTGTAGTTCTAAATGCAGTCTTATTTTTACTATCCTCAACTACCCTCAATTGATGAAAACCTGTAGCTAAGTCCAACTGCAAGAAAACCAAAGCATCAACCAACCGATCGAACAAATCACCTATTCTTGAAAATTGTAATGACCCGCATTGGCAGGGGTATTAAGATTAATTTATTTAATTATATTATTGGTGATTAGTGAACTTAATGGTCATGGAATTTAATAATAGTGAATATTTAATTAAAATAATAAATTAAATAATATATTTAATTCTGAAATAATCAGAATTGGCTGAAATGGCGATATGGTGTGAACTGGATCATCTGTGATATTTAATTCAGTTTAGAATTGAATTAGAATAACGAATATATGATTTGAACGATGGTTTGAACGTATAATTATATTATAATTATAATCGAGCTCGAAATGGCGCTGCAGTTCGTAAATTGGCGATTCGAACTTCAACTGAATATACAGGATTCATTTTAAGCCGGATTTCTGTGAAACAAGAAACGTTAGGAGCTAGTGGAGTATATATTTCTAGTGGAAGAGAAAAATCGAGATTTCGTCGTGTAGATTTTGATGTATGTCCAAATCAAATTTTAGAAAAGTCGCTGTGGAATTCCTTTATAATTTGCAACGCTTTATTTACGTTATAAAAGGGTTTTCAAAATATTTGAATATCGGGTTTGAATTTAGACGAGGTTCTTTTGGGAAATAGTGATAATTTAATTTTTAGAGTTTTACTGTAATTTTTAATTAATTTAATAAGCGACTTTTTATTTGAAGTATTTCGCACCCTGAAATCAACATTTTGAAGTTTCACATTATGAGTTAATCTACTGGTATTATTATATTTTTGGGATCGTGACTCATCACTGGACACGATTGTATCCTTATTTCAGTCCGTACCAGCTCGGACATGAAGTGATTTTACTTAACGAAATTCACTATTAATAATATAATTATAACTCCTGAATAGCTGCGTGGCCGAACTCTTACCACCCGACTGATGTGTAGCCAAGGAGAATACAACAAGGCTGAGAACTAAAATATGAATATATGAATCCTATATAAATACACTTCATCTACTTTCCTTAATACCTAACAACAAACGTCCATCTTCTGTAGAAAAAGAGCTGCCCCTCTTTACTTCTTTCCACCAATAAAATCGAACAAAATACTCAAGGAAATCGTGCAATATTAGATCCACTGAACTCGTATGATTATAAGCTTCATTTCGGTTGCCTTCATATTGGGTTCGGTTGATATTTCTGGAAGTGTACTTTTCACCATGAGGCTAGGGCTTAGGGCGGTTGATGATGTGGTGGGGGACGAGCCAATCAAGTGATGGAGGAGTGTTTGTCGGGTGGAGGCGCAGTAGGTGAGGGTGGTTGGATGATTTCCGGTTGTCGTTGGTGAGGTGCGACAACGATCATCACCATTTTGGGGCTTCAGGTCGACGCCCTGAAAGGGGATCGAGTATGGAGTAGAGGGGTTGGGCGGGTGAAGAACGGGGAGACGAGGTCAGTAGTGTTGGTGGCGCTCGGGACCAATGGTCAGAGGAGGAGGAAGCGTAGGTCAAAGGGGGGCGGTCAACGGTGGATTTTTGGGAACGAAATGTACAGGAGGATGGTTTAGAAATATTTGGGGAAGGAAATGCCTGGAGGCCGATATTTGTAAAGGAGACTTGGGCCGAAAATGAGGGGTAAAGCCCAATCCTTATTTCTTTGTTTGATTTAATTCAAATTAAAGTGTATTAAGTTGTAAACTCGACAACTTGATCATACGAGGTCAAAATCGAGAACCGTAAGTTGCGTTAGGATCGTATGGACGGGAGCAAAACAATGAGACTGACCAGGAGTGAATCCGAGCTCGTTACAATTTATGGCGAAATAAATTGTCCGACTGAATCAAATAACGCAAACCGTTATTTAACGGCTAACGCGCAAATGTGAGTAAATCTCACCAACTCTAAACAGTTTATAATTTCATGTTGTATTTTTAGAACTGTTAGATATTGGATGATTGACTGTGTGTTAACCATTTGATTGAACTGCTGGTCAGTTAGCTGAATTTCTATATTGATTCTGTTTAACAGAATATATCATTTGAAATGAAAGTGATGTTATCTATATTGTTTAACATCTGTGATGCAGGGAAACAGGTTGGAGGAATCCAACTGGATTCCTCAACATTTATTTTACTGTTTTCATATATTGTGATATATGATGTGTTATATAATCTGTTATGGATTATGAGTGTTGGAATGATGTTGATCATTGTTATTCGATATTTTAAATGTCATAAAAGACCCTGGGATGTAAAAAGAATTTATTTCAATGTATATTGAAATAAAAGGGATTTTATAAAATTAGCAGATTTTATAAAAGGAAATATTTTGAAAGTAAATAAAAGGGAAAAATGTTTTTAAAACGAATAGAGTTTTATAAAAGGGAAATCATTTGTAAAGTGAAGAACTGTTAATAAAAGTAAATCTTTATAAATGAATAGTTTACTCGAATAAAATAAAGGAGCTAATCGATGTTAGTTTAATCGATTAGAGTTAGAATAAAGGAGTTAATCGATGTTAGTTTACTCGATTAGAGTTAAAGCAAAGGAGCTAATCGATGTTAGTTTAATCGATTAGAGTTAGAATAAAGGAGTTAATCGATGTTAGTTTACTCGATTAGAGTTAAAGCAAAGGAGCTAATCGATGTTAGTTTAATCGATTAGAGTTAGAATAAAGGAGTTAATCAGTGTTAGTTTACTCGATTAGAGTTAAAGCAAAGGAGCTAATCGATGTTAGTTTAATCGATTAGAGTTAGAATAAAGGAGTTAATCGATGTTAGTTTAACCAATTAGAGATAAAGCAAAGGAGTTAATCGAATATAGTTTATTCGAATAGAAAGTAAAATGAGTTAATCGAATATAGTTTATTCGAAGAAAGTAAAGGGAGTTATCGAATATAGTTATTCGAAAGGGGTTAAGTGAATAGAGTAAATCAAATAGAGTAAATCAAATATAATAAATCAAATAGAGATTTATTCGAACGAGAGTTAAGTAAGGAAGTTAGTTAAAGGGATATAAAGTGAACTTTGCCTATTTCAAAGTTAGAAATGTTGTTCAGTTAAGGTCTGAGAGGTAGTTCTACCCCAACTTGATTGGCTTCGTTTTTAACTAAGGAATAGTTAATGTTCGGCAGTAAAGGAAATGGTTTGAGTTGGCATAGCGATGTTTGTTTTAAACATCTGTCTAAGTCCAATGAAGAGGCTTTGGAAATGTTTTCCAAATAAGAAACCAGAAATGTTTTCTAGTAAAGAAAACAAGAAATGGAAATGTTTTCCATTGTTAATAACGTATATTTTCCAAATTTAGAAAATAAGAAATATTGAATATAGGGAAACAGTAGATAAGTAAATTAATGAACTAAGGAGACGAATGTTAAATGATGTTTGATCGATATAATTTCCATTTGGAAATAATATCGTTGGTTGCACACTTGTTTTTATTCGATAGTTAAATCACAGACTATCGAAATTTTGACCATTTTAATGTTGTTAATATGGAGAGACCGGTTGGATCATTATCCAGAGAACCACTCTGTATTGGCATAAGCGTTGCGAATCATATATGCCAAAGGAAATTTGAAGATGGAGTTATGCAAGGGCTATCCTGTTTACAGAATAATGCCTTCGGTTCATCCTGTTCCTGGATAACTTGTATTGACGGATGTATGACAGAGTATTTCCAGACGATCACGTATATTGATTTCTCCAACTGTACCAAGAGTGGAAGCGGAGAAGGAAACTTCTTTTAGCTAACGCGTAATGTATGGTTGAGGACGTCAATCGGTGATTTGATGGATTTGATGATGTGACATTCAAAGTGAATCTGGTATGATGATAAAGCGTAGCTTCTAGCCTCATCATCCGGTAAATGACAGAAATCGGGCAGGCAGCATGGCTAAGTCGATCGCACCGAAGTAGGGTGTATAATCACCTGATCTAGAGTTTCATTTATTTCCAAAAATCTATTGTTGATGCTGTCCCATTCGGGAAACGGTTGCTGATCCCAGCCGTTGGTGATATACATTCGATACGCTCAAGCGAAATGAGTGGTCGGTCATGTGTGGCCGGGTTGCAAGATGTTTTTGTTGAACCTAGTGTATTCCTCTCTAGAGGTACACGAGCGAAAGGTGGTTCCATACCTTGTCATAGTTGGAAATCCATTACCGAATACGTGCTTGCGGTTTTGATTGTATACTATATATGTAGAACGTGAGATGAAAACGTTTCTGCTAGATGATTATCTATACTGTGGTTGATAGACATTATAATAATATCAAAAGGTTTTTGATATAAAGTTATCTTGGATTCTCATAAAGGAAAAACCCGTTCCGTTATGCGGCGTGGTCTTATGAGATATCGTTTACCTGTTCGAACTGTTTTTAAACTGTTTACTCATACCAGTCCCATGACTGACCCGGAGTTTATTTTGTTGTCTTCCCTAAACTCTTGGGTGCCTAAATTTATATGGGCAGTCAAGTAGTCGGGATTTACAGATATAGTTGAAGAGCTAGAGCAGGAGGCTTCAGGATCATATAGCTATAGTTATTTCCACTGTGTTGTAAGTGCTGTACTTTGATAATGATGTATATTCAAATATAGATGTATATTTCAAAGTTATGTTACATATATTATATGTTATTCGTTCCGCTGTGAGATTCGTGTTACTCTGATGTTGTGTTCTTTTTCTTCTATTCTAAGTTTCTATCTTATCTTTCCTCACCCTCTAATTTCTTAAAGTAATTACCAGGATTTTTCGATGTTTTGGTTATCAACATCGTGCTTATGTCGATAACCAAAGTCGTTGAAAATCCGGGTCGTTACAGTTGGTATCAGAGCTTAAGTTAAGAATTACTTGGCTCTGTGACGTGACTCGGTAGAGATAGGGTTAGTAATGCCCTAGACTGAGATTGAGTGTATATATACGAGTGAACGTATTTGTTATTGATATAAAAATGGTTTTATATTGTGAAGATTCATTGGTTGAGTTGTTTATGAGTTCTGGTCGATCAATTTGATCCACTGTATCGGTAGGAGTTACTAAACACTCGAATACGATGGGTCAGCACGATATGTTTTGAAAAAGGAGGGTAAATTAAAATAAGTTTGCCCAAGGTAAATCTTGATATAGAGAAGATATATATATCAAAATTATAATATATTGGATACATTGGTTGTTATTATAATCGAGTAAGATTATAAATTAAATGGTTATGTAAATAATCAATCAGAATTCATATAAGTGAAATACGTGAAATCAGATGAGTTGAAATCTGAAATTTAAACCAGAAATGGAAGTTAAAACTCTGGAAAACTGGATAAGTGTTTGTAAATGGATTTGAATTAAAAATAAGGAAAATTTAAGATCCTGGGAGATTTTAAATTGTTTTACAAGCAGTATGAATTATATTTTGAAATGAATTTCAAAGTGGAAATGTTTAGAAATGGTTTTATAGTATTTAACTCATTTCGATTGCTGGAAAATAGATTCTGATGATGACAGCTGCATCATCAGTATTCATTTTCGAGTTGTAAGTGACGAATTACTACCAAAGATACTGTTTTGAAATTGTTTTGGGAAAGACAAGTTGTGTTGAATTTCAAATGGGATTTATAATATATAATTTGAATAATAGAATTTGAATTTTTAAATAGATTGAAATATTAACTTGTTTTAAAAGAAATAAAACGAGAAGTTCCTTTATAAACGAAGTTTATAAACAAAGTTTATATAATGAAGTGAAAAGAATTATCATTGGATAATTCAGAAATAAAAATACAAGTGTGAAATTGAAAGGGAAATCTATTTTCCAAAGGTAGAAATATCGATTTCAAAAGGAATTGAAATCGGGACTTATTGAAAGGAATTTGAATAAAGGAAGTTCAAACATAGAATTTAAATATAGAAATTCAAAGGGGATTTGAATATAGAAATTCAAAGGGAGTTTGAAAATAGAAATTCAAATGAAACTTGGATAAAGAAGATTCAAATAGAATTAAAATTGAAATTTGAATATAGAAGATTCAAATAGAATTGAAATGAAATTCGAATATGGAATTTGAATAAGAGATTTGAAACGAAATTCAAATATAGAATTTGAATAAGAGAATTGAAATGGAATTTGAATATAGGAAATTCAAATAAAATTGAAATGGAATTCAATTAGTTGATAAACAAGTTAAACTTATATTTGAACATGTATATTCAAATATAAAAGTGAAATAGACTAAAGAGTTAATTAACAAAATTAATTAACGAACTAAGTTAAAATGATTGGATTAAGTTGAAATGAATTAGAAATGTATAAATATACATGAGATAGGTATGGATAAGGATAATGCAAGAGTTATAAATAGATTGCTCGACAAAAGGTATGTATTTAATTCCATATGAGATTTTATGCGTCGTATCGGCTAGCCGCTTGGCTTTTTCTTTTTGTTTGGATTGGTGAGGGCCATGGGAGGCTATTTGAAATATCTCGATGCTCTTGGTACAAAGGAGGTTATGGCAAATTTTTCCGAAAATTTAGGGAGTTAGAATATTTTTAAGATAATTTGATAGTTAGAAATCAACGTATCGATATATATATATATATATATATATATATATATATATATATATAGAAGTCGATAAGGAACGAACTTAGAAATAGAATAGTAAAATCAAAAAGGAAGACTAAGAATAAAATCTAGTAATATTAGAAAGAGGAAGCATATACGTGTTTGAAAGTGAATAAGTAGTTGTATGGTATTGATTATTCGAGTAAGTAGTCTTATCTGTTTTGACGTTATAAATGTTATTCAGTCAAGGACTAAGAGGTAGTTATACCCCAACTTGATTGATTTCATTATCAATAGATAAATAGTAAGATTTCAGGCTCGAAGATCAAATGTTGAATAAGAGTTTGTTGAATATAGTATTTGGGTTGTCGTAACGATGTTTTACACAACATCCGTTTTAACCCAAATAAGTGTAAGCTTGGAAATGTAATAAAGAATATTTCCTAAGTATAGAAATAAACGAGACCGGGAAAGAGATAAGTAATTGGAATATTTTCCAATTATAAATAGCATATATTTTCTAAAGGTTAGAAAATAAAGGAAGGCGATATTCGGAAGTGTTTTCCAAATAACGTAAAAGGTCAATATGGTTATTGAAAATATTTGGTTAACAAATATTGATAAAGAAATAGAGAAGTGATTTAATTAATGGAATATTAATTATGGGCTCAGTTGAGTTTCAAAAAGGAAAATTTGATTTTTGAAAAGAGTAAACTATTAAAAAAAACCTCCCAGGGAAAGAATATTTGAATTAAAAACAAATTTAACAGAAATTTGTGAAAGCAGATTTGAATTAAAGTAAAGTCAGTTAAGTGGTAACTGAAGTTGAATTGAAATCGAATAAGATTGGATTTGTGAAATTAGAATCCGAAATGGTATTGGATTAAGGAGTTAAGGAATGGAAAATCAACAATTGAACTTGAGTTGAAATGATATTTGGCTTGGATATAAGCAAATGGTTGTGTGTAGATAAAAGCTGATTGGGATTTGATGGGGATGACCCTGGTATCCGCCGAATTGATAACAGGTGGAAAGGATATAATGATATGCCAACAAAAAAAAGTACAAGTTTATATTTCACATGGTATGAGATTTATGCGCCGAATTGGCAAGCCGCTTGGCTGTTTGATTTTCTTTTGGAATTGAGATGGCCCAGAGAGGCGAGTTGGAGTTTGACCGATTGACCAGTACAAAGGAGGTGCTGGCAAAAAATTTCGAAGAGTTAAGGCGTTAGAAAATTTTCATGATTTTTGAAAATTTCCATTGATAAGAATTAATTAATAATTTAAATGAATTTAAATTGGTTCAGTTGAAAACTGGAGTTAAGAAGTGAACAAATATGTTCTAACCAGTCGATAGGGTCGTCCCCTACCTTTTAGCAATTTCGAGGACGAAATTATTTTAAGTGGGAAAGATTGTAATGACCCGCATTGGCAGGGGTATTATGATTAATTTATTTAATTATATTAATGGTGATTAGTGAACTTAATGGTCATGGAATTTAATAATAGTGAATATTTAATTAAAATAATAAATTAAATAATATATTTAATTCTGAAATAATCAGAATTGGCTGAAATGGCGATATGGTGTGAACTGGATCATCTGTGATATTTAATTCAGTTTAGAATTGAATTAGAATAACGAATATATGATTTGAACGACGGTTTGAACGTATAATTATATTATAATTATAATCGAGCTCGAAATGGCGCTGCAGTTCGTAAATTGGCGATTCGAACTTCAACTGAATATAAGGATTCATTTTAAGCCGGATTTCTGTGAAACAAGAAACGTTAGGAGCTAGTGGAGTATATCTTTCTAGTGGAAGAGAAAAATCGGGATTTCGTCGTGTAGATTTTGATGTATGTCCAAATCAAATTTTAGAAAAGTCGATGTGGAATTCCTTTATAATTTGCAACGCTTTATTTACGTTATAAAAGGGTTTTCAAAATATTTGAATATCGGGTTTGAATTTAGACGAGGTTCTTTTGGGAAATAGTGATAATTTAATTTTTAGAATTTTACTGTAATTTTTAATTAATTTAATAAGCGACTTTTTATTTGAAGTATTTCGCACCCTGAAATCAACATTTTGAAGTTTCACATTATGAGTTAATCTACTGGTATTATTATATTTTTGGGATCGTGACTCATCACTGGACACGATTGTATCCTTATTTCAGTCTGTACCATCTCGGACATGAAGTGATTTTACTTAACGAAATTCACTATTAATAATATAATTATAACTCCTGAATAGCTGCGTGGCCGAACTCTTACCACCCGACTGATGTGTAGCCAAGGAGAATACAACAAGGCTGAGAACTAAAATATGAATATATGAATCCTATATAAATACACTTCATCTACTTTCCTTAAGACCTAACAACAAACGTCCATCTTCTATAGAAAAAGAGCTGCCCCTCTTTACTTCTTTCCACCAATAAAATCGAACAAAATACTCAAGGAAATCGTGCAATATTAGATCCACTGAACCCGTATGATTATAAGCTTCATTTCGGTTGCCTTCATATTGGGTTCGGTTGATATTTCTGGAAGTGTACTTTTCACCATGAGGCTAGGGCTTAGGGCGGTTGATGATGTGGTGGGGGACGAGCCAAGAAAGTGATGGAGGAGTGTTTGTCGGGTGGAGGCGCAGCAGGTGAGGGTGGTTGGATGATTTCCGGTTGTCGTTGGTGAGGTGCGACAACGATCATCACCATTTTGGGGCTTCAGGTCGACGCCCTGAAAGGGGATCGAGTATGGAGTAGAGGGGTTGGGCGGGTGAAGAACGGGGAGACGAGGTCAGTAGTGTTGGTGGCGCTCGGGACCAATGGTCAGAGGAGGAGGAAGCGTAGGTCAAAGGGGGGCGGTCAACGGTGGATTTTTGGGAACGAAATGTACAGGAGGATGGTTTAGAAATATTTGGGGAAGGAAATGCCTGGAGGCCGATATTTGTAAAGGAGACTTGGGCCGAAAATGAGGGGTAAAGCCCAATCCTTATTTCTTTGTTTGATTTAATTCAAATTAAAGTGTATTAAGTTGTAAACTCGACAACTTGATCATACGAGGTCAAAATCGAGAACCGTAAGTTGCATTAGGATCGTATGGACGGGAGCAAAACAATGAGACTGACCAGGAGTGAATCCGAGCTCGTTACAATTTATGGCGAAATAAATTGTCCGACTGAATCAAATAACGCAAACCGTTATTTAACGGCTAACGCGCAAATGTGAGTAAATCTCACCAACTCTAAACAGTTTATAATTTCATGTTGTATTTTTAGAACTGTTAGATATTGGATGATTGACTGTGTGTTAACCATTTGATTGAACTGCTGGTCAGTTAGTTGAATTTCTATATTGATTCTGTTTAACAGAATATATCATATTGAAATGAAAGTGATGTTATCTATATTGTTTAACATCTGTGATGCAGGGAAACAGGTTGGAGGAATCCAACTGGATTCCTCAACATTTATTTTACTGTTTTCATATATTGTGATATATGATGTGTTATATAATCTGTTATGGATTATGGGTGTTGGAATGATGTTGATCATTGTTATTCGATATTTTAAATATCATAAAAGACCCTGGGATGTAAAAAGAATTTATTTCAATGTATATTGAAATAAAAGGGATTTTATAAAATTAGCTGATTTTATAAAAGGAAATATTTCGAAAGTAAATAAAAGGGAAAAATGTTTTTAAAACGAATAGAGTTTTATAAAAGGGAAATCATTTGTAAAGTGAAGAACTGTTACTAAAAGTAAATCTTTATAAATGAATAGTTTACTCGAATAGAATAAAGGAGCTAATCGATGTTAGTTTAATCGATTAGAGTTAGAATAAAGGAGTTAATCGATGTTAGTTTACTCGATTAGAGTTAAAGCAAAGGAGCTAATCGATGTTTGTTTAATCGATTAGAGTTAGAATAAAGGAGTTAATCGATGTTAGTTTACTCGATTAGAGTTAAAGCAAAGGAGCTAATCGATGTTAGTTTAATCGATTAGAGTTAGAATAAAGGAGTTAATCAGTGTTAGTTTACTCGATTAGAGTTAAAGCAAAGGAGCTAATCGATGTTAGTTTAATCGATTAGAGTTAGAATAAAGGAGTTAATCGATGTTAGTTTAACCAATTAGAGATAAAGCAAAGGAGTTAATCGAATATAGTTTATTCGAATAGAAAGTAAAATGAGTTAATCGAATATAGTTTATTCGAAGAAAGTAAAGGGAGTTATCGAATATAGTTATTCGAAAGGGGTTAAGTGAATAGAGTAAATCAAATAGAGTAAATCAAATAGAGATTTATTCGAACGAGAGTTAAGTAAGGAAGTAAGTTAAAGGGATATAAAGTGAACTTTGCCTATTTCAAAGTTAGAAATGTTGTTCAGTTAAGGTCTGAGAGGTAGTTCTACCCCAACTTGATTGGCTTCGTTTTTAACTAAGGAATAGTTAATGTTCGGCAGTAAAGGAAATGGTTTGAGTTGGCATAGCGATGTTTGTTTTAAACATCTGTCTAAGTCCAATGAAGAGGCTTTGGAAATGTTTTCCAAATAAGAAACCAGAAATGTTTTCTAATAAAGAAAACAAGAAATGAAAATGTTTTCCATTGTTAATAACGTATATTTTCCAAATTTAGAAAATAAGAAATATTGAATATAGGGAAACAGGAGATAAGTAAATTAATGAAATAAGGAGATGAATGTTAAATGATGTTTGATCGATATAATTTCCATTTGGAAATAATATCGTTGGTTGCACACTTGTTTTTATTCGATAGTTAAATCACAGACTATCGAAGTTTTGACCATTTTAATGTTGTTAATATGGAGAGACCGGTTGGATCATTATCCAGAGAACCACTCTGTATAGGCATAAGCGTTGCGAATCATATATGCCAAAGGAAATTTGAAGATGGAGTTATGCAAGGGCTATCCATTTACAGAATAATGCCTTCGGTTCATCCTGTTCCTGGATGACTTGTATGGACGGATGTCTGACAGAGTATTTCCAGACGATCACGTATATTGATTTCTCCAACTGTTCCAAGAGTGGAAGCGGAGAAGGAAACTTCTTTTAGCTAACGCGTAATGTATGGTTGAGGACGTCAATCGGTGATTTGATGGATTTGATGATGTGACATTCAAAGTGAATTTGGTATGATGATAAAGCGTAGCTTCTAGCCTCATCATCCGGTAAATGACAGAAATCGGGCAGGCAGCATGGCTAAGTCGGTCGCACCGAAGTAGGGTGTATAATCACCTGATCTAGAGTTTCATTTATTTCCAAAAATCTATTGTTGATGCTGTCCCATTCGAGAAACGGTTGCTGATCCTAGCCGTTGGTGATATACATTCGATACGCTCAAGCGAAATGAGTGGTCGGTCATGTGTGGCCGGGTTGCAAGATGTTTTTGTTGAACCTAGTGTATTCCTCTCTAGAGGTACATGAGCGAAAGGTGGTTCCATACCTTGTCACAGTTGGAAATCCATTACCCAATACGTGCTTGCAGTTTTGATTGTATACTATATATGTAGAACGTGAGATGAAAACGTTTCTGCTAGATGATTATCTATACTGTGGTTGATAGACATTATAATAATATCAAAAGGTTTTTGATATAAAGTTATCTTGGATTCTCATAAGGGAAAAACCCGTTCCGTTATGCGGCGTGGTCTTATGAGATATCGTTTACCTGTTCGAACTGTTTTTAAACTGTTTACTCATACCAGTCCCATGACTGACCCGGAGTTTATTTTGTTGTCTTCCCTAAACTCTTGGGTGCCTAAATTTGTATGGGCAGTCAAGTAGTCGGGATTTACAGATATAGTTGAAGAGCTGGAGCAGAAGGCTTCAGGATCATATAGCTATAGTTATTGCCGCTGTGTTGTAAGTGTTGTACTTTGATAATGATGTATATTCAAATATAGATGTATATTTCAAAGTTATGTTACATATATTATATGTTATTCGTTCCGCTGTGAGATTCGTGTTACTCTGATGTTGTGTTCTTTTTCTTCTATTCTAAGTTTCTATCTTATCTTTTCTCACCCTCTAATTTCTTTCACTAATTACCAGGATTTTTCGATGTTTTGGTTATCGGCATCGTGCTTCTGTCGATAACCAAAGTCATTGAAAATACGGGTCATTACAAAAATTCACGCCAATCCTTCTTCGTGAGCTTATTCAGCTCCCTATAGTCCGTGCACAAACTAAGCGAACCATCAGCCTACGTAGCGAAACAAACCGGACCACCCCATTCCGAAATACTTCTTCTTATGAACCCATTCTCAAGCAGCTCCCCTACTTGTTTACTGAGTTCATTCCTCTCTCTCGGAGCCATGTGGCGCACAGGCAATGCAACTGGCTTTGCGTTATCTACTAAGTATATTCGGAAGTCTAACTCGCGCCTTGGGGGTAAACCCCGAACCTCATCAAAGACGTCATCATGCTCACGGATTACTCGAACATATTGCAAATCATCGATGGATGCGTCAAGTAATTCTAGGTAGCTAGGCATCACTGAACCCCTAGGGTCATAAGAGATATCAAGGGTCCTTCCACAACCCAACGCCCAAGATAGACACTCTCAAATCCCGACAAATCATAGATAAATGAGCTGAACCACCAAAAGGATTTGAGACTACAATGGGATCCATAACTAAACTAGTATTAAGGTGCAGAGTTTCAACTAACGAAGCATATATAAAAAAATGTGAAGCGCCAAAATCAAACAAGGTTCTAACAGGATGATCAAAAAGGAAAATCAAACTTTCAACAGAAACTTTTCTACCTCTATCTGGTGTGCTAGCCGTGAGAGCTTGCATCTGCCCTCCGGAAAATCCTGTACTTTGTCCTTGCCCTTGCCTCTTTGGACAATCCTTGATAAGATGTCTTGTCTCTCCGCAATGATAACAACCATTCTTCTTCTTCCTACGGTCTTTGGCTATATATGACCCACCATACCTCGGTAATGACAATTCCTCTTTTCTCGGGGTCTATAGATCTTTCCACCCTTCTTAGCTTCCACTTCCTCATTATGTGATTCTTTAAACTTGAACTCCTTCTTTTCTCCTTTATCGTCTTTGTGCATCAAGGCTATATCCATGAGTTTCTCGTCCTTGTGAAACATGTTAACAAGTCTCTCTAAAACTACCTCTATCGCGCGGAAAACCCTACAAGGCTGGAAAGAAAATTAGTTGTATGGGAAACTACTGCGGCTATGGATGGAAGTTTGGCACTTCTCTGCCCCTCGACAGGCGCCGTAGTCTCATCATGCCTACAGAACCATTTCGTGATGAGGTTACCTCCCAGAAAGCCGGGAACCTCGGAGATTCAGAAAAGAAGGAAATTAGGATTCAAACAGAAAAATCAAGAGATAGTGCATATGGCTTTAGGGAATATGTCTTTCAAAACAGACTTTTCTTTTGAAAATACTTCTTCTAAAATCGTTTTGAAACCAACTTTCAAAATCTTTTATCTGATCCAGTAACCTTCAGCTCTAATACCACGTGTAGCACCCCACATACGTTAATGTCACTCACAAAGGGAATGCATTAAGTTTCGTGGAGCGTTATAAGTAAATAGAACAAAATATTACTGGACAGATATATAAAATAGTACTTGAAAATTTTATAACTTTATTGCAGCGGAAACATAAATAAGTTTGGTTACATCTTCAAACCCATTGCACCAAAACCAAGTGCATAATATCAGTCTTGTACAAAAGCCATCAGAATGCATAATTTTTAAAACCATAATCCCCAATCCAAAATGCCATATAAATGAGAAACAAAGCTAAGCATTGCTTTTAGCACTTCAAGCAGGAAAGTCTGAATCAAGCTTCAACATGCCCACCATGAGAACCTGGGGGGGGGTGATGGAAAGAAAAGAGGCAAAACAAAAAGGGTCAGATATAAAGTCTAGCGAGTCCAGTGATTTTAACAATATAATTAGTAAAGCAACATGATAAGAACATAAACTGGATGTAAGAGATGACTGTAACATAAGCAGATACGACAAGGTAACAAGATGAACAGGATGTAACATTGATAGCGCTTCTAACCACTATAAGATATTCTCTTCACCGCACCAATACTAGTTTCATACTAAAACATGATCCCTCTTGGCTAAATAGAATGATGATAGTTTCGTGTACTTCTAGATGCTCTCATAGGTAACCAACGTACACCTATCACCACTAGATGTATCCACTATCCTCCCTGTTTGATTATGTACCTCTATCTGCTATCATAGGTAACCAATGTGCACCAATCACCACTAGATGTACCTCCCTACTAATCATAATAATGTAGCTTTGTGTACTCCTAGCTACTCTCATAGGTACCCCACTTGCTCCTACCACCTCTAGTTGTACCCACTACCCTCCCCATTCGATCGGCTCCCTAACCTCATAGATACATGTGCTGGTCCCACAATAGGGTGTATCACTCCCTATGGTGGCAACCCCGATACTACTGAAATGCACAGCTTATACTTACACGATGCAACAACGTCTTACCTACCAGCCCGGACCCACGCACGTACATGACTCCGTTGTATTTGCACTGCCATTGCTAACTTTTTATTGACCTCTTACAATCAACCCCAGTAACTGTGTCCCTATCCTCAACCTAGTTCGAGCTCATATAGATACTAAAATGGGTTACTGGTTGAAAAGGGTCCACACACTTGACACAAGCTTCCCTCCTAAGCTTGTTCCCCACCAGGAATTCCCACTTAACCCCTTTTTATCCCCATGTCTTATCACATGTCTCATCTTGGTTAAGTGCTTTTATTATGTTTCACATGCTACCCATGTCACCCACTTTACCCTTTTACTGTTCCCATGTCTTCCCACATGTCTTATCTTGGTTAAGTGTTTTTAATTGTGTTTCACATGCTACCCATGTTACCTACTTAACCCCTTTACTATTCCCATGTCTTACTACATGTTTCGGCTTGGTTAAGTGCTTTAATTATGTTTCACATGTTACCCACTTTACCCTTTATTATTCCCATGTCTTACTACATGTCTTATCTTGGTTATGTGCTTATTAATTTATTATACCCGTAATCGTGCAAGACCTCCCACATTAGATTACCATTTGCGGTTGCTAGATATGTCGGGCGATTATGGGAAGACTTCTACCGCAATCTAAATCTAACCTCGTGTCTTAGCACTATTACGCATCTAATTTCTGCCTTTGACCTCTCACATTAGGTTACCAAATTGTGGTTGCTGGATATGCTGGGCAGTTTCGGGCAGACTTCTACCGCAGTCTGAATCTAACCTCGTGTTTTAGGCGTTCATTTTCACTTTCTTGATTCAAATCCCAATTTCAAATCTTGGATTATAATATATTTCAATAACCCATAATTTCCAATCTAAATTATGTTTATAATTTTAATCCATATTATGCCCAAATTAATTTGCATTCATTATCTCTTCCTTAATTCAATTTCAAATCTTGGATTATGGTGATTTCCAGTTACCCATAAATTCCAATCCAATTTATGCTTATATTTCTAATCCAATTTATGCCTAATCTCATGTATAAAAGTTATACTCAATTATGCCTAACCCAGTTTCCATATTCATCAACAATTTATGCCCATAATCTAATCTCATTCCATATTTCCCAAACTTTTCCCAATCATTCCAACGTTATTCGTACATAAATTTCAACGCATTATGCTTAGGCTCGAAGTAGCCTAATATCAAAAGGAAAAAGGGAAAGAAGAAGGGGAGAGAATCAAGACATCAAAACTGCCATAAACATACAAATAGGCATATGAAACAAATAACGACAAAATAGATCAGATAGACATATGATAATAGCAATTGGGTATGAATCTGAAGGATAACAAATTACAAAACTTGATATGATTCATCTTATTTACGGGCATATACATCAGATCCAATTTACAATCCTATCACGATTACTTTTTAATTCAATTATATGTGAAAGTAACATAGACTCACAACGATAGGATTCTTCGAAAAGAGAATTAGGCGTTGTTGTAGTAAATTTGATCTTGAATAATCTCTACTTTGATTGTTTGTAGATCTGATCTTATAATTTGAATACTCCTATTCTGATTTGCTTTGGTGGAAGAGAGGCTAGATTTGATTTAGATTAGAGCATCATGGAGGCGCCATGGATGAAAACAATGAGATTAGGGTTAGGTTTAGGGGTGTTTTGTAGATGCTCTAGGTGAATTAGGACCCTTAGATTAGATTAGGATCCATCTGAACAATCCAGACCATAAAATCACGTCATCTCGCCAATCCCAGAAGAACGCGTCATTAGATCCACCACAAAACACGTCAGGTCGAATCTGGGCCGATGGGGTCGACACTCGTATGGGCGGGTCAACACCCCTGTCGTCACCCCATGGGGAGGTCGACAACCATGTCTGATTTGCTTTGGTGGAATAGAGGCTAGATTTGATTTAGATTAGAGCAACATGGAGGCGCCATGGATGAAAACAATAATATTAGGGTTAGGTTTAGGGGTATTTTATAGAAGCTCTAGGTGAATTAGGACCCTTAGATTAGATTAGGATCCATCTGAACAATCCAGACCATAAAATCACGTCATCCCGCCAATCCCAGAAGAACGCGTCATTAGATCCACCACAAAACACGTCAGGTCGAATTTGGGCCGATGGGGTCGACACCCATATAAGGGGGTCGACACCCCTGTCGACACCCCATGGGGAGGTTGACAACCATGTCGAAACCTCCTGGGGAGTCGACACCCACGCATAGGAAATTTCCCGCTCAGCCCGCTTTGTCTGCATTTTGATTTTTGAACAGTTTTTGTTATTTAATTATTATTTAAATAAATTGTGCTTTAAACTGAAATCTTCTAAGCTTCATAACTTCTTCATACGATATTCGATTTATGTATACTCGGACTCTATTCCAAGCAGAATTTCGAGATGAACGAAATGGCACAGCCCGTTTCCCTTAATTCTTCTTATAAAAATTAAGTATTCTTAAATTATCTCTTATATCATGTTTTAAAATTATGGGGTGTTACAATTCCTAGTGGGAATGAAGAGATGGTAGTATTCACCGATGCATGCGGCACTGGACTTGGGGCAGTGTTATGCAGAAGGATAAAGTTATGGCCTACACGAGTCGATAGCTGAAGCCACATGAAAGGAATTATCCAACTCATGATTTGGAGTTGGAAGCGATCGTGTTTGCTTTGAAGATGCAGAGACATTACTTGTTGGGAATTCAAATCGAGTTGTTTATAGATCACAAGTCGTTGAAGTATCTATTCTCCCAAAGGATTTGAATCTTCGGTAGCAACAGTAGTTAGTGTTTCTAGCATCGTATGATTTTGGTATAGCCTATACTCTTGGTAAAGGTAACGCAGTGGCGGATGCATTGAGTCGAAGACACGCAAGTTTAGGAGCGATGTTTTCGAAATTGAAGCACCTCGAGTATTTGGCTTGATTTGATTTCAAACCACGGTATGAGTTGGAACTTGAAATGCTGGCAAGCTTATCGATAAGAACTACTCTCATCGAAGGGATTGGTGAGAGATAAAGCGTGACGCAAAGCTTATCGAGATTATCCAAAATTTAGAACCAGAGGATGTGGAATTTGAGGTCAATTGAGAGGGTTGGCTTCGAAAACAAGGATGACTGGTTGTTCCTGATATCAAAGGACTGAGAGATGAGGTCTAAGGGAATGTCATCACTCGAAGTTGATGATTCATCCTGGTGGTAATAAGATGGATCAAGACATTACTACTGGGAAGGTATGAAGAGGGATGTTGGAAAATTCATTCCCAAGTGTATGAGCTATCAATTTGTGAAAGATGAATAGAAGGAGAAGAGTGGAATGCTTCAGCCATTGGAAGCTCCAACGTGGAAGTGGGAGCAGTTATCAATGGATTTTATCGATCGATTACCTAAAACGAGGGAAGGAAATATAGGAATTATGGTCATCGTGGATCGCTTGACCAAAAGTGCAAGATATATTCCTGTCAAATCAACTAGGACAACATTGAAGTTGGTTGAGCTTTATATAAAATGGATTGTTTGATCCATGGTATCCCAAAGAGCATAATGAGTGATGGAGATCCATTGTGCACGAGTGGATTTTGGAAGAGTTTGCAAGAGACTTTGGGAACCGAAATGTGTTTGAGTACAGATTATTATCCCCAAACTGATGGTCAAACCTAGAGGGTTAACTGAGTTTTGGAAGATCTCCTAAGAAATTGTGTATTGTATTTTGGAGGATCATGAGAAGACCATCTACATTTAGTTGAGTTTGCGTATAATAACAACTACTAGTCGAGCATCGGGATGGCACCATACAAGGCATTGCATAGGAGACCGTGTAATTCTCCGGCATGCTGGTAGGAAATTGGAGATAAGTTGATACTTAGGCTGGAAATGATTAGAGAGATATCGGATTATATCGAGATTATTCGAAAATGAATTAAAGCAGCCCAAGATCTTTATAATAGTTATGCCAATAAGTGTCGAAAAGACTGGAATTCGACATGGGCGATATGGTTTTCGTGAAGATTTCGCCGTTAAAGCACGTTGTTCGGTTCAGAAACAAAGGAAAGTTAGCTCCAAGATTCGTTGAGCCATTTCCGATAGTCGAGCAGATTGAAAGCTTTCGTACAGATTAAAGTTACCCGATAAGATGTAGACTATGCATAATGTGTTCCATGTGTTGTTTCTACAGAAGTTGTATGATTCGAATATGCTGATATCTCCGGAACAATACGAAGACCTAGAAGTCGAGTCCGTAGTTACGAAACCACGTAAACCGCTTCGCGCTGTGGGGAATGACACGAAACAGCTTAATGGGAAGACAGTTAAGCTAGTCAAGGTGCAATGGAGTGACGATGATGATGATTATACGTGGGAGACAAAAGAGAGTGTGAAGACGACCCATCCAGAACTCTTTGTCGGTATGACCCATTAATGTCGTGTCATCTTACATCATTGTAGCTTGCACTATCGTTGTTAGAATTCTGCATGCTAGGTTAAGGCTATGGACGAATGGCTTTATGGATGCTAGTTCGAATGGTAAATTGGCTACTCATGGATGATAGGCATGTAGAATTGTTTTGGTTGCTTGTGTTTGTTTGGGATTTCGGGGGAGAAATTCCTAAAGGGGAGAATGTAACTACCCACATTTTACATATCGGAGGATCATAAAATGTTTTTATTTAATTCCCTGAGGTTTGGATCATTTTCATATTTTGATATGTTGTTTATGGGGATGTGAGATATGTCCATAATTTTTTACCAATTTTATTTGTGACCATTTTGCTCCTATCAAATTTGTACCGGGGATAACTTTTGTTTGGGATTGAATCGAGTGCCGATATCGGTTTCATTGGAAAGGAAATGGTATTTCCAATTTCGTAGAGTGGCCACATTAAAGATTTAGTTCAGTGGTTTCGGAGGAATTGTTGTTTTAGTGGTGCACAATTTCTTTACAGGTTTGGCTAGTCATTAATGGGTTGTTTTGGTGTGGCCCATTAGTGGTTAAGGCTATAAATAGGGGGTAGAGGCATGGAGAGAGGGTTACTTTTCTTCATTCTCTCATTTGGTTGAGTTCGCAATCTTCTTTGCTTAATCAAATACACCTTTCCCCTATTAGAATTCTGGATCCACGCAAGAAGACTGAAGATCTACATCAAGTGAAGGGGGATCACATTAAATTGAGAGGTTTGAAGATCATCTTCACTGTCCCGATTGGGAACTTAGTGATTTGAAGTTAATTTGAAGATTTGGTGAGTGATAAGCATCTCTCACATGGATTCAATCAAGTATATGGGTTGTTTTATCTTATTTTCATCATTTTAAGTTGTTTTCACCAAGATCTACATCATGGTAAGTTTATTTTCATTTGCATCACCATAGGAATTAACCTAGAAACTTAAATCGGTAATTCTTATGTTAATTTCTATGTTTATGCAAGTTTAGATCCACTATTTTGTTAATTCATTGATTTATTATGATTTGGTGAGCTTCGTATGGTTGTCTGATGAATAATTTTCATCTAAGTGTTGGTGATGATTTCGTAAAATATTGATGGTTGAATTGGATAATTTGGATGAGTTGTTTGCATCGATGTTGTTGTTTGGTGATGGATTGGTCGAGCTTGGAGTTAGATTTCTCAAGAAATGAGTCGGGTCGTTTTATGATAGGTCGTTGGATTGTTCTCCCAGAAACGAAGGTCGGGTCGAAAAAGGGCTTTGGGCCGTTGGAGTCCAGTTGTTGGCATAAGGTTAGGCCATTGGATGTCAGATTGTTCGAAGTCAGGTCGTTGGCTTCAAGTTGGTGAAGATACCAGGTCGTGGAAGTCAGCGGGTCGTTGGTGATGTGGCACGAAGTCAAGCCGTTAGAAACAAGGGTCATTCATGTTATTTAAGATGGATCGGCCAAGTCTGGTGGTTGGTACTATGTCGATTGGGAAAGGGTCGCCCGAAGGAGTCGGGTCGGTACAGATGATCAAGTCGTTAGGATAGAGGTGTGACCTGGTTAGTTCGGGTTGTCGGAATGACCTGGTGTGTCAGATAGTTAGGTGTGTAAGAGTCGGTTCGATCGTGACCTGAAGGGATACGACAGATTGTATAGTGGACAAAGTTTTGTTATTTTGATTCGGGAATGGATGTCGGTTCGAGTTATATTCAAGAAGGAATGTCAAGTGTTCGTTGATCGTCGAAGTGCAACGAATGTGAAGACGACTCAAGGTGGTGAGTTTGTGGATAATAGTTACTTGAGAATTGGCTTGAGCTTATGAACAGTCATCAGGTTGGATGGCTTTAGATATCGAATGCCGAGGAATTTTCGTTGTCATAGGTTCTCGCAGACTCAAAGTAGGGATATAATAGAGACACCCAAAAAACTAGAAGTGGTTGGTCGAGTACCATGGGTGTCACGACGGGCCGAGATACGACATGATAGCGTATGTAGTTTTTCTAGAATGGGGTTTACCATTAGCCCTTGACGGACGGCAAGGTGTTGAGCCAGTCATACGATTAACGATGGTTTCAAAGCAGGATTGGCAGTGAAAGCCAGAGTCAGGGATGATGATTGCTTTGCTTGTATCATCTTGGGTAGATCATTCAACGTCGAAGGAGGTATCTCTCGAGTGCATGTCTGATGTTCGTTTAAGCCTTCGGGGCTTGTGTTTGGGAGATGTCGATATTGATTAGGATGGTCTACGCTTGATAACTAATTGCCATGAATGTACTGTTTGTTTCTACTTGGTTGTTGTAAAGGCTATAACTGTCGGATGTGGGGAAGACAGGTTTGGGTTCTTCTCAGTTGATGTTGGTAGAATAGTTGATTAATCTACCTGTTCTCATATACTTTAGTGATGATGTTAGATTGTTGTTTTATCGCTCATTAAGACTATTGTCTAACTCAAGGTTTTATGTCTCCCTTTTATTACCTTGGGTTGTTCACCCGGTTGTGGATAGGCAGACTGAGCAGCTGGTGACAGGTAGTAGATCTTGATGAGGACAATGTTGCTGAGCAATATCGAGTAGGAGTCTAGCGTATTATTTTATACTATTTGTTTTTTTTCCACTTTTTGATGTATTCTCTGGGTGACTTGTAGTGAGACTCATTATACAGACTCTTATGGTGTAATCCAAGGTTGTATGGATATTTTCTTGGTGATATGAAAAGTTTAAGATTCTGCATAATTTTGCTTCACTATTGTTACCTATTGTATATGTTCTATTATATCTTATCCTTGCGTTGTGAGTTATACAATAAGTCCGACTTGTGCTATCCAATGCTGATGATTGTCCATAGCTGTCTGGCATGTCTTTCAGCGCATTATTTCCCTTGTTAAGTGCAGGAGTTGTGGGCGGTTGTCACAGTTTACCTCAATTCCAAACAACTAGATCGCTCATAGAGCTCGATCCAGGGAACATGATCCAACTTGGTCTTGATGGGCGTCCCCACGATAACCCTGCTTTGAGCTTGCTAGAACCTTCGATAACCGACTATTCTTTGGCACTTCAAATCTATTGAGCCTTCCTTCTCGATGATCATATCTTTAGTTCGAGCGACTTCTCAAACCAATTCCATTATCATCCTGGATTAACTCCCACCTAAATCAATTTATCATCACACTAAATCGTAAAACATCCCGCGACCAGTATTAGATCATTCTAGCTTTTACCCCTCCAACTTGAGTTCACAATCGAAGCAGTATCCATCATTGAGTTCCACATCAACCATCCAAAGTCCATTAATTACCAAACATCATTGGCAACCCCTAGAAGCCATCAAAACCAAGCTCCCCAAAAATCATGCACATACCATCATGGACGATGGATCATTACCGGTCCATCATCCATGGACCGGTACCGGTTCATACACATAGCCGATTTTCAGCTAAGTGTTAGTCCATCTCCATCCTATCTTCGAGCACTTCCTACCGGTCCATCATCGGACCCTGATTCCTTTCCAATGAATTTTCCTATCAATTCACTGATCAATGCTCAAACGATGAACCTCGACCCATAGCAATCCTCTTCCAAATGTCTCAGGAATTTGCAGTGGCCTCAACTTATCACCACGAAGTCACGCACCGAATAGCTTTGGCATTCATCGCATTGTGATGGACCTGTGCCGGTCCATCGGCCATGGACCGAACCTATCCATAAAGATAGTGAATTTCGAACCCAAATTTTCTTAGTTCCCTCCCATCATCTTCCAAAGCTCCGCTGCTAAATTTTATCTGAATCTGATCATCCAAACCTCTGATTTGGTATGTTCTTCAAACCTAATATCTACGGTACACAACTCTAACAAATAATTCAAGCAATGCATTCAATTCAATCAAAACAAACACTGATTCATCAAATCTTGATCATACAAACATGCACATAACATAAATCAATGGATCTAACATAATTTGGATCTAAACTTACACAAGAACATGATAGATCTAACAATTATCTGGTATACATGATCAAATTAGTTTTTCCTTAGACGTCCAAATCTAAATTAAACACATATGATCAGATATAGGTTGAATTAACATTTAACATATAAATTTGATCCTAATTTACAAATATAATTTGTAGTTTTCATGTGAAAGATATCTATCACTCACCAAATCTAAGGTCCAATTCAAATCTGATGAATTCGTATCTGGACAGCGATGAAGAACCCCAAAATTGATGCAATTTGATGTGATCTAGTCTACCAAGATGATGATCTAACCTATAGATGCAATCTATGATGAATTAGAATGTGTAGGAAGAAGAAATTAGGGATTAGGCTGAACTAGAGAATCACAAGCACCTAACCCAATGTTTGAGTGAAGAGAGAAAACTCAAATTTTCTCCCTTAACCCCTTTGTTTATAGTTGTAGATCAAATAATGATGAGTTTGACTAATCAAGCCAGTAGTAGCTAATTAGTCTGCCTAACAGAAACAAAAAGTAAAACAGTGATTCCTCCAAAACCACCGAACCAAATCATTAATGCGACCACTCTAAGGGATCTTAAACCACCATTTCAATCCAATGAGATCGATTTCAGCACCTGATTCGACCTCTATCAAATGTTATAGCTAAAGAATTATTCACAAGGACAAAATGGTCACAAATCGATTCGGTAAAAATCGTGGACATGTCTCACACCCCATGAGCAACATATTAAAATCTGAGAATGATACGACCACTAGGGAATTAAATGTAATAATTTCACAATCCTCCAATATGTAAAATATGGGTTGTTGCATTTGAAATTACCAACGATCATGAAAGAGTGAATAGCATGGGCCAACGCCCTAACAGGAATAATAAAAATCAAAGGAGATAAAGGATCTCCTTACCTCAATCCTCTTCCCAAAAGGACAAAGCCTTCAGGAACCCCGTTCATGAGGACGGAGAACCAATAGTTGGAAATGAGGCATTAGATAAGATCAATATTGGACTCAAGTAAACCAAAAGCCCTAAGAGTATGAATGATAGAGAACCACGTCATGCGATCATATGCTTTAGCCACATTAATCTAGATGACCACATTAGAACCACGTGCCTTTCATTCGATTTGGTAAATCAACTCCTAGGGCAAAAGGACATTATCAAAGATAAGTCGACCGCTAGCGAAACCAGCTTGGGAAGAAAAAATGATATGGTCTAGCAGTGGTGCAATCCTGTTTGGTAGAATCTTAGAGATAACTTTATTAGATAAATTCCAAAGACTAATAGGGTAGAAATCATAATAAGAAAGATTTAGGCGAGAAGTACAATATTCGTAGAAGTCCAGCTCCTAAGTAGCATACCCCAAAAGAGAATTATTGATTCGCTTAGGAAAAGTCATGGTGGATGATCCCCCATGCGATGCATTAGAAAGTCCCGTTAAACCCATATGTACAGCAAGCACTATACTTGCTAAGAGAGAACACAACCAACAGGATCTACACTTATGAGGGAAAGGACGAAAGGCTAGGTGCCTTATAAGGCAGAACGAGAGAAGCTACATGAAAGACCCCAGAATCTGGCTCATTAACAGATGGGAAATGTGAAAGTGATCGTAAGTGGTCAGTCGATAACTCTTCCAATTCCATTGGTGAATCAGCTACAGAGAAGTCTGGATGATGAATCTAGTAAATGGAAAGGATTTTGTTCTTTTTCTTGATAGGAGAGTGGAAGAACTACAAGTTGGTATCACCATCAATGACCCATTTGACCAAGGCTTTCGGACGGAAAAAGTTCATTTCGATGCTCATCTCCCTGTTCAAAGCGAGCGGCGCAAAATTCCAAAGCTCTTTATTTGACATAGGTGGATCCACATTGAAAGAAGCTTCCATAAGTATAGGACCTTCTTTCGTAGATCTGATGCATTGGAATTTGTCCTTGAAAACATTAGAGTTCCATAATCTAAGGCAAGATTTGAGAGGTTTTAGCTTAAGGAAAAAGGATGCAATAGGGTTACCTGAGCCCACCACATCCCAAGACTCCTTAACCTTCAAGCGGAGAAGGTGATAAGAAGTCCACATCAACTGGAAGCAAATAGAGGTAGGCCATGAGGCTGCCAGAGGGCACCCTTCAAGATCAAAAGGGCATGATCCGAGTTGGATCAATGAAGATGTTCGACGGAGAAGGAGAAAGGGAGAGCAAACCAAAGATCATTGCCAAAGACCCAGTCCAATTAGGATAGGATCCAGTTAGGGCCTTCTTGGTTGTTACAACAACCAAAAGCCTATCCAAAGAAAGAAACCTCGGAGAGACCCGAATGAATAGTGAAGACATTGAAATACTCGACTGCCAAATGGTTAATCGAAGAGCTATCATAATTCTTTTCATGGCACATAATGACATTATAGTCACCCCCATGAGAGAGGCGCCAAAACCATAACCCACAAGAGCAAGGATATCTGCTAACAGACCGAGCTGATCAAAGCGATCATACCTGGCATAAACCGCAGAAAATAGGATTAGAGGATAAAAAGAGTGAAGAGGGCAGGAAATAAATAAGAGCTGGGGCGAATCAAAGAAATGTTGCACTAGTTCTTCTCTATCCCATAGAATCCAAATTTTGTTAGAGACGTTAATTCCTTAGCAAAAATTTAGTTGGATAATGAGGTCAGATAGAACCTTGGGTCCCACAAAAGGTTTCTGAAGAGCCACAATCCAAATAGAGTGTTTCTTGATGATGTTTTTGAGGAAAGAGGTAGAAGCATAGCTCCCAATACTCCGAATATTCCAAAATAAACAATTATCCATAAAACTCATGTTAGGTATAGGTTATGTCTATTTATTCTTAAGTTTGGTTCCTTAGCTACAAAAGACCATGTATGGATGGTTCTAGGAGAAAGATATTTTAATTTCTTTGCTAACTTGGATTCAAAAATTTTAGGAATAGGGGGGAGCTGAAGTAGAAGGATCATGAGAAACAAAGTCAAGCTCTAAAGAGAAAAGCGCCTCACGACATGAAGATGATGAAGGAGGAAGCCTAGAACAGTCACCAGCTAAGCCTAAGGACATGTTGTCTACAAGTTGAGCTAACCTGGTATTCGTTAGCTAAATCGCTTCCGTGCTGAGAAATGAAGAGGGACAAGGGGAGGAGGAGTAAATGCCAAGACGCCTATCGAGGCTATCTCCTCTAACTGTATGGTCTCACAATATGTGTTACTATCATGGGATTGATCAGTAAGCACTACAAGGAAAGACCATGAAGAGATAAGGTGTCAAAAAAGGTCGCTCTCTCAGCTTGCCACCAAAGAAGTTGTCTCATACAAGGGAGAAAAAAGGAAAATGCGGGACCACAACTAAAAATCCTGCCAATAAAAGACCTCAGCTGGTGGGAATAAAGTGACGCAGCACAAATCATAAAAACAATGCCAAAAACCAACCACAAACCCCAGACGCAAAATATAACTATCCAACTATAAATTAACTAGAAGTAAGAGATGCACAACCCACGACCAATGGTGCACAACCACACCAACAAGAAAGACCATAGGAAGGAAAACAAGTCCCCTACCAAGCTATGGTAAATAAAAAATAAAACCCAGAAGACCAAGAATAATCAACGATACCTTATAGCTAACAAATACCACAAAGCAATCCCAAAGGTACCAATGGTAGTAATCAACCTCAAAACCAAAAAACAAAAGAGAATCAAGTAAATAACCAAAACAGAAGAAAGCAACATAGGCCAATAATGAGGAGCAGTAACAACTAAAAAGGGAAGGGAGTTAAAAGATCATACCATAGCAGCAATCATTGGCACACCATCACCAAGACAAACCAAGGAGCTACCCAAAAAATACACAAATCCGTTGATACATCAAATGTCTCACCAAGAACTGGCTACATTTGGTAGTCAAAACGGATGCCACCAAAAATCGAGACACCCTCAAGGAGGCAAATACCACTAACAAACCCAACACCATAATAAAACAATTCTTGCCTTCAAATTAGAACAATGTGAAGTTGACCCGAATCCAGGACCTTAACATCAACCACTTCTTCAACCTCTTCCGACGATCCAAGGGATGCCACACCATACTCGATAAGAGCTTGCCACACCACATTTATAGCAAATTGCACCTCACCAACGACCACTCTTCGCGACTCTGCTAGCTTTAGCATGTATTTTCGACCCTAAGTCACACTCGACCATGTTCATAGGAGCGAGTAGGAGCAAAAACACCCATAAAATTAGTGTTGTATGCCCTCATCCATTCAACAATACGCAACAATGGCTCATAGAGGGTTGAAAGTTATTAGGGGTGGGGTGCACAGGCATGTGCACCACTTCTTAGCTCAAAGAAAAAATTGCTAGCTATGAACGAAGGGAGTACTGATTAAGAGAATTTACCTATCGAACGCGAGAGAAGCCGAACCTTACCACCAAATTCAACATGTGACTTCGGCTTCGAAGTTCTACAAAGTGGAGGACACAAAGAAGCATCTGGAAGGTAACATGAGATAGCTCGTGGGAGGAAGCGAACAGGAGGTAGTATAGAACTAGGGGAGCCTCGCTATGTCAAAATTCTGCTAATGATGTGGAGATACAAAGAACGTTGAGGGTAACGCTCTTTCGAAAAATTGTTTCTCTAAGGAAACGATTTCCAATTCCAAAGGAGAGGAATTCATAGGCAGAAACGAACATAAAAGTGATGTCCACAATAATAAATTGATGGTGGAGTGAAAAATGGAAATCAACTTCCACCAACACCTTTAAACCATGGTACTTGGACCGACAACAGAGGTAGTGACGACAACTCCTATAAAGAACACGGTCGCCTCACTTATCAGAGCAGGAGTTGGGCACCAAACAAAAAATTACCCAACAAAGAAAAACCCTAAATCAGAAGACCCCATAGCCATACGACCGACACATCGAACAGATGCAGCCAAAAGAAAAGGAAAATAACCACCAATCGAACTCACAAAATATAGTAAAGCAAGGAAGAGAAAGTAAAACAAGTGTGGGCAGAGAAATCACTAGAAAGAATGCGAAGCGGTTTCCTTTTTTCTTTTATAACTGTTTACTATGACTAAGAAAATGGTTGATTTGTACATATTAATGTCTAAACTATTTAGTATATGTGTTTTATCTATTGACCAGCTTTTTGGCAAAGTCGTCACCCTGTGATCTATCACTAATAGATCCAATCAGGGCTGGAGCATAAGTCTAGAAAAACTTGGACATCGCTGGCTCAACCCCCGGTTCGATCACCTTTGGGCTCGTCTATGCCCAACAACATCAAGAGTATAGCGGGTTCGTAGAAGAGGGTACACGAAATCTCGGATTGAAGGAAATCTTTCCTACCGACCTTAGCTTGAATGAAGCAACCATCCGGGTCCAACCCACGGGTCCATCCATCCGGGTCTAACATATTCAACCCGACCCAGGTCTAACATATTCGACGTGACCCTACCTGGATAGTTACCTGAACGTGGATTTGGACCTATTCTACAGGTTAATAACTCTAATCGAGTTCCACTTGGCAACCCACAATCTAAAGAAGCTTTCTCCGCATCTTTGTAACGAACGCGATCTTTCGACCTCGAAAATCGACACACAACACCATATCGACTATTCAAGAATCAAAAATACTAGAATGTCAATAGAAAGAAGTTAGAGGATGAGAATTGATAAGATAGAAAATTAGAATAGAAGAAGGAGAGGAAGAACAATAGAATTATAGCTACACGAACCTCACAGCAGAATGAATAAAATATACTATATAACATAACTTTGAAATACAAATCTGTACTTGAATATATATATATATATATATATATATATATATATATATCATTATCAAAGTACAACACTTGCAACACAGCGGAAATAAACAATTGCTATAAAATCCTGAAGACTCCTGCTCCAAGCTCGCAGTATATCTTTAAAATCCCGACTACTTGACAGCCCGTACAAATTTGGGCACCCAAGAGTTTACGGAGAACAAAACAAAATAAACTCCAGGTCAGTCATGTGACTGGTATAAGTAAACAATTTAAAACAGTTTGAGAAAATAAACGATATCTCATAAGACCACACCGTATAGCACGAAACGGGTTTTTCTCTTATGAGAATCCAAAACACTTGATTTGACTTTCAAAATCCTTCTGAAAGAAATGATAATCTTTATATCAAAACAAAATTTAATATTATAATAGTGTCTATCAGACCACAACTAAATAATCATCTAGCAGAACTATTTCATCTCACGTTCCATATACATAATATATAATCAAAAACCATGGAGCTTATTGGGTAATGAATTCCAACTGACAAGGTAAGAGACCACCTTCTGACAATGTATCTCTAGAGAGGAATACACCGGGTTCAACAAGAACATCTTGTAACCCAAGCAAAACATGATCGGTCACCCATTTCGCTTGAGTGTACCGAATGTATTATCACCAACGGTTGGGATCAGCAACTATTTCCCGAAAGGGACAACATCGAAATAGATTATAGAAGTAAATGGAGTTTCTCCAGATCAGGCGACAATACACCCTAATTGGCAGCTAACCACTTAGCCATGCGACCTACCCGATTTTACACCATTTCCTGGTTGTGAGTCTTGAGGTCATAACGTACAGATCACACTTTTATTACTCTGAATGCCACATCGTTATACGCGCCAAATCACAAATTGATTTCTCCAAAAATACCACGGGTATACAGCTAAGAGAAACGAATTCCCCCGCCACCAAATGTAAATACGTTTGAAGAGATCAACTTGCGCGATCTATTAAATATACTCTGTCAGACATTCTTCCATACAGGTTGTCCTAGGATTGGACAAACTGAAGGCATTATTCCATAAATCCATCTTAGGCAATTTCTACCTAGGATTTTCCAGAACAGCCCTTGCATAATATTCATCTTCAATTATCTTGATCGTATTTGATTTGCAACGCTAATGCCCATACGGAGTTGTTTTTAGATAATAAATCTGATCCCGATCTCTCTGTATTCACGACGGAAAAACGGACTAAACTTTGATAGTCGGTTATTTAGCTATCAAAGGAAAACATCCATACACACAATGATCTTATTTCCAAATGGAAATTTTATCGATCAATCATCAATCGACATTTTTTCCTTTAAATTAATTTATCGTTAATTTATTCATTTCCCTATTTCCATATATTCGTGAAATTTTTATTTTCTAAATGAAGAAAATATACGTTATTAACATAGGAAAAAATTTCCATTTCTTATTCACGTATAACTATCTCCCTATATCCATCAGTCTCTAACTGCAAACTAGTAAGAGAACGATTCCCTGAATATCAACCCCGAAGGCCGAAACCAACATCAGATTGATATCCAAAAAACCATTCAACTTAGCTAATCTCCAGTCAGTTTCTAATTTCCTTAACTCCATTTAAGTCTTCTTATCAAATCATTACTTACGCAACTCTCGGATTCAGTTTACGATTCCACTTCTTTTATAAAAACATTGGTTATAACGATAACGTTATAATCCCTACTTTCGAAATATCTAACTTCAAATATAACTTTTACTCTTAAATTTGAATAAATAATAATTAATAAATTTATTAAATAAATAAATTTTGGTTTTAAAACCGGAAAATAATTAGTACTTTCCTACATTCAATACAGTCGAAATGTAATGCATAATTTTCTCTCAAAAAATCTCTATTCGATAACTCTCCTTCGAATAATCGTTATTCAATTAACTCCCTCTCGAATAACCTATATTCAATTAACTCCCTCTCGAATAACTTATATTTGGTTAACTCTCTTCGAATGACTTATATTCGATATACGTTCCGAATTCTAGAATAATTTACCATTCAGGTCAACTCAATTTCTAAATTCATTTTTGAATTTAGTACTTCCCAACATTTATCAGTTTCCTTTTGTAACTATTTTAAATTTGCAAAATGTTTGCTTTAAGAACCATTATTAAATTTAAAACGGGAATATTATTCCTTTACAGAAATCTGGAATTTATTTAATCAAATCAAAACTTGATTTCAATTTATATATATATTATTACAGGTTCAATTTCTGTTTATTGAATCATTTTATAAATTCCCAACCAATCTATTTCACCCAAAATAGAATCCACTATTTTATTTGATCACCAGTTCCTATCTTATTCAAATTCCTATTTCAAAATCCAATTTCATTTATAAATGTTTTTATTTGCAAAATATTTACATCAATTCCTTTTTCACATCGAATGTGAATAATATTTCTTTTATATAATCAATTAGTTTGTTATTGTATTTTAAAATAATATCCCATTTCCAAATTCTATTTATACTTCTATTTATAGAATTAATTCTACAAAATCTCCTTTTAACTTCTAGCACTTAAATTCTCATTTATAATTCCCTTTATAAATGCTAAGTTCAATTTCTATTTAAAATGTCGGTTTTAAAACAAATTTCTACCCCTCTATATAAATTCAGACTTATATATTCAATCTATCCCATGATAATTTATTCTACTTAATTTATTTATAAATTAATCTTCTCCATTTATCTGTTAAAATAGATTTCTATTAAACATTTACTTTAAATCCATATTATGTTACACTTGTGTGTGAAGCACGGGTCTAAACCTTCCTAATGTAAAATTCTCTTTTACAAAACCCTTTTCATTTTATAATGATTTCCTTTTGTAAAACCCTTTTCATTTTATAATTATTTCCTTTAATAAAACCCTTTTCATTTTATAATTTTCTCCTTTTATAAAATACTTTGATTTTATAATTATTTTCTTTTATAAAATCCTTTGATTTTATAATCGTTTCCTTTTTCATTACAGTATTTCTTATGGTATTTAAAATACGAAATTACAAGACCAATGTCATCATAATCAATCACAGATTATATATCACATCATAAATCACAATATATGAAAATGGTGTTATAATTATTGGGGAATCCAGTTGGATCCCTCCAACCTGTTTCCCTGCATCCACAGATGTTAAACAATATAATTAACATCAATTTCATTTTAATATGAAATATTCTGATAAGCAGAATCAATATTAATTTGCGCTATATATATATTTATATCTATATTTTCAACCAACTAATTAGCAGTTCATCCAAACAATTAACACACAACAATCAACCATCATCTATCGATTCTAAATATACGTTATAAAAATATAAACTATGCAGAGTTAGTGAGATTTACTCACATTGGTGGTTCATCGTTAAATAACGATAACCGTCGTCGATTCAGATCAGAAAATTTATTTTGCTACAAATTGTAATGAGCTCCAATTCATTCTGAAACAATTCCATTGTGCCACGCTCGTCCATACGATCCCAGCGGATCTTGTTTCGTCAAATTCTGATAATGTATGACGAAGTTATACATTTTTTAAGTTTCGAATACCGTTAACAGGTCATTAACATTTAAATATTAATTAATTAATACTAATGGTACCCTTAATACTGATCCACGTGTTCTACATATTTACAACCGCTTCTCATATTTTCTTGTACCCAGCGACTTCCGCCACTGTATAAACCCAAACCACCAAGCTTAAACCATTCTCTTACCTTCATTAACTAATATTAAAATGTAAAATTTTAAACTAATTAAGCCACTTATCACTGTTTATACATGTTAGTCAACGGCTCATCCTCTTCCTTCCCGGATTCACGCTGCAACTTATCCCATGTTCGAATCCTCGTACTCACCGTCCCCGTCCATTTCCACAGTTGAAACCACCACTGTTTCTCTTCTATTTAATTGCAATGCCATGTAGAATCCATGCATCCCTTAGGCATACAAGGAACAAGCAATAGCTCTCTAACTGCGCACTTTCCTGCTTCCTTCGATTTCCAAGCAAGTTCACTCCCAAACAAAACATATTTGCCCATCTTCCTCCGCATGTTGTAACTCACGCAACCAATGTGATCAAGCTCCCATGTACAAGCTGCTATACCCAATAATATAACTCGCCATTTTCCGCCTGAACATAATTCGAAGATCATTTCCACACTTTCCACTGTTAATTACAACTACCCACTGCTAGACTACCATACTTGAACTGAATCCAATCTTTTACTCATGTTAACCCCATGTTACCCTCCCCATTACATCCTTCTTTCTCTACCGAATACCGACTCTTGTAGCCAAGAACACACCTTCACAGTTTCATGGCGTCACTTCTCCCCTACCATATTCCGAACCCGTTTCACCATCGAGCCACTCTACTCCTCAATCTCCGACAGCCCAAGCCAGTAACCCATCCTACAACACTCACAAAATCTCATAAGAACAATGCAGCCTCCAATCTCGTTAAACATCATGAAACTTTCTCCCCTCCTCAGTGATGCGTTCAACAACCTCAAAGTTGTGCTACAGGGACAAGTACGACGGAAATTATTGCCGACGATCATCATGTTTTAGAAGTTTATACAATTCCCAAGGAACTCGACATGGATTTAGTTTGAAGAAATCCAAAATCAGCAGGACGCTTGCTCCTATATTTATAACCGAGGATTACTTATCTTAGAAGCTTTGGTCTACGTTTTTACTTAAGACGAAGAAAATAGGTATGCACTGTATTTAACTAATTGTATGAATTTTCATTCGGGGTTGATTGATGTAGGTGTAGGCTTTGAAATGAAAACACTAAATTTCTGCGCGATGATCAGTAGACAGTGATGTACTGATATACTTAGTTTCTAAGGAAGATTTTGTGTGTGTATATATATACACACACATATATATATACACATGTAGGCTTACCTTTTTGTGCGAAGTGTGTGATAATATATATATATATATATATATATATATATATATATATATATATATATATATATATATATATATATATATATATATATATATAAACTTGGTGTCTTCCTAATGACAATAGATGATGGACGTGTTGTCCCCTACTTGAGTGTACAACTTTACTTTATTGCTAAGTTTAAATGACGGCCTTACATTAAACGGAGAGGGATGGTGACAGTGCATATAATAGTATCCAAGACATATGTATATTGAAATAGATTACTTGGTTTAGTTTTAAAATTATAAAGTTTATTGTTCCTTGATGTGAAAAATTCCGTTCCTGTATGGGCTATCATAGACAAAAATAAAAATACTGTTGAGACAAGCAATGCGTTACGATCCCAAAAGTATAATAATATAAACAAGTTGGTTTATATTGTGAAGTCCCAAAATGCTGATATAGTGTATAAAACACTTCAAATAAAAAGTTGTTTATTTTCCAAATTAAAAATTACAGTAAAATTCTAAAAATTAAAATGTAGCTACGTCTCAAATATCTTGTCCAAATTCGAAATAAATAATTTATAATAAATAAATAATCTTATGGTTTATAAATAAGTCCACAGCGACTATTAGAAAATTTGATTTGGACATAACTCACAATCTACGAGACGAAATCATGATTTTTCACTTCCATTAGAAAAATATAGTTCAACACTATTCCAACGTTTCTTATTTCATAGAAACCCGACTTAAAACGGATTCTGTATATTCATTTAAAGTTCGAATCACCAAATTACGAACTACCATGATATTACGATTTCGATTTAAATTATATTATAATTATATGTTCAAACTTTGTTTAAATAATAAATTCATTATTATAATTCAATTCTAAACTGAATTAAATCTTATAAATAATCCAATTCACACAATATTGTGAATTCTACTATTTCCGACTATTTAGGAATTTATAATTCCTTATTCCATTATATATCTTAATTAAATATTAAATATATTCAATTCAAGTCATTGATATTGCCAAATTGATATTGAAATAATTAAATAAATTAATTATTCAACCGTTAAAAATATGGGACTTTATATTCTTCACCCTTAATATCATTTCAAACTCTTAACTTATCAATCCAATACCATTTCAGATTCCTTTCTCACAATCTAATATACTTAACCTAGTTAAGTTTCATTCCACAAATTTCAATAACTAATTAACTTAATTAGTTATCTTTATCTCATAACAAAATTTTGATTTTTATTTCAAAAATCAATCCATTTCAATTCACATGGGTCCACTTCTATTCAAGAATCCAACATTTCCTTGATGCCATTCTATTTCAATTAAATTCCCACGTAACTGACTTTATTTCAATTTCAAATTGCTTCCACAAATTTCTATTTAATTTGTTTTTAATTCGAACAATCTTTCCCTGGGGTTTTAAATAGTTTACCATATCAAAAATCAAATATTCCCTTTTCGGAATCAAAACAACTTGTTTTCTCAAAACAATTCAAAAACAGTATTTTGGTAGTAATCCATCACTTAGAACTCGAAAATGAACACTAATGATGTGGCCAGCATCATCATAATTATTTCCCAGCGACTGAAGTGAGTTTAATACTGTATCACTTTTCAAAACTCATATTCAAATACTTCCATTTTGAAATCAGTTCAAAATATCCTTCACAATGTTTGAAAACTTTTCCATAATCTCCCAGGATTTTTTAACTGACATATACTTAATCCAAATCCATTTACAAACACTTATCCAACTTTCCAAGGTTTTAATTTCAATTCTGATTTTTATTTCAGATTTAATTCATCTGATTTCATATATCATGCCTATGTGAATTCGGATTCGTTTTTTTGAAAGGTAAGTAAAAACTTTATTTACAACATCACGATTACAAAGGTTCAACAAAACCATAACTACATATACTCACTTGCAAAACAGAGCAGAGAAAAAAAATATACAATATGACAGTGAAAATAGAAAAAACTCTACTCGGTGAACTATACAATCACTGAAAGCCTAAGATTAATGCATATTGACATTTCTTTGAATCTTCTTATGTACCACCATAAACAGCTAGTTAGCATTCAATACAGCACCACCAAATATCCTTTTGTTCCTCTCTGCCCAAATTTCATAACAGGACAACTTAAGAATCTTTAACAGCAAAGCACATCTTGGAATTTTCCATCTTGTAGCCTTAAAAACATTAAACCATTCAATTCTGGAATTGTTTGAAGACCTGTAATAGTTCCCGATGGCCAGAATTCTGCTCCAAATTTGAAAAACAAAGGAGCACTCAAAAAACAAATGAGTATTAGTTTAAGAATCAACTCTGCATAGAACATATTTGTCATCTGGAATGACACCAATATTAAACATCTTTGCCTTAGTATCGAGTGCATTCGACATTATTTTCCAAAGGAGAAAATTAACCTTAGCTGAACTCTTCATGCTCCATATTCTTTTATGCCAAAGAAAAACCTAATTATCACCACTCAATAAATCATAGACACGGCCTATAGAATGCTTTTAACCCATCCATGCAATCTTCAAGTCAGAATTAAATGTGGTATTCAAACTGATTTCATTCCATAATCTTCTAAATAAAGTAAAACTGGAATGTGGCGATAAAATAACACCACCATGCATAAAATCATCGACTTTAGCAAATTTAGATATTCCACAATTTTTCCTCAAACTATATCAACTATGTCACTAAGTATCATACCCTTACCAGCCCATGGTGTATGCCAAAAAGAAAGATTTCTGATTTTGGTTTGATTGCAATGAACAAAAGGTAAGAAAGTACTTCTCAATTTCTATATATGTCTCCAACTCCAAGAACAATTCAGAGGTATTGGCATAGTCCAAAAATGCTTATTTCCAATTAAATTCATCCAAACAAATTGTGTCCATAAACTGCCAAAATCAGTGAATAATCTGTTGATATAACTTGACATTGCCGCCTTATTCCACTATTTTAAATTAATAATACCAAGTCCTCCATATTACTTCACTTCACATAGTTTCGAAAAGGAATTTGGTATCATCTTTTTCACAAACGGATCTCCATGCCATAGAAACTTATTAACAACACTAGTTACCATATTTATTAACTTGACTGGTAATATATAATGTCTCGAATAATAAGTTTCCATAGCTAAAATAACAGATTGAACTATTGTTAACCTTCCAGCTTGTGACAACTTACAAGAAGGCCATTGCTTCATTTTATCTATAATTCTTTCAAATAAAGGTAAGCAATTCACAGTTGATATCCTACCAGTGAATAAAGGGAGACCAAGGTACAAGGAGTTAACATGTAATTCTCTTAATCCATATTTCAAAATGATCTCATTCCACTTATGTGGTGATAAACCTGCTATTTTTATTTGAGATTTATCTACATTTAATTGCAAGCCAGTGATTTCATAGAAGAATTGTAATGTATCAGAATACATTGAATATTACTATGTGTAGGCTTCGTTAAAATGATTAGGTCATCAGCAAACAATAAGTGAGTGATCATGGGTACCTTACAACGAGGATGCAAATGAGAGTTCTTTCTTCTAACTTGTTCAACAATTAAAGAATTAAGAAATTCCATAATAATAATAAAGAGGTAAGAAGAAATAGGATCACCTTGTCTTACCCCTCGCTTCCCTTTAAAGAATCCATGCAAACTATCACATCTGGAGACTGAAAATAATGGAGATGAAGTGCAAGTATAAACCCATGCAAGAAAAGGTTTGGGGAAATTCATCCTAGACATAACATCCATAATAGAAGACCAGGAAACTGTATCAAAGGATTTTCTTATATCCAACTTCATCATACATCTCGGTGAAATATTCTTCCTATTATAACCATGCAATAATTCTTGTGTAATGAGGACATTATCACTAATATTTCTACCATATATAAATGCAAATTGATTGCCTGAGATGACTGACGATAGTACCATTTGAAGTCTATTGGCTAAAATCTTGGAAATGATTTTATAAAAAACACTGTAGCAAGAAATTGGCCTGAAATCAGAAACTGTCAAAGGATTGTCAGTTTTTGGGATTAAAGCTATGGCAGTGGCAGACAAAGAGGATGGCAAACTATTATTCATAAATAAGAATTGAACTGCATCTGTAACATCCTGCCCAATTATTGACCAACATTTCTAAATAAAGAAAGCATTAAATCCGTTTGGCCCTCCATAACTATTTGAATCTAAGTTAAAAACTATAGATTTAACGTCCTCACGACTGACCAATGAAATGAGAGATTCTGATTGTTGATTTGAGATAGTAGGCAAATCAATATGATACAAGGCTGGAACATTAGAATGTGGTAAGTTAGAAGGAGCTAGGACATTAGTAAAATACTTAACAAAATCATCATTGATTCCATCCTCTGTCAAATGACAATTACCATCCAAATCTGTAATTAGATAATATGCCTGACGTACCTTATTTGCCCTCAATGAATTATGGAAGAATTTTGTATTTCTATCAAACTCAATATCCCTCTTTAAACTTGAACCTTGTTTTGCTGATTGTAGTTCTACTTCTAACTAGCTCTTTAACTTATTCTACAGTTCAGTTTCCATTAATATTTGCTGCTTATCCCATGAATTCCTTTTCAGATATTCCTGAACTTGAAAGAGCTCTGATCTGATATGCGAGGACTGCTTCGAATCTTTACCAAAATGGAAAGAAGACCATGCTTTCAGATGTATTTTCAAAAGCCTGATCTTATACAACAATTTAACCATAGGATTACTACCAAAATTATTAGATCAAACCTGCAACAAAACAGTAGAAAAATCATTGTGAGAAAGCCAAAAGTTAAAAAATTTAAAAGTGGACTTCCCTTTGACAATGGAATCATGAATCCCCCAATTTAAAAGCAAAGGATTATGATTAGAAATAGATGAAGGCAGAACTTGAATGAAGGATTTGGGCCAGGCATTGATGAAAGAGGAATTGACAAAAGCATGATCAAGTTTGCATAAAGTGGGCAACCCAGTATGACTTCTATTTGACCAAGTGAAATAACAAAAACTATTTAAAGGAAAAATACAAGATTTCATAATGGCCTGATTTAAAGGAGCAATATCATTAAGATAGAGAGTACAGCCCCCAAATTTATGATTAGAGGAAAACATACAATTAAAATTACCACCAATTAACCAAGGATCCAAAGAAGTATGGATATTATGCAATTCATTCAGAAAAGATTGTCTAAAAGAAACAATATTATGAGCATAGAAAGATGTAAGAAAGAAGGTAGAATTTGATGGCAGATGAATACATTTAAAGTAGATATACTGAGAAGAGGAGGATAATTTTGTAAGATTAAACACGGAAGGATTCCAGATAGTTAACAAATGACCAAAACTAGCATCAGCTAAATTATGATCAAAATGCCAAATAAAATGAGAAACTGTAGGAGTTGATTGAATGTCTGGCTTGGTCTCTAAAAGATAAAGAAGTTGAATTTTATTATCTCTCAAAAATACCTTAACTTCACTTTGCTTAGAAGGTAAATTTAACCCTCTAATATTCCAAAAAGATATATTTTGCATCATAACTTTAAATGAAGTGGATCAACTAGAGGAGCAGGATTCTTTCTTGTATGCCTCTTGGATGGATTTTTAGAACTACCAGAAGGCAAGAAATCATCAGGCCCATAATCTACTCCTTCATCCAAATCATCCAAGTCAGAAGTATGCAAAATTGCTTTCTTCTTCTTTTTCCCTTTTTTATTCTTCACTGATTTTGATGTAGATGGTGAAACTATATCTTGAGTACTTGAGGCATTTTGACCAGAATTTAATAACTGAGTACCATTACTAGGGTTTTGCAAAGAAACAATGTTATCAGAAGTTTGCAAAGAAGCAATATTACCAGAAGGATTAGAAGACTGAGATCCATTAGCAGGAGGAGGAAGAATGATGTTTGAAGGAGGAGCTAGATGGAAATATGGTGAAGATGATGAATTAGAGAGGATCTGAAAATTGAAAGTTGAATTGCAAGCTAAAGTTCGAAGAGATGAAAAAGAGGAACTGTTAGAAGTGCAATTCAAAAAATCAGTTGAAAAAGATGGACCTGAAGAAGTAGATGCCACATTAGATTGATCATCTAATAAAATAAAGGGTTTCTGATATGGAAATCATTTTGAACTGCATCTCTAAGCACAGATTCAAAAATTTGTTTGTCTTTTAACTTGCCATAAGTATTTTACACTCCCATAACCTGTTGTTACTTCCTTGTATGAAACAACACACTTGCCAAGTTCATCAGCAATTATGGTTTTCTGTGAACCTCTTCTAAATACACTATTATGAATGTCCATCTCCTCTTCATTATTATTCTCGTTCATCTCATTAATATTATCATGGCCTCTAATTTCAACCACTTCCTCCATTGCCTCATTTACATCCTTTTCCACATCTATACCATATTTACCTGCCTTCCTTTTCCATACTTGCTTTTTCTTATTTACAACTCTAGTCCAACCATTACCAGAAGGTTGCACCAAATGCTTGCTTACCACTTGTCTTTCATTCACCAAAGCCTTTTGATTCTCAAATGTTGCAACTCCTTGATTATGATTCACTTGAACATCCTTATTTAAAAATCCACACTGATTGGTCTTGTGTCCAAAAATCTTGCAATGCGTACATATACTTGGAACCCAATCATTAGCAATCAACACTATTGGACATTTTCCTCCTAATCCTCCTAGATCAATACATTGTGGTAATTCAGTTTTTGCATCTATTTCTACCAGAACTTTAGCATACCTGATTCTTTGCATCCTTTCAGTACTCGAATCAAAACAAATGAGCTTACCAACATGGAATGCCAACCAATTGATACCCATCAAAGTTCATAACAATAAAGGAATTCGATGTAAGTGAATCCATATAGGCACCTTCCTTATCTGAGACTGCGCACTCCCAATAGATGGATCCCACCTTGTAATAATGAACATTCGACCACAAATAAAAATAGGATCTGCAGTCAAAACCGTTTCCCTATCAAAATCATTTGAAAATTTGAAGTAGAAATTAATACCATCTAATTTTATATCCACCTCTCCTTGCAATTTCCAGTAATTCCTCAAGTAACTAACCACTGACATATAGGATAGAGAACTATCAAGAAAAAAACCCACTAGATGATTTTGCCAATGTTTCACTCCTTCAGCCTTCACTAAATCAGGAGGGAACTTCTTTTGACCATCTTTGACAATTTCAAAATCTATAGGTTTATAAGTGCCTGAATTTCTAGGAAATGAGTTGAACAAAGAAAGATAATCAGATTTGATTGAAGCAGCTGGATTCAAAGAAATTGGACGATTAGGATTGGAAGGATTAAGAACAGGAAGTGAGAATACAAAATTGGCACACCTAGAATTAACATTTGAAGTACTGGTAGCCTGAACTGATGTATTGATTGTGCTTGACGAAATGCCAGAAACAGAATGCACAATTAAAATGGAGGAATCTGAATTTTGAGATTTACTATGAGGATCAAGAGAATCGGATTCAGATCTAGAAGACGAGTTATGAGCCAAAGAATTAACATCAGAAGGATTTACAGTATTAGAAACAGAATTAACTAGATTCGTATTATCAACATTTGCTAAATTTTCAACAATATTAACATCATGTCCAGTCATTGATGAAACTGAACCTGAAAGCACCGATTCATGATTAGCCAGATCCAGATTCATACCAGCATCCAAAGAAGACGCGGTAACAGAAGCTTGAATATCCTTTGGAGGAGGATCAGAAGGGACAGTAGGAGGACGAGAAGGAAGAGGAGGGAAAGAGGACGAATCAAGAGAGGAGGACGAAGAAGATAAAAGCAAGTCAGGGGAAAGGGATGATGACGCCATTGATGAGAGTTTTTTCAATGTCCAGTTTAGTTGCTATTAATTCTTATTGGTTTTTCTATAACCATCTCAGTTATAATCTTATTTGATAATAATGATAACCAACATATCCAATATACTATAATAATTCAAATATAGATCTTTCTTTTATATCAAATATAATTTTGGGTAAAATTATTTCATTTACCCTCTTTTCAAAACATACTATGTCGGTTCATCATATTTAAGCGTTTAGAAACACCTACTGATACAGTGGATCAAACTGATCGACCAGAACTCATAAACAACTCAACCAATAAATCTCCACAATATAAAACAATTTTCTATAAAATTTACAAATACGCTCAGTCGTATATGTACACTCAAACTCAATCTAAGGTATTACTAACCCCATCTCTATCGTGTTACGCCACAGAGCCAAGGTAATCACTTAACCTTCAGCTCTGATACCACTGTAACGAATGAGATTTTTCGACCTCGAAAATTGACACACAACACCATGTCGACTATTCAAGAATTGAAAATACCGGAACATCAATAAAAAGAAGTTAGAGGATGAGAATAGATAAGATAGGAAATTAGAATAGAAGAAAGAGAGGAACAACAAAAGAATCAAAGCAACACGAACCTCACAGCAGAACGAATAAAATATACTATATAACATAACTTTGAAATACAAATTTGTACTTGAATATATACATATACATATATATATATATATATATATATATATATATATATATATATATATCATTATCAAAGTACAGCACTTACAACACAGCGGAAATAAACAAGTGCAATAAAATCCTAAAGCCTTCTGCTCCAAGCTCTCAGTATATCTGTAAAATCCCGACAACTTGACTACCCATACAAATTTGGGCACCCAAGAGTTTAGGGAAAACAAAACAAAATAAACTCCGGGTTAGTCATGGGACTGGTATGAGAAAACAATTTAAAACAGTTTGAGAAAATAAATGATATCCCATAAGACCACGCCATATAACACAGAACGGTTTTTTCCCTTATGAGAATCCAAAACACTTGATTTGACTTTCAAAATCCTTTTGAAAGAAACGATAATCTTTATATCAAAACATAATTTTATATTATAATAGTGTTTATCAATCCACAGCTAAATAATCATCTAGTAGAACGCTTTCATCTCACGTTCCACATACATAATATATAATTAAAAACCGTGGCGCTTATTGGGTAATGAATTCCAGCTGGCAGGGTATAGGACCACCTTCTGATAGTGTATTTCTAGAGAGGAATACACTGGGTTCAACGAGAACATCTTGTAACCCAGGCTAAACATGACTGGTCACTCATTTCGCTTGAGTGTACCGAATGTATTATCACCAATGGTTGGGATCAGCTACCGTTTCCCGAAAGGGACAACATCGAAATAGATTATATAAGTAAATGGAATTTCTCTAGATCGGGTGACAATACATCCTAATTTGCAGCTAACCACTTAGACATGTGACCTACCCAATTTTATATCATTTCCTGGTTCTGGGGCTTGAGGTCATAACGTACAGATCACACCTTTATTACTTTGAATGCCACATCGTCATACGCGCCAAATCACAAATTGATTTCTCCAAAAATAGCACAGGTATATAGCTAAGAGAAACGAATTCCTCCGCCACCAAACATAAATACGTTTGAAGAGATCAACTTGCGTGATCTATTAAATATTCTCTGTCAGACATTCTTCCATACAGGTTGTCCTGGGACTGGACAAACTGAAGGTACTATTCTGTAAATCCATCTTAGGCAATATCTACCTAGGATTTTCCAGAACAACCCTTGCATAAACTCTATCTTCAATTATCTTGATCGTATTTTATTCGCAACGCCAATGCCCATACGGAATGCTTTTCAGATAATAAATCTGATCCCGGTCTTCATATTGACGAAGGAAAAATGATCTAAACCTTGATAGTTGGTTATTTAACTATCAAAGAAAAACATCCATACATACAACGATCTTATTTCCAAATGGAAATTTTATCGGTCAATCATCAATCAACATTTTTCCCTTTAAATTAATATATCATTAATTTATTCATTTACCTATTTCCATATATTTGAGAAATTCTTATTTTCTAAATGTAGAAGATATACGTTATTAACATTGGAAAACATTGCCATTTCTTATTCACTATCGCTATCTCCCCATATCCATCAGTCTCTAACTATAAACTAGTAAGAGAACAAATCCCTAAATAACAACCCCGAAGGCCGAAACCAACATCAAATCGATATCCAGAAAACCATTCAACTTGTCTAATCTCCGGTCAGTTTCTAATTTCCTTAACTCCATTTAAATCTTCTTGTCAAATCATTACTTACGCAGCTAATGTGATCAAGCTCCCATATACAAGCTGTTATACCAAGTAATATAACTCATCATTTTCCTCCTTAACATAATTCGAAGACCATTTCCACTCTTTCCACCGTTAATTACAACTACCCACTGCCAGACTACCATACTTGAACTAAATCCAATCCTTAACTCATGTTAACTCCATGTTAACCCTCCCTATTACATCCTTCTCTCTCTACCGAATACCCACTCATGTAGCCAAAAACACACCTTCACAGCTTCATGGTGCCACTTCTCCCCGACCATACTCCGAACCTGTTTCACTATCGAGCTACTCTACTCCTCAATCTCCGACAGCCTAGGCCAATAACCCATCGTACAGCACTCGCAAAATCTCACAAGAACAATGCAGCCTCCAATTTCGTTCAACATCATGAAACATTCTCCCCTCCTCAATAATGCGTTTGACAGCCTCAAAGATGTGCTATAGGGACAAGTATGTCGGAAATTATTGCCGAGGATCATCAGATTTTTGAAGTTTATATAATTCCCAAGGGAACTCGGCATGGGTTTAGTTTGAAGAAATCCAAAAATAGCAGGACGCTTACTCCTATATTTATAACCGAGGATCACTTATCTTAGAAGCTTTGGTCTACGTTTTTACTTAAAGACGGAGAAAATAGGTATGCACTGTATTTAACTGATGGTATGAATTTTCATTCGGAGTTAATTGATGTAGGTGTAGGCTTTGAAATGAAAACACTAAATTTCTGCGCGATGATCTATAGACAGTGATGTACTGATATACTTAGTTGCTAAGGAAGATTGTATATATATGTAGGCTTACCATTTTACGCGAAGTGTATAATAATATATATATAAACTTGGTGTCTTCCTGATGACAATAGATGATGGAAGTGTTGTCCCCTGCTATAATAATGTACAAACTTTACTTTATTTCTAAGTTTAAATAACGGCCTTATATTAAATGGGGAGGGATGGTGACAGTGCATATAACAGTACCCGAGTGTATACAATGTACAAATGTATATTGAAATAGATTACTTGGTTTATTTTAAAAATTATAAAGTTTAGCATACCTCGATATGAAAAATTCCGTTCCTGTATGGGCTGTCACGGACAAAAGTAAAAATACCATTGAGACAATCAATGTGTCACGATCCCAAAAGTATAATAATACAGACAAGTAGGCTTATATTGTGAAGTCCCAAAATGCTGATATAGGGTATAAAACACTTCAAATAAATAGTTGCTTATTTTCCAAATTAAAAATTACATTAAAATTCTAAAAATTAAATTATAGCTACATCTCAAATATCTCGTCCAAATTCGAAATAAATAATTTTTAATAATTAAATTATTGTTATGGTTTATAAACAAGTCCATAGCGACTATTAGAAAATTTGATTTGGACATAACTCACAATCTAAGAAATGAAATCTCGATTTTTCACTTCCATTAGAAAAATATAATTCAACAGTATTCCAACGTTTCTTATTTCACATAAATCCGACTTAAAACGGATTATGTATATTCATTTAAAGTTCGAATCGCCAAATTACGAACTACTGCAACATTACGAGCTCGATTTAAATTATATTATAATTATATGTTCAAATTTTGTTTAAATAATAAATTCGTTATTATAATTCAATTCTAAACTGAATTAAATCTTATAAATAATCCAGTTCACACAATATTGTGAATTCTACTATTTCCGACTATTTCGGAATTTATAATTCCTTATTCTGTTATTTATCTTAATTAAATATTAAATATATTTAATTCAAGTCATCGATATCGCCAAATCGATATTTTAAATAATTAAATAAATTAATTATTCAACCGTTAAAGATATGGGACGTTACAATCTTCCACTACAACTTTGGGTTCAACTGGATGTGTGCCACGTGTCATTCGACTCGACCCCGCATACAGACTATAAATAAACGTCTTTATGGGAAATGAGGGGCATCCTTTCTCTGGGAACTCGCGACTTCCTCTATTATCAACACACGAGGATATTGCTCCATTGTCAAGGCCGATTCCACCACTTAACACGAGATTTCATGTATAAATTCATAGATTTAACACAAAGATATTGTGTATAATCAATTATCTTTCTCTTCTTCCTTACAAATATACTGATTTCTGTAATCTGTCAGTATAAACAAGAGATTATAAAGTGGTTTTAGGTGAGGATTTTGCCAAACCATTAAAAAATATAGTATGTCCCCTGTTATTTTTTATTTTCTGCATTATGTGATCTGTGTTTGTGAGGATTTCACACAACATTGGGTGTTAATACCAATTTTTGGTCTTATATTTCGATGCGCCAGGAAGGGACATACGGTATTACTTCTTCTAGCTTGAAACGAAGCATATTGCTTGGTTATTGGATAGATAGTAAAACGAAAGAAAGACGGAACCTTCTCCCGTGCTGAGGATGTTGGCACAAAAGGCACTAGGAAGAAGGAAGTTAAGAGGCTTCCTCTCATGGTGATCCATCATTATACATGACTAGAGAGGAAATGGATAGTGTTCTCGCTGAATTAAGAAATCAGATGGCACGAAAAGATGAACTTCTCTTAAAGCAGTAGGAAATGATGGATAACTTCTTTACTCAGTTTCATGGAAGGCCGAGCAACAACGATTTACTCGCTGGAATGAGCACTATGGGAATTCAAAGGGTATCAAACCTGGCTCTAGCAGAAGCAGACCCGCAGGTCGAATTGCATGAGACCCCTGGTCAAGCTAATGGTAACTTTGACTTGAATGTAATAAGGGGCAACCACCTCGCTTCTGGAAATGTACAGCATGATGCATCCACGCATATTACTCTCGATGGAAATGCAAGAGCCACTGGAGACTCGAGTCGAGCTCGACCAACATCCGCTCCAGTTTGAATGGACAATAGGGCATCAGAGTTAGCGCAAATCTAGGCTAAAGCACCTCGGGTCGAAGACCATGAACCGACTCGGGTTGAACAATTTGAACCACGACCTGGACACACTCTTGACCCGAACCAGGCAAGTCAGCATAAACTCCCTCGCTCTCTTGGACTCAACGTTGGGGGTACCAACGCAGGATTTGACGACTAGCGACAGTTGCTGGCTGATGGAAATCACATTGCTAACATAATCCGATGTTTTATGAGAGGAAATACTTCTCAAAACGACGTGGATCACGTCAATCGCATTCCATTCACATCGAAAATCATGAATTCCCGCAATCCTCCAGATTTCAAGCTACCGACTTTTGAGACAAACAATGGTAGGACATATCCTACCGCACATTTGATGCGCTATATGTGCCACATTAAAATATTATCGGTATCGGATAATGTCATGGCCAAATGCTTTCCCCTCTAGTTGACTGATATAGCTGCTATGTGGTTTAGGCAGCTGTAATCTGAATCGATCAACAAATGGAACGCGTTGATCACTCGCTTTATTGAATAGTTTCGGGTCTACATTTATCGACCCAAGAATGTCATTTCAATCAAGCAAAGGTCCGATGAGACCCTACGTTGATTCTTGTAGAGATTCAATGCTGCAATAGCGTCAGTTGATCGACCTGAACCATCTATGGTATTGACAGTAGTTGTGTTCGGCATTCTGGATAAGTCAGATTTCAAGTTTCTCTGCACCAAGATCCGTCGAGAGGTCTTTGCGAATTTTATTTTGGAACAGACAGGTTTCTACCGGAAGAAGATGCAAATTCAGATAAGGATATTCTCGATGTTAACATGGTCAAGGATAGAGGACCATCTGAATCTGGAAAAGGCAATGACAGGGGCAAAGGTAAAGCCGCTCCTAAGAACGATCGTAATGCTCAACCCCAGAGAGGGACTAGATATGGTAAGTACAATGAACTCAGTGCTTCACCAATTGGCATCTACTTGGATACAAGGGAGGTTGTCTCCTATCCAAAGCCTCCAGGGAGGGAGCCAACGCTAAAAGAGCGCGATTCTAGAAGACACTGCATATTTCATGAGATGGAAGGTCATAACACCAATGGCTGCAGGCATTTGCAAGACTTAATTGAGGAACGGGTTAGATGCGGAGAGCTACCAACGTACGTCAATCAACCAATAGTGCTTACACCCACACTGCCACCTCCTGCTCCCTGGAGAGGGAATGATCTTGAACCGAGTACTCGCGGGATCGTTATCAACAGATCTGGATTGGACCACCATGGATTTTCCGCATTTCTTAGGATATAAGATACGTTTTTGTTTTCTTTTTCTGATCTGGATGGCTATGTCGACTCACGTTTGTACGGGGATTAGGATTTAATCTCCGGACATACTCTGTTATCGACAATAAAACCATCTGATGAATAAATGGCTAAGTTGAAGTACACACATACGAGATTAGGATATAGTCTCTAGGCGTGCCTTGGATTCAATTTTAAACCAAACAAGATTTGTTTTGGCTTTGTAATATTTTTTTAATTGAATAAAATGTACTTTTCGAGCATAGATTGTGTTTGGAAAGCTTACGTATCTTTTTAAGATGTGGCTAGGTTATCAATCTCAACTTAAAGTATGGATTATGCTTATCCCAGAACCCTAGGTATAGACTAAGCCTTGGGACGGACTATCTTGTCAGGATACGGCAAGTATACCCCTATCTCAATATAAGTATGAATTATGCTCAGTTGGATTCCTAAATACGGATTGTACTAAGGAACGTAGAATTGTCTTATTAGGATCTGACAAAAAAACAGTAAAACTCGAGTATGGATTATGCTCAACTTGAACCTACAGGTATGGATTGTGCCTGAAAGTTTGATTCCCCTTGCTAGGATTTGGAAGGATGGTTCGAATGTCGCTTGAGTATGGTTTATACTCAAAATCGACGCCCAAGCATAGTTTATGCTCGAAAAGGTTAAGCGGCATGATTAGGATTTGACACATCTGTTTGCCTTATTTTCCTTGCAGGTTTGGACTACACTCGCTGCTGGACGGGCCCGGCGAGGCCTTGGTTTTCTTCTGGCGTTATACGTTCCTCAGCGATCATCAGTTTTCTGGCCTTCTTATAATATGTTCCAGTGTGACCCTGGGATTTCTGGCTTTCTATTATTACTTAATACGATCCGGTGTGATCGCAACTTTCTGGACTTCTAGTCACATTGGAATTCTATGGATTATGGATTTCTCAGATTATCCATAACACATCTTCCTTTTTCAAGAAAGATACTTTCTAAGGGGAAAAATGTTGACCAGCCTTTTGGCAAGGTCATCACTTTATGAGCTACCACTGATAGATCTAATCAGGCTCGATTACAAGTCTGGAAAAACTTGGACATCGCTGGCTCAACCCCGGTTCGATCACCTTTGGGCTCGTAGAAGCCCAACAACATCAAGAGGATACCGGGTTCGAAGAAGAGGGTACACGAAGTCTCAAATCGAAGGAGATCCTCCATACTTACCTCAGCTAGAATGAAGCAACCATCCGGGTCTAACATATTCGACCCGACCCAGGTCTAACATATTCGACCCGATCCCACCTGGACAGTTACCTGAACATGGATTTAGACCTATTCAATAGCTAATAACTCGGATCGAGTTACACTTGGCAACCCACGATCTAAAGAAACTTTCTCTACATCTTCCACTACAACTCCGGGTTCCGCTGGATGCGTGCCATGCGTCATTCGACCTGACTTCGCATGTAGCCTATAAATACATGTCTTCATAACTAATGAGGAGAATCTTTTCTATTGTAACTCGCGGCTTCCTCCATTATCAACACGGAAGGATATTGCGCTATTGTCAAGGTTGATTCCACCACTTAACATAAGGATTTCGTGTATAAATTCACACATTTAAGACAAAGATATTGTGTATAATCAATTCTCTTTCTCTTCTTCCTTACAAATGTACTAATTTCTGTAATCTGTTAGTTTAAACAAGAGACTATAAATTGGAAATTGGTTGAGGATCTTCCCAAACTCTACAAAAATATCATGTGTCCCCTGTTATTTATTATTTTCTGTATTCTATGATCTATATTTGTGAGGATTTCACACTGCATTGGGTGTCCATACCAATTTTTGGTCTAACATTATCATATTTTATTCACACACATCGTAAAGTATATGATTGGTTATTACATTATTAGTTACAATTTAAAAGGGACTTCTCATGGGATGTGCGCTTATATCTTGAACACGCATCCATTAGTAGACATGGGTATCGAGGGACGTCTGATTTCTATTTTTATTTATATTGAACTTGTTGTAACATCGCACTCCAAGGGCCATGCTAACAAATATCGCAACTAAGTAATATTTTCTGCTAGTGTAGAGCATTAGGAGTGACCATCCGTATGTCTTGTACTAAACAAGTATCGAATGCGTGCTCAAAATTTTCTTTTCTTACTTTATGTGGATCGACATACTTGAATCAGTTTTAATACAAAAATACAACGGCTAAGGATATATCCCGAACAAAATATAAAAACATCACAAATAACAGATCACATAACAGAATACACACATATATATAGATAACATAAATGTAACATCTCATGTGCTACATAAATGAATGGTTCTTAGGAACCATATATAAATACAATCTATCCCAGTAAATGAATATACCTAAGATATAGTACTTGATTATTCAAATCCAGAACTAGCATTAAATAAGATAATCAAGGCAGAAGCAAAGCATAGGGAAGATGATCTGAAATAATTTGGTCTGATCTGAATAGATAAAATACATTGGTCTATCTAGCTTAAACAAGATGGTTAGAGTATGATAAGTGAAGCAAAAAGGAACAAGGATGATAATTCCTTCAAATAGAGAAGGAGCAACATAAGAACGAGTGAACATAAGTTCATCAAAGTCAACAAATAGGACAAGCTCTCATGTATATGACAACAACTACAACAATAACAAAATATTTCCATTGACAACAAATAGCTTTGGCTCTTAGGCGAAGCTACGTGAAATCTCAAACATAGAAGAAACCAGATGGAAACCGACAAAATATCAACACATAAAAATCATTTAAGAGTACAAAGCAACATAAATGTAATATCCATATGAAATCAATAAAATAGCATTAAGGCTATATATAGAATCAACATCAACAATGTGGTGAAAACATTTGGTATCAACAAATTCTAGAAGAAAATAATAGAAATCTAAAAGTAATATGAAAATGGATCCATATCACCGGTGGTAAGCAAAAGCCACACCGCACATGCATCGACAACGAATGGTCGAAGCCTTTTAAGTACTAACAGAAATGATGGTGCCTAACAAATAGACCCAAGGTCTAATGGATGAATAGTAGCAATCTGATGCCGAAGCATCCTGCTCCAAGCTCCACCAATTGTATCTGAAAAATTCCGACTACTTGACTACCCGTACAAATTCGGGCACCCAAGAGTTTAGATAAAACAAATCAGGGCACCTTTAGAACATTACAACATCATTTACATTGAATGCTACATCGTCAGATCCGTCAAAATCACTAATTGATGTCCTAAAAAATCCTCTAGGTGTTAAGCTAAGAGAAGTTACCTTCTCCTCCACCAACTTTGGTACATTTAAAGAAATCAATGTATGTGACAATCTAGAAATACTTTGTAGACATTCGTCCATATACGTTGTCCTGGGACAGGACTAATCGAAGGCACCATCCCATCAATCCATCTTAGGCAATTTCTAAATAGGATTAATAGAATAGCCCTTTCGTTTTACTCCGTCTTCAATTATCTTCAGCATAATTTGATTCCTAACGCTTATGCCCATACGGAGTGGTTTTTAGATAATAAACCTAATCCCAGTCCCTCCATATTGACAACGGTAATATAAAATTGGCCAAAACTTTGATAGCTGGTTATTTAACTATCAATTGAAACATCCATACAACCAACGATCCTGTTTCAAAATGGAAACTCTATCAATCAATTATCTAGCAACATGACCCCCTTTTAAAAAAAAATCTTATTAAATTATCGTTTCCCAATTTCCCATTTCTGTTTTCCATATCTTTTACCAGATATTTCCCAAAAACCGTTTTTCTCTCATGATTCTTGTAAAACATTTCCAATGTCAAAAAAACTATTTATTTTCTATATTCTAGAAAATGCGTTTTATAACAGTTGGAAAACATTTCCATATATTGACAAATTCTTATTTTCTATATTCAGAAAATATACGTTTCTAACATCGGAAAACATTTCTACATTCCAAGTCTTAACTTGCCTTTAACTAATTCATTTCATTTTCTATGATTAGAAAATATCTCTGATTTTATTTGGAAAATGTTTCCAATCTATTTTATTGGGTTAAACTGATGTTATATAAAACACCGTTATTATAACTCAACCCATTAATCATTCATTAACTAACCATATCACTAACCAATCCTCGCTACCGAACCTTAACCATTCCTCGGTAAATCATTAAGTCAATCAAGTTGGTGTATAATTACCTCTCAGACCTTAACAGATCAACGTTCTCAACTTCGAAATATACAAGGCTCACAACTTCAAATTCCAACAAAACATTGCTTATGCAACTCTCAGATCCAATTTAAGAATACACTTCTTTTGCGGAAAACATCGAGTATAACAATACCGTTATAATCCCAGTTTTCGAAATATTTAATTTTAAAATCTAACTTTTAGTCATTAATTTTAAATAAATGAATAACTTAATTTATAGATAAATAAATAATTAAATATCGACTAAAAACTGAAAGTAAAAAGTACTTTCCTAAACTCGATAGAGTCGAATTTCAATAAATAACTCTCTTTCGAATAATCTGTATTTGATTAATATTCCGAACGTTGGAATAAATCTACCATTTCAGGTTAACTCAAATTTCCTTTTAAATATTTCCATTCGCAAAACATTTTCTTTCAAATCATTATTCACTTTCAAATATGAATATCATTCCTTAATAGGAATCTAGATTCATTTGTCAAATCAACTTAATTTTTATTTGTAACTATCGTTACAGATTCAAATTGGGTCACTTTATAAACCCACATCATATTTGTAAATTCTGTTTATAAAACTGCTATTAACACCCTTCTATTCATATCAAACAATTCAAATTTCGTTTTTAAACGTATGTACAAGCTACACATTCGATAACTTCCGAAATCAACTTTATTTGATTTCTACAATTTCCTTCTCGATTAATAATTCTAACATAGAATAATAATAAATTATTTAAAACATAGAGTTGTATTCTCATATTTATAAACAATGAAAACTTAGCTTCTTGACATATGTCATTTAAATTATAGTTTAATAATAAATAGAATTCAAATATCCTTTCTGAAATAAATCATTTTAATAAAATTCGACATAGTCGAATTCCCGTTATAAATTCCTTTGAATTTATCTCAGCTCAATTTACATTTCGAACCTCAAAATAGAATTTATTGTTTCTTTTTGAATCGATTCCCAATTTCCCTTTTTCTCATTCAAAATTCCATTTGAATTCATATTTCTAACCCAAATTTCCTTTATAGGTACTTTTATTTGCAACATGTATGCTTTAAACCATTATTCACTTCAATCATGAGTAATATTTCTTTTATATAATCAAATTCATTTGATTTCATACTTGTAAATAATATCTCAAATCAAAATTAACTTTAATGGTAGGATTACTCAGCAAAAATCTCATTTTTATTCCATCCAATTAAAATCGCGTTTATAATTTCCTTTATAGTCGCTAAGTTCAAACCCAATTTCAAAAATTGATTTCAAAACCGATTTCCACTTTTCTATATAAATTCAAACTTGAATTTATATTTCAGATTATCCTAGATAAATATTTTTCTAAATTTATAAACATTGTTTATAATCAAGTTCATGTTTTATCCATTCAAAACAAGTTTCTATTTTCAAGTCCTTTCGAAGTTTAATTTCCATTTTGGAAATAAATTTTCTTTTATATCTCAAATATCCTTTCTACATTCGAAAAATTTTATGGTATCTAAGTACAAAAATTCTAGGTCCAGTGCTATTCAAACACAACATAACCAATCACATATTATACATCACATATCGCAATAACTGAAAAGTAGAAATATAAATGTTGAAGAATCTAGTTGTATCCCTCCAACCTATTTCTCTGTATTCACAAATGTTAATTAATGTAAATAACAACAATTTCATTCCAATATGAGATATCATGGTAATAGAATTAATAACCAACCAATTATTTATATATATGACTACATCAATCATTTCAACTAATTTATCAACCATTCATCCAAATAACCATCACACAAAATAAAATTACTATATATTAATTTAAAACTCGTTTATATAAAATATAGAGGAGCTAGAGATAGTGAGTTTACTCACATTGTTTGCAGTTTGATGGTTCTGCTTTTATTTTCGTTTTAAAATCAAACGGGCATTTGATTTTTTATGAAATTCCAGTAGCCCAGTTCTTCGCCGCATTAGTTGTACAACGTAGATCTCGTTGCTACGATCGCAGCATGACCGGTTTCGCCCGATTCTGTTTACAAATAAAAAGTTATCAACGTTTTAATTAACATGATTATAATTAACTGAAAATTAAGCATACATCCCTAAAATCAAACTTAATTAAGTTCACATCCCTCCTACAGTTTAAATGTAAAACCTCCCCCAATTTTTAGAGTTCCGCCATTTTCATTTTCTGGCTAAAATTTTTGGCGCTACTAGGTAAAAAAAATCTGGAGATATTCTCGGAAGTCCATAGAAATAAAAAAAAAAAAGTTGCATATATGCATGCAACTTTTGTCAATAGTGGCATACATGTATGCAACAATTGCATATGTTGTTTTCTTCTGAAAATCTGGACCAAAACTTGCATACATGTGTGCAACTATTTGGAATACTTTCACACATGTATGCAAGTATTTCATGAAGGATTTGAACTGATACGTATGCATGTAAATTTTTGCACACTTACATGCAAAAATTACGCAATACCTGCATAGATGTATGCAAGTAAATCAAACACAGATGCATGACTTGAAAACATGCACGGATGTATGCAGGAAAATACAAATATGTGCATACTATTATGCATTAAACTGCATTTTTGTTGTTTTCCTGTTTTTTTGGTTTTTGATGCGTTGCTAGATGTTTTTTGATCTAATTTTTTTTATCGAGAGCATGTTTCATTTAAATATTAGTTTATGTTTTTTTATGGTTTTACTGAATTATCGAAAAATAGGGACTAAATTTACAATAAGCTTATGACCGGATGTGAGCCTAATTTAAAAACTTAATAGGGACCAATAGAAAACGCACCCCATAATTAATTTCTTTATTACAACTAATTTAAACAATTACTAGTTTCAAAATAAATAGTCGATACTATTTTCCTTCTTCCCCGATCGAAGTTGTTTCATCCTACTCCAAACCATGGCCAACTGCGATGCCATTTCCCTCATTTACGCACCACCGTTTGCAAAACCAATACCACTGCAAGCCTCACCCTCCCGAGCTCTTCCACTTCCACTCTGACACATTTCACTCACAATCCCCTTTAGCCCCGCATTCCCGGTCCTCCACCTTTTACAATAGAAAGTAACGACCAAAAATTTCACCAAATATTCATAACTCGAGCCAATCTCCAACACGAACAACATTCAAGATTCAAATTCACCAACTCCTCTCCGCCTTTGAGAAAAGTCAAAGCCCTAGGGCTGCTGCACCCAAAATCCAAGCGCTAGAAAGTCAGATCGAGCTAAATGATTCTGGTATCATGCTGAAGCTTGTGATTTGAGGAGTCCAATGAGTCAAAAATCTCGTGATTTCATCAAAGATTTGGTTTATTAGAATTTTCGAAAGGTTTAATTGTCCTTTGTGAAGAAAATGACTTCTGAGAAAAAAAATTGATCAGAGGATGAGTCGCAAAAAGAGGGATTAGAGTTTTCTACAGGAACATTCGCTTATATAAAGAAATTCATTATTTTATATTAAAATATTTTATTGATTTTTAAGAATTAGTGCCTATCGCCATTTGTGTATATCATTAATAAATTCATATGGATACATACGAAATCAATTGGTGATGAAAAGGGACACATACCTATAGTTTGGCACGGTCCCAGTGAAATTGTTTCATTGAAATCCGAATCCGTTTGGAAAAATAGCAAAATTTTAAATACTAAAAACGTTAATTGGTTCACATTTGATTTTCGCATGCTCACGAAATAACTCTGATTGGCTTAAAACATGAAATCTTGCAAATAGAAAATATTTTGGACATAATGGAATAGGTTTCGTTGAATTCCAACATCGTTTAGGTATACTCCCTTTTTAATTCACAACGTAGACCGATACGCATTTATATTGCACATGATCACCAAAATAGCTCCAACTGACCCCAAATTAGAAATCTTACAATAATTAATCACTGCAGATATAATAAAATTAGTTTCACTGAAACCCTACATCGTTTGAAAATTGGTTATCTTAAGTTCCAAATTAAGTCGAATAAACGATTAAATAAAAATTTATGCGTTTAATATTCTCACGATCAAACGGTAAGTTTGATCGATACGAAAATAAAAATAATATAATAAATTACTAATATGGATCCAATGACAAAAGTTTTGTCTCATTGTGAGGCTATTTTCCCAGAATGATATTTTACACATAAAACAACGTTATTTTGGATACTAAAATACACGAACTCCAAAAATAACAAACTATATACATATTCTGACTCTAAATGTCAATACAAATTCAACGGAAAAGTTCTTGTGACGACCGCCCATAACCCCTACACTAAACAAGAGGAATAATGTGTTGTAGACATGCCAGGAAGCTATGGACGATCATCAAGGTATGATAACACAAGCGGATCCTATCGTAAAACTCACAGTGTAAGGATAAAATATAATATAACATATACAACAGGTAGCAATTATGGAGCATCGTATAACAAACTTTTGAAAACTTTCACAATATCCTGAAAGGTTACCCACACATCATACGAATATCAAAGTCTGTACATGAAGCCTCACTACAACACTCAGAGAGTAATCAAAGGTCGAAAATAGAAATTCTAGATAGTAAGTAAGATAATATGCCAGCATCCTGCTCGCCTCCAAATTGCAACATCGTCCTCACTAAGCTATCACCTGCCACCTAGTCTGCCCATCCACAACTGAATGAACAGCCCAAGCTAATAAGAGGGAAACATAAAACAATGAGTCAGATAACAGTCTTAGTGAGCGATAAAATAACTAACTAACACCATCAATAAAGTATATGAGAATGGGTAAGTAAACGAACTAATTTACCCATAACTCCAGAGAAGAACTCAACCTTGTCTTCCCCACATTGGACAGTGATAGCCATTACAACAACATTTCAACCATACATCCATGTAAACCAGAACACTCAATCTTGACAGAGCACTCATAGCATCCAGATTATATATCTCACTTAAACCACCCTAATCTAATTCAACATCCCTCAAGCATAAGCCCCAGAGGCCTAAACCAATATCAGACAAGCACCCAAGGAACATCTCCTTCGACGTTGGACAATCTACATGAAATGGTTCAAACAAAGCAACCAATCATCCATGACAGACTCTGGCTATCACCGGCAATCATGCTTCGAAACCATCGTTAATCGTATGATGGCCAGCCTTGCTATATGCCAAGGGCTAATGGTAACCCCAGTCCTAGCATAAACTCCACATGCCTTTCAACGATACGTATGTTTTTCCAACCTTGACAATTAGGCCTTTCAACGATACCAAGGCACTCGACCAGCAACCTTCCAATCTTTGGAGTGCCCTCATTGTACCCCCGCTTTGAGCCTATGAAAACCCGAATTTCGACGGACCGAATTTTTTTTTTTAAAAAAAATCCAATCTATCGAAACCCGAGTTAGGTGCTCTGGTATCCTGCAGAAAAAGACAGAGATAAAAAAACATGTCAGAACTCGTAAAGCATCTCACAACGGAAGAAACAAAGTATAATATTCAAATATTGATTTACCTTATTAACAATACTGCTAAACTAGTATCCAAAGCTATACCATCTCTGTCATGAACCTAACCTGGAAGTATGTAATGAGGAGGGGGTCAGAACATAAGTTCTGTGTGAGTGGACTAAGAATAAACTTCTGTATAATCCTACATATACCGTTCAATTACACTTTCTCATTTATTAGGTTATACGTGTTATTGGCACTTAAAGCTTACACACATGTCGCACCCATCTACCCCCTAGTAGATTAACCTAATATAGTGTATATGTAGCTACCCCCAAACTGAGGTACACCCCGTGATACCCCACTCGCACGGTCTCCTCCGTATTGCCACAGTAATATGCGTAGTCCCTCATCCTATGCCATAGTAACGTACAACGCTACATCCACATAGAAGCATTATCGCTATGCTACGTAAGTGTACCGACTGCTATCCTCGAACTATTCGATCGGATTTGGTTCCATCACCGAATAATGCCCTCTAGTCTACGATACACCACCCAGAGCAGACATGGTTGTACCTAGACTTTCCCACGTACGTATCATCAATCGTACTCGATGTTTCTACTGCACATAACCTCTACTTGTGCACCCAAGTTCCGTGGCAGGGCTATACCAGAAAACACGGAACTCGGTCGGGAGCTTTTCTATATCTGTATGGGCCCGCCTCTAAGAGTGTCCAATGTACAGATATCCCTCGGGTTTGGTTTATCTATGGTGGCTATGGCCCCACCTCAGCCCCTCCCTCGACTAGTAAAGACCACATAGGCTAAGCGACCACCCCTAACAAGAAAACAATCTAAACATCCATGTAGGGTCTCCTCGCACCTGTCCCTTGATAGCAAAGGTTAACTATCTCTAGGGGTTAGCTCTTGTCTTTTCGCATTCCTTAGGCTGCTGGTGACAGGCGTCCGACGATCTTGCTATCGTTTGGTCTTGACCCTCCACCTCGGCCTGAGGCAATCGCCGAACCACCCTTAATGCCACCACGTACAGCATTCTGACTGCCCCTTACTTGTGCAGTCAGGGCCCACCCACCTGGTAGTTCCGCGCAGACCCGACCTCTGTAATCCTAGCCCGAAGCTAAACCACCACAGAGGACTACCAGGAGCACCTTTAACATCTCAGGAAGTCGCCTACCTCCCATTCCAGTCCGTTGGAGCCGCCATAATAACGAACGTGCGCTCTCCTCGTGCCTTATGACACCGTGATGATCTACCTCGTTGGGTTATTCATCCTACAACGTACGGACTGCTTCAAGCGCCTTAGTTTTATATGTCATTAGACCCTAAGTCTAACCATTTATTTCACGCTTGTGCCACCTCGTCAACTTTCTCATTTAACTTGGTTATTCACATTAGCTTCCTTTTTTTGTATTCACCAAGTTACCTTTGCTTATTAATTCAATTTATACTTAACCCACTTAAGTCCATTAACAAGCCCACAACATGTTATTTTCCAATTTCATAAATTATTCCCTTTTTAGGTTACAACAACATGTTATACTTAATTCATAGTTAAGTATACCTTATCCCACATACATACTGATTAGGAGAATAACCCTCTAAACACCAGCCCCGAAGACCGAAATCAACATCAGACTGGCACCCAGAGAATTACTCAACCCAACTAACATATATGATTCTAATTTACTTCTTTTCCACTCATATAACTTATATCATTTTTAATTTCACATTTCTCCTTTCCAAACCACTTAATTTAAGTATATCTTTACATATAAGTTATCTCATCTTCCTTATCGTTTCCTATAACTTATCTTGTCTCATAAGTTATAATTTCCACATATTATCCTTTCTTGCCTTGTTCAAGTTTTATTCATAATAGGTTATTTATCATTCCCCATTTCTTGTCATAAAGTTTAGATTAACTTATTTCATAGTATAAGTCGTCCCACCCTTCAAGTCTTGTATTGCATCTTATGTCATAACCTTCCCTTGTCCCTATGACAAGTTTGCCTATTATTTAATTTTACAATACCGCAACTCAAGTTTATAACAGGTAATTATCATTCCCCCATTACTGTGTCATTAATTTTAGATTTGACTTAACCCTTCCTTTTACTTAACCCGTTACTTAAACTTTACCCAATTCAATTAATTTAGGATACCGTTACGGGTCCCATTAGGTTAAGCATATCTAAATTCTGTTTCCCATGTCACACGTGTCCCACTTAACCCCTTTATTATAGTTTCCATGTCTTACACATGTTTTACTACGGTTAAGTCTACATTGGTTATGTCTTACATCACATGTCTCACAATGGTTAAGTCCACATTAGTTATGCTTTACATATCATTTATATCACTCACTTAACCCAATAACCATACCCATGTCACCCACATGTCTTATTATGGTTAGTATTTCTTAATTTATTAATTATGCTATAACGATGTATGACCTCTCACATTAGACGTCTGTTTGTGGCTGCTGGATTTGTCGGGCGGTTCCGGGCAGTCTTACACCACAAACGCGCCTAACCTCGTGTCATAAACCGTTACGCCTCTAGTTCTTGACGTTGACCTCTCACATTAGACGTTCGCTTGTGGTTGCTGGATTTGCCGGCCGGTTCCGGGCAGTCTTACATCACAAACTCGCCTAACCTCGTGTCATAGGCATTCATTAAGAATCGCCTTTCACCCAAACCCCAAAATTCATGTCATGTGTTCTAAATTCAACTTCATTACAATTTATTTTTATGCCTATTTCCAATTTGTCATTAACTACACCAATTACATAATAGTTAGCCAAATTTCATATTACCCAAATTATCCAATTATAGCAAAATTCACCAATTACATGTTATTCATACCCAAACATGCCAATTTCCAATATCCAATTATACCCAATTTCATAATCAAAATTCATAGTTGCGCACTATCCACCATAGATTCATGTTCTCAAATCATAACCAAAGATTCATTATGAATTACGCCCCAAAATTATCGGTTCAAACCTTACTTCATTGAATAATCCCCATATACAATTTGCCAACAATATTTGCAATAATAATTGTAACGCCCCAATCCCAAATTACAGATTATATTTCTCGATTGCATAAAATAAATTATGCCCAATGTTCACAACAAAAATTGTTATGCCACAAACCCCAAATTACAGATTATATTTCTCGATTGCATAAAATAGATTATGCCCAACATTTCCCATATTCCAACCACACGTATGCATAACAAGATTTTCGTCTAGGTTCAAGATAACCTAGATCCAAAAATAAAAAGGGGAAGGAGAATAAAAGGAACAATTATTATAACATGAATCTTGAATTAGATTAATAACTGGGGAATGATGAGTGATAATAATACTATTATACAACAAATTTATTATAATTCCACTCACCTTGACTGGATAGGGGAAAATAAACGATTTATTGATGTAGAACGTTGATTTAATGTTCTTATTTGACTTTTGGTGAAGAGCTTGAATCGTTGATGAAGAATTTTGCTTCTTGATTTGATTAAACTCCAAAGTTTGTGAAGAACTTGCAATTTAGTTTAGGGTTTTGGGGGCGGGGGCCATGTTTGGTTGAAGCTTGGCGGCATGGAGGTGTCAGAAGGAATTGCTTATGAATTAGGTTAGGTCTAGGCACTATTTTATAGGTGTAGAGAGTGTTTTAGAGCCCTTAGATTGACTTAGAAGCCATCAGATCCGTAAAACACGTTAAAACACGTCACAGGGCTCAAAAATTAACTCGGCCCGCTTCTGGACCCCAAACTCTCATCCCAGGTCGAGATAGGTCGACCTCCCTAAGAGGTAGGTCGACACTAAGGTCGACCTCCCCCTTGGGAGGTCGACCTGGTCTTTTTTTTTCTGTTCCGAGCTGGTTGATTTCTGAATTTTCTTGCATCTTCCGAAGGCCATAACTTCTTCATACAGAGTCCGTTTTTCACAAACTTGAACTCTATTCCAATCAAAATTTCGAGAAGAATGCAAAGGTGATGTCCATTTTACTTAATTCCTGATATTTAAATTAAGTATCCTTATTTTATTGTCTTCTCTGTTACGTACACTGTTATCGAATTAATTTTTCCTTTTCTTCCATATATTAATAAATTTTTCATTATACATCACCATTATTTACCTATTTATGCATATACACATATTTTTACATATTTTTAATTATATTAAAAATGCGGGGTGTTACAGAGCCTGCTAGAACTTACGACAATGATAATATCTCGGCCTTCGCATCTTTAGTCATCCAACCCGATGACTTTTCTTAGCTCAAGCAACCTTTTCGAGCAACCATTATCCACCAATTCACGGCCTTTAAGTCATCACCTAATTCGCTATTCTACACCGATCGACAAACACATTCAACATTTCGAACATTCCCACTTGAACTTACTTCAAAGTCACAACAACACTGAGCCAAATAACACTGAGTCAAATCTGGGTCTTACCCGAAAAATATAATTTTTCTGAAATGATCCAGTGCGTCCGACCCATTCCCTTAGAGCAGACCGACCCATCCATACAACATGTGATACCCCACGTCCCTTAATGTCATTCACTAAGGGAATGAATTAAGTTTTGTGAAGCGTTATAGTTAAACAGAAACAGAATTATTACAAAAGAGATATAAAAGCAACAACGAAATTTAAACTTTATTTCAAACATAAGCCATAACAACATGGTCCAAAAATACCATAAGTCTGAAACTACATAAAACCCATTACAATAATGTAAAACCTTTGTCTTGTACCATCAGAATGCAGAAAATACATAAAAGCATAATCCCCCAAAAGAAATAAAGCCATGGTAGCAAAGGCAGAAACTGAGCAATACTTCAAATGCTGCTCCAAGCAAGATGATAACCGAGTCCTGACTAAGCCAGAGAATTCCTACCCTGCGAACCTGGCGGGGTGGGGAACGAAAGCAAGAAGTGGAAACAAAAAGGGTCAGACATAAAGTCTTGCGAGTCCAGTTACTTTTGGCAAATAAATAAGTAAAAGTATAATGACAGGCATATAAATTGGAGGGATAGATAACAGTAATAAGACAGGTATAACAGACTGAGCAAGATAAGCAGAATGAACAGAACAAAATAGGTTACACTTCTCTAATACTTTTCTTTGCACCAATACTAGTATAACAGATATGCGAAATGATTACATACTCCATAATTACTAAACAGAAACAGGATGATCCCAACAAAAACATAATGGTAGTTTTAGGAGTAATTTAGTTACGGGTTTTACCCCAAACAGAATCAACTAGTACCTAAATAGAAATAACGGGTGTTAAACCCAACAGAAATATAGGTACCCCACAGAAATAGATAGGACTAGATTTACGCTAATTGCTACCCCACAATCGATCGGCTCCTTATTCCGTAAATACCCTATGTCGGCCCCACAGTAGGGTATATTACTTCCTAAAGTGGCAACCTACAGAAGGACACAGACCTATTTACCAGTGCTACAACGGCTTATTTTCCCAAAAGCAGGTCGTACTCATGCACGCACAAGAGTTCGTTGGAACGCGCCAGTACACACCTCCTCCCAGATGAACCTCTTACAATCAGTTTAGTAAGTGTGCCCTGACCCTTACCTAGTGCGGGGTCCCCTTTTTAATACCATAATGGGTTACTGACTAATATGGGTCCCATACAATAGATGACACAAGCCAACCCCCACAGATCTTGTGTCCCCAATTAACTAGGATTTTGGCCGGTTATTCCTAACAGACTTAACAGATTCGCATAACCCCCTACAGATTTACGGGCTAAACTTTACAAATTAACGGGTCCCTATAACCCCAACAGATGTAACAGGTTAAGTCTTTTAGATTAACAGGTTCGTATAACCCCCACGGAATTAACAAGTTTACTTAAACCTACAGACTTAACAAGTTTACTTAACCCCGTAAATTTAACAGGTTTACTTAACCCCACAGAAACTTAACAGGTTTACTTAACCCCACAGATTTAACAGGTTTACTTAACCCCACAAATTTAACAGGTTTACTTAACCCCCACAAAAACTTAACAGGTTTACCTAACCCCACTGATTTAATAGGTTTACTTAACCCCACAAATTTAACAGGATTACTTAACCCCACAGATTTCATATTTACTTAACCCCATCAATTAATATAAATTTACTTAACCCTTTATTCCATTTGTTGGATTCATATATTACCCCTTTTCAAATTCAAACCGGTTAAGTATTTAAATTTAACATGTTGTCATTATCATTTCATTTGTACATGTTAACACACCAAGCCTCTAACATAAAGTCAATCATTTTTGGCTGCTGCATATGCCGGGCGGCTCCGTGTAGACTTAAACCACAAATTTAGACTTAACCTCGTGTCATGGTGCCGTTTCGCATTAGATTAGCTGTAACACCCCACGTCCATTAATGTCACTCACAAAGGGAATGCATTAAATTCAATGGAGCATTTTAAGTAAGTATAGAACAGAAAATCACAACAAGACAGATATAAAACAGTACTTGAAAATTAAAACTTTATTTATTGCAGCAGAAGGTAAATATGTTTGGTTACACTATACAACCATAAACCAAAGTCAAGTACATCATATCCATCTTGATAAAACAAAGTACATAATCTGAAAGACACAATCCCCAACATTAAAATAGCCATAATTAAAGAGAAGCTGAACTTTACTTCAGCGGTCCAAGAAATCTTCTAAAAGCAGACCAAAATCAAGCTCCACTGGTGCTAGTTCCAACCTGAACACCTGGGGTGGAAAGGAAAGAGATGGAACAAGGGGGGTCAGACATAAAGTCTGGCGACTGCGATAATTCTGACAATATAATTAACAAAGTAACTAGGCTAAGGCATAAGTTGGAAAATAAGAAAATGACCATGAACCATTGAGTATGGCAGAATAAACAAGGATACATGATGATCAACGATAACGTTAAGCGCACCTAAACCACAATAGGATGATTACTAAACTACACCAACACAATGAGATAATTCCTAAACTGCACCGCCACTAGTATACTGCACCACCACTAGTCACCCTAAGGTTGATCCCGCCTACTGACTTAATAATGATATTGGTAGTTTCGTGCACCCCTAGCTGCCTTCATAGGTGTCGTCTGCCCCTATCTCCACTAGGTGTACCCACTACCCCACGCGATCGGCTCCCTAACTCGTAGATACCCGTGCTGGCCCCACAGTGGGGTGTATCACTCCCCAAAGTGGCAACCTGATACCACCAAGATTGCACGGCTTATACCTACACGATGCAACAACGTCTTACCTACCAGCCCGGGTCCACACACGCATATGAACCCTTTGGACTTGTGTTGCCACCGCTAACCCAGTTTGGCCTCTTACAGTCAAGCCCAATATGCGTGTCCCGTCTTCGACTTGGGTCGAGCCCACAAAGATACGTATGGGTTACTGGTTGAAATGGGCCCCCAATTACTTGACATAAGCTATCCACCTAAGCTAGGTCCCCTCTAGTACATCCCACTTAACCCACTTCTTATTCATGTTTCAATTACATGTTTCACATTTTGGTTAAGTGTCTCTAATCGTATTTCCAAATGCCACCCAAGGCACCCACTAGATTCCACATGCCACCCAAGGCGCCCACTTAACACCCTCATGTCCCACTACATGTTTATCTGGTTAAGTGTTTCTTAATTCATTAAGACTGTAACCTCACAAAGACCTCTCACATTAGACTGGCATTTGTGGCAGCTGGATTTGCCGAGCGGGTCCGGGCAGTCTTACACCACAAAAGAGTCTAACCTCGTGTCTTTACACTGTTACGTATTTAGTTTGTGCCTAAGACCTCTCACATTAGACTAGCATTTGTGGCAGCTGGATTTGCCGGGCGGGTCCGGGCAGTCTTACACCACAAAAGAGTCTAACCTCGTGTCTTAGACGATTAATTACTCCTAATTAATCATTCCCCAATTTGAATTACCTTCCCTATTCAAATTATCAATCAATTCCAAATTTAACGATGTCTATAATTGACTCAATTATCTCCATCCATTTATGGTATGTAAAATCATACCAATTTTCACCACAATTATATTTTATGCCTTTTAAGGCATTTATGCCAATTAAATCTTTTTAATATTATCCCCTTTTACCCCACGTTGTACGTTTGTTCGTTGAACGTAAAATATACGTTAGACTCGAGTAGTCTAACTCATGAAATAAAAGAAAACATCACAATATGTATACACATAATTAAAACATAGATCTAACATAGGGGTGAACTTGCATATGTGAATGATGTTCTACATCTAAAACTTGCATAGGCCAAAGTTACAACTTGCATAAACAACATATGTCATGGATCCAATCTAAAGGTGTGAACTTGATGAGAAAATGGCCACAAACTTGCATAAATATCATGTATAACATAAATCCAAATCTAAAGGTGTGAACTTGATGAAATAATGGCCACAAACTTGCATAGACAACATATGTCAAAGACCTATATCTAAAGGGGTTAAACTTGCATAGGTAATAACATAACATGATTCATATCCAACTCATAAACTCACACATGTGATTTATACATCGCAACAATGGTGTAAACTAGTATCTAACATGTAAAATATCATGTAGAATTTATCATATGTCATAGCCTAACTTTCAATTAAATTCTCACATAAACTAGGTGTCATAATCATGTAAGTTCACATATAATTCTACCCAACTTGTATATGATTCATGTTTAAAAAAAAAATCCAAACTTGCATACATATGATTTATCATATGAATCAATATAACTACTAGCATATGAAACATGATGATTCAACTAGACCTAAGCCAATCATAGGATTATAACATGGGTGATAGCATCATAACTTTGCATCGTAAATGATAGCATCATAACATAATATCATAGAAATTACAACACAATTCTACACATAATTACAACATGCAATCAACAATTCATATCATATCCAAATTATCCGCATTATAACTCAATCCAATTCATTTACTAATTATTTTGTTAAGACCATCGAACTCACAACTCAAAAGTAGTCTTGAGTTCTGAATTCTGATTTCTGGAGTTGAATTAGCGCTCCTTTGATGAAGATTCGTTGTTAGGGTTGAGTAGTTCTGATTTGGTTGATGTTCTTCCTCTTTAATTTGGTGGCTGCTGCTCTAGGGTTCAAGACAACAGCATGATGGCCATAGTTTCAATTTTAATTCTGATTTAGGGTTTGAGTCTATGGGTCTTTTTATAGTGTTATGAATTAATTTAAGCCGTTGGATGATCTTAAGGTTAATCAAAACCATTCAATCATGATAGGGTGATGAGTCAGCCCTAATGACTCAGCAAGCAGTCAGAAAGGACTCAACAACACGGGTCAGCCTGAACCAGAAAGCTGTGCAGGCTTTTGCCTCGGCCTGGGCGCACTTGGCAGGTGCGCCAGTGTTAATTTGTACTGGCGCACTTCCTAAGTGCGCCAGTGCATTATATTTTTTTTCTACTTTTGGCCACCAATCTTCGTTCGTCCATAACTCCTTCATCCGGTACTCGTTTCCCGCAAACTCGGACTCTATTTCAACCAGAATTCCGAGACGAACACAATGGCGCAACCCAATCCCCATAATTCTCGCGTCTGAGATTAATTATTCTTTATTTTAGTTAATTCGATTATTCAAAAATCCGGGGTGTTACATTCTCCCCTCCTTAAAGGATTTCGTCCCTGAAATCTCGAAGTTAAGGAGAATGCTTATCCTACCATCCAAACAACCATCAAACACGGGCATCCATTGTCCTTATAAAATTTCTAATGCTGTATGAACATATGCAAGAAATGTGTGTATATGTTCCTTATATAATGCAAAATCAGGCGGTCTACTGATTCAGTTGACCTCCTTAATGCAAACCATGATAGTGCCATGCATCCATTATGTATGCGAAAGAACCTTATCGATACATATTATTTCTACATGTGTGCACAACCATTCACCAAAATGCAACATCCATATGATGGTACAACCATTATACATCCATTACTTAAATATGGACACACATTTATATGCAATATGAAGTGACTGAGCCGATCTGGTGCCTAAAGTGTGTGTATATGCATCCACGAGCAACCACTTGCATCCACATGCATCCATCATACATAACATGTCTCAAACACATGTTTCAACCATAGGACTATCCTATCTAAAGGTCAAAGATACTAGCAAGAAGATATACTAAAGATAAGATAAGTACAAGATAAGCGATAAAGGAGAAATTCAAAAGACATACCCTCGAAAAGAAAAGGGTATAATGAACGCATCTTCGCTTCTGTCTCCCAAGTAGCGTCGCTCTCTTCATCTCCGCATTGCACTTTGACTAGCTTGACCTCTCGATTCCTTAATTTCCTAATCTCCAACCCAAGAATGCGTGTAGGAGCTCGTCGAATCGTCGCATCACGCTCGATCTCCACCTCTCTAAGCAAGCTCGGCTCTACCACCTCCGCGGTCTCGTGCAAGCACTTCCTCAAATGTGATACATGGAATACGTCGTGTACACCACTAAGTCTCTCGGGCAACTCCACTCTATACGCCATCTGCCCAATCCTTTCCTTAATAGGAAATGGCCCTACAAACCTTGGTGCTAACTTCCCAACGGACCCAAAGCGAACGACGTTCTGTAATGGAGACAACTTGACAAAGACCATGCCCCCAATATCAAACTCGAGATCTGTCCTCCTCTTGTCCGCATAAGATTTCTGCCTTTCTTACGTCGTCTTCATCCTCCTTCGAATCAAATCGATCTTTTCCGAAGTCTGTCTAATCATATCGGGCCCATGTACACTCCCACCAATAGGTAGGCGAACGACACGGCCGTACATAAAGAGCCTCGAACGGTGCCATGCCAATGCTAGACTGAAAGCTGTTATTATATGCGAACTCCACCAACGGAAAATGTTCCTCCCATGTACCTCCGAAATCTAAGACACACAACCTCAATAAGTCCTCTAGAATACGATTCACCCTCTTGGTCTGGCCGTCCGTCTGAGGATGATATGCGGTGCTCAAACATAACTGAGTCCCTACCGCCTCTTGCAAGCTCTTCCAAAATTCGCTAGGGAAGATAGGATCGCGGTCGTTCACTATGCTAGAAGGAACACCGTGCAAACGAACTATCTCTCTAATGTATACAGAGGCTAACCATGGAGCAGTCCTCTTACTCTTCACGGGAATGAAATGGGCGCTCTTAGTAAGTCTGTTTACCACGACCCAAATCCCCGTATTGCCCTTCCTCGATCTCGATAACCTGTCAATAAAGTCCATCGAAACACTTTCCCACTTCCATTGTGGGACCTCCAATGGGTGTAGCTATCCACCGGGCTTCTTTTGCTCTGCTTTTACTTGTTGGCACACCAAGCATCTAACAACATATTCGGCCACATCCTTCTTCATGCCGGCCCAAAAGTAAACTCGTCTCATGTCCATGTACATCTTGTCCCCGCCAGGATGGATGGTCATCTTCGAACTATGTGCATCATCAAGAATGGTCTTCCTTAGGTCATCGTCTCATGGTACACAAAGTCTACTGTCCCTACGTAACCAACCCTTATCATCTAGGGTATACCTATGGAGATGGCTCGATGACTCCCCTCCTTTGAGCTTTTCTACTAACTCAACTAACTGTTGGTCGTCTCGCTGTGCCTCGCCAATCCGTCCAAAAAGCGTAGGTCTGACCTCTAAGGATGCTAGCAAACCGGGTACAAAGTCAACGGAAGGTGTAAAGTCAAACATAGAGATGAACTCTAAGCTTCGCCGCTCAACAAACAACGGACTCAAGGATAACCTTTTTCTACTTAAGGCATCTGCCACCATGTTACCCTTGCCAGGGGTATATGCTATCTCGAAGTCGTAGGATGCTAAGAATTCTATCCACCATAACATATCACCCTTCCCTAGAGACCACATGCCCTAAAATCCTCACTTCTTTCCTCCAAAAATGGTATTTTGGAGAACTTAGCTTTAAGCTGGTGCACTTGTAGGGTCCCTAAGATTTCCCTAAGATGTAGGGCATGCTCTTCTCTGCTTCTAGAGAAAACCAGGATATTATCCAATGCAAAATCGTCACAACTACCCATCTCTCACGCAGACCATCCTAGTCGAACTCGACATCCCCCAAGTGCAAGCCCCAAAGGCCTAAACCAATATCAGACAAACACCCAAGGGATACCACCTTCGGATTCGGATGACGTACGTGAGATGATACTAGTAAGACGGTCAATAAATTGAGCACTTTACCGACTCTGGCTGTCCTTGCCAGTCTTGCTCCAAAACCACCTCTGATTACATAACCGGCTTTGCTTAATCTATTAAGCACATACGAAAACTTATTTCGCGCCTCTGGGTAAACCCCGCACTTTATCAAAGACGTCTCTATACTCACAGACCACACAAACAGATTCCCAATCATCGTTGGATGCTTCAAAATATTCTAAGCAGCTAAGCATCACTGAACCCCTAGGGTCGTAAGAAATATGAGGGTCTTTCCATAACGAATCAATAGTCTAACTACCCTCCTTTCACAATCTAGGATGGCACCCCGCCTGGCTAGCCAATCCACCCCTAGAATCAAACTATAGCCCGTGAAACCTAGAACAAAGGCGTTGTATTCAAACTCAATGCCCAAGATAAACACTCTCAAATCCCGACAGATCATAGAAAGATGAGCCAAACCACCAACAGGATTTGAGACTACTAAGGGATCAGTAACAAGACTAGTATCTAGGTGCAGTGTTTCAACTAATGATGTCGAAATAAACGAATGCGATGCGCCAGAATCGAATAAAGTACGGACAGGATGATCAAACAGAAAAACTAAACTTTCAACGGAAATTGCTCTACCTCGTTCTTGCAGCGGTGGGACCACGAGGGCCTGAACTTGTCCCCTTGCCTGCCCTGGTACCATAAGAGCTTGCACCTATCCTCCCGAGGTAGACCCTGCCCTCTACCCTTTCTTTGGGCAGTCCTTAATAAGATATCCCGCTTCGCCATAGTGGAAACAACCAGTCTTCTTTTTCTTCCTACAATCTTTACTTAGATGGCCTGGTGTCCCACAGTTAAAGCATTTCTTCTTCCCCTTAGCATTATTGCCTTTGCCACCTTTCTTCTCGGGTGCCTTATTAGCATTGGCGCCCTTCTCCTCTTCATGCATGAGCACCATGTCAACAAGTCTCTCGAAGGTAACCCTCATGGGAATGTGGGTCATAGCTAACCCATGAAGTGGCTCATTTAAACCCTTAACAAATCTTAGAGCCTTCTTTTCTGGAGTATTCACCAAATCTAAGCCAAACCTTGCCAATTGGTTGAATTTGTTAACGTACTCTTTTACCGATAGATCCCCTTGCTTTAGCGCCAAAAACCTTTCCATGTATAGATTCTCTTCAGCCCGCGAGAGAAACTTCGCCTCAAACCTCTGCCTAAAATCTGGCCATGTATCGACTGGACGTCCCCCATTAGTGACCTCCCACCAAAACGAGGCCTCATCTTTCATTAGCCAGGCAGCTAGCTGGACTTTTCTTCCATCATCCACTCCAAAGATTCCAAACAATTCTTCCACCTCCTTTAGCCAGTTACGAGCTTCAACAAATGTCTCTGTACCACGAAAAGATTTTCCGCCCATTGCTCTAAAGTCCTTACATATCTTAGCAAAAGTATCGACGTGAGGAGGAGGGGGAGGAGGAGGATTTGCTGGACCCGCGGTGGCCGCCCTAGCCTCAAGATATTGACGAAACCAATCGGGCACATGAACACCCTCTGGTATCTCAGATGCTTCAGACATGCTGAAACGAAAAAGGAAGGATTCAATACAAAAGAACCGAAGGAAAGAAATATGGCTCTTGGGGTTATGCTTTCCAAAATATACTTTTCTCTTGAAAATACTTTCCTTAAAACATACTTTTGAAAGTACTTCTTTATAAAAATTGTTTTGAAAAATAGTTTTTCAAAATTCATATCTGTTCCGATAACCTTCAGCTCTGATACCACGTGTAACACCCAACGTCCATTAATGTCACTCACAAAGGGAATGCATTAACTTCAATGGAGCATTTTAAGTAAGTATAGAACAGAAAATCACAACAAGATAGATATAAAACAATACTTGAAAATTCAAAACTTTATTTATTGCAGCAGAAGATAAATATGTTTGGTTACACTATCAAAACCAGAAACCAAAGTCAAGTACATCATATCCATCTTGATAAAACAAAGTACACAATCTGAAAGACATAATCCCCAACATCAAAATAGCCATAATTAAAGAGAAGCTAAACTTTACATCAGCGGTACAAGAAATCTTCTAAAAGCAATCCGAAATCAAGCTCCACTGATGCTAGTTCCAACCTGAGCACCTAGGGGGGGAAGGAAAGAGATGGAAAAAGGGGGGTCAGACATAAAGTCTGGCGAGTGCGATAATTCTAACAATATAATTAACAAAGTAACTAGGCTAAGGCATAAGTTGGAAAATAAGGAAATGACCATGAACCATAAATTATGGCAGAGTAAACAAGGAAACAGGATGATCAACGATATTGTTAAGCACACCTAAACCACTATAGGATGATTACTAAACTACACCAACACTATGGGATAATTCCTAAACTGCCCCGCCACTAGTATATTGCACCACCACTAGTCACCCTAAGGTTGATCCCGCCTACAGACTTAATAATGATATTGGTAGCTTCATGCACCCCTAGCTGCCTTCATATGTGCCATCTGCCCCTATCTCCACTAGGTGTACCCACTACCCCCACGCGATCGGCTCCCTAACTCGTAGATACTCGTGCTGGCCCAACAGTGGGGTGTATCACTCCCCAAAGTGGCAACCTGATACCACCAAGATTGCACGTCTTATACCTACACGATGCAACAACGTCTTACCTACCAGCCCAGGTCCACACACGCATATGAACCCTTTGGACTTGTGTTTCCACCGCTAACCCGGTTTGGCCTCTTACAGTCAAGCCCAGTATGCGTGTCCCGTCTCCGACTTGGGTCAAGCCCACAAAGATACGTATGGGTTACTGGTTGAAACGGGCCCCCAATTACTTGACACAAGCTATCCACCTAAGCTAGGTCCCCTCTAGTACATCCCACTTAACCCACTTCTTATTCATGTTTCAATTACATGTTTCACATTTTGGTTAAGTGTCTCTAATCGTATTTCCAAATGCCACCCAAGGCACCCACTAGATTCCACATGCCACCCAAGGCGCCCACTTAACACCCTCATGTCCCACTACATGTTTATCTGGTTAAGTGTTTCTTAATTCATTAAGACCGTAACCTCACAAAGACCTCTCACATTAGACTGGCATTTGTGGCAGCTGGATTTGCCGGGCGGGTCCGGGCAGTCTTACACCACAAAAGAGCCTAACCTCGTGTCTTTACACTATTACGTATTTAGTTTGTGCCTAAGACCTCTCACATTAGACTGGCATTTATGGCAGCTGGATTTGCCGGGCGGGTCCGGGCAGTCTTACACCACAAAAGATTCTAACCTCGTGTCTTAGACAATTAATTACTCCTAATTAATCATTCCCCAATTTGAATTACTTTCCCTATTCAAATTATCAATCAATTCCAAATTTAACGATGTCCATAATTGACTCAATTATGTCCATCCATTTATGGTATGTAAAATCATACCAATTTTCACCACAATTATATTTTATGCCTTTTAAGGCATTTATACCAATTAAATCTTTTTAATATTATCCCCTTTTACCCCACGTTGTACGTAAAATATACGTGAGACTCGAGTAGTCTAACTCATGAAATAAAAGAAAACATCACAATATGTATACAAACATAGATCTAACATAGGAGTGAACTTGCATATGTGAATGATGTTCTACATCTAAAACTTGCATAGGCCAAAGTCACAACTTGCATAAACAACATATGTCATGGATCCAATCTAAAGGTGTGAACTTGATGAGAAAATGGCCACAAACTTGCATAAATATCATGTATAATATAGATCCAAATCTAAAGGTGAGAACTTGATGAAATAATGGCCACAAACTTGCATAGACAACATAAGTCATAGACCTATATCTAAAGGGGTTAAACTTGCATAGGTAATAACATAACATGATTCATATCCAACTCATAAACTCACATATGTGATTTATACATCGCAACAATGGTGTAAACTAGTATCTAACATGTAAAATATCATGTAGAATTTAACATATGTCATACCCTAACTTTCAATTAAATTCTCACATAAACTAGGTGTCATAATCATGTAAGTTCACATATAATTCTACCCAACTTGTATATGATTCATGTTTAAAACAAAATCCAAACTTGCATACATATGATTTATCATATGAATCAATATAACTACTAGCATATGAAACATGATGATTCAACTAGACCTAAGCCAATCATAGGATTATAACATGGGTGATAGCATCATAACTTTGCATCGTAAATGATAGCATCATAACATAATATCGTAGAAATTACAACACAATTCTACACATAATTACAACATGCAATCAACAATTCATATCATATCCAAATTATCCGCATTATAACTCAATCCAATTCATTTATTAATTATTTTGTTAAGACTATCGAACTCACAACTCAAAAGCAGTCTTGAGTTCTGAATTCTGATTTCTGGAGTTGAATTAGCGCTCCTTTGATGAAGATTCACTGTTAGGGCTGAGTAGTTATGATTTGGTTGATGTTCTTCCTCTTTAATTTGGTGGCGGCAGCTCTAGGGTTCAAGACAACAGCATGACGGCCATAGTTTCAATTTTAATTCTGATTTTGGGTTTGAGTCTATGGGTCTTTTTATAGAGTTATGAATTAATTTAAGCCGTCGGATGATCTTAGGGTTAATCAAAACATTCAATCATGACAGGGTGATGAGTCAGCCCTAATGACTCAGCAAGGAGTCAGAAAGGACTCAACAACACGGGTCAGCCTGAACCAGAAAGTTGTGCAGGCTTTTGCCTCAGCCTGGGCGCACTTGGCGGGTGCGCCAGTGTTAATTTGTACTGGCGCACTTCCCAAGTGCGCCAGTGCATTATATTTTTTTCTACTTTTGGCCACCAATCTTCGTTCGTCCATAACTCCTTCATCCGGTACTCGTTTCCCGCAAACTCGGACTCTATTTCAACCAGAATTCCGAGACGAACACAATGGCGCAACCCAATCCCCATAATTCTCATGTCAGAGATTAATTATTCTTTATTTTAGTTAATTCGATTATTCAAAAATCCGGGGTGTTACATTAGCTACTTGTGGTTTTTGGATATGTCGGGCGGCTCCGGGCAGACTTATACCACAAGCGCAATCTAACCTCGTGTCTAAGCGTTATTACCGTTCCAAATTTTTAGGCATATTCATATTAGCAATTATCCTATTTCAATTATGGGTTTTCCCATGCCCCTTTTCAATTCACATATCGTTATGCCTAATATGCCCTTTTTCCTAAGTCATAAATAAATATACAATTTATGCCCAATATCAATATTCACATATGTTCCAATTTATGCCCTAATTCTGTATTCACATTTGTGACACCCCACGTTCGTTAATGTCACTCACAAAGGGAATGCATTAAGTTTCGTGAAGCGTTATAGTAAACAGAACGAAAATATTACAAGATAGACATATATAATAACAGCGGAATAAAAAAATTATTTATAATAAGATTCCATGGTCCAAAAACATCACATGTCTGAAACACAAAAGCCCATTACAACATAAAAGCTACTGTTTTGTACTTCAAAAATATCAGAGTACATAAAAGAATTAAAATTCCCCAAAAACAAAATTATAGCCATAGCAACAAGGATAGGAGCTTGAGCCATACATATCAGCAGCTCCAGTAAAAGTAAGCAGAATCACGGTCAAGCCAGAGTGTTTCCTCCTTGAGAACCTGAGGGGGGAACAGAAGAAAGAAGGGGAAACGAAAAGGGTCAGATATAAAGTCTGGTGAGTCTAGTTACTTTTAGCAAGTAAATAAATAAAAGTAGCATGACAGGCATATAAATTGGATAAGGGAGATTACTACATAAAAGACAGGTGTAGCAAGGTAGACAGGATAAGGTGTATACGCTTCTAATGATTACTCTGCACTGTTACTAGTATATCCAGAATGAGATAATCCCTTCCACTATAAGGTGGTAGACTTAGGCGTACGTCCAAGTGTACCCCAACCACTACCCTAATCGATCGGCTCCCTAATCCGCGTAGATACTCTGTGCTGGCCCCACTGTAGGATGTATCACTTCCTAAAGTAGCAACCCTCTGCTGACATGCACAGTCTCATATCTACAGGTGTCACGGTCATCTTATCCCCTTCTGCCCGGCTCATGCACGCACACGGCCTGGTCGGTTTGCGCCGCCCACACTGTCCTCCACATTTGGATTTCTTACAATCAGTACAGTAAGCGTGCCCCTTCTCCGACCTAGTATAGAGTACATGTTTTGCTACCTACTTTGAGTTACTAGATGAAACGGGTCCCACACAATATGATACACAGGCTATGTTTTCCACTAGGTGTGTTTAATTACATAAGCCTATCATTTCTATAAGTTATGATTTAACCTAAAAGGTGTCTTTAATTACATAACTTTATTATTTCCACCGGTTATGTATACCACTAGGTGTATTTAATTACATAACCTTATCGGGTTAAGTTTGTGGGCCTATATGTAAATATTACCCACCCCCTCAGATTTGCTTAACCCACCCATTGTCCAACCAATTTTACTTAACCCTAACTTTAGTTCATAATCATACAATCCCTATGGGTTAGATTAGGTTAAGTAGTCCAATTTATTACCATGTCCATTTATGGTTTATAATGGGCTAGACCTCCCACATTAGGCCTACAACTTGTGGATGTTGGATATGCCGGTCGGGTCCGGGCAGAATTCTTCCACAAGTTGGGCCTAACCTCGTGTCATAGCCCATCTCATATTTGCGCACTTAGACCTCTCACATTAGATTCAACATTAGTGGTTGCTGGATATGTCGGTTGGGTCCGGGTAGACTTCCACCACTAATGCAATCTAACCTCGTGTCATTAGTGCAATTACAATTTCTAATTGTAATTATTAGACATTTCATTCTTATCCAATTCTTACCTATGTCTTTATAGGTGATTAGGTCCCCACTTCCACATTTTGAATTATATGTCCAAATTCATATAAACATTATTTAAATTATGCCAATTCTAACCTTATTCCCCGTTCCCTAACTAACGCATTCGCATATATTTGGCGGCTTCTAGGCTAGAAAGTAGCCTAGTCATAAACAATAAAAAGGGAAAAGTGATGGGAATATGACAAAGGCGATTGTTCTGGCATAAACATAAACTAGCATAGTGATCAGGTGGACGTATAAGCATAAATCTAATGAACTTGTGGCAGTTAACTAATTTTAACATAACTATGATGTTATAATAAGCATAATAAGATCTAAATTAACAATTCAAATGCCCAACTAGTTTAAATCTAATATGATAGGCATAAGGTGATAAACTAGATCAGATTAATAATTTAGATGTCCACATAATTCAGATCCAATAGTAGAAAAATAGATCTAATACGAATAAGGTCAAGGTCCACATCATAGCATGTCATAGAAGTTACAATAGATCCAATAAGATAGAGGTTTAGATCCAATAGCTAAAAATAGATATAACACAAAATAAGGTTAAGATCCACATCATAGAATGTCATATGTTCACAATTTACAATGGATCTAGTATAATATAGGCACGTGAACAAATCCAAACTATAGTCATATCACGTTTACTTTTAAGTGTTTAAATCTAAAAGTAACTAGGAACTCACAGAGTTTGGATTAGAAAATAGGAAAAGAATGGAACTTGAATCTCTAATTGATTTGCTTAAGTTGATAGTTGTAGAAGATAACAGTTCCAGTTCAGTTCAGACACCGGCAGAGTTTGGCTTCCATGGATTTTCAACGAAGAAAACAGGAGAAATGACCAGTTATTTATAGCTGCCAGCCCCCCTCAAATCGACTGCCACATCAGCCCTAGGGGTGTCAACACCCCTATAGGGGGGTCGATTCTGGTGTCGACGCCCCTTAAGGGGAGTCGACCCCAGTGTCGACACCCTCTAGGGGTGGGGGTGTTGACCACTTGAGCGGGAAATTTGCCACCTTACGAAATTTTGATTTTTGAACGATTATGGATAAGGTTCTGGCTCAGATCTGACTCATATGTATATATATAACTCTTCTGCGTGTATACAAACTTAAAACCCCATAACTTCTTCATATGGTGTCTGTTTTACGCAAACCAAATGTCTATCTTGACTAGAATTTCAAGACGGAAGCAATGGCGCAGTCCTCCCTGTAATTCCGAATATTAAATTAATTATTATTTAATTTATCCTTTCTAATATTAATAAAATTACGGGGTGTTACATTCCTCTTACTTAAAGGATTTCGTCCCCGAAATCTCCAAGTTGAGAAGAATGCATATCCCACCATCCATCATCCATCTACTCATCCATCAATCACTAGCATCCATTGTGCTTAAAGATTTCTAATGCTTATATGAACATATGAAAATGTGTGTGTATATGTCCCAATACAAATGCAAAGATCAAGCGGTCTACTAATTCAGCCGACTTCCTTTGTAACAACCCTGAATTTTGGGGTAAATTTAAAAATTTATTTTTAAGTAATTTTAATGAGTTTTTGATATTTAGAATAATTTATTTAAAATAATAATGATTAAAAATTTGATTTAAATCGAAGTTAGAAGGAATAATTTAATTTTAATTATAAAAGAAGTTAGAAATAGCGCGGTAGTTTGAAAAGTCAAACTTGAACGTTGATTGACCGTACAAGATGCCAAATTTAACGGATTTTAGTGAAACCAAAAATATTAGAATCAATTTAAAAATATCTCTCAAATGAATCTGAAAAATTGAAATTTCATAGCAGGAATCAAAAGTTTTGCCCAGATTAAAATTTAGAAAGGTCTCTATGAAATTTATATAATATATAAAGGTCAAAAACACTACTTTTTGCATACGAAGAAATTTGAACTCGAAACCACTTCCATTGAGTTCAGAATGATGTTTCTGCATTTAAAAACAGTAAACATTTATATATTTCGAGTTTCAGAAATTATTTGTTTAAAAATGTATTTTTAATATTTAATATATACACCATGAAAATAGTCATTTTACAAACGACCTCCATTTTCGACGAAACCACTTTTGTTGTAACCGGAATGTCAACATATGGTTAAGTTTAATTTTTCATAATTTTTAGAATTAATTTGTGACCGTGGCAAAAAGATTTCAGTTTTGTCAATTTCGATCAATTTTAATCGACTTGAAAAATGTCATTTTTCAAACGGGCTCAGAATTGTACGAAATTAATTTTCCTAGTTCTGCAACGTCAAAACATAGCTAAATATATTTTTCGGGATTTTTTGAAGTTAGTTTGTGGCCCCGACGTATTTAAATGGACGGTAAATATTTAATTAATTAATTTTTAATGTAAATTTAAATAATTTTTTTACATATTTAGGAATTGGGCCACGAGACCTGTCCCATTGCGTTCATAAGGCGTCAAAACCTTAAGAACGACAGTAAGCAGGCCCAATTCGGAGACAGCCCGCATCTTTACCTTTATAACACGCTTTACGATGAATAAATTAATAAAAAATTATTTAAAACCCTAAAAATGGCCGGCCGCCTGCTATTGAAACCGAAGGCCACGAATGACCGAAAATTCAAACCTCAATAACTTTTGATCCGCTCATTGAAATTCAACATATTATATACCAAATCGAAGCTCTTGGAGAGATCTACAGATCCATACGGTTAAGATCGGGTTTTAGTTCACGAATATCACGAATTCTCAACCTGAAGTCAGCACGATCGGACCGCCGTTTAGGGAGGAGGGGCCCATCGAGCTAGGCGGGTGCATGGGCGGCGGATGCTCTCGGGTTGGCCTTCGACGTAGGGTCCTTGGATCTAGCCTCGATGGCCCTGGTGAAGCACAGCGGAGAAGTTTCGAAATCGAACGAATGGGTTGCGAGGTGTAGTATCATCCAAGAAGGAGAAAACAAGGTTATGGGACTAATTACTTTAACTAATTCTTTATTTAATTAATGATCAAGTGTTTAAACAACGGTTACTCTTTCAAATAGCGACGGAATTGAACGATTTTCGTTGCGTTGGAATCCTTGTGACAAGATCTAGACTATGGAACAGATTAGAGCGTAAACAGAGCAACTTAGAAATTCAGCAAATTTCAGATCTGATCTATTCTGAATAAAAAGCTCGGTGAGATTTCTCGTTTTTAAATCTAAGATTAAAATCGTGTTATATACAAATTCTTATGTTTGTGGTATTTGCAATAGCAAATATATACACTGTGTGAATTCTATATTATTTGAATTGTCTGTATTGTGGTAAACTGACTGTATTGTGTTTATGGATGGTACGAAATGTATGAAATGTTTACATCGTGAAAAATATACATTTATAAATAAAATGTCGAACAAAATATCATTTTTGGTTGAATTATAGTTGTGTCACATAAAATTATCATTTTTATATTAAACTAAATTTGTCCCTTTTGCCAAATTTAGGATTTACATATTAATTTGTTCCTTTTGCCAAATTTAGAAATTACAGATAAATTTGTCGCTTTTGTTAAATTTAGTATTAACATATAAATTTTTTGCTTTTGTCAAATTTAGAATTGACATATAAAATTACCATTTCTGTAAATAGAAATTTTAAGCAAATGAAATTTTCATTTTATTTGTTAAGATCGGATTAGAAATTTGTAAACAAATAAATCATCATCTTTCATTTGTCAAGTTGAATTAGAAAATGTACACAAATAAATTCCTCTTTATTTGTCATTAGAACAGGTACATAAATAAATCCCCTCTTTTATTAGTCATTAAAAATATAGAAATGTTAGGCAAATAAAATATTCTTTTATTTGCTGATAGAAACATTGAATGCAAACAAAATATTCTTTTTGTCAATAGAAGAAATAACATTTTTGTCATAAAATGTTGAAATAGAATAAAAGTAAAAAAAATTGTTATAAAATGATACATAGAATAAAAATACCATTTCATTATGGAATGTTTTAATAGGAAATTGTTTACAAATGGAACATGCATTTATGTGTCATTAATAAATATAGAAAATTGTTAACCAATGAAACGTTCATTTATTTGTCATGAATATATATAGAAAACATGATTAGAAAAGAATAAACAATAGAAATTATTTTTATGGTAATGTGGACTATTAGAAAAGCGAAAACAATGAAAATTACATTTTTATTGTAATATAAAACAGTAGAAAAGAGGAAGACAATAGGAATTACATTTTATATGTAATGAAAGAATAAGAATCTACATAGTCAATAAATTTACATTGCAAATTAAAGAGCAAGATTTGACTTGTAATATAAATTACATTTTTAAAGTAATTAAGAAGATTTGTTTTCAAAACCAAACATTTTGGAAAGATGAATATTATTGTTATCAATCTTGAATTAAAAGAATATTTTATAATTCAATTAATGGAATTAATTGACGTTGATTTAAAAAGATTATGTCTTTGTTGTCTAAAAGTTACAATAAAAAGGATTCAATTAAAAAGATTCTATCTTTACTCTCAATATGTTAAGATAAGAAGATTAGATTCAGAATTAGACATTTTGAAAGGTTTATTATTATTATTATTATTATTATTATTATTATTATAATTGAGAAAGTCCTAAGTTTTATTAAGATTTGAAAGGGTAAGTTATAGTATTTGAAATCAAGTTATTTTGGAAATATTGAATATTCCAAAATTAAGATATTTTGAAATGAGAAACTGTTTAAAATAATATTTTCAGTAGAACAATTATAATGATTAATTAAAATTGTACTCGGACACGAGGTTAGGTCACATTTGTGGTGGAAGTCTGCCCGGACCCGACCGGCATATCCACTAGCCACAAATGTTGGGCCTAATGTGAGAGGTCCAAGTGCGCAAATACAAATTGGGCCAAGACACGAGGTTAAACCCAACTTGTGGGATAAGTCTGCCCGGAACCGACCGGCCTATCCAACATCCACAAGTTGCAGGCCTAATGTAAGAGGTCTGGCCCATATTAAAATATAAATGTTTAAATAGAAAATGGACATTATTTACACCGTCATGAGTTAAATTAGAAACTGACATTATTTTCACATCGTTATGTGTTAATATTGAAATGAATATTTTCACCTCTAAGTTTGTTACAAAAGAAAGTTACATTTTTAATGTAATAAAATAAGGACTAGAAAAGTTTTACATTTTCTTAATATAAATGAGGATTAGAAGAAAATTTCATTTTTTTTTATGTAATTAAGTTAGAGAACATAAAATTTCATTTTTTTGTAATTAAGTCAATCTGCATGTGAATTAGATTGAAAGTGGAAAATTTACATTTATCATGTAAATTAAGATAAAGGAGAAAAATTACATCTTATGTAATCAAGTTAAAGTAGAAAGAAGTTTACATTCCTAATGTAATTAGATTATAGAAATAATTTACATTTTTAATGTAAATTAGATTAGAAAAAAGTTTACATTTTTAATATGAATAAGAATTAAGATTTAAGTAAAAAATTACATTTTCATGTAATTAAGATTTAAGGATAAAATCACGTTTCCATGTAAGAAGAATTAGAGAAAAAAAATTCCTTGTCATGAAATTAGTTTTAATGTAAGTAAAATTTACTTTTTATGTAAATAGATTTTCATTAAAAGAATTAAAAAGAAAATCACATTTTTATGTAATTGGATTTTCCTTAAAAAAGAATAAAGATATGGAATTTACATTTTTATGTAAATAGATTTTCAGTGAAAATTATAACGATGGAAATTTAGTTTTAAATGAATTAGATTTCATTAAAAGATTAACAAAGTTATTATTTTCGTAGAATTGAAGTTGACACCAAAATATATTGCATTTTTGTTAGAAATTGAAATGACACAAAAATACTTATTTTTGTTAAATTATAAATGACGTACAAAAATATTCATTTTTGTTGTAATGGAAATGAAACACCAAAAATACCTATTTTTGTTGTAATTGGAATGATACACGAAATATACAATTTTTGTGTAAAATCGAAAATTGAAAGCAAAATATACATTTTGTGTATAGGATAGGTAAGGTAATTGAAAATGAAAACGTTGTTGTGTGTGATGATATGTATCAATATTGGATATAAATAAGAATATTTGTTGTTAGCAAGATATAGTGTAATAAAATACATTTCATTACACATTATAAAAAAATAACGATATGAAATTGTTTTCAAATTTATATATGCGAGAATTATTTGGAAAGTCTGAGTTTTCTCTCATTCCAAATAATGATACGACGTTCGAAGAATTGAAGATGGCGATTGAAGACCGACGATCTTCACATCGAATGGGTAATTGGTGTCGAGGCCCTTAATTGATTTTCTCCCAAGACGGGGCTAAGATGGTAGTTGTCCGGACGTAGTGTTGATTTGTACGGATTTGGCTTTCGCTCAGACCCAGAGCATAAGCTTATAAATGGAATGTGTGTCCAAAATTGTACTCCTTTATATTGTATTTATTGATTTTCTGTCGAATGTATGAATGTTTTGTGGCGGAGAATTTATTCTCTTGCTTAACACCCTTTCAAATATTTCGGCAAAGTATTGGTAGTGTGATATGGAGTGACAGTGTGGCATACTAAGACGCAATGATCAAGGTTTCTTGTTGAAAAGCAGAACCTTGTGGTGACGATCAAAGCACAGCTTGAATAAGCATAGCTTTGTGTATTACGTAGCTTCACGAGCCTCACAACACGGTGGAGTCTAAAACGGGAGAAGGGAACGCAGGGAGAGCAGCACGTTTCTTTCTAGTTAGAAGTAGTGTCAGTGCTTAAACTGGCTGATATTTTACTTATGTGGATGATGGAATGAGGCACCTCGGATGATAGGTCCTATAGGACCGGGAAACGTGCGTTAAGGAATTGCCAATCCGCAAAATCGTATGTGCGGACCGGCCTTGCAGCTTTCCAAGGGTTCACTGCAGGGAATCCTGAGACATTAGCTAGAGTGTCTCGAATCGGTAAGGAGCTCCTCCCTAGCCTTGACTCACGATGGAAACCCAATTCCCTCCTACGGACTTGATTGTATTACTAGTATGGAGGCATAGTATATGGTAGATATGCTTCCTAGGATTGATACATTTACTTTGAAATGTTTTTGAAACGTATATACACTAATAATAATATCAAATTTGTTTTTATCGTACCAAGCATGTTTAATCATCATAAGGTAAAACTCTATCCTCTGGTTTGCGTTGCATTGTGTGATGGGACTTGAGTCTTATGATGGTTCCATTTTTATAAAAAGCATTGCGTTGTTTTGACGATTCACTTTATTTTATGCATCGGCAATCCACTGGGATTAAACCCGTTCCGCGTTAGCGGCGTGGTCCTTGGATTTGCCTTATTACTATTAGTTAAATTAGTTAATAATTCTCACACCAGTCCCATGAATGACTCGTAGTTTGTTTCACTTTGCAAACTCGGTTGCCCGTTTTTCCACACGGGCAGTCGAGTAGCTTTTTGCAGATATTTATCTCTTGAGCAGGATTCTTGATCGAAGCCTAAAGCTGTGTCCAGAGCATAGAAGTCTTCCGCTGTTTATTGTATTTAATTTTCTGTAATTTATCTTCCGCTGTAATTTTATTTGATGTACTCTGATATTCTATACTCTGATGTAACATTATTATGATGTTTTATAAAAGTCTGATGTTGTTGTTCTAATGTGTTGTATTCCAAAAGTTAACGTGTTCGGGTTTTGAACGGTCTTTAACGATCGATCGGATCGGGTGAAATCCGGAGCCGTTACATCCTTAATGCAATGTATATTAGTGCCACGTACACAATATGTATGCGAATAATCCTATTATAACATGTGAGTTCTATATGTGTGCACACTCATTCGTCCAAATGCAACATCCATATGCTAACAGATCCATTTCCATCCATAAAAGAAAAGAAGATGCACACACATCCATATGCAGTATGAGAGTGATTGAGCCGATCTAGTGCCTAATGTGTGTGTATATGCATCCACAGGCAGCCACTAGCAAACACTTGCATCCACGTGCATCCATCAAACATAACATGTCTCAAACACATGTTTACTTACATAGGATTCCTATCTAAAGGTCGAAGGTGTTATGGATGGGATATATTCAAATGATAGAAACAAGCACAGATAAAATTTTGGAAAAGGAGTTAAGAGCATACCCTCGAAAAGATAAGGGTATGAAGCCTGAACCTTGTCTTCAGTCTCCCAAATCGCATCTACTGGGTTATCTCCACATTGAACCTTTATCAACTTGATCTCTTTATAGCGCAGCTACTTAACTTCTGATCCAAGAATTCGAGTAGGGACTCGTCTGACTGTCACCTCCCGCTCTACTTCCACTTCTTCCAATATGCATGGCTCAACCACTTCCGCGATGTCATGAAAACACTTCCGCAGATGAGAAATGTGGAAAACATCGTGAACACCGGATAAATTTTCCGGGAGCTTTACTCTGTAGGCCATTTGGCCAATCCTCTCGGTTATGGGAAATGGTCCCACAAACCTAGGTGCCAACTTCCCTACTGATCTGAAGTGAACCACATTCCTCAGAGGTGACACTTTAATAAAAACTAAATCTCCCACTTGAAATTCGATGTCAGTCCCTCTCTTGTCTACATAGGATTTTTGCCTATCCTGGGCCGTCTTCATCCACCGTCGAATAAGGTCAATCTTCTCGGACGTTTCCCAAACCATATCGGGTCCAAGTAATAATCTTTCTGTAGATTCCCACCAACAAGTTGGTGATCTACAGGGTCATCTGTACAATGCTTCGAAGGGTGCCATGCCGATGCTAGCTTGATAACTGTTGTTATATGCAAACTCTACTAAAGGAAGAAGCTCTTTCCAAGTCCCTCCGAAGTCTAGGATACATAGCCTTAAAAGATCCTCAAGAATTCTATTCACCCTTTCCGTCTTCCCATCGGTCTGAGGATGATAAGCGGTGCTCAAACACAACTGTGTACCTAATGCTTCTTGCAATCTCCTCCAAAATTCACTGGTAAAGATGGGGTCATGATCGCTAAGATGCTGGAAGGTATCCCATGAAGAGGAACTATCTCTCGGACATAGATTGCAACCAACCATGATGTTGTCCTCTTACTCTTAACTGGAATGAAGTGAGCGCTCTTAGTGAGTCTATCTACCACAACCCAGATATTGGTGTTGCCTTTCTTCGATCTAGGCAAACCATCTATGAAATCCATAGAAACACCCTCCCATTTCCACTGTGGAACCTCTAAAGGATGAAGTAAAGCACCGGGCTTCTTTTGCTCAGCTTTGACTCGCTGGTAAACTAAACATTGAGAAACGAATTCGGCCACATCTTTCTTCATCCCGGCCCAAAAGAAATTCCTCTTCATGTCTCTGTACATATTATCATCGCCTAGAAGAATAGTCATCTTAAAATGGTGGGCTTCTTCTAGGACCGCCTTTATCAAGCTTCCAGTTTGAGGAACACAAAGCCTTCCATCTCGTCACAACCATCCCTTTTCATCTATGGTATATCGACTGAGGTGACTAGTAGTCTCCCCTTTTAAGAGCTTATCCATGATATCTAAAATCTGTGGGTCACCTTGCTGCGAAGCTCCTATCCAATCCATAAGCGTTGGTCATATTTCTAGCAATGCAAACAAGTCAGGCAAAATCACGATGGAGGGTTTATAATCAAAAGTTGAGATGAACTCCAAGCCCTTCCTCTCCACAAACAGAGGACTTAAGGCCATCCTTTGCCTACTTATTGCGTCAGCCACCACATTAACCTTGTCAGGGGTATAAGTGATTTCAAAATCATAAGAAGCTAAGAACTTCATCTACTTTTGTTGCCCTAAATTAAGATCCTTCTGTGAGAACAAATACTTGAGCGATTTATGATCGGTGTAACAACCCAGAAAATCAGAACCAATTTAAAATTTTTAATTTGGCTATTTTAGTGGATTTTGAATATTTAAAATAAATTATTTTAAATAATAACGATTAAATATTCTTTTGGATCGAAGTTATAGCGAAATAAATTATTTTAATTATAAAACAAGGCCTAAAATGGCGCTATAGTTTGAAAATTTGAATTCGAACTTTTACTGACAGTAAAGGATGCAAAATAAATCGGATTTTAGTGAAACCAAAAATATTTAAATCTGTTTATGAATATCTTTCTACTGAATCTGAAAAATCAAAATTTCATAGTGGAAATCAAAAGTTATGGCCAAATGAATTTTCAGAAAGGTCGCTGTGGAGTTAATATAGCCCTTGAAAACAGGCATTTTGCAAGCGACCTCCGTTTTCGACGAAACCACTTTTGTTGGATCCGAAATATCAAATTATAACTAGATTTCAAATTCCATAATTTTTGGAGTTAATATGTGAGCGTGGCAAAAGAAAATGTGTTTGGTTGATTTCAGTCAAATTAGATCGACCAGAAAATGGTTATTTCTCAAACGGTCTCCAAATTCGACGAAACTAGTTTCGTTGGGACCGTATCGTCCAGACATAGCTAGATTATTTTTCTGGAATTTTTGGAATCAGTATGTGGCCCCGGCAAATTGAAATGTACGTTCAAATCCATATTTGAATGTTTCATACTTTAATTTGAAGAAAAACTGACTGAAACAGTCGAATAGGCCTACGAAACATATTCCATTGTGTTCGTAATGTGGGTATTTAGCTGGGGCCGACAGTCATTGGGCTTGGATTGGAGTTCGTATGGAATGAGGGGTATTTTCGTATTTAAATAAATTAAAAATAAATATAAAATCCCACGGCCAATGAAAATTCACCAATCATTATCGTCGTTCCCAGGTTTCTCCCGTAAACCCAAATCTCGAATGGCGGAAAAGACTCCATACCTTCTCTCCTCAATTCTTCGTTATACACTCAATAAAATCCAACACCACAGTTGGGGATTTTGTAGAGCTTCGAATTCTCTTCAAGTCCATATAAGGATTGGATTTTTTTTCATAGCCTGAATCTCGAGATCGAACGTCAGGAAGACGCTGACTTTGTCGCCGTCGATATCCATCCCTACGCCATCGATCTCTACGCAACACCAGTGTCGGCATGGCCTTCTGAAGCTCTTCGAGGTGGTAGGATATGATCGTCCTCAAGCTAAACGGATCGAGCGCAAGTCAGTAACCTAGGTTTGAACAAAACTGAGAGGTATACGGTTTATATTATATAAACAGATTTCCACATTTAAAAGCGTTACAAACTTATAAAAATCATATCTTTTTCGTTTGTGGTCGAAATCCAGTGAAACAAGAGACACTGGGACCATGAGGACGTCTTCTACATTTTAGAAGAGACCGGAGAATTTTTGGAGCCTCCTACAATTTTTGGAGGAGTGGAACCCAATGTGAGATTTCTAAATTATAAACGATATGGAAATGATGATGTATAAATTATATGATCGATGTATATGTTATATAAGCATTGTATACCTCATGCATAAGCATTGTATAAATTATATGTGCGATGTATATGTTATATATGCGTTGTAAAAATCAAATGTGCGTTGAATGGAATTGAAATGGAGTTGAAATGAAATGAAAATATATTTATATACGTATATATATATATATATTCCCCTCGTCCATAGACCATGGACGATATATATTGGTTGTGATTGTTTGCATTTTGGTTGACATGAAATTCGGTTGATAAATGGGAATGGTTGATAATGATTGTTTGTGGTTGAAACAAAATTGGAATTGTTTGTGGAAAAATCCTTTGTGATATGAAGATGAATCGAAATTTAGATTATAAGGATAAGCCCCTTAGGGAACGCTATGAGGCATAAGGTAGTGCGAGGAGCCATACTTGGGACGGTGCCAGTTTTAAACACCTGCCGTTATGCTACCGAAATTTTATGAAATATTTGTGTGTTGGATTTATATTAATGTGTTGAAATATATTCATGTGTTGGAAAAATATTCATATGACGAATAATTTGTTTGAAAGATAAAAATCACACTTTTATCATGTATATGAAGTATATAAAATATTCATGTTTGAAATAAATTGTTTTGACAATAAAAATCACATTTTTATTATATATATGAATCGCTAAAAATATTCATGTTTTAAATAAATTGTTTTAACAATAAAAATCACATTTTTATTATATATATGAAGTGTTGAAAATAGTCATGTGTTAAAATAGATATTTGTTGGATAACAATGTTATATTTATCACATATATGAAATGAAAATGGTTTGGAAATCGAAGAACGAATTATATAAATATATATATATAATTAAAATAAATTGAATAATGACGCTGCAGTTCGTGTTTTGAAATCGTTATTTTAAACGATTGTACACCCCGGTATGAACCAGAAACGGGAGAGGACTTCAGGGAGGACATGCGTTTCCTTCTAGCTAGGAGTGGTGTCAGCATTTTGCAAGCCCTGACGTTTTACTTTTGTGGATGATGGATAGCGAGGCGCCTCGACTATATCGTTCGTTCCGAGGCCGATAATTTGGTCGGGATATGACCAACTTGACGCCCCATAGGGCGGGGAAACGCAGTGTTCAGGCATTTCAATCCACTCCGTATGGACCGGCCCAGACGATCCAAGGCTTGACTTAGTACTTGCCTGAGACACGGGATAGAGCGTCTCGAAGCGGTAAGGACGATCCCTTGCCTTGGTTCATGACGGAAATCCAATTTCCAAATACGACATCGTGCGGTTTTGATTGTTAATCTATATATGGTGACATGATATATGGTACCCATGCCGTCTGTAATTGATACTTGTGATTGAAATTGTTTTTGAAACATATAAACACTAGTAATAATATCAAGTGATTTGTTTTATTCGTATCAAGCATATTTTGGCCATTATAAGGTAAAACTCTATCCTCCAGTTTGCGTTGCATTGTGTGATGGGAACTGAATCTTATAATGGCTTTATTTTTGTAAATAGCATTGCGAGGTTTAAGTGATTTACTTGTTTTGAGCACTGGCAATCCAATGGAATAAACCCATTCCGCGTTAGCGGCGTGGTCCTGTGATTGGCCTTATTATAAAATAAGTTAAGTAGATTTCTTATACCAGTCCCATGACTGACTCGTAGTTTGTTTCACTTGCAAACTCGAGTGCCCTATTTTCTACACGGGCAGCCTTGTATTCTGGTTTTAGCAGGCTCTATCTGGATAGCTATGGAGATGAAGATGGATTATATCACTAGTTTCTTTTTATGCAGTTCAGCTCCTGTTGTACATATTATGTTTTGATTCCGCTGTAGAAATTTTATGTAAAGCTAAACTTTATTTTCTGCTAAGTATGATCCTGTATATTGTGTAACTCTGATGATTACGTTTATCCAGTGTATTCTGTTGTACATTATCTGGCGTATTTATATATTTCTGTTCTGCTGTTATTTGTTTATGTGTTATATTCCAAAGATTACCCTCGCCACCATGGAACGGGGGTTTGGGGTCGTCACACGTGGTATCAGAGCTTTGGTTAAGCCTAGTTCTGGAATATAACATATTAACGAACTCATTAGAAACAGAATCAGTAGTATTCTATGATGAATAATTCATTTCATATTGGATCAGTAATATCCTAGAAAGAGTGTAGCAAAATGAAATACACCCCAATAGACAAATTTATATTCAAGTATATGTCTCTATGCTTTAAAATATTTTTTCTATTGGCTTGACACTTTGTCTGCTATTTGCAGACATAAAAAATGAGTGGCAGAAGCAGAAGAAGTAGTCCTATGGTTCGACAATTTAATGAGCCAGTTGTGCTCCCATAGCCAGGATCAGATAAAGAAGCTCTATTAAAGAGGTATCAAAATCTGGGTGGAGTACCGTTCTCGGGCAATGAGTCCATTATTCAAACTCAGGCTTGGATGTGTTCTTCTGAGGGGATTTTTGAAGGTTTCAAGCTGAGGGATGATCAGAAAAGATTACTGGCATCTTGGGCACTCAAAGACGAAGCTTTGATATGGTGGGAAACCGTTATTAAAGATAATCCAGAAGGTAATATTACCTGGGATGGATTTAAAGAAATTTTCAATGAAAGATTTATTCCTCCAGAAGCAACTGAGCGGTTTAGTGACGAATTCTACTATCTGACACAAGGAGATATATCCATTCTGGAATATCGTATGAAATTCAATGAACTATCTCATTTTGCCCCGCATCTAATTCAAAATCCGAAGATAAAGAATCCGAGATTTATTAACGGGCTTCAAAGAAAGTACCAAAGTAGTGTAACTGCACATGTGCAACAATCTTTTTCTGAAATGATATACATGGCTTACCAGTATGAAGATCTGGATAAGCAAGGTCTTTTGGGCGATGAGGAGGAAGTCAGTTCCAGCAGCAAAAGGAAATCTGAAACTGATCGCCCAGAGACAAGTACGCAGCCTAAGGCAAGTACGACGTCTGGGGTTAGAAAGAATCCTAGAGTCAATAGGAAAAAGGTTAAATCTAAGAAAGAACCATTAACAACTGCCACCAGCTCTAACTGTAATCGGAAAGGGCATTTGGCGATAAATTGCAGACCCTTAAAGAAAAGAATAAAAAGTGGGTTCAAACCCACTAAGAAGCAAAAGAAATCTCATGGTACAAGGGAATGTTATAAGTGTCACCAGACATGTCATCTTGCCAGGGATTTCCTGCTATTAGAGAAATCTTAAGTAGTATAGGTGAATGAAGTGGCAGAAGTTCCTGCATCCTCATCCAGTCAAGCAAGGCCAGATGTTTTGGAAGGCATGCTCACTGTCAAAGATATTCCAGTTAAAGTACTGTTTGATACAAGCGCGTCGCGAAGCTTTATTGCAAGTAATGCGGTTAAGAAACTAGATTTGAAATTGAAAAAACTCAAAGCACCCATGACTGTCCATAATCCGGTTGGGGGTTCCCTCGATCTTAGTTGGATTTGTGGGGTGCCTGTCTCTTTTTCCCGTTATCGGTTCCCTACTATCTCGATCGTCATGAATTTTACTGAATTCATTCTTATTTTAGGATTGCATTGGTTAACCAAGTATGAAGCTGAGGTTAAATGCACCGAGAAAGTTGTTAAGGCAAAAACAAAGTTCGGGGAGTATATAACCATTCCTTGTGAAGGTCCGAATTCAGATAGAAAAGACTTTTGGGCAACTCTTGATGTTTCTCCTGCTCAAATAGAAAATATTCCTGTCGTTGCAGAGAATACTCCGGTCGACATAGAAAATATTCCTATCGTCAAGAATTATGCGGATGTGTTTGAAGAAGTTGTTAGCTTACCTCCGCGTAGAGAAATTGATTTCAAAATTTCTTTGATTCCGAATGCAAGTCCGGTAGTTCACGCTATTCGAAGAATGACCTTGAAGGAGAAAGAAGAGATAGATAATCAAACTCGACAGCTTGTATGGAAGGGTCTGATCAGACCTAGTTTCTCTAATTGGGGAGCAGCAAGGGTGTTTGTCCAAAAGTCAGACGGTACTCTCAGACTATGTGTAGATTATCGTGACTTGAACAAGCAAACATTAAAGAATAAATATCCATTGTCGCGAATTGATGATTTATTGGATCGTTTGAATGGCGCGCAAGTATTTTCACGAATGGACCTAGCTACAGGTTTCCATTAGCTTTGTATTGCCGAAGAATGTGTTCCTTTGACAACATTCAGACGTCCAGATATTTTCTACGAGTGGTTAGTAATGTCGTTTGGCTTATGTAACGCTCCATCTTATTTTGTCGATCTAATGAACTGGGTATTCAGAGAAGTATTGAATAAATTTGTACCGGTTTTCATTGATGACATATTGATTTTCTCTAAGTCAGAGAGCAAGCATGCAAAACATTTGGAACAAGTGTTAGAGATTCTGAGAAGGAATATTCTAAAAGCCAAATTTTCCAAATGTATATTCTGACAAGAAGAAGTCTAGTTTCTTGGCCACGTTGTATCAAAACAAGGAATTTCTTTGGATCCCGATAAGATCACAGCTATTCAAGATTGGAAGCGGCCAACTACGCCCACAGAAGTCCGAAGTTTTCTTGGATTGGTTAGTCATTATTGGAAGTTCGTTAAAGATATTTCGAAGATATCTAGTTCCTTAACAAAGCTTACAAAGAAACATTTAAGGTTCAATTGGACTCCAGAATGTGAGACAGCTTTCCAAGAGCTGAAGTTAGGACTGACAACTGCTCCAGTGTTAACAATTATCGATGGCAATCAAGACTTGAAAGTCTGGAAAAATGCTTCTAAAGAAGGTCTTGGTGCAGTATTAATGCAAAGAAGCCAAGTAGTCGCTTATGCTAGCCGTCAATTGAAGCCGCATGAGAAGAATTATGCAACTCACGATCTTAAATTGTTAGCCATCGTGTTTGCTATGAAAATCTGGAGGAATTATCTATTGGGTGAGAATTGAATTATATACTGATCATCAATCATTGAAGTATTTATTCACCCAGAAAGATCTGAATATGAGACAACAGCGTTTGCTAGAATTTCTCACTACATATGATCTTGATATTTTGTATACTCCGGGGAAAGCCAATGTTGTAGCTGATGCACTCAGCAGAAAGAATGTAATCATTGCCAATCTTATAATCATGCCTTCATTAATTTATAATATATTTGCTCTTTAGAAGGATGATCACTTCATTCAGAAGATCAAAGAGAGAATTCAGAAAGGCGAGGCCTCCAGTTTTCAGATTGATAACGATGGGATTCTGAGGTTAAAGGGCCGAATTTGTGTTCCGAACATATCTGAGCTCCGAAGAGAAGTATTGGATGAATGTTACAAATCCAAACTCAGTATCCATCCAGGAGTGAGTAAAATGTACAATGATGTCAAATTCACTTTCTGGTGGAGATCTATTAAAAGAGACGTTTCTTTTTATGTTAATTGGTGTTCCACTTGTCAATAAGTCAAAAGCGATCAACAGAAACTCGCCGGGTTGTTGCAACCGTTGGAAATTCCAGGTTGGAAGTGGGAACAGATTTCTATGGATTTCACAGATGGTTTGCCCAGGACCCGGAGAGGAAATGACAGTATATGGGTGATCGTAGATCGTTTCACGAAGACCGCCCATTTTATACCTAGCATATCAAATAGAACTGCTCAGAGTCTGGCGCAGATTTATTTTAAAGAGATTGTTAAACTACATGGAGTTCCCATGAGTATCATTAGTGATCGTGACCTGATTTTTGCTAGTAAATTCTGGGAAGCATTCCAAGCAGAGTTGGGAACGATACTGAACTAGAGCACCGCTTATCATCCTCAAACAGATGGTCAAACTGAGAGGGTGAATCGTATTCTAGATGATTTATTGCGGGCTTGTGTTATCGATTTTGGTGGATCATGGGAAGACCATTTGCATTTGGCCGAGTTCTCATACAACAACAGCTACCAAGCGAGCCTGAAAATGTCACCATTCGAAGCATTGTATGGTAGACCGTGCAGATCCCCCGCATGTTGGGTTGAACTTTGTAATAGACTTGTATTGGGACCAGATATGATTCGCGAAGCAGCGGATAAAGTCGATTTCATTAAGAAACGATTACTAGCAGCTCAAAGCCGACAGAAGAGCTATGCAAATTCGAGAAGAAGGGATTTATCATTTGTTGTTGGTGACTATGTGTATTTGAGGGTTTCTCCGATGAGAGGAGTAGTCCGATTTGGAAAAACAGGGAAGTTGGCACCTAGATTTATTGGTCCATTTCCTGTACTCGAACGGATTGGAACTCTCGCTTATAGGTTCAATTGCCTGATTGGTTACCTGGAGTACATGATGTGTTTCGCATGTCTCAACTTCAAAAGCATGTGCATGATCCAGACTTGGTCGTGGAAGAAGCCGCGAACAAGACTTGAAAATTACTCCAGAATTAGCTGTGAGGAGAGAGCTGATAAAGATTATTGGCAAAGAAACTAAAGAGCTGAGGAACAAGAAGGTTCACTTAGTCAAAGTGCAATGGAGTGGAGATTAGCGAGACTGTACTTGGGAAATAGAAGAGAGCATTAAGCAAGCCTATCCCGATTGCAGAGTGGATATCTCTGATTAACTTTGGTGTAAGGTACATTTACATATTTTGCATTTCCGTATTATTTTCTACTTGGTTGTTGTTTCCTTTTCATGGATGTAAATTTTTTAATTATATAGTCTGAATGATTTTAAAAGAGTATATGAATTAATTAGTATATTTTTGAAAGGTTAATCAACAATTTGATTGTTGTTTGTGTTGTGTAATTATGAATTTGATTAATCAAAACATTGAAATAATAAACCCAATAAGCAAGTGAAGGGTAAATTTATGCAATTGAATCAAATATTGAACTGATTTGAAAATTCACAGAAATGCATGCATGTACATTATATACGTTTGAACAGGTAAATGGATTTGCTGTTGAGTAAAGAATTTATTTGCACGCCCGACAAATAGGTAAACCTTAATGAGTTGGATGCGCAATTTTATTATTATATCAACTCCTGTGAATGCCATTGGATGCAGAGTGTTGGTTGTTCTGTGTGAAATAATAAACGTCGCCATAGGATAGTAACAATTAATTTTGAACTACACTTCATGGCATACTTCTTGAAGATAACATACTCTATCAATACCACATAAGCATTTGGAGCTTGTTTGACGAGGTTGAAGATTTACCATATGAGCGAGAGGCTTGTATGGCGATGACTATATTACAGGTTGAACTGAAGACTGATATGGAATATATAAAATGTAACGGTAAATTGCCAGATTAATAAAAAAACTACACGGGTCTGGAGATGACAATAAACACGTCTCTCTGGTCATTAAGGAACAAAAACCATTTATTGGGTGACGAGAATTTGTTCTCTGGAGTTATGATCTATACACACTCCCCTGTAGACACCAGAATATATCACTATAAATATGTGTATGCTTTTTAGGATTTATTGGGAACCTAATATGGCCCAATAAATTTCCAAGCCCATCCCCGTACAAAGGAGGTTATGGCGAAATTTTTTGAAAATTTAGGGTGTTAGCCAAATTTTTAAAGAATTAGGAAATTATTAGAAACTGAAAAGTTGAGGAATGGAAGCCAGAATGAAAGTTGAGTTGGTTAGTTAAACAACTTTCAGCTTCGTTCCTTTTCGGGGACGAAAAGATTTTAAGTGGGGGAGATTATAACAACCCGGAAAATCAGAATTAATTTAAAATTTTAATTTGGCTATTTTAGTAGATTTTGAATCTAAAATAAATTATTTTAAATAATAATGACTAAAAATTCTTTTGGATCGAAGTTATAGCAAAATAATTTATTTTAATTATAAAACAAGGCCTGAAATGGTGAAAATTTGAATTCGAACTTTTGCTGACTGTACAGGATGCAAAATAAATTGGATTTTAGTGAAACCAAAAATATTTAAATCTGTTTATGAATATCTTTCTAACGAATCTGAAAAATCGAAATTTCATAGCGGGAATCAAAAGTTATGGCCAAATGAATTTTCAGAAGGGTCGTTATGGAGTTAATATAGCCCTTGAAAATAGACATTTTGCAAACGACCTCCGTTTTCGACGAAATCACATTTGTTGGATCCGGAATATCAAATTATTGCTAGGTTTCAAATTCCATAATTTTTGGAGTTAATATGCGAGCGTGGCAAAAGAAAATGTGTTTAGTTGATTTCAGACAAATTGGATCGACCAGAAAATGGCCATTTTTCAAACAGTCTCCAAATTTGACGAAACTAGTTTTGTTGGGACCGTATCATCCAAACATAGCTAGATTTATTTTTCTGGAATTTTTGGAATCAGTATGTGGCCCCGGCAAATTGAAATGTATGTTAAAATCCATATTTGAATGTTTTATACTTTAATTTGAAGAAAAACTGACTGAAAGAGTCAAATAGGCCTACGAAACATATTCCATTGTGTTCGGAATGTGGGTATTTAGCTAGGGCCGATAGTCGTTGGGTTTGGATTGGAGTTCGTATGGAGCGAGGGGTATTTTCTGATTTAAATAAATTAAAAATAAATATAAAATCCCACGGCCAATGAAAATTCACCATTCATTATCGTCGTTCCCAGGTTTCTCCCGTAAACCCAAATCTCGAACAGCGGAAAAGACTCTAGACCTTCTCTCCTCGATTCTTCGTTATACACTCAATAAAATCCAATGCCACAGTTGGGGGTTTTATAGAGCTTCGAATTCTCTTCAAATCTATATAAGGATTAGATTTTTTCGTGGCCTGAATTTCGAGATCCAACGCCAGGAAGACGGAGACTTCGTCGTCGTCGATCTCCATCCCTATGCCATCGATCGTCATGCAACCATCAGCGCCGGCAAGGCCTTCTGAAGCGCTTCGAGATGGTAGGATCTGATCGTCCTCAAACTGAACGGATCGAGCGCAAGTCAGTGACCTAGGTTTGAAAAAAACTGAGAGGTATACGGTTTGTATTATATAATCTGATTTCCACACTTAAAGACGTTGCAAACTTATAAAAATCATATCTTTTTCAATTGTGGTTGAAATCCAGTGAAACGAGAGACACCGGGACTGTGAGGACGTCTTCCACATTTTAGAAGAGTTCGGAGAATTTTTGGAGCTTCCTACAATTTTTGGAGGAGTGGAAACCAATGTGAGGTTTCTAAATTATAAACGATATGGAAATGGCGATGTATAAATTATATGATCGATGTATAAGTTATACAGGCGTTGTATACCTCATGTATAAGCGTTGTATAAATTATATGTGCAATGTATAAGTTATATATGCGTTGTAAAAATCATATGTGCTTTGAACGGAATTGAAATGGAGTTGAAATGAAAATATATTTATATACACACACACATATATATATATATATATATATATACACACACTCCCCTCGTCCACAAACCATGGACGATATATATTGGTTGTGATTGTTTAGATTTTGGTTGACGTGAAATTTGGTTGATAAATGCGAATGGTTGATAATGATTATTTGTGGTTGAAACAAAATTGGAATTGTATGTGGAAAAATCCCTTGTGATATGAAGATGAATCGAAATATTTAGATTATAAGGATAAGCCCCTTAGGGAACGCTGCGAGGCGTAAGGTAATGCAAGGAACCGTACTTGGGACAGTGCTAGTTTTAAGCCCCTGCCGTTATGCGGTCGAAATTTTCTGAAATATTCGTGTGTTGGATTTATATTAATGTGTTGAAATATATTCATGTGTTGGAAAAATATTCATATGATGAATAATTTGTTTGAAAGATAAAAATCACATTTTTATCATGTATATGAAGTATATAAAATATTCATGTTTGAAATAAATTGTTTTAACAATAAAAATCACAATTTTATTATATATATATGAATCGCTAAAAATATTCATGTTTTAAATAAATTGTTTTAATAATAAAAATCGCATTTTTATTATATATATGAAGTGTGGAAAATAGTTATGTGTTGAAATAGATATTTGTTGGATAAAAATATTATTTTTATCACATATATGGAATGAAAATGGTTTGGAAATCGAAGAACGGATTTACTCGATTTCCAAACCATTTATCACAAATATGGAATAAATTGGTTTGGAATGAAAATCATTACAACATATATCTATTTCAAATAGCCAATTTATTCAAACGACGCCAATTTATCACATAAATGGTTTGGAATGAAAATCGTTTGAATAAATTGGCTATTTTTAAAATAAATAAAAATAGCGATAAATCGTCACAAAATATTATAAATGATATGGAATGGAAATAAACCAAATTTACTCGATTTATTGGATATTTGATGGTTGAATGTGTTTGACGTGAAAATTACATTAATGAACTAAATTATGGATGTCAAATAATTTAGTCATGGAAATGAATTGATTTGAATTCTAAATATATGTGAATTAATTGAAAAGGCCGAGTTAATTCTCATTTCAATAATTGGTCGACGATTAGAAGTCAAAAATATGAAGACGGTACAAGACCGATGATCTTCACATCAAACGGATGGCTACTGATGCCTTTGATGGGAGTTGATGCCCTGAAAGGGTTATAGTGGTGGTTGCCGGACGTACTTGTAAATCGTTCGGATGTGCGAGGGCCTCTCTCCTGTATTGGACATATGGGACGAGGAATAAGGTGCCTCCGGTTTCGTTCAGAACCAGAACGGACATGTAAATGGACGGTGTGTCTAGCATTGGATTTCATTCTGTGTGATTGATGTACGTCAGTTGCATGGCGTGAATTGCCTGTGTGGCATACTGAGATGCAGTGATCAAGGCTTTTGTTGAAAAGCAGAGTCTTGTGGTTGATGATCAAAGCACGGTTTTAAATTGCATTGCTTTGGGTATGGCGTTGATTCGCGGGCCTCACACCCCGGTATGAACCATAAACAGGAGAGGACTTCAGGGAGGACATGCGTTTCCTTCTAGCTAGGAGTGGTGTCAGCGTTTTGCAAGCTCTGACGTTTTACTTATGTGGATGATGGATAGTGAGGCGCCTCGGTTATATCGTTCGTTCTGGGGCCGATAGTTTGGTCGGGATATGACCAGTTTGACGCCCCATAGGGCGGGGAAACGCAGTGTTCAGGAATTTTAATCCACCCCGTGTGGACCTGCCCTGATGGTCCAAGGCTTGACTGAGTACTTGCCTGAGACACGGGCTAGAGCGTCTCGAAGAGGTAAGGACGATCCCTTGCCTTGGTTCATGACGGAAATCCAATTTCCAAATGCGACATCATGCGGTTTTGATTGTAAACCTATATATGGAGATATGATATATGGTACCCATGCCGTCTATGATTGATACTTATGATTGAAATTGTTTTTGAAACATATAAACACTAGTAATAATATCAAGTGATTTGTTTTATTCGTATCAAGCATATTTTGGCCATTATAAGGTAAAACTCTATCCTCTGGTTTGCGTTGCATTGTGTGATGGGAACTGAGTCTTATAATGGCTTCATATTTGTAAAAAGCATTGCGATGTTTAACTGATTTACTTGTTTTAGCACTGGCAATCCAACGTAGTAACCCCGTTCCGCGTTAGCGGCGTGGTCCTGTGATTAGCCTTATTATAAAATAAGTTAAATAGATTTCTCATACTAGTCCCATGACTGACTCGTAGTTTGTTTCACTTGCAAACTCGGGTGCCCTATTTTCTACACGGGCAACCTTGTTTTCAGGTTTTAGCAGGCTCTATCTGGATAGCTATGAAGCTGAATATGGATTCTATCACTTCTTTCTTTTTATGTTGTTCAGCTGCTGTTGTACATATTATGTTTTGATTCCGCTATAGACATTTTATGTAAAGCTGAACTGTATTTTGTACTAAGTATGATCATGTATACTGTGTAACTCTGATGATTATGTTTATCCATTGTATTATGTTATACATTATCTGGTGTATTTATATATTTCTGTTCTATTGTTATTTGTTTATGTGCTATATTCCAAAGATTACCCTTGCCACCGTGGAACGGGGGTTTAGGGTTGTCACAATCGGTGTATAACCCGAATTCTCTCCAAGTAAATAATGACGCTACGTCTTTAGCGCGAATACTATGGTAGATAGCTCTAGATCATGGGTAGGGTAGTTCTTCTCATGAACTCTCAACTGTCTACCCCCATAACACACCACATTTCCTTCTTGCATCAGAACCGCCCCAAGCCCTGTACCACATGCATTAGTGTAAACTGTAAACACTTTGTTCCCATCGGGCAAAGTCAAGACTGGGGCTGTTGTAAGAGCCCTCTTCAAACGTTGGAAAGCAACATCACAATCTATATCCCATGAAAATGCCAAGTTCTTCTTCGTTAGCCTGGTGAGAGGGGCTGACATCTTTGCGAAGTTCTTAATGAACTTCCTATAATAACCTTCCAATCCAAGAAAGCTCCTCACCTCTGTTGCATTTTTAGGAATCTACCAATATTGCACCGCAATTACTTTCGCGGGATCCACTGCTATCCCTTCTTTGGAGACTATATGCCCTAAGAATCTCACCTCCTTTCTCCAAAAATGGCATTTGGAGAACTTTGCCTTAAGCAGATGGTCACGGAGAGTTTTCAAAACTTCTCTTAAATGATGGGCATGCCCTTCTTCACTCTTGGAGAAGATCAAAATGTCATCAACAAAGGCTACAACAAATTTATTTAGGAACTCCTGAAACACCCAACACATCAGATTGACAAAATAGGCGGGTGCATTCGTCAGCCCAAAAGGCATAACTAGCCATTCAAAGAAACCATCTGGATTCCTAAAAGCAGTCTTATCTATGTTGTCCTCATCCACCCTCAACTGATGAAACCCCGTGGCCAAGTCTAACTGAGAAAATACCGAGGCCCCGACAAGCTGGTCAGACAAGTCGTCTATCCTCAGAAGTGGGTGCCTATTCTTCTTTGTGAGTTTGTTCAATTCTCTATAATCCACACACAAACGAAGCGAACCATCCGCCTTAGTTGCGAATACAACTGGAACACCCCATTTAGATATGCTTCGTCTGATAAATCTGTTCTCAAGAAGTTCCCTACTTGCTTACTCAGCTCCCTCCTTTCCCTTGGATCCATATGGCGCACTGGCAATGCAACTGGCTTTGCATTGTCCACCAGATATATACGAAAATTGATTTCGCGCCTCGGACGAAAACCCCGAACCTCCTCCAAAACATCAGAATAATCTCGGACTACAGGAACGGATTGCAAATCGTCTATAGATGCATCAAGAGACTCTAGGAAGCTAAGCATAATAAACTCTTGGGGGTCACAAGAAATCTCGAGGGTCCTCCCATGACAAGTCAGAAGCCTAATGACCCTCTTCTCACAATCCAGAATGGCACCATACGTGGTAAGCCAATCCATTCATAGAATCAACCCATAGCCCATAAACCCAAGCACAAATGCATCGCATTCAAACTAGACGCCTAACACGGATATTTTCAAACCCCGACAAATCGTAGATAAATGAGCTGTACCACCAATGGGGTTTGAAACAACTACGGGATCCACTACCATACTAGTAATTAAGTGCAGAGACTCAACCACGGAACTAGATATAAATGAATGTGAAGAGACAGAATCAAAACGTGTTCTAATAGGATGGTTTGAAAGAGAAATTAAACCTTCCACAGAAATTTTTCAACCTCTATCAGGAGAACTAATCGCGAGAACATGCACCTGCCCTCCAGAAGTTCATGCCCTTTGACCTTATCCCTGTGATCCCTGTTTCTTCGGGCACTCTTTAGCTAAGTGTCCGACTTCTCAACAATTAAAGCAAGTATTCTTCCTTCTTTTACAATCTTCGATTAAGTTACCCTCTTTCCCACAACTGTGACACTTCCTTTTCTCCTTACCCTTGTCATTCTTTCCACCTTTCTTCTGTTGTTGTTTTTTTTTTGTCCCTTCTTGGGCCATGTCTTCTTGTATTGCGTTGTTTCCCCCGCTTTAACCTCCTTCTTCTCCCCTTTCTCTTTCTCATACAACAAGGCCATATCAACAAGTCTTTCAAAGGTGGATCCCATTGGGATGTGGGACATGGCTAACCCATGAAGGGGTTCATTTAGCCCTTTAGCAAACCACAAAGCCTTATTATGCGGAGTGTCTACCAGTTCCAGCCCAAATATTGCCAGCTGGTTAAATTTGTTCACATACTCTTTAACCATCAAGTTCCCTTCTTTAAGTCTAAGAACCTCTCCATCTGCATGCTCTTATCAACTTGGGAAAGGAATTTCATCTCAAACCTCTGTCTAAAGTCATCCCAAGTTTCCACCGGACGGCCTGCTTCGGTTACCTCCACCAAAATGAAGCTTCATCCTTTAATAGCCAAGCGGCTAACTGAATCTTTCTTCGATCCTCTACTTCAAAGATTACAAACAAGTCCTCGGTCTCCTTGAGCCAGTTCCTAGCTTCCACAAATGTCTCGGTTCCATGGAACGGCTTCCTCTCATTGCACGTAAATCTTTGTAGATCTTTGAGAAGTTGTCTCCACGCAGAGGTGTAGGAGGAGGAACAACGTGTTCAGCTGGGGGAGGAACGTTTCCTTGGCCTTCGGCAGGCGTCGTGGCCTCCAAATACCTACGGGACCATCCTGGTATCGTAACGCCCTCTGGAATGTTGGGTTCCCCAGACATGCTGAAAAAGAAAAGGAAAGAGATTCAGACAAGGGATCGAAAGATATTACTTGTGGTTTTTTTTGGGGGAATGTTTTTCAAAACAGACTTTTATATTTGAAAATGCTTTCTTTTTAAACCTTTTTGAAAATAATTTTTAAAAACTTTATCCAATCTGGTAACCTTCAGCTCTAATACCAACTGTGACACCCCACGTCCGTTAATGTCACTCACAAAGGGATTGCATTAAGTTTCGTGAAGTGTTATAGTAAACAGTACGGAAATATTACAAGACAGACATATATAATAATAGCGGAATAAAAAAATTATTTATAATAAGATGTCATGGTCCAAAAACATCACATGTCTGAAACACAAAAGCCCATTACAACATAAAAGCTACTGTCTTGTACTTCAAAAATATCAGAGTGCATAAAAGAATTAAATTCCCCAAAAACAAAATATAGCCATAGCAACATGGATAGGAGCTTGAGCCATACATATCAGCAGCTCCAGCAAAAGTAAGCAGAATCACGGTCAATCCTAAATGTTTCCTCCCTGAGAACCTGGGGGGGAACAGAAGAAAGAAGGAGAAACGAAAAGGGTCAGACATAAAGTCTGGCGAGTCTAGTTATATTTAGCAAGTAAATAAATAAAAGTAGCATGATAGGCATATAAAGTGGATAAGGGAGATTACTACATAAAAGATAGGTGTGACAAGGTAGACATGATAAGGTGTATACGCTTCTAATGATTACTCTGCACTGTTACTAGTATATCCAGAATGAGATGATCTCTTCCACTATAAGGTGGTAGAATTAGGAATACGTCCAAGTGTACCCCAACCACTACCCTAATCGATCGGCTCCCTAATCCGCGTAGATACTCTATGCCGTACCCACCGTAGGATGTATCAAGTCATAAAGTAGCAACCCTCCACTGACACACATATCCCCATATATACAGGTGTCACGGTCATCTTATCCCCTTCTGCCCGGCTCATGCACGCACATGGCCCGGTCGGTTTGCGCCGCCCACACCGTCCTCCATGTTTGGATCTCTTACAATCAGTCCAATAAGCGTGCCCCTTCTCCAACCTAGTACGTATTACATGTTTTGATACCTACTCCGGGTTACGGGATGAAACGGGTCCCACACAATATGATACAAGCTCTCCCCTTTTGTCTTGTATCCCCCACTAGGTTTTCATTGGCTATGTATACCACTGGGTGTCTTTAATTACATAACCCTATCATTTCTACAAGTTATGCTTTACCCTAAAAGGTGTCTTTAATTACATAACTTTATTATTTCCACAGATTATGTATACCACTAGGTGTCTTTATTTACATAACCTTATCGGGTTATGTTTGTGGGCCTATATGTAAATATTACCCACCCCCTCAGATTTGCTTAACCCACCCACTGTCCAACCAATTTTACTTAACCTTAACTTTAGTTCATAATCGTACAATCCCTATGGATTAGATTAGGTTAAGTGGTCCAATTTATTACCATGTCCATTTATGGTTTATAATGGGCTAGACCTCCCACATTAGGCCCACAACTTGTGGATGCTGGATATGCCAGTCGGGTCCGGGCAGACTTCTTCCACAAGTAGGGCCTAACCTCATGTCATAGCCCGTCTCGTATTTGCGCACTTAGACCTCTCACATTAGGTTTAACATTAGTGGTTGCTGGAAATGCCGGTCAGGTCCGGGCAGACTTCCACCACTAATGCAATATAACCTCATGTCATAAGTGCAATTACAATTTCTAATCGTAATTATTAGACATTTTATTCTTATCCAATTCTTAATTACGTCTTTATAGGTAATTATTTCCCCACTTTCCTATTTTGAATTATATGTCCAATTCATATAAACATTAATTAAATTATGCCAATTCTAACCTTTCCCCCCGTTCCTTAACTAACGCATTCGCATATATTTGGCGGCATCTAGGTTAGAAAGTAGCCTAGTCATAAACAATAAAAAAGGGAAAACTGATGGGAATATGAAAAAGGTGATTGTTCTGGCATAAACATAAACTAGCATAGTGATGAGGTGGACGTATAAGCATAAATATGATGAACTTGTGGCAGTTAACTAATTTTAACATAACTATGATGTCATAATAAGCATAATAAGATCTAAATTAACAATTCAGATGTACAACTGGCTTAGATCTAATATGATAGGCATAAGGTGATAAACTGCATCTGATTAATAATTTAGATGCTTACATAATTCAGGTCCAATAGTAGAAAAATAGATCTAATATGAATAAGGTCAAGATCCACATCATAGCATGTCATAGAAGTTACAATAGATCCAATAAGATAGAGATTTAGATCCAATGGCTAGATCTAACACAAAATAAGGTCAAGACCACATCATAGAATGTCATATGTTCACAATTTACAATGGATCCAGTATAATATAGGAACATGAACAAATCCAAACTATAGTCATATCACGTTTACCTTTAAATATTTAAATCTAAAAGCAACTACGAATTCACAGAGTTTGGATTAGAAAATAGAAAAAGAATGGATCTTGAATCTCTAACTGATTTGTTTAAGTTGATAGTTATAGAAGATAATGGTTCCAGTTCAGTTCAAACACCGGCAGAGTTTGGCCCCCATGGATTCTCAATAAAGAAAACAGGAGAAATGACCATGTATTTATAGCTGCCAGCCCCTTGAAACCGGCTACCACGTCAGCCCTAGGGGTTTCAACACCCCTGCAGGGGGGTCGACCCTGGTGTCGACACCCCTCTAGAGGGGTCGACCCCCTAGAGCGGGCAATTTGTCGTCTTACGAAATTTTAATTTTTGAGCGATTCTGGATAAGGTTCTAACTCATACATATATATATAATTCTTCTGCGCATATACAAACTTAAAAACCCTCATAACTTCTTCATACGATATCCGTTTTATGCAAACCAAATGTCTATCTTGACCAGAATTTCAAGACGGACGCAATGCGTTTCCCTTAATTCCGAATATTAAATTAATTATTATTTAATTTATCCTCTCTAATGTTAATAAAATTACAGGTGTTACAACATATGTTTCAATTTATGCCCTAATTTAATATTCACCTATGTTCCAATTTATGCCCCAATTCAATACTCACCTATGTTCCAATTTATGCCCCAATTCAATATTCACCTATGTTCCAATTTATCCCCCAATTCACATATGTTCCAATTTATGCCCCAATTCAATATTCACCTATGTTCCAATTTATGCCCAAATTCAGTATTCATATATGTTCCAATTTATGCCCCAAATTCATGTTTTTCCCAACGATTCCCACTTTCGCACGTTCGCATATTTCAGCGTTAGGCCAAGGCTCGAAGGTAGCCTGGATATATAAAAATAAAAAGGGTAAAGAGGGAGAGAGGAGAGTCAAAAGTAGGCACAATAACGAATCAATAATTAATTGACAGAAACAGGCATAAAAACCGAATAAGCATATTATGAAAAGATTTGGCATGGTGGCGATATAAACATATAAGAACATCTGGTGAATATGTCATAATAGTACTGATTTAGGCATTGATCAAGATCCAATTTTTATATACATATCAAGAATGCCAACTAAATATTTAGATCTAAAAATAACATAAACTCACAATGAATAGATCTAAGAAAATGGATCAAAATAACTGAGAAGGATACGTTGATTTTGTTGTAGCAATCTTTGAACTTGTATAATCTTCTTTGAATTGATTTTGGAGAAGAATAGGCCATTTAATTTTCGTTGCAGCAGAGCTCTGTCGTTGCCACCATTTTTCAGATGGATAAAAACCTAGGTTTAGGGTCCTATTTATAGCCTAGATACAACGAATATTGATCATAAAGGTGTCCAGAAACAAAACGAAGTATTTCACCAAGATCTACGCAGGGGGTTGACCCCCCCCCCTTTGGGGTCGACCCCCCTTTAGATGGAGTCGACACCCCTTTGATGGGGTCGACACCCCTTTGATGGGGTCGACACCCCTTTGATGGGGTCGACACCCATGGGTGGCAAATCGTCGCCTCCCCAAATTTCGAATTTTGAATTTATGGACTCATTTTGAATTTCTAGACCCTATATATATGTATATATTCTTATATGTATATATTCTCCTTGCATGTATACAAACTTCAAACCATAATAACTTCTTCATACAAAGTCCGTTTTACGCAAACTTGGTGTCTATCTTTCCCAGAATTTTGAGACGGTCGCAACGGCTCAATCTGTTTCCCTTAATTCTGAATATTAAATTAATTATTCTTTAATTTGTCCTCTTTTAGTGTTACTAAAATTACGAGGTGTTACATTCTCCCCTACTCAATGGATTTCGTCCCTGAAATCTCCATGTTAAGAAGAATGTATATCCTACCATCCATGTCCATCTACTTATCCACCAATCACTAGCATCCATTGTCCTTAAAAGATTTCTAATGCTTATATGAAAACATGCAGAGGCGTGTGAATATGTCCCAATACTAATGCGAAGATTAGGCGGTCTTCTAATTCAGTCAACCTCCTTAATCCAATGTATGTTAGTGCCTTGAATCCAACATGTATGCAAATAATCCTATTATAACTTGTAAGTTCTATATGTGTGCACAATCATCCATCCAAATGCAACATCCATATGATGATACATCCATTTTCATCCATAAAAAGAAGAAAAATGCACACATATCCATATGCAGTATGAGAGTGATTGAGCCGATCTAGTGCCTAATGTGTGTGTGTATGCATCCACAAGCAACCACTAGCAAACACTTGCATCCACTTACATCCATCAAAAATAACATGTCTCAAACACATGTTTGCAACCATGGGATTTATATCTAAAGGTTGAAGATTCAATCGATAGGGTACACACGAATCACAGAAGCAAGTACGAATAAAATCTTGAAAAAAAAAAGTTAAAAATATAGTCCCAAAAAGGAAAGGGTATGAAGCGCGTTGTCTTCAGTCTTCCAAGTCGCATCCTCGTTGTCTTCTCCCCATTACACTTTTATTAACTTAAACTCTCTAGTGCGCAGTTTCTTAACCTCTGATCCAAGAATACGGGTAGGAACTCGTCTAACAGTCGCCTCCCTTTCTACCTTTACTTCCTCAAGTACTTTCGGGTCAGTTACCTCTATTGTATCATGCAGATACTCCCATAAATAAGAAATGAGGAAAAAATCATGAATATCCATACATATGAGAAGCGAGCTGTACGCCTTAGTGGCGAATATTACTGGAGCACCCCTTTCATATATGCTTCGCCTAGTAAACCCTTTCTCACGTAGCTCTCCTACTTGCTTATGAATCTCCCTCCTTTCTCTTGGATCCATGTGGCGCACAAGCAATGCAACTGGCTTCGTATTGTCCGCCGAATATATACAGAAATCAATCTCGTGCCTTGGAGGCAACCCCCAAACCTCCTCAAAACATTAGAATACTCACAGACTACTGGTACAGATCGTAGATCATCGATAGATACATCAAGTGACTCTAGGAAACTAAACTTGCTAGACCATCTTGGATCACTAGAAATCTTGAGAGTCCTCCCATGGAAAGTCAGAAATTTAACGACCCTCCTCTAACAATCTAGAATGGCACCATACATGGCTAGCCAACCCATCCATAGAGTAAAACAGTATCCCATAAAACCCAGTACATATGCATCATGCTCAAACTCGATGCCCCAAAACATATATTCTCAAACCCTCACAAGTCAAAAACAGATGAGTCATACCACCTATAGGGTTTGAGGCGACAACGGGATCCAAAACCATACTAGTACAAAGGTGCAGAGACTCAACTACAGAATCAGATATAAAAAAGTGAGAAGCGCCACAATCAAAAGGAGTCCAAACTAGATTATCAGAAAGAGAAATCAAACCTTCAATAGAAACGTTCATACCTCTGTCCGGTACATCAGCCACGAGAGCATGCACCTGCCCTCTAGAAGATCCTGCCCTTTGGTCATGCCCTTGCTTCTTCGGGAACTCTTTATTATAGTGTCCGACTTCACCACAATTTAAGCAAGCATTCTTCCTTTTTCTACAGTCTTTGACCAAATGACCCATGTTCCCGGAATCATGGCATTTTTTTGCCTTGAGCTTTGTCGTGCTTTCCTCTCCCTTGTTGTTGTTCTTTCTTGGGCCACACTTTCTTTTTTTGTGTTTTCTCAACCTTAACTTCCTTCTTTTTAGCTTTATCTTCCTCGTGCATTTAGGCCATATCAATGATCCTCTCAAAAGTTGCTCCCATTGGAATATGGAATGTAGCTAACCCATGAAGGGGTTCATTCAGTCCTTTAACAAACTGGAAGGCCTTCTTATGCGGAGTGTCTACTAGTTCCAAACCGAATCTAGCTAACTGATTGAATTTGTTCACATATTTTTTAACAGTCATGTCTCCTTGTTTAAGCGCCAAGAACCTCTCCATTTGCATGCTTTTCTCAGCTTGGGAAAGAAACTTCATCTCAAATCTCATTCTAAAATCATTCCATGTCTCCACCGAACGTCCAGCTAGGGTAACTTCCCAACAGAATGAAGCTTCATCTTTTAGTAGCCAGGCAGCTAACTTAAACTTCCATCGGTCTTCTACTTCAAAGATTACAAACAAGTCCTCAGTCTCCTTGAGCCAATTCCTTGCCTCTACGAATGTCTCGGTTCCACGGAACGGCTTCCCTCCCATAACACATAAATTCTTGCAGATCTTGGCGAAATTATCTGCCCTTGGAGGAGGAGGAGGAATGACGGATGCAGCTGGAGGAGAAGCGTCAGCTTGACCACCGGCAGCCACCATGGCCTCTAGATACCTACGGAACCAGCCTGGTATCGTAACGCCATCTGGAATAGTAGGTTCCCCAGACATGTTGAAATGAGAAGGAAAGAGATTTAGATAAAGGACCGAAAGATATTACATATGGATTTGGGGAATATGTTTTTAAAAACAGACTTTTCTTTTTGAAAAATGCTTTCTTTTAAAATCTTTGTGGAAAAAATTCAAAAACTTATATCCGATCTGGTAACATTTAGCTTTGATACCAAGTGTGACACCCCACGTTCGTTAAAGTCACTCACTAAGGGAATGCATTAAGTTTCATGAAGCGTTATAGGTAAACAGAAAAAGAATTATTACAAGACAGATATAAAAGCAACAGCAGAATTTAAATTTTATTTCAAACATAAGTCATAACATCGTGATCCAAAAATACCATAAGTCTGAAACTACATAAAACCCATTACAATAATGTAAAACCTCTGTCTTGTACCATCAGAGTGCAGAAAATACATAAAAAGCATAATTCCCCAAAAGAAACAAAGCCATGGTAGCAAAGATAGAACTGAGTAATACTTCAAAAGCTGCTCCAAGCAAGATGACAACCAAGTTCTGACTAAGGCTGAGAATTCCCACCATGCGAATCTAGGGGGCAATGGAAGAAAGAAGAGAAACAAAAAGGGCCAGACATAAAGTCTGGCGAGTCCAGTTACTTTTAGCATATAAATAATTAAAAGTATCATGACAGGCATATAAATTGGTGGGATAGATAACAGTAATAAGACAGGTATAACAGATTGAGCAAGAAAAGTAGAATGAACAGAACAGAATAGGTTACGCTTCTCTAATACTTTTCTCTGCACCCATACTAGTATAACAGATATGTGACATGATTACATTCTCCCTAATTACTCAACAGAAACAGGATGATCCCAATAGAAACATAATGGTAGTTTAAGGTGTACTCTAGTAATGGGTTTTATCCCAAACAGAATTAACCGGTACCCAAACAGAAATAACGGGTGTTAAACCCAACAGAAATACAGGTACCCCAGAAACAGACAGAACCAGATGTACCCTAATTACTACCCCCAATCGATCGGCTCCTTATACCGTAAATACCCTGTGTCGGCACCATAGTAGGGTGTATTACTTCCTAAAGTGGCAACCTACAGAAGGACGCAGACCTATTTACCAGTGCTACAGCGGCTTATTTTCCCAGAAGCAGGTCGTACTCATGCACGAGCATGAGTTCGTTGGAACGTGCCAATACACACCTCCTCCCAGATGAACCTCTTACAATCGGTTCAGTAAGCGTGCCCTGACCCCTACCTAGTGCAGGGTCCCCCTTTTAATGCCAGAATGGGTTACTAACTAATATGTGTCCTATACAATAAATGACACAAGCCAACCCTCATAGATCTTGTGTCCCCAATTAACTAGGATTTTGACAGGTTATGCCTAACAGACTTAACAGATTCGCATGATCCCCTACAGATTTAGGGTTAAACTTTACAAGTTAACGGTTCCATATGACCCCTACAGGTGTAACAGGTTAAGTCTTTTAGATTAACAGGTTCGTATAACCCCCGCGGGTTTAACAGGTTTACTTAACACTACAGACTTAACAGGATTACTTAATCCCACAAATTTAACAGGTTTACTTAATCCCACAGAAACTTAACAGGTTTACTTAACCCCACAGACTTAACAGGTTTACTTAACCCCACAGACTTAACAGGTTTACTTAACCCCACAGACCTAACAGGTTTACTTAACCCCACAAATTTAACAGGTTTACTTAACCCCACATAAACTTAACAGGTTTACTTAACCCGATGGATTTAACTGGTTTACTTAACCCCACAAATTTAATAGGTTTACTTAATCCCACAGATTTCATATTTACTTAACCCCATCAATTCATATAAATTTACTTAACCCTTTATTCCATTTCTTGGGTTCATATATTACCCCTTTTCACATTCAAACCAGTTAAGTATTTCAATTTAACATGTTGTCATTATCTTTTCATTTGTACATGTTAACACACCAGACCTCTCACACTAAGTCAATCACTTATGGCTACTGGATATGCCGGGTGGCTCCGGGCAGACTTAAACCACAAGTTTAGACTTAACCTTGTGTCGTGGTATCGTTTCGCATTAGACCTCTAACATTAGATTAGCCACTTGTGGTTGCTGGATATGTTGGGCGGTTCCGGGCAGACTTATACCACAAGCGCAATCTAACCTCATGTCTAAGCGTTATTACCATTCTAAATTTTTAGGCATATTCATATTAGAAATTATCCTATTTCAATTATAGGTTTTCATATGCCCCTTTTCAATTCACATATCATTATGCCTAATATGCCCTTTTTCCTAAGTCATAAATCAATATACAATTTATGCCCAATTTCAATATTCACATATGTTACAATTTATGCCCCAATTCAATATTCACATATGATCCAATTTATGCCCCAATTCAATATTCACCTATGTTCCAATTTATGCCCAAATTCAATATTCACAAATGTCCCAATTTATGCCCCAATTCAATATTCACATATGTTCCAATTTATGCCTTAATTCAATATCACCTATGTTCCAATTTATGCCCCAATTCAGTGTTAACATATGTTCCAATTTATGCTCCATGTTTTTCCCAACGATTCCCAATTTTGCACGTTCTCATATTTCAGCGTTATGCCAAGGCTCGAAGGTGGCCTGGATATATAAAAATATAAAGGGAAAAGAGGGAGAGAAGAGAGTCAAAAGTAGGCATAATAACAAATCAATAATTAACTGATAGAAACAGGCATAAAAACTGAATAAGCATATTATGACAAGATTTGGCATGGTGGTGATATAAACGTATAAGAGCAAATATGGTGAATATGTCTTAATAAAACTGATTTAGGCGATGATTCAAGATCCAATTTTTATATACATATCAAAATTGCCAACTAAATATTTAGATCTAAAAATAACATAAAATCACAGTGAATAGATCTAAGAAAATGGATCTAAATAACTGAGAAGGACACGTTGATTTTATTGTAGCAATCTTTGAATATGTATAATCTTCTTTGAATTGATTTTGGAGAAGAATAGGCTATTTAATTTTCGTTGCAGCAAAGCTCAGTTGTTGCCACCACTTTTCAGATGAATAAAAACCTAGGTTTAGGGTCCTATTTGTAGCCTAGAATCAACGAATCTTGCATAGAAAGGTGTCCAGATACAAAACGAAGTATCTCGCCCAGATTTGCGCAGGGGGTCCTCCCCTTTATGGGGTCGACACCCACGGGTGGGAAATCTGCCGCCTCCCCAAATTCGGAATTTTAAACCGATTTTTGAATTTCTAGACCTAATTTTGAATTTCTGGGACCTATATATATATATATATGTGTGTGTGTGTGTGTGTGTGTGTGTGTGTGTGTGTGTGTGTGTGTATACATATATTCTTCTTGCGTGTATAGAAACTTCAAACCTTAATTACTTCTTCATACGAAGTCCGTTTTACGCAAACTAGGTGTTTACCTTGACCAAAATTTCGAGACGGTCGCAATGGCGCTGTCCGTTTCCCTTAATTCTGAATATTAAATTAATTATTCTTTAATTTTTCCTCTTTTAGTGTTGCTAAAATTACGGGGTGTTACACAACACGAACCAATCCATCCTCGACTACCCCCATCTTCTCACCGACCGACCGACCCATCTAAAGCAGGCCAACCCATCATCTCACCGACCGACCCGTGCAACTCCATCTCGACCGACCGGCCCACGACCGACCCGATGCTTCATGTTTTGTCCTCCAAGACACGTACTCCAACGACCCAGCTTCGACCGACCGACCCACCTCGATTGACTGACCAAAAACTCTAGAGCACGACCGACCCGACCTGTACTACACCATGTACTACACATTGTACTATCAGACAAACCCGTATTACTCCATATCCGATCCAATATGGTTTCTACCCAAAATTCGACCAAAACTCCGCCAAACGACCATATCGACGAAGCCGATTCATCCATAAACATATTATGAAGTTGCGAACAGCATGAAAATGACAATTCCACCAATAATTCACCCAAAATCATGATAATGAACATATGAACTAAAATTATGGATCTAACTTGCATAAACATATGAACATATATGAGAATTACCAGTTTTAAGTTGCGAAATTAAATCCTATAACAATTCATATTAAAATGGACTTACCATGGTGTTGTTCTAAGAGAAATCATTTTAAAATGATGAAAATATATGCACACAACTCATATACTTGCTTGAATCTGTGTGAGAGATGAATATCACTCACCAATTCTCCAAAACAAGCTAAAAGCAATGAAATAAGATTCCAGACAGCAAAGAATTTGATCCAAACTCTTCAATTTGATGAACTCCCTATTTGATTTGAGTAGATCTAGCCCAAAATGATGTAGATTTTCAAATTCCCTAAGCTTTAATGGGGGAAAGGCAAAAAGAATGGACAGATGGAAGAGCTCTCACTCTTTCAAATGAGAAAATGGAGAAATTAAACTATTCTCCATGCCTCCTACCCTCTATTATAGCCTTCGACCACCCACTGATGGGCCTCTCCAAATCAGCCTATTATGGCTTATCAAACCTGAACAACCAACTGTTAAACCTTAAAACAGCGATTCCTCCCAAACCACTGAGCCAAAACTTTAACGTGACCACTCTACGGAATGGGAATCATCATTTCCTTTCCAATGGCATAGGTCTCAACACCTGATTTGACCTGAGTCAAAAGTTATGCCCTGTATAAGACTGACAGGGGCAAAATGGTCATAAACAAAACTGGTAAAAAATATGGACATGTGTCACATCCCCATAAACAACATATTAAAATATGAGAATGATCAAACCATCTGGGAGTAAAATAAAAATATTTTTCGATCTTCCGGTACGTAAAATGTGGGTTGTTACAGTTCTCATATTTTAATTCGATCGTTATCTCAAGTTACATACAAATTCCCTCTGATTGAATTAAATTCATTTAAATAATCGCTACACAAATTGGCTGCGCATTTATGGCTGCCGCAGTCAAATACGGTATCCAATCGTCACGAAAATTATTTTCATACAATAATTTAATATTACGGATCCAGTAAAACTCGTTTCATTGAAAACGAAGGTCGTTTGCAAAAAGGATATTTATGAGGCTTAAATAAATCGATAAAATATAAACAAATCCAAAACAATTTAATTTAATAATAATAAATTATTATTATGATATATATCCAAATAGAACATCATATAGCTCCAAAAAAAAATATTTGGACTTTAAAATCGATATTTCAAATTAAAACAGCCTTCAGATTATTTAAAATCAAATTATATATAATAAATCGATATAGTTTATAAATGATTCCATAATGACTTTCTGAAATTTTGATTTGGACATAACTCACAATCTATAAGATGAAATCTTGATTTTTCACTTTTATTAGAAACCATAGTCAAATAAATCTGAATATTTCTTATTTCAAAGAAATATAACTTATATCGAATTTTGTATATTCAATTGAAGTTCAAAACATAATATTACGAACTACCATGACGTTGCGAGTTCGGTTTAAATTTAATTATAAATTATACGTTCAAACTTCGTTTTATAAATAAATCATTATTGTAACTTGAATCTAAACTCAATTAAATCTTTTAAATTATCCAATTCACGCAATATTGCAAATTTGACTAATTCTCGACTATTTCGGAATTAAATTTGCTATTCCACTATTTATATTAATTAAATATTCAAAATTATTGAATATAAGTCATTTAAATTTCTAGATCAACCTTTTAAATAATTAAATTAATTAATTACCCAGTCACTAAAAATACGGGTCATTACATTCCTTCTCCCTTAAAAGAATTTCGTCCCTGAAATTACTAAGGTAGGAAAAATGCTAGAAACCCTATTAACTAGGTTAAAAATCCTTTGTTTTACCTTCTAATTTCAGTTATAACTGAACCAGTTTATTTTAATTAAAATATTGATTCTAATGATTTTTTTTTCAGTAATTATGAAAATTTTCTAACACCTTAAATTTCTGAATTTTTTTGGTGGTTACCCTTGTATGTAGGGACTTTTGCAATATTGCAGGAACAGCAAATATATATACATTGACTCACACGGTCGGAAAACCCAATTCATAACCCAAATTTTGTATTTTTGCGTATGCGTACCTTAGATAAGCGTTAGTAATCGAACTCGCTTAATTCGTATGCTATTAATGCAGCCAAAATCAAGCCAATGGTTCCATGCACCTGTACTTAATCAATTCCAACACGCCAGTCTCAAACATGAAATTTATATAACATTTCATTCATTTACTTTTGTGAACACATAAATTCCATATTCAACATGCTATATATGAATATTAATAAGCCATCACCAGTCTCAAATCCAATCACCCATTTAAATTGAGTTACATATTATTATTCTCCTTAATTTGAATGGATTACAATTGATATTATACGCATCTAATTTATCTTCCACCCAAACTTTATTTATACCATTTGTACATGGATGTACAACCAATTTCTCTTACTAAAGCATGTTATAAAATATACCCCTAATATGGACATGGAAATTCCATATGCTAATATTTATTTATTTACTTCAATACAAATTTACATGACATTCCATTCAAATCTAATTGAATCACGTGTCATTTATTTTCATCCAATCCATATGGACTCATAATATGCTCACATTCATTTCAAATTAATTTTAAACCAATTAAATTTTTTACTTTTAATTCACTAATTAACCTTTAGTTATTTCACTTGCCTGGTTCAAATTTAGGTAGAACCAACCATGCTCTAATCCATTTTATTCGTTTATAAACAAGTCGAATTTTGTTTATTACTCAAGTTCCATACTGAATCTCAATTCCCTATACTCGAGTTCACATCTCATTTTTAATTCAAACTGAATTTGATTCATTATTCATTTGGTTTTCCCATTCAAGTTTTTTTTGCTTCATTGAGTTGTCATAACTACATTCCCATCTTACCTAATACAAGCTTTTTATCAAATCTTAAATTCTAATTCACACGTCTAATTTACTTAACCGGGATAAGTTCATCCATATATTCAAACGACTAATTATCTTCTAATATGTTCACCTTCATCCTTTCCAATTCAAGTCCAGATTTTATTAAAAAAAGTCATCCCATTTTCACTTTCTTTTTCATGTGTGTTCAACTTCCTTTTATCACTCAATGTTGGATTTATTTATTCAACCCAAAATACCAAATTATTTCCATTTTGGTTTTATATTCCATTTACCAATTTATAAATGATACAACTTATTTTCACACTTCATATATTCAATACTCGAATTAATTTCATCAAATTTTGTAATTCACCGTTATAAAATTGTCTTCAACTTAAATTTTCTATATTCTATTTCATTTAATATTTATTGCTAATCCAATTCCAAATTTTCACTCTATAATCTCCCTACCGGCATTAAGCCTTTTTAATCAGGATTAACCAATTTATCTTTGTTTTATTTTCCATATCTTTCCTTTTTGTAGTATACAATCTTAATAATCTTACAATCATTCGGGGAAAGGTTTTTTTTAATCTGAAACTATTCATCTTCTCTTATATTCTTTTAATGAATTCATACTTGAATTCATTTTATTCAATCATTATAACCTATGGTCATAAAATCATTCTCACAATTCAACCTTTTCCATTCACCACCATTTATGTGACGACCACCCACAGCCCCCGCATTCAAGAGAAATAATGCGCTGAAAGGTGTGCCAGGCAGCTATGGACGATCATCAAGATAAAGTATATAAGTGAAACATGTCGTAAACTCACAGCACGAAGATAAAATATAATAGAATATGTACAACAGGTAGTGATAGTGAAGCAGGAAAAACTAAACTTTCATGACAACTAGAAAGTATTTCCCATACAGGTGGATAGCAACAGTAGTATTTGTACAATTTGCCTCACTACAACACTCATAGAAATAGCACATAGCAGAAACAAATACTAGATAGTAGTAAAGATAGTACTTCAGCCTCCTGTTCGCCTCCGAACAGCAACATCGTCTTCACTTAAGCTATCACCTGTCACCTGCTACTTAGTCTGCCCATCCAACAATCAAATGAACAGCCCAAGGTAATAAGAGGAGACATAAAACCTTGAGTCAGACAACAGTCTTAGTAAGCGATAAAACAGCTAACAAACGTCATCAATAAAGTATATGAGAATAGGTAAATAAACAAACTAATTTACCCAGCTCCAGAGAAGAACTTACACCTGACTTCCCCACAACATGACAGTGATAGCCTTTACGATCCATACATCCATAAGAATAACAATCCAGTTACGGAAATCAGAACAATCATTCATACACGGCAAAAGCAACTCAACCAATATCACAACAAAGAATTCAAACATCCATGACTGACTCTGGCTATCACCACCAACCTTGCTTTGAAACCACCGTTAATCGCATGACTAGATAAACAACTTGCCATCAATTGTCAAGGGCCATACAATGAAACCCCGGTTCTAGCAAAACTTCGCATGCTATACTCAACACGTGTTTAGGCCATACAACGAAATCCAGGGTAGTCGACCATACAACGAAATCATGTAACCCTTGCTTTGAGCCCGCTACAACCTACGATAATGATAATCCCACGGCCTTCGCATCTTTAGTCGTTATCAATCACGACTGTTCACCATCTCAGGACAACTTTGAGTTATAGTCATCCTCGTTGTACAACTCTTGATAACTATCACACCACATCACTTCAACTATTAATTAGCTCAGAACAATTAAGAGCAATCACTCCACATGAAGTCGATACACCCTTGAGTCGTTTCCACATTCGTCACGTTCGAAGAATACTCCTTCTTACTTCGTCATTTCTCCATGGAATTCGCTTCGTAGTTACCACCATTCTCAAACCAAAGAAAACATCAACCATGAGGTCCTAACCATCCATAGCATTCATACACACAAGCTAAGGAAACAAACCACAAAATTTAGAAGTGCTGTTCAAAACTCCTCCAACTCGACCGATCGGCCTGAATACTCGACCGACCCAAAAATCCTAGGTCGACCGACCCAATGCTGCTTCTTACCAAAATCTCACAAATTAACCTACCCGACCCACTTAAGCCTTCAGAAATATGGCTGGCCCATTCAATTCAACCTGAAAGACCCGATCAGCTTTACTCCATTCCAGGTCTGACCGACCCGACCCATCATCATCTGACCGACTCGACCCGGCACTATACTAACCCGACCGATTACATTCTTATTCTCCTGAGTTGACCGACTCGATCCAGACATGACCGACCCGACCCAAGTAAACCAACCCAATCCAACTAGGCCGACTCAACTTCCTACACATCTCATTTTCACTTCGAGTTTGACCAAAACTTCGCCAAACGACGAATTCGACGAAACCAACTCAACCAATTCACCAAATACATCCATAAACATGTCATAACATCGCTAATAACATAAATATGATGATCATCACTAAAACGATGTAAATTTCACCAAAAACCATTAAAAATTAACACATGAACAAAATAATGAATCCACTCGCACAATCACATGAAACAACATAAGAATTCTAGGTTAAAACTTACCAATTTGGATCCTATGGTGATTCATATGAAAATGGACATATAATGATGTGGATTCATGATTAAAACACTTAAAATCGATGAAAACTTGCACAAACTCTCATATAATTCATTGGATCCATGTGAGAGATGTAATCCACTCACCAATTCTCCAAAACAAGTTAAAACGATAGAAATAGGAATCCAAACAGCGAGTACTTTGAACCAAAGTCCTTGATCCGATGAATTTGCCCTTAAAATGATGTAGATCTAGCCTCGAATGGTGTAGATCTTCGATTTCCCTCCTTGGATTTGGATTTCTAATGGTGGAAAAGTTTTTAGAGGAAGAAGGAGCACAAGTCCTCCAAATGAGAGAAGTAACATATTCTCCATACCCCTCACCCTCTATTTATAGATTCCACCAGCCCACTAATGGGCCTTCTCCAAATCAGCCCATTAGCCTTCCAAAACCTGGACAGCCAACTGAAAAACCTTAAAACAGCGATTTCTCCCATACTTCTGACCCAAATCCTTAATGTAACCACTCTATAGAAAGGCAATCATCAATTCCTTTCTAATGACACAGGTCTCACCCTCTGATTCGACATAAGTCAAAAGTTATGCCATGTACAAGACTAACAGGGGCAAAATGGTCACAAACAAAATTGGTAAAAATTATGGACACGTATTACATCGCCATAAGCAACATATTAAAAGATGAGAATGATCCAACCATCAGGGAATAAAATAAAAATATTTTATGATCTTCCGATACGTAAAATGCGGGTTGTTACGTTCTCCCCCCTTAAGAATTTCGCCCCTGAAATCCCAAGAAAACACAAGCAACCACAACAATTTCGCATGCCTATCAATCATGAGAAGCCAATTCTATCATCCAAACTAGCAACCATCAAGCCATGCATCCATAGCCTTATCCTAGCACGCGAAATTCTATCAAATAACAACAAAATAACAACAATCAACAAGTAATAATAATGACAACGAGTAATAAGGATGCAATGATGGTGCGGTATCAATGGGTCCTATGGACGAATAATTTTGGATGGGTCTTCCTTATACTCTCCTCTGTCTCCTACGTACCATCATCGCCATCCCCACTCCATTATAACTTAACTAAATAAAACGCCCTTTCCCTAAGTTGTTTCGTCTCATTCGCCATAACACGAAGCGGCTTATAAAGTTTCATAGCTACAAACTCAACTACAAGGTCAACGTATTACTCCAGAGGTTCTACCACATCCGGACCATGCGCATATTATCGTAGAAGCGTCTTACGAAAAACTTTATGCACACACTACATTTCTAGCGTAAAATCAATCTATACGCGAGCCTTCTGATTTGCTCAACTATCGGAAATGGTCCAACAACCTAGGAGTTAACTTTCCGTTTTCTCCCGACTCGATCCACATGCTCAAATGGCGAAATCTTCACGAAAACCATATCGCCAACGCCGAATTCTAAATCCTTAAGACGTTTATCAACATAACTCTTTTGACGATCTTGGTCTGCCTTCATTCATTGCCGAATGATCTCGATACAATCCGAGGTCTCTCAAATCATCTCAGGCCCAAGTATCAACTTATCTCCAGTTTCTAACCAACAAGCTAGAGAAATGCACGGCCTTCCTTACAACACCTCGTATGGTGCCATCCCAATACTCGACTGATAGTTATTATTATAATCAAACTCAACTAGATATAGATGGTCCTCCCATGGTCCTCCCATGATCCTCTGAAGTCTAACACATAAGCCATAAGGAGATTCTCCTAAAATCGATTGACTCTCTCGGTCTGACCATTAGTTTAGGGATGATATTACTCAAGCACAACTCGGTTCCCAAAGCTTCTAGATAAACTCGACAAGCTTTACATCTCGCTTTTGGCTTTCACCAATCCTTTCGATAAGAGTAGGTCTTATCGAGAAACTTGCCAACATTTCAGGTTCCAATTCGCATCTTGGCCTGAAATCAAACTTTTCCAAATACTCAAGGCTCTTCCATTCTAAAAACATCGCTCCCAAACTTGAGTGTCTTCTACTCAACGCATCTGCAACTACGTTGCCTTTGCCAGGAGTATAGGTTATACAAAATCATTCGATGCCAGAAACTTCAATCATCATTGCTGCCGAAGATTCAAATCCTTTTGGGAGAAAAGGTATTTCAATGACTTGTGGTCCGTAAACAACTCAAACGAAACTCCCAACAAGTAATGTCTCCACATCTTCTAAGCAAATACAATTGCCGCCAACTCCAAATCATGAGTTGGACAGTTTCTCTCATGCGGCTTTAGCTATCGACTCGCGTAGGCCACAATTTTATTCTTCTGCATTAGCACTGTCCAAGGCTAGTACCCCATGCATCGGTATATACCATCGCCTCTTCATTCCCACTATAAATGTTCAACACAGGTGCACTCGTCAATCTCTCCTTCAGGATTCTGAACGCTTGTTCACACTTCGCATCCCGTGTGAACACTTGGTTCTTCTTCGTCAATCCTGTCAACAGTGCAGTAATCTTGGAGAAGTCCTTGATAAACCATTGGTAATAACCAACCAACCCAAGGAAACTCCGAATATTCATCACACTCTTAGGTTTATCCCAGTCCTGGACTGCTGCCACTTTAGTGGGGTCAACTGCTATCCTCTTTCCAGAAACAACATGACCTAAGAACCTCACTTCAACCTTCCGGAAGTGACACTTTGAGAACTTAGCCTTCAGCTGATGCTTTCGCAAGATCCCTAACACAACTCTCAAGTGCATCTTGTGTTTTTCCTCATTTCTGGAGTAAAACAGAATATCATCTATAAACACAAGCACGAACTTGTTCAACTGATCTCTAAACACTCTATTCATAAGATACACAAAGTACATAGGTGCGTTAGTCAATCCGAATGGCATCACCAACCACTCGTAGAATCCGGATGGTGTCTTAGAAGCAGTCCTTGGCACACTATCCTTAGCCACCCTCAACTGGTGAAATTCCATTGCCAAATCCATATAAGAAAACACTTTGGCTTTGTGGAGCTGATCGAACAAGTCATCAATCCTTGGCAACAGATACTTGTTCTTCTTAGTCACCTTGTTCAGTTCACGATAGTCTACACACAACCTTAACGAGCCATTTGCCTTGGTTGCAAACACGATTGGTGCACCCTATTCGGAAACACTTCTTCGAATGAATCCTTTCCTAAGAAGGTTTCAAACTTGCACCTCCAGCTCTCGTTGTTCCTTAGGCCCCACCCGCCTAAGAAGTGTAACGATTGGTCTAGCTCCCTCGACCAAATCGATCCTAAACTCGATCTCATGATGTGGCAGCAACCCTTTGACTTTGTCAAAGACATTCTCATACTCATTTGCGATCAACACAAACGACAAGTCTTCTTGTGGAATCACAAGTGAATATAACAACTTATAAGAACACCATCTTCGGGTTACCCCGAATCAACACCTTCCGCCCTTCCACATCCCCGACCGTCATCTCTAGCTTTTCGTAACTCACTTTTTCCGCATATCTCTTAGGACAATCCATGCCCTAGATGACCCCAAACCCAGCGAAGTTGCAACTAAGCAACCACTCATAAATGAGCATCCTTGATCAAACGATACTAGATCCACAAAGTTTGCAAAGAGCAGATGAACCCATACTAGATTAGTTACAACTAAAGGTCTATTACAACTCCAAGTTCCGAACCCATTCAACACACAATCTTATTATAGGTAAAAGAAGACAACTCTCTAGTACCGAATAGAACTCAAACAAACACCATAGGCAGAAAGTATCTTTGAGCTAACAACAACTTCTCCTAATTCTCATCAGGAACGTTATAAGAGATCGGGGTAACTTCAAGAACACGTGCTTTCTCCGATTGCTTGTTCTTTAGAAGATCCGGGCAGTCTTTCTTCTTATGTCCAGGTTTGCCGCATTTAAAGCAATTCATTTCGGCTCTTGGCTTCTCGCAATGCTTAGCATAATGGCCCCTTTAACTGACAGTTGAAGCATAGATCATTCTTCTTAATTTTCTTCTTTTTATTTTTCTTTTTTGAATTACTTGGGCCAATAAAGGTTTCTTCATCCGTAGGAGAATAGTCCCTCTGTCGCTTAGCAGAATTCCTTTTGGGTACTTGCACAGGAACACCACGATCCACTGACGCTTCTGGAATGGGTATCCTTAACATAACTGCTGCCATTATGGCCACCCCAAACATAACCAGGTATTTCGGTGCAACTGCTAAAGCTCCCAATTGGCTTCCCTCTCCTACTCCTCCAGTCCCAGACTCACTCCTAGAGGTTTGACGACTCATTCTAAATCTAAAATAGAATGATTAATCCACTTATAAGATAAACTACTAAGAAAGTACAAACGTTACTACTCTATATGCTAATATATATAGTAAGCATCCAACTGAAATCTACAAGTACGTCTCTCATACGTGATCATGTCCTTGAACTTTGGCCAAAAATCGTTGACCAGAGCTCTGATACCAAATGTGACGACCGCCCAGAGCCCACGCACTATACAAGGGAAATAATGCGCTGAAAGGTGTGTCAGGTAGCTATGGACGATCATCAAGATAAAGTATATAAGTGAAACCTGTCGTAACCTCACAGCGCAAGGATAAAATATAATAGAATATATACAACAGGTAGTGATAGTGGAGCAGGAAACACTAAATTTTCATGACAACTAGAAAGTAGTTCCCATACACGTGGATAGCAACAGTAGTATTTGTACAATATGCCTCACTACAACGCTCATAGAAATAGCACACAGCAGAAACAAATACTAGATAGTGTAAAGATAGTACTCCAGCCTCCTACTCGCCTTTGAACAGCAACACCGTCCTCACTTAAGCTATCACTGTCACCTGCTACTTAGTCTGCCCATCCAACAATCGGATGAACAACCCAAGATAATAAGAGGAGACATAAAACCTTGAATCAGACAACAGCCTTAGTGAGCGATAAACGCTAACAAATGTCATCAATAAAGTACATGAGAATGGGTAAATAAACAAACTAATTTACCCAGCTCTAGAGAAGAACTTACACCTGACTTCCCCACAACATGACAGTGATGGCCTTTACGATCCATAGATCCATAAGAAAAACAATCTAGTCACGGAAATCAGAACAATCATTCATACACGGCAAAACCAACTCAACCACTATCACAACAAAGAATTCAAACATCCATGATTGACTCTGGCTATCACCACCAACCTTGCTTTGAAACCACCGTTAATTGCATGACCGGCAAAACAACTTGCCATCAATTGTCAAGGGCCATACAATGAAACCCCGGTTCTTGCAAAACTCCACACGCAATACTCAACACGTGCTACATGTTATACTCAACACGTGTCTAGGCCATACAACGAAACCCAGGGTACTCGACCATACAACGAAATCGTGTAACCCTTGCTTTGAGCCCGCTAGAACCTACAATAACGATAATCCCTCCATATACGTGACCATCTAGAAATACTCTACCGGACATCCATCCATATACGTTCTCCTGGGACTGGACTAACCGAAGGCGCCATCCCATCAACCCATCTTAGGCAATTTCTACCTAGGATTAAGAAAACAACCCTTGCATCTTACTCTGTCTTCAATTATCTTCAGCATAATTTGAGTTGAAACGCATAAGCCCATACAAAGTGGTTTTCAGATAATAAACATGATCCCGATCTCTCCATGTTGACAACAAAAATATAAAATGGGCCAAAACTTTGATATCCGGCTATTTAACTATCAAAGTAAATACCCATACAACCAACGATCCTATTTCCTAAAAGTAACTCTACCGATCAATTATCAAGCAACACTGAGCCCCTTTAAAATTGATTTCTTATTAAATTATCATTTCCCATTTCCGTTTTCCATATCTTTTACCAGATATTTTCCAAAACCCGTTTTTCTTTCATGATTCTTGGGAAACATTTCCAATATAAAAAAATCTTTTTATTTTCTATATTCCAGAAAAAATCTCTTATCATAGTTGGAAAACATTTCCATATTCCATTTCTTAACTTCCCATTAACCAATTCATTTCATTTTCTATGCTTGGAAAATATCTCTAATTTTATTTGGAAAACGTTTCCAAAATCCTTTTTATTGGGTTAAACCGATGTTATAAAAAACATCGTTATTATAACTTAACCCATTAATCGTTCATTAACTAACTGTGTCACTAACCAATCCTCACTATCGAACCTTAACCATTCCTCAGTCAATCATGAAGTCAATCAACTTGGGGTATAATTACCTCTTAGACCTTAACTGGAAAACTTTCTCAACTTTGAAATAGATAAGGATCACAACTTCAAATTCCAATAATATATTGTTTACGCAACTCTCGGATTCAATTTAAGAATCCACTTCATTTGCAGAACACGTTGATTATAACAATAGCATTATAATCCCTATTTCCAAAATATTTAATTTTTAAATGTAAATTTTAGTAATTAAATTTAAATAAATAAATAACTTAATTAATAGATAAAAAATAATTTAATCTCAATTAAAAACAAAAAGTAAAAAGTACTTTCCTGAATTCGATAAGTCGAATTTCAATAAATAACTCTCTTTCGAATAATCTATATTCGATTAATATTCCGAACTTCGAAATAAATCTACCATTTAAGGTTAACTCAAATTGCCTTATAATTATTTCCATTCGCAAAACATTTACTTTCAAATCGTTATTCACTTTTAAATATGAATATCATTCCTTAATAGGAACTTAGACTTGTTTATCAAATCAACTTGATTTTTATTTGTAAATAACATTACAGATTCAAATTGAGTCACTTTATAAACCCATATCATACTTATAAATTTCGTTTATAAAACTGCTACTAACACCCTTCTATTTATACTAAACAATTCAAATTTCCTTTTTAAACGTATTTACAAGCTATACATTCCATAACTTCTGAAATCAACTTTATTTGTTTTTTACAATTCCATTCTCGTTTAATATTCTAACTTAAAAAAATTAAATTATTTCAAAACATATAGTTGCATTTTCATAGCTATAAACATTGAAATATTAGCTTCTTGACATATTTCATTTAAATTATAGTTTTATACTAAATAGAATTCAAATATCCTTTCTGAAATAAACTATTTTAATAAAATTCAACATAGTCAAATTCTAGTTATAAATTCCTACGAATTTATTTCAGCTCTATTTACATTTTGAACCTCGAAATAGAATTCGTCGTTTCTTTTTGAATGGATTCCCAATTTTCCTTTTTCTCATTCAAATTTCCAACCAAATTTCCTTTATAGATATTTTTATTTGCAAAATATTTGCTTTAAACCATTATTCACCTCAATCATGGTAATATTTCTTTTATATAATCAAATCCATTTGATTTTGTACTTGTAAATAATATCTCAAATCAAAATTAACTTCTATTGGCAGGATTATTCGGGAAAACAATCATTTTTATTCCCTTCAATAAAAATCTCGTTTACAATTTCCTTTATAATTGTTCAGGTCAAACCCAATTACAAATATCGGTTTCAACACCAATTTTCACCTTTCCATGTAAATTCAAACTTAAATTTATTTTTCAATTTATCCAAGATAAATATTTCACTAAATTTATAAACGTCGTTTATAACCAATTTCTTGTTTTATCCATTTAAAAGAAGTTTTTATTTTCAAGTTCTTTCGAAGTTTAATTTCCATATTGGAAATAAATTTCCTTTTAAAATCTCAAATTCCTTTTCTACATTCAAAAGTATTTTGTGGTATCTAAATTCCAAAATTCTAAGGCTAGTGTTATTCAAACACAACGTAATCAATCACAGATTATATAACACATCATATATCGCAATAAATGAAAAATAGTAATATAAATGTTGAGGAATCCAGTTGAATCCCTCCAACCTATTTCTCTGCATCCACAGATGTTAATCGACATAAATAACATCAATTTCATTCCAATATAAGATATCATGGTAAATAGAATTAATAATCAACCAATGATTTATTTATATAACTATATTAATCATTTTAACCAATTTATCAACCATTCATCCAAACAACCAACACACAACATAAAATTACTATATATTAATTAAAAACTCATTTATATAAAATAAAGACGAGCCAGAGATAGCGAGTTTGCTCACGTTGTTTGCAGTTGATGATTCTGCTTATTTTTGTTTTAAAATCAAACAGACGTTTGTTTTTTCTACGAAGCCCCAGTAGCTCAGTTCTCCTCCACATTAGTTCCACAACGTAGAGCTTGTTGCTACGATTCCAACGTGACTGGTTTTGTTTGATTATGTTTATGAAATAAAATGTTATACACGTGTTAGTTAACATGATTTTAATTAAATTAATTAATTTCTTTATTACAACTAATTTAAACTAATTACTTGTTTCAAAAAAATGGCCGATATTGTTTTCATTCTTCCCCGATCGAAGCTGCCGCGCCATGCTCCAAGCCATGGCCAACTGCGATGCCTTTTCCTTCGTCCACACACCACCGTTTCCAAAACCAATACCACTGCTAGCCTCACCCTCTCCAGCTCTTCCACTTCCATTTTGTCACCTTCCACTTCTTGTCCCCCTTAGCCCTGCGTTCTCGGTCCTCCACCTGTTACAGTTGAAAGTAATGACCAAAAAATTGACCAAATTCACAACTTGAGCCACCACCACGAACACCATTACAAGCTTCAAATTCACCAATTCCTCTCCGCCTTTGAGATAAGTCGAAGCCTAGGATTGCTGCTCCAAAAACCGAGTGCTAGAAAGTGAGATGGAGCTAAATGGTTCTAGTATCATGCTGAAGCATGTGATTCGAGGAGTCCAATGAGTCGAAAATCTTGTGATTTCATCAAAGATTTGGTTTATTAGAATTTTCAAAAGGTTTGATTTTCTTTTGAGAAGAAAACAACTGCTGAGAAAGAAATTTTGATCAGAGAATGAGTCGCGAAAAGAGGGTTTAGGGATTTCTACAGGAACGTTTGCTTATACAAAGAGTTTTAGTAATTTTGTATTAAAATATTTTATTGACTTTTAAAAATTCATGCCTATCACAATTTGTGTATGTCATTTATAAATTCGTATGGACACATACGAAATCCATTGGCGATGAAAAGGGACATATAGCTATAGTTTGACATTTTGGTCCCAAATGAAACTTGTTTCGTCGAAATCCAGGTCCATTTGGAAAATAGCAAAATTTTAAATATTAAAAACATTAATTGGTCCACGTTTGATTTTCGCACGCTCACAAAACAACTCCGATTGGCTTAAAATATGAAATCTTACAATAACTAAATATTCTGGATAAGATGGAACACATTTCGTTGAATTCCAAGAACGTTTAGGTGAACTCTTTTTTTAATTCATAACGTAGACCGATACGTGTTTTTATTGCACACAATCGTCAAAATAACTCCAATTGACCCCAAATTTGAAATCTTACAATAATTAATCACAACGGATTTAATAAAATTTGTATTATTGAAATCTTACATCGTTCGAAAATTGGTTATTCTTAAGTTCCAAATTAAATCGAATAAACGATTAAATAAAAATACATGCGTTTACTATTCCCATGATTAAACGGTAAGTCTGATCGATATGAAAATTGAAATCCCATAATAACTTACAAATACGGATCCAATAGCATAAATTTCATCTCATTCCCAGACTATTTTCCCGGTATGATATTTTACACGTAAAACAACGCTATTTTGGGCACCAAAATACATGATCTCCAAAAATAACGAACTATATACATATCCTGACTCTAAATGTCAATACGAATTCAACATAACAGTTCTCACGTATTAATTCGATCATTATATGAAGTTACATACAAATTCCTTCTAATTAAATTAAATTTATTTAATTAATCATTACGAAAACCGGCTGTGCATTTATGGCTACCGCGGTCACATACAATATCCAATTGTCACGAAATTTATTTTCGTATAATAATTTAACATTGCAGATCCAGTAAAACTCTTTTCGTCGAAAATGGAGATCGTTTGCAAAAGGGCTATTTTTGAGGCTTAAATAAACCGATAAAATGTAAACAAATCCAAAAAAAATCCAGTTTAATAATAATAAATTATTATCATATACATTCAAATAGAAAATCATATAGCTCCAAAATAAACAAATTTGGATTTTAAACACGATATTTTAAATTAAAACGACATTCAAATTATTTGAAATCGAATGATATATATAATAAATCGTTATAGTTTATAAATGATTCCAAAGCGAATTTATAAAATTTTGATTTTGGACATAACTCATAATCTATAAGACGAAATTTTGATTTTTCCCATTCATTAGAAAACATAGTCAAATTGATCTGAATTTCTTGTTTCAAAGAAATCCAACATATACTGAATTATGTATATTCAATTAAAGTTCAAAACGTAATATTACGAACTACCATGACGTTACGAACTCGTTTTAAATTTAATTATACATTCAAACCTCGTTTTATAAATAAATTTGTTATTATAACTTGAATCTAAACTCAATTAAATCTTTTAAATTATCCAATTCACATAATATAGCATTTTTCACTAATTACTGACTATTTCGAAGTTAAATTTGCTATTCCACTATTTATAGTAATTAAATATTCAAAATTATTGAATATAAGTCATTTAAATTCTAAATCAACCTTTTAAATAATTAAATAAATTAATTATCCAGTCACTAAAAATTTGGGTTGTTACAGATTAAATAGCTCGACCTGGCACAAAATTTGCAAGTATCAGGCCGACCTGACCTTTGGCTTAGGTCGACCCTACGGTCGACTTGAGCAAGCCCCTACAGAGGGAAAGGTCGACCTCATGTTGCAATTTCCTATAGACAATACTTACAGTCTCATAATGATTTTTGATTGAGATTTGGACGAAGTTTTAGATCAAATCAAGGTTCGATTTTAGGCATACTTATAAGTCGACACTTGACAATAATCCGGAAAATATTAACATGTATGTGGCATAAAATAAATAAGCTATAAGTTTTCAAAAATGAGTATACAGCTTGTTACAATAAACTTGAATTTCAAAAATAGTTTTAGTAAAAGCAAATCATCAACGAGAAGCTACATATGCAACATGCAACCCAAGTTGAGTGTGAATTTATAACTCACCTTGAATGGATTACGAAGAACTAGCAGCGAATCGATAGAGATTTTGCAAACAAAATTCAAGCTTTAGGCCTTGTAAAGGTTTTAACACCTGTAGATTGCAAGAAACAGTCATGCAACCAAAAAAGAAAACTTATAGTAAACCACCATTCTTAGATTTAAGAATTTAGTGAAATAAACTACTGGTTTTTAGATAGATCACCTATAGAATCGAGATTAGCAAGCGTTTCCAGGTTTTAATGGATTTTGTAAGTAGGAAGAAGATGATTTATTTTTCTTCTTTCTGGAAGTTTCACAGGGAAGAGAAAATGGAGGTGGGAGAAAGAGTATGTAATCTACAAACTTCTCTCGGTCTACCCAATTTTCAATTGGATTTGGGTTTGGGTTTGAACCCAAACAAACCCAACAACCCAATTTTGATTAGTTAGTCTAGTTATGCCATTAATTTCTAGTTAACACATGCTTTTACCTTTTTTATACTTATTTACACAAACCATACGAAGTTGCATTGCATTTTGATGTCTCTGACCTTACAAAAATAAAACAAATCATGGTTAAAATCATTTATATCCATTGAAACGTGATTTCTTAAAACATTAACACGCTTAAAATTTACATTTATATTTATTTAGAACTTACACTTTAACACCAGAACTTACAAAACATTTATTGTCTTGTCTAAAACAACTTACTAGAACATGTTAAAAATATTTTCACACTTAAATATTGATTTTAATCAATATATATTATTTTTAATATTCATTTACGACCCCAAATTCAATCTAAAAATACACTCTAATAGCTAAAAAATCGATGTTTAGGAATAATTTGCAAAATTATTGCACTTTGACAATTAATATTTTTGAACTTATTTTTATCTCAAGCTGGTGTATAATTACCTCTTGGACCTTAACTGAAAAACTTTCTCAACTTTGAAATAGACAAGGCTCACAACTTCAAATTCCAACAAAACATTGTTTACGCAATTCTCGGATTCAATTTAAGAATATAACTTTTATTCATTAAATTTAAATAAATAAATAACTTAACTAATAGACAAAAAATAATTAAATCTCAATTAAAAACAGAAAGTAAAAAGTACTTTTCTGAATTCGATATAGTCGAATTTAAATAAATAACTCTCTTTCGAATAATCTATATTTGATTAATATTCTGAACTTCGGAATAAATCTACCATTTTAGGTTAACTCAAATTGCCTTATAATTATTTCCATTCGCAAAACATTTGCTTTCAAATCGTTATTCACTTTTAAATATGAATATCATTCCTTAATAGGAATTTAGACTTGTTTATCAAATCAACTTGATTTTTATTTGTAAATATCATTACAGATTCAAATTGAGTCAATTCATAAACCCATATAATATTAAAAAATTCCGTTTATAAAACTGCTACTAGCACCCTTCAGTTTATATTAAACAATTCAAATTTCCTTTTTAATTATATTTACAAGTTATATATTCCATAACTTCTGAATCAACTTTATTTAATTTTTACAATTCCCTTCTCATTTAATAATTCTGACTTAAAATAATTTAAATTATGTCAAAACATATTGTTGTATTTTCAAAGCTATAAACATTGAAATATTAGCTTGTTGACATATTTCATTTAAATTATAGTTTCATACTAAATAGAATTCAAATATCCTTTTCGAAATAAACCAATTTAATAAAATTCAACATAGTGGAATTCCAATTATATATTCCTTCGAATTTATCTCAGCTCAACTTACATTTCGAACCTCGAAGTAGAATTCATCGTTTATTTTTTAATCGATTCCCAATTTCCCTTTTTCCCATTCAAATTTCCAACCCAAATTTCCTTTATAGATATTTTTATTTGCAACATATCTGCTTTGAACCATTATTCACCTCAATCATGGTAATATTTCTTTTATATAGTCAAATTCATTTGATTTCATACTCGTAAATAATAACTCAAATGAAAATTAACTTCTATTGGTAGCATTATTTAGGAAAAATCTTTTTTTCATTCCCTTTAATTAAAATCTCGTTTATAATTCCTTCATAATCGTTAAGTTCAAACCCAGTTACGAACATTGGTTTCAACACAGATTTCCACCTTTCTATGTAAATTCAAACTTAAATTTATTTTTCAATTTATCCCAAGATAAATATTTCACTAAATTTATAAATGTCATTTATAACCAACTTCTTGTTTTATCCATTTAAAAGAAGTTTCTATTTTTAAGTCCTTTTGAAGTTTTAAATTTCCTTTTTAAATCTCAAATTCCTTTTCTACATTAAAAAATATTTTATGGTATCTAAATACCAAAATTCTAGGGCTAGTGTTATTCAAACACAACGTAATCAATCACAGATTATATAACACATCATATATCACAATAAATGAAAAATAGTAATATAAATGTTGAGGAATCCAGTTGGATCCCTCCAATCTGTTTCCCTACATCCACAGATGTTAATTAACATAAATAACATCGATTTCATTCCAATATGAGATATCATGGTAAATAGAATTAATAATTGACCAGTGATTGATATATATATATAACTATATTAATCATTTCAACCAATTATCAACCATTCATCCAAACAACCATCACACAACAAAAAATTACTGTATATTAATTTAAAACTCGTTTATATAAAATACAAACGAGCCAGAGATTGTGAGTTTACTTACATTGTTTGCAGTTGATGATTCTGGTTTTATTTTTGTTTTAAAATCAAACAAATGTTTGATTTTTCTACGAAGTTCCAGTAGCTCAGTTCTCCACCACATTAGTTCTACAACGTAGATCCCGTTGCTACGATTCCAACGTGACTGGTTTTGTCCGATTCAGTTTATGAAATAAGAAGTTATACACGTTTTAATTAACATGATTTTAAATAAATTAATTAATATCTCTATTACAAATAATTTAAACTAATTACTTGTTTCAAAATTAGTGGCTGATACTGTTTTCCTTCTTCCCCGATCGAAGTTGTTGCATCCTGCTCCAAACCATGGCCAACTGTGATGCCCTTTCCTTTCTCCACGCACCACCGTTTCCAAAACCAATACCACCGCTAGCCACACCCTACCGAGCTCTTCCACTCCGTCACCTTTCACTTGCAGTCCCCCTTAGACCCGCGTTCCCGGTCCTCCGCCTGGTACAATTGAAAGTAATGACCAAAAATGTCACCAAATTTCACAACTCGAGCCAATCTCCACCACGAACATCATTACAAGCTTCGAATTCACCAATTCCACTCCGCCTTTGAGATAAGTCGAACCCTAGGGCTGCTGCTCCAAAAACTGAACGCCAGAAAGTGAGATGGAGCTAAACGATTCTGGTATCATGCTGAAGCTTGTGATTCGAGGAGTCCAATGAATCGAAAATCTCGTGATTTCATTAAAGATTTGGTTTATTAGAATTTTCGAAAGGTTTGATTTTGTTTTGAGAAGAAAACGACTGTTGAGAAAGAAATTTTGATCAGAGAATGAGTCGCAAAAAGAGGGACTCGGGATTCTACAAGAACATTTGCTTATACAAGAGTTTTATTAATTTTTAATTAAAACATTTTATCGATTTTCAAGAATTCACGCCTATCACTATTTGTGTGTATCATTTATAAATTCGTATGGACACATACGAAATCCGTTGGCTATGAAAAGGGACACATAGCTATAGTTTGACATTTTTATCCCAATGAAACTTGTTTCGTCGAAATCCAGGTCCGTTTGAAAAAATAGCGAAATTTTAAATATTAAAAATGTTAATTGGTTCACGTTTGATTTTCCCACGCTCACACAACAACTCTAGTTGGCTTAAAACATGAAATCTTACAATATCTAAATATTCTGGATAAGTTGGAACATGTTTCATCGAATTCAGATATCGTTTGGGTGAACTCTTTTTTTATTCACAATGTAGACCGATACGTGTTTTTATTGCGCACAATCATCGAAATAGCTTCAATTGACTCCAAATTGGAAATCTTACAATAATTAATCACTACAGATTTAATAAAATTTGCTTTATTAAAATATAAAATCATTTGAAATTTGGTTATTCTTAAGTTCCAAATTAAATCGAATAAATGATTAAAAATATTATATACGTTTACTATTCCCACGATTATACGGTAAGTTCGATCGATACGAAAATTGAAATCTCATAATAACTTATTAATACATATCCAATGGCATATGTTTCGTCTCATTCCGAGGCTGTTTTCCCGATATGATATTTTACACGTAAAACAACGCTATTTTGGACACTAAAATACATGATCTCTAAAAGTAACGAACTGTATACATATATTAACTCTAAATGTAATACGAATTCAACATAATAGTTCTCACGTTTTAATTCGATCATTATCTGAAGTTACATATAAGTTCCTCTAATTAAATTAAATTTATTTAATTAATCGTTAGGAAAAATGACTGCGCATTTATGGTTACCGCTGTCACATACGATATCCAATTGCCAAAAAAGTTATTTTCGTACAATAATTTAACATTACGGATCCAGTAAAACTCATTTCGTCGAAAACGAAGATCGTTTGCAAAAGGGTTATTTTTTAGGCTTAAATAAATCGATAAAATATGAACAATTCCAAAAACAATTCAATTTAATAATAATAAATTATTACCATCGTATATATCTGAATAGAACATCATATAGCTCCAAAATAAATATATTTAGAATTTAAACTTGATATTTTCAATTAAAACGATGTTCAAATTATTTAAAATCGAATTATATATATGTATTAAATCGTTATAGTTTATAAACAATTCCATAGCGTCTTTATGAAACTTTGATTCAGACATAACTCACAATCTATAAGACAAAATCTCGATTTTTCCCTTTTATTAGAAAAATATAGTCAAATAGATCTGAACGTTTCTTGTTTCAAAGAAAGCCAACATATATCGAATTCTGTATATTCAATTGAAGTTCAGAATGTATATTATGAACTACCGTGACATTACGAGCTCATTTTAATTAAAAATTATACGTTCAAACTTTGTTTTATAAATAAATTTGTTATTATAACTCAATTCTAAACTTAACTAAATCTTTTAAATTATCCAATTAACACAATATCGCAAATTTAACTAGTTCCTGACTATTTCAAAATTAAATTTGCTATTTCACTATTTATAGTAATTAAATATTCAAAATTATTGAATATAAGTCATTTAAATTCTAAATCAAACTTTTAAATAATTAAATAAATTAATTATCCAGTCACTAAAAATTTGGGTCGTTACATAATAAACAACTCGACCTGGCACAAAATTTGCATGTACCAGGTCGAACTGACGTTTGGCTCAGGTGACCCTACGGTTAACCTGTAACGACCCGCATTCTACGCATCGCAGGATCGTAGGATATTTATTTCTTTCACATACGAAGTCATATGGTCATGTAACTTTGGAAGACGACTATTGGGGTCATTTCCCATGTTCATGATTTTTGCCGATTTTTAAATGACTGTTTTGCCCCTAGATGATACTGTTTTGGCCAAAACTTTTGAATGGAAAGGAATTTTGACTTGAAACCACTTCCATTGGCTCCGGATGATGGTTTACCTTTCCGTAAAGTGGTCATGTTAGCCAAACGGACTTACCATTTGGGAGATATGGCTGAAACAAGTTTCAGATGGTGAAAAGCAGCTTAATTGGGCTTAAACGGGTGATTAGCAGCTAGGCCCAAAGTGGATTTCGGGATTAGAGATGTATAGGGGCTGATTAGGGTTAGAAAACATTTCTTTCAACCGCCACTTTCATTCTTGGAACCCTAGCAATGGCCTCCAATACCCAAATCAACTTCTAATCACTTTCTAATCAAGTTTTGGCTTAATCTACATCAAATCAAGGCGGTTTAGCACACAAATCGAGGTAGAGCTGCTGTGTTGCATTGGGAACATCACCAAACAGAGATTCATTTCAGATTTCGTATTTTATTTGTGGCCAAGGTGAGTGATTTGCATAGTTTCGCACTAATTACGGTTAGTTGAGAGTAATTAGTGAAGATTAGCGAATTTATGCATAAATAAATTCTGGAAAAATATTTATAAATTCGAAAATAATGTTTTAGACCTCTGTTAAAAATTTAGTTTGATTTGGTTAAGTTTTACTAATCATATCGTTGGTTTTTCCTAAACATGCTTAAGGGAGAATATGAGATTTTGGCTATGTTTGATCCATTTTAACCTACCAAATTATTGTTTTGGTGTTTGTGAATGATTATACATGTTGCTATGACTGTATGGTATGCTTTGTGATTGTCTAGAAGTGATAGATTGGTCGAAAACGCCGTCGAATGGTGTAAAACAGTCGTTGGAAAGTTGCAGGAAGAACTGCAGGGTTTCGAATCGGAGGAGGGGTACCGGACCGGACCGGAGCTTGGCACAGGAGAAAGGCCATATGAACTGAATAGGAGTAGGGGATCGGATCGGAGGTAGGGAGGAGGATCGGACCGGAGCCTGGACATCCCGACCCGAACCGAAGGCAAGGCGTGATGAACCCTGTTACCCGACCCGAACCGATGCGGCATGGAAGAACTCGACCCGATCCGAGGTGATGAAGCATTCCGATCCGAACTATGGAGCTTGGACATGAGGCGTGGACCACGATCCGAACCCAATGGGAGTACAATCCAGTGAAGAGTATTAATCACGAACCGTGTTGATGACTGGGAGCTGAAGACCGAACCGATCCGATGGCTAGGAGGAGATCTGAACCGATCCAAGAAAGAAGACTAATAACCCGAGATGCAAAGGTAGTCCAAGTAGGAAGCTTTGACTCAGGATCCAGATGGGAACCAATGAGTGAGCTTCATGATTGGGCTTTGCTGCGGGACGTGTGCTAAGGGGTTGTCGATGTCTGTAACTGTAAATCACTATGTGTAGGGAGTACGTGAACGGATTCAGGGCCACAGTGGCCTAGGTACGACTAAAGAGCTATAGACCAATAAAGTGGGGTCATTTGTAAAGATTTGGTCATGACTCCATGTGGTAAGCTTCGTAGTAGCAGTAGTTGTACAAGTCGAACTCCGTCACTACTTCGATGGGTCTAGTGATTGACAGTGGTGGACCTCGTATGCTTTACGCACTGAGTGAGAGATGTGAGGATGGTAGTTGTGTTTGATTTGTTTGCCATCATTATGACATGCACACCCCCACCCCCGTATTCTTTACACCATTTGTTATGGAACCTTAGAATATTGTACGGTATGTAGTGCTAACACTTTGGTTGCAGGTCCAGGTATGGTTTAGTATACCTGTTATTGTTTTGTTTAACTGCTTATCGCTCATACCAGACTTTTTGTCTGACCCAGAGTTTTATGTCTCTTCTTATTACTCTGGGTGCTCTCACGAGCAGAATAGAGACAGGTTAGCTGGGCATGCACGAGTAGCTGATCCGAAGACGAGCAAGAGGCTTCCACGTATGATATGTATTGATATATTCTCCCTGCGTTGTTGAAGATCACTGCTTAGGCATTAGTAGTGTATTTTCTACTTTTACCCTCTTTTGTTTTAGAGATAGTAATTTGGCAAGTTGTAATAAGCTGTATTTGGATTTCCGCTGCTCTGATGATGATGTTGATGTTGGTTTTAGTTATCAACTTATGCACTGTCTCACCTGTTTTATGTCAAGTATATTATTATTATATTTTGTTCCATGTGTGTGAGACATTCTACAGGTTCTTGATTAGTTCATTCTCTTCTTTCCTTTCTTTGGCGACCGTTTCATGCTAGTCGGGCATGTGTACAGCGCTCTTTCGGAGGAAATGCCGGCTGGTGCGGGGTGGGTCGTCACACAACCTGAGCAAGCCTCTGCAGAGGGAAAGGTCGACCTCGTGTTGCAATTTCCTATAGACAATACTTACAATCTCATACTGATTTTCGGTTGAGATTTGTACATAGCTTCAGATCAAATCAAGGTTTGAATTCAAGCATACTTATAATTCAACACTTGGCAATAATCCCGAAAATATTTACATGCATATGGCATAAAATAAATAAGCTATAAGGATTCAAAAATGAGTATACAACTTGTTACAATAAACTTGAAATTTCATAAATAGTTTTAGTAAAAGCAAACCATCAACGGGAAGCTACATATTCAACATGAAACCCAAGTTAAGTGTGAATTTATAAATCATCTTGAATGGGTTATGACGAATTAGCAGCGAAACAATAGAGATTTTGTAAACAAAATACAAGCTTTAGGCCTTGCAAAGGTTTTAGACACCTGTAGATTGCAAGAAACAGTAATGCAACCAAAACAGAAAACTTATAGTAAACCATCATTCTTAGATTTAAGAATTTAGTTAAACAAACTCCTGGTTTTCAGATAGATTACCTATAGAATCGAGATTAGCAAGCGTTTTCAGTTTTAATTTGCAAAGGAGTTGGATTTTGTAAGTAGGAAGAAGACGATTTGTTTTTCTTCTTTCTGGAAGTTTCACACGAAAGAGAAATTGGAGGTGGGAGAAAGAGTATGTACTCTACAAACTTCTCTCGGTCTACCAAATTATCAGTTAGTACTTGGGTTTATGTTTGAACCCAAGCATACCCAACGACCCAATTTTGATTAGTTTTCCCTAATTATGCCATTAATTTCTAGTTAACACATGCTTTTACCTTTTTATACTTATTTACACAAACCACATGAAATTGCATTGCATTTTGATGTCTCTGACCTTATAAAAATAAAATAAATCATGGTTAAAATCATTTATATCCATTGAAACGTGATTTCTTAAAACATTAACACGCTTAAAATTTACATTTATATTTTATTTAAAACTTACACTTTAACACCATAACTTACAAAACATTCATTGTCTTGTTTAAAACAACTTAATAGAACATGTTAAAAATATTTTCACACTTAAATATTGATTTAAATGAATATTTATTATTTTCAATATTCATTTACGACCCAAATTCAATCTAAACATCCACTCTAACAGCTAAAAATCGTTGTATAGGAATAATTTGCAAAATTATAACACTTCAACAATTAATATTTTTGAACTTATTTTTATCTCAAACTAACATAATAAAGCATCTTGTTGATGGGAAAAATTGTCGCATGCCAACACCCAATGTGTATGTGTGAACAATTATCCAAATAAGCAGTAAAGTAAATAAATGCGGGGAGACACAGCTTTTATAGTGGTTCGGCACTAACACCTACATCCACTTTATAATCATCATTCATCATATCTTTTGTTGATTACACAGTTGTACAAGTTCGGATAATAGCTAAGTTCAAAGTGTTACATAGAATAACAAAATATATGTTTTTTTCTATACTTTGACCAAATTGTCCTTCTTCTTCTTCGTTGAGAAGCGTTGACTTGGTCAACAATATCCAAGTTTAGTGTTCATGTCCATGAAGTTCAAAAGTAGCATGACAACCCTTGCTAATGTTCAAGTGTTAAGGGAAAACATGCATGTCATGTTTTAATTATCCTTCTTCCTCTTCCTTGAGATGAGTTGACTTGGTCAATTATGAGCAAAACAAGCTTTAATATCCAAGAGGTCTAGATATCGTGTAACTATGCTTGCTAGTGTCCAACAAGCTGTGGAATATGTATGCACCTCCTTTCAACTATTCATGCCATGTCCAATGACCATGGAGGAGTTGTTGGAAGCCATTAATGAGTGTTTAGAGCTCTCAAGGTCCAAAAATTCCAAAGGAGAAGGCCCCAAAAGAAGGCCAAGACTTGCGGTATTTATAGGAGAAAGATTTGGTGGGGTAGGTGAGCCGCGGGACCCACAAAAGCCAATTTTCACACCCCCGAAATAGCCTATATTAGAAAATTCGCACCCCCCCGGTGAGGGATGCGAAATTTCGCACCCCCCTGGAGGGATGCGAAATTCGCACACCACCAGGGGGTGCGGAATTCTGCACCCCCTAAAGGGATGCGAATTTTGCACCCCACCAGGGGGTGCGGAACTTCGCACCCCCTGGAGGGGTACGAAATTCGCACCCCACCAGGGAGGTGCGGAATTTCGCTCCCCCTGGAGGGGTGCGAAATTCCGCACCCCACAGAAGGGGTACGAATTTCGCACCCCACCAGTGGGGTGCGGAATTTCGCACCCCCTAGAAGGGTGCGAAATTCGCCCCCTACCAGGGGTACGAATTGGATGGAGGAGGGGACCGGAGCCATGCCACCGAGGGAGTTGAAGTTCCTGAATGCGAAGTGAGGGAATCTACGGTTTTGTTGGTCCGAAATAAAGGAATCTAAGCTTTTGGCATGGAGAAAATCGGATGAATCGAGTGGTGCCAACTGGTTGAAGCGGTCACACGTCAAGTTTTGGGTTAGCGATGTGCTCAAGCATGGAAAACGGCATTGGGAAACACAAAGCGGCTCGGTCAAAATTGCGTCACAAATAAAAAAGACCCAAGACTCCTACGAGACGACCTCTTTTGGGCCCAAGAACGTATGCTTCAAGGCTTTGCAGTATAACTCTTAGTCAAACTGCCATCCGAGCCGAAGGTGAGCCGTGCTCCGAGCTGTATAGCGGGTCCGAGCGCAGCGCCTGTGGGGGTCCGGGGCTCCACAGTCCCGGCGGCGATCGACCTAGCCGATTAGATCGAACCAGTGGGCACCGCCCGATTCATCCGATTTTCTCTATGCTGAAAGCCCAGATTTCTTCGCTTCGGACCAACAAAGCCGCGAATTCTCTCACTACGCATTCAGGAACTTTGACCCCCGCGACAGCGCAATCCCGGTCTCCTCCACCATCAAAATCGTATCCCCCAGTGGGGTGCGAAATTCCGCACCCACCCGGTGGGGTGCGAATTTCGCACCCACATGGTGAGGTGCGAATCTCGCACCCTTCCGGGGATGCGAAATTTCGCACCTACCTGGTAGGGTGCGAAATTATGCACCCACCTGGTGGAGTGTGAAATTCCGCCCCTTCCGGGGGTGCGAAATTCGCACTCCATCAGGAGGTGCGAATTTTCTCACCCGTAGCCAGGGGTGCGAATTTCCTGATATAGGTTGTTTTAGCGGGTGCGAAAATTAGCTTCTGTGGGTGTAACACCCCACCTCCATTAAGTTCACTCACAAAGGGAATGCATTAACTTTAGTGGGGGTTATAAGAGTATAGAACATATAAAATTACAAAACAGACAAATTTAAGCAGCGGAAAACAATTAGAACTTTTATTCCATAGTAGCATAATAGGATAAACTTTCATAAGGGTTGTTTCAAACATCAACACCAAAACATCAAAAACCATTACATCAAATATCTGTCTTGTTTCTCAAAATAAGCATAATACAAAATAAGATAATCCCCAATTAAGCAGTAGCCAGCCATAGCAGTAAAGCAAAGAGTCAAAAGCAATACATCACAATCTTCGAGCTTGAAAAGAATCTGAACTAAGCGGTGGTATTCCCTCCCTATGGACCTGGGGGGAAACGAAAGAAAGAAGGCGAAACAAAAACAGAGTCAGACGTAAAGCCTGGTAAGTCTAGTGACTTTCAGCATGTAAACAGGTAAAGGTATCATGACATGAATAAACTGGATACAAGACATAACCATGATAATAAGCATCGCAAGATAACGAGATAAACATAAGATAAGACTAGAACATGATAAGGTATCATACTGATTCCTAATTTCTCTGCACCACCTAACTAGTGTTCAACTAATGCCATTTGTTACAAAACAAGATAAGTGACCCCCATTTCCCACATGATAGTTTTATAGGTACATATCTCATGATGAGGGTCCCACCTCATATTGACAGTTTACCTGTCCCTACCGTACCTATCTTAATTGTGCTGGTCCCACCATAGGGTGTGTCATTTCCTAGGGTGGCAACCCGATATAGTTCTAGAGTGCACTGCTTTATACCTACTTGGTACTCAGTGTCTAAATTTTCCCATACCGAAATTACGTGCACGCCCGTAATCCGTCGGAACCTGCACCGCCGTACCACCTGCCGCTATTTTGACTGCTTATAATCAGCCCAGTAATCGTGCCCCACCCTGCCTAGCTCAGGGTCCCGTTGATACCTAATGTGGGTTACTGCAGAAAAGGGTCCCGCTACTAGGGTTTTCCTAGGGTCTATTCGTATACCCCCCATATTGGTTAAGTGTCATCAGTCAATCAATTCAAGTTTACTTAACCCACCCTTTCATCGTGTTATATTGGTTAAGTGTCATTAATCCAGTCGAGTTACTTAACCCACCCACTTGTCATGTCATATTGGTTAAGTGTTGCATGTTGACTTAACCCTACCATACTTAACATGTTTGTTTAGCATTAATTATTTATTAATGCATCAACCTCTCACATTGGACTTATTTGCGGTAGCTGGATCGTGCCGGGCAGTTCCGGGCAGTCTTACACCGCAAACCCATTCTAACCTCGGGTTCAAGCATTTAATGCGCTAACCTCCCACATTAGACTTGTTGTTTGCGGTTGCTGGATGTGCCAAGCAGTTCCGGGCAGTCTTACCCCACAAACTCATTCTAACCTCGTGTTAGGCATTATTACCCATTTAATCTTCGTCTTTGACCTCTCACTTAGATTGTTGTCATTGCGGTTGCTGGATGTGTCGGGCGGCTCCGGGCAGCCTTACACCACAACTTAAATCTAACCTCGTGTTTTAGGCTGCCATTAGATTTAATTAAATTATATACTTGCCAATTATGTCCAAATTCCAATTTTTACATGCCAATTTACATACGCCCAATTATTGATTTACATGCCAATTTACATATTCCCAAATATTGATTTACATGCCAATTTACATATGCCCAAATATTGATTTACATGCCAATTTACATATGCCCAACTATTAATTTACATGCCAATTTACCCAAACTTGCAATTATAACAATAAAAATACCCCATATTTATCACAAATTATGCCCAATAATTCCACCAAACATGTTATGCCCATAAATTCACCCAAATAGGCAATATCCAATATTCCCCGTATTCTGAAAGTTCGTATTTCACGATTTCAGCCTAGGTTCGAAGTTAACCCAGGTTCAATAAAAGAAAATAAATAGGGGGAGACAGAAGTTGCATAAAATAAGAACAGAGAGAAAATAGGCATGAAAATATCATCACAGGCATGAAGGCTAAGACTTGATAAGAACATCATAATGAACATGTAAAACTAATGTACAACGAGATAAACTGATGATAATAGCATCATGAGAATAAGAATAGAAGCAAAAGAACAACTTAGAATCAGGCATAGTCTCAATTTCATCTTATTACATGTCAAGACTAGATTTAGGTGTTCAAATCTAAAAATAACTGAACTTACAGCGTTTGGATTAGAAAAGATAATTGAATCACTTGTTGTTGTTGAAAAACTCTAACTTGATATTGATTAATTCTCTAGGTTGATGAAGAATTTTTTGATTTGATTTAGGTTTTAGTGGCGGCTAGGTTTTAGTGGAGGCTAGGTTTAGATGAGAGTTTGGTGGCAAGGAGGCGCCGTGAGAGTGAATAATAGAATTAGGGTTTAGGTTTGGATATGTATTTATAGGTGTGTTAGGCAAACCACGGCCTTTAGATTAGCATAGGAGTCATCAGAGCCATCTAAACTAAAGAGACATGTCACCCAGCCAACCACAGTGCAATACATAAGCCCTAAAACACAAAATTTCGTCACAGACTATTCTAGGCCGACGGGGTCGATTCCAAAAACCCTGAGTTGACCCTGGGGTCGACCCAGCGGGACTCGGGTCGACCTATAAAATCGGTCGGTTTGGCGTTTTGCCTTCCCGCTTCTACTGTTTTGAATTTTTTTCTTGAATTTTAGGTTGATTTTTATTTTATTAATTTATATATATACATATATTTTCCTTATATGTATACAAACTTCCAAGGTCCATAACTTTCTCATACATTATCCGTTTAATGCAAACTTCGGGTCCATCTTGACCAGAATTTTGAGACGAACGCAGTGGTATAGTCTGTTTTACTTAATTCTCACTTTTAAAATTAAGTATTCTTTTAATTCGTCTATTAATATTCATAGAAAAATATGGGGTGTTACAGTGGGTCCCGCTACTCACCTACTCCCACCTAACCTTCCTCCTATAAATACCCCAAGCCTTGGCCTTCATTTGGGGCCTTCTTCCTTGGAATTTTTGGACCTTGAGATCTCCCAGCACTCATTTATGGCTTCCAACACCTTCACCGTGGCAATTGGAGATGGCATGGACAATTAAAACATGGCATGCATATTTTCCATCAACACTTGGACCTCAACAAGGATTGTTATGCTACTTTTGAACTTCATGGACATGAACACTAAACTTGGATATTGTTGACCAAGTCAACGCTTCTCAACGAAGAAGAAGAAGAAGGGCAATTTAGTCAAAGTGTAGAACAAACATATATTTTGTTATTCTATTGTAACACTTTGTACTTAGCTATTGTTCGAACTTGTACAACTTTGTAATCGACAAAAGATATGATGAATGATGATTATAAAGTGGACGTAGACGTTAATGTTGAACCGTTATAAAAGCTGTGGCTCCCTGCACTTACATTATTTACTGCTTATTTGGATAATTGTTCACACATACACATTAGGTGTTGGCGTGCGACAATTTTGCCCATCATCACCCACCTCGAGGTCCACATTAACAATGAGTATTACTAAGTAATATTGTCTGTTGCCGATAATAAGGTTGGTTATGAGCGACCATCTGTTAGTCTTGTATAAAACTAATATTGAATACGTCGATTGGGTGCTCAAAAAATTATTTTCTTATCTTATGTTGATCAACATACATGATTCAGGTTTGATACAAAATTACAGTGGCTAAAAATATATTTAGAATGAAATATAATAAGATCACAAGTAATAGATCACATAATATACATATGTACAAACAAAATAAATACAACATCACATGTGCTACATATATGAATAGTTCTTAGGAACCATATAGAAATACAATTTGTCCCAACAAATGAATACACGTAAGACACAACACTCGAATACTCAATTCAAGAACTAGCATCAAATAGGATAGTCCAAGGCGAAAGCAAAACATGGTGACAACTAACAGCATAAAACTACCTGAAATAACTCGATCTAACCCAAGTATATAAAATACACGGGTCAGTTTGGCTTGAACAAGACGGTTAAAGTACGATAAGTGAAGAATAAAGGCATATGGATGATAATTCATTTCAATAGAAAAGGAGTAACATAAGCATGAATCAACATAAAGTACATGAGATAAGTTCATCTAAGTCAACAAATACGAAAAGTTCTGATGTATATGACAATAACTACAACAAAAAAAATGTTTCCACTGACAAAAAATGGCTTAAGCTTTAAATCCAAGCTATATGAAATCTCAAACATATAGAAACAACAAGATGGAAACCAGCAGAATATCAACATATAGAACTCACTTAAGAGTTCAAAGTAATACAAATGTAATCATCATATAATCAATAAAATAGCGCTAAGACCACACTCGTGTGCGTGCGCACACACACTCACGCATATGTATGTGTGTATGTTTATGTGTGTGTCTATATATATGTATATATATATATAATCATCATCAATAATGTGGTGGCATTTGGCATCAACCAATTCAAAAAATAAACAAATAATATAAAAATGGATTTATTTCACCGGTAGTGAGCATAAGCTACGTCGCTCGTGTCTCAACAGCGAATGGTTGAAGCCTGCTAAGTATAACGAAGGCTCCAAACAAATGACCCAAAGGTCCAACAGATGGTCGCGACCCAACAAATGACCCGAAAGTCCAACGAATGGCCAAAGCCCAACAACTGATATGAAGATCCAATATTAGCAGTAATAACAACATATGCGACAAATTTTCAAATAGTAACTCAAATAGTGACAGCAATGTGTCTCATACTGCAAGTTCTTTCTTATCGATTTACTACAAGTTAGTCAATTCTACACTCGTGTAGCTTCAATCGAAAAAAGTCCAGAATTAACTTATATAATAAACTTATATCTCCCATACCATATGGTTTACTATATCGTTTAAGTCGCTTTTTCATTCTCTCAAAAAGTGCAAAAATGTGTAGTTTTTATATATAATATATACTTCGAGCATACAATTTTAAAATGATTTTCGAAAATATTAGGAAAACAATTTTTTTAAAAGCTCTAAACAATAGAGAATATTAATATATGTAATAGCTTGGAAATATTTATATTTTTATGAATTGATTTATAATATATCTATTTCAAAAGCTAGTTTTGAATCAAGAATTTCTTTGAAATTAAGTTATAAAGCATGTGCATGAAATCATCGAGTTCAAATAGAAACTTAATTAAATCAACATATGAAAACTCATATAAAACTTGTCAATCCGAAATACGAATTGACAGTAATATCGACTTTCCAATATGTCGAATAAGCCACTTAAAATCAGCATAAATCAATCACCAAGAACCATCAAAATATTCAACGGAAAACACAGGAATTAAAACTCAAAAGTTTTAGACATCGTAGAAGTAAAATACAGGAATAAGCAGCACGACTTGACAATTAATTCGCATGTACCAATTCGAACTTACCTTTGGCTCAGGTGGACCCTAGGGTTGACCTGACTAAGCTTAGGGTTGACTTTTAATTCGATCATATAGAGGCAAAGCTTAACATCTTCTCACAATTTCCTATAGGTAATACTTTGAGCTTCATACTAATATTCGACTATGATTTTGACATAGTTTCTGCACAAATCAAGGATCGATTTCAAGCACGCTTATAATTCAACGCTTGGACAATAATCCGGAAAGATGTGACATGCATATCACATAAAACCTAGAAGCCACAAGCTTTCAAAAAAAAGCACTGCAACTGTAAACTTGAAATCTTAGAAATAGTTTGTGGTAAACACAAATCATCGATAAGAAACTATATATTTAATATGCAACCCAAATTAAGTTAGAAGTGTATGTTTATAACTCATCTTGAATGGATTACGATGAATTAGCAGCGAATTGACAGGGATTTTGGAAAAAAGATTGAAGCTATAAGTCTTGCAAAGGGTTTAGACACATGTAAATTGCAAGAAATAGACATGCAACAAAAATAGAAAACTTACAGTAAAACATTGTTCTTAGATTTGAGAATTTAGAGAAATAAAATCTTGACTTTTAGATGGATTATTTGTAGAATCGAAATTAGCAAGCTTTTTCAGGCTTTACTTTGCAAAAGAGTTGGATTTTGTAAGCAGGAAGAAAAGGGTTTGTTTTCTTCTTTATGGATGTTTTATAGATAAGAGAAATAAAGGTGGGAGAAGGAGTTCATACTGTATAAACTTCTCTCCGTCGATCTAAATTTCCTTAGTATTTGGGTTTGAACCCAAAATCACCCAACAACACAAGTGTGATTAATTTAACCTAACTATGCCACTGGTTTCTAATTAACACATGTCTTTATCCTTTTTATACTTATTTACACAAACCACAAAAATTTGCATTATATTTTGATGTTTCTAACTTTACAAAAATATAATACATCATGTTTAAAATAATTTCTATCTGTTTAAACATGATTTCTTAAAATATTAACATACTTAAAATTTACGTTTATATTTTGTTGAAGGCTTACACTTTGAAACCAAAAACTTACAAAACATTCATTTTCTTGTTTAAAACAACTTAAAAAAACATATTTAAAATATTTTCACAATTAAATATGGAATTTAATCTATAATATTCATTTACTACTGAATTACACTTTAATCGTCCACTCAAACAACTGAAAATCGTTGTTTGTTAATAATTTACAAAATTATTTCTTTTTGGCAATTAATATTTTTTAACTTATTTTTTTTATCTTAAACCAACATAATAAAGTTCTTCTAGAACTTTATTTTTTTAATTTTACACCTTTATTTTAAAAAGGGGGATTGTTAAAGGGACTCCACATATGATTAAACGGAGGACCGATTTTTATTTACTGTATAATTGTTATGGGGAGGACAAATTAAATTAACCTCCCTTTAAACATATAAATTAAACTTCCTATATTAGCCCCCTATAATCCTCATTAATATAAACCATAAAACTTAAATCTTAATTAATGCTTATAATTTAATGTTGCACATAAAAATAAAAGATGAATATACTTAATGTAGTGGAGATAACAAGAAAGTTTCATTGGTGATCAGAAGACATTGGATTAGGTAATTAATTGTAATTTCATATTCGAATTGATCTAATATGCAGTATCGAATTTGTGTAATTGAGATGATTAGTAATTTGCGCGTTTGTTACTTGCGTTGAATTTAGTAAGTTACTGTTTAACATAAGTGGCGAACTAGGTGTAGTTAGGTTTGTTTATGACAAATTATTTTCATACACCGAAAATTACCTAATGTACACCAGTATTTTTCTAAAATAATATATTATTGAACTACCCTTTTTCTTTGTTGCATTTTTACTCTTTTAATTATAATCCATCAAACTAAGAACTTAATGTGTTTAAAACACGGAGCCCAATATTGAATTAAGAGAACTTTTACAAGTAAGTTCTGTAGTTTTAAATCATTTAATCTAGAAATATAGTGTTTTTTGTTGAAATTAAGATTTTTTTTGTAGCACAATAAATTATTTACCATATACTCAAAAAATTAAAGTTCATTTTATTGAACTTGAACCTCTTTTAATTCCATAATTTTTTTTATTTTTCCATATATTAGTTTAGAGCTTTAAAGAAGGTAAATGATGAATAATGTAAGGCTAAATTTGTAAAAGATATGATGTATGTAAAGTAATTTTTGGTGTATAGTAGTTTATTCTATTTTATGGTGTATGTTAAGAGATTGTTGATGTACGAATAGAATTAGCCTTTTTTTATATATAAATAAACCAGACCCTCCCTTTTTAACAAAAAAAAAAAAAAAAAAAAAAAAAAAAAAAAGATTAAGCCGGAGTCCACTTAAAATTATCCTCTCATTAATCAAATGTGGAGTCCCTTTAACAATCCCCTAAAAAATTAATGCTGAATTAATTTCTTTCATCTCTTATTTAAATTTAACTAATAGCCAAACTAATAAAATTCCACATATTAACTCAAATTCCATTTTTATTCCAACCTAATTAATTTTAAGATTTCTCATTTTAAAGCTAATATCTAATTTTCTCCACTTTCAGATTACAAGCATTATTATAGTTTATTTTCACTAAAAACTCAAAAAGTGGTGTTGTTACCCTTGTAATATTGTAAATTTGAAATTTTATACGCACAGCTACATACGATTAAACGAAAGAACTAGTTGAGTTATGTTTTATTATGAGAGATGTTCGTCCTAGCCAAACGCATTCATTTTGTATTGTGAAAGATGTTTTGTATTGTGAAAGATGTTTTGTTGTAATTATACTCATTCATTCGTTTGGTCAAGCAGACCATGAGAATAAATAACGTTTTATGGGAAACGTTATTGACTTGGATTGAAACATTAATATCCATTGATAGTGTCCCATACCTGATTCAAGAAACTAGAGTAGTTTTATATTTATAATTTAAGTCTTTGCAAAGAAAAGAAGGGTGGGAACAAAAAGAGAAGTTTGCGTTTACTCTCCCCAAGGGGCACAACGTGCACATGCTGTTTGCCTTTCAAATTCGATGGATTCCGTGGAGGCCACAAGGATTCAGAAACAAACAACGAAACAAAACTTGGTGAATACTCCTATATATTTTAAAAACAAATTTGAAAGAAAATTGCAAATTCGCATCGGTAATGAAAACCACATTAAATGAATTGTTAGGGCCAGCACTGGCCTAGTGCGAGCCGTGCGACCGCAAAAGACCCATTAGGTCAGGGTACTAAAAAAAAAACTATATTACCTTTACTAAAGTTGCTTTTTTTTATTAGGATACGTGTACTTGATAGTAATTTATTTATGCAAAAATAGAAATGATTGTATATTTTGTTGACATCAATCAATATATTAAAATGAAGATGTGGCTTGTGTGGACCTCTAGTTGACCGATTGAAAATATGAGTAAAAACTTTGTGAATTTGTAAAAATTTGGGTCCGCACTAGGCCCGTAAACTCAGGGTCGGCCCTGGAACCGATGAAGCTATGCCTTCCAGATTTTAACAATCGATCATCCTAATTTTACGTGAATATGTATTTATATGCATACGTATAAAACACCATAGTCCATTATACCAAAATACAAATTCATATCTATGTCCGAATTCTTTTTTTTATATCTGAAATCATACGCAGATGGATACCAAAATAATCGGTATCCCTTTCAGGGGGATTATCACAATTTTCAACGTGTAGCATAATGAATTCATTGCAAATTCGGAAAGATTCTAAAATAATCGTGAGGCTGCTTACTGTGAGCCAACATTCCAAAGGAAGAAATTGTGAGGAGACCCAATATTCCATGTTTTCATGGACCCCCCTGATTTCCTCTATTTTGCAGTTAAGCCTCCGAAATAATATGGGTTTAATTGCAAAATGGACAAATTAGAGACGCGATTGATTGGGTCATCCCCTCCCAAAAACGTGGAATGATGGAAATAAATTGCTAATGGTACACGGAATTAATACTAGAACCAATAATCAATACCCATTGGACAAATGAGTAACGCAAATGATGCCAATTAATGCATTTAATGAGTATAACATCATTATTTTTTTTTCATTATTTTTTTCGTTTTCGGTCAGCCTCCATGTATGGAGGTCTGCTTGTAGCAAATAGCATTCCTCACGTCGGATTTGCAAGGAAGCAGTAGTTGGTAGGTCTATTTACCATAGTTTTAATAACCGACCGTGGGCTACAAAGGTTGGAAACTCATCCAGACCTTCATTAAGCAAAAACTCTGGTTTAATCTACAGCTTTTGTTTCAACTTTGTATTCAACCTGCAAAGCTCTAGTTCAACTCTCCAAACCATTGTTTCAATCTTATATTTAGCCTGTAAAACTCCGGTTCAACCTGTAAATAATGTTTGTTTTGTAATGAAACTTGGTCTAAATATGTTTATTCACAATCATATTTTGTCATTCATCTTCTAGTTATTATGTTCTATTATACAACTTGATTTAAATTTATTGATATTTCTAAAATTACAACAAAAGCACTTATGCGGTTCTTGACGGTTCAACAACGTTTGAAAGTTGAAACCGTAAACCCCGAGCCCCGCGGTTTAATTTATAGTCTGGGTATGAAAACATTGCTATGTAAACACTAATTGGCCGTTTATAACAATGATGTATGACATAATTATTGTATTATTTCCTACCTTAATCAAACATTTATGCTTCAATAACATCTCCATCATTCACCTTCCCCTTGAAATCTCATCCACAAATTCTTGAATATTTCTGTCCGACGATCCACCTACAGCCACCGCCTTCCCAGCCGCCTCTTTCCATTTCAAGGCATTGCTTCTCAGTTTCTCCGCCTTCTCCCCTTTAATCACCTCCTCCACACACTTCTGCAACTCTTCCTTCTTCACTGGAGCTTTCAACCGCACTCCGACTTCATAAACGTCCACCAAAAACTTGGAATCCGGCACCTGATCGCCCCACTGTGGGTACGTCACAACCGTCACTCCGGCCGCCAGAGCCTCCAGCGTCGAGTTCCACCCACAATGCGTCATGAAGGTCCCAACTGCACTATGGCTCAGTACCTCCTCTTGCGGACTCCAAGACACAATCTTCCCTCTGCCGCAGCTTTCGGCTTCTTCCATGAACCCGTCAGGCAGCAGCTTCCGTGAACCCTCTCTGACAACCCATAGAAACGGATGGCCGCAGTTCAGTAATCCGGCGGCCATTTCCGCCATTTCCTCCTCCGTCAGATCCACTATGCTCCCAAGCGAAATGTAAACCACTGACCCTGTTTCTTGACCGTTCAGCCAGCCGACGCAGTCCTCCACCTTGAACAGGTCGCCTCGCACGTCTTCCGACTTGGCGTCGTCTAGCAGCGGGCCTACGGCTATTAAGGGCACCATAGCGGAGATCGCAGTGATGGACTCCCTCTCCAGCTCCTCAAAGGTGTTTGCGAACACCCATGTGGCTTTTTCTATGTTGCTGAACTGAGATAGGATGACATCCCTGAGTTCAACGTAGGGGTTGGACTCGAGGAGGAAGGTGGGGAGCTCGGCAGCGGTGAGTGCGGGGTTGCCGGGGAGTTGGAGGAGGTCGTCGGGGTTGGATTCGGTGGGGAAGGGGACGGTTTTATGGAAGTAGTGGTAGTAAATGGAGAAGACGGAGGAGGACTGGACCCAGAGGCAGGCGGAGGGGATGGATAGGTCGTGGGCGACATCAAGTGCCCAGGGGACGAAGGGGTTGTTGATGATGCAGGAGAAGGGGGAGCCGAGGTCGGAGTGGCGGCGGATGAGATGGCCGAGCTCGACGGGGCAGGCAGTGCTGAGCTGTTGCATGTAGAGGGAGAGGTCGAGGCGGCGGGGGTCGTGGACGTCCTCCCAGCCGTCGGAGAAGAACTCAAAGCGGAGGTGGCCTTTGCCGATGGGGATGAGGGTTTCGGGTTTGGATTTGGTGGAGGAGGTGATTCGGGCTCCGATGCTGTTGGTGGAGGAGAAGGTGACCAGGAGGCCTTTGGAGGCGAGGCGTTTGGCCAGGCGGAGGAGGGGGTTTACGTGGCCTTGGGCTGGGAAGGAGACTAGCAGGACGTGAGTTGCTACTGCAGTTTCTGACCCCATTTATTTTTATAATTTATGTCTTTCCACCAAAATTTGGAAAGAAAATAAATTGTTTTTTTTTTTTTTCTGTTGATATGATATGCGATAAAGAAAGGGCGGAGTTTATAATTTATAGGGATGGAATCCAACTGTAACTGGTTTGCCATCTTTTTATATATTTTATTGTCGAGAACGAGGAAACGTGGCTCCATAATCGTTCTGTTCTGAAGAGAGCTTTTATGCTAGGGTGAATCGTACAGTTCCGTACAAAGAAGTATCCATCTCCGAATGATTCTCATTTAAAATACGATTTAAAACAAGAAATAATGTATATAACTATGTCCGTTTAAAAATATTCGATAATTTTCTATCGTTCGTCTGTTGTCTGGCTCATACGACCAATGAGTGAATCAATTCCTAGACTGATCCGTGTATGTTCAAAAATCTTATGGGACGGACACGAACACCCCTTTGTCCTGTTCGATCCGCCCGATTTACACCCCTATTTAAAACTCAATTTAGTTAGAGTTAACCTAAGAGTTTGAACTGTTTCGGCTCTTATTCTTAACTAAAGATATAGCTTGAATAGTCGATTTTTTAAACTTAACTTTACACTTTTTTGCATTTCACTTACACTTATATGATTCAAAGTATAATTTCATATTTGATCCCTTTGAATTCCAGATTCTAAATTGCGATCGAGTCTGTTTATAGAAGTTTTCATTCTTACGACTTTTTTGTTAAATTATTGATTCATCTGGTTTCTAAAGGTGAGGTTCGTAATGTAGTCGTTTATCATATTCAAAACAAGTGAATAGGGAAAACTACACATTTGAAAACTTATTCGTAGAGCAACATATACAAACCCAACAACTAAAATACCAACAACTAAAATACCAACATCCCATTTGAAAATTAGAAACTAATTTAACAATTATTCTAAGGGATAAATGCAACTGGACAGACATCTTATATGCCTACTTCAATTTAACAACCGACACAGCAAATTATCTTTCCTTCTATACCTAGTTTGATAGATCATGGGCTTTTGATGGGATTTTCAAGCAATTGGATAGATAATGGGCTTTTGATGGGATTTTCAAGCAACTTGATGACATGCAAACCGAAACTGGCATTCTAAATTTAAATTCGCTATCAACCCACCAATATATCAAACTCCAGTGCATTAAATTCCGGTGCAACAAAGCTTCATTCATTGGGTCATCTTCTGATGCACGTGGCAAACTGAGAAGATGTCGTGTAGATGTTGGTGATAAGTTATACGGCAATATTGACCTAATTCACGACAGACAAACAAAAAAATATCATAGTTCTACAAACAAAAGTCTAAGACACACAGCATAGGTTCAATATGAAATTCTTTAAATTTCACACAAATGAGTGCTCGTATTCAATAGTCTCCACAAGAAGGGTAATTTACTTTTGGTGAAGCGATGCCAATTATCCCATAGCCGTAACAAATAGAACGGTTCAGTGCTCTTCCTAGCGAATTAGTAACAAACTAATTGGCTCAATTGATTACCAAAGAACAACAAGCAAGAAAAACTCAAGATTATTTGATAAGAAATAGATGCAACATATAGTGTTTTAGTATGATTGAATTTCAGTTATATTATTTGAGCATGTTATCGTCATATTTTTAAGGTAGTTAATTTGTTTGTATTTCATTTTTTGCTTTATTTCGTTTTAATTATATGCATATTATACTGCTAAAATAATAATTAATTAACTATAAAATAACTCAATTGATAATCACAAATTAACTACGACATTCAAATAGTCATTCATTGCTGCATGCGCATACCCCGTGTTATGAAAATTGAGCATATGCGGAAGCACAATAAATAGGATCTAGATTTGCCAATTGAACACCAATTTAATCTGATAGCTATTATTCTATTACATCAACAAAATAGTAAATAACTATAACAGAGAAACAAAAAGACACAATATTTATACTGGTTGCACTATCCTCGAGATAGTGTACGTCCAGTCCAACAGAGAGATTTTATTCCACATGAGAGAATTACAAGAGATTACAGAATAAGAGTTTACATATCCAAACCTCAATCAGGTTTAACAAGAAGAGACATCATTGGGGATCACTGGCTCCAGGCCAGGATGGGTTTACACTAAAGTCTACCCCTCAATATATAGTCAGTGCAAATCAATGTGAGTCATCAATTAAATTACCAACATATGGTAATAATATAACGGTGGCAAATTACCATAACAACAAATGTGCAAACAAAGGAAGTAAATCAATCTGTTTCATTAGCATAGATGGAAGAAATTAATCCCTTCATTTATTTCTCTACCGCCTCATCAAATGCAATTAATGCATTCCCATTATAAAAATATTTACTTTCCATTCTTTACAAATTTGTTCCAATCAATTTGTGATTTTGTATCACCAAATTTAACACTCCACCTTGATGCAAAATCAAATATCTCCAGCACCCCACCTTGAGTCAAATTCTCTTCTCATCATAAAATTCTTCAACAGAACTCCACCTTCAATCAAAATCTCACAACGAGATACACCAAAAATGAATATTTACCAAATGGGTTCCAGCAAAGCCACCCCCCATCACACAATTGTTAACGAGCTCAGACTACGTCCCCGCCCGCTAACAAAATGTTGCAAATATCCAAAATAAAAAAAGGCAGATTCCAAAGTAATCTCAACACCACCAAGACCAAAAAAAATTATTCTCTCAATTAAAACCAACCTCGATTTCAGGGCAACGAGATACACCCAGTCGATTTGAAAGGACTACGACCACACCTCAATTACAAACACAATCCACCGCCTGCAAAAGATGCATCTACCACCTGAGCTGCACCGTGCATCAACCAACGGTCTAAAAAATGCTTGCAATACCACAAGATCTCCATCGTCTTTGTGGATTTCAAAACTCGACATTCGTCTTCCGTTTGACATGATCTCTTCATCTCCGGGATCCCTCGAGCATCATCAACATCTAAACCCTTGTCGATACCATGATCCTCCACCTTAGGACCATAAGCAGTGACCATATTAACCTCTCCACCTTGCTGTGGACTAGGTTCTTCAACCGTCACCCGCCTTCTTCTTTGTCTTCTTCCATCTTCCCTCATCCATATCAGAGGGCTTCTTCACAATAAACTCGATATCACGTCAAAGTCCCCAGATTGGAATGCTCTTCACTGTCGACATAATCTCCTCCACCAAAGTCTCCTTTTCTCCAAAATAGTAATAACATAATCACCACTGAATCTATCAACCTTTGTAGAAATAATTGATGCACAATTTAAAACAAATCGCCTCGCTCCGATACCAAACTGTTATGATTTTTGTGCGCAGCGGAAGTTTGACAAAACGCTCGAGAAACAGGATCTTTTTCACCCAATCACTTGAAGATGAACTTGATTGAAAAAAAAACAACACAAATCATATCGTAAATATGAGCACACGATATTCCACCCAACCACCCTCTTTATTGATTCACTAATAAAAAAATTGTTTACAATCGATCTTAACTATCGTTACAAACAATTACAACTTGAACCAATAACCTTATTGAGAAATAGGTAGAGAATATCTAATGACTAAATAATTTGAAGGAGAACACTCAATTTGGAATAGCTAGACTGATCACTCTTGGTGGCTCTCACCACCACTCTTGGTGGCTCTCACCCACTCTTGGTGGCTCTCACCCACACCTAATGAAGATGTTAGCTAGCCCTTTTTTATAGAGAGAATTGCTTTATGCCCAAAAAAACTTGGCATCCAAATTATCTTCATATATGTTATAAAACTATTTGGATAAGCACCAAATATCCTTGCAATAAATGTCCATAAATATAACAACCAATATCTCTCCATAAAATCTAGCACCAAATCTCTTCATCAAATCTAGCACCAAATCTCTTCATCAAATCTAGCACCAAATCTCTCCATAAAATATGTAAGATTATTTATTGCCCAAAATTGTGATTTGCGTATCACCAATTTCAACACCCCGTTCACTAGCGTACCATGCTCAATACCTGTAACGAGCAATTTACATATAGCGGCAATAGCAGTTTGAACTTCTAATATGAAATAGGACAGTTTTAAACTGAGAAACATCTGACTTGATAGTATATGTAGTGGCAATTCAAACTTCTAACATGAAATGGAACGGTATTAAACTAAGCATCCTCTGCATTGATAACATCTATTGCGTGCAATTGTACAACATCCAAAATAGAATGAAAGCAGACTAGTGGCTAAATCTAAAATAATTGCATTTTCATGTCTTAGAAATTCACCAAATATTCCTACTAGCTTAAAAGATAATAAAATCGAATACCCCACTTTCAAAATAATGTTTTCCACATTATATCAAAATTTCAAGTCAACTGGATATCCTATGACAAGATTTCTAACATAAACCTACATGATAATTCTGTAATTAAATCACATAATCAGCAACAACCATATATATATATATATATATATATATACATATATATAGGCATGCGTGTGTATGTGTCATCATTTACAACATAAACATGGCATAAACAATCATGGAAATACAAATTAATTCAGATTTATATTATAGCTGAATCAAACATAACATACATTAAATGAAGATCCTTAGTTACCTTGATCTGAGTAGGAAAAAGATGAGATTTGATTGTTTTAAACTTTGTATCCTATCTTTTAGCTTTTCCTCCTTTGTTTCCCATGATTATTGCTAGCCTTAGTTTTAACTTCTCTTATTTGTAAAATGAAAATGAAGAGAGAATGAGAGGTCGTGAGGATTTAAGTCTTAGGAAATAGTCTCCTCCTGTTTTACTCCTCTCATAATCCCTTGTCTTACTTACATCTTCTAATGTATCCTATTAGATTATTTATTAAGAGTGATTTAATTAGTAATAAGATCTCATTTTTGCATTATCACATGTTGTTTTGTTTTATTTACCTAATTACATATTTTAGAAATGTGACCATAAAAGCAAGGATGTTACAAATACGATAATTGTTTCTCGTGCAACGTCTTTTGTTGTAATCGTATCATAATTGGGCAGTCTTTTGCCAAAAAAAAGAGAAAATAAAGTCATTTCATTCTCAAAGTTATTTGACAATGTTCTCAATAGTCATTCAGCATATCTTCTACCCACATTAACACGTGTAAATTCTGATGATATCGTCCATCCTTTTACGTAAATATGTTATTACAACAATCAAATCTTGTAAGTCTACATAATTAGAGTATTATTGTGGCTTAAACATAGTTAGCCTAGATGGAAATGTGATAGATGGAGAGGAGATGAAAAGGTAAAGAAGTGGAAAGTAAGAGAAGAGGAATGTGGATTAGCATGGAGAAGTACACGAAGGATTTGCAAGGGAAGGAATCATTTTCGTTGGTTAATGATGCATCTGACGTATCTGTTGCCAATAGCTCGACTTCACACAGTGAGCTGAATGTGGTTGGAATGGAGGATGGAAAGTTAGTGATTTTGATGTATCTAATGCGTAGCCAATGGAAATGTGCCACAAATTCACTGTGCACACCATCCAAAACGGTTAAAGATGATGAAAATCTAACAATCTTTTTTCATTCCTCACACTCATCAGTCACAATTCGAGAGTGGGAAAATAAAATAAATGGTGATTTCTTGTTTTTCAAGTAGCAAACTGAAAAGTAATTTTAAAAAACTGTTCATAATATAAATAATTTTTGATTTATGTTAGAAAGGAGCTTTGAAAATAAATGCTTTTCACATTACGCTATAAATCGTTTTCAGAAAACTTTTCTTAACTATAAACGTTTTCTACAATAAGAGGTTAATTCCACCCACTTGCATGTTGGAGAGGTGAGAGGAATCCACGTTATTGAATTACTTCCTCGCATCGATTTCCTCTTTCTTATCAAATACTCCCTTAAGCCCCAAAATCTTGACCATTTGAGCACACCTTTTAATTTGTATCACTGTATGGACGCATTTGACTCTAACGGTTATATTCAATGTTTCTTCCCTGAATAGAGAAATACATAATAAAATTCACTACTGCAAATATAAAAAAAATGGTGAGACACTTAATTCTTTGGATGATGACAATGCTTCAAATTGGTTGCGTGTTAAGGTAGAACATTTGCAACACATAATCATATTTATAATATAATTGAAGTTTGTGATAGTTTGTCCCATTTGTGTATCCTCCATCCTACTCACCATGCAGTTTCTAGTTATGTTTCAATTATTCTGATTCTTTAACTTTTTAACATGTACCATTTATGACATTGTTTTTCTAGTTTTGTTCATACTTTCATTTTGGCTTTTATAATATGTAATGAAAAGTGTCTTTTTTAAATTGATTTTTTGTATTGTTTCATAATTTATTATATTGCTTACAAATTATTAAAATAGATAAAATAATAGCAGAATAATTATTCACAAAAATAATCAAAACATCAAAGGCTATCATGCGTAACAAAAATAATTACCATTGGACTAACGGCAAGTGTATTCTTTTTTGATATCTATGCCTCAAATCTATGTGTAAATATGCATTCATCTTTAGATTGGTGAGTAAAGGAGATTTACTAATGTCATCAAGGAATCAACTGTCACACCTCCTCAAGGAAACTTTGTGCTTTGACTAGCTTAATATGTACGAGTATGCATGATGCATGCACTCATACGTACATATAATCTAGGTTTAATCATGTATAATGTAACAGTCTGCAATTTAAAGCATTTTTAGCATATAAATAAGAAATATTATATTCATATAAGGTCGTATGATACTCCCTCCGGTTCAAATTATGTGACTTTCTAAAGTTTAGACCATTTTGTAAAATATATGACGTTTTGAAACAAAACAACACCTTATTCTCCATTTTACCCTTTTTGAAAATGCCGCTCATTAATTAATACTGCTATCTTTTAGTTCCAATGCAACATTTACATGTAATGCACTAATACTAAACAAAAGGTGCATGCATTGTGTGTTCTTTGATGAAGAATAAATGTGCATTTAATAATATGCTGAGGGATAACTATGCCATTTTTTAGTTCTCTTAATATGCGTGAAATTTTCCAAAACGTCATTTATTTTGATCTGGAGGGAGTACAATTTTGGTGAGTGACTATGGGTATGTTTCCCAATATAACATTTTTATCATTCTTTCTATGACCATTTGTCCTTAACGAAATTTTATTTCATCCATAACTTTCAACTGAAGTGGGATTTGAACCTGAAACTACTTCCAATAGATCTAGATAATGATTTCCCATTTCGTATGGCAGTTATGACCTAAAAGCGGATAAATCGTTTGAGAGATATAGCCATTTAAAAAAATTAATTTTAAAATAGCCCAAATCAGTTATTGAGTGTCAATAACAATGGGCCTCCTCCATAATTTAGGGACTAGAAGAGAAAAAGGTTTGAATAGATTACTGTACCTCATTCAATTCATTTCTTATCTTTTTAAAACCTTCCCCTACCTCCATTAAAAATATTTCTTCAGATCTACACCTAAAAACTGCAAATTTTGAACTTATAAACCAAGTTAAAAGAAGATAATATAAATCTACACATATAGAAGAAGGTCTACAACAAACTTATTTGGTTGGTTGTTCCATTTCAAATCTGGAAGGATTTCTCAAATTCGTAACTGTAGGAAAAGATGAGTGATAATTTCTTATTTATTGACTGATGTAAACCTAAGATCTCTTTTAGAAATTGAATTAAAACTTGTTAGGGATTCATTTTTTTCCTAAAATTTTTATGTTTATGCATTGTTGCAAATAATTCCAAGGTGTCTGTTTTAGATTTAAACATGTTGAACCTATGAAAATTGATTAATTTGGATGTAAACATTTTTTTCATGTAAGTTTATTCTTAGATTTAAGCATTGTAAATATATGCAAGTTGGTTGATATGATGTATGCACTTTTACATACAAGTCTTATGTCTCTATCTTAGATTTGAACATTCAAATTAATTGAAAAACTGGTGGATTGTACATTTTATTCTTTTATATATGATTGGAAGTATGTTTTCTTACTGATTCAATGTGTGAAAACGTGGTCGAATGGCAACTTATTTGGGATTGAATTTGGGTTTTTGCGAAAAAAATCCATAACTAAAAAAATGCTCAGATTTGCATGCAATTTCGCGGAGGAGACATGGATGGCCTCCAAATGCTGCACGTAAAATTTCAAGTCGTTTGTATTTCGTATGCTCTAGCTATGGCTTTAGGAATTTCAGGTCTACTCAGATTTTGGTTTCAGATTAGCATGAAGTATTTAGCGTTGGATCAGATCATCATGGAAGTGTATGGCTCCGGATCAATATTATGTGACCTGGTTTCAGAAAGGTATAGTGGACTCAGCTCTGGATCGTTATGGTGTTGTTTCTTCAGATCGGTGCAGAGACATAGGGTTCGGATAGGTATGGTGTGAAGGCTTGAATCAAATCAACATAGGTTGTTGGCTCTTATAACGACCCAGAAAATCTGAACCAATTTAAAATTTTTAAATTGGCTAAAATAATGGATTTTAAATATTTAAAATAAATATTTTAAGTAATGACAAGGGAAAGTGAGTTTGAATCGACCATTGAAAACGAATATAATTAATTATAATTATAAACAAGGCCTGAAATGGCGCTGCAGTTTTAAAAATTGAATTCAAACTTTGTCAGACTGTACCGGCTGCAAAACAAAACTGATTTTAGTGAAACCAAAAATATTTAAATCTGTTAGTGAATACCTTTCTAACGAATCTGAAAAATCGAATTTTCGTAATGGAAAGCAAAAGTTATGGCCAAATGAATTTTCAGAGAGGTCGCCATGGAATTTATATAGCCCGTGAAATTGGCCATTTTGCATACGACCTCGGAATTCGACGAAACCACTTTTGTTGGATCCGGGATGTGAAGTTATCGCTAAGTTTCAAATTTCATAATTTTTGAAGCTAGTATGTGAGCGTGGCAAAGGAAAATGTGTTTTGGTCAATTACAGTTAAATTGGATCGACCAGAAATGGGCCTTTTTGCAAACGGTCTCAGAATTCGACGAAACTAGTTTTGTTGGGACCATATCGTCAAAACATAGCTAAATTTATTTTTCTGGAATTTTTCGAATCTGTTTGTGGCCCTAGCAAATTGAAATGTACGTTCAAATTAAATATTGAATGTTTTATACTTTAATCTGAAGGAAAACTGGCTGAAACATTCGAATGGGCCTTCGAAACATATCCCATTGTGTTCGGAATGGGGCTAAAACGCTATGGACGACAGTCGTTGGGTTCAGATTGGTGGTCGCATCAGAAAACCCCTTTAAAACCTCCCCGACCAATCAAAATTTTTATTAAAAAAAAAAGAATTTCCTTCTCTCTCTCTCTCCCCGAAGTCGATCAGCGGCGGAAAACAGCTCCCCCCTTCCCTCCCATTTTCTGGCGATTCTGATCATCGAAACACCCCCGCCCTTTGGAGTTTTCTGAAGCCCTCGCCACCCTCTTCCCATCCATAGCTGGTACGCCCCCTATCGTCGCTCGTACGAGGAGATCCAGCCCCTCAAAGTCCGGAAGTTCACGCCGCCGCCACGACCAGGATTCGCCGCCGAGCTGGGTCCCACCACCGGGCGTGGATAGCCCTTTCCACCCTCTTCGACGTTGCGCAGGCCGATCGACCCCTCGATACACGGATTGCCTGAAAGATCGAAACCTAGATTTGAAGATTTTGAAAGGTAATCGGCTGTTTAATTTAAAACTGATTTTAACAGTTTAAAACCGTTGCAAACTTTGAAAAATCATATCTTTTTGCTGTGTTAACGAATTCGATGAAACAGGAAACATCGTGACCGTGTGGACGTCTTCTACCTTCTAGAAGAGACCACATATTTTTCTGAGCCTTCTGCTATTTTTGGTGGAGTGGAACCCAATGTGAGATTTCTAATTTATTAACGATATGGAAAACGATGATGTATAAATTATATAGTCGAGGTATGAGTTATATATGCGTTGTACACCTCATGTATAAGCATTGTATAAGTTGTACGTTCGATGTATAAGTTGTATATGCGTTGTAAAAATTATATATGTGTTGAAATAGAAGTGAATTGCTATATATATATGGCGACATGATATATGGTACTCATGCCGTCTATGATTGATAGTTATGATTTGAAATTGTTTTCAAAACATATAAACACTAGCAATAATATCAAATGCCTTTGTTTTATTCGTATCAAGCATAATTTGGCCATTATAAGGTAAAACTCTATCCTCCGGTTTGCGTTGCATTGTGTGATGGGAACTGAGTCTTATAATGGCTTCATTTTTATAAAATACATTGCGTTGTTTAAAAGAAAGATTTGTTTTAAAGCACTGGCAATCCAATGGAGTAAACCCGTTCCACAAAAGTGGCGTGGTCCTGTGATTGGCCATATTATATATGTGTTGAGTAGATTTCTCATACCAGTCCCATGAATGACTCGTAGTTTGTTTCACTTTCAAACTCGGGTGCCCCTTTTTCTACACGGGCAGCCTTGTATTCAGGTTTAGCAGGCTTTATCTGGGTAGCTGGAGCTGAAGATGGATTCTATCATTTATCTCTTTTTATGTTGTTCAACTCCTATTGTACATATTTTGTTTATTTCTGTTGTAGACATTTATGTATAGCTGAACTGTATTTGTGCTAAGTAAGATCCTGTATACTGTGTAACTCTGATGATTACGTTTATCCAGTATATTCTATTGTTCATTATCTGGTGTATTTAATTATTCTGTTCTGCTATTATTTGTTTCTGTGTTATATTCCACAGATTACCCTTGCCGCCGTCAGTACGGGGTTTGGGGTCATCTCATTTGGTATCAGAGCGAGGTTAAGCTTAGTTCTGGAATATAACATTTGAACGAACTCGTCAGAAATAGAACCAGTAGTGTTCTAGGACGGGTAACTCAATACAGATAGGATCAGTAATATCCTAGTATGAGTAAAGCAGAATGAAATAACACCTCGATAGACACATTTACATTGAAGTATATGTTTCTATATTTTAAATTATCTTTTCTGTGACCTGACACTTGATCTGCTATTTGCAGAAGTGCTAGAAAATGAGTGTCAGAAACAGAAGGAATGCAGAACCGGATATTGAGGTCCTATTAATCAAATATCGAAATATGGGTGGAATACCGTCCTCTGGTGAAGAATCTATTATGAAAACACAGGCTTGGATTCGTTCGGCTGAAAAGATCTTTGATGGTCTAAAGCTGAGGGATGACCAGAAAAGAATACTGGCCTCCTGGACACTCAAAGATGAAGCTTTGTTCTGGTGGGATTCAGTTACTGAGAATAATCCAGAAGGTGATATCACCTGGGACAGATTCAAGGTGATTTTCCTGGAAAGATTTACTCCTCCAGAAGCGACCGAGCGATTATGCGACGAATTTTCTTATCTGATACAAGGTGATATGACCATCCCAGAATATCATAAGAAATTCAACGAACTTTCTCACTTTGCTCCACATCTGATCAAGGACCCAAAGAGGAAGAATCTTAGATTTATTCACGGGCTTCAAAGAAAATATCAGAACAGTGTGATGAGGAATGTGAAGCTTCCTTTCTCAGAAATGATTTATATGGCTTATCAGTATGAAGATCTCGACAGGAAAGGTATGCTACAGTACGAAGAAGAAGTCAGCTCTAGTAATAGAAATGAGTCTGAAACTGATCATCCTGAGGCCAGTACAAAGTCTGATGTCAGTAAGAAGCCCAGTGCCAAGAGAAAAAGGGCTAAATCTAAAAAGGAACCAGCAACGACTGCCACATGCTCTAACTGCAATAAACAGGGGCATCTGACCAGGAAGTGTAAAACCTCGAAGAAACGAAAGAAGGGGTCTAAACCCGATAACCAGTTTCGAGAGAATAGAAAGTGCGTTCAATGCCGTCGGACTGGCCATCTTGAAAAAACTGCAAGCAATTTAAGAAGTCCAAAGCAGCGCAAGTAAATGAAGTGGTAGAAGTACCTGCATCTTCGTCTGCCCAGGAGAGATCTGATGTTTTAGAAGGCACGCTCAATGTCAAGAACATTCCAGTTAAAGTACTGTTTGACATAGGCGCGTCACGAAGCTTTATTGCAAAGAGTGCAGTCAAGAAGTTGGATTTGAAATGGAAAAAGCTCAAAGCACCAATGACTGTCCAAAATCCAGTTGGGAGTTCCATCAATCTCAGTTGGATTTGTGCAGTACCTGTCTCTTTTTCCTGCTATAAATTCCCTATTATCTCTATCGTCGTGAATTTTAATGAATTCGATATTATTCTAGGATTAGATTGGCTAACCAAATATGAAGCAGAGGTTAGATGCGCCGAGAGAGTTGTTAAGGCAAAGGCACAATCGGGGAAGTATATAACCATACCATGTGAAGGCCCGACATCAAATAGAAAGGACTTCTGGGCAGCTCTCGATGTTTCCCCTGCTCAAATGGAAAATGTCCCTGAAGTCACAGAGAATATTCCTGACTTCATCAAAGATATTCCTGTCGTTAAAAACTATGCGGATGTGTTCGAAGAAGTTGTTCGCTTACCTCCGCAGAGAGAAATTGATTTTAAAATTTCTTTAATTCCCAATGCAAGGCCAGTAGTTCACGCTATTCGAAGAATGTCCTTGAAAGAGAAAGAGGAATTAGACAATCAAACACGACAGCTAGTATGGAAGGGTCTGATCAGGCCTAGTTTCTCTAATTGGGGTGCAGCAGTGGTGTTTGTCCCAAAATCTGACGGTACTCTACGTCTATGTGTGGATTATCGTGATTTGAACAAGCAGACCATAAAGAACAAATATCCATTGCCGCGGATTGATGATTTTTTGGATCGATTAAATGGCGCACAAGTATTTTCACGAATGGACCTAGCTACAGGCTTCCATCAACTTCGAATCGCCGAAGAGTGTGTTCCAATGACAACATTCAGAGGTCCCGACTTATTCTACGAGTGGTTAGTAATGCCGTTCGGCTTATGTAACGCTCCCGCTTACTACGTCGATCTGATGAATAGAGTGTTCAGAGGAGTTTTGAATAAATTTGTTCTGCTTTTATTGATGATATTCTAATCTTCTCTAAATCAAAAGCCGAACATGAAAAGCATCTAGAATAGGTTCTAGAAATTCTGAGAGGGAATGTATTAAAAGCCAAATTTTCCAAATGTATCTTCTGGCAAGATGAAGTAAAATTTCTGGGCCACGTAGTATCGAAAGAAGGAATTGCTGTGGATCCAAGCAAAATCACAGCTATTCAGAATTGGAAACAACCCAGTACCCCTACTGAAGTCCGCAGTTTTCTCGGATTGGCTAGCTATTACCGGAAGTTCGTTAAAACTTTTCGAAGATATCTGGTCATTTAACGAAGCTTACAAAGAAGCACTCTAAATTCAAATGGACTCCAGAAAGTGAGGAGGCTTTTGAAGAGCTAAAGTTGAGATTAACAACTGCTCCAGTGTTAACCATCATCGATGGCAACCAGGATTTAAAGGTCTGGACTGATGCTTCTAGAGAAGGCCTTGGCGCAGTGTTAATGCAAAGGGGCTAAGTGATTGCTTATGCTAGCCGTCAACTGAAGCCGCACGAGAAGAACTACGTAACTCATGATCTTGAGTTATTGGCTATTGTGTTCGCTTTGAAAATCTGGAGGCACTATCTTCTGGGTGAGAGATTTGAGCTGTTTACAGATCACAAATCGTTAAAGTACCTGTTCACTCAGAAGGACCTGAATCTGAGGCAGCAACGTTGGCTGGAGTTTCTTGCAGCATATGACTTTGAAATTATATACACTCTGGGGAAAGCAAATGTCGTGGCCGATGCGTTAAGCCGAAAGAATGAAATGATCGCCAGTTTTATTATCACGACTTTATTGCTAGATAAAATATCTGCTCTTCAGAGGGATGATTACTTCATTCAGAAGATCAGAGAGATAATTCAACAAGGCGAACCCTCGAGTTTTCAAGTTGATAATGATGGGATTCTAAGGCTCAAAGGTCGAATATGTGTTCCTAACATTCCTGAGCTTCGCAAAGAAGTTCTGGATGAATGCCACAAGTCAAAACTTAGTATCCATCCGGGAGTAAGCAAAATGTATAATGACATCAAACGCACTTTCTGGTGGAAGTCGATGAAAAGGGACATTTCCTTATATGTTAGCCGATGCCCTACTTGCCAACTAGTCAAGAGCGACCAACAGAAATTGGATGGATTGTTACAACCGCTAGAAGTTCCTGGTTGGAAGTGGGAACATATTTCTATGGATTTCATTGATGGTCTGCCCAGAACCAGAAAAGGGAACGACGGTATTTGGGTGATCGTGGATCGCTTCACGAAGACTGCCCATTTTATACCTGTCAGATCAAATAGAACTGCTTAGAGTCTGGCGCAGATATACTTCAGGGAAATAGTTAGACTACATGGGGGTGCCGCTCAGTATAGTCAGTGATAGAGATACAATATTCACTAGCAAATTCTGGGAAACATTTCAAGTCGAGCTGGGAACGAAGTTGAACTTGAGCACCGCTTATCATCCTCAGACAGACGGTCAGACTGAGAGGGTGAATCGTATTTTAGAAGATCTATTGCGGGCTTGTGTTATAGATTTCGGTGGATCATGGGAAGACCATCTTCATTTGGCTGAATTCTCTTATAACAACAGCTACCAGGCGAGTCTGACAATGTCGCCATTCGAAGCATTGCATGGTAGACCGTGTCGATCTCCTGCTTGTTGGGTCGAACCCGGAAATAGACTTGTGTTGGGTCCTGATATGATTCGAGAAGCTGCCGACAAAGTTGATTTTATCAAGAAACGATTACTCGCCGCTCAAAGCCGACAAAAGAGTTATGCCGATAGAAGAAGAAGAAGAGATATATCCTTTTTTGTTGGCGACTATGTATATTTGAAAGTATCGCCGATGAGAGGAGTAATCCAGATCGGTAAAACTGGAAAGTTGGCGCCCAAATTCATTGGTCCGTTTCCTATTCTGTAACGGATCGGAACTCTCGCTTATAGGGTTAAATTGTCGGATTGGTTGCCTGGAGTTCATGATGTATTTCACATATCTCAACTTCAAAAGCACGTTCATGATCCAGACTTGATCATGGAAGAAGCAGCTCAACAGGATATTGAAATTACTCCAGAATTAGCTGTGAGAAGAGAGCCGCTAAAGATCATCGGCAAAGAAACTAAAGAGCTGAGGAACAAGAAGGTTTACTTAGTCAAAGTGCAATGAAGTGGAGATCCGTGAGATTGTACTTGGGAAACTGAGGAGAGCATTCAGAAAGCTTATCCTAGATGCCGAGTAGATATCTCTGATTAACTCTGGTGCAAGGTACATTTACCCTACTTTGCATTACCATTTAATTCTCTACTCTGTTGTTATTTTCTTTCCATGGATGTGCACTTTTAAATTCTATAGTCTGAATGGTTTTTAAAAAAAAAGAGTATAGAACTTGATTAGTGTATTTTTGAAAAGTTAAAAACAATTGGATTGGTTGTTGTGTTGTGTGATTGTAGATTTATCAAACCACTTTCGACTTTGTTCCTTTTCGGGGACGAAAAGTTTTAAGTGGGGGAGATTGTAACGACCCAGAAAATCTGAACCAATTTAAAAATTTTTAATTGGCTAAAATAATGGATTTTAAATATTTAAAATAAATATTTTAAGTAATGACAAGGGAAAGTGAGTTTGAATCGACCATTGAAAACGAATATAATTAATTATAATTATAAACAAGGCCTGAAATGGCGCTGCAGTTTCAAAAATTGAATTCAAACTTTGTCGGACTGTACCGGGTGCAAAACAAAACGGATTTTAGTGAAACCAAAAATATTTAAATCTGTTAGTGAATACCTTTCTAAAGAATCCGAAAAATCGAATTTTCATAACGGAAAGAAAAAGTTATGGCCAAATGAATTTTCAGAGAGGTCGCCATGGAATTTATATAGCCCGTGAAATTGGCCATTTTGCATACGACCTCGGAATTCGACGAAACCACTTTTGTTGGATCCGGGTTGCGAAGTTATCGCTAGGTTTCAAATTTCATAATTTTTGAAGCTAGTATGTGAGCGTGGCAAAGGAAAATGTGTTTTGGTCAATTATAGTTAAATTGGATCGACCAGAAATGGGCCTTTTTGCAAACGGTCTCAGAATTTGACGAAACTAGTTTTGTTGGGACCGTATCATCAAAACATAGCTAAATTTATTTTTCTGGAATTTTTCGAATCAGTTTGTGGCCCTGGCAAATTGAAATGTATGTTCAAATTAAATATTGAATGTTTTATACTTTAATCTGAAGGAAAACCGACTGAAACATTTGAATGGGCCTTCGAAACATATCCCATTGTGTTCGGAATGGGGGTAAAACGCTAGGGACGACAGTCGTTGGGTTCAGATTGGTGGTCGCGTCAGAAAACCCCTTTAAAACCTCCCCGACCAATCAAAATTTTTATATAAAAAAAAGAATTTCCTTCTCTCTCTCTCCCCGAAGTCGATCAGCGGCGGAAAACCGCTCCCCCCTTCCCTCCCATTTTCCTGCGATTCTGATCATCGAAACACCCCCGCCCTTTGGAGTTTTCTGAAGCCCTCGCCACCCTCTTCCCATCCATAGCTGGTACGCCCCCTATCGTCGCTCGTACGAGGAGATCCAGCCCCTCAAAGTCTGGAAGTTCACGCCGCCGCCACGACCAGGATTCGCCACCGAGCTGGGTCCCACCACCGGGCGTGGATAACCCTTTCCACCCTCTTCGACGTTGCGCAGGCCGATCGACCCCTCGATACACGGATTGCCTGAAAGATCGAAACCTAGATTTGAAGATTTTGAAAGGTAATCGGCTTTTTAATTTATAACTGATTTTAACAGTTTAAAACCGTTGCAAACTTTGAAAAATCATATCTTTTTGCTGTGTTAACAAAATTCGATGAAACAGGAAACATCGTGACCGTGTGGACGTCTTCTACCTTCTAGAAGAGACTGCATATTTTTCTGAGCCTTATGCTATTTTTGGTGGAGTGGAACCCAATGTGAGATTTCTAATTTATAAACGATATGGAAAACGACGATGTATAAATTATATAGTCGAGGTATGAGTTATATAAGCATTGTACACCTCATGTATAAGCGTTGTATAAGTTGTACGTTCGATGTATAAGTTGTATATGCGTTGTAAAAATTATATATGTGTTGAAATAGAAGTGAATTGCTATATATATATATGGCGACATGATATATGGTACCCATGCCGTCTATGATTGATAGTTATGATTTGAAATTGTTTTCAAAACATATAAACACTAGCAATAATATCAAATGCCTTTGTTTTATTTGTATCAAGCATAATTTGGCCATTATAAGGTAATACTCTACCCTCCGGTTTGCGTTGCATTGTGTGATGGGAACTGAGTCTTATAATGGCTTCATTTTTATAAAATACATTGTGTTGTTTAAAAGAAAGATTTGTTTTAAAGCACTGGCAATCCAATGGAGTAAACCCGTTCCACAAAAGTGGCGTGGTCCTGTGATTGGCCATATTATATATGTGTTGAGTAGATTTCTCATACCAGTCCCATGACTGACTCGTAGTTTGTTTCACTTTCAAACTCGGGTGCCCCTTTTTCTACACGGGCAGCCTTGTATTCAGGTTTAGCAGGCTTTATCTGGGTAGCTGGAGCTGAAGATGGATTCTATCATTTATCTCTTTTTATGCTGTTCAGCTCCTATTGTACATATTTTATTTATTTCCGCTGTAGACATTTATGTATAGCTGAACTGTATTTGTGCTAAGTAAGATCCTGTATACTGTGTAACTCTGATGATTACGTTTATCCAGTATATTCTATTGTTCATTATCTGGTGTATTTAATTATTTTGTTCTGCTATTATCTGTTTCTGTGTTATATTCCACGGATTACCCTTGCCGCCGTCAGTACGAGGTTTGGGGTCGTCTCAGCTCTGAATTGGTGTAGTGAGGAAACTGGAATCGGATTAGCCAAAGGTATTCAGGGCCAAATCAAAGCAAAGAAAATGAGTCGGCTCGGTATGCTATGCACACCGAACGATCAGATCGACTACCGATCCTATGGTTGGGATCTGTACCGATATGAACAGATGCAAGATTTGGGTTCCATGACCCCTAGGAAGGAGTGGTGTGGTTTTTTGGCGTCCAGTGGTGAAGCATGGTTCATATCTCATGGTGTAGTAGTTCATTTGACAACTTGATTCGGTGATGATTCTAATTTTTGATGAGCGAATCCAATACGATTTGCTAAAGTCTGGAATGAAGAATAAACGACAAGAGGTCATATTAATGTGGTAGTCTGAGGAGGATGAAAGATATATATAATGATATCCTACGATAAGGGGTCGTTGATATTCCAAACTTTGCTACACCTTTAGGAAAGGAGCACAAGGATGGATCATAGTCTATCGACATTTTGACCTAATTTGCTCGAATTCAAGAGTATGTCGACAGTTCTGACATGCATAGTTTTATCATCTTCAGCCAGTAACACCATGAAGGATCAATAGTCTGGTTGAGTTTGACGACGTGTTAACCTACCTGTGCTTTGATAGAATAGGTGACCAAAATACTAAGCATCATGTACTCAACACATTGAGTGAGAGAATGTGAGGATATGTACTTATGTCTGACTTCTTTTTGTTACCTTATCACATACACAATTATTTACACCTCGTGGCATGAGAAGCTTAGAGTAAAGTGCATTATTTCATGTGCTAACTTTTTGGATGATGGAAAAATAAGATATGATCCTTTATACCTATTAAATCACTTTTTTTATGCATTGCTTCTTATTACACCAGATGATCTAAATGGGTAGAATAAAGGCAGGTTAGGTGGCACAATGGGTAGTTAAGAGGCGAGCATGAGGCTACTTCACATTTTATTATTATATACTCCTTTAAATTCCATTATTCACTGTTGTGGGGCTCAGTAGTACTTTTATTTTATCTTTGTGGCGGTCTCTAAGTTATTTCCATTTATATGACTCTATTTCAATCATGCTATAGTATTGATCTATTACTCCGATATTTATGGTTCATCATTAGCTATTATTGCCTCATCTATTTTATATTAATTATATGTTACTATTATATTTTATTCTATGCCTTGTGAGATATATGATAGGTATTCTTAGTTGTTTTCTTTTCTTTAACCTTGATGGTCACTTTACATTGATCAAGAACCACCACAATGCATTAAATTTTTGAGTGACATGATAAGAAATGCTAGAGGAGCTACTCCAGTTGCTGATAAGGGTGATGCACTAGTGCAAGCAACCAGAACTGACTTTGCTAAGCATAATAATGACTATACCAGTCTGGATGGTAAGTCGTTCAGCCATCTGTGGAGGTTCACGATTGGATTGATACTTGTGAGCATATTTGGATATTTTGAACTTAATGATGCTATGAAGAAGAGGCTAGCCTTGCATCAACTTCAAGAAAGGACTATGAATTAGTGGGATTTTATCAAGGATGTTATTCCCGAGGATCAGATTACTTAAGATCAATTCAAAACTCGTTTCAATGAAAAGTTCACTCCAACTGCCCAAATGTCGGAGTTGCTCAAGAGTTTTGCAGAGCTTAAGCATGGAGGAAGGACCGTCTCTAAGTACGTTGTTGAATTTAATGCCTTGTCAATGTATGGGATGTATTTGATCGATACCCTGGAGTAGAAGAATGTGAAGTTCATCACTGATTTAGATGATCATTTGGGAGAGAAACTCATTAATCTTGTCAACGAGACCTTCGAGTCGATAGTTGGGAAGGATCTAAGAGAGGAAAGCTTTTACCTTAACCAAAGATTGTTGCTGATTTTGTCCCTAAGGAGGAATGGAGCCTTAAGAAAGTGGAGGAGGCAAGAAGAAGTGGGGTAACAAAAGAAAGCCCTCTCAGACCAAGGGTGGATAGAAAAGGAAGCCTAAGTATGAGGTGGTCTACTACAATTTTGGTAAGAAAGGTCATTTCAGCAAAGATTGTGGATCTGGGGGAATGTAGTGCTTTGACTGAGTTAGGGAAGGACACCTCCAGAAAAATTGCCTAGAACCCCAGAAGGAGAAATAGTTAGTGAAATCATATTCTATTATTTGTGCTTCATCATCGCCAAACCCCCCAACAGCAGCGGAGAAAGAAAAAAGCATCATCATTTAATTTTAAGGTATGCTTTCAATTTATGATGATCCTATTCGAGTTGTATTCGATACGGTCTTCCCATTCTTTTATATCTTGTGACTTGGTAGATAAGTTCGAATTGGAACCTAAAATAGTCGACCGACTATTAATTGTTACTAACCCTACTGATGACCATACTAGGCTTTACATGATTTTTCATGGGTTAGTCTTATCAAATCATAGATGCACTTTTGGTTGTAATTGTTTGCTTTGGGCTTTGTCAACTTTGGTATTATTCTGGGAGTTGATTGGCTTCAAAAGTATGGAGTAATGATGGATTATAAGAGGTCCTCAGCGACTTTTTGAGTGAATGATGGGTAGAGAGTGATGTTTGGTTTTCTGCCTGACAATGAAGTGATGGCTAGTCTTCTAGTATTCTCTTGATGTTCTGCATGATGAGTTGTCGAGTATACTTTTTGCAAGGGAGTATCTAGACATATTCGAGGAAGTGATCAGACTTCCTCCCCTCAAAGAGATTAAGTTCCGTATCGACCTAATGAAAGATGCTAGAACCATATTTATACCTCTTAAATGGATATCACCTAGGGAACATAGAGAACTTGGGGCGCAAATAAATTACCTTTTAAGTGAAAACTTCATTCGTAGAAGTATATCCGAGTGGAGGGAGCACTCGTCGTGTTCGCCACAAAGGCAGATAGTTTCTGTAGGTTATGTGTGTTTTATCATGAGAAAAAAAAGTAAAAAAGAAGAACAAGTATCCACTTCTGCATATAGGTGACTTGTTCATCTGGTCCAAAGATATTTTCTCAGTTAAATAATGAGATGGTGTTTTAATTGATTGCGAGTGGCAAAGTAGAGTGTGCCAATTACACATTACAAATGCCATCTGGATTTTATAAATGTCCGGTTATGCCATTTGGATGACCAATGCATCGGCCTACTTTATGGATCTTATGAATCTTCAGAGATCCGCATAATAAGTTTATGTGTGTGCTTGTTAATGATATTCCCACCTACCTACGAATAGAAGAGGAACACAAGGGGCACTTGAGGGTTGTTTTGGAGATATTGAGGGCACATCGATTGAAGGTCAGGTTTTCTAAGTGTCACTTCTAGGGAAAGAAGTGAGGTTCTTGGTCCATGTTGTATCTAAACAAAGTATCGCCATAGATCCTGTGAATGCCACAGTAGTAAAAAATTAGACTACACATAAAAGAATGAGAAGGATGTGAGGAGTTTCTTAGGGTTAGCATGATATAATTGAAGATTCATCCAAAATTTATCCAAGATAGCATCATAGTTGACTCAGTTTACAAAGAAGAATCAAGCTTTTGTTTGGATGTGGGATGCAAACATGCATTCGTAAGTCTACAGAAGAGACTAACATATGCATCAATATTGGTTATTCCAATTAGGAGTAAAGAAATGATAGTATACACAGATGCTTGTGGTTCTGGGTTAGGTGCGGTAGAAGAAAGGTAAGGTTGTCTCCTATGTTAGTTGGAATTTAAAGCCTCGTAAGAGAAGATACCCCACCCATGATTTGTAATTGGCAGCGATAGTGTTTGCATTAAAGATATGGAGGCATTTCTTTTTAGAATAGAATTTCGAGTTCTTCACTGACAATAAATAGTTGAAATACTCTTTTTACTGGAAGATCTTAAAACTAATCCAACAATGGTTGTTAGAATTACTCGCCTCTTATGATTTTAGTATTACATATACACCAGAGAAAGGAAATGTGGTCGCTGACACTTTGAGTGGAAGATATTCTAACTTAGGAGCTATATTATCGGAGTGGAAGCAACTTGAGTATATCGCCAGTTTTGAATATTGATATAGATGTGAGTTTAAGCTAGAAATATTTGCAAGTTTGACAATCAAACCGACTTTGATTGAACGGATTGGTTCTACGTAGATACGTGATCCTAAATTAGCTGAGATCATCGCTAATATTGAGAATGGTGTAGCGTCTAAAGATATAAATATGTACAAACTCGTTCGTGAATGTTGGCTCAGTAAGGATGCGAGGTTGTTCGTTCGTGATATTGATGGTTTAAGGTACAAAGTGCTCTGAGAATCACTTAGGACTGACCATACATCTTGGTGATAAAAAGATGTACCGGGATAGGAGGCAAACCTATTATTACGAAGGGATGAAGAAATATGTCGGGATGTTCATCTCCAAATGCACGAATTATCAGTTCATAAAAGTCGAGCTGAAGAAGCCCAGTGGTTTGCTACAATCTCTAGATGTTCCTGAGTTGAAGAGGGAACATGTATCATGAATTTCACCGATGATCCACCTAGAATTCGAATATGGTACAGTAGCGTTTAGGTCATTGTTGATCAACGGACCAAGAGTGCCAGATTTATACCTTGAAGTTGAATATAATGGTAGCCAAATTGGCTAATTTATATGTGAAATGGATTGTACAATTTCCTGGACTGTCAAAAATTAGAGCGATTGAGACCCATTTTTTACCAGTGGATTTTGGAAGAGTTTACGAGAAGTCTTAGGATTTGACCTGCACCTCAGCACAACTTATCACTCTCAAACCGATGGCCAATTTGAAAGAGTGAATCATATATTAAAAGATCTCTTATGATTTTGTATCTTAGAATTTGGATGTTCATAGGATGATTATTTGCATCTTGTTGAGTTCACATACAATAATAGTTATCAATCTAGCATCTGTCTGGACCATATGAAGCTTTATATGGTCGACCATGTAACACTCCTTCATGTTAGTTAGAAGCAGGTGTGAAACCAATACTTGGGCGGAAATAGTTAGAGAGACCATAGAGAAGATTAAGGTCACTCATAAACAAATAAAGGATGTTGTTACCTGGCCTTTTGGATCAGCTATCAGAAGCAAGCCAGGCCGACATGACTTGACCATCGCATGGCTAAATGTCTCAGAAGTGGCATTCAAACACCCAGAAAGTCAAGTCCATATGGAGTCATGAAAGCTTGGTCGTCCCAGCTCATCAAAACAGCTCCCAGAAATCTAAGTGTTTGGGATCAGTATAAATCTTAACTCGGGATCCGTACTAATCCCCATACTCCAAATAGAACAATGAATTAGTCTGAGGCATTAGGGATTGATACAACTCCCAACTACTCAGAATCCAGCTCAAGTTATCCAAGATTGGCAGGAGTCACCAAACAATCCCGGGATCGGTATGAACCCCCATCTCTCCCAGAATCAATGAAGTACACCAAGTATTGGGGGATCAGCACGAATCATGGAAGCTTCCATTCAGTAAACATAGCTCCTAAACTTGCATGTCTTCTACTTAACACATCAGCTACTTCGTTTCCTTTCCCTAGAGTATAGGCTATACCAAAGCATACGACGCTAGAAACTCCAACCCTCGCTATTGCCGAAGATTTAAATCCATTTAAGAAAAGAGATACTATAACAACTTATGACCCATAAATAAATGGAATCTAACTCCCAATAGATAATGCATCCTTACCTTCAGAGAAAATGCTATCGCCGCTAACTCCAAATCGTAAGTTGGGTAATTCCTTTTGTGCGGCTCCAGTTATCGGCTCGCATAAGCTACAATTTTTTCTTTTTGCAATAACATTGCTCCCGGTCTAGTACAACATGCATCGATATACACAACCATCTCATCATTTCCACTCGGAATAACTAATACATGAGCACTCTTCAAACTCTCTTTCAAGACCACAAAAACATGCTCACACTTCTCATCTCATTCGAAGATCTGATACTTCTTCGTCAATCCAGTCAATGGTGAAGCTATCTTCAAAAAGTACTTGATAAACCGTCGACAATATCCAGTTAAACTATGGAAACTCTTATCATCCGTAGTATTCTTAGATCGAACCAATCCTGAATCGATGCAACCTTAGTTGGATGCACTGCTATTACTTATTCAGATATGGCATGACCCAAGAATCTCAGTTCCTCTTTCCAAAGTTACACTTCGAAAACGTAACTCTTAACTGATGCTTTCTCAAGGTTTCCAAAATGATTCTCAAGTGCTTCTTGTGTTCTTCCTCAATTTTATAATAAGCTAATATATCGTCCACGAACATAAGCACAAATTTATTCAACTGATCTTCGAAAACTCGATTCGTAAGACCCACAAAATATGTTGGCGCATAAGTTAATCCCAAAGGCATCTCTAGCCACTCGTAAAATCTGGATGGTGTCCTAAAAGTAGCATTCAACACACTATCCTTAGCCACTCTCAATTCATAAAATTCGTCAAATCCATTTAGGAAAACATCTTGGCTTCATGAAGCTGATCGAGCAAGTCATCGGTCCTTAGGAATGGAAACTTCTTCTTGTTTACCTTATTCAACTCATGATAATCAACACATAATCGCAATGATCCATCAGCCTTGGTGCAAACAAAATCGGTGCACCCCACTCATATGTTTCTTCAAATGAATCCTTTACCCGAAAGGTCGTTCACTTGCATCACTAACTCTCATTATTCCCTAGGCGCCATTCGCCGTAGAGGCATCACAATAGGTCTACCTCCATCCATTATATCAACCTGAAATTCAATTTCCTTTTGTGGCGGCAGTCCTTTGACCTCGTCAAAGACATCAAAAACTCTCGAACAATCGACATCGATAACAATCCATCTCATGGAACTGCAAGCGAATATAAAAAGCTATCTAAGACCCTATCCTCTTGCAGACATCATATCACAATCGATCACTCTTTCATATTCCTGATTGTCACCTTGAGCTTCTCGCAATCCATTATAGACACATATATCTTGAGCTAACCCATACCTAGAATAATCCCAAACCTAGCGAAGTTTAAAACAAAGCAATCACACAAAAAGAGAAACCATGACTCAATAAGACCAGATCACGACAAAGCATATAAAGTCTAGAAGATACCACTGCTGGGTTAGTCACAACCAATGGTGTGACGACCCGCTATACACCATCGATGCTCATAGCCAAAAAATTGCACTGTATAAACACTCGATCGATGCAAAGCGATCATCAAGCGAAAGATTTAGTTAAAAAGAAGATAAAAGGGAAAGAAAAGAAGGAAATAGAAGAGAAGAGAATAAAACATAGACACAATCACAGAATCTACCATATATCTCGAAATGTATCAAATAACATATAACAGTAACAATCATAGACATAAGACAAATGAGATAGTAATAAATGTATAAATCATATATAGATTACATAGGCTCATATAGCTATGCATAGTAGTAATAGTGTTTATACAAATGATAAATAAACTCAACTGACAAATTGTCTCTAATAAAAATGCATAACATTGTCAAGGCTCCACAGTGTCATACATTGGAATAAATAATAAGGATACAAATATAAATATGTAAAACGTTGCCTCCTTCTATTTCACCAGCAAAACTCTAAATAATACATGTACCTGTCACGTAGCCTGCTTATCAGCATCGTTGATGAGCATCCAAGGTAATAAGAGGGAAATAAAAACTTGGGTTAGACAACAGTCTGGTGTGAGCGATAACCAAACCTCAAAGTACTGTAAAAATCATAATAGTATATACGACACAAAGGGTATGAATAATCATACATGTCCTTCCCCCGCATCCACCGAGTCTGCACATATAAGGATATATACTACTATATGATAACAATAATAGCTGAATCCTACATTTGAATACTTGGGGTGTTTAAGTATCCGAATCGATGATACCTACTCCATATGATGCACATACGTTGATAAATGATTAAGAAAACATAGAATTCATCATCCATCCTTACATTCAGTCACTTAGTGCATTGGATACACAAAACGCTTGTATGATCTCATCGTAAAATCAAGGACGGCTACGATCCCAATTCCTTGCACTCAAATCCATGCCACTCAGATGACCAGGAACAAAACTATCTAATAATAATCCGAGGAACTTAGATCAAAGAGCCATCGTCCTCCTAGGGGCTATCATCAGCCACGATCATCACAAAAGTAACCTTCTCTACTAGTACATATCAGAACCTACGAACATTATGAATCCCACATCACACGTTTTCTGTAACACCCAGAAATTTTAACAACACTAAAAAGGACAAATTAAAGAAAAATTAATTTAATATTCAGAATCAAGGAAAACAAACTGTACCATTGCGTCTGTCTCAAAATTCTGGTCAAGATAGACACTTGGTTTGCGTAAAACGGACATCGTATGAAAAAGTTATAAAGGTTTGAAGTTTGTATACGCACCAGAGAATTATACGTATACAAACAAATTAATATATATATATATATATATAATTCAAAATAGCGAATCGGGAGGGGGAATACCCAAACCACCCCATTTTGGGGGTCGACCCAGCGTGTTTGGGGGTCGACACCAGGGTCGACCCCGGGGTCGACACCCTAGGGGGGTCAAATCCCCTAGGCAGTTCTGGACAAATTCGATTTTCTGAACGTGGACCCTTTTCTTGACCTAGTTCGTTGCTTCTAGGCTATAAAAAGGACCTTAAACATAGGTTTTATTCATCTGAAAAATAATGGTGATGGCGGGGCTCTGCTGCAACGAAAATTAAATAGCCTATTCTTCTCCAAAATCAATTCAAAGAAGATTATACATATTCAAAGATTGCTACAACAAAATCAACGTGTCCTTCTCATTTATTTGGATATGTGAATATTGAATTGGGGCATAAATTGGAACATATGTGAATATTGAAATTGGGCACAAGTTGTATATTGATTTATGACTTAGGAAAAAGGGCATATTAGGCATAATGATATGTGAATTATAAAGGGGCATGGGAAAACCTATAATTGAAATAGGATAATTGCTAATATGAATATGCCTAAAAAATTGGAATGGTAATAACGCTTAGACACGAGGTTAGATTGAGCTTGTGGTATAAGTCTGCTCGGAGCCGCCCGACATATCCAGCAACCACAAGTGGCTAATCTAATGTGAGGGGTCTAATGTGAAACGACACCATGACATGAGGTTAAGTCTAAACTTGTGGTTTATGTCTACCCGGAGCCGCCCGACATATCCAGCAGCTATAAGTGATTGACTTAAGGTGAGAGGTCCGGTGTGTTAATATGTACAAATGAAAAGATAATGACAACATGTTAAATTGAAATACTTAACTGGTTTGAATGAGAATAGGGGTAATATATGAACCTAACAAATGGAATAAAGGGTTAAGTAAATTTATATGAATTGATGGGGTTAAGTAAATATGAAATCCGTGGGGTTAAGGGAACCTATTAAGTTTCTGTGGGGTTAAGTAAACCTGTTAAATTTGTGGGGTTAAGTAAACCTGTTAAGTCTGTGGGATTAAGTAAACCTGCTAAGTTTCTGTGGGGTTAAGTAAACCTGTTAAATTTGTGGGGTTAAGTAAACATGTTAAGTTTGTAGGGTTAAGTAAGCATGTTAAATCCGTGGGGGTTATACGAACCTGTTAATCTAAAAGACTTAACATGTTACATCTGTTGGGGTTATAGGGACCCGTTAAGTTGTAAAGTTTAACACGTAAATTTGTAGGGGGTTATGCGAATCTGTTAAGTCTGTTAGACATAAACTATCAAAATCCTAGTTAATTAGGGACATAAGATCTATGGGGGTTGGATTGTGTCATCTGTTGTGTGAGACCCATATTAGCCAGTTATCCATTCTGGTATTAAAAGGGGGACCCCGCACTAGGAAGAGGTCAGGGCATGCTTACTGAACTGATTGTAAGAGGTTCAGCTGGGAGGAGGTGTGTACTGGCGCGTTCCAACGAACTGATGTGCGTGCATGAGTACGGCCTGCTTCTGGGAAAATAAGCCATTGTAGAACCAGTAAATAGGTCTATGTCTTTCTATAGGTTGCCACTTTTGGAAGTAATACACCCTACTATGGGGCCGACACGGGGTATTTACGGAATAGGGACCCGATAGATTGGGGGTAGTAATTAGGGTGCATCTAGTCCTGTCTGTTTCTATAGGGTACCTGTATTTCTGTTGGGTTTAACACCCGTGATTTCTATTTAGGGTAAAACCCGTTACCAGAGTACACCTAAAACTACCATTATGTTTCTGTTGGGATCATCCTGTTTTTGTTGAGTAGTTAGGGAGTATGTAATCCTGTCATATATCTGTTATACTAGTATTGGTGCAGAGAAAAGTATTAGAGAAGCATAACCTATTCTGTTCTATTCATTCTGCTTATCTTGCTCAGTCTGTTTACCTGTCTTATTTCTGTTATCTACCTCTCCAGTTCATATACTTGTCATGATACTTTTATTTATTTACTTGCTAAAAGTAACTGGACCCGCCAGACTTTATGTCTGACCCTTTTTGTTTCCTCTTCTTTCTTCCATTCCCCCCTCGGGTTCGTAGGGTGGGAATTCCCAGGCTTAGTCAGGACTTGGTTTTCATCTTGCTTGGAGCAGTTTTTGAAATATTGCTCAGTTTCTATCTTTTCTACTATGGCCTTGTCTCTTTTGGGTAATTATGCCTTTTATGTATTTTCTGTACTCTGATGGTACAAGATAAAAGTTTTTATATTATTGTAATGGGTTCTATGTGGTCTCAGACTTACGGTATTTTGCACCACGATGTTATGATTTATGTTTGAAATAAAAATTTAAATTTCGCCATTGCTTTTATATATGTCTTGTAACATTTTTGTTTCTGTTTTCCTACAACACTTCACGAAACTTAATGCATTCCCTTAGTGAGTGACATTGACGAACATGGGGTGTCACACTTGGTATCAGAGCTAGGTTACCAGATTGGATAAAAGCTTTTAAAAATTGTTTTCAAAAATGTTTTAAAAGGAAGCATTTTCAAAAGAAAAGTCTGCTTTGAGAAACATATTCCCCAAAGCCATATGTAGTATCTTTCGATTCTCTGTTTGAGTCCCTTTTTCCTTTTCTTTTCAATATGTCTGAGGAACCTAATATTCCCGAGGGTGTTATGATAATCGGTTGGTTCCGTTGGTATCTTGAGGCTATGGCGCCTGCCGAGGGCCAAGGAAACGTTCCTCCCCCAGCTGCACCCGTTATTCCTCCTCCTCCACGTGCTGATAATTTCTCTAAGATATGTAAAGACTTCTGCGATATGAGCAGAAAGCCATTCAATGGAACTGATACTTTCGTGGAGGAAAGGAATTGGCTTAAAGAAACAGAAGACTTGTTTGAAATTTTCGAAGTGGAAGATCGTAGGAAGATTCAGCTAGCCGCTTGGCTGCTGAAAGATGAGGTTTCATTCTGGTGGGAAGTGACGCAAGCAGGGTATCCAGTGGATACTTGGGATGATTTTCGATAGAGATTCAAAATGAAGTTTCTTTCTCAAGCCAAGCAAAGCATGCAAATGGAGAGGTTTCTGGCACTCAAGCAAGGAGGCATGACCGTCAAAGAGTATGTTAACAAATTCAACCAACTTGCAAGGTTTGGGTTGGAGCTAGTGGATATCACGCATAAGAAAGCTTTGCGGTTTGCTAAAGGACTGAATGAACCCCTCCTTGGGTTAGCTATGTCCCATATTCCTATGGAGCAACTTTTGAAAAGCTCGTTGATAGGGCATTGATGTATGAGGAAGATAAAGCTGAAAAGAAAGAAGCTAAGGTTGAGGAAACCTATAACAAGAAAGTGTGGCCCAAGAAAGAACAACAACAAGAGGGTGGAAAGAATGACAAAGCTCAAGGAAAAAAAAGAAATGTCATGGTTGCGGGAACGTTGGTCATTTGGTCAAAGACTGTAGAAAAAGGAAGAGTGCTTGCTTCAATTGTGATGGAGTTGGACACTATACTAGGGAGTGCTCGAAGAAGCAAGGGCAGGGCCAAAGGGCTGGATCCTCTAGAGGACAAGTTCATGCTCTCGTGACTGATGTACCGGACAGAGGTATGAAAGTTTCTATTGAAGGTTTGATTTCTCTTTCCGGTCATCTAGTTAGGACTCTTTTTTATTTTGGCGCTCCTCACTTTTTTATATCTGATTCTATAGTTGAGTCTCTGCATCTTTGTACTAGTATGGTTTTGTATCCCGTTATTGCCTCAAACCCTATTAGTGGTATGGCTCATCTGTTTATGACTTGTCGGGGTTTAAGAATATCCGTTTTGGGGCATCGAGTTTGAGCATGATGCATATGTACTGGGTTTTATGGGATACTGTTTTACTCTAGGGATGGATTGACTAGCCATGTATGGTGCCATTCTAGATTGTTAGAGGAGGGTCGTTAAATTTCTGACTTGCTGTGGGAGAACTGTCACGATTTCTAATGACCCAAGAGGGTCTAGCATGTTTAGTTTCCTAGAATCACTTGATGCGTCTATCAATGATCTACGATCTGTACCAGTAGTCTGTGAGTGTTCTGATGTTTTGAAGAGGTCCGGGGCTTGCTTCCGAGGCATAAGATTGATTTCTGTATATACTCGGTGGACAATACAAAGCTATTTGCATTACCTGTGCGCCACATGGCTCCAAGAGAAAGGAGGGAGCTTAGTAAGCAAGCAGGGGAGCTACGTGAGAAAGGGTATATTAGGAAAAGCATATCTGAAAGGGGTGCTCCAGTAATATTCACCACAAAGGCATACAGCTCGCTTCGCATATGTGTGGACATTCATAATATTTTTCCTCACTTCTTATTTATGGGAGTATCTACATGATACAACAGAGGTATTTTAGCCGAACGTACTTGAGGAATTAGAGGTAGAAAAGGAGGCGACAATTAGACGAGTTCCTACCCGTATACTTGGATCGGAGGTTAAGAAACTGCGCAACAGAGAGGTTAAGTTAATAAAAGTGCAATGGGGAGAAGACAGCGATGTTGCGACTTGGGAGACTGAAGATAAGGATCACGCTTCATACCCTTTCCTTTTGGAACTATGTTCTTAACTTCTTTTTCCAAGCTTTTATTTGTACTTGCTTCTGTCATTCGTGTGTATCCTATCGATCGAATCTTCGACTTTTAGATAGAAATCCCATGGTTGCAGACATGTGTTTGAGACATGTTATGTTTGATGAATGCAAGTGTTTTTTAGTGGTTGCTTGTGGATGCATATACACACACATTAGGCACTAGATCGGCTCAATCACTCTCATATTGCATATGGATGTGCGTGCATTTTTCTTCTTTTTATGGATGAAAATGGATGTATCGTCATATGGATGTTGCATTTAGACGGATGATTGTGCACACATATAGAACTAAAAAGTTAGGGAGGTCGACCCCCTAGGCAGATCAGAGCAGATTCGATTTTCTAAGCATTGACTTTTTTCTTGACTTGGTTTGTTGCTTCCGGGCTATGAAAAGGACCCTAAACCTAGGTTTTATTCATCTAAAAAATAATGTTGACGGCGGGGCTCTGCTGTAGCGAAAATTAAATAGCCTATTCTTCTCCAAAATCAATTCAAAGAAGATTATACATATTCAAAGATTACTACAAGAAAATCAATGTGTCCTTCTCAGTTATTTGGATCCATTTTCTTAGATCTATTCACTATGAGTTTGTGTTGTTTTTAGATCAAAATATTTTATTGGAAATCTTGATATGTATATAAAATTGGATCTTGAATCATCGCCAAAATCAGTTCTATTATGACATATTCACCAGATCTGTTCTTATGTGTTTATATCGCCACCATGCCAAATCTTGTCATAGTATGCTTATTCTGTTTTTATGCCTGTTTCTTTCAGTTAATTATTGATTCGTTATTATGCCTACTTTTGACTCTCTTCTCTCCCACTTTTCCCTTTTTATTTTTATATAGCCAGGCAACTTTCGAGCCTTGGCCTAATGCTGAAATATGAGAACGTGCGAAATTAGGAATCGTTAGGAAAAACATGAATTTGGGCATAACTCATATTTACATATGTGAATATTGAATTGGGGCAAAAAATGGAACATATGTGAATATCGAATTGGAGCATAAATTGGAACATATGTGAATATCGAGTTGGGGCATAAATTGGAACATATGTGAATATTGAATTGGGTATAAATTGGAACATATGTGAATATTGAATTGGGCATAAATTGGAACATTTGTGAATATTGAATTGGGGCATAAATTGGAACATATGTGAATATTGAATTGGGGCATAAATTGGAATTTAGGTGAATATTGAATTGGGGCATAAATTGGAACATACGTGAATATTGAATTGGGGCATAAATTGGAACATATGTGAATATTGAAATTGGGCATAAGTTGTGTATTAATTTATGACTTAGAAAAAAGGGCATATTAGGCATAATGATATGTGAATTGAAAAGGGGCATGGGAAAACCTATAATTGAAATAGGATAATTTCTAATATGAATATGCCTAAAAATTTGGATCGACAATAACACTTAGACATGAGGTTAGATTGCGCTTGTGGTATAAGTCTGCCCGGAGCCGCTCGACATATCCAGCAACCACAAGTGGCTAATCTAATGTGAGGGGTCTAATGTGAAACGACACCAGGACATAAGGTTAAGTCTAAACTTGTGGTTTAAATCTACCCGGAGCCGCCCGACATACAACAGCCATAAGTGATTGACTTAATGTGAAAGGTCTGGTGTGTTAACATGTACAAATGAAAAGATAATGACAACATGTTAAATTGAAATACATAACAGGTTTGAATGTGAAAAGGGGTAACATATGAACCCAACAAATGGAATAAAGGGTTAAGTAAATTTATATGAATTGATGGGTTTAAGTAAATATGAAATCTGTGGGGTTAAGTAAACCTATTAAGTTTCTGTAGGGTTAAGTAAACTTGTTAAATTTGTGGGGTTAAGTAAACCTGTTAAGTCTATAGGGTTAAGTAAACCTGTTAAGTTTCTAGGGGTTAAGTAAACCTGTTAAATTTGTGGGGTTAAGTAAACTTGTTAAGTCTGTAGGGTTAAGTAAACCTGTTAAATCTGTGGGGGTTATACGAACCCATTAATCTAAAAGACTTAACTTGTTATATCTGTTGGGGTTATAGGGACCCGTTAACTTGTAAAGTTTAATCCGTAAATCTTTAGGGGGTTGTGCGAATCTGTTAAGTCCGTTAGGCATAACCGGTCAAAATCCTAGTTGATTGGGGACAAAGATCTATAGGGGTTGGCTTGTGTCATCTGTTGTGTGGGACCTATATTAGTCAGTAACCCATTCTGGTACTAAAAGGGGGACCCCGCACTAGGTAGGGGTCAGGGCACGCTTACTGAAATGATTGTAAGATGTTCATCTGGGAAGAGGTGTGTATTGGCGCGTTCCAACGAACTCATGTGTGTGCATGAGTACGACCTGCTTCTGGGAAAATAAGCCGCTGTAGCACCGGTAAATAGGTCAATGTCCTTTTGTAGGTTTCCACTTTAGGAAGTAATACACCCTACTATGGGGTCGAAACAGGGTATTCACGGAATAGGGAGTCGGTCGATTGGGGAGTAGTAATTAGGGTACATCTAGTCCTGTTTGTTTCTGTAGGGTGCCTTCATTTATATTGGATTTAACACTCGTTATTTCTATTTAGGTACAGGTTAATTCTATTTGGGGTAAAACCCGTTACTAGAGTACACCTAAAACTACCATTATGTTTCTGTTGGGATCATCCTGTTTCTGTTGAGTAGTTAGGGAGTATGTAATCTTGTCACATATCTATTATACTAGTATTGGTGTAGAGAAAAGTAATAAAGAAGCATAACCTATTCTGTTCTGTTCATTCTGCTTATCTTGCTCAGTCTGTTATACGTGTCTTATTTCTGTTATCCACCTCTCCAGTTTATATGCCTATCATGATACTTTTATTTATTTACTTGCTAAAAGTAACTGGACTCGCCAGACTTTATTTCTGACCCTTTTGTTTCCTTTTCTTTCTTCTGTTCTCCCCTCCCCCTAGTTTCGTAGGGTGGGAATTCCCAGGCTTAGTCAGGACTCGGTTATCATCTTGCTTGGAGCAACCTTTGAAGTATCGCTCAGTTTCTATCTTTTCTACTATGGCTTTGCCTCTTTTGGGGAATTATGCCTTTTATGTATTTTCTGTACTCTGATGGTACAAGACAGAAGTATTTATATTATTGTAATGGGTTTTATGTAGTCTCAGACTTACGGTATTTTGGACCACGATGTTATGATTTATGTTTGAAATAAAATTTTAAATTCCGATGTTGCTTTTAATTTTTATATCTGTCTTGTAACATTTCTGTTTCTGTTTACCTACAACGCTTCACGAAACTTAATGCATTCCCTTAGTGAGTGACATTAACGGACGTCGAGTGTCACATTTTCTTTACAACAGAGCCCATCCTGGATTGTTCTTTTAATCCTCCTCGAAGCCTACATAGTTTGGTGATCATTCTAGACTCGTCGTCAGTAGTAGAATGTCAAAGTCCTAGAACTCTCCTCCAGCAATCCCATTATATCAAATTAAAATCCCTTACTTTACATCTCGGGGAAAATTATCAGTCGCAACAGCCTCAAACCGCAGCCACTGATTGAAGAGATACTATGTCGAACCAACTTTCGAATGAACCATCATATCCTACTCCTCGAAATCAATCCATTGTACATGTCAAATTGGCCAAAGTGGCCAACAACAATAGTAGTCGATATCAATTATACTATATAATCGGCAAAGATTATTCAGACCATGTGTTTAACTAAAATTAGTTGAATACACATCCAAGGGAAAGCGTCGACATTGGTCGTGAAGTCCAGCTCGTCGTCAAGTCCATCCACCATCTTCAGATTGATCACTAAGCTCTAGTGTCACTCTGTCTTCAAATCCATCGCCAAGCTCCAATGTTGCTCCATCCTCGAATCCATCTATACATTCTGATGATTCTTCAAGAATTTAACCCATCCCTTTGAGTCTACCATTCTTATGCGCTCAATCAGTACACATAGCTTGTTCGTTTGATTGATAAGCACCAAATTCTTACGAATGAGATATTTTCTAAAACTAGATCGCCTACGAACGACGTTTTAAGCTAAGCGAACAATTCAACCATGCAACCAATAGTCATACAAAATCCTAAACTAGAATACAAACATCCATAATATCATAACAAATCAAATAGAGCCTATCTATAGCAATCAAAATGAAATAAGTGTCTAAATAATCTAGACCTAACAGTATGGTCAAAATAGCGCGTAAAAACGCACAAATAGAAATAAATGTGATAATTAAGGTAAAATTAATTAAATCACTTATTTAATATTTTTTTGACCATATACTAGGTTAAACTATCCTAAATATTACATTTTATAATCATAAATCATTTGACACGTCAAAACTACGCTGTACGAACAAACAAAGTTCAGTGAGAGACAATGTCACTCACCTTAGCCAAATTATCCCAAATAAGTTCTAAAGACTAGAGCTCGTCAATACGAATCCCAGGGAAGAAACGAAGTCCAAATCCAACCTCGCATGCGAAAGTTATGTGAGATATAAGTTTACGGATGTCCTTAATAATTAATCGATTAACGAATCACCACTTGATTAATTCATTATAAAGTTAATTACCCATTATCTTAATCCTTCTTCCTCCTTATTCTCCGTACACGCATAAGAACCCACTCATCCAAATCTTTTATCCTCTAATTCTTTCTTCCTAGTCAATGAAATGACGCACCATCTTCACCAACAAGTTCGTCTACACATGCCCTCTTCTATGATTTCAGTAAAACCAAGTCCGGACCCTTTCATCGAAATGCGCCATTCACCCCCTATAGCGCAACCTGAAATGACACATCCTCCCCTAAGTGATCGATCATTAAATCAAAGATATGAATAGGTGCTACTTGGTGAGAGAGTGTGAAAACAACCTCCATTTAACCTAAAACCGGCTCTATCTCCTCCAATTTCTAACCCTAGTTCGCTGCCCTAGAAGTTGACCTTCGCTATTTGTGAATAAGTGGCACAAAACGGGTATGGGTGCGGAGATATTATCATTGCGGTTTTGAAGAGCTTAAGCTGTGATTGTCAGAGAAGTGTGGAGGTAGATTTTGAATTTAGAGTGATGGTGGCCTTAGGTTTGTTTTCCAACAATGGAACAGTTACTTAGTAATTTAGGGAAAAGGGTATTGGGCCCAAAAATTATAGAAATGGGCTTTAGTTATAATTTTTTTATTAACTTTTTCTCTATAAACCCAAAAACCCTATATCTCCAATCGACGCCTGCCTCTCATTGTCATTTATGTGAAAAAGTCTTTCGAAAACAATGAGATTAGTCTTAAGACATAAATCAATCCTATATGGAAGCTAGCCTTTAAAACACGAAGTGTAACATGTCAGTTTCTTATAGAAACTGAGACAAGTTTTATTTGCACATGGTCAAACGATACGTCCCATTGGTAGAAAAGCTTGATGGCATATAACAACTTACTACTATGATTCCAAAATATAAATTTTGTCACAATCCGAAAGTGTGCTTCCGTAGTGATTATGTACATGTATTTTGATATTGATTTGACTTCCAATTGATCCAAACTCAAAATATAGCGATCAACATACTCGTCCTTCACGTAACGAACAATCCGGACTCAATAGAACTGATCCCAAGTCCTGAGTCGATCGTTTATGAAAAAACACTTTTGGACCTTCAATCAAAAAATTAACAATCAATATTTAAATAAATCTTTTAAATATCTAACCGTTATAATGCGGGTAGCAACAAACGGTCTATCAACAATCTCAAGTTATAAACCTAACCTGTAAACATTTTCACTACAAATAAAAGAATGCAATGCTCCAGTGTCAAACGAAACTTGAACTGAAACGCCTGTGATAGAAAGCATATCTTGCACAACAACACATTTTCCTTTCTCAGCTGCAGTTAAAGCTCCTAAAGAAAATGAAATAGCATCCAACGCATATTCCCTCACAACCTTTTATCCTTTGGGTGCTTCGGCGAAATTTTCCTCAACTGCTTGGTTTTATCGTAGTTAAAACATTTCCTTTTCTCCTTAGAAGCCTTGTAGTCCTTAGAATAATGGCTCTTCTCGTGACAGTTTAAGAAGGTTACCTAATCCTTAGCTTTCTTCTGTCCATTCTTCCTTTTCTATTGTGGCTTCATAGCTCCTTCTTCCTTCAGGAATAATCTCTCATGCCTCAAAGCTTCCTCAACTAACTTCTCATATGGATCCTCAATATGATCCACAAGTTTCTCACTAAGATACTAATCCAGCCCCATAATAAAATCCTCGTTCTTTTGATATGGAGTCTCGATATAAGAACAAACATACTTAAACAAGGCCTCAAACTCTGCTACATACTCAAGCATGAGTCTCCCACCTTATTTCAGCTCAGCGAATCGCTTGAAGAGAATCAACATTTGGACCATAGAAAAAAAAATTATCCTCAAACTTAGTCCTAAACTGATTCCAAGTAATCCTGTCCTATGGAGTCTCAAAAGTAATGAAGCTCCACTAATCCATCGCTTTCTTTTGAAGCTGCCTTGACGCAAGCTTCCTCTTCATTGCATCATCGATCCCCAAGTTTTCGAAGATGCGAACACAAGTATCCAAACAATTTTACACTTCAATCGAAGGTTCCCTCCCACTAAATGGCTTGCTATCTAGAGAAGTAAAGTCCTTCCATAGCGTAGCGAAATCGAAGACCCTATGTTCCTGCACAGGAGCATTGCCATCTACTGCCTCTTCTGGAGTGGGTACCCTTCTCATGATCGATGCCATCATAGCCTCGAACATAGAATAAAAATCCGGTGCAGCTGCAGCAGCTCCCGATTGACTACCCTCGCTTACCTTTCCATTAATATGCTCATCCCTAGCAGCATTCCTCGTATTTCGATGAGTCATTCTTTATCTTAAGCAAGAATGATTAGTACACATCAGAGAAAGGCCACAATGGTACTTAAGTGCTTACTAATCTACTATATATTATAGTTATTATCAAAATCAAATTATTAGTACTTCTCTCATACCTTTTTACGCTCTCAAACTTTGGGTAAAATTTATTAACCAAAGCTCTGATACCAAGTGTGATTATCGCCTCATACCTACGGCACTAAACAATAAGAAAAGTACGTTGCATGACATGCCATGCCGATATGGGAAGATCATCAAACAAAGTAAATTGAAATAGAACCTGTCGTATAACTCACAGTGAATGGATAATAAAGAATAATAAAATATATATTAGGATACAGTAGTGAAGCAGGAAATCCCATCCCACAAAAATTTCAAAATATAAAGTACAAAACATCTCAGTAAACTGAATATTTGAATACGTCATGCCTAACAATATCCCTCATCAAACTATATAAACATCAAAACAGCAGAAATCATACAAATAACTATAAAATAAGAATGGTTATACGCCAACCTCTTGCTCGTCGTCGCGCAACAATCATCACCAAACATGTCATCTACTACTAAGTCTACTCATCAGCATCATCAATATGCATCCCAAGGTAATAAGAGAAGACATAAAACCTTGAGTTTGACAACAGTCTGGTATTAGCGATAAATATCTAACAACAGCTGCATATGATAATGTGGTAATAGAAGTTCAGGTCTTACATGTCCTGCCCCTACAACTAAAGAGTTAGCACATAATAATTACCTTAAATATGTTACTTAAACACGCAGAAATAGATACAGGTCAGGATAAGATTCACATTTCCCCCTTCTCTTCAGTATCCTATGATGATATACTACCCAGAGAAAAGAAGAGATACACAAGAAATCATAACATCCATGACAAACAATAAGCTAACTATCACCGACTAAAGCTTGGAATATGTTAATACCGCATGACTGATCATTGCCATACGTCAAGGGCTAACGGAGAACCCTGATTCTAGTCGGACTACCGTATGTTCCACGTATGATTGCCTTCTCATGACAAATAGATCACATCTCAAGCAATCCAAGGTATTCAATCTATCAGATCCTAATATATGTCCCCACGATATCCCTACTTTGAGTCTGCTAGAACCCTTTGACCAACAAAGATTCCTTGGCACTTCCAATCATATGAACTATCCATGACTCCATCGTTTAGCTTGAGTCCCACTCGAGTCAATCCATTATCTCGTAACCTCATTCCACTTTGAGATGCCTATCCCTTTCGCCTTCGACCACTCCCACCTAAGTTCACAATCAAAGAATCAATGACACTTTGATGATAACTTGCTCTTTGTAGATGCTATCGACTAAGGCACACCATGCTCCTGAAGACCCCTGTTTCTCACCCTAGGACCCCTGACGCCAATACTCAACCATGATGGATTGGTACCAATCCGTACTCTTAGCTAAATTTTGGATAACTATTGGATCACTTCATTCCCCTCCTCAAATTCTTCCAATTGGTCTATTTTCATAGTCTAACTCCTCTTCGAAGGTTCTTCTATGTCGATCCATCAAGGAGTATTCGAGCGTTTGCACTTTTGACTCATCAAGTGCATTCCAAATTTTGCACATGATTTGCCTAGGACTCCATGATGCCATGCAAGAAGTCTCGGCACCCCCACGATGATCTGTGATGGATCGGTATTGATCCATAGGGCATGGATTGGTACCAATCCATGTACTTAGATGATTTCGAAATGAATTTTGTCTCCCACTAAGTCTATATGAATTTGATTATCTGAACCTCCGATTTTCTTTGTTCTTCGAATCTAAGTCATAAGACACATAATTTTAAGCAAACAAATCAAGCACAACATACAGTTCAGCTAATTGAATAATAGTTCACCCAATCTCAAACATGAACAATCATATGAACACATACAAACATGATTCATATCATAATAATCACAAATATATCATAATTTGACACTGACTATACATTAAACATGATGGATCTAACAAATTATATTATATATGATCAAATTAGATTATCCTAGGACGTCAAGATCTGAAATAAACATATATGATCTGGTTTTAGGTAAAATTAGTATATGAGGTTTTTGGTTAACCTAATTAACATATGTAATCCATAGTAACCATATGAGAGATCTCTATCACTCACCAAAACATAGATCTGATGCAATGTAGATGAAAGCCAGTTTAGACGGCGAATTAATCTCTTGGATTTGATGCAAAATAGAGAGATACAATCCTCTTTGATGTAGGTCTTGCCTCAAGACATGACTTAGAATGATTTGTTGAAAGAAAATTAGGCTTTCAGGGATTAGGTAGAACAGGAGATTCACAAACACTCAACCTAATGTGTGAAATGAGGAGAAGAACCATAATTCTCTCCTAAACCCCCTTATTTATAATCCCAGGTCATTAGCTTAACGGGCTCACTAGTTAGCCCATTAGCTGCTAATTAGCCTCCATAGCAGAAAAAAATTAAAACTGGGACAAATCTTTAATGTGACCATTCTGCTGAATGGCTAACCGCCATCCCAATCAATTAAAACCAAATAAATCTTCTGATTCGGTCATAAAAATTATAAATAAACGAGTAAATCATAGGGGGAAAATGATCATAATATGATTTGGTAAAAATCGTAGACATGTCTCACATCCCCATGAACCACATTTTAATATATGTGAATGATACGACACTTAGGAATCAAATAGAATTATTTTACGATCCTCCGATGTAGAATACAGGTTGCTACACATGGTCTGGCTTCCACCACTCGAGCCAATCCTTCCGCTCATCCACCGATCTTCCACTGCAATCTAACGAGCCAATTCTTTCAACCACCGCTTCAGCCACGACTGAATAGGCGGCCTTGACTAGCCGTTAAACCATTACACCCCTGAACAATCCATCATGATTAGTCACTGTGGCAACTCTGACTGACCAGTATCCCAACAAATCACCGAACAAGCATACAAGAAATATTCAAGCATGAAAATATACATCAATTCTTTGAAATCATCCTATAATGTATCTTTGACACAACTTAACATATATCAAGTCAACCAATCATCGAATTTACATTATTAGAGCACTTACAAACATCTTAAATTTGTTTCACGTCAAGTTTGGCTTTGAAAACAATTTTAAAATGTTTGTTTGACTTTAAAATTGACTTTTAAACATATCAAAACTCATAAATGATTATATAGGAATGTAAGAGATGATAAACCACTTAGCGAGCACATACAAAAAAAAAAGATTTTCATGTAAATCGAGGGAAAGCTTAACTTGAATAGTATTTCACATTAATTCTTCCTCTCTATCCAACAATGGTTGTTCTATGGATGTCTGTCACAATTTAATTATAACCAAAGTGGAGCTTCCATATTGATGATTGAAAGTATCCTCAAGTTAGGGGAACAGTGTATAAATTCTCACATTGATATTTTCTGCCTGACTTTAATTATATTATTAAACAAAACTATCAACTGAGTCATTCCACATTTATTTATTGAATGGGTCGTTGCATGTTTATCCAATAATTATCGACACACAATCTCTTAGTACCCTTAGCAACCATGAGTAATATATTGTGCAACATTTGTAGAACATTAAATACTGTCACTACGCCATAGATGACCAACTGCAACACCAGAGAAGTGATGCAGGAAGTGCCAAAAAATGTTGCTATAGGCTAAAAAAGATCAAAGGCAACACTTTTTTGGGGTTGCATTTTGCCGCGTTGCGCTAGAGTCAAAGACAACATCTTTATCATCCAATAGCAACGTTTTCCTGATGTTGCCACAGATACTAGTTTTACTTAAAAGTGGGTCTCACATTATCTATAGTAACACTTTTACCATCCAATGGAAACACTTTTACATTCCAAAAATGTTGCTATAGATAGTTCATCTCTAACAGGATTTTGCTATTTATTTAGTAGAATATTACTGCACATAATTTGAATTCAAACAGTGTTTCATTAAATAAAATAGTTTATTATAACAACTGAAATAGTAAAAATTTCTGACTTTAACTATTTACAACTCAATGATTTGCTTCAACACTGATTATTCACATATACAAATTGTTAGCCTACTTTGTGAACTAGGCAACACAAAGTCAAGAAACCAAACATTGAAGGGTATTTTTAATTATAAGACTTCGGTTCGGATTGGAGGAAAACACTACAATTCAGATTGATAGCTGCAGTTGTTCGGATCGGATAGAGTCCTCTGTTCGGATCGGGTTAGAGCAACATATTGGTTCGGATCGGATAGAGTCCTCTGTTCGGATCGGGTTAGAGCAACATATTGGTTCGGATCGGATAGAGTCCTCTGTTCGGATCGGGTTAGAGCAACATATTGGTTCGGATCGGATAGAGTTCTCTGTTCGGATCGGTGATCTCTTACTGGATAGATTGGTAAGGCATATCTAATCGGTTCGGAAGGCAACTAAATCTCGAATGGATCGGAAAGCCATCTGCTTGCCACAACAATGGAGCGGAGCGGAATAGGTTAGAGAAGGAGAGTTGCGCCCAAACCAATCCGGTTCGGATCGGGTATCCCGATCCGAACCCCTTACCTGCACGTCTCCGACCCGCACCCATGATCCATGTTATTCTCCTGCAGAAGCGCCTGGATATCCGGACCGGTTATGACCAGTTCATACCCATAACGTCCTTCCCTTTGATGCGTTGTCAACATGGTGGTTCATCCGAACCCGAAGAGAATGCGATGGATGACACGTGGCCCGACCCGGATCAAGTCTCAAGAAAATTCACACCTATAAATACCCCGTCTGGAGACAAAGAGAAGGATCTTTTTTCAGCACTTAGAGAATTCAATCACCTCCATCATCCGAACTCCATTACTCCCGGAGAATCCAAATCATCTTTCATTTCTTGTTTTAGTCAATTGAGTGAACAAAAGTGAGTTGTGAGTGAATCTTACATTGTATTTGCAACTGAATTATTGAATATAGTGAAAAATAAGTGGACGTAGGCATTTGTTCGCCGAACCACTATAAATCCTGCGTGTTCGTTTTTATTTTTATCTCATTTTATCTTGTTTCAAATCAATTTGGGTGTTAGAACCACCTTTGGGTCTAACATTTTGGTGCTTTCACTGAGAATCCTCATATAAATTTTTTATTTTCCGGGATCTCTTTCTACTTTTTGGACCGTTGAGTTCAAAGAAGTGAATCCTTAAGTTTCTCCGCTTTTTTACATTCGTTGAAGTGATTGTCAAAAACTCATGGCCAAAGGAAAAGGCAAGGAAGTTCAGTCTTTTCGAGGAAATGGAGCTGGCGAAGATCAGCAAAATGCTGTTGTAACAAGGTCTCGGGGGCAGAGTTCAGCAGCAGGAAGAATCAATGCAGGAAATCCGAGCCGCCAGCAGGGGGAGAGCTCCGATCCGATCCGGGTAGGAGACTCTGAAGCAGTGCATTCCCCCAATCTGAACCGACCCGAACTGCCCGCTGCGCTCCGATCCGACCAGGCACCCCAGCTCCGATCCGATCCGACTTCCTACCTCCGATCCGACCCGATGCTTGGTGAAGCTGGAACCTCTACTCGAGTCCCTACGAATGCTCCAATTCCAGCTGCCAGGGTTGGTGATCAGGTCAATCCATCTGCGCCCATCACTCAAGGAGACTTTTCGCGCTTGCTTGACATGCTTGAGAGCACAAGGGAAGCTATGAGAGTTCATGAGCGCACTAATCTCATGATGCAGGAAAATATGAGGCTCATGAGTCGGGAGATTGGTGAACTCCGTCGGCAAAGAACTCCATCACCGGTTCGTCACACACCAGTAGATCAATCTTCATCTTCCGAGGAAGAGAGGCCCCGTGAATGGAGGCCACTCGAACGACCTCAGAATGTGGAGCAGCTGACATTTGGATCTTTGGGATCTCGCGAGGATATCGCACGAGCATTAGGAAACGATGACCCCACTCGGGGGCAAAGACTCCAGTCCCCTCTTCCCGAGATCGACCGGGAACGCAGGGAACGGAATCGAGCAGAGGCAGCTCGAAGAAGAAGGGCATCCCCTGAGCAAGAGCCCAGAAGGAACTCGGATACTAGGGCCAGGGAACCTGAGCAGCCCCTAACTAGTGCTGATGTACAGGCAATGGTTCGCCGAATTATGTCCGAGAGCCGGAATTATACAAATGAAGACTATGGCATTGAACGAAGCCATACTCCGTTCACCGACGATATCCTCGACTTCCAGTTTCCCCGACGCTTTAACTTGCCACAGATGGACAAGTATAACGGAAGGACTGATCCGGGACAGCATTTGATGCGGTATTCGTGGCTCATGAATGCCGCTGCTGCCCCTGATGAAGTGAAGTGCAAAGCATTCCCAATCTACCTAGAAGATGTGGCATTGTTCTGGTTTACCCGACTTCCTCCTCGTTCGATTTCTAATTACAAGGAACTAAGCGAGCGTTTCATGAACCAGTTCCGACTACATGCCCGAAAGTCCAAGAGTGTTATTGAATTATCGAGAATCAAACAGGCACCAGGAGAATCTCTAAGGGCATATCTTGATCGTTTTAACCAGGCTGTAACTGAGGTCAGTGACCCGCATGAGCCCACTATTTTGATGGCATTGAAGGAAGGAGTCGATCCTGAATCTGAATTTGGAGACTACCTTTCTGGGAAGACACCCCCACCAGGGAGATATTCTACGAAAAAGCCGATATTTATTTACGACGAGAGGAGGCCAGGGCCAACCGAAAAAGAAAGTCTGAGACGGCTTCAAAGGAGAATGTGCAGAGTAATATCGCCGTGAAACAGTCGGGGGAGAATTCTGGCAAGGTTGAAGTAAATGTAGGAAACAAGGGTGGAAACAGCAATACTGGAAGTGGGGGAAACAACAACAATAACCATAATTCGAGCGGTAATAGAAGAAACAGAAATAGGGGAAGCGACCCTAACAAAAGACCCCGATTCCAGAACTACGAGAATTATACACCATTGAATGACACCCTGGAAAATATTTACCTGGATACGTACAATGTGTTGCAGTACAAAAGACCGCCACCTCGTGATTCGACCGAGAAAGAAATGGCGACAGGGAAATTTTGCTTGTTTCACGGGACTCATGGGCATTCGACCAATGAATGTCGGCATTTGAGGGATGTAATTGAGAAGCTGCTGCGTGAAGGAAAGTTGGATGAGTACAAGGTGGCCCCGAGGGACAGGGGGCAAGGGGAGCAGGCTCCAAAACAAATCCTACCTGCTCCCAAGCCTACAGCGCAGCAGAAAGGTAAAGGAATTGTCATCAACTCCATTGTAGGCGGACCTCACCCGACAATCCGAAGTTTTAGGTCAATGGACCAATATGTGAATGCTGCCAAGCATCTAGATGTGAATGAAGGTGATGATTTGGAAGATGTCACCCCCATAAAACAACAGAAAACCATGTTCGACGACGTGGTATTTCGCAGCCGAGACAACACTGGGATACAATCTCCCACCAATGATCCGTTGGTTATTACTACCACCATTGGGCCGGCCTTGGTCCATAAGGTATTAGTAGACAACGGAAGTTCCGTTAATATTTTGTTCAAGAAGTCATTTGATCAGATGAAGCTTGAGCCCGAAGATCTGAAACCTTGTGAAGGATGGATTAGAGGCTTCAACGGAGCGACGACAGCTCCCATGGGATATATAGAATTGCCCGTGACCCTAGGGCAAGGAGAACGTAGAAGAGTGCGAATGCTTCAGTTCGTAGTATTGGACGTAGATTCGCCATATAACGCATTTTTAGGGAGACCTGCCCTCGCTGAATTTAGAGTTTGTATCGCCCCTTGGTGCTTGTTACTAAAGTTCCCAACCGAAGCCGGGACTGGAGTAATGAGAGGGGATCAGGTTTCTGGACGGGCCTGCTATGTGGCCGAACTGAAGATGTTGATGAAAGGAGTTAATGCTGAGAGTAAGAATGCCTCGTCTCCCTCAAAGGGGGACTCGGCATAGCAATTAGAGAGATTGAACCCGAGGGAGTTGCCCAAAGGAACGCCTGAAGACCTGGATCCCAGAAAAGACGAGGAACCAGAGGCTAGGAATGCAACTCCTAACGAAGCGACAGTGGAAATTCCCATTGATAAAGCTGATCCAACGAAAGTTTTGAAGATTGGTTCTCAATTGGATCCACGTCGTGCTGAAGAACTGACGGACTTCTTAAAGGCAAACCTAGATGTGTTCGCCTGGACCCATGCTGACATGTGTGGGATATCACCTTCTATTATAAGTCACAAATTGAATGTAAATCCGAAGCATCCGCCTGTGAAGCAAAAGAGACGCATGCTGGGCCCAGAGAGGTCGGCTGCTCTCAAAGAGGAAGTAGAGAAATTGAAGCAAAATGGATTTATTCGAGATTCAACTTATCCCGACTGGATATCGAATCCCGTCTTAGTAAAGAAGCCAAACGGAAAGTGGCGGACTTGCATTGACTTTTCAGATCTAAATAAAGCTTGCCCGAAAGATAGTTTCCCGCTTCCCAGGATTGACCAGCTTGTAGACTCGACAGCAGGTCATGAACTTCTTTCTTTCATGGACGCATATTCTGGATACAACCAAATTCCTATGTACGTACCAGACCAAGAACATACGAGTTTCATTACGAATTTGGGGTTATACTGCTATGTTGTAATGCCATTCGGGTTAAAAAACGCTGGAGCTACTTATCAGCGCTTGGTAAATAGAATGTTTTATGATCAAATAGGAAAAACTATGGAAGTTTATGTGGATGATATGCTTGTTAAATCAAAGCAGTCTTCCAGCCATACGCAAGACTTAGCGGAAATGTTTGGTATCTTGCGAAAGTACCGTATGAGATTGAATCCTTTAAAATGTTCATTTGGAGTGGCGTCGGGAAAGTTCCTTGGCTTCATTGTGAGTTCCCGAGGAATTGAAATCAACCCTAGCCAGATAGCGGCGATTAGAAACATCGAAGAACCGAGGAGAATTAAAGACGTCCAAAGTCTGGCAGGGAAGGTAGCGGCGCTGAGTAGATTCATCTCCAAAGCCACCGATAAATGTGTTCCGTTTTTTGATTTGATAAAAAGGGGAAAGAAGAACTTCCAATGGACTCCCGATTGTGTTGAGGCCTTTCAAAATCTGTTAGAGCTGCTAGAGAAACCGCCAATTTTATCAAAGCCCGTAGATCACGAAGAATTATTTGTTTATTTGGAAGTCTCGGCTCACGCTGTCAGCACAGCCCTGGTTCGAGAAGAAGACAAAGTACAAAGGCCGGTGTACTATGTGAGTAAGAAATTAGCAGCGGTAGAGCGCAACTATCCAAAAATTGAGAAGCTCGCTTACAGCCTCCTGATCGCATCCCGAAAACTTCGTCACTATTTCCAAGCCCATCTGATAACCATATACACCGACCAACCCTTAAGGCAGGTATTGCAGAGACCCGAAGCATTGGGAAGGTTGATCAAATGGAACATAGAGCTAAGTCAGTTTGATTTGAATTTTCAACCACGAAAGTCAATCAGGGGGCAAGCTCTAGCAGATTTCATTGCGGAATTCACCATTCCAGAGGAGGAAATAATCAATGACCGAATGGTTAAATCTGAGGAAGAACTAGAGATGAATCCGTGGAAATTATATACAGATGGAGCTAAAAATGACCGAAGGTCCGGAGCTGGAATTGTCTTAGTTACTCCCGAGGGACGGTCGTTATATTACGCCCTGCGATTAGAATTTTCGGCAACTAACAATGACTCTGAGTATGAAGCCCTGATTGCCGGGCTGAAACTTGCTAAAGACCTCGGGGTAAAAATGATGGACATATTTTGTGACTCTAAGATTGTTGTTTGTCAAGTACGAGAGGAATTCGTGGCTCGAGGACCTCGACTTATCGCCTACCTCAAGAAAGTGAAAGAGCTATTGAATAGCTTAGAGCGGTACAACATAACACATATTCCCAGAGCTGAAAACCAGAAAGCGGATAGACTGGCAAAGCTGGCTAGCTCTGATAATCCAGAAGAGACTGAGGTAATTCCAATTGAAACGTTGGAGTTGCCAAGCTTTGAGTCAATGGAAATTGAATTCGCTTTTGAAACGGAACCAGAGAAGGAGTCGTGGATGACTCCAATTAAGAATTTCCTTAAGAATGGGATACTCCCATCGAAGAAGAGTGAGAAAAGAGCTGTAGTTCGCAAAGCTACCAGATATGTTATACAAGACGATACTCTCTATAGGCAAGGATTTTCTATGCCCCTGTTACGATGTATCGCACACGACGACATCAAGCGTGTACTAAGAGAAGTACACGAAGGTGAGCGTGGAGATCATACAGGAGGTCAAACTTTAGCAAAGAAAATATTGCGGTACGGATACTTCTGGCCTACGATCAACAGAGATGCAGCTGATTATTCACGACGCTGCGATAAGTGCCAGAGATTCGCCAAAATCCCCAGGGTACCGTCAACTCAGCTTAAATCGATGGTGAGTCCTTGGCCATTTGCCACATGGGGAATTGATATCATTGGAGTTTTACCGATTGCTAAAGGAGGAGCTAAGTATGCAATAGTGGCTGTGGACTATTTTACGAAATGGGTGGAAGCTGAGCCCTTGACCAAGATCACAACAAGAAAGGTGATAAGTTTTGTGGTCAGAAATATTATATGCCGATTCGGGATTCCAAGGACGATCATAACTGACAACGGAACCCAGTTTGATAGTACTGAATTCAGAAATTTCTGTCAGAAGTATAAGATAGACAAGCGATATACTGCAGTTGCCTATCCGCAATCGAATGGACAAGTAGAGGCAATAAACAAAGTTATAAAATCCATCCTCAAGAAACGGCTGGAACGTGCAAAGGCAAGATGGGTTGACGAATTGCCCCTAGCTTTGTGGGCATATCGAACAACATTCAAGACAGCCACCAGCCATACCCCTTTCTCTCTCTCCTTTGGCTCAGAAGCAGTAATTCCAGTTGAACTGGAAGTTCCTTCCCACAGGGTGACATATTATGACCCGATGACGAATCGGGCACTCTTACTTGAGTCCCTTGATGAAGTCGAAGAGAAAAGGGACGAAGCAGACTTGCGTGCAGCAAGACATCGGCGTCAGATGGCACGCTATTATGACAAAAAAGTTCGCCTCAGAACTTTTGAACCAGGAGATTTGGTGCTAAAGAGAATTTTTCCATCCCTTCCTCACCTCGGCCCAAAATGGGAAGGACCCTTTGTCATCCAACGGAAACTTGAAAAAGGAACCTTCAAGTTAACGACCGTAGATGGCGAAGAAGTTCCTCGAGCATGGAATGCCCAACACTTAATGCGATATTTGGATTAGAAATGCTATACTTTTTGTTATTTTTTCTGTGAACTCTGTAACAAGACATGCCTTGCCTTGGGAAAATCTGATGATATGAATAAAGGACTATAAAGTGGATGTAGGCTACGACTTAGCTGAACCACTATAAAAATATTATGTGTTATTTACTTTTATGCATTTACATTCATTAGTTGTTCTGTTGTGATTATAAAATACAGGATAACTCAGAGCCTAAAAAAGGTTGAAAACAGTTTGGACATAAAAAGAAGCACAATGATTATTTGTGCAATAAGATGTAAAAGAATGAGAAAACAACATTCTAACTCTAACTCTCCAGAGAAAGAGAGAGAGTATAAAAGCGTCTCCGACTGAGCGCTGAAAAAGAGATTCTACTCCGAACTCTAACTTTCCAGAGAGAAAGAGAGTATAAAGGCGTCTCCGACTGAGCGCCGAGAAAGAAATCTTTTCCCGTTGAGAGACCGGGGAATGAATAGATGACTAAGCTCGAACTCTAACTCTCACGAGAAAGAGAGAGAGTATAAAAGAAGTGCCAGAAAAAACGACAGGTACTGACGACACAGGAAGTGCTATCCCGTCAGAGAATTGGGAGCATTCAGATTGCATGGTTAAGCATTGAATAACTTATGGAAATTGACTGGGGACACATATGCATACACATATTTCCCCCTCCACAACTTCGTTTCATAACTATAGACATGCATTTTTACATAAGTGCAGAACTGCTAACAAATAAACATTGCAAAAAGTGAATTATTTTTATTTACGAATGAATGAATTTGTACAGGGAAATAACTAAAGAAGAAAGTGCAGGAGCTGCTTTTGTAGCAGCAGTTATTGGTTCACAAAAATGCTAAAAAGATACAGGGGAACCCTCTATTTGGGTTTGGGATGAGCCTTCGATTTCTTGGCAGCTTTTTCCGCATCCTTTGCTTCCTTCTCGGCTTCAGTCAAGATTCGTTTTGATTTCTTTTTCCCTGAAGATGTGGTACTGGAGCCAGCAGACTTCTTCCCGGAGGGCGGGGCACTGGAATCAAGAGAAGATTTTTTAGCAAGTTCTTCGGTAATAGATCTAGTTGAGAGCTTAACAACTAACCTTGAACCTGCATCCACAACTACGAGGGGCTTGAGGACCTCAGGGTCTAGTTCTTCGGCCTTTAATTGCAAGCGCTTGTCTTGATCAGCCTTCATGGCCGCCAAGGTAACGTCATCGGCGCTTTTCGACTCCCCAGTTATTGCAACCTCCGGTTCCTCATCATGCCCCTCGTCTCCTCCGTCGTCTTTTAAAGCTGCAATCATTTCTTCATCATGGGGAGTGGTGACCTTAGTTGGCTCACTTCCTTCCCCCAAGTCTATGGAAGCAGCCTTGTCTTCCCCTCCTTTGACCCTATCAGCGGGCTTCGTCCCAGCGACAGCTCCTTGAGCTACATCTGTTTTTGCGGATGATTCAACACCTGCAGAATGAGAAACATCGATTATCAACCTAGGCGAAAGCAAAGGGTTCCTCATCGAACGTTCAATCACGTAGCCAAAGGTAGTAGTAGCCTTGGCAAATTGAGGAGAAAAGATAGGGATACCTTCTGAAGACTTTTCAGCGGGGGTGACTACTACCTCTGGAGTTATTTCAGGAATGGGAGATATCAAAGTTGTCCGGGGAATTCCCGGATTTTCGGGATCATACCCTTCTACTTCGGGAGTTGCAGGAGCAGAAGAAGAGGAGCCAACTTCGGGAATGGTTTTCTGTTTAGACTTCCGTCTCTCTTCTTCCATAGCCTCAGCGATGAGGCGGCGCCCTTCAGCTAGACGCTCCGGTTCATCATCTCTCAAGTATTTCTCCATCAGCTTATCTTCATCAAGGGAATCGACCTTAAGTTCTTCTTTTTCCCACTCAACGATTTGATTCCATACTTGAACCAGTCTGGATGGATAGTCCTCGATCCAAGAAATGTTTTGACGACGAATAATATGTGCGAAGAATTCAATCATTAATTCGCCGAAACTTTGAATCTCAACCTCCGCCTCAGATAATTGCTTGCGGGCTTCCTCTGTAACACCCCACTCCCGCTATGATCACTCACTAAGGGAATGCCATAGCATCGGTGGAGTATTTTAGTGAATATAGAACAGAAAAATTACAACAAGACAGATATAAATAGTACTTGAAATTTTAAAACATCATCTCATAACAGCGGAAGTAAAACATGTCTGGTTACATCATAAAACCACAATAAAGGTCAAGTACAATATCCATCAAAATAAAGAAGTACATAATCCCACTCTCATACAATAGCCAAACAAAAGAAAAGATAACTGGATAACTGGAGCTTTACATCTATCCAAGCTCCTAAAGACTGGAACAGCAATCCGATCAAGCTCCACTACTGCTAGGATCCACCGTAGGACCTGAGGGTTGGGAAAAAGATAAAAACAACAGGGTCAGACATAAGTCTGAGCGAGTCCTATAACTTTAACAATACAATCGTTAAAGTAACCAGAGAAGACATAAACTGATATACGGTAACATATAGGGATGAATGGCTACCCTAAGCAGTCAACTAAACGAAGATAAAGGATAAAGACGCATCTACCCTCCCTAAGGTAAATTACTAAACTGCACCACACCAGTCGTTCCTAACTTAAAGGTTGATCCCACCCAAGGACTTATAAAATTTACTAATTAGTACCTGCGTACCCCTAGGTGACCAAGTAGGCGCCACGGGGCCCTACAATCCACTAGGTGTACACACTACTTCCCATTCGATCGGCTCCCTAACGTAGATACCCGTGCTGGCCCCACCGTGGGATGTATCATTCCCCAATGTGGCAACCTGATGAAACTAAAGGTGCACGGCTTATATCTACTCGATGCAACAACGGCTTACCTACCAGCCCGGGCCCACTCACGCATATGAAGCCCGTTGGACTTGCGTTGCCACCGCTAACCCGTTTGCCTCTTACAGTCAAGCCCAGTATGCGTGTCCCGTCCTCGACATGGGTCGAGCCCACAAAGATACGTATGGGTTACTGGTTGAAATGGGCCTCCACAAGCTACCCACCTAAGCTTGTCCCTTTTTCTAGTATATCCCACTTAACCCTTTAATCATGTTTTAATTACATGTTCTATTTTGGTTAAGTATTCTAATCGTATTTTCTATTGCCACCCAAGGCAACCACTAGATTTTCTCATGCCACCCGAGGCACCCACTTAACCCCTCATGTCCCTCTACATGCTAATGTGGTTAAGTGTTTCTTAATTAATTAATTAAGAACGTAACCTTTGTAAAGACCTCTCACATTAGACTGTCTTTTATGACCGCTGGTTAAGCCGGTTGGGTCCGGGCAGCCTTATGTCATAACAGAGTCTAACCTCGTGTCTTTACATTAATTACGTATTTAGTTTGTGCCTAAGACCTCTCACATTGGGCTAACATTTGTAGCAACTGGTTAAGCCGGTTGGGTCCGGGCAGTTTTACGCTACAACTGAGTCCAACCTCGTGTCTTAGTCAATTAATTACACCTAATTAATCACCCTCATAATTTTATATTAATTATCCCTAATTAATCAAGTTTTCTTAACATGGGTAGACCTAACTTAATAGGTAAATTCCCATGGGGTAGACCTAACTCAATAGGTAAATTCCCAACACATAGTATGGGTACACCTAACCAAATAGGCAAATTCCCATACTATGTTTATTTATTTTGTGTTATGCATAATTATATTAATTTCACACAATCTTATTAACTTATGCATTTAATTACCCCATCGTTCCCACGTAATTTCGTTCATGATATAACACATATAAAAGGTGTCAACTTGCATATGAATGAACATGTTTCAAAGGTGCCATCTTGCATATTAACAAACACATAACTTGCATATGAACTTGCATAACATGTCACATAACTTGCATATAATATGTCACATAACTTACATATTCATTTTGCATAACAAACTTGCATATTAGCTTATAGACTTGCATAATGTGTCATCATGAACTTGCATATTAATAAACATGTAACTTGCATATTTACATACATGTAACTCGCATATTAACAAACATGTAACTTGCATATAAAGAAACATGTAACTTGCATATTTACATACATGTAACTTGCATATTAACAAACATGTAACTTGCATATTAACAAACATGTAACTTGCATATTTACATACATGTAACTTGCATATTAACAAACATGTAACTTGCATATTAACAAACATGTAACTTGCATATTTACATACATGTAACTTGCATATTAACAAACATGTAACTTGCATATTAACAAACATGTAACTTGCATAGCATATTACCATGAACTTGCATAACATGCATATGATTACATAGCCCACAACTTGCATATTTAGCATCATGCAAACATAACATACATCATATTAAACTTGCATAAGCTTACATACTCAACATGCATAAACATAAGATTAATGCTAACATCATATCATATGATTCAAAGCTCATTAACCCACATACAAAACCATAAATCTCATCACATCTCATCTAATTAGTTTACCAAAAGATCATCAAAGTGATAGAAACTCACAACTAGCAACTTTGAACACCAAATGAAGAAGATTAAGATGCTAAGAAGGGATTAGAAGTTGATTAGAGAGTGATTAGTATGCAACCCTCTTCATAAAATTAGTGGAGGCCATGAGAGCTAGCATTTTGCCATAGTTTAGTCACTAGGTTTAATTATGAATGAATTAGGGTAGGTTAGGGTCTTATTTATAGATTAGGCAAGTGTTTTAGGCCATAGGATTAACCCTAGATTCAATCCAAGCCATCAAAGCATGTCTTGGGGAAGAAGTCAAGTGTAGGAACCATCTAGGGCCTTTAGATTAAAGATGGACCATGAGAACCATTCAAATGCAAAATCTGCACTTGAGCGAATCGGCCCACGGGTTGACAGCCAAACACCCTGGATTAACCCCTAGTCGACCCAGCGGGCTCGGGTCGACTTCAAAAATCGGCCGGTTCGGTTATTCCCCTCTCCCAATTCGCTGTTTTGAGCATTTTTGCATATTTATTTATTAAATTTTCAATTATATATATATATATATATATCAATATATATATATATATATCTACACAACCCATTTCACTTAATTAAGTATACTTTAATTTGGGAATTTTCGTGAAACTTCGCGAGGCCATATCTTGGTCATACGGACTCCGATTTTCGAAAACTCGGACTCTATTTCGCGTATTTTTCCGAGACGAACACAATGGCATAGCCCGTTTCCCTTGATTCCCATTTTAGAATTAAATTCTGCCTCGATTTATGTTATTACAGGTTATTGAAAATACGGGTTGTTACATTCTCCCCTCCTTAAAGGATTTCGTCCCCGAAATCTTCAAGTTAGGAAGAACGTATCCTACCATCCAATCATCCATCTACTCAAAGCATCATCCACGAGCAATCATTGTCCTTACAAGATTCTAAATGCTGGATGGATATATGCAAAAGTGTGTGTATATGTACTTACCTAATGCGAAAATCAGGCGGTTACTGATACAGTAAACCTCCTTAATGCAAACCATGATAGTGCCATGCATCCAATATGTATGCGAAACCCTATTGACACATACAAATTTCTACATGCGTGCACAACCATACACAAAAATGCATCATCCATATGATAACACAGCCATGATACATCCATCAATCTAACTACCACATCCATTTATGCAATATGCAACATGAAGTGACTGAGCCGATCTAGTGCCTAATGTGTGTGTATATGCATCCACGAGCAACCACTAGCAAACAATTGCATCCATATGCATCCATCAACCATAACATGTTTCAAACACATGTTTCAACCATAGGTTTTACCCTATCTAAAGGTCATAGGTATTAGCGAGAGGATATACTAAAGATAAGATAAGTACTAGACAAGCAATAAAGGAGAAGTTAAAAGACATACTCTCAAAAAGAAATGGATACAAAGAACGCATCTTTGCTTCCGTCTCCCAAGTAGCATTGCTTTCGTCATCTCCCCATTGCACTTTAACTAGCTGAACTTCTCTGTTCCTCAACTTCCTAGTTTCTGACCCAAGGATGCGAGTAGGAGCTCGTCGAATCGTCGCATCACGCTCTACCTCTACATCTCTAAGCAAGCTCGGCTCTACCACCTCCGCGGTCTCATGTAAGCACTTCCTCAAATGTGATACATGGAATACATCATGAACACCACTAAGTCTGTCGGGCAACTCCACCCTATATGCCATCCGTCCAATCCTTTCCTTAATAGGAAACGGCCCAACAAATCTCGGTGCTAACTTCCCTACGGACCCAAAGCGAACAACATTTCTCAATGGAGATACTTTGACAAAAACCATGTCCCCAACCTCAAACTCAAGATCCGTCCTTCTCCGATCCGCATAAGATTTCTGTCTATCTTGCGCTGCTTTCATCCTTTTTCGAATTAAATCAATCTTCTCTGAAGTCTCTCTAACCATATCCGGCCCAAGCAAGATCTTATCCGTAGATTCCCACCAACATGTAGGAGATCGACAAGGCCTTCCATAAAGAGCTTCGAAAGGAGCCATACCAATACTGGACTGAAAGCTGTTATTATATGCGAACTCCACCAAAGGAAGATGTTCTTCCCATGTACCTCCAAAATCCAAGATACAAAGCCTCAAAAGATCTTCTAAGATACGGTTCACCCTCTCGGTCTGACCGTCCGTCTGAGGATGATATGCGGTGCTCAAACACAACTGAGTCCCTACCGCCTCTTGCAAACTTCTCCAAAACTCACTAGTGAAAATAGGATCTCGATCACTCACAATGCTGGATGGTACGCCATGCAATCTAACAATCTCTCTAACATAGACTGAAGCAAGCCATGGAGCGGTCCTCTTACTCTTTACGGGTATAAAATGGGCACTCTTGGTAAGTCTGTCTACCACAACCCAAATTCCCGTATTGCCCTTCCTCGATCTCGGTAACCCGTCGATGAAATCCATCGAGACACTATCCCACTTCCACTGTGGAACTTCCAATGGGTGTAGCAACCCACCGGGTTTCCTTTGCTCCACTTTAACTTGTTGGCACACTAAGCATCTAGCCACATACTCGGCCACATCTTTCTTCATACCGGCCCAGAAGAAAACTCTCTTCATGTCTTGGTACATTTTGTCTCCACCGGGATGAATAGTCATTCTTGAACGATGTGCATCATCCAAAATAGCCTTCTTCAAACCCTCATCTTGCGGTACACAAAGTCTACCGTCTCTATGCAACCATCCCTTATCATCTATGGTGTATCTACCCAAATGGCTGGACGACTCCCCTCTTATAAGCTTCTCTACCAACACAACCAACTGTGGGTCGTCTCGCTGAGCCTCGCCAATCCGTCTCAAAAGAGTAGGTCTAACCTCCAAGGATGCCAACAAACCAGGTACAAAATCAACAGAAGGTCTGAAGTCAAACAAAGAAAGAAACTCCAAGCTTCGTCGTTCCACGAACAATGGACTCAAAGATAGCCTTTTTCTACTTAAGGTGTCTGCCACCACGTTACCCTTACCAGGGGTATACGCTATCTCGAAATCATAGGATGCTAAGAACTCCATCCACCTTTGCTGTCTTAAGTTTAAATCCTTCTGAGAGAATAAGTACTTCAATGATTTATGGTCGGTGAACAACTCGAATCTCTCACCAAGAAGATAATGGCGCCAAGACTTAAGTGCGAAAACAATCGCGGCCAACTCTAGATCATGGGTAGGGTAATTCTTCTCATGCACTCTCAATTGTCTCCCTCCATAGGCTATTACCCTTCCCTCCTGCATCAAGACTGCGCCTAATCCTGTTCCACAAGCATCGGTATAAACAACAAACGGCTTACTCCCATCTGGAAGCACTAAAACTGGAGCGGTGGTCAAAGCTCTCTTTAACCGTCGGAAAGCATCATCACAATCTACATCCCATGAGAAAACCAGATTCTTCTTCGTCAAGCGGGTTAATGGGGCTGATATCTTCGCGAAGTCTTTGATGAACTTCCTATAATATCCTGCCAACCCCAAGAAACTTCTTACCTCGGTAGCATTTCTAGGAACTTTCCAATCCTGGATAGATACTATCTTTGCGGGATCCACAGCTATCCCTTCCTTAGAGACCACATGCCCTAAGAATCGCACTTCTCTTCTCCAAAAATGGCATTTAGAGAATTTAGCTTTAAGACTATGCGCTCGAAGAGTCTCCAACACTTCCTTGAGATGTAAGGCATGCTCTTCTTCATTCTTGGAAAAGACCAAGATGTCATCCACAAAAACTACTACAAACTTATTCAGATACTCTCTGAACACTCTACTCATGAGATCAACAAAGTATGCGGGGGCGTTTGTCAACCCAAATGGCATCACTAGCCACTCATAAAAACCATCCGGAGTCCGGAAAGCAGTCTTCTCTATACTGTCCTCCGCCACTCTTAACTGATGAAACCCTGTAGCTAAGTCCATCTGCGAAAATACTGACGCGCCAACCAACTGATCAAAGAGATCATCTATCCTCGGTAATGGGTGTCTATTCTTCTTCGTGAGCTTATTAAGTTCCCTATAATCCACACAAAGTCTGAGGGACCCATCCGCCTTCGTGGCAAACACTACTGGAGCTCCCCACTCCGATATACTTCGCCTTATGAACCCCTTCTCAAGCAACTCCCCTACTTGCTTATGAAGTTCTCTTCTCTCACGAGGAGCCATGTGGCGTACTGGCAAAGACACTGGTTTGGCATTATACACCAAATAAATTCGGAAATCTATCTCCCGCTTCGGAGGCAAACCCTTTACTTCTTCAAACACATCCGGATATTCCCGGACTACTCTGACAGAACACAAACTTTCGACCGAAGCATCGAGCGATTCAAGATAACTTAGCAAAACAGATTCCCTGGGATTGCAAGGGATCTCGAGAGTGTTACCCAAGCGGGTCATGAGCCTGACAACTCTCCTTTCGCAATCAAGAACGGCACCATTACTGGATAACCAGTCCATGCCCAAGATCAACCCATAGCCCGTGAAGCCCAATACAAAAGCATTACATCTAAACTCAACGCTAAGTATAGAAATCTTCAAACCCAAACATATCATAGACAGATATATGGAGCCCCCAATTGGGTTTGAGACAACCAAGGGATCATCAACTAGACTGGTGTCTAAGTGCAGTGACTCAACTAACGATGATGAGATAAAAGAATGCGATGCGCCAGAGTCAAACAAAGTACGAACTGGATGATCAAACAGAAAAACCAGACTTTCAACGGAAATAGTTCTACCTCTCTGCTGAATCGGTGGAACTGAGAGAACCTGAACTTGCCCCCCTGACTGAGGTGGTGCTATAAGAGCTTGCACCTGGCCTCCTGAGGTAGACCCCGTCTTCTGCCCCTTCTTTGGGCAGTTTTTCACAAGATGCCCTGCTTCACCACAATGAAAGCAACCGGTCTTCTTCTTTTTGCGACAATCCTTACTGAGGTGTCCTGGTGTTCCACAATTGAAGCACTTCTTCTTCGTCTTCTTTTTGTCACCATTGCCTTTTCCGCCCTTGCCTTGTTGTTGCTGTTGCGGTTTCTTCTGATCCCCCTTTTTCTCTGGTGCCTTAGAATTCTTATCATCCTCATGCATAAGTGCCATGTAGACAAGCTTCTCAAAAGTGGCCCCCATAGGAATGTGAGTCATAGCTATTCCTTGCAATGGTTCGTTCAAGCCTCTAACGAACCTCAAAGCCTTCTTCTCCGGTGTATTCACCAACTCTATGCCAAACCTTGCTAATTGATTGAATTTGTTGACATATTCTTTCACCGTGAGATTCCCTTGCTTCAAATTCAAGAACTTCTCCATAAACAGATTCTCTTCCGCCCTTGAGAGAAACTTAGCCCCAAACCTTTGCTTAAAATCTGCCCAAGAGTCAACAGGGCGTTCTCCATTAGTGACCTCCCACCAGAATGAGGCCTCTCCCTTCATTAACCAAGCCGCCAACTTGACTTTCTTTCCCTCTTCCACTTCAAAGATATCTAGCAACTCTTCCACTTCCTTAAGCCAATCTCTAGCCTCTACGAAAGTCTCTGAACCAAGAAAAGGTTTTCCTCCTATAGCCTTGAACTCCTTGCAAACCTTCGCAAAATTATCCACTCTAGGCTGAGGAGGAGGAGCGGTTGTCTCTGGTGTAGTAGCATTGGCCGGACCCGCAGCCGCGGCCCTAGCCTCTTGCAACCTCCTATACCATAGTGGTATAACTAAACCCTCCGGGATGTTAAGATCTTCAGCCATGCTGAAACGAAAGAGGAAAGATTCAAAAAGGAGATTCCGAAAGATAAAGATATGGCTATTGGGGATTATGCTTTTCTTTTTCAAAAACTTTTTCTCTTAGAAGACATGCTTTTAAAAATACTTTCTTCGAAAATACTCTTAGAAAGTAGTTTTTCTCAAAAATTTTATCTGTTCTGGTAACCTTAAGCTCTGATACCACGTGTAACACCCCACTCCCGCTATGATCACTCACTAAGGGAATGCCATAGCATCGGTGGAGTATTTTAGTGAATATAGAACAGAAAAATTACAACAAGACAGATATAAATAGTACTTGAAATTTTAAAACATCATCTCATAACAGCGGAAGTAAAACATGTCTGGTTACATCATAAAACCACAATAAAGGTCAAGTACAATATCCATCAAAATAAAGAAGTACATAATCCCACTCTCATACAATAGCCAAACAAAAGAAAAGATAACTGGATAACTGGAGCTTTACATCTATCCAAGCTCCTAAAGACTGGAACAGCAATCCGATCAAGCTCCACTACTGCTAGGATCCACCGTAGGACCTGAGGGTTGGGAAAAAGATAAAAACAACAGGGTCAGACATAAGTCTGAGCGAGTCCTATAACTTTAACAATACAATCGTTAAAGTAACCAGAGAAGACATAAACTGATATACGGTAACATATAGGGGTGAATGGCTACCCTAAGCAGTCAACTAAACGAAGATAAAGGATAAAGACGCATCTACCCTCCCTAAGGTAAATTACTAAACTGCACCACACCAGTCGTTCCTAACTTAAAGGTTGATCCCACCCAAGGACTTATAAAATTTACTAATTAGTACCTGCGTACCCCTAGGTGACCAAGTAGGCGCCACGGGGCCCTACAATCCACTAGGTGTACACACTACTTCCCATTCGATCGGCTCCCTAACGTAGATACCCGTGCTGGCCCCACCGTGGGATGTATCATTCCCCAATGTGGCAACCTGATGAAACTAAAGGTGCACGGCTTATATCTACTCGATGCAACAACGGCTTACCTACCAGCCCGGGCCCACTCACGCATATGAAGCCCGTTGGACTTGCGTTGCCACCGCTAACCCGTTTGCCTCTTACAGTCAAGCCCAGTATGCGTGTCCCGTCCTCGACATGGGTCGAGCCCACAAAGATACGTATGGGTTACTGGTTGAAATGGGCCTCCACAAGCTACCCACCTAAGCTTGTCCCTTTTTCTAGTATATCCCACTTAACCCTTTAATCATGTTTTAATTACATGTTCTATTTTGGTTAAGTATTCTAATCGTATTTTCTATTGCCACCCAAGGCAACCACTAGATTTTCTCATGCCACCCGAGGCACCCACTTAACCCCTCATGTCCCTCTACATGCTAATGTGGTTAAGTGTTTCTTAATTAATTAATTAAGAACGTAACCTTTGTAAAGACCTCTCACATTAGACTGTCTTTTATGACCGCTGGTTAAGCCGGTTGGGTCCGGGCAGCCTTATGTCATAACAGAGTCTAACCTCGTGTCTTTACATTAATTACGTATTTAGTTTGTGCCTAAGACCTCTCACATTGGGCTAACATTTGTAGCAACTGGTTAAGCCGGTTGGGTCCGGGCAGTTTTACGCTACAACTGAGTCCAACCTCGTGTCTTAGTCAATTAATTACACCTAATTAATCACCCTCATAATTTTATATTAATTATCCCTAATTAATCAAGTTTTCTTAACATGGGTAGACCTAACTTAATAGGTAAATTCCCATGGGGTAGACCTAACTCAATAGGTAAATTCCCAACACATAGTATGGGTACACCTAACCAAATAGGCAAATTCCCATACTATGTTTATTTATTTTGTGTTATGCATAATTATATTAATTTCACACAATCTTATTAACTTATGCATTTAATTACCCCATCGTTCCCACGTAATTTCGTTCATGATATAACACATATAAAAGGTGTCAACTTGCATATGAATGAACATGTTTCAAAGGTGCCATCTTGCATATTAACAAACACATAACTTGCATATGAACTTGCATAACATGTCACATAACTTGCATATAATATGTCACATAACTTACATATTCATTTTGCATAACAAACTTGCATATTAGCTTATAGACTTGCATAATGTGTCATCATGAACTTGCATATTAATAAACATGTAACTTGCATATTTACATACATGTAACTCGCATATTAACAAACATGTAACTTGCATATAAAGAAACATGTAACTTGCATATTTACATACATGTAACTTGCATATTAACAAACATGTAACTTGCATATTAACAAACATGTAACTTGCATATTTACATACATGTAACTTGCATATTAACAAACATGTAACTTGCATATTAACAAACATGTAACTTGCATATTTACATACATGTAACTTGCATATTAACAAACATGTAACTTGCATATTAACAAACATGTAACTTGCATAGCATATTACCATGAACTTGCATAACATGCATATGATTACATAGCCCACAACTTGCATATTTAGCATCATGCAAACATAACATACATCATATTAAACTTGCATAAGCTTACATACTCAACATGCATAAACATAAGATTAATGCTAACATCATATCATATGATTCAAAGCTCATTAACCCACATACAAAACCATAAATCTCATCACATCTCATCTAATTAGTTTACCAAAAGATCATCAAAGTGATAGAAACTCACAACTAGCAACTTTGAACACCAAATGAAGAAGATTAAGATGCTAAGAAGGGATTAGAAGTTGATTAGAGAGTGATTAGTATGCAACCCTCTTCATAAAATTAGTGGAGGCCATGAGAGCTAGCATTTTGCCATAGTTTAGTCACTAGGTTTAATTATGAATGAATTAGGGTAGGTTAGGGTCTTATTTATAGATTAGGCAAGTGTTTTAGGCCATAGGATTAACCCTAGATTCAATCCAAGCCATCAAAGCATGTCTTGGGGAAGAAGTCAAGTGTAGGAACCATCTAGGGCCTTTAGATTAAAGATGGACCATGAGAACCATTCAAATGCAAAATCTGCACTTGAGCGAATCGGCCCACGGGTTGACAGCCAAACACCCTGGATTAACCCCTAGTCGACCCAGCGGGCTCGGGTCGACTTCAAAAATCGGCCGGTTCGGTTATTCCCCTCTCCCAATTCGCTGTTTTGAGCATTTTTGCATATTTATTTATTAAATTTTCAATTATATATATATATATATATATATATCAATATATATATATATATATATATATCTACACAACCCATTTCACTTAATTAAGTATACTTTAATTTGGGAATTTTCGTGAAACTTCGCGAGGCCATATCTTGGTCATACGGACTCCGATTTTCGAAAACTCGGACTCTATTTCGCGTATTTTTCCGAGACGAACACAATGGCATAGCCCGTTTCCCTTGATTCCCATTTTAGAATTAAATTCTGCCTCGATTTATGTTATTACAGGTTATTGAAAATACGGGTTGTTACATCCTCCGCAGATTTAATGGCACACTCCACATTGCCCTCGGCCAGAGCAGCCCTGTTTTCTGCCTCCAACAGCTTCGAAGCCAAGTCAGCATTCTTATTTTCTAATTCAGCACTCCTTTTTGCTAACTCGGCGTTTTTCCGTTCAAGCTCAGCATAAGCAAGGTGTGTTTTAGCGGCTTCTGATTTGGCCTCGTCAGCTTGCTTTTTTAGTTCAGAGCGCTCCTGAGTATGGGACTCAAGCAAGTCATGATAACGCTTTTGCATGTCCTCAAACTGTTGTTTGAAATTAGAAGCGTTCTTTTGAGCGACAGCTAGTTGAGCTTGAGTGTCTTCCAAGTCTTTTCCTAAGGTTTTTAAGGCCTTAGCATCCTCCTCCGCGGTCTTTTGCATTGAGTTAGCATTTGTCATTAGAGTGCGGATGATTCTAGAAAGATTGCGTGAATACTTGAACATCTCGGAATATTGTTTTTCTACCAAATCAATTTTTGCCTTGGCCTCATCTGCCCAATTAGAAGAAATAGGTTCAAGGGTAGGTAGAAAGGTCAGAGTCTCGAAGTAGTGCTCGGGAAATTGCTCCTTTAAATATTCCAGCTTTACTGCAGTTCCCGCATCTAATGGGGGAGGAGTGGGAATTGATAATTCGGTGCTCCTATGTGCAGAGGATTCAGTAATCTCTTTATCTGACCTAGGCCGCTTAGTAGCAGGGACCTTTTGTTTACTTCGAGACCCGGTTTCTCTTGGAGGAGTTTTCTCTCTACTCCGCTTTTCATGGGAGGAAGTGGAGTCTTTAGATGGTGGTCTATCCTCCTCCCTGCGACCTTGATAGCTCTTGTATTTCTCTTGTTCCGGTCGAACTGGTGAGCGGGAGCGTGAGGGCCGAGATCGATAGGGGTCATAAGGTCTTCTCTCCTCCCTACCACGATCATCCCGGCGATCATACTCGACATCCTGAGGAGGATTGGACATGCTGCGACGAAGCTTTCTTATATCATAATAGGATCGAGACATTGTACCTGCACGATAAAATAAATGAAGTTTAGAATTAATGGATTCATGGAGAAAGAAGTGCAACGAATGCTAATGCTGTGGTGTAAAGTGCATCCTAAGTAGTGTGTGTCCCCCCAACCAACCCGAATCTGAAGCTAGACTAGTGCGGGCAGGCTCTTTGGCCTTAGCGGGAGTAGTTTCTTCGGAAGAAGTGAAGGCTAAAGGATCCTTCCTGAAATCCTCTGAAGTATATATAGTCTCAGGTAAGGGGAGATCCCCCAAACCCTGAAATATGTGCTCGTCAGTGCTAGGAACATCCCCTTCGGAAGCGTGAAGTGGCGACTCTTGGGAAGATTTTGACTTGTCTAGAGAAGTAGTTTCCTCGGGGGCAATGTACCCTTCACGATGTTTTTCGGCCAGATTAGCTAGTTCATCGTCTTGTGTGGAAGAGGGAGAAGGTGAAGTTTGAAGAGGAGCTGTAGGAATTCCCGAGCCTTCTCCTATCTCTGGAACTGTCTCCACTGGAGGAATGTATGCATAAGGGACCGTCCCATGACCAATGCTACGGAAAACGGATAGCAGCCCGTGAAAATGAAGGTATTCATCTTTAAGGACCTCGTCGATAGTCAGGAATTTTTGATCGCCATTAAGAAGACGGTGCATCCGATCAAAGAACACCTGATCTGATATCTGTTTGGGATTGTCGACTGCAAACAAAAAGGAAAACAGGTCAAGGTGATGATTCAAGTGTATAGAGTCCGGGTTCAGAAAGTCAACGCTTTACTTGATTTTGTCCATCTTCTGGCGCATCCAGACTGTTGCTTTATATAGAACCATTCTAGTCTGGAGTCTCCAGCTTTACTGCTAAATGGTGTAGAGATTATCTTCCTTTTTGGGACTGATTCAAAGTAACAGAAAGATGGAGTTTCTCTAGTCCGATGCTTGAAATTATAGAAGAAATGAACATCATCGAACGTGAGCTCTACGCCTAGAATTTCACGATATGCTATGTACAAGGTATGCAAATAGGCATATGAATTGGGATGCAGCTGCATGGGAGCAATCCGCATTTGTCTTAAGAAATCAACGATGAAAGGAGAAAATGGAGGAATGGCGCCGACCATGCACATCAATCGAGTAACCGTCATATATCCTTCTGGAGGGTTGTGGGGACGGTCAGAGCGTGAGGGCACTAGGGTGTCCCTTTTCATTATTCCATATTTTAGACAAATTCAAACAAGTCGATCGTTGTCAATTGTTGATTCAACGGAGTCCGAGGGTGATTCCAATATGATGGCTGATTCAAATTCATCGGGTGCTCAATTGTCACCAATCCCTCCTTCCTCCTCGAAACCCAGAGAAACTTCATTATCAGAAGACACCTCGTCGCTTTCCCGATGACCAACCCCGTAATCTGGACCCTCACTGTCCCATTCTGGATCAGACGAAGAAGATATATCCTCAAGAGTGACTTTGTTAGAAGTTTCCGGGGCTTCTTTCCTCTCAGCTAGACGGGAAGAGCGTCTGGGCCTCATTGTCATGGAACTATTGAAGAAGCAATAGCACGGGTTAGAGTAAATTATCCCGTGCCCCCCTTTATGTATGTGTGTGAACTAAAGTGTGTGCAGCAAATGTGGGAAATGCAAAATAAAAGTACAGCAATGTAAGACGAAGCTTTGAAGAGAAAGTGATAGTCAGAGTTGTTCTTAATTCTCGTTTATGTTCGCAAGGCACTATCCTAACTGTCCACGAAGTTATTGTCTAGAGTGAATGTTAGTTGAATTAGTTGGGTAGTCTTTGTGTGCCAAGTTTGATACGTTCGGTTCGGTTCGGATATGCATATGATAATTGGCTCAATACAAATACAGATATAGGGTCGGTTCGGATGCTTCATTAATGCAAGGTCAGTTCAAGACAAGGGAAACAATGGGTTCGGAAGCAGGACTGATCTGATCGGATCGGGTGACCTGATCCGAACCGAACCAGCATCACTTAACCAGTCCATTTACTTCAACCCCTTATCCCATTCTCTTCTCCGACCCGAACCGACATTTTCCTTCCTTCCCGTCTTTCTAAAGTATGCAACCCGAACCGATCCCCTTTCCTTCTCCTTCCTTTCTGCTCCTTCGTCTTCTACCCGAATCAACTCCAATTTGTCATCACGCTCTTCATCTTCTTCCTCTTTCTCCCCACTCACAAACAAATCCATTCTATCACCAAAGCTCCAGTTGAGGACAAATATTTGCCCTCTCCAGCCTATCAGCGCCTCGAAGTGATGGCGGATCCACCAGTAACGACGTGGAGTTCAAGCAAAGCCCCGTGGCTAAACCATCCCAATCAACCACGAATTGAAATCAAGAACAGTTACAACGAAGTTATTCGAGATTAAAAAAGCTACCTATATGTTTGATTTGAGAAATCTACAAGGAATAGTTTCAGGATATTGGAGTTTCTGAAGTTTTCGATACTAGGGTTTGGAAGCGGCGGCAGAAAAGAAGAAGAAAAGAAAGAAGACGGTGGTGGATTTATATACGGGGTGGTGTTGACTCCTCATATTCCTATTCTTTCTCACCCGCTCGAACCGGAGTGAAGGCCCAATAGCACAACTCTGCCTAAAGGCCCAATGTCCAAGAACCAAATCCACGAAAACGCATCGGATCGGAATCCGAACCGAATAAATTTCACATATTAATTTAGCATCCGACTCGAATTGAGTTCAAAAGAGAGATAAAAGAAAAGCATACCCGAGAGAAGCACTATGTGTCAAGAAAAATTCCCAAACTTGCTCAGAAATGAAGAAAATATGCACGAGTCGGATATCGAACCGAGTCGCGCCACCGAACCGGATAGAAATCTGTGCATTCCTCCTGACCGTTCTGATTCAAGGACTAGCATTTCAAACGACATCAAAGCACGCTTCGTATACAACAGAAGCATCCTTTGAGGGGGCAAAATGTTAGCCTACTTTGTGAACTAGGCAACACAAAGTCAAGAAACCAAACATTGAAGGGTATTTTTAATTATAAGACTTCGGTTCGGATTGAAGGAAAACACTACAATTCAGATTGATAACTGCAGTTGTTCGGATCGGATAGAGTCCTCTGTTCGGATCGGGTTAGAGCAACATATTGGTTCGGATCGGATAGAGTCCTCTGTTCGGATCGGGTTAGAGCAACATATTGGTTCGGATCGGATAGAGTCCTCTGTTCGGATCGGGTTAGAGCAACATATTGGTTCGGATCGGATAGAGTTCTCTGTTCGGATCGGTGATCTCTTACTGGATAGATTGGTAAGGCATATCTAATCGGATCGGAAGGCAACTAAATCTCGAATGGATCGGAAAGCCATCTGCTTGCCACAACAATGGAGCGGAGCGGAATAGGTTAGAGAAGGAGAGTCGCGCCCAAACCAATCTGGTTCGGATCGGGTATCCCGATCCGAACCCCTTACCTGCACGTCTCCGACCCGCACCCATGATCCATGTTATTCTCCTGCAGAAGCGCCTGGATATCCGGACCGGTTATGACCAGTTCATACCCATAACGTCCTTCCCTTTGATGCGTTGTCAACATGGTGGTTCATCCGAACCCGAAGAGAATGCGATGGATGACACGTGGCCCGACCCGGATCAAGTCTCAAGAAAATTCACACCTATAAATACCCCGTCTGGAGACAAAGAGAAGGATCTTTTTTCAGCACTTAGAGAATTCAATCACCTCCATCATCCGAACTCCATTACTCCCGGAGAATCCAAATCATCTTTCATTTCTTGTTTTAGTCAATTGAGTGAACAAAAGTGAGTTGTGAGTGAATCTTACATTGTATTTGCAACTGAATTATTGAATATAGTGAAAAATAAGTGGACGTAGGCATTTGTTCGCCGAACCACAATAAATCCTGCGTGTTCGTTTTTATTTTTATCTCATTTTATCTTGTTTCAAATCAATTTGGGTGTTAGAACCACCTTTGGGTCTAACACAAATACTCCTCACAACATAACTCAGTTCACTAATTACACACGCAGTTTCAATCTATACAGACACTAATACTGATAAAATTATGACGAGCTGAAGGCGAGCCGAGTGATGAGCCGAAGGCGAGCTGAATGACGAGCCGAAGGCGAGCTGAGAAGCGGGTCCGGGGCAGCGCCGGCGGGGGTCTGGGGTACCGCCTGATTCATCCGATTTCGGAAAACCAAGCCTTCTTTGAAACGACGTTTTGTTTAAACTTCCACTTCTGTAGCACACTTACATCCTCTCGGATTTTGGAACTGCCATTAGCACACTTGTCAATTATAGAATCGCACACAGATAAACTAGAACAAAAATAAAGAGGAGGTATTGCTACAATATAAAGCAATGAAGCGCATATATCATGGCATGACAATACCAGTCATAGTATGCAAGGTGCACAAGCATACATCAATGAAGAGTGCAAGTGCATTATTAGTTAAGGAAGTAATTGCTTCTTCTATTATCAATATAGAGGAGTGCAAAGCATTTGGTTGAGCAGTACGAAAAAGGATTCAAGAATAATATCTGCTCTTATCACAAGTACAAATGATCATTAGTCACCTGAATGGTTGACATATCATTAGGTAAGAATTAGCTCAGGACACTTCAGTGCTTATGTCCAGTGTAGCACCTCGATTGCCTTTCTGTGCAGCTGCAGATATCTAGCCACTGGTGAGACTGGCAGGTGAATGCATAAGTGGATCAATCATCTAGAATAGTAGCATCAACTTGCATGCTCAAATACAAATTACAGTCACTGAGTATTTCAAAGCAAATACTACATCGAAACATATTTGGTTGATTTGCCTGCATTGCCTTTTGTTGTATATATGTATATTTATCTTCCTTGCTTGGAGTTAATCTCCTTTTCGCTTCTTCATAAAATTAGCAACTGAGAACTTCTTCAGCGATCTTCATGAAACCTAATGGGGTGTGCGATTTTCATCCATTGGCACAACAACAATAAAGATATCTGCATAAGCTATGTGCTTGTATTATACAATAGTGCGGAGTACGAAAAAAACTTGCATCAGCCAAACATATGGCAAAGTTAGGGAACCCAATAGTGTATTATACAATCAACTTATCAGTAATCCAAATGATGAAGTATTACTACAAGAATACATGCATAGTTTATAATTACTTCATAGCTTACTGCTTTTAGAAGAAATGGAAAATCAGCAAAAAAAAAAAGCTAAGTTGTTAACTCAAGATGACCAACCAATGAAGTTCTTCCACTCTATGATGTCTGCCTGAAGAAATAGAACTCATATTCATAGACTTATACATGAAATGGAAAATTATTTTTAGAGCCACAAGAAACTTAAAGCAGAAGCAGTTAGGTACTTTAGGGAGTTATATATTAAGAACTGCAATGACTTTCAATTTCAAAGATATCATTTGCAGATTCTTGGCGTACAACCTAACTAGAATGATTTCATATTTATAACAAATATTGACATCTTTTGCAATTCTTCACACAAAGCATACGAAAGAGATATCAATTGGTAGTTGTTATTTATTTAGATGCTAGAATAAGCACTGTCAAATTTAAATGACATAGACACTAATGAAATTTGTTTAAAACTACCATGCACTGTCAAAGCTTAGAGTTAGACACATATAGGATAAAATCATATATAACAAACAAAATTTTATATATATATATATATATATATGCAGACACATACATTACGTAAATACATATTAATTTATACTAGTGGTACTGAACATACAATTCCATAAATATTTTTCAACTTCTTAAACAAGTGGAAGTTGGTTAATAGGGAAATCGAGTAAGCCATCTGGGATGACTCATGTAAAACGTATTTTAAAGTGGAAAAACTTTGATTAAGAGACCTTCCCATCTTTTGACTTCTTAAGCAATAAAATATATATTTATAATATAGAAAAAAAACACTGAATTCAAATCAATCAAGGAAATTGGGTACTAAGGTGTTGTCACATTAGCAAATAAATAATAATCAAACCATACTTTAAACGAATTACAAAGAGAGGGAAAAAAATTAGATCAAACGTTGCCTCATGCAAATCTTCTTATGCAAAACATGTTTTTCACTAAGGTAGTCTTGACATGTTCTTAAATGATGCCAAGTGAATCAAAACAGACAACAAACTCCTCGAACAAGATATGTGGCAGGTATGGGTATATCAATAATTTATGATAGGCTTTCTAGCACCAAAAGCACATTACTTTATCAAAATCAATAATTTGCTAATTCATGGTTAACAAATTGATATTTCAAATCACAATAAAAGAGAGTGCTTGATCGAAGTACAAAATTTTCTAATTCAGACAATTTGATATTTCAATCAACAACACCTACAGATCTTGGTTTCAAATCCAATAGATAACACGTAATTAAAATTAGATGAATCAAAACATTGCAGCTTATTTGCTTTCGCTTTTTTTTATAGAATATACTGAAAAAATCAATTCAAAAGTCAAAATTTCAACATAATGAATGTAATCTAAAATAATAGATCAAAGCCCTTACCTTTTTCTCAAAAGTAGTAAGAGAGGAAGGAAAACAAATCCTTAGCTGAAAACTTGAGGTTGGAGGAGGATCGTTCGACCAGTTTAGTGCAGACGTCGAGCTTGGCGATTAATGATCGTTGATGGTGCTCAGGATCTTCATTGAAATTAGGTCTGCAAATAGTAATAATAATGTGATTTTACCTAATTAAAGCGTGAAGTAAATCCACCACTCAAATCGATAACGAGAGGAGTAGTTGTAATTGGAAGCAATCAAAGGATCATCTCGAATTAAAGAAGCTGAAGTCGCGATTTGTTGAAGAGGGCAAAGCCTTCGTTTTTGATCGACCTTTAAAATGGAAGACGGCAGTATTTTTTCTCAAGTGAAAATAGCGTGAATTATGTTCCAGTGGGAAAATGAAAATTTTGGGCCAAGGAGCTGAGGCGGTAAAGGAAAATCAGATTGACGCGGATTGGTAACATAGACCGTTGGATCGTATTCACGCGGATTGATAATTTTCTTCATGCGACTACAGTAACATTGTGTTGATATCTATGCTAACACCTTTAAGCTAGTGTTGTAGTAGACAAAAATTAGCATGGCTATCGTTGCATTATAGCTAGCAACACCATGTAATTTCGTTGCAGTAGGCCATCAATGGCGTAATGTGTAGTTTTAATAGATACATTGATACCAATGTCAATATATTTTAATTAAGAACATTTTAAATGATGAATTTTATAATATTGGGATACAATGATCATGATTATAACTATCTGTAATTACCATAGCAAAGGATTATTTATATATTTCTATTAAATATATTTTAATTAAATTCTTAATTATTTATAACACATTAATTATGTATATAATATATATATATATACACACACAAACACATACATACATATTTTTTTTGATATAAATAATCGAACGGTTAAGATTCAGTATTTCTCAGTTTATTTTAGTAATGTGTCTAAATAGTCATATATATACATATGCATATAGATATATATATATCCCTTTATGGAGAGGTGGAATTTAGTTGGATGATCCAATGATATATATTTATTGTGTCACAAATTGTGTCAAATTTTTAAATCCAAATAGATTTTTCCTATATATAGGTATATGTATGTGTCTATGTCTATGTCTATACGCACATACAGGCGTACCTACATGAGGTCCAGTGGGGGCTGTCGCCCCATTGGATTTTGCTTTTCTATTATTTTTTAAGTTTCTTTTACTTTAATATGATATTGAGCTTTCTGACATGGTGAGACCGATGTAACTATACAAACTATGTTTTTCTCCATGGTAATATGATAAAGCCATTGCTTTTCACATGAAGAACAATTAGAATGCATAAAGGTAGCTAATTTGTTTTGAAATTTAAAGCTCTAAGATAGTAAAATTGAATGATATTTGCTATATTAATCGAATTTCAAAGATGTTTCCAATTTTGAATTAATTACCAATTGGTATCTTGATTGATTTTGTTAGCATAGATTAAATGTTTGTCCTGTGTATGATTCAATAATTAAAATTTGTATTTTCCTTCAATTCCCAAGCAAACTGTAATTTACTATCTGGAATTTGATTGGTTTCTAGGAATTATTTCAAGTAAAAATATAAATGAAAAATAGTATGTTGGATTCTTCACACGTCGTAATATTTTTTTTATGCATGTGTACGTCCAAATTGTGTTAATTTTTACTATGAAATTATGGGTTTCTAAAGTCCATCCCCCATTGCCCTAGATCTCTATGTACGCCACTGTGTACACACACACATGTATATGTATATAAGTAGACATATAATACATTTGGCATTTTAATGGTATTTGTGCCTGATGACCAACAACTCACTGTTCTAGCTGCAAACGTTGGGGGGCTTACTTTTACTTGTACTTTTGTTTATGGTCATAATTGGGCTTCGGTGCGCAAACTACTCTGGGAAACACTAACTAATAATTCTATGACTATTCATAACGAGTGGACGGTGCTTGGTGATTTCAATGCAATTCTACGTACTAATGAGAAAAAAGGTGGGCTTACCATCGAATTAGTGCAAGTTGCAGAGTTCAATGGCTGTGTTGCTACCACGGGGTTGGTAAAAGCTTGCCATATAGGCCTAAAATATACATGGTGTAGCGGTGATGCAAAGAAAATTAGTTGTAGCTTGAGAGAGTTCTTATTAATGCGGATATGCTAATCATGAACACAAATCTTAAAGTTGAAATTCTCCCTAATTTTACAAGTGATCACCGTCCTCTACACATCACTTTCAATAACAGTGACCCTCTCACTAAAGGTAGACCTTTTCGTTATGTGAACTCGTGGCATTTATCGGAGGATTATGATGATATTATTGATTTCCAATCCATTCCTTTTACTGAGGTTAGAGGGTGGTACTCTTTGTTGTGCTTACTAAAAAATGAAAAGTATAGACTCAAAACTTGGAACAAGAATATACCAAAAAGTTCTTTAAAGGAGATGGAAACACAGTGTGAAAATGCTTTAATTGCTCTTGATTCAAATCCTCTTGACGAAGCCCTAAATCTCAACTACTCCAGGCTTCAGTCTCAACTCAAATCGGCTATGTTGACACATGCCACTGAGTAGAAGCAGAAGGCTAAAGTGAATTGGCTGACACAAGGCGATATTGTACTAAATTTTTCTACACTAAAATGTCATACAGGAAAAACTACAACAATGCGCTTGACGTGCATGGTGAACTAGTCTCTAATCTACAAAATTTTGAAAACTCGGCTATCGATTATTTCACTGAGCTGTATAATGGTGAATGTGAGAATGTCTTACCCCATGTTAACTACCGGTGTTTAATCAATGGTGAGGGGGATGAAATGTTGTCGAGCACAGTGACCGAAGGGTAAATCAGAACTGCAGTGTACTCCATCCATGACGATTCTAGCCCCAGTTCTGACGGGTGGAATGCAAAATTCTTTAAGATGCATTGGGACAAATTGCAACAATTGCTGTTATTGGCTATTCAAGATCATGTGTTAAGGTAAATTGTTACATGAAATTAACCACACTTTCATCACTCTCATCCCCTAAATCAATAAACTAAGCAAGATTGAGGAATATAGACCTATTGCATATTGCAACCTGATTTATAAAATTCTTAGTAAAGTGTTGTGCAATCAGATCATCCAACTCCTACCTGATATTATTTCTACTTGCCAATCAGCATTTATAAAAGGAAGTCACATTTCAGAAAACTCCCTACTGGCTCATGAACTTGTCAACCAGTTTACCAAGAAGGGAGCTGAAAAAATCTGTTTAAAAGTTGATCTTCACAAGGCGTACGGTAGATTAAACCTTGAATTGATTATTCACATGTTAGATAGCATGGGGTTTCCTAGTCAAATCACAACTATTCTCAGGGAATGCATAACTACTCCCACCTTTTCAATCATGATTAATGGGGTTCCTATGTGCTACATCAGTTCGAACCGTGGTGTTCGGCAATGCGACTCTCTCTCCCCATATTTATTTGCCATTGCAATGGAATACTTTTCGCTACAAATGGAATTGGCATGCCATAATGGTCTTTTCCAGCCAATATACAACCACCAACTGTTGGTTCACCACCTCCTTTATGCAGATGACTTAACTGTGGCTATCACCACCTCCTTTATGCAGATGACTTAACTGTGGTTATCACTACCTCCTTTATGCAGATGACTTAACTGTGGTTATCAAATCTAATGAGCAGGCTGCTCATACTGTCAAGGACATTTTTACAAATCTCGAGTTAATTGCAGGCCTAAAACTCAACCACTGCAAGTCAAAGTGCTACTTTAACAAGTATTGCAAAGAGAAGCAAACTATTCTATAAATTTTAGAAATTAATGAAAGCCATCTTCCGGTGAAGTATTTAGGTGTTCCTTTGTCATCTACTACCATTACTAATAGGGAATGTGGTAACCTGATTGCAAAAATTAAAGATAAAATCAATTGTTGGAGCTCCAAACTGCTCTCATTTGCCAGTCGATTGGAACTTCTTCACACTGTAATCACGACAAAGGTTAGGTTTTGGCTACAAACCTTCCAAATCCCAATCTGCTTGATTGGACAAAATTAATTCCATTTATGCAAATTTTCTTTGGGGGGGGGGGGGTGTTCACAAAGCCAGTTTTGATATTCTGTGCAGAGCTAAAGTAGAAGGGGGTGTGGGTTTGACTAACCTCAAAGAACTTAAGAAAACTTATAGTCTCAAACTTGCATGGAAAATTATGCAGGACGATACTCTCTGGTCATCATGGATGAGAAATAGATACATCAAATATAACTTTTGGGTTATGAAATGTGATAATAACTCATCCTCCGTACGGAAAAACATCATAGCCAATAGGGATATTCTAAAACAGCCGATTCACTGTAACGACTCGCATTCTACGCATCGAATGATCGTAGAATATTTATTTCTTTCACATACGAAGTCGTATGGTCATGTAACTTTGGGAGACGACTATTGGGGTCATTTCCCATGTTCATGATTTTTGCTGATTTTTAAATGACCGTTTTGCCCCTAGCTAATATTTTTTTGGCCATAATTTTTGACTGTAAAGGAGTTTTGACCTGAAACCAATTTCATTGGCTCCAGATAATGGTTCACCTTTCCGTAGAGTGGTCACATTAGCCAAACGGGCTCACCGTTTGGGAGATATGGCTGAAACAAGTTTCAGATGGTGAAAAACAGCTCAATTGGGCTTAACCGGGTGAATAACACCTAGGCCCAAAGGGGAATTTCGGGATTATGAGTTTAAAAGGGCTGTTAGGGTTTGGAGAATACCTTTTTCTCATTTTTCAGTCGTCACTATTCATTCCTCTCAACCTAGCCATGGCCTCCAACATCTAAAACATCCCCAAACCACTTTCTAATTGAAGATTAGCCTAATCAACATCAAATTAAAGAGAAATAGCACCAAAGTAAGGTTAGAACTGCTGTGTTGCATTGTGAACAGCGCCAGATAGAAAATCATCTCAGATTTTATATTTTATTTGTGGCAAAGGTGAGTGATTAGCATTGTTTTGACGCTAATTACAGTTAATTAGGGTGATTAGTGTTAATTGGTGAATTTATGCATAAATAAATTCTGGAAAAATATTTATAAATTCTAAAACATTATTTTAGACCTCTGTTATAAAATTTGGCTAATTCGGTTAAGTTTTGTTAATCCTATCATTAGTTGTTCTTAACAGGATTAAGGGGAAAATATGGGTTTTTGGGTATGTTTGATCCATTTTACATGCTATGATTATTGTTTTGGTGTTTATGGTCGATACTACATGTGGCTATGAATGTATGGTATGCTTTGTGATTGATTAGAAAAGTTAGAACGGTTGAAAACGCCGTCGAATGGCATAAAATAGTCGCTGGAAGAACTGCAGGAAATTGGCCAGCAACCGGATCGGATCACCCCCATGTATCACGAGTTGACCGGATTGAGTCCACGTGCCACGAGCCGCCAAATTTTCCTCATCCCTTCGAGTTTGGTCACCACGAGCTGCTCGCGCTTGAAGCATGATCTGAACCGAAGCTCCACCAAGACCCAAACCAGTGGGTACTCACGATCCGAACTGACAAAGGCTCGACCCACGAGCCAATGGAGGACCCCGACCCATTGTAGCAGTGCAACCCGACCCGGTGGAAGGAGCACGACCTGGAGCCTGACCACGAGCAGAAGGAAGCCGACCCGATCCGTATGCAGCAACCCGATCCGAACCAGAGGAGATACTACGAGCTGAACCAAGGAGCTTGGACGCGAGGCATGGGTTACGAACCAAATGAAGACTGATCCAGAGTAGAAGACCAGAACCCGAGATGCAAAGGTAGTCCAAGTGGAAAGTTTGTACTTAGGATCCAGATGGGACCCAACGAGTTAACTTCATGATTGGGCTTTGCTGCGGGACGTGTGCTAAGGTGTTTTCGATGTCTGTAACTTTGGATCACTATGTGTAGGGGGTACGTGAATGGATTCAGGGCCACAGTGGCCTAGGTATGACTAAAGAGCTATAGACCAATGGAGTGGGGTCATTTGTAAAGATTTGGCCATGACTCCATGAGGTACGCTTGGTAGTAGCAGTAGTTGTACAAGTCGAACTCCGTCACTACTCCGATGGGTCTAGTGATTGATAGTGGTGGACATCGTATGCTTTACGCACTGAGTGAGAGATGTGAGGATGGTTGCTATGTTTGATTTGTTTGCCATCACTATGATGTGCACACCCCCACCCCCGTATTCTTTACACCATATGTTAGTGGCACCTTAGAGTATTGTACGGTATGTAGTGCTAACTCTTTGGTTGCAGGTCCAGGTTCAGGTATGGTTTAGTATACCTGTTATTGTTCTGTTTAGCTGCTTATCGCCCATACCAGACTTTTTGTCTGACCCAGAGTTTTATGTCTCTTCTTATTACTCTGGGTGCTCTCACGAGCAGACTAGAGACAGGTTAGGTGGTATGCATGAGTAGTTGTACCGGAGACGAGCAGGAGGCTTCCATGTATGATATAAAGATATTCTCCCTGTGTCGCTACTGGTCACTACTTTGGGCATTAGTAGTGCACCTTTCCTTTCTTTTTGCTTTAGAGACAGTATTTTACAAAAGTTGTAATAATGGTATTGGATCATAAGCTGTATTTGGATTTTCCGCTGCTATGATGTTTAGTTTTCAGCTTATGCACTGTCTCGCCTGTTTTATGTCAAGTATGTTGTTATTATATTTTATTCCATGCGCTGTGAAGCATTTTACAAGTTCTTGATTAGTTCATTCTCTTCTTTCCTTTCTTTGGCGACCGTTCCATGCTAGTCCGGCATGTGTACAACGCACTTTCGGAGGAAATGTCGGCTGGTGCGAGGCGGGGCGTCACACTTGGTATCAGAGCTCTAGGTTGTGTAGTTAACCTAGGGAAAGACACCAGGGAGAGATAATACGTATATGAGAGTGCGTATTTATGATTATTTTGGTTTTCAAAAGCTATATATATACACAATCAGTATAGTTAAGGATGAAGTCGCACTGCACTGACACCACAAAGAGGATGGTTAATCATTTTCTCTGTGCAAATTAAACGATGAGCCGATACGCAAGGGGTACCGGTAGAGGAGCCAATAATGGGAATGCTGCTGAGATGAGGACGATGTTTACTGACCTCATGAGGGAGATGCTTAGGGATGTGCAGAGGGCAGCTCCCAATGCTGGTAATGGAGGTGGTCCAATAGTGCAGGCGCCTTGGGCCGATTTCGCCAAGCTGAATAAGGATTATACTAGTCTTGGTGGGAAGTCGTTCCACGGAACGGAGTCGGCTACGGATGTTCAGGATTGGTTGGATAGCTGCGAGCGTATCTTCGAAGACTTGGGTATCGAGGATGTGATGAAGAGAAGGCTAGCATCTCGTCAGCTGCAAGGACGGGCAATGAATTGGTGGAATGCTATAAAGGCTGCTACTCCTGAGGATCAGATTACTTGGGATCGGTTTAAGGCTCGCTTTAGCGATAAGTTCATTCCAGCTGCTCAGAAATCAGTGTTGTTTAAGAGATTCTTGGAACTCAAGCAGAATGGCAGAGCTGTCTCGGAGTATATTGCCGAATTCGACACTTTGTCGAAATATGGGTTATCCCTAATAGATACTGTCGAGAAGAAGAACGAGAAGTTCATAACTGGTTTGGATGGATACTTAGGAGAAAGGCTTATTAACCACATCGATGAGACGTTTAAGTCGATTGTGGGGAAAGCTTTATGATCGGAAAGTCTTTACCCTAAGTCGAAGACTGAGGTCGCATCTGCAGAGGAGCCAAAACCGCAAGCAAGCGGTGGAGGCAAGAATGGTTCTCAGAATAAGAGGAAGCAGAACCAAGCTAAGGATGGCTAGAAGAAGAAGAAAGATGTTGAGTGCTTTAGCTGTGGCAAGAATGGCTACTATGCCAGTAATTGTCGAGCAAAGCCAGCAGACAGGAAGTGTTTCAACTGTGGCCAGGAGGGACATCACAAGGACAAGTGTCTGCAACCCTCTAAAGAAAAGCAGATGGTGAAAGCATATGCCCTTAATGCTATTCTTTCTTCGTCGAATGCCCCAACTGCGGCGGAGAAAGGAAAGAATGTCGTTATTCAAGGTATGCTTTTTGTTTATGATGTTCCTGTTAGAGTTTTGTTTGATACCGGAGCTTCCAATTCTTTCATATCTAGTGACCTGGTAGATAGGTTGGGATTGGTGCCCCAGATTGTCGATAGACCTTTAGTAGTGACGAACCCGATTGGTGATTCGACTAACCTTAGCATGATTTGTCGTAATGTGGTCTTATCGAGTCATGGATGCATGTTTGTGATTGCTTGGTTTTAGGCTTTACTAGGTTTGGCATTATTTTGGGAGTCGATTGGCTCCAAAGATATGGGGTGGTGGTAGACTGTGAGGGCTTTTTGGTGACAGCTAGAGCGGATGATGGGCAGATGGTAGTGTTTGGTGGTCTACCTAGTGATGGGGTAATGGCTAGTTTTCTAAATTCCCTCGACATCCCACATGATGAGTTGTCAGGTTTGGCCGTGGTTGGCCAGTATCCGGACGTCTTCGAGGAAGTGACCGGGCTTCCACCACACCGAGAGATTGAGTTCCGTATTGATTTGGTGAAAGATGCTAGACCTATAGTGATGTCACTTTGTCGTATGGCGCCAAGGGAGCAGCGAGAGCTCGGGGTGCTAGTAAGCGATCTTTTGAAGAAGGGATTTATCAGAAGAAGTGTTTTTGAGTGGGGAGCACCAGTTGTGCTTACTACCAAGGACGATGGTTCCCTTCGATTGTGTGTAGACTACCGCAAGTTGAATAAGGTGACGAGGAAGAACAAGTATCCTCTATCGCGGATAGATGATTTGTTTGATCAGTTGAGTGACGCGAGAGTATTCTCTCAGTTGGATCTCACGAAAGATTTTCATCAGCTTAGAGTGGAAGCTGAGAGTATAGCTAAAACGGCATTTCGGACACCGTTTGGATTTTATGAATGGTTGGTCATGCCATTCGGGTTGACCAATGCGCCAGCATATTTTGTGGATCTTATGAATAGGGTATTCAGAGATCAGTTGAATAAGTTTGTCCATGTGTTCGTGATGATATTTTGCTCTACTCGAGGATAGAGGAAGAACACAAGGAACATTTGAGGATAGTGATGGAGGTGTTGAGAAAATACCAATTGAAAGCAAAGTTTTCTAAGTGTCACTTCTGGAGAAGGGAAGTGAGATTCTTGGGCCATGTTGTTTCAGAGAATGGTATTGCTGTGGTTCCTGCGAAGGTGGCCACGGTACAAGATTGGTCTACGCCCAAGAATGCAACAGACATAAGAAGTTTCTTGGGATTAGCTGGATATTATCGTAAGTTTATCCAAGACTTTTCCAAGATAGCAGCACCGTTGACTCAGTTGACCAAGAAGAATCAAGCTTTCGTCTGGGACGAAAAGGGTGAGAATGCATTCAAGAGTCTAAAGGAAAAGTTGACAAGTGCACCAGTGTTAGTCATTCCTAAGGGGAATGAAGAGATGACAGTATATACAAATGCATGTGGTACCGGACTAGGTGCTGTATTGATGCAAGGAGGTAGGGTTGTAGCTTATGCAAGACGACAACTGAAACCGCATGAGAAAAGATATCCTACCTATGATTTGGAATTGGCAGTAATTGTGTTCGCATTGAAGATGTGGAGACATTATCGCTTGGGAGAAAGATTCGAGTTATTTACCGATCATAAATCATTAAAGTATATCTTCTCTCAGAAGGATCTAAATCTCCGACAACAAAGATGGTTAGAATTCTTAGCTTCCTATGATTTCGACATCGCATATACACCAGGAAAGGGCATTGCGGTGGCTGATGCATTGAGCAGAAGACATGCCAGTTTAGGGGCTATGTTTCTTGAATGGAAGCAACTGGAGTACATCGCTGGGTATGATTTCAGGCCAAAGTGCGAATTAGATCCAGAAATGTTAGCAAGTTTGACGATCAGATCCACTTTGATTGAGCGGATTGGTTCCAGTCAAAGGGACGATCCTAACCTATTGAAAATCATCTCAAAGTTAGAGATGGAAATCGATGAAGAGATGAGCAAGTATGGGCTTGATCGAAATGGATGGATTAGAAAGAATGGAAGATTAGTTGTACCCAATATCAATGGATTGAGAGATGAAGTGCTTAGAGAATGTCATCACTCAAAACTGACTATACACCCCGGTGGTAACAAGATGTATCGAGACATGAAGCAGACATACTACTGGGAAGGGATGAAAAGAGACGTTGGGAAGTTTATATCCAAATGCATGAATTGCCAGCTAGTTAAAGCTGAGCAAAAGAAGCCAAGTGGTTTGTTGCAACCATTAGAAATTCCAAAATGGAAATGGGAGCAAGTCTCAACGGATTTCATTGACGGGTTACCAAGAACTAGGTCGGCCCATGATAGCATTTGGGTGATTGTGGACCGATTGACTAAGAGTGCGAGGTTTATACCCGTCAAGTCAAACAGGACAGCAGCTAAGTTAGCTGAACTATATGTAAAGTGGGCAGTGAGATTTCATGGAATACCCAAAGGCATTGTAAGTGACCGAGATCCGTTGTTCACTAGTGGATTTTGGAAGAGCTTACAAGAGGCGTTAGGATCAGAATTACATCTCAGTACCGCGTATCATCCTCAAACCGACGGACAGACAGAGAGGGTGAATCGAGTATTAGAAGATCTCTTGAGAGCTTGCATATTAGACTTTGGTGGATCATGGGATGACCATTTACATCTAGTAGAGTTTGCATATAATAATAGTTATCAATCCAGCATTGGTATGGCTCCATTTGAAGCTTTGTATGGAAGACCATGCAACTCGCCGTCATGTTGGTTAGAGACCGGTGAGAAATATGTGCTTGGACCAAAAGTGATAAGAGAAACTTCAGCTTAGATTAAGGTTGTCCAACAGCGAATGAAGGCTGCCCAAGATAGGCAGAAATGTTATGCTGATATGAGGAAAAGAGAATTAAAGTTCTCCATTGGCGACTTGGTGTTTATCAAGATTTCTCCGTTGAAGAGCATGATACGATTTGGCAGGAGAGGCAAGTTAGCACCAAGTTTCATTGGTCCATTCCCAGTTCTAGAGCAAATTGGGAATTTGGCATATAAAGTTGAATTACCAGAGAAGATGGCAGGAGTTCACAACGTATTTCATGTTTCCCAGTTAAGGAAATTCGCGCACGACCCCGATGTGAATATTTCACCTGATCAGTTGGATGATATCGAGGTTGAACCCGAGGCGGTTGGGAACCGCAGGCCTATGCGTATTGTTAGGAACGATACGAAGCAACTTCGAAGGAAAGCGGTGAAATTAGTCAAAGTTCAGTGGGGCGGGAATGAAAATGATTATACTTGGGAGACAGAGGAGAACATTAGTAAGACGTATCCAGAACTCTTCGCCTGGTAAGATTTTAGCTTCGATTTAGTCTTTCTACATGCTAGGATAGACTTGTTTTTTTTGTTTTGCATGTTTGATTATTGTTTGTGGTTGGTAGGCACGCGGGATCCTTTGTATGCATTGGGTTAAGGAATTTCAGGGAAGAAATTTCTTAAGGAGGGAGAGTGTAACGACCCGCATTCTACGCATCAAAGGATCGTAGAATATTTATTTCTTTCACATACGAAGTCGTATGGTCATGTAACTTTGGAAGACGACTATTGGGCTCATTTTCCATGTTCATGATTTTTGCTGATTTTTAAATGACCGTTTTGATCCTAGCTAATCTTGTTTTGGCCATAACTTTTAATTGTAAAGGAGTTTTGACCTGAAACCACTTCCATTGGCTCCGGATGATGGTTTTCCTTTCCGTAGAGTGGTCACATTAGCCAAACGGACTCACCGTTTGGGAGATATGGCTGAAACAAGTTTCAGATGGTGAAAAACAGCTTAATTGGGCTTAACCGGGTGATTAATGTAACACCCCAAATTTTCTGTTAACGTTAAATTAACAAATTCAAGTATAATTAATTCTAAATGATGGAATTAAGGGAAAAGGGTTATGCCATTGCGTTCGTCTTGAAATTCTGCTTGAGATAGAGTCCGAGTTTGCGTAAAAGGAATACCGCATGAAGAAGATATGGACGAACGAAGTTGGGCAGAAAAACCAGAAACGGGCCAGAATGCACTGGCGCACTTGGGAAGTGCGCCAGAACAAAATTGCACTGGCGCACTTGGGAAGTGCGCCAGAACAAAATTGCACTGGCGCACTTGGGAAGTGCGCCAGTACAAATTTGCACTGGCGCACCTGCCAAGTGCGCCCAGGCCGAGCAGAAACCTGCTTGATCAGGCCCTGGCTGGCCTGGTCGGATTCTGGTCGATTTCTGAGGCTTGGCTGTGTCACTAGGGCTTACAAGTCGCTTTCTGATTGGCTTCTCTTGAGATGGATGGTCTGGATTCACTCTAGCTTCATCGACGGCTCTAATCAATTTGAAATTCTATAAATACAACTCAAGTCTAAACCTAAATTCACACAAATAATATAGTACTAAAGCCGTCATGTTGCTGGGAAGAAACTAGGAGTGGCCATCAGTTAGAAAGCTTAGAGACAAGCCAATACTAAAGTAAAACACGAATCAAAACAACGTTGGTCTACTCAAAGGTAAGCAATTCAAATTCAGAACTCAGAAATCAGAAAACAAGACTGTCGTTTATTGTAAGTATAGTGATTTTTCCGATGTGAATAAAAGTTAGGATTTGATTCGATGTAAATGGAAACAGAATTGTGTTATTGTGTAACAACGATGTTAATTCACATCTATGTATTGAAATGATTGTGCTATTGTGATGTTTGTGGTATAGTTGAGTTGATGTTGATCCTATTGTACATGTAGAATCACATGCAAGTTGTATAGTTCATGTTGTAATTGACACCTATATGTTTATGTGATTATATAGGTTGTATGTGATTAAGATTTCATGTATATATATATGCTAGAACCTTTATGCCTAAACGATTATGTTCACATACATGCTAGTATGTTTGTAAGAAAGTTGCAAGTTAATTGGATCCATGCCAAGATCCACTTTAATACATGTTTCATGTAGTAATTAGATATATGATCAGATCTAGTTCACACCCTTGTCATAAAATTATACATACTTATGAAAATGTCATATTCTTGTCATATGCTAGTGATGTTCGTTGTTATGCCTAGATCCAAAACATGTTTAGGCTTATGTTGTCTAAATCATATGCTAATTTATGTGATAACTATTTGTTTAGATCCCTATTTCAATGCAAGTTCACATGATAAGTTGAAACCTATGATTTAGTCTATGTTGCAAATTCACATATATGTATGTTGACTATTTTGCAAGTTCACACCTATGATGTTCATACTGACTATGCCAAAAATGCCAAGTTTACACCTATGTCATGTTTATGTTTATGAATTCCCTTATGTCAATTTGTGTGCGCTAAATTAGGCTAAGTTTTTAGCCTAATATCATATGTTAAAAACCATGCGAACGAGAATTAGGCTAAGATTGTTAGCCTAATATTTAAACGGGGTAACGTTGGGAATATTGGTAAAACTTGACATAAGAAAATATATGAAATTGGCATGTTTGTCACATGCCAAAATTGGTGGCATTTAAATGGTATAAATTCTTATACCAAAAATGTTAAACTTGGAAAGTGGGACACAACATTTAATTGTTGACAAATTTACATATATTAAGTAATAAAGATAAATATGTAAATTTAGAAAATACGAGTATGCTTAACACGAGGTTGGATTGAGTTGTGATGTAAACCTGCCCGGACCCGCCCGACTGTCCAGTAGTCACAACAATACCTATCCAATGTGGGTGGTTATGCATGGAGCCCAATAAGGACCCAAGGTTAGACTGAGTTACGGTGTAAATCTGCCCGGAACCGACCGGCACATCCAGTAACCATAACGATACCTGTCTAATGTGAGTGGTCGGTGCTTTAAAAAGCTAAGGACAGACAAGTCAGGATGGTAGGGTTAAGTTAACTAAAACACTTAACCAATTCAACATGTTAATTTAAACTGATGGGTGGGGTTAGGTAAATACAGACACTTAACCACTTAACATGTTTGACTAGAAAACCTTAGTAACAGGGACATATTTCAGCAGTAACCCAATTAGGTATCATGGTACCTTGAAACTAGGCAGGGTGGTGGCACGATTACTGGGCTGATTGTAAGCGGTCAAAAGCGACGGCGGTGGGTGCAACAATGTGGGTTCTAACGGAGTGCGGGCGTGCACACACTTCGGAGCAGACAAACAGGGCACTGAGGGCACCGGTAGTATAACCTATGCATTCTAGTGTTGTGTCGGGCCACCACCATGGGACTTGATACACCCCATGGTGGGACCAGCATAGGTATCTACAATCTTTGGGGGCCGTAAGACACAGATGATTATGCGAGTAGGAGCCGATCTTTAGAGAAAGGGGATCACTTCACCCGATCATGGGGTGCCAGTTGGGACAATACAAGTAGGTGCAGAGATATAGTGTGGGGTGCGATAGTATATTCGATTCAAACTGCTTTACCTTAGTTTATGATACTTTCCTGTTTCCAGTTTATACTTATCTTGTCCTTTTTCTTATTCTCATACTAAAGAGTCACTAGACTTACCAGGCTTTATGTCTGACCCTATTTTCTTTCGTCTTCTTTTCTTCCGCCCCCTCCCCCCCCCCCAGGCCCAAAGGGAGGAAACAACCTAGCTTAGTCAGATTCTTAGCAAGCTTCAAGATAGTAGATGTACGGTTTGGACTCTCTTTCCTTGGCTATGGCTGTTGGACACACTCTATGGGGATTTATGCAGTTTTAATTATGTTTTTATGCTTCTTTATTTAATAACCAAGATAGAAATGATGATGTAATGTTTTGGAAGTTGTTATGTGACAGTTATGGAAATGTCTTTGTATGAACACGTATTTATGAAATAAAAAGTCTGTTAGTTTTCCGCTTTATATATATATGTATATGTGTTTATATATTTGTCTTGTGTTTATCTGTGACTTTTACTTAAAAACTTCCACCAAAGTTAAGGCATTCCCTTTGTGAGTGACCTTAATGGAAGGTGGGGTGTTTCACTTGGTATCAGAGCACAGATTTACCAGACTAGATAAAAGTTTTTGAAACTATTTTCAAAAAGAAGTTTAAAGAAGCATTGTTTTCAAGAAAAAGAGTTTATTTTTTTTATAATTCCCCAAAAGCCATATGCACTATCTCTCTATCCTTTGTCTTGAATACTTTCCTTTTGTTCTAGCATGTCTAAAGATCTTAACCTTCCGGAAGGAGTACCGATACCCGGCTGGTTCCGAAGGTACCTAGAGGCTAGGGCCAATGGTGCGGACCCAGCATACATTCCTCCTACAACAGTGGCAGCAGTTCCTCCTCCTCCTCCTCGTGGAAATACTTTCGCTAAGACGTGTAGAGACTTCAAGGCTATGGGTGGAAAGGACTTTTATTGAACTGAATCATTTGTGGCAGCAAGGAACTGGCTGAAGGAGACCGAGGACTTGTTCGTTATCTTCGAAGTTGACGACAGGCAAAAGATACAGCTAGCAGTGTGGTTGCTTAAAGATGAAGCTTTGGGAAGATTTCAGGATGAGGTTTGAGATGAAATTCCTCTCCCAAGCTGAAAGAAGCTGCAAATGGAGAAGTTTCTAACTCTTAAGCAAGGAAGTATGACGATCAAGGAGTATGTCAATCAGTTTAATCAGCTGGCCAGATTTGGGCTGGATTTGGTAAACACCCAACACAAGAAGGCCCTTCGCTTCGTCAAAGGTCTGAATAAGCCTCTACACAGCCTTGCTATGACCCATATACCCATGGGAGCGACCTATGAAAGCTTGGTGGACATGGCGCTGCTACACGAGGAAGATAAAGGCAAGAAAGAGGCAAAGGCGGAAGTGCCTCAAGAAAAGAAAGAGGGTTTACAGGCTAAGAAGATAGACTTCAAGAAAGGCGGGAAGAACAACAAAACCCGTGAAAATAGAAGGTGCAATTTCTGTGGCATTGTGGGACATATAGCAAAAGACTGCAGAAAGAAGAAGGCAAAGATGAATGGTGGTTTCTTCAGTTGTGGCGAGACTGGACACTTGGCTAACGACTGCCAAAGAAGCGGGGGCAGGGACAGAGGAATGGATCCACCTCAGGGGGACAAGTTCACGCGATGATGGAACCTCCATAGGAACGAGGTAGAAATATTTCTGTAGAAAGCTTAGTTTATCTCTATGATCATCCAGTTCGCACTCTCTTTGATTCTGGTGCATCAGACTCCTTTATTTCATCTGCCTTAGTAGAATCTCTGCACCTAGACACTAGTATGGTTGAAGATCCCTTGGTTGTTTCGAATCCAATTGGGGGCTCGGCTTATTTGTCGATGGTTTGCTTGGATTTGAAAATCTCTATTCTAAGTGTTGAATTTAGATGTAATGCCTTTGTTTTGGGCTTCTCAGGATATGGACTGATCTTAGGCATGGACTGGTTATCCAGTAATGGTGCCATTCTTAATTGTGAGAAAAGAGTGGTTAGACTCTTGACTCGGCTCGGTAACACTCTAGAAATTTCTTGTAATCCATTGAATACTGTTATGCTCAGTTATCTAGAGTCGCTTGACGCTTCTGTTGAGAATTTGTAGTCGGTTAGAGTGGTCCGGGAATATCCGGATGTCTTTGAAGAGGTGAAAGGCTTACCTCCGAGGCGGGAAATAGACTTCCGCATATATCTTATTGATAATGCAAAGCCCGTAGCTTTACCTGTCAGACACATGGCTCCAAAGGAGAGAAAGGAGCTCAGTAAGCAAGTTAAGGAACTTCTCGAGAAGGGGTTTATAAGGCGGAGTATCTCGGAATGGGGTGCTCCAGTGGTGTTCGCCACCAAAGTAGATGGTTCACTACGTCTTTGTGTTGACTATAGGGAGCTAAACAAGCTGACTAAGAAGAATAGACACCCGCTTCCCCGAATAGACGATTTGTTTGATCAGCTTGTAGGTCCGTCGGTCTTCTCCCAACTTGATCTGGCTACTGGGTTCCATCGGCTAAGGGTAGCTGAAGATAGCATTGATAAAACGGCGTTCAAAACCCCAGACGGTTTCTACGAGTGGCTGGTCATGCCTTTTGGTTTGACAAACGCACCCGCTTATTTCGTGGACCTAATGAGCAGGGTGTTCAGATAATTCCTCAATAAGTTCGTGGTGGTCTTCGTAGACGATATTTTGATCTTCTCAAAGAATGAGGAAGAACATGCTCAGCATCTGAAGGAGATCATGGAAACTCTTCGAGTTCATCAGCTAAAAGCCAAATTCTCCAAGTGCCACTTTTTGAGAGAAGAAGTAAGGTTTCTTGGGCATATAGTATCCAAAGAGGGGTTAGCCATGGACCCCACGAAAGTGGTGGCAGTGCAAGATTGGAAGACACCAAGAATTGCAACCGAAGTCCGAAGCTTTCTTAGGCTAGCCGGTTTTGACCGAAAGTTCATTAGGGATTTCGAGAAATTCTCAGCTCCACTCACAAGGCTAACAAAGAAGAATCTGGCATTCGCTTGGGATTTGGATTGCGAGTCTGCTTTCCAACGATTAAAAAGGGCTCTCACAACAGCCCCAGTTCTGACTTTGCCGGATGGAAGCAAGATGTTCACAGTATATACGGATGCTTGTGGTACGGGACTAGGAGTCGTTCTGATGCAAGAAGGGAGGGTAGTAGCTTATGGTGGAAGACAATTGAAAGTGCATGAAAAGAACTACCCAACCCACGATCTTGAGTTGGCTGCCATCGTCTTTGCGCTTAAGTCTTGGCGCCATTATCTCCTAGGTGAGAAGTTCGAATTATATACCGACCATAAATCGTTGAAGTATCTTTTCTCATAGAAAGATCTCAACTTGAGGCAGCAAAGGTGGATGGAGTTCCTTGCCTCATATGACTTTGAGATTTCCTATACTCCTGGCAAAGGCAATGTAGTAGCAGACGCGTTGAGCAGAAAGAAGCTAACCCTAAGCCCTCTCTTTGTAGAAAGGCAAAGCTTGGAGTATATAGCCAGTTTTGACTTTAGGCCCTCCTCTGATTTTTTGCCTGGTTTATTGGCATCCCTAGAAGTACGGCCCACTCTTTTAGACTCAATAGGGGCCGCACAACGAGAAGACCCTCAGCTTGTGGGTGTGATTGATAAACTAATTAGGGGTGAAACTTCCAGTCACCTCAATAGATATTCCATCGATGATAAGGGTTGGCTGAGGCAAGATGGAAGGCTATGCGTCCAACAAGCAAGGGATTTAGTGAAGAAGGTTATTAAGGAGGCACATCATTCCAAGATGACAATACACCCAGGTGGAGACAAGATGTACAAGGACGTAAAGAGAGTTTTCTATTGGAGCGGCATGAAGAAGGACGTGGCAGATTTTGTTTCTAAGTGCGTGACATGCCAACAGGTAAAGGCAGAAAAAAAAGAAACCTGGAGGACTGCTTCATCCTCTAGAAATCCCGCAATGGAAGTGCGATAGCATTTCAATGGACTTCGTTGATGGGTTGCCTAGGTCAAGAAGAGGCAATACTAGCATTTGGGTAATAGTGGACAGACTCACAAAAAGCGTCCACTTTTTACCTATCAAGAGTAGAAGGACTGCCTCGTCTCTAACTTCTCTTTATCTTAAGGAAATAGTTCGACTCCATGGAAAACCCTCCGGCATAGTGAGTGACAGAGATCCGATCTTTTTGAGCGAATTTTGGCGGAGTCTGCAAGAAGCTGTAGGCACACAGTTATGTTTGAGCACGGCCTATCACTCCCAAACTGATGGCCAGACAGAAAGGGTGAATAGAGTATTGGAAGATCTTTTGAGACTATGCATTCTTGACTTCGGAGGGACTTTGGAGGATCATCTTCCTTTAGTGGAATTCGCCTATAACAGCAGTTACCAAGCCACCATCGGTATAGCGCCCTTCGAAGCTCTATATGGAAGACCGTGCTGATCAACAACTTGTTGGTGGGAGTCTACCGACAAGCTTATACTTGGGTCAGACATGATTAGAGAGACTTCAGAAAAAGTGGACTTGATACGAAGGAGAATGAAGACTGCCCAAGACAGACAGAAATCCTACGCCGACAAAAGAAGGACCGACCTTGAGTTTGAGGTTGGGGACAGAGTTTTCCTTAAGGTATCTCCTCTAAGGAACGTCGTTCGCTTTGGATCCGCAGGAAAGCTAGCACCAAGATTTGTAGGACCGTTCCCTATCATCGAGAAGATTGGGAAAATGGCTTATAGAGTAGAGTTGCCCGAAAGGTTGGCGGGAATTCACAACGTCTTTCATGTTTCTCATCTCCAGAAATGTCTACATGAATCTGCGGAAGTGGTGGAGCCAAGCATTCTAGAAGAAGCCGAAGTGGAACGCGAAGCAACTGTGAGGAGAGTTCCAACTCGAATTGTAGAAACTGTGGTGAAAAATCTACGCAACCGCGAAGTCAAGCTTGTCAAAGTTTAGTAGAGCGACGCCGAGGAAGACGCGACTTGGGAAACTGAGGACAGAATACGTGCGGCCTACCCTTTTCTTTTTGAGGGTATATCTTTGATTTCTCTTTTTCCTTAAGTTGTGCTTGTATCTATCTTTTTAGGTATATCTCATCGATATTATCCTTTATCCTTAGGTAGAAACCCCTTTGGATGTAAACATGTAATTGAAACATGTTATGATTGATGGCTACAGGTGGTTGCAAGTGGTTGCTCGTGGATGCATATACACACACACTCTAGGTTTTAGATCGGCTCAGTCACTTCATATTGCATATGCATATATGTATTCATATTTGTATGTGGTTGAAACTTGATATGTTGTCATATGGATGTCGCATTTGTATGAATGATTGCGCACTCATATAGAATTATGAGTAGGGAAAAATTTGCATACATAATGGATTCATGACACTTACATGATTCACATTAAGGAGGTCAACTGAATCAGTAGACCGCCTGATTATTGCATTAGATAAGGACATGTACACACACTATGCATATGATCATGAAGAATTAGAAGTTTTTTAAGGACAATGGACGCCTGTGTTTGATGGTTGAGTAGATGGACGATTGGATGTTAGGATTTACGTTCTTTCAAACTTGAAGATTTCGGGGACGAAATCCTTTGAGGAGGGGAGAATGTAACACCCCGAATTTTCTGTTAACGTTAAATTAACAAATTAAAGTATAATTAATTCTAAATGATGGAATTAAGGGAAATGGGTTACGCCATTGTGTTCGTCTTGGAATTCTACTTGAGATAGAGTCCGAGTTTGCGTAAAACGGATACCGTATGAAGAAGATATGGACGAACGAAGTTGGGCAGATAAACCAGAAATGGGCCAGAATGCACTGGCGCACTTGGGAAGTGCGCCAGAACAAAATTGCACTAGCGCACTTGGGAAGTGCGCCAGTACAAATTTGCACTGGCGCACCTGCCAAGTGCGCCCAGGCCGAGCAGAAACCTGCTTGGTCAGACCCTGGCTGGCCTGGTCGGGTTCTGGTCGATTTCTAAGGCTTGGTTGTGTCACTAGGGCTTACATGTCACTTTCTGATTGGCTTCTCTTGAGATGGATGGTCTGGATTCACTCTAACTTCATCGACGGCTCTAATAAGTTTGAAATTCTATAAATACAACTCAAGTCTAAACCTAAATTCACACAAATAATATAGTACTAAAGCCGTCATGCTGCTGGGAAGAAACTAGGAGTGGCCGTCAGTTAGAAAGCTTAGAGACAAGCCAATACTAAAGTAAAACACGAATCAAAACAACATTAGTCTACCCAAAGGAAAGCAATTCAAATTCAGAACTCAGAAATAAGAAAACAAGACCGTCGTTTGTAGTAAGTATAGTGATTTTTCCGATGTGAATAAAAGTTAGGATTTGATTTGATGTAAATGGAAGTAGAATTGTGTTATTGTGTAACAACGATGTTAATTCACATCTATGTATTGAAATGATTGTGCTATTGTGATGTTTGTGGTATAGTTGAGTTGATGTTGATCCTATTGTACATGTAGAATCACATGCAAGTTGTATAGTTCAACTTGTAATTGACACCTATATGTTTATGTGATTATATAGGTTGTATGTGATTAAGATTTCATGTGTGTATATATATATATATATATATATATATATATATATATATATATATATATATATATATATATATGCTAGAACCTTTATGCCTAAACGATTATGTTCACATACATGCTAGTATGTTTGTAAGAAAGTTGCAAGTTAATTGGAACCATGCCAAGATCCACTTTAATACATGTTTCATGTTGTAATTAGATATATGATCGGATCTAGTTCACACCCTTGTCATAAAATTATATATACTTATGAAAATGTCATATTCTTGTCATATGCTAGTGATGTTCGATGTTATGCCTAGATCCAAAACATGTTTAAGCTTATGTTGTCTAAATCATATGCTAATTTATGTGATAACTATTTGTTTAGATCCCTATTTCAATGCAAGTTCACATGATAAGTTGAAACCCATGATTTAGTCTATGTTGCAAATTCACATATATGTATGTTGATTATTTTGCAAGTTCACACCTATGATGTTCATACTGACTATGCCAAAAATGCCAATTTTACACCTATGTCATGCTTATGTTTATGAATTCCCTTATGCCAATTTGTGTGCGCTAAATTAGGATAAGTTTTTAGCCTAATATCATATGTTAAAAACCATGCGAACGAGAATTAGGCTAAGATTGTTAGTCTAATATTTAAACGGGGTAACGTTGGGAATATTGGTAAAACTTGACATAAGAAAATATATGAAATCGGCATGTTTGTCACATGCCAAAATTGGTGGCATTTAAATGGTATAAATTCTTATACCAAAAATGTTAAACTTGGAAAGTGGGCCACAACATTTAATTGTTGACAAATTTACATATATTAAGTAATAAAGATAAATACGTAAATTTAGCAATTACGAGTATGCTTAACACGAGGTTGGATTGAGTTGTGATGTAAACCTGCCCGGACCCGCCCGACTGTCCAGTAGTCACAACAATACCTATCCAATGTGGGTGGTTAAGCATGGATCCCAATAAGGACCCGAGGTTAGACTGAGTTACGGTGTAAATCTGCCCGGAACCGACCGGCACATCCAGTAACCGTAACGATACCAGTCTAATGTGAGTGGTCGGTGCTTTAAAAAGCTAAGGACAGACAAGTCAGAATTGTAGGGTTAAGTTAACTAAAACACTTAACCAATTCAATATGTTAATTTAAACTGATGGGTGGGGTTAGGTAAATACAGACACTTAACCACTTAACATGTTTGACTAGAAAACCCTAGTAACGGGGACCCATTTCAGCAGTAACCCAATTAGGTATCATGGTACCCTGAAACTAGGCAGGGTGGGGCACGATTACTGAGCTGATTGTAAGCGGTCAAAAGCGACGGCGGTGGGTGCAACAATGTTGGTTCTAACGGAGTGCGGGCGTGCACACACTTCGGAGCAGACAAACAGGGCATTGGGGGCACCAGTAGTATAACCTATGCAATCTTGTATTGTGTCGGACCGCCACCATGGGACTTGATACACCCCATGGCGGGACCAGCATAGGTATCTATAATCTTTGGGGGCCGTAAGACACAGATGATTATGCGAGTAGGAACCGATCTTTAGAGAAAGGGGATCACTTCACCCGATCATGGGGTGCCAGTTGGGACAATACAAGTAGGTGCAGAGATATAGTGTGGGGTGCGATAGTATATTCGATTCAAACTGCTTTACCTTAGTTTATGATACTTTCCTGTTTCCAGTTTATACTTATCATGTCCTTTTTCTTATTCTCATACTGAAGAGTCACTAGACTTACCAGGCTTTATGTCTGACCCTATTTTCTTTCGTCTTCTTTTCTTCCCCCCCCCCTCCCCAGGTCCACATGGAGGAAACAACCCAGCTTAGTCAGATTCTTTGCAAGCTTCAAGATAGTAGATTTACGATTTGGACTCTCTTTCCTTGGCTATGGCTGTTGGACACACTCTATGGGGATTTATGCAGTTTTAATTATGTTTTTATGCTTCTTTATTTAATAACCAAGACAGAAATGATGATGTAATGTTTTGGAAGTTGTTATGTGACATTTATGGAAATGTCTTTGTATGAACACGTATTTATGAAATAAAAAGTCTGTTTGTTTTCCGCTGCTTATATATATGTGTTTATACAACTGTCTTGTGTTTATCTGTGACTTTTACTTAAAATCCTCCACCAAAGTCAAGGCATTCCCTTTGTGAGTGACCTTAATGGAGGGTGGGGTGTTTCAATTAACACCTAGGCCCAAAGGGGAATTTCGGGATTAGGAGTTTAAAAGGGCTGTTTGGGTTTGGAGAATACCTTTTTCTCATTTTTTTCAGCTGTCACTATTCATTACTCTCAACCTTGTCATGGCCTCCAACATCTAAAACATCCCCTAACCACTTTCTAATTGAAGATTAGCCTAATCAACATCAAATTAAGGAGAAATAGCACTAAAGCAAGGTTAGAGATGTTGTGTTGCATTGGGAACATCGCCAGATAGAAAATCATCTCAGATTTGATATTTTATTTGTGGCAAAGGTGAGTGATTAGCATTGTTTTGACACTAATTATAGTTAATTAGGGTGATTAGTGTTAATTGGTGAATTTATGCATAAATAAATTCTGGTAAAATATTTATAAATTCTAAAACATTATTTTAGACCTCTGTTATAAAATTTGGCTAATTCGGTTAAGTTTTGTTAATCCTATCATTAGTTATTCTTAACATGATTAAGGGGAAAATATGGGTTTTTGGGTATGTTTGATCCATTTTACATGCTATGATTATTGTTTTGGTGTTTGTAGTCGATACTACATGTGGTTATGAATGTATGGTATGCTTTGTGATTGATTAGAAAAGTTAGAATGGTCGAAAACGCCGTCGAATGGCGTAAAATAGTCGCTGGAAGAACTGCAGGAAATTGGCCAGCAACCGGATCAGATCGCCCCCATGTGTCATGAGTTGACCGGATCGAGTCCACGTGCCACGAGTCGCCAGATGTTCCTCATCCCTTCGAGTTTGGTCACCACGAGCTGCTCGCGCTTGAAGCACGATCTGAACCGAAGCTCCACCACGACCCAAACCAGTGAGTACTCACGATCCAAAGTGACAGAGCCTCGACCCACGAGCCAACGGAGGACCCCGACCCATTGTAGCAGTGCGACCCGACCCGGTGGAAGGAGCACGACCTGGAACCTAACCATGAGCAGAAGGAAGCCGACCCGATCCGTATGCAGCAACCCGATCCGAACCAGAGGAGATACTACGAGCTGAACCAAGGAGCTTGGACGCGAGGCACGGGTTACGAACCAAATGAAGACTGATTCGGAGGAGAAGACCGAAACCCGAGATGCAAAGGTAGTCCAAGTGGAAAGTTTGTACTCAGGATCCAGATGGGACCCAACGAGTTAACTTCATGATTGGGCTTTGCTGCGGGACGTGTGCTAAGGGGTTGTCGATGTCTGTAACTTTGGATCACTATGTGTAGGGGGTACGTGAATGGATTCAGGGCCACAGTGGCCTAGGTATGACTAAAGAGCTATAGACCAATGGAGTGGGGTCATTTGTAAAGATTTGGCCATGACTCCATGGGGTACGCTTGGTAGTAGCAGTAGTTGTACAAGTTAAACTCCGTCACTACTCCGATGGGTCTAGTGATTGACAGTGGTGGACATCGTATGCTTTACGCACTGAGTGAAAGATGTGAGGATGGTTGCTATATTTGATTTTTTTGCCATCACTATGACGTGCATACCCCCACCCCCGTATTCTTTACACAATATGTTAGTGGCACCTTAGAGTATTGTACGGTATGTAGTGCTAACTCTTTGGTTGCAGGTCCAGGTTCAGGTATGGTTTAGTATACCTGTTATTGTTCTGTTTAGCTGCTTATCGCTCATACCAGACTTTTTGTCTAAACTAGAGTTTTATGTCTCTTCTTATTACTCTGGGTGCTCTCACGAGCAGACTAGAGACATGTTAGGTGGTATGCATGAGTAGTTGTACCGGAGACGAGCATGAGGCTTCCACGTATGATATATAGATATTCTCCCTATGTCGCCACTGGTCACTACTTTGGGCATTAGTAGTGTACCTTTCCTTTCTTTTTGCTTTAGAGACAGTATTTTACAAAAGTTGTAATAATGTTATTGGATCATAAGCTGTATTTGGATTTTCCGCTGCTATAATGTTTAGTTTTCAGCTTATGCACTGTCTCGCCTGTTTTATGTCAAGTATGTTGTTATTATATTTTATTCCATGCGCTGTGAGGCATTTTACAGGTTCTTGATTAGTTCATTCTCTTCTTTCCTTTCTTTGGCGACCAATCCGTGCTAGTCGGGCATGTGTACAACGCACTTTCGGAGGAAATGCCGACTGGTGCGGGACGGAGAGTCACATTCACCGTCATTTCGGTGATGACAAATCGATAAGTCTATGGAAAGACTCATGGTATTTGGGGCAGTCTCTTATCAGCTTCTTAGGCTTGGACTCGTTTACGGCGGTGGGGGGTTATGATTTCAATGTAGACAAGTTAATCTCGAATGGCAACTGATGCACAAGCAATCTCAACTGCATGCAAGCATTGCTGCCTGATATTCATCAACTTCAAATTGTCCCAAACCTCACTAAAGACATCTGGGTATGGTTAGACTCATCGGATGGTAATTTTTCGGCCGCTTCAGAGTGGAATTACATCAAAATGAAACATGCGGTAAAGGATTGGGCGGATGCGTTTTGGAGCAAATCTAATTGCCCTAAAATGGCTTTCACTACCTATAAAGCAGTTAATGGTCGATTGCCTACTTCGGACCGTCTTGCAAAATGGAATATTAATGTCAATTTAATTTGCAGTTTTTGCAATACTCAGCAGGAATCACACTTATACTTGTTCCTTGAGTGTAGCTATAGTACCGACATCATAAGCACAATTAGACAAAAGAATGGGATGAATTTCACAGGCAATCTTGAAGATGAATTGATTTACCTGAGAATATAGAGTCTCACGACACTCCGCCTGCAACTGCTCCAAATAACATTGACCAATTCAGTTCACCATATTTGAAAAGAGCGAAACCGCCGAGTGTTTGGAAATAAGTGAAGAGACAATAGTTTGGTTAGTAATCTCATTCAATCAGATGTAAACATCCTCCTTCAATGCATTATGAGATTATTACACACCAAAAATGCCCAGGAAGCAGCATGCATATTTGAGAGTTGGAGCTTTCGGTCGCCATGACGAAGACCTAATTTTTGCTAATTGGGGCAAAAAATCTCGGTCCCAGTGCCCTAGCAATTCACGCAATTATGGTATTAAATTTTGGTTGATCAGAGCAATCATTGTTTTTACCACCGTATTTGTTTTGTTTATATTATTGAATCCTTTCGAGCTTGGGTTGTTTTAGCCCAATGCATCAATAAACCATAACCAACCTTCAAAAAAAAAAAAAAAAAAAAGAGTAGACGTATATAAATATAAACCAGGATAAAAACAACATTTTTCCGGTGGTTCACAATAAAACAAAGCTGCAGCGCTACACGTAACTGAGTCTGTACTACAAAACTGAAACCACTCTAAAAAATGCCATACAAAAGCAACCTTAAACAAAAAACACACAAAACAGGGCCGATCACCAAAAGAAAACTCCGTAAGCAGCATAAAGACAAAATACAACCTTGCTTGAGCACACACTGAGAAGCATGAAACCATACGCCACAGCGCAAGATGACAACCAACAGATAGCCACAGAAGACTCACACAGGCCACTAAAACACCTGGATCAACACTACGGACATGCTAACCCTCAAACTGAAATCCGTGGAGACCCAGCTAGTAACCTAGATCTTCCACTCAAGACTGTGATCCCAACACCAAACTGCCTCCAACACCAACCACAGTAACAACCTAGAAAAAGAAACTCACCCACACCTGCGCTTGAGAAACAACAAGCCTAAGACAACGAAATAGGACCGAGGTTACACGTAAAGGTCCGACCTCTGAACCGCAATCACTCATTATATATATGTGGAGAGTTATATGGCATCTATTTTCCATTTAACCTGCAATCACTCGTTTATATTTAAATAATAAGTGAGCGGGAGAGAGTTAGCTGGAAGAATGGGAAAAATGATTATGAGATGAAAATTAGGTGGCATTTAGGAGGGCTGCACTGTTTGAAGTGCAGCGGATCTCTCATATACACTGTGAGAAACACAGTATGCGTGTGTGTGCGTGTGTTGGCGACTATATTGACTGAAAATTAGTCACAATTTGAAAGACACGGTATCTCAATCGTTGGATAATTTTGTTTTTATTTAGATGTGTAAATAATGGGGCAATCCAATGATGCAAATTCATTGTGTCGCCAATTGTGTCTATTTTTTGCATTTAAATAGACTTTCCTAATATATCAGAAAAATAAACACATTTAGCAAGAAGGGGAATTGATTACAAAATTATTTAATTCATAATAAATTACAGAACTGCGTCTAGGACGTATTTTTAACTCAATCAAATAGAAATTCATGTGAAAATTATATGTGAACATGTAAGGAAGAAATTACACACCGATGATGTAGGAGGAGAAACAACCTCATGAAGCTTGAGGCCTACTTTATTTTTAGTCGTCATGATCTAGCAAGTAGAAACATAAAGGATAGAGGAAAGAAATTGAGGAGAAGGAACCAACTGCTTGAAGTGAAAAGCAAAGGATGAGTAAATGTCAACAAAATTGAATGATACTTGAAAAATCAATTTTTCGAATGGTCTTACAAGAGCATTGTTATTGACACTCCAAATACTTTTAAGGGGGAGGATGAGGGAGGCAGGAGCATTTTTTAAAAACACTCCACTTTTTGAAAAATTGTTAAGGGGATACACAAACATATTATTTGACACTACTCAATATCCGCGGATTGCCCCTTCAAACCAGAGTTTAAAAAAAAAAATATTCAACAATGGAGTAGTCCTTTCGAAATTAATATTTTTTGTCGATTTTTGTTTTGTTTTATGTCTACTGATTTAGTAAAATGTGGGGAACTGTTAAATTTTGGTGGTCGGTTATCGTTCTTTAAATTTTTGTTCGACGAATTCATGTTGAGATGAACAGTTTTGTTTCGGCGATGGGCTGTTTTCTTTTTCGTTCATATATTTTGGTTATGGTTTGATTTCTTCACAACTAATAGTGTTGATTAACCATTAAAAATTAGATTAATGAACAGAAAAGTGAAATTAAGGCTAAATGGGTAATGAGGTAAAATTACTTTTATGTGTTAAGAGGCTACTGTCCTTATTGGTATACCCCTTAACAATTTTATTTTTAACAAAAGCTGACCTTTCCTTAACAATATTCGAAGTGTCAATAACAATGACCTCTTGCATCAACATTTGCGGATGAGATGAAATATTTTAATGGGGTATTTAAACGAAATTAAAATTTGAATATGATAAGCATTTGCGGAATCATTACATTGTAACGCAATGTTGAGAGATTCTCATAAAAATTACGTCATGTTGTACCAGTTTCACGAAGAACAAATTCAATACGAACTTTAGCGATGATTTCAAGGGAAAAAGTAACCAAATAGAATTTGTTCGGGTCCAATGGTAAATTATACCAATTAAGACTACTCACGCAATAAAGGAAATAGCATAGTATAAATATATAACTTCTAAATAGATTATTGAATTTTTTTCTCCACGATTGATCCGAACTACTTTTTTTTCCCTTCCTCACATAGAAGTGCTGCATTTCCGTAGTTAACATCCCACGCTATTATCGCTTTCAGATAATGTTGCCTGGTTTCCTTAAACTATGTCTTGATAGGCCTAAGCAGGTGGGAGACAGTAATCCGAGTATAATGCCAATCCTACTGCTTAGACTCTGTTTGATTTGTTGAAAAACAAAGAATTTTGAAAAGTGAAACTAGCATGTAAAATATAAAAACCTTTTATTCTGTTTTTCACATTTTGAAAGACAATAAAAACGCCAAGCCAATGGTATCTAATCACTTTTCTGTTCATTGAAAACTGTGCAGTTAAAACACTTAAATATTTTATAGCATATAAAATGTAAAAAGCTTTAGCGAAGATCAACCGAGAAATAGCGGGTTATGATCGCTGTACAAGAAGATTCGTTAGATGCAAAAATAAACATTTAAACTTGATATATTATTATTCTCACATCATTTTTTTCTAGAAAATCAATATTAATTAATTTTATATAACAAAATTAGAAAATATCATGGTTCTGCATATTAGATTCAAGAAGACTATAATACATTTTACATTATACTAGTCATATAGAATTTTATGGTCAGTTGCGTGTGTCGTCGTAGTCATTGCACTGTGCGGCACGGCTCACGCGGCGCCGCTGCGTACAAGCTAGATTCAGCGGTGTGGACGGAAACACGGGTTTCGCAGGACAGAATTAAATGACCGGAAATGTTATTGAGGTGGACCCCACGCCTGTCCATCTGTCGCGGTCAATCGTTGGGGCGGTAAAATCCATGTAAAAGTTGCTTCGCACTACGGGGGACCGAATGAGTTAAGCCGTGACGCGAGGTTTGATGGTGGTTTCCAAATTTGTATCGATTGAGAAAAAGAAAAAATGCGGTCCCTGTTTTTTCAACTTTGTTTTCTTTTACGAGTGTACTTTTCATGTACGTGTTCCATTGGTCTTTCCAAGTCGATTTTTGTATTCAAGTGGAAGGCTATTTCCGCCACGACCTTCTAGAATTTTATATTCTATACATTTTTGCAAGGAATTTGGAGTAATTAATTTGACGTTTTGTCTGTAATAGCTATGGAATATGCTTCGTTTTTCACTTATGAGTATCGGCTTATTGTTCGACGTTTAAAATATCTTATAAGCAGTCTTAAAGATTCACCGGAGAAGTAGTTAGAGCAATCCTAAGTCGTAACAATTCACAAGATCCGCTTAATTAAGTTAATATATAAATTTCCTTAAAATAGTTATATTATTCTCAACTGTTGGATTACATACCCATACCGTAAAAAACGAATGTTATATTTGTAATTGGTATTATGCAATGTTTTAAGTCACGTGCTCAATTTATTTTGTGGTATGGTTACAATTAATTAGGACATGATTATCTCTATGCTTCTATGATTTTTGTTTTATTTTAGTCTTAAGATTGTGTTTTACGTATTTTGTACGTTTTATCTTCTAAAATATTTGCTGTATGAAATTTATATGACTGACGTCCTCATTATAATTTTTTATTATATGTAATCAACTTTTTAAAAAAATATTTTGTGACTTAAATTTTTGTGTGAATGATGTATTTGTAAATTTTTATTGTTTTATTTTCAGATTTTTCCGGATGTTTTTCGGTTATTTTCGAATAACCACGTCGGATGTGCATTTTAAAGTTTCGAATAAAGATATTTTCAGATATTTTTAAGATATTTTTCGGATATTTTCGGATAATCACATTGGATGTGCATTTTTAAGTTTCGAATACGGATATTTGCAGATATTCGTATTCACTAAGGCGGATACGGGTATTTTCAGATATTCGAAAATATCCGTGGATATGGATACAGATATTCTTACACTGATATCCACGAATATCAGATACATATATATGTACGGATTTTTATTTTTGGATTCAGATACGGATATAACACTATCCGTATCCAACAACATCCGTTTACATCACTAAAGTTATTCGATTTACAAGGCATTTATAATGCCAAATAAAATATAGATTAATAATTTATTTCCCGTTGCAGTTCACATGAATTTTATAGGTGAATATTGCTATTAGTTTATTTGGCCATTATTGAAGCCATATTAATTGATTCTCTGTTATAAAATAAAACAGGAGCAGATAATAAAAGAAAAGAAACCGTTAAAAAGAATATAAGATATTAAAAAGTTATTAAAGAGAACATAAGATATTATGGAGAGAGCTTTTATTTATATTGATTCAGATGTCAAATACAATCTAAACAATCTCTTTATTTATAACGTCTACATGTCATGTAAATTACAGTAAAGTCCTTCAGCATATTAGCATATTCACCTTTATTACTTTTACATATTACAACACTCACTCTTGAATATGTGTATACAAAAAGGATAAGATTGATTGTCCCAATTAAACCTTTCTTATGAAAAACCCAGTGGTACAAATCATAAATAAGAAAAAGAATAACATTTTATTTCATCTTTAGATAACATGCTTTACAATGTTACAATGAGAGTTGATACTTCAAGATCAAGAAAATGCCTCATTAAAAATCTTACTAACAAAAACCCAATTGGAAAAATATTAGTAAAGGAAAAAGTACATTGTAGCATAATTTTATATGCTCTTCGTAAATTATAACACAATAATCAAATTAGTCTGTTGATGTTGCCAACGCATATCGATTATATATACCAACTACTGAAGCATCGATGTTGGCGTGGAAAAGTGGTTACTCTTGCACGCCAACCGCCAAGGTTTGGTTTAGGTCAACCCAAATATCCCAAAGTAATGAAATATAAATGGACATGCCACTTTTATAGTGATTCGGCACTAACGTCTACGTCCACTTTATAGTAACCATTCATCATTATTATATCGATTACAATGTTCATCCATGTTCGGACACTTTGAATATACAAAGTTATACAATAGAATAACAAATATTTTGTTATTTCCCAACTTTGACCATAATGCCCTCCTCCTCCTTCTTCTTCCTTATGCCAAAGTGTGTTAGGATGAACACTGATGTCCATTGAAAAGCTCCAATGTCCAAGAATGTCCAAATATACTCCGAAATGTGAGTTTCAACACTTTGAGCTGTGCAAAGTAAGCCAAAAGTCCAAGTGAATGCCAAAGTGTTGTAGGCAAACTTTTGTATGAAGTTTACAAGTCCAAGAAGTATTTCAAAGTCATATGAATGATCATGGAAGTCATTAGTGAGCTCCAAAGAAAACTCTCTCGTAAGCCCAGAGTCCATAAATAACAAGCCAATCCAACCCTTTTGAATTCCAAGAGAGAGGTTATTTATCGGTGAAGTTCCCATGCATCAACCCGAATTTTGTATCCCACGTGTGAAAAATTCATATCCCGGTACTTTGCTAAAAAATCGACGCATGATGCAAAATTTCAAATCCTGAAGAAAATCCCAAAAAAACAGTGATTGGCACGTGTTAATCACTCGAAAAGCAGTTATCAACACGTACTGGCCGTGATCCGCCACTTTGTTGAATTTTGATTCCCCACTTTGCATTTGTATGCCAGCCAAATTTCGCATCCCAACAACATGCGGTGCTCAAGAAAAACGAGCGGATCCGCGTGCGGTGCTCAGGACATTTCAAAGTGCCAAATTCCCATCCTGGGATTTCAAATCCCGAGTTGTGCCACATGCCAATTCCAGAAACCGTGGTGCAAACCCTTGAAAATGTGTGATCACGCCGGGGGTGTTCACCTCCTTTTGAGCTTGCCAGATACAATGTATATCGTATCCCCCTGAAGGGGTACAATTTCATATTCCCAAAGGGGATGCGAAATACAACATTTCGTATCTTGTATTGATTACGAAATTCCTACTCGTATCCCTAGAGATACAAAAATCCCTGAAATCATGCCGAAAACTGGAGCTTACCGAGGCTGGTGCGTAGCAAGGAATTTTGTTGATCATACCGTGTTGATTACATGGTTTTGCCACTACCAAACCAAGAGTTTGCTAAAGTGCTTGATATGATGTTATTGAGTTTGCGCAAGCAATTTTAGGTGATCGTGTTGTGACGATTAACATATTTTGAGTGATCGAATCCAGAATTTATCAAAACCAATATATTTTGCCTCGATGAGTTTTGCCACGTGATTGGACCAAGATGCTCAAGGATTTTGAGCTGATCGGGCCGAGTCGATCACATATTTTTTCCATGCCAGGTTTTCTAAGTTATTAATGATTTCCAATTCGATTATGCCGATCCGAGAGTCGATGATATTTCCAACCTTTTCTGAGCACTTCGCGACTTCAACCAAATCGCTTTGTGTTTTCCAACGAACGTTCTTGAAACTCAAGTGCGACGCTAACCATAAACTTGACGTGTGACTATTTTGCCAAAAGCGGGTCAAAAAATAACCCCCCAAAACATATTTTCCTTGACCAAAGGGAGATGTATTTCGCGAGTAAACCAAAAATCCAGGAATCCATAAACCAGTGCCGAAAGAAGTCTGAAGGGAAATCCAATAACTAGAGAGCTAAAGAGCCACGATAGTGTTGAATCGTATTAACTATGAAACCAAAAAACCAGAAAGCCAAAAAACCTGAAAGTCGTTATCTCGCTGGATCGTACAAACCAAAAATCCAGGAGCTCGCTAGATTGTATTAGCCAGAAAATCAAAGTCTGAAATTCAATGAAAGCCGACGAAGACTCCAGATCATTCTTTGAGAGATAACCAATATACTGAAGTAACCAGAATATCTGAGGGACCACAAAGGCCCAAAAGCCATAATAGCCCAAATAACCATAGCCAGAAAGTCGAGGAGACCCGTAATCCACGAAACCAAATAATTAAATGAGTACATGGCTCCCTTGCCAAGCCATGGCAAGAGAACAAAGGATAAGCCAGGTGAGTAAAGTTCTTACCCGAGTTTTAATTCGATATGGGTTCATCCCATCGCTCTCCGGTGACAGAACCCATAGTTCATCGATATTAGTTCATCCTATCGCTCTTTGGCAATGGAACTCGTAGCTCATTGATATGAGTTCATCCTATCGCTCTCCGATGACAGAACCTATAGTTCATCCATATGAGTTCCTCCTATCACTCTCCAGCGACATAATCCATAGTTCATTGACATGAGTTCATCCTATCGCTCTCCGGCGATGGAACCCATATTTCATGGATATGAGTTCCTTCTATCACTCTCCGTCGGTAGAACCCATAATTCATAAATTCATCCTATCACGCTTTGGCGATGGAACTTGTCTATACACATCCATCCTACCGCTCTCCAGTGGCAGAGTTCGTATTTCATTCATATGAAATCATGCATTCTCATTTGGTGAAAGGAATTCATGATCCATTCCAGCAAATCCATCCAATCATCACTTGGTTATTGGGATTGACGAGGAAATTACAGAATCCCATCCAATCGCGTCTTAGTGATTGGAGCTAGTGTTTTAGGCCTTTAACTTCATCTCTCAGGGTGAAGCAAAGACAAATTAGTTTCATTCGCCATACTGGGCGATTTTAAGCAAAGACACAAGCAAGACTAAAGCAAAGAGAAAACATATGAGACGAAGCCTTTCCGGGCTTTACCCCGGTATCGCTATCCTCGTCATGAGATGACGATTTGAGTTCACGGCCGAGGTACTCCTCGGTTTTGAGTTGTAGATGACTGTCCGTGCCTAGCACTGCTGGTTCAGTGTTAGTATAGACTGGGAGATTTCCATTTCTGACATGCTCCTCGACCAGGTCTCGGAGGTGCCTACAATCATAAATATCGTGGCCATCCAGGTTGTGGAATAGGCAGTGTCTCCCAGACCTCCTCTCCTTTTCACTGGGCTCTTGGGGTGTCGGTATCCGATACGGGAGATTCCCTCATGTATCCAAGTAGATCCTCTCCATTGGTGCATTCAGCTTAGCATAGGAATGATATCTCTGCCCTTTCCTGCTCTTCTTCGGACCATCCTGCTCATCTTCCACTTTATTCTTTCCATTGTCATGCTTGACTCCAGCCTCAAGCGCCATGTGATAATTTAGAGCATCCGCTTCAATCTTTCTTTGTGCCTGCATATCCTCTTGGCGCAAGTACTAATCAGCCTCAAAATAAAACTCATTGAGATCCCTCAGGGGATCCCTTTATAAGCTAGCCTTGAATTCAGAATTCTCGACCACCCCAGCTACGACCGCCATTAAGATAATAGATGGTTGTGGCTTATCCACTGAAGCCACTATTGCATTGAACTTTTCCAAGTACTTCCGCAAAGTCTCTCCAGACCTTTGCTTGATAGCCATCAACATCATCACACTTCTGAGATGAACTATATAGACTCTGAACTTCCCCATGAATCTATCAACAAGCTCATTCCAAGAGAAAAGCTCTCCATTGCTGAGATGCCTAAACCAAAGCGCAGTTAAATCCAACAAGAACAAAGAAAAGCATTTTTCCATGAGAACGGGAGATGCCCCTAGCACATCCACGTGCCTGATATAGCGTGCCAGATGTGTGACAGGATCCGATCTCCTAGCATATGCAACCAAAACAATGCAGTTTGAAATCAAGGGGAGCCCTTGCATTTAAGATGTTGAGAGTGAAGGAGCTCCGAGTCACACCCTCATATCCTTAGTCGGAGGTTCTAACTCGAGCTACGCATTGTACAAGTTCAACTAACTAGTCACTGTTGAAAGTGAGTTGAGAGGCGTGTTCCCCATGCCTCAGGCAAATTTTTAGGAATGTATGGTTAGAGTTGTACTCCATCACCCCTTCCCACCGGAGTTATGTGCCTTTCCGTATTATGAAAATGAAAATTATCCGCTGGGTGCCTTTTAGTAGGAACTTCTAGTTCAATCATAACTTGTGGTGCCATTGGAGGCGTGATCCTTGCTCCTATAACCGTAGGATTACTTCCATTCAGTCCTTCACACCTGCTCCTAAGTAGTATTTCCAATTCCAGATCCTAAAACCTGACCACCGAAGTGTGGGGTGTTACAAAATTCGTATTCCCGATACTTAGCCAAAAAATCGAGTCGCGATACAAAATTTTGAATCCTGAAGAAAATCCCAAAAAAAGCGATTGACACATGTTGATCACCTGAAAAGCAGTGACCAACACAAACCTGGCCGCGATCTACCACTTTGCTAAATTTCGAATCCACACTTCGCATCCGTGTGCCAGTGCCAAATTTTGCATCCCAACAACAGGCAGTGCTCAAGCAAAACGAGCGAATCTGCATGCGGTTCTCAGGACGTTTTCAAATGCCAAATTACTATCTTGGGATTTCGAATCCCGAATTGTACCAAATGCCAATTCTAGAAACCGTGGTGCGAACCCGTGAAAATGTGTGATCATGTTGGGGTGTTCACCTCCTTTTGAACTTATCAGATACAATGTATATTGTATTCCCTATAGGGATACGACTTCGTATCCCCTGGTGGGATAAAATTTAGTATCCATGTAGGGATACGAAATACAGTATTTCGTATCCTCTATGGGATATGAAATTTATATTCGTATCCTTAGGGGATACGAAAATCCCCTAAATCATGCGGGAATGTAGAGCTTGTCGGGGCTGGTACACAGCAAGGAATTTTGCTGATCATAATGTGTTGATCACACAGTTTTGCCAGTGCCAAACGAAGAGTTTGACAAAGTGCCAGATCCGATGTTATTAAGTTTGCACAAGCAATTTTAGATGATCGTGTTGTGCCGATCAGCAGATTTTGAGTGATCGAATTCAAAATCTACCAAAACCAATATATTTTTCCTTGATGAGTTTTGCCACGTGATCGGACCGAAGTGCTCAAGGATTTTGAGCAGATCAGGCCTAGTTGATCATGTATTTTACCATGCCTAGTTTTCCAAGTTAGTAACAACTTTTTCAATCTGATAACACTGATACGGAAATCCACGGTATTTCCTACCTTTTCCGAACACTTTGCAATTTTGACTAAATCACTTTATGTTTTCCAACGAACATTCCCGAAACTCGAGCACGTCGCCATCCATAAACTTGACGTGTGACTGCTTTGCCAAAAAGCGGCTCAATAGTTGATTGTAAAAGTGCCTTTGGAAATAGATCTTTCTGATTTTCTTGAGATTTGATTTGTTTCACCTCTATCTTGTTGTCCTTTTGTAGTTCATGTGTGGAATTTTTTTTAGGAGAAATGTTCTTTGTCCTGTCAACCTTGATATAATCAACTTGAACCTGAGCCATGCAAACAACATTGTCTTCATAAATAATAGTTTACTACATCAAAATGTGTTTGATACTTCTGGATCAAAATGATGCCTCGTTAAAACCTTACTAAGAAAAAGCCAATGGGAAAAAATCTTAGTGAAGGAAAAAAGTACAATATGGAATCATATTTCAATAATTTACTATATCAAATTGATTTTGATACTTCCAAATCAATGTATTGCCTTATTAAAATCTTAATAAGAAAAACTCAGTGGGAAAAATCTTAAATAAGAAAAAAGAGTGCATAATAACTTATTTTCATATGTTACAATTTGTGTTGATACTTCTAAATCAAGATAGCCTTATTAAAACCTGTAACATACTGTTAAATGTACCCTAAGTAGACATAAATAATCAAATAAAGATAAATTAATAAAATATTAATTAGTTTAAATTAAGAATTTAGCCATGAAAATAAAACTATTGTATTCGTGGCGAGATTCTAATCCCTTTTCATCTTTCATTTGAAGAATTTCGTATATAAATACATATTAATTCTAGAATTTATATATAAATTTAGATTAGAAGAGATAAAATGTAGGCTAGAGAGAGAAGAAACCAAACCTTTCTTTTGGAAATAATAAGTAGTGGGGAGACAAGATGGAGGCGCCAAATAGAATGAAGTGTAGGGTTTAAGGAGAGGTTAGAGGTCTATTTATAGTTGTTAGTGTGCATATGGATCGTAGAATTAGTTTGATTTATAATATAGAAAGTCCATTTGAAGCGAAACAATAAATAAATCCCTAAAAAAACTCATCCACCCCTTTACCCATAAGAGTGGTCCACCCCTATATAATAGGGCGGTCGACCCCCCTTCTGGGGCCGAGTCGGAATTTTTTCCCTGTAATGTTGCTTTATATTAATTATTTTATCTAAACAAATTGATTATTTCCGTTTCTTGTTTATTCTTGTCCCTTAAAGAAATAAATAAATATATATATACACACATACACACACACACTTTTCAAGCCATCAAGGTATATTCTGTTATTTCATTCAATATTTATTTATTTATTTCCAGATTTATATTTAGTCAATTTGAATTTCAAACCTAGTGGGTAAACACTTTACGTATAATTTTTTTTTATTATTAACTTTTTCGTACGGACTCCGTTTTTGATAAATAAAATACGAAAATGGATCAGAATCTTTCCATGAATACAGTAGTAAATATTTTCGTGGTCCGTTTCCTAATTATCAAAAATTCTTATTTCAGCTCATTAATATTTTATTAATTTATCATTATTTATATTTTATTTAAATACCTATGTCTATTTAATGTATATTTTACGGGGTGTTATAATCAACATTTAGTTGTACAAATTATTTCAACAAATCCATAGAAACAAGTTAATAACCAAATAAACAAAAACTTCAAACTAACTTACTAATATATGCTAACGAAAAAAACTAAAACAAAACAAAAATACCACACAACAAGCTTCAGCTTATTAGTTAATCAATTCAGTCATATCTTCAACATTGCATTTAAATTTTTATCGTTAACGAAATTTGCATTATCTTTTTCGAAGAAATCATCTAACTTCAAGTTAGTATTATTAGACAATCCCTCAGTATTACTTAACTCGATATTATACGAATGTTGGTATTCCTCGACCGTTTTCTTTGATAAACTACAAGTACATGACCAATGACCAAAGCGTTCACGTATATAGTAAACTTTTTCACAATGCCTTTTATTTTTAAAGTTGAATAATTATCATTTTCAAGCTCAATTTCCATTTTTTGTTTCTTAAAATTGGTAGTTTTTTAGAATTAAAACCACTATATCCACATTACTGATCCACGTCCATAACCACGTCTTCTATCTCTGCCTCGACCTCTTTTGGAGTGGTCAAAATTTACATTAACTTCAGGTAATGCAACTAAATCAGTTGGTTTCGAGGAGTGATTTTAATATTCTATCATTTTTTTTGCTCAGCAATTAATAATCATTCTATGATTTCAGAATATTTTATGAAATAGACCAATCGGTGTTGCTTTTACAGGAGTATATTTGTAGTATGGAATGTTGTTGAGAAGGTTTTTGTTAAGCATTTGTGCATCATACACATTTTCTTCACATAACTTATGTTTATAAGTAACTCTAAAAACCATCCTAGATGGTTATAATGCTACTTCAGGGAGTTCCGTAAGTGAAGATGATCATTTCAGTTAACTGTTTTGTTTTAAGACCACCGTGGATGTGACGTCTTAAAAATATTAAAACTTTTGTTTTGTCCTGCTGTGACATATTAATACTATTTTTAATGGTGGTGTCTAAGTATTGAGATTGCAAATAAAGCGTGGCATCCGATATCTATGACATGTAGTTGTCTTTAGATATGTCCAACGTTTTGAACCTAAATTTGACTATGTATGTCATGAATTTAGTTTACTGTCCCAAAAAAAAGAGCGAAAAAAAAATATTTGTTGTAAATAATACTTAAAGGGGAAAAACATGATTTTTTTGCTAACAAAATGTCAATGTACTATGTTATAAGTAAAGAAAGATTAACAGTAAGCATTAAAAGCAGGCCTGGCCCTTCCTCAAAGCGGAAGAAGCAACCGCTTAGGGCCTCAAAATTTCCAGGTCACAAATTCGTTCATCATCGCATAGGAAAAAAATCCCTAGAATCACTGGTGATGCAAGCATACAGGCATAGCTTGGTAGCGAGCTTCTCCATCTAGGCAACTATTCATTCACCGACTATGGACCTTTCATTTAGGGCATCGATTTCAACGAAATCAAGTTCGGTCTTTGCAACTCATCTCCACCTATGCGGCTACGTGCTCGATGAGCGTAGCAGAAGCAGCGCTGTAGCGACGCCGATTCTCCATCTCTTGGGCATAAACCAAGAACCGCAACTATAGGAATAGCTAGGACACAACAAAAAATGAACGCAAAATTCAATTGATATATAGGTTAAAGGTACTACGTCATTAGTACGAATTTGTCTATGATACTATGATTCAAATGTTTGATTTTTTGAGTTTATTAGTAATTACATCTGCTCTGTGATTTACTTTAAGTTAGCCAAGGGAAAGACCGAGTTCTGTTATTTATGTTAAATGTTTAAACTGTTTAAATTTGTCTATTAGGCTGGGTGATTAATGATTGATAGGTAAATGTAGGTGTGTTGTAATTAGCACATTTGTTTAAATATTCGGTCATAATTCTGTTAGTTTTTGAGCAATTTGCCCAACAAAATTCTGTTAGCGCAACCCTTTCAACTTTATTAATGTTATGGGTTGAATGAGTTAATTAGTCAAATTAGTTCGTCAGTTGCTACTAAATAGAATTTTGTTAGGTTTTTGCCTTTCACTAGACCATATATGCTAATTAGACTGTGCTATTGGCCATATCTAACCCGATTTGGCACGCCTGTAAACCGTATCAAAAAATGGCGTGTGTATTTATTAGATACAGCTATAAGCCGTGTCCAATTGAAAATTTGATATGCCCACTGTGACGGCCCGCCCCGCACCAGCCTGCATTTCCTCCGAAAGTGCGCTGTACACATGCCCGACTAGCACGGGACGGTCGTCAGAAGAAAGAAAAGAAGGAAATTAACTAACGAGAAACCTGTAGATTGTCTCACAGCGCATGGGATAAAATATAATAATAATAACATACTTGACATAAAACAGGTGAGACAGTGCATAAGCTGATAACTAAAATCAACATCAACATCAAAGCAGCGGAATACAACTTATTACAACTTTTCAAAATCTACTGTCTCTAAGCAAAAGAAAGCCAAAGTAGAAGATACACCACCAATGCCTAAGCAGTGATCTTCAACAACACAGGGAGAATAATATATATATATTACGTGGAAGCCTCCTACTCGTCTCCGGATCATCTACCCGTGCATCACCAGCTAACCTGTCTCTAGTCTGCTCGTGTGAGCACCCAGAGTAATAAGAGGAGACATAAAACTCTGGGTCAGACATAAAGCCTGGTATGAGCGATAAGCATATAAACAGAATAATAACAGGTATACTAAACCATACCTGAACCTGGACCTGCAACCAAAGAGTTAGTACCACATACCGTACAATACTCCAAGGTGCCATAATGAATAGTGTAAAGAATACGGGGGTGGGGTGTGTATGTCATAATGATAGCAAACAAACCATCCATAGCAACCATCCTCACGTCTCTCACTCAGTGCATAAAGCGTACGATATCTACCACTTTGGAACACTAGACAAATTGAGGTAACGACGGATCCCGACTTGTAGAAACCCTGCTGTGACCAAGCTAAACATATGGAGTCATGACCAAACATTTCAATGACCCATTTCATTGATCGTAGCCCTTGGTTCTACCGATGCCATAATGGCCCTGAATCCGCCTTCGTACCTCCTACCATAGTGGTCCAAAGCTATAGACGTCGATAACCCCTTAACACGCGTCCCGCAGCAAAGTCCAACCATGAAGCGAACTCGTTGGTTCCCAACTAGACCCTGAGCTCTAACTTCCCATACTGGACTACCTTTGCATCTTGGGTTATTGGTCTTCACCGGATCGGTCTTCTTCACTTCACTTGCTTCGGATCGGTCAAACGTCACCAGTTCAGCTCGGTCAACCTTCAGCTTCCGGTTTGGATCGGTCGTGCTGAGTTTCTCCGCCTGGTCGGTCAAAACACCCTGGTCGGTTTTTCCCTCATCTCGATACTGGTCGGTTTCATCGCCTCAATCCTGGTCGTTCGAAGCTCCTCTGGTCGGTCCAAAACATGGTCGGTCGAAGCTCCTCTGGTCGGTCCAAACTTGGTCGTTCGAAACTCCCTTGGTCGTTCCAGACTTGGTCGGTCGAAACTCCCTTAGTCGTTCCAGACTTGGTCGGTCTGAAACCTGGTCGGTCGTTCTGTTTTCCCCCGATCGGTCGAAACCTGGTCGGTCAAGAACCTGGTCGGTCAGAAGCCTGGTCGGTTTTTCCTGGTCCTAAAACCTGCACCATTCCAGCAAGCTATTTTCGCCCCTCGACGGCGTTTTCGACCAATCTAACACTTCTAATCAACCACAAGGCATATCATACAATCATAGGAACATAGGGAATCAACCACAAACACCAAAACAACAATATGGCATATCAAAATGGATCAAACATGACCAAAACCCCATATTTTCCTTTAAGCATGTTTTAAGCAAAACTAATGATATGATTAGCAAAACTTAACCAAATGGAACCAAATTTCTAACAGAGGTCTAAAACAATATTTAAGAATTTCTGAATATTTTTCCAGATTTTATTTGTGTATAAATTCGCTAATTAACACTAATTACCCTTTAATCAACCGTAATTAGTGAGAAATCATGCAAATCACTCACCTTGGCCACAAACAAAATTCTCAGAACTGAAACTCCTCTGATTTGGGGCGAATACTGATGTCCAACAGCAGTTCTAACCTTGCTTTGGTGCTTTTTCTTCTTAATTTGATGTTGCTAAGCCTAGTCTCCAATTAAAAAGTGATTTGGGGTGTTTTGAAGAGATTTAGGGGGTGGAGGCCATGGCTAGGTTAAGGGGAATGAATAGTGACGGCTGAAAAATGAGAAAAAGTTATTCTCCAAACCCTAACAGCCATTTTGAACTCCTAATCCCGAAATTCTCCTTTGGGCCTAGCTGTTAATCACCCGGTTAAGCCCAATTAAGCTGTTTTTCACCATCTGAAACTTGTTTCAGCCATATCTCCCAAACGGTGAGTCCGTTTGGCTAATGTGACCATTCTACGGAATTGTAAACCATCATTCGGAGCCAATGGAAGTGGTTTCAGGTCAAAATTCGTTTTCAGTCAAAAGTTATGGACAAAACAGTACCAACTAGGGGTAAAATGGTCATTTAAAAATCGGGAAAAATTATGAACATGGGAAATGACCACAATAGTCGTCTCCCAAAGTTACATGACCAAACGACTTCGTATGTGAAAGAAATAAATATTCTATGGTCCTGTGATGCGTAGAATGCGGGTCGTTACACTCTCCCCCCCTTAAGAAATTTCATCCCCGAAATTCCTTAACCCAAACATACAAAGGATCCCGCATGCCTAACAACCACATACAACCATCAAACATGCAAAACAAACAAACAAACAAACAAACCTACCCTAGCATGCGGAAAACTAAATCGAAGTCAAAATCTTACTAGGCAAAGAGTTCTGGATAAGTCTTCCTAATGTTCTCCTCTGTCTCCCAAGTACAATCATTCTCGTCCTCGCCCCACTGAACCTTGACTAGCTTCACCGCCTTCCTTCGAAGTTGCCTCATGTCGTGCTCGATAATATGGGCCGACTTGCGGTTCCCAACCGCCTCGGGTTCTACTTCGAAGTCCTCCAACTGATCAGGTGGAACAGTCATATCTGGGTTGTGAACGAACTTCCTTAGTTGGGAAACATGAAATACGTTGTGAACTCCCGCCGTCTTCTCTGGTAAGTCAATTCTATTTGCCAAATTCCCGACTAGTTCAAGAACAGGGAATGGGCCAACAAATCTTGGTGCCAACTTGCCTCTCCTGCCAAATCGTATTACGCTCTTCAACGGAGAAATCTTGACAAACACCAAGTCACCAACGAAGAATTTTAGGTCTCTTCTCCTCTTATCGGCATAACTCTTCTGCCTATCTTGGGCAGCCTTCATTCGTTGTTGAATGGTCTTGATTTTATCTGAAGTTTCCTTCACCACATCTGGTCCAAGCATAAACTTCTCGCCAGTCTCTATCCAACATGATGGTGAGTTGCATGGTCTTCCGTAAAATGCTTCAAACGGAGCCATACCGATACTGGATTGGTAGCTATTATTATATGCAAACTCTACTAGATGCAAATGGTCATCCCATGATCCACCAAAATCCAATATACATGCTCTCAAGAGATCTTCTAAAATACGATTCACCCTCTCCGTCTGACCGTCGGTCTGAGGATGATATGCGGTACTGAGATGTAACTCTGACCCTAGAGCCTCTTGTAAGCTCTTCCAAAACCTACTAGTGAACAACGGGTCTCGGTCACTCACAATGCTTTTAGGTACTCCATGGAATCTCACTACCCACTTCATATACAATTCTGCTAACTTAGATGCCGTTCTGGTCGATTTAACTGGTATAAATCTTGCACTTTTGGTCAATCGGTCCACAATCACCCAAATGCTATCATGTCCTGATCTAGTTCTTGGTAAACCATCGATGAAATCCATCGAGACTTGCTCCCATTTCCATTCGGGAATTTCTAATGGTTGTAACAACCCACTAGGCTTCTTTTGCTCGGCTTTAACTAGCTGGCAATTCATGCATTTGGATATAAACTTCCCAACATCTCTCTTCATCCCTTCCCAGTAGTAGGTCTGTCTCATGTCTCGATACATCTTATTACCACCGGGATGTATAGTCAGTTTTGAGTGATGACATTCTCGAAGCACTTCATCTCTCAAACCATTCACGTTGGGTACAACTAATCTTCCATTCTTTCTAAGCCACCCATCTCGATCAAGCCCATACTTGTTCATCTCCTCATCGATACCCATCTCTAACTTGGAGATGATTTCCAATAGGTTAGGATCGTCCCTCTGACTAGAGCCGATCCGCTCAATCAAAGTGGGTCTGATCGTCAAACTTGCTAACATTTCTAGATCCAATTCGCACTTTGGTCTGAAATCAAACCCTGCGATATACTCCAGTTGCTTCCATTCAAGGAACATAGCCCCTAAGCTGACATGTCTTCTACTCAATGCATCAGCCACCGCATTGCCCTTTCCCGGTGTATATGCGATGTCGAAATCATAGGAAGCCAAGAATTCTAACCACCTTTGTTGCCGGAGATTTAAATCCTTCTGGGAGAAGAGATACTTCAACGACTTATGATCTGTAAACAGCTCAAATCTTTCTCCCAAGAGATAGTGTCTCCACATCTTCAACGCAAACACGATCGCCGCCAATTCCAGATCATGGGTATGGTATCTTCTCTCGTGCGGTTTCAATTGCCGACTTGCATAAGCTACAACCCTACCGCCCTGCATCAATACAGCACCCAGTCCGGTACCACAGGCATCCGTGTATACCGTCATCTCTTCATTCCCCTTAGGAATGACTAACACTGGTGCGCTTGTCAACTTGTCCTTTAGACTCTTGAATGCATTCTCGCACCTTCCATCCCAAACAAAAGCTTGATTCTTCTTGGTCAACTGGGTCAATGGTGCTGCTATCTTGGAGAAACCTTGGATAAACTTACGATAATATCCCGCTAACCCCAAGAAACTTCTTACATCTGTTGCATTCTTAGGCGTAGGCCAATCCTGTACCGTGGCCACCTTTGCTGGGTCCACCGCAATACCATTCTCTGATACAACATGGCCCAAGAACCTCACTTCCCTCTTCCAGAAGTGACACTTAGAAAACTTTGCTTTCAATTGGTGTTTTCTCAACACCTCCATCACTATTCTTAAATGTCCCTTGTGTTCTTCCTCTGTCCTCGAGTAGACCAAAATATCATCAACGAACACAAGGACAAACTTATTCATCTGATCTCTGAATACCCTATTCATAAGATCCACAAAATATGCTGGGGCATTGGTTAGCCCGAATGGCATGACCAACCACTCATAAAACCCAGACGGCGTCCGAAATGCCGTTTTAGCTATACTCTCAGCTTCCACTCTAAGCTGATGAAAACCTGTCGCGAGATCTAACTGAGAAAATACTCTCGCGCCACTCAACTGATCGAACAAATCATCTATCCGCGGTAGAGGATACTTGTTCTTCCTCGTCACTTTATTCAACTCGCGGTAGTCTACACACAAACGAAGGGAACCATCCGCCTTGGTAGCAAACACAACTGGTGCTCCCCATTCAGAAACACTCTTTCTGATAAATCCCTTCTTCAAAAGATCGCTGACTTGCACCTCGAGCTCTCGCTGCTCCCTTGGTGCCATACGACGAAGTGGCATCACTATAGGCCTGGCATCCTTTACCAAATCAATATGAAACTCAATCTCTCGGTGTGGTGGAAGTCCGGTCACTTCTTCGAAAACATCCGGATACTGGCCAACCACGGGCAAACCTGACAACTCACTATGCGGAATGTCGTGGGAGTTTAGAAAACTAGCCAATATCCCCTCACTGGGTAGACCACCAAACACTATCCTCCGCCCATCATCCGCTCTAGCTGTCACCAAAAAGCCCTCGCAGTCTACGACCACCCCGTATCTTTGGAGCCAATCTACTCCCAAAATAATGCCAAACCCAGTAAAGCCCAAAACAAAGCAATCACAAATAAACATGCATCCATGACTCGATAGGACCAAATTCCTGCAAACCATACTAAGGCTAGTCGAACCACCAATCGGGTTCGTCACTATCAATGGTCTATCGACTATCTCGGGTTCCAGTCCCAACCTATCTACCAGGTCACTAGATATGAAGGAACGGGAAGCTCCGATATCAAACAAAACTCTAACAGGAACATCGTAAACAGAAAGCATACCTTGAATGACGACATTCTTTCCTTTCTCCGCCGAAGTTGGGGCATTCGACGAAGAAGGAATAACATTAAGAGCATATGCTTTCACCATTTGCTTTTCTTTAGGAGGTTGTGGACACTTGTCCTTGTGATGTCCCATTTGGCCACAGTTGAAGCACTTCCTATCCGCTGGCTTGGCCCGACAATTACTAGCATAATGGCCCTTCTTACCACAGCTGAAGCACTCAACATCTTGCTTATTCTTTTTCTTCTGGCCATCCTTAGCTTGGTTCTGCTTTCTCTTATTCTGGGAACCACCCTTGCCTCCACCACTTGCTTGTGGCTTTGGCTCATCTGCGGATGCAACCTCAGTCTTCGGCTTAGGGTAGAGACTCTCCGACCTCAATGCTTTTCCCACAATCGACTCAAACGTCTCATCGATGTGGTTAATAAGCTTTTCCCCCAAGTGATCCAAACCAGTTATGAATTTCTCATTCTTCTTCTCGGCAGTATCAATAAGAGATAGCCCATACTTTGACAAAGTGTCGAATTCAACAATATACTCCGAGACAGCCCTGCCATTCTGTTTGAGCTCCAAGAATTTCTTAAACAACACTGACTTCTGAGCAGCTGGAATGAACTTCTCGCTAAAGCGAGCTTTAAACTGCTCCCAAGTAATCTGATCTTCAGGAGTAGCTGCTTTTATAGCATTCCACCAATTCATTGCCCGCCCTTGCAGCTGACGGGACGCTAGCTTTCTCTTCATCGCATCCTCGATACCCAAATCCTCGAAGATACGGTCGCAACTATCCAACCAATCTTGAACATCCGTGGCCGACTCCGTTCCGTGAAATGGCTTCCCACCAAGGCTAGTATAATCCTTGTTTAGCTTGGCGAAGTCGACCCTTGGAGCCTGCACTATTGGACCACCACCATTTCCACCATTGGGAGCTGCCCTCTGTACATCTCTAAGCATTTCTCTCATGAGGTCAGTAAACATCGTCCTCATGTCAGCAGCATTCCCATTATTGGCTCCCCTACTAGCACCTCTAGTATCTCGGCTCATCGTCAATCTGGAAAAGGAAACGATTAACGACTCCATAGTGGTGCTAGTGCAGTATGACTTCATCCTTATACTAGTAATAGTATATATATATCTTTTAAAAACCAAAGTAATCACAAATACGCTCTCTCGTATACGTATATTATCTCTCCCTGATAACTTCCCTAGGTTAACTACGCAACCTAGAGCTCTGATACCAAGTGTGACGGCCCGCCCCGCACCAGCCTGCATTTCCTCCGAAAGTGCGCTGTACACATGCCCGACTAGCACGGGACGGTCGTCAGAAGAAAGAAAAGAAGGAAATTAACTAACGAGAAACCTGTAGATTGTCTCACAGCGCATGGGATAAAATATAATAATAATAACATACTTGACATAATACAGGTGAGACAGTGCATAAGCTGATAACTAAAATCAACATCAACATCAAAGCAGCGGAATACAGCTTATTACAACTTTTCAAAATCTACTGTCTCTAAGCAAAAGAAAGCCAAAGTAGAAGATACACCACCAATGCCCAAGCAGTGATCTTCAACAACACAGGGAGAATACTATATATATACATATATATTACGTGGAAGCCTCCTGCTCGTCTCCGGATCATCTACCCGTGCATCACCAGCTAACCTGTCTCTAGTCTGCTCGTGTGAGCACCTAGAGTAATAAGAGGAGACATAAAACTCTGGGTCAGACATAAAGCCTGGTATGAGCGATAAGCATATAAACAGAATAATAACAGGTATACTAAACCATACTTGAACCTGGACCTGCAACCAAAGAGTTAGTACCACATACCGTACAATACTCCAAGGTGCCATAATGAATAGTGTAAAGAATACGGGGGTGGGGTGTGTATGTCATAATGATAGCAAACAAACCATCCATAGCAACCATCCTCACGTCTCTCACTCAGTGCATAAAGCGTACGATATCTACCACTTTGGAACACTAGACAAATTGAGGTAACGACGGATCCCGACTTGTAGAAACCCTGCTGTGACCAAGCTAAACATATGGAGTCATGACCAAACATTTCAATGACCCATTTCATTGATCGTAGCCCTTGGTTCTACCGATGCCATAATGGCCCTGAATCCGCCTTCATACCTCCTACCATAGTGGTCCAAAGCTATAGACGTCGATAACCCCTTAACACGCGTCCCGCAGCAAAGTCCAACCATGAAGCGAACTCGTTGGTTCCCAACTAGACCCTGAGCTCTAACTTCCCATACTAGACTACCTTTGCATCTCGGGTTATTGGTCTTCACCGGATCGGTCTTCTTCACTTCACTTGCTTCGGATCGGTCAAACGTCACCAGTTCAGCTCGGTCAACCTTCAGCTTCCGGTTTGGATCGGTCGTGTTGAGTTTCTCCGCCTGGTCGGTCAAAACACCCTGGTCGGTTTTTCCCTCATCTCGATACTGGTCGGTTTCATCGCCTCAATCCTGGTCGTTCGAAGCTCCTCTGGTCGGTCCAAAACATGGTCGGTCGAAGCTCCTCTGGTCGGTCCAAACTTGGTCGTTCGAAACTCCCTTGGTCGTTCCAGACTTGGTCGGTCGAAACTCCCTTGGTCGTTCCAGACTTGGTCGGTCTGAAACCTGGTCGGTCGTTCTGTTTTCCCCCGGTCGGTCGAAACCTGGTCGGTCAAGAACCTGGTCGGTCAGAAGCCTGGTCGGTTTTTCCTGGTCCTAAAACCTGCACCATTCCAGCAAGCTATTTTCGCCCCTCGACGGCGTTTTCGACCAATCTAACACTTCTAATCAACCACAAGGCATATCATACAATCATAGGAACATAGGGAATCAACCACAAACACCAAAACAACAATATGGCATATCAAAATGGATCAAACATGACCAAAACCCCATATTTTCCTTTAAGCATGTTTTAAGCAAAACTAATGATATGATTAGCAAAACTTAACCAAATGGAACTAAATTTCTAACAGAGGTCTAAAACAATATTTAAGAATTTCTGAATATTTTTCCAGATTTTATTTGTGTATAAATTCGCTAATTAACACTAATTACCCCTTAATCAACCGTAATTAGTGAGAAATCATGCAAATCACTCACCTTGGCCACAAACAAAATTCTCAGAACTGAAACTCCTCTGATTGGGGGCGAATACTGATGTCCACCAGCAGCTCTAACCTTGCTTTGGTGCTTTTTCTTCTTAATTTGATGTTGCTAAGCCTAGTCTCCAATTAAAAAGTGATTTGGGGTGTTTTGAAGTGATTTAGGGGGTGGAGGCCATGGCTAGGTTAAGGGGAATGAATAGTGACGGCTGAAAAATGAGAAAAAGTTATTCTCCAAACTCTAATAGCCCTTTTGAACTCCTAATCCCGAAATTCCCCTTTGGGCCTAGCTGTTAATCACCCGGTTAAGCCCAATTAAGCTGTTTTTCACCATCTGAAACTTGTTTCAACCATATCTCTCAAACGGTGAGTCCGTTTGGCTAATTTGACCACTCTACGGAATTGTAAACCATCATTCGGAGACAATGGAAGTGGTTTCAGGTCAAAATTCGTTTCCAGTCAAAAGTTATGGCCAAAACAGTACCAACTAGGAGTAAAATGGTCATTTAAAAATCGGGAAAAATTATGAACATGGGAAATGACCACAATAGTCGTCTCCCAAAGTTACATGACCAAACGACTTCGTATGTGAAAGAAATAAATATTCTACGGTCCTGTGATGCGTAGAATGCGGGTCGTTACACCCACGCAGCCGTATCAATAGTTAAAAAAGAAACAGCTCATTGCCGTATCTAAACAGCAACTAGATACGAATATAAACTGTAGCTAATTTACAACGTACGCTGCTTTGCCATATTTTAGAAACAGTTTTTAACCGTATCTACGATGTCAGTCAGACACGGTCTTAAGCAGTATCTTATTATATATACGTATATAAATCTATATATATGTGTGTGTATTATATATATATATATGTATATGTATATGTATATAAACAGAAACAACACATATTTTCCATAATACAAATCATATCACAATTTATACAAAGCATAACACAAATTATACACAAAGAATAACAAGAATTTTCATAACACAATTTATAGAGTGTCGTACAATTATGAAACGGAAACCGTAACAGATTTTTCATTTAATTACAAAGTCTGGTAAAACTGAGCAGGTTATTGAAAGTAGAAAATTTAATTAAAGAAAAAAAATATGTGGTAAAACTGCAGGATCAGACTGGGAAGATTGAGCATGTTGATCATGTTGTGTAGTCCACGTACGTTGCTGTAAATTAACACAGTGATGAGCAGATGCTGATCTTGAATGTACAAAATTTATATGTTTCAAAGCATGCACTGATGAGCATAAGCTAGATGCTAAATGTTGAGGTGTGCACGAATCATGTGCACAGTTTAAGTGTAACAAATACATGGCATGTAGGCAATTAGGCGCTGCATCATAGAGGTCAGTAATGGCAATGAAGATACATGGGCAGATAGGCATATACATGTGCAAGTTTAAGGGCAACATTGTTATTATGGCAGTAATCGAGTCGACAGAGGTCCAGAATTAGTCGACTTGCCGATTAGTCATAGACTATAGTTGATAAATATATTGCTACTTTCAGGGTTTGCACCGACTTTCGATCGACTACATGGAAGGTCACAACAAAGTCAGTTCAGGAAGTAGAAATAGGCAAATGGAAGGTCACAACACCAAGTAAGCGACAACACGAAAAAATTCCATAGACAACCAACATATGGGATTGTTGTATATAACAGTATTGTATACACATGTATATGATTTTTGTTTGGTGATAACAATCAAATATATTTTATTATTGAATGTGTTTGTAACTGTACTGGTATACTACAAATCACAGACAAGAATATAATATTTATATTAAATAGAATACGACTGTACAGACATTCAAATATTCATACAGTATTTTATTTAAATATTATATTTCAAATATTCAAATAGTTCAACTATTCGTAACTCCACTATTTATTCAATTCACAGGAATTTGTACTTGTATATAAACTGAATACGATAAATAAATTTGTTTAAACATAATAAAATATTATTTTATTTCAACCAAATCTGTTTATTACATAAAATCAGTACAATTCTCTCATAGCTCCTCACAACAGTTCATTCATCACTTATACAATCACTTTTATACATTGACACTATCACTTAGTTGACATTTCAAATATAGACACAAACTAACACTGTTCTTGTCTTCATCTTCAGTCTCCTGTCTTCACAGCTTTCAGTCAGCCCTGTCTTCATACCTGTCACAAATAGAAAAACACACACAATAGACTCCAACAAAAATAAAATAAAATACAAATCAAAACTTATTTTTAAATTTTATTTGCCTTAGAATTACGGTGTGTTTCTCAACATTTTTCTAGACTTGGTCTGATATGCAGGGACAAAAAAAACTGTCTGATGGCTGCATGTACACACGTGTTTAAATATACACGTGTGCACTGCCTTACCAATCCAGTGTGCGACTGAGGAGTATCCACACGGATCGTCTTGACTCAGTGCACAATGCAAAACAGTGCTCAAATATTTCAGCATGGTATTTAAAAGCCGATAGTCGAGGCATGATCAAGTAAAGACAAAATGCTAGCCATAGTGAAAGCATGGTCAAAACAGTGGTCAAAACATATGAACATGATGGAGAAAGTCTTTTTCAGCAAAATGAAATAATATTCTTTTCAATCAAAGTGTCATATACAAACATCATAAGGCTAACAAGTCAAATGGGAAGTACAAGTGCAAATTGCAACAAGTCATACAAAGCAGCTCAAATGGCCGAGGCAACAAAAAATCATGCAATGGTCAGGTCAAACAAGGATACAAGAAAACAGTTACAAGCAAAGCAGCATATAAGAATACATGAGCAAGGCAGTACACAAGTGACTCAACAATCATGATGCAGCTATACGGATGTGCAACAATACACATCATGATGGCCGAGTATATTACAAGTGGTCAGCTCAGGTCAGATGTGCACAATGTAAGGTGTGCTACAAGGTTCTATGCACAAATATATTTCAACATGGTTAAGAAAGTTTATGGTACAACAACAAATGGATTTTTGCAACTCAATATAAAGACAGATGTGTCATGATAGAAGTAAGGATCAAATTCATGGGATCAAGTCAAAGTTCATGGCAACAACTATTTTTAAAAAAAAGGAAGGTGAGCATGGTTCGAGCAAGATGGTGTACAGTGGGTGTACAAATTCATACAAGGAAATTGGTGTTGCTACAAATGATCGAGCATATATGTGACAAGTTTATGGGCAACACATCAATGTACATGCATAAGCACATGGAGCCGAGTACAAGAAAAACAATATAAACTCAAAACTGGTGCATGAAAATACAAGTGTCAATGAACACAACAGCTCAACTATCAATATGTTCATATACATCAAATATGGAAAGCACAGAACTAAAGTGAAGTGGCATGGAATTTTTTTTAAACAAGTTTAAAAGAAAGCACAACAGTGTATTTCACAATAGGACTGCCAATGTGATGTTCACAAGTATAACAGTCAAGCACAATGACAAGTGGCAATATAAGTATACAACAATGTACATGTGCAACTATGAAGATGGTAGAAACTGTTCTTATCCAAGTACTCCAAAGAAAAGACATAAGTTAAAGTTTTACAAGTATAGTAGCTGTTCGTATCAGATCATGAAGGAGCTAATCGAAGGCAGTTCACTTTTTAAACCAACAGAAAGCCGAAAAATTTATTAAGCAATGGTGCTGCAGTGAATAAACTTCAAATTACATTTTACATATAGTCAATAGTGATGAACAAGTGGACTATAGCGACAGTTTTTCAAAGGGATGATCAAGTATAGTAACTGATTTTATCAGTATTATATCAGTTTTATTTAGAGAAATATTGAAGAACTCAAACCACAAAAATAAGGAATCAATTCCAGAATTCAAGGACCAATTCAAAGCAACAAATTCTCACGCAAGTTTGAAGATCTAAAATTCCAGAAATCACGCTAATTTAAAACCAAAACTCATCTAAAATCAAGCCCAATATTTCCGTATATACCACAACCAAATCACTAGTCGTAATCAGAGAATTATTATTCTAGATGGTTCTATTTACCCTATAAATAACACCAATCATCACAGGCTTTAATTCATCCAAGTTCAAACTAATAAAAGCAATATTCGAATAGCAAATTCATACCAGAAAAAGGAGCAAGCTTGGATCCAATTCTACGCTAAACTGAAGAAGATATTGGTACTGACAATTCGAGATCATCATATCACTACAGCAAAACAGGTGATTCCCAACGAGTATAACCGTCGCAAACAATTTCAGCAACGCTTATTAGTGTTGCTATGGGGGCGTGGCGATTCATTTCCAACGCATATAAGCGTTGGCATACTTTTGCTTGCAACGCTTATTAGCGTTGGAAGATTTTTGTTTGCAACGCTTATAAGCGTTGGTAGATTTTTGTTTGCAACGCTTATACATGTTGCAATATTTTACTTCACAACTAATATAAATTTTAATAGTAACAAAAATATGTATTAATAAATAAAAGCATACCTCTAGACAACATTCATAATCACGTAACGTGATAAAATATCAGTTAACAACAGACAAGTACAATACATAATTAATTGCCAAATTCAATACATAATAAGTTGTTAAATTCAATACATAATTAGGTTGCTAAACTCAATACATAAATGAAATTCTACAAATACCGTATATGAAACACCGGCCATACACTGGATCATTTTCAAGATCATCTATTGCACCATTAGAACTACCATCCAATTTGCTCTTTTCTTCCGCCTCCTCTAGAAGTGCCTGCATTCATTGAATATCACATTAAATTGAAAATCTCAGTTCCTTGTTAAAAACAAAAAAACATGAGTATGCATCACGAACAAAAAAACATTAAATTGTAAGCTCCGAGTGACTCAGTTTTACTGTACCGTATAACTGAGCCGAATGGTTCAATTAAACTGAGCCCAAGGCTCGGTTAAACTGAGTCTAAGGTCATTTTTACGGAGACAATAGCTCAGTTTGACCGAGCCAAATTGGCTCAGTTTGACCGAGCCATTATTTCTCAGTTTGACCGAGCCATTATGTCTCAGTTTGACCGAGCCTAAGGCTCAGTTATACTTAGCCTATATGGCTCAGTTAAACTAGCCATTAGGCTACATGCAATGCTAACTGAATATAAAGCTACATGCAATTCTAGGCAGAATGCATTCCCAGATAATATGCGACTCTTACCCTACATACCATCCTTCCATACAACCTTGCATAAACATCTCCAATAAATATGAGGATGTTACAACAAACACAGGCACATCTTTAAAATACAAGCAACACCAATGTAAATTTACACTATGCTTTCTAATGAATGATGCAGTAGATAAACAAACTAATGAAAGCACAATGAAGCTTCACTATGCGTATTCGAAAATAATGTCCTGTTTGTGAAACACAGAAGGAAAGCTTCATTATGCTAAAAATAAAATTGTACCAAATCTGAGCTTTATCGCTCAGTCTATAAACTAAGCTTTACCACTCCATTATGTAAGCAGAGACAAAAACTCAGATCCCCTAGTTTTAAAAAACCAAGCTCACACAATTATAGAACTAAGCTCTGCTCTCAGTTTATAAATTGAGCTTAGAGCTGAGCTTAATTCTCGGTTTATAACTGAGAAAAGCGCATAGTTTACTGAGCCTATTGCTCAATTTGTATATGCATTTCAAAATATCCAAAATCATATTAAGATGGCTAAATATGCTGCATAAATACGAGCAGAGATGAAAATTAATAATAATGAAACAAATATTGCCGTTTTGCTTCCACTTTCATCAGCATGCATGTAATCAAATTTGTCATTGAAGTTCGCCTATAAACAAAATAGTTCATTTTAGTTATAAATTCATGGTATTGAGAAGAAGGAAAAGGATAGTTTAAAATAGACAGTAGGGACTGTAACTCATAAATAAACAGTCAGAAGACCCTTATTGTAACTTAATCATTTCCACAATGAGTGAACCGGAGAACTGGTTCACCAGTAAATTTTACCGATATGAAAAGAATAAAATTGATATAGTTTCCATCGTAATAAGAACAAAAAAAAATTCAGAGAAGAAATACACATTTTAATTTCAAAAGGAAGAGAAAAAGGAAAATGTGGATAACATTAACTATGTCACTAGGTTTAGTAAGACCGAAAAGCAAAAAAAAAAAAGCAAAAAAAAAAAAAGCAAAAAAAAAAAAAAAAAAAAAATCATCAAGTTAGTATGTTCATTGTTAATCATCTATAGCACAATAAGGTTATTTCAGTGATTTAGTTTATAGAGTTCAAGTTTGCTAAATTGCTAAATTGGCAACTCAGTGCAAAACTGAGTTTGCGCAAAGTCAGTTGCAAACTGAGTTGCGCAAACTGAGTTTGCAAACTGAGTTGCGCAAACTTAGTTTGCAAACCGAGTTACGCTAACTCAGTTTGCAAACTGAGTTGCACAGCTTAGTTGCAAACTGAGTTGCACTGAGTTCCGCAAACTCAGTTTTGCACTGAGTTGCGCTACTCTGTTGCAAACTAGTTTGCGCCAACTCAGTTTGCAAACTGAGTTGCTGATGCGCAACTTAGTTTGCAAACTGAGTTTGTGCAACCCAGTTTGCAACAGAGTTGCGCAACTCAGTGCAAAACTGAGTTTGCGCAAAATCAGTTTTGAACTGAGTTGCCAAACTCTATTATGCAAGGCGTTGTTAATTTCTTGTTTATACCAAGTGACCAAATAAACAAGCATATTTTTTAAACCATCATTCCTCAAAACATGATGGATAAAAGCTATAACACAAGGATTAAAATTTATGAATTGATATAAGATTCTTCTATGAGCTATCAATTTATTAATTAGTATTCAAAGTTCTGGAAATCAAAAATGGACATATATGATTCATAATCGCGAGTTCATGAATGGCTACCAACAAACCATCTACTTAAGTAGACTAACATTTATAGAATAGCATAAATTCTGCAGAATGAAAGTGAAATCAAGCATATGAAAACATTCATGGGGTTATTTGACAAAAAGAAATGGGTTTAGGTTAGTATCATTAGCAAGGTTGCCTAACATTTGAGCTAGTAATTCAAACTTTGTGTTTGTTCAACATCAGTACACTTTAAGGAAAAGAAAAAAACGTTTACTGAAATTTAGTTAATACATATGCCCAGAGTTCAAACTCATTATAATTAATAAAATTGATAGTTACCTAAATTCCTATCTATGTACAATGAATGCAGATTTGTAGAAGTAAATCTTTACATGCAAGCGTTGTACGATTGGGAATTGTGATAAATGGTAACGAGTTATAGTTTCAGATATCAGCTCAATTGGGAATGTAACTGAAACAGACAACAGAGCATTAAATAACGCATAACAATATGCATGAAAAAATAAAATTTACCTGTTGAATCCAACGAGTAAAGCATCATCGCCCATAGAGAAAACCACATGTGTCCAGCCTTCCAATGACAAATCTTCAATGGACGCCTTGCAAGAAGAAGTCATGAACTTTTGAATTTGATGCTTGCATTTCTTTAAATGATTAAAAACACCACTAAAATATAAAAGTACTGAAACAAACTAGAATTAAAAATATATTGTACTACACTACACATAATTTTAAGTGAATACAAAATCATCGATTTTTTTACAGTAAAAATTAAATATAATTTCTTGAAATAAGTTTGGCCAGATTTTTGGTCATCACATAATACTAAAAAGAGGAAAGAAATGTTATGGCAATAGCCATGCATATTAATAATTAGCTTGCTAGAAGCAATAAGGCAAGCATGATTCAAAAGGAAATGATTAATTAGTTAGGGAGTAGATTGGGAAAGTAGGTAGAACTGTTATTTGATTCTACAGTAATAGCAGCATATGAAGAAAGCTAAATGAAATAGAATGCAAGTTAAAAGAAGTTAAAAAAACTGCATAAATCTTTGTCAGAAGAATGAATATATATATATATATATATATATATATATATATATATATATATATAGACACACCCCTATTATAAAGGTACCATGTTCATTTTAATTGCAGCTATGGGTTTTTAACTTGAATATCTTTGTCAAAAGAATAAAAGGATTGGTTTACCAAACATATTGCCGATTTAAGTTGCTAACTAGAAGCATTATTGCTTGATATACCTTTGTTTTTAAGTCGTACAATATTTCAGATCATGAGTATAATTTCACACCAAAAGAGAGGGACCTAAAACTAAATAGTGATATATTAAAATCTACTTCCTAAAATAATCTTGAACTGAAATTTCAACTAAAACTTTTCAAATGAAATTTTGTAGAAAAATGCAAACACACTACATTTTCAGATTTTTGATCAAAAAGTCATTGACATAGTTAAGTATAGGTAGATAAAATTGTCAAAATACCTGTGAAGCATCAAAAGCATCACGCTGAAATAAGCATATCTTTCTGAAAGCTGAAACAGCATTATCATACGCCATTATATTGTCTGCACTTTGTGCATCTAGGTGTCTAATTACAACATTTAACCTCAAAAGAGCCTCTGCATAGAATAAACATATTGAATCATACAGTGCACCCATAAGAATAATCATGTAGTTTTCATGTGCAAGGCACTTAGTGTTAACTAAGCCATTAGGCTCAGTTTTAACCTAAGCCGACAGGCTTAGTTTTGGACTGCATCCATTGGCTCAGTAAAACTGTGCATTGTAGGCACTGTAAAACTGAGCCTTGTAGGCTCTATAAAACGAGCCGTTGTCCAGTAAAACTGTATCTATAGGCTCCAATTTGCCCGAGCCGAGTGGCTCAGTTTTAAACTGCGCCACTCAGGTCAAGTAAACTGAGCCGTGTAGGCTCTATTTAAACTAAGCCACAAGCTCAGTAAAACCGAGCCTTGTAGGCCCAGTTTTGCATGATCTCTTAGTTAATATGATGCGACATAAATTACTATTCATAATTAGTTTGACTAACTAAAAAGGGGATATCGTAGAAAATATACATATCAAACTATCAAGGACGAACGATAAAATTGCTAAATAAGAGAAAACACAGATTGGTTATCTTACTTTGTAACTGAAATTTACATGCTTAGTCGGACGTTGAAAAGGTTGCGTTATTGATCCAGCTCATAAAGAAATACTTTGTCTTAGTATTCAACCAGCAGATAAAGCTGCAAAGATGATGATAGTTCAATATCCTTGTTCTCAAGAGGAAGAAAAATATAAGATAGTTGTACCATGCATGAAGTATGAAAGTATTTAACCAACCACTAAACACCAAAGATGATGATAGTTCAATATTCTTGTTCTCAATAGGAAAATAACAGTATAATAAGAAAGCATACTTTGAATAAAATTAAGCAGTGGGCACTGATAATAACATAAGAAGCTTAGTATAGAATTTTTCATCAATTCCCAAAAGCCCTACTAATTAAATTGCTAATATACTTCAAAGCAAATTGATATATTTGATAACTTTTAAAATATAAACAATCTATTTTTATAGTACAGAAAAAGTAAGAAAGAAGTTCGTTTATTCATTTTCAGAGGTATGCAAATTTGTCTATGAACTCCTAGCTTAGAGCGCAAATAGCAAAGTATTATAGTGAGACTTGTGACATAGCAGAGTTTCATGTAATTGTTGAATAGCTATAGCAAGTACAACCAGGAAACTTATTGTCAATGTATTTGAGCGAAGGCCTTAAACATTCCCGATCGAAAAGGATCTGACAACTGAAACAACATTATATGATATATGTTTGAAGTATGATTCTATCATATCCTCACATAGTGCTGCTGCTTTTAACCAAATGGCATGCTTAGCTTTACTCAACATCCCATGTGTCTCTCCTTCAATTTTGTTTATTAGCTGGATAGATTTAGTTTTGCTAATATGATTCACTGCGTATGCATAGTTCCAATACCTTTTTTTATTACTGTTACTGTAGATTTGTAGATGTGCATCAGCTAGAATGTCTAAAGTTACCTATGTATTGTTTTCATAGGCCCATTAAACACATGAAGTTTTGTATTGATGCTGTATTAAGCTCTCCCTACACTGCTTATGGTATAGACATATATAATGTGCAAGTTAAGAAAACTAGTGATTTGATTAGGGACTAAGCAACCATATCACATACATGTATGTATTGCTGTTTTCATGCCACAACAACAATTCGCTTTTTTGTCTACTTTTAAGCTGATTTGTTGTCAATTATTGCACTCATTCAGGTTATGAATAGATTTACAAATTGGTATCGTACCACAGTTTATACAACCACAACAACGCCACAACCCACAACAATCATTCGCTTTTTGCAAATCATTCAATGAGAATAATTAAATAAATAAAGCGTACCGAATAAAGCTTGGTAGTGAAGATCCAGCCATCCAATCCCCATAAAAGCTTGACAGGAAAGGCCTTTAACATTCTTTTTGACACTAAATCACTAAATATATGTTGATACCTGAGATTTAGGCGAATGAACCGCAAAACCCTAGATCTAGAAAAATATGAACAACTAATTTAGAAAAATATGATACCTGAGATATAGGCGAACGAACCGCAATACCCTAGATCTAGAAAACATAAGTCACGGTTCTCTGAGCATAGCGATGGATATTCTCAACCTGGATTTAAAACTTTCGATCAATGTCAACCTGGATTCCCTGAACATAGATCGAACGAAAAACAAAAGTAAAATCAATACCTCCCTGGATTCGAAAATTTTGAGCACACGAAACTGATAGTAATCGGCAGAAACCTCTCCACAATCGAATGAGTTTGGATCGTATAAAATTTAATATTAATTTTTTTCAGAAATCGATGGATGATTTCGATTTTATTCGTGAGCTGATTTTATCTCCGAAGCGGCCTGACTTGACTATAAGCGTTGAGAATGAATCATCGTCATAAAAGCCCCAAGTTTACCCTTTTCAACCCAGTAAAGTTCAGTCAATCAACGATAACAGGCGTTGGCACAAAAAAAAGCAAGTAAATGTACTTTTAGCAACACATTTCTAGCACGGTAACGCATATTAGCATTACTAGCATACAACATAAATAAGTGTTGGCGATTGCAAAAAATAAGTGTTGTAAAATGGCTATTATGGTGTAGTGATACGACATAGCGGCAACCTTCAGATTGAAAAAGAATCGAAACCCTAAATCAACAAATTTCCAAATCGTGAAGAGAGGAGCACCAGAGATCGATCAAGAACATCAACAAGATTTCAGGCATCAGAAAGCCATCGCGATTTTGGGATTTGAAGAAACTCTAGGAGCATAGCCGCCGCCATTTTTAATTCTCAGAGGAAAAGAGAAGGGTTGAACCGAATTACAAAAGGGTGCATCACTTTGAAGTGGCCGGCCAAGTTTTAACTAGAGAAAAGGGATTTTTTTTAATTCCTTTTTAAACTAGGGTTTTTGTTTTTGGTTTTTATTTAAAGTTTTGTTTGTTTTTTATTTTGAATTATTTTTCAATTTATAAACTGTCAATCAGTTTCTAAATCTGTAAAATCTAGGAAAGACGAATTATAGGATTTGTAATTCGGGGAAATCTGGTTTCGAGGACAGAAACCAGTGCAAGGTTTTGAGCGTAGGGTTAAGAACAGTTGGGAGCGAGTGTTGCGAGCTTACAGGGGATTGGAAGCGTAGAGATTGTTTTAACTCCTAGTAGAAACCTTGGGGAATGCAGCAGTAGGCAGGGTTTTGCCAAAGCTGGGTATATCTGTGTGTTATTTATTTTCCGCATGTATTCTGATTATTATCTGTGCAGTTATTATTTAATTACTCTATGAAAATCTGCGATAAACCCTATTCACCTCCCCTCTAGGGTTAATTTAGATCCTACAAGTGGTATCAGAGCCGGTATTTTTTTTTTTAAATCTAGAGTCATGAATCTGTCTAATAACGCTTTTTCTGAGGTTCAGTCCATGGCTAGGCCACCAATGTTTAATTGAACTGATTATGCCTATTGGAAAGCTAGGATGAAAATTTATTTAAGTTCGGTCGACTATGATGTGTGGGATATTATCGAAACAGGTTATAGGACTCCCATTGTTATTATTAATGGTATTGATGTTCCAAAATCAAAAGACGGGTGGGATGCTAATGATAAAAAATTATTTTCAACTAATGCTAAATGATGAATGTTTTAATCTGTGCTCTTGTTAAAACTGAATTTAATCGAATTTCTCATTGTGAGACTGCGCATGAAATATGGCATACGTTGGAGGTCACACACGAAGGTACATCTCAAGTGAAGGAATCTCGTCTCGCTCTACTCAGCAACGAATATGAAAATTTCTCTATGCAAAGAGACGAAGATATAAAAGAGATGTATGGACGTTTCTCATCACTGGTCTACAATGCAAAAGCTCTTGGCAAAACCTATACCGAAGTGGAATTGATCAGAAAAATATTGAGAGTGCTATCGATGAATTTTGAAGCTAAGGTGACGGCGATACAAGAATCAAAAGATATGAATAAAGTAAGCATGGAAGAGTTGATCGGAAATCTGATTACTTACGAGATGGAGTTAAAAGCAAGAGAAGAACGAAAGGATTCTGAATTAAAGAAAAAGACGATCGCTCTAAATAATTCTGTTGAAAGTAATGATGATGATCCCGCTGAAGAGCTAGCCATGGTTTTGAGAAAGTGGGCCAAAGGAAATTACAAGCCACAAAAGAAGAAAACTATCAAATCTGAAAGTTCAGAAAGTCCAGACGATGAAGTGTTTTGCTACAATTGCAAGAAACCCGGACATATCAAACCAAATTTCCCACAGCTTAAAAATGAAAAGAGGAAGAAGTTTAGAAGAAAGAAGAAGGCTTTTGCTGCTACATGGGATAACGAGGAAGGAGAAGAATTTCTGAAAGTGATGAAGAGGAAGCTAATTTGTGTCTTATGGCTCAATCTGATTCGGGAGGTAGTGAAGAGGATTCTAGTGAGGTATCAAATTTTACCTACAAAGAATTAATTTTAATGTGTCACGACCTCACAAAAATCGTTGATTCTATTGAACTAAAAGTTAAGAAATTGAAATCTGATAGGTCAAAACTAGTTCAAGAAAATAACAGTTTAGAAAGAAAATTTGCAAAAGTTAAGAATTCACCATTTTCAAAATGCAAAAAATGTCAATTTTTGAGTAATGATCCTTTGAAATTCAAAACTGATTTTGAATTACTCAAAAGTGAAAACGTTAATTTGAAAAACGAAAATCGTGATTTTGAGAAGAAAATTGAAAAGCTTAGAGAATCTGAAAAACTTGATTTTGAAAAGCGAAAACAATTTGAAATTTCTAAGTCCAATGCTAAAATCAAAGCACTTGAAAACAAAAATTTAGTTTTGAAACAAACTGATGCTGAAAAGAGGAAAATCGCTATTAATCGTTGTTTAAATTTAATGAAAGAAAATAGCGATATTAAATTTAAAATTCAATGACTTGAGTCAACTTTGACTAAATTTTCTAAAGGAGAGAAATCATTGAATATGTTGTTAAAAAACCAATTTTTTGTTCAAAATAAAAAGGGACTTGGTTTTGGAACTGATCAAGTTAAAAAACAAAATCCTAATGATTTTAAAAATCCTTTAAATGGCTTTGAAAACAATCAAATTGGAATTTTGAAATCTAATAATTTCAAAGGGTTTTTAAATCATAAACAAAATGATAACTTGTTTATAAAAAGTTCATTTAAATCTGTTTGGATTCCAAAAAATAACAAAATGAATTTGAATAAGTCTAAACGAATTTGGGTTCCAAAGGGTAGGCTAGTGGATAGTAACAGATTATTATATAAACGGGTTTGGGTACCAAAACGTGTAAATGAAGATAAGAGTGGTAAAACAACATTTGTTAGACCGCTCGATCATATAGACATTTAGGTACCGTGAGAGGCTAAGGAACAACCGTGCTTAAGTGAGATAAAATTCAAATTGATTCATATTATCGAATTATTTGGAGTTCCTTAGCCATAGATTCAGAGTTGGAGATTCATTGGATCACATCGATTATGGTAAGTCGGGTATGATCTCTAAACTCGTATTTTTATTTCAATTCCTTTTTAGTTTTTATTTCTTTTATTTTCTTTATTTTTTACTTGGCTGATTTTGAAATCATTCGTTACTGGCTATTGAAATTCTTGGACTGTAAAAATTTGGTTTTTTTAAGTGATTTTAAATAATCATCTTCAGATTTGATCGTTAAATGTTTCTTAATTCTCTGAAAAATTCACTTATGATTCTTGCTTTGAAAATGATTTTGTGCTGCTCTGATAAGGAAATTGATTTGATTCGTTTGAATTTCTTGGTGACTGGACAGTAAACTGAAAAATCAGTGATTAAATATCGTTAAATTCCATAGGAAATTTAAATTAAATATATAAGTGGTTTTAAAATTGTCTAGGACAATCAACATTAGAAATATTAGGTAATTTCATATTCTTCTGATTGATTTTAAAACTGATTTTGAAACTTGCATTGATATTTTCAAAAACTCCTCTTGGAATTGATATTTTCGATTTTAAAATTATTTTTAATTATTTATTCAAAAATTGAAATTATTGATTGATTTGAACCGTTTTGTGACCCATCAAAATTATTAATAGATTTATGAATTTGTGATGGGTTGTGACTATGGTATAATTCATAACTAGAGGAGATGTTATTTTAAATCTCATGATAATTGGACTGATTTTATAATATCTCTGAAATAGAGCTTATTTCACAACCATCTTCTGTATCTACCATATTTCTGTCATTTATCATGGTTTTATTTCATTTTGGGAGTTCTAATTATTCTTGGAATTAAAAATAAATAAATAAATAATTTATCCTTGGTATTCACTCCCATTTAAAAGTCCTCGCGGTTATGCATGAGTGGATTACCTTAATTTCTATATGCTTCCATTCTCACTTAAAAGACCTTTGGGCTGTGCATGGATGGAACTCATTAGAGAGGATAAAGTTAAGTTACTACTAACCCCATTTAAAAGACCTTTGAGTTATGCGTGGTTAGCAAGTGCTTAACACATTTTATGCTTATTTAAAATCTTTAAAATTCATATTCTAATATTCAATTTTATTGAACTCTCCTCATTATATAAAATCCATCGTAAATCCATTCATTTTGAAAGTGAAAGTTGCTTCTGATTTAAAGATTATTATGATTTTTGTTTGGTTAAATGGGATTTGTGATATATATTCTCTCTTTGAATTTGAATTTATATTTATGGTCTAAATTTGTTACTGTTTCGATTTCTATTATCCTTTTGATGATAACAAAAGAAGGAGAATTGTCAAGATTTTGATTGATGAGTATTAATTCAAGAATATTTTAAAATTGGAAATTAAATATCTAAAGGCAGAATGGTCAATTGAATTTCATTATTTCCCACATATATAGGGGGAGTTCAGTTGTAGGGGGAGCATAGATTTTGATTGATGAGTATTTAATTCAAGAATATTTTAAAAGTGGAAATTAAATATCTAAAGGCAAAATGGTCAATTGAATTTAATTATTTTCCACATATATATTGGCAGTTCAGTTGTAGGGGGAGCATACAAATAGGGGGAGTAATATATTTCACGTTCAAACATATTCAAATTTTTTTATTTGTTTGTCATCATCAAAAGGGGGAGATTGTTGTATATAACAGTGTTGTATACACAATTATATGATTTTTGTTTGATGATAACATTCAAATATGTTTTATTATTGAATGTGTTTGTAACTGTACTGGTATACTATACATCACAAACAGGAATATAATATTTATAATAAATAGGATACGACTGTACATACATTCATATATTCATACAGTATTTTTTTAAATATTATATTTCAAACATTCAAACAGTACAACTATTTGTAACTCCACTATTTATTCAATTCACAGGAATTTGTACTTGTAATAAACTGAATACGATAGACAAATTTGTTTAAACACAATAAAATATTATTTTATTTCAACCAAATCTGTTTATTACATAAAATCAGTACAATTCTCTCACAGCTCCTCACTACAGTTCATTCATCACTTATACAATCACTTTTATACATTGACACAATCACTCAGTTGACATTTCAAATACAGACACACACTAACACTGTTCTTGTCTTCATCTTCAGTCTTCAGTCTTCACAGCTTTCAGTCAGTCCTGTCTTCATACCTGTCACAAATAGAAAAACACACACAGTAGACTGCAACAAAAATAAAATTAAATACAAATAAAAATTTATTTTTAAATTTTATTTGCCTTTGAATTATGGTGTGTTTCTCATCATTTTTCTAGACTTGGTCATATATGCAGGGACAAGAAAAACTGTCTGATGGCTGCATGTACACCCGTGCATAAATATACACGTGTGCACTGCCTCGCCACTCCAGTATGCGACTGAGGAGTAGCCACATGGACCGTCTCGACTCAGTGCACAATGCAAAACGGTGCTCAAATATTTCAGCATGGTATTTCAAAGCCAATAGTCGAGGCATGATCAAGTAAAGACAAAATACTAGCCATAGTGAAAGCATAGCCAAAACAATGGTCAAAACATATGAACATGATGGAGCAAATCTTTTTCAGCAAAATGAAATAATATTCTTTTTAATCAAAGTGTCCTATACAAACATCATAAGGCTAACAAGTCAAATGGGAAGTACAAGTGCAAATTGCAACAAGTCATACAATGCAGCTCAAATGGTCGAGGCAATACAAAATCATGCAATGGTCAGGTCAAACAAGGATACAAGAAAACAGTTACAAGCAAAGCAGCATATAAGAATACATGATCAAGGCAGTACACAAGTGACTCAACAATCATGATGCAGCTATATGGACGTGCAACAATACACATCATAATGGCTGAGTATATTAAAAGTGGTCAGCTCAGGTCAGATGTGCACAATGTAAGATGTGCAACAAGGTTCTATGCACAAATATATTTCAACATGGTTAAGAAAGTTTATGGTACAACAACAAATGGATTTTTGCAACTCAATATAAAGACAGATGTGTCATGATAGAAATAAGGCTCAAATTCATGGGATCAAGTCAAAGTTCATGGCAGCAACTATTTTAAAAAAAAAGGAAGGTGAGCATGGTTCGAGCAAGATGGTGTAACAGTGGATGTACAAATTCGTATAAGGAAATTGGTGCGGCTACAAATGGTCGAGCATATATGGTGACAAGTTTATGGGCAACACATCAATATACAAGCACATGGAGCTGAGTACAAGAAAAACAATATAAACTCAAAACTGGTGCATGCAAATACAAGTGTCAGTGAACACAACAGCTTAGCCATCAATATGTTCATATACATCAAATATGGGAAGCGCAGAACTAAAGTGAAGTGGCATAGCAATTTTTTTAACCAAGTTCAAAAGAAAGCACAACAGTGGATTTTACAATAGGACTACCAATGTGATGTTCACAAGTATAACAGTCAAGCACAATGACAAGTGGCAATATGAGTATACAACAATGTACGTGTGCAACTATGAAGATGGTAGAAACTGTTCTTATCTAAGTACACCAAAGCAAAGACATAAGTTAAAGTTTTACAAGTATAGTAGCTGTTCGTATCAGATCACGAAGGAGCAAATCGAAGGCAGTTCACTTTTTAAACCAACAGAAAGACGAAAAATTTATTAAGCAATGGTGCTGCAGTGAATAAACTTCAGACTACATTTTACACATAGTCAACAGTGATGAACAAGTGGAGTATAGCGTCTGTTTTTCAAAGGGTTGATCAAGTATAATAACTGATTTTATCAGTATTATATCAGTTTTATTTAGAGAAGTATTGAATAAGTCAAACCACAAAAATAAGGAATCAATTCCAGAATTCAAGGACCAATTCAAAGCAACAAATTCTCATGCAAGTTTGAAGATCTAAAATTCCAGAAATCACGCTAATTCAAAACCAAAATCATCTGAAATCAAGCCCAATATTTCCGTACATACCACGACCAAATCATTGGTCGAAATCAGAGAATTATTATTCTAGAGGGTTCTATTTACCCTATAAATAACACCAACCATCATAGGCTTTAATTCATCCAAGTTCAAACTAATAAAAGCAATATTCGAATAGCAAATTCATACCAGAAAATGGGGCAAGCTTGGATCCAATTCTACGCTAAACTGAAGAAGAGATTAGTACTGACAATTCGAGATCATCATACGACATAGCGGTGGCCTTTAGATTGAAAAAGAATCGAAACCCTAAATCAACAAATTTCCAAATCGTGAAGAGAGGAGCACCAGAGATCGATCAAGAACATCAACAAGAGTTCAAGCTTCAGAAAGCCATCGCGATTTTGGGATTTGAAGAAACCCTAGGAGCATAGTTGCCACCATTTTTAATTCTTAGAGGAAAAGAGAAGGGCTGAACCGAATTACAAAGGGGTGCATCACTTTGAAGTGGCCGACCAAGTTTTAACTAGAGAAAAGGGATTTTTTTTAATTCCTTTTTAAACTAGGGTTTTTGTTTTTGGTTTTGTTTTAAAGTTTTGTTTTTTATTTTGAATTGTTTTTCTATTTATAAACTATCAATCAGTTTTTAGATCTGTAAAATTTAGGAAAAACGAATTACGGGATTTGTAATTCGAGGAAATCTGGTTTCGGGGATGGAAACCAGTGCAGGGTTTTGAGCGTAGGGTTAAGAACAGTTGGGAGCGAGTATCGCGAGTTTATAGGGGATTATAAGCATAGAGATTGTTTTAACTCCTATTAGAAACCTTAGGGAATGCAGCAGTATGCAGGGTTTTGCCGAAGCTGAATATATCTGTGTTATTTATTTTCCGTATTTATTCTTATTATTATATGTGCAGTTATTAATTAATTACTCTGTGAAAATCTGCGATAAACCCTATTCACCCCCCTCTAGGGTTAATTTAGATCCTACAGGGCAAATAGGTCAACATGATCAAATACATGTATAATTTGTTATACATGTATTTGATCATGTTGACCTATAACATTAATTGTGATTTGCTTTGCTTAGACATGTATAACTTGTTATATATGTATAACTTGTTATACATATATTTGATCATGAAAGTTAGGCTTTTGCTTTGCCTATAGTAAATTGCAGTAGAAAGATGGAATTTTTCTTCCTAATTAATTTGCTTTGCTAAGACAAATGGAATCAAGAATTGTCCCATATTTGCAATTGTCAATTTACTGCTCCTTAATCCTTATTTTCAGTTGTCAATTTACTGTAAATAATTTATGGTCACAAATTGGTTGCTTTTGCTTAATTGTGATTTTGAGCAATTTTGTTTGAGAAACAAAAAATACTTTTGACCATAAATAAATTGCTTTTAGTTCTAAGATTCCTTCGAAGAATGCAAGGAGGAGTTGTTTTCAGTGAAGTTTAATGTATGATGATGGTAGAATGTTTGACATATATGATGATTTGTCATTATGTTTTTGTTGTAATATATTTTGTACTTAAATTTTTATTCTATTTTTCAAAGTGAACAATGAAAAAATATATTTTTAATGGTACCTTTTGTTTGGTTTCCGATTAAGTGGGCAACAAATATTATAGTCGTCTTGGGCAACCCAATTCGTTGGACTGGCCCTGAGTTTTGAAGCACAACACTTCTGAAAAATTAATTTTAACATTTTAAGTATATTTACGCGAAAAAGATCAAAGAATTTATCATTTTTAGTTATTTATAAATAATGATAAAAGAAAGTGATCATTTTTTGTATAACTTAAAAAGATAAAAGATTGTTTTTTTTTATAGATTGTTTTTGAATCTAATGTTGTCCTTAAAACTTATTATCCTGAACAAAATGCATTCTAACCTAATTTTCACTAATAACAAACTAATATATCATTGATGCATATATTAATGTGACTATTAGTGTATTTCATAAAACCAGATCTGTGATATAGAACCAAGTTATATAAACAACATGGAGATTGCAAAACAAATAATATATTACAATATCATGTGGAGTAGGTATGCAGAAACAATGGACAGACTAACGTGCATCCATGGAGTAGAATAATGGCACGTAAGATCTAGTTGAAGATTCAACTAAAAGAAGCATATATATGTAAGAATAAATCTATCTTGTGTTATGTCTAGAAATAAAGTGGATAGAAACAAATAGAAAATATCGATTAAAAAAAAGGTGTGCATGCCTACCTTACCCAACAGCAAATAACAAATATATCTTTACAAGGAATTTTAGCAAAGTTCATTGTTTTTTCCCTACAAAACAAATGAATTCACCTCTATTTATAGGAGTTAATTCATATATTAGATGACTTAATTTGATTGTTCTTCACAAGTATCTTGTTAATATTATCCTGTGATGCATGCATGGCAGCTACCAACCAAGTTTTCATTTCAGTTGAAAAAACGCCAACATAAAACAAGGGTCATCACGACATCCCATAATAATAATTATTAGGTGGGGCTTGAGGAAGTTTTAAATCCCTTTTGTTTTCGTACTCAAGCTCAGACATGAATAGTTGACACCCTGTACCCAGCAACAGGCCATAATTAAAATGGGAAATATATATATATGTATATGGTAGCACAATATTGATCGTTGCTTTCATGACCACGTGAGTACTTGGAAGAAAGACATTCAACATTAAAGAGGTTGGGTCGTGTAGGTTTTGTATCCACTATCCTTACCAAACGCTGCCTGTGCCCTGCCATACCTTCTGTTTCAGCCTCAGAATCATGTTTGTTGCAGATAGCGTTTTGACCGCTAATCGTGTCCTTTTGCCTGCCCGTTATTTTCCCTTCTGCCTTCATAAATAGCGTTTTCTGCATGGTGCATAGTTGCTGTAAGCAGGTGGTAGTCCTGGTCCTAATTAAGTTGGTTCAGAATAAATGCCCGGCTGTCCAAATTGTGGTCAGGACTTTGAGTTTTGATCTATTCTTACTCTTGTTTGGTGCTTGTTCACTGTAATTGTTTAGTTTCCTCACCTTTAATTCTGTCAATTATATGGTCTACCTACAATCAAGAAAAAAAAAAAAACATATGTTCAAAAGCGAGAAATATAAGTGTGAGATAATGGATGCATAACACACACTCTCTCGCGTACATATATAGGGAAAGTCTATTTAAACACCAAATGATGACACAAAATTAGACCTAGAAAACAAGGATACGGATGCGGACCGAGGGTGCAGGTGTGTAGTACATGATACATAAATTCGAAAAATATGAAAATACACTACATCATTCTTAATCCTTAATAGTTAAAAGATAAAAAAATTAAACAATCATTTCACACTTGATATGCTTCGTCTTCCACATTTTCAACAACCATCTAAGATTCCAAACTAAAATTTACCTTTTATGCCACCGACGCACTCCAAATCCGCATCCCCAGCCCAAATACGTGGACACGTCACATGACGCACCCCGTACACACCCCTTGTCGCATCGCTGTAGCCTCGCACCCTAGCCACACAGTACGTCACCCAGAAGTCGCACCCCTGCTTCCTAGAATTAGACACAAACAATCTGAATTATTAAATCTTCCATTGAATTCCACTCATTAAGAAAAGACAAATTAATCCAATGATTTACAATTGTGCCTTTAATCTTGTGATATATATATATATATATATATAGATATATATATATATATATATATATATATATATATATATATATATATATATATATATATAGAGAGAGAGAGAGAGAGAGAGAGAGAGAGAGAGAGTCTATTTAGACTCAAGGATCTGACACAAATTGATGGACACAAAATCTGAACCATAGCATTACCCCATGATTTGCACTTTCACATAAAAGACAAATTAATCATGTGGATGAGATTTTGTATCTTCTGATTTGTATCAAATTTGTGTTCATAAAGTCGCTCCCTTATATATATATATATATATATATATATATTTGTGCAGTTAAAGCGCTTAGCGATTCTTTAGCGGCAGAGGTGCAGAAAGGTGTAGCGGGGATAAAATGGGGATATAGGGAGGCACAAAAAAGTTCATTAGATGTAAAATCAAATATTTAAAAATTAATTTATCATATTTCTCACATTATATGTGTACAAGAAATTAATATTAATTAATCTTATATAACAAAATCAACGAATATCATAGTTATGCATGCTAAATTTTACGAGTATTATTGATTGTTACCATACGTTGGATACATACACCTTAAATTTAGCCCTTCATACTAAATTTACTGAATTTTTTATAAAGAGAACCAGTCAAATTAAGCTCTATGTGTTAATACTGCTAAAGCGGACGCTAAAAATCATTGATTTAACGGATGCAGCGGAAAATAGCGGGGCTAGAAGCGGATCTACTGTTCATCATCGCTAAATTGAAATAGCGTAGCAGTTGAAGAGCGCTATGGGCTATAACGGGGATATTACGGGGCTTTAATTGCATATATATATATATATATATATATATATATATATATATTTATATATATAAGAGAGAGAGGAGGGTTCCATGCCATCCCTATTTGGGAACACCCCAAATGCACCTCATTTATGACCACACATTTACAATAAAAAAAAATTAGTGGGGAAAAAGAAAATTAGTGAGAGGAGAGAGAAACAAAAATTTGTGGTGGAAATCAACGAGCCAAAGGGGGTGCAACACTATTTGGGGTGCTCTTGATCCATAACATATACATACATACATACATACATACATATATATGTGTGTGTGTGTGTGTGTATGTATGTGTGTGTGTTGACCAACGTTTTAGCAAAAAGTTGTCCCATCTCAAAGTCGAACCAACTCTCTACCGTAAGGGAAAATTATCACCTCAGATCAACCGACCACAGATCGACCCAGGACTAAACTAAAGCAGTACTCTCCTAAAGAAAAAATAAAGCCGATCGGTCGATCGTCAATAGACTGATCAACCTATTTCATGAAAAATCAGATCGAGGTGGAATCTTGGAGTAGAAGCATCCAGTAAAACTATACCTACAGTATTGGATCAAGGCAAGTTACACACTATTAAATGAAGCCCAATTCTCAAGGCCGGAGCAACGGATAAATTTGATCAGCTCTCTATACGCCAGATACAAGTCTCCACATTGACACCAATTTCCAAGGAGAACTATTCACCAGCTGTAGACCGGGTTCCCTCGCCGCAACTATTCTACCGGGTCGAGCTCTACGTGTTCGAACTCCGAAAAAGATGCAGGCTACGTGGCACATGGCTCAGCGAACCTTCTTCACCTATAAATACACCATTGCTGAAAATGGAAGGCATTGTTAAACCAAAAAATGGCTCTATGACCCAAATTATCTTGACTCGTAGAGAATTAAAACTAGAAATGAAAGAAAATGCAGCAAACACACCAGATTTATAGTGGTTCAGCGTTAAAGACCTACGTCCACTTTACATGACTTGATTGTACGTTTGAATGCAAGTACAATCACAATTTTCTCTCGATCTCACTTTTACAATAGATTCACTCAATAAATTCGAGATAATTCTGACTAAGAATGGTAAGCGTATGATAATGGTGGAATCAGAATTCTCAATTGCCAAAAGATCATAAAAAAATGCCAAGTATTTGTCTATTTATATGTGATTTCTACAGGCGGTTCGTGAGGACATGTGGCACCCATCTCGAGAATCTCGAAGCCATTCGTGAGTGAGTTGAGAAGTGGTCAAAGCAGCCATTATCTACATGTGTCATTGGATCCTTGATGTGCAGTTCGTGGGTGACTAAGTCATGGACACCATTTCCTGAGTACAGGGTCGGTTCGTGACCCTGATGTGAGAACCGGATCGTGGTAGATGATCACGAGCCGTGCCTCTATGCTAGGTTCGTGGACCATCCCCACGATCGGGTATCATTCATATCATGAGCCACACCTCCTTTTTGCACATATTGAGCCACGATCCCCCTTGAACCTGTGAGTATATGGATCTTTGCCCACCTAACTATAAGTGCTTGGGTTCCTTGTGGATTGATACAAAAGTTAGCCAACATTTTGCCCCCACGAAGTATGTTTGATCGGAGACGGAACATGCTTCGAAACCACCAAACTGTCCGCTCTTTAAACGGTGAGCATCAACAGTCGCATCAATTCAAATGGTCACATCGCTTCGTGAAGTCGTGTAATCTGATCTTCGAGATGGGTATAAATACGGGATTCTGTTTCCAATTATTTCTCCATATTTGTTGACCTTTAACTTTGAATCTTCACAACAATCGGCGAACAACTTCATAGGTAAAATGCTAAATCTTACTTTGCCTTAGATTGGGGGTTATTTCATTGATCTCTGTTTGTGGGTGTATCCGAATTTTACACAGTTTTCCCTTAAAGTATTTCACCTTTGTTTTCTATGTGAACGTCCTACCGGGACCGTGATCCTTTGTGAGTAGGCACGCTTGGGCCTAATGCCCTTAATCCTTCGAACCGCCACAGTAATGTTGGGTCGAGTCAAGCGGCCCACTGAGTTGTCTGCATAGTGACGGACCGGGCTGGGGACATGAGGGGTTTACACCTTATATTTAACACGTCCTAACCCTATTTTCCTTTTACTTCTCCACCGCCACAATTTCCTTTACCCCAATTCCAAACCCTAGCTATTGTGACTTCCTCAATCCAACCGAATCCGCTCTTTGGACCAATAGGTAATAGGAATTGTAGTTTGGCAGCTTTCAATTGCCATGTTTTAACTCTTGATCATGAGAAAACTCGTTGAGTTCGCTTATTCATGTAACAGCTCGCATTTCACGTATCGAAAGATCGTAAAATATTTTTATTTTATTCCCTCAGGGATGGATTGTTCTCATCTTTTGATATGTTTCTTATGGGAAGGTGAGACATATCCATAATTTTTACCGATTTTGTTTGTGACCATTTTGCCCTTTTCAGTCTTGTACAGGGCACAACTTTTGACTTAGGTCGAATCAGAGGGTGAGACCTGTGCCATTGGAAAAGGATTGATGATTGCCTTTCCGTAGAGTGGTTACATTAAAGATTTGGTTCAGCGAGGTGGGAGAAATCGCTGTTTTAATGTTTTTCAGTTGGCTGTTTAGGTTTGGAGAACCTAACGGGCTGAATTAGGGAGGCCCACTAGTTGGTTGGTGGAAACTATAAATAGGGGGTGAGGGGTACGGAGAATAGGTTACTTCTCATATTCTCTCATTTGGAGGCCTTGTGCTTCATCTTCCTCTAACACCTTTCCACCATCAAAAATCCAAATCTAAGGAGGGAAATCATTGATCTACACCATTGGAGGCTAGATCTACATTATTTCAAGGGCGAATTCATCGGATCGAGGAGTTTGGTTTGAATTGCTCGCTGTCTGGATTTATAATGCTATCATTTTAGCTTGTTTTGGAGAATCGGTGATTGGATTACATCTCTCACATGGATTCAATAAAGTGTATGGGTAGTAGATCATGTTTTTCATCAAATTCAAGTGTTTTTCCATAGATCAATGCATTGGTAAGTTCATTTTCATATAAATCATCCTAGGATCTGATTTAGCAAGTTTAGATAGGTAATTTCTATGATATTTCATACGAATGTGCAAGTTAGATCCATGCTTTTTGTTCATATGCATATTTGTGGTGATTTTGGTGAATTTGACATTATCACGAATATAATTGTCATATTGATGGTATTGTTGATTCCATAACATGCTTGTAATCATTTTGGATGATTTTGATAAGTTATTTTTGCCGGATTTATCGTTTAGTGAAGTTTTGGTCGAAATCGGAGTTGAATTGCAATATGCAGGTTTTGGATCGGACCAAAGTTGGGTCGGACCGAAGTTGGATCGGACAGAAGCTGGGTCGGACTGAAGCTGTGTCGGACCGAAGCTGGGTCGGACCGAAGTTGGGTCGGACCGAAGTTGGGTCGTCGCAAAGTGGGTCGGCCTATTCTAGTCAGTCATTTCTAGTCAGCCATTGTTTCTATTTTTCGGCAGCTATTTCTGGTTGGACACTTGTGGAGATGATGTGACTTCAAAGTGAATTCAATTGCGAAGTTTGGAAGTGTTGAAAAGTGTTTGTTGTTCATTGTATGCAACAAATGGAGAGACAACTCAAGAATGTATTGAGTTCATGTGAAGTTATAGCTCTAAGACTACTGCTTGACTCAAGGTTTTATGTTTCCTCTTATTACCTTGGGTCGTTCATCCGATTGTTGGATGGGCAGACTAAGTAGCAGGTGACATGAGATAGCTTAAGTGAGGACGATGTTGTTGTTCGGAGGCGAGCAGAAGGCTGGCGTACTATCTTTACTACTATCTACTATTTGTTTCCGTTGTGTGCTATTTCTATGAGTGTTGTAGTGAGTCAATTTGTTCAAATACTACTGTTGTTATCCACGTGTATGGGAAATACTTTCTAGTTGTCATGAAAGTTTAGTGTTTTTTTCTTCACTATCACTACCTGTTGTATATATTCTATTATATTTTATCCTTGCGATGTGAGTTTACGACAGGTTTCGTTTATCTACCATACCTTGATGATCGTCCATAGCTGCCTGGCACACCTTTTAGCGCATTATTCCTCTTGTATAGTGCGGGGGCTGTGGGCGGTCGTCACATTTGGTTTCAGTGCTTAATGTGTGTATATTCATCCAAGAGAAACCACTAGCAAACATCTCCATCCACTTGCATTCGTTGAACATAACATGTCTCAAACACATGTTTACATCCATGGGATTTCTACCTAAAAATCGAAGATTCAATCGATAGGATATACTTTAAATGATAGAAACAAGTATAAATAAAAGCTTTGGAAAGGAAGTTAAGAACATACCCTCGAAAAGAAAAGGGTACGAAGCACGAATCTTTACTTCGATCTTCCAAGTTGCATCCTCTGGGTTATCTCCCCACTAAACTTTCATCAACTTTATTTCTCTATTGCTTAGCTTCTTAACTTCTAATCCAAGAATACAGGTAGGAACTCGTCTGATTGTCGCTTCCCGTTCTACTTTTACTTCCTCCAACATACTCGGCTCAACAACTTCTACGGTATCATGCTAGCACTTCCGCAAATGAGAAACATGGAAAACATCATGAACACCGGACATTCTCTCTGGTTGCTTTACCCTATAGGCCATCTGTCCAATTCTTTCTATTATGGGAAATGACCCTACAAATCTTGGTGCCAATTTCCCTGTAGATCCAAAGCGAACCACATTCCTCAAAGGTGACACCTTAATTAAAACCAAGTCTTCTACCCCAAATTCAATGTTGGTCCTTCTCTTGTGTGTCTAGGATTTCTGCCTATCTTGCCTGGTCTTTATTCGTCGTCTAATAAGGTCAATCTTCTCAGACGTTTCTCTAACCATATCTAACCCAAGCAGTAGTCTTTTTGTAGATTTCCACCAACAAGTCGGTGATCTACAGGGTCGTCCGTATAATGCTTCGAAGGGTGCCATGCCAATGCTAGCTTGATAGCTTTAGTTATAGGCGAACTCTAATAAAGGAAGGTACTCTTCCCAAGTCCCTCCGAAGTCTAGGATACACAGCCTTAAAAGATACTCAAGAACTCTGTTTACCCTTTCCGTTTGTCCATCGGTCTGTAGGTGATAAGCAGTGCTCAAACACAACTATGTACCTAATGCTTCTTGCAAGCTCTTCCAAAATTCACTGGTGAAAATGGGGTTAGGATCACTTACGGTGATGGAAGGTACACCATGAACATGGACTGTCTCACAAACATAAACTGCCGCTAAACATGCTGCCATCCTCTTGCTCTTAATCGGAATGAAATGAGCGCTCTTAGTAAGTCTATCTACTACAACCCAAATACTGGTGTTGCCTTTCTTCGATCTAGGAAAATCATCTATGAAATCCATAGAGATGCTCTCCCACTTCCACTGCGGAACCTCCAAATGATGAAGTAAACCATCGGGCTTTTTTTGCTCAGCTTTGACTTGCTGAGAAACCAAACATTGAGAAACAAATTCTACCACATCATTCTTCGTCCCAGCCCAAAAGAAAACCCTCTTCATATCTCTATACATCTTATCACGGCTTGGATGAATAGTCATCTTAGAATGATGGGATTCTTCAATGATTGTCTTTAACAAACTCCCAGTTTGGGGAACACAAAGCCTCCCATCTCGTTGAAACCACCCTTTATCATCTATGACATATCTATTGAGGTGACTAGAAGTCTCCCCTTTAATGAGCCTATCCAAGATGTCGAAAATCTATGGATCATCTCGCTGCGAAGCTTTTATCTGATCCACAAGAGTAGGTCATATCTCTAACAATGCAAACAGACCAGGAAAATATTCCGTGGAGGATCTAAAGTCAAAAGTTGATATGAACTTCAAGCTTTTCCTCTCCACAAATAGAGGACATAAGGCCATCCTCTACCTATTCAGTGCATCTTCCACCACATTACCCTTGCCAGGGGTATAAGAAATCTCAAAGTCATAAGATGCTAGGTCCATCCACCTTTGTTTCCTTAAATTAAGATCCTTCTGCGAGAACAAGTACTTGGGAGATTTATGATCGGTGTATAACTTGAGCTTCTCTTCAAGAAAATAATGACGCAACATCTTAAGCGTGAATACTATGGCAGCTAACTCTAAGTCATGGGTAGGGTAGTTCTTCTCATGAACCCTTAGTTGTCTACCCCCATAACATACTACACTTCCTTCTTGCATCAGAACAACACCAAGCCCTGTACCACATGCAACAGTGTAAATTGTGAACACTTTGTTTCCGTCGGGCAAGGTCAAGGCTGGGGCTGTTGTCAGAGCCCTCTTCAATTGTTGGAAAGCAACATCACATTTTATATCCCATGAAAACACCAAATTTTTCTTCGTCAACCTAGTGAGTGGGGCTGATATCTTTGCAAAGTCCTTAATGAACTTCCTATAATAGTCTGCCAACCTTAGAAAGCTTCTCACTTCCATTGCATTTTTACAAACTTGCCAATCTTGAACTGCCACAACCTTTGCGGGATCTACTGCTATCCCATCTTTAGAGACCATATGCCCTAGAAATCTCACCTCTTTTCTCAAAAATGACATTTGGAGAACTTTTCCTTAAGTTGATGTGAACGCAGAGTCTTCAGAACTTCTCTCAAATGTTGAGCATGCTCTTTCTCGCTCTTTGAGAAGATCAAAATATCTCCAACAAAGATCACGACAAACTTATTAAGAAACTCCCGAAACACCCTACTCATCAGACCAACAAAATAGGCGGGCGCACTCGTCAGCCCAAAAGGCATAACGGGCCATTCAAAGAAACCATCAGGAGTCCCAAAAGTGGTTTTGTCTATACTCTCTTCGTGTAACGACCCGCATTCTACGCATCGCAGGATCGTAGAATATTTATTTCCTTCACATACAAAGTCGCATGGTCATGTAACTTTGGGAGACGACTATTGGGGTCATTTCCCATGTTCATGATTTTTGCCGATTTTTAAATGACCGTTTTGCCCCTAGCTAGTCTTGTTTTGGCCATAACTTTTGATTGGAAAGGATTTTTGACCTGAAACTACTTTTGTTGGCTCCGGATGATGGTTTACAATTCCGTAGAGTGGTCACATTAGCCAAACGGGCTCACCATTTGGGATATATGGCTGAAACAAGTTTCAGAAGGTGAAAAACTGCTTAACCGGGCCAAATGAGGTGATTAGTAAATGAGCCCATAACCCATTTCGGGATTAGGGTTGTGGGGAGGCTGAAATGAGTTAGGTTTTCATTTCATTTCAGTTTTCTAGCCGCCATTTACCTCCTAAGAACCCTAATAATGGCCTCCAACCTCTAAAACATCTCCAAATCACTTTCTAATCAAGGATTAGGCTTAACAACATCAAATTGAGGCGGATTAGCATAGAGATTGAGATAGAGCTGCTGTGTTGCATTGGGAACAGCGCCAAACAGAGAATTATTTCAGATTTGGTATTTTATTTGTGGCCAAGGTGAGTGATTTGCATAGTTTTGCACTAATTACGGTTGACTAAGGGTAATTAGTGAAGATTAACGAAATTAGACATGATAAAATTTTGGAGAAATATTTATAAATTCGAAAATAATGTTTTAGACCTCTGTTAGAAATTTGGTTTGATTTGGTTAAGTTTTGCTAATCATATCATTGTTTTTGCTTAAACATGCTTAAGGGAAAATATGAGATTTTGGGTATGTTTGATCAATTTTACATGCAATGATTGTTGTTTTCTGTTTGTGGATGATTATACATGTTTCTATGACTGTATGTTATGATGTGTGGTTGTCTAGAAGTGTTAGATTGGTCGAAAACGCCGTCGAATGGCGTAAACAGCTTGCTGGACAAAGTGCAGGAAAATACCCGGACCGGATCAGATCGTCTTACCCGATCGCAACACCTTCTCCGACCCGATCTGCCTCTCTTGGTCATGCGCCACCACGACCCGATCCGAGTAGTCACTTCCGAACCGATCCGCCAGAGGTTCCTCGATCCGACCTGGAGCAGAGAGGAGGTCTTGAGCTTCTTGTGCCTCGAAGGGAGACCACTTCCGAACCGATCCGATTGCTTAGGGAGGAGTATGTGATCCGATCCGCTTAGTGGACTCCGAGCCAGTGGCATTGCATCACGAGTAGGACATGACGATGAGTCACGAACTGGAGAAGCACGACCCGACCCGTATGGGGTACTCCGATCCGAACCGAGGAGTTGATGACCACGACCTGAAGCAAAGTGAAGTGAAGAAATGGAGACTGATCCGGAGAAGAAGGTAAAGACCAAAAACCCGAGATGCAAAGGTAGTCCAGGTGGGAAGTTTGTACTCAGGATCCAGTTGGGAACCAAAGAGTCGACTTCATGAGTTGGGCTTTGCCGCGGGACGTGTGCGAAGGGGTTGTCAATGTCTGTAACTTTGGATCATTATGTGTTGGGAGTACGTGAACGGATTCAGGGCCACAGTGGACTAGGTACGACTAAAGAGCTATAGACCAATGAAGTGGGGTCATTTGTAAGGATTTGGTCATTACTCCATGGGGCAAGCTTGGTAGTAGCAGCAGTTGTACAAGTCAAACTCTGTCACTACTTCGATTGGTCTAGTGATTGACAGTGGTGGACATCGTATGCTTTACGCACTGAGTGAGAGATGTGAGGATGGTTGCTATGTTTGATTTGTTTGCCATCATTATGACATGTACACCTCCACCTCGTTATCTTTACACCAACTGTTTAGTGGCACCTTAGGGTATTGTACGGTATGTAGTGCTAACTCTTTGGTTGCAGGTCCAGGTTCAGGTATGGTTTAGTATACCTGTTATTGTTCTGTTTAGCTGCTTATCACTCATACCAGACTTTTTGTCTGACCCAGAGTTTTATGTCTCTTCTTATTACTCTGGGTGCTCTCACGAGCAGACTAGAGACAGGTTAGGTGGTATGCACGAGTAGCTGCATCGAAGACGAGCAGGAGGCTTCCACGTATGATACATATATTTAGATATTCTCCCTGTGTTGCTGCGGTCACTACTTTGGGCATTAGTCGTGTACCTCCCTTTCTTTGTTTAGAGACAGTAATTTGAGAAGTTGTAATAAGCTGTATTTGGATTTTCGCTACTCTGATGATGTTGTTGGATTTGGTTATCAGCTTATGCACTGTCTCGCCTATTTTATGTCGAGTACATTATTATTATATTTTGTTCCATGCGCTGTGAGACATTCTACAGGTTTTCGATTAGTTCATTCTCTTCTTTCCTTTCTTTGGCGACCGTTTTGTGCTAGTCGGGCATGTGTACAGTGCACTTTCGGAGGAAATGCCGACTAGTGTGGGCGGACCGTCACACTTGGTATCAGAGCTCTAGGTTGCGTAGTTAACCTAGGGAAAAATACCAGGGAGAGATAATACATATATGAGAGCGCGTATTTGTGATTATTTTGGTTTTCAAAAGCTACATATATATACTATTAGTGTAGTTAAGAATGAAGTCGCACTGCACTTGCACCACTAAGGAGATGGTTAATCGCTTTCTCTTTACAGATTGAACGATGAGCCGATACGCAAGAGGTGCCGGTAGAGGAGCCAATAATGGGAATGTTGCTGACATGAGGACGATGTTTACTGACCTCATGAGAGAGATGATTAGAGATGTTCAGGGGGTAGCTCCCAATGCTGGAAATGGAGGTGGTCCAATAGTGCAGGCGCTTAGGGCCGATTTCGCCAAGCTGAACAAGGATTATACTAGTCTTGGTGGGAAGCCGTTCCACGGAACAGAGTCGGCTACAGATGTTCAGGATTGGTTGGATAACTGTGAGCGTATCTTCAAAGATTTGGGTATCGAGGATGCGATGAAGAGAAGGATAGCATCCCGTCAGCTGCAAGGACGCGCAATGAATTGGTGGAATGCTATAAAGGCAGCTACTCTCGAGGATCGGATTACTTGGGATCAGTTTAAGGTTCGCTTTAGCGATAAGTTCATTCCAACTGCTCAGAAGTCAGTGCTGTTTAAGAAATTCTTGGAACTCAAGCAGAATGGCAGAGCCGTCTCAGAGTATATTGCCGAATTCGACACTTTGTCGAAATATGGGTTATCCCTAATAGATACTGCCGAGAAGAAGAACGAGAAGTTCATAAATGGCTTGGATCAGTACTTGGGGGAAAGGCTTATTAACCACATCGATGAGACATTTGAATCGATTTTGGGGAAAGCATTGAGGTCCAAGAGTCTTTACCCTAGGTCGAAGACTGAGGTTGCATCTGCAGAGGAGCCAAAGCCACAAGCATGTGGTGGAGGCAAGAGTGGTCCTCAGAATAAGAGGAAGCAGAACCAGAATAAGGATGGCTAGAAAAAGAATAAGAAGGATGTTGAGTGCTTCAGCTGTGGTAAGAAGGACCATTATGCTAGTAATTGTCGGGCCAAGCCAGCGGATAGGAAGTGCTTCAACTGTGGCCAAGTGGGACATCACAAGGACAAGTGTCCGCAACCCCCTAAAGAAAATCAGGTGGTGAAAGCATATGCCCTTGATGCTGTTACTTCTTCGTCGAATGCCCCAATTGCGCTGGAGAAAGGAAAGAATGTCGTTATTCATGGTATGCTTTCTGTTTATGATGTTCCTGTATGAGTTTTGCTTGATACCAGAGCTTCCAGTTCTTTCATATCTAGTGACCTGGTAGATAGGTTGGGATTGGAGCCCGAAATTGTCGATAGACCTTTAGTAGTGACGAACCCGATTGGTGGTTTGACTAACCATAGCATGATTTGTCGTAATGTGGCCTTATCGAGTCATGGATGCATGTTTGTTTGTGATTGCTTTGTTTTGGGGCTTTACTGGGTTTGGCTTTATTTTGGGAGTTAGTTGGCTCCAAAGATACGGGGTGGTGGTAGACTGTAAGGGCTTTTTGGTGACAACTAGAGCGGATGATGGGCGGAGGGTAGTGTTTGGTGGTCTACCCAGTGATGGGGTAATGGCTACTTTTCTAAATTCCCTCGACATCCCGCATAGTGAGTTGTCAGGTCTGCCCGTGGTTGGCCAGTATCCGGATGTCTTCGAAGAAGTGACCGGGCTTCCACCACACCGAGAGATTGGGTTCCGTATTGATTTAGTGAAAGATGCCAGACCTATAGTGATGCCACTTTGTCGTATGGCACCAAGGGAGCAGCGAGAGCTCGGGGTGCAAGTCAGCGATCTTTTGAAGAACGGATTTATCAGAAGGAGTGTTTCTGAATGGGGAGAACCAGTTGTGTTTGCTATCAAGGCAGATGGTTCGCTTCGATTGTGTGCAGACTACCGCGAGTTGAATAAGGTAACGAGGAAGAACAAGTATCCTCTGCCGCGAATAGATGATTTTTTTGATCAGTTGAGTGGTGCGAGAGTATTCTCTTAGTTGGATCTCGCAACAGGTTTTCATTAGCTTAGGGTGAAAGCTGAGAGTATAGCTAAAACGGCATTTCAGACGCCGTCTGGATTTTATGAATGGTTGGTCATGCCATTTGGATTGACCAATGCAGCAGCATATTTTGTGGATCTTATGAATAGAGTATTCAGAGATCAGTTGAACAAGTTTGTTCTTGTGTTCTTGGACGATATACTTGTTTATTCGAGGACAGAGGAAGAACACAAGGAACATTTAAAAATAGTAATGGAGGTGTTGAGAAAACATCAATTGAAAGCAAAGTTTTCTAAGTGTCACTTCTGGAGGAGGGAAGTGAGATTCTTGGGCCATGTTGTTTCAGAAAATGGTATCGCCGTGGACCCTGCGATGGTGGCTAGGGTTCAAGATTGGTCTACGGCCAAGAATGCAACGGACATAAGAAGTTTCTTGGGGTTAGCTGGATATTATCGTAAGTTTATCCAAGACTTTTCCAAGATAGCAGCACCGTTGACTCAGTTGACCAAGAAGAATCAAGCTTTCGTCTGGGACGAAAAGTGCGAGAATGCATTCAAGAGTCTAAAGGAAAAGTTTACATGTGCACCAGTATTAGTCATTCCTAAGGGGAATGAAGAGATGATGGTATATACGGATGCATGTGGTACCGGACTAGGTGCTGTATTTATGCAAGGAGGTAGGGTTGTAGCTTATGCAAGTCGGCAACTGAAACCGCACGAGAAAAGATATCCTACCCATGACTTGGAACTAGCAGCGATCGTGTTCGGATTGAAGATGTGGAGACATTATCTATTGGGAGAAAGATTCGAGTTGTTTACCGATCATAAATCGTTAAAGTATCTCTTCTCTCAGAAAGATCTAAATCTCCGGTAGCAAAGATGGTTAGAATTCTTAGCTTCCTATGATTTCGACATCGCATATACACCAGGAAAGGGCCATGCGGTAGCTGATGCATTGAGTAGAAGACATGCCAGTTTAGGGGCTATGTTTCTTGAATGGAAGCAACTGGAGTACATCGTGGGGTATGATTTCAGACCAAAGTTCGAGTTGAATCCAGAAATGTTAGCAAGTTTGATGATCAGACCCACTTTGATTGAGTGGATTGGTTCCAGTCAGAGGGACAATCCTAACCTATTGGAAATCATCTCAAAGTTAGAGATGGGAATCGACAGAGAGATGAACAAGTATGGGCTTGATCTAGATGGATGGCTTAGGAAGAATGGATGACCAGTTGTACCCAATGTCAATGGATTGAGAGATGAAGTGCTTAGAGAATGTCATCACTCAAAACTGACTATACACCCCGGTGGTAACAAGATGTATCGAGACATGAAGCAGACTTACTACAGGGAAGGGATGAAAAGAGACGTTGGGAAGTTTATATCGAAATGCATAAATTGCCAGCTAGTTAAAGCTGAGCAAAAGAAGCCTAGTGGGTTGTTGCAACAATTAGAGATCCCAGAATGGAAATGGGAAAAAATCTCAATGGATTTCATTGATGGGTTACCAAGGACTGGATCGGGCCATGATAACATTTGGGTGATCGTGGACCGATTGACTAAGAGTGCAATGTTTATACCCATCAAGTCAAACAGGACGGCAGCTAAATTATCGTAACTATATATAAATTGGGTAGTGAGATTTCATGGAATACCCAAAGGCATTGTGAGTGACCAAGATCCGTTGTTCACTAGTGGATTTTGGAAGAGCTTACAAGAGGCGTTAGGATCAGAACTACATCTCAGTACCGCGTATCATCCACAAACCGACGGTCAAACAGAGAGGGCGAATCGTATATTAGAAGACCTCTTGAGAGCCCGTGTATTGGATTTTGGTGGATCATGGGATGACCATTTGCATCTAGTAGAGTTTGCATATAATAATAGTTATCAATCCAGTATTGGTATGGCTCCATTTGAAGCTTTGTATGGAAGACCGTGTAACTCACCATCATGTTGTTTAGAGACCGGTGAGAAATATGTGCTTGGACCAGAAGTAATAAGTGAAACATCAGACAAGATTAAGGTTATCCAACAGCGAATGAAGGCTTCCCAAGATAGGCAGAAGAGTTATGCTGATAAGAGGAGAAGAGAATTAAAGTTCTCCATTGGCGACTTGGTGTTTGTCAAGATTTCTCCGTTGAAGAGCGTGATACGATTTGGCAGGAGAGGCAAGTTAGCACCAAGATTCATTGGTCCATTCCCAGTTCTAGAGCAAATTGAGAATTTGGCATACAAAGATGAATTACCAGAGAAGATGGCAGGAGTTCACAACGTATTTCATGTTTCTCAGTTAAGGAAGTTCGTACACGACCCAGTTGTGACTATTTCACCTGATCAGTTGGATGATATCGAGGTTGAACCCGAGGCGGTTGAGAACTACAAGCCTATGCGTATTGTTGAGAACGATACGAAGCAACTTCGAAGGAAAGCGGTGAATCTAGTCAAAGTCTAGTGGGGCAAGGATGAGCCTGACTGTACTTGGGAGACAGAGGAGAGCACTAGGAAGACGTATCCAGAACTCTTCGCCTGGTAAGATTTCAATTTCGATTTAGTCTTTCCGCATGCTAGGATAGGTTTGATTTACTTGTTTTGCATGATTGATTGTTCTATATGGCTGGTAGGCATGCAGGATCCTTTGTATGTTTTGGGTTAAGGAATTTCGGGGACGAAATTTCTTAAGGGGGGAGAGTGTAACGAACCGCATTCTACGCATCGCAGGATCGTAGAATATTTATTTCCTTCACATACAATGTCGTATGGTCATGTAACTTTGGGAGACGACTATTGGGGTCATTTCCCATGTTCATGATTTTTGTCGATTTTTAAATGACCTTTTTGCCCCTAGCTAGTGTTGTTTTGGCCATAACTTTGGATTGGAAAGAAGTTTTGACCTGAAACCACTTCCATTGGCTCCGGATGATGGTTTACACTTCCGTAGAGTGGTAACATTAGCCAAACGGGCTCACCATTTGGGAGATACGGCTGAAACAAGTTTCAGAAGGTGAAAAACTGCTTAATCGGGCCAAATGAGGTGATTAGTAAATGGGCCTATAATCCATTTCGGGATTAGAGTTATGGGGAGGCTGAAATGAGTTAGGTTTTCATTTCATTTCAGTTTTCAAGCCGCCATTTACCTCCTAAGAATCCTAATAATGGCCTCTAACCTCTAAAACATCTCCAAATCACTTTCTAAACAAGGATTATGCTTAACAACATCAAATTGAGGCGGATTAGCATTGCGATTGAGATAGAGCTGCTGTGTTGCATTGGGAACAATGCCAAACAGAGAATTATTTCAGATTTGGTATTTTATTTGTGGCCAATGTGAGTGATTTGCATAGTTTTGCACTAATTACGGTTGATTAAGGGTAATTAGTGAAGATTAATGAAATTAGACATGATAAAATTTTGGAAAAATATTTATAAATTCGAAAATAATGTTTTAGACCTCTGTTAGAAATTTGGTTTGATTTGATTAAGTTTTGCTAATCATATCATTTGTTTTGCTTAAACATGCTTAAGGGAAAATATGGGATTTTGGGTATGTTTGATCCATTTTACATGTTATGATTATTGTTTTCCTGTTTGTGGATGATTGTACATGTTGCTATGACTGTATGGTATGATTTGTGGTTGTCTAGAAGTGTTAGATTGGTCGAAAATGCCGTCGAATGGCGTAAACAGCTTGCTGGACAAAGTGCAGGAAAATACCCGGACCGGATCGGTTCGTCTTACCCGATCGCAACACCTTCTCCGACCTGATCCGCCTCTCTTGGGCATGCGCCACCACGACCCGATCCGAGTAGTCACTCCCGAACCGATTCGCCAGAGGTTCCTCGATCCGACCCGGAGCAGAGAGGAGGGCTTGAGCTTCTTGTGCCTCGAAGGGAGACCACTTCCGAACCGATCCGATTTCTTAGGGAGGAGTATGCGATCCGAGCCGCTTAGTGGACTCCGAGCCAGTGGCGTTGCATCACGAGTAGGACATGACGATGAGTCACGAACTGGAGGAGCACGACCCGACCCGTATGGGGTACTCCGATCCGAACTGAGGAGCTGATGACCACGACCTAAAGCAAAGTGAAGTGAAGAAATGGTGACTGATTCGGAGAAGAAGGTGAAGACCAAAAACCCGAGATGCAAAGGTAGTCCAAGTGGGAAGTTTGTACTCAGGATCCAGTTGGGAACCAATGAGTCGACTTCATGAGTTGGGCTTTGCCGCGGGACGTGTGCTAAGGGGTTGTCGATGTCTGTAACTTTGAATCACTATGTGTAGGGAGTACGTGAACGGATTCAGGGCCACAGTGGCCTAGGTACGACTAAAGAGCTATAGACCAACGAAGTGGGGTCATTTGTAAGGATTTGGTCATGACTGCATGGGGTAAGCTTGGTAGTAGCAGCAGTTGTACAAGTCGAACTCCGTCACTACTTCGATGGGTCTAGTGATTGACAGTGGTGGACATCGTATGCTTTACGCACTGAGTGAGAGATGTGAGGATGGTTGCTATGTTTGATTTGTTTGCCATCATTATGACATGTATACCCCCACCCCGTTATCTTTACACCAACTGTTCAGTGGCACCTTAGGGTATTGTACGGTATGTAGTGCTAACTCTTTGGTTGCAGGTCCAGGTTCAGGTATGGTTTAGTATACCTGTTATTGTTCTGTTTAGCTGCTTATCGCTCATACCAGACTTTTTGTCTGACCCAGAGTTTTATGTCTCTTCTTATTACTCTGGGTGCTCTCACGAGCAGACTAGAGACAGGTTAGGTGGTATGCACGAGTAGCTGCATCGAGGACGAGCAGGAAGCTACCACGTATGATACATATATGTAGATATTCTCCCTGTGTTGCTGCGGTCACTACTTTGGGCTTTAGTGGTGTACCTCTATTTCTTTGTTTAGAGACAGTAATTTGAAAAGTTGTAATTAACTGTATTTGGATTTCCGCTACTCTGATGATGATGTTGGTTTTGGTTATCAGCTTATGCACTGTCTCGCCTATTTTATGTCAAGTACATTATTATTATAGTTTGTTCCATGCGCTATGAGACATTCTATAGGTTTTCGATTAGTTCATTCTCTTCTTTCCTTTCTTTGGCGACCGTTCTGTGCTAGTCGGGCATGTGTACAGCGCACTTTCGTAGGAATTGCCGGCTGGCGCGGGCGGACCATCACACTTCGGCCCCCCTCAACTGATGAAACCCCATGGCTAAGTCTAACTGAGAGAAAACTGATGCATTAACTGGCTGGTCAAACAAACCATCTATCCTCGGGAGTGGGTGCCTATTCTTCTTTGTGAGTTTGTTCAACTCTCTATAATACACCCACAAGCGAAGAGAACCATCTGCCTTAGTTGCGAATACTATCGGTGCACCCCATTCAGATATGCTTCGCCTAATAAACCCTTTCTCAAGTAGCTCCCCTACTTGCAACTAAGCTCCCTTCTTTCCCTTGGAGCCATATGGCGCACAGGTAATGCAACTGGCTTTGCATTGTGTACCAAGTATATACGAAAGTCGATCTCGTGCCTCGGAGGTAAGCCCCGAACCTCCTAAAAAACATCAGAATACTCACAGACTATTGGTGCATCTTGCAGATCATCGATACATGCCTCCAGAGATTCTAGGAAACTAAGAACGACAGACCCCTTAGGGTCACAAGAAATCTCGAGGGTCCTCCCATGGCAAGTCAAAAGTCTAACGACCCTCCTCTCACAATCTAGAATGGCACCATACTTGGCTAGTCAATCCATCCCTAGAATCAAACCATAGCCCAGAAAATCGAGCACATATGCATCACACTCAAACACAACGCCTAACACAGATATTCTCAAACCCCGACAAATCATGGACAAATGAGCCGGACCACCAATAGGGTTTGAGACAACAATGGGATCCACTACCATACTAGTATTAAGGTGCAGAGACTCAACTACAGAATCAAATATAAATGAATGCAAAGCGCTAGAATCGGAAAGAGTTCTAATAGGGTAATTGGAAAGGGAAATCAAACCTTCCACGGAAACTTTCCTACCTCGATCTGGAGCACAAATCGCGAGAGCATGCACTTGTCCTCCTGAAGTTCCTGCCCTTTGACCTTGTCATTGCTTCTGCAGGAACTCCTTAGAAAAGTAGCCGGCCTCTCCATAACTGAAGCAAGCATTCATCCTTATTTTGCAGTCCTTTATCAAGTGACCCTCACATCCGCAATTGTAGCACTTTCTCTTATCCTTAGCCTTTTCATTCTTTCAACCTTTCTTTTGTTGTTGTTGCTATTATTGTCCCTTCTTTGGCCATACAATCGTCCACCTTAAAGATTCCAAACAGATCCTCCATCTCTTTGAACCAATTCCTTGCTTCTATGAACGTCTCTGTTCCACGGAATGTCTTTTCTCCCATAGCACAGAAATCTTTGTAGATCTTAAAGAAATTATCTGAACGCGGAGGAAGAGGAGGACAGACGGGTTCAGCTGGGGGAGGAACGTCTTCTTGACCACCGGTGGGTGCCATGGCCTCTAGATACCTACAGAACCAGCCTGGTATTGTAATGCCCTTAGAAATGTTAGGTTCCCCAGACATGCTGAAAAGAAAGGAAAGAGGTTCAGACAAACGATCGAAAGATGTTACATATGGCCATGGGGAATAGGTTTTTCAAAACAGACTTTTCTTCGTGAAAATGCTTTCTTTTTGAAAATAATTTTCAAAAACTTTTATCTAATCTGGTAACCTTCATCTCTGATACCAAGTGTGACATCCCACGTTCGTTGTTGTCACTCATTAAGAGAATGCATTAAGTTTCGTGAAGCATTATAGGTAAACAGAAATAGAAACATTACAAGATAGATATAAAATAGAAGCAGAAATAAAAACTTTATTAATCATAAAACATCGTTGTTCAAAACATCATATGTCTGAAAATACATAAACCCAGTACATCATTAAAATTTCTGTCTTATACTTAAAACATCAGAGTACAATAGTAAAAGAAGCATAATCCCCAAAAGAAACATAGCCATAGTAGCAAGGATAAGAACTTAAGCAATACATCTAAGCATCTCCAAGAAAAACAATAGCAGAATCCGGATCAAGCTTGAGTATTCCCACCATGAGAACCGGGGGGGGGGGGGGGGAAGAGAAAGAAGAGGAAACAAAAAAGGTTAGACACAAAGTCCAGCGAGCCTAGTTACTTTTAGTAAATAAATAAGTAAAAGTATCATGACAGACATATAAAGTGGATAAGAAAGATAACATCATAAAAGGAAGGTATGACAAGGTAAATAAGATAAACATGATAGAATGTGTACGCTTCCCTAATGATTACTCTAGACCAATACTTGTGTCTTATAAAAATATGATCCCCAACGACTACAAGATGGTAGACTTAGGCATACGTCCGGATGTAGCCTAACTACTACCCTAATCGATCGGCTCCCTACTCCGTTTATACCCTGTGTTGTCCCTATAGTAGGGTGTATCACTCCCTAAATGGAAACCCTTAGTTTTCCGGATGCACAACCATATCTATAGGTGCCACGACATCTTATTTTCCTCTTTTCGGACCATGCACGCACACGACCCGATCGGTATGCGCCGCCTATACCATCCCCCACGTTTGGATCTCTTACAATCAGCCCATTATGTGTGCCCCGACTCCTACCTAGGGCAGAGTACGTTGGGCGCCTTAGTACAGATATAGTACTAGGCAAATCTCAGGGAGCTATATTTATGATGCACATGCAATTTGTTGTTTTGGATCCACTTTATGATATTATTGTTGATTCTATCTCTCTTTGCTTCTTTGGATCCAATTTATGAGGATTTGTGATTGTTGAATTTCTTCATATAGTTGACCCTACTTTTTCTCTAATCGAGACGAATTATTCCTTTTGATGTTATATTCATCTATTATGATCTACTTATATTGTTTAAACTAGACAGACTCTTGTATTCTATATGCTTGGGTCAGGCCGAGTCATTTCAGGTTAGCATCTATGTAGACACCTGCTTATCTTATTTTTGCTTTGGCTACTTATCATCTTTTGGGATGTTAGGCAAACCGCTGACTAGTCTTCTGGTTATTTTTTTTGAACTGTGCTACATACACACACACATATACATACTTATATTCTATAGTGGGATATGATGTTGTATGTATATATATTATGGTGTTATAACCATTTATATACGTCATTATGCATTGTACTTGATGTATAATATCATTATATTTGTTGTTCTGTGATCTGTGCTATTTAAAAATATTGTGTTTTGTTTTGAGTTGATCCATTAGCCACTGTAATATTGTATAAGCAAGAATTATGTAGTCGATCCTCTTAAGGTAAGGAAAAATATATACACTATATGATGTACTGGATACTTTTTTAGTATAAGATTTACGGATGTTTGCTCCCAACCATCCATGTTCTTCGTATTAGGAGGCTACATTACTTTTTAATGCTCTTTGTTAATATAAATCCTAGGTTGGGGCGTCACGCTTTTGATTTCAAGTTTGAGGATGTTTGTGACCAAAAAGATCCCAAATCATCTTCTATAATATAGTATTGTATAGATAGCAGCGCCTTGGTGGATGTAATGTCCCGTATTTTTACGGTGTAATAATTAATTTAATTGTTAAAATATTGATTTAGAGATATAAATGGTTATTGAATTAAATAATATTGAATATTTAACAAATATTTATAATATAAAAATATATTATAATTCCGAAATAGTCAAAAATAGCTGAATTCATAATACAGCGTGAATTGGATCATATATAAGGTATAATACAGTTTAGAATTGAATTAGAATAACGAATATATTATTTAATTGACGTTAGAACATATAAATTATAATTTAATTATAATCGAGCCCGTAATGTTGCAGCGGTTCGTTATTTGGTGATTCGAACTTTAATTGAATATACAGAATTCGTTTTAAGCCGGATTTCCGTGAAACAAGAAATGTTCGGAGCTGGTGAAGTATATTTTTCTAATAAAAGAGAAAAATTGAGATTTCGCCATATAGATTGTAAGCAATGTCCAAATCAAAATTTAAAATAGTCGCTATGGAATTCGTTTATATTTAATAATGATTTATTTATATTATAAAGGAATTTTAATATAAATCGAATAGTGATATAAACTAAGATTTTGAAATATTGATTTATAAATCCAGATATGAATATTTTGAAGCTATATAATATTCTATGTGAATATATACGATAATATTAATTTATTAATATTGAATTTAATTATATTTAAATATATTAATACTTAAATGGGTTTATTTAGAGCTTTAAAAATAGCCACTTTTGCAAACGAGCTCCGTTTTCAACAAAACTAATTTTGTTGGATCCAGAATATTAAATTATTGTTAGATTTCAATTTCCGTGATTTTTGAAATCAGTATGTAGTCGTACGGGATTTTAATGTAAAAAACAGTTAATAATTTGACTTTAAAAATACGCTGTGTGAGAAAACGGACTCGAAATTCGACGAAACCAGTTTCGTTGGGTCCGTAATGTCGAAATATAGTTGTATGTCCATTTTCGTCGAATTTGGGTATTGTATGTGTCACAGGGATTTTTAATGATAAATATAAATAGCGTTTGATTAAAAATAAATATAAATAATGAATATTTAAATAATATCACTCCTCTATAAATATCACACTACTTCTCTAACCCTAAATTATTTTTCTTCACGGTCAAAACTAGGTAGCCGCCACTGAAACAATGAAATTGGAAGAAACCGTTACTTTGAAAATTTCCCATAAATCAAACAAAAATCTTAAAATCATATAACGTATATATTTAGGATCTGCGGAGCAAGCTCTTTCACGCAGTACGGTTTGTTTTAAGTTCAACTAGGTTTTCGGTGATTGGAAATTTACAGCGCGGGTTAATGTAACTTAGGGTTCCTATTATGCTGAAATGGAGGCATCTATGGAGGGAACATATGTTGTTATGAGGTTTATGGGGTGATTTAGTACATCGTGGGAAGGTTTGGTGAAATTTGGCATCAATTGGGGTCGCAACTTGTACTGCGTCGAGAGGGAGAAGTGCAGAAGTCGCATTCTTCCATGGAGGTGCGGGTGTGGATTTTTTGGGCGAAGGAGGCAGAGAACGAGACGAGAAAAGTACTGGTAGTTTTGGTTTTCGAATTCATGAAGGGGAGAGGGATTTCCAAGGCTTGAAATGATCGGCCATGTCTTTGTGAGTGTTGTTCGCATACTAGAGCACGGGTTTTTGAAGCTTTGGTGAAGAAGATGATTAGGCGGGATAATTACAGGATCAGGTGAATGGCGATTTTAGTTATAATTTATGATGAAGAATGGAGGAGGGATGACCTTCAAGAAGCCCGACGTGGTGAAGGAATACGAGAAGCGGGTTTTGTTCATTGAAATGGAGGAGGAGGAACTGTTTATAATAGGTCAATGCAGGAATTTATTTGGGCCAGTGGCGAATGGGTGAGACCCAGTTAATACTAAATCAAGTTTGTTTTTAATTTTAAATAATATTCAATCGTATGAAAATGTATAACTTCTGCATACATTACCCAAATTGGACGAAACTGGACCCGTTAGGATCGTATGTACGAGCGCTACACAATAGAACTGACTGGGAGTGAATTGGAGCTCGTTACAATTTATAGTGAAATAAATTATCTGTCTGAATCAACCGACAAATATCGTTATTTAACGATGATCGTGCAATGTGAGTAAAACTCACTAATTCTATTCTATTAATATTTTTATAAATATAATTTAGTGTTGATAAATGATGGTTGATTTCTGTGTGTTGACTGCTTGGATGAACTGCTAATTGATTGGTTGAAATTATAGATAACGATATATATATTGTTAATCAAATATTGATTCTGTTTATCATAATATTTCATATTGAAATGAAATTGAATGTTAATTATATTGTTTAACATCTGTGGATGCAGGGAAACAAGTTGGAGGGATCCAAATGGATTCCTCAATATTTATAATACTGTTTTTTTCTTCTTCATATATTGTGATATATGATGTGATATATAATCTGTTGTTGATTATGTGTGTTTGGATGATATTGATCATGGTTATTTGGTATTTTAAATACCATAAAAAATACTGGAATGTAAAAAGGGAATTTTCAAAGTGTATATTGAAAATGAAAATATTTATATGAAATAAATATGATATTTTAAATGAAAATATTTATATGAAATAACTATGATATTAAAAAAGAAAATATTTATATGAAATAAATATGATATTGAAAAGGGAAATATTTATATGAAATAAATATGATATTGAAAAGGAAAATATATATATATGAAATAAATATCCTATATATATGAAATAAATAGGATATTGAAAAGGGAAATATTTATGTGAAATAAATAGGATATTGAAAAGGAAATATTTGGAAAAACAAATAGAATTATAAAAGAAAATATTTGGAAAACAAATAGAATCATATAAAAAAATATTATTCACATTTTATGTGAAAAATTAGATGAAAGTAAATATTTTGCAAATAAAATATTATAAAGGAATTTGTGGTATGAATTAGGAATTTAAATGGAATTACTGAAATTAGAAACTGATTGGAAATTAGTTGAGTTGAATGGCTTTCTAGGTATCGATCTGATATTGGTTTTGGCCTTCAGGGTTTATGCTTAGGAAGTTGTTCTCTTACTAGTTTACAGTTAGAGACTTATAGAGGTGGGAAGATATTGATGCGTGAATCTGAAATGGAAATGTTTTAAAAGTTAATGACGTATATTTTCTAATTTTAGAAAATAAGGAATTTATGAATATATGGAAACAATAAATGGGAAATTGGGAAATGAAATGAAGATTGATCGGCAAGATTTCCATTTGGGAATACGACCATTGTTTGTACACATGCTTTCCTTTGATAGTTAAATCACCGACTATCAAAGATTTTGACCATTTCCGTTGTCAATACGGAGAGACCGGGATCAGATATATTATCTGAAAACCACTTTGTATGGCATTAGCGTTGTGAATCAAATATGATGAAGATAATTGAAGACGGTATTGTGCAAGGGCTGTTCAGTAAATCCTAGGTAGAAATTGCCTAAGATGGATTTACAGAATAGTACCTTCGGTCTGTCCAGTCCTAGGATGACCTGTATGGAAGAATGTCTGACGGAGTATATTTAATAGATCGCGTAAGTTGATCTTTCCAAATGTATTTACGTTTAGTGGCAGAGGAATTCGTTTCTCTTAGCTGTATACCCATGGTGTTTTTGGGGAAATCAATTTGTGATTTGACGGGTATGACGATGTGGCATTCAACGTAAATAAAGGTGTGATCTATACGTTATGGCCTCTAGCCTCACAATCAGGAAATGATATAAATCGGGTAGGTCGCATGGCTAAGTGGTTAGCTGCTAATTTGGGTATATTTTCACCTGATCTACAGAAATTCCATTTACTTCCATAATATATTTCGATGTTGTTCCTTTTGGGAAACAGTTGCTGATCCCAACCGTTAGTGATTATACATTCGGTACATTCAAGCGAAATGAGTGACCGGTCATGTTTAGCCTAGGTTACAAGATGTTCTTGTTGAATCTGGTGTATTCCTCTCTAGAGATACACTGTTAGAAGGTGGTCCCATACCTTGCCAGTTGGAATCCATTACCCAGTAACCGCCTGCGGTTTTTGATTATATATTATGTATTTGGAACGTGAGATGAAAGCGTTTTGCTAAATGATTATTTAGTTGTGGTTGGCAGACACTATTATAATATTAAAAGAGTTTTGATATAAAGATTATCGTTCTTGCCAAAGGATTTTGAAATGTTAAATGAAGTGTTTTGGATTCTCATAAGGGAAAAATTCGTTACGTGTTATACAACGTGGTCTTATGAGATATCGTTTATTTTCTCAAACAGTTTTAAATTGTTTACTCACACCAGTCCCATGACTGACCCAGAGTTTATTTTGTTTTGTTTTCCCTAAACTCTTGGGTACCCAATTTTTTATGGGCAGTCAAGTAGTCGGGATTTTACAGATACTGAGAGCTTGGAGCAGGAGGCTTCAGGATTTTATAACAATTATTTATTTCTGCTGTGTTGTAAGTGTTGTACTTTGATAATGGTATGTATATTCAAGTACAGATTCATGTTACTCTGATTGTATTGTTATTTTCTTCCTCTCTTATTCTAATTTTCTATCTTATCTATTCTCACCCTCTAACTTCTTTCTATTAACTATCTGGTATTTCCAATGCTTGTATAATCGATATTGAGTTTATGTCGATAACCAAGGTCGCAAATTCCCCGGGTCGTTACAGTAGGATCAGAGCTGAAGGTTAAGTAATTATCTTGGCTTTGTGTCGTAACTCAATTGAGATGGGGTTAGAAATATCCTAGATTGAGTTTGAGTGTATATATATGAATCATGTAAACGGATTCAAGACGAAACTCTACTTCAGTGATCACGCTAATAGTGTCTGAACAATAACTGATATTTTGGGTTTCGAAACTGACCATCTTCCTATTCGATATCTTGGGGTCCCATTATCTTCAAATTATTTGCACTATGCTGACCGTGCATCCTTGATTCATAAAGTGCAAGCGGAGATACAGAGTTGGGATGCAAAGTTCTTAAGTTTGGCTGGTCGTGTAGAACTGATAAATACAGTTATTACCCCCACAGTCCTCTATTGGTTATTCGTGTACCAAATTCCTGGATATACTATTGATAAGCTGAATACGCTTTGTGTCGACTTCTTTTAGGGAGGGTCACAACATAAAGTGAGTTGGAGCAAATTATGCTGGCCCAAGGGTGAAGGTGGCGTGGGTTTAAAAGCATTCTATGATCTTAAAAAGGCTGCAATTATTAAATTACTCTGGAATTTCTTATCGAAGCAATCATTATGGTGTAAATGGATGCATGCTAAATACTATTCTAATAAGCAATTTTGGGACATGGCGATAGACAATAATTCTTCTTGTACATGGAAGGCAATGCTACGGCTGCGTACTCATGGTTTTCAATTCTTCAACAAAGTTATCACTAATGGCATGATAACATCACTATGGTTTGAACGATGGATCAACTGCAAATGTCCCATAGATCTTCTGGGTGTTCACAAATATCAAGCGATTGGGTCTATCACTAACAAAGTCTCTTTTATTATACGGGATGGTGTCCTTAATTCTATTCTACATCCAGCAACCCGGGAAATTCAGCTGCATTTGCACACAGTTTCTACACATAATACAGACGCTGATCATTATTATGGTGCCAAGAGGGAGCGTTTTCCTTTCGCAGAGCATAGGATTATATCAGAGAGCGACATGATTCATTCCCTTATTTCTCTGTTATCTGGCATTCAAAGAACAGCAAACACATGTCATTTATATCCTATTTGGCTGTCTCGAACAGACTCAATACTAAGGAACGACTAGCATCTTATGAAATTTTAAACGACACCACATGCGTATTGTGTAATGAAGGTTCAGAATCTACTAACCACTTATTTTTTGAATGCTTCCTTTCAGCTTCAATATGGAAAAATGTGAAAGATAGGCTGGGCATTCCATCGAACAGTATAGGGATGTTACAGAATGAAGCAGCAATGACTCACCAATGTTTTAGAGAGAGAAACCAACTACAAGATCTAGCATATGTTGCTTTTACAGCAACGATCTACCATATCTGGGGAGAACGCAATTCGAGAATCTTCCGCCAACACATGACTCCAGTGGCGATTAAAATGAATCATATTGCACTTGAAGTGAAGTATTTGGTTAATCACAATGGAACTCGAACAGTTTGGTCACAATTGAATCTGGAAATATTGCATCGATGGGGGTGTTGAACTGTTTGACTTTGGATGATTTGATGTAGCTAATAGGCGGGAGAGTAATGATGTATAGTGGGCTAATGGGCTTGGTCTTTGGGCTGGCCTGATTATAGTTTTTTTTGTCTTCCATAAGTATTTCTGTTGTATTGATGTATGACTTTGTAATGTCAGTATATGGAGGTTATATGTACTCTTTTTCCTTATAAGGTACCCGCTTAGGTCAGGGGGGTTGTAAGGTTTTGACGAGCCATATAACTTAAGTATACGGTTGGTATACGTAATAAAGTACCAATTTTCAAAAAAAAATTGTTTTATATTGTGGAGATTTATTGGATGAGTTGTTTATAGGTTTTGATCGATCAGTTTGATCCACTGTATCGGTAGGAGTTTATAAACACTCGAATACGATGAACCGACACAGTATGTTTTGAAAGTGGGTAGATGATATAATTTACCCAAAATATATTTTGATATAAAAGGAATTATTAATATTTAAAATATTTTAGTATATTGGATGTGTTGGTTGTTATTATAATCGAATAAGATTATAAAACCGAAATGGTTATAAATAACCAATCAAATTTCGTATAAGTGTTACGAAATGAATTATATCTGAATTTAAATCAGAATTGGAATTAAAATTCCTAAAATCTGGAAAAGTGTTTGTAAATGGACTTGGATTAAGTATATGAGAATTTTAAAATCCTAGGAGATTTTAAATTGTTTTACAAGCATTATGAATAATATTTTGAAATGTATTTCCAAATGGAAATGTTGAGAAATGGTTTTGAAAGTGATATAGTATTGAACTCACTTCGATCGCTGGAAAATAAATTCCACTGATGATCATGACATCATCAGTGTTTATTTTCGAGTTTCTAAGTGACGGATTACTACCAAAAATTCTGTTTTTGGAAATGTTTTCAGAAAACAAGTTGTTTTGATTCCAAAAGGGAATATTTTATTTTTGATATGGTAAACTGTATAAAAACTCCAAGGAAAAGTTTGTTAGAATTAAAAACAAATTAAATAGAAATTTGTGGAAACAAATTGGAATTTGAATTGAATCCAGTAAAGTAGAAACTATATAGAGATGGAGTAATATCGAGTAAAATTGGAATTTGGTATGTAATGGACTCGGTTGAGTAAATGAATTGATTTTTGAAATAAAAATCAGAATTGTGATTTTGGGATGAAGATAACTGATTCGAGGAATTAATTAGTTAATGAAATATGTGGATGGAACTTAACAAGGTTAAGTAAGTTGAATTGATGATTTAGGAGTTTGGAATCAACTTTGGTTTGAAATAGAATTTGGTTTGGATAGAGAATGATTGGATTTGAGGATAGATGATTGGAATTTGATTGGAATGACATTGATATATGTTAAATGGGTAACAGATGCAAATGATATAATGATATGCCCAACAAAAAGGTACAAGTTTATATCTCTATTGGGTATGAGATTTATGAGCCGAATTGGCAAGCCGCTTGGCTGTTTGATTTTCTTTTGGGTTGGAGAAGGCTTAGAGATGCGAGTTGTAGTTGTACTAATTGACCAATACAAAGGTGGTGCTGGCAAAATTTTCCGGAAATTTAGGGTGTTAGAAAATTCTCAGAAATTTTTGAAAATTTTAGTTATTCGGAATGAATTAATATTTAATTGAAATCAATTGGTTCAGTCGAAACAGAAGTTAAGAAGTAAACAAATAATTTATAATCCAGTTAATAGGGTTTATTTTCTACCTTAGAATTTCGAGAACGAAATTATTTTAAGGGAGGAAGAATGTAATGTCATGTTCTAACGTCGATTAAATAATATATTCGTTATTCTAATTCAATTCTAAACGGTAGTATACCTTATATATGATCCAATTCACGCTGTATTGTGAAATCAGCTATTTTTGACTATTTTGGAATTATAATATATTTTTATATTATAAATATTAATTAAATATTCAATATTATTTAATTCAATAACCATTTAAATCTCTAAATAACTATTTTAACAATTAAATAAATTAACTATTACACCGTAAAAATACTTATAAATTATAATTTAATTATAATTGAGCCCGTAAGTCACGGCAGTTCGTTATTTGGCGATTCGAACTTTAACTGAATATACTGAATTCGTTTCAAGCCGGATTTCTATGAAACAGGAAACGTTTGGAGCTGGTGAAGTATATTTTTCTAATAGAAGAAAAAAATCGAGATTTCGTCATATAGATTGTAAGTTATGTCCAAATCAAAATTTAAAATAGTCGCTATGGAATTCGTTTATATTTTATAATGATTTATTTATATTATAAAGGAATTTTAATATAAATCGAATAGCGATATAAACTGAGATTTTGAAATATTGATTTATAAATCTTGATATGAATATTTTGGAGCTATATGATATTCTATGTGAATATATACGATAATATTAATTTATTAATATTAAATGTAATTATTTTTAAATATATTAATATTTAAATGGGTTTATTTAGAGCTTTAAAAATAGCCACTTTTGCAAACAAGCTCCGTTTTCGATGAAACTAATTTTGTTGGATCCGGAATATTAAATTATTGTTAGATTTCAATCTGTGTGATTTTTGGAGTCAGTATGTAGCCGTACGGGATTTTAATGTGAAAAACAGTCAACAATTTGACTTTAAAAATACGCTGCGTGAGCAAACGGACTCGAAATTCAATAAAACCAGTTTTGTTGGGTCCGTAATGTCGAAATATAGTTGTATGTCCATTTTCGTCGAATTTGGGTATTGTATGTGATCACAGGGATTTTTAATGATAAATACAAATAGCGTTTGATTAAAAATAAATAAAATAATGAATATTGAAATAATATTTCTCCTCTATAAATATCACACTACTTCTCTAACCCTAAATTATTTTTCTTCGTGGTCAAAACTAGGTAGCCGCCACTGAAACAATGAAATTGGAAGAAACCGTTACTTTGAAAATTTCCCATAAATCAAAGAAAAATCTTAAAATCATATAACGTATATATTTAGGATCGGTGGAGCAAGCTCTTTCACGCAGTATGGTTTGTTTTAAGTTAGACTAGGTTTTCTGTGATCGGAAATTTACAGCGCGGGTTAATGTAACTTAGGGTTCCTATTATGCTGAAATGGAGGCATCTATGGAGGGAACATATGTTGTTATGAGGTTTATGGTGTGATTTAGTACTTCGTGAGAAGGTTTGGTGAAATTTGGCATCAATTGGGGTCGTAACCTGTACTGCGTCGGGAGGGAGAAGTGCGGAAGTCGCATTCTTCCATGGAGGTGCGGGTGTTGATTTTTTGGGCGAAGGAGGAAGAGAACGATACGTGAAAAGTAGTGGTAGTTTTGGTTTTCGAATTCATGAAGGGGAGAGGGAGTTCTAAGGCTTGAAATGACCGGCCATGACTTTGTGAGTGCTGTTCGCATACTGGAGCACGGGTTTTTGAAGCTTAGGTGAAGAATATGATTAGGCGGGATAATTACAGGATCAGGTGAATGGCGATTTTAGTTATGATTTATGTTGAAGAATGGAGGAGGGATGACCTTTAAGAAGCACGGCGTGGTGAAGGAATACGAGGAGCGGGTTCTGTTCATTGAAATGGAGGAGGAGGAACTGTTTATAATGGCTGAATGCAGGAATTTATTTAGGCCAGTGGCGAATGGGTGAGGGCCAGTTAATACAAAATCAAGTTTGTTTTTAATTTTAAATAATATTCAATCGTATAAAAATGTATAACTTTTGCATACATTATCCAAATTGGACGAAACAAGATCCTTTAGGATCGTATGGATAAGCGCTACATAATGGAACTGACTGGGAGTGAATTGGAGCTCTTTATAATTTATAGCTAAATAAATTGTCTGTCTGAATCAACCGACAGTTATCGTTATTTAACGATGATCGTCCAATGTGAGTAAAACTCACTAATTCTGTTTTATTTATATTTTTATAAATATAATCTAGTGTTGATAAATGATGGTTGATTTCTGTGTGTTGACTGCTTGGATGAACTGCTAATTGATTGGTTGAAATTATAGACAACGATATATATATATATATATATATATATATATATTATTAATCAAATATTGATCCTGTTTATCAGAATATTTCATATTGAAATGAAATTGAATGTTAATTATATTGTTTAACATTTGTGGATGCAGGGAAACAGGTTGGAGGGATCCAACTGGATTCCTCAATATTTATAATACTGTTTTTTTTTCATATAATGTGATATGTGATGTGATATATAATTTGTTGTTGATTATGTGTGTTTGGGTGATATTGATCATGGTTATTTGGTATTTTAAATACCATAAGAAATACTGGAATGTAAAAAGGGAATTTTCAAAGTGTATATTGAAAATGAAAATATTTATATGAAATAAATATGATATTTTAAATGAAAATATTTATATGAAATAAATATGATATTGAAAAAGAAAATATTTATATGAAATAAATATAATATTGAAAAGGGAAATATTTATATGAAATAAACATGATATTGAAAAGGGAAATATTTATATGAAATAAATAGGATATTGAAAAGGGAAATATTTGTAATATTTGGAAAAACAAATAGAATTATAAAAGAAATTATTTGGAAAACAAATAGAATTATATAAAGAAATATTATTCATATTTTATGTGAAAAATTAGATGAAAGTAAATATTTTGCAAATAAAATATTATAAAGGAATTTGGGGTTTGAATTAGGAATTTAAATGGAATTACTGAAATTAGAATCTGAGTAGAAATTAGTTGAGTTGAATGGCTTTCTTGGTATCGATCTGATGTTGGTTTCGGCCTTCGAGGTTTATGCTTGGGAAGTTGTTCTCTTACAAGTTTAAGTTAGAGACTTATAGAGGTGGGAAGATATTGATACGTGAATCAGAAATGGAAACATTTTTCAAAGTTAATAACATATATTTTCTAGTTCTAGAAAATAAGGACTTTATGAATATATGGAAACGATAAATGGGAAATTGGGAAATGAAATGATGATTGATTGGTAAGATTTCCATTTGGGAATACGACCGTTGTTTATACACATGTTTTCCTTTGATAGTTAAATCACCGATTATCAAAGATTTTGACCTTTTCCGTTGTCAATACGGAGAGACCGGGATCAGATATATTATTTGAAAACCACTTTGTATGGCATTAGCGTTGCGAATCAAATATGATGAAGATAATTGAAGATGGTTTTATGTAAGGGCTGTTCAGTAAATCCTAGGTAGAAATTACCTAAGATGGATTTACATAATAGTACCATCGGTCTGTCCAGTCCCAGGATGACCTGTATGGAAGAATGTCTGACAGGGTATATTTAATAGATCGCGTAAGTTGATCTCTCCAAACATATTTACGTTTGGTGGCGGAGAAATTCGTTTCTCTTAGCTGTATACCCATGGTGTTTTTGGGGAAATCAATTTGTGATTTGGCGGGTATGACGATGTGGCATTCAAAGTAAATAAAGATGTGATCTATACGTTATGGCCTCTAGCCTCACAATCTGGAAATGTTATAAAATCGGGTAGGTCACATGGCTAAGTGGTTAGCTGCCAATTAGGGTGTATTGTCACCTGATCTAGAGAAATTCCATTTACTTCTATAATCTATTTTGATGCTGTCCCTTTTGGGAAACGGTTGCTGATCCTAACCATTGGTGATAATACATTCGGTACACTCAAGCGAAATGAGTGATCGGTCATGTTTAGCCTGGGTTACAAGATGTTCTTGTTGAACCCGGTGTATTCCTCTCTAGATTTACACTGTCAGAAGGTGGTCCCACACCTTGCCAGTTAGAATCCATTACCCAATAAGTGCCTGCGGTTTTTGATTATATATTATGTATGTGGAACGTGAGATGAAAGCGTTCTGCTAAATGATTATTTAGTTGTGGTTGGTAGACAATGTTATAATATCAAAAGAGTTTTTGTATAAAGATTATCGTTCTTACCAAAGGATTTTTAAATGTTAAATCAAGTGTTATGGATTCTCATAAGGGAAAAACTCGTTCCGTGTTATACGGCGTGGTCTTATGAGATATCGTTTATTTTCTCAAACAGTTTTAAATTGTTTACTCACACCAGTCCCATGACTGACCCAGAGTTTATTTTGTTTTTTCCCCTAACCACTTGGGTGCCCAATTTTGTACGGGCAGTCAAGTAGCCAGGATTTTACAGATACTGAGAGCTTGGAGCAGAAGGTTTTAGGATTTTATAACGATTGTTTATTTCCGCTGTGTTGTAAGTGTTGTACTTTGATAATGGTATGTATATTCAAGTACATATTTGTATTTCAAAGTTATGTTATATAGCATATTTTATTCGTTCCACTGTGAGATTTGTGTTACTCTGATTGTATTGTTATTTTCTTCTTCCCCTATCCTAATTTTCTATCTTATCTATTCTCACCATCTAACTTCTTTCTATTAACTATCCGGTATTTTTGATTCTTGAATAATCGACATTGAGTTTATGTCGATAACCAAGGTCACAAATTCCCCGAGTCGTTACAGTAGAATTGACTACTAGCACTGCCATATATATATATATATATGTATGTATATATATTGAAAATGGGTTAATAACTTTATTTCAGCCTACAAGCCGGCTCAGCCCACAAATACATCTCGTTTATTAACTACTGGAGAAATACAGAAGCTTCCAACGTAATCCTTTTCATTTGTCCTCTTACATTCTTTGAAAAAGGAAAACAAAAGTAAAATTAGGGCTTCACTGAAACATTCATGGCGGACGTAAATTCGCTTGTAACCTTTCTCCAGTCGCTTCCTTCTAGCTCCACCTCTCCAATAGCAATCTTTCTCGTTTCGTTGCACTGGCGAGTAACTACTTGTTAATCCTTCCAATAACCATAGCAATTTCTCAGTTGATTATGGCTGTGTTGACTAATACATCTATACTCTTCTTCTTGAAAGCACGGGAGTTGCGTTCTCTCCATGTTTGCCACACTGTAGCTGCGAAGCAAATCTTGCCGATCTCTATCATCAACTTCGACATGTGACCTCCATTGTTCAGGTAATCAGTTTCTTCTTCCAGGTTTCCAATTTGTTCAGAATTAAAGCACTCTAGTTTTTATATTGTCCACGATCGCTTGATGAAGCTACACTCGAAGAACAGGTTGTTATGTGTTTCATGGAAACTGTTACATAAAACACATTTGTCCTCTTCAATAATTCCCCAACTGCATAGCCTTTCTTTGGTGGGCAACTTACCCAGAATGGCCTTGTATTGGGTCTGTTCCATTTTAGGAGGAGTAGAATGTGCCCATATCACATTACCCCATTGGACCGTAGGGTGAGTCATTTTGATGCTCTCCTATACTTCCCTAAGCCTAAAATTACCATTTTGCCGTCTCCATTTGTCTTCACTTCGGTCAGAGTGAATTGGCAAGGATGAAATTTCGTCAGTGAAATTTCGAGCTACCAAATTGTTACTGCACTGCCAATTTTGATTGGAGATAATCGTGTTGAATGACACATTTGGTGCCCCGTAAGCCGAATAGCTATCCCACCCCAGTCTGTCAATTAGGCTTTGACCATTTAGCAATGGATCTCTCCAGAGGTCTGTGGTGAATCCATTTGCAATTTTACGTTGTATTTTAGGTTTAAGTTCATTCTTGAGTTCATCCAGTTTTTCCAAATCACTGAGGCATTGTTATCAATGCTTGCAATCCAGATTTTGTCTTCATGTAACGAGCTCGCATCCACATGGCCCATAAGTTGTTAGAGGATAATAATTTTCATGCTACTTTAAGCCCATAGGCTTTTTCTAGCTTAAATAGGTTTGTAAGCCTAAGTCCTCCCTCTTTCTTTGGTCTGCATAGCATTTTGTAACTTATTTTGTGCAATCCCCCCTTCCATACGAAATTAGCACACACTGTATTGATTTTGGCAATTGAATAATCTGGAATTTGGAAGGTCTGCAGCCAAAACCTGATTTTAGAAGTTATTACTGTGTGTACTAATTCAACTCTACCTGCAAAAGACAGCAATTTTGACCTCCATCCTTGCAATTTATCTCTAATGTCATCCACTAACTTTGCACATTCAGCATCAGTTATGGTGTTGTTTGAAAGTGGCACCCCAAGTACTTAACTGGGAGGGAACCTTCTTGAACCCCAATGGCTTCTAAGTATTCTTGTTTGTGGCTGCAAAACTTATTAAAATAACAATTAGTTTTAAGTTCATTCACTTTTGACCCACCCACTTCTCTAAATTTTGGAAAATGCATTTCAATTGGTTAATTGTTGTGCTTGAGGCTTTGAATACCACTAACAAATCATCTACATATATAAGATGGCTGCCTTTAGGCAGGTGATTGTAGACTGGTAAAATTTCATTTCTTTCAGTTGCAAGTTCCATCTGCAAAGTGAACCATTCCATTGCAACTGCAAATAGGTAGGAGAGAGGGGATCCCCTTGTCTGATGCCTCTAGAGATTGAAATGAAACCCTTTGGTACCTCATTGATTAGGATAGAAAAAGTTTGGGTATTAAGGAAAAATTCAATAAGTTTGATAAGGTTATTTGGTGCCCCCATTAAGACTAACATGTGTGAGATGAACCTTATATTGACTCTGTCATATGCCTTGTGCAAGTCAATTTTAAGACAAAGCTTGCCTGCACCCTTCTTGTTGAATTCTCTTAATAATTCATGTACCATGAGGGAATTTTTTGATATGGATCTGCGTTTTATAAATGCACTTTGACATTGAGAGATTAGGTCAGGAAGCACATTATTCAATCTATTGCATATGATTTTTCTCAGGATTTTGTAAACCACATTACAGCAGGCAATAAGCCTGTAGTCTTCAATTTTGCCTGGGTTTTCGACTTTGGGGATGAGAGATACAAATGTGTGGCTAATTTCTCTTATGAATTCACCTGTATCTAGTGCTTCTTGAAAAGCTGCTAACAAATGATGTTCCAGGTATTCCCAGTGCAGTTTAAAGAAGGCTGCCCCCATTCCATCAGGCCCTAGACTGGATTCATTATGGATGGAGAAAACAGCAGTCTGCCGTTCCCTTATGCTAATCTTACCACCGAGCATTAGCCACCCCTCAGCACTGATTTGCCTTCTACACTCAATGTGGGGTAAGTTTTCTTCATAATTGCCATTGAAAAGCTCAGTATAGTAGGGTATATCAGTGTCTTCAAGTTGTTTGATGTGCTGTTGAGAGTCACCCTGTTCATTGAGACAATTTAAGAGATTGTTATAGTGTTTTCGTTGTGATGTTTTTGTATAGAAGAATTTACATATATATATATGTATATATGTATATATGTGTATATATATGTATGTATGTATATATATATATATTCATACATACATACTTTTTTTTTGAAAATGACATACATACATACATATATATTAAAATTTATATATATATATATTAAAATATATATATATATATATATGAAAATTGGTTACTTATATATATATATATCCAAAATAAAAAATATGTTCAAAATCTGAAAATGGATTCATATATGATAATATCTGCATTCATTGATTATCTATACAACTTTTATTAAAATTATAGTTAAATCATGCATATTTTATTACACAAAATAATTGATATGTACGAGTTTAATAAGGTAATAATTTAATTATATGCGTATATGAAAGGATACTTGCCATGTAACATTGATAATCAAACCGACCGTTAGGGAGGTTTCCTACTGTAAGAGCCAAAAACAAATTGCCTGAGCCAATAAATTTAAGCATAATTTTCGCTCAAAATAACGTTTTCTCCGTCGTTTCCTTCTTTCTCGATTCTTTCTCCTTACGAAAATTTCTACCCGCATTTTCCTTCTTTTCATTTATTTCCTCCGCGTTTTCTTTCTCATATCTATCTTCTTCGTTACCATTTCTCGCTCCGCTTTCTTCTCTAGCATTCTGCGATCCTGTTAATTTTGCTTCTTTACCGATTCTCGTTTCCATTCATTCTATTTAAATTCATTCAGATTTTTTTTTTTACTTTTTTTCCTTCATCATCTAAATCACGTGAATTATCAATTTAGGGGAAACCTTGAGCATCCAACAGATTCTCCAGCGATCGCCACAATACCTTGAGCATCCAACCGATTCACCAGCGATCGTCACAAGTAGGTATGCTTTTAGTTTGGGTCTATAAAATGTTGATTTTAACGATATACTTTGGTCGAATCAGTTATTTATTTTGTTTACAATTTCGAGTTTCAATGAAGCAATCGCCATGTGTGTATATTTCTTTTCAGTATACGCGAATTAATCATATTTTTTTTTTATGGATTTTGGACATACAGCTTGGTGGTAGTTGATATCATTTTAGGTGAGAATATTTGTAATATTTTTTTTAATCTTTATTGTAGATGCTCGTTTGGTTTATAAATTTATTGCAGGTGTTCATTGATTACAATTTTATGTCCTGCTAATGTTTTACTCAAATGGATGACTAATCTTTGTTGAGGTTTGCAATTGTTGTGGTTGTTGTACAAAACGCATATATATATGTATATATATATATAATTTTCAAAAATAATAATATGAACCATCAAGTTATCTTGACGTGAAATAGAGATTAAAAGCAGCTAAGTTTATTCAATTGGTACTCAGATCGCAAAGGTCATATCTTTTACTTTTTCCTACCTTCTGTTATGATAATTTGTTGTGGTTGCTGTACAAAATGCAGATAAATAAATATTTATATGTATATGTGTTTGATGAGCCATCAAGTTATCTTGACGCGAAACATAGTTTTAAAGCAACTAAGGTTATTCAATCGGTACTCAGACCGCAAAGGTCATATATTTTAATTTTTTCCTATGTTTTGTCATGATATTTTGCATATTTTAGAAGTCCCTTTATCATAGACTTGAAACAATAAGTTTCAAAAAGTTCTATTTCTAGTTGTCTTTGGTGTCATCATTAGCCGAAAAAGAAATAACATGTTTTATTTACAGACAGTGACTATAAGTTATCCGTTTGTGAAGGAAAATTATCATATTCTCATATTATTGTGATGTCGTGGGAGAATGCAACTGGTAAGACAACATTTATCCGCATGCTGGTATGCTTTTTTATGCCTATGCTTATAGTTGATTGATATCCATGATACACACACATATATCCATGATACACGCACATAAGTCCTAATAAATGGTTATACTGTTAAAGGGGGGATCTTAAGTGTTTTCCTGGAGTAAATGTGATTTGGTTGTATCAGTATGAGACCAGATCATTCATGTAGCCCTTTATTCTATTGCAGATCATATTGGTATTGATTTTATAAATGACATTGCAACACTAGATCGACCTATAATTTGATATGGAAACCTGGTTTTCAACTTTTGGCACAAAAAGCGATAAAAGCATGTTTGATTTCATTGATAAATTGGCCTGAAGAAAAATACTTTGTACAGCATTGTTCAGTTCCTCTCTCACCATCTCCCAGTGCAGTTTGAAAATTTAAGCTCCAAAATCATCGTATCTAGACTGCTATCTTCATCTATTTGAAAGACTGCAACTTTAATTTCCTTGTCTATAATGTCCTTATTCAATTTTAATTTTGCTTGCTAAAATATAATTTTCTTGCATGTAATAATTGGAAAATTTCTTTCCCATTTTACAGTATTAAACAGTTCCATGTAGAAGTTAATAGCATTACCTTGCAGATCCGTTTGTTCTATGATAGGATAACCATGCTGATCAATAAGATGTTTGATGCAAGTTCAATTTTTAGCGGCATATGAAGTTGCATATACACTTCATTATTTCTTCTCTTATATGTTCAATCAGCACACGATTTTCCACTACATCTGCAGATAAGCTTGCTTTAAGCTCAAATGGTGAGTCTTCTCCTTGTGTCGGTCTCGTGCTCCACATTGAAGCACTTCTGACAACTTGTTTAGGGTTGGAGTGACTTTCTTCTCTACTTCGAGGGTTTGCACGTGATCATATTACGATAAGTTGGCTAGACCTTTCAGCTTTCATTGTGAATATTTTAAAGTGTTGCTATTTGGATCCAAAGAACAATGACTAGCTTCCTCTAGTGATGCATCCATAGCCATGTGATCAACTGAATCACTCTCTAATTTAATGTCCTCAATGTGACGTAGCCCATTTTCTTCTTCATTAATGTTTATTGGTGTTTCATTTTTAACAATGCATGCTTCTGAATCCATGCTTAGACCTGTTCTGTTGTATTTTTCCTCTTATTTTAATATATTTATTTGCTATGTGAATTAGATCTGGAAAAAAAGTGAATACACATAAAAAAATTGTTAGCTTGAAATCAAACACCCTATCAGGAAACAATATAGAGAAAACATAGAGAATATTTTCAAGTATGGAATATTCTACTTGCAGTCTAACTGATCGTTCTAAATGAAATTGCTGTAATTTTGACCTTAAGATTTAATAATTATACATATGGAAATAGTAAAATAAGAGGAAGTTTACCCATGAGATGGCTATTTATAAGTAAAACTGTTTAAACCTTTCAGTTTCAAAAAACACGTAAATGCTCACAGTTTTATTTTAAGTTCCTTTTTGAAATACTATAATTTTACTTTTTTTTATAACTGACTATGGCATTTTAATTTCATTCTTAAGTTCCTCCAGTTTCTTTATCTGTAAAACACTTGTAGATTATCATCATATCTGAGATATATACTTTCATACACATATTGCATGTTTGAATATCTGAGATTTTAAAACAATATTGCAAATCACTTAAAGGTTGGACAAGAAATACCATGCTCATGAATAATACCTCTAGTCACACATGCACCAATCATTGTTTTTGACCCTGTAATCAATATCAAGGAAAATATCTCTCATCGTTCATGTACCAACCATTATTTTGGTGCCGACTATAATTATAGGCTATAGCTGTAAATACAAGTAGCTATGAGTTGCTAGAGATGAATAATTTATTAATTTATGATTATATTCGAACAAAATTGTTCTTGTTTAAAGATCTATGAGACGAGGAAGCTGTCATGTATTTTACAATTGTTTGCTAGAAATGACTGTATTTGTTTGAATCTGATGTTACATTTCTATGTTCTGTTTTGGTTTTTATGAAGCTCCTAAATTTGATTTTTACATTTTAGATTTAAGAAATACACCTTGCATGTTTGAATATGATCATACGATTTATCAATGTATCATTTTGGACTGTTTATTATTAGTTCAAAAGTACTCTTTATTGTACTTTTCATTATTATTACCTTTTTTGTTTCTAATAATGCAGATAATATTTAGTCAAATGCATCGTTATGATAAATTGAATTTAATAGAAAATATAGTAACAGATAATTAATTTTTAGACTATACAACTAAACGGTCGGTTTTCCCACCGTTGTGCTTCGTATCATAGCGCGATCTTTGAAACGATCAAGAATTTCACTCGATCCGAATCGATCGTTAAACCGACCAAGACCGTTCGAAACCCTTGATTGTTTTGAGAACACGACAAATCAGAACGCAAACGGAAGAACATTTCATTGTATATTACAACAATTCCATCAGAATACAAGAATATACAGAGTATGAATAAATATTACATAGAAAATATCAGAGATTTTAAATTACATTTAAATACATCGCAATGGAAAAACAATACAAAACACAACTAGAAGTAATACACGGATACAAAGCTTTCCGAGTATCGTTCCAGCTGTAAATCAGGATCCTGTGAATATAAATCTGCAAAACCAAAACTACTAGCTGCCCGTGTCGAAATAAGGGCAGCCAGAGTTTAGGTTAAAACAATAAACTCCAGGTCAGTCATGTGACTGGTGTGAGAACTAAAACAGTTATTTAAAACTTTACTTTAAATCAGATATATCAAGGGACCACGCCGCGGTATAACACAGAACGGGTTTTCTCCCAAGAATACCAGTGCATATAAGAAAACAGCGCAATGCTTTTTGGAAAGATAAAGCTATTATAAGACCCAGGTCCCATCACACAATGCAACATAAGCCGGAGGATAGGGTTTTCCTTTATAATAGCCAATCATGCTTGGTATGTTAAAAACAAATCATTTGATACTATTATAAGTGTATAGTGTATAAAACAACTTCAAATATAAATGTATCAATCCTAGACGGCATGGGTACCATATATCATGTCGCCATACTAGGATCTGCAATCAAAACCGCAAAGTCATGTGTTGGAAGTTGGGTTGCCATCTATGAACCGAGGCAAGGGATCATCCTCACCGGCTTCCAGACTCTCTAGCCCAAGCCTCAGGGTCAGTGCGATCAACCCTTGGATCGTCAGGGCCGGTCCACCGATGTGGATTAAAATGCCTGAACACTGCGTTTCCCCACCCTTTGGGGCATAAATGAGCCCAATGGCTCCATCGACTCCACATAGTCACCGATGTATAAGAGGCGCCCCGCAACTGCAACAACCACACAAGTGAAAATAATATAAATGTCAGGGCTGGTAGGTCACTGACACCACCCTAGATAGAAGAAAACGCATGTCCTCCCTGAGGTCCTCTCCCGTTTTTGGTTCACAACCGGGGTGTGAGGCTCGCGAATCAACGCTACACAAAGCTATGCCACACAGGTCGTGCTTTATCATCAACCACAAGACTTTGCTTTTCAATAGAAACCTTGATCAATTGCCACTTAGGCATGCAACACAGGCAATTCACTCCATGCGATTGACATCCATCAATATATAACTCCTGAGCTCGTACGTCTCAGAGAAGGGCTTTAAGCAAGAGAATAAATTCTCCGCCACCAAACAGATATATATTTAATAGAAATCAATCACACATAATAAAATCCAATGTCATACACACAGTCCATTTACAAGTTCGTTCTGGGTCTGAACGAAACCGGAGGCACCTTGTACCTCGCATATCCATCGATCTCCAAGTACGTCTGGACGATCACCAACTGATTCCCTCCTCTTGGGTGTACATCCCAATAAAGATCATCAGTAATCACCCAAACGATGTGAAGACCTCCGGTCTTCGACCACCGTCTTCATCCACGACACATGGTCGAATCAGTTATTCAGAATGGGATAAACCCGGTCTTTCTTAATAACTCGCGTATATAATAAACAAGTGTTACACAAACACAACATATGCCTCATTCCAATTCAGAATATTCTTTTATTCAAATATTCTTATACTTTGGGAAAGGTTCCCATTAATTTTATCAAAGATAAATTCTTTAAATTTATTCTTTAATCTTCTTTTGAATATCAATTCAAACTTGTCGGGATTAGCGAACCACATCAAAGTAATCATTTATTTTATTTCCCAATCCCAACCTATTCATCCCATGAAGTAAAACTGGTCATACTTCATAATTAACACCACGGTGTTATCGGTAAATTCAATTACCATTTCACTTTCAAATCTAATTAAAGATTTAACTATCGCCTGGAGCCAAACTGGTGATACTCCATTCTAGATCATTTCAATCTAATTAAAGATTCATTAAACTCCACTTGGTTTTAATCTTCCCAAAAATCAATATTAATGATTGTTTAACTTGGGAAATCATATCATGTCTTTAACTGGGTTAAAGAACCAATGTCATTTAAAATACGGTTCACGATAAACCCAAAATCACATTCTATTCCATCAGCCTTTAACCGTAAATTAGCAAGTGAAAAATTCCCTAAGTAATAACCCTGAAGGCCGAAACCAACATCAGATCAATACCCAAGAAACCATTCAACTTAATTAATCTCCAGTTAGTTTTTGATTTTCTTAACTCCGTTGGGTCTAAGAACAATATTATTAAAGATACCATTCACGACAACCCAAATCCCATTTGATATTAAATACAAGGCTTTGAATAGAAAATAAATCGGCTTATATTCAATATCAAATTCTACGACCAACAAATATCGTATTGGAAATAACGATATAAATATATCTTTCAAATTTCCATAACAATATCTGCATAATCACGAAATCCAACATCGAAATATTCCAAAGACAATTTTGATTCAAATCCATTTCCACTTTATATATTGTAAATTCGGGTTATTTTCAAAGCCATTTCAAATCCACTTTATTTATTTTAAAAATAGATAGTACTATAATTCTAGTTCAAAACTAGTTCATTTCGATAAAAATCTATTTTTATCTTTTCAAATATGGAATTTTTCATCCTAATTCTTCACAAATCATTTCTTATGATTTTACACAAATTATTACTATTTTTAATAATTTTATCAGGGCCCGTACAGTCGATTTCCATCAACGGCCATCGAACTGCACTTACATCGACCTTTTCCAAATTTGATTTGGACATACTTCCAAATCCAACTGTTAGATTTCAAATCTCTAATATTCTTTAGAAAGCTCTTTTCGATACTAACCCAATAGTTCCGGTTTTAGGAGAATCCGACGGTCGGATCTCCCGTAACGTCCATTCGAAGTCAATGGTCGAAATTCACGAACTGTCGTTGCGTGGCGCTTTCTATTCAGGCCATTTAATATATAATATATATATATATATATATATATTATATTTCGTCAATTTCCTTTTAAAATGTATTTTATAAATCGTTTTCGAAACGATTTCAACTTCATATTCAATTTCGAATCAAAATTGAATATTCCACATCATCGATATACAAATGATAATATTTTCAAAACGTTATATTTTGAAATAACATCCTTTTCTATAATCATTATAAAAACGAATATAATCGATATAAATATCGTTCGCGTCAAAATGGCGCATATCTAACCAACACGGCTTTATATATTTCAATAACTTCGTTATTCTATTCAACAAATGAATATTTTCTTCAACACATGAATATACATTTTTATTCAACACATGAATATATATTTTATTCAACACATGAATTTATATTTTTATTCAACACATGAATATTTATTTTATTCAACACATGAATTTTTATTCGATTCAACACATGAATATTTTCTTTCTGTTCAACACATGAATTTACTTTCTATTTAACACATGAATTTTCTTTCATAATATTCCTTATTTTCCAAATTGGAATGAGGCCCAATCAATTACCATATAATGTTAATTATATGGATTCACTACAACACATGTATATAATAGCAACGATAAATCATCAACCATCATCCAGAGTGCACCACACAACTGCATAAGCGTTAAATATAAATAATTAACGCTCACACAGTCTGTCAACCCATCGATTGACATACAATTAAACAATCGAGATTATTATACGTCAAATATCATCCCAATACCCGTGTGGGGTTTCAAATCAACAAACACATATTTTTATTTGTGCAGTTGGGCGATGTGTAAAATTTATCGTCCCAATCAATATCAGTCAAATGGGTGTACATAAACAAATCGTCCGATTTGTTCATAAATATTTATTTTATATACACGTTAAAAATTATATTTTTAACTATAAAATATTTATAACGATAAAATATTTTATTTCATTCCACATCACACAATCAATTTTCACAACACAACAATCAAACAAACAAGTCGTCCATGGTCTGTGGACGACGGGTGTCGGGTGCTGCTAAGCACCGTCTACATCCTAGTATATATTTCAACTAGAAAATAAATTAAAAGTGAGGAGTTCTCACCGATTAGCTAAACCAATTCACCGTGACTCATCATATGGAGGAAATCTTCATCGCGTCTCCAACGAGATCTGCTTCACACGGTATATGTTAAAAATCATATTTTTAACAGCTCTACTTATATTTTAAAAATCACCTTTTTCTCATATCATTATATATATAAAAATCACATTTTTATATCGCCACTTCATATATAAAAATCAAATTTTTATAACCCTATCTTCTATATAAATATTATATTTTTATATTCTAAAAATCATATGTTTTATAAATTAAAAATCGTATCTTTACCTAAGCAAAAATCATATCTTTGTATTTCTAAAAATCATAACTTTCATGAATTAAAAATCTTTATTTCATTATTCTATACATAAAAATCATATTTTTACTATGCTTCTATATAGATAAAAATCTAATTTTTACTACCCTTCTATATAGATAAAAATCGAATCTTTATATTCTCTACTTCAATATAAAAGTCATTTCTTTCTCTTATGGAAAAATCATATTTTTCTCTTATGAAGATCATATTTTTCTCTCCTGAAAAATCACATTTTTCTCTCATGAAAAACCTAAGCTTTTCTAAAATAAAAATCAGAGTTTTCCTTATATAAAAATCAAAGTTTTGCTTATATAAAAATCAGTTTTTATACACATAAAAAATCAGTTTTTATAACATAATAAAATCAGTTTTTAAAATAAAATGAAATAAAAATCTCACCTTTTCAACGTTTGAAGGAGGAAGAGAGTTCGCCGGACGTTGGTGGCTCGATGCAGGTGGCGGGTGGTGCTGCGCGAGGTGGTTTCCGTCATTGGGGGGGGGGGGGGGGGGGTTGGATTTTGGGGGTGTCTTCGGTTTGGGGGTCTCGCGGGTTGAGCTGGCGCGAGAGGAAGGAGGGGGTGTGGCAGGTGGCTCGGCGAGGTGGGGTCTTGGGAGGTGGTGGTGGAGCGCCTGGGCGAGCGACGGCTTTGTTTTTTTTCTTTTTTTCCCCTCTTTGGGTTTTGGTAATGAACGATAACCATTGTGGGGGAAGAGATAAGGGGTTGACCAATCCCCTTTTTTTATTTAATTTAATTATTCAATTATTCATAAAGGTACTTTTCATTTCGAACTCCAAACGAGACCCACCGACTATCATCTATAACTAATTACCCCCATTCTGAACACAATGGGATATGTAACGTGAGCCAATACGACCGTTACAATCAAAATATAAATCTATATATTGAATTTGAACGCACATTTCAATTTACAGGGGCTACATACGAACTCTAAAAATTCCAGAAAAATTATTTCTAGCTTCATATTGATGATACGTTCCTAACAAAACTAATTTCGTCAAATTCTGAGACTGTTTGAAAAATAGCCATTTTCCAGTCGATTAAAATTAACTGAAACTGGTCAAACGCATTTTCCTTTGCCACGCTCACTATTGATTCAGAAAATTATGAATTTTGGAATCTAGCAATAATTTGACATCCCGGATCCAACAAAAGTGGTTTCGTCGAAAACGAAGGTCATTTGCAAAATTTCTATTTTTAAGGGCAAAAAATTCCATAGCGACTATTCTGAATTTTCAATTGGGCATAACTTTTTACCCCTGCTATGAAATTTCAATTTTTCAGATTCGTTGGAAAGATATTCTCAAATAGATCCTAATATTTTTGGTTTTGCTAAAATTCGGTTTATTTCGAATCCTGTACATTCATTTGAAATTTGAAATCGAATTTTCAAACTACCACGCCATTTTCAATTCCTTTTATAATTAAAATAAAATATTTATATTTTAACGACAATTCAAATATATACGTTCTAATTCTATTCAAAATAAATTTCTTGTCATTATTATTTAAAATAAATCATTTTAAATAATCAAAATTCATTAAAATCGCCAAAATAAAATTTTTAAATTGGCTCGGATTTTCGGGTTATTACAATCTCCCCCACTTAAAACTTTTCGTCCCTGAAAAGGAACGAATCTGAAAGTTGTTTAACTAATCAACTCAACTTTCACTATTTTCATTACAGCTTAAGTTCTTCAACTTTTCAGTTTCCAAGAACTTTTCAATTTTTTCATAAATTTGACTAACATCCTAAATTTTCGAAAAATTTCGCCATAACCTTCCCTGCACCGGGAGCTTCGGGATATTTCAAATAGCATCCCATGGCCCTCACCAATCCAAAAAGAAAAAGAAACAGCCAAGCGGCTAGCCAATCGGCTCATAAAATCATCAAAAACCCAAGAAATACAATAAACATGTACCTATTTGTCGGGCAAACAATTTTATTCCTCTTCTCTAGCCTCCTTGCTATGACCTGTTCAATGTAAGTACATGTACAAGCATGCAAATGCGATAAATTTTCAATACAATCCACTATTTGGTTCAATTTAGCTAAATGGTTCAACATTTAATTAATCGAACAATAATCAAACAACACAACCATCAATCAATTAGTTGATTATCATTTCAAATTCATTTCTTTGATACATAGTCCAAAAATCAGATTTTTGATGCCAAATCACAACAATAAGCCCTATCCAGTTTTGGTTCTCACACCAGTCTATGGAAATATATAAATATCACACTTTCAACACTCGAATATAAATACTGATGATGCAGCCGCATCATCAGAATTATCCCCGGGCGACTAGAGTTGACTCTATATCCATCCAATATATTGGAGGCTTCCAATACACGTGGATCATACGTATGTTAAAATCTCTATATACCTTATAGTCCAAATCAATATAAATAAATAATCCAATACGAATAATTGATTTAAATTTTCAAAACAAAAATCGTTTTCATTTTAAAAATATACTACTCGCACTCGTTCTAGGATACTACTGATCCCATCTCTAACGAGTCATTCCCATTGGATATTACTAATCCAATTTCTGATGAATTCTTTCATTTGGTTCTAATATGCCTTGTTCTCCGAGCTCTGTAAACCAAAGCTCTGATACCAAATGAAACGATCAAGACTTTCGCTCAATCCGAATCGATCACTAAACCGACCAAGACCGTTCGAAACCCCTGATTATTTTGAGAACACGACAAATCAGAACGCAAACGGAAGAACATTTCATTGTATATTACAACAATTCAATCAGAATACAAGAATATACAGAGCATGAATAAATATTACACAGAAAATATCAGAGATTTTAAATTACATTTAAATACATCGCAGCGGAAAAACAATACAAAACACAACTAGAAGTAATACACTGATACAGAGCTTTCCAAGTATCGTTCCAGTTGTAAATCAGAATCCTGTGAATATAAATATGCAAAACCATAACTACAAGCTGCTCGTGTCAAAATAAGGGCACCCAGAGTTTGGGTTAAAACAATAAACTCCAGGTCAGTCATGTGACTGGTGTGAGAACTAAAACAGTTATTTAAAACTTTACTTTAAATCAGCTATATAAAGGGACCACTCCGTATAACACGGAACGGGTTTTCTCCCAAGAATACCAGTGCATATAACAAAACAGCGCAATGCTTTTTCGGAAAGATGAAGCTATTATAAGACCCAGGTCCCATCACACAATGCAACACAAGCCGGAGGATAGGGTTTTCCCTTATAATAGCCAAACATGCTTAGTATGTTAAAAACAAATCATTTGATACTATTATAAGTGTATAGTGTATAAAACAACTTCAAATATAAATGTATCAATCCTAGATGACATGGGTACCATATATCATGTCGCCATACTAGGCTCTACAATCAAAACCGCAAAGTCACGTATTGGAAGTTGGGTTGCCATCTATGAACCGAGGCAAGGGATCGTCCTCACCGGCTTCGAGACTCTCTAGCCCTAGCCTCAGGGTCAGAGCGCATCGACCCTTGGATCGTCAGGGCCGGTCTACCGATGTGGATTAAAATGCCTGAACACTGCGTTTCCCCGCCCTTTGGGGCGTAAATGAGCCCAATGGCTCCATCGGCTCTACATAATCACCGATATATCCGAGGCGCCTCGCAACAGCAACAACCACACAGGTGAAAATAATATAAATGTCAAGGCTGGTAGGTCACTGACACCAACCTAGCTAGAAGAAAACGCATGTCCTCCCTGAGGTCCTCTCCCGTTTTGGTTCACAACCGGGGTGTGAGGCTCGCGAATCAATGCTACACAAAGTTATGCCACACAGGCTGTGCTTTGATAATCAACCATAAGACTTTGCTTTTCAACAGAAGCCTTGATCAATTGCCACTTAGGCATGCCACACAGGCAATTCACTCCATGCAATTGATATCCATCAATATATAACCCCTGAGCTCATACGTCTCAGAGAAGGGCGTTAAGCAAGAGAATAAATTCTCCGCCGCCAAACAGATATATATTTAATAGAAATCAATCACAAAGAATAAAATGCAATGTCAGACACACAGTCCATTTACAAGTTCGTTCTGCGTCTGAACGAAACCGAAGGCACCTTGTACCTCAGATATCCATCGATCTCCAAGTACGTCTGGACGATCACCAACTGATTCCCTCCTCTTGGGTGTACAGCCCAATCAAGATCATCAGTAATCACCCAAACGATGTGAAGACCTTTGGTCTTCGACCACCGTCTTCATCCACGACACATCGTCGAATCAGTTATTCAGAATGGGATAAACTCGGTCTTTCTGAATAACTCGCGTATATAATGAACAAGTGTTACACAAACACAACATACGCCTCATTCCAATTCAGAATATTCTTTTATTCAAATATTCTTGTACTTTGGGAAAGGTTCCCATTAATTTTATTGAAGATAAATTCTTTTAATTTATTCTTTAATCTTCTTTTGAATATCAATTCAAACTAGTCGGGATTAGCGAACCACACTGTAGTAATCAATTATTTTATTTCCCAATCCCAACCTATTCATCCCATGAAGTAAAACTGGTCATACTTCATATCTAACACCATGGTGTTATCGGTAAATTCAATTACCATTTCACGTTAAAACCTAATTAAAGATTTAACTATCGCCTGGAGCAAAACTGGTGATACTCCATTCTCGATCATTTCAATCTAATTAAAGATTCATTAAAACTCCACTTGGTTTTAATCTTCCCAAAAATCAATATTAATGATTGTTTAACTTGGGAAATCATATCCTGTCTTTAACTAGGTTAAAAACCAATGTCATTTAAAACACGGTTCACGATAAACCCAAAATCACATTCTATTCCATCAGCCTTTAACCGTAAATTAGCAAGTGAACAATTCCCTAAGTAATAACCCCGAAGGCTGAAACCAACATCAGATCAATACCCAAGAAACCATTCAACTTAACTAATCTCCAGTTAGTTTCTGATTTTCTTATCTACGTTGGGTCTAAGAACAATATTATTAAAGATACCATTCACGACAACCCAAATCCCATTAGATATTGAATATAAGGCTTTGAATAGAAAATATATCGGCTTATATTCAATATCAAATTCTACGACCAACAAATATCGTATTGGAAATAACGATATAAATATATCTTTCAAATTTCCATAACAATATCTGCATAATCACGAAATCCAACATCGAAATATTCCAAAGACAATTTCGATTTAAATCCATTTCCAATTTATATATTGGAAATTCTGGTTATTTTCAAAACCATTTCAAATCCACTTTATTTATTTTAAAAATAGATAGTATTATAATTCTAGTTCAAAACTAGTTCATTTCGATAAAAATCTATTTTTATCTTTTCAAATATGGAATTTTTCAGCCCAATTCTTCACAAATCATTTCTTATGATTTTACACAAATTATTACTATTTTTAATAATTTTATCAAGGCCTGTACAGTCGATTTCCATCAACGGCCATCGAACTGCACTTACAACGACCTTTTCCAAATTTGATTTGGACATACTTCCAAATACAACCGTTAGATTTCAAATCTCTAATATTCGTTAGAAAGCTCTTTTCGATACGAACCCAACGGTTCTGGTTTTAGGAGAATCCGACGGTCGGATCTCCCGTAACGTCCATTCGAAGTCAATGGTTGAAATTCGCGAACTGCGCAGCGCGGCGCGTTCTTTTCAGGCCATTTAATATATATAATATATATATTATATATATTTCGTCGATTTCCTTTTAAAACGTATTTTATAAATCATTTTCGAAACGATTTCAACTTCATATTCAATTTCGAATCAAAATTGAATATTCCACATCATCGATATACAAATGATAATATTTTCAAAACGTTATATTTTGAAATCACTTCCTTTTCTATAATCATTATAAAAACGAACATAATCGATATAAATATCGTTCGCGTCAAAATGGCGCATATCTAACCAACACGGCTTTATATATTTCAATAACTTCATTATTTTATTCAACAAATGAATATTTTCTTCAACACATGAATATATATATTTTTATTCAACACATGAATATATATTTTATTCAACACATGAATTTATATTTTTATTCAATACATGAATATTTATTTTATTCAACACATGAATTTTTATTCTATTCAACACATGAATTTTTATTCTATTCAACACATGAATATTTTTTTTCTATTCAATACATGAATTTACTTTCTATTCAACACATGAATTTTCTTTCTTAATATTCCTTATTTTCCAAATTGGAATGAGGCCCAATCAATTACTATATAATGTTAATTATATGGATTCCCTATAACACATGTATATAATAGCAACGATAAATCATCAACCATCATCCAGAGTGCACCACACAACTGCATAAGCGTTAAATATAAATAATTAACGCTCACACAGTCTGTCAACCCATCGATTGATATACAACTAAACAATCGTGATTAGTGTACGTCAAATATCATCCCAATACCCGTGTGGGGTTTCAAATTAACAAACACAGATTTTTAGTTGTGCAGTTGGGCGATGTGTAAAATTTATCGTCCCAATCAATATCAGTCAAATGGATGTACATAAACAAATCGTCCGTTTTGTTTATAAATATTTATTTTATATACACGTTAAAAATTATATTTAAACTATAAAATATTTATAACGATAAAATATTTTATTTCATTCCACATCACACAATCAATTTTCACAACACAGCAATCAAACAAACAAGTCGTCCATGGTCTTTGGACGACGGGTGTCAGGTGCTGCTAAGCACCGTCTACATCCTAGTATATATTTCAACTAGAAAATAAATTAAAAGTGAGGAGTTCTCACCGATTAGCTAAACCAATTCACCGCGACTCTTCATATGCAGGAAATCTTCATCGCGACTCCAACGAGATCTGCTTCACACAGTATATGTTAAAAATCATATTTTTAACAGCGCTACTTATATTTTAAAAATCACCTTTTTCTCATATCATTATATATATAAAAATCACATTTTTATATCGCCACTTCATATATAAAAATTGAAATTTTATAACCCTATCTTCTATATAAATATTATATTTTTATATTCTAAAAATCATATGTTTTATAAATTAAAAATCGTATCTTTACCTAAGCAAAAATCATAACTTTCATGAATTAAAAATCTTTATTTCATTATCCTATACATCAAAATCATATTTTTACTATGCTTCTATATAGATAAAAATCTAATTTTTACTACCCTTCTATATAGATAAAAATCGAATCTTTATATTCTCTACTTCAATATAAAAATCATTTCTTTCTCTTATGGAAAAAACATATTTTTCTCTTATGAAGATCATATTTTTCTCTCCTGAAAAATCACAATTTTCTCTCATGAAAAACCTAAGCTTTTCTAAAATAAAAATCAGAGTTTTCCTTATATAAAAATCAAGTTTTGCTTAAATAAAAATCAGTTTTTATAACATAATAAAATCAGTTTTTAAGATAAAACGAAATAAAAATATCACCTTTTCAACGTTCGGAGGAGGAAGAGAGTTCGTCGGACGTTGGTGGCTCGATGCAGGTGGCGGGTGGTGCTGCGCAAGGTGGTTTCCGTTGTTGGGGGGGGGGGGGGGGGTTTGGATTTTGGGGGCGTCTTCGGTTTGGGGGTCTCGCGGGTTGAGCTGGCGCGAGAGGAAGGAGGGGGCGTGGCAGGTGGCTCGGCGAGGTGGGGATCTTGGGAGGTGGTGGCGGAGCGCCTGGGCGAGCACCGACTTTTTTTTTTCTTTCCCTCTTCGGGTTTTGGTATTGAACGATAACCGTGGGTTGGGGGGGAGATAAGGGGTTGACCAATCCCCTTTTTTTATTTAATTTAATTATTTAATTATCCATAAAGGACTTTTCATTTCGAACTCCAAAACGAGACCCACCGACTGTCATCTATAACTAATTACCCCCATTCCAAACACAATGGGATATGTAACGTGAGCCAATTCGACCGTTACAATCAGTTTCCGTCAAAATCAAAATATAAATATATATATAGAATTTGAACGCACATTTCAATTTACCGGGGCCACATACGAACTCTAAAAATTCCAGAAAAATTATTTCTAGCTTCGTACTGACGATACGGTCCTAAGAAAACTAATTTCGCCAAATTCTGAGACCGTTTGAAAAATAGCCATTTTCCAGTCGATTAAAATCAACTGAAACTGGTCAAACGCGTTTTCCTTTGCCACGCTCACATATTGATTCAGAAAATTATGAATTTTGGAATCTAGCAATAATTTTACATTCCGGATCCAACAAAAGTGGTTTCTTCGAAAACGAAGGTCATTTGCAAAATTTCCATTTTTAAGGGCAAAAAATTCCATAGCGACTATTCTGAATTTTCAATTGGACATAACTTTTTACCCCCGCTATGAAATTTCAATTTTTCGGATTCGTTGGAAAGATATTCTCAAATAGATCCTAATATTTTTGGTTTCGCTAAAATTCGGTTTATTTTGAATCCTGTACATTCATTTGAAATTTGAAATTGAATTTTCAAACTACCACGCCATTTTCAATTTTCTTTTATAATTAAAATAAAATATTTATATTCTAGCGACGATTCAAATATATATGTTCTAATTCTATTCAAAATAAATTTCTCTTCATTATTATTTAAAATAAATCATTTTTAATAATCAAAATTCATTAAAATCGCTAAAATAATTTTTTTAAATTGGCTCGGATTTCCGGGTTATTACAATCTTCTTATATTTGTGAGTATTTTCAATCTGATATTTGCATACATTTAACATTACATGCATGAAATAAAATATGATTATGAAATGTGAATTGCAGGTTTCACTATTTTAGTGGGAATTTGTGTTCCATTTTTCGGTGGTTTACTTGAATTTGATGGAGGGTTGTTTTTTACACCAACTTCATATTTTGTTAGTATATCTTACCATATAATTCGCTCTTCTTTCTGAAAAAAAATAAAACAGTAAAAAATTAATGTTTGTTAATTTGTTTCCAGGTACCATGTATCATGTGGCTAGTGCTTTATAAGCCAAAAGCATTCAGCTTTCAGTGGATAGGAAAATGGTAAATTTTGAATTCTCCACCTGTTCCTATATTCTTAGCCTTACTACGAGTATTTGTAGTTTATTTTGTATTTTTTACATAAGGTTTTATATGTCCTTGATTTGGTTTCTTTTGTAGTTTATTAGCTAATTATTTTAGTGGGAATTTGTGTTCCATTTTTCGGTGGATTACTTGGATTTGCTGGACGGTTGTTTTTTGCACCAACTTCATATTTTGTTAGTATATCTTACCATATAATTCACTCTTCTTTCTAAATAAAAATAGTAAAAAATTAATGTTTGTTAATTAGTTCCGAGGTACCATGCATCATGTGGCTAGTGCTTTATAAGCCAAAATTGTTCAACTTTCACTGGATAGCATGCTGGTAAATTTTGAATTCTGCACCTGTTCCTATATTCTTTGTTGTCAATCTGACATTGCTCACACAGAAAACAAGGACAAATATAAATACACATAAGGCTTTAGAAACAGTTTCCCTACTGTAAGAGGCACACAAAAACAACTTGTTTTCTGGAAAAAAAAATACGTTTTCGGTCAACAAAAATTATTTTTCTTGCTTTGAAATAAAGGTTCCCTGATATAGTTCAACTCCAACAAATCGGGTGCGGATTTCCGATTTTCCACACTCTTCATATTTTCAAACTCAAAAATTCCCAATAGTTTTAAGCTTAGGCGTTTGTTCAACAACCGCCTGGTTTCCAGGCGGTTGTTGAACAAACGCATGGTAAAAGTCAAAATACTCAGCATCTAAATGCGTAGGGACCACGTCACAAGGTGGAAAAAAAATTAAAAAGTGGGCCTGCTATGAAAGTTTGGTGGGGTCGGCAAAATAAAAGGTTGTTTTGTTGACTATTTCTCAGCTGCCGCCTTATTTTGCTGAAGCATTGTGGCAACAAACCCATTAACTTTCTGAAATATTAAGTGCTGCACGTGAAAGTGGGACCACATGCTTTCACGCGTTTGTTCAACAGACGCCTGATTTCAGGCGTTTGTTGAACAACCGCGTTGAGAGTTTGCAAATCTCGGAACTTTTCTCCTCAAAATCGGAACAATGGGAAGAATCCATCCCCTGTTGGAGGCCATTTTGGGTGTATATATCTGATTTTCTGATTTCCAACCTACTGTTGGAGCTGCTCTAAATGTTTGTAAAAACGAGTCCTGCGATCTTGTACGGCTTTGTTGATAATGGGTTTAATGTTTATGCACTGTACCCTGCTTGGAATTTCAATGCATTATTGCACTGCTTGTTTTCAGATTGCTTTAAATGATCAGTTTTGGCATTGAAGATAAAAGGTAATATGCCTTTGATATTTGGTTGCTGTATTTTCATTTGACAGTTAGAACTTTTGGCGTGATGAAAACTAAAAGATTTTATACTTGTATTTCTCGCAAAGGTATAGCTATTAGTTTATGTATAAATAACAGTTATAACAATTTCTGAAATTAATTATTTAATTTGCCTGTGTATGATATATAATATATTCCAGTGGCCAAAGTCTCAAAAGGCTAAAAAAAAACCCGAGCAAATCCTTCCACCAGCATCTACTAAATCTCCAGTAAACTCGTCAGTCAAATCACAAGTGCCCCATACTGAAATTTTGGAGGACCTGAAAATTGTAGTTACAGGAGAAGTTAATGAACAAGTGGTATGCTATTTCATTCTGCATAATTATGCATTTGGTATTTCATCTGTCGGTCAATATCTATATCCACTATATTTTGAATTCCCTCCAAGTCTCTTTTATGCATTGAAGCTTTCAATAAAAAGAGTAGTTAATAGTTTTTTCTCAATTCTCACAATCTTCCTGCACGATATTTTTACATGATATGATTTCCATGGAAAACGGAGAACTGTACATGTATTGCACTAGCGTTACAAATATTTTTTGGACATCTTAAAATATTGTTACCATGCTTTATCGTGATATCAAGAGTGACCATGCTTAATAATACAGCTACTAAGTCGAAGCTAGAATAATACATCAAATAAATACGGCATCCAAGATTCAAATATGTCATTCTTTATTTGTTTTAGTTGGTTTTGTCTTTCCATCCTATAACTAGTCTTTAGTTTGGTTGCCTGAGCCTGAGATGGTTGCATGTAAAATTTTCAGTACCAAAAGCATTTTGATACATACTATTGTCATTTTTTACCAATAAATATTTTGATTTTTGAGAACCAACAGGAAGATTGGAAAACGAAGCTTCTAGAAGCTGGGGGAAAGGTTCAAACCAAGGTTACCAAGGGTACACTTCATTCAACATTTATTCGATGTACTCATACCTATATTTTCTATTTTAGGAAAACTAACTCCCATCTTTAATACAGATACAAGCTGCTTAGTTTAGAGTGGCGAATTAGACAGCTCAAACTCAAATGAAACAAGCCAAGTCAGTTGTCTATTTAGTAACTTAAATGAAAAAATCCAAGTTAGTTGTCTATTTTGGTAACTTAAATAACAATCATTTTTTATTCATGGTGGATGCAATTTTGCTTTGCAAGAGGATGAAAATTCCTATTGTGAGAGATGAATACTTAGGTGAGTGCATTAAAAAACAAAAGAAGCCTCCATTTGATCAATATAAAGTAGAAGCGAGGGTGAAAGAAGTGGTATGGTAACGGTGAAAGTGAAAGGTTGCAGCGCAGTTCATGAGGCTTCTGGTTTACAAGACACAGGTCATATTCTTGAGAATGGCAAAAGTATCTACAACACTGCCTTAAACATGTCTGATCTTGTGAGAGGAATCAATAGGTATGCTCAAGTCTTGACTCTTCTATTTATCTTGCTAGCAAACTCTGATCCTCATTATTTACCATACAGTTATTCACTACAACAAAAAATACTTTTCGCAACACGCGATATCTGTTGCAGTAGACCTATTGCAACAGGCCTGCGCCTGTTGGTATAGCCGAAGTTGCTAAAAGTCCGCAACATTTTCTGTCTGTTGCAATAAGATGTTGCGGTGTCCTTTTTGCAACAGGCTTTTGCTATTGTAGAAGATCATTTTGCAACAGTGTATGCCTGTTGCAATAGATCCATAAATCTATAGTAAAAAAAAAAAAAAAAAAAAAATTACAGCTTATAGATATTTCATATTAAATGTATCTGTTTTAGTAATAGTGTATATCACAAAATAAAATAAACAAATAAAATTTTTAGTTTAACAAAGTTTTAATACTACAAACAATTACAACAAAAATTTCTATAATTTTCATACACCACTCATGTATAACAATTTCTTCTCACACAACACATTTTTTTCAAATAGAATATTTTCTAATCATATTTCTACTCTATCATCTAGTGTATATCTGGGACATCAGCAAAAAGCTCTCAGCTTGTTTCACCGTACTGGCTAGGTCCATACTAGTGTTTAGGCTGCTCTTTGAATAATCTCCTGACATTTTTTCCCTGCAACATGTAAAGCATAAGTAGGTCATTCTTTGAAAAGAATTAATGCAATTTTCTTTCTAAAATAACTTTTAGATATGTATCCTCTCCAGCAACATGCGGGTTACAGTTTTATTCAAATTATTTGCATAAGCTTTTGTAAAGTGATATCCATTTGCTCATCCGTTGATGCTTATGCGTAGTTCTCATTTCTTACCTGGGCTAACCAATCTAGCATCGAAAATCATCACGAGAAAATGAAGGGCGACAGATTTTGTTTTCAATAAAGGATTAGGAAGGGTTAACAATCAAAAGGGCTAGAACTACCTATGTTACATCTACTAAACAAGGTTGAGCTAGAGCATTTGTGCAAGAAAAGCAATTCAACAATATTTAATCCATTCTATAGGTCAATTTATGATAACAAACTTCTTTAAATAAATGAATGTAGTTTCCACACAGCATAAAAAACACAGTTTAACCTTGTAGTCTCCATACATTTTTGAATCAAACGTGGATGTAAAGGGCAAAAACATCAGCCCTAGTCACTATACTCAATGAAGAAATTCACTTTCTACCCAATCTTAACGTCAAACTCATGTTGAAGCTTCAGTATACTAGAAGCAATGCTATTATTTTATTGGCAACCTCATTCACTATTAGTTGTTCATCCCATCATTATGGAATACATCCATTTTAGTTGTTTATCTCATCATTATCCACTTAGTAACAAATATGCATTCTAAAGTCTTTAAAAGAGAACAATGAGGGGACTGTTCAATTTTTACAAGAGATTAAAAATACTGAACTGATAAATAAATGGGCTGCCAATGTATCAGTTCTAATTTTTAAAGCGTTAAAATAACTTAGTGACTTAAATTTAAAAAGTTATCCTTAAAACCTGCATACTTGCCTTATAAACTTCCTACGATATTCCCGTGATATAATAATTTGCAGAACTACTTTATAATAATAATACATCAACTGTGAAAAGGGCCATACCCGAGTACGCTTACAAAATTAGTAAACCAAGCATGAAACTAAGAAATGTTTTGTCAAACAAAACAAATCAAACCTGGAGCGCTTTCTGTAGCAGGAACTACCATGTTGGATCCGAAATATCCGCCTTCCTCCACCATAACTCCATCCATTCCAATGCGCTCCACCTTTCATCCACTCCGTAGCCATATAATCACTTTATTAACCGATCAAACAGAGAAAATGAGACATATGCAGCGGCGGCTATAACGAGACATACGCTTTCTTCCTTCACGCACCACAAATTACCAGTCTTTGCCAATTGAAGTTCACCCCCTCGACAAACCCCTAGAAACTCACGATCCAGATTATGATATAGAAAATGGCGAGAAAATGAAGAAAAAAAAATCACAGAGGAAATGATAAAAGGGCGAAAAGAAATTGAAGAGAAAACGATGAAGGCGGTGGAAAAGAAATTGAAGAGAAAACGATGGAGGCGGCGGAAAAGAAATGAAAATTTTGGATTTTATAAATGATGGGCGGTTAGGGTTTCAAGAGCAGACAAAAAAAATGGGCTGGAGCGTGATTAGCGCGAGTCTAACGCATTTGCCCACTACTGCAATCCAAATTTATTATTGTTGTTATTGGAAAAATAAAATAAACTAGTTATATGAAGTAAAAAATGATACAGGAAACACTAACTTTATGAAGTAAATGACAGAGTTGAGTGTGTCTTCCTATGTATTATTTATTATAAACCTTTGGTATATTAAAAACTAACTTTAATTCAAATTCATTGCGTAAGAGTTATTTTTAAATAATTTTTGTGCATAAATGATCAAATATTAAATATATACTATTATCTATACATATTTTTTATAAATTTTTGGATTGAAACCAAAAATTTCTTTCCTACAACTAATGGAAGTAGCGCAATTGAAAAAGTATATTTACTGCGACAAACGTGAAAGTGCAATTGTAAAAATATGTTTATTGCTAGTGATAATTATAATCATTATTTTCTAATAAGTACATATTTTCTAACTATTAATTGTTTGATAATAATAATAATTTTCTAAAAAGTAAGTATTACATATTAACTATTAATGATAATAAATTAGTATCCAATACAACAATAACAATTAAAAAATAATAGTTATTATTATGTATTTATTAATAATTTATTATTTAATAGTAATTATTATATAATAATATTTGAACTTTTAAGTGAAAAGTACGCTAAAAAGTTTTATGTGTTATAAACCTGAAATAACTTATTGACATATTAATCTTACTTATTATTTATAATTATTTATTATATTATAATAATTACTTATTAAATGAATACGACGTATCAAATAATAATTATTTATTGTATTATATTATACTAATTACTTATTAAAATATAACTCATTATTTAATAATTATTATTGATTGCTTGTTATTTCATGACTATAACCTAATGTTAATTATATATATATATATATATATATATATATATATATATATATATATATATATTAACAATTATGCATATACTTCTTATATTATAACCAGATATTACTTGGGAAAAATAATTTTTAAAAGTACGTTTTTTGCAAGTAGCTTTATCTGTTGCAAATAAATCACATTTATGGCAACTGGTGAAAACAGTTGCTAAATATATAATTTTTGCAACTGGTTTGAAAGTGTAGTTGCAAATAATATTCTATTGCAACAGGAATGAAAGAGCAGTTGCTAAAAGTATGCTTTCGCAACAGGCATGAAATCGCTGTTGCAAAAAATATGTTTTCCGCAATAGGAAGGAAAAGTCTGTTGTTAAATCTTATCTATTGCAACAGTTGTGAAAGGTCTGTTGCGAAATATCATTTACTGCAACTGACATTTGTGGTTTGTTGCAAATAGCTAGTTTTAATAGGGTATTTTTCTTGTAGTGATTATATTCTACAAATCATCCTAAAGGACAAACGTTCAAATTACTTCGTCATTCGTAAGTGGGGACCGTGTTGGAAATGAGAAAATAGGAGGCACCAAATTGAAAAAACTGGTGCGTGAAGCCCATTTACCACTTTTTCATATTGTGATTCTATACATGTACCAATTGTGCATTTTTGTCTCATAACATCATCAAGTTGATCTACAGAAGACCAAACTTGGGTTCGATGAAGCCTTCAACTATAAGAAGCAGAAGGACCTTAATCTTGCATTAAAAAAGGCATGTTTCATTTAAACTTAAGCGTTTTACATCATTCAACAAAATTATAACATATATGAAACATGTATAGGTAAATTCCAGAAGGAATTGACATATATTTTGAGAATGTGGGGGGGAGTGATGCTAGATGCAGTGCTTATAAACATGAGAATAAAAGGGTGAATTGCTGCATTTGTACATAAATGATATGTAATCCTGTTATAAGACTTTAAATACATTGTGTAAATAGATCAACGCCTCTTTAGCACTAACGGTTTCAGATATGCTGAATGGGAAATTATGATTACATTCTGTGCAGATTTAAGTACCACTTCATTAACATATAAAATTATGATTACATTCTGTTCAGGTATGTTGAATGGGAAATATGCGATGATCGCTGCACATGGGAACTCGCTAAGATCTGTTGTGTACCTTGACAAATTGAATTCTCAGGAGGTAATAGGCTTATCATAACTAAAGTACTATCTCATTAGCTTGAGGCTTTTCGATATCACTTGCTATTTACCTATATTTGATTCATGTATTATCATTGTCATGTTGATAGAAGGAAAATGGGTACAAACACAGTTTTTTTTCTTTTTCTTTTCTTCAATGCCCTCTGACATTACGCTAAATTTTCTAGCAGGCTTGAATTCATCTATCAACTATAAAAGCTGATTATGCAGTGTAGACAAAGGTGGAAAGGGGCTTCTTGTTGTCGTAAGCTTTGCTTTATAAGCTTTTGAAGCGGTAGATGATAGAAGACATTCTTTCCAGCAAAAGAGTTGGGAAGCTTATGCTAGACTCTATAAAGGTATAAAGTGGCATGTTTATATTGTGAAATAATTTGAAAACTTAACATAGGCTTAACACATAAACAAGTATTATCGTGCAAATTGTACAAATTATGTAGCAGGTTTACATGATATATTTTTGCTACTACGTTGAAATATCGTTTTGTATCTCCAATGAAATTAATTAACTATAGTTTGTATTTTAAGCACTTTGATCATTTTTGTGGAACAAAATTATAGAAGTGCAAAAGAAAGCATGGAATGATCCTAACAATGTTCTACAGAGCTGGGATCCAACTTCGGTAAATTCTTGTGCTTTTTTCATATATATACCATATAAACAAGTTAGCCAAACTATACATTTAAGTCAATCTTCTTTTGCCTTTTTTTATGTATATACCAATGGGGTACGTAGTGAAGATGATGCAGGACAAAGCTTGGCCTACGGAATCTTATCTCCTTCAAATTGAATACAGAGAGAGCATTATTCAGCCACAGCCGCACCCGCACCATATTACTAATATTAAGCAACATTCAAAACTAAGGTCTCTTGAGACAACTCCAAATGAGGGGAAAACATCAGATTAGGCATATGGCACATGCTTGAAACCAAATTCTACTTCCTCAACCGTTGTAGGGTTTAAAACGACTAATGAGGGAATTGATTTTTGTCTGAAGCAACCATCTACTATTGCTTGTGCGACTATTTTGAAGTTGACAACTCACGTTGATTTTTTCGAAGAACGAAGATCAGAACTATGGAGCAACTTCATAATTTAGACTGAAATCATGCAGTACCTTCGCTTTCACAAGTGTACAGATCTTCACTATGGCGGAACCACAGTCCAAGATGAGCCTGAGAAATGGTTTATGTACAATAATGTCATCAAAAACCTTGCTTTTTAATTTCTAGATTCTTTTCATGTTGATTTTTATGGGGTTATGTGATTATGAGTTTGATCATGTATAGAAATTGGTGTGCGGTTGTAAATTTAACATCAAATTTATAGTAACGCCTTCTGCCGTAGCAGATGTATGATGCATTAACCAGAGCAAATTAAACATCTAAAAAAATAAATCTCATTCTTGCTGTTTAAATCTATGCAGGTGATATTTATGTAGAACTAAATGCAATGATTGTGTGATGTTGCAAACACAGTATAAAGTTCTTGTGTTATAAAGCTTTTAGCTTTGGGCATGAAAGTATAAATTCTTTCTGTATATATTCCCATGTAGCAATAATTGTCTGCTTTCAAGCATTTTATACTAGATAAATGTACATCTGATATTTTGACGGATACACACGCAGATCTCAAAAATATATATGTGTACGGTGTGTACACACACACAATTACCCACGAGCCAAGAATGAATTTTCTTTTAAGCACACACATAATTTAAATGTACAGTCTTACGTAGTTTCTTGTTTCAAAATAAGCGCTTTCAAAAAAGTTCGTACGCAAATTTGAAAATGCAACAGCCTTCAAACATATAGGATGCTCAAAATTGCATAGTTTAAACATAAATGATGTTCGCATGCTTTAAATTTTCAGGACCCATATTTGAACCTTTTAATATTGAAAACCCTTGTCCAGCTGAATATTAGTTTATGCATTAAGATCAAATTTTAAAATTTACGATAGTCTTGAACATATAAACTCAAGTATATAAATGGTTTCAAGTGCATGAGGATCTGAATGTGCATAAAGCTTTGTTTTTAGATGTGCACAATTCCTTGTATATACTAATCACTACATACCACAAAAGTACAAACACGTCACTAACCCATCATATTCATTCGTGTGGAGCATAAACCCATATAATGATATTATGCTTCATTATATTATTACACTTATCATTGATATTGCTTCATTATATTATGCGGTACGAGCAATGCAAAAATAATAAAAACTTGCAAACAAATTTTAAACTCCAATACGTTGATCCTTCATGATGTATAATTCAAATGTATATATGTGCTTATGAGTGATTCATATTAATACATTGCTAACATATTTTTAGTATTAAGTTGATTTACGTGTACAATTCATATTTTAGTTGGATTCATACCTTTTCATTCACTTCAACTTTCTTTTAAACTAAGTTATAATTTTAATAACCATTATATCTAATCAAAGTATATTATAATAAATATATTTTTCTGTGTTAAATAGTTAACGGTCAGTTTTCCCAACGTTGTGCGGTAATACTAGTAACAACTAATTTTTTATTTTATGTATTTGAGTTAACATTATTACTAGAAAGGATTTATGTTAAATAAATAAAAAACTTCATTTAGTTTACCGGGTGTATTAGTTTGAAGCGAAGCAAATAGAAATGATATCCATGCATACCAGCAAATACAAATGCTTCAAAATGCTTTAGATATGTATCCATACATGACAGTGACATTCTCTATATCCAAATGCATTCGATCTTAACCGAACAAAGTTGCTTTTCCATCTAAGATGGAAACAAAATTTTGTTTGAAAAACATATCTTTTACAAATAAAAATTGAGAATGTCCGTAGTCTTTAGTTAATACAAAATTAAATTGTTTTGCATATAAATTCACTCAAACATATTTATAATATTTTCTATATTCTTTTAGGAAACTTGTAGTGAAATAAAAATTTCTATGTTAAAAAGATTACCTTTCCATAAAAATCATATACATACATACATACAAACACACACTAATTTTAATATTCAGAAATTTGTTAGGTATTTTAAAAAGGTTAATCTAATTCCAAAAATTATAAAAGTTCTAGACATTCTAATACCAATTTTAAAACATAAAATTAAAAGTCTAAAGTTTGTCAAATTTGTAACTAAGAAAATCTACTCATTTTTTTCTCCTTCCTAAATTCACTAGTCAAAGAACAATAATGAAATAAGCACAATATTTATCGTAAAGATTATGGTTTACATTGTGCTCTTAAAAATTAGTTATATATAGTATGTGCTTCTACATTGCTTAAGTAGATTTATGTTTATTAATAGTGTTAAATAAAAGTAGAATCTATTTGAAAAATTAAAATTCATAAACATATAGTTTCTCTTTCAAACTTTAAAAATACGGAAATATCAAACAGACTATGCAGTGAAACGCGTTTGCCATGGATTTGCACTAGCTGTAAAGGACAGTTTGTTTTTCATTTATGCCTATAAGAGCATCTCCAATAAAATTCAAATTCGTAATATTACGATTTTGAATATTCAGACACATTTTCTGAAATTTGCCCAACAGAAGGTTAAGTGGACGCTAATTCTATCAGCGTCCATTTGTAAACAGTTCGGGCAGTGATTTAATTAATTAGCATCGAAACTGATTAAAAAAACATTCAAAGAATTTTATTTTATTTTCGCTGGGCTCCTTTTAAATAGGCTCTCAGCAAATGATGCTGATAAAATCAAAGTTTCGGGCTAATTCAGAATTGATACCGTAATTTTCTCCTAAATATTCAAGATTAGAATATACGTTGAGGGCCATTTTTTGTTTAATTCAACATTCAGACTATGAATCAAGGAACCGTGGAGATACTCCAAGGGAGTAAGGTAGTTTATACAAATTGTATAACAACAGGTCTCTAAACTCACTGCTCATCATTATTTGCAAACATCATGGTGACCGCTGGCTAGTTACCAGTTACTTTCAACTTAAAATGTCTCGGTCAGTTTTGCGTAACTCAATCAATCGGATTTATCATAAATTTTTTTATACATGTTTAATCATTCATCTGTGTTCTGATTTTTCACAACACTTAAATTACATTTAATTTTCAGCAGCCAACCATTGCAGTTGTGATACTATTCTAGCTATTTTTCCTATAGCAAGGAATTTCAGGTCTTTAAGCATTGGTGATAGTTAAGGCCTCATGTTTAGGTGGGCCTCGTATATATCAAACTATACATTGACATGTACTTCTGCATGGAGTCATAAACTTTTGTCTATCTTTCTTCACGTTATTCAGCATTAGTTTTCGTTCAACGTAAGATTTAAGAATACGTTTCTGTACTTCGTTCTCTCCTCCTTTCTAAAGAACCCAGATTTGCATATGTTTTTTGCCTTAGCGAACTCTGATAGTCAGGCTTTTTCCAGATTTCTTCCTGATCATTTCAATTACTCCCACATGTAATTTGATAGGAATTCAATACTTGCTTTTGAAAGCAGGGCAATGGCTCATTTGAACGTGGAACAACAGTCAAATCGTGCTCTATTGTTAAAATTAAGATGCCCCTGGATATTCAACACTGTCAAATAAATATAGGTCGACGGAAATTGACGTGTGGGAAAGTTCCAAAATGTAGATGGTAATATAGGCATGAGAATCTCCTAAGCATGCTTTTCTACATAAATTAACACACACACACACACACATCGATGTCATGTCTTCTTTTCAGTGGATGCTTGTGTAAAAGTAAAATGAATTTATTCACCATTCTGTGTGCTATCATTATCAGTATCATGTTGTGTCCGTTTGTGTAGAAAAGTGTACGTAATGGCAGCTGAACTCCAATGTTGCTTCGTTAATGTCTCATCATACTGCTGCTAAAATGTTGATTTTTGACACAAAAATGAACTACTATGATGAAGTTGAACGTCGACAGAAGCACAATTAACCTGTTGTGTTAAGTTTAACTTACCTTTTTTAATATTTAATACATGCAGCAGTAGCTGGAATAGGATTTCCATATCTGGATCCAACTATTAACCTGTTGGAAATGTAATGAAAAGGAGATAGAAGATAAAGGTTGACGGAAATGAGTCACTGTGTGTGAAGTTAAGAACAAAACTATTTAACATTGTCTTAAACGAAATCTTTTGCAAAAAGGATTTTGTAAATTATGTTCTTATTTCCTAAACAATCGAAAATACAGTTTATCATGGACTTTTCTAATAAAAAATTAAATGTTAGAGAATTCCGCTATTTTTTTTATATAAAAAAAAGTTTCTATAAAATTCAATAATGATGAAAAATCATAATTATTTATTTAAATTATACTCAAACACCTATTACAATTATTTATGGATAAAATATTTAATTTTCCAAATTTTAAAAAACTTTTTTGAAAAACCTAACTTAACATAACTTGCACGTTTTATGAGAAAAATTGCAAAGTAGTTTGCGATTAATTTAATTCAGATAAACTTTCCTTTTTAGGTCTTATATCTCCGTTAGATTCTGGGTTTAGACTGGACACTGGACCGCTTCACCGATCGTATGTTCTTACAGAGGATCTATGAACATGTACACTTGAGATGCTAAACTGGAGATGGTTAATTCTTTTGATCGGCTACTCTTGTCGGTGTTGAGGTTTTCGGCGGGTTTGCAGCTAGTTGGTGTAATGGTGCGAGAGATTTTTAATCTCGAAAATCGATAAAAATACGGTCATTTTATAACATATCGACTATCCAAGCATTGAAAATATCGTATTATTTGGGTTAAAGAAGAAAAGAGATAGAAGAAACACAAACAATACACAGAATCTCACAATCGTAGCGGAATAACATATGATATGATATCAACAATATTTGAAAGCAGAAATTGTATATTACATATCATCGGAGTATACCAACTATTTCTAGCTAAATACTGGAACAATTATAATTACATGTTTCCAGATACATATATGGTACACAACGGAAAATATGATAGTCCATAGCTAAACGTTGCAGCCTCTCCTGCTTCAAGCTCCTTCACATGCATCCGTAAGAAACTGAACTGCTTGACTGTCCGTACAATTTTGGACATACAAGGGTTTTAGGGAAAACAAACAAAATAAATCTTGTATCAGTCATTAGACTAGTGTGAGTAAACTCCAAATAACTTTCTTAAATTTAAAAACTCCTTTAAAAGAACGTAACTCTCGTATGACACGACCACACATAAACATGACACATGTTTTTTCCTTACGATAGCTAAATCACTTTTATTATAAAATCCAGCGATATTACAATAATGTCTATCAATCCACAAATAAAATGGGAATATAGCCAAAATGCTTGCATCTCACATTTCGACATAGTAGCTTACATCTAAAACCGTATGGCTCGTACTGGAGTTTGGATTTCCGTACATGACTAAGTATGAGACTACATTCCGATTAGTGTCCTCTAAAGATAAAACACGAGTTCAACAAGAATATCTTGCAATCCGACCACATAGAAACCCGTATTTTTCGACCATTTAAATTTTTGAACTTATTAAGATCTTAATGGTATTTAAATTTACCACCGACAATAATTTGCAAAATTATTGCCTCTTAGCAAATAAAATCCCTCGATACTTGTTTTGTTACAAATTCACATTTTTAAAGTTTTTGTAGCCTTTAGTTACAACATATTTAAATTTATTCAACACATTAACATTAAATTGAATATGTTATTATTTTATTCAATTCGATAAACATTAAATTCAGTATACTTCAATCTTATTACTTAGGGTCCGTTTGATTTTGAACGGGATGGGGAAATTGGTAGGGGTATATTTTTGAAGGGTTATTTGAATGAGAATTGTTACGAAAGGGGAATGTGTTTTTTTACGAAAGGGGTAAACTAAAAGGGGTAAAGTTATTATTTTATTAATTATTTGTATGTGTTTTATTTGTATAGGTATGTATAAAAGAGGTAAAAAAATTAGCTGTTGGCTTGCGTCGGACGCGAAAGCTAAATTTTGAACTGTTCGGCTGGAAGGGGCAAATGGTGTCGATACGGACGCAAACATTAACCGGTAAGTTTAAAAATCAAACGCTGCCTTAAAATAACCTCTTAATAGTACACAAGCTAACATGAATCTCAAAGTTTATTCAACTTTTAGGGTCATACATGTTATCATCTCCAAATTTACTTATTTCCTCAACTAATGAATTATAGCTATCGCTATAATATGTTTTAGTCAGGTACCCGAAACCATGATTGTTACATTGATTCTCAATTATCATGTCATTAAGCCTTGCTATTGTAGAGGATAAATCCTTTTTGAGCGGTGCTTTACATCTTACATTATAGTGCATACTCATAAATGGCCTTAAATCGAACTAATAACGAGTGAACTGATATGTCCATACCATAAAATATGAGAATATTGCCTAGTATATAGACCATTAGGCACCCTCCCCTTACAAGCTAGCTTTTGGGGGATGAGTTCTGGAGCCATATCAGAAACACTTGTAAATAAAGCAGGGCATTGATGTGGAATGTTCACGATGCGCTTTAAGTTGAAAGACCACTACACATCGTTGCATGAGATTCTCTGTACGTTGACCAATATATGACACATGAGTGTGTCATGCAATGAATCCAAAAATTAGCATACATACGAATCCCCACTGTCTCTCTATTGTAACATGTAATTTTGTCCACTGTACCAAAAATGCTATATAGGCCGGTCTCGATCTATGGATTAGGAGGGTCCAAGGTGGCAATTCCCATGGAGGTGTAAGGCCAACGCTCCCCATTAACTGTAACAACCATTAGAAAACGGTCGCAACCGTTCAACTCAACATACATCTATACAAATAGATGGTTCGTCGTTTATATATCAGTGTGTTCCCTCATCTCAAAAGATGTTATCATTCTTTTTCAAATTCTATAATCTTTAGCATCATCGAATTTTTTTTTAAGTGTTTCCTCTGATGTCTGCAAGTAATCACAACTTGCACTGATAATCTACATTGTGTGCTAAAAGAAGATTTTGATTTAATCCGCTGTGGTTAAAAGAAGGGAAACATTCTTGAAAGACAACGAATTTTCTTGTCTTGAAGCGATTAGTCTAAGCAGTTAATGGATTGTTGTTTTAATAATTCCAATCAATACCAATTATCATCAGGTAATTCATAACGGTAATCGACCAAAGATCATTCCTAAGGATTTCTGTTGGGATATTTTGAATTGTATCCACATATCATAATAACATGAACCAAAAATCATATCTTTTATTTTACACGGGTTCTCTGCAAACGTCAAGCGTATTCATATACGTAATGTTGTTTCTCTTAGTCGCGAGCAGATATAAAAATCCGCATGTCTTTTAACTTTTTGTGTTCATAATTTCCTACTATGATATGTACGTACGTGGCCTGTGATCCAAATTAAAGTAGAAACATAAGACATATGATAAACATAGAACCAACGTTTAAATCACGCTACAAAATCATAGTAACTGACAAATATTATTTTATGCCAAAAAGGCCTGTAGATATCATATGAATATCGCCGGTGAAACCCCAGCATACGATGGCCCATACAAGCCCAGTTCACACTCACGTTACAGCCTGTCTAATCTCATAGATCAATGGCCTTATTCGACGGGCTGCAGCCCCTTCGTTGTAAACCTGCTCTTTACAGTTGGACCAACCCTACTATTTGGCCCAAACTTCTTCCAGCGGCCTCCTCACTTTTATCGAACCAATTGCTTACCCCAGGCGGGGTAGCCTTAGGCTGTTAGGCCCTTATGCATTCTGCACCCGTCCCTTTCAGCTCATACTTTTTGGAACTTCAAATGGTGTTCAACTGTTTCTAAAAAGCTCTCTGCTAGATTGGATCATGTCCTTGCAGTTAACCGTTGGTTCATTAACCCTTTCTCCTTAACTCTGACACTCTCTTATATATGCTGCTGAAGTTACTTTCCAGAGCAAAAGGACTTCTGAAACCTTTTCGTTTTCAAAGAATGTAATCATAGTTGATTACAAAACTCATCGATTTTGTTTGGGAACTTAGTTCTTATGGACCATTCGTGGTTAGATTTGCAAAAAACTAGAAATGTGACGAATAAAACAAAACAATAAAATGTGACTAATTTTCTAAAATGTTTTTCCAAAGTGGACGATGATATAGAAATTTTTTTTTTTTTTTTTTTTTTTTTTATTTGAGTGCAAATTTATGATAATAATCTCACTTATGGAAAATACTCAGTTTAATTTAGGGTTGGAAATGCCCTCAAAGATAAACTATTGGTTTCAATATTTAAGGTGCATCATTTTCTGTCTGCTTTGGGAAACGTTGATCCAAAAGTGTTCTTCTCTCCAACCACAAAAATCATGGAACGCCACGCCCATCCGAAAGTCCACAATTTTGTATTTACATTACATGTCGGTAAAACCTGATGATATCAAAGATTATATCTTTTAGCTAGTCATGCAAGGATATCAAATCTTCCAACCTAACCCTATAATCCAGCTTTTCTATGGATATAATTTGTTCTCCATAGTTGGTCTTCTACCATTATCTTTCTTACTTTCTATTGACATGGAAACTGGTTCTTCTAGGTACAACACCCAACCCATAGAAATATCACATAACAATGGTGATATTCAATCACAAAATGCATGAAAAGTAAAAAATGCACAGTTTTTATTGTGGTTCGTCAATCAAACCTACGTCCAACGTCCACTTAGTGTAATCCATCTTTATTTTACTGTATGATTACAACACAGTTAATTGTATGAAAGGAATGCAGAGAAAATGAAATATGTTAATGACAGCAATGTCCTTGCGTCAAAGAAGTTGCGGTCAATAAAGTAGGGATCATCAAAACACCGAACCATCTGATGTAAAGACGGTTTTCAGTGCTGGTTATCCAGTTATAAAAGCGACCCCACAGGCTTGTACTTTCGCGTCTCTCTAAAATTGCAGTCATGGTAAAATCTTAGTTTATTCAATTTTCAAGGACTCCCAAGCACACTTACTAACTAAAATAGATAATAGAAGGCTTGTTATTTAACAGTATATCTATAATATGATATTATCGGAGTTAAATAAGGGATCTAAGGAAGAATAGAGGCTATACTTTATTAGTAACAAGTAAAGACTTTGTATGTAAAAAATCAAGATGTTGTGGGAAAAAACCGAATAAAATCAAAAAGACATGAGACAGTCCAAAAAGCCCTTGATTATGATCAAATTTTAAAGCTTACTTGGATATTGAACATTTATCTGTAAGAACTCAATTATTTGCACTGAATATGAATATGTACAACTTCAGAAATGGGACCTAGTAAATCCTTTATCACTTAGGTATAAACGAATTAAATTAGATAGTCCCTTTTGGCTCCGGTGGCGACTAGATCAACGTGTCATTGGCTCAAAAGAGGTTCCCATCGAAGTTCAATATGAATCTTTTGGTACTTATCATGAGATTTATGGACACTATCTAATAGTAGGAAGTATTAAAAGGAAATCCGTTGTATATACATTCGAACTATTGTTGGTCATGTTTCTTTTTATCGAGAAATAGAAGAAGCCATACAGGGGTTTTGTCGAGCCTATTTATACGCTGTCTAATATTTATACGCTATCTAAATAAATTGGCTAAAGAATGAAAAAGTCGATCCTTTTCTAAGTCCAAAAGTCAACTATTTATAGGGAGTCACATGTCTGGTTCAATTACTAGGACACGTGGAAGCATCTCTGATGATGTTGGGTAGTGGGTTGACCATGTTCAATCAGTTGAATGAGTCTCCATAAATGTCCAGTATCCGGCTCGGCATAGTCCAGTTCGACATAGTCGAACCCGGATTGGCCGATCTAGAAACCAAGTGATAATACAGAATTGTGTTACTTAGTCGAACCAACTTCACCAAGCCGCAGAATATCAAACTAAAATGAGGTGATGACTTGAGGAATGTTAAACTGACTTTCATCGAACCACATTCCAAACAATCCAAACACATGTCTTTGAATGTTTCATCGGTTCAACCGAGTAGATTTTGTAACACCCCGTAATTTTAAAACATGACTTAAGAGATAATTAAAGAATAATTAATTTTTAAAAGAAGAATTAGGTGAAACAGGTTACGCCATTGCGCTCGTATCGGAATTCTTCTTGAGATAGAGTCCAAGTTTGCGTAAAACGGATACCGTATGAAGAAGTTATGGACGATAGAAGTTGGGCAGAAAAATCAGAAAACAGGCTGTGATAACTGGCGCACTTGTGAAGTGCGCCAGAACAAAAATGCACTGGCGCACCTGGGAAGTGCGCCCATGCCGAGGCTGAATCTGGACAGAATTCTGGAGAGTTCTTTGATGACGTGTCTTGCTGGGATTGGCTGGATGACGTGTCTTTTGAGCTGTGTGGTTCTGATGATCTCTAATCTAATCTAAATGCTCTAATTCACCTAATACACCAATAAAAACACACCTAGACCTAACCCTAATTTCATTACACTAATTCATACGCCTCCATGCTGCCACAACCTAAACTAGTCTTTCTTCTACACTAAAGCAAAACGGAATAAAGTATTCATATTGGAAGATAGGAATCAAATTCTACAACAACGGTTTAGCTTATCAATTTCAGAATACATAATTCAGATCTATTTTCTCTTCTACCACTGTGAGTCTAAGTTACTTTCACATATAATTAATTAAAAGTAATTGTGATAAGTTTGTGAATTGGACTTTATGAACATGCATGTAAGATGAATCATATCATGTTTGGTGAATTTTTATCTTTTAGATTCATACCTAAAGTTCATGTTCCATATGCTTATTGGATCTATCTTATTGTCCTATGCCAGTTTATGTTCCAAATGCTAATTGGATCTATCTTATTGTCCTATGTCAGTTTATGTTCCATATGCTAACTAGATCTATTTTGTTGCTCTATGCCAGTTCATATGCCTAATTAGATCTATTTTAGTGTTCTATGCCAGTTCACACTTCTTATGTTTATTTTTATGCCAGTTTTGATGTCATGGTTCTCTTCCCCTCTTCTCTTCTTTTCCTTTTTATGAGATTAGGCTAACTGCGAGCCTAACATATTATTATACGTACGAATGACGCGGGAATATTGTGGGAAAAGTTTGGGGAAATTATTGACTAATATGCAGTTGGACATAAAAAGACTTGAAATCATGTAATTGATTTGGGGCATGAATTAGTACAATTTGTTTACATGAGATTATGGACATAAATTTGGATTAAAATGATGAACATAATTTAGATTGAAAATTATGGGTATATATTGTAATACAAGATTTGAAATTGGGGACATGAATTGAAAAGTGATAATGAACGCCTAAGACAAGAGGTTAGATTCGAATTGCGGTATAATACTATCCGGAACCGCCCGACACATCCAGCAACCACAATTTTGTAATCTAATGTAAGAGGTCAAAGGTAGAAATTAGATACGTAATAATGCAAAGACACGAGGTTAGATTCGGATTGTGGTATAAGACTGCGTAGAACCGCCCGACATATCCAGCAACCGCAAAACGGCAATCTAATGTGGGAGGTCTTGCAAGATTACGGTTATAATGAATTAATAAACACTTAACCAAGATAAGACATGTAGTAAGACATGCGGGTTAAGTGGGTGACATGTGAAATATAATTCGAAGCACTTAACCATAGTGAAACATGTGAGAAGACAAGAGAATAAGAAGGGGTTAAGTGGGAATTCCTAGTGGGGACCAAACTTAGGAGGGAAGCTTGTGTCAAGTGTGTGGACCCTTTTCAACCAGTAACCCATTCGGTATCTATGTGAGCTCGAACTAGGTCGAGGACGGTACACACTTACTGGGTTTGATTGTAAGAGGTCAAAAGAGTTAGCGTTGGCAACGCAAGTCCAACGGAGTCATGTGCGTGTGTGGGTCTGAGCTGGTAGGTAAGACGTTGTTGCATCATGTAGGTATAAGCCTTGCCTTTTTAGTAGTATCGGGTCGCCACTTTAGGGAGTGATACACCCTACTGTGGGACCAGCACGGGTATCTACGAGTTAGGGAGCTAATCGAATGGGGAGGGTAGTGGGTGCAACTAGTGGAGATAGGAGCAGGCGGCACTTATGACAACAGCTAGAAGTACATGAAACTACCATTATTATTATTATGATTAGTAAGAGGGATCAACTTTCAGTATGGGACTAGTAATTGTGCGGTGTAATTAGCATTGGTGTGGTGTAGGAATTATCTTATAGTGATTAGAAGCGCAATCAACGTTACATATTATTCATCTTGTTTGCCTTGTCATATTTGCTTATGTTACAGTCATCTCTTATATCCAGTTTATGTTCTTATCCTGTGTAACACCCCACGTCCATTAATGTCACTCACAAAGGGAATGCATTAACTTTCATGGAGCATTATAAGTGTATAGAACAGAAATCACAAGACATATATATATATATATAAAATGATACTTCAAAATTTAAAACAACTTCATTGCAGCGGAAAAGCAAAACATAGTTTGGTTATATCATCAAAACCACTGAGTACACTAATATCCATCTTGGACAAATTATTTTCTGAGTACATAAAACAAAAGTATAACCCCAATAAAAATAGCCATGAAAAGAGATAAGCTGAACATTACTTTCAGCACTTCCAAAGAGAGAGAGAGAAAAAGATCCAAGTCAAGCTCCACTAGTCCCACCCTGCGAACCTGGAGGGGGGGGGGGGAGGAAAGAAAAGAGGCGAAACAAACGAGGTCAGACATAAAGTCTGGCGAGTCCAGTGACTTTAATAATATAATCATTAAAGTAACAAGATAAGAACATAAACTGGAAAATAGGAAATGACTGTAAAATAAACAGGCATGACAAGACAGACAAGATGAACAAGATATAACGTTGATTGCGCTTCTAATCACTATAAGATAATTCCTACACTGCACCAATACTAATTACACCGTACCATTACAAGTTACACCGCACCATTACTAGTTCTATACCGAGAGTTGATCCCAACCCGGCAATTGGTAGCCCTCAGGCGTAACATCTAGTAAGAAGTATCCACCCCATACAATCCTCGACAGCCTACTTGCCCATAATAAATACTAGATGTCCCCACACTACCCCTAATCGATCAGCTCCCTAACTCGCAAGTATTTATTACTTGTGTCATTAGGCCCCGCTTGTTTATAGAAAACTGTTCTGGTCCCACCATGGGGTGTATCAATCCCTATGATGGCAACCCGACACAATTCAAGTTGCACAATGTATAACTACTGATGCCCAGTGCCTGATTTTTCCACTCCGGAGCACGTGCACGCCCGTACTCCGTCGGAAACTATACTGACGCACCACCCACCGCTATTTTGACCGCTTATAATCAGCCCAGTAATCGTGTGCCACCCTGCCTAGTTCAGGGTACCATGATACATCTATGTGGGTTACTGCTGAAATGGGTCCCCGTTACTAGGGTTTCCTAATCGACATGTTATAACGGTTAAGTGTTCTCAATTTAACCTAACCCCACCCATTTGTTTAATTAACATATTGTATTGGTTAAGTGTCGCCTATTCATATGTTACTTAACCTCACCATTCTTAGCATGTCTGTTCATTGGCATTAATTGATTTATTAATGCACCAACCTCTCACATTAGAACTGTTGTTTGCGGTTGCTGGATGTGCCGGGTGGTTCTGGACAGACTTCTACCGCAAACTCATTCTAACCTCGGATTTTGGGCTTGATACGCTAACCTCTCACATTAGACCTGTTGTTGCGGTTGCTGGATGTGCCGGGCGGTTCCGGGCAGTCTTACACCGTAACTCAATCTAACCTCGGGTTAGACATGTTCATTATCTCATTTTATTATTCAACCCCAACTTGAATTAATATCCCTATTTCAAATTGTCCATAATTTTCAATTCAAGTTATGTTCATAATTGTCCTCCAAATCATGTCCATAATTTCCATGTATATAAACTATACCAATTTATGTCTCAAGTTAATTACATGGTTACTGACCAATTTATGTTAATTACATAATATCCAATATTTAATATTTACCAAACTATTCCCCAACGTTCCCACGTCATTCGTACATATAATTCACATAATACGTTAGGCTCGCATTAGCCTAACTCATAAAAAAAAGCATCCAAACTCGCATAACATATAAAATGGATATAACTAGCATATGAAAATAAACTAGCATAAATCAAAAACTTGCATAGGTCTAAATGACCATATCATGCATAGATCTAATTATAAACTTGCATAGATCTAAATGAACATAACTTGCATAGATCTAATTATAAACTTGCACAGATCTAAATGAACATAACTTGCATAGATCTAATAATGAACTTGCATAGATCTAAATGAACATAACTTGCATAGATCTAATTATGAACTTGCATGGATCTAAATGAACATAACTTGCATAGATCTAATTATGAACTTGCATAGATCTAAATGAACATAACTTGCATAAATCTAATTAAACTTGCATAGATCTAAATGAACATAACTTGCATAAATCTAAATGAACATAACTTGCATAGATCTAATTAAACTTGCATAGATCTAATTATGAACTTGCATAGATCTAATTATAAACTTGCATAGACATAAACTTGCATAAACATAAATAAACATAAGCTTGCATAGATCTGATTAAAGCATATGTAATTAAACATATGAGCTGCATCAAAATAGATCTAATTACATACGATAACAGAACTGGCATATATCAACATAACAGATCTAATAGCGTATGACAACAGACATATTCATACAGTCCAGTTCACAAACTTATCATAATTATTTTAATTAATTATCTTGTGAAAGCAACTGTACTCACTGTGATAGAAGAAAGAATAGATTCGTTCGTTGTTGCTCTAGAATCCTTTTTTACAATTTTTAGGCTTTGGTCTTTATCTTTCATCTTGAATTTGATTAGTTATGGTGGAGGCTAGGTTTGTGGCAGCATGGCGGCTTATGAATGAATTTAGTTTAGATTAGGGTTTAACTTTATGTGTGCTTATATAAATGTGTAGGATTAATTAGAACCCTTAGATATGACTAGGATTCATCTAAGCCATCCAGAATGAAAAGACATGTCACTAGACCAATCAGATAAAGCCACATAAGCCCTAAAACTCCAAAAATTGTCATCAACAAATAAAATATGCGCCATTTGTGCAACATGATGCGCAGCAGCAGGGGTATTGACACCCTCATGTCATATATATATATATATATTATATATATATATATTTATTTATTCTTCTTTTTAACTTTATTTCCAATTAACCCTTTTCACACTAAGCCGCTTTTTTAGCCATTCCTCTAAAACAAAAATATGGCGCTGGCGGGGATTGAACTTAGAACCTCTTGTATACAAGTCACGTGCTCTAACCAAATGAGCCACTAAGTCTTTTGTTCACAAACCTTAGAACAATGCTAAACATTATTCTTTTCTCATTCCTCTTTTTTTCATGTTTTGTTGCAATATTTATTTTTTCTCTTAAGTATATATATATATATATATATATATATATATATATATGTGTGTGTGTGTGTGTGTGTGTGTGTGTGTGTGTGTGTGTGTTTGCAAACAAATTATACAATTGTAAACAACTGTAAAATCCGTTCGGCTTTCCTAAACAACAAGGATTGTTGTAGAGGGTGTCAAACTCTGGGACCAAAATTATTTTAATTAATAAATCCAATCAAGTTATTCCAAGGTTTTGATTGATTGAAAACACAGAAAATAACAGCAATTAAATAAAAAAGAGAGATTTATCTAATAAGAGAAAGCAATTAGGGGATAATGACATAGATTAGATTCACACTCATCAATAGCCAACAAATAAATATAGATCTAATTCATGTTTCTGTCACAAACACAAATCAACGATAAATAGATTCTTAGAAACAAATAAGTAAATAACGACAAGCATAGCCTATGCAGGAGCTGAGCTCTTAAACAACCATAGACTATCAGGACAGATTCACAAATTAATTTCTAAAAACCTAAAATTAGATCTAAATCTGATAATTGTTAGACCGAACACGAATATACCCTGTGAAGGAGCATAGCTCTTAAACGACACAGGATATGAAGATTCAGATCTAACCCTTGATTCAGATCCATATCTATGTATAAAGTCCTCTTCTATTGGCTATGTGATTCATATTGAATCATATCTATTAGCGTCATCACCCCCCAATCAAAGGGGATTAGCTAGACATAGCTAAAGAAGAAGAAAAACAGAAATTAAATAACAAGAACATAAATAAAACTAAAACTAAATAGAACAGAGGAAGAAGAATGATTTTATTCCAAGAAGAGAATTACAGAATAAAACCCAATGTCTTTTTACATGAATGAGATACAAGGTATTTATAGCTGATATGACAAAGACTACTTGGCAAGTTCCACAATGTGGGACTAAAGAATTAGCCCAAATAACACATAAGCTAGTGTGAACGGGGTTGTAGAGCAAGAGGCCTTGTAAAGGAGCTAATGTGAACGCTACATGAGTGAAATGGTCTGCAATTGAGCCAATGTGAACACAATATGAGTCTTTAGTGAGTCAAATCTACCCAACTGAACTCTATTTGCAACCGTTCTTCAAGCTTTAAACCCTTCAAGCTTTAGTAATTTTAACTTCACTCTTTTTCAGCAAATTCTTCATGCTTTATTCATCAAATGCTCTAAACCATGATTCTTGTCAACAATCTGAAAACACAGCTATAAATACACAATATCAATTATTTAAAAGATAAAATAAGATAAATATGCGGATAAAATATACACATTTATGTGTATATCAAATACCCCCACACTTATCTTTTTATTCGTCCTCGAATAAACTAAACTAAGATATGTCACACTTTCGTAGGAAACACAATTGCATTTAGCGTATGCAACAAGCCGTTAAACCCCTAGGTATCCCTAGTAGGACGAGTGTTGTCTCGTGAGGGTTTTCAGCGGATACTACCCACAAAATCCAAAGCGTCTTATGTACGCGGATTAATCAAACAATATATTTAAGGTCCTTCACATTCCAAGGATTTCACCTAACTTCAATAATAACGGTTTAGCCCCAAATTGTCCATCCCATAATTAGTGCAAAAATGAACAAAATTTTTCTAGCTGAATCGTAATTCCTTGATAACACTGTAATTGTCTTAAAGGTTAAGAGCATGGTGTCAACCAAAGTTCTACACATCGACAATGTGCACCCAATCATTTCTTTTTTCTTTCTTTTTTTTTCTTGAATAATTTTGCTCCAATGTAACTGTAATGTATTGGATATGAGTTATGCATAGATGAAGGAAAATTTTGTAAGTTCTAAAAATATTATAGATAAGAGGGCAAGTGTTTTAGTTGAATTTCAAGCTACAAAAGATAAAGTAATACTAAGGCACATATGAACGTTTTGTTTCCTTTCATCTCCTCAACTACAATCCTCGCTTCTAAGTACGGTATGATGGATGTGGATGGAATGGAAATGAATGCTTTTATAGTCAAGAATGATGAATGACTATTTTATTCAGAGAGACTCTCTCTTTATTTCATTTTTTTCTTTTCTTTCTCTTTTTTCTTCTTCTTTTTTTTTCACTTTTTTTCTTCATATTTGCATGATGAATGATGAGTGGAGATGGAATGGAATGATACCGTATTATTTCATTTGATTCCTCCTCTACTAAGCCAATCATAACTAACACTTCATGAAAGGAAAGTTTTGTGCCCTAGTCACTCTACTTCTATAACTCTAATTCAACACACAAGTCTGGATTGATGTTATACAAAAAGCTGAAAGGAATGATAAGCAAAGTTTCGTAAGATAGATAACCCATATAAAATAAGATGTGGTATATGGTTATCCTACCTTAAAACAAGTACGGAGTGGGTAGTGTAATATTGGTATAAAAAGTGACGTTTCTGAACCTTTGAAAATAAATCAGTACAAGGTTCTTAAGTATACCAATATAAGATAAACTTGTCGAAACATGGATGTAAATCGACTAAAACTTGGGCTTGAATAATGTGAGGTATCGAAGAAGAACGCTACAATGAGTCATTTCTCCTTAATTGGGCCAAGTGGATTTTAGAACTTACGATTTTGAAATTTAGAGTGAAAAGAAAATATTATGCATGAAAACGAACTCAGAAAATCCAATCAAATGTAAGTGCAAAATCATTTTTATTTCTTGATTTTTTTTTGATTATTTTTACTTGCACATTCTAACACGTATAACAAGGGTTGACACGCTTACTCCAGAACACGACTAACGTCTGCACAGTCTCAAGCTAGCATCTTAAAAAGACACATTACGATTCAATGAATAAATAATGTTCATTCCCATCACCTAACAATTCAACTTATCAAACAAGAACCAAGGTGTTATTTATGAATTTAAGTTAATCCTTGTTCAATGAATGACCTACTTTATAAAATTTGATTGCTGATGTAATGTAAATTCCCCCCCACACTTGAGTGTGACTGTGTCCTCACAGTCGTTAATCAGACATATCTTAGTGAAAGGGAAATGAAATAAGAGGGTCAGCACGGCTTACCGGGTACACTTTGAGAAAATACGCAGTCATCAAATAGATGAACCGGTCTACAATGGACCAATGGATCAGCCCCATTAAGATTATGAGACACAACTGAAGCACAGAAAACCAAATCATAAAGGATTTTATATTACGTGTCAGATTTGGAAAAACAAATCTTGTTTTTTCAGAAGTTTGAGTTGCTAATTTTAAAATTTTGAGCTTACAATTGATCCTAAAATCAAATTGAATTTCTGTAGCAACTAAAGAGAGATCATCGAGCTGGGGTTCAGTAAAAGTTTCAAAAACAAAATTTGATTTGTTCAGATGATGTATAAATTGAGAGACGTGTGCATCACTCTCACCCCCACACTTGTGTTGAGAAATATTGTTCGGTTTTGCTTTGATATTTGAAATTTTGTTAACTAAAGGTTCATTCGTAGACCTAAAGTTTAAACCAAACAAATGAATTTTCAGTAAATTTCGAAATTGTGTTTTCTCAAAAACAGTGTTATTCCAAAAGGAGTTCATATACTGCAGAAATTTATCAGTGAAAAACGAGTGATCACAGTGTGGTTCAGTTGAAATGATCAAGTCGCAAGGATTTTCAACAATTTTAAAAAAATCGTCAATGTGTTTAAGAACACATTCAGCAGTTTCGTTGTTTTCAAAATCAAGAATTTCAATGTTTTCAAAAGTTTCGTTTTCAGTTTTAGACCCAACAACATTATCGTCAATTAATTCAAGAAGTTCTCGCTTATCAATGTTGTCCTCACTCAAACAATTGTTACCAACTTCGTCATTTCGTTCAAGTTGACAATCTAAAGTTGTTAAATTTTCAAAATTTGAAAGAGGAAGATCAAATTGAAGATTGAAGTCTTTGTTTTCAAGGGAATTTAAATTCAAATCAATTACAGAGATTTCAACAACTTCATTAAGATTTTCATCAATTTCAAAAGTTGTTAGTTGAAAATTTTCGATTTCAGTAAGAGTTGAATTTTCAGCAGAAGCATCAGTTTGAGTTTGAATTTCAGTTTCGCAGAAATCAGAGTTTTGCACCAAAGATTTTTCAAAATTTTCATTTTCATCAACAGTCATATCGTCGGAATCATCAATAATCGTTATGTACTGTTGTGACGAAGTTAATGGCTGACTATTTGTTTCAAAAGAAACATTGGTAGAAAGTTGTTTGTCACTAGATTGGGATTTGTAGTTGTTGAACAAGTTTGTAACTTCAGTTTGAAGAAGAGAAATTTGATAAACAATCCGATAAGAAACTTGTTCGCTATTGTCCATTCTTTGAGCCAGTTCTTCAATGTAAGTCAAGCCAAGTTTCATGGAATCCTCAAAGTCATCAACATCATTAATTCCCTCAAGTAATTGATTTTCTAGATTTTTCCAAAATTCAATGGTGTATTGAGACATTTGTTCAATGATACGCATGTTTTCGATATTTTTATTTTCAGAATCTTGTTTTTCATCTAAAGTTTGCGCCCATTCCTTGATTTCCTCGCGACAAATCCAAATTTCATGCAATAATTTATCAATTTCACTCAGGCCCTCGTCAATAAAATCGGTAGACACATTAGACCTCAAAATGTCGTTTTTAAGATTCGTCGTTTCAATGTGTTCCTCACTGGTTGACCTTAAAAATTCATCCACCTCATCTCTTAGAAGTCGTCCATTATTTATTTTCCAAAATCAACATCGCTAAAAATTTAGCTTGTTCGCAACACATTTTTCATATTCGATAACCATCGTATTATAAAAATCATTTTGGTGTTCAAAATTTTCGTTGAAACACGTGTTGAAATTGTTTTGAAATTCAACATTTTGCTTATCCATTTGCGCTAATAGTCTCCTCATCTCAAATAAATTCTCCTCAATCGTAGAATGGCAGTTTTCATATTGTGGAGCAACAGTTTGTTGAGCGTTGTGGAAATTATTCGAAAAGTTTTCAACTTGAAATTCATTTTGATTTGAATTGAAACCAAAATCATTTAAATTTTGAAAAGAATTGTAATTTTGGTTGTTCATGGGGCAAGCGCGCATGTACTAGAAGAAGAGAGTTTTTCGTCGAAAAATCAGTTGCAAAACTTGTGGTTATAAAGAAGCTCTAGAAAAATTGTTAAAATCAACAACTTCAGATTATATAAATACAAGTCTAGGCCAGGTTCGGACATGGGTTATCAGTGTGTCACGAATCACCGTAGAAACACAACTGAAGGTTTAAGTACCTGTTTGAGTTCGAAACTCTACCGTTCCTTAGACACCTCAGAGAGTATCAATCCTAATTGTCAATTTAACGAATATTTTGTCAAATGAGCTTTGGGGGATCCTCAATTTGATTTCAAAAATAATTTTTAAAAAAAACAAAATTTCCAATTATTCCACGTTCGTTTTAAAAAATTTAAACGACACATCAACAGGCAAAATATTCAGTCACAGAATGAACAGTCTCAGAACCGTCACAGAACAGGAAATTGCAGAATTTTTTTTTTTTTTTTACAAGCAAGCCGATGCCTTGCAGAAGATTTTTACAAGCACTGTCTATATATATTTTTATTTGCAGCAGCAGTCCCTGTAGAGTTAGAAAATACTCACCTTGATCGGCAGTCCGTCCAGTGCAGTTGAGTCGCGCTAGCGCGTTCACACCCCACTTGGTATGCAACCGCTCGAACCCTGAATTGTCTGCCGCGTTACGTTGTTGTCGCCTCCTATTAATTGTTTGACTGCGCTACGGCACGGGTTCAGAATTATGAACTTGCATAGATCTAATTATAAACTTGCATAGACATAAACTTGCATAGACATAAATAAACATAAGCTTGCATAGATCTGATTAAAGCATATGTAATTAAACATATGAGTTGCATCAAAATAGATCTAATTACATACGATAACAGAACTGGCATATATCAACAAGACAGATCTAATAGCGTATGATAACAGACATATTCATACAGTCCAGTTCACAAACTTATCATAATTATTTTAATTAATTATCTTGTGAAAGCAACTGTACTCACTGTGATAGAAGAAAGAATAAATTCGTTGGTTGTTGTTCTAGAATCTCTTTTTACAATTCCTAGGCTTTGATCTTTATCTTTCATCTTGAATTTGATTAGTTATGGTGGAGGCTAGGTTAGTAGCAGCATGACGGCTTATAAATGAATTTAGTTTAGATTAGGGTTTAGGTTTATGTGTGCTTATATAGATGTGTAGGATTAATTAGAACCCTTAGATCTGACTAGGATTCATCTAAGCCATCCAGAATGAAAAGACATGTCACTAGACCAATCAGATAAAGCCACATAAGTCCTAATACTCCAAAAACCGTCATCAACAAATTAAAATGCGCTATTTGTGCAACATGATGTGCAGCAGCAGGGCTGCTGACACCCACATGTCATATATATATATATATATATATATTATATATATACATATTTATTTTTCTTTTTAACTATCTTTTCAATTAACCCTTTTCACACTAAGCCGCTTTTTTAGCCATTCGCCTAAAACAAAAATATGGTGCTGGCGGGGATTGTACTCAGAACCTCTTGTATACAAGTCACATGCTCTAACCAAATGAGCCAGTAAGTCTTTTGTTCACAAACCTTAGAACAATGCTAAACATTATTCTTTTCTCATTCCTTTTTTTTTTCATGTTTTGTTGCAATATTTAATTTTTCTCTTAAATAAATATATATGTATATAATATATATACATATTTCCACATTTTTAATTTTCTTAAAAATGCGGGGTGTTACATCCTGTTACTTTACCGATTATATTGTTAAAGTCACTAGACTCGCCAGACGTATGTCTGACCCCTTTTTGTTTCGCCTCTTTTTTTTCTTCCCCCCTCAGGTCCTCAGGGTGGGAATAGTGAAGCTTGACTTGGATTTCTTTCTTCTTGAAGTGCTTGGAAGTGTTGAAAGTAATGCTCAGCTTTATCTCTTTTTCATTACGGCTATTTGGAGTGGGATTATGGTTTTACTTTTATGTACTTTGATAATAATTTTGTACAAGATGGATATTTGTGTACTTGACTCTAGTATGTGGTTTTGATGTTGTAACCAAACATGTTTTGCTTTTCCGCTGCAATGAATAAATTTTGAATTTTCTTAAGTACCATTTTATATATCTATCTTGTGATATTCTGTTCTATACTTATAATACTCCATGAAAGTTAATGCATTCCCTTAGTGAGTGACATTAATGGACGTGGGGTATTACAGATTTAGACTGGCCTAAGCTCATGCCTAAATCCTGAGCACTTCTATAATCGGAAAACCAATATGTAACAAGGCGGGTTAACACTGGCCCACCCAAACATGTCTTTCTATGGAAGTCGTGTTTTTGATATCTAGAAATCCATAGAAAATAAAGAAGTCCAAATAAAAAATCCAAATATAAGCCCGAATAGGAATCCAATGTTTGAAGACTAGAAATCCACTATCGCGCTGAATCGTATAGATAAAAAAACCAGGAATTCATGCTCGCACCACATCATATTAATAGAAAACCACAATCACTTAGGATCATACTAACAGAAAACCACGATCACATTGGATCGTGTTAATAATCATTTTTATGAACATATCCCTCTTATGTCTCGGGAAAAAGATAAATTTTTATGATGTCCCTTATGGAAACTGGTATGTATCTAGATCGTCTACACAGAGATATCAGGACCATTCCCAGTGGCGTTACTTAACTTTGTATAGAAAGATTAATATAAACTCACGGAATACCGCAGTCAACGTTTGGTGTATGTGGAGTGATTTTAAGCAACCAATAGTTATGAATTCGGAAGCTATTGGAGTGGCATATTTAAAGCCTTTATTTTGGCATGATATTGATACCTTGGAGAAATACGTACTTGGTATTGTAGCATTGCATGACGTATGTTGTGCTCCTAATAATTACTAAAGGGCTGTTCGGGAGAGCTTTCTCTCTCTGTTTTCTAACTGACGCATCCGATGCGTCAGTTATGAAACGGGACGGAATGCCCCGTTTGCTCACCGCGCCAGATTTGAGTTGTTAGCTCTCAGCGGACTTCCGCTTGCATTAATTAGGTTAGTTCATGAATTTTAATTAGTTAATTTAGTGTTTAATAGATTTTAAAATTTAATAACTTGTGCAAATGAGATCCGTTTGAGATGCGATTTTTTGCGTTGCAATCGTGTCGAAGTGCTCTATGTAATGGACTTGGTTTGAACTGAATTGGAGTCATTTATAGTTTTTCTATTTTACTAAATACCCCGTTAACATTCTCCGCTCAAAAGGTCCTCTTAACGCGCCAAACGCATTCTCCGCTAACTCCAATTCTTCGCTATAATACTCCACTGAAATACTCTGCTTCCGCTTGCGCCAAACACACCCTAATCGTTTACGTGATTTTACCATATCATTTATCACATTGTTGAATTTTTTGATTCAAATATTTTATAAAGAGGATGTAATCAATTAAATGATTGATTGATTGGATTGATTATTTAATTGACTAATTGGTTGATTAATTGATTGATTGATTTATTGGTTAATTGATTGATTTGATCATAGAAGGAAAGAAATGAATGGTTATATTTTGAAGATATCTTGAAGGGGCAATTTGGAAATTTGCCTAGGCTTTCTATTCTCCTATATACATGCAACCTTCTTGGTTAGATTGTGACAATTAACGAAGAACATCAGAAGAAGAAACCATGTGAGAATATCTTGTGAGGTTGTGTGCCTCCATGGGCTTGCTCCCTAGAGAGGATAATTAACGACAAACCCTTGGACAATCTAGAGCCAGATCATCGCATAGCTTGGAGTGTTTGTTGAAAATTGGAGATGTCGGAGATGATGATGTTTTCGTGGATGACTATTTTTGATGGTAGATACTGATGGGATTTGGAAGCCTATAATGGTGGGTGTTCCATGCCTCAATGGTCCAATTGATGGAGATGTGAAGAAGCCCTCTGATATGGATGAGGGAAGATGGAAGAAGACGAAGAAGAAGGCGGGTGACGGTTGAAGAACCTAGTCCACAACAAGGTGGAGAGGTTAATATGGTCACTGCTTATGTTCCTAAGGTGGAGGATCATGGTATCGACAAGGGTCTAGGTGTTGATGATGCTCGAGGGATCCCGGAGATGAAGAGATTGTGTCAAACGAAAGACGGATGTCGACTTGTGAAATCCACAAAGACGATGGAGATCTTGTGGTATTGCAAGCACTTTTTAGACCGTTGGTTTTTGCATGGTGTAGCTCAGATGGTAGATGCGTCTTTTGCAAGCGGTGGGTTGTGTTTGTAATTAAGGTGTGGTCGTAGTCCTTTCAAATTGACTGGGGTATATCTCGTTGCCTTGAAATTGAGGTTGGTTTTAACTGAGAATAGGTGTTGTTGAAAGAGCTAGGTTGACTTGTTTGTGGATTGTTGGAGAGATGTGATATTTGAATCAAGGTGGAGTGTTGAATTTTTTGATTCAAATATTTTATGAAGAGGATGTAATCAATTAAATGATTAATTGATTGGATTGATTAATTAATTGATTAATTGGTTGATTGATTAATTGATTGATTAATTTATTGGTTAATTGATTGACTTGATCATATAAGGAAAGAAATGAATGGTTATATTTTGGAGATATCTCGAAGGGGCAACTTGGATATTTGCCTAGGCTTTCTATTCTTCTATATATATGCAGGCTTCTTGGTTAGATTGCGACAATTAATAAAGAACATCAGAAGAAGAAACCATGTGAGAATATCTGGTGAGGTTATGTGCCTCCATGGGCTTGCTCCATGAAGAGGAAGATGTAGGAATTTAGGCTTGAGGGTAGCTATTCCTATTTACTGCTGAAAGATGCAGTTGGTGCCTCCAGATTGTCCAAGGGTTTGTCGTCGTTCTTAATCGCTCTTCTGCTCCAACAATATTTGTAGTCATCTAGATATTCTTTCCCTATCTCAATAAGGTTATTGATTCATTGTATTTTGTTTATTTTTGGTTGTAATCCATTGAATGTAAACAAAATCTGTTTTTGGTGAATCAATAAAGAGGACGGTTGGGTGGAATATCGTGTGCTCATATTTCCGATATTTTTGTGGTGTTGTTTATTTTTTCAATCACATTCATCTTCAAGTGATTGGGTGAAAAAGATCCTATTTTTCTTGGCGTTTTTTCAAACTTCTGCTACGCGCAAAACCCCAACAGTTTGGTATCAGAGAAATTTTTGCACAACAGTTCAAGGTACTTAAAATTGGCAAATGATATTGGATCAATTGGGTTCATGACTCGAACATCCAAATGATTGGAATTTTAAATGGATGACTTTGTTTATTGCGTATATTGGATGTCTCTGACTGCGATAATTTATTCATGTATTTATGCAAAGTGTTTCTGCTTCAAATGGAAAACTGTACAGGAAGACATCATCTATATATCAACTTCTGTTAGGCACGAGGTTCATAATTGATGATCTTAATATTGTCACCAACTATAATTCTCTTTTAACAAAGACATGTCAATGATATTTTAATTCAATGATTATACGTGCCAGTCAGTTTACAGGAAACCTTTTCTTGTTTAAATTTCACTTGGTCTTCAACTAGTTCTAAGGAGTAACTTTCGAAGATTTTTTTAATCATCATTGAATATAATGAAAAATGATAGCAGTTACTATTATGTAGAATCATTGTTCTAGAGTAAGGATAAACTCAGAGATTACAATATCTAGTGATGTATTATTCTTCTGCTTTTTACAATCTTTTTCAAAAGATATGTAAATAAACATGACTTAAACAATTGAAGTTTGTTTACCATTTTCAGTTTTGGACCATCGCTCGTACAAAAGCACACAATATATATATATATATATGTCATGAGAAATAATCAGTTAAGAAAATGAAACTAACAAAAATAAACTATTTTTTCGAATAAAAAAATGAAAAACAATTCGTTCCTTCATTGCATCCGCCGTCCTTTCCATCTTCCATTGACTCATTTGGTAGTCCATAGGGATGAGCAATATTCAGTTCAAACCGAATTAACCAACCAAACCGATTCATTTCGGTCGGTTTGATTCGGTTTTAAAACTAAATCGGTTTGAATTCGGTTTATAAAATATATTTTTTGGGTTATCGGTTTAACCGAACTTTTAATTTATTATCTAATTTTATAGTATTGTAGTAGATTAAATAATTAGTTTAGTTATATAATACAAAGACATTTGTTGTAAATAGATCAGATCTTATCATAAACTTAAAATTTACGATACAAATTTCTTTCAAACATGAATTTATGTTTTACTTTAAGTGAATCCATCTTTTGAGTAATAATACATCCTTCAAGTTCGGTTAAATCTATTACCGACCGAATTAACCGAAATTAATTTTGTTCGGTTCAGTTCGGTTTGGAAAATTTTCAGTTTCAATTTGGTTTGTGGTTTTTGACGTCCAAACCAACCGAACGCTCACCCCTAGTATCGTAATTCTTTTTCTAGTAAATATTTAAAATATAAAACATAAAAAAAGCAAACATTTTTTTAGTTTCATTTTTGTTATATTACGAAAACGGTGAATACATTATCAAATCGACTGTTAGGGAGGTTTGCCTACTGTGGGTTATAATCAATTATCTTCTGAAGCCAAAAAAACGTGTTCCCTGTTTCACGCAATATTTTCCATCTCCGTAAAATCATTGTTTCCCCGCAGATTCCTCCTCATACCTTGTTCCTCTCCGATCAAATCTCACCGCAAATTTCCGTTCTATTCGTCCCTCTTAAATTATGATCTCACCGAATCTTCTCCTCAAACCTCGTTCCTATTTTCCCAATATATTCCCAAATCTAGCAGCAACATTTTCGTTTTAGTTTGTCTATTTATAATCACGGAAAGGAGCAATATTCTTCAACAACAACTAACTCGAATTGATCCACCGTTTCAAATAAGGTGCGTGTGTTTTAATTATTACTTGTTTCAATGAATTGGTTTTTTCTATTCATCCAATCTAATTTCCTATAAAAATTTATTTTAGTCCTAATAAAATTGATTTTTATTTTTCTTTAGTATCCATTATTCTTAATTGATTTGCAGTTTTCTTCGTTAATTGAATGATAATTCCGATCAATTTGATTAAAAAAAATCATTTTTTTTAAATGTATATCTTTGAAAAACTTAAATATCAGCTATATTCTAAATCAAAGGAAATAAAAAATAGTCCACTAATTTGGAGAAAATAGACCAAAATAAAAAAATGAATGGTTTCATGCATTTTTAATAAACTTGAACAGTTGATTTGAATTTGTCTTTAGCTTCTATCATTGTTAGATAATTACATTTCATTATTGTCTCATTGCTTTCCATATCTATGTATTCTGAGTGCTGACTTAGAATTCATGTTTATTGCTATGTTATTTCCAATATGAGATGTACATGTGTGTAAAGGGGGATAGCAATCATTTTGTGAATGCTATACTACAGTCTAGCTTACCTCTTTTCTAATATATAAAAGCTAAATTATAACGAAATTTTAAGCATCTGCAATTTCACATAATTTTCTAAGTTGGAAAGTGTTGAACTTCTGAATATGTATCTCTGCAATTTGATGTTGCCTCGGATTCACTCTGATCAATTCTATACTTAAAACTATCCACTTCCATTGTTATTGATATTGTGCAGTTAATTACATATAACATATTGGATCACATGTACTACTTGAATTTGCTAATTGCTTTTATTTACAAGATAAAATAAAATTTCAACCATTAACATGTTTATTGTGTTCCGTAGCAGCTGCTACATGTCAACTTCTCCATTGCTCTACAACATAGTTTGTTTGATATCTATGTGCAAAGCACAAGTTCACAACTAGTTTCATACATAATATTTTGGATAGCTTAGTGGTTTTGTTATTGTTTTTTTAGCATTTGAATTTTTGCATCGTTTGAGTAATGCATAAGCTTATGTATATGATACCATGTAATTTTCTTTTATAAGGAGCACAATGTACATTTATGATTAGAAACAGCCTACCAATCCCATTTGTTATATCTAATAGTACCTTGCTCAAATTCTCATCTGACCTTAATCCATTTTTACTAAGAGAAAAGGCTTTTTATTTTTTGGAAAATCGTAAATTGTTTTGCCCAGAATATTGAACATGGTGGTATTGAATAATTTGCTCAGTACCAAATCAATTCTTAATGATTTGCAGTTATTGCATATCGTATCATTCAAATTCTAGTCCCTCTTGTGCAATGTCAACATGCATATGTTTTTATTTCAATTATCTGCATCATTTCAAACTATCAATTCAAGCTCTCTTGGAGCAATTGAAACAGACTTTCGGGTATGCATGTCACTATATATATTTATTGTTAATTGAATAACCTTTTGATTTGAAGTTCATCATTTTATTTTACACTGTGCATATCATCTATTCTTGCAATCATGTGTTTGCATTCAAATTAGTATTATCTATGATTTCCACTGTGCTCATTGTTATTTCTTCTTCATCTTGTCTCATAACTTTATATTTTTGATTCATTATGTTTTTTTTTTAAATTAGGAGATATGACTCAAAATGCGCATCAAATTGATTTGAATGCATTGCCCTTATCTACTAATGACGAGTTACCATTTCAAGAAGATATCAGTCAAATTACAGAGGTGCCAACATCACAGTTTGTCCGTCGAACGGTTAAATTTTCATCTTTCTTCATATTTTCGCAATGCGTTTTTATCATGTTGTTTTTGTTTAAATAAATTTGTTATATTGTTATAAATGATAAATGAAGTCAAATCTAATTCTTGGTTTTTTTAACTTTTCAGGCAGGTATAAGGCATGATACGAATTACATTGATTTTGAATGTTATGCCTTCATCCAACAATGACAATGGCCAACCATTAGATAATAATTCATATTGCCAAGTCACTCTGAAAAAAACACAGCCTAGAGATCAAGGTGATTCCTTCAACATTACTTATCATTAAATATTTTTGTTGAACATTCAAATTACTAGAATTAACATTAAATTGTCTATCAATTGTGATATATATAAATTAATTTTTGCACGTGTAGGTGATATGCATAATATTGATTTAAATGCATTTCCCTTGCTAAACAATGACGAACAAGATGATGAATGAATCAATCATATGCATGACGTCCATGCAGGAATCAGTTTAGCTATGCAGGTTTTCTTTGCTTAAATTTGTAACTTTTAAAATACAATGTCAAATTTTAGCATAAGAACTTGTGTTCTGGTCTTTTAATTTGAATATTATTATATGGTATTAAAAATACTAAATTTAAATTATAAACGTATATTGCAGGATGTAATAAACAAACCTACGACTAGAGAGGAGCCTTTGTCACATTCTAATGCTTTATATGTTGATTCCAATTCTTTTAAAGGAACTTTTGATATATCCAAAAGGTTAAAAGCGTCCGCTCCATCTTGTTCCAGCACATGTGATATTTTTTATGATTCTTTTGGTGATTTTGGTCCATTTGATTTTTGTGCTTCGTAAAGGTATATTATTCTGCATTTAGCTTATATGTTATAATAGTTGATTAAAAGTACTACTTTGAGAAATTTGCTAATATAAGAAATTTTTATATAACAGAGATTCGTCGACGTTTAAAAAATACGATGAAATCATGGATAAATACAGAAGAAATTGTACTTCTACCCAATGAGCTAGACGTTCAAGTGAAACTACTGAAGAACAACAACGTAGAAAAGCACTTGATGCTGCACGACATAAAGAATTTAAAGCTGCTCGTAAAAACTCAAACATGATTAATAGTTCATCTCCCATTTCAAAAATTAGCAATGCTAAGAATATTTAGAAGCTCATGTCAAAATATTCAATGGAAAAATTGTCAAGCTTGCTCTCGATTTTTTCCAGATCTAACCGTTTCACCAACTTCTTATTCTGATTGTTGCACGGATAAACCACAACATGGTCTTCCTTATTTGTTCAGTTTTGAAAATTTGATGGAACCCGGATTCGTTCCGACTGTATTATCTTGTCTAAAAGTTTAGAACAAATATTAATTGCACATATTCATCCTGTTTTGTCAATTTATCATTTTAAAGGGCAAAAATATAAATATAGTGGAAATATTATTAATTTCCCTCAAGATATCAATGCAATCGCATGTTCTCTTCCTTTCAGGTTGGAAAATTTATCCGCAATATTAATTGTCAATAGAACTGGAACACACGAAAGTAAGGAATTTCGAGTAAGACGCGAGCATGTAAGACAAGCACTACTCTGGCTTAAAACACATAATATTTATTACTCTAAGTGCAAATTAATGAAATATCTCTTAATGAGCTACCATTCGATGGAGTTCCCTCTACCCTTCCTTATATTCCAGATAATTCGCAGACAAATTCAACACAATATTCTGATGATGATGCACGAGGACCACCGCAGTTTGAAAATGAAGTTACATGCGTTGATGAATTTGAGACATCTGGCACTGTCACATCTTCGGTACAACCAAATCAGCAAGCCCACATTTTATCTCTTTTAGAAAATCAAGAAAAGCATGGAACAGTTGTTCAAATGCCGATCTCATCAAATGCTATTGATGAGTTTAATACTCCTGGGTATATCTCCATGGCATTGTCATCATTGTTTCCATTAGGAAGTGTTGATTTGAGACAAGCTCGACCAAGAAAAATTAGGCCTTTATAATATTTTCAGTATCTTATGAAATATCATGATTCGAGATTTGCAAAAGATCCAAGATTTTGATACTTTTCTTATAACTCAATTAGTAGATGGTGTGCCCTTGATATTGGTAATATTTACGTACAGAAAAATCCAGAGGATGGAGACCTGTCAATTCAAGACATCTGTGAAATGTTAAAATCAGGAGATAAACAGTTGTCTCAACATATTTCTTACTTCGCAAAAGGCATCCGTGGAAGCCGTTCTTATTGGTCAGCAAGGTTAAAAGAGTTAACCTCAATGGTAAAACATTTAGGAACTCCAACAATATTTTTCACTTTAAGTTCAGCGGATATGCAATGGACAAAAATCTATAAACTTCTCGACCCGACAGATTAATCGGAAAATTTGAATCTCTATGAGAAAAGAAAAAGAAAGGCGCAATTACCAAATGAAAATCCACTTATCATTGCATGGTTTTTTCAAACAAGGTTTCATATGTTCATAAAAGATTTCTTAACACCAGAGTTTTCAATGATTGACTTTTGGTATAGGTTTGAATGGCAAAATCACGGAAGTGGACATATTCATGGCTTTCTCTAGTTCAAGGATGCACCGAACTTATCATATGTTAGTGAAAATTTATCAGGGAATTCTATAATAATTGAATATTTTGATCGTCTTGTTCGTACAATAAATCTTAATATGGGCGAATCGTTAAATGCACAAGAACATCCTTGTGCACGGGTTATTCCGAGTGATGCAAATTTAGATGCTGACGACGATGATTATGCAAATTTGATAAATTGGGTTATGCGTCATTCTAGATGTGGAAGTTATTATTTGCGATTGCACAAGACAACCAAGCAATTGACATGTCGGTTTAAATATCCATTTGATGTCATTCCACAATCTAAAATTGTAGAAGATCCTCCAAATAGTAAAATCTTTTGTTTTATCTCAAAACGTAATGACCCTTTGGTATGCTCTTGTAATAGGAGAGTACTTCAGGTTTGGCGTGCTAATATTGATTGGTCTTTGGTGCTATCCGTTCATGCCATGGTAAATTATATTGGAAAATACGCAGCTAAATCTAAACCGGTATCAAAGATGTTTATAGATACATTCAGGTCAATAGTAGAAAACGTTCATAAACCATGCAAATCATCTACCTCCGCAATAAAGAAACTTCTTCTTAAGACTGTATCTGAACGAGACATTTCTGCACATGAAGTGTACCATCTTCTAATGTCATATCCTTTAGTACGTTCATCCGGAACAATAGTGCAGCTTACTGTAAGCGAGAAAAGCATGTTGTCAATGGTGATCAAACGTTGAATTACTACAACGGACGAAGATATGGTAGAATCTGATCCAAATTTTAATATAAGATATATGGATCGACCACCCGAGCATGAAAATCTATCACTGTTTGATATGGCAAAAAAACTTCCGCTTTTATAATAAAGGTTGGCATAAATTACGAACAGAGGCAGTGGTATGAATAATACCAGATCTAAAGAGCAATATTCCACCATTTAGTGAAAACTGGGAGTTTTTTGCGAACAACAAGTAATACAACTTTAATTTTATTTTCTTACTATTGTTGATTGCATTAAAATTTCATAAGATTGTTTTTGTAAATACAACAGTGTTTCCTTTTCAAAGTTACTTTAACTATATAGCCTTTAATACCTTGATTGTTGAAATAGTACATTTTTCTATAATAATTGTTATAACCTTTCGATTTCGCACAACTAATTAAACTTATTAATATAGGTGTTGCTTCACCATCATTATCGAAATCTAAATGAAGCAAAAGGAAACTTTGATACTTGGTCTGATAGATATATTGATTTGGGTTTGATTCAACCTCAGTCACTTCCAAATGCCATAGAAGATGAATTTGAAATCAATAACGATGTAAACGACATTGAAGAAAATCAACAAGAGGAATGGATGATGGCGGCGGCAATGGGGCCTTTATTTGTTCCAGAAGAGGAGATGGAAATAGGTTTACGAGATTTCGATACCTCATATAATTGGAATGAATCATTTCAGCATTATCCTAATATAGAAACTGAACGTAATTTTATACATACCAATTTACATTCCGTTCTTAATTCTACAAATGACCGCATAAATGGTTCCATTCCCATTCCTTTAGAAAGGTTGTCTGAAAATCAACAATCTGCACATGATATGATATATAAATCCATAATAGCTGGAAAATCAATTCGAATGATTATATGCGGTGGAGCTGGTATAGGGAAATCAACTCTTATAAATGCTATTGTTCATGTGATTGTTACTCATTTTGGAAATAGTAAAGTAGTTCGTATAATGGCTCTGACTGGAGTTGTTGCATTCAACATTGGTGGTAGCACTATACATCATGAACTTTCAATCTCTATAGAAAGGAAGTCTTCCTATAAAGGAATTTCAGGGGAGCAATGCCATCGCTTGCAAGATGATTTTGAAGATACCAAGTTGATTATAATTGATGAATATATTATGCTCGGTAGAACAATGATTGCAAATATTGATTTACGATGCCGTGATATTTTTTCAGATAATGACATATTCGGCGTTGTACCAATTGTGTTAGTCGGTGATATGAGACAACTACCTCCTGTGTGTGATAGTCCGTTATACTTGAAAGGTGGGAATCTAATGCAACAACGTGGCGAGCTTGCTTATACGAGTTTCAATAAGTGTTTAAGGCTATCTTATATATTTCGTCAAGCCGGAGATGATCAAGCACCTTTTCGAGAGGCTTTAGAAAGGTTGAGCATAGGTGTTTCTACTATAGACGATTGTAAACTTTTCAAAACTAGAGATTGGCTTACATTATTTGAAAATGTGAAGGAAAATTTTAGAAATGCTCTTTATCTTTTTCCAACAAGAATGACAGCTAATGAACATAACAAAAACCATTTGATTCAACTTGGAAAACCCATTGCTCGCATTCCTTCTTTAAACAATTGTGAAACAACATCTACTGCTTCTGCTGATGATGCAAAGGGTTTAGAAAAATATATTTATCTCTCTGTAGGTGCTCGAGTGATGTTGCGATCTAATCTTTCAATTCAAAATGGGTTGGTTAATGGTGCTATGGGTACTGTTGTGGATATCGTGTATTCTCGATCAACAAGCTTGAGTTTCAACATGGAACAAACATCATTTCAATTACTCTTCAAACTGTAAATTAGATAACTTCTTATGGTACAACATGCACGTGAACTCAATTACCTTTAGGTTTGTGTTAGGCGATAACGATACATAAAAGTCATGGACTAACACTTGATCAAACTATCATTGACATAGGCGACAAAGATAGTCTTGGTTTAACGTTTGTTGCATTATCAAAAACTAGAAAATTAGAGGATCTTGCTTTCAATCCTATGTTCACATTCGAAAGGCTTGCACATATTGGAAAATCTAAAGGCCTACCATCTATATTAATGGAGGAAGAATGGTTGAATGCGATGTCTTTTCGATAAAAGGTAAGTAAAATTAATGCTTAATATGATTTTCTTTTCAGTAAAAAGTAAGAAATTTTAATAGTCTAGTCACAATACATAACAGAAACCAATTAATTGTAACACTTACATGTAGAAGTTATGTGCATGTTTCGTGGAATTGATTTTTCATTAACATGAACAGAATTAATTTTTCATGCTTATATGCTTGTTTCCAGGAATCAAGCCTCATGTTACTCTGTCGCATTTTGACACACCTCCAGTTCTTGATGATCAATATGAAAGTTGGTTGAATCCAAGAATAGTTTCGGTATATTCATACTTCAATCTTTGTATACATTTTATTTTAATTATATTTCAGTCTTTAAAAATGATAGAAACTGTATCATGCACAGTGCATTAATTATAATGCTTGTGTAAATTTGTGAATTCAGCACTTGTCATGATTATTCAACTGCAACTATAGTGCTTGGTGACGGAAGATTCTCCGTAAGTACTTGAATAAGTAACTGATACAGTTCATTATCTTTGGACTATAAATTTATAATTAATCTCATGAGACTGTAAACATAGTTTGGGTTACAGCTACAAAATCTACTGGTGCACATGTTGTAGTCGTTCCATCTATTAAAAATCAAGACAAGCATTATATTATTGCGGATTATAAATCTAATTCCCTTCTCGAGTTTCAGCCTGAAAAATGGGGCCTTCCTGCATTTGATGATTGTAAGTTCCTCCTTCTAATTTTGTAGCTTATAAACTTTCATAGCTGAAAATCACAATCCAATAAGCCATTTCTAACAAGCCATACACCTATTTTATTTTGACAGCTTCCAATAGATATTTGAACAGAAATTCGTCTCTAAAATTTTGTATTAAATTTTTTGCTTGTTGTCTTGTTCCTGATATTTTAGGACATTTAGGCATAATGCTACACCAAAGTGGTGTCACTCGTTACCATACGCACTGTGACCCAAGACTGAATGCTTCACAATCATTAGAGCTATCTTTTTTTATTGCTGACAGTCTTAGAAAGAGAAGAATGGCCACCCCCTTTCTGAACTTGGATTGGAATTTTCATCGTTTGGTGTTTAATCTATGATTTGTTTGGAATGTGCTGCTATTTATATGTAATTTTTACATTGTTTTTGAAATTATACTTATATTAAACGGGGTTATATACAACCTATTATGTTTCAGTAAGGTTGAGTAAATAAAACTATAGGGTGATTCTATTATACCGTTTGTTATGTGGAGAGCTAAGTTTTCAACTTGGCGCTTAAAAAATGTTTGTTTCTACTCGGGTATATCGTATGTTTATTGTTATGCATGTTTCGTATTTTGCATGTTTAAATTTTTTTAATTTTTATAAGCACAAAAAACATATGTTATCCATGCTTTGCATATGGATATATGTATCAGTGCTTTGTATACAGCCAGTTGTTGGGATTATAAATTCCAGTATAAATAAGAACTTGAAGGCTCTTAGCATGCTCATGGATTTTCCAATTTTTTTTAAGACATCGTTATATGGATTGTCAATTACATGTTTACTATGATTAGGCACATGCCTGGAATATAGTTTTAAATTTTTTGTATCAGACTTGTCTATAATCAGTTATAAATTTGAATGTTATAATAGTGCTGTTATACTATAAAGTAATGCTATACACTGGCAAAATACAGTAGCAAGCAAGCACTGTTGTGAAATGAAAATATTAAAAAGAAAATTAAAAAAAGGTCATATACGTTAGTGAATGAAATCTGAATGGTGTATTTACAATGATTCAGCTTGAGATATTATTCACCTCAACCATAACCTTTCCCGAACCTTGTACACAAATATGCTTATACACATAGGGGTGAGCGTTTGGTTGGTTTGGTTTATCCGATGATGAAAATTGTCAAACCAAACTAAAACTGATAAAAATGAAAACCAAACCAAACCGACCAATTTAAGATTGGTTGGTTCGGTTGGTTATCCGATTTAACCGAACATAAACTATTTTAGACTTTATGCTCGTAATATTAACTATAATTTGAAATAAATTATAAATATATGATTAAATTATTATTATATATGATTTTTATGCTTCTCAAAAGTAATTATGTTACATATATGGTTATTAAAATTAATTTAGATAACTAAATTAACCTAAAATATTTACTATAATATCAATAATTTTGAAAATATAATAAAAGTTCGGTCAATTCGGTTAAACCGATAACCAAACTAAATATTTTTCCAAACCGATTACAAACCGTTCTAATTTCAAAACCAAACCAAACCGACCAAATTCAATTGGTTTGGTTGGTTTATTCGGTTTAACCAAATAATGCTCACCCTAATATACACATATAGACACATACAAAATGTGGTGTTTTTTTCCTTCTGAAGGGGAAATATTTCATAACTTCTTGTCAGCTGTTCTCTTCTCACATGGCAAATAACCATTCTCCCTTACACGTCATATGGCCAGTAGCCTTCAGTTTGCATTCATCAATGCCTTTCTTGCACCATCAATTGCCTCTTAGTACATGCATATACATCAACGTATAAACTTTAATAGTTGGTTATTGTTGTCAATACATATGTAATTAAACTAAGGTTTAAAATTAAAGTCCCAGACCATTTCTACTATACAAGCTTTATTATACTGTGATCAATATGTCTTGCTCTACTAACATGCTCCATTATTAGTGACAAGCCTGAACAAGATATCATATAACAACATTGCTATACATGATAATAATATAAAAATAGCTAGCAATGTAAAAAAATTCATGAATATCAATGAAAACAAGGGACAAAATATCCGACCTTGCAGGCATGCAAATGCTCATATACCCACCAGACACACACTAATGAATGCACGTATACCCAACTTCTTTTACATGCAGATATACTACACACGTCCACGTCAATGCTACCTTCTCTAGTATAACACAACACTCCACCATGCATGCACCTCATACACTCAAAGTCCAACATAAACTCAAATATAGCCACACCAGAAGAAATAAAAGAACAAAGCATGCTACAGACACATAAGTATATATATATATATATATATATATATATATATATATATATATATATATATATATATATATAAGTACTCCACAATAAAAATTTATTGGTATCTATAGCATAATTCTACAGCACACATATGCATTATTACTATTCATTTACAAATACTATTCACCTGAATGCTATTACTAAATGCCTCTAAAGAAAACATATAATTACTCTATTCTACATATTATTACTAATATCTTAGAACTATTTATAGATATGACTTTATATTTAATTGGTACTATAGCATATCTAGTAGAAACGCTAGATATACTAGACATACCATTACATGAAATGACCAAATCTTATTTCTTTGAAGAACTGGATTTCACACAAATGAAAATAAAAATATAAGAACAACTGGAAAAAGAATACCAAATGAAACTTCCTTTTTCAAAAATAACTCGGTTATCCTAAATGTAACAGAATGTCATCCACAGCTGCTAGATACTTATCTAGAACAATGGACTGCTGCTATAGCAAGAGACTATACAGCAAGACATACGAATATTAATTCTGGTGAAGAAATGATAAGAATAGCAGAAAATTACTTAGGTGACATAGCTAAAGCTATATGGGAAGCATATAAGAAAAACTTTCCAGATGAAATAAACGTTCTAGTAGCACAAGGAAGCAATATATATAATTTTGCTTATTCAATACATAGGATAATAACAGGAAGAGATGTAAATACAGGAACAACTATTAGACAACAAGAAGCTATGCGTGACCTTGAACAAATCCAATTACTAGATTGGAAATACATAATAAAATTCTTAAAAGAATTTTTACATTATGCAACTATTTCAGGAAATTATTACAGTACTGAAATAGGAAATAGACTATTTTCCAAATTACCAGGTGATTTGGGAAAAGAAATACATAGGTCTTGGATAGAATGTTACCAAGATAAACCGGAACATCTTCCTAAAGGATATGATAACATAGGAATAAGAATAACGCATATAATTTCAGAATTAAAAAAGAAATGCACATATATACAAATCCAAAGAGAGTTAAAACAGAAAAACTATGGATTTTGTGGACAAATATATACCCCACAACAATATGGAACAAGAAATTACAAAATAGACAATAAACCCAAATTTAAGAAAAGATATGCTAAAAAATATTATCTTAGAAAATCAAATGCTAGAAAACCTTATCTAAATAAAGAAAAACATGTGAGGAAATACAACCCCAGAAAAACATATACAAATACCATTACATGTTTTGCATGTAATCAAACAGGACATTTATCCTCTTCTTGTCCCAAAAAACATAATCTTTTTACACGTGAATCAAATCTTGTTGATTCAGTTAAAGAAGACTTACTAGAAATTGCTTCTGATGTCTCAGAAACATCAACAATATATTCAATAGTATCTCTAGAAGGATTAGAAGAAGAAGAACAAATAAGTTCGGCAAATTATACACTAATTAATGAACTAACAAATTTTGAAGAAAACACACCAAATGAATATATGTTTAATATGGTTAATAAAGACATATGTACCCATAGCTTCAAATTTAGAATGGGAACAGATACAACAAAATGTGAATTTTGTCCTTGGTATCCTGCATTTGACAAAAGATATAAATGTACAGAATGTACCATGGAAATATGTCAAATTTGCGCAAAAAATAAATTTAACATAGAACCACCAAGAGAAAACAAGATAATATATACAGATAGAAATAAGATAAACGAAGAAAGAATAAAAATCCTAGAAGAAAGGATAAATAATTTTGATTTAGAAATTGAGGAAATAAAAATAAAAATACATAATATTGATAAAGGAAAAATAACAACTAGTGAGGAAGAACTAATCACAGATAATAATCTAAACAATATTGATATACCAATCAATATTCCATTAATATGCAATACAGGAAATTTGAAAGAATTAAGAGTTCCAACAAAAGTAAATATAAAAGGAACTGAAATAAAAATTTTAGCATTTATAGATACAGGAGCTACTAGTTCAACTATATGTTCTAGTATAATACCTCTAAAACATGTCACGAAAGCAGAAAAACCAAAACAAAGTATGCAATTTGACGGAACTACAAAAATATGTACAGATATAATAAAAAACATAAATGTAAGTTTTACAAATACTTGTGATGAATGGTCACCACAATATAATATAAAACAAGTATGGGTTCTAGAACTTAACTTAGACGGAATAAAACTAATTCTAGGATTAGATTTCTTATTAAGTGATAATGGATCTTTTTCATTTAACAAAGATTATTTACAAATTTCAAAAAAGACTACATTAACCCCAATACTATCAGAATATGCAATAGAAAAGCATAGTGGAAATAACAAAGATAATAGACAAAAAAAATGCAATTGCCCAGTACCAGGACAATGCAATTTACTAATAAAAGAAAACGAACTAACAAATACTAATGCAGAAAATGAAGAAATAAAATATGATGAATTTGAAAGCTTAGAACTTACTCTAGATTTAATAAACCCAAACAAATTAAGTAAAATTTTACTAAGTACTGACGACATAAACCAAATTATTAGCAAACTTGAAAAATTAGAAATCATTGGAGAAAAACCACTAAAATATTGGGAAAAAGATTCTATTTATTGTAAACTAGATATAATTAATCCAGATATTACAATCAAAACTAGATCACCCAAATATGATAACTGGATGATGGAAGAATTCAAAATGCACATAGACATTTTAAACGAATTAGGAATTATAAGAAAGACGGATTCTAGACATAGAACATCAGCTTTTATAGTACAAAAGGAATCTGAAAGAAAAAGAGGTCAAAGTAGGATGGTTATGGACTACACAAGATTAAATGACAATACAAATGAAGACGGATACTGCATTCCAAATAAAGATGTACTAATCAACAAAATACAGAATAACTATTGGTATTCCAAGTTTGATTTAAAATCAGGATTTTGGCAAATAAAAATGCATCCAGAATCAATACCTTGGACAGCCTTCACTTGTTCAGAAGGACATTATGAATGGCTCGTCATGCCATTTGGACTAAAAAATGCTCCACAAATATTCCAAAGAAAAATGGATAACATCTTTAGACATTGTAGTAAATTTACATGCGTATATATAGATGATATACTAGTTTTTTCAAAAACAAAAAAAGAACACATTTCACATTTATATACAGTATTTAAACTTTTTGAAACCCATGGACTAATAATTTCTAAAAGAAAGATTGAATTATTTAAAAATACAATTGATTTCCTAGGAGTAAAAATAGGAAAAGGACAAATAGAATTACAACCACATATATCCAGGAAAATATTAGAATTTCCAGATAAAATAGAAAATTTAAAACAATTACAGTCATTTTTAGGATTAATAAATTATGCTAGACCATTCATACAAAATTTATCCAAATACACTGGACCTTTATATAATAAAGCAAGTCCCAAAGGCAAAAGAGAATTTAATAATGAAGACATAAAACAAATCCAAAAGGTAAAAGAACTAGCAAAAAATCTAAAACCATTAACCTTACCTTTATCCACTGACTATTTAATCATAGAAACCGACGGCTCCTCCTTAGGATGGGGAGGAATATTATTAAGTAAAAAACACAAAACAGACCCTAAATCTACTGAAAAAATTTGTAGATACACTTCAGGAACATATAAAGAAAAGGGTTATATGACTTCATTAGACTATGAAATACTAGCAATAATATATATTTTAGAATCATTCAGGCTTTTCATAATATCACAAAAGGTAATAACAATCAGAACAGACTGTGAATCCATAGTAAAATATGCAAATAATAAAAAAGAAAAAAGCATAATAAATAACAGATGGTTAAAGTTCAAAAATGCAGTCTTAAATTGTGGTGCCCAAATCATTTGGGAACATATCAAAGGTAACTTAAACATACTACCAGATAAATTATCAAGACTGTTTATTGATATTCTTGAAGATTGTGATTCTTAAACAGGGAAGACGAAACAAAAATGTCTCACACAAAACCAATGACAAATAGCGGGTTATTTCTGAAGACATACAAACAAAACAGATTCAACACAAATGTCCATCTAACTGAAGAACAACAGTCTATATGCGACAACATATGGAACTTATCCACAACAGGAGCAGACAACAGTAGAAAACTCAGTATCTTATACACTCTTGTTGACATGTTCACAAACAAAGAGAAAAAGAAATTCACACATTATGGCCTGTTTAATGGACCAAGTGCAGGTATATATATCTCTTGGGAAGAAATGATACCAAGACTAAAAGAACTTGAACAACTCCCCAAGTATGGGATACCAATTTTCAAAGGATATTACGATTATGAGACAGCAAAGGAAGCTATAGAAAAACAGCTTGGAAAAGACTACATAGTCTCAGATAGCATCAAACAATTACAAATTATAGCTTCAGGAGTAAACATAAAAGAAGAAGACTTAACCCCTACAGAATTGAGCCTGAGGCCCAAGACATCATTTGCAACAATAACAGCCAAAGAAGTACAAAAGGGAAAAATGGTCCAGCTTGGTCGTATTCCACAGATTACTCCAACACAAACAAAAAACAAGACAATCTGTTTTCCTGAAACCTTCAACAGAGAAATACATTTCCTACAGACCACAAAAGAGCAAAATGCCACCACATACAAAGAAATCTATTCATTATTGACAAAGATCTCTACACAGAAAATCCCTGGGTTTAAGATTACATGGGAAATAATAAAAAACCAAAATATCCCATGTACAAAACAATTTACAGATTGTAAAGATTTTTCCACAGATTGCAGGTGCACAATAATTGCATCCATGCCTCTTATAAGCCTGAGACTCTCACAATACAAATATCTAGTACACAACAAATTCACTCTGGATCCTGCCACTTTACTGAACTACGGATTCATCAAAGAACTATACCTAAATGGATGGCACCAGACAGATTTGCCAGAACCGCTCAATTCAATCACAGATTATTTCACAGAGATTCTTGATACAGAACTACATCTTGGGATTACAACAGTCCCTCCTCATTATGGAAATGACATAATAGACCCATCAAGACATATAATCAAAATCAAAGCAGAAAACTTTGATTTAGATTTTCCGATTTGGGAAGAACATACAGAGCTAACAGATAAGTCTACACCAAAAATGAATGAACAACAACATTATGAAAGGTACCGTGCCTACATAATAGGAAGAAACCTAAATTGGGAGAACACAGACAAAACAAATTTCAAGCTATATGCAGAATCACAAGTAACAAAGATATACATATCAAGACAAATAGAAGAATTTGGCCCAGAATATAGGCCTTTTGACATCTTTCATCCCAGGCCCAACACCATAAATATCTACAAAAAACTACAAACAAAACTTCCAGAAGACAATGGATCTACAAGCAGCAAAGAGATAGAAATGAAAAAAGAAATCCCCGACATAATGTGACAGCACTAATTGGTGGACAGCTATAATGTGACAAACACTAATTGATCTACCTAAACAAAGGACATACGTGGAAAGGCATTCCATATTATTCTCCACGAAGCTTCATAGTGGGAAGATACTTTAAGATATAATATTACCCACGAGCACACATGGTAGAATAAAAAATTAGTAGTGGAAATGTATGCTGTAATATTATTAGCTGTATATAGACAGCTGTGTGTTTATTTTATGTGTGTAACCGGGTGCATATGGCTATAAAAAGCACCCATATCTTGTAAGAAGGATAATCGAAGTTTGTAAAAATAGTTGTAAGCATTAAGAGTGAAATAAAAATTTCTTATGCAATCTCTGTTCACATATCTTTTAATGGCGTTCTCTGGAAACATGAACTAAACATATAAGGCGTGGATCAAAGAAGAAAAGTAAAGCGGCCTCGGTACGATCTTTATCTTAAATATTTACATGCTTAAGTGTTTTATTTATTATGTTCAGGATTATTCTTTATAACAAATTTCAAAAGACGTAAGCTTGTTTAAGGAACTAAGTACCCTTTTTAAGGCATTAGTCATGAGGACGTTAGCCGTTTAGGGGAAGTCGTTCTTAGAGTGAAAAGGTGAGAATTTGCTATACTAAGAGTATCCTGAAAGTTTTAATAAACACTAATCCATGTTAGAATACCGTCATAGTACCCGCTTTACTTAGTATTCTCTGATTCATGTCTTCCTGTTCAAATTAAATCATCAAAGCAAAATTACGAATTTACTAATGGAGTTTTTACAAAACCATTTAGAAGAAGAATTTCTTACAAAAATAATTTTCGTCTTAAAAAATACAGACTTAACAGAGAAAGACCAGTACACTATTGCAAACATATTTAAAAGCAAATATACAACTGAACTCGTAGATTTAACAGACTCTTGCTTAAACCTACTAAAAGTACTAAATGAAGTAGATATTTTTCATTATCTTAATAGAACACAAAACAAAAATATAATTTTAAGTCAAAGATTTTTAGATTCGTTTCATCGAGAATGGACAAATCTTATAGAACAACAAGAAGAAAGAAACAGATCCACAGATTATGATTATGATTTTGATATGGATCTGTATCATGATCTATAAATGCTAGGACAGAAAAAATTTCAGGAGCCTAAACCAAAAATTAGAAGACTCTGAGAAAAGAAGGAGTTCCTAATTCCCGGTTTAGACATCCACTTAGTGCACCCTTGGGTTTAACCTACAAGCTGCCACTAAGGTAAAAAAAAAAAAAAAAAAAAAAAAAAAAAAAAAAAAAAAAAAAGAGTATTATTTCGAAAAATTACTAGATTACACAATCAATATAGTATTATTCTACATAAGCAGACAGAAAATAAAAACAAGTACTCCACAATAAAAATTTATTGGTATCTATAGCATAATTCTACAGCACACATATGCATTATTACTATTCATTTACAAATACTATTCACCTGAATGCTATTACTAAATGCCTCTAAAGAAAACATATAATTACTCTATTCTACATATTATTACTAATATCTTAGAACTATTTATAGATATGACTTTATATTTAATTGGTACTATAGCATATCTAGTAGAAACGCTAGATATACTAGACATACCATTACATGAAATGACCAAATCTTATTTCTTTGAAGAACTGGATTTCATATACCATGGTCTATGCAGAAGGTTTTTATAAATCACATGGTCTATGCAGAAGGTTTTTATAAATCACTATGGTATATGAAAACCTTCTGCATAGACCATGGTATATGAAATCCAGTTCTTCAAAGAAATAAGATTTGGTCATTTCATGTAATGGTATGTCTAGTATATCTAGCGTTTCTACTAGATATGCTATAGTACCAATTAAATATAAAGTCATATCTATAAATAGTTCTAAGATATTAGTAATAATATGTAGAATAGAGTAATTATATGTTTTCTTTAGAGGCATTTAGTAATAGCATTCAGGTGAATAGTATTTGTAAATGAATAGTAATAATGCATATGTGTGCTGTAGAATTATGCTATAGATACCAATAAATTTTTATTGTGGAGTACTTGTTTTTATTTTCTGTCTGCTTATGTAGAATAATACTATATTGATTGTGTAATCTAGTAATTTTTCGAAATAATACTCTTTTTTTTTTTTTTTTTTTTTTTTTTTTTTTTTTTTACCTTAGTGGCAGCTTGTAGGTTAAACCCAAGGGTGCACTAAGTGGATGTCTAAACCGGGAATTAGGAACTCCTTCTTTTCTCAGAGTCTTCTAATTTTTGGTTTAGGCTCCTGAAATTTTTTCTGTCCTAGCATTTATAGATCATGATACAGATCCATATCAAAATCATAATCATAATCTGTGGATCTGTTTCTTTCTTCTTGTTGTTCTATAAGATTTGTCCATTCTCGATGAAACGAATCTAAAAATCTTTGACTTAAAATTATATTTTTGTTTTGTGTTCTATTAAGATAATGAAAAATATCTACTTCATTTAGTACTTTTAGTAGGTTTAAGCAAGAGTCTGTTAAATCTACGAGTTCAGTTGTATATTTGCTTTTAAATATGTTTGCAATAGTGTACTGGTCTTTCTCTGTTAAGTCTGTATTTTTTAAGACGAAAATTATTTTTGTAAGAAATTCTTCTTCTAAATGGTTTTGTAAAAACTCCATTAGTAAATTCGTAATTTTGCTTTGATGATTTAATTTGAACAGGAAGACATGAATCAGAGAATACTAAGTAAAGCGGGTACTATGACGGTATTCTAACATGGATTAGTGTTTATTAAAACTTTCAGGATACTCTTAGTATAGCAAATTCTCACCTTTTCACTCTAAGAACGACTTCCCCTAAACGGCTAACGTCCTCATGACTAATGCCTTAAAAAGGGTACTTAGTTCCTTAAACAAGCTTACGTCTTTTGAAATTTGTTATAAAGAATAATCCTGAACATAATAAATAAAACACTTAAGCATGTAAATATTTAAGATAAAGATCGTACCGAGGCCGCTTTACTTTTCTTCTTTGATCCACGCCTTATATGTTTAGTTCATGTTTCCAGAGAACGCCATTAAAAGATATGTGAACAGAGATTGCATAAGAAATTTTTATTTCACTCTTAATGCTTACAACTATTTTTACAAACTTCGATTATCCTTCTTACAAGATATGGGTGCTTTTTATAGCCATATGCACCCGGTTACACACATAAAATAAACACACAGCTGTCTATATACAGCTAATAATATTACAGCATACATTTCCACTACTAATTTTTTATTCTACCATGTGTGCTCGTGGGTAATATTATATCTTAAAGTATCTTCCCACTATGAAGCTTCGTGGAGAATAATATGGAATGCCTTTCCACGTATGTCCTTTGTTTAGGTAGATCAATTAGTGCTTGTCACATTATAGCTGTCCACCAATTAGTGCTGTCACATTATGTCGGGGATTTCTTTTTTCATTTCTATCTCTTTGCTGCTTGTAGATCCATTGTCTTCTGGAAGTTTTGTTTGTAGTTTTTTGTAGATATTTATGGTGTTGGGCCTGGGATGAAAGATGTCAAAAGGCCTATATTCTGGGCCAAATTCTTCTATTTGTCTTGATATGTATATCTTTGTTACTTGTGATTCTGCATATAGCTTGAAATTTGTTTTGTCTGTGTTCTCCCAATTTAGGTTTCTTCCTATTATGTAGGCACGGTACCTTTCATAATGTTGTTGTTCATTCATTTTTGGTGTAGACTTATCTGTTAGCTCTGTATGTTCTTCCCAAATCGGAAAATCTAAATCAAAGTTTTCTGCTTTGATTTTGATTATATGTCTTGATGGGTCTATTATGTCATTTCCATAATGAGGAGGGACTGTTGTAATCCCAAGATGTAGTTCTGTATCAAGAATCTCTGTGAAATAATCTGTGATTGAATTGAGCGGTTCTGGCAAATCTGTCTGGTGCCATCCATTTAGGTATAGTTCTTTGATGAATCCGTAGTTCAGTAAAGTGGCAGGATCCAGAGTGAATTTGTTGTGTACTAGATATTTGTATTGTGAGAGTCTCAGGCTTATAAGAGGCATGGATGCAATTATTGTGCACCTGCAATCTGTGGAAAAATCTTTACAATCTGTAAATTGTTTTGTACATGGGATATTTTGGTTTTTTATTATTTCCCATGTAATCTTAAACCCAGGGATTTTCTGTGTAGAGATCTTTGTCAATAATGAATAGATTTCTTTGTATGTGGTGGCATTTTGCTCTTTTGTGGTCTGTAGGAAATGTATTTCTCTGTTGAAGGTTTCAGGAAAACAGATTGTCTTGTTTTTTGTTTGTGTTGGAGTAATCTGTGGAATACGACCAAGCTGGACCATTTTTCCCTTTTGTACTTCTTTGGCTGTTATTGTTGCAAATGATGTCTTGGGCCTCAGGCTCAATTCTGTAGGGGTTAAGTCTTCTTCTTTTATGTTTACTCCTGAAGCTATAATTTGTAATTGTTTGATGCTATCTGAGACTATGTAGTCTTTTCCAAGCTGTTTTTCTATAGCTTCCTTTGCTGTCTCATAATCGTAATATCCTTTGAAAATTGGTATCCCATACTTGGGGAGTTGTTCAAGTTCTTTTAGTCTTGGTATCATTTCTTCCCAAGAGATATATATACCTGCACTTGGTCCATTAAACAGGCCATAATGTGTGAATTTCTTTTTCTCTTTGTTTGTGAACATGTCAACAAGAGTGTATAAGATACTGAGTTTTCTACTGTTGTCTGCTCCTGTTGTGGATAAGTTCCATATGTTGTCGCATATAGACTGTTGTTCTTCAGTTAGATGGACATTTGTGTTGAATCTGTTTTGTTTGTATGTCTTCAGAAATAACCCGCTATTTGTCATTGGTTTTGTGTGAGACATTTTTGTTTCGTCTTCCCTGTTTAAGAATCACAATCTTCAAGAATATCAATAAACAGTCTTGATAATTTATCTGGTAGTATGTTTAAGTTACCTTTGATATGTTCCCAAATGATTTGGGCACCACAATTTAAGACTGCATTTTTGAACTTTAACCATCTGTTATTTATTATGCTTTTTTCTTTTTTATTATTTGCATATTTTACTATGGATTCACAGTCTGTTCTGATTGTTATTACCTTTTGTGATATTATGAAAAGCCTGAATGATTCTAAAATATATATTATTGCTAGTATTTCATAGTCTAATGAAGTCATATAACCCTTTTCTTTATATGTTCCTGAAGTGTATCTACAAATTTTTTCAGTAGATTTAGGGTCTGTTTTGTGTTTTTTACTTAATAATATTCCTCCCCATCCTAAGGAGGAGCCGTCGGTTTCTATGATTAAATAGTCAGTGGATAAAGGTAAGGTTAATGGTTTTAGATTTTTTGCTAGTTCTTTTACCTTTTGGATTTGTTTTATGTCTTCATTATTAAATTCTCTTTTGCCTTTGGGACTTGCTTTATTATATAAAGGTCCAGTGTATTTGGATAAATTTTGTATGAATGGTCTAGCATAATTTATTAATCCTAAAAATGACTGTAATTGTTTTAAATTTTCTATTTTATCTGGAAATTCTAATATTTTCCTGGATATATGTGGTTGTAATTCTATTTGTCCTTTTCCTATTTTTACTCCTAGGAAATCAATTGTATTTTTAAATAATTCAATCTTTCTTTTAGAAATTATTAGTCCATGGGTTTCAAAAAGTTTAAATACTGTATATAAATGTGAAATGTGTTCTTTTTTTGTTTTTGAAAAAACTAGTATATCATCTATATATACGCATGTAAATTTACTACAATGTCTAAAGATGTTATCCATTTTTCTTTGGAATATTTGTGGAGCATTTTTTAGTCCAAATGGCATGACGAGCCATTCATAATGTCCTTCTGAACAAGTGAAGGCTGTCCAAGGTATTGATTCTGGATGCATTTTTATTTGCCAAAATCCTGATTTTAAATCAAACTTGGAATACCAATAGTTATTCTGTATTTTGTTGATTAGTACATCTTTATTTGGAATGCAGTATCCGTCTTCATTTGTATTGTCATTTAATCTTGTGTAGTCCATAACCATCCTACTTTGACCTCTTTTTCTTTCAGATTCCTTTTGTACTATAAAAGCTGATGTTCTATGTCTAGAATCCGTCTTTCTTATAATTCCTAATTCGTTTAAAATGTCTATGTGCATTTTGAATTCTTCCATCATCCAGTTATCATATTTGGGTGATCTAGTTTTGATTGTAATATCTGGATTAATTATATCTAGTTTACAATAAATAGAATCTTTTTCCCAATATTTTAGTGGTTTTTCTCCAATGATTTCTAATTTTTCAAGTTTGCTAATAATTTGGTTTATGTCGTCAGTACTTAGTAAAATTTTACTTAATTTGTTTGGGTTTATTAAATCTAGAGTAAGTTCTAAGCTTTCAAATTCATCATATTTTATTTCTTCATTTTCTGCATTAGTATTTGTTAGTTCGTTTTCTTTTATTAGTAAATTGCATTGTCCTGGTACTGGGCAATTGCATTTTTTTTGTCTATTATCTTTGTTATTTCCACTATGCTTTTCTATTGCATATTCTGATAGTATTGGGGTTAATGTAGTCTTTTTTGAAATTTGTAAATAATCTTTGTTAAATGAAAAAGATCCATTATCACTTAATAAGAAATCTAATCCTAGAATTAGTTTTATTCCGTCTAAGTTAAGTTCTAGAACCCATACTTGTTTTATATTATATTGTGGTGACCATTCATCACAAGTATTTGTAAAACTTACATTTATGTTTTTTATTATATCTGTACATATTTTTGTAGTTCCGTCAAATTGCATACTTTGTTTTGGTTTTTCTGCTTTCGTGACATGTTTTAGAGGTATTATACTAGAACATATAGTTGAACTAGTAGCTCCTGTATCTATAAATGCTAAAAATTTTATTTCAGTTCCTTTTATATTTACTTTTGTTGGAACTCTTAATTCTTTCAAATTTCCTGTATTGCATATTAATGGAATATTGATTGGTATATCAATATTGTTTAGATTATTATCTGTGATTAGTTCTTCCTCACTAGTTGTTATTTTTCCTTTATCAATATTATGTATTTTTATTTTTATTTCCTCAATTTCTAAATCAAAATTATTTATCCTTTCTTCTAGGATTTTTATTCTTTCTTCGTTTATCTTATTTCTATCTGTATATATTATCTTGTTTTCTCTTGGTGGTTCTATGTTAAATTTATTTTTTGCGCAAATTTGACATATTTCCATGGTACATTCTGTACATTTATATCTTTTGTCAAATGCAGGATACCAAGGACAAAATTCACATTTTGTTGTATCTGTTCCCATTCTAAATTTGAAGCTATGGGTACATATGTCTTTATTAACCATATTAAACATATATTCATTTGGTGTGTTTTCTTCAAAATTTGTTAGTTCATTAATTAGTGTATAATTTGCCGAACTTATTTGTTCTTCTTCTTCTAATCCTTCTAGAGATACTATTGAATATATTGTTGATGTTTCTGAGACATCAGAAGCAATTTCTAGTAAGTCTTCTTTAACTGAATCAACAAGATTTGATTCACGTGTAAAAAGATTATGTTTTTTGGGACAAGAAGAGGATAAATGTCCTGTTTGATTACATGCAAAACATGTAATGGTATTTGTATATGTTTTTCTGGGGTTGTATTTCCTCACATGTTTTTCTTTATTTAGATAAGGTTTTCTAGCATTTGATTTTCTAAGATAATATTTTTTAGCATATCTTTTCTTAAATTTGGGTTTATTGTCTATTTTGTAATTTCTTGTTCCATATTGTTGTGGGGTATATATTTGTCCACAAAATCCATAGTTTTTCTGTTTTAACTCTCTTTGGATTTGTATATATGTGCATTTCTTTTTTAATTCTGAAATTATATGCGTTATTCTTATTCCTATGTTATCATATCCTTTAGGAAGATGTTCCGGTTTATCTTGGTAACATTCTATCCAAGACCTATGTATTTCTTTTCCCAAATCACCTGGTAATTTGGAAAATAGTCTATTTCCTATTTCAGTACTGTAATAATTTCCTGAAATAGTTGCATAATGTAAAAATTCTTTTAAGAATTTTATTATGTATTTCCAATCTAGTAATTGGATTTGTTCAAGGTCACGCATAGCTTCTTGTTGTCTAATAGTTGTTCCTGTATTTACATCTCTTCCTGTTATTATCCTATGTATTGAATAAGCAAAATTATATATATTGCTTCCTTGTGCTACTAGAACGTTTATTTCATCTGGAAAGTTTTTCTTATATGCTTCCCATATAGCTTTAGCTATGTCACCTAAGTAATTTTCTGCTATTCTTATCATTTCTTCACCAGAATTAATATTCGTATGTCTTGCTGTATAGTCTCTTGCTATAGCAGCAGTCCATTGTTCTAGATAAGTATCTAGCAGCTGTGGATGACATTCTGTTACATTTAGGATAACCGAGTTATTTTTGAAAAAGGAAGTTTCATTTGGTATTCTTTTTCCAGTTGTTCTTATATTTTTATTTTCATTTGTGTATGGTTCTACTTGTTGTCTAGGTGGTTGTCCTACATCGTAAGGCATTGGTTGGTCTTGATTTCTATTTGGATATGTTATTCCTGAACTAGCAGTTTGTTCATGGTCAACTAGCTCCATGTGTTCAGTGAATTCTGATATTATATCTTCTAGAATACTGTGTTCTATGGTTTCTTTATTGTCTCTTCTTGAATCTTCTAAGAAATCATCAAGATTATGTATTTCTCTTATCCTTATGTTATTCTCGTCATCTATGTAAACAAATGTATTTTCATTTATTTGGTTTGTTGACCTTAAGGTTTGTTCTAATTCATATATTTCGGATGGTTCAAGAACCATCCCTAATTCTTTTGGGTATATTATTTTATCCATTTATTCTTTTGTTTAATTCTTCTGTTTCTTCATCAGTTTCAATTTCTTGTTGGTTTGATGGTCCATAGTCTCTGAATCTTATAGACATGGATTTGTCTAAATTATTATATGTTACAACATCATTTGGTTTTAATGTTGTTGTTGTGTTTTTAGGATTTTCTATTTTCCATTCATGACCAGCAAGAATAGAGGAATCTATTTCCATTGGTTTTATAAAACTTATTCCTGTGGAGTTTAAGGTTTCTATTACCTTATCTAATCTTATTTTTATTTTTGGTGTATATCTGGACATACATTTTCCCAAAAATGTTATATCTAATAAAATATTTTTTCCTATAAAGTTTTCAAATCCTTTGGATTGTATTATTATTTTTATATGTTTGTAAAAATCATTTATTGTCATACTAAAATTTGGAGCTATGTAAACAATACCTATATTATTATTCATATCTACTTCCATCATTCCGAATATAGCTTTATCCATATCTTGGTGTCTATCATCAATTAGTATTAACAATAGTTTTGTTCCAACTTTTTGTCTAACTAATCCTCTTATGCCTATGACTATTAGTCCTAAGTGGATTAATTTATATTTCTGGATTTTTAGTTGTTTTATAGCCTCTTGTGACATTAAACTTATTATTTGTTGTGTTCCATCTGGGATAGAAAGTATTTCTTCCCTATGGTGTCTGTATAGTCCTGTTACTGTTGTAAATAGTCCTGTTCTATAGATTTCCCTAGGATTTAGAAAGTTTAATTGGTTGTTCGAAAATATTTCTATGTCTCTGTCTAAGTCAATTATTTCTTCTAATTGAGCTTGTGTATTATTAGTTCTTCTTAACATGTTATCAATCCAACCTGTGGATGATAAACTATTTGATTCTGTTGGTCTATCTGTTATTGTCCTAGATGGTCCTGTAAAAGATAGTCTTCTATTATTCATATTTGGTCAAATTTTTTATACATAAGGAAATTAATTTTAGTTTTTCTACTTGTAATATGTGTTGTGGGATCATTTGGTCCTAAATTCATCTTATGTAAGCTTTCTGTAAGCTTATTTATTTCGTATTCTTGTTCTTTACCATTTTTGTCTATATCAAACATTTGTTTTTGGATATTGTCTATTTTGTTTTGTATTTGAGTTAGCATGGCTATTATTATATTATTCTGCAATATTTGTATCTTATCACTTTTTCCTGAAACTTCATCTTTGTTATATCCTACATTTATATTTGGGTCTGTGAATTTGTAGTTTGCTTCTACGAATTTAACTGCTTCTTGATAATATTTGTTTTCGTAACTCATTAACTTAATATTAAGTTTTTTATTTCTTCTAACATTTTTTCAATCTGTTGTATCTGTAAGTCAAATTGTTCTTTTAAATTCATTATTAATTCTTTAGAATGTATTTCAATATCTTTAGGCTTATTTTCTTCCATTAAATTTTTGAGTTTTATAATATCATTTTTATTGGGGAACTCTTTTAGTTTTATAACTTTAAATTTTTCTGTGTGTTGTTTAAGGGTTATTTCAAAATAGTCTATTTTATGTAGGTTAGTTTTCAAATAATCTTGGTTATTTGATATTTGTTTTAGTAATTTATTTTTCTCAATTATTCCTTCAAGGACTAATTGCATGAGGTTATAGTGTTTTTCATTATAGAGATTTAAATTTTCACTTAATTCTATAATTAAATCTGTAATTGTGTTCATATGTTCGGATTCTGAATGTACTTTATGTGTATAATTATTATCCTTTATATAACATATGTGTTTTTGTTTGTCTAAGGTAATAACCTTTTTATTTGGATTGTTTACTTCTAAATTCAAATAGCTGAATTTTTTATAATTCATGTTTTATTTTGTATTGATTGGGCCTAGTAATCTTTTAAGCTCTGATACCAATAAATAGGACAGATATATATAAATAGTGATTTATAAATATATATATATATATATATATATATATATACTTACTGATGCGTGCTCTTGCCCAAACACAGTCAAAGACACATTACTCATCCATTTGTTGAATTTAAAACAACTGAGGTGAAAAATTATTCTTAGAATTATTCCAATATCATGGAAGTTTAACAACAGTGTTGAATAACATATTTTTTTCATGTATTAACAACTAAACATGTCTAATTTACTGGTTAGTACTACATGGCAATTTAGTATTTGTAGTTATCTAAATAGCTGATGTTTTCAGTGTGAAAAGGGAACGTATCTTAGCTTTTTGCAGCTATTTTTTTGTGTAGTTTGAATTGTTAAATTGGTTATGTTTTTATTAGGCCATGCTTCACTGATATTTCACCCTTAACCCTTAGATAATTTGAAATACCTGAAACTTAGTTCAATCCATATTCGAAGCCTTCAGGTCAGGAGTATTGGATTACAAAATTGAACTAGTCAATCCTTATTTACATGGGATAAGATAGTTTGAAGAGTATTACTTCCCAATATTTTCTCAATAAATGTGGCTATATAAACTCACCCAAATAAACGAAAACTCACATACTTTTTTTCCCAATATTTTCCTCAATCAAAAATCTTCTTTCTATTGACTTTAACATGTACTTTTTTTTTTAATTTGTTCATTCTTCAGACTCCCTTCTGCTTTCAAATGCTCCTTTTGTTTCTTTCTATTTTACTTTGAAGTTGTTTGTGTATTGCAATTTAAAAAAAATATCAAAAGTACTTTTTTTTAACATTCAAAAGTACACATATACGTTTGTTATGTCAAAGAAGACTATGTACATTTATCCAAACATGTCTATGCATGTTCTCACGCATATCTTCATGAAACAGAAGTTAAGTCAGTAAGCTCTTTGTGTATTGCACTTTTTTTTATACACAAAAGTACTTTTTTTTTAACATTCAAGTATACATATACGCATGTCTATGCTGTCATTGTTATACATGGTCTTGAAAGAAAGTTTTGGATTTGGTTCTTATTGAATCTTATACAATTTCGCACCACCTCCACGATATGTACACATGTTATGAATTACTGGGAGTACATCATGTATACATGAATATATGCAATTGCATAGCTATATGCCTATATATGTACTGGACACGTTTGGAATGCAATATATGACTAAATAACTAAATAAAATCACTTTGAGTCCAAGCCTTTTTAGTGATTGTTGCACAGATTTTAAATTCTTTTTGTAATTCGTCTAAGTTTGTTTCATATGAAAGGCTTACTAGGCCATGAAGTAATATGGAAATCTAGTAAATTAAACTAGTTGTTTTTAAATGTTTAGTTTGATTTATTGAAAACCAATGAAATATACATGGAAATCTTATCAAAACTAAGTTCTATTTTTGTATCTCATGTTACTATTGTTAATATTTTCCATATGGACCGCTGGTAGTAGCTTGCTTCCTTATTTCATACTTTTATTTTACTCATATGACTGTATGTTGCTTATGAATCTATTTCTAAAAATTGTAATTTTCTTTTGGTGCTATCTATATAGCATTTCGGCTTTACAACATAGATTACTGTGTTTCTAGAGTATGATTTATCTGTTTCTGTTCAAAAATGCATCATTTGTTGAATATAATAAAAATATATCTAGATTATGATTAATGATGGTAGTAAGAGTTAAAAGTTCATTGTTTACATGGAAGGGTAATTATGCTACTAGAAAAACATGAATGATAAAAAAACTATTTTTTTGGTATATATTGCAAAATAGAAAGAAATGGATTAAGTTCATATATTTGCTTACCTTAAAGTCACATACACAACAAAATTGGTAACAACTATTTACGTATATTTTTAGTTATGCTTTATTTAAATTGCATTTAAAGCTTGATAGAAAAATACTGCTACTCAGATGGATTCAGCTAGAAATATTATTCCTCTTGCATTGCTTAATTCACATCAGTGTAATTGGATGATCAAAGTCCGACTAACAAACAAAGGGAATTTGCGATCTTATAAAAATAGTAAAGGAGACGGATGTGTCTTCAGTATAATACTCATAGATGAAGATGTAAGTTTTTATATTTTAATAATATATTTTTTTCCATTTTTTCAACAATTAATTTATTAATATATTGCTTATGTTCTTTAAATTAATAGGGTACCCAAATTCAAACAACCATGTTTAATAAAGATGCAGACAAATATTATCTCATATTTGAGTATGGAAATTTTCACTATATCTCCAAGGGAAGTGTTAGGCCTGCAAAAAAGGAATTTAGCACCGTAAAAAATGATTATGAGTTGAATATAAATGACTTTTCATTGTTCGAAAGAGTGGACGATGTGAGCTTCCGTATACCTGAAACCGTTTACAATTTTGTAAAGATCGACCAACTTCAAAAATATGTTGCAGAAAAGGAAGTAGTAGGTAATGAATTTACATTATAATTTTGTTTTTAAATCATCGTATGATTTATTAACAGATTGTTTTCTTCTTTAGACGTGATCGGTCTTGTTAAAAGCATCTGTAACGACCCGCATTCTACGCATCGAAGGATCATAGAATATTTATTTCTCTCACATACGAAGTCGTATGGTCATGTAACATTGGGAGTTGACTATTGGGGTCATTTCCCATGTTCATGATTTTTGCCAATTTTTAAATGACCGTTTTGCCCTAGCTGGTCTTGTTTTGACCATAACTTTTAACTGGAAAGGAATTTTTACCTGAAACCACTTCCATTGGCTCCGGATGATGCTTTACCTTTCCGTAGAGTGGTCACATGTGAAAAACGGACTTACCGTTTGAGAGATATGGCTAAAACAAGTTTCAGATGGTGAAAAAAGCTTAATTGGGTTTAATCGGGTGATTAACAGTTAGGCCCAAAGGGGATTTCGGGATTAGGGGTATATAGGGGCTGATTAGGGTTAGAAAACATTTCTTCCAGCCGCCACTTTCATTCTTGAAACCCTAGCAATGGCCTCCAACACCCAAATCAACTTCTAATCACTTTCTAATCAAGTTTTGGCTTAATCAACATCAAATCAAGGCGGTTTAGCACATAAATCGAAGTAGAGCTGTTGTGTTGTATTGGTATTCGCGCCCAAACAGTAGAGTTTCTGTTCTAAAGGTTTTATTTGTGGCTAAGGTGAGTGATTTGCATAGTTTTGCACCAATTACGGTTAATTAAGGGTAATTAGTGAAGATTAGCGAATTTAAACATGATAAAATTCTGGAAAAATATTTATAAATTCTTAAACAACGTTTTAGACCTCTGTTAGAAGTTTGGGTTGATTTGGTTAAGTTTTACTAATCATATCATCATTTGTTGTTAAACATGATTAAGGGAAAATATGGGGTTTTGGCTATGTTTGATCCGTTTTAATTTATCAAATTGAAGTTCTGGTGTTTATGGTCATTCCTATATGTTGCTATGACTGTATGGTATGCCTTGTGATTGATTAGAACAGTTAGAATGGTCAAAAACGCCGTCGAATGGCGTAAAACAGTCACTGGAAGAATTGCAGGAAATTATGCAGGGAACCAGATCGGATCGCCCTACCCGACCCCGACCCGATCGCGATGCCTCTGCTCTCCACGATCCGAACCCTTTGCCTGAAAACGCCAGTCACGATCTAAAGCTCGATGGGGAGACCGAACTGATGGCTGAGCCATGAAGTCTGGATCACGATCCGAACCAATCACCATGAGTTGGAGGAGGAAGATCACGACCTGATGGGGGGTAGCTTGACCCGATCCGATGGGGGGAGCTTGACCCGATCCGATGGGGGGGGGGGAGCTCGACCCGATCCGATGGGAAGACCATGACCTGATGCTTTGGTGCAGCGATCTGACCCGACTTGATGGATGATCACGAACCGACCTGGGGTGGGAATCACGACTGATCCGAGCCGAGGTGCATGGACTGGAGACGTGAATTGCGAACTGAATCAAGAAGCTTGAATGCGAGGTACGGGGTGGGAACCAAATTGGAAGTATAACCTGAAGTAGAGAAGTGAATCGAACTGAAGAACCGATCCGGAGGAGAAGACCAAAACCCGAGATGCAAAGGTAGTCCAAATGAGAAGTTAGAACTCAGGATCCAGTTGGGAACCAACTAGTTAACTTCATGATTGGGATTTGCTGCGGGACGTGTGCAAAGGGGTTGTCGGTATTCATAACTTTGGTTCACCACTGAGAGACGGATAGTGGGCTTGTAGTGATAGTTGTACGGAATTGGATTCCGTCATGGCCCATAGGATTAGCTGACCAAAGTAGTGGATATCGTATGCTTTACACACTGAGTGAGAGATGTGAGGATGATTGCTATGCTTGATTGTTTGACATACACACCCCCACCCCCGTATTCTCTACACCATATGTTAGTGGCACCTTAGAGTATTGTACAGTATGTAGCGCTAACTCTTTGGTTGCAGGTCCAGGTTCAGGTATGGTTTAGTATACCTGTTTTGTTCTGTTTAGCTGTTTATCGCTCATACCAGACTTTTTTTCTGACCTAGAGTTTTATGTCTCTTCTTATTATTCTGGGTGCTCATACGAGCAGACTAGAGACAGGTTAGCTGGTGATGCACGAGTAGCTGTACCGGAGACGAGCAGGAGGTTTCCATGTATGATATATATAGATATTATCCCTGTGTTGTTGAAGGTCACTACTTGGGCATTAGTAGTGCATCTTCCACTTTAGCTTTCTTTTGCTTTAGAGACAGTTTTAAAGTTGTAATAATGATGTTGGACCATAAGTTGTATTTTAGATTTCCGCTGCTATGTTCGTTTAGTTTTCAGCTTATGCACTGTCTCGGCTGTTTTATGTCAAAGTTATATTATTATTATATTTTGTTCCATGCGCTGTGAGACATTCGACAGGTTCTGTGTTAGTTCATTCTTTTCTTTCTTTTCTTCTGACGACCGTTCCGTGCTAGCTGGGCATGTGTACAGCGCATTTTCGTAGGAAATGCCGGCTGGTGCGGGGCGGGCCATCACACTTGGTATCAGAGCCAGGTTGCGTAGTTAACCTAGGGAAGAACACCCGAGAGAGATAATACGTATATGAGAGCGCGTATTTGTGATTATTTTGGTTTTCAAAAGCGCTATATATATACTGTTAGTATAGCTAAGGATGAAGTCGCACTGCACTGGCACCACTATGGAGAAGGTTAATCGTTTTCTCTATGCAGATTGAACGATGAACCGATACGTAAGGGGTACCGGTGGAGGAGCCAATAATGGGAATGTTGCTGAGATGAGGACGATGTTTACTGACCTCATGAGAGAGATGCTTAGGGATGTGCAGAGGGCAGCTCCTAATGCTGGTAATGGTGGTGGTCCAGTAGTGCAAGCGCCTAGGGCCGATTTCGCCAAGCTAAACAAGGATTATACTAGTCTTGGTGGAAAGCCGTTCCACGGAACGGAGTCGGCCACGGATGTACAGGATTGGTTGGATAGCTGTGAATGTATCTTCGAAGACTTGGGTATCGAGGATGCGATGAAGAGAAGGCTAGCATCCCGTCAGCTGCAAGGACGGGCAATGAATTGGTGGAATGCTATTAAGGCAGCTACTCCCGAGGATCAGATTACTTGGGATCAGTTTAAGGCTCGCTTTAGCGATAAGTTCATTCCAACTGCTCAGAAGTCAGTGTTATTTAAGAGATTCTTGGAACTCAAGCAGAATGGCAGAGCTGTCTCGGAGTATATTGCCGAATTCGACACTTTGTCGAAAATATGGGTTATCCCTAATAGATACTGCCGAGAAGAAGAACGAGAAGTTCATAACTGGTTTAGATGGGTACTTGGGGGAAAGGACTATAAACCACATCGATGAGACGTTTGAATCGATTGTAGGAAAGGCATTAAGGTCAGAGAGTCTTTACCCTAAGCCAAAGACTGAGGTTGCTATTGCATCTGCAGAGGAGCCACAATCGCAAGCAGGCGATGGAGGCAAGAATAATTCCCAGAATAAGAGGAAACAAGACCAAACCATGGATGGTCATAATAAGAAAAATAAGAAAGATGGCGAGTGCTTTAACTGTGGCCAAGCGGGACATCACAAGAATGAATGTCCACAACCTCCTAGGGAGAAGCATATCGTGAAAGCATATGCTATCATCGCTGTTCCTTCTTCGTCAAATGCCCCAATTGCGGCGCAGAAGGAAAAAGGTGTCGTTATTCGAGGTATGCTTTCTATTTATGATGTTCATGTTCTAGCTTGTTTGATATTGGGATTTCCCGTTCCTTCATACCTAGTAACCTGGTAGATAGGTTGGAATTGGAACCCGAGATAGTCGATAGACCTTTAGTAGTGACAAACCCGATAGGTGGTTTGACTATCCTTTGTAGGATTTGTCGTAGTTTGGTCTTATCGAGTCATGGATGTATGTTTGTTGCGATTGCTTTATTTCGAGCTCTACTAGGTTTGGCTTGATTTTGGGAGCTGATTGACTCCAAAGGTATAGAGTGGTAGTAGATTGTGAAGAATCTTTGACAACCACTAGGATAGATGATAGACGAAAGTGGTATTGGATCGCTTACCTTATGATGAAGATGATAACGGTAGTTAGAGAAGCAAATGTACATTGGATGTACAGTAGTTGGTCAGGACTTGGTCATGCGATCGAGGATAATTTCAAGCAAGATTGGCAAGGATAGCCAAAGTCAGTTATGGATGCTTGGGTGTTTGGATGTTTTGCTCATATCATCTCACTTAGATTGTCTGAACTCGGAGGAGATATTTCCTTGGGTGCTTGTCTGATATTGGTTTAGGCCTTTGGGGCTTGTGCTCGTGGAATGTCGAGGTCGACTAGGAGGGTCTGCGTGAGAGATAAGTAGTTGTTGTGATTTTCATTGGATGATATCTTGGTTTACTCGAAGAGTGGTGGGCAGTTGTGGCAGGATAAGACTATTCGATGGTATGGACTGCCCCGAGTTAGACTCGATAGGGTTATGAGACGACGACTCGAGTGGGACTCGAGAAAGATGCAAAGTAATGGATTGTTTAGGACCCTATGTTGATGTTCTTTTTGAAAGAATATGATGTGTTCGTTGATTATGGAAGATATAACGAAGGTTAGGACGATTCAAGTTGGACTTGAACTCATAAAAGAAAATAGGTGTTCGTTGATCTTGGAGCTGCAACAAATAGGGAGACGACTCACGTTGGACTAGAGTTTGTAGGTTATGGATACTCAAGACTAGGTCTGAGTTTATAGGTAATAGATTGACTCGAGTTGGACTCGAGAATGCTGCAAGGAATTGGATTGGCTCGAGTTGGACTCGAGAGGGCAGCAAGATAATGGATAGACTTGGGTGGGACTCGAGTGTTTCAGGCGGACTAAAAGCAGGGGTATCTGGGGACGCCCGTTACCTTGGATCCGTTGGACGTGACCTAGTTATCCTTAGAGGATAAACGTACATTGGACGTACGGTAGTCCGTTTGGAGGCAGGGCTTCCATTAGTTATTGATGTTGGTTGGACCAGACATACAGGTATCGATGTATTCACGACTCTAGCAGGTGGTAGATAGGATTTGTTTGATGGATGATATGGTTGCTATGTTTGTTCCTACCTTTCTTCTCTTGAGTAGACTATCACCTGTAGGATCATGTTGAATAGAAATAGGATAAGTTCGTAGATTATGGTAATATGACAGGTGTAAGATACTTTACGTTAGACTTGAAGTATGTTTGGGCATTGTGGAGCGTCCGTTGTCTTGGAGATTCAGCGGATATATGAGTTTCAGTTGGACTTGGACTCGTAGGTAGAGTACCTAGATTCATTGGATGAGTCTAGTTCACCTTTAGAAGGTGAATGTACGTTGGACGTGCAGTACGAATATGGGTAGGGTACCTAGATTCATTGGATAGGTCTAGTTTGCCTCTAGGAGGTGAATGTACGTCGGACGTGCAGTACGAATATAGGAAGGACTCAAGTTGGACTTGAAAGGACATTTGGAATGTAGTTGGAAATTTGGCGTATAGGGTGGGATTACCTAAGAAGATGACAGTATAGACGGATGCCATAGTACCAGACTGGGTGCGATAGCTGATGCATTGAGTAGGAGACATGCCGGTTTAGAGGCTATGTTTCTGGAATGGAATCAACTAGAGTATATCATGGGAGATGACTTCAGACCTAAGTGCGAATTGGATTCAAAAACGCTAGTATGCTTGACGATTAGATCGATCTGGATTGAGTGGATCGGTACCAGTCAGAGGGACGATCCTAACCTATTGGAAATCACCTCTAGGGTAGAGATGAGAAACGATGGCGAGAGAACGACTATACTTGGGAAGTAGAGGATGACATAAGAAAGTCGTATCCAAAGCTCTTTGCCTGGTAAGATTTTAGCGGCGATGATTCTTCCCTTGTTAGTAAACCGCATGCTAGGACAGATTGGTTCTCTCTATTTTGTATGATTGATGTTGTATATGGCTGGTAGGCATGTGGAATCCTTTGCTTGTTTCTTAGTTAAAGAATTTCGGGGGCGAAATTTCTTAAGGGGGAGGGGGGGAGAATGTAACGACCCACATTCTACGCATCGAAGGATCGTACAATATTTATTTCTCTCACATACGAAGTCGTATGGTCATGTAACTTTGGGAGTCGACTATTGGGGTCATTTCCCATGTTCATGATTTTTGCTGATTTTTAAATGACCGTTTTTCCCTAGCTGGTCTTGTTTTGACGATAACTTTTGACTGGAAAGGAATTTGGACCTGAAACCACTTCCATTGGCTCCAGATGATGGGTTACCTTTCCGTAGGTCACATGTGAAAAACGGACTTACCGTTTGGGAGATATGGCTGAAACAAGTTTCAGATGGTGAAAAACAGCTTAATTGGGCTTAACCGGGTGATTAACAGTTAAGGCCAAAGGGGATTTCGGGATCAGGGGTATATAGGGGCTGATTAGGGTTAGAAAACATTTCTTCCAGTCGCCACTTTCATTCTTGAAACCCTATCAATGGCCTCCAACACCCAAATCAACTTCTAATCACTTACTAATCAAGTTTTGGCTTAATCAACATCAAATCAAGGCGGTTTAGCACATAAATCGAAGTAGAGCTGTTGTGTTGTATTGGTATTGGCGCCAAAACAGTAGAGTTTCGGTTCTAAAGGTTTTATTTGTGGCTAAGGTGAGTGATTTGCATAGTTTTGCACAAATTACGGTTAATTAAGGGTAATTAGTGAAGATTAGTGAATTTAAACATGATAAAATTATGGAAAAATATTTATAAATTCTTAAACACCGTTTTAGACCTTTGTTAGAAGTTTGGGTTGATTTGGTTAAGTTTTACTAATCCTATCATCATTTGTTGTTAAACATGAATAAGGGAAAATATGGGGTTTTGGCTATGTTTGATCCGTTTTAATTTATCAAATTGATGTTCTGGTGTTTATGGTCGTTCCTATATGTTGCTATGACTGTATGGTATGCTTTTTGATTGATTAGAACAGTTAGAATGGTCAAAAACGCCGTCGAATGGCGTAAAACAGTCGCTGGAAGAGTTGCAGGAAATTATGCAGGGAACCGGATCAGATCGCCCTACCCCGACCCGATCGCAATGCCTCTGCTCTCCACGATCCGAACCCTTTGCCTAAAGACGCCAGTCACGATCTGAAGCTCGATGGGGGAGACTGAACCGATGGCTGAGCCATGAAGTCTGGATCACGATCCGAACCAGTCACCATGAGTTGGAGGAGGAAGATCACAACCCGATCCGATGGGGGGGAGCTTGACCCGATCCGATGGGAAGACCACGACCTGATGCTTCGGTGCAGCGATCCGACCCGACTTGATGGATGATCACGAACCGACCTGGGGTGGGACTCACGACTGATCCGAACCGAGGTGCAAGGACTGGAGACGTGAATTGCGAATTGAATCAAGAAGCTTGAATGCGAGGCATGGGGTGCGAACCAAATTGGAAGTATAACCTGAAGTAGAGAAGTGAATCGAACTGAAGAACCGATCCGGAGGAGAAGACCAAAACCCGAGATGCAAAGGTAGTCCAAATGAGAAGTTAGAACTCAGGATCCAGTTGGGAACCAACGAGTTAACTTCATGATTAGGCTTTGCTGCGGGACGTGTGCAAAGGCGTTGTCGGTATTCATAACTTTGGTTCACCACTGAGAGACGGATAGTGGGCTTGTAGTGATAGTTGTACGGAATTGGATTCCGTCATGGCCCATAGGATTAGGTGACCAATGTAGTGGATATCGTATGCTTTACGCACTAAGTGAGAGATGTGAGGATGATTGCTATGCTTGATTGTTTGACAAGCACACCCCCACCCCCGTATTCTTTACACCATATGTTAGTGACACCTTAGAGTATTGTACAGTATGTAGCGCTAACTCTTTGGTTGCAGGTCTAGGTTCAGGTATGGTTTAGTATACCTGTTTTGTTCTGTTTAGCTGCTTATCGCTCATACCAGACTTTTTGCCTGATCCAGAGTTTTATGTCTCTTCTTATTACTCTGGGTGCTCATACGAGCAGACTAGAGACAGGTTAGCTAGTGATGCACGAGTAGCTGTACCGGAGACGAGCAGGAGGCTTCCACGTATGATATATATAGATATTCTCCCTGTGTTATTGAAGGTCACTGCTTGGGCATTAGTAGTGCATCTTCCACTTTAGCTTTCTTTTGCTTTAGAGACAGTTTTAAAGTTGTAATAATGATGTTGGACCATAAGCTGTATTTTAGATTTCCGCTGCTATGTTGGTTTAGTTTTCAGCTTATGCACTGTCTCGACTGTTTTATGTCAAAGTTATGTTATTATTATATTTTGTTCCATGCGCTGTGAGACATTCGACAGGTTCTGTGTTAGTTCATTCTTTTCTTTCTTTTCTTCTGACGACCGTTCCGTGCTAACTGGGCATGTGTACAGCGCATTTTCGGAGGAAATGCCGGCTGGTGCGGGGCGGGCCGTCACAGCGTCTCAGCAATCAAATATGTTAAAAGAAAAATCAACAATCAGACCATTCCAGAACGTGATTTAACTATTGCAGATGATTCGTAAGTAAATATAGTAAATAAATTTATTCTCTAATGTATACATTTAGATGTGGATTTAAATTACAGAACCAAGACAATTAATGTTGCGTTATGGGGAGAACTTGCTAGCGGAGTAGGATCCGAACTAATAAAAATGGTTGATAAACCTCCTATAATAGCCATTGAATGTGCTAAAGTTCGAGATTTTCAGGGTAAAAAAACCTTTTATTTTCTTTAGTTTATTTTAGCTTGTAACCATCTTTTTAAATTTTGTATTACTCCTCCAGGTTTGTCTTTATCCACACCGACTAGTAGCATTCTAGCTATAAATCCAAACATACCAAAAGCTAAAAAGCTTAGAATTTGGTCTGATACCGAAGGCAAAAATGCACAAATAAAATCTACTACTTATGACGGAGTGACGCTTTTCCATATAATAAACAATCCGAGTTTGGGTCTTGACAAGGTTAGTACTACTAATCATTTCAATTTATATCATATGTACATTGATAATATCATGTAAATTAAGTTTTCTTTTTTGAATGCATAAACTGTTTTCTTCAGTGTGTTTGGTTACATAACTTATATTAAGACTGGACCACTGTGGTATCAAGCATGCAAAAGTTGCAATAAAAAGGTTATTGAAGCTACAACATCAGGCTATTGGTGTGAATTATGCCAAAAGAATGAAGATGCATGTAATCTGAGGGAAAAATAATAATTAAAGCTACAAATTTTTGTTTAATGTTACTATTTGTAATTATATATTTATACAATGCAGATATATTATGGTAATGAAGATTTTCGATACAACCGATGAGGCTTGGATTACTGCTTTTAACGGACAAGCAAAAGAAATTATAGGTTGTAGTGCAGATGATATTTATAAAATTAAGAATGTTGAAAATGAAGATATATTCCAACAAAAGCTAAAGGAATTGCTATGGATACCTCACCTTTTTCGAGTTGCCATTACTCAAGCTGAATGTATGAACGGAAAAAGGAAAAAGATTGCTATTATATAGCTATCAGCCGTCGATATTCAGCCTTAATCAAGCTTGTTGTTGGAAGAAATAACTAAAAAGACGGAGTCCAACATTTAGTTTATTCTTCAGTATTTTTATTTCAGCAGTTTCAGTTTTTAAAATGATAATGGTAAATTTATTTTAAGTGATTTATTTAAATAAATTAGTTTACTAGTTTGAGATTTATTTATTACATCTTACACTTGTGTTTTTTATTTCAATTAAATATTCACTGATATAATGATATGTTCTGTGCTTATATTTGTTTCGTTTCTCTTTTTTACTTCATGATTCCATTAACGGTTTATAGTTGCAAAATAACTAAACATTAAGATTATATTGATCTTACTTGATATATAATAAAAATACATGCATGTTTTTGTTACTAATTCGAATCAATACATTGATACTATATTCTTATCTCAAGTTGGTTTACATATAAAATTCAGTTTAATTGAATTTATACTTTATTAGTTACTTTCATTTCCTCTAAAATTACCCTGTAATTTTTAAAATAACAACTAGTTTGAAAAATGTTTTAACAAATAATTTTTATTTCATATTGAACACTAACGGCCAGTTTTTCCCACCGTTGTACGGTAATACTAGTATTTCTAATTTCATTCTTCTTATAATACAAAAACAGTGAATACATTGTATGCTTTGGGGGTTAATTACAATCTACGTATAATCATTGAAAGTCTAAGTAAATACTTAGCATTTAATAATATTTTTCTTTATTTTGACATCATTCCATAAAGAGTCATACACCGTTTAATAAAGGACAAATCTATTTGCTCAATGTCAAACAGAGCAGCTACAGTTATTATAGCTCAACGTACTTGTTCTTTTTTCTTTTTCTTTTTTCCACTTCAAGTTATAGTATAGCAGATAAAATCTTTATATTTTATTTTCACAAGAAAAAGGTGCACTGAAAATTATGATCCAGTTTATATTTTCATTTCCAGTTTTGAGTTTTCCTTCAAAAAGATCAGCAAGCCCATGTATTTTGAAAAACCTTTGGAGATGTTTGGTTTAGGCTTTTTTAGTTTTTAGTTTTCACCCACACTAAAATGTGAACGATACATGCATAAAGCCAAAAACGATCGTTTTAGAAAACAAGTTAACATACAAAATAGAAAACAACTTCTATTTGTTTTCCTTGTTTTGGGAATTAATACAAGAAAGAGAGATAATATATCATTCTGGTGTCCCTCTCTCATTTACATGGTCTCCTCTATCACCCTTTCACTCCCTTCGTCATCCCTTACTTTTTCTTATGGCTTGTCATCAAAATTGAAAACTCAAAACTCGAAACATACTTTAAACCAAAGTCTAACTTCAATTTTCAAAATAAAGTTATTATACAAACAAGAAAACAAATGTGCTTTGTTTTCCACATTTTCAAAGATGACAAAATCACGAAAATAAATACATTTCCTTCTTCCTTGTCGCTCAATTTTCTACTTTATTGTCCATCCATCGTTGTCGTAACGTTAAATTCATCACTTTTGCACTCGTCAGTTTTGTAATGAGTGAAATAAAATGGAAAAATTCAAAATGAACTGAATGACCCTAAGCATCCCACTGGAGTAAAAACAAACTTTTGTCACATGTTCTATCTTGGTTAGAGCACTAGCAAACCAAATCTTCATTGATGATGTGCTCATCACATCTGGCATCCGCGTATTCATTTATCAATGTTTTACAAAAGTTATCTATTTATTTAAATCAAATTGATGTGAACTACTTTTTCTTAAATTGATACTTTATTTACAAATTTAAGTAATACCCCTTCCGGTACATAATCAAACCTACCGTTAGATAGGTTTGCTTACTGTGAATTGGCCAAAATCAATTTCTCTGAAACCAAATAATACTCCGTCTTCTTCGATACTGTTCTCTCCACAGCCGATGCCCGCTGTTTAAACTGGTTCTTCTCCGACTCTATATATCTCTGCGATCTCCAGATCCTAATAAAAATGCGTTTTCCCTTTCAAATCACTTCAATCAGAAGCTGTGAGAACTGATCCCGTAATGCGTGGAAACAATGGTAAGATATTCTAGAAATTAAGGAACAGTTCAAAATTCTTGCTTCAAGCTTTGTTGTCATCCACTAATTTACCTTTCATTTTAATAGCTTTCAACTTATGACATGGCTTCTTATCATTAAAATGTGGAGATTATAACTCTCCTACACTACTAGATAATTGGTACATATATAACGAAGAGGAAAAAAAGCAATGGAAAAGTACATTTCTTCGCTAAGGTAATTTCTTCAAGCTGTTGAGACTCTATGAACTTTGCAATCTAGTTCATTTTAGCTGCGATGTTTATTTCGCTAAAACGTATACTAGTAAACCATCCAAAAGAGTTCGTGGACTCTTTAACTTTACAATATTATGGCAAACTGAATCATTTTAGTCTTTGAACTATGACCAGTATGTAGGTATGTTAGTTAGATTTTGCAAACAAACATGTGAGCAAATGCATTTTTATTATAATGGATGTATGTAAGCACACATATGAATATATTTGTTTGTATGTGTGTGCACATATAATTCATAAAACCAAATATTTGAAAGAAAGAAAAATGCTCTTAACATGTAATTCATGAACCCAAAAATTGCAAATAAACATGTGACCAAATGCATTTTATTGTAATGGATGTGTGTAAGCACACATATGTATATTTTTGTCTGTATGTGTGCGCACATATAATTCATGAACCCAAATATTGAAAAAAATATGTATATATTTGTTTGTGCATGGCTTCATCAATTTATATGCCATAGCTTGCATTTGGTGACTTTAATAATGCTCTTAACCCAAAAGATAAGAAGGGAGGATTGCCTATTCGTTTTTCTTATTTTATTGGTTTTAGTAATTGTATTTTACAATGTGATCTTGCTCAAATTTGTTTACAGGAATGTAAATATACATGGAGAAAATGTGGAATGGCGACAAACTTGGATAAAGTGCTTTGAAATTAGGAATTTGTACAAAGATTTTCCCAATTTTCGAGCGTTGGCTTCGCCTTCGAATTTAAGTGACCACACTTTCATCTATTTGCAGTTTTCAAGACAAGAAGGGAGACAAAAACAACTGCCTTTTAGATTGAATTTAGTTTTAGTGTTTCAGTTTGTAATTATATGATGCTGAACTTTCAAATATTCTAGTTGTTGCAATATTTAGTCCAATTTTCCTATTTGGAGCAACGATTGTGTGACAACCCCAATTTCGACAAACATAATTTTTTTCAAAATTCCAATCTATCGAAACTCGGATTGGTTTGCTCTGGTATCCTGCTGAAAAGACAGAGACATAAAACATGTCAGAGCTCAGAAAAATATCTCACAGCGGAAAGGATAAAATATAGTATAATCAAAACATAGCCTTACCGTATTATTAATACCGCCTAACCAATATCCAAATCTATCATGTCTCTGCCACAATCTAACCTGCGAGTGTGTTATGAGGAAGGGGTCAGAACACAAGTTCTGGTGACTGGATTTAAACTATACACTTTGGGTAATCTTACATATACCGTTCAATCATATTTTCTTATTTATTAGGTTACTTGGGTTAACAGCACTCAAAGCTTACACACACGCCGTACCCATTTACTTCCCAGTGAATTAACCTAATACAGTATATGTAGCTACCTCTCAATATTGAGATACACCCCATGATACCCCACTTGCACGGTCTCCACCGTATCATCGCAGGAATATAGCAGTCCCTAATCCTATACACGAATGTCATACGGATTTCTGTATATATGTCAATGCTACGTCTGCAAAGAACCACTACTTCTATATTACGTAAGCGTTCGGACTGCCATCTTTGAACCATTCGATCGAATTAGGTTCCATCCTCGAATAATGCCCTCTAGTCTTATGATACACCACCCAGAGCGACATGGGTGTACCTAGACTTTCCCATGTACGTATCGTCAATCTTTCTCGATGTCTATTGCACATGTTCTCTATATGTGCGCCCGAGTCCCGTGGCATGGCTAATCAAGAAACACGGAACTCGGTCGGGAGCTTTCAGATATCTGCCGATTGCAGATGCTAAGGTCTGCTTTTACAGTGGCTATGGTCCCACTAGACCCCTCCCTCAACTAATGAAAGGCACCCAAGAATATCAAGAATGAGAACTTAACCCCGACCCCCATGCCCTTCAAACCTATTGGCCAACCTCACCCATTACTAGATAGAAAAGTATATGGTCTTTTGGAGTTCTCCGCTTTTCCGCTTTACGTACCGACTGAAGATGGTAGGTAGACGACGAGTTGCTATCACAGGGCACTAACTGGTCTCGCCGAATCACGCTGGTCCATCTTAGTCTTTTGATTGCCCCTTATTATTGCAATCAAGGCATATTCATTGGTTCACCCACGCAGATCTAACCTCTATGAGCACAAGAGGATCATCTGCCACTCAAAGAGGAATACCAAGAGTACCATACGTCCCCGGCAGCTGCGTGCTTCTTAACCCAGTCCGTTGGAGCCTACAAGAATATCTAGATGGACATGCGCTCCTCTTTGTGTCTTTTGACATCCCGATGATCTACCCCTTAGGGTTATTCATCCTCTAACGTATGGACTAGTCCAAGCGCCTCAGTTTTATATGTCATTGGACCCTATGTCTAACCATTAATTACGTGCTTGCCTCAACTCACCAGGTTTCCAGTTAATTTGGTTATTCCAACTCATATTGAATTCTTATTCAAATTACCAAGTTTCTCTTGCTTATTAATTTCAGTCATACAACTTAATTCATTTAAGTTTATTAATAAGCTTACAACATGTTATTCTCTAGATTGTGGCCCAAGGTCTGTGATCCACAATCCCTTTTATATTCTTGTTTGATTTCAATAACATGTTAATATGTAATTAAGTATATCCAATTCACATGTTTCCAATTAACATGTCACTTACCATTTATGATTAAATATAACTTATTTCATTTCATAAGTTTTCCTCATCCTTTCTCATTTAATCATAATTCCTCTTTACGTCGTCAATACGACTTACCGTTGTTTACTTATTAACTTAGTTCTATTAACTAAGGCCCATTAATAAGTTTCTCTACCCATTTATTATAACCTATGTTATAATTTCCCCTTGTCCCTAGGACAAGTCTAAACATGTTATTCTTACCAACGGGTTCAGACTCCCATACTACTTAATTTATAATTAAGTACAATATATTTCCCCCCTTTTCTTAACTGGTTTTAGGTTTTCCTCTTTTCTGAATTGCTTAATTTACAATTAAGTGTTACTTAACTTAATTCACCAGTTATCCCATTCCCTTACTAGTTTATTATAACCTAGTTATAATATTTACTTGTCCCTAGGACAAGTCTACCTATTATACAACATTTTCATTAATGTTATTTATTTATAATAGGTTATTATCATTCCCCTTTTAAACCATTTACTGTTGTAAACCATTATTCTTCATTCTCTGTAATATATGTTCCTTATTATATTAAGGAAAACACGTCATGCACCTTATTAGTTTGATTGAAGGAATCAATGATTTATTTTCATAACGTTTCCCCATCTAAATCCGTGGTAGCAAGTAATTTCTTTACTTTTCTATATTTATTGTGACTTACTTGCAACAACGTTTTCAGAAATAAGTCATTTAGGAAAATACATCACTTTTCCCTCTTATCACACTAACTCAGTTCATTACATCCCTTCCTTTCTTATTTTCTGAGTTAAACATTTAATTACCATCCTTGCCATTTATTCATATCTTGTTATATACATATATTTATTTATATATATATACACTAGACCTCTCACATTAAGCCTACATTTGTGGACACTGGATTTGCCGGGCGGGTCCGGGCAGACTTCTAACACAAGCTGACTTAACCTCATGTCTTAGCACATGTTGTTAATTCTTGCACTTAGGCCTCTCACATTAGGTTCAACATTAGTGGCTGCTGGATATGTCAGTCGGGTCCGGGCAGACTTCCGCCGCTAATGCAACCTAACCTCGTGCCATAAGTGTATTTACAATTTCTAATTGTAATCCTAGGCATATTCATTTTCATTCAATCACTTATGTTCATTTCAAATTGCGCTTCCAAATTAAAATCTCAAAACATAATATATGTTATGTTCATTACATGAAAATTTTAGACATATTATCCTTTTTACTGTAATATAGTTTACAATAATCTAATTTACATGTCGTCCAATTTTTGCCTATATTTTGTCGCATGTCATTTTCAACATATGTTTAATTCTACTAGGACATGTAAACGTTCAATCGGGTAATTATTTTAACATGTCATTCGATCAATAATATGTCCCAAGTAAAGCAAGTAATTACCATTAATGAATTGGCTATTCATATCCTAACAAGTTTATTTTCTCCAACATGTAAACATTCAATAACTTAGCTAATTCAACATAGGAATTTCCTGACATATTCATATCAACATTTCAATTTGTTACAACAGCAATTTATAATTAAACTGGTCATTTCACAATTTATTAAAAAGGGGAATGCTAAACGACAGTCATAACATTATCTAAAGGCTATAGCTTATACCCACTCACCTTTAAGCTTTCCCCAAATTTTGGATCTGATCCGTTCCATCATCCATGGTTTTCCTTTTCCCTTTAATTTGATTCACGACCTAACGACCATGGATTTATTATTTCATGAAAAGAGAAGGGAAAGAGAAATAATTTAAATAGATTGGTTCTTAGAGGTTTACCTTGCTTTTATGATTCAATAATCTTTTTTATTAACGTTGATTCCTTCTTCCAGATCTGAATTCATAATCCTCCTTGGCTAATATTTTAATTTCAGAATAGATTTGAGAAGAGAGAGAGAGAGAGAGCCTGTGATGACCCAAACTTCCCAGTAAAGGAAAGGCTGGATTGCTTTGAGAACAACACACATCAGAACACAAACTGAAGAACATTTTATTGCTGATTACAACAATTACACCAGAGTACAAGAATGTAACAGAGTATGAATACTTATTAAAATAATAGAAATACAATAATACCAGAGATTTAAATTACATTTAAATAGCAGTGGAAAAATATTACAGATATACAACCGAAAGGAATACACGGATACAGAGCTTTCCGAATACCGCTTCAGCTGTAAACCAGGATCCTGTAAATATATCTGCAAAAGCTACTCGACTGCCCATGTGGAAAATATGGGCACCCGAGTTTGCTAGTGAAACAAACTACGAGTCAGTCATGGGACTGGTATGAGAAATCTTAACTTAACTTATCTAATAATAAGGCTAATCACAGGACCACGCCGCTAACGCGGAACGGGTTTACTCCATTGGATTGCCAGTGCATAAAATAAAGTAAATCGTTAAACAACGCAATGCTTTTTAGAAAAATGAAACCATTATAAGACCCAAGTCCCATCACACAATGCAACGCAAACCAGAGGATAGAGTTTTACCTTATAATGGTCAAAAGATGCTTGATACGGTAAAATGGATTCACTACAAGAAAAATACCCTATTGCAACTAGATATTTGCAACAGGCGGTAAATTACAGTTGCAGTAAATGATATTTAGCAACAGACCTATTATAGCAGTTGCAGTAGATAAGATTTAGCAACAGACCTTTTCTTTCTATTGCGAAAAGCATATTTTTAGCAACTATGCTTCTCTTCCTGTTGCAAAAACATACTTTTAGCAACTGTGCTTCCATAACAGTTGCAACAAACATATTATTTGCAACTGCGCTTCCTAGCCAGTTGCAAATAAATATCTTTTGCAACTGTTTTCGCCACTTGCAATTATTGTATTTTTCTACAAGTGGTAAAGCCAGTTGCGAAAAACATACTAACAATAAGTATGAACTTTTAATGATTAACTTTTAATAATTAATTTTAAATAGTTACTATTAAGTGATTAACCACTAGTAATTATATAATAATTACGATTATTATTTAATAATAAAATTTAAGTTATTAATAGTGCGTAAATTATATTTATTAGTTATTATTCATATTTAATGATTAATAAATCTAATTAACAACAAATATTAAATAATTAATAAAACATTCATAATAATTACTAAATAATTAATTATTCGTAGTTACATAATAATTAAGATTACAATTTAGTATAATTAATATTCGATAATATAATTAACTAATTTTAATAACCAATCAACACTCAAGAGGTAACACTTATTATTTCATATTTAATATTCAATGATTCTGATTATCAATTGTATTCATTTTTTATTATTTCAAAAGATTTTTCATAACTATAATTTTTTCCTCGATTTTTAATGGTTAATTATGAATATGTAATAACTAATAATTATTTTTGATAATTAAACAATATATATGTTTGATTAATATTCGGTTATAGTCATGAAATAATAAGTAACCAATAATAATCAGTAAAGAATGAGTTATAATTTAATAATTAATAATTAGTATAATATAATAAATACTTATTATTTGTTATATAAGTATAATAACGTTAAAACAAACATATTATTTATAACTGCGCTTTCATAACAGTTGCAACAAAAATATTATTTGCAACTGTGGTTCTAAACTTGTTGCAAAAAATATCTTTAGTAACGGTTTTCACCACTTGCGCAAGTAATAATTAAGAAATAATAACTAATAACTAATAATTGATGAAAAAAATAATTATCAATATTATTATTAAATAATTCATAATTAGTAATCAAGACTAATAACTAACAATTAATATTAAATAACTATTAATCAATCAAGGCTAATGTTAAATAACAAAAGTTTAATATTTGTTTATTAGATTTCTTTAGCTATTTTACTTGAATGACAAACCACAGGAATCTAGAACGTTGGTTTGGCTCCAAACTTTTAATTTTTTGGCTCGTTCGTCTGAAATTTTGGCTCCACAATCAAAATTTTCACCGATATCGAAAGCGCAGGTGTTAAATTCAAAAATCACGTGATATCTATCTCAAATCAGCGTGCCATCCTTTAATGACACTTCTTCTTCTTCTTTGAAATCGATCTTTCTTCTTTAAAACAATCAATCTTAAGCAGTAGTCCAACGTTCCCCCGAATTCTTACAATCGAAACCTATTTCTCGCAATCCTAGATTTTTCTATAGCACCTAATATAACCCGTAGAGAAGATACGAAGAGAAAAAGAAGATCGCTGAAAAAACACAAGCCGACATCAAATTGGAAAACCGCTAATGTTAAAACTACCTTCTAATTCTTTTTCCCTATTAACTTCTCTATTAATTTCCGATCTCCTCCTGTAACAAATGGGAAATCAAAGGGAGGGAGAGAGGAGGAGCGTCGAAGAGGGGCTGTTTCGATTTCAGAATTGCCGATTCAACAGAATAATGTCGTCCTTAGAGTGACAAATATTTTGTGTAGTTGATGACGTTGAATTATATATGGATGTACTGGGGCATGATTGTGGGGTATTCTGGGATGAAGCATGGATTCCTGCATTTGATGCTACAACACACTGTAGCTTTTCTTCTGATGATGTTTTTGAATTTATGGCGCAAAAGGAAGTCAAACTCACTTTATATTGGGATGATGTAGGATGGGCTTCTAATTGCTCTGAGTGTGAACGGAAAGGGAAGTACTGTAGGTTTGATTGGGGAAGAAATCAAGTCTTTTGTCATGATCATAGTGAGCTATATTCAACCTTATTAATTCGCTTTTTAGTAGTAACATCAGAAATTTAATTTTGATGTATGTGCAGGAGAGAGGACCAGGGAATCCTCACGTTTTAATTATACAGTCAGGTTGTCTCTTGTCATTTTCTGTCTCTATATGTTTGGTCTACTTATCAATTCGCTTTGTAGTATTAACATCAGAAATTTGTCCAAGTTTTAATTATACAGTCAATTTTTAATTCAACCTTATCAATTCTCTTTGTAGAGTAACATCAGAAATTTGTCCAAGTATTGCAGTTTGAAGTATTTGTTGCACACAATTTTTTTTGAGATCCCTACTATTTGTTTGTACATCAAAAAGCTGTCAACATATCTTTGAATCCGCCTTCTCTTTCATCATAAAAATCTACCATCATATTTCATATAATGCACTAAACAACCAAGCATCACAGGTTTAAAATGGAAAAAAAATCCATAGCTATTATTACTGTTCTGGTTAGACTTGTAATCTTAGCCTGCCTTGCTCTTCATTTGTTGTTCTCATCAACGACTCAGCTGATGATCCAAATTCCGGAAAGCTCAACTTCAAAATTTTCTATGCTTACATGTAACATTACATAGATATACTGTTGATCTTTCTACCATCTTAATTTGACAGTCTTTTGTGCTAACCATATGTTGTTAATGATTTCCTAGATATGTTATAGTAATAGCAGCCATTGGAAATGCATACATGCTTGTTCAAATGGTCATATGGCTTATAACTATTGCTACAAGAACATATTTTAAAAACAGACTTCACATTTGGTTTCATCAATTGTTTGACTTGGTGAGTTAACCCTTTTTTTTTATTACAAATTCATATTGTTTTTATCCAGAGGATGTCACATTTCTGATTCTATTGATCCTACTCACCAACTGTTTAATTCACATTTAATTACATTTTTATTACATAAGCCGATCATTTCAATGTTTACTACAAGTTTCTCAGATTTGCCTATACAGGGAATATAAAGAGCTAAACATGCAGGTATGACCCATCACTCTTATTTTTTTTCTATTGTTCCAATTCTTAATGTTTTCTGATTTGGTTATATCTATCAAATGGACATCTCTTTTTTGATTTTACAGTACATTAGCGGATTGTTTGGTAATAGTTTAAACTCGACAGGTGGATGAAAGACCCAATGCATTAGACTGAAATGCACAATGGTAGGGATATAGAATTTGTCATTGAATTTGAATGTGACAGAGGAATGGTTCCATGGCTAATGCTTGTGTTGCTATGTTTATTTATCAATTTATATTGAAAATAATTTGTAATCGTGAAGAGAAATGTGGATATATATATATATATATATTTGTAATCATCTTTGTCAATGTATTGTTTTTGCTTCAATTTACGGATATTGTAATAAAATTTGAACTTTTGTGAATATTTAATGAAATATTTTAGAGCAGTATTATCTGTGAGCTGATATTTAAATTGTATGTATTTTAATCTATGAAATCATGATTTTATAATAGTTGAAATTGCAAAACATTACATATAAGATTCAATTGCAATGGATAAAAACAGTTGTCTCTTGCAACAGACACAAAATTGTATAAAACTATTTTGCAACTATCATTTGTTGTTGCAAAAAAATCAGTTGCAACAGCAAAGGCCTGTTGCAAAAAAGTATACCGCAACATCTTATTGCAACAGGCCGAAAATGTTGCGAAAAGGGACCGACTTTTTGCAAATTCGGCTATACCTACAGGCCCGGGTCTGTTGCAATTGGTCTACTGCAACAGATATTGCCTGTTGCGAAAAGTGTTTTTTGTTGTAGTGATTTAGTATTATCATTAGTGTATATATGTTACCAAAAACAATTTCAATCATAATATATCAATCATAGACGACATGGGTACCATATATCTTATCGCCATACTAGTTCTACAATCAAAACCGCAAGGTCGTATCGAAAGTTGGATTTCCATCATGAGTCGAGGCTAGGGGCAAGCTCCTCTCCGATTCGATACACTCTAGCAAATGCCTCAGGATGCCCCGCAGTGAACCCTTGGATCTTCAGGGTCGGTCCCTACCTAAGGGTAGTGGATTAATTATGCCTGAACACACGCTTCCCGGTCCCTTCGGACCTATAGTATGACCACTAACGACCTATAAAAATCCGAGGCGCCTCAAAATCCATCATCCACATAAGTAAAATGTCAGCCAGTTTAAGCACTGACACCACTCCTAGCTAGAAAGAACCGTGTGCACTCCCCGCAGTCCTAATCCCGTTTTTGACTCATACCGGGGTGTGAGGCTCGTGAAGTCACGCTATACACAAAGCTATGCCGTAATAGGCTATACTTTGATCATCCCACAAGGCCCTGCTTTTCAACAAAAGCATTGATCATTTGCATCTTGGCGTGCCACATTGACAATTCACGTCATGCGATCAATCAATATTAATATATACCAGGGTGTTAAGTAGAGAATAAATTCCCCACCACCAAACAGACATACATTAATAGAAATCGATTTAATTCACATGGAACGAAATCCAATGTCAGACACGCATCCATTTACTAGCTTATGCTCTGGGTCTGAGCGAAACCAAATCCGAACAATCAACAATAGTCCGGACGGCCACCACTGAAGCCCCTTCAAGGTAGCTACTCCCATCAAGGGTCTCTGTAGCAACACATCCATTCGATGTGAAGATCGTCGGTTTTCGACCAGCGTCTTCATCTTCGACTCTTCATCATCGTAGTAATTATTCGGAATGGGTTAAACCCGGTCTTTCCGAATAACTCACGTATTTTATAATAAAAATCAAGTACTATAAAAGCACACCCAACGTCTCATTCCAATTCAGAATATTCTTCTAATAGATATTCGCATTATTATTTCAAAGATAAATTCTTCAAATAGATGTTCAGGATTGGTTGGATAGCTGTGATCGTATCTTCGACGACTTGGGTATTGAGGATGCGATGAAGAGAAGGCTAGCGTCTCGTCAGCTGCAAGGGCGAGCGATGAATTGGTGGAATGCCATTAAGACAGCTACTCCAGAGGATCAAGTTACTTGGAATCAGTTTAAGACTCGCTTTTGTGATAAGTTTATTCCAGCTGCTCATAAATCAGAATTGTTCAGGAAGTTCTTGGAGCTTAAACAGAATGATAGGGCAGTCTCGGAGTACATCGCAGAATTCGATACTTTATCGAAATATGGATGGTCCCTTATCGATACAGTCAAAAAGAAGAACGAGAAGTTCATAACTGGCTTGGATGGGTACTTGGGGGAAAGACTTATAAACCATATCGATGAGACGTTCAAGTCTATTGTAGGAAAGGCATTAAGGTCAGAGAGCCTTTTCCCTAAGTCGAAGATTGAGGTTGCTACGGCATCTGCAGAGGAGCCAAAGCCGCAAGCAGGCGGTGAAGGCAAGAAGAATTCTCAGAACAAGAGGAAGCAGAACCCGACCAAGGATGGTCAGAATAAGAAAAATAAGAAAGATGGCGAATGCTCTAGTTGTGGAAAGAAGGGCCACTATCCCAGAGATTGTCGAGAAAAGCCTGGGGAAAGGAAGTGCTTTAACTGCGGCCAGGCGGGACATCACAAGGATGATTGACCACAACCTCCTAGGGAGAAGCAGATTGTGAAAGCGTATGCTATCAACGCTGTTCCTTCTTCGTCGAATGTTCCAAGTGCGGCGCAGAAGGGAAAGGGTGTCGTTATAAAAGGTATGCTTTCTATTTAAGATGTTTCTGTTCAGGTATTGTTTGACAAACCCGAGATAGTCGATAGACCTCTAGTTGTGATGAACCCGATTGGTGGTTCGACTAGTTTTGGCATGATTTGTTGTAATGTGGTCTTATCGAGTCATGGATGTATGTTTCCTTGTGATTGCTTTGTTTTGGGCTTTACTGGGTTTAGCATTATTTTGATGAGTCGATCTACTCCAAAGGAATAGGGTGGTATTAGGTACCTACCTAGTGATGGCGATAGTAACTGGAGTTAAGGAAGCTGAAAGGTTATCGTTGTAATAAGTTCTAGTTGTCTCTTGGAGGCAAATGAGTGCTCCAGTGCTAGATTGTTTTGCTAGTATCACCTCACGTAGGTTGTCCGAATTCGGAGGAGATGTTCCTTGGGTACTTGTCTGATATTGGTTTAGGCCTTTGGGGCTTGTGCTTGGGGAATGTCGAGTTCGACCAGAATGGTTTGCGTGAGAGACAAATAGTTGTTGCGATTTTTCATTGGATGATATCTTGGTTTACTTGAGGAGTGATGGGCAGACGGAACATGATAAGACCGTTCAATGGTATAGACTGAACAGAGTTAGACTCGATAGGGTTATGAGATTGCTCGACTGGGACTCGAAAAAGATGCAAAGTAATGGATTGTTTAGGACCCTATGTTGATGTTCTCTATTGGATAGTAAAATTTTGAAGGAATAGGATGTGTTCGTTGATCATGGAAGATACAACGAAGATTAGGGCGATTCAAGTTGGACTTGAACTCGTAAAAGAAAATGGGTGTTCGTTGATCTTGGAGATGCAACGAATAGGGAGACGACTCACGTTGGACTAGAGTTTATCGGTAATGGATACTCAAGACTGGGTCTAAGTTATAGATTGACTCGAGTTGGACCCGAGAAGGCTGCAAGGAATTGGATTCGGCTTGAGTTGGACTCGAGAGGGCAGCAAGACAATGGATAAACTTGGGTTGAACTCAAGTATTTTAGGCGGACTTAAAGCAGGGGTATCTGGGGACGCCCGTTACCCTAGATCCGTTGGACGTGATCTAGTTATCCTTGGAGGATAAACGTACGTTGGACGTATGGTAGTCCGTAGGGAGGCGGGGCTTCCATTGGCCTGGGATTGGTTGGACCAGTCAAGTAGGCATCAGTGTATGTATGGAGGCTGGGCTTCCATTAGTTATTGATGTTGGTTGGACCAGACATACTAAAATCGACATATTGGGATTGGTTAGACCAATCATGTAGGTGTCGATGTGTTTATGAATTTAGCAGGTGATAGGTAGGACTTGTTTGATGGATGATATGGTTGCTATGTTGTTCCTATTTTTCTTCCCTTGAGTAGACTATCACCTGTAGGGTTCCAGCGATGGGGAACAAAGTGATTGTAGTAAGGCTATGAGCCAGTGCAGTGGAGTTGTTATGACTCCATGGGGGCAGAGTGATCATAGTAAAGGATTTGTGTGCGGTAATAGTTGCATTGAGTAGGAGACATGCCAGTTTAGGGGTTTTGTTTCTAGGATGGAAGCAACTAGAGTATATCATAAGATATGATTTCAGACCCAAGAGTGAATTGGATTCAGAAACGCTAGTAAGCTTGACGATTAGATCGATTTTGATTGAGTGGATTGGTTCCAGTTAGAAGGACGATCCTAACCTATTGGAAATCATCTCTAGGGTAGAGATGGGTATCGATGGAAAGAGAACGATCAAGCAAGGATTTGATCGAGAAGGATGGCTTCAAAAGAATGGAGGACTAGTTGTACCCAACGTAGATGGACTGAGAGATTTAGTGCTTAGAGATATCATCACTCTAAATTGACTATACATCCCAGTGGTAACAAGATGTATTGAGACATGGAGCAGATCTACTACTGGGAAAGGATAAAGAAAGACGTTGGGAAGTTTATGTCCAAATGCGTGAATTGCCAGTTAGTTAAAACTGAGCAAAGGAAGCCTAGTGGTTTGTCATAACCGTTGAGAACAAGTCTCAAATGGATTATATTGATAGTTTACCAAGGACTAGGTCAGGTCATGATGGTATTTGAGTGAATTGTATATTAGAGAATGAAGGCTACCCAAGATAGGCAGAAGACTTATCTCGATAAGAGACGAAGAGATTTGGAATTCTTCATTAACGACTTGGTGTTCGTCAAGATCTCTCCATTGAGAATGTGATTCAGATTGGTTGGAGAGGTAAGTTAGCACCAAGATTTGTTGGCCCATTCCCAGTCCTCGAACAAGTTGGGAATTTGGCGTAGGAAATAGAGCTACCTGACAAGATGGCGGGAGTTCACAACGTATTTCATGTTTCCCAGTCAAGGAAGTTCGTGCAAGACCCTAATGTGGCTATTTCACCAGATCAGTTGGACGATATCGAGGTTGAACCCGAGGCGGTTGGGAACCGCAAGCCTATGCGTATTATTGGGAACGATACGAAGCAGCTTCGAAGGAAGGCGGTGAAACTAGTCAAAGTCCAGTGGGGTGAGAATGAAAAAGACTGTACTTGGGAAACAGAGGAAGATATAAGGAAGAAGTATCCAGAACTCTTTGCCTAATAAGGTTTTGGTAGTGATAGTTTCTTCCCTTGTTAGTAAACCGCACGCTAGGATAGACTTGTTTTGCATGTTGATTGTTGTTTTGGTGCTGATAGGCATGTGGGGCCCTTTGTGTGTTTTGGTTAGGGAATTTCGGGGGCGAAATTTCTTAAAGGGGGGGGGGGGGAGAATGTAACAACCCGCATTCTACGCATCGAATGATCGTAGAATATTTATTCCTTTCTCATACGAAGTCGTATGGTCATGTGACTTTGGGTAACGACTATTGGGGTAATTTCCCATGTTCATGATTTTTGCCGATTTTTAAATGACCGTTTTGCCCCTAGCTGATCTTGTTTCGTCCATAACTTTTGATTGAAAAGGAGTTTTGACCTGAACCCACTTCTATTGGATTCGAATGATGGTTTCTCTTTCCGTAGAGTGGTTACATTAGCCAAACGGACTTATCGTTTGGGAGATATGGCTGAAACAAGGTTTAGTAGGTGAAAAACAGCTTAATTGGGCTAAACCGGGTGATTAACAGCTAGGCCCAATGGGGGATTTCGGGTTTAGAGGTATTTGAGGGCTGCTAGGGTTTAGAAAACGATTTTTTCATTCATTTTCCAGCCACCACAAACCTCCTTTGAGCTCTAGCAATGGCCTCCACCTTCTAAATCACTCCCAAAACATCTTTTTGGCTTTCCTAATCACATATTAGCAAGATCTACACCAAATCAAGGCGGATTAGCATCAAATCAAGATAGGAGCTGCTGCTAAGCATTGGAATTCGACACAAACAGAGAATCATTTCAGATCTATAGTTTACTTTGTGGCAAAGGTGAGTGATTTGCATTGTTTTTCACTAATTACGGCTAATTATGGTAATTAGCGTAGATTAGCGAAATTATGGCTCAGAAAAATCTAGAAAAATTCCTAAAATTCTAAAACACCATTTTATGCCTCTGATATGAATTTGAGTTAATTTCGACTAATTTTGCAAATCCCGAAATTTGGGGGATTAAGGGGTGATTAGTGGAAATTAGCGAATATATGCATGATTAAAATCTGGAAAAATATTCAGAAATTCTGAAATATTGTTTTAGACCTCTGTTAGAAAATTTGGCTAATTTGAATAAATTTTGCTAATCATATGCTTAAACATGATTAAGGGGGATTAAGGGAAAACATGGGGTTTTTGGTTATGTTTGATCCGTTTTAACATACCATATTGTTGTTTGTGGATGGTTGTACATGTTGCTATGACTGTATGGTATGCTTTTTGATTGAATAGAATAGTTAGAATGATCGAAAACGGCGTCGAATGGCGTAAACAACTCGCTGGACAAAGTGCAGGAACTGCAGACAGGGACCGGATCGGATCCCCTTTATCCGAACCGAACCACTCTCCACGATCCGACCCGATCCGCTTGTGGTGATGGAGACCGACCGATCCGCCTGGAAGCTCGTGAACAGGTGGCAAGGAGGTGCAACTCGCGAACCGAACCGCCCGTGGAGTATTCTTCTCCGACCCGAACCCGATGGCATCCTCCGATCCGACCCGAAGGAACTTGTCACGAACCGAGATGTTAAGTACGACTTGGGTTGTATCCGAACCGATCCGGAGCTTGTCTACGATCCGAACCACCACGAGTTGGAGCATGGAGCACGACCCGACCCGATCCGGTGCATCATGGAGGGACTTGAGGAACTCGATCCGATCCGAGGTGAGGAAGCAATCCGAACCGAACCAAGGAAGAAGGAGAAGACCGATCCGATGATGACCAATAACCCGAGATGCAAAGGTAGTCCAAATGGAAGTTAGAGCTCAGGATCCAGTTGGGAACCAATGAGTTCACTTCATGGTTGGGCTTTGCTGCGGGACGTGTGCAAAGGGGTTGTCGGTATTCATAACTTTGGTTCACCACTGAGAGATGGATAGTGGGCTTGTAGTGAAAGTTACACGGGATTGGATTCCGACATGGCCCAAAGTATTAGGTGACCAAAGTAGTGGATATCGTATGCTTTACGCACTGAGTGAGGGATGTGAGGATGATTGCTATGCTTGATTGTTTGACACCACTATGACATGCACACCCCCACCCCCGTATCTCTTACACAGTATGTTAGTGGCACCTTAGAGTATTGTATGGTATGTAGTGCTAACTCTTTGGTTGCAGGTTCAGGTTCAGGTATGTTTTAGTCTACCTGTTATTGTTCTGTTTAGATGCTTATCGCTCATACCAGGCTTTATGTCTGACCCAGAGTTTTATGTCTCCTATTATTACTCTGGGTGCTCACACGAGCAGACTAGAGACAGGTTAGATGGTGATGCGCGAGTAGCTGATTCGGAGGCGAGCGGGAGGCTTCCACGTATGATATATAGATATTCTCCCTGTGTCGTTGGTGGTCGCTACTTGGGCATTAGTAGTGTACCTCCTTTATCTTACTTTTGCTTTTTGAGACAGTTTGAAAAGTTGTAATAATGTTAGCTTTGGATCATAAGCTGTACTTGGATTTTCCGCTGCTATGTTAGTTTGCTTTCAGGTTATGCACTGTCTCACATGTTTTATGTTAAGTATGTTGTTATTATATTTTGTTCCATGCGCTGTGAGACATTTTACAGGTTCCTTGTTAGTTCATTTCCTTCTTTCCTTTCCTTCTGACGACCGTCCCGTGCTAATTGGACATGCGTACAACGCACTTTTGGAGTGAATGTCGGTTGGTGCGGGGCGGGCCATCACAATCCTTTTCAGTGATCAAAATGTAATCTTCCTCCATAATGACAAAAAAAAATATTCTAATTTTTCATTTTCTCACAAAAAGGTATATTTTATTCTAATTTTCATTTTCTAACCAAAATGTATATTTTATTCTAATTCATTTCAATGTGAACAAAATGACAGTTTGGATCTACTTCATTTCAATGTAAACAAATGACAATTTTGATCTAATTCATTTCAATGTAAACAAATGACAATTTTGATCTAATTCATTTCAATGTAAACAAAATGAGTATTTTTACTTCATTCTTTTTAGATGATAAAAAAATGTTTTTATTTCATTCTTTGCATTTGACAAAAATGTGCCTTTCATATTCGTTCTTTTTAAAATAACAAAATAAATGTTTTTGTTTTATTCCTATAAAATGGCCCAAAAAGAATGGTTTATTTTCATCCTTATAAAATGCCCCAAAAGAAATATTTTATGTTCATTCTTATAACATGAACAAAAGAAATGTTTTAACAAAAATGCTATTTTATCACTAATCATGTTTAACAAAAATGAATATTCTTTTGTCCAGTGTAACATCTTATAACAAAGAATGTTAATCTAATTCTAATGTACATTTTTCACTAAAAATGAGATTTTAATTTCTAAACATGCTAACACAAACGTTAAATTGGTTTCAATAACATGTTTTGGTAAAAATGTAATTTTTATTCAAATTAACATGTTTTGACAAAATTTATATTTTCATCTCAACTAGACTATATTAACAACAGTGAATATTTTTCTTGTTAATCTAAATTTAACCAATGATGTCATTTTATTTCACAAATCATGATTTAATCAAAAAGTGTGATTTTCTTTTACTAATCAAAACACTTTAACCAAGAGGATTGACAAAAATGAATATTTTTGTTTTATATAAAATGACAACAGAAATGATAATATTATTTGAATCTAACTTTATAATTAATAATAGTGTCAATTCCAACAACTAAAAAAAAACAATGAAAATTCAGTTTGGATAACAAACATGATACACACATTCATTCAGTGATTCATCGTAATACAACAAATCAACATTTCAACAAAATTATACACAAGACACCACATGCATTTTGTATAAAATGAATATAAATTTCATAATAAAATAAATAAATAATTTTAATTTAAAAACAGAAATCTCACATCGAGTTTTAGTCTGAATCCCCGACGTTCTCCATTTCAGCTTTAGTCGGTTCCATCACGAAGCTCTCATTTTTGTGATTCCAACGCAGGTTGTTTCGTTCAATTCTGATTCAGTTTGAGAGAGATACGGTCGTTTAAACTTTCATTACATTAGTGAATATTTAAATAAATAATTAAAACTTTTAATTACATTGGTTCACAGAATAACAGCCGCCCCTTTCATCTTCTTCTTCACGTACAGGCGTCGCTGAAACCCATCAGCCCTTCTAGGGTTCGGATTTTCCCACCAATATAAAGCACCGGAGTTTGATCTGAATGGCTCATGTCGAAGTCAGGGGGGTGTGCCACCATCGCCGAGAGAGGCAGCAACCTCGGTGGTGCCAGGGAGCTAGAAAACGCCCACGACGGCGGCCCCTTTGGGCGCAGAATCCGAGAGAAATACACCACCATCTTCGATCATCACCGTACCATCTGAAAGATCGTGACTTCCTCTTCATTTTCGTATATTGGGTTCTTAAAATCATTGAGCGGATTGAAATTAACTGAGGATCAAAGTTGGAACAAAATCGGCCATTAAAAAGAACATACGGCGGCTATACAGTGAATGGATTAGGGTTAGCGTATTGGTATGATATTTATAAGCGTATTTTCCTATTTAATTTATTTAATTAATTCAAAAATTCATGTTTATCAATACGAACACCAAATCAAACCCAACGAGTGTCTCCCCTAGCTAAATACCCCCGTCCCGGACACAATGGAACACGTTTCGTAACCCAGTTCGGCTGTTACGATATATTTTTCTTTAAATTAAATTATAAATCATTTAATTATTAAATTCAAACGTACATTTTAAATTACACGGGCCACATACTGATTCTAAAAATTATAGAAAAATTATTTCTAGCTATGTTTCGACGATACGGTTCTAACAAGACTAATTTCGTCGAATTTTGAGACTGTTTGAAAAATGGCCATTTTCAGGTCGATTAAATTTGACTGTAATTGACAAAACACGTTTTCTTCTGCCACGCTCACACATTAATTCGAAAAATTATGAAAATTGAAACTTAGCAATAATTTGACATTCCGGTTCCAACAAAAGTGGTTTCGTCGAAAACAGAGGTCATTTGAAAAATGACTATTTTCAAGGCCAATATATTTAATTAAAATATGTATAAATTCTACAGCGACTTTTCAAAATTTTAAACTGGACATAACTTACAAATTATAAAGTGAAATTTCAGTTTTTCAGATTCGTTAGAAAGATATGATTAAACAGATTTATATATTCCTGGTTTCGCTCAATTTTGATTTAAAATGAAGTCTGTATATTCAATCAAATTCAAATTCAAATTTTCAAACTGCAGTGCTGTTTTAAACTCCTTTTATAATTAAATTGAATTTATTCGTTTTAAAATAAATTTTTCATCATTATTATTTAAAATAAATTATTTTAAATATATAAAATCCATTAAAATTTCTATAATAAAAATTTTAAATTGGCACCAAAATTCCGGGTTGTTACAATCGCCCCCACTTAAAATCTTTTCGTCCTCGAAAAGGAACGTAGCTATAAGTTGTTTAATTTCACCAACTCAACTTTATTGGTTTCCATACTCTTATTAGTTAAATTGATTATTATTTCTATACTTTTATTAGTTAAACTAATAATCAAACATCACAACCAACAATCAATTAGGTGATTAACTTTTCAAATATATAATCTTTATATATAGTCAAAAATCATATTCTTAGTGCAAATCATAGCAATGTGTATTGACTAAGTGTTCGTTCTCATACCAGTCAATGGAAATATATAGAAATCCCACTTTCGAAACTCGAACATAAACACTGGTGATGGTGCACCGATCATCAGAATTATCCCCAGGCGACTAGAGTGTGATTCTATATCCATCTAGTATATTAAAACTTCAAATATCCGTTAATTACTCGTATATTCGAAATCTTTATATACTCGATTGTCCACATTAAAATATAATAATATACTCAAATACGTATTTTTAGATAAAATTTTCAAAACTAAATTTGTTTTTACTTTTATTTTTAAAGAAAATAATACTCTTCACACTCGTTCTAGGACACTACTGATCCCATCTCTAACGAGTTATTCTTATTGGATATTACTAATCCAATCTCTGATGAATTCTTTCATGCAGTTCTAATGTGTCTTGTTCTCGAGCTCTGTAAACCTGGCTCTGATACCAAATGTGACGACCCAAACTTCCCAGTAAAGGAAAGGCTGGATTGCTTTGAGAACAACACACATCAGAACACAAATTGAAGAACATTTTTTTGCCGATAACAACAATTACACCAGTGTACAAGAATGTAACAGAGTATGAATACTTATTACAATAATAGAAATACAATAATACCAGAGATTTAAATTACATTTTGTGACAACCCGGATTTTTACAACACGCTAAGACAAGAATCAAGGCAGAATTTAATTATAAAATTTGAATCAGGAGAAACGGGTTGCGCCATTGCGTTCGTCTCAGAGAAATACGCGAAATAGAGTCCGAGTTTTCGAAAATCGGAGTCCGTATGACCAAGTTATGGCCCGTCAAAGTTTTTAGAAAATTTCAAGTTCAAAAACAGTTCAAATTTGAATTCAGAATTCAAATTCAGCCAAGCAGAACAGGCGGGAAAAATTCCCGCCACCCCCAAGTCGACTGGGGAGTCGACACACCCCAAGTGGTGTCGACTGCCCAGTCGACACCCCTGTCGACTTGGGTGGTCGGCCAGTTTGGCCTGGGTGCACCTGACTTGTTCCTCAAGACATGTTTGGAGGCTTGTGACGGATTTTAAAGGCTCAGATCTATCCTAGGGTTAATCTAAGGGCCTAAGCTACTCCTAATCTCTATAAAAAGACCCCTAAGCCTACCCTAAACCCTCACAAATCACTCATGCCACGAAGTGCTGCCCAAATGCCAAGTGATCATGGCCTCCATCTCCAATTCCTAGAGACTATGCATTCAAATCGGGTTCAAATCAAAAGGTGCAAGCTTTCTACATCAAACCGAGGAGAGATCAACGTTGCTATGGAAATTTCATGATGATTCGTCAACAAAGGAGCCACCTTTCTCCGTCAAGATGATTCATGATCTTTCCCTAAGCCTCGCTATGTAAGTTCTAGCTACTTGTAGATTCTAACGGTGGTTCTAATGTGACATGGAATAAAATGCGATGAAACATAAGTATGCTAGCCTATGTGAACCTAATTTTGCCACTTTTCTATGATCTATGACCTTGGGCTAAGTTTTAGCGACTTAATCATGCCATTCATGTTATGTTTAACCTAGTTTATCTTGCAAGTTTGAATCTTTATCTATGGAATGTTAGCATGAACCTTTGGGAACCATTTGACTTGTGAAACATTGGCAAAGACTTGACTTTGGGGCTTATGCATGTAAATGAACCCAAACCCCTTATGTTATCATGCATGTTTGTGGCCAAATTCCCTTATGATACTATGCATGTTTGTGGCCGAATTCCCTTATGATACTATGCATGTTTGTGGCCAAATTCCCTTATGATACTATGCATGTTTGTGGCCAAATTCCCTTATGATACTATGCATGCTTGAGGCCAAATATGATATTATTCACGTTTGTGGCCAATCCCTTTATGACATCGTGCATGTTTAGAGGCCAATATGCAATATGCTAGTTATGTGAACACCTTTGCCTCAATTTTCACCATGTTTAACTTGTGATTCATCATTGCCATCTTGTACCCATCTTTGTCATATTATCCCAAATATGTTGATTCGCTTTCATGTGCGTTGGGGACACGCTTTGGGTAGTTTAGGCAAACTTGAAAATTGGCTATGATCTTGACATGAAATTACATGTAACATGTAATGATAAATAACGTGAATATGACGCGAAAACTTGACATGGGGCTACATGAAAACATGGACTTAAAAAGGGGTCTAAATTTGATATGAACATGACACGTAGAAAAACATGAAAGTGGCCCACTCGAGGTTGGGTTGAGTTTGTAGCATAAATCTACCCGGACCCGCCCGGCTTAACTAGTGGCTACAAACAATAGGACCCAATGTGAGTAGTTGGTCATGTCGCGCTTAAGACCCGAGGTTAGACTAGGTTGTGGTGTAAAACTACCCGGACCCGCCCGACTTAATTAGTAACCACAACAAAGTCTAATGTGAGAGGTTGGGGTGCATTAAGTTAATTAATGCCACATGATAAGGTTAAGTTAATTTGACTAATGACACTTAACCGATATGACATGAATGGGTAGGTTAAGTGAAACCGAACTTGATTTCTTAATGACGCTTAACCATTATAATACGGTTAGGGGATGGGGTTAAGCTAACCTATACTTAACTAATCTGATTCGATAATTTGATGAGGTTAAGTTAACCTATACTTAACTAATCCGATTCGATAATTTGATGAGGTTAAGTTAACCAACACTTAACCAATCTAGCTTTGATAATTCAATGGGGTTAAGTTAACCAACACTTAACCAATCTAAACTCAATAATTTGATGAGGTTAAGTTAAACTACACTTAACCAAACTAAACTCGATAATTTGATGGGGTTAAGTTAAACACTTAACCAATCTAAACTTGATAATTCAATGAGATTAAGTAACTTACACTTAACCAATTTTATTTGATAATTCAATAGGGTTAAGTTAACCAATACTTAACCAATTTGACTCGATAATTCCATGGGGTTAAGTTGACCTACACTTAACCAATTTGGCAAGATAATTTGATAGGGTTAAGTCACGAACCAATTGAATATACTTAACCAATCCGACAAGATGATTTGATAGGGTTAAGTCACGAACCGCTTGATATACTTAACCAACTTGACACATGGTTTGTAGGACTAAGTCTTGGACTTGAATACTTAGCCAATTTTGACATGATTTGTAGGCGGGTTAAGTCATGAACTCGAATGACAACACTTAACCCATTAGACAAAACCCTAGTTCAGGGGACTAAGTGTAAAACCGTAGTTAACAAGGATAACGGGGGAAAAGGAACTAAGTGATAAACCTTAGTTAAGGATAACTAAGTAATAATTCTTAGTCAAGGAAGTTGGACCAGTTCCTAAATAGATGAGTAACCGGATTCGGTAGGTCGTCGCTTCAGCAAATACACGAGGTGGAGCAATATCCGACTTAGATAAAGGCTCCAACGAACCGGGTGACGAAGCGGTAGCTTCGGGGAACGTGAGGATACTCTTGGTATCCCTCTGTGAGGTTGCGGATGGTCCATGAAACCTGGGCTCACAGAGGTTAATGTTTGCGGTAGAAGAACCAAGGGTATGCCTTGGTTGCTGTGCGAGCAACTTAAAGACTGGGGTGGATTAGCGTGGGGTCGGCGATATTTTCACGGTAGCCCTAGATAGCACATTCGTCGGCCACCTACCATCTTTAGTCAATCGTGGACATACGGAAAGGAAGAGAACACCCAACAAACCATATCTGCTATCTAGGTATGGGTGAGGTTGGCCGTCCGGAAAGGGGGCATCGATGGCCTTAGTGTAGTTCTCATACATGACTTTTCTTGTTTTGCCTTTCAGTAGTTGAGGGAGGGGTCACGTGGGACCATAGCCACGGATACAAAAAACAGACCTTGATATCTGCATTGGCAGATGACTTAAAACTCCCGACCGAGTTCCGTATTTCTTGATTTGCCCTGGCATGGAACTCGGATGGCACATTGAGATACATGTGCGTCTAGACATGGAAAACGATTCACGATTCATACGTGGGATAAAAGGGCGTGGTTGACGGGTAGCATAATCCCTAGTAGCCCTAGGTGGCTAAAACCCAAACCGAGATACGAAAACGTTCACTAGGTTGCATAATCCCTAGCGGTCCTAAGTGGCATAAACCCTAGGTGAACATGCGATAGTTCATGGTAAGAAAACATAACCATACCAAGGGTAGCAGTCCAAAACAACTTCAAGGATAAAATGGTACTACGTTGAGATGGTATTGATTTACATGGGAAAGCCTGTACGGCCTACGGCAAAGGACTGAACTTATACATGGAAAGAAACATACGAGTTGGGAAAACCTACATATGCTATATATTAGGTTGACATGGACCATTACATGGCATTGGGCAAGGGACACCCATAGTTAACACATGACGCGGGTTGGGATACTAGTACGAGAGGTGCAGAGCAAATATACATGATAAATACCATGGGATGTTAGACATGATAGATACCTTGGGGTAGTATACTTGATAGAAACCTGACGATGTGATACCTTGATTTATCTTGACACCGTAGTTTATCATGATACCTTAGTTTATCTTGCTACAGTAGTTCATCCAGTTATCTTGGTTTAGCTTATCTATCTTGCCGTCATCCTTTTGTTTACTTTCAGTTTATGCATGTCATGTTACCTTTACCTGTTTTTATACTGGAAGTAGATAGGACTTACCAGTCTTTATGACTGACCCCGTTTTCTTTCGCCTCTTTGTCTTCCGTTTCCCCCCCCAGGTTTTCAGGGAGGAAATGATGTTGTTTAGTTCGGACCTCTTATGCTTGAAGGTCATCATGTATAGCTTGGTCTTCTCTTGGATATGGCTGCTTCACCGCTTTATTTTGGGGAATAATTTATGAAAAGGTTTTATACTTCTTTACTACTGCAAGACAGGTTTTGATGTATTCTGATGTAAAAGGCTTTAGACCTTATTTTATAAGGAAATGAAATTTGTTTTACTTCATCTGTTTTATATATGTTCTGTCTTGTAATATTTTTGTGCATGTTTACCTCGATAATGCTTCACCAAACCTAGTGCATTCCCTTTGTGAGTGACCCTAGCGGAGGTGGGGTGTTACACATTTAAATAGCAGCGGAAAAATATTACAGATATACAACCGAAAGGAATACACAGGTACAGAGCTTTCCGAATACCGCTTCAGCTGTAAACCATGATCCTGTAAATATATCTGCAAAAGCTACTCAACTGCCCGTGTGGAAAATATGGGCACCCGAGTTTGCCAGTGAAACAAACTACGAGTCAGTCATGGGACTGGTATGAGAAATCTTAACTTAACTTATCTAATAATAAGGCTAATCACAGGACCACGCCGCTAACGCGGAACGGGTTTACTCCATCGGATTCCCAGTGCATAAAATAAAGTAAATCGTTAAACAACGCAATGCTTTTTAGAAAAATGAAACCATTATAAGACCCAAGTCCCATCACACAATGCAACGCAAACCGGAGGATATGGTTTTACCTTATAATGGTCAAAAGATGCTTGATACGGTAAAACGGATTTAGTATTATCATTAGTGTATATATGTTACCAAAAACAATTTCAATCATAATATATCAATCATAGACGGCATGGGTACCATATATCATGTCGCCATACTAGTTCTACAATAAAACCGCAAGGTCGTATCGAAAGTTGGATTTCCATCATGAGTCGAGGCTAGGGGCAAGCTCCTCTCCGATTCGAGACACTCTAGCAAATGCCTCAGGATCCCCCGCAGTTAACCCTTGGATCTTCAGGGTCGGTCCCTACCTAAGGGTAGTGGATTAATTATGCCTGAACACACGCTTCCCGGTCCCTTTGGACCTATAGTATGACCACTAACGGCCTATAAAAATCCGAGGCGCCTCAAAATCCATCATCCACATAAGTAAAATGTCAGCCAGTTTAAGCACCGACACCACTCCTAGCTAGAAAGAACCGTGTGCACTCCCTGCAGTCCTAATCCCGTTTTTGACTCATACCGGGGTGTGAGGCTCGTGAAGTCACGCTATACACAAAGCTATGCCGTAATAGGCTATACTTTGATCATCCCACAAGGCCCTGCTTTTCAACAAAAGCCTTGATCATTTGCATCTTTGCGTGCCACATTGACAATTCATGCCATGCGATCAATCACTATTAATATATACCAGGGTGTTAAGTAGAGAATAAATTCCCCACCACCAAACAGACATACATTAATAGAAATCGATTTAATTCACATGGAACGAAATCCAATGTCAGACACGCATCCATTTACTAGCTTATGCTCTGGGTCTGAGCGAAAACCAAATCCGAACAATCAACAATAGTCCGGACGGCCACCACTGAAGCCCCTTCAAGGTAGCTACTCCCATCAAGGGTCTCTGTAGCAACACATCCATTCGATGTGAAGATCGTCGGTCTTCAACCAGCGTCTTCATCTTCGACTCTTCATCGTCGTAGTAATTATTCGGAATGGGTTAAATCTGGTCTTTCCGAATTACTCACGTATTTTATAATAAAAATCAAGTACTATAAAAGCACACCCAACGTCTCATTCCAATTCAGAATATTCTTCTAATAGATATTCGCATTATTATTTCAAAGATAAATTCTTCAAATTATTCTTAAAACATTCTTTTAAAGATTTATTACAACCCCAATTTGGTTTTAAATATCAAAAATCATTATTAAGTGATTATTCAAATTTAAGAAATTAATCTTATTCTTAACTGGGTTAAAGAACTAATGACATTTAAAACATAGTTCACGGTAAACCCAAAATCGTCTTCCATAAAATATGGAATCTTTACAGAAATCAAATCAATATATAATTGTTATAAATTTCTGTATCCGACCAATAATATACTTGGAATAACAACAAAGCCTCTTAAATTCCATATGTAGTATCGGTCCTCTTTTACAGAAGCTTATCTCGGTTATAATTAACTCGAATTCTATTTAATTCCAATCTAATATATTAAATTGGAAAACTTTACTTTTGGAAAATTCCCCTTTGAATCTTAATAAAAGACTTATAAATTCCAAATCATAATCTTCACTGTCAGTTGAGTTAAAGAACAAATGTCGCTTAAAAACATAGTTCACAATAAACCCAACTCACATTAATCTTATTTCAATCACTAAATATAATTGAAAACTTTAATAATCTAAATTAAAAGATTATTCTCTTCATACGGGGTTTAAGAACAGAGTTATTTAAGACACTATTCACGACAAACCCAAATCCAATTTATTTAATTTAATTTCAATTAAATATTAACAAATTGGAAATCTTCATTAATTTTAATTTAATGATTAATCCTAGTTGATAACTAGTGCATTTCAATAAAACTATATTTTTAAAATATATTCCTTTCTAAAATATACTTTTTCTAAGACATTTTCTAAAATATTCTTTTCTAGAATACCCTTTATTGGAATGTGACTCAATCAACAACCATAAATTGTATGTGATCAACAATCATGATAAATAATTATCAAACATCCAAATGACGACCAAAGTGGAATTTATAACTGTGTGAGCATTAAAGTAAATAACTAACGCTCATCACAGACTGTCAATCCATCGATTGACAGATAACTAAATATTGGGATTAGTGTGTATCCAATATCATCCCAATACCCGTGTGGGGTTTCATCCATCAACCAAATAATAAATTATTTGTGCACTTGGGCGATGTGTGAAAATTATCATCCCAATCACATAGACAAGTCGGGTAACTTGTAAATGGGAGTGTAATATTCAATTTGAATATTCTAACATTATCTGTAATACGTTTAACACTTCAACATCGCAGACATATATTTCACACATATGAATGACATGATTTTTTCTTCTTACAATAAAATGTAAATTATATTACTAACATTTTTGTAGCAAAATTTTCATATGACATTTTATGACAAAAATGTATCAAAATTTCAATGCGACATTTTATGCATGTTTTATTTGCAACAAGGAATGCAAATAAAAATGTGACTTTTCATTTCTAGTTTTATTTGCAACAAGGAATGCAAATAAAAATATAACATTTCATTGCAATAAACATTTTCTAACAAAAATGTCCTTATTATTCTAATTTACCTTTTCTAACAAAAATGTATATTATGCTTCGCTAACATGTTTTAACATAAAAATGAATATTTTCTTCGCTAACATGTTTTAACATAAAAATGAATATTTTCTTCTTTAATGTATAAAAATATTCATTTCAATTTCCTTCTTTTTAATGTATAAAAATATACATTTCAAATCTTTCTTTTTAATGTATAAAAATATACATTTCAAATCTTTCTTTTTAATATGACAAGAATAATCATTTCTAATTCATTCATTCTTTTATCTGTGACAAAAGTGATCCTTTCAAATTCATTCTTTTATATGTGACCAAAAATTGATCCTTTTGAACTCATTCCTTTATATGTAACAAAAATGATCCTTTGGAACTCATTCCTTTATATGTGACAAAAATGTGTATTTTACTTCATGTAAACATTTTAACCAAGAATGCTGGTTTTATTCTATGTAAACATTTTAACCAAAAATGTATACTTTATTCTCATTACACTTTCTAATAAAAATGTATTCTTGATTCTAATTACATTTTCTAATAAAAATGTATTCTAATTACATCTTCTAACAAAAATGTATTCTTTATTCTAATTACATTTTCTAGCAAAAATGTATTTTTTTTATTCTAATGTAACATCTGATAATAAAATGTTAATTTCCTCTAATGTAACATTTGATAATAAAATGTTAATTTCCTCTTACAGGACAATTCATAACAAAAATGCTATTTTTTTTTTCACAAAACAAGTTTTTGCAAAATATGATAATCTTGTTTATTCTTTTCAATGTAACAAAATATGATAATCTTGTTTATTCTTTTCATTGTAACAAAATATGATAATCTTGTTTATTCTTTTCATTGTAACAAAATGAGAAATTTGTTTTAATTCCTTTTAATAAACAAAAATGTAAATTTTTGTCTAATTCTTTTAAATAAACAAAAATGCCTCTTTTCATATCATTCTTTTTAAGTGACAAAAATGACTATTTTTGTCTGATCCTTTTTATGTAAACAAAAATGATTATCTTGTCTAATTCTTTTAATGTAAACAAAAATGTCTATTTTTGTTTAACTTTTTTTTTTTTTTTTGATGTACAAAATATGATAATTTTGTTTAACTCTTTTTAATGTACAAAATATAATAATTTTGTTAATTCTTTTCAAAGTAACAAAAATGTCATTTTTGTCTTCATTCTTTTAAAGTAAACAAAAATGCTAATTTTTTTCTTTAATCCTTGTAACAACCCGCATTCTACGCATCGAAGGATCGTAGAATATTTATTCATTTCTCATACGAAGTCGTATGGTCATGTGACTTTGGAAAACGACTATTGGGGTAATTTCCCATGTTCATGATTTTTGCCGATTTTTAAATGACCGTTTTTGCCCCTAGCTGATCTTGTTTCGTCCATAACTTTTGATTGGAAAGGAGTTTTGACCTGAAACCACATCCATTGGATTCGAATGATGGTTTCTCTTTCCGTAGAGTGGTTACATTAGCCAAACGGACTTACCGTTTGGGAGATATGGCTGAAACAAGGTTTAGAAGGTGAAAAATAGTTTAATTGGGCTAAACCGGGTGATTAACAGCTAGGCCCAATGGGGGATTTCGGGTTTAGTGGTATTTGAGGGCTGCTAGGGTTTAGAAAATGAATTTTTCATTCATTTTCCAGCCGCCACAAACCTTCTTTGAGCTCTAGCAATGGCCTCCACCTTCTAAATCACTCCCAAAACATCTTTTTGGCTTTCCTATTCACATATTAGCAAGATCTACACCAAATCAAGGCGGATTAGCATCAAATCAAGATAGGAGTTGCTGCTAAGCATTGGAATTCGACACAAACAGAGAATCATTTCAGATCTATAGTTTACTTTGTGGCAAAGGTGAGTGATTTGCATTGTTTTTCACTAATTACGGCTAATTATGGTAATTAGCGAAGATTAGCGAAATTATGGCTCAGAAAAATCTAGAAAAATTCCTAAAATTCTAAAACACCATTTTATGCCTCTGATATGAATTTGGGTTAATTTCGACTAATTTTGTAAATCCCGAAATTTGAGGGATTAAGGGGTGATTAGTGGAAATTAGCAAATATATGCATGATTAAAATCTGGAAAAATATTCAGAAATTCAGAAATATTGTTTTAGACCTCTGTTAGAAAATTTGGCTAATTTGAATAAGTTTTGCTAATTATATGCTTAAACATGATTAAGGGGGATTAAGGGAAAACATGGGGTTTTTGGCTATGTTTGATCCGTTTTAACATACCATATTGTTGTTTTGTTGCTTGTGGATGGTTTTACATGCTGATATGACTGTATGGTATGCTTTGTGATTGAATAGAATAGTTAGAATGATCGAAAACGCCGTCGAATGGCATAAACAACTCGCTGGACAAAGTGCAGGAACTGTAGACAGGGACCGGATCGGATCCCCTTTATCCGAACCGAACCACTCTCCACGATCCGACCCGATCCGCTTGTGGTGATGGAGACCAACCGATCCGCCTGGAAGCTCGTGAACAGGTGGCCAAGGAGGTGCAACTCGCGATCCGAACCGCCCGTGGAGTATTCTTCTCCGACCCGAACCCGATGGCATCCTCCGATCCGACCCGAAGGAACTTGTCACGAACCGAGATGTTAAGTACGACCTGGGTTGTATCCGAACCGATCCGGAGCTTGTCTACGATCCGAACCACCACAAGTTGGAGCATGGAGCACGACCCGACCCGATCCGGTGCATCATGGAGGGACTTGAGGAACTCGATCTGATCCGAGGTGAGGAAGCAATCCGAACCGAACCAAGGAAGAAGGAGAAGACCGATCCGGTGATGACCAATAACCCAAGATGCAAAGGTAGTCCAAATGGAAGTTAGAGCTCAGGATCCAGTTGGGAACCAATGAGTTCACTTCATGGTTGGACTTTGCTGCGGGACGTGTGCAAAGGGGTTGTCGGTATTCATAACTTTGGTTCACCACTGAGAGATGGATAGTGGGCATGTAGTGATAGTTACACGGGATTGGATTCCGACATGGCCCAAAGTATTAGGTGACCAAAGTAGTGGATATCGTATGCTTTACGCACTGAGTGAGGAATGTGAGGATGATTGCTATGCTTGATTGTTTGACACCACTATGACATGCACACCCCCACCCCCGTATCTCTTACACAGTATGTTAGTGGCACTTTAGAGTATTGTATTGTATGTAGTGCTAACTCTTTGGTTGCAGGTTCAAGTATATTTTAGTCTACCTATTATTGTTCTGTTTAGACGCTTATCGCTCATACCAGGCTTTATGTCTGACCCAGAGTTTTATGTCTCCTCTTATTACTCTGGGTGCTCACACGAGCAGACTAGAGACAGGTTAGCTGGTGATGCGCGAGTAGCTGATTCGGAGGCGAGCGGGAGGCTTCCACGTATGATATATAGATACTCTCCATGTGTCGTTGGTGGTCGCTACTTGGGCATTAGTAGTGTACCTCCTTTATCTTACTTTTGCTTTTTGAGACAGTTTGAAAAGTTGTAATAATGTTAGCTTTGGATCATAAGCTGTACTTGGATTTTCCGCTGCTATGTTAGTTTGCTTTCAGGTTATGCACTGTCTCACCTGTTTTATGTTAAGTATGTTGTTATTATATTTTGTTCCATGCGCTGTGAGACATTTTACAGGTTCCTTGTTAGTTCATTTCCTTCTTTCCTTTCCTTCTGACGACCGTCCCGTGCTAACTGGACATGCGTACAACGCACATTTGGAGTGAATGTCGGTTGGTGCGGGGCGGGCCGTCACATTTGGTATTAGAGCTCGGTTGCGTAGTTAACCTAGGGAAAGACACTAGGGAGAGATAGTACGTATATGAGAGAGCGTATTTGTGATTACTTTGGTTTTCAAAATCTATATTTATATACTATTAGTAGTATAAGAATGAAGTCGTACTGCACTAGCACCACTATGGGGTCGTTAATCGTTTCCCCTTTTACAGATTGACGATGAGCCGATATGCAAGAGGTGCTGGTAGGGGAGCCAATAATGGGAATGCTGCTGACATGAGGGCGATGTTTACTGACCTCATGAGAGACATGCTTAGGGAGGTGCAAGGGGCAGTTCCCAATCCCGGAAATGGTGGTGGTCCAGTAGTGCAGGCGCCTAGGGTCGACTTCGCCAAGTTGTGCAAGGATTACACTAACCTTGGTGGGAAGCCGTTCCACGGAACGGAGTCGGCCACAGATGTTCAGGATTGGTTGGATAGCTGTGATCGTATCTTCGACGACTTGGGTATTGAGGATGCGATGAAGAGAAGGCTAGCGTCTCGTCAGCTGCAAGGGCGAGCGATGAATTGGTGGAATGCCATTAAGACAGCTACTCCAGATGATCAAGTTACTTGGAATCAGTTTAAGACTCGCTTTTGTGATAAGTTTATTCCAGCTGCTTATAAATCAGAATTATTCGGGAAGTTCTTGGAGCTTAAACAGAATGGTAGGGCAGTCTCGGAGTACATCGCATAATTCGATACTTTATCGAAATATGGATGGTCCCTTATCGATACAGTCGAAAAGAAAAACGAGAAGTTCATAACTGGCTTGGATGAGTACTTGGGGGAAAGACTTATAAACCATATCGATGAGACGTTTGAGTCTATTGTAGGAAAAACATTAAGGTCAGAGAGCCTTTTCCCTAATTCGAAGACTGAGGTTGCTACGGCATCTGCAGAGGAGCCAAGGCCGCAAGCAGGCGGTGACGGGAAGAAGAATTCTTAGAACAAGAGGAAGCAGAACCCGACCAAGGATGGTTAGAATAAGAAAAATAAGAAAGATGGCGAATGCTCTAGTTGTGGCAAGAAGGGCCACTATGCCAGAGATTGTCGAGAAAAGCCTGGGGAAAGGAAGTGCTTTAACTGCGGCCAGGCGGGACATCACAAGGATGATTGCCCATAACCTCCTAGGGAGAAGCAGATTGTGAAAGCGTATGCTATCAACGCTGTTCCTTCTTCGTCGAATGTTCCAAGTGCGGCGCAGAAGGGAAAGGGTGTCGTTATAAAAGGTATGCTTTCTATTTAAGATGTTTCTATTCGGGTATTGTTTGACAAACCCGAGATAGACGATAGACCTCTAGTTGTGACGAACCCGATTGGTGGTTCGACTAGTTTTGGCATGATTTGTTGTAATGTGGTCTTATCGAGTCATGGATGTATGTTTCCTTGTGATTGCTTTGTTTTGGGCTTTACTGGGTTTAGCATTATTTTGAGGAGTCGATCTACTCCAAAGGAATAGGGTGGTATTAGGTACCTACCTAGTGATGGCGATAGTAACTGGAGTTAAGGAAGCTGAAAGGTTATCGTTGTAATAAGTTCTAGTTGTCTCTTGGAGGCAAATGAGTGCTCCAGTGCTAGATTGTTTTGCTAGTATCACCTCACGTAGGTTGTCCGAATTCGGAGGAGATGTTCCTTGGGTACTTGTCTGATATTGGTTTAGGCCTTTGGGGCTTGTGCTTGGGGAATGTCGAGTACGACCAGAATGGTTTGCGTGAGAGATAAATAGTTGTTGCGATTTTTCATTGGATGATATCTTGGTTTACTTGAGGAGTGATGGGCAGACGGAACATGATAAGACTGTTCAATGGTATAGACTGCCCAGAGTTAGACTAGATAGGGTTATGAGATTGCTCGACTGGGACTCGAGAAAGATGCAAAGTAATGGATTGTTTAGGACCCTATGTTGAAGTTCTCTATTGGATAGTAAAATTTTGAAGGAATAGGATGTGTTCGTTGATCATGGAAGATACAACGAAGATTAGGGCGATTCAAGTTGGACTTGAACTCGTAAAAGAAAATGGGTGTTCGTTGATCTTGGAGATGCAACGAATAGGGAGACGACTCACGTTGGACTAGAGTTTTCGGTAATGGATGCTCAAGACTGGGTCTAAGTTATAGATTGACTCGAGTTGGACCCGAGAAGGCTGCAAGGAATTGGATTCGGCTTGCGTTGGACTCGAGAGGGCAGCAAGACAATGGATAGACTTGGGTTGGACTCAAGTATTTTAGGCGGACTTAAAGCAGGGGTATCTGGGGACGCCCGTTACCCTGGATCCGTTGGACGTGATCTGGTTATCCTTGGAGGATAAACGTACGTTGAACGTACGGTAGTCCATAGGGAGGCGGGGCTTCCATTGGCCTGGGATTGGTTGGACCAGTCAAGTAGGCATCGGTGTATGTATGGAGGCTGGGCTTCCATTAGTTATTGATGTTGGTTGGACCAGACATACTAGAATCGACATATTGGGATTGGTTAGACCAATCATGTAGGTGTCGATGTGTTTATGAATTTAGCAGGTGATAGGTAGGACTTGTTTGATGGATGTTATGGTTGCTATGTTGTTCCTATTTTTCTTCCCTTGAGTAGACTATCACCTGTAGGGTTCCAACGATGGGGAACAAAGTGATTGTAGTAAGGCTATGAGCCAGTGCAGTGGAGTTGTTATGACTCCATGGGGCAGAGTGATCATAGTAAAGGATTTGGGTGCGGTAATAGTTGCATTGAGTAGGAGACATGCCAGTTTAGGGGTTTTGTTTCTAGGATGGAAGCAACTAGAGTATGTCATAAGATATGATTTCAGACCCAAGAGTGAATTGGATTCAGAAACGCTAGTAAGCTTGACGATTAGATCGATTTTGATTGAGTGGATTGGTTCCAGTTAGAAGGACGATCCTAACCTATTGAAAATCATCTCTAGGGTAGAGATGGGTATCGATGGAAAGAGAACGATCAAGCAAGGATTTGATCGAGAAGGATGGCTTCAAAAGAATGGAGGACTAGTTGTACCCAACGTAGATGGACTGAGAGATTTAGTGCTTAGAGATATCATCACTCGAAATTGACTATACATCCCAGAGGTAACAAGATGTATTGAGACATGAAGCAGATCTACTACTGGGAAAGGATAAAGAAAGACGTTGGGAAGTTTATGTCCAAATGCGTGAATTACCAGTTAGTTAAAACTGAGCAAAGGAAGCCTAGTGGTTTGTCACAACCGTTGAGAACAAGTCTCAAATGGATTATATTGATAGTTTACCAAGGACTAGGTCAGGTCATGACGGTATTTGAGTGAATTGTATATTAGAGAATGAAGGCTACCCAAGATAGGCAGAAGACTTATCTCGATAAGAGACGAAGAGATTTGGAATTCTTCGTTAACGACTTGGTGTTCGTCAAGATCTCTCCATTGAGAATGTGATTCGGATTGGTTGGAGAGGTAAGTTAGCACCAAGATTTGTTGGCCCATTCCCAGTCCTCGAACAAGTTGGGAATTTGGCGTAGGAAATAGAGCTACCTGACAAGATGGCGGGAGTTCACAACGTATTTCATGTTTCCCAGTTAAGGAAGTTTGTGCAAGACCCTAATGTGGCTATTTCACCAGATCAGTTGGACGATATCGAGGTTGAACCCGAGGCGGTTGGGAACCGCAAGCCTATGCGTATTGTTGGGAACGATACGAAGCAACTTCGAAGGAAGGTGGTGAAACTAGTCAAAGTCCAGTGGGGTGAGAATGAAAAAGACTGTACTTGGGAAATAGAGGAAGATATAAGGAAGAAGTATCCAGAACTCTTTGCCTAGTAAGGTTTTGGTAGTGATAGTTTCTTCCCTTGTTAGTAAACCGCATGCTAGGATAGACTTGTTTTGCATGTTGATTGTTGTTTTGGTGCTGATAGGCATGTGGGGCCCTTTGTGTGTTTTGGTTAGGGAATTTCGGGGGCGAAATTTCTTAAGGGGGGGGGGGGGGGGGAGAATGTAACAACCCGCATTCTACGCATCGAAGGATCGTAGAATATTTATTCCTTTCTCATACGAAGTCGTATGGTCATGTGACTTTGGGAAATGACTATTGGGGTAATTTCCCATGTTCATGATTTTTGCCGATTTTTAAATGACCGTTTTGCCCCTAGCTGATCTTGTTTCGTCCATAACTTTTGATTGAAAAGGAGTTTTGACCTGAAACCACTTCCATTGGATTTGAATGATGGTTTCTCTTTCCGTAGTGTGGTTACATTAGCCAAATGGACTTACCGTTTGGGAGATATGGCTGAAACAAGGTTTAGAAGGTGAAAAACAGCTTAATTGGGCTAAACCGGGTGATTAACAGCTAGGCCCAATGGGGGATTTCGGGTTTAGAGGTATTTGAGGGCTGCTAGGGTTTAGAAAACGATTTTTTCATTCATTTTCCAGCTGCCACAAACCTCCTTTGAGCTCTAGCAATGGCCTTCACCTTCTAAATCACTCCCAAAACATCTTTTTGGCTTTCCTAATCACATATTAGCAAGATCTACACCAAATCAAGGCGGATTAGCATCAAATCAAGATAGGAGCTGCTGCTAAGCATTGGAATTCGACACAAACAGAGAATCATTTCAGATCTATAGTTTACTTTGTGGCAAAGGTGAGTGATTTGCATTGTTTTTCACTAATTACGGCTAATTATGGTAATTAGCGAAGATTAGCGAAATTATGGCTCAGAAAAATCTAGAAAAATTCCTAAAATTCTAAAACACCATTTTATGTCTCTGATATGAATTTGGGTTAATTTCGACTAATTTTGCAAATCCCGAAATTTGGGGGATTAAGGGGTGATTAGTGGAAATTAGCGAATATATGCATGATTAAAATCTGGAAAAATATTCAGAAATTCTGAAATATTGTTTTAGACCTCTGTTAGAAAATTTGGCTAATTTGAATAAGTTTTGCTAATCATATGCTTAAACATGATTAAGGGGGATTAAGGGAAAACATGGGGTTTTTGGTTATGTTTGATCCGTTTTAACATACCATATTGTTGTTTGTGGATGGTTGTACATGTTGCTATGACTGTATGGTATGCTTTTTGATTGAATAGAATAGTTAGAATGATCGAAAACGCCGTCGAATGGCGTAAACAACTCGCTGGACAAAGTGCAGGAACTGCAGACAGGGACCAGATCGGATCCCCTTTATCCAGACATAATGGAACACGTTTCGTAACCCAGTTCGGCTGTTACGATATATTTTTCTTTAAATTAAATTATAAATCATTTAATTATTAAATTCAAACGTACATTTTAAATTACCCAGGCCACATACTGATTCTAAAAATTATAGAAAAATTATTTCTAGCTATGTTTCGATGATACGGTTCTAACAAGACTAATTTCGTCGAATTCTGAGACTGTTTGAAAAATGGCCATTTTTAGGTCGATTAAATTTGTCTATAATTGACAAAACACGTTTTCTTCTGCCACGCTCACACATTAATTCGAAAAATTATGAAAATTGAAATTTAGCAATAATTTGACATTCCGGTTCCAACAAAAGTGGTTTCGTCGAAAACAGAGGTTGTTTGAAAAATGACTATTTTCAAGGCCAATATATTTAATTAAAATATATATAAATTCTACAGCGACTTTTCAAAATTTTAAACTGGACATAACTTACAAATTATAAAGTGAAATTTCAGTTTTTCAGATTCGTTAGAAAGATATGATTAAACAGATTTAAATATTCCTAGTTTCGCTCAATTCTGATTTAAAATGAATTCTGTATATTCAGTCAAAGTTCAAATTCAAATTTTCAAACTGCAGTGCTGTTTTAAACTCCTTTTATAATTAAATTGAATTTATTCGTTTTAAAATAAGTTTTTCATCGTTATTATTTAAAATAAATTATTTTAAATATATAAAATCCATTAAAATTTCTAAAATAAAAATTTTAAATTGGCTCCAAAATTCCGGGTTGTTACAGAGCCATGGCAGAGCTCCAGCGTAACTGCTGAATTATGATGTTTATGGTTAGGTCTAGGGTCTTATTTATAGGTGCTCAAGACATTATCGTACACGTAGCGCTGAGTCAGCATTGAACCCAGTTAAGAAAATAGTCCAGGTTCATAGATGAATCTAGCCAAATCTTATCGTACACGCAGTGCTGAGTCAGCATTGGGTCCCGCAAGCTGTTTTGGCGCAGAAATTTGAATTTCGAATGTTTGAATTGTTTTGGCGTAGAAATTTGATTTTCGAACTTTTGAATTTCTGGAATTTATTTAACTGTTTTATTCACATGAAATATTCTTATATGTATATAATTCCTCTAATGACCATTTTACGCATATATATATATATATATATATATATATATATATATATATATATATACGCACAACTTTCGTTTTATTTTAAAAATTCAAACGATGTTGCACCGTTATTTGATTCTTGCCATATTTCATTGACTGTAGCCTTATCTTGAATTTTATCTTTCGTATACATATATTTCTGCATATATATATACATATACATATATATATATATATATATATATATATATATATATAACTCTAAACTGAGATAGAGATGCTCGTTAATGGTGATAGGAGGAAATTTTCTCCTGCTTTCGCTATGCGTGAGCTCTCTATTTTTCATTGATTTCATCTTCTTTACATCTGATTTCCTTCCTATAACCTCCAATGAACTTCGTTCGTTGATAAGACTTTACCAACCTTCAGCGAAACGTTTTATGTTCCCTTGGTAAGCCAAATCCATCTTTTCCGTCAAATCTGGGTAGTTTTTCCCAGATCTGAGTACCACAAATCGATGTTATCAATCCTTTACTTCAGTTTTCCTTCAATCAACCTTCATCGAAGTTTATCCACTTCGTTGATAAGCCATTAGAAATCCCTTTTTTACTTTTTCTTTATTTCCTTTTTATATACCATATGCGAAATACCAGATCTAAGCTATACCCTCAACTGATTTGTGTAATTCCTCGCTTCAGATTCGCCGCATCACCTAAGCGATTGACTTCATGATTCTTATTTCCAGATATATCACCAGATCCAGTTTTCACAGTGTACAGATCTACAAAAAGCTTCTATGTCCACTTAAAATCAGGGGATTACTGCCTCAGTGGCGATTCCTTCTACAACACAAAACTGCTAACCAGATCTGCCTATCTGATAACGAAACTGGGCACTCTTGATCAAGAAAAATTGGTGTCCTCTCAAGAACTTCTTTAAGCTGAATTAATTTCCTCTTGAAAAGGTAAGCACTAATAAGTTTCATGATTTGGTATTCTATGATGGCCGATTATCCTTTCATTTGATTTGCTTCGCTTTTACGGAGATTAGATTCCGTGTAATCTTCGATGGTTATTACAAAAGATCGGATTGACGTTGGATTTGGGGATGAAACCCAGTTAATCTGCTTATCAATGAAAATTTGGTGTTCTGCAATTCTCCATTCAATTGGTGATTTACTTTGTAATCTTACTCTATTCGAATTTATGAATCTTCATTTATGGAATGATCTTGGTGGACAGTAGATCATCAGCAAAAATCGGTTTCATTGAAAAATCATATGCTGGTTTCATTGAAAAATCATATTTTATGAATCTTCATTTCTGTGTTCACTCCCAAATATAAAGTCCATTCAGTAATTCGGAATTAGTTTTCTGTAATGAATTGCTATGAAACCATGCCCGTTTGTGGGTTCACATGGAAACTTGGTGTTGATCATAAGCAAAACATGTAGTAGCTTCTGAATGAAGCACATATATGGTCAGATCTGTTATATTTACTGATGTCTCACAAGGAAATCTGAAATTTTGTCAAGAAAGTTGCAGGATCTACATGTGGAACTCGATGCTTGCATGCTTATTTCAAATGAAGATTCTGATTTTAATATCAAGTCCAGGGTTGATAAACATCATTATAGTGGCCTTTTCAAAAAAAAAGAAAGAAGCACCGTTAATCTGAACCAGGAATCTGGTGGGGAATATGTCCAGCAATTTTTCTTTTCGGCACTCATCACCTCCAAATGGTTTTCTAACTGCTCTGGTGTTTTTAAGGGAAGCCTATATGGTTTTAATTATAGTAGTATAGGATTTTCTGAAACCATAGATCATATAGCATGAAATGCCACTGATTGGAAGAGAGGATATAGGAATGATATGATGTTTTAATTATTTTTCTTTTAATGTTAATGCATTATGTTTGCAAAACAGTGCATGCAACATATTTACATTGCATGCAACCAATCCTTTCTTTCTTTCAATGCATGCATTACATTTTTTTTCAGTGCATGTATTTATTACATGCAATCCTTATTTTATTATTTATTTTATATTTTAATTTGTTTGTATATATATATATTTCACTTGTGTGTATACAAACTTCTAGGCTTAATAACTTCTTCATATGATGTCCGTTTTACGCAAAATAGGTGTCTATCCTGACCAGAATTCCGAGATGGACGCAATGGCGCAGTCCGTTTTACTTAATTCTCATTATTTAATTAAGTTATTCTTATTTTATTATCTTAAAAATACGGAGTGTTACAGATTGGGTTTTTCGTGTACAATGGGCAATATAATAGTGCAGTTTTTTTAAGTTTGGTACTATTTTTAATAATAAATGGTGCAAGTTTTTCAATTTTTAATGTCGATCTTAATGCTTAAGCTGCAGTTTTTGTTAATGGGTTGGGTCGGGTCAACCCTTTTGTCAATCGAGTTGGGTCAGTTCGACCCGTTTATTAAATGGTAAAATAGACTGGGTTTATTTGTATCTTAAATAAGTCTGGTCAAATTGTACTCTATCCATTTATGATTCAACCTGACCTATTTGACGGGTCTTTAATATATGATTGTGTTAGAGTAGTATCTCACGGATGTGTTCATGAAGATTGGATTATGTTTGCATATAGTCTTATTAATTCTGTGAATTCGTAACTGTAATTATCATCTTAGTCTATATATTTTTCCAACTTGATCTTTCTTTTTGGGATTTTTTTTAATTTCATAATAATACTCTCGTACTGCTCAGGCTGATGATGGTTTACTTGATACTGTACTATATGTTAGTTTAATCATCTCAGTAATTGTAGATTTATTAAAATAACAAAGTTATTTATTTAAATAATGTTGCTAACTTTTGTTTGATTTTTTATTTCATCTTATAAATTCAATAATGATTTAGCGGTACAAAAAATCCAACGATATAGAATATATTAATTAATTGAATTTATACATTTTCACTTATTTTCATATTTTTTAAAATGACATAGTGAATTTCTCATTAATTTCTTGTTTAAGAAAATAGTTAACAGATTATTTTTTCTTTTGATATCGCACAACTAAACGGTCGATTTTTCCACCGTTGTGCAGTTATACTAGTATAAGACATTTTAGAAATTTACATGGAAATTAAAGAAAAAAATAATTTGACACTTTGATCCATACTTAAATTAAACCGATTCCACATTTTTTTTACTGTACAATCTAAGTAACACTCCTACTTTCATGCATAAAATATCATGGAACAATGATTTAGTCTTAATCATTTATTACAGATTAGACACATAATAGGAATAACAAGCTTAAACGTCTTATATTTTAAACTAAATCAAACAACTTAAAACGTCTTATATTATCAATCAGAAGGAGTATATAACAATTTACATTACAAGTTGGTTCAATTTTGTAAAACGGAAATCAAATCCATAACATCATACATCATGTCCAAGTTTCCCAATCAGTTTAAAGAAGGGTGCTTGTTTTCAAAATTTAACTCTAAGGGTAATAACAGAAAAGTTTCAGCTTCTGTTTTATGTGACATCAAACTTTCTCCGCCTCGATCAAAGTAGTTTTCATTTTGAATTTGAGCAGCTTAGTTTTACTGTTGTCTAGTAGTTGAATTTTTGCTTGAATTTGAGAACTTCCAATTTAAAATGCATCTTTGTTGTTAATGATATAGTCTCTATCCATATTCATGATTTGCAATGTGTATGAGTATTTAGTACCATTTCATTTTAATATCCATCGCATAAAAAAGTCTAATATCTCAATAAGCGCGTTGTTGCATGCTCTTCTTATTATTTCATCTTGTTTCATATGTTTTTGTCGCATACATCATTGAAACCCGTACCTTCCATTTATTTCTGTATTTCATACATGTTTTGTTTTTCAAAGAAAGTAAAACAATAGACTAACGCAGGGAAGCTTGGAGGTATATTCTTTCATATTCTATTTTAATGTTGTTTTTCGAATACTGTACATTGTTGTATCTTGCATTCCGTGGAATAAAAAATAGGACGGTCTGGCTAAGTAGTACAAGTTTCAAAATACAAAAAAAAAACTGTTTTAAACTTTATAAATTAGGTTTCCATTTTTTGAAAATTTAAACAAAAATCAATATAAAAATTTATCAAATTTCGAAACTTAAATCTATACATAATCATCATCATACTTATGTAAGAAAAGTACAAAAAATGATCTAAAAAAATAATTCATGTTTCAATGAAACCTTGCGAATTTTCGATAAATTGTAGACATCGCCACAATTATATAAAAATGTTGCATGTTTTTATGCTTTTTTTGCCGATTGCTTCAAAATTTCATATTAAACGTCTAGACTGATTCAAAAATCACATTATTGCAGAAAAATATCAAAAAAATAATAAACATTGCATACAAATGAAAAATATATTACTTTCAGTAAAACGACATAAATGACAACAACAACATAGAATTTTTTAGATATATCTACAACTTTAAGATACACTGAGACATATCTGTAATACACTGTGGTATTTTGTAGATACGTCAGCACAGTTGAATTTTTTGATTCAAATATTTTATGAAGAGGATGTAATCGATTAAATGATAGATTGATTGGATTGATTAATTGATTAACTAATTAATTGACTAATTGGTTGACTGATTGATTGATTGATTGGTTAATTGATTGATTTATTTGATCATAGTAGGAAATAAATGAATGGTTATATTTTGGAGATATCTTGAAGAGGCAACTTGGATATTTGCCTAGGCTTTCTATTCTCCTATATATGCAGCCTTCATGGTTAGATTGCGAGAAATTAGAAGAAGAAACCATGTGAGAATATCTGGTGAGGTTGTGTGCCTCCATGGGCTTACCCCCTGGAGAGGAAGATGTAGGAATTTGGACTGAGGGTAGCTATTCCTATTTACTGCTGAAAGACGCAGTTGGTGCCTCCAGATTGTCCAAGGGTTTGTCGTCGTTCTTCATCGCTCTTCTGCTCCAACTGTATTTGTAGTCATCTAGATATTCTTTGCCTATCTCAATAAGGTTATTGGTTCAAGTTGTAATTGTTTGTAACGATAGTTGAGATCGATTGTAAACAATTTTTTACTAGTGAATCAATAAGAGGGTAGTTGGGTGGAATATAGTGTATTCATATTTCCGATATTTTGTGTTGTTGTTTATTTTCACTCAAATTCATCTTCAAGTGATTGGGTGAAAAAGATCTTGTTTTTTCGGGCGTTTTGTCGAACTTCCGCTGCACACAAAATCCCAACAGTTTGCTATCAGAGCTCAGTTCATCGCATAACTTGGAGTGATTTTGGATTGAGGATTGTAGATGTCAGAGATGATGTTGCTTTCGTGGATGACTATTTTTTATGGTAGATATTGAGGGAATTTGGAAGCCTATAATGGTGGATGTTCCATGCCTCAGTGGTCCAATTGATGGAGATGTGAAGAAGCCCTCTGATATGGATGAGGGAAGATGGAAGAAGACGAAGAAGAAGGCGGCTGACGGTTGAAGAACCTAGTCCACAACAAGGTGGAGTGGTTAATATGGTCACTGCTTATGTCCTAAGGTGGAGGATCATGGTATCGACAAGGGTCTAGATGTTGATGATGCTCGAGGGATCCCAGAGATGAAGAGATCATGTCAAACGGAAGACGGATGTCGAGTTTTGAAATCCGCAAAGACGATGGAGATCTTGTGGTACTGCAAGCACTTTTTAGACCGTTGTTTTTTGCGTGGTGTAGCTCAGATGGTTGATGCATCTTTTGCAGGCGGTAGGTTTTGCTTGTAATTGAGGTGTGGTCGTAGTCCTTTCAAATCGACTGGGGTATATCTTGTTGCCTTGAAATCGAGGTTGGTTTTAATTGAGAGTAGGTGTTGTTGAAAGAGCTAGGTTGACTTGTTTGTGGATTGTTGGAGATATGTGATATTTGAATCAAGGTGGAGTGTTGAATTTTTTGATTCAAATATTTTATGAAGATGATGTAATCAATTAAATGATTGATTGATTGGATTAATTAATTGATTGATTAATTAATTGAATAATTGGTTGATTGATTGATTGGTTAATTGATTGATTGATTTATTGGTTAATTGATTGATTTGATCATAGAAGGAAAGAAATGAATGGTTATATTTTGGAGATATCTTGAAGGGGCAACTTGGATATTTGCCTAGGCTTTCTATTCTCCTATATATGCAGCCTTCATGGTTAGATTGCGAGAAATCAGAAGAAGAAACCATGTGAGAATATCTGGTGAGGTTGTGTGCCTCCATGGGCTTACCCCTTGGAGAGGAAGATGTAGGAATTTGGACTGAGGGTAGCTATTCCTATTTACTGCTGAAAGACGCAGTTGGTGCCTCCAGATTGTCCAAGGGTTTGTCGTCGTTCTTCATCGCTTTTTTGCTCCAACAATATTTGTAGTCATCAAGATATTCTTTGTCTATCTCAATATGGTTATTGGTTCAAGTTGTAATTGTTTGTAACGATAGTTGAGATCGATTGTAAACAATTTTTTATTAGTGAATCAATAAAGAGGGTGGTTGGGTGGAATAAAGTGTGTTCATATTTTCGATATTTTGTGTTGTTGTTTATTTTCAATCAAATTCATCTTCAAGTGATTGGGTGAAAAAGATCCTATTTTTTCAGACGTTTTTTTCAAACTTCCGATGTGCACGAAATCCCAACAAGCACCTATTCAAAATACGTGCGGATATTTCAACAACTTATTTTCCTTTACAATACATTACGACATAGTTATTGATATATCGACAATTATCCAAAATAATTGTGTACATTTCAGCAACTTATTTTTCTTTCCCCGTATCGACAATGCACTACACATTTGCTATTGATATGTCTACAAATTTTTTTATAATAAGTGCAGATATTTCAGTATTTTTTTCATAAACCTTCCGTTAATATTTACAATTTTTAATTTTTTTTTCTTATATCGTAGCGCAAAAAATCACAAAACAATATTGTTACAATAAAATAGAGACTTGTTTTGCATGTAAACTTAGGAGGATATGCTTTATATTATGTTTAATTTTAAAGATGCCTTTCTGATTTCAACTGAAAAATATGCTAACTTTCAACCTTTTGGTCAATTATACATACCATGTTTACAGGCGTTTCTATTGTTTTATTTTCCACGATTCTTATGTAAAAACCATGTACACTTAGGACAATTCTCGTACATAACTTCTGGCTAGACCCTTTCTGAAAAAATTATGTAACGGTTCATAACTATTTAATTTAAGTCCTTTATTGTGTAGAAAGTTAATATAAAATGTTCTAATTATTCGTCTAAGACATCAATTTTACATGCAGTGTCATTTAGTTTTACATTTTCATATATCTAATAGTCTTATATTAATGTTGTTGGGGAAACAATACCGATTGAGACTGCTCAATCACATTCCTAATGCAACGGAAAACAAGCTAGATCTTGCTAGATAGAGCACAAAAAACCAATTTATGATCAAACCGATCTCAACCGATTCAAATCCAATCACAACACAAAATAATAAATATAATAGAGCGATAACAATAAAATAAATCACACCAAGATTTATAGCGGTTCCGCTGACATTTTGCTAGTGTACATCCACTTTGAGAGAGAGCTTTTATTATCGCCAAATGAGCACAGTACAAGAAAGTGATTACAATGGTCCAATATTCAATAGAGAATATAAGTTTGCGGAGATTAGAATTGAAGAAATATCAGGATTGTTAAACCCTAATTAATGGAGGACTAAACCCTTGATTTGATGAACTAATCACACCCTTTCAATCTAAGAAAAAATAGCTTTATAGGTGTAGAGAAACTCTAGGCAATTAATCACAATGCCCCTTTCTAATCCACAAATCAACCCAAGTCTTCCTGGCCTAAAAACAGGACGAACCCGATTCAGACGTCTGACCAGAAATTTCTGACGTTTGGAATTATCTTTGGGAAACAATTCTGGCATGATTCAGACGTCTGGGCTCCAACCAGACGTCTATATGGCTTCCATGACGTTTGGAATTCCTCTCTAGACGTCTGGTTTGTAGTTCGAGTTCCATCCCTGGCTAAGATCAAAGGTCTGGAAAAAACCCCAGACGTTTGAACCTCTTTTCACCCCAACCCCTGCTGCAATCTTCGCCATATCTCCCACATTCGAGCTCCGATTTGCGAACCGTCTTCTTTTACACGAAGCTACTTCCATCCTCTTCATTTCTACCATATAGCATCTCAAAATTTAACACCCTACCTTGATATTATATCCATATCCAAGATCAATGGTACCATACCATCATTTACAACTGATAGCTCCAACTATCGCCACTTCTACCTTCACCCAAGCTTGAATACTTCCCCAATAAGTTCCAGAAAAGCCACCTCCAATTGCACTACGTCGACGAGTTCAGGTAAATCCTCCATCCACTAATTATTAACAACAACAAAATTGATGCTAACACCCGAGGAGGTGTATTAACATCGTAAAATTGTAGAAAGAAAGGTTAAGAACAAAAAATATACGAAAAGGTAAAGTAGAGAGCAGATTTATAGTGGTTTGGCCTTAATTTTGACCAATGTCCACTTTGGTTGAAGATTTCATTGATTACTCCATTACAAGGTACACATTTGATCTCGAATTACACATTTCTCTATCTTTTACAATAATTCTCTCTCATTCTTCTCTACAATCTCTTAATAATCCTCTATCTCTGGAGTAGAAACAATCGAATCTCACTAGTAGCGATGATTATCGGATTTGATCTTCGATAATTGAGCTCGGTGACGAACTTCAATTATTTCTCGAGGAGAACGATGATGGTGTTGGAGAAGCTTGAGCGATGTTGGAGATCAATAATGGCAGCCCTTCGGGAGGAGAAAATCAAACCCCATTTATGTGTGAGGGGATAGAGTATTTATAGACGAAGGTTGAAGTGAGGTAGAGCTTGAAATGGAGTATATGCAGCTTCCTGGATCAGCCGACGATCCATGGCCTTCAACGTGCGATCCATAAGAGCCAACGCTTCATGCTTTCTGGATCAGGTACGATCCACGCTTGGCAAACCCGCATTTTTGTGTAACCTTATATAACCGATCCATGGATGGATAGGTGATCACAATCCATGGAAACTCATGTTCTATTTCAGGTGTGCACGATCCTGATGTATGCGATCAACATATAAACGATCGATGCGCTGAGTTCGACCGATCCATCACTTCCACTAATCAATAGCTAGCGCTTTATTCTATATGGATCGGGGAACGATCCACATTCATCCATTCTTCACGATCCAAAGTTTCCGCGACCCATACATGCTTCTTATGCGTTGCAACTCGACCGATAAAGCTTGCAGCCCAATCCATGAATTTCTTTGAGCTGAGCTGTTGCCACGCGATCCATCATATGCTTACGATCCAATCGACACTTCTAGCCGATCCATGACTTTAGACCACGATTCGATCCCGAGCCACACGATCCATCTCTTTCTACACTTATTCACACTATACGCGATCCATATATGCAAGATCCATGTGAATTATAACGGATCCATCTTTGTATCCGATCCAATGCACTTTTCTTGAATCACGTTTTATAACGGGACTAACGTTTACCCCTCGAAGTGTATGCTATCGTAGAAATCATACGCTTCGAAATGAATGATCCCGATTGCTCTTGATGGATCGTAATTTATTTACTTGATGAGTTGGCACATGTTAAATTTGGTGGACCGTAGATGACACACTTATGGTCTGTATTTGGCCCGTTTAATGGACCGCGCACCCTTTTTTCAAACCCACTTTATATTGTATTTCATATCCATTCTTTCTTCCACTTTACTTTCATTTTATTTCTTCTGCCGAGAAATCACTTTAATGGCGGAAAGCCTCCTCTGAAAAATTCGATTCGATCTGAATTCAAACTTCATCGTCGACTGAAATCAAACCGCCGTTGATCAGATTTGCATTCGCCTATCATCACAGTACCTAGATCCGCTGTCAAATTCAACTTTCGTCTGTTACTTTAACCAAACCTAACGAATCCATCATCGTCTTCCTTTGGATCCAAGCTACTCCGAATTTCGTAGATTTCTGGTGTTGTTTTGACGTCTTGATTGATTGATTCATACTTCTGATTGATTTTGATCATCAATTGCGAGAGTAGGTGTCAATTCTTCCAATTTTCATGTCGAGCTGGATTTTTACCATATCGACTATTTTAATGTTCTAAGATAATGCACGTATTCTTTGGTTGATTGCCTATTTTGAATAAATTGTGAATCAGATCTTTGTGCAATGTCTTGTGTCAGTTTGCATTTCGATAGTTTGTACTTTAATCGGGATTTAGTAATTTGCTGCTTGAGTCGACTATGCACGAAATGATAATGCATGAATTCTTTGAATAATCATGTGTTTTTGATATATTAGTGGTACATAATTCTTGGGGACGACGTAATCCGATCGTGATCGCTTTGTCATTCGCTCATTCATGATGGATCGCATGTTGTTGATGATTGGTGCTTTAATTTGATCTCGGCGGTCCAAAAATTTGACGATTTTAAGGCTTGGAGCGTTAAGACTCGATCGCCAATCTTCTATGGATCGCAAGTTGAATGGATCATGACTTTTCCATGGACCGCGTGCCTTGCTTGCGTAACGGATCGAGGATAGGATTTTTGGCCGTTGAGTTTACTCCGACTATGGATTGTAAGGCTTCGATCCTGCATACATTGCTTGGCTCTCGGATTGCAGCCGATCGATGGAATGTTGTCTTTTGAGTTGGTCATTGAAGTTATTGAAACGATCCAAATTTTGATCGATATAGGCTTGCAACTTGTGAATTGAACGTGTCTTTCATCGCTAATTGTCCTATAACAAGACAAACACTTGCACAGTTTTTAGGTGAATATTTTGCCGTCGATTACTCACATCAACGACATATTAGTTTAATCATTAAAAATGAACTACAGTGAATTTCCTGACTCAAACTGAATGAACTGCCCATACAAGCTTATTTCGTTCAACCGTTTATAACTTATTGAACATCACTTACATAGAATTGACATTCTAAATTGAATTCGCAATGACGCTTGAGATCCACTAATCGACAAACACCGATTGGAGAATTCTAGCTTTGTTTTCAATAACTTGTATAATTTTGCACAACACTTCACATGTAGGAAATGCGCACCTGTAAATTATTTTAAAACAAGATTCCTTGTGTAGAATGGATATTCGACAGAAGACTCGTCATCAATTTGAAGAGACAACTACTTCTTCCCAAGTTGGAACTTTTACTCAAAATTCTGAAGTTAGAACGAATACAGTTCCAGGGTCAAAAGCAAATCATCCTGTTCCTGTTCCCCGTCCTTTTGGCAATCCGCCATCGGAGTAGTGCCCTTCAACGTTTACTCAGCTTACTTTTAAGCAATTATGCACTCAATTTGGCATTCCCGAAGCCGACTCGAGATTACCGGGGAAAGATGAGTTTGTTGATCGTCCTCCCTTCGGCTTTGTTGCAGTTAACAAGCAGATGTTAATGAGTGAGGCCATTCCTCCTTTCATTGCTTTTCTATAGATGGTCCCACGACACTTAGCGATTGCCCCATTTCAGCTACACCCAAATGGTTATGCCATTTTACTAGGGCTATACGTGGTTTTTATGAGGACAAAGCATTGCATGCCTACTTTTCAGGACATCTGATATTTATGCATATTTAAAAGGAGAAAGGAACACCCTTCTATTATCTTTGTCGAATGCGCTCGAAATTATCGTCTTATCCTCGAATTACAAGATAGCGCTTTAGGATTCCTGAACCAATTCTTTTATGTTCAATGCCCGGAGAGCTTTTACAGAATCTGGATGGAAGGAGGTGAATTTTTTTGCTTAGAGTTCTTCATCTAGTTTTTTCCAAGTCTCTATCATTAAATCTTCCTTTTCTTTTGTGGAAATACCATCTCTTGTCAAAGACTCTATTGTTTGTAAATCTACTCTTGAGACTCTAAAGGCCGTTATTGACCAAGAGAGGACACAAATTTCTTGATTAAAGAAGAGCTTCTTCATCAATTCGTGTTACTCTACCCTTCTCGATCTTTCATTTCTAGAGAAATTTCTTCTACTCCTCAGTTTACACCTGAAGCATCGGGTGCCCCAGCTTCTGGAGAGGATGTTGCATCAAAAAATCCTACTGAGAAGTCTATGTTAAAGAAATGCTCGGATCCTGCTGGAGAAGTTGTTTCATCTACCCAACCCCAACTTCCTTCCATTATCATAGAGGAGATGACACATCGTGAAGGAAAATCTCCTGTGAATATGGATGAGCAGCTTGAGGAAGGAGAGATCGCGGGCAAAGGTGATTCTCATGTTGAAAAAGGCGATGCCAACCCCATGCTTCCAGCCACCACCGAGGATGAATTTTCTGATGTATATGGGGGTTTGAGCGATCTTGGTATAACTTCAAGCGAGCTTTTCATGGGTGACATTGCAACTTCCCGACTTGGTACACCAACTTCAAAGACATCTTCCCAGTTGGATCTTACTCCCTTATCTCAACAACCCATCTCTAAGATTGCAGCTACTTTGACTCCGAAAACGATGAGCGGTTTATTGTTAGATGCGCGTTAGATCACACACCACGCATACTTAGGGCTTTTGATATCTTGGAAGTTTATTCTGTCTTACCCCAGTGTTTTCTGCTTCTGTTGACGTCAAAAGTTGGTCACTAGTGACAGTCAACCCCCAATTGTGCGGAAAGCACGCGAATAATGATTATGAAATGTGATAAAGTAAAGAAAACGGGGAACATGCAAGACTTCTTATAGTGGTTCAGCAAAGACGGTGCCTACGTCCACTTTATATGTATTGACTTTTGATTACAAGTACAATGTTTTTTCTATTATGAGGAAGAAGAAGAAATGGCTATTTTTAGACTTAGCCGTAGAAGATAAGTTCAGCCAAAAAACAAAGTAGCCAAAAGAAGTCCTCCTTTTCCATTTAGAGCTTGGAGTTATTTATAGGTGATGTAGTGGACTGAGCAGGACGTCACGTGGCTTTCCTATTTTTCGGAGCTCGGACATGTGGAGCTCGATCATTGGTGGAAGTTGCGGTGGCGGGACTCGGTCCACTGCTGATTAATAGTATCCTCGGAAATAGTGGCTTACGTGGCACTCGTGGTGAGGTGTAATAAAAGTAGAGCTTTGTCCGGGAGTGGTTGACCGCCTTTAACGGCTTGAAAATCGGGTTGAGTATTGAATGACTCAACCGGATATTTCTAAAGGAATTCCTAGATATCTGGTTGATCCTACTTTGATGGGAACGATGAACTCGGTCATTTGAAATGAGCGATTCTTCCAGGCTCGATGAGCCGCTTATTTGAAGGAGAACAACTCGGGCAGTACTAGACTCGGGCCGTTTCTGAAGAAGGTTGGCTCGAGCTGAACCTTGCCTAGGCTTCCTGGAGTGTGAGTCATTCTATCGGTTGATCGACCGATATGGAGGATGAACTTTCTGGCATTGGGCTTCGATTCGTGATGGCTTTCGCCAAAAAGCTGATCAACACTTTACCCCTTAGAATACATCTTTCCTGGTAAAGGAAGTGTGTTCTGGTCCTTGTATCGAAGGACAATGTATGAGTAGCAATGGTTACGCCGAACCATATTAGGGCCAGAAATCCGACGATCCGATGGTTTTATTAAGACCGGAAAACCGATGACAAATTTGATCGTATTAAGGTCAGAAAACCAACAACCATCGAGGACCGTATTAAGGCCGTGAAAGTGATTGTTAACTTTGGTCGTGAAATCCAACACCGGCAAAGATCAAACAGGCTATTCTCGGTCTAGAGAAGGCTTTAGTCTTGATTGGGCGAGTATTACTCATACTCGGCTTGAAGATATGGACGAGCAGTCATCACACTTGGATTTGTAAGGTGGCGAGTATTAACCATACTCAGCTTACGGAAATGGCGAGTATTAACCATACTCGGCTTATGGAAATGGCGAGTATTAACTATACTCGGCTTATGGAGATGGCGAGTATTAACCATACTCGGCTTATGGAGATGGCGAGTATTAACCATACCCGGCTTATGACAAGTGTTAATTATGCTTGACTCACGTGAGGTTATTCGTGAAACCCAACAAGCAGTAGACGCGCTTGGTTCAGAAAAAGGGAGCAAGTATAGTCCAAACTCGGCTTAGAGAAGTTTTACCGTACTCGGCTTATGGAGTAGGTTTGGATATGGCGGCAGGCTTTGATCGTGCACTATGGACGATGGCTTAGTACTGACCATATTCGAGTTAGTGAGCGCTAGTCATGCTTGACTTAAATCATTCAATCATAACCCACATTTGCGGAAAAGAAAGTTCATTGTTGCTAAAGAGATATTACAAAGAAATGAAAATAAAGTTTAAGAGGACATCTGTCGATTCCAGAGCATGCCTAGGAGCTAAATCCTAACCCCGTACATGTGTACATCAACATATCCTTTTTATTGAAAGAAATTAACAATACATTAAAAATAAGAAATCGAAATCTTATTAGTTAATGATGATGCCGCGACTGCTGGGCTCAGGGTCCTTTCCATTTCTAGGAGCTCGAGGACTGACCTGAGGAGCTTGGGCAGAAGACTGAGGCAGCAAGGCCGGTGTGTTCTTTCTGACATAATCAGGAAGTTCTCGTCGCCTGACCCTATCTACAATGAGATCGCCCAATTTCCTGCATTTATTAGTGCTATGACCAGCTATGTTGTGGAACATGTAGTGCTTACTGGAATCGAGCTCTTTCTGGGTCGGCTCTCTTCGAGGAGGTTTCGAGAAAGGCAGGGATCCTCGTATGTCTAGGTAGATGTTGAGTAGATTGGTATATTGATTGTACTTACTTTCTCTCCGAGGTCGTACGTTGCGTTCATTGTTTTCCGAGGCCTTTCCTCTTCCTTTAGTGTGGTCATTGGTGTTGGATGAACCCCTTTGTTTGGTGGCGAGGACATCGAGGCTCTCCATCTTAATGCTAAAATTTTCTTGTCGGAGGAATCGCTCGGCCTCTACATAAAAATCTTCGATATCCTTAGGGGGATCTCTGGTTAAAGAGATAGAAAATTCTCATTAGTTCTAGATGCCTGCAATGGTGGCCATGAGCACCATTGACGGCTCCGGTCGATTGACTGATGCTACAGTCGCGTTGTATCTTTCGAGGAATGATTGAAGTGTCTCTCCTGGTCGTTGCTTGATGGAGATCAGGAGCATGACACTTTTCAGTCGGGAGATATGAACTCTGAACTGCTCAATAAAGTGGGTGACTAGTGTGTTCCAACTGCCGATCGACTTCGTTGTTAGCTTCCGAAACCACATGCCGGTTATGTTTGTGAGAAAGAGTGGGAAGCATTTGGCCATAACATTGGTCGATTCACCGAGAACCTCCCTATGACACATATATCGCATAAGGTGGATGGTTGGGTCAGTCTGACCGTTGTAAGGCTCGATAACTGGGAACTTGAAGTCTGGAGGATTGCGGGAGTTTCTGATCTCCTTGGTGAAGGGACTGCGGTGAATATTATCTATATCCTGTTGATAAGAGTTTCCACGGGTGAAATGCCGGATAATGCTTGTAAGCTAGCTTCATCTCCAAGGAGTCATGGCCATGAATCCAGCTCTACATTCGAGAGGACTCCAGCTCTAGGATCCAATGAAAGCATGCTCTGAAGGGTGGTCGTTGGTTGGGCTCGACCTTCGAGAGTTGAGTGAAGGTGAGGGTAGAATGATCCCTGACTGATGGTTCTGGGCAGAATGGCCCCTCTTGAACCTTATGAGAATTGGACCGGGCCGTACCCATGACAGAAGGTCCAGTATGATCAAGCATAGCATGTGATGTTCGGGGCTCGGTGTTGCCCCCAGTTATGGCGATGTTAGGAGGGTTAACGGCAGCATTTTCTTCCGCCATGGTGAGAGTCGGTATGGTCGAGTGGTCTTCTTGGTTCGAAGCGAAGGTTCCACCAACTCTTCTTTGAAGGGGAAGAGTCGTTAGACGAGTCTGCGGTAAGATACCGGGTTGTAATGGGAATGACATTGATTCTGATGGACCCAACGGTTGTTCAATTGATCCGAGGGGTCAAGCTGTTCCTCGGGGCGGAGGCAATATGGTCGAACGACCTAGATCTTGTTCACGGGCCTCCTATGAATCTGCAGATGCGGCTGCGCTGGTTTCTTGAAGCGATGCTCCTGGCTATGATTGGTCGGGAGGTGGAGCCAAGCTAGGAGGAAGCAAGGGTGTGATCTGATCAGTGGCCTGATTCTGTGCAGAACGAAGATAAGTTGTTGCCCCAGTCCCGATCAATGGAGGAATTGATGTTGAAGCGTTTAATCCCATCTCCACTCGACCGAGAAGGTGATCCATCAACTGTTGCTGTCATTCGAGGAGTTTACCCTGAGATGTCATCTGGTCATTGAATCTGGCCAGAATCATGTCTATATCATCCCTAGTAATATATCGGGACACATCTTCATGAGAGGAGGCTTCCAGACTCGCTTCCGCAGCGTTTATTTTGGCTTCATCGGCGTTTGTGGGGCGGGAAGATGTTGCATCTATCTTCTGCTTGTTTCCCATGGATTGGAACTTGCAGAGGGTCGTAGAGTAAGTTGGTATGTGTCGTCCCCTTCCTGGCGCGCCAAAGTGTTGACGTCAAAAGTTGGTCACTAGTGATAGTCAACCCCAATTGTGTGGAAAGCACGCGAATAATGATTGTGAAATGTGATAACGTAAAGAAAACGTGGAACACGCAAGACTTTTTATAGTGGTTCAGAAAAGACGGTGCCTACAACCACTTTATATGTATTGACTTTTGATTACAAGTACAATGCTTTTTCTATTTTAAGGAGGAAGAAGAAATGGTTATTTTTAGACTTAGACGTAGAAGAGAAGTTCAGCCAAAAAATGAAGTAGCCGAAAGAAGTCCTCCTTTTCCATTTAGAGCTTGGAGGTATTTATAGGTGAAGTAGTGGGCTGAACGGGCCATCACGTGGCTTTCTTTTTTTTTGGATCTCGAACAGGTAGAGCTCGATCATTGGTGGAAGTTGTGGTGGCGGGACCCGGTCCACTGTTGATTAATAATATCCTCGAAAATAGTGGCTTACGTGGCACTCATGGTGAGGTGTATTAAATGTAGAGCTTTGTCCGGGAGTGGTTGACCGCCTTTAACGCCTTGAAATTCGGGCCAAGTATTGAATGTCTCAGCCGGATATTTCTAAAGGAATTCCGAGATATCTGGTAGATCCTACTTTGATGGGAACGATGAACTCGGTCAGTTGAAATGAGCGATTCTTTCGGGCTTGATGAGCCACTTATTTGAAGGAGAACTACTCGGGTCGTACTAGGCTTGGGTCGTTTCTAAAGAAGGTTGGGTCGAGCTAAATCTTGCCTGGGCTTCCTGGATTGTGAGTCGTTCTATTGGTCGATCGACCGATATGGAGGATCAACTTTCTGGCATTGGGCTTCGATTTGTGACGGCTTTCGCCAAAAAGCGGGTCAACAGCTTCCAAGACTAAACTCTCGTTTTCTTTTATTTCAGGTCAAGCATTGAACCGTTCTTATATGATTGAATTCAATTGCTATACAAGTTCTTATAATCCGCGGTGCTACGGGCCATCTTGCCCGCATAGGGATAATGAAGAGTGAAGACTGTGGAAGGCCTAAGAGGCAGGGGACCGATAAGAGAATGATGAGCAGAGTAGGAAAGCCCGTGATGATCGACATGAGCGGGATAGATGAGAGGGAGATGACTGACACAAGAAGAGGGAAACAGATGACAAGGATAAGGATCATGGTGGGGACGGTAAACGTGCCAGAACCGACAATGATCATGTTCCCGCTGTCCAAACTTCCATAAGCCTTCAACCAATTGCACCTCCAGATTCTACTTCCCCTCCCATTGATATCTAGATAATTATTCAAAGGCCTACACTCTCCCGCTTCCACCTAGCACACTTTCTACCCGGTTTCCTCATTGGTTCTTAAAAGTAGTTCACTTTGACTTAGACATAAATCCAATGGACAGGGAAGTAATGCTTAGGAATCTAGAGACGGTGAAGGGCGACGTTGAAAGTCTAACTAACTGGCAAAAGCTGGTCGATGAGCTCCAAAGGGTCAACAAACTTAAACATGAAACTATGCCGACAATGGAGACTGATAAGATCGAATGGGATAAGACTCTCAAGGCCCGTGATGCTGCTATTGAATCCTTTGCCAAGAAGACTGTAGGGATGGAGACCAAGAATAAGAGACTTAAAGAAGAGCTTACTTGCTGCTTCTTCCCATAAACAGAAGAAAGTCATGCTAACTACCCAAGTTAAAGATGCTCACTCACCTCAAAAGAATGCCGAAGATAAGTTGGCCGCAGTGCAACAAGCTATCGAATTTTACCCGAAAAACAATGCCAGTTTACAGGAAAAGACTACTTCTCAGGAATTAGAAATTTCTTCGCAGAAGGCCAAAGTGGAGGAACTTGAGCGAGAGAGGAATCAGGCTCTTTTAGATAAGGTAGCTACTGAGCAAGCACATGCCAAGACCAAGGCTGACTTCAACGACACTCTATTCAAGTTTTACACTTTCAGTGTCATGGGGTGAGGAAGTTTATCTTTCCTGCAAGATAAATATTCAATCATTTTGGACGATGTTTAAGAATCAGTTCTTGCACAACTTAGTGGCAGCGGTTACACGAAAGAAGAGCTTTTAGGGGCATTACTTGGACGATGAAGCCCGTGCTTCCCTTGCCTAGGGAAAAGAAGGACTTAGGAAGGAGCATGGCTTAGCGGTTGGAGCTAGATCTTCTAGGGAGCATACCCCGGACACAGCTACTACCACTGCTGACATTACTTCCATTGATGTTAACATTCCTGCTCCTAAGCCTCCTGTTGTGCCTTTCATTGATCCCCATACTAGTCTTGGCGAGAAGAAAGAGGCTGTTAAGGAGCACTCAGAAGGTGATGTTGGCTATGAAGACGACCCAAATGCTTTTGAAGTAAAGCTCAGAAGCCCTCTCATCTTAGGTAAAACCTGCATTGATCAAGTCTTAATAGACTTGGACCTCTTATTCACTCCATATGGGTATGGCGAGTTCCTTGATTATCATTCATTTAAATTAGACCTGGACACTCCAATTGCCTGAAGGAACTGGGACTGAGCCATCTTTTCTCCTTTTATTCAAGTGACGGAAAGCGCTTTAACTGCCACTCCTCCACCAGGCGATCCTTCCTTATCTCTCCAGTCTACCCCCTCTTCTGCTTCTCAACCTGGGTCACAACCAGAGCAAATTGCTGCACTTCATGATTTAGATGACCTGACTGGCTTATCTAGAGAGGGATTAGAAGATCTAGAAGAGATCCCGGAGAAAGACATCAAGGGCCGTTCAGGAAAAGATGTTAAGCCTTCAAGACGTGGAAGGAAGCGTAGTGCTCATAAGAAGACACTTGCTTCGCCTTCTCTTGACATCCCAGAAGGTGATCAAGAAGCTAAAGATGAGAGCCAGCCTGCCACTACACCTCCTCTAACTAGACTTAGGAAACTCACATTAAGGTTTGGTAGCTCTTCTAAAGGCGGGAAGAAGAAGTATAGAGGCTTCTGACTGCTTATCTTGCTTTTACTTAGCATCCTTGTTTGTAATTTCTTTTGAACGAATTTTGTGCGAGTGTTGGCCCTCGTTTCTGAACTTTGTGAAGACTTGCTTGGTGAAATAAAATTGCTTTTTTTTTTGATGTACTTTAGCTCTTATGATTTAGCTTTGTCATACTTTCATGTATTCACCTATTTGCGGAGTGTAAGTCTTTTATTTGTTTTGATGTCGTGATAGGCTTGTGGTATGTCTTCTAAGCATTGTTCCATTCCAATGTGGTTTTGTTGCCCCCATACCAAGGTCATCACGAATTGCATAGGCTAGATGTGATCAACTTTGCCGAGTTTCTTTGATTTTGATTATGGTACTAGAAGCTTCCACTTTTTGGCGAAATATTTTCGCTTTTGCCAGCGTATTGCATGCTACTAAGCTTGCTAATATATCTAGGAAACACGACTTTATTGGCTGATCATGTGCTTCTTCTTGGGGAAGTCTTGGGTTTAGGCGCCTCACTTTGGAGGACTTTTACCTTCACTTGGGAAGGACCTTTTGCTTTACTAGGGAAGCTTTTGCCTCACTCAGGGAGGACTTTTGCCTTCAGTTGGGAAGGTTGCCTTCGCTTGGGAAGGACTTTTTGCTTTACTTGGAAAGCGTTTTCTGTTGCATTGTTCCATGGGGCGGGCTCCAGTCTTTTTACCGGATGCTTGTCTTGGCAAGCAATCACAGCTTTGAGAACCAGGGCCTTGGACCTCAAACTTGGGGAGGTGCCCCTTCGGTGGGACCTGCAACTTTTTGCTTCACTTGGGAAGTGTTTGCCTCGCTCAAGGGAGGACTTTAGCCTTCACTTGGGAAGGTTGGTTCAATTGGGAAGTACTTTTTGCTTTACTTGGAAAGCATGTGTCGTTGCATTGTTCCACGGGGAGGACGCCCATCCTTTTACTGGATCCTTGTCTTGGCAAGCGATCACAGCTTAGAGAACCGGGGCCCTAGACCTCCAACTTGGGGAGGTGCCCCTTCGATGAAACTTACAACCTTTTTTCTTTGTGTTTGCTTGTTGCGCTTCTTGTCGTTTTAATCTTAGTGACTCCCCCTTTTGATCTACAAGGCGGTGCATTACATCCTTGCATTTGTGCAGGCTGATGTTTATGGCACCCGACACTTGAGTTATCTCTATCGGGATGTGTTGTAAGGGTCACCAGGTCTCGTCAGCCTGTGAGGAAGAAAGCGCTATTTAGGTAGCCTGCAATGTTAAATCGATTTTAAGCAATTTTTGTACTATTTTAACAAAAATTTGCATTTATTTGATCAAAATAAGCAGATATGCTTTCATTAATAGAGATGATGTTCAATTACAATACCCCCTTTAACATGGGAGGTTTGGACTTGCAAAATATTTACAACACTGTTTACAAGAATTGAACAATGCATTAAGTAAAATATCAATGCAGATGATCCCTGTTCCAGGCTCTTGGTATTGGAATTCCATCAACTGTTGACAATTTGAATGTGTCATCCAATAGCTTTTGGCTGATGATATACGGTCCTTCCCAATTGGACTCAAATACTCCAGTGCCAGTCATCACTCGCTTTAGCACAATGTCACCAACTTCGAAAGTTCTTTGTCGGACTTTGGTGTTGAAGTGCCTAGCTATCCTCCTCTGGTGTTCTGCAATTCGGAGCTCTGCTTCATCCATTTTCTCTTCAAGCTGATCGAGTGCTTCCAGTTGAAGCTGCTCGTTCTCTACCTTATTAAAGTGAATTCTGCGATGAGTGGGAACTTCCAGCTCTACAGGAATCCTTGTTTCGGAGCCAAATGCTAGAGAAAATGGTGTGTGCCCTATTGCAGATTTGTGAGTCCTTCGATACACCCATAGTGCAAGTGGCAGCTCATCTACCCAACCACCTTTAGCCTTATCTAGTCGCTTTTTGATGGTTGACTTGATAATTTTGTTCACTGCTTCCACTTGCCCTTTTGCCTGTGGACGGGCCAAAACTACGAAGCTCTTCGAATCTTGTACATGGCGCAGAAACCCTTGAATTCCTCACTCTCGAATTGAGTTCCATTGTCTTTGATTATCATCCAAGGTACACCAAACCTACAAATAATATTCTTTATCACGAAATTGATAAATTTCTTTGAGATAGTGGTGGCCACTGGCTCTGTTTCGGCTCATTTAGTGAAGTAATCAACAGCGACAATGGCATATTTCATGCTGGATTTGGCTGTCGGCAATGCTCCAATCAAATCAATACCCCAAATAGCAAACGACCATGGGCTAAGTGAAACACCCCACCTCCATTAAGGTCACTCACAAAGGGAATGCTTTAACTTTGGTGGAGGTTTATAAGTAAAAATCATAGATAAACTCAAGACAGATATATAAACACATATATATAAGCAACGGAAAACAAACAGACTTTTACTTCATAAATACGTGTTCATACAAAACATTTCCATAATTGTCTCATAATAACTTCCAAAACATTACATCATTTATGTCTTGATTATTAAATAAAGAAGCATAAAACATGATAAAAGCTGCATAAATCCCCATAGAATGTGTCCAAAAGCCATAGCCAAGGAAAGAGAGTCCAAACCATACATCTACTGTCCTGAAGCTTGCAAAGAGTCTGACTAAGCTGGGTTGTTTCCTCCCTGTGGACCTGGGGGGGGGGGGGGGGGGCGGAAGAAAAGAAGACGAAAGAAAAATAGAGTCAGACATAAAGCCTGGTAAGTCTAGTGACTCTTCAGTATGTGAATAAGAAAAAGGGCATGATAGGTATAAACTGGAAATAGGAAAGTATCATAACTAAGATAAAGTAGTTTAGAACCGAATATCCTATCGCACCCCACACTATATCTCTGCACCTACTTGGTATTTATTTCGACTGGCACCCCATGCTGAGGGTGAAGAGATCCCCTTTCTAAAGATTGGCTCCTACTCGCATAAACGTATGTGTCATACGGCCCCAAAGATTGTAGATACCTATGCTAGTCCGACCATGGGGTGTATCAAGACCCATGGCGGTGGCTCGACACAATCCTTGAATACATAGGTTAAACTACTGGTGCCCCCAGTGCCTTGTTTGTCTGCTCCGAAGTGTGTGCACGCCCGCACTCCGTTAGAACCCACACTGTTGCACCCACCGCCTTCGCTTTGACCGCTTACAATCAGCCCAGTAATCGTGCCCCACCCTGCCTAGTTTCAAGGTACCATGATACATAATTGGGTTACTACTGAAATGGGTCCCCGTTACCAGGGTTTTCTAGTCAAACATATTAAGTGGTTAAGTATCCGTATTTACCTAACCCCACCCATCAGTTTAATTAACATGTTGAATTGGTTAAGTGTTTTAGTTAACTTAACCCTACCATCCTGACTTGCTAGTCCTTAGCTTTTTCAAGCATCGACCACTCACATTAGACAGGTATTGCTACGGTTACTGGATGTGCCGGTCGGGCAGATTTACACCGTAACTCAGTCTAACCTCGGGTCCTTATTGGGCTCAATGCTTAACCTCTCACATTGGATAGGTATTGTTATGACTACTGGATAGCCGAGCGGGTCCGGGCAGGTTTACATCACAACTCAATCCAACCTTGTGTTAAGCATACTCGTATTTTCTAAATTTACATATTTGTCTTTATTACTTGTTATATGTAAATTTTTCAACAATTAAATGTTGTGGCCCACATTCCAAGTTTAATATTTTTGGTTTAAGAATTTATACCATTTACACCAATTTTGGCATGTGACAAAGATGCCGATTTCATATATTTTTATGTCAATTTTTCCTATACCTACCAATTTATCCCAACATTACCCCGTCTTAGTATTAGGCTAACAATCTTAGCCTAATTTTCGTTCGCGTGATTTTTAACATATAATATTAGGCTAAAAACTTAGCCTAATTTAGCGTACACAAAATTGGCATAAGAGATTCATAATCATAAACATGACATAGGTGTAAACTTGGCATTTTTGGCATAGTAAATATGAACATCATAGGTGTGAACTGGCAAAATAGTCAACATGAATGTCATAGGTGTGAATTTGCAACATAGCCTAAATCAACTTTCATATATGTGAACTTGCATTGAAATAGGGATCTAACCAAATAGGTGTCACATAAATTAGCATATGATTTAGACAACATAAGCCTTACCATGTTTAGATTTAAGCATAACATCGAACATAACTAGCATATGAAAAGAATATGACATGTCCATAACGTATGTATAATTTCATCGCAAGGGTGTAAACTAGAACTAATCATACGTCTAATTACAACATGAAACATGTATTAAAGTGGATCTTGGCATGGATCCAACTAGGAACTTGCAACTTTTGTATAAACATAGGAGCATGTATATGAACATAATCATTTAGGCATAGGGGTTCTTAGCATAAATTATACATACAACCTATATAATCACATAAACATATAGGTGTAGATTACAACATGAACTATACAACTTGCATGCGATGTTGTTTTCATTCTAAATGTACAATAGGATCAACATCGACTCAATTTTACCACAAACATCCCAATTCCATTCACAACACAATCATTTCTATACATAGATATGAATTAACATTGCCGTTACATAATATCACAATTCCATTCCCAATTTACATCGAATCAAGTCTTAATTTCATTCACATCGGAAAAATCACTATACTTACAACAAACGACGAACTTGAATTCTAGATTCTGGGTTATGAATTTGAAATGCTTTCCTTTGGGTAGACTAACGTTGCTTGAATCGTGTTTTACTTTAGATTTGGCTCGTCTCTAAGCTTTCTACAAGTGGAGGCTACCCTTGGCTTCCTTCCAGCAGCTTGACGGCTCTATCTCCAATTTATTTGTGTGAATTTAGGTTTAGACAAAAGTTGTATTTATAGAATTTCAAATTAATTAGAGCCGTCGATGAAGCTAGAGTTAATCAGGGCCATCCGTCTCAAGAGAAGCCAATCAGAAAGTGACATGTAAGCCCTAGTGACACAGCCAAGCCCCAAAAATCGACCAGAAACCCGACCAGGCCAGCCAGGGCCAAACCAGGTCGACTGGGCAGGTCGACCCCCTGGTCGACCTGGTCACCCAGGTCGACCCCCTGGTCGACCTGGTGCCTGGGCAGGAATTTTCCCGCCCAGCCCGGTTTGGGTCTGATTTTCGAAATTTGAACTTCGTTTGAACCGTTTGAATTTTAATTTGAATTCTGAAAATTCCGGAGGTCATAACTCCTTCATACGGAGTCCGATTCACGCAAACTCGGACTCTATCTCAGGCAGAATTCCGAGATGAGCGCAATGGCGTAGCCCGTTTCCCTTAATTCTTCCATTTAGAATTAATTATACTTTAATTTGTTAATATACAGTTAACAGAAAATTCGGGGTGTTACATTCTCCCCTCCTTAAAGGATTTCGTCCCCAAAATCTTCAAGTCTGAAAGAATGTAAATCCTAACATCCAATCGTCCATCTGCTCAACCAACAAACACAGGCGTCCATTGTCCTTAAAAGACTTCTAATGCTTCATGATCATATGCATAGTGGGTGTACATGTCCTTATCTAATGCAAAATCAGGCGGTCTACTGATTCAGTTGACCTCCTTAATGCAAATCATGTAAGTGTCATGAATCCATTATGCATGCAAAATTTTCCCTATTCATAATTCTGCATGAGTGCACAACCATTCATATAAATGCGACATCCATATGACAACATATCAATTTTCAACCATATACAAATATGAATACACATATGCATATGCAATATGAAGTCACTGAGCCGATCTAAAACCTAGGTTGTGTGTGTATATGCATCCACGAGCAACAACTAGCAACCACTTGCAGCCATCAATCATAACATGTTTCAAATACATGTTTACATCCATTAGTCTCTACCTAAGGATAAAAGGATAACCTCGAGGAGATATACCTAAAAAGATAGATACAAGTACAACTTTATGAAAAAGAGAGATCAATGATGTACCCTCAAAAAGAAAAGGGTAGGCCACGCGTATTCTGTCCTCAGTTTCCCAAGTCGCGTCTTCCTCGGCATCGCTCCACTGAACTTTGACGAGCTTGACTTCGCGGTTGTGTAGCCTTTTGATTTCAGTTCCTACAATTCGAGTTGGAACTCTCCTCACAATTGCTTCGCATTCCACTTCGGCTTCTTCTAAAATGCTTAGCTCCACCACTTCCGCAAATTCATGTAGACATTTTCGGAGATGAGAAACGTGAAAGACGTTGTGAATCCTAGCCAACCTTCCAGGCAGCTCTACTCTATAAGCCATTTTCCCAATCTTCTCGATGATAGGGAACGGTCCTACAAATCTTGGTGCTAGCTTTCCTGCGGATCCAAAGCGAACGACGTTCCTTAAATGAGACACCTTAAGGAAAACCCTGTCCCCAACCTCAAACTCAAGGTCGGTCCTTCTTTTGTCTGCGTAGGATTTCTGTCTGTCTTGGGCAGTCTTCATTCTCCTTCATATCAAGTCCACTTTTTCTGAAGTCTCTCGAATCATGTCTGGCCCAAGTATAAGTTTGTCAGTAGACTCCCACCAACAAGTTGGTGATCGGCACGGTCTTCCATACAAAGCTTCGAAGGGCGCCATACCGATGGTGGCTTGGTAGCTGTTGTTGTAGGCGAATTCCACCAAAGGAAGATGATCCTCCCATGTCCCTCCGAAGTCAAGGACGCACAGTCTCAAAAGATCTTCTAATATTCTATTCACCCTTTCTGTCTGACCATCAGTTTGGGGGTGATAGGCCGTGCTCAAGAATAACTGTGTGCCTACAGCTTCTTGCAGACTCCGCCAAAACTCGCTTGTAAAGATAGGGTCTCAGTCACTAACAATGCTGGAGGGTATCCCATGGAGTCGAACTATTTCTTTAAGATAATGAGACGCTAGAGATGAGGTAGTCCTTCTACTCTTGACAGGTAAAAAGTGGGCGCTTTTTGTGAGCCTGTCCGCTATTACCCAAATGCTAGTATTGCCCCTTCTTGACCTAGGCAGTCCATCAATGAAGTCCATTGAAATGCTATCCCACTTCCATTGTGGGTCCTCTAGAGGATGAAGCAGTCCTCCAGGCTTCTTTTGTTCCGCCTTGACCTGTTGGCAGGTCATGCACTTAGAAATGAAATCTGCCACGTCCTTCTTCATGCCACTCCAAAAGAAAGTTCTTTTTATATCCTTGTATATCTTATCTCCACCAGGGTGTATAGTCATCTTGGAATGATGCGCTTCCTCGAGAACCTTCTTTATCAACTCCCTTGCTTAGGGGACGCAAAGTCTTCCATCCCGTCTCAGCCAACCTTTATCATCGATGGTGTATCTATTGAGGTGACTAGAAGTCTCACTTCTAATAAGTTTATCCATCACATCATCAAGTTGAGGGTCTTCTCATTGTGCAGTCCCTATTGAGTCCAAAAGAGTAGGGCGCACTTCAAGAGATGCTAATAGACCCGGTACAAAATCAGAGGAGGGCCTAAAGTTAAAACTGGCTATATACTCCAAGCTTTGCCTTTCTACAAAGAGAGGGCTTAAGGTCAGTTTCTTTATGCTCAACGCGTCTGCTACTACGTTGCCTTTGCCAGGAGTATAGGAAATTTCAAAATCATACGAGGCAAGGAACTCCATCCATCTTTGCTGCCTTAAGTTAATATCTTTCTATGAGAAAAGATACTTCAACGATTTATGGTCAGTATATAATTCGAACTTCTTACCTAGGAGATAATGGCGCCAAGACTTAAGCGCAAAGACGATGGCGGCCAACTCAAGATCGTGGGTTAAATAGTTCTTTTCATGAACTTTCAATTGTCTTCCACCATAAGCTACTACCCTCCCTTCTTGCATTAGAACAGCGCCTAGTCCCGTTCCACATGCATCCGTGTATACTGTGAACATCTTGCTTCCGTCAGGCAAAGTCAGAACTGGGGCTGTTGTAAGAGCCCTTTTTAGGCATTGGAAAGCAATATCATAGTCCAAATCCCAAGCGAACGCTAGATTCTTCTTTGTTAGCCTTGTGAGTGAAGCTGAGATTTTCGCGAAATCCCTAATGAACTTCCGGTAGAAACCTGCTAGCCCGAGAAAGCTTCGGACTTCGGTTGCATCTCTTGGTGTCTTCCAATCTTGCACTGCCACCACTTTCGCGGGGTCCACAGCCAACCCTTCTTTGGACACTATATGTCCAAGAAATCTTACTTCTTCTCTCCAAAAGTGGCACTTGGAGAATTTGGCTTTTAGCTGATGAACTCGAAGAGTTTCCATGATCTCTTTCAGATGCTGAGCATGTTCTTCCTCATTCTTTGAGAAGATCAAAATATCGTCTACGAAGACGACCACAAACTTATTGAGGAATTCTCTGAACACCCTGCTCATTAGGTCTACGAAATAAGCGGGTGCGTTTGTCAAGCCGAAAGGCATAACAAGCCACTCGAAGAAACAGTTTGGGGTTCTGAATGCCGTTTTATCAATACTATCTTCAACTACCCTTAGCTGATGGAACCCGGTAGCTAGATCAAGTTGGGAGAAAACCGACGCACCTACAAGCTGATCAAACAAATCGTCTATTCTGGGAAGCGGGTGTCTATTCTTTTTAGTCAGCTTGTTTAGCCCCCTATAGTCCACACAAAGACGTAGTGAACCATCTGCTTTGGTGGCGAACACCACTGGAGCACCCCATTCCGAGATACTCCTTCTTATAAATCCCTTCTCGAGAAGCTCTTTAACTTGCTTACTGAGCTCCTTTCTCTCCTTTGGAGCCATGTGTCTAACAGGCAGAGCTACGGGCTTTGCATTGTCAACAAGATATATGCAGAAGTCTATTTCCTGCTTCGGAGGTAATCCCTTCACCTCTTCAAAGACATCCGAATATTCTCGGACCACACTTACCGACTGCAAATTCTCCACAGAAGCATCCAGCGACTCTAGATAACAAAGCATAACAGCATTCATGGGATTACAAGAAATTTCTAGAGTGTTACCGAGCCGAGTCAAGAGTCTAACCATTCTTTTCTCATAATCAAGAATGGCACCGTTACTGGACAACCAGTCCATGCCTAAGATCAATCCATATCCCGAGAAACCCAAAACAAAGGCACTATATATAAATTCAACACTTAGAATATAGATTTTCAAATCCAAGCAAACCATCGACAAATAAGCCGAGCCCCTAATTGGATTTGAAACAACCAAGGGATCTTCTACCATACTAGTGTCTAGGTGCAGAGATTCTACTAAAGCAGATGAAATAAAGGAGTGTGATGCACCAGAATCAAAGAGAGTGCGAACTGGGTGATCATAAAGATAGACTACACTTTCTACAGGAATATTACTACCTCGTCCCTGTGGAGGTGCCACCAGTGCATGAACCTGTCCCCCTAAAGTGGATCCAGCCCTCTATCCCTGCCCTCGCTTCTTTGGGCAGTCCTTAGCCAAGTGTCCAGTCTCTCTGCAATGAAAGCAACCACCACACTTCTTCGCCTTCTTCTTTCTGCAGTCTTTCACTATATGTCCAACAATGCCACAGAAATTGCACTTTCTCTTTTCACGGGACTTATTGTTCTTCCCGCCTTTCTTGAAGTCTGTTTTCTTAGCCTGTAAACCCTCTTTCTTTTCTTCCACCTTTGCCTCTTTCTTGCCCTTGTCTTCCTCGTGTAGCAATGCCATGTCCACCAAGCTTTCATAAGTCGCTCCCATGGATACATGGGTCATAGCAAGGCTGTGTAGAGGCTCATTCAGACCTTTGACGAAGCGAAGAGCCTTCTTGTGTTGGGTATTTACTAAGTCCAGCCCAAATCTGGCCAACTGATTAAACTGATTGACGTACTCCCTGATCGTCATACTTCCTTGCTTAAGAGTTAGGAACTTTTCCATCTGCAGGCTTCTTTCTGCTTAGGAGAGGAATTTCATCTCAAATCTCATCCTGAAATCTTCCCAGGTTTCCACTGGTCTTTCAGCATTGGTGACCTCCCACCAATAGGAAGCCTCATCTTTTAGCAACCACACTGCTAGCTGTATCTTTTGCCTGTCGTCAACTTCGAAGATGACAAACAGATCCTCGGTCTCCTTTAGCAAGTTTTTTGCCACTAAAAAGGATTCAGTTCCATAAAAGTCATTTCCTCCCATAGCCTTGAAGTCTCTACATATCTTTGCAAAATCATTTCCACGAGGAGGAGGAGGAGGAACTGCTGCCACTGGGGGCAGAGGAATGTCTGTTGGGCCCGCATCATTGGCCCTAACTTCTAGGTACCTTCGGAACCAGCCAAGTATCGGTACCTCTTCTGGAAGGTTAAGATCTCCAAACATGCTGAAACAAAAAGGGAAGATTCAAAACGAAGGAGAGAGAGAGAGAGATAGTGCATATGGCCTTGGGGAATTATGAATTCTTAAAATATCAAAACTTTTTCTTGAAAATGCTTCTTTAAACTTCTCTTTTGAAAATAATTTCAAAAACTTTTATCTTATCTAGTAAACCTATGCTCTGATACCAAGTGAAACACCCCACCTCCATTAAGGTCACTCACAAAGGGAATGCCTTAACTTTGGTGGAGGTTTATAAGAAAAAGTCACAGATAAACTCAAGACATATATAAACACATATATATAAGCAGCGGAAAACAAACAGACTTTTATTTCATAAATACGTGTTCATACAAAACATTTCCATAATTGTCTCATAATAATTTCCAAAACATTACATCATCATTTCTGTCTTGATTATTAAATAAAGAAGCATAAAACATGATAAAAGCTGCATAAATCCCCATAGAACGTGTCCAAAAGCCATAGCCAAGGAAAGAGAGTCCAAACCATACATCTACTGTCTTGAAGCTTGCAAAGAGTCTAACTAAGCTGGGGTGTTTCCTCCCTATGGACCGGGGGGGGGGGGGGGGGGAACGGAAGAAAAGAAGACGAAAGAAAAACAGAGTCAGACATAAAGACTGGTAAGTCTAGTGACTCTTCAGTATGTGAATAAGAAAAAAGGCATGATAGGTATAAACTGGAAATAGGAAAGTATCATAACTAAGATAAAGTAGTTTAGAACCGAATATACTATCACACCCCACACCATATCTCTGCACCTACTTGTATTTATTTCGACTGGCACCCCATGCTGAGGGTGAAGTGATCCCCTTTCTAAAGATCGTCTCCTACTCGCATAAACATATGTGTCATACGGCCCCCAAAGATTGTAGATACCTATGTTGGTCCCACCATGGGGTGTATCAAGACCCATAGCGGCGGCCCGACACAATCCTTGAATACATAGGTTATACAACTGGTGCCCCCAGTGCCCTGTTTTTCTGCTCCGAAGTGTGTGCACGCCCGCACTCCGTTAGAACCCACACTGTTGCACCCACCGTCGTCACTTTGGCCGTTTACAATCAGCCCAGTAAACGTGCCCCACCCTGCCTAGTTTCAGGGTACCATGATACTTAATTGGGTTATTGCTGAAATGGGTCCCCGTTACTAGGGTTTTCTAGTCAAACATGTTAAGTGGTTAAGTGTCTGTATTTACCTAACCCCACCCATCAGTTTAATTAACATGTTGAATTGGTTAAGAGTTTTGGTTAACTTAACCCAACCATCCTGACTTGTCTGTCCTTAGCTTTTTCAAGCACCGACCACTCACATTAGACAGGTATTGCTACGGTTACTGAATGTGCCGGTCGGTTCCGGGCAGATTTACACTGTAACTCAGTCTAACCTCGGGTCCTTATTGGGCTCAATGCTTAACCTCTCACATTGGATAGGTATTGTTGTGACTACTGGACAGCCGGGCGGGTCCGAGCAGGTTTACATCACAACTCAATCCAACCTCGTGTTAAGCATACTCGTATTTTCTAAATTTACATATTTGTCTTTATTACTTGTTATATGTAAATTTATCAACAATTATATGTTATGGCCCACATTCCAAGTTTAATATTATTGGTATAAGAATTTATACCATTTACACCAATTTTGGCATGTGACAAACATGCCAATTTCATATATTTTTATGTCAAGTTTTCCTATACCTACCAATTTATCCCAACGTTACCCCGTCTAAGTATTAGGCTAACAATCTTAGCCTAATTTTCGTTCGCGTGATTTTTAACATATAATATTAGGCTAAAAACTTAGCCTAATTTAGCGTACACAAAATTGGCATAAAAGATTAATAATCATAAACATGACATAGGTGTAAACTTGGCATTTTTGGCATAGTAAATATGAACATCATAAGTGTGAACTTGCAAAATAGTCAACATGAATGTCACAGGTGTGAATTTGCAACATAGCCTAAATCAACTTTCATATATGTGAACTTGCATTGAAATAGGGATCTAACCAAATAGGTGTCACATAAATTAACATATGATTTAGACAACATAAGCCTAAACATGTTTAGATTTAAGCATAACATCGAACATAACTAGCATATGACAAGAATATGACATGTCTATAACGTATGTATAATTTCATCGCAAGGGTGTAAACTAGATCTAATCATATGTCTAATTACAACATGAAACATGTATTAAAGTGGATCTTGGCATGGATCCAATTAGGAAGTTGCAACTTTTGTATAAACATAGGAGCATGTATACATACAACCTATATAATCATTTAGGCATAGGGGTTCTTAGCATAAAGTATACATACAACCTATATAATCACATAAACATATAGGTGTAGATTACAACATGAACTATACAACTTGCATGCGATGTTGTTTTCATTCTAAATGTACAATAGGATCAACATCGACTCAATTTTACCACAAACATACCAATTCCATTCACAACACAATCATTTTAATACATAGATATGAATAAACATCGTCGTTACATAATAGCACAATTTCATTCCCAATTTACATCGAATCAAGTCTTAATTTCATTCACATCGGAAAAATCACTATACTTACAACAAACGACGAACTTGAATTCTAAATTCTGAGTTCTGAATTTGAAATGCTTTCCTTTGGGTAGACTAACGTTTCTTGAATCGTGTTTTACTTTAGATTTGGCTCATCTCTAAGCTTTCTACAAGTGGAGTCTACCCTTGGCTTTCTTCCAGCAGCATGACGGCTCTATCTCCAATTTATTTGTGTGAATTTAGGTTTATACTAAAGTTGTATTTATAGAATTTCAAATTAATTAGAGCCGTTGATGAAGCTAGAGTTAATCAGGGCCATCCATCTCAAGAGAAGCCAATCCGAAAGCGACATGTAAGCCCTAGTGACACAGCCAAGCCCCAAAAACCGACCAAAAACCCGACCAGGCCAGCCAGGGCCAAACCAGGTCTACCCCCAGGTCGACCCTATGGTCGACCTGGTCACCCAGGTCGACCCCCTGGTCGACCTGGTGCCTGGGCGAGAATTTTCCCGCCCAGCCCGGTTTAGGTCTGATTTTCGAAATTTGAACTTCGTTTGAACGTTTGAATTTTAATTTGAATTCTGAAACTTCCGGAGGTCATAACTCCTTCATACGGAGTCCAATTCACGCAAACTCGGACTCTATCTCAGGCAGAATTCCGAGACGAGCGCAATGGAGTAACCCATTTCCCTTAATTCTTCCATTTAGAATTAATTATACTTTAATTTGTTAATATATAGTTAACAGAAAATTCGGGGTGTTACACTAAGCATTTGATTTAATTCTGTGGATGGCACTCTTGGAATTTTTGCAAACCTTTGGCATCTATCACACTTTCTGGTGTATGCTGCAGAGTCTCGGTTTGATTCAGGCCGGAAATAACCATATCGAAGAATCTTTTTGGCTAATGTCTGACCACCCGTATGTCCTCCGCAGTCTCCTTCATGCAATTCTACCAAAATTGTTCTGGATTCCGCTTTGGTAACACATCAAAGCAAAAGCATGGAGAATCCCCGCCTGTACAACCAACCATCATGCATGAGAAACATACGTGCTTTCCGAAATAACTTCATTCGCTTCTTCAGATCTGTTGGGAGCGTTCCATTGAGGAGATATTCTTTTAGTGGGGTCATCGACGATTCTGGCTCTTCGGTAGTTTCCATGATCCAGTCAACATCAATGTCTTCGATACAAGGATTAGAGAGAACTTCCGCGGGCACTAACCCCCAATAATTGAGCATCCCCTGAACTAGCATAGTTGGCGGGTAAGTCTTCCTTCATATTATCTTCTCTTGAGATATGATTTATGGTGTAGTAGTCGAGGTTGGTGAGGAGTTCCCAGGCTTTGGAAAAATAAGCAGGTAAGTTTCCTCCTTTGGCTTGAAACTCTCTTCGGAGCTGACACATTACCAATTGTGAATCACTAGAAATATACAAATCTTTCAAATTCAACTCCTTTGTTATCTTCAATCCTGTGATCAATGCTTCATATTCTGCTTCATTATTTGTGGTTAAAACTCCAATCTCAATGTATAACATACTGAACGTTCTTCGGGAGTCTGTAGAACTACTCCTGCCCTTGAACAGTACTCATTCATGGCTCCATCGAAAAACAACTTTCATTGGACGATCACTTCAGTAGGCTCTTCCTTTTCATCACCTCTATTCGTGAACTCGGCAATGAAATATGCTGAGGCTTGCCCATTGATTTCTCTTCGGGGATGGTAAATGATATTATATTGGCTGAGCTCAATATTTGTGACACCCCACGTCCGTTAATGTCACTCTTTATCAGAATGCATTAAGTTTCGTGGAGCATTATAGGTAAACAGAAACAAAAACAAAAACATCACAAGACAGATATAAAATAACATCGGAATTAAAAACTTTATTAAATAGAAAAGCTTCGTGGTCCAAACCCAATTACATAATAAGTCTGAAATGCTGAAAACATAAAACTTCTGTCTTGTGCCTAAATTATCATCAGAGTACAATAATACATAAAAAGAGCATAATTCCCAAAACATAACAATAGTAAAGAAGATATGAAATCAACGGTACATCTAAGCAGCACCAAGTAGAATGAAAGAAGAATCCTGATCAAGCTTGAGTATTCCCACCCTGAGAACCTAGGGGGAACGAAAGAGGAAACAAAATGGGTCAGACATAAAGTCTAGCAAGTCCAGTTAATTTTAGCATATAAATAAGTAAAAGCACCATGACAGGAATATAATCTGGATGAGAGATATAACAGTATCATAAGACAGGTGTAGCAAAATGAGCAGGATAAGCAAAATAAACACAATAGAATATATTGCGCTTCTCTAATACTTTTCTCTGCACCAATACTAGTATAACAAGAACAAGATGATCCCAACAAGTATAAGATGGTAGACTTAGGTGTACTTCTAGTGAGAGGTTTTACCTCATATAATAACTGGTAGCCCAACAGAACCGACGGGTGTTACCCCTAATGATAATAACAGACTCCTAAACAAGCAAGACTAGATGTACCCTAATTACTACCCCCATTCGATCGTCTCCCTAACTCGTAGATACCTTGTGTTGGCCCCGTAGTAGGATGTATCACTTCCTAAAGCGACAACCCGTTATTTTCAGGATGTGCACAACTATATCTACTGATGTCACAATGTCTTATCTTCACGAGCAAGCGGACCCATGCACGCACATGACTCCGTTGGAATGCGCCATCAACACCCTCGCTCAAGTGACCTCTTATAATCAGCTCAGTAAGCGTGCCCTGACCTAGTTTGGGGTTTTCCGTTTGATACCAATATAGGTTACTGACTGATACGGGTCCCACACACCAGATGATACAAGCTTCCCCTTAGGCTTGCATCCCAACTACTAGGATTTCAACAGGTTATGCCAACCAGTTTAACAAGATTGCATAACCCCAACAAGTTAAGTTTGTCGGGTTTATATGTATAACCCATCCCCACATATTTAACAAGATTAACTTAACCATCCCACTGATTCAAGCAAGTTTACTTAACCCATATTTAAGTTGATAGGTTCATGTAACCCTCACAGATTCAAATCGGTTAAGTATTACCATTCATTCATTTATGATAATTAATGTGCTAGACCCCTCACATTAAGTCTACCACTTGTGGATGTTGGATATGCCGGTTAGGTCCAGGCAGACTTCTACCACAAGTCGGACTTAACCCTGTGTCTTAACACTGTTATGTATACATTTATGCACTTAGACCCCTCACATTAGATTTACCACTTGTGGACGCTGGATATACCGGGCGGTTCCGGGCAGGCATCTACCACAAGTATAATCTAATCTCGTGTCTAAGCACGGTTACAGTTTCTAATTACTGTAAATCTAAGCATGTTCATTATTAACCAATTTTCATGTATATTATCCCCCAAATCCCGTCTTATTCATGATACAAGTTATGCCCCAGATTATTAGTTTAGATCAAGATATAGATTGCATGACGGCCCACCCCGCACCAGCCAACATTTCCAATGAAATGCGTTGTACCGATGTCCAACCAGCACGGGACGATCGTCAAAGGAAAAGGGGTTTGAAACGATGAATCGTCAAAGAACCTGTAGTATATCTCACAGCGCATGGAACAAAATATAATAATAACATAACTTGATATAAAACAGGCGAGACAGTGCATAAGCTGAAAACTAAACCATCATAGTAGCGAAAAATTTAAAATACAGCTTATGATCCAAACCATCTTTATTACAACTTTTAAAACTATCTCTAAAGCAAAATAGGAAGGTACACTACTAATTCCCAAAGTAGCAACCAACAACAACACATGGAGAACATATGGAAATGATACGTGTAAGCCTCCTGCTCGTCTCCGGACAGCAACTCGTGCATAACCAGCTAACCTGTCTCTAGTCTGTTCATTTAGGAGCACCCAGAGTAATAAGAAGAGACATAAAACTCTGGGTCAGACAAAAGTCTAGTATGAGCGATAAGCAGCAAAACAGAACAATAACAGGTATACATAACCATACCTGAACCTGGACCTGTAACCAAAGAGTTAGCAAAACAGGATGTACAATACTCTAAGGCAACACTAACACATGGTGTGAAAATAATGGGGAGGGGGTGTGCATGTCATGTGATAGCAAACATCAAACATAGAAATCATCCTCATATCTCTCACTTAGTGCGTAAAGTATACGATATCTACCACTTTGATCACCCAATTCTTTGTTACGATCACTCTACTCCATGGAGTCATGACGGCTCCACTGCACTGATCTGTAACCACTAATACTTTTTTATGTCCACTCTGCCCCATGGAGTCATGACAACTCCACTGCACTGGCTCATAGCCCTGCTACGATCACTTTTCCCCATGGAGTCATGCTAACTCCACTGCACTGATCCATAGCCAATATCCGTCTCTCAGTGGTGAGTCAAAGCTGTAGACATCGATAACCCCTTTGGACTCGTCCCGCAGCAAAGTCCAACTCATGAAGTTAACTCGTTGGTTCCCGTATGGATCCTGAGTTCTAACTTCCCATTTGGACTATCTTTGCATCTCGGGTTTTGGTCATCATCCCGGTTCATGATTCTTCAGCTTCCATTCGGTTCAACTCATACCCTTCATCATGTCTCGATTCGATACTTAAGTCCAAAGCTCATTCCGCAGTTCGTGGATGCCTCACGGTTCGTGATGGTCCTTCGGTTCGTGATGACTGGTGGCCATCAGGTTGGCTCGTGACCAATACTTCCCTGGCGGCTCGGCTCGTGGTGAAGGATGCTCCACGGTTCGTGATTTCCTTCTTGGCTCATGAGGTACTGGAGCGGCTCGTGGGTGGCATCTGATTCGTGGTTAATGAAGGGGGTCGGCTTGTGAGGTGGCTCATGACTGGGGCGGCTCGTGATGACAGTGTCACGATCGGGAAGGGTGCCTCACGAATGGGGGTGACCAATTTCCTGCAACTCTTTCCAGCAAGCTATTTACGCCATACGACGGTGTTTTCTACCAACCTAACTTGACTATACAATCACAAAGCATTCCAAACAGTAATAGCAACATGGACAATTAATCATAAACACCAAAACAATAATCTAATATGTTAAAATGGATCAAACATATCCAAAACCCATGTTTTCCCCTTAATCCCCTTAACCATGATTTAACCATATGATTAACAAAACATGTCCAAATTAACCCAAATTTCTAACAGAGGCATAAATAATATTTGAGAATTTCTACATATTTTTCCAGAATTTTAGCGTGCATAATATCGTTAATTAACACTAATCACCCCTAATTAACTACAATCAGTGAAAAACAATGCAAATTACTCACCTTATCCACAAATAAAACCTTAGATCTGAAACTCTACTGATATGGCATGAATCCCAATGCGTAGCAGTAGCTCCAACCCTAATTTGGTGCTAATTTCCCTTGATTTGACGTAGATTTGCTTAATATACGATTACGAAGTGGTTAAGGGTGGATTTAGAAGGTGGAGGCCATTGCTAGGTTTCAAGAGATGAAAAGCGGTGGCTAAAAATGACAAAAACTGATTTCCCTAACCCTATCAGCCTCCCCAAAACCCTAATCCCGAAATGGGTTATGGGCCCGTAAGCTAATTACCCTAACTAGGCCCAGTTAAGCTGTTTTCCACCTTCTAAACCTTATTTCAGTCATATCTCCCAAACGGTAAGTCCGTTTGATTAATGTGACCACTCTACTGAAAGGTAAACCATCATCCAAATCCAATGGAAGTGGTTTTAGGTCAAACTCCTTATTAGTCAAAAGTTATAGGAGAAACAAGATTCGCTAGGGGAAAAATCGTCATTTAAAATTCAACAAAAATCGTGAACATGGGAAATGACCCCAATAGCCGTTCCCCAAAGTTACATGACTATACGACCTCATATGAAAATGAAATAAATATTCTACGATCCCCCGATGCATAGAATGCGGGTCGTTACAGATTGTGCCCCCAAATCCCATGTTTTGGTACAAGGTACAAATTATGCCCAAAATTCCCAATCATAATTTTACAATGTGAATTATTCCTCAATTTATCAATCCTAATCGTTCCCAATTTCGTATGTTCGCATATTTCAGCGATAGGCCTAGGCTCGAAGGTAGCCTGGCTATAAAAATAAAAAGGGAAAGAGGGAGAAAAGAGAACAAGAACAGGCATAGTAAATAAAACTGGCATATGATGATAGAATTTGTTATACTAACAGAATAGTCATGTGACATGATTAGGCAAACAAACAGAATAGGGATATCATGAATAGGCATATGAGATCTAAGCAGTAAATTAGGTATACAAGTAATGGCAGATCTGTTGTGATTCAGATTATTAACAGGCATAGGCTTAGATCAAAACTTATAAACATGTCAAGATTACATTTTAGGTATTTATATCTAAAAGCAACATAAACTCACTATGATTGGATCTAAAGAATAGAGAATTGATTGCAGATGATGTAGCAAAGATCTCTGAATTCGTATAACTTGTTGTTGAAGAAGAGTAGGCTAGATCAAACTGAGTTGGGGCTGCACCTCGTTGTCTTCATTGATTTAGATGAATAAAACAATGGGTTTAAGGTCCTTTATATAGTCATCAGCAAACGAACCAGGACACACAACAGGTCCAGATTCGTTCGGGGGGGGGGGGGGTCGACCGCGGGGTCGACATAGGGGTCGACACCCCTGTTATGGGGTCGACCGCGGGGTCGACACCCCTGTTGTGGGGTCGACCCATGGGTCGACACCCATAGGGCACAGGGTCGAACCCCAACAGACCGAGTACCCATGCCTTACCGCCTCTGGTTTTCGAATTATTTTGAATTCTGGATAACGTTTGTTTACATATTTTCTCTTATACGTATACAAACTTCTAACCTTAATAACTTTCTCATACGATGTCCGTTTTACGCAAACTTGGTGTCTATCCCAACCAGAATTCCGAGACGAACGCAATCGCACAGTCCGTTTACTTAGTTCCTAATATTTAATTAAGTATTCTCTAGTTTATCATTTTTAGTATTGTTAAAATTACGGGGTGTTACAATATTCCACTTCAATAACCTTCCTGAAGTTTTAGGGCGAAATAAGACTTGCTTTAACGGCTGATCTGTAAGCACTTTGATAGAATGGGATTGAAAATATGGCATGACTTCTTCAAGGCGATGATCAAACAATATGAGAGCTTCTCTAGCTTTGTATAATTCAACTCTGCCCCAGTGAGCCTTTTGCTGATGTAGTACCAAGGCCGTTGAATCAATGCATCTTCTCGCGCCAAAGATGCACTCAAAGCATGAGACAATACTGCTAAGTATAGAAACAAATCCTCTCCATCACTGGGCTTGGAAAGCATCGGGGGTGTCTCCATGTGTTTGATTAACTCTTCGAATGATGTCTGACACTCTAGAGTCCATTGGAAATCTTTCTTTCCCTTCCTTAATGCATCAAAGAATGGAATACATCTGTTAGTTGCCTTTGAGATGAAGCGACTCAATGCAGCAATCTTCCCATTCAAACTCTGAATCTCTCTCTTGGTCCTTGGAGCCCGCACCTCTCTCGGTGCTGAAATCTGAGTAGGGTTTGCCTCTATTCCCCCGGCATTCACAATGAACCCTAGAATTTCCCGGGTGTGACTCCAAATGAACACTTGAGTAGATTCAACTTCATGTTGTATCTTCTCAAAATATCAAACATTTATGCTAGATTCTTCATGTGATCGGCTGCCATTTTCGGCTTAACCAGCATGTAGTCAACATAAACTTCCATAGTCTTGCCAATTTGTGTCTTAAACATCGCAATGACAAGGCGCTGGTAAGTTGCTCCTGTATTCTTCAACCCGAATGGCATGAATTTATAGTGGTACAAACCCCCAACCATGACAAAGCTTGTATTCTCCTGATCCGGCTCATGCATCATTATCTGATTATATCCCAAATAAGCATCCATAAACGACAACATTTCATACCATGCTGTCGTATATACTAGTCGATCAGTTATGGGCAATGGAAAGCTATCTTTAGGGCATGCTTGCCATTGGGTTTCTTTACTAGGATGAGATTGGAGACCCAATCTAGATATGTTGACTCTCTAATGAAGCGATTCTCCATCAATCCGTCGACTTCTTCTTTGAGATCCATCGATTTTTCGGGGCCTTGAATTCTTCTCTTTTTCTTTACAGGTGAAACGCGAGGGTCAATATTCAATGCATGAATTGCCACTTCAGGCGATATGCCACACATATTTGCATGACTCCAAGCGAATACATCCAAATTAAATTTAAGAAAAACAACTAACTCTGCAACTTCTGGCGCAGCTGAGATCCGATATTCAATACTCGGTCAGGATCTTTCGGATGAACTTTAACAGGAATTATGAACTCTGCTGGTGCCGCTCGATTATCCCCTGCACTGGCTTTCCGAGGATCCATTTCTTTTTTAGCCCCATTACGCTCTCCAATGCAGGGGCCGTGCCCTAGTTACTATAAGACAGGTTCACGAATGCGGAGAGGGCCCTCCACATTCTTCCACTTATCCTTCTGCTTAGCTTCTCGTAACTTTGTGAGGTAATTAACATTCTCTGGCAGTATACTAATCTCCCTTTATCACACCAACACCCTTCTCTATGGGAAACTTCATCATCAAACACCATGGTGCTAGTGCAATTATGAAATCAGCCAAAGCAGGTTTTCTTAGGAATGCATTGTAAACAGGATCTTCATCCATGAGCATGAAAGTCTACTTCAGGATAGCCATCTTTTCTCCTTCCCGTAACTCCACAAGCAAGTCAATTATTCCAACCGGTTGCTTCAGCTCACCAGTGAACCCTTGAATTTTCGTTTGACAAGCTTGAACATCAGTCATTGAGAGATTCATCTAATTGAAAGTTTTTTGGAACAGGACATTGACGGAGGCACCATAATCAACTAACAGTCTTCTGACTATTACTGGACCTATTCCGACTGTGACCACCATTGGATCAACTAACACTCGAATCTCACTTGTAGCGATGATTATCAGATTTGACCATCAATAATCGAGCTCGGTGATGAACTTCATTGATTTCTCGAGGAGAACAATGATGGAGATGCTTGAAGAAGCTTTAATGGTGTTGGAGAAGCTTGACCGATGTTGGAGATCAATAATGGCAGCCCTTCGGGAGGAGAAAATCTAACCCCATTTATGTGTGAGGGGGTGGAGTATTTATAGGCGAAGGTTATGTAACTGTATATAACTGATCCATGGATGGATAGGTGATTACACTCCATGGAAACCCATGTTCGATTTCAAGTGTGCATGACCCTGATGTATGCGATCCACATATAAATGATCGATGCGCTGAGTTCGACCGATCCATCACTTCCACTAATCAATAACCAGCGCTTTATTTTATATGGATCGGGGAACAATCCACATTCATCCATGCTTCACGATCCAAAGCTTCGACGATTGATACATGCTTCTTATGCATTGCAACTCGACCGACCGATAAAGTTTGTGACCTGATCCATGAATTTCTTTGACCTGAGCTTTTGCCACACGATCCATCATATGCTTATGATCTAACCCACACTTCTAGTTGATCCATGACTTTACACCACGATCTGATCCCTTACCCTACGATCCATCTCTCTCTACACTTATTCACATAGTACGCGATCCATATATGCAATATCTATGTGAATTATAACTAATCCATCTTTGTATGCGATCCAGTGCACTTCTCTTGAATCATGATTTATAACGGGATTAACACTAATAAATTGTTGAAAGCACTCAACTCCAAAACCGTCTCAACCAAAGACTAAAGTACTTAGGAGTGTCAACTAGTACTGACAAGAAGATAGAACTTCAATCTCGCACCAATACTCTTCCTCATCAAAACTAAGCTCTTCTCTCACCCGTGCCACCTACTGGCTCCTAGCACTTCTCCAAGCGAATCATGTTCGAGCAATGCTCGAACTTCCCAACGGAGAACGTCTTATGAACATATTCGCCGCATTGACATTTTTGTGAACTTTCTAAAGATATACTTGCTTATCTTCATCCACGACTACCAAGAATGACTCTCTCACTTCTATGTGCTTAGTCCGTGAACTAAACGCCAAGTTCTCCACTAAATAGATAACACTTTGGCTATCATAATGTACATCGATGCTATCATGTTCAAACCCCAAGTCACACAACAAACACTTCAAATAGAGTGCCTCCTTTGTCGCCGCCACCACGGCTATCAACTCCGCCTCCGTAGTGGATAAAGAAACTACGGTTTGCGATCTTGATCTCCAACTTATTGTTGTGCCACCAAGTGTGAAGACATATCCGGAAGTTGACTTTCTTCGATCCCTATCACCGGCATAGTCTGGATCGCAATAACCAACCAAATTGCAACTCTTTTCCTTACTACCTCCAAAGACAAGTCCATGAGATGCTGTACCTTTCAAGTATCTCAAAATAAGCTTGACCTCTTCCTAATGCGATTGTCCCGGATTAGCCATAAATTGGCTAACCACCTCGACGACATTTGCAATATCGGGTCGTGTACACACCATGTTGTACGTCAAACTACCAACCGTACTTGCATATGGCACTGTTGACATATAAGCCTTGTCCCTCTCCTCGATGGGTGATCCTTGACTCGAAAGCTTCACATGCAAATGTAAAGGTGTATTCGAATCCTTTGCTATCTCCAAGCTAAACTGAAAAAGCACTTTCATTATGTACTCCTTTTGAGTCAATTTCAACTCGAAACGCTTGCGGTCCCTTTCAATTTCCATGCCCAGTATCTTCTTAGCTTCCCCAAGGTCTTTCATTTCGAATTTCTCTTTCAGCCTCAATTTTAACTTGTTGATTTCTGCCTTCTCCTTTGAAGCTATGAGCATATCGTCCACGTACAAGAGAAAATACACCCAAGAATCATTTCCCAATTTCTTGAAATATACGCAGGCATCTTTGATGCTTCGATGGAAGCCACTTTCAAGCATGAAATGATCGAACCTCTTGTACCATTGCCTAGGTGATTGTTCCAAACCGTATAGTGATTTCTTTAATTTGCACACTAAGTTTGACTTACCATCTGCCATAAACCCTTTAGGTTGCTCCATGTAGATGTCCTCATCTAAGTCACCTTGCAAGAAGGCGGTTTTCACATCAACTTGCTCCAACTCCAAGTCATGAATATCAACTATAGCAAGTAATATCCGGATAGAAGTATGGTGCAAAACTGGTGCGAATATCTCATCATACTCCTTTCCCTTCCTTTGTGCAAACCTCTTAGCTACTAGCCTAGCTTTATATCTTCCATCATCCTTCACCTTGTTTATCTATTTGCACCCAATTGCCCGGTTTTCTATGGGAAGTGGAACCAACGATTGCATCTTTTCCTCCATGGAACAAATCCATTTCGAGCTATCACTCGATTTTATGACATCATCAAGGTCCATTGGTTCATCTTGGACTACATGAAGCCCATAGTCCAGCCTATCACAAAAGCTTAGGTGGTTCCAAACACCATACCTCTCGGGTTGCCTTATAGCATGACGACCAACCCTAGTAGCAATACCATCACCCAGACTTCCTTTTAGGTCCACCTTAAACTAAATCTTTTCTAGAATCACGCACATCACCAACACTACTAGAGAAACCCTGTGGACTATGTGATGTTCCATCAACCACTTCTTCCCCACAAGCATCTCCAATAACTCTACTCTCTCTTTTCCTTGGACAAAATGTTGTAATGACCTTCTTCTCCTTTGATTCACCATGAACCAAATTCGGAGCATCCGATGAGCCATCATTCACCTTAAACACAGTCAACACATCAAAAGTAACATGATGAGATTATCTAACCTTCTTCGTTTTTGGATTCCAAATCCGAAAGCCATTAACTCCTTCCTCATAACCAGATAAAATCCTCTTGAATGCTCTAGGCTCAAGTTTATCACCCGGATCATGCACATACACAGGACTTCCAGAGATACAAAGATAACGCAAGTCAATGCTCTTTACCTTCCACACTTCCTTCGGAATTTTGTTACCAATAGCCGAGCATGGAATTCGATTCACAGTATGCACTGCGGTTGACAATGCTTCAACCCAAAATTCCTTAGACAAATCGATGTCAATCTTAAGCATCGAGTTCTCTCAAGTATAGTACGATTCATCCTCTCTGCAACCCCATTTGACTGCAGATCTCCCGGTGTAGTAAAATGCCTTTAAATACCATGATGCTTGTAATAATCCAAGAATTCTCCGAAAACATACTCCCGCCATTATCGGACCTGAGAACCTTCAAAGACCTACCACTCTCATTCTCAACAAGAACCCTTTATTATTTGAACTTAGCAAATGCCTCTAATTTGGCCTTCATTATATACACCCAAACTTTCTGAGAAAAGTCATCTATGAAGGAAATATAATACCTAGCTTCTCCCAAAGAATCTACTTGTGTTGGCCCCTAGACATCCGTGTGCACATACTCAAGAACTCTTCTCGAATCATGTTTTCCTTCATCGAATATCACTCTAGTCTTCTTCCCCATGACACACTCTTCGCAAAACTCCAACTTGTTGAAACTTTCTCCACTAATCATCTCATTTTTCCGAAAAATATCCAAACTCTTCTCCGAGACATGACTCAATCTCAAATGCCACAAGTTTATCGCATCCAAGCCACGAGAACTATCAGCACCTATGCAAGTTTCACCTTCAACGGTCACTCCTTGAAGCAAATAAACACCATTAGCTCTAGCACCTTTCATAACCACAAGGGGCCCCTTCGAAACCCTCAAGAAATCACATTCAATAGTGATCTTGCATCCCAAAGAATCCGGCTGCCCCAAAAAGATAAGAGACTTCCTAAGTCACGGAACATAGCGCACATTGGTGAGAGTATGAAGCACTCCATCAAACATCTTAATTTGCATGAAACCAATGCCTTCAGACTTACACATAGCACCATTACCCATAACAATTGCATTTCCTTCCTTGTTGGCATAAGAAGAAAACGAATTCCTATTAGACGTCATATTATAAGACGCCCCCGAATCGAGCACCCAATTGCTACCCGAAACATCCGACGCCACCATCGTCAAAACATCCATGTCTCCATCACTAACACTTCTCTCCACCTCTATGGATGAAGAAGCTACTTCCTTCTCCATTTCCGGACACTCATTCTTCTAATTACTGGGATTCTTACAAATATAGCACTTGCCTTTCCTTTCCTTCAACTTTCCTCTCCAATCGGGATTCCTAGATTTGGAATGTCCCAGGTTATCCTTCTTCACATATTTATCCTTCTCCATAAAAAAACCTTGACCATTACCGGCACTATTACTTCCCATACTCAACTCCATTATTTGATCTATCAACTCCTTACTAAAAAGGTCCGTCTTGACATCGTCCAATGTCAATGTATCCCAACTATAAATGAAACTATTTGAAAAACCCATATAGCGGTCCGACAATGAACACAATAGTATCATTGCCTTTGTCTCGTCCATAACCTTCAAATCTACCTTTTTTCTTTATTAGAAAATCATCAAACACATTCAAATGTGTCTTCAGCGAAGTTCCTTCTTTCATCTTATATGTGAAAAACATTTGCAACAGGATCAAACAATTAGGAGTGACTTCTTCATGTATATCTCCTCCAATTTCTCCCAAACAACCTTAACGGTCGTCTCACCACTAATTTCGGAGATAACATTTTCTCCCATAGCAAGTTGAAGTGTAGTAAATGCCCACTCTTCCATTTCATCTCTCTCAACATTCGAGATATCCACCAACAATAAATATGTATCAAACACTACCTGATGTACCTAATTCCTCCTTAGAACTGTTTTCATCTTCCATTGCCACTTTTCAAAATCGTTATCGCCATCCCACTTGTCTGTAACAAATTGTGATCCCAATGTCGTATATGATCCACGTACATACGACGCTATTCCACTTGAACCAACCATTGAGGGACTACTTCCGATATTTCTGCAACACCTAATAACACAACTTCTCCAATACCAAATGTTGGGGAAACAACACTAATTGACACCGCTCAATCCAATCCCTAACGCAGCGGAAAAAAAGTTAGATCATGCTAAATAGTGCACAAACAACCAACTTATGATCAAATCAACCTCAACTGATTCAATTCCAATCACAACACAAAATAAGCAATATAATAGAGCGATAACAATAAAATAAATCACATCAAGATTTATAGTGGTTTCACTAACAATTTGCTAGTGTACATCCACTCTGAGAGAATGCTATTATTATCACCAAATGAGAGGAGTACAAGATATTGATTATAATTATCCAATATTCAATAGAGAATATAAGTTTGTAGAGATTAGAATTGAAGAAATAATAGGATTGCCAAATCCTAATTAATTGAGGACTAAACCCTTGATTTGATGAACTAATCACACCCTTTCAAATCTAAGAAAGTATAACTTATATAGTTGTAGAAAAACCCTAGGCAATTGACCATAATGCCCCTTGCTAATCCACAAATCAACCCAAGTCTTCCTAGCCCAAAAACAAGCCGATCCCGATTCAGACGTCTGCTCAGAAATTCCAGACGTTTGAAATTATCTTCGGGAAACAACTCTGGCATTATTCAGACGTCTGGGCTCCAACCAGATGCCTATATGGCTTCCCATACGTCTGGAATTCTTCTCCAGATGTCTGGTTTGTAGTTTGGGTTCCATCCATGGCTGATATCAGATGTCTGGAAGGAAATCCAAACATTTGAACCTCTTCTCAGCCCAACCCCTACTGCAATCTTCGCCGTATCACCTACATCTGAGCTCCGATTTGTGAACCGACTTCTTCGACACAAAGCTACTTCCATCCTCTCAATTCTACTATATAGTATCACAAAATTTAACAAATGCATGCACCATTTAACGTTAAATAAAAAGGACATACACCCAATATTGTATGGGTTTCAAACTACGCTTATGATATGACAAATTATATGAACGACAAACGATTGAAACATTTAGCTATGAAATAAAAAAGAAAAGTTAAAACTCATTCTATATTCTTCGCCAATAGATATAAATTTAACATAAAAATGTAGTGTTAAAACATTAACTAACAATACTAGTGTATTTATTAAAGGTAGTGATGATCTAAATGATCTTATAAGTGATTTTTATGGTATTTTAACTTAGGTTTTGCAATTGAAATATTTCACGTGACTCATGGAGGATGTTTTTTTTTTTAGATGCAATTGGTTCAACAATGTTTTGAATTCCAAAATCAAAAATTAACGTGCATCCAAAATATAATCTTATTGTAATAAAGTATATCTCAGGTTATCATAAGTATGATCCTTTTATACTAACCAAACAAAATCGAAAAGTTAATTATGCTTTTTGTCCATCTCCAAGTAGGGGTGAGCAATATTCGGTTCAAATTGAATTAACCGACCAACCGGTTCATTTCGGTTGGTTAGGTTTGGAAACTAAATTGGTTTGAATTCGGTTTGTAGAATAAAAAAATTTGGTTATCGGTTTAACCGAATTAACCGAACTTTTAATATATTATCCAATTTTACGGTATTGTAGTACTTTAAATAATCAGTATAGTTATATAATACAAAGGCATTTGTTGCAAGAAGATCAAATCTTATCATAAACTAAAAATTTACAATATAAATTTCTCTAAATATAAATTTATGTTTTTCTTTGAGTGAATCCATCATTTGAATAATAATACATTCTTCAAGTTCATTGAAATCGGCTACCGACCGAATTAACAGAAATTAATCCTGTTCGGTTTGGTTTGAAAAATTATTAATTGCAATTCATTTTGAGTTTTTTTACCTCCAAACCAACCGAACCGACTAAACGCCCACCCTATCTCCAAGAAGAGATAAAGCAGATTGATAGGTTGTTTTTAAAGTGAAGGCAATCTTTAAATTTAATGAATCCGCTACAAGAAATATGTTATTAATAACACCAACAGATAATCCCATATCGATATTTTTTATTCTTGGATATTTGCTTTTTTCGCTTTATTTATTCCCTTGCATACACATGTATCTAACATGTAATGGCTGGGCCAAGGGGAGAAATAAACTTATATCACTACCACCAATTTCAACTTCTAATGCATAAATATTTCCGTCAACGATATTCTAAGATACCGACTCTTCTTATACACTATAAAATAATAGTACCTAGCGAATCAAAACAAATATAAATGGTAATAAACTTATTTTCAAGAACATAAGTTAGTTCTAAAAAGAGAAAGGAAAAGTTGTGACCATAATTCCTGGAATTTCATTTTAAGACCAAATAAAGTAAAACCCACGACAAGATGGGTAGTATAATAATTCTTATTATGTTCCGAAAAGGACTAGTAAACTATTTGGATCAATAGTATTTACCATCATCACTACAAAAGGAAAAATAAAAAATAAAATATTAAATTGACCAAAAAATGAAATAAATATATAAAATACAAAGGAAACGTTAAGTCATCATGGCATTGTCAGATTATAGCAATAACGGTACAAAAACTAGAAATGCTAAATAGACATTGGATACATAATTAACTTGACTAGTGAGGCCATATATATAGCTGAGACAAAACCCTAATCTGCCCAGATCGACCACAGGGGGGTTGACCCCCCTTATGGGGTCGACACAACAAGGCAGGAATTTTCCTGCTTCCCTAAATTATGCGATTTTGATCTGTTTTGAATTTCCTGGACATATTTTATTTATATATATATTCTCTGTATGCATATACAAACTTCAAAACTTAATAACTTCTTCATACGGTGTCCGTTTTATGCAAACCAGGTGTCTATTTTGACTAGAATTCCGAGACAAATGCAATGGCATAGTCCATTTTACTTAATTCGAATATTAAATTAATTATTCTTTAATTTATCATCTTTTAGTGTTGTTAAAATACGGGGTGTTACATTCTCCTCTACTCAAAGGATTTTGTTCCCGAAATCTCCTAAAGAAGAATGTATATCCTAACATCCACATCCATCTACTCATCCACCAATCACGGGCATCCATTGTCCTTAAAGGATTTTTAATGCTTATATGAACATATGCAAAGGTGTGTGTATATGTCCCAATACTAATGCAAAGATCAGGTGGTCTACTGATTCAGTGGACCTCCTTAATGCAATGTATGTTAGTGCCATGAATCCAACATGTATGAAAATAATCCTATTATAACTTGTAAGTTCCATATGTGTGCACAATCATCCATCCAAATGCAATATCCATACGATGATACATCCATTTCCATCCATAAAAAGAAAAAAATGCACACACATCCATATGCAGTATGAGAGTGATTGAGCCGATCTAGTGCCTAATGTGTGTATATGTATCCACAAGCAACCACTAGAAAACACTTGAATCCACTTGTATCCATCAAACATAACATGTCTCAAGCAAATGTTTACATCCATGGGTTTTCTACCTAAAGGTCGAATATTCGACCGGTAGGAAATACTCAAATGATAGAAATATGTATAAATAAAAGCTTTGGAAAGGAAGTTAAAAACATACCCTCGAAAAGAAAAGGGTACGAAGCACGAATCTTGTCTTCAGTCTCCCAAGTTGCATCCTATGGGTTATCTCCCCATTGAACCTTCATTAACTTGAATTCTCGGTTGCGTAGCTTCTTAACTTCTGATCTAAGAATACGGGTAGGAACTCGCCTAACTATCGCCTCCCGTTCCACCTCTACTTCTTCCAATATACTTGGCTCAACTACTTCTGCAGTATCATGCAAGCACATCCACAAATGAGAAACGTGGAAAACATCACGAACACTGGACAGTCTTTGTGGTAGCTTTACTTTATAGGCCATTTGGCCAATCCTTTCTGTTATGGGAAATGGCCCTACAAATCTTGGTGCCAATTTCCTTACAGATCCAAAGCGAACCACATTCCTCAAAGGTGATACTTTAATGAAAACCATAACTCCCACCTCAAACTCAATATATGTCCTTCTCCTATCTGCTTAGGGCTTATGCCTATCCTGAGCTGTCTTCATTCGTCGTCTAATAAGATTTATCTTCTCGGCTGTTTCTCTAACCATACCTGGTTCAAATAGTAGTCTTTTTGAAGATTCCCACCAACAAGTCGATGATCTACATGGTCGTCCGTACAATGCTTCGAAGGGTGCCATGCCAATGCTATCTTGATAACTGTTGTTGTAGGCGAACTCTACTAAAGGAAGGTGCTCTTCCCAAGTCCCTCCGAAGTCTAGGATACACAGCCTTAAAAGATCCTCGAGAACTCTGTTCGCCCTTTGAAGGTACTCTATGAAGACGGACTATCTCACGAACGTAAACTGCTGCCAACTATGCTGCCGTCCTCTTACTCTTAACTGGAATGAAATGAACGCTTTTAGTAAGTCTATCTACTACAACCCAAATACTGGTGTTGCCTTTCTTTGATCTAGGAAAACCATCTATGAAATCCATAGAGATGCTCTCCCACTTCCACCGCGGGACCTCCAAAGGATGAAGTAAACCACCAGGCTTCTTTTGCTCATCTTTGACTTGCTGGCAAACTAAACATCGAGAAACAAACTTCGCCACGTCTTTTTTCATCCCAACCCAAAAGAAAACCCTCTTCATATCCCTATACATCTTATCGCCACCTGGATGAATAGTCATCTTAGAATGATGGGCTTCCTCTAGGACTGTCTTCAAAAGACTCCCAATTTGGGGAACACAAAGCCTCCCATCTCGTCGCAACCAACCTTTATCGTCTATGGCATATCTACTGAGGTGACTAGAAGTCTCCCCTTTGCTGATTCTATCCAAGATGTCTAAAATCTGTGGATTCTCTCGCTACGAAGCTCCTATCTGATCCATAAGAGTAGGTCGCACCTCTAGTGATGCAAATAAGCCAGGCAAAAACTCGGTGGAGGGCCTAAAGTCAGAAGTCAATATAAACTCCAAGCTTTTCCTTTCCATAAATAGAGGACTTAAGGCCATCCTCTACCTACTCAGTGCATCTGCCACCGCATTAGCTTTTCCAGGTATATAAGCAATCTTGAAGTCATAAGATTCTAGGAACTCTATCCACCTTTGTTGCCTTAAATTAAGATCCTTCTGCGAGAACAAGTACTTGAGAGATTTATGATCGGTGTACAACTCGAACTTCTCTCTAAGCAAATAATGACGCCACGTCTTAAGACCGAATACTATGGCAGCAAGCTCTAAGTCATGGGTAGGGTAGTTCTTCTCATTAACCTTAGCTGCCTACCCCCATAACATACTACCCTCCCTTCTTGCATCAGAACCGCACCAAGCCCTATACCACATGCATCAATGTATACTGTAAACACTTTGTTTCCATCGGGCAAGGTCAAGACTGGGGTTGTTGTCAGTGCCCTCTTCAATTGTTGGAAAGCAATATCACAATCCATATCCCATGAAAACTTCAAATTCTTCTTCGTCAGCCGGGTTAGTGGGGCTGATATCTGCGCAAAGTCCTTAAGGAACTTCCTATAATAGCCTGCCAATCCAAGAAAGCTTCTCACTTCCGTTGCATTCTTAGGGATTTGCCAATCTTGAACTGCAACTGCCTTTGTGGGGTCTACTGCTATCCATCTTTAGAGACCACATGCCCTAGAAATCTCACCTCTTTTCTCCAAAAATGGCATTTGGAGAATTTCACCTTAAGATGATGTGCACGCAGAGTTTTCAAAACATCTCTCAAACGTTGGGAATGCTCTTCCTTGCTCTTTGAGAAGATTAGGATATCATCAACAAAGACCACGACGAACTTATTTAGAAACTCCTGAAACACCCTACTCATCATATCAACAAAATAGGTGGGTGCATTCGTCAACCCAAAAGGCATAACAAGCCATTCAAAGAAACCATATGGAGTCCTAAAAGCGGTCTTGTATATACTATCCTTGGCCACCCTCAACTGATGAAACCCCGTGGCCAAGTCTAACTGAGGGAATACTGATGCACCAACGAGCCGGTCAAACAGATCATCTATCATCGGGAGTGGGTGCCTATTCTTCTTTGTGAGTTTGTTCAACTCTCTATAATCCACACATAAGCGAAGTGAACCATCTGCCTTAGTTGTGAATACCACTGGAGCACCCCATTCAGATATGCTTCGCCTAATAAACCCTTTCTCAAGTAGCTCCCCTACTTTCTTGCTGAGATCCCTTCTTTCCCTTGGAGCCATATGGCACACAGGTAATGCAACTGGCTTTGCATTGTCTACCAAGTATATACGAAAATCGATCTCGCGCCTCGGAGGTAAGCCTCGAACCTCCTAAAAAACAACATACTACTCATGGACTACTGGTACAGATCGCAGATCATCGATAGATGCGTCAAGAGAATCTAGGAAACTAAGCATGACAGACCCCTTAGGGTCACAAGAAATATCGAAGGTCCTACCACGGCAAGTCAAAAGTCTAAAGACCCTCCTTTCATAATCCAGAATGGCACCATACCTGGCTAGCCAATCCATCCCTTGAATCAACCCATAGCCCAAAAAACCGAGCACATATGCGTCACACTCAAACTCGACGCCTAACACAGATATTCTCAAACCCCGACAAATCATGGACAAATGAGTCGTACCACTAATGGGGTTTGAGACAACAACGGGATCCACTACCATACTAGTACTAAGGTGCAGAGACTCAACCACAGAATCAGATATAAATGAATGCGAAGTGCCAGAATCAAAAAGAGTTCTAATAGGATGATCGAAAAGAGAAATCGAACCTTCCATGGAAATTTTCCTACCTCGATCTGGAGCACTGATCGCGAGAGCATGCACTTGCCCTCCAGAAGTTCCTACCCTTTGACCTTGTCCATGCTTCTTAGGGCACTCCTTAGAAAAGTGTCCAACCTCTCCACAACTGAAGCAAGCATTCTTCCTTCTTTTGCAGTCCTTGATCAAATGACCCTCGTGTCCGCAATTATGGCACTTCCTCTTATCCTTAGCCTTGTCATTCTTTCCGCCTTTCTTTTGTTGTTGCTGTTGTTGTCCCTTCTTGGGCTATACTTTCTTGTTTTGTGTTTCCTCAACCATAACTTCATTCTTGTCAGCTTTATCTTCCTCATGCATCAAGGCCATATCAACGAGCCTTTCAAAAGTTGCTCTCATTGGAATATGAGACATAGGTAACCCATGAAGGAGTTCTTTCAGTCCTCTAGCAAACCGCAAAGCTTTCTTATGCGGAGTACCCACTAGCTCCAATCCAAAACTCGCTAGTTGGTTGATTTTGTTGACATATTCTTTGACAGTCATGCCTCCTTGCTTGAGTGCTAGAAATCTTTCCATTTTCATGCATTTCTCAGCTTAAGAAAGAAACTTCATTTCAAACCTTTGCCGAAAATCGTCCCAAATCTCCACTGGACGCTCTGCTTGCGTCACTTCCCACCAGAATGAAGCTTTATCTTTAAGTAGCCCGGCGTTTAACTGAATCTTTCTACGATCATCCACTTCGAAAATTCCAAACATATCCTCTATCTCTTTGAGCCAATTCCTTGCCTCTACGAACATCTTGGTTCCATAGAATAGATTTCCTCCCATAGCACAGAAATCTTTGCAGATCTTAGAGAAATTGTTTGCATGCGGAGGAGGAGGAGGAACAACGAGTGCAGCTGGGGAGGAACGTCTGCTTGATCACCGGCAGGCGCCGTGGCCTCTAGATACCTACGGAACTAGCTTGGTATCGTAACGCCCACAGGAATATTAGGTTCCCCATACATGCTGAAAAGAAATGGAAAGTGATTCAGGCAAAGGATCGAAAGATCTTACATACGGCTTTGGGGAATATGTTTTTCAAAACAGGCTTTTCTTTTTGAAAATGCTTTCTTTTAAAACCTTTTTGAGAATAATTTCCAAAAACTTTATCCGATCTGGTAACTTTCAGCTCTGATACCAAGTGTGACACCCCACATGTGTTAATGTCACTCATTAAGAGAATGCATTAAGTTTCGTGAAGCATTATAGGTAAACAGAAACAGAAACATTACAAGATAGATATAAAATAACAGCGGAATTAAAAACTTTTATTAATCATAAAGCATAACTTTGTGGTTCAAAACATCAATAATCTGAAAATACATAAACCCAATACATCAACTTAAAATTTCTGTCTTGTACTTTAAACATCAGAGTACAATAGTAAAAGAAGCATAATTCCCCAAACAAAAACATAGCCAAAGTAGAAAGAATAAGAGCTCGAGCAATACATCTAGGCAGCTCCAAACAGATGAAAGCAGAATCCTAGGCAAGCTTGAGTATTGCCACCCTGAGAATCTGGGGGGAAACGGAAGAGAAAGAAGAGGACACAAAATGGGTCAGGCATAAAGTCTGGCGAGTCCAGTTACTTTTAGCATATAAATAAGTAAAAGTATCATGATAGGCATATAAAGTGGATATGAGAGATAACATCATAATAGGCAGGTATGACAAGGTAAACAAGACAAACATGATAGAGTATACTACGCTACTCTAAAGATTTCTCTGCACCAATACTAGTGTCTTATTAACCAGATGATCCCCAACAAGTATAAGATAGTAGACTTAGGTGTACTTCTAGTAAGAGGTTATTACCCCATGCAATCAACAAGCAGCCCAACATACCGGAGTTACCCCTAAGGGTATTAACGGGCTTCCCAACATACCATAGTCTAGATGTACTCTAATTACTACCCTAATCAATTGGCTCCCTACTCCGTAGATACTCTGTGCTGGCCCCACGGTAGGGTGTATCACTCCCTAAAGTGGAAACCCTTCGTTTTTAGGATGTGCACAACCATATATACAAGTGTCGCGGCGTCTAAACCACCGGACCCATGCACGCACATGACCCCATCGGAATGCGCTGCCCACACCGTTCCCCATGTTTGGATCTCTTACAATCAACGTAGTAAGTGTGCCCCAACTCCGACCTAGTTCGGAGTACTCGTTTGATACCTATATATGGATTACTGACTGAAACGGGTCCCACACACAAGATGATACAAGCTTCCCCCTACGCTTGTATCCCCACTAGGTTTTCCACAGGTTATGCCATACCAGAGTAAAATATTGCATAACCCCACAGGTTAAGTTTGTGGGTCTATATCTATATAAATAGTACCCACCCAAGATTTACTTAACCAACCCACTGTTTCAAACAAGTTTACTTAACCCGTACTCAAGTTATATGTTTATACAATCCCGATGGATTCAACTAGGTTAAGTATTCCAATTCATTACCATATTATTTATGGTTATAATGTGCTGGACCTCCCACATTAATCCTATCACTTGTGGATGCTGGATATGCCGGTCGGTTTCGGGCAGACTTCTTCCACAAGTTAGACTTAACCTCGTGTCTTAGCACGTCTCATGTTTATGTACTTAGACCCCTCACATTAGATTCACCACTTGTGGTCGATGGATATGCCGGTTGGTTCCGGGCAGACTTCCACCACAAGTGTAATCTAACCTCGTATCTAAGCACAGTTATAGTTTCTAATTACTGTAATCCTAGGCATTTCCATTATTAACCAATTGTTCCTATGTCGTTATAGGTTTTCATGCCCTTTACCCAAGTTATGTTCATAATGAACCATATACCCCAAATTAAGATCTTTAATCACAAGTTGATTTATGTCCCCAAATTCATGTTCATATATTTCATTCACGTTATGCCAAAAATTCCAATTACAAGTTATGCCCCAATTTTATCATTTTCCCCTCATTCCCAATTTAACGCGTTCGCATATTTCAGCGGCATGTCTAGGCTCGAAGGTAGCCTGTCTATATAAAAACAAAAAGGGAAAAGATAAAGGGAAGAGGACAGAAATCATCCTACTAACAAGGTGGACATATAATGGCAGAGATAGGCATAAACATATAATGGCATAATGACAAGATAGGCATATAGGGACAGATCTGATGAAAATGTGATAATAGAACTGATTCTAACATAATATGGACATCATAAACAGGCATGATGTGATCTAAACAATGAATACCAACTAATAATAGACTGATTTAGCCATAAACATAATAGGAATAGGCATGTGGTGATCTAAGCAGTGAATTTGATTTACAAACTATGGCAGATCTGACATGATAAATAGGTAAAGGTTCAGATCTAGTTTCATAGTCATGTCAGAATAACTTAGATAAACAGGTTATAACAGATCTGATATGATTCACATAGTCACAGGCATAAATCCAAATTATAGTCATGTCAATATTTACTTTTCAATTATTTAGATCTAAAATTAACATAGACTCACAGTGTTTGGATCTAGAAAAATAGAAGAAGGATTGAATCACAGACCTCTTAAACTTGAATAACACGAGTTGATTACTGAAGAAGAAAAGGTTTGATTCAATCTGGGTAGAGACAGCATCTAGTCCTCCTTTATTTTTAGTGTAGAAAAACTTGAGAAATGAGGCCAGATATATAGCTGAGACAAAACCCTAATCTACCCAGATCTGCCGTAGGGGGTCGACCCATGGGTCGACACCCCCTTATGGGGTCGACACCCCTAGGCAGGAATTTTTCCGCTTCCCCAAATTCTGAGATTTTGAACTATTTTGAATTTTCTGGACATATTTTATTCATATATATTCTCCTTATGCATATACAAACTTCAAACCTTAATAACTTCTTCATACGGTGTCCGTTTTACGCAAACCAGGTGTCTATTTTGAACAGAATTCCGAGACGAACACAATGGCGTAGTCTATTTCATTTAATTCTGAATATTAAATTAATTATTCTTTAATTTATCGTCTTTTAGTGTTGTTAAAATACGGGGTGTTACATCGGTTGTTTCAGCACACATTCTGGCCTCCATAATACACAAAAAAATCACCATTGTTCAAACGTTAGATCTCATAGAGTGAGAGACATTTCTAGTTTGGAGATTTAGATTTAGAAGCATGGATTATCAAAAATCGAGGATTGAAGTTTCAGAGAATTTCAGCCATTAATTTTGATTGAGGCGGCTGGGAAGGGATTGACTTTCAACACACGAAAATTTTAGGGTATGGGGGTTACATGGGGTATATTTAGTTAGGGCTATGAATATAATATTATTAATTAAAACTTCGCTATGATGTAACATGCTAAAATACTCACATACGACCTGCGTTTTCAATGGAAATTGAAATTCTAGCATAAAACAACATTTCGGACATAATGGAATAGGTTTCACCGAATTTCGAGATCGTCTGTGAAAATTCCTTTATAACTCATATATATGAATCGACACGCTTTTAAATCGTGCACGATCACAAAATAAATCCAATTAACTTGAAAATTGAAATACTAACATAATAAATCATTATGGATTTAATAAAATTAAATCCATTGAATTCCGGGTTTGTTTGAAAATCGATTATTCTTAATTTTCAAATTAAATCGACAAAACCGTTAAATAAAAACCGAGGCGTTTACTACTCTCACGATCGACCGGTAAATCCGATTGAGACGAAAATCGAAATACTATAATGACTTAATGTTACGGTTCCAATGAAACTAATTTCATCGAAAACCAGGCCGTTTGCAAAATGGCTATTTTTAAGGCTTATAATAATATCGATAAAATATATATAAAAATTCAAAAATAATCAAATTAAATAACAAATTGTTATCATCCTAAATATCCAAATAAAATTATCATATAGCTTCACATATAAACAATATGGATATATACAACTCAGCATCATCAATTTCGAGTTAAAACGGTATCCAAATATATTATAATCCTTTTAAATTAATTTAATAAACATTTTCATTTGTTAACGATTTACATAGCGATTATCTTAAAATTTGAATTGGACATAACTAACAATCTATAATAGAAATCTCCATTTTTCTCTACCAATTGAAAATTATAACCAACTAGATTCTAACATTTCTTGTTTCACGGAATTCCGACTTATATCTGATAATGTATATTCAACTGAAGTTCAAAACTCAATACTACGAACTACCGCGCCGTTGCAAGCTCGTTTTATATTAAATATAAATTATAACGTTCAAACTTCGTTTTATAAACGAATTCAATATTAAAATTCATTAATATTTCTAATATAATATTTAAAATAGATTTAAATATTTGAATTCAAATGACTAAAAAATCTGGGTCGTTACATTCTTTCCCCTTAAAAGAATTTCATCCCCGAAATTACTAAGGTAGAAAAAATGCCACAAACCCATTAATTTTAAAAATCCAATTTAATTTAAAATAGAAAACAAATTCATTGTTTTTAAAAAAAAATTCAAAAATATTTAAAATTTTCTAACACTTTAAATTCTCGGAAAAAATCGGTAGAGTTTCCCTTGTACAGAGGGACTTCTGCGATATTGCAGGAACAGTAAATATATAAACATCGACCCACACGGTCGGAAAACAAAATTCAAAAACCAAAATTTCATATTTTCGAATTGGCGTACCTTTTACGAGCGCTATTGAGCATACTTACTCAACTTACGAGCAATCTACGCAACCAAACTGAAATTTCATTGCCATCTAACACCTGTACTCAACTCACTTCAACATATAAGTAACAGATACATGAAATATTTAAAATAATATTCATTAATAAACAAGTATAGTATACTAATTTCCAAAACAAAACATGAAGCATCAATTCATTTGACGATACAGGCTTAAATCATTAATTTCAATTTATATGCAGTTTCATTCCAATTAACTATGCTGGAATTTATTTTCTTTAATTCATAATTCGTTTAACTTTTAATGAATTCTTTTCGACCTACTTAACAAAAAATCAACCAACAATGCACAACCAACTCAATCAAATCAATTGAATTTTCATTCAATCTTAGTATTTACTTTGGTTTAACATTTTTGAACATCAATCGGTTAGTATCCAATTGATTTCCATTTATTTATTATTCATTCAATTTCAAAATCCCAAATCAATTTTATTTAATTTCAATATCAATCTTAACTTCACTTAACCAAGTTAAGTTCCAACTCCAAATCTAATTAACCAATTGAATTTTCTAACCAAATTATGATTCATTCAATTTTCAACATATCTTAAGTTAAATTCTGATCCATTCATGTGACGACCGGGAATTTCGCTCGATCCGAATCAGTCGCTAAACCGATCAAGACCGTTCGAAACGCCTGATTGTATTGAGAACACGACAAATTAGAACGCAGACGGAAGAACATTTCATTGTATATTACAACAATTCCATCAGAATACAAGAATATACAGAGTATAAATAAATATTACACACCCGAAAAATATCAGAGATTACAATACATTACATAGCAGCGGAAAATAATACAATACACAACTAGAAGTAATACGCGGATACAAAGCTTTCCGAGTATCGTTCCAGCTGTAAATCAGGATCCTGTGAATATAAATCTGCAAAACCAAAACTACTAGCTGCCCGTATCAAAATAAGGGCACCCATAGTTTAGGTTAAAACAATAAACTCCTGGTCAGTCATGGGACTGGTGTGAGAACTAAAACAGTTATTAATCTTTATTTCAAGGTTAGGTAAATCAAGGGACCACGCCATATAACACGGAACGGGTTTCCTCCCAAGAATACCAGTGCATAAAACAACCAGCGCAATGCTAAATAAAGAACAATGAAGCTATTATAAGACCCAGGTCCCATCACACAATGCAACGCAAGCCGGAGGATAGGGTTTTACCTTATAATAGCCAAAGAATGCTTGATACGTGAAACTTCATTTTTATTATTACTATAAGTGCATAGTGTCAAAACAATTTCAAATCATAAATATCAATCATAGACGGCATGGGTACCATATATCATGTCACCATACTAGTTTTACAATTAAAACCGCAAAGTCACGTATCTGGAAATTGGATTTCCATCTGCGAACTGAGGCTAGGGATCGTCCTCTACCGATTCGAGACGCTCTAGTCCGCCCCTCAGGTCAGAGCTCGAGTGACCTTTGGATCGTCAGGGCCGGTCCACCGATGTGGATTAAAATTCCTAAACACTGCGTTTCCCCGCCCTTTGGGACGTAGGTGAGCCAACTGAATGACTCCATCGGTCCCGGATCGACCGATATATCCAAGGCGCCTCGCAACAGCAACAACCACATAAGTCAAACTCGTCAGGGCGTGTAAAACCACTGACGCCACTTCTAACTAGAAAGAAACGCATGTCCTCCCTGATGTCCTCTCCCGTTTCTAGTTCACAATCGGGGTGTGAGGCTCGCGAATCCACGTTACACAAAGCTACGTCACACAAGCCGTGCTTTGATCATCAACCACAAGACTTTGCTTTTCAACAGAAGCCTTGATCATTTGCATCTTAGCATGCCACACAGGCAAACCACTCCATGCAACCGATATCAATCACATAGAATGAAATCCAATGTCAGACACACAGTCCATTTACAAGTCCGTTTTGGGTCTGAACGAAACCGGAGGCACCTTGTACCTCGCATATCTATCGATCTCCAAGTACGTCTGGACGACCACTAACTGATTCCCTCCTCTTGGGTGTACGGCCCAATCAAAATTATCAGTAATTATCCAAACGACGTGAAGACCTCTGGTCTTCAACCACCGTCTTCATCTTCGACACCACGTCGAATTAGTTATTCAGAATGGGATAAACCCGGTCTTTCCGAATAACTCGCGTATATAATAAACAATTGTTACACAAACACAACATACGCCACATTCCAATTCAGAATATTCTTTTATTCAAATATTCATATACTTTGGGAAAGGTTCCCATTAATTTTATCAAAGATAAATTCTTTAAATTTATTCTTTAATCTTCTTTGAATATCAACTCAAACTAGTCGGGATTAGCGAACCACACCGAAGTAATCATTTATTTTATTTCCCAATCCCAACCTATTCATCCCATGAAGTAAAACTGGTCATACTTCATATCTAACACCACGGTGTTATCGGTAAATTCAATTACCATTTCGCGTTCAAATCTAATTAAAGATTTAACTTTCGCCTGGAGCAAAACTGGTGATACTCCTTTCTCGGTCTTTTCAATCTAATTAAAGATTCATTAAAACTCCACTTAGTTTTAATCTTTAACTGGGTTAAAGAATCAGTGTCATTTAAAACACGGTTCACGATAAACCCAAAATCACATTCCATTAATTATCGGGTTAAAGAACAAGTGTTATTTAAAACACTGTTCACAATAAACCCAAAAATCAACACCAATTCAATTCCAATTAAATATTATTTAATTGGTACACTTCATTAAATCTAAATAAAAAGATTTAATCTTTTTCTCAACTGGGCTTAAATACAGTGTTAATGAAGACACCATTCACGACAAACCCAAATCACATTTGATAATAAATACAAGGCTCTGAATAGAAAATATACCGGCTTATATTCAATATCAAATTCTACGACCAACAAATATCGTATTGGAAATAACGATATTAATATATCTTTCAAATTACCATAACAATATCTGTATAATCACTAAATCCAACATCGAAATATTCCAAAGACAATTTCGATTTAAATCTATTCCAATTCAATTATTGGAAATTCTGGTTACTTTTAAAACCCTTTTCAAATTCAATTTATTCTAGTTCAAAACTAGTTCATTTCGATAAAAATCTATTTTTATCTTTTCAAATTTGGAGTTTTTCATCCCAATTTTTCACAAATCATTTCTTATGATTTTACACAAATTATTGATATTTTTAATAATTTTATCAAGGCCTGTACAGTCGATTTCCACCAACGGCCATCGAACTGCACTTACAACGACCTTTTCCAAATTTGATTTAGACATAATTCCAAATCCAACCGTTAGATTTCAAATTTCTAATATTCGTTAGAAAGATCTTTTCGATACGAACCCAACGGTTCCGGTTTTAGGAGAATCCGACGGTCGGATCTCCCGTAATATCCGTTCGAAGTCAATGGTCGAAATTCGCGAACTGCAGCGGCGCGGCGCGTTCTATTCAGGCCATTAAATTATATATATAATATATACTTCGTTGATTTCCTTTTAAAACGTATTTTATAAATCGTTTTAAATTCTTTTTCAAAACGATTTCAACTTCTTTTTCAAATTCAAATCAAAATTGAATTTTCCCTTTCAAATTCGTTTTAAATTCATTTCAAATTGATTTCAATTCAAATCGATTTTTAATTCAATTTCAATTCGTTTTCAGTTCAATTTGAATTTCTAATTAATTCAATTTCAATTCGAATTCATTTTTAATCAATTTCAATTCGAATTCATTTCTATTCCATCTCAATTCGAATTCAATTATATTCAATTCGAATTCAATTCTATTCAATTTCAAATCATTTCAGTTTATTTCGAATTTCAAATCAATTTAATTTAATTCGAATTTCAATTCACTTTAATATTCATTTCAATTTGAATAAAATCGATATAAATATCGTTCACGTCAAAATGGCGCAAATCTAATCAACACGGCTTCATATATTTCTATTCTCAAATATTCTATTTCAAATATTTCTTTTTCAAATATTTCTATTTCAAATATTCTATTTCAAAACTGGAATAAGGCCCAATCAATTACCATATAATGTTAATTATATGGATTTTCTACAACACATGTATAAAATAACAACGATAAATAATCAATCATCATCCAGAGTGCGTTCTACACTGTATAAGCATCAAATATAAATATTTAACGCTTATAACAGCCTGTCAATCAATCGATCGACATACAGCTAATCATTAGGACTAGTGTATGTCATATATCATCCCAATACCCGTGTGGGGTTTTCAAACAATCAAACACAGATTTTATTTGTGCAGTTGGGCGATGTGTAAAATTTATCGTCCCAATCAATATCAGTCAAATCAGTGTATATAAACAAATCTCCGATTTGTTTATTACTAATTATTTTATATACACGTTAAAAATTCTATTTTCAACTATAAAATATTTTTAACTATCTAAATATTTTATTTCATTTCACATCACATCACATAATCAACTACACATCAAAATCAAACAAACAAGCATACAAGCCGTCCATGGTCTGTGGACGACGGGTGTCGGGTGCTACTAAACACCGTCTGCATCCTAGTATATATTTTAACTAGAAAATTAAATTAAAAGTGAGAAGTTCTCACCGAGGGATCCACACCTCCAATTTTATTTCTGAATGTCTGAACATCTGGATTTGACCGCACTTCCAGCATAATCTTGGTCACGCTGTTCACATTAAAAATCACATTTTTATCACTCCGCTATATTTATAAAGATCAAATCTTTTCGCTACAACATATATAAAAAACATATTTTTATATTCTCTATCTTATAAAAATTATATTTTTAATAATCTCTGCTATATAAAAATTATATTTTTATTCCTTACATACGATAAAGAATATATTTTTAACCTTTACATCATATAAAAATCATATTTTTAACCTAATTGAAATCATTACTTTATATAAAAGAAAAACCAAAGCTTCGTGTTGTTTTAAAAAAAACAACACCTCATGTTATATAAAAATCAATCTTTATTTCTAAACGATTACATATCAAAGATCATATTTTTACATGTTAAAAAAAATCAGCTTTGTATATATATATTTATAAACTAATCATCCTAAGACAAGGTTATTTCACTTAAAAATCATATTTTTAATTACTTTACATTAATAAAACAAAATAAAAATAAAAACAAAAAGGAACTAAACTTACAGCGAGCTGAAGGGGGAAATGGCGGCGCCGGGTGGTCGTGGGGTTTGCGTCGTACAGAAGAGGAGAGAGGAGTGAGTGGCGATGGCAGAGGAGGAGGGTCGATGCGGTTTGGGGTTCGTCGATCGCAGAGGGGGCTGACGCGAGGAGAGAGAAGACAGGGGGGAGCTCGGAGGTTGCGTGCGCGAGGGGTCTGGTCAGAGGTGTTGTGCGTCGGGCGGTTCTAGGGTTAGGGCATGGGTTCGATTTGGGTGCGGATTCGAGGAGAGGGGCGAGGCTGGAGGAAATCGAATGGGGGGAGGGGGGTGGTGCTCTGCGAGCGGCGGAGGAGGAGGGGGGGTTGGACGTCGGCGGCGGCGGGCGGGTTGAACGACGGAAGCGTTTTTTTTCTTTTTCTTTTTTTTATTTCGATTTCTGTTATGAGGGAGGGAGAGAGAGAAATGAGGGGTGAGGGATTTATAGTTTATAATATTTATTTAATTAATTCAATTTCCATAAAGTGACTTTAAATTTCGATCTCAAAACGGGACCCACCGCCTGTCGTCCCTAGCTAATTACCCCCATTCCGAACACAGTGGGATATGTTTCGCAGGCTGATTCGACTGTTTCGATCAGTTTTCGTCAAAACCAAAATATAACTCTATATATTGAATTTGAGCACACATTTCAATTTACCGGGGCCACATACTAACTCGAAAAATTCCAGGATAATATTTTCTAGCTTCGTATTGTTGATACGGTCCTAAAAAAACTAATTTCATCAAATTCTGAGACCGTTGGAAAAATGGTCATTTTCCAGTCGATTAAAATCAACTGAAACTGGTCGAACGCGTTCTCCTTTGCCACGCTCACATATTGATTCGAAAAATTATAAAATTTGAAACCTATCAATAACTTGATATCACAGATCCAACAAAAGTGGTTTCGTCGAAATCCGAGGTCGTTTGCAAAATGGCCATTTTCTAAGGGCCGAAATTCCATAGCGACTATTCTGAATTTTCAACTGGACGTATCTTTTGATTCCCGCTATGAAATTTTGATTTTTCGGATTCGTTGGAAAGATATTCTCAATTAGATTCGAATATTTTTGGTTTCGCCAAAATCCGGTTTATTTTGCACCCGGTACATTCATTTGAATTTTGAAATCGAATTATCGAACTACCGCGCCATTTTCAATTCCTTTTATATTTATAAATAAATATTTATATTCTAACAACGACGTATATAAATATATACGTTCTAATTCTATTCAAAATAAATTTCTCGTTTATATTATTTAAAATAATCTATTTTAAATATTCAAAATTCACTGAAATTGCCAAAATAAAAATTTTAAATTGGCTCGGATTTTCGGTTTATTACAATCTCCCCCACTTAAAACTTTTCGTCCCCGAAAAGGAACAAAGCCGAAAGTTGTTTAACAAATCAACTCAACTTCCTTTATTTTCACTACGACTTAAGTTCTTCAACTTTTCAGTTTCTAAGAACTTTTCAAATTTTTCAAAAATTTGGCTGACACCCTAAATGTTCGAAAAATTTCGCCATAACCTCCCCTGCACCGGGGACTTCGGGATATTTCATATAGCCTCCCATGGCCTTCTTCAATCAAAAAGAAAAAGAAAAAGCCAAGCGGCTAGCCATTCGGCTCACAAAATGATCATCACCCAAACAAAACAGTAAATTATGGTAAACATATACCTATTTGTCGGGCAAACAATTTTATTCATCTGCTCTAGCTTCCTTGCTATGACCTGTTCAATGTAAGTACATGTATATACAAGCAAATGCGACTAATTTTCAACACAATTCACTATTTGATATAATTTGGCTAAAGGTTCAACATTTAATTAATCAAACAACACAACCAGCAATCAATTAGTGAATTATCATTTCAAATTCATAACTTTGATATATAGTCAAAAATCACATTTTTGATGCCAATTCACAACAATAAGCCCTATCTAATTTTGGTTCTCACACCAGTCAATAGGAAATATACAGAAATCCCACTTTCGAAACTCGAACATGAATACTGATGATGCGATCGCTATAGCGATCATCAGAACCATCTTCGGGCGACTAGAGTGTGATTCTATATCTATCCAGTATATTAAAACTTCGAATACACGCGGATCAGACGTATATGCAAAATCTTTATATACTGCATTGTCCAAATTCAATATAATATAAACTAAATAATCAAATACGAATAGTTGATTTAAATTTTCAAAACAAAATTTGTTTTCACTTTTATTTTTCAAAACAACACTCTTTACACTCGTTCTAGGATACTACTGATCCAATCTCTAACGAGTCATTCTCGTTAGATATTACTAATCCAACATCTGATGAATTCTTTCATATGGTTCTAATGTGTCTTGTTATGTGAGCTTTGTAAACCAAAGCTCTGATACCAAATGTGACGACCGGGAATTTCGCTCGATCCGAATCAGTCGCTAAACCGATCAAGACCGTTCGAAACGCCTGATTGTTTTGAGAACAAGACAAATTAGAACGCAGACGGAAGAACATTTCATTGTATATTACAACAATTCCATCAGAATACAAGAATATACAGAGTATAAATAAATATTACACAACCGAAAAATATCAGAGATTGCAATACATTACATAGCAGCGGAAAATAATACAATACACAACTAGAAGTAATACGCGGATACAAAGCTTTCCGAGTATCGTTCCAGCTGTAAATCAGGATCCTGTGAATATAAATCTGCAAAACCAAAACTACTAGCTGCCCGTGTCAAAATAAGGGCACCCAGAGTTTAGGTTAAAACGATAAACTCCAGGTCAGTCATGGGACTGGTGTGAGAACTAAAACAGTTATTAATCTTTATTTTAAGGTTAGGTAAATCAAGGGACCACGCCATATAACACAGAACGGGTTTCCTCCCAAGAACACTAGTGCATAAAACAACCAGTGCAGTGCTAAATAAAGAACAATGAAGCTATTATAAGACCCAGGTCCCATCACACAATGCAACGCAAGCCGGAGGATAGGGTTTTACCATATAATAGCCAAAGAATGCTTGATATATGAAACTTCATGTTTTATTATTACTATAAGTGCATAGTGTCAAAACAATTTCAAATTATAAATATCAATCATAGACGGCATGGGTACCATATATCATGTCGCCATACTAGTTTTACAATTAAAACCGCAAAGTCACGTATTTGGAAATTGGATTTCCATCTGCGAACTGAGGCTAGGGATCGTCCTCTACCGATTCGAGACGCTCTAGTCCGCCCCTCAGGTCAGACCTCGAGTGACCTTTAGATCGTCAGGGTCGGTCCACCGATGTGGATTAAAATTCCTGAACATTACGTTTCCCCGCCCTTTGGGGCGTAGGCGAGCCAACTAAATGACTCCATCGGTCCCGGATCGACCGATATATCCGAGGCGCCTCGCAACAGCAACAACCACATAAGTCAAACTCGTCAGGGCGTGTAAAACCACTGACGCCACTTCTAACTAGAAAGAAACGCATGTCCTCCCTGATGTCCTCTCCCGTTTCTGGTTCACAACCGGGTTGTGAGGCTCGCGAATCCACGTTACACAAAGCTACGCCACACAGGCCGTGCTTTGATCATCAACCACAAGACTTTGATTTTCAACAGAAGCCTTGATCATTTGCATCTTAGCATGCCACACAGGCAAACCACTCCATGCAACCGATATCAATCACATAGAATGAAATCCAATGTCAGACACAAAGTCCATTTACAAGTCCGTTCTGGGTCTGAACGAAACCGGAGGCACCTTGTACCTCGCATATCCATCGATCTCCAAGTACGTCTGGATGACCACTAACCGATTCCCTCCTCTTGGGTGTACGACCCAATCAAGATCATCAGTAATTATCCAAATGACGTGAAGACCTCCGGTCTTCAACCACCGTCTTCATCTTCGACACCACGTCGAATTAGTTATTCAGAATGGGATAAACCCGGTCTTTCTGAATAACTCGTGTATATGATAAACAAGTGTTACACGAACACAACATACGCCACATTCCAATTCAGAATATTCTTTTATTCAAATATTCATATACTTTGGGAAAGGTTCCCATTAATTTTATCAAAGATAAATTCTTTAAATTTATTTTTTAATCTTCTTTGAATATCAATTCAAACTAGTCGGGATTAGCGAACTACACTGAAGTAATCATTTATTTTATTTCCCAATCCCAACCTATTCATTCCATGAAGTAAAACTGGTCATGCTTCATATCTAACACCACGGTGTTATCGGTAAATTCAATTACCATTTCACGTTCAAATCTAATTAAAGATTTAACTATCGCCTGGACCAAAACTGGTGATACTCCCTTCTCGATCTTTTCAATCTAATTAAAGATTCATTAAAACTCCACTTAGTTTTAATCTTTAACTGGGTTAAAGAATCAGTGTCATTTAAAACACGGTTCACGATAAACCCAAAATCACATTCCATTAATTATCGGGTTAAAGAACAAGTGTTATTTAAAACACTGTTCACAATAAACCCAAAAATCAACACCAATTCAATTCCAATTAAATATTATTTAATTGGTACACTTCATTAAATCTAAATAAAAAGATTTAATCTTTTTCTCAACTGGGCTTAAGAACAGTGTTAATGAAGACACCATTCACGACAAACCCAAATCACATTTGATATTAAATACAAGGCTCTGAATAGAAAATATACCGGCTTATATTCAATATCAAATTCTACAACCAACAAATAACGTATTGGAAATAATGATATTAATATATCTTTCAAATTCCCATAACAATATCTATATAATCACTAAATCCAACATCGAAATATTCCAAAGACAATTTCGTTTTAAATCCATTCCAATTCAATTATTGGAAATTCTGGTTACTTTTAAAACCCTTTTCAAATTCAATTTATTCTAGTTCAAAACTAGTTCATTTCGATAAAAATCTATTTTTATCTTTTCAAATATGGAGTTTTTCATCCCAATTTTTCACAAATCATTTCTTATGATTTTACACAAATTATTGATATTTTTAATAATTTTATCAAGGCCTGTACAGTCGATTTCCACCAACGGCCATCGAACTGCACTTACAGCGACCTTTTCCAAATTTGATTTGGACATAATTCAAAATCCAACCGTTAGATTTCAAATTTCTAATATTCGTTAGAAATATCTTTTCGATACGAACCCAATGGTTCCGGTTTTAGGAGAATCCGACGGTCGGATCTCCCGTAATATCCGTTCGAAGTCAATGGTCGAAATTCGCGAACTGCCGCGGCGCGTTCTATTCAGGCCATTATATTATATATATATAATATATAATATATACTTCGTCGATTTCCTTTTAAAACATATTTTATAAATCGTTTTAAATTCGTTTTCAAAACGATTTCAACTTCTTTTTCAAATTCAAATCAAAATTGAATTTTCCCTTTCAAATTCGTTTTAAATTCATTTCAAATTGATTTCAATTCAAATCGATTTTTAATTCAATTTCAATTCAATTTCAATTCGTTTTCAATTCAATTTGAATTTCTAATTAATTCAATTTCAATTCGAATTCATTTCTAATCAATTTCAATTCGAATTCATTTCTATTCCATCTCAATTCGAATTCAATTCTATTTAATTTCAATTCGAATTCAATTCTATTCAATTTCAAATCATTTCAGTTTATTTCGAATTTCAAATCAATTTAATTTAATTTGAATTTCAATTCACTTTAATATTCATTTCAATTTGAATAAAATTGATATAAATATCGTTCACGTCAAAATGGCGCAAATCTAATCAACACGGCTTCATATATTTCTATTCTTAAATATTCTATTTCAAATATTTCTTTTTCAAGTATTTCTATTTCAAATATTCTATTTCAAAACTGGAATGAGGCCCAATCAATTACCATATAATGTTAATTATATGGATTTTCTACAACACATGTATAAAATAACAACGATAAATAATCAATCATCATCCAGAGTGCGTTCTACACTGTATAAGCATCAAATATAAATATTTAACGCTTATAACAGCCTGTCAATCAATCGATCGACATACAGCTAATCATTGGGACTAGTGTATGTCATATATCATCCCAATACCCGTGTGGGGTTTTCAAACAATCAAACACAGAATTTATTTGTGCAGTTGGGCGATGTGTAAAATTTATCGTCCTAATCAATATCAGTCAAATCAGTGTATATAAACAAATCTCCGATTTGTTTATTACTATTTATTTTATATACACGTTAAAAATTCTATTTTCAACTATAAAATATTTTTAACTATCTAAATATTTTATTTCATTTCACATCACATCACACAATCAACTACACATCAAAATCAAACAAACAAGCATACAAGCCGTCCATGGTCTGTGGACGACGGGTGTCGGGTGCTACTAAACACCGTCTGCATCCTAGTATATATTTTAACTAGAAAATTAAATTAAAAGTGAGAAGTTCTCGCCGAGGGATCCACCCCTCCAGTTTTATTTCTGAATGTCAGAACATCTTGATTTGACCGCACTTCCAACATAATCTTTGTCACGTTGTTCACATTAAAAATCACATTTTTATCACTCCGCTATATTTATAAAGATCAAATCTTTTCGCTACAACATATATAAAAATCATATTTTTATATTCTCTATCTTATAAAAATTATATTTTTATAATCTCTGCTATATAAAAATTATATTTTTATTCCTTACATATGATAAAGATTATATTTTTAACTTTTACATCATATAAAAATTATATTTTTAACCTAATTGAAATCATAACTTTATATAAAATAAAAACCAAAGCTTCGTGTTGTTTTTAAAAAAAAACAACATCTCATGCTATATAAAAATCAATCTTTATTTCTAAACGATTACATATCAAAGATCATATTTTTACATGTTAAAAAAAATCAGCTTTGTATATATATTTATAAACTAATCATCCTAAGACTAGGTTATTTCACTTAAAAATCATATTTTTAATTACTTTACATTAATAAAACAAAATAAAAATAAAAACAAAAAGGAACTAAACTTACAGCGGGCTGAAGGGGGAAATGGCGGCGCCGGGTGGTCGTGGGGTTTGCGTCGTACAGAAGAGGAGAGAGTAGTGAGTGGCGATGGCAGAGGAGGAGGGTCGATGCGGTTTGGGGTTCGTCGATCGCAGAGGGGGCTGACGCGAGGAGAGAGAAGACAGGGGGGAGCTCGGAGGTTGCGTGCGCGAGGGGTCTGGTCAGAGATGTTGTGCGTCGAGCGGTTCTAGGGTTAGGGCGTGGGTTTGATTTGGGTGCGGATTCGAGGAGAGGGGCGAGGCTGGAGGAAATCGAATGGGGGGGGTTGCTCTGCGAGCGGCGGAGGAGGAGGGGGGTTGGACGTCGACGGCGGCGGGTTGAACAAGGGAAGCGGTTTTTTTTTCTTTTTCTTTTTTTTTTATTTCGATTTCTGTTATGAGGGAGGGAGAGAGAGAAATGAGGGGTGAGGGATTTATAGTTTATAATATTTATTTAATTAATTCAATTTCCATAAAGTGACTTTAAATTTCAATCTCAAAACGGGACCCACCGCCTGTCGTCCCTAGCTAATTACCCCCATTCCGAACACAATGGGATATGTTTCGCAGGCTGATTCGACTGTTTCGTTCAGTTTTCATCAAAACCAAAATATAGCTCTATATATTGAATTTGAGCACGCATTTCAATTTACCGGGGCCACATACTAACTCGAAAAATTCCAGAAAAATATTTTCTAGCTTCGTATTGTTGATACGGTCCTAACAAAACTAATTTCGTCAAATTCTGAGACCGTTGGAAAAATAGTCATTTTCCAGTCGATTAAAATCAACTAAAACTGGTCAAACGTGTTTTCCTTTGCCACGCTCACATATTGATTCAAAAAATTATGTAATTTGAAACCTAGCAATAACTTGATATCACAGATCCAACAAAAGTGGTTTCATCGAAATCCGAGATCGTTTGCAAAATGGCCATTTTCTAAGGGCCGAAATTCCATAGCGACTATTCTGAATTTTCAACTGGACGTATCTTTTGATTCCCGCTGTGAAATTTTGATTTTTCGGATTCGTTGGAAAGATATTCTCAATTAGATTCAAATATTTTTAGTTTCGCCAAAATCCGGTTTATTTTGCACCCGGTACATTCATTTGAATTTTGAAATCGAATTATCGAACAACCACGCCATTTTCAATTCCTTTTATATTTATAAATAAATATTTATATTCTAACGACGACGTATATAAATATATACGTTCTAATTCTATTCAAAATAAATTTCACGTCGATATTATTTAAAATAATCTATTTTAAATATTCAAAATTCACTGAAATTGCCAAAATAAAAAATTTAAATTGGCTCGGATTTTTGGGTTATTACAATTCAAGTCCATATTACAATTCTTATTCACAATTTTATATGTGAAATTTCTTCTGTTTATATTAAACCATTTACAATCTCATTTGAATTTTATTCAAACTAATCAAACAAACAAATATCTTAATAATTTGATAAAATTATTTCTTTTCTATACAAAAATATAGTTTGGGTAAAATTAATTCATTTACGCTCTTTACAAAACAATATTATGTACATTGCCAGTTCAATGCTTCTCAACACTTGAACCGATCAAACAACACAATACAAAGCATTTGTATATAAAATCTACAAATACATGCTCGCATATATACATTCAACTCATACTAGGGTAGTAATAACCCCATCTCTATCGAGTTACGCCACAGAGCCAAGGTTATTACTAAAGCTTATGCTCTGATACCACTGTAACGACCTGTTGGAATTTGATGCCCAAATTCCGATAATAATGCATAAACCCATATTACTTGCCAAAACTCTTGTATCGAAGACACCAGATAGTTCATACAAAGAAATTAGAGGGTGAGAAAAAAAAAGTGCAACACCCCGCATTTTATGACAATTTAATAATTAAATAATACATATGTACATATATGCATAGACATAAATATATATATATATATATATATATTAAAAATATAATAAAGATAATATGTGATTGCACGTAATAAATACATGCACTGAAAAATAAAGAAAGGATTGGTTGCATGTAGTGTAAATATGTTGCGTGCACTAATTTACAAATATTATGCATTACTAATAAAATAGAAATAAAAGAAAAAGGTTCATGCAATGGGTTAAATGAAATATTGTAACAAACATGAAAAAGAAAAGTAAGAAGAGAACAGTAATTACCATTGTTCTAAGGCTTGTTAACAATAGCCTTAGTAGTCCATTTGGTTAGAGCATGTGGCTTGCATACAAGAGGTACAAAGTTCGATTGCCACCGGCGTTATATTTTTGTTTTAAGGGAACGGCTAAATTAACACATGTTCTAAAGAGAAAATATGTATAAAAGCATATATAAGGAAAAATATACATATAAGGAAGTAAAGAAAATATATGTATATATATATATATATGAGAATATTTATGTACATATGCGCACAAACATATATATACAAGAGATAAAGTTCAAGATAAGGCTGTGATCAAAGAAATATGGTAAGAATCAAATAATGGTACAACATCGTTTGAATTTTGAAAATTAAATAAAAGTCGTGCATGCATATATACATGTAAAATGGTCATTAGAAGATTTGTATAGGTATAAGAAGATTACATGTGAATATAATAGTTAAATAAATTCTAGAAATTAAAACATTCAATAATCAAACTTCTGCGCGAAAACAGCTCACGGGACCCATAGGGGCGTCGACACTAGGGTTGACACCCCAGTAGGGGGGTCGACACTGGGGTGGACACCCCCCAGATCCAGCTAGATTCATCTACGAACCTGGACTATTTTCTTAACTGGGTTCAATGCTGACTCAGCGCTGCGTGTACGATAAGATCCTAAACACCTATAAATAGGCTAGCAGAGCCAAACCTAAATCTCATATTATCTTAGACAACGTCTAAGCTCTGCCTTTCTTCCTCCTCCTCAAATCTATTCAGAAAAATAATAATAGAATAATTAGTTTAGGAAAATTCTGAATTAAGATCTGGAGGAAAAGAATGAATATTAATTAGAAGGTGCTCAAAATCATATTCGAAGTGAGGTAATTTCTTAGATTTGGTCTATTTCAATTTTCCCCTCTTTCTTCCCTTTTTCTTTTAGTAAGAATTGTGGATCCATGGTTGCTAGGTTCTAAATTCAGTTAGGAGGACCATGGAATACTAAGATCTGGACCAGATTTAGGATTTGGAAAGCAAATTTAGGTGAGTGGATTTAAGTTATATCATTTTTGATAATGATATATTATCTTTTGAAATTCCCCATTAATATGCAACATAAACCAGCTAGAATGATTAAAGTGATGAAATGCTAATATGACATGTTGGAATATTAATATGTTAAAATATTAACATGTTGGAAAATTCATATGTTGAAACGTTTTATATGCTGAAATGTTCATATGTTGAAATGCAAACTTGTTAAAATATGTGTAACGAATACTGTTGTATATATACATGTTCTAGTTACATGATTACCTTGTGGCATATTATGTACTTGAAATATTAGCCGTATAATTGAGAAAAATTACATGTTAATTTGTTAGATTTGTACAATTACATGATTAAATGATTACATGTTAGAATAGAATCAATTACATGTTAGAAAAAACATGCGACATAAAATGGGCTTAATATGATGACATGTAAAATATAGATTATAGTAAAAAATTTAAAGAATGGACATGCCTAAATTATATAGGAAATTTATAGTAAATAGAAAATTGTAACTGCACTCAAACACGAGGTTAAATTCAACTTGTGGTAGAAGTCTGCCCGGAACCGCCGATAAATCCAGCATCCACAAGTTATTAATTTAATGTGAGGGGTCTAGTGCGTAAATAAAACATGTAACAGTGCTAAGACACGAGGTTAAGCCAACTTGTGGAAGAAGTCTTCCCAGAACCGCCCGACAAATCCAACATCCACAAGTGTAGGCTTAATGTTAGAGGTCTAGCGCATATATATATATATATATATATATATATATATATATATATATATATATTGTAACAACCCGAATTTTAATAACATGTTAAAACCATAAATCAAGGCAGAATTAATTTTTAAAATAAGAATCAAGGGAAACGGGTTGCGCCATTGCGTTCGTCTCGAAATTCTGCTTGAGATAGAGTCCGAGTTTTCGTAAAACAGATACTGGATGAAGAAGATATGGACGAACGAAGTTAGGCAGAAAAATCGGAAATAGGCCAGAATACACTGGCGCACTTGTGAAGTGCGCCAGTACAAAAATACACTGGCGCAACTGCCAAGTGCGCCCATACCGATCCAGCACATAATTATGGACTGTTCTGTGATGACGTGTCTTCTTCTGAGTGGCTGGATGACCTGTCTTCGAGCTGGGTGGTTCTTATGACTTCTGGACTGATCTGAAGGCTCTAAATTACCCTATTCTCCTATTTAAACACCCCTAAACCTAGCTTTCTCTCCACACCAAACCATTGCAATGTTATGCTGCCTCCACCTTAATTAAATTAAATTAAAAATAAAACGCGAAGATTATTTCTTGAAGACTACGACTAGGAATTGGGGATTTGCTTCTACAATCAAAGCAAGATTCAACGATTCAACAATTCGACGACTAGTTTATAGATTCGACTTCTACATCTTCCTTAGACCACGATCTGTAAGTTCCAGTTACTTTTAGATAAAAACTATAAATCTAATATGTGCATGGTATAATTTGGAAGTGATTTATGAATGATTCATATCTATTCTTGGTTTCTTCTTGGATCTTGACTATTGGGAATGTTGCCTACGACGTTGAAACTATTGTTAATGAAATAAGACTATGACTATGCCTATGACCGTGGACATAAGATTTTGCCTATGCCTATGACTAAGACGGTGAACATAAGACTATGCCTATGACTATGACGGTGAACATAAGACTGCCTATGACTAATACGACTATTGCCTATGACTATGACAAGGACAATTGTGGTTAATCATCTATGATTCATTGCCTAGGATTATGATTATGAAATTGGATCTAAGCTTGATTTTCTATTCAGACCTATTTTCTTTATTTTCCTTGAATCTCGATTTTGGGGATTTTTCTATTTAAGTTAGATCTATCCATGTTCTTGAATCTAGATTAGTATTCAAACCTTTTTATATTCGTAATGTTATCAGATTTATATGCCTGTGATGTTTTAATCAATTTATTCAGTTATGTCATACCTTGAAAATAGATTGATTATGTTATTGTATGATATTGATCTATGCCTATGGTTCTATTTTATTATCATTTTGAATTGGGAATTAATGAATAAGTCTATTCATATGTATAGGAACTTGAAGTATAACCTGTTATGATAAGTTGTGTAGTTTATCATGTTATGCAAGTTTTAGGTTGTAAAATCATATCACATATGTGACCAAATGTTAGGACTACATGTTTATGTGTATATGTTAAACCTATGTCATATTTCAAGATCACACTTATTCATATGTTCGTGATTGATTTGCAAGTTCACATATATGTAAGTTGATTTAGTCTATGTTGCAAATTCACATATATGTATGTTGGTTTAGTCTACACTACAAGATCACACCTATGATATTCATGTTGATTATTTTGTAAGTTCACACCTATGATGTTCATATTGACTATGCCGATGATGCCAAGTTTACGCCTATGTCATGCTTATGTTAATGAATTGCTTTATGCCAATTTTGTGTACGTTGAATTAGGCTAAGTTTTTAGCCTAATATTATATGCCAAAAACCATGCGGACGGAAAACTAGGCTAAGATTGTTAGCCTAATATTTAAACGGGGTAACGTTGGGAAAAATTGGTAATTATAGGAAACTTGGTATGAAACTTACCTTGAAAACTTGACACGAACTTGACATGAATGTTGAACATGGACATGACACTAGAATGAACATGAAAATGGCCAACTCGAGGTTGGGTTGAGTTTGCAGTGTAAATCTGCCCGGAACCGCCCGGCAAATCCAGTTACTGCAAACAATAGGATCCAATGTGGGTAGTTGGTCATATCGCGCTTGAAACCCGAGGTCAGACTGAGTTGTGGTGTAAATCTGCCCGGAACCGCCCGGCATATCCAGTGACCACAACAACAGGTCTGATGTGAGAGGTTGGGGTGCATTAATGAATTAATGCCGCATGATAGGGTTAAGTCATGAACATGTAAGAAAACACTTAACCAACTTGATACATGATTCGTAGGTGGGTTAAGTCACGAACTTGAATGACAACACTTAACCAACTTGACATGCTATTCTGATAGGGGTTAAGTCACGAATTTAAATGACAACACTTAACCTATTGGACGGAAACCCTAGTTACGCGGTCCGTTTCAGCAGTAACCCACTAGATGTATCATGGTACCCTGGGACTAGGCAGGGTGGGGCACGATTACTGGGCTGATTGTAAGCGACCAGAACGACGGCTGTGTTGGTGCGCCAGTGTAGGTTCAGGCGGGCTACGGTCGTGCACGTGGTCCGGAGTTGAAAAAGCAGGCATTGGGAATCAGTAGGTTTATCTGTGCATTCTTGATTCATGTCGGTGGTTGGTACCATAGGGCTTGATACACCCTATGGTGGACCTAGCACAGGTGACTACATTCGTGATAGGGCCGTATGACACAGTCACACAACGAGCTAGAACTTGTAGGGAGTCGATCGACTAGTGGATCATTTCGTTGGACCTAGAAATGGGTCATTTCATGATATTGGGCCAAGGGGTCATTTCATGATTTATATAAGACATGGGTATGGGATTCTAGTACAGTTGATGCAGCGAACCTTGAATATGTGATGCTATACTTGATTTATACTTGATTTATCATGTTATCTTAGTCTATCTTGCCCTTCTTGACAGCATCCTTATGTTTACTTTCAGTTTATACATGTCATGTTACCTTTATCAGTTTTTATGCTGAAAGTCACTTGGACTTACCAGTCTTTATGACTGAACCGTTTTCTTTTGCCTCTTTTTCTTTCGTTTCCCCCCAGGTTCTCAGGGAGGAAACTCTAGCACTTAGCTTGCATTTCGCTTGCTTTCGATTCAGCTCATGTACGGTTTGGTCTTGAGCTATGCTATGGCTGCATTTCTGCTACCTTTGGGGAATTGAGCTACTTCTGTTGTTTTTAAGTTAATGCTTCTTTATTTACGCAAGACAGAATTTGTTATAATGAAAAATAATGACTTTGGCAATTTGGTACTTTGGATGTAAAAGGCTTTGACTATTTTGAAAGTAATGAAATTTATCTTTTGATTCTTCCGCTGTTTTATCTATGTTCTGTCTTTTAATATTTCTGTGCTTGTTTACCTCGATAACGCTCCTCCAAAACTAGTGCATTCCCTTTGTGAGTGACCCAAGCGGAGGTAGGGTGTTACATTTGGTATCAGAGCAGAAGGTTACCAGACTGGGCAAAAAAAATTAAAACCTTCTGAAACTATTGTAACAACCCGTATTTTCAATAACCTGTAATAACATAAATCGAGGCAGAATTTAATTCTAAAATGGGAATCAAGGGAAACGGGCTATGCCATTGTGTTCGTCTCGGAAAAATACGCGAAATAGAGTCCGAGTTTTCGAAAATCGGAGTCCGTATGACCAAGATATGGCCTCGCGAAGTTTCACGAAAATTCCCAAATTAAAGTATACTTAATTAAGTGAAATGGGTTGTGTAGATATATATATATATATATATATTGATATATATATATATATATATAATTGAAAATTTAATAAATAAATATGCAAAAATGCTCAAAACAGCGAATTGGGAGAGGGGAATAACCGAACCGGCCGATTTTTGAAGTCGACCCAAGCCCGCTGGGTCGACTAGGGGTTAATTCAGGGTGTTTGGCTGTCAACCCGTGGGCCGATTCGCTCAAGTGCAGATTTTGCATTTGAATGGTTCTCATGGTCCATCTTTAATCTAAAGGCCCTAGATGGTTCCTACACTTGACTTCTTCCCCAAGACATGCTTTGATGGCTTGGATTGAATCTAGGGTTAATCCTATGGCCTAAAACACTTGCCTAATCTATAAATAAGACCCTAACCTACCCTAATTCATTCATAATTAAACCTAGTGACTAAACTATGGCAAAATGCTAGCTCTCATGGCCTCCACTAATTTTATGAAGAGGGTTGCATACTAATCACTCTCTAATCAACTTCTAATCCCTTCTTAGCATCTTAATCTTCTTCATTTGGTGTTCAAAGTTGCTAGTTGTGAGTTTCTATCACTTTGATGATCTTTTGGTAAACTAATTAGATGAGATGTGATGAGATTTGTGGTTTTGTATGTGGGTTAATGAGCTTTGAATCATATGATATGATGTTAGCATTAATCTTATGTTTATGCATGTTGAGTATGTAAGCTTATGCAAGTTTAATATGATGTATGTTATGTTTGCATGATGCTAAATATGCAAGTTGTGGGCTATGTAATCATATGCATGTTATGCAAGTTCATGGTAATATGCTATGCAAGTTACATGTTTGTTAATATGCAAGTTACATGTTTGTTAATATGCAAGTTACATGTATGTAAATATGCAAGTTACATGTTTCTTAATATGCAAGTTACATGTTTGTTAATATGCAAGTTACATGTATGTAAATATGCAAGTTACATGTTTCTTTATATGCAAGTTACATGTTTGTTAATATGCGAGTTACATGTATGTAAATATGCAAGTTACATGTTTATTAATATGCAAGTTCATGATGACACATTATGCAAGTCTATAAGCTAATATGCAAGTTTGTTATGCAAAATGAATATGTAAGTTATGTGACATATTATATGCAAGTTATGTGACATGTTATGCAAGTTCATATGCAAGTTATGTGTTTGTTAATATGCAAGATGGCACCTTTGAAACATGTTCATTCATATGCAAGTTGACACCTTTTATATGTGTTATATCATGAACGAAATTACGTGGGAACGATGGGGTAATTAAATGCATAAGTTAATAAGATTGTGTGAAATTAATATAATTATGCATAACACAAAATAAATAAACATAGTATGGGAATTTGCCTATTTGGTTAGGTGTACCCATACTATGTGTTGGGAATTTACCTATTGAGTTAGGTCTACCCCATGGGAATTTACCTATTAAGTTAGGTCTACCCATGTTAAGAAAACTTGATTAATTAGGGATAATTAATATAAAATTATGAGGGTGATTAATTAGGTGTAATTAATTGACTAAGACACGAGGTTGGACTCAGTTGTAGCGTAAAACTGCCCGGACCCAACCGGCTTAACCAGTTGCTACAAATGTTAGCCCAATGTGAGAGGTCTTAGGCACAAACTAAATACGTAATTAATGTAAAGACACGAGGTTAGACTCTGTTATGACATAAGGCTGCCCGGACCCAACCGGCTTAACCAGCGGTCATAAAAGACAGTCTAATGTGAGAGGTCTTTACAAAGGTTACGTTCTTAATTAATTAATTAAGAAACACTTAACCACATTAGCATGTAGAGGGACATGAGGGGTTAAGTGGGTGCCTCGGGTGGCATGAGAAAATCTAGTGGTTGCCTTGGGTGGCAATAGAAAATACGATTAGAATACTTAACCAAAATAGAACATGTAATTAAAACATGATTAAAGGGTTAAGTGGGATATACTAGAAAAAGGGACAAGCTTAGGTGGGTAGCTTGTGGAGGCCCATTTCAACCAGTAACCCATACGTATCTTTGTGGGCTCGACCCATGTCGAGGACGGGACACGCATACTGGGCTTGACTGTAAGAGGCAAACGGGTTAGCGGTGGCAACGCAAGTCCAACGGGCTTCATATGCGTGAGTGGGCCCGGGCTGGTAGGTAAGCCGTTGTTGCATCGAGTAGATATAAGCCGTGCACCTTTAGTTTCATCAGGTTGCCACATTGGGGAATGATACATCCCACGGTGGGGCCAGCACGGGTATCTACGTTAGGGAGCCGATCGAATGGGAAGTAGTGTGTACACCTAGTGGATTGTAGGGCCCCGTGGCGCCTACTTGGTCACCTAGGGGTACGCAGGTACTAATTAGTAAATTTTATAAGTCCTTGGGTGGGATCAACCTTTAAGTTAGGAACGACTGGTGTGGTGCAGTTTAGTAATTTACCTTAGGGAGGGTAGATGCGTCTTTATCCTTTATCTTCGTTTAGTTGACTGCTTAGGGTAGCCATTCATCCCTATATGTTACCGTATATCAGTTTATGTCTTCTCTGGTTACTTTAACGATTGTATTGTTAAAGTTATAGGACTCGCTCAGACTTATGTCTGACCCTGTTGTTTTTATCTTTTTCCCAACCCTCAGGTCCTACGGTGGATCCTAGCAGTAGTGGAGCTTGATCGGATTGCTGTTCCAGTCTTTAGGAGCTTGGATAGATGTAAAGCTCCAGTTATCCAGTTATCTTTTCTTTTGTTTGGCTATTGTATGAGAGTGGGATTATGTACTTCTTTATTTTGATGGATATTGTACTTGACCTTTATTGTGGTTTTATGATGTAACCAGACATGTTTTACTTCCGCTGTTATGAGATGATGTTTTAAAATTTCAAGTACTATTTATATCTGTCTTGTTGTAATTTTTCTGTTCTATATTCACTAAAATACTCCACCGATGCTATGGCATTCCCTTAGTGAGTGATCATAGCGGGAGTGGGGTGTTACACGTGGTATCAGAGCTTAAGGTTACCAGAACAGATAAATTTTTTGAGAAAAACTACTTTCTAAGAGTATTTTCGAAGAAAGTATTTTTAAAAGCATGTCTTCTAAGAGAAAAAGTTTTTGAAAAAGAAAAGCATAATCCCCAATAGCCATATCTTTATCTTTCGGAATCTCCTTTTTGAATCTTTCCTCTTTCGTTTCAGCATGGCTGAAGATCTTAACATCCCGGAGGGTTTAGTTATACCACTATGGTATAGGAGGTTGCAAGAGGCTAGGGCCGCGGCTGCGGGTCCGGCCAATGCTACTACACCAGAGACAACCGCTCCTCCTCCTCAGCCTAGAGTGGATAATTTTGCTAAGGTTTGCAAGGAGTTCAAGGCTATAGGAGGAAAACCTTTTCTTGGTTCAGAGACTTTCGTAGAGGCTAGAGATTGGCTTAAGGAAGTGGAAGAGTTGCTAGATATCTTTGAAGTGGAAGAGGGAAAGAAAGTCAAGTTGGCGGCTTGGTTAATGAAGGGAGAGGCCTCATTCTGGTGGGAGGTCACTAATGGAGAACGCCCTGTTGACTCTTGGGCAGATTTTAAGCAAAGGTTTGGGGCTAAGTTTCTCTCAAGGGCGGAAGAGAATCTGTTTATGGAGAAGTTCTTGAATTTGAAGCAAGGGAATCTCACGGTGAAAGAATATGTCAACAAATTCAATCAATTAGCAAGGTTTGGCATAGAGTTGGTGAATACACCGGAGAAGAAGGCTTTGAGGTTCGTTAGAGGCTTGAACGAACCATTGCAAGGAATAGCTATGACTCACATTCCTATGGGGGCCACTTTTGAGAAGCTTGTCTACATGGCACTTATGCATGAGGATGATAAGAATTCTAAGGCACCAGAGAAAAAGGGGGATCAGAAGAAACCGCAACAGCAACAACAAGGCAAGGGCGGAAAAGGCAATGGTGACAAAAAGAAGACGAAGAAGAAGTGCTTCAATTGTGGAACACCAGGACACCTCAGTAAGGATTGTCGCAAAAAGAAGAAGACCGGTTGCTTTCATTGTGGTGAAGCAGGGCATCTTGTGAAAAACTGCCCAAAGAAGGGGCAGAAGACGGGGTCTACCTCAGGAGGCCAGGTGCAAGCTCTTATAGCACCACCTCAGTCAGGGGGGCAAGTTCAGGTTCTCTCAGTTCCACCGATTCAGCAGAGAGGTAGAACTATTTCCGTTGAAAGTCTGGTTTTTCTGTTTGATCATCCAGTTCGTACTTTGTTTGACTCTGGCGCATCGCATTCTTTTATCTCATCATCGTTAGTTGAGTCACTGCACTTAGACACCAGTCTAGTTGATGATCCCTTGGTTGTCTCAAACCCAATTGGGGGCTCCATATATCTGTCTATGATATGTTTGGGTTTGAAGATTTCTATACTTAGCGTTGAGTTTAGATGTGATGCTTTTGTATTGGGCTTCACGGGCTATGGGTTGATCTTGGGCATGGACTGGTTATCCAGTAATGGTGCCGTTCTTGATTGCGAAAGGAGAGTTGTCAGGCTCATGACCCGCTTGGGTAACACTCTCGAGATCTCTTGCAATCCCATGGAATCTGTTTTGCTAAGTTATCTTGAATCGCTCGATGCTTCGGTCGAAAGTTTGTGTTCTGTCAGAGTAGTCCGGGAATATCTGGATGTGTTTGAAGAAGTAAAGGGTTTGCCTCCGAAGCGGGAGATAGATTTCCGAATTTATTTGGTGGATAATGCCAAACCAGTGTCTTTGCCAGTACGCCACATGGCTCCTCGTGAGAGAAGAGAACTTCATAAGCAAGTAGGGGAGTTGCTTGAGAAGGGGTTCATAAGGCGAAGTATATCGGAGTGGGGAGCTCCAGTAGTGTTTGCCACGAAGGCGGATGGGTCCCTCAGACTTTGTGTGGATTATAGGGAACTTAATAAGCTCACGAAGAAGAATAGACACCCATTACCGAGGATAGATGATCTCTTTGATCAGTTGGTTGGCGCGTCAGTATTTTCGCAGATGGACTTAGCTACAGGGTTTCATCAGTTAAGAGTGGCGGAGGACAGTATAGAGAAGACTGCTTTCCGGACTCCGGATGGTTTTTATGAGTGGCTAGTGATGCCATTTGGGTTGACAAACGCCCCCGCATACTTTGTTGATCTCATGAGTAGAGTGTTCAGAGAGTATCTGAATAAGTTTGTAGTAGTTTTTGTGGATGACATCTTGGTCTTTTCCAAGAATGAAGAAGAGCATGCCTTACATCTCAAGGAAGTGTTGGAGACTCTTCGAGCGCATAGTCTTAAAGCTAAATTCTCTAAATGCCATTTTTGGAGAAGAGAAGTGCGATTCTTAGGGCATGTGGTCTCTAAGGAAGGGATAGCTGTGGATCCCGCAAAGATAGTATCTATCCAGGATTGGAAAGTTCCTAGAAATGCTACCGAGGTAAGAAGTTTCTTGGGGTTGGCAGGATATTATAGGAAGTTCATCAAAGACTTCGCGAAGATATCAGCCCCATTAACCCGCTTGACGAAGAAGAATCTGGTTTTCTCATGGGATGTAGATTGTGATGATGCTTTCCGACGGTTAAAGAGAGCTTTGACCACCGCTCCAGTTTTAGTGCTTCCAGATGGGAGTAAGCCGTTTGTTGTTTATACCGATGCTTGTGGAACAGGATTAGGCACAGTCTTGATGCAGGAGGGAAGGGTAATAGCCTATGGAGGGAGACAATTGAGAGTGCATGAGAAGAATTACCCTACCCATGATCTAGAGTTGGCCGCGATTGTTTTCGCACTTAAGTCTTGGCGCCATTATCTTCTTGGTGAGAGATTCGAGTTGTTCACCGACCATAAATCATTGAAGTACTTATTCTCTCAGAAGGATTTAAACTTAAGACAGCAAAGGTGGATGGAGTTCTTAGCATCCTATGATTTCGAGATAGCGTATACCCCTGGTAAGGGTAACGTGGTGGCAGACGCCTTAAGTAGAAAAAGGCTATCTTTGAGTCCATTGTTCGTGGAACGACGAAGCTTGGAGTTTCTTTCTTTGTTTGACTTCAAACCTTCTGTTGATTTTGTACCTGGTTTGTTGGCATCCTTGGAGGTTAGACCTACTCTTTTGAGACGGATTGGCGAGGCTCAGCGAGACGACCCACAGTTGGTTGTGTTGGTAGAGAAGCTTATAAGAGGGGAGTCGTCCAGCCATTTGGGTAGATACACCATAGATGATAAGGGATGGTTGCATAGAGACGGTAGACTTTGTGTACCGCAAGATGAGGGTTTGAAGAAGGCTATTTTGGATGATGCACATCGTTCAAGAATGACTATTCATCCCGGTGGAGACAAAATGTACCAAGACATGAAGAGAGTTTTCTTCTGGGCCGGTATGAAGAAAGATGTGGCCGAGTATGTGGCTAGATGCTTAGTGTGCCAACAAGTTAAAGTGGAGCAAAGGAAACCCGGTGGGTTGCTACACCCATTGGAAGTTCCACAGTGGAAGTGGGATAGTGTCTCGATGGATTTCATCGACGGGTTACCGAGATCGAGGAAGGGCAATACGGGAATTTGGGTTGTGGTAGACAGACTTACCAAGAGTGCCCATTTTATACCCGTAAAGAGTAAGAGGACCGCTCCATGGCTTGCTTCAGTCTATGTTAGAGAGATTGTTAGATTGCATGGCGTACCATCCAGCATTGTGAGTGATCGAGATCCTATTTTCACTAGTGAGTTTTGGAGAAGTTTGCAAGAGGCGGTAGGGACTCAGTTGTGTTTGAGCACCGCATATCATCCTCAGACGGACGGTCAGACCGAGAGGGTGAACCGTATCTTAGAAGATCTTTTGAGGCTTTGTATCTTGGATTTTGGAGGTACATGGGAAGAACATCTTCCTTTGGTGGAGTTCGCATATAATAACAGCTTTCAGTCCAGTATTGGTATGGCTCCTTTCGAAGCTCTTTATGGAAGGCCTTGTCGATCTCCTACATGTTGGTGGGAATCTACGGATAAGATCTTGCTTGGGCCGGATATGGTTAGAGAGACTTCAGAGAAGATTGATTTAATTCGAAAAAGGATGAAAGCAGCGCAAGATAGACAGAAATCTTATGCGGATCGGAGAAGGACGGATCTTGAGTTTGAGGTTGGGGACATGGTTTTTGTCAAAGTATCTCCATTGAGAAATGTTGTTCGCTTTGGGTCCGTAGGGAAGTTAGCACCGAGATTTGTTGGGCCGTTTCCTATTAAGGAAAGGATTGGACGGATGGCATATAGGGTGGAGTTGCCCGACAGACTTAGTGGTGTTCATGATGTATTCCATGTATCACATTTGAGGAAGTGCTTACATGAGACCGCGGAGGTGGTAGAGCCGAGCTTGCTTAGAGATGTAGAGGTAGAGCGTGATGCGACGATTCGACGAGCTCCTACTCGCATCCTTGGGTCAGAAACTAGGAAGTTGAGGAACAGAGAAGTTCAGCTAGTTAAAGTGCAATGGGGAGATGACGAAAGCAATGCTACTTGGGAGACGGAAGCAAAGATGCGTTCTTTGTATCCATTTCTTTTTGAGAGTATGTCTTTTAACTTCTCCTTTATTGCTTGTCTAGTACTTATCTTATCTTTAGTATATCCTCTCGCTAATACCTATGACCTTTAGATAGGGTAAAACCTATGGTTGAAACATGTGTTTGAAACATGTTATGGTTGATGGATGCATATGGATGCAATTGTTTGCTAGTGGTTGCTCGTGGATGCATATACACACACATTAGGCACTAGATCGGCTCAGTCACTTCATGTTGCATATTGCATAAATGGATGTGGTAGTTAGATTGATGGATGTATCATGGCTGTGTTATCATATGGATGATGCATTTTTGTGTATGGTTGTGCACGCATGTAGAAATTTGTATGTGTCAATAGGGTTTCGCATACATATTGGATGCATGGCACTATCATGGTTTGCATTAAGGAGGTTTACTGTATCAGTAACCGCCTGATTTTCGCATTAGGTAAGTACATATACACACACTTTTGCATATATCCATCCAGCATTTAGAATCTTGTAAGGACAATGATTGCTCGTGGATGATGCTTTGAGTAGATGGATGATTGGATGGTAGGATACGTTCTTCCTAACTTGAAGATTTCGGGGACGAAATCCTTTAAGGAGGGGAGAATGTAACAACCCGTATTTTCAATAACCTGTAATAACATAAATCGAGGCAGAATTTAATTCTAAAATGGGAATCAAGGGAAACGGGCTATGCCATTGTGTTCGTCTCGGAAAAATACGCGAAATAGAGTCCGAGTTTTCGAAAATCGGAGTCCGTATGACCAAGATATGGCCTCGCGAAGTTTCACGAAAATTCCCAAATTAAAGTATACTTAATTAAGTGAAATGGGTTGTGTAGATATATATATATATTGATATATATATATATATATATAATTGAAAATTTAATAAATAAATATGCAAAAATGCTCAAAACAGCGAATTGGGAGAGGGGAATAACCGAACCGGCCGATTTTTGAAGTCGACCCAAGCCCGCTGGGTCGACTAGGGGTTAATTCAGGGTGTTTGGCTGTCAACCCGTGGGCCGATTCGCTCAAGTGCAGATTTTGCATTTGAATGGTTCTCATGGTCCATCTTTAATCTAAAGGCCCTAGATGGTTCCTACACTTGACTTCTTCCCCAAGACATGCTTTGATGGCTTGGATTGAATCTAGGGTTAATCCTATGGCCTAAAACACTTGCCTAATCTATAAATAAGACCCTAACCTACCCTAATTCATTCATAATTAAACCTAGTGACTAAACTATGGCAAAATGCTAGCTCTCATGGCCTCCACTAATTTTATGAAGAGGGTTGCATACTAATCACTCTCTAATCAACTTCTAATCCATTCTTAGCATCTTAATCTTCTTCATTTGGTGTTCAAAGTTGCTAGTTGTGAGTTTCTATCACTTTGATGATCTTTTGGTAAACTAATTAGATGAGATGTGATGAGATTTGTGGTTTTGTATGTGGGTTAATGAGCTTTGAATCATATGATATGATGTTAGCATTAATCTTATGTTTATGCATGTTGAGTATGTAAGCTTATGCAAGTTTAATATGATGTATGTTATGTTTGCATGATGCTAAATATGCAAGTTGTGGGCTATGTAATCATATGCATGTTATGCAAGTTCATGGTAATATGCTATGCAAGTTACATGTTTGTTAATATGCAAGTTACATGTTTGTTAATATGCAAGTTACATGTATGTAAATATGCAAGTTACATGTTTCTTAATATGCAAGTTACATGTTTGTTAATATGCAAGTTACATGTATGTAAATATGCAAGTTACATGTTTCTTTATATGCAAGTTACATGTTTGTTAATATGCGAGTTACATGTATGTAAATATGCAAGTTACATGTTTATTAATATGCAAGTTCATGATGACACATTATGCAAGTCTATAAGCTAATATGCAAGTTTGTTATGCAAAATGAATATGTAAGTTATGTGACATATTATATGCAAGTTATGTGACATGTTATGCAAGTTCATATGCAAGTTATGTGTTTGTTAATATGCAAGATGGCACCTTTGAAACATGTTCATTCATATGCAAGTTGACACCTTTTATATGTGTTATATCATGAACGAAATTACGTGGGAACGATGGGGTAATTAAATGCATAAGTTAATAAGATTGTGTGAAATTAATATAATTATGCATAACACAAAATAAATAAACATAGTATGGGAATTTGCCTATTTGGTTAGGTGTACCCATACTATGTGTTGGGAATTTACCTATTGAGTTAGGTCTACCCCATGGGAATTTACCTATTAAGTTAGGTCTACCCATGTTAAGAAAACTTGATTAATTAGGGATAATTAATATAAAATTATGAGAGTGATTAATTAGGTGTAATTAATTGACTAAGACACGAGGTTGGACTCAGTTGTAGCGTAAAACTGCCCGGACCCAACCGGCTTAACCAGTTGCTACAAATGTTAGCCCAATGTGAGAGGTCTTAGGCACAAACTAAATACGTAATTAATGTAAAGACACGAGGTTAGACTCTGTTATGACATAAGGCTGCCCGGACCCAACCGGCTTAACCAGCGGTCATAAAAGACAGTCTAATGTGAGAGGTCTTTACAAAGGTTACGTTCTTAATTAATTAATTAAGAAACACTTAACCACATTAGCATGTAGAGGGACATGAGGGGTTAAGTGGGTGCCTCGGGTGGCATGAGAAAATCTAGTGGTTGCCTTGGGTGGCAATAGAAAATACGATTAGAATACTTAACCAAAATAGAACATGTAATTAAAACATGATTAAAGGGTTAAGTGGGATATACTAGAAAAAGGGACAAGCTTAGGTGGGTAGCTTGTGGAGGCCCATTTCAACCAGTAACCCATACGTATCTTTGTGGGCTCGACCCATGTCGAGGACGGGACACGCATACTGGGCTTGACTGTAAGAGGCAAACGGGTTAGCGGTGGCAACGCAAGTCCAACGGGCTTCATATGCGTGAGTGGGCCCGGGCTGGTAGGTAAGCCGTTGTTGCATCGAGTAGATATAAGCCGTGCACCTTTAGTTTCATCAGGTTGCCACATTGGGGAATGATACATCCCACGGTGGGGCCAGCACGGGTATCTACGTTAGGGAGCCGATCGAATGGGAAGTAGTGTGTACACCTAGTGGATTGTAGGGCCCCGTGGCGCCTACTTGGTCACCTAGGGGTACGCAGGTACTAATTAGTAAATTTTATAAGTCCTTGGGTGGGATCAACCTTTAAGTTAGGAACGACTGGTGTGGTGCAGTTTAGTAATTTACCTTAGGGAGGGTAGATGCGTCTTTATCCTTTATCTTCGTTTAGTTGACTGCTTAGGGTAGCCATTCATCCCTATATGTTACCGTATATCAGTTTATGTCTTCTCTGGTTACTTTAACGATTGTATTGTTAAAGTTATAGGACTCGCTCAGACTTATGTCTGACCCTGTTGTTTTTATCTTTTTCCCAACCCTCAGGTCCTACGGTGGATCCTAGCAGTAGTGGAGCTTGATCGGATTGCTGTTCCAGTCTTTAGGAGCTTGGATAGATGTAAAGCTCCAGTTATCCAGTTATCTTTTCTTTTGTTTGGCTATTGTATGAGAGTGGGATTATGTACTTCTTTATTTTGATGGATATTGTACTTGACCTTTATTGTGGTTTTATGATGTAACCAGACATGTTTTACTTCCGCTGTTATGAGATGATGTTTTAAAATTTCAAGTACTATTTATATCTGTCTTGTTGTAATTTTTCTGTTCTATATTCACTAAAATACTCCACCGATGCTATGGCATTCCCTTAGTGAGTGATCATAGCGGGAGTGGGGTGTTACAACTATTTTCAAAACCGTTTACAAAGAAGCATTTTTCAAGAAAAGTCTTGTTTTATTTAAAGGCTATTCCCCCAAAAGCCATTAGCACTATCCTTTGTTTCTTCATTTGAATCTCTTTTCCTTTCTTTTCTCCATCTGTAGTCGCAGTAGTTTTTACGTGCGGCTAATCTTCTTTCTAGCTTCGTAGAGTGTTTTTCGTACGATGGAGATAGTTTCCGTGAGGCTTATTAACATGTTATATAGGAAAGGTATGAGTGATAAGAAAGAAGTTAAGGCGGATGAGTCTCCGAACGAGAATGTAGACTCTGAGAAAGGAGACAAGAACAACAACAACAAGAATGATAACAAGACACGCGAAAAAGAGAATGCCACTTCTGTGGTATTGAGGGGCATATAGTCTAGGATTGTAGAAAGAAGAAGATGAAGATGGGAGCATGTTTCCAATGTGGTATATCAGCAAGAACTGCCCTAAGAAGCAAGGGCAAGCCCCGCAGGCAGGACCTTTTGGGGGTACATTTTTAACTTCTTCTCCTAGATGCTTTGTTTTATCTTGCTTATCTTCCCAATCCTATCTTGAGAACCTTAGGTAGAACCTTTTTTGGATGTAAACATGTGTTTGAAACATGTTATGGTTGATGTTTGCAAATGGTTGCAAGTGGTTGCTCGTGGTTGCATAACACACATTAGGCACTAGATCGGCTCAGACACATTTTCATATTGCATATGCATGAGTGTTTATACTTGTTTATGGATGAAATTGAATGTGTTATCATGTGAGTGTTGCATATGGATGGATGTTTGTGCACACATATAGTGTTTACGTGACTAGGACTATCTGCATACATGTTGGATTCATGGCACTAAACATATTTTGCATTAAAAAGATCAATCATGCCTGATCATTTGCATTAGATAAGGAACATATACACACACTTTCTGCATAGGTTCATATAGCATTAGAAATCGTTTAAGGACAATGGTTGCTTGTGGATGATGTTTTGAGTAGATGGATTATTGGATGATAGGATGCATTCTTCTTAACTTGAAGATTTCGGGGACGAAATCCTTTAAGGAGGGAAGAATGTAACAACCCGAATTTTAATAACATGTTAAAACCATAAATCAAGGCAGAATTAATTTTTAAAATAAGAATCAAGGGAAACGGGTTGCGCCATTACGTTCGTCTCGAAATTCTGCTTGAGATAGAGTCCGAGTTGGCGTAAAACGGATACCGTATGAAGAAGATATGAACGAACGAAGTTAGGCAGAAAAACCGGAAATAGGCCAGAATACACTGGCGCACTTGTGAAGTGCGCCAGTACAAAAATACACTGGCGCACATGCCAAGTGCGCCCATACCGATCCAGCACAGAATTATGGACTGTTCTGTGATGACGTGTCTTCTTCTGAGTGGCTGGATGACCTATCTTCGAGCTTGGTGGTTCTGATGACTTCTGGACTGATCTGAAGGCTCTAAATTACCCTATTCTCCTATTTAAACACCCCTAAACCTAGCTTTCTCTCCACACCAAACCATTGCAATGTTATGCTGCCTCCACCTTAATTAAATTAAATTAAAAATAAAACACGAAGATTATTTCTTGAAGACTACGACTAGGAATTGGGGATTTTCTTCTACAATCAAAGCAAGATCCAACGATTCAACGACTAGTTTATAGATTCGACTTCTACATCTTTCTTAGACCACAATCTGTAAGTTCCAGTTACTTTTAGATAAAAAACTATAATTCTAATATGTGCATGGTATAATTTGGAAGTGATTTATGAATGATTCATATCTATTCTTGGTTTCTTCTTGGATCTTGACTATTGGGAATGTTGCCTACGACGTTGAAACTATTGTTAATGACATAAGACTATGACTATGTCTATGACCGTGGACATAAGATTTTGCCTATGCCTATGACTAAGACGGTGAACATAAGACTATGCCTATGACTATGACGGTGAACATAAGACTTCCTATGACTAATAAGACTATTGCCTATGACTATGACAAGGACAATTGTGGTTAATCATCTATGATTCATTGCCTAGGATTATGACTATGAAATTGGATCTAAGCTTGATTTTCTATTCAGACCTATTTTCTTTATTTGTCCTTGAATCTCGATTTTGGGTATTTTTCTATTTAAGTTAGATCTATCCATGTTCTTGAATCTAGATTAGTATGCAAACCTTTTTATATTCGTAATGTTATCAGATTTATATGCCTGTGATGTTTTAATCAATTTATTCAGTTATGTCATACCTTGAAAATAGATTGATTATGTTATTGAACGATATTGATCTATGCCTATGGTTCTATTTTATTATCATGTTGAATTGGGAATTAATGAATAAGTCTATTCATATGTATAGGAACTTGAAGTATAACCTGTTATGATAAGTTGTGTAGTTTATCATGTTATGCAAGTTTTAGGTTGTAAAATCATATCACATATGTGACCAAATGTTAGGACTACATGTTTATGTGTATATGTTAAACCTATGTCATATTTCAAGATCACACTTATTCATATGTTCGTGATTGATTTGCATGTTCACATATATGTAAGTTGATTTAGTCTATGTTGCAAATTCACATATATGTATGTTGGTTTAGTCTACGCTACAAGATCACACCTATGATATTCATGTTGATTATTTTGTAAGTTCACACCTATGATGTTCATATTGACTATGCCGATGATGCCAAGTTTACGCCTATGTCATGCTTATGTTAATGAATTGCTTTATGCCAGTTTTGTGTACGTTGAATTAGGCTAAGTTTTTAGCCTAATATTATATGCCAAAAACCATGCGGACGGAAAATTAGGCTAAGATTGTTAGCCTAATATTTAGACGGGGTAACGTTGGGAAAAATTGATAATTATAGGAAACTTGGTATGAAACTTACCTTGAAAAATTGACACGAACTTGACATGAATCTTGAACATGGACATGACACTAGAATGAACATGAAAATGGCCAACTCGAGGTTGGGTTGAGTTTGCAGTGTAAATCTGCCCGAAACCGCCCGGCAAATCCAGTTACTGCAAACAATAGGATCCAATGTGGGTAGTTGGTCATATCGCGCTTGAAACCCGAGGTCAGACTGAGTTGTGGTGTAAATCTGCCCGGAACCGCCCGGCATATCCAGTGACCACAACAACAGGTCTGATGTGAGAGGTTGGGGTGCATTAATGAATTAATGCCACATGATAGGGTTAAGTCATGAACATGTGAGACGACAATTAACCAACTTGATACATGATTCGTAGGTGGGTTAAGTCACGAACTTGAATGACAACACTTAACCAACTTGACATGCTAGACTGATAGGGGTTAAGTCACGAATTTAAATGACAACACTTAACCTATTGGACGGAAACCCTAGTTACGCGGTCCTTTTCAGCAGTAACCCACTAGATGTATCATTGTACCCTGGGACTAGGCAGGGTGGGGCACGATTACTGGGCTAATTGTAAGCGACCAGAACGACGGCTGTTTTGGTGCGCCAATGTAGGTTCAGGCAGGCTACGGTCGTGCACGTGGTCTGGAGTTGAAAAAGCAGGCATTGGGCATCAGTAGGTTTATCTGTGCATTCTTGATTCGTGTCGGTGGTTGGCACCATAGGGCTTGATAAACCCTATGGTGGACCTAGCACAGGTGACTACATTCGTGATAGGGCCGTATGACACAGACACACAACGAGCTAGAACTTGTAGGGAGCCGATCGACTAGTGGATCGTTTCGTTGGACCTAGAAATGGGTCATTTCATGATATTGGGCCAAGGGATCATTTCATGATTTATGTAAGACATGGGTATGGGATTCTAGTACAGTTGATGCAGCGAACCTTGAATATGTGATGCTATACTTGATTTATACTTGATTTATCATGTTATCTTAGTCTATCTTGCCCTTCTTGACAGCATCCTTGTGTTTACTTTCAATTTATACATGTCATGTTACCTTTATTAGTTTTTATGCTGAAAGTCACTTGGACTTACCAGTCTTTATGACTGACCCGTTTTCTTTCCCCTCTTTTTCTTCCGTTTCCCCCCCAGGTTCTCAGGGAGGAAACTCTAGCACTTAGCTTGCATTTCGCTTGCTTTCGGTTCAGCTCATGTACGGTTTGGTCTTGAGCTATGCTATGGCTGCATTTCTGCTACCTTTGGGGAATTGAGCTACTTTTGTTGTTTTTAAGTTAATGCTTCTTTATTTATGCAAGACAGAATTTGTTGTAATGAAAAATAATGACTTTGGTAATTTGGTACTTTGGATGTAAAAGGCTTTGACTATTTTGAAAGTAATGAAATTTATCTTTTGATTCTTCTGCTGTTTTATCTATGTTTTGTCTTGTAATATTTCTGTGCTTGTTTACCTCGATAACGCCCCTCCAAAACTAGTGCATTCCCTTTGTGAGTGACCCTAGCGGAGGTGGGGTGTTACATATATATATATATATATATATATGTATATGTATATATATATATATATATCTAAATAGCAGTATTGATAAAATAACATTAATTGTGATTAATGGAAATGAATGGAGGTTACAATAGTAAAAGGAATGGAATGAACGGGTAATGATACATCTAGTGGGTACAAGTGGAAATTATAACTTAGATTATAATAAAAAATAAAGAAAATGGAATAACTTATGTAATGCGATAAGTTGTACTTAATTGAAAATTAAGTTATTTGTAAGAACGAGAATCTGAAATCTACGGATGATTACAGCGTAAGTTATATTTATAGGAAGAGAAACTTATTAGCAATCCTTAGTTAAGAGAACTAAGTTAATAAGTAAACAACGATAATTGGTAGTGACAATATAAGATGGAATTATGATTAAATTAGAAAGAAGGAGGCAAACTTATGAAATGAAATAAGTGATATTTAATCATAAATAATAAGTGACATGTTAAACAGAAAACATGTGAATTGAGATATACTTAATTACATATTAAGTAGAACGTGTTATTGGACAATGAATAAAATAAAGAGATTGTGGATTACAAACCTTGGATCACTATCTAGAGAATAACATGTTGTGGGCTTATTAATAAGCTTAAATTGGTTAAGTTATACGACTGAAATTGATAAGCAAGATGAGCTTGGTAACTTGAATAAGAATTCAATGTGAATGGGAATAACCAAGTTAAATGGAAACCTGATGAGGTAGAGCAAGAGCATAATTGAATGATTAGACATAGGGTCTAATAACACATTAAACTCAGGCGCTTGGACCAGTCCGTATGTTTGAGGGTGAATTACACAACGGGGTAGATCATCGTGGTGTCATACGGCACGAGGGGAGCGCACGTTCATCTAATTATTCTGTCGGCTCTGAAGGAATGGAAGGGGAAGCACGCGACTTCCTGAAATGCGTAAGGTGCTCCTGGTAGTCCTCTGTGCAGTGGCAGATGTTTAGGCTGTGCTCGCAGAGGTTGGGTCTGCGCGTTACTACAGGGTGGGTGGGCCTTGACTACAAAAGTAGTTTTGCAGTCAGAATGCTGTGACGAGGTGGCATTAGGGTGATTCAGCGATCGCCTCATCGAGAGGTGGATCAGGACCAATAAGGATAGTAGATCGTCGGGTACCCGTCATCGACAGCGAGTGTGATGCGAGAAGACTAGAGCTAAACCCAAGACGCCATCCACCTTTCACTATCGAGGCACGTTGGTTGAGGGGAGACGCCAACTGGATGTTTAGATTGTTTGTTAGGAGCAAGTCGCTTAGCTCTTGTAGTCTTTACTAGTTGAGGGAGGGGCCGAGGTGGGACCATAGCAACCTTGAAAAACAGATCCGTGGGATATCTATATTTTGAGGCCTTTAAAGGCGGGTCTGTACAGATATGGAAAAGCTCCCGACTGAGTTCCGTATTTCTTGTTTAGCCCTACCGCAGAAATCGGTGCACAATAGAGGATATGTGCGGTTAATGCATCGAGTATGATTGACAATACGTACGTGGGAAAGTCTAAATACATGCATGTCTGCTCTCGGTGGTGTATCGTAAACTCTGGGGTATTACTCTGTGATCTGATTCGATCAAAGGTGGCAGTCCGTACGCTTGCGTAGCTTGGCGATGGCGGTTCTATGTAGAACGTAGCATTGTTATATAAGATCCATACATCACTCCGGCATAGGATGAGGGAATGCGTATATCTCTGTGGTGTTACGGTAGAGACCATGCGAGTAGGGTACCATTGGATGTACCTCAATATTGGGGGGTAGCTACAAATATACCGTATTAAGTTAGTCCACTGGGAAGTAGATGGGTATGACTTGTGTGTAAGCCTTGAGTGTTGGTAACCCAAGTAACCTAATAAACAAGAAAAGGTAACTGATTGGTATATGTAGGATTATCCAAAATGTATAGTTGAAATCCAATCACCATAACTTGTGTTCTGATCCCCTCCTCGTAACATACTCGCAGGGTAGATTTGTGGCAGAGATATGATAGCTTTGATACGGGTTAGGCGGTATTATTACTATGGTAAGGCTATATTTTGATTACATTATATTTTATCCATTCCGCTGTGAGATGTTTTTCTGAGCTCTGATATATTTAATATCTCTGCCTTTTCTGCAGGATACCAGAGCAAACCAACACGAGTTTCAATAGATTAGAATTTTGAAAAAAAAAACCGGTCTATTGGAATTCGGGTTCTTACATCTGCACTACAACAAAATGAACCTATTACAACGGTGGAACACCGTTGTAATATACATTTTACAACGGTGGGCAAACCGTCGTGTATTAAGAAGTTGTAATAGACTGATATCTTTTACAACTTTTTTGCACTGTTGCAACACCGTTGTAATATGTATATTTTACAACTTTTTCCCACCGTTGTAAAATATTTTATTACAACTTTTATCCCCTGTTGTTGTATATTCTGTTGTAACGTCAAAGCATATGTATGACAACTGGTGATTACAGTTATAACTTCCAGAATATTACAACTATTTCACACCATTGTAAAATATTTTATTACAACTTTTTTTGCTGTTGTAACTTACATACACCTTACTAATGTAAAGAATTCACATATATTAATAATAATATGATTCATATTTCAATGCAACAAATACAACTATACAGAATCATTCATATATATTAATTAACATAATATTCGATCAACATACACATAGTACATCACCAACTAAACCCGTCATAAAAAACATAACCATTTCAAAATACATACATCGATCTAACACAAAAGATACATAAGAAAGATAGAAATTTTGTCCACCAAAGATACATAAGAATACCTTACGTGGCCGAAGATCATCCATCCATAAATGAGCGTATGGTTTTCCCTGAGTACCGAGTGAGAAAATCAGACTGGAAATATACTGCAACAATGAAATAGTGTAAAAAAAAATTGAAAAATGAGATACCTCAGGTCCTTAAAATGATTGATGAGGAGAAGCCGCAGCAAGAAACAAATATTTTGTAAGTTTATCATGTTGATTTTTTATTTTCACTAAAGAACAACTTCCAGCTATACATGTTGCCTTTGCTTTCTGTTGCTTCCAGTCATTTTCCACCAATCTAAATCAAAATGAAATCCCAAACAATTAATAATAATGTTACACTTAATAACCACAAAATAAGAAATATAGAACTAACCATTCGTTCTATATTTGCTGTAAATACATGATTAGGTTAAGAAGCGGTAAGGATTGCTTGAATTGAGAGAGACCATGTTTAGGTGAACACCATTCATTCTCTATAGCAGGCAGCACTAAGAATTATGAACTACCCATTCGAGCACCATAATGAAAGAAAGCATAAGGGATTCAAACCTAGAAGAACCTAGCCAAAATCCACCAAAATCTAGAGCGAATGATCATAAGTTTGTGTGAAATTATCTTTTAAATAAACACCCCAAGACAATTCAGAGGACTGAGTAAGCACTTGGTACTGGTTAAGTTCTAAGGATGGCATATCTTGCACTGATAGCTATGATTTTTGTTGCTCTGAGTTCATTTTTTCGGTCTCCTTTTCTATTCTTTTCACTTCATCTTTATTCTCTGGAAATTTAAAATGAAAGATCAGTACCATTGCAAAGGAAATCAATATTTGCAAATGGAGCCGGATAGTTTCTTATCTTGCACTGATAGCGGTAAGTATTGCTTATATTAGACAATCAGACAGCTCAATGTTCACCAGATTTCCAAAATATTCCTATGTTACGAGCATCAATCATGAGAAAACATGGATTTCATTACAAGTGACAAAGAATATTTGAGCATTCAAATAGCTCATGTAACTCATCAATTAATATAGCTACTGATTAGAAAAGGACTATTTTTTAATACACTACTGCCTTCTTCAATGGAAAACATGATAGTATGTCAGCCTATGCTCATTCATGATCTAATTTTGAAGTGTCCTGCACAAGTTGGATTTGCATGTGCCTCATGTATATATCAAATTACAAGTTTATATATTTTTCCATCCAACCAAGTGTTATTATACAACTAAAAAAAAACTATTTTTTATCCCTCCATGCAGTACACAAGAAAATTACATATAGAACTTAACATAGAAAGTGAAGTCACAACCATACAGGGGCAAGACAGTATGACTAATGACACACTAATAGTTTGAAAATAAGAGACTTACATGTATACTCCTAATCCCAACAGCAAAGGCACTCGCCATTGGGAACCAAATCCATCCGAAATACAAGTGAAACAGTGCTAATGTCGACACAGTCCGCAACAGTGCCAAATGGTAAGGGCACACGCATGAGCCGTCAACACTGGGACATATAGGTTAAAGCCGGGTACCAATGTAACAGTAAAGCACTTAAGTAGGCATATGTACAGGGAAAATTTAAGAGGAATACATGCATGATATATGAATAGAGAAATATTAATTTAAGATTTTTGATGGTCACACAGTAGGGAATTTAGCTCATTAAATAGCTCCAGCTTAAAACATAGATTTATATCTATGTGCTCATATGCCAAATAAGCCAGTAACCATTCAAGTGTGATAGCTAAACTTGGAACAACAAATCATGCTAGTGGAAAAATATCAGGAACGAAAATGTATTAATTTTAATTGCCACCAGACATGCATAGCCAATGTTCTTCTTAGATCTTACTATTATGTACAGGTGACAGTTTTGCACTCCATGAAACCATTTCTACTACAAAATGTAGTGACTGGACAATATAAAAGCCGGAAAAAGAGAGGCGTCACACACCCAAGACACACAGATGATAAAACTGTACCAAACAACAGTTTAACTCCTACATTTTTTCCATTAGTAGTTAATTCCTAAAATCAATGACAAACTAACCAAGATTATGATAATAACAATAGGTAGCGCAAAAAGATTTTCTTTCTGTAATAGCAATGACAACTAGATAAAAATGGTTCAATAATCCCTTAAAGTTTATTTGAAAATGTTGTCATTGTGAAACTTTTTAAGCAAGGGGATAAATGAAAGATCTAAAAAAAAGTAATCTGTCACAATTCCTAAACTCACCAATTAAATTCATAATATCATTTTGGATTGTAGTAAATTTGTGAAGTTAATAACAAAAACTAATCAAAACTGTTATACTGCAAATTGGTCGCACAACAAAAGTATTCTGACTAGCAGTAACCACAACTACACGAAACAAAACGGTTCTAATTTCCATTTTCAAAAAGGTATGCTAGCAATAAGGATGCACAAATTTAAACGGTGAAAACTAGTGGTTGTGAATCAATAAAATAATGAAGCACGGGTTGACAGTTCATGTGGGTAAACCAAAAAAAAAAACACACAACAGAGAGACTCGAATTGAACTGAAAAGAAAGAGGGCTAAATTTACCATATCCTCGTGTATACAGTAAGCTAGCAGCAACAGTTTTCCGGACGAAATTTTGGACACAATAAGAAAGAGACCCAATATGTTATTGTGGCAAAATAAATGCAGTGTCATCTTATATAAATTTCCGCAAAATAAATGCGGTATTACAAGCGTGCTTAAATTCACAGTGCGAAGTCAAATGTGCAGTATCATCTTATATAAGATTTAGTAAAAACATGCAGTATTCCATGTTTGCTTAAATTCACAGTGCCAACTCAAATGTGCAATATCATCTTATATAAGATTTAGTAAACAACTGCAGTATTCCATGTTTTTTCCTCTAATATCATATAACTTTAATTTTAATATAAAATAAACACTACTCATATATACTCAGCAGCACCAAAGGCCATATCATCCATAGGTTTATAAACACATTCAAATATGTCCTTAATTCATGCTACAGGTCAGTATAAGAATGAATAGCTATCAAACATAAAACTGGTACATAACCCTTTGAACACAAATCAGTATACACTATGTATACACGTAACAATGGGTAACAATAAAGTTACAGGTCATATTATCACAAGCAGTTATATGTGACAAGGGTTATTACGGTTTCAGCGTGAAGTAAAAATTGACTCAATAAGAATTTACTATTATATTCTAGTTTATATCAAAATTAGAACACTTGAAAAGAGTAAATCATGAGTCGAAACTCACCTTAAATTGGCAAGTGGCTAGCGGATACAATCGGAGAAAGGCATGGAGCAACAAAGCTTTAAAACTCGATTTTTGGTGCTGGGTTTGGGTGACGACGTGCCGGAGCTGACCAGAAGTGGCTCAGCTCGTTGTAGGGGAACCGGGGCTTAGCTACGACGACTTCATCGAGGCCTGAAGGCGCAACGATGGTTACTAGTGGGGCGGCAAAGACCGATATCTTCGGTAGGCGGCGACGGCTTCAGTTTTTGATCGCAACGCTCGGTGGAGGCTAAGCGATTTGGGGAGGAGCAAATCTCGATTTGAAGAGGAGTGGGTGGGCTGTGATTTAGGGGAAAGGAATTGATTTGGGGATGGAGGCTTCGGCCATTAAAAGAACTGAAAAAGGGGGAAATGAATTTGGCTGAAGAAAAGTGAAACCTCGACGTGATTTATAGGAGTAAAGATGAGGATAGGAACAACGTTATTTCACTAGGTTATAGGATATGTGCGCGTATAACAGAGATAGGTCTACCGTCTACGCGTTATTAACTAAGGTAGGTTTTATTTATGTATAAACTAATATTTATTTCTACCGCGAATACCTTGAACCGCTCCAATTACATACCGCCAACACAGTCTCTGAATGCTACAAAATTTTTACGGATCTCCTCGTCTTCGCTTTCTGAGTCCAATAAAATTATCCTGGTTGTAAACCGACTCCGTCTATATACAACGTTATTTTAAATTTTAAATTATATATCGGTTCACTGATTTCAATCTGTTTGTTCATCAACAACTCCGTTCATCTCCAAATTTTGAAATGTTAAATTAAATTTCTTTATGCACACAAATATACGCATATCCACGCCAACTTATCATATGTTTGAACAAATAAAATTTCTAATTTAATGTCCATAACGTTTGTTTTTAAATTCAATCACTTATATTTTCCAATTGATTTTCAATTCAAATATTCAACACTAGATATTTGATTCACAACCAACCATTCTGAATTAAATATCTAATTCAATCCATACACGAAACCATATTATCGATTTTTATTTCCTAATCCAAACATCAATATAAAATTGATTATTCATCGTTAAATCTTTAATTAATTCGATATTCCGGTTGTCGAAATTTCAAGGAGGTTACATTAATCAACATTGTTTATAAAATTTTATAATTAATTATAAATTATAGAATTCAATAGTGAGTTATTTATTGTAGATTATAAATTATTAATTAGATGTTTACTATTAGTTTATTTATTATTAATAATAATTTAATACCTAATTATTGACTATTAATTAACTATATTTACTAGTACTAATTACCAAATATTAAATATTAACTACTTAATTATTAAATAATAAATTACTTATTAAATATTAATTACTAGTTATTAATTTCTCATTAAATATATATATTACTAATACCAGTTATTAATAAATAGTTAACATACATTAACTATTAAAAATAAATTGCTACTTATTAACTATTAATTATTTAATAATAATTGACAAATATTATTTATTCCCAAGTTTATTATTAATTATTAAATATCAATGTAATTAGTTATAAAATATAGATATTATATACATGAAGTTTGTAGTAGGCATCTCTATTACAACGAATAAAATGAAAAGTTGTGATATATATGTTTATTACAACAGTGATTTTTTCACAGTTGTAAAAAACATTTATTACAACAGTGCGTTTTGCACAGTTGTAAAAAAGCATTTATTACAACTGTGCTTTATGCACAGTTGTAAAATTAAAGTTGTAATATGGTGTTTTTGTTGTGCTTGTATCAGAGCTTAGGTTTAGGATTCCTGTATAGATAGTGAGTGAACGCATTTGTATTTTTTTAAAATGTAAATATTATATATATACCTAGATCCATAGAGGAACCCACTAAATAGAAAGATTATAATATTGTAAGAATTGGGATGTCCATTTTGTACACTAAAGGAATGAATATGGAAATCTGAAACCCTTAGGTAATTTGGATGGAAAGTGTACAATGTACTTTGTATAGAAGGAAGGTGAATCCCATATGATTAGTATTTTGGGTTAGTGGGTTTGGCGGAAAAACCTTATAAATTGGAAAAGGTTAAAAAGAGAAAAATGGATTAGGAATATATATAGTTGAGAGAATTGACTTTATGAGAGTGTCTAGGAAAGCCTAAAAAAATTGGAAACCCGCTTTGAGTCTAACCCCATTGTTAACTTTTAAGAACTTGAAATTGTAAAAGTTTTGGGAAAATGATTTATGGTGTTTTCAAGTTTTAATCTTAAAATTTATAGTTTTAAAATATGTAAAGTACACATATTGATTTTTAAAGTAAAATGTGGTATATTTTGTAAATAGTGATTTGTTGCAAAAAATTTGTCTAAATTAAAATCCTCTCAAAAGGTGCATATTATAGAGCATGTATAGCTCGCTAGTTTCCTTGTTATGTTGCATGAAAGGATTAAAAAGCAAAACTTAGAAAGTATTGCATTTTGTTAAAATTCTCAGTGAAGAAAGTTTTGAAATCTCTATTCTTTTGAGAATCATTTTTTTTGATAAATTGTTTTAAAAGAGAAAATTTTGTTGGGTGGACAAAATAAGTTGTAGAAATTAAGAATAGAATAGATGTTTGCACCTTGTAGGAAGTAATTGAACCGACCTTATAGGTAAGAACAAGTTATAAACCCGATTGAGAAATAGTTGTCCTTATCTACTCTAGTTTTTGTGATTTGAAAAAAATGTTTTACATTTTTTATATAAAATGACATGTTTTATGGTTTAGCAAAAGTAAGTTTTCATGAGGAAAATAAAATTTTGACACTTCTAATTTTTGGAAGAAAATTTAAATGAAAAGATCAAACCGTGTTTTAAAAGTATGGAGTAGGTAAGGATTAGTGCGTAGGAAAGACGGGAAAGTTTTGAGGCTATGAAGTAAATAACTAGAATTATCTTGAAATAATGGTAAGTTCCCGTAGAATGCGTAAGCATTGAAAAGCCTAGTGATTCAAATAATTGTTGGTACACAGCTAGGACTAGTGGTGACTACTAGATAGTAAAGGGAAAGTATGTATTTAGATCATGTTGCTAATTTTCATGTTAAGGGTACAACCCGTTATTGCATATCTGTTGGGATTGTTATGTTATTTTTTTCTTGTTGGGCAGTTAGGGTAACACCTAAGCCTATCGTTAATCCTGTGGTTCAAGCTTGTTGTCTGAGGGGGACATAGTCTCGAGATTCTTGGCCCTTAATAGTAGCTGTGTGGAGTGTCTCTGTGTTTTAGTTGAAGAACTAAAAGTCATATTTGAAAACTAAACTTAGATCAGATGATTAAATAAGCTAAGAAAAGAGAAATGGTACAACTGAAAAGGAAACAACAAATTCAGTAAAGCAACAAACATGACAGTCAAAGAAAAATGGAAAATTATGGAAAAAGATGGATAAGAATTAAAAAAAATCCAAGATAAAATGAAAAAGAGAATCTTAATAAAGAAAGTTTTCTTATGTAGGTTGTGCTTGGATAAGAAAATAGATAATCTATATATAATATTTACATAAAATCCAAGTACGGTTGGAAAAAGGTACATAAAAGAAAAACGGAAAATGTGAAATTTTCCATTTACCACCTTTTTGTAACATAAGAAATCGAATTTAGAAATTTAGATTTTTCTGAAATTCGAAAAGTAAAGTTGGTTAATAGGACTTTGGATGCAACAATTGGATGAACAACGCTCTTGCTCTACAAGAATGTGGGAAATTTTGGATAAAAATGTATTTTGATTTTCAAAATATTGCATTCATGTTTTCAAAGAATTTTTGAAAAATTTGTATACATATAGGAGGTACCGCTTAGGCATACATGTATTAATATGTTGTATTACATTTTGCACAAGTGCACACTGTTTGTAAAAATTGGATGCACACATGATTGATGGATATTATGCGAGGGATTATCTATTTTACCCTTATCAAATTTCGAGGACGAAATTTTCTAAGGGTGGGAGAATGTAACACCCCGCATTTTATGACAATTTAATAACTAAATAATACATATGTATATATATGCATAGACATAAATATATATTTGAAGAATATAAAAAACATAATATGTGATTGCATGTAGTAAATACATGCACTGAAAAAGAAAGAAAGGATTGGTTGCATGCAGTGTAAATATTTTGCATGCACTAATTTACAAATATTATGCATTAATAATAAAGGAGAAATAAAAGAAAAAGGTTCATGCAATGGGTTAAATGAAATATTGTAATAAACATGAAAAAGAAAAGTAAGAAGAGAACAACAATTACCATTGCTCAAAACCTTGTTAACAATAGCCTTAGTAGTCCAGTTGGTTAGAGCATGTGGCTTGCATACAAGAGGTACAGAGTTCGATCCCCACCGCTGTCATATTTTTGTTTTAAGGGAACGACTGAATTAACACATGTTCTAAAGAGAAAATATGTATAAACGCACATATAAGGAAAAATATACATATAAGGAAGTAAAGAAAATATATGTATATATATATGAGAATATATATGTACATATGTGCATAAATATATATATATATATATATATATATACACACAAGAGATAAAGTTCAAGATAAGGTTGTGATCAAAGAAATATGATAAGAATCAAATAATGGTACAACACCGTTTGAATTTTGAAAATTAAATAAAAGTCGTGCGTGTATATATACATGTAAAATGGTCATTAGAAGATTTGTATAGGTATAAGAAGATTACATGTGAATATAATAGTTAATTAAATTCTAGAAATTGAAACATTTGAAAATCAATCTTCTGCGCCAAAACAGCTCGCGGGACCCATGGGGGGTCGACACCCCTGTTGGGGGGTCGACCACCCCCCAGATCCTGCTAGATTCATCTGTGAACCTGGACTATTTTCTTAACTGGGTTCAATACGGACTCAGCGCTGCATGTACGATAAGATCCTGAACACCTATAAATAGGCTAGTAGAGCCTAGCCTGAATCTCGTATTCTCTCTGAGACAACGTGTAAGCTCTGCCATTCTTCCTCCTCCTCAAATCTATTCAGAAAAAAATAGAATTATTAGTTTAGGAAATTTCTGAATCAAGATCTGGAGGAAAAGAATGAATATTAATTAGAAGGTGTTCAGAATCATATTCGAAGCGAGGTAATTTATCAAATCTGGTCTATTTCTCCTCTTTTATCCCTTTTTCTTTTAGTAAGAATTGTGGATCCATGGTTACTAGGTTCTAAGTTCAGTTAGGAAGACCATGGAATACTAAGATCTGGACCATATTTAGGATTTGGAAAGTAAATTTAAGTGAGTGGATTTAAATTATATCACTTTTTATAATGATATATTATCGTTTGACACTCCTCGTTAATATGCAATGCAAACCGGCTAGAATGATTAAAGTGATGAAATGCTAATATGACATGTTGGAATATTAATATGTTGGAAAATTCATATATTGAAACATTTTATACGCTTAAATGTTCATATGTTGAAATGCAAACTTGTTAAATATGTGCAACGATTACTGTTGTATATATACATGTTCTAATTGCATGATTAACTTGTGGCATATTATGTACTTGAATTGTTAGCTGTAGAATTGAGAAAAATTACATGTTAACTTGTTAGATTTGTACAATTACATGATTAAATGATTACATGTTGGAATAGAATCAATTACATGTTAGAAAGAACATGCGACTTAAGATGAGCTTAATATGATGACATGTAAAATATAGATTATAGTAAAAATTTAAAAGAATAGACATGCCTAAATTATATTGAAAATTTACAGTAAATAGAAAACTGTAGCTGCACTTAGACGCGAGGTTAAATTAACTTGTGGTAGAAGTCTGACCGAAACCTCCCGGCAAATCCAGCATCCACAAGTTGTTAATTTAATGTGAGGGGTCTAGTGCGTAAATAAAACTTGTAACGGTGCTAAGACACGAGGTTAATCCAACATGTGGAAGAAGTCTGCCCGAAACCACCTGGCAAATCCAGCATCCACAAGTGTAGGCTTAATGTGAGAGGTCTAGTGAATATATATATATATATATATGTAAATAGAAGGATTGATAAAATAGCAATAATTGTGATTAACGGAAATGAATAAGATAATGAATGGAAGTTACAACAGTAAAAGGAATGGAATGAATGGGGAATGATAATAGCCTATTATGAATAAATTACATTAATGAGAATGTTATATAATAGGTAGACTTGTCCTAGGGACAAGTGGAAATTATAACTTAGATTATAATAAAAGAAAAAGAATGTGGAATAACTTATGTAATGAGATAAGTTATACTTAATTGTAAATTAAGTTATTTGTAAGAACGAGAATCTGAAATCTAAGGATGAGGACAACATAAGTTATATTTATGGAAAGAGAAACTTATTAGCAAACATTAGTTAAGAGAACTAAGTTAATGAGCAAACAATGATAAGTGGTAGTGACAATATAAGATGGAATTGTAATTAAATAAGAAAGAAGGAGGCAAACTTATGAAATGAAATAAGTGATATTTAATCATAAATAATAAGTGACACGTTAAACAGAAAACATGTGACTTGAGATATACTTAATTACATATTAAGTAGAATGTGTTACTGGAAAATGAATAAAATAAAGAGATTATGGATTACAGACCTTGGATCACTATCTAGAGAATAACATGTTGTGGGCTCATTAATAAGCTTAAATGGGTTAAGTTATATGACTGAAATTAATAAGCAAGAGGAACTTGGTAACTTGAACAAGAAGTCAATGTGAATGGGAATAACCAAGTTTAACGGAAACCTGATGAGGTAGAGCAAGCGCATAATTGAATGATTAGACATAGGGTCTAATAACACATTAAACTGAGGCGGTTGGACCAATCTATACGTTTGAGGGTGAATAACCCAATGGGGTAGATCATTGTGGTGTCATAAGGCACGAGGGGAGCGCACGTTCAACTGATTATTCTGTCGGCTTCGAAGGACTGGAAGGGGAAGCACGCGGCTTCCTTAGACGCGTAAGGTGCTCCTGGTAGTCCTTTGTGCGGTGGCAGATGTTTAGGCTGTGCTCGCAGAGGTTGGGTCTGCGCGTTACAACCGGGTGGGTGGGCCTTGACTGCAAAAGTAGCTTTGTAGTCAAAATGCTGTGACGAGGTGACACTAGGGTGATTCAGCGATCGCCTCAATGGGAGGTGGGTCAGGACCAACAAGGATAGTAGATCGTCGGGTACCGGTCATCAACAGATAGTTGGATGCGAAAAGACTAGAGCTATTCCCAAGATGTCATCCACCTTTCACTATCGAGGCACGGTGGTTGAGGAGAGATGCCAACTGGTTGTTTAGATTGTTTGTTAGGGGCAACTCGCTTAGCTCTTGTAGTCTTCACTAGTTGAGGGAGGGGCCGAGGTGGGGCCATAGCCACCATGAAAAACAGACCCGAGGGATATCTGTATTTTGAGGCCCTTAAAGGCGGGCCTGTACAGATATGGAAAAGCTCCCGATTGAGTTCCGTATTTCTTGTATAGGCCTGCCACGGAACTCGGTGCACAGTAGAGGATATGTGCAGTTAATGCATCTAGTACGATTGACGATATGTACGTGGGAAAGTCTAGATACATGCATGTTTGCTCTGGGTGGTGTATCATAGACTCTAGGGCATTACTCTGTGATCTATTCAATCAAAGGTGGCAGTCCATACGCTTACTTTACATGGCGATCTATGTGGAACGTAGCATTGTTATATAGGATCAATACATCACTCTGGCATAGGATGAGGGACTGCGTATATTTCTGTGGGATTACGGTGGAGACTGTGCGAGTGTGGTACCATAGGGTGTGCCTCAATATTGGGGGGTAGCTATATATATATCGTATTAGGTTAATCCACTGGGAAGTAGATGAGTACGACGTGTGTGTACACCTTGAGTGCTGGTAACCCAAGTAACCTAATAAACAAGAAAATGTAACTGAATGATATGTGTAGGATTATCCAAAATGTATAGTTTAAATCCAATCACCAGAACTTATGTTCTGACTCCGTTCTCATAACATACTCGCTGGTTAGATTTGTGGCAGAGATATGACAACTTTGGATACGGGTTAAGTGGTTTTATTACTACGGTAAGGCTATATTTTGATTACATTATATTTTATTCATTCCGCTGTGAGATGTTTTTCTAATTTCTGATATATTTTATATCTCTGTCTTTTCTGGCGGATACCAGATCAAACCAACACGAGTTTCGATAGATTAGAATTTTGAAAAAAAATTCATTTTGTTGGAATTTGCGTTGTTACAGAAAGAAATATAAGAATATAAGAAGAATAAGAAGAACCAACACAACATAGAGTCTCACATCGCAACGGAACAAAATATAATATAGAAATAAATCTTTATTGAGAGCTTGAAAAATTCTTACAATCATCAGAGTACATCAACACATATGGACAATTATATAACATGTCCTCATATACAATCACACAGCGGAATAATAACTATATAATATCATACTTCTAAACTCTTCCAACTTATCTCTTCACAACATCCTTTAACCTGAACCTGTAAAACTCGGTATAACCCGGCCATTGCAAACGCCAGGATCAGTTTGGTGAACCAGCGTGAGAAAAACCACTAATTTTTAAGGTGAATCATTCAACTTGGTTTTAAAGTTCAAATCTTTTCGATAGAAAAAGACAATCGCAAGACCAATCCACACATAAAAACGGACGGTTTTTACCTTACGATAATCCAAACATTTTGAAATCATATATTTTCTGATATTATAACAATGTCTAATACAAATAAATAACAATCTAGTAGAATGCTTGCATCTCACGCTCTACATACATAGTATACAATAAAAATCGCGGGTGCTTATTGGGGATCGGATTCTGACTATGACAAGGTATGAAACCACCTTGCGATCAGTGTACTCTAGATGGGATACACTGGAGTTCAATAAGAACATCTTGCAACTTGACCACACATGACCGACCATTCATTTCGCTTGAGTGTTCCGAATATATTGTCACCTTACGATTGCTAGCAACATAACCATTCCCGGGAGATACAGAAGCAAAAAGAAGAACAATAATGAAAATTTTCTAGATGGTGACAATACACCCTAATTGGGAGTGGTCCACTTAGCCGTGCTGCCTGCCCAATTTTTGTCATTTCCCGGTTGTAAGGCTTGAGGTTATAACTTCCTTTAAGAACACCTAGCCTCCATTCACTTTGAATGTCACATCATCAGATCCATCAAATCACTAATTGATGTCTACAAAAATACTCTGGGTGTCTAAGTAGTAAGAACGAATTCCTCTGCCACCGATAAAATATGTTTGTAGAAATCAATGTACGCGATCCTTTGTAAATACACTATCCGACATCCGTCCATACAAGTTCTCTTAGGACTGGACAAACCGAAGGCACCCTCTTACCACATCTTAGGAATCACCCTATAGATCAGTAGCGAGTAGTCCTTGCAATCCAAAGATTTCAATTACGATAGAATCACATGTTATCATAACTCTGGCGGCCGCCATATAAATTCAATAAGTAGTTCTTCCGCTTATGAAGATCTACGGTTTTCAGCGCTCCATCTTCAATCAGCATCTTCCATGTTTACGTATTCGTTGGTTCAGAATGGTTTTCGAATATAAATTCGATCCCGGTCTTTCCGTACCAACAATCATATAGGCCAAATTCGATAGTTGGTTATTTAACTATCCAATAAATAACCATTCATCCGTAAAAATAAAATAAATTTACTAATTTAGTACCTAGCATTATTTAGCCCCTTTAATTAACCAGTCGTTAATTGAATATTAAAATTGCTAATTTGGAAAACATTTCCCTTTTCTTATTTTAATAAGAATATTCCTTATCATTACACTTCTACTTCATTAGATCCTCATTGTAAATTGGTAAGTGAATAAATCTCTAAGTATCAACCCCGAAGGCCGAAACCAACATCATATTGACAACTTGAAAGTTACTCAACTTAACCAACGTATAACAGGTTCCAACTTCTTAAAAATCACATCATATCCCTTTTTAATTATTTTTAAAATGATATATTCCTTTATAATTTCATTAATCATTCCCAATTTTATTTTAAATATCATTTTATAAAATTAACTAAATATAATTTAACTTCTTTAAAACAGATGTTATGGATTCCGTCTCAAAAACCCTTTACCTTTCATTCATAAAATCGTTAATTTTCCCTTTACAAAATCCTTAATCTTCCATTTATAATTTATAAATTCATAACCATTTATTTATAAATAACTTGACCATTTATTTATAAATAAATATAACATTCATTTATACCTATCTTAACCATTTATCAATATTTAATTCAGTTCGACAAATTCCTTTGTTTTATAAAAACACTCCACAACTCTCTCTATATAACTCATTTTATATGAATTTCCTTTTATAACCATTTTTGGCAATCTTGCCTTAAAATCCCATTTATTAGATAGTTGTCTCGTTTTCCAATTTACACCAAATATTCATATTCTAATTTCAGATCCATTTATTCGCTAATCTCATTCACAAAAAACCCATTTAACCACATTTCGTAAATTTAAAAACAATGTTTACAAAACCTTCATTAGTTACAAAAATCACCTTTCAATTCTTTTAATTTAGCTCACGTACACTTCCAATTCTGTTAGTACATTTAAACATTTAAAAATCTTTTAAAATTCCATTTCCACCACTTAATCCCTTTGAAATCATTTTAACATTCCCATTTAGTTTATACCGTCTAACCATTTATTTATCAATATCTTAGAATTTTCATTAAAATATAATTTAAATATTTTTTAAAACATAAATGAATCTTTAATGTTTATTTTTAAAATAAACATCGTATTTCAAATATATAAATATAACTTTGAAAACATTCACAATTGTTTTAATATCGATGCCAAAATCTTTTAGTTTATCGTCTTTACGAAAGAGGTAAATATCTATTAAAGTACCAAACCGTGAAATATTAACTGATTTCACATCCAAATGAGCACAACAAATCATGTTGATAAACTTTACCAATATTAGTGGGGGAATCCTGTTGGATACCTCCAACCTATCAATTCCTACATCAGAAAATCAGTATCTCAACATATATTATAATATGATAAAATTTAACAACTACTTTTGATGAATCCAGTTGGATCCCTGCAACCAATTATTCCCTGCATCCAAATAGGTTATCTCAAATAAAATCATTCAATAAGAGTTATTAAAATTTAAACAAATAATTACTATAACGGTAAATAATAGCTATGTAACGTCAACCAATTTATTTAACAAAACAATTCAAACAATTAAATTAAACACGTTTATATCATAAACGTGACCAATAAGTTAAGTCTATTTAACAAACAGTCAACCATTAGCAAGCATAGCACACAATTATAAAACCCAATTTATATAAAATATAAGCGGGACAACAGAGTGAGTTATACTCACCTTGATTCGATTCCAATGTTAAAACAATTGGTTTCAGTTAAATTAAACAAGAATTTTATATAACCGAAAAATCCATTTGATTCCAATTTCATCTAATTCAGTTCGATAATGTATATCTTGCCAAGACGATTCCAACACATCCTACATCGTCAGATTCTGATCAATTAAGGGTAAGTTATTAATATTTAAAGTTAATATAAATTATTTATATAATTATCCTTAATTAAGTTTTTAATATTAACCTAATCTAGTTCAAATAAAAATCGGTTGATCAATTCTTTTTCCACTATTCATTTGTTCAACATTTCCCAGTCATCAAGCGATTTATGCCTGCATTGAATCCATGGTATAAGTTAATACAGTATTTAATTATAATAATTGACCCATATTATAATAACTAATCATGTTTTTAGAATACACAGCATTATACCCGGGTCGATAATTCCTTTTACTGTGCATCGTTTTGTTCGGCTCATGTATACTTCATTCCAAATCCTACACCGCCTTCAACCTCAACAGTCGATCTTTGAGCCACCAACGATCAGCGGAACTTCATCGCAGACCCCCACATCGTGTGCCCAAACCTCCTTACCCCACGTCTCCATTCAAGGCCAACTCGATTGTGCTACATGTCCCCCAAAGCTTCTCGAACATCGGTTGATTTAGCACGCATTCTGGCCTCCACAATACACGAAAATAAACACCACCGTTCAAACATTAGATCTCGCAGAGTTAGATACATTTCTAGTTGGGAGATTTAGATTTAGAAGATGGATTATAAGAAATCGAGGACTGAAGTTTCAGAGAATTTCGGCCATTCATTTTGTCTAAGGCGGCTGGGAAGGGATTGACTTTCAACGCACGAAAATTTTAGGGTATAGGGTTATATGGCGGTATATATAATTAGGGTTATGAATATAATATTATTAGTTAAAACTTCGCTATGAAGTAACATGCTAAAATACCCACATACGACCTTTGTTTTCAGTGAAAATTGAAATCCTATCATAAACAACATTCCGAACACGATGGAACATGTTTAATCGATTTTCGAGATTGTCTGTGAAAATTCCTTTATAACTCATTGTTAGCCTACTTTGTGAACTAGGCAACACAAAGCCAAGAAACCAAACATTGAAGGGTATTTTTAAAAATAAGACTTCGGTTCGGATTGGAGGAAAACACTACAATTCAGATTGATAGCTGCAGTTGTTCGGATCGGATAGAGTCCTCTGTTCGGATCGGGTTAGAGCAACATATTGGTTCGGATCGGATAGAGTTCTCTGTTCGAATCGGTGATCTCTTACTGGATAGATTGGTAAGGCATATCCAATCGGATCGGAAGGAAACTAAATCTCGAATGGATCGGAAAGCCATCTGCTTGCCACAACAATGGAGCGGAGCGGAATAGGTTAGAGAAGGAGAGACGCCCAAACCAATCCGGTTCGGATCGGGTATCCCGATCCGAACCCCTTACCTGCACGTCTCCGACCCGCACCCATGATCCATGTTAATCTCCTGTAAAATCGCCTGGAGAACCGGACCGGCTATGACTAATTCCTACCCCTAACGTCCTTCCCTTTGATGCGTTGTCAACATGATAGTTCATCCGAACCCGAAGAGAGTGCAATGGATGACACGTGGCCCGACCCGGATCAAGTCTCAAGCAAATTCACACCTATAAATACCCCATCTGGAGACAAAGAGAAGGATCCTTTTTGAACACTTAGAGAATTCAATCACCTCCATCATTCGAACTCCATTACTCCCGGAGAATCCAAATCATCTTTCATTTCTTGTTTTAGTCAATTGAGTGAACAAAAGTGAGTTGTGAGTGAATCTTACATTGTATTTGCAACTGAATTATTGAATATAGTGAAAAATAAGTGGACGTAGGCATTTGTTCGCCGAACCACTATAAATCCTGCGTGTTCATTTTTATTTTTATCTCATTTTATCTTGTTTCAAATCAATTTGGGTGTTAGAACCACTTTTGGGTCTAACATTTTGGTGCTTTCACTGAGAATCCTCATCTAAATTCTTTATTTTCCGGGATCTCTTTCTACTTTTTGGACCGTTGAGTTCAAAGAAGTGAATCCTTAAGTTTCTCCGTTTTCTTACATTCGTTGAAGTAATTATCAAAGACTCATGGCCAAAGGAAAAGGCAAGGAAGTTTAGTCTGTTCAGGGAAATGGAGCTGGCGAAGATCAGCAACATGCTGTTGTAGCAAGGTCTCGGGGGCAGAGTTCAGCAGTAGGAAGAATCAATGCAGGAAATCCGAGCCGACAGCAGGAGGAGAGCTCCGATCCGATCCGGGTAGGAGACTCTGAAGCCGTGCATTCCCCCAATCTAAACCGACCCGAGCTGCTCGCTGCATACCGATCCGACCAGGCACCCCAGCTCCGATCCGATCCGACCTCCTACCTCCGACCCGACCCGATGCAGGGTGAAGCTGGAACTTCTACTCGAGTCCCTACGAATGCTCCAATTCCAGCTACCAGGGTTGGTGATCAGGTCAATCCATCTACGCCCATCACCCAAGGAGATTTCTCGCGCTTGCTTGATATGCTTGAGAGCACGAGGGAAGCCATGAAGGTTCATGAGCGCACTAATCTCATGATGCAGGAAAATATGAGGCTCATGAGTCGGGAGATCAGTGAGCTCCGTCGACAGAGAACTCCATCACCGGTTCGTCACACACCAGTAGATCAATCTTCATCTTCCGAGGAAGAGAGGCCCCGTGAGCGGAGGCCACTCGAACGACCTCAGAACGTGGAGCAGCTGACATTTGGATCTTTGGGATCTCGCGAGGATATCGCACGAGCGTTAGGAAACGATGACCCCACTCGGGGGCAAAGACTCCAGTCCCCTCTTTCCGAGATTGACCGGGAATGCAGGGAACGGAATCGAGCAGAGGCAGCTCGAAGAAGAAGGGCATCTCCTGAGCAAGAGCCCAGAAGGAACTCGGATACTAGGACCAGGGAACCTGAGCAGCCCCTAACTAGTGCTGATGTACAGGCAATGGTTCACCGAATTATGTCCGAGAGCCGGAATTATACAAATGAAGACTATGGCATTGAACGAAGCCATACTCCGTTCACCGACGATATCCTCGACTTCCAGTTTCCCCGACGCTTTAACTTGCCACAGATGGACAAGTCTAACGGAAGGACTGATCCGGGATAGCATTTGATGCGGTATTCGTGGCTCATGAATGCCGCTGCTGCCCCTGATGAAGTGAAGTGCAAAGCATTCCCAATCTACCTAGAAGATGTGGCATTGTTCTGGTTTACCCGACTTCCTCCTCGTTCGATTTCTAATTACAAGGAACTAAGCGAGCGTTTCATGAACCAGTTCCGACTACATGCCCGAAAGTCCAAGAGTGTTATAGAATTATCGAGAATCAAACAGGCACCAGGAGAATCTCTAAGGGCATATCTTGATCGTTTTAACCAGGCTGTAACTGAGGTCAGTGACCCGCATGAGCCCACTATTCTGATGGCATTGAAGGAAGGAGTCGATCCTGAATCTGAATTTGGAGACTACCTTTCTGGGAAGACACCCCCCACAAGGGAGATATTCTACGAAAAAGCCGATATTTATTTACGACGAGAGGAGGCCAGGGCCAACCGAAAAAGAAAGTCTGAGACGGCTTCAAAGGAGAATGTGCAGAGTAATATCGCCATGAAACAGTCGGGGGAGAATTCTGGCAAGGTTGAAGTAAATGTAGGAAACAAGGGTGGAAACAGCAATACTGGAAGTGGGGGAAACAACAACAATAACCGTAATTCGAGCGGTAATAGAAGAAACAGAAATAGGGGAAGCGACCCTAACAAAAGACCCCGATTCCAGAACTACGAGAATTATACACCATTGAATAACACCCTGGAAAATATTTACCTGGATACGTACAATGTGTTGCAGTACAAAAGACCGCCACCTCGTGATTCGACCGAGAAAGAAAAGGCGACAGGGAAATTTTGCTTGTTTCACGGGACTCATGGGCATTCGACCAATGAATGTCGGCATTTGAGGGATGTGATTGAGAAACTGTTGCGTGAAGGAAAGTTGGATGAGTACAAGCTTGCCCCGAGGGACAGGGGGCAAGGGGAGCAGGCTCCAAAACAAATCCTACCTGCTCCCAAGCCTACAGCACAGCAGAAAGGTATAGGAATTGTCATCAACTCCATTGTAGGCGGACCTCACCCGACAATCCGAAGTTTTAGGTCAATGGACCAATATGTGAATGCTGCCAAGCATCTAGATGTGAATGAAGGTGACGATTTGGAAGATGTCGCCCCCATAAAACAACAGAAAACCATGTTCGATGACGTGGTATTTCGCAGCCGAGACAACACTGGGATACAATCTCCCACCAATGATCCGTTGGTTATTACTACCACCATTGGGCCGGCCTTGGTCCATAAGGTATTAGTAGACAACGGAAGTTCCATTAATATTTTGTTCAAGAAGTCATTTGATCAGATGAAGCTTGAGCCCGAAGATCTGAAACCTTGTGAAGGATGGATTAGAGGCTTCAACGGAGCGACGACAGCTCCCATGGGATATATAGAGTTGCCTGTGACCCTAGGGCAAGGAGAACGTAGAAGAGTGCGAATGCTGCAGTTCGTAGTATTGGACGTAGATTCGCCATATAACGCGTTTTTAGGGAGACCTGCCCTAGCCGAATTTAGAGTTTGTATCGCCCCTTGGTGCTTGTTACTAAAGTTCCCAACCGAAGCCGGGACTGGAGTAATGAGAGGGGATCAGGTTTCTGGACGGGCCTGCTATGTGGCCGAACTAAAGATGTTGATGAAAGGAGTTAATGTTGAGAGTAAGAATGCCTCGTCTCCCTCAAAGGGGGACTCGGCATAGCAATTAGAGAGATTGAACCCGAGGGAGTTGCCCAAAGGAACACCTGAAGACCTGGATCCCAGAAAAGACGAGGAACCAGAGGCTAGGAATGCAACTCCTAACGACGCGACAGTGGATATTCCCATTGATAAAGCTGATCCAATGAAAGTTTTGAAGATTGGTTCTCAATTGGATCCACGTCGTGCTGAAGAACTGATGGACTTCTTAAAGACAAACCTAGATGTGTTCGCCTGGACCCATGCTGACATGTGTGGGATATCACCTTCTATTATAAGTCACAAATTGAATGTAAATCCGAAGCATCCGCCTATGAAGCAAAAGAGACGCATGCTGGGCCCAGAGAGGTCGGCTGCTCTCAAAGAGGAAGTAGAGAAATTGAAGCAAAACGGATTTATTCGAGATTCGACTTATCCCGATTGGATATCGAATCCCGTCTTGGTAAAGAAGCCAAACGGAAAGTGGCGAACTTGTATTGACTTTTCAGATTTAAATAAAGCTTGCCCGAAAGATAGTTTCCCACTTCCCAGGATTGACCAGCTTGTAGACTCGACAGCAGGTCATGAACTTCTTTCTTTCATGGACGCATACTCTGGATACAACCAAATTCCTATGCACATACCAGACCAAGAGCATACGAGTTTCATTACGAATTTGGGGCTATATTGTTATGTTGTAATGCCACTCAGGTTAAAAAACGCTGGAGCTACTTATCAGCGCTTGGTAAATAGAATGTTTTATGATCAAATAGGAAAAACTATGGAAGTTTATGTGGATGATATGCTTGTCAAATCAAAGCAATCTTCCAGTCATACGCAAGACTTAGCGGAAATGTTTGGTATCTTGCGAAAGTATCGGATGAAATTGAATCCTCTGAAATGCTCATTTGGAGTGGCATCGGGAAAGTTCCTTGGCTTTATTGTGAGTTCCCGAGGAATTGAAATCAACCCTAGCCAGATAGCAGCGATTAGAAACATCGAAGAACCGAGGAGAATTAAAGACGTCCAAAGTCTGGCAGGGAAGGTAGCGGCGCTGAGTAGATTCATCTCCAAAGCCACCGATAAATGTGTTCCGTTTTTTGATTTGATAAAAAGGGGAAAGAAGAACTTCCAATGGACTCCCGATTGTGTTGAGGCCTTTCAAAATCTGTTAGAGCTGCTGGAGAAACCGCCAATTTTATCAAAGCCCATAGACCACGAAGAATTATTTGTTTATTTGGCAGTCTCGACTCACGCTGTCAGCACAGCCCTGGTTCGAGAAGAAGACAAAGTACAAAGGCCGGTGTACTATGTGAGTAAGAAATTAGCAGCGGCAGAGCGCAACTATCCGAAAATTGAGAAGCTCGCTTACAGCCTCCTGATCGCATCCCGAAAACTTCGTCACTATTTCCAAGCCCATCCGATAACCATATACACCGACCAACCCTTAAGGCAGGTATTGCAGAGACCCGAAGCATCGGGAAGGTTGATCAAATGGAACATAGAGCTAAGTCAGTTTGATCTGAATTTTCAACCACGAAAGTCAATCAGGGGGCAAGCTCTAGCAGATTTCATTGCGGAATTCACCATTCCAGAGGAAATAATCAATGACCGAATGGTTAAATCTGAGGAAGAACTAGAGATGAATCCGTGGAAATTATATACAGATGGAGCTAAAAATGACCGAAGGTCCGGAGCTGGAGTTGTCTTAGTTACTCCCGAGGGACGGTCGTTATATTACGCCCTGCGATTAGAATTTTCGGCAACTAACAATGACTCCGAATATGAAGCCCTGATTGCCGGGCTGAAACTTGCTAAAGATCTTGGAGTAAAAATGGTAGACATATTTTGTGACTCTAAAATTGTTGTTTGTCAAGTGCGAGAGGAATTCGCGGCTCGAGGACCTCGGCTTATCGCCTACCTCAAGAAAGTGAAAGAGCTATTAAATAGCTTAGAGCGGTACAACATAACACATATTCCCAGAGTTGAAAACCAGAAAGCGGATAGACTGGCAAAATTGGCTAGTTCCGACAATCCAGAAGAGACTGAGGTAATTCCAATTGAAACGTTGGAGTCGCCAAGCTTTGAGTCAATGGAAATTGAATTCGCTTTTGAAGCGGAACCAGAGAAGGAGTCATGGATGACTCCAATTAAGAATTTTCTTAAGAATGGGACACTCCCATCAAAGAAGAGTGAAAAAAGAGCTGTAGTGCGTAAAGCTACCAGATATGTTATACAAGACGATACTCTCTATAGATAAGGATTTTCTATGCCCCTGTTACGATGTATCGCACACGACGACATCAAGCGTGTACTAAGAGAAGTGCACGAAGGTGAGTGTGGAGATCATACAGGAGTTCAAACTTTAGCAAAGAAAATATTGCGGTACGGATACTTCTGGCCTACGATCAACAAAGATGCAGCTGATTATTCACGACGTTGCGATAAGTGCCAGAGATTCGCCAAAATCCCCAGGGCACCGTCAACCCAGCTTAAATCGATGGTGAGTCCTTGGCCATTTGCCACATGGGGAATTGATATCATTGGAGTTTTACCGATTGCTAAAGGAGGAGCTAAGTATGCAATAGTAGCCGTGGATTATTTCACAAAGTGGGTGGAAGCTGAGCCCTTGACTAAGATCACCACAAGAAAGGTGATAAGTTTTGTGGTCAGAAATATTATATGCCGATTCGGGATCCCAAGGACGATTGTTACTGACAACGGGACCCAATTTGATAGCACTGAATTCAGAAATTTTTGCCAGAAATATAAGATAGACAAACGATATACTGCAGTTGCCTATCCACAATCAAATGGGCAAGTAGAGGCAGTAAACAAAGTTATAAAATCCATCCTCAAGAAACGGTTGGAGCGTGCAAAGGCAAGATGGGTTGACGAATTGCCCCTAGCTTTGTGGGCATATCGAACAACATTTAAAACGGCTACCGGTCATACCCCTTTCTCTCTCTCCTTTGGCTCAGAAGCAGTAATTCCTGTTGAACTGGAAGTTCCTTCCCACAGGGTGACGTATTATGACCCGATGACGAATCGGGCACTTTTACTTGAGTCTCTTGATGAAGTCGAAGAGAAAAGGGACGAAGCAGACTTGCGTGCAGCAAGACATCGGCGTCAGATGGCACGCTATTATGACAAAAAAGTTCGCCTCAGAACTTTTGAACCAGGAGATTTGGTGCTAAAGAGAGTTTTTCCATCCCTTCCTCACCTCGGCCCAAAATGGGAAGGACCCTTTGTCATCCAACGGAAACTTGAAAAAGGAACCTTCAAGTTAACGACCGTAGATGGCGAAGAAGTTCCTCGAGCATGGAATGCCCAACACTTAATGCGATATTTGGATTAGAAATGCTATAATTTTTGTTATTTTTTCTGTGAATTCTGTAACAAGACATGCCTTGCCTTGGGAAAATCTGATGATATGAATAAAGGACTATAAAGTGGATGTAGGCTACGACTTAGCTGAACCACTATAAAAATATTGTGTGTTATTTACTTTTATGCATTTACATTCATTAGTTGTTCTGTTGTGATTATAAAATACAGGATAACTCAGAGCCTAAAAAAGGTTGAAAACAGTTTGGACATAAAAAGAAGCACAATGATTATTTGTGCAATAAGACGTAAAAGAATGAGAAATTCTATTCTTAACTCTAACTCTCCAGAGAAAGAGAGAGAGTATAAAAGCGTCTCAGACTGAGCGCTGAAAAAGAAATTCTATTCTTAACTCTAACTCTCCAGAGAAAGAGAGAGAGTATAAAAGCGTCTCCGACTGAGCGCTGAAAAAGAGATTCTACTCCGAACTCTAACTTTCCAGAGAGAAAGAGAGTTTAAAGGCGTCTCCGACCGAGCGCCGAGAAAGAAATCTTTTCCCGTTGAGAGACCGGGGAATGAATAGATGACTAAGCTCGAACTCTAACTCTCAAGAGAAAGAGAGAGAGTATAAAAGAAATGCCAGGAAAAACAACAGGTATTGACGACACAGGAAATGCTATCCCGTTAGAGAATTGGGAGCATTCAGATTGCATGGTTAAGCATTGAATAACTTATGGAAATTGACTGGGGACACATATGCATACACATATTTCCCCCCTCCACAACTTTGTTTCATAACTATAGACATGCATTTTTACATAAGTGCAGAACTGCTAACAAATAAACATTGCAAAAACTGAATTATTTTTATTTACAAATGAATGAATTTGTACAGGGAAATAGCTAAAAAAGAAAGTGCGGAAGCTGCTTTTGTAGCAGCACTTATTGCTTCACAAAGATGCTAAAAAGATACAGGGGAACCAACTATTTGGGTTTGGGATGAGCCTTCGATTTCTTGGCAGCTTTCTCTGTATCCTTTGCTTCCTTCTCGGCTTCAGTCAAGATTCGTTTTGATTTCTTTTTCCCTGAAGATGTGGTACTGGAGCCAGCAGACTTCTTCCCGGAGGGTGGGGCACTGGAATCAAGAGAAGATTTTTTAGCAAGTTCTTCGGTAATAGATCTAGTTGAGAGCTTAACAACTAACCTTGAACCTGCATCCACAACTGCGAGGGGCTTGAGGACCTCAGGGTCTAGTTCTTCGGCCTTTAATTGCAAGCGCTTGTCTTGATCAGCCTTCATGGCAGCCAAGGTAACGTCATCAGCGCTTTTCGATTCCCCAGTTATTGCAACCTCCGGTTCCTCATCATGCCCCTCGTCTCCTCCGTCGTCTTTTAAAGTTGCAATCATTTCTTCATCATAGGGAGTGGTGACCTTAGTTGGCTCACTTCCTTCCCCCAAGTCTGTGGAAGCAGCCTTGTCTTCCCCTTCTTTGATCCTATCAGCGGGCTTTGTCCCAGCGGTAGCTCCTTGAGCTACATCTGTCTTTGCGGATGATTCAACACCTACAGAATGAGAAACATCGGTTATCAACTCAGGCGAAAGCAAAGGGTTTCTCATCGAACGTTCAATCACGTAGCCAAAGGTAGTAGTAGCCTTGGCAAATTGAGGAGAAAAGACAGGAATACCTTCTGAAGACTTTTCAGCGGGGGTGACTACTACCTCTGGAGTTATTTCAGGAATGGGAGATAGCAAAGTTGTCCGGGGAATTCCCGGGTTTTCGGGATCATACCCTTCCACTTCGGGAGTTGCAGGAGCAGAAGAAGAGGAGCCAGCTTCGGGAATGGTTTTCTGTTTAGACTTCCGCCTCTCTTCTTCCATGGCCTCAGCAATTAGGCGGCGCCCTTCAGCTAGGCGCTCCGGTTCATCGTCTCTCAAGTATTTCTCTATCAGCTTATCTTCATCAAGGGAATCGACCTTAAGTTCTTCTTTTTCCCACTCAACGATTTGATTCCATACTTGAACCAGAGTGGATGGATAGTCCTCGATCCAAGAAATGTTTCGACGACGAATAATATGTGCGAAGAATTCAATCATTAATTCGCCGAAACTTCGAATCTCAACCTCCGCCTCAGATAATTGCTTGCGGGCTTCCTCCGCAGATTTAATGGCACATTCCACATTGCCCTCGGCCAGAGCAGCCCTGTTTTCTGCCTCCAACAGCTTCGAAGCCAAGTCAGCATTCTTCTATTCTAATTCAGCACTCCTTTTTGCTAACTCGGCGTTTTTCTGCTCAAGCTCAGCATAAGCAAGGCGTGTCTTAGCAGCCTCTGATTTGGCCTCGTCAGCTTGCTTCTTCAATTCAGAACGCTCCTGAGTGTGGGATTCAAGCAAGTCATGATAACGCTTTTGCATGTCCTCAAACTGTTGTTTGAAATTAGAAGCGTTCTTTTGAGCGACAGCTAGTTGAGCTTGAGTGTCTTCCAAGTCTTTTCCTAAGGTTTTTAAGGCCTTAGCATCCTCCTCCGCGGTCTTTTGCATTGAATCGGTATTTGTCATTAGAGTGCGGATGATTCTAGAAAGATTGCGTGAATACTTGAACATCTCGGAATATTGTTTTTCTACCAAATCAATTTTTGCCCTGGCCTCATCTGCCCAATTAGAAGAAATAGGTTCAAGGGTAGGTAGAAAGGTCAGAGTCTCGAAGTAGTGCTCGGGAAATTGCTCCTTTAAATATGCCAGCTTTACTGCAGTTCCCGCATCTGGTGGAGGAGGAGCGAGGATTGTTAATTCGGTGTCCCTTCCTGAAGAGGATTTTGTAGTACCCTTGTCTGTCCTAGGTCGTTTAGTAGCAGGGACTTTTTGCTTACTTCGAGACCCGGTTTCCTTTGGAGGAGTTTTCTCTCTACTCCGCTTTTCATGGGAGGAAGTGGAGTCCTTAGATGGTGATCTATCCTCCTCCCTACGACCTTGATAGCTCTTGTATTTCTCTTGTTCCGGTCGAACTGGTGAGTGGGAGCGTGAGGGCCGAGGTCGATAGGGATCATAAGGTCTTCTCTCCTCCCTACCACGATCATCCCGGCGATCATACTCGACATCCTGAGGAGGATTTGACATGCTGCGACGAAGCTTTCTTATATCATAATAGGATCGAGACATTGTACCTGCACGATAAAATAAACGAAGTTTAGAATCAATGGATTCATGGAGAAAGAAGTGCAATGAATGCTAATGCTGTGGTGTAAAGTGCATCCTAAGTGGTGTGTGTCCCCCCAACCAACCCGAGTCTGAAGCTAGACTGGTGCGGGCAGGCTCTCTGGCCTTAGCAGGAGTAGTTTCTTCGGAAGAAGTGAAGACTAAAGGATCCTTCCTGAAATCCTCTGAAGTATATATAGTCTCAGGTAAGGGGAGATCCCCCAAACCCTGAAATATGTGCTCATCAGTGCTAGGAACATCCCCTTCGGAAGCGTGAAGTGGCGACTCTTGGGAAGATTTTGACTTGTCTAGAGAAGTAGTTTCCTCGGGGGCAATATACCCTTCATGATGTTTTTCGGCCAGATTAGCCAGTTCATCATCTTGTGTGGAAGAGGGAGAAGGTGAAGTTTGAAGAGGAGCTGTAGGAATTCCCGAGCCTTCTCCTATCTCTGGAACTGTTTCCACTGGAGGAATGTATGCATAAGGGACCGTCCCATGACCGATGCTACGGAAAACGGATAGCAGCCCGTGAAAATGAAGGTATTCATCTTTAAGGACCTCGTCGATAGTCAGGAATTTTTGATCGCCATTAAGAAGACGGTGCATCCGATCAAAGAACACCTGATCTGATATCTGTTTGGGATTGTCGACTGCAAACAAAAAGGAAAACAGGTCAGGGTGATGATTCAAGTGTATAGAGTCCGGGTTCAGAAAATCAATGCTTTACTTGATTTTGTCCATCTCCTGGCGCATCCACTGTTGCTTTATATAGAACCACTCTAGTCTGGAATCTCCAGCTTTACTGCTAAATGGTGTAGAGATTATCTTCCTTTTTGGGACTGATTCAAAGTAACAGAAAGATGGAGTTTCTCTAGTCCGATGTTTGAAATTATAGAAGAAATGAACATCATCGAACGTGAGCTCTACGCCTAGAATTTCACGATATGCTATGAACAAGGTATGAAAATAGGCATATGAATTGGAATGCAACCGCATGGGGGCAATCCGCATTTGTCTTAAGAAATCAACGATGAAAGGCGAGAATGGAGGAATGGCGCCGACCATGCACATCAATCGAGTGACCGTCATGTATCCTTCTGGAGGGTTGTGGGGACGGTCAGAGCGTGAGGGCACTAGGGTGTCCCTTTTCATTATTCCATACTTTAAGCAAATTCGAACAAGTCGGTCGTTGTCGATTCTACGGAATCTGGAGGTGACTCCAATATAATGGCTGAGTCAAATTCATCGGGTGCTCGATTGTCACCAATCCCTCCTTCCTCCTCAAAGCCCAGGGAAACTTCATTCTCTGAAGACACTTCATCGCTTTCCCGATGACCAACTCCGTAATCCGGACCCTCACTGTCCCATTCTGGATCAGACGAAGAAGATATATCCTCAAGAGTGGTTTTGTTGGAAGTTTCCGGGGCTTCTTTCCTCTCAGCTAGACGGGAAGAGCGTCTGGGCCTCATTGTCATGGAACTATTGAAGAAGCAATAGCACGGATTAGAGTAAATTATCCTGTGCCCCCCTTTTGTGTATGTGTGTGAACTAAAGTGTGTGCAGCAAATATGGGAAATGAAAAATAAAAGTACAGCAATGTAAGACGAAGCTTTGAAGAGAAAGTGATAGTCAGAGTTGTTCTTAATTCTCGTTTATGTTCGCAAGGCACTATCCTAACTGTCCACAAAGTTATTGTCTAGAGTGAATGTTAGTTGAATTAGTTGGGTAGTCTTTGTGTGCCAAGTTTGATACGTTCGGTTCGGTTCGGATATGCATATGATAATTGGCTCAATACAAATACAGATATAGGGTCGGTTCGGATGCTTCATTAAAGCAAGGTCAGTTCAAGACAAGGGAAACAATGGGTTCGGAAGCAGGACTGATCTGATCGGATCGGGTGACCTGATCCGAACCGAACCAGCATCACTTAACCAGTCCATTTACTTCAACCCCTTATCCCATTCTCTTCTCCGACCCGAATCGACATTTTCCTTCCTTCCCGCCTTTCTAAAGTATGCAACCCGAACCGATCCCCTTTCCTTCTCCTTCCTTTCTGCTCCTTCGTCTCCTACCCGAACCAACTCCTATTTGTCATCACGCTCTTCATCTTCTTCCTCTTTCTCCCCACTCACAAATAAATCCATTCTATCACCAAAGCTCCAGTTGAGGACAAATATTTGCCCTCTCCAGCCTATCAACGCCTCGAAGTGATGGCGGATCCACCAGTAACGACGTGGAGTTCAAGCAAAGCCCCGTGGCTAAACCATCCCAATCAACCACGAATTGAAATCAAGAGCAGTTATAACGAAGTTATTCGAGATTAAAAAAGCTACCTATATGTCTGATTTGAGAAATCTACAGGGAATAGTTTTAGGATATTGGAGTTTCTGAAGTTTTCGATACTAGAGTTTGGAAGCGGCGGCAGAAAAGAAGAAGAAAAGAAGGAAGACGGTGGAGGATTTATATAAGGGATGGTGTTGACTCCTCGTATTCCTATTCTTTCTCACCCGCTCGAACCGGAGTGAAGGCCCAGTAGCACAACTCTGCCTGAAGGCCCAATGTCCAAGAACCAAATCCACGAAAGCGCTTCGGGTCGGAATCCGAACCGAATAAATTTCACACATTAATTTAGCTTCCGACTCGAATTGAGTTCAAAAGAAGAAGAATAAAGGAAGAGCATACCTACAGGAAGCATTATATGTCGAGAAAAATTCCCAAACTTGCTCAGAAATGAAGAAAATGTGCTCGAGTCAGACACCGAACCGAATAGAAATCTGTGCATTCCTCCTGACCATTCTGATTCAAGGACTAGCATTTCGAACGACATCAAAGCACGCTTCGTACAACAGAAGCATCCTTTGAGGGGGCAAAATGTTAGCCTACTTTGTGAACTAGGCAACACAAAGCCAATAAACCAAACATTGAAGGGTATTTTTAAAAATAAGACTTCGGTTCGGATTGGAGGAAAACACTACAATTCAGATTGATAGCTGCAGTTGTTCGGATCGGATAGAGTCCTCTGTTCGGATCGGGTTAGAGCAACATATTGGTTCGGATCGGATAGAGTTCTCTGTTCGGATCGGTGATCTCTTACTGGATAGATTGGTAAGGCATATCCAATCGGATCGGAAGGCAACTAAATCTCGAATGGATCGGAAAGCCATCTGCTTGCCACAACAATGGAGCGGAGCGGAATAGGTTAGAGAAGGAGAGACGCCCAAACCAATCCGGTTCGGATCGGGTATCCCGATCCGAACCCCTTACCTGCACGTCTCCGACCCGCACCCATGATCCATGTTAATGTCCTGTAAAATCGCCTGGAGAACCGGACCGGCTATGACTAATTCCTACCCCTAACGTCCTTCCCTTTGATGCGTTGTCAACATGATAGTTCATCCGAACCCGAAGAGAGTGCGATGGATGACACGTGGCCCGACCCGGATCAAGTCTCAAGCAAATTCACACCTATAAATACCCCATCTGGAGACAAAGAGAAGGATCCTTTTTGAACACTTAGAGAATTCAATCACCTCCATCATTCGAACTCCATTACTCCCGGAGAATCCAAATCATCTTTCATTTCTTGTTTTAGTCAATTGAGTGAACAAAAGTGAGTTGTGAGTGAATCTTACATTGTATTTGCAACTGAATTATTGAATATAGTGAAAAATAAGTGGACGTAGGCATTTGTTCGCCGAACCACTATAAATCCTGCGTGTTCATTTTTATTTTTATCTCATTTTATCTTGTTTCAAATCAATTTGGGTGTTAGAACCACTTTTGGGTCTAACACTCATATATGTGAATCGACACGCTTTTAAATTGTGCACGATTACAAAATAAATCCAATTAACTTGAAAATTGAAACACAAACATAATAAATCATTACGGATTTAAATAAAATTAATTCCGTCGAATTCAGAGTTTGTTTTAAAATTGGTTATTCTTAATTTTCAAATTAAATCGACAAGACGGTTAAATAGAAACCGAGGTGTTTACTACTCTCACAATCAATCGGTAGATCCGATTAAGATGAAAATCTAAATCCTATAATAACTTAATTTTACAGTTCCAATGGAACTAATTTCATCAAAAACCGAGGCCGTTTGCAAAACGACTATTTTTAAGGTTTATAATAATATCGATAAAATATATACATAAATTCCAAAATAATCAAATTAAATAATAACAAATTATTATCATCCTAAATATCCAAATAAAATTATTATATAACTTCACATATAAACAATATGGATTTATACAATTCAACATCATCAATTTCGAGTTAAAACGGTATCCAAATTATATTAAAACCCTTTTAAATTTATTAAATAAACGTTATCGTTTATTAACGATTTACATAACGACCATTTTAAAATTTGAATTGGACATAACTAACAATCTGTAATATGAAATCTCCATTTCTCTCTTCCAATTGAAAATTATAATCAACTAGATTCAAACATTTCTTGTTTCATGGAATTCCGACTTATATCGGATCCTGTATATTCAATGAAGTTCAAAAATCAATACTACGAACTACCACACCATTACAAGCTCGTTTTATATTAAACATAAATTATAACGTTCAAACTTTGTTTTATAAACAAATTCAATATTAAAATCCATTATCATTTCTAATATAATATTTAAAACGGATTTAAATATTCGAATTCAAATGACCAAAAAATCTGGGTCGTTACAGCAATGGTAAATGGGCAACCCAGGCCCTATATTGTTCGACCCACATAGAAAGTGGATCGACCTACCTCAAGCCAGGCACGGGTCTGTGCCTTGCCAAACACGCTTGTTTCTAGATTATTATTTTTGTTGACTCATGCTGAGGTGTCTTCTATGATTTGGATTAAAACCCTAATATCCTATGGCCTAGACTATTCTATTACACCTATAATTAGACTGTCAACCCTCATTCTTTCCCCCATATTAATTATTCTTCATCTTCTTCCTCCACTCTATTATGTTATACAAATAAAATTGGGGAAAGGTCAAGGTACCATCAAAATATAGATCTGAGAGGATATTCTTTTTCTACTTCTCTTTCAAAGGCCTTTTTTGGATCTACATCAAATCTCTGTGAGTTCTATGTTATTTTTAAATCAACCATTTAAATAAAAGGGAATAAGTAAGTGAATTAGACTAGATCTGAAAGCTTGACAATTACAATGTTTATAAATATGTTTTTTAGAAGTTATTGTTCATTTTAATTACTATCTATTGTTTATTCCTTTTCTGTTGTTATTTACTTATAAGTAAATTCTTATTCTTTATCCGCTTCTCTGTCATTATTCTGTTTTTAGTCATGTAATACCTATTTATTCATTTTGTTCATTTCTGACCATAGACTCATTTACCCTTTTCTTTTGTCTTTGCATTGAGCTACGCCATCGAGAGCCTAGGCCTTTACTGTTAAGTTTGCGTAAGAATTCAGATAATATGAAAGAATGTTAAAAAGGAGATTTTTAGGCATACTGAGAATTGTTTTGTTTAGGATTACATTCCAGTTATTGACTGTAAATGGGGATAAACTTATGAAATGGAATATGTTGTGTGCTTAATTATATGTTAAGTAACATGTTAATAGAAATGTATGGATTGGGATAAAATATACTTAATTATACATTAATTAAACTTGTAATTGTAAAACATCTGAACAGTGATGTATTGAACTTAACTGGACAATAAGTGACATGGTGGTAAAAGGTTGTGCATTACCTCTGTTAATTAAAATAAAAGGTTGTAGACTACTTTGGTTAATTACAATAAAAGGTTCTATATTACTTTCGTTAATTACAGTAAAAGTTTGTAGATTATTTTCGTTAGTTATGAACACTGGTTGTATATACAGTGGGCTTATTAATGAACTTAAACGTGCAAGTTAAACTTGTATAATTAATAAGCCAAGGGGTTCATTCCAGTAAGATATAAGGGACATATGGAAATCTTAGTTAACTCGGGGACCAAGTCTTGGGCAGCTCGTGTCAAATGCATTTTGTGTGAGAACCTGTATCAGTCAGTATCCCTTGGTTATCACGAGGCCTTATACTAGATAGGGGCCAAGGAACGCTTATACTGAATTGGATAGTAAGAGGTCCAAAGGAGAGGTGGGTACGGGCATGATCTGGCGGAACCATGAGCGTGAATTGTTTCGAATATAGAAGATAAGACGCTGTAACGCCTGTGATTAAGGCTGTGTCTACTTGGTTGATGGGTTGGGGACTGATATCCCCGAATTCCATAACTAGCATAGGTTATTCACATCCGGTTTAAGACGCCGGTCATTGGGTATAACTCAGGTAAAACCTAATCTTGCCTTTTGGTTAGTTAGTGCAGAAATTCTTGGGATATGAGTGAGGAGCTTATCCTGTTTCTGTACTTTTCTAGTTTACTGTATTTTCATGTCCATTGCTATTAATCTATTTGAATACTTCTTATCTTATGCTCATATTAAAAATCATTGGACCAAACTTATGTCTGACCTAGTTTGTTTTCTCTCTTCCTTTCCCCCTAGGTTTTCATAGCGGGGATCACAAAAGTGATTGTGACCTTTTGATTCAGCTTGGACTTGGAAAATTTCTTACTTTATGTATTACTTCAATACCTTTTTCATGACTATTTCTATGGATCATGAGGGATATGATTTTTTTGGTTTTGTACTTGTATTATGATGTTTTACTTTCCCCGAGATGTTTTATGATTATGACTCTATGGTATTTTAAACTGTGATGTTGTGACTGGTTTAATAATAAATGTTTTAAAATGTTTTTCCATTGTGTTTTACTTTCTGTCTTGTGAATTAAATCTCTGTGTTGTTACTTTATACCTATTGCGGTTCACAAAACTTAATGCTTCGTATAAGTGACATTAAGAGATATAAGGTGTCACATAGTCCATTTTTGTATTTTATTTATCGAAAACAAAGGGCTTATGAAAAGTAATTAATAAAAAAAAGTTACATAAAAATAATATACATGCAACAATTGAAATTCAAATTGTAAATATAAATTGGAATAAAAAATAAATAAAATGGTATAATGGAACACTCGTTTTGGATTTCAAAATTGTCCGTCTGTGTGTGTGTGTGTGTATATATATATATATATGTGTGTGTGTGTGTGTGTGTGTGAGTATGTGTGTGTGTGTGTAAGAGAGGATAACAATCTTAATAAAATGGAAATAATCAATAACATTAATAATGTATTCATATAAAATCTATTGACAAGAGAAATAAATTCTCCGCACATGATCCGTAAGGGGGGTCGACCTATGGGTCAACCACCTTCCTAGGGAGGGTGTCGACTGCCTTTTAGGAAAACAGGTGGGTGGAGGCTTGCTTAGGTTTTTATATACTTTTGTTGAAACGAACTGTTGAGAATTTATAAAATGAATCTGAGGGTCCACACACTTCAATAAGTATAAATAAGGCCCTAGCGTCCACCATAAAGCCAATATTCTCTTCCAAACTCTGCCTCCATTTTTTTCTCCTCCATTTTGTCTAAATTCCAGAATTAGGTCCGGTTAACTTCTTTTTCTTCTATCTAACCTATTTTCTATCTTTTATATTCTAATTTCCTTAGAAAATATGGAATTATATTTATATGTATACAAGATTCTAACTTAATTCAAATATATATATATATATATATATATATATATATATATATATAGAGTAATTTAGGAGTAATATTTATAGTATGCAATTTCGAGACCACAATCCAGAATTTTGTTCTATACAGTTTTCTCCTCCTTTTTCTTGTAATTCTGTGATTAGGAATTATTCTAAGTTTACTATTTTCTATAATTGTTAGCATATGATTGGATCATTATTATAACGACCAACCTTTTCCGTACAGTTTAAGATGACATTTAACCACACATGTCAAACTCAAAAGACACAGGAAAATGGATAGTCAGGAGAAAGAAGTCAGAGGGTGAGAAGAAGAAAGAAATGTTAGATTAGAAGAAGAAGAATACCAACACTATAGAATTATAGTAGAATAGAACCATGCAGCGGATGAATAAAATATAATATATCAGGACTCTTTATACAAAGAGAAAACTGTATATATGATGATACAATCAGAGTACAAAACTAAATCAGACTACACAATCTGATTACTACAACACACACAATGGAAATAAATTAATACCAGAAAATACGGGAACACATTTTGACTTCGACTCCCCTTCTGAAACTCTACGAAAAAATCCAATGCTACGTGGAAAATATACTCAGTCTGATCCGAACACATTTTGAGGAAAGCAAAATTACATGGATCACTCTGGAATACTTTCAGTGATAAAACTCACATCACAAACAAATTGTTTAACTTTTATAAAATCCTTTGAAAGAGTGGAACTCTTGTAAGACAAGATCGTACATAAACATGGCACGTGTTTTCCCTAACGATAAAAAGAACCACTTTTTAAATCGAATCTACTGATATAGTAATGTCTATCAATCCACAAATAAAATAGGAATATAGCCAAATAGCTTGCATCTCACTTTTCAACATAGTTGGTTTACATCTAAAATTGTACGACTCGTATTGGAGTTTGGATTTCCAACATGACTAGGTATGGAACCACCTTCTGATTATTGTTCTCTAGAGATGAAACACTAGGGTTCAACAAGAACATCTTGCAACCCGACCACACATAACCGGCCACTCATTCAACTCGAGTGTATCGAATATATCATCACCACGGTTGGGATTAACAACCGTATCACTCCGAAGCACACAAAAAGGGATAACCAATATATCCAAATCAGGTGATGATATACCCTAATGGGTATGACCCATACATCCCTGCTGCCTGCCCGATTTTTGTCATTTTCCGGTTGATTAGGATTGAGGCACGGTTACCTTTTCCAAAATCATCACACTCCTTTGAATGCCACATTGTCAGATCTGTCAAATCACTAATTGATTTGCCCAAATATACTTTGGGTGTTAAGCTAAAAGAAGTTGCCTTCTCTACCACCATACTCGGTATATTTGTAAAAACGAACATACATGATTTCTAGGAAATACTCTGTTAGATATTCGTCCATACAAGTTCGTTATGGGACTGAACGAAACCAAAGAAACCCCAATCGTAGGGATTACTAGTACAAGTTTAATCTTGATAATTAACAAGAGACATCAGTGAGCAACCCATTTTCTTCGAAGATCTATTTCTTCAAATCATCTCCATTCGCATAAGTATCCCTACAAATTTAATTTTCGAACGCCAAGTCAGTTCGAAGTGTTTTTGGCTCCAGTTCCCATCCCGGTCTCCTCGAACTAACACGTCAATAGTCAAAAGGGAATATTTATTGATAGTTGGTTCACTAACTATCAAATCATAATCAGTACAGTTAACTACATCAACAACTTAGGCCTTTTTTATTATATATTTCATTAGAATCATTTCATCGATTCTCAAAGATTATTTGCATATACTTATCTCAACAAATCTCTCATATTTTCATTGCTTTGAAAACAATAACCAACACTTATACCTTTAGAATAATCATATTCACAAAACCCCTTCTTTATTTTTTTGCTTCAAAAATATTGCTATATATATACACAGCCAAAGGAATATGTTTAATCACCAAATTTTATATGGGCCAAAAATATGTCATACGACACATTATTTATTATACAAACCTAAACGGTTTTATTTATCTTCAATACTATACATATTAAAGATTACATCTTTACTTACGGAAATATTAATTCTATTCCCATATCAACTTCCATTTCAAATCAATTATAACCTCTTATTTACATTTCCTCGAAAATCATAGTGATATACTTATTTGTTGTAATAAGTGCATTGTCAAAACCATACTATTTTCATTATTTTGAAAATAGAGTTGTATACTTAACCGAATGGTATAAGTATAGTCACACTTCATATCTGGGCCAAATAATGTCAAGTAATACATTGTTTACTATAAACCCAATAGTTTTATTGAAATTTCTATAACCATGCAAAATAAAGTTGCAATATTTCTTATGGAAATAATAAACTATTTCCATCATCTTGTACCATTACAAACTATTACCATCCCTTAGATAATAGTGAATTCGTTCGAGTTGGGTATTTTATTTACCTCTTAGACGTTGACTCGACGACGTTCTTATCTTGAGATAGATAAAAATTTGTAATTCAAAAGCTGATATTTATTAAAATATCATACCATTCTCATTTATTATTTAATTTAAACTATGGTTTTATTAACCATTACAGACACCTGAAAATCTACTTCCAATTTTAATCACCTTTACTAAATTAGTTTATTAAGAAATACTTACTAAAACACAACCTTTTAACTTTAACCATCGTTTAAACAATTAGTTTACGACTCAAATTTTATTACAAAGGTTCCTTTCACGAAATCATTTGCACACGTTCATTAAGCATCTTATTATAAAATTTAACCTGAATTTTGTTACTTCCAAAATTAACACCAAGACATGCTGACGGTGAAGGGGTATCGGACCATCACATGCATAGAAGAATAATCCGTAAGCAAAGACCGGGCACAGGATGAAACCGAGAGCATAAGGAAGTATCCGGAATTGCAAGCAACCGACACCATCACCAAATAAGGTATCTCAAATCCGACATGAAGAAAGAATATCGGCACGGTAGTCCCGACATGAAGGGTAACCGATAAGAAGTCATACAAAACCAGAGGCTAATGAAGAGAAAGACCAAGGATCCTACAACCCTAGACCGAGAAGGGCGATAGGACTATCGACATTAACTTGCTTAATGCCAATACATTAAGAAATGAGAGCATCGAAACACAGAGTTTGAAACATAATGAAATTGTCCGGAAGCCAGTTACCGTGACCCCAATTAGATGATCACCAAGAGGCCACTTTAGCAAATTACCAGTAAAGCACTGAAGCACCCTTCCAGAAAGCCTAAGCATACTTCAAGGATCTACCGAAAGGCCAAGTCAGAGCCTCTAAGAGAGATGAGCTATCCAAACTAATCTACTTAGTGTTGATACCGACAGGGGTGGAAGATCTGTAACCATACACTTGAAGCATGAAAACAAGTTTGATGAAGAATTAATGGCAAGATCGAAAGCTCGTAACTGGAAGCCAAGACTATCCATACCAACGGGCCGTCCTTTTGAGAACCGAAGGCCGTCCTTCCGAGAATCGAAACTGGCACCCTAAAAAGCAATAAGCGAAGCCAAAAGAGTGGCCGAGAGCCAAAGAAACCGGAACCAAAGGGAAAAGTGCCGACAGGGGCTTCTGCTGGCCTAATGACAAAAAGGGCCTCGATTTGTCTATAAATAAGACCCCAGGGGTCTCATTTTAAGGACCGATTTCTCATTTCTCATTCTTGTACTCTTTTCTTCTAGAGTAAACCCTAATTTTCAAATCAGTTTGGGGATTTCTATTGTAATCACTTATGTATTCAGAATCAAAGATCAATAAAGAGCGGATCAACACTTAGCATATCTCTTATGAGCTTCTTATGGGTTTTCTTAGTTATTTCCTACACAACATACCATATGTTTTCTACATGGTCATGTCTTATATCCAGGTCTAAACCCTTCCGCAAAGTTATAGCGAAGCCCCTTCCTACAAGCTATTAGCCTTCTACCGAGGGTTGTGCTTAGGGAACCCTTGTCCCAAGATAACTGTTGGTTCTTAAGTAGCTCAAGTGTGATGCTCACCCCTTTGAGAGAAGAGTAACTAATCTTTTGGGCTTTAGACCTTGATATCTAGGAAACGATGAACTAACTCAAGCTCGTGGAAACTAAATAACCCTGTTTTCCCTTAGGTCCATTTCTATAGACCTATCTTCGGTATTGACGAAAATTACCGTTAAAATTTTAGCGCTAGAAGGAGGGCTTGAACATCCGACCTTGTTGTTAAGCTTTCCACTTATCTAACCGAGTTGTTCCGTCCTGGATTGGACTAGGCTTTAAAGAAGCAAGATTTTGGGCAAAAGATCCCAACATGAGTCTTCTGGATCTCAAATGGATATGACAGATACCACTGACCCAAGAGTGACGGAAGAACAAAGGTTAAGAATGGAAGCCTTACTAATAATCAAGTGGAAAAAGGAAGTGGGATAATACATCAATCCTAGTTTCTGGGACGACAACCCTTCCTATGAAGAACAAGCCCGTACCTTTCCTTTAAGTGGTTCTATGTCAAATGGATGTATCCCTTTCTCTCGTATAAGGAAAGCTATCCATGAGCAAATTAAAGGGATGATATTCAAACGAGGAATAATGAAGGATTTTAACCAATTTGGTTGGACTAAAAGGATAGGACTCCAATCTCAGCATACCTTGAAAAGAAGAAAAAAGGATATGAGTGAAACAACAAGGTTCGATAACAAAAGGGCTAGGTTCCAACAAAGGAGGTTTACACCAAGATTACCCAAAGGATACTACCTTACCACTTCGATGGAAAACATCTATTTCCTAACCAACATGAACTCCATTATTGGTCATCTACAAAAAAACCAAGTACGAAAGGAAATCGGGAGGGTCCTATTGCCGCTATCACATGATGAATGAACATGAAACTAACCACTGTAGAGTTCTTTAAGGAATGATTATCAAGTTCCTTAATCAAGGCCAATTACAAGACTTTGTAAAGGGATCGAACTAAGTCTAATAAAAGTCCTTAGGAAAATGATTGTCAACACAACTATGGGTACAAAAACCCTCTCAAAACTAGAAATAACCCAAAGAGAGTCAAATAGAAAATGGACGAAAGCCCTGTCATCGCTGAGTTGGCCAGGGCAAGGCATCCCTCGTAAGGGGTTGTTGTGTAAGCCTTTCTCTATGCCCAAAATAAAGAGGACTGATTAAAGCATCGAAAGCGTAAGCCTCAGACCCACACCAAAAATGGTCGTGACGGAGCTTCTAATTTGCATGCCCTACCTCTGCTCGTAGAAGAGTACGCCCTGCCTATGCTATGAACTAAGCATGTCCTACCTTTGCTTGCAGAAGAGCACGTCCTACCTCTGCTTATGTTTCGCATTACCTGTAGAAGGTAACGCAAACCCTTATCGTTACCTACAATGGACGGGTAAGGCACCCCTTGGAGGGGGTGGAGTACAAGCCTTTATCACTACCTACGATGGCCAGGGTAGAGCATCAAAAGAGAAGCCTTAGTTCCGCGTCTACGATGGCCCAGTCTAAGCATCTAAGACCTTATCATTGCCTACAATGGTCAGGATATGGCGCCTTCTGGAGGGAGGTTGGGTAAGACCTTGGGACCTTCTTGTGGATAAGCTAGCCAAGCACACCAGACGCACCGGCCCAGAGAGTGGCCAGCAAAGCACGTACATCCTCTGCTTTGACAATAAAAGCCTAAAGAGTGGCTCCAGAAGCATGTACATCCTCTGCTTCACAAATAAAACCCAAACGGGGTAACAAAAAATAATTGCCAGAGGAGGTTTCTAGTCTTCTATTCCAAATACCTGAATCCGGGTCGGTTCTGGACTTCTAAATTCCCAGAAATTGGTTTCTGGTCTTCTATTAAATAACCCGAATCTGGGTTGGTTCTGAACTTCTACTACTAGGGGAAAGATCCCACACTTCTATCGAATATTTTAATCCAAGATATGGATCAAAGCTCTATTACTACCAGAATGGGATTACTGGAGTTCTATCTTTAATACCCTAATCTGGGGCCTAAGATTCTAATCCTTAAAGAAGGAATATATATCGTCAACACTTAAGGCATGTATTTGAGCTTACAATTTGGAAGCCTTCAAACGAAGAGAATGATCTTCCATCTTTCTCAAGGAGATTTTCTTAACTCATATATACATCAAGTCATTACTCATTATACGTATTGCATGTACAATGCAAATAGCCACACTACTCTAGAACATAAGCTCAAAGGGGAGCTCAAGTATGTATTTTTTAGTTTTATTAGTAAAGTAAAACCTTGGGACAAAGTTTACACTCTTATTAAAAACATCCTACAAAGGAGGGATTCTTGAGAATACCTGTTCGAAGAAGATAGTATTACAAACCTATCATCCTATCATGCACTTATTATCATAATGTTAATAGCTCCAACAAAAGCGGGCAATATATCATGTGTACCTTTCAAACTAACGCCTAACAAGGTGTGATAAGTTTTATACAGAACAATATAATAAATGCCTCAGAGAAAGGTCGTTCCTAGTAAAAAAAAGACATCACATGTCAGGTGATATCCACACAATTTGTAAACATGTTTACAAATCTGTTTTACAAGTTACTACATACACAATACTGTTACAACAAGTATTTCACATTTAAAATATCCAAGTACCATATCGTTTCGACCACACAAAAGAGGTTTTGTAATAAATTCCTTGATAACTAGACTCTTTAATTCGAGTTGGGATGCTCTAGGACATATTCCAAGGATGCATAGCCTGCTTTTGTCTTCGTCAGTTCAGTTTCTAATTCGTCGATTCGATAAAGCAATTTGCCTATCTCCTCATCTGAGCTGGTTGAGGGGTTAACTTTTGGTTGCCCTTTCAACCCGAGAATAATTTCATCCTTCTCTTTAAGCTGACCCGTTAGAAAGGATATTTGTTTATCTTGGTTTTTAATTGTCACCTTCTGACGATAGTATAGCTTCTCCAATTTTGAAATAGGGGAATCTTCAGAAAGGCTTTGTGGTTTTGCAAGTAGTAATGGGGTTTCTCCAAGTAGAGAAGGAAAAGCTCTAGTTTGGCTTCACTATTCATACAAAGAAAAAAACACGGTTGTTTATAAATCCTATTTTAGATGAATAACATTAGCTAAATATGGCACACATTAAAAAATCTACTGTGAATATATATATATATATATATATATATATATATATATATATATATACACATACATACATATCAAAGGTTACCACAACATTATCATAAATTGAGGTAGCCTAAGGGGTACAAGTACCTCACGTAAATGCTGTAGGGGTTGTATATTTAAAAGTCTTCTTTAAACGTAGGTGTGACTTGTGAAATAACACATGACATACACTTAAACATTAGATAGAATAAGAATGTAAGACATCTCGAGAGAGAATGTACTCAAATAAGTTAGGGAAGTTTAGATGCAAGAAATAGTTTTATGCATCTTACTAGCAAAATATTGTTTTCCGTTGTCTATAAATTGTTGCTGGAAACTCACAATCCAGAAGCAATAGTACGCCGAAATATACCAGCAAATAAGAACTATAGCTGAGGTGATGGAGCCTCAGGGAGTACAATATGCTTTTTTCCTCTCTTCAAGCCTGAAGGGTCACTATCCATTGAGGTGTTTTCTGCCAAATACAAGTCAGGGGAAACACTTGAAAGACCTGAAGCTACTTCTGTAAAAGCAGAGACGACCCTTGTAGAAGAAGAAATAGCTCTCTTTCTGTTTAAATCCTCAGGAGGTTCTTTGCCTTTGGGGCTAAGGTTGGTATCATTGTCCTAGTCATAATTCGATTCTGTAGATTCATTTTCCTCCATATCCGAGTCAAAGTCATCCAAAAGGTCCTCAATATATACGAAGTTTTCAAGTTTGGACTTGGCTTTCTACGGGACTTGAACCTTTCGTCTGGCCAATCCAATCCTCCCCCTGACCCTATCTTAGACCATAGGATGTATAAAGGGAAAGTCTATCTCAGGAAACCTTTTATAGGTATCGGAAAATGCTAGAAAATGGGATTCCTCATAGTATTCTAATACCATTATTGGAAAATGATCTTTTAGGAATTCAGAGATTCTATTCTTGGTCTCATAAATGATACGCATGGTAACAGAAAGCTTGTAGTAAACTCGAGGAAGTTGAACGTCTTTCCCCACCAACCATTTATTATGACTAACTACCATCCTAGTCTTCTCGTCTTCAACCTCATGCTTAAACAGTTGAAGTGCCAGCACTTGATCGTCTAAAAGGAACTTAGCCTTCTTTTCTTTCTCCAATTCCGACCTAACCCTTTCAAGGGACAACTTCAGCTTTGTACACTCTTTCTTGTGGTCCATTGTCAAAGACTCGATTTTGCGAGATGGGGCCTCCTTCACTTCCTTAAGAGATGCAGCTTCCAAGTAAAGAGGAATAAGCTTTTCCAGAAGAGAAAACCACCTTTTGGAAATCTAAAAAGAAAATAAGGGTCAGAACTTACATAAAGGAAAAAGTAGAGAACAATAAGGTCATACCAGTAGTTGATGCAAAATAAATGATTGTGGAATTCTCCTTAACGACGGAAGAGTAGATGGAATTGAAAAGTTGGTCACTTCGTCAAAAAGAAGGGAAGACCTTACAATTTCATCAAAGCTTGCAACTTTTGAAGGAGATTTAGATGACCAACACGTCTAGAAGGAGAACCTATCATTAACTCTTGCTCCATCACATTTAAAGATCCAAGGGTGTTTGAAATGCGGATGCGATGAAGAAAATCGCTACTTGAAGTTGCAATTGAAAAAGGAGTGATGCTAGGGGTCGCTCCGGTAGAGGGAATATCAAAAACAGGGGTATGAAACTCATCCAGATCAATAAAACTTGTGACGCCCTCCCCGTACCATCAGACATTTCCTCGAAATGTGCTGTGCCAATGCTCGATTAGTACGTGTCGATCGTCAAAAGGGTTGAAATGATGAATTACCATAGAACCTGCAGTATATCTCACAGTGCATGGAATAAATATAATAATAACATAACTTGCTATAAAACAGGCCAGACAATATATAAGCTGAAAACTGAACCATATCCATCTAACCTGCCTAACCACCTAACCTTCCTCTAGTCTGCTCGTTTAGGAGAACCCAGAGTAATAAGAAGAGACATAAAACTCTAGGTCAGACGAAAGTCTTGTGTGTGCGATAACAAATCTATAACACTAAATAAAGTAATAACAGGTATAAATAATCATTCCTGACCTGGACCTGCAACCAAAGATTTAGCACAACAAGATGTACAATACTCTAAGGTAAATACAACATAGAGTGTAAAATGGAAGTGTGTGTGTCATGGTGATAGCAAACATCAAACATAAAAATCATCCTCATATCTCTCACTCAGTGCGTAAAGCATATAATATCCATCGCTTTGATCACCGAATCCATTTGGGGCCATGACGGAGTCCAACTCCGTATAACTATTGCTATGACCACACTGCCCTGGTCTATAGTCAATAACCCTACTCGGTCCATACAACCCTGGCTCTAGGTTATGGGCCAACCAGTCCACATAGCCCTGGCTCTGGTTCGTCTACATGCCCCCTCTCTCAATGGTGGAACAAAGTTACAGATACCGATAACCCTTTTGCACATGTCCCACAGCAAAGCCCAACTCTAGAAGTTAACTTGTTGGTTCCCGTCTGGATCCTGAGCGATAACTTCCCACTTGGACTTCCTTTACATCTCGGGTTTTGGTCTAATTGGAGTTAGTCTTCAGAAGAGTTAACGATCATCGTCACGTCGTAAAAGCTCAAATCCAGTTCGGTTCGGGGTCATCATCACGGCTCAGTTCATGGTTATCATCGGCTCTTGATCACCATTGCTCGTGGTCACCACAGGGGTCATGGTCACCCTAGGGTCGTGGTCACCATGGGATCATGGTCACCCCGAGGTCGTGGTCACCATATGCTCATCGTCATCATCAGCTCATCATCACCATCGGCTCGTGGCGGTTCGTGACCCTCCTTATCGAGGCGGTTCGTGACCCTCTTGGTCAAGGCGGTTCGTGACCCTCTTGGTCAAGGCGGTTCTTGATCCTTCTGGTCAAGGCAGTTCGTGACCCTCCTGGTCAAGGCGGTTTGTGACCCAACTGGTCAAGGCGGTTCGTGACCGTGGCCATCATCAGGAACCGAAACCCTGCAGTGTTTCCAGTAAGTTAATTTTTCCATACAACGGCGTTTTCAACCATTCTAACTTTCCTATGCAATCACATAATGTGACAAATAGTAGTACATGTAGAATCAACCAAAAACATCAAAACAATGATTTCATCTGTTAATTTAGATCAAACATACCCAAACCATGATTTTCCCCTTAACCATGTCTAACTATAGGATTAGCAAACTTAATCCAAATTAACCCAAATTCATACCAACGACATTAAATTTGATTTTAGAATTTTCACATATTTTTCCAGAATTTTTAGATGTATAATTTCGCTAATTATCACTAATCACCCCTAATTAGCCATAATTAGTGTATGAACATGTAAATCACTCACCTTAGGCAATAATAAATGTTAGATCTGAAACTTTTACTAATTTGGCTCGGATCCCAATGTGGTGCAGTAGCTCTAACTCTAATTTGGTGTTAATCCGAATTGATTTGATGTAGATTTGATCAGTTAGCGATTAAAAAGTGAATAGAGAGAGATTTGGAAGATGGAAACCATGAATAGGGTTAGAGAAAGGTTTGTGGCAGCTAGAAAAATGAAAGGATATTATTCTCCAACTCCTTTCAGCCCTCCCATAACCCTAATCCCGAAATGGGTTATGGGCCTAGCAGCTAATCACACTATTAAGCCCAATTAGGTTGTTTTTCCATCTTCAAATCTTATTTTAGCCATATCTTCCAAACGGTAAGTTCGTTTGATTAATGTGACCACTCTGTGGAATGGGAAACCATCATCCAAATCCAATGGATGTGGTTTTAGGTCAAAACTCCTTACTAGTCAAAAGTTATAGGCGAAACAAGATTCGCCAGGGGCAAAACGGTCGTTTAAAATTCGAAAAAAAATAGTGAATGTGGGAAATGACCCAATAGTCATTTCCCAAAGTTACACGACCATATGACTTCGTATGAAAATAAAACAAATATTCTACGATCCCCCGATACGTAGAATGTGGGTCGTTACACTCTCCTCCCTTAAAAAAATTCGCCGCCGAAATTCCTTAATCAAGAAAAACATACAATGTTGTCCCGCATGCCTATCAACCATTTACAAACAATCAAACATACATAATAAACACAAAAAACCTGTCCTAGCATGCGGTTTACTAACAAGGGATAACTATATTGCGATCAAAATCTTACTAGGTAAATTGTTCGAGATACGACTTCCTTATGCTCTCCTCGGTTTCCCAAGTACAGTCATTCTCATTATCACCCCACTGGACCTTAACCAGTTTCACCGTCTTCCTCCGAAGTTGCTTCGTATCGTGTCCGACAAAATGAACCGATCTGCGGTTTCCAACCACCTCGGATTCTACCTCAATGTCATCCAACTGGTCTGGAGAGATAATCATATCAGAATTGTGCACGAACTTCCTTAACTAAGAAATATGAAATACGTTGTGCACTTTTGGTCAATCGATCCACTAGGCTTCTTTTGCTCGGCTTTAACTAACTGGCTATTCATGCACTTAGATCTGAAATCATATCCCACGATGTACTCTAGTTGCTTCCATTCCAGAAACATAGCCCCCAAATTGGCATGTCTCCTACTCAATGCATCAGCTACCGCATTGCCCTTCCCGGGTGTGTATGCGATATTGAAATCATATGAGCCAAGAACTCTAACCATCTCTACCGACGAAGATTTAAATCCTTTTGAGAGAAAAAATACTTTAATGACTTATGATCGGTAAACAACTCGAATCTTTCTCCCAAGAGGTAATGTCTCCACATCTTTACCACGAACACGATCGCTTCTAATTCCAAATCATGTGTAGGATATCTTTTCTCATGTGGTTTCAGCTACCGACTAGCGTAAGCTGCAACCTCACTGACTTGCATCAGTACAACACCTAGTCCAGTACCACAGGCATCCATGTATAGCATCATCTCTTCATTCCCTTTAGGAATAACTAGCACTGGTGCGAACGTTAACTTCTCCTTTAGGATCTTAAATGCATTCTCACACCTTTTGTCCCAAGCAAAAGCTTGATTCTTCTTGGTTAACTGAGTTAAGTGTGCCACTATCTTGGAGAAGTCTTGAATAAACTTATGATAATATCCAGCTAACCCCGTGAAACTTATGATAACATGGCCCAAGAATCTCACTTCCCTTCTCCAGAAGTGACACTTAGAAAATTTTTCTTTCAATTGGTGTTTCCTCAACACCTCCATCACTATCCTCAAATGTCCCTTGTGTTCTTCCTCTGTCCTCCAGTAAACCAAGATATCGTCCACGAACACAAGAACAAACTTATTTAATTAATCCCTAAAAACCCTATTCATAAGATCCACAAAATATGCGGGTGCATTAGTCAACCCGAATGGCATGACCAACCACTCACAGAATCCCGACGGCATCCGAAATACCATTTTAGGTATACTCTCAGCTGCTACTCGGAGCTGATGAAATCCTGTCACGAGATCCAACTGGGAGAACACTCTTGCTCCATTTAGTTGATCAAACAAATCATCTATGTGTGGAAGAGTATACTTATTCTTCCTAGTCACCTTGTTCAACTCACGGTAGTCCACACATAAGCGAAGGGAACCATCGGCCTTAGTAGAAAATACAACTGGTGCTCCCCACTCGGAAACAGTTCTTCGGATAAATCCCTTCTTCAAAAAATCACCTACTTGCACTTCGAGCTCTCGTTGCTCCCTTGGTGCCATACGACGAAGAGGCATCACTATAGGTCTGGCATCTCTCACTAAATTAATCCGAAACTCGATCTATTGGTGTGGTGGAAGTCCGGTCACTTCCTCAAAGATGTCTGGATACTCGCCAGAAATAGGCACATTTGATAACTCATCATGCGGGATGTCAACGGAATTTACAAAACTAGCCATCACCTTATCACTAGGTAGGCAACCCAATACCATCCTCCTCCCATCATCCGCTCTAATGGTCACCGAAGACCCCTCATAGTCTACCACTACCCAATCCTTTGGAGCCAATCGACTCCCAAAATAATGCCAAGCCAGGTAAAGTCCAAAATAAAGCAATCACAAGCAAACATATATCCATGACTCGATAAGACCGAATTACGACAAATCGTACAAAGGCTAGTCGAACCATCGATCGAGTTTGTCAAAACTAAAGTTCTATCGAAAATCTCGGGTTCCAATCCCAACCTATCTACCTGGTCACTAGATACGAAGGAATGGGAAGCCCTAGCATCAAACAATACTCGAATAGGAACATCATAAATAGAAAGCATGCCTTGAATAAGAAGGAACAACGTTGATAGTATATGCTTTCACGATCTGCTTTTCCTTAGAGGGTTGTGGACATCTATTCTTGAGATGTCCCACTTAGCTACAATTGAAGAACTTCCTCTCCCTGGCTTCGCTCGACAGTCTCTGGCATAATGGCCCTTCTTGCCACAACTAAAGCACTCGATATCTTTCTTATTCTTCTTTTACTGACTATCCTTGGTTTGGTTCTGTTTTCTCTTATTTTGGGAATTCTTATTGCCTTCACTGCTTGCCCATGGTTTTGGCTCCTCTGCAGATGTAATAGCAACCTCGGTCTTGGTCTTAGGGTAAAGGCTCTCTGACCTCGATGCCTTTCCCACAATAGATTCGAATGTCTCATCGATATGGTTTAAAGTCTTTCCCCCAAGTACCCATCTAGGCCAGTTATGAACTTCTCATTTTTCTTCTCGGCGGTATTGATGGGAGATAATCCATATTTTGATAAGGTATCGAATTCAACAATATATTCTGAGGCTGTCCTACCATTCTGCTTAAGTTCCAAAAATTTCCTAAATAATTCTAATTTCTGAGCAGCTAGAATAATCTTGTTGCTAATGAAAGTCTTACACCGATTCCAAGTAATTTGATCCTCGAGAGTGGCCACTTTAATGGCATTCCACCAATTCATATCCCGTCGTTGAAGCCGACGAGATGCTAACTTTCTCTTCATTGCATCATCAATCCCCAAATCCTCGAAAATGCGCTCATAACTATCAAGCCAATCTTGAACCTCCGTAGCCGATTCCGTTCCATGGAACGACTTCCTACCAAGACTAGTATAATCTTTATTAAGCTTGGAGAAATCGACTCAAGGTGCCTGCACTACTGCGCCACCACCATTTGCAGCATTAGGAACTGCTCCTTGAGCATCCCTAAGCATCTCTCGCATGAAGGCAGCAAACATCGTCCTCATATCGGGGACATTCCCATTATTGGACCCTGAACCCGCTCCCTCTTCAACTCCCAGAGCGGGGTTCCTCATCGTGCTCCTCGTATTTAGGCTCATCGCTCAATCTGCAAAGAGAAAACGATTAACCATCTCCTCAGTGGTTCCCGTGCGGTGCGACTTCATAATTAAATATACTAATAGTATATATATATAGTTTTTGAAAACCAAAATATCACAAATACGTGCTCTCATATACATATACTATCTCTCCCTGGTGTCTTTCCCTAGGTTAAACTACGCAACCTAGGCTCTGATACCAAGTGTGACGGCCCACCTCGTACCATCAGACATTTCCTCGAAATGCGTTGTACCAATGTCCAACTAGCACGGGACAGTCGTCTGAAGGTTTGAAACGATAAATTACCAAAGAACCTGTAGTATATCTCACAGCGCATGGAATAAAATATAATAATAACATAACTTGATATAAAACAGGCAAGACAGTATATAAGCTGAAAACTAAACCACATCCATCAGAATAGCGGAATCTAAAATCACAGCTTCATATCCAATTATTAAAACTTCAAAATACTGTCTTTAAAAGGAAATAAAAGAGGTACACTACTAATGCCCGAAGTAGTGACCAGCAACAACACAGGAAGAATATGTATAAAGTACGCAGAAGCCTCCTTCTCGTCTCCAGACAGCTACTCGTGCGTAACTACTAACTTGCCTCTAGTCTGCTCGTTTAGGAGCATCCAGAGTAATAAGAAGATACATAAAACTCTCGGTCGGACGAAAGTCTGGTGTGAGCGATAACAAATCTATACCACTAAATAAAGCAATAACAGGTATAAATAATCATACTTGACCTGGACCTGCAACCAAAGAGCTAGAAAATCAAGATGAACAATACGCTAAGGTAAACATTAACATAGAGTGTAAAATGGAAGTGTGTGTGTCAGGGTGATAGAAAACATCAAACATAGCAATCATCCTCACATCTCTCAGTCAGTGCGTAAAGCATAAGATATCCACCGCTTTGATCACCGAATCCATTTGGGGCCATGAAGGAGTCCAACTCCGTATAACTATTGCTACGACCACATTGCCCTGGTCTATAGTCAATAACCCTACCCAGTCCACACTGCCTTAGCTCTAGGTTATGGGCCAACCAGTCCACACAGCCCTGGCTCTGGTTCATCTACATGTCCTCCTCTCAACGGTGAACCAAAGTTATAGATACCAATAACCACTTTGCACATGTGCCGCAACAAAGCCCAACTCTAGAAGTTAACTCGTTGGTTCCCATCTAGATCCTGAGCGATACTTCCCACTTGGACTTCCTTTGCATCTCGGGTTTTAGTCTAATTGGAGTTGGTCTTCAGAAGAGTTCACGATCGTCATCGTAGAAGCTCAAATCCAGTTCGGTTCGGGGTCACTATCACGGCTCGGTTTGTGTTTATCGTCGGCTCATGATCACCATCACTCGTGGTCACCATAGGGGTCGTGGTCTCCCTGGGGTCGTGATCACCATGGGGTTATGGTCACCCTGGGGTCGTGGTCACCCTGGGGTCGTGGTCACCATCTGCTCGTGGTCACCATCTTCTCGTCGTCACCATCGGCTCGTCGTCATCATTGGCTCGTGGCGGTTCGTGACCCTCCTGGTCGAGGCGGTTCGTGTCCCTCCTGGTCAAGGCGGTTCGTGACCCTCCTGGTCAAGGCGGTTCGTGACCCCCCTGGTCAAGGCGGTTCGTGTCCCTTTTGGTCAAGGCGGTTCGTGACCCTCCTGGTCGAGATGGTTCGTGATCCTTCTGGTCAAGGCGGTTTGTGACCCTTCTGGTTAAGGCGGTTCGTGACCATGGCCATCATCAGAAACCGAAACCCTGCAGTTTTTCCAATAAGCTAATTTCGCCAAACGACGGCGTTTTCAACCATTCTAACTTTCCTATGCAATCACAAAACATACCAAACAGTAGTAGTAACATGTTGAATCAACCAAAAACATCAAAACAATGATTTCATATGTTAATTTAGATCAAACATACCCAAAACCATGATTTTCCCCTTGACCATGTGATTTTCCTCGTAACCATATCTAACTATAGGATTAGCAAACTTAATCCAAATTAACCCAAATTCATACCATCGACATAAAATTTGATTTTAGAATTTTCACATATTTTTCTAGAATTTTTAGATGTATAATTTGCTAATGATCACTAATCACCCATTATTAGTGTATAAACATGTAAATCACTCACCTTAGCCAAAAATAAATATTAGATTTGAAACTTTTACTGATTTGGCTCGAATCCCGATGTGGTGCAGCAGCTCTAACTCTAATTTGGTGTTAATCCAACTTGATTTGATGTAGATTTGATTAATTAGTGATTAGAAAGTGATTAGAGAGAGATTTGGAAGATGGAAGCCATGATTAGGATTAGAGAAAGGTTTGTGGCGGCTAGAAAAATGAAAGGAGATGATCCTCCAACTACTTTAGCCCCGTTATGACCCTAATCCCGAAATGGATTATAGGAGTAGCTGCTAATACCCTATTAAGCACAATTAAGTTGTGTTTTCATCTTCAAATCTTATTTCAGCCATATCTCCAAACGTTACGTCCGTTTGATTAATGTGACCACTCTACGGAATGGGAAACCATCATCTGAATCCAATGGAAGTGGTTTCATGTCAAAACCCCTTACCAATCAAAAGTTATAGGTGAAACAAGATTCGCCAGGGGAAAAACAGTCATTTAAAATTTAGCAAAAATCGTGAATGTGGGAAATGACCCCAATAGTCGTTTCCCAAAGTTACACGACCATATGACTTCGTATGAAAATAAAACAAATATTCTACGATCCTCTGATACGTAGAATGTCGATCGTTACAAAACTAGTTTCATGGAAAGTAGAAAGGGTTGAGAAATCATCTTTGTGCCTATTATAAACTGGCTGCTCATCAATAGAAACAAACTTTCTCTTAGCTGGAATATCAGACTGAGACAGGACCTCTAAAGAAGCTTCCCCATCAAGAGCTTGGGAAGATCGATAAAACAACCATGAGTCAGTACGTACCAAATACAAGTAAGATCTTGGAAAATTACTTTCAAAAATAGTAGTTGCCTGAAGATCCAAGGGACAAAGGGGAAGGGTTAGTAAATACATCAGAATCGGAAAAAGATACATAGACCCAGGAAAGTGCAAAGGAGGTCTCCCAAGGATCCTCTGTCCAAAAGGAAGAAAGGCTCAAAGTCAATAGGAGGGATCACCTTCCCAATTTTTCGGAAATCATAAACATTTTTCTGATAGTTTGAATTTCCTCACTACTTAAGTCTTTACTCGTAGGCACAAGGGATGAGGTAAGGCTAAAGATTAAGGCGAGACTTAAGAAGGAAGATAATAAAAATTTAAGGAGGACGATTTACCTAAAGTGCCAAAAGTTCCCGTAATTCCCGAGGGACGTCTAATAAAAAAGAATTGTGTATTCCAATCTGTAAGCTGGGTGAGAGCATCACTAATCAGTTTCTTAGAAAGGTTGGCCTGATAAACAGGCATATTGGCCCTTTCAACTGTAGATAGTTGCAACAAAAGGTATAGGAGGCGAGTACTAAGGGAAGGTTGTCTTGACTCCAATGCTAGAATTTCAAGACACAAAAGACTAGTATATGTATTTAGAGTCAGTTGGATAAGAGCCAGCTTCAGATAGTGTAGGAATTTTGCAATGAAGTCTGGAAATGGGAAAAAACCACCATGCCAAATATGGATGGTAGAATAAGCAAAGAATCCAGCGGGAGGATTTTGAATAGTATCTCCCCCAAAAGCATGAATAGTGTCAATTCCCGCCATATCAAAGCTATCAAGGATGGCCCTTATCACATCCTGAGAACGAACGCGAGAATACCGTGAAAGGTTCTCCATCTGAAAGTTACAGAGAAGATTGATTAGGTTCAATACAGCCAGATGATGTCATTCCATCATAGATATGCTTGCGTTTATTTTTGTAAAACTAATATTATTGTATAACACAAGTCCTCACTTTCTTCTTTAAATTAAGTTGAGGAAAATGTCATAAGTTAATACCTTCGTCATAGATCACGTATGATTACGTATCATACATGCATACCCATGGTAGTGTTCAAAAATTTAGCTTTCATTATGCCAATTCCCTTATGATCAAAACAAAACTAAAATCACTAGAGTCGGGAGTGATATACTGGCGGAACTAGTGTTAGCATTCCCATACCTTAAAAGTTTCAATAACACCCAGTTCTAAACCTAAAACCGTCCTCAGTATCAGTAATAAGGGAATCGTAACCGAAAAGGAGTCGATGGTGTCGACATTAAGTCTGCCAGTAATAAGAAGGGTTTTTAAATTTATCCTTATAGTAGAGATAAATGTTTGTACAAAGCTTTTAGATATGATAAGGGGGATAGTCTAATTCCACACAATTTACCATGATCGATCAATCCAGCTTTTCTTTACAGATCAAACTATTACAAAAAAACCAAGAAATTATGGAATTTGATCAGAATTCACAAATTAAGCAAAGAAGATGCCCTTCCAGTTTATCAAGGATCAAAATCTAGTTAGAAATACTTACAGGAATATTGAATTTGAAATTCTGATAAGCTCGTACAACTTTTAAGAACGATAATCTTGTGTAAGCAGTGGATTTGCAGGTGGAAGAATGGAGAAGAAGGAAGAAAAAAGATTTTTATGATTAATAAAGCACTTAATCTTGACCAAACACATGAGTACCAATCAACAAGTCAGATTCAAGGATACCAAGAGGCGGGAAGTCAAAGTACCCAAGAAAAGTCAAAGTTTAACATAAAAAGTCGAAAATACCCTTTCACAAGTAGGGCAAATGTTACTACCAAAATTAACACCAAGACAGGCTATTGGTGAAGGGGTATCGGACCGTCACATGCATAGAAGAATAATCTGTAAGCAAAGATCGGCACAGGATGAAACCGAGAGCATAAGGAATTATCCGGAATGGCAAGCAACCGACACCATCAACAAAGAAGGTATTCCAAATCTGATATGAAGAAAGAATACTGGCAGGGTAGTCCGGGCATGAAGGGTAACCGACAAGAAGTCATCCAAACCCAGAAGCTAATGAAGAGAAAGACCAAGACCCTACAACCCGAGACCCAAAAGAACGAAAGGGCCACTGGCATTAACTTGCTTAATGCCGATACATGAAGAGACAAGAGCATCAAAAGCACATAGTTTGAAACATAAGGAAATTGTCCGAAAGCGAATTGCCGAGACCCCAATTAGATGATCACCAAGAGGCCACTTTAGAAAATAACCAGTAAAGCACCGGAATCACCCTTCTGGAAAGCTGAAGCACACTTCAGGGATCTACCGAAAGGCAAGTCAGAGCCTCTAAAAGAGACGTGTTATCCACACTAATCTACTTTGTAACACCACACCTCCGTTAAGGTCAATCACAAATGGAATGCATTAACTTCAGTGAAGCGTTATAGGTAAAAGATGCAGATAAATTACAAGATAGACAAATAAAGTAGTGGAAAACAAAGTCATTTTACAAGCAATGTAGTTCAATCAAGCTTTTACAACAATTGACTCAATCATACTTTAAAAGTTCTTTTACAACAATTGACTCAATCATACTTTAAAAGTACTACATAAAACTTCTGTCTTGATTCAAAAACTTCCAAGTATATAAGAAGCATAAAACATAGCATAGTAGCATAAGTCCCCAAATTAAAGTGCAAACACAGCCATAGCCAGAGATAAGAGGATCTAAGCAATACATCAAAGAATCTTCAAGCTTTGGAAAGAGAAACGATCCAAACTAAGCTGAGCTATTCCCTCCCTGACTACCTGGGGGGAGAAACGGAAGAAAAGAAGACGAAAGAAAACGGGTCAGACATAATGCCTGGTAAGTCCAGTGATTTTCAGTATGTAAACAGGTAAAAGTAACATGACATGAATAAACTGAATATAATACAATACCGTGATAACAGGGAGAACAAGATAAGATTAGCATAAGATATGATAAGGCAAGATAAACTGAATGCGCTTCTACTCTTTCTCTGCTTTGCTACTACCCTGTTATTCTGATTTATATATCTCTGCACCACCTAACTAGTGTCCCAACTAGTAATCTATATAAAATGATATTGTGATCCCAACTCCCGAAGTTGTGGTAGCCTTCAGGTGTATATCTATTATGAGGATCCTACCTCTATCTGCCTAATTGCCATGGATATGTTAAATGTACCCTTACTACCCCTTCGATCGGCTCCCTACTTGTATTAATTATTACTTGTGTCATCCGATCCCGCTTGTTTGTGAAGACCCGTAACTTCCCCGTAAAGGAAAGCGACGGATAGTTCGAGAACAAACCACAACAGAACGCATATAAAAGAACATTTCACTATATATTACAACAGTGCATCAGATTACAAGAATATACAGAGTATAAACGAATATTACACAGAGATATCAGAGATTTAAATTACATTTAAATACATAGCAGCGGAAAATAATACAATACACAACTAGAAGAGATATACGGATACAAAGCTTTCCGGATATCGTTCCAGCTGTAAACCAGGATCCTGTGAATATAAATCTGCAAAACCAAAACTACTAGCTGCCCGTGTCAAAATAAGGGCACCCAGAGTTTAGGTTAAAACAATAAACTCCAGGTCAGTCATGTGACTGGTGTGAGAACTAAAACAGTTATTAATCTTTATTTTAAATCAGGTAAATCAAGGGACCACGCCGTATAACACGGAACGGGTTTCCTCCCAAGAATACCAGTGCATAAAACAAACAGCGCAATGCTAAATAAAGAAAAATGAAGCTGTTATAAGACCCAGGTCCTATCACACAATGCAAACGCAAGCCGGGGAATAGGGTTTTCCCTTATAACAGCCAAAGGATGCTTGATACGTTTAAAAACAAATCATTTGATACTATTATAAGTGCATAGTGTATAAAACAACTTCAAATCATAAGTATCAATCATAGGCGGCATGAGCGTCCCATGCCACTATGTCGCCATATATAGGTTTACAAATAAAACCGCAAATGTCACGTATTTGGAAATTGGAATTCCTTCTATGAACCGAGGCAAAAGATAGTCCTCAAACGATTCGTGACTCTCTAGCCCGAGCCACAGGACCCAGACTCAGGTGAGCCCTTGGAGCGACAGGGCCGGTCCACCGATGTGGATTAAAATGCCTGAACACTACGTTTCCCCACCCTATGGGGTGTAAGTCTGGTCCGTCAGCCGACCAGAAGCATCGGCCGAAACCGATATAACCGAGGCGCCTCGCAACAGCAACAACCACATAAGTCAAACTCGTCAGGGCGTGAAAAACCACTGACGCCACTTCTAGCTAGAAAGAAACGCAAGTCCTCCCTGAGGTCCGTCTCCCGTTTTTGGTTCATACCGGGTGTGAAACACGCGAGGTAAACGTTACACAAAGCTACGCCACAAAGGCCGTGCTTTGATCATCACCACAAGACTTTGCTTTTCAACAGAAGCCTTGATCATTTGCATCTTAGCATGCCACACAGGCAAACCATCCTATGCAACCGATATCAGTCACACAGAATGAAATCCGATGTCAGACACACAGTCCATTTACAAGTCCGTCCTGGGTCTGAACGAAACCGGAGGCACCTAGTACCCCGCATATCCATCGATCTCCAAGTACGTCTGGACGATCACTAACTGTTTCCATCTTCTTGGGTGTACAGCCCAATCAAGATCATCAGTTATCACCCAAACGACGTGAAGACCTCCGGTCTTCGACCATCGTCTTCATCTTCGACTTATCGTCGTATCAGTTACTCAGAATGGGATAAACCCGGTCTTTCCGAATAACTCGCGTATATTTTAAATAAGTGTTACACAAACACAACATACGCCTCATTCCAATTCATTAGTCACTAACCGTAAATTAATCAAGAGAATAATTCCCCAAATATTAACCCCGAAGGCCGAAACCAACATCAGATCAATATCCAGAAAACCATTCTGCTTGGCTAACCGCCAGTTAGTTTCTAAATTTCACATTCAAATCTAATTAAAGATTTAACTATCGCCTGGAGCAAAACTGGTGATACTCCATTCTCGATCTTTTCAATCTAATTAAAGATTCATTAAAACTCCACTTAGTTTTAATCTGTGACTGGGTTAAAGAATCAGTGTCATTTAAAACACGGTTCACGATAAACCCAAAGTCACATCCCATTAATTATCGGGTTAAAGAACAAGTGTTATTTAAAACACTGTTCACGATAAACCCAAAAATCAATATCCATTCAATTCCAATTAAATATCCTTTAATTGGTACACTTCATTAAATCTAAATCAAAAGATTTAATCTTTTCTCAGCTGGGTTCAAGAACAGTGTTAGTGAAGACACCATTCACGACAAACCCAAATCACATTCATTAATTATCGGGTTAAAGAACAAGTGTTATTTAAAACACTGTTCACGATAAACCCAAAAATCAATATCAATTCAATTCCAATTAAATATTATTTAATTGGTACACTTCATTAAATCTAAATAAAAAGATTTAATCTTTTCTCACTTGGGTTCAAGAAGAGTGTTAGTGAAGACACCATTCACGACAAACCCAAATCACGTTCATTAATTATCGGGTTAAAGAACAAGTGTTATTTAAAACACTGTTCACGATAAACCCAAAAATCAATATCCATTCAATTCCAATTAAATATCCTTTAATTGGTACACTTCATTAAATCTAAATCAAAAGATTTAATCTTTTCTCAACTGGGTTCAAGAACAGTGTTAGTGAAGACACCATTCACGACAAACCCAAATCACATTCGATATTCAACACAAGGCTCTGAATAGAAAATATATCGGCTTATATTCAATATCGAATTCTACGACTAACAAATGTCGTATTGGAAATAACGATATAAATATATATCTTTCAAATTTCCATAACAACACCTGTATAATCACGAATTCCAACATCGAAATATTCCGAAGACAATTTCGATTCAAATCCACTCCAATATAATCATTGGAAATTTTGGTTATTTTCAAAACCCTTTTCGAATTCAATTTATTTATTCAAAAATAAATAGAATTATAATTCTAGTTCAAAACTAGTTCATTTCGATAAAAACCTATTTTTATCTTTTCAAATATGGAGTTTTTCATCCCAATTCTTTCTAAATCATTTCTTATGATTTTACACAAATTATTACTATTTTTAATAATTTTATCAAGGCCCGTACAGTCGATTTCCATCAATGGCCATCGAACTGCACTTATAGCGACCTTTTTCGAATTTGATTTGGACATAATTCCAAATCCAACCGTTAGATTTCAAATTTCTAACATTCATTAGAAAGCTCTTTTCGATACGAACCCAACGGTTCCGGTTTTAGGAGAATCCGACGGTCGGATCTCCCGTAATGTCCGTTTGAAATAAATGGTCGAAATTCGCGAACTGCCGCGGCGCGGCGCGTTCTATTCAGGCCATTATATTATATATATAATATATATAATATATATTTCGTCGATTACTATTTAAAACGAATTATATAAATAGTTTTAAATTCGTTTCAAATTCTATTTCAACTTCTATTTCAATTCAAAGCAAAATTGAATTCTTCTTTGTAAATTCGTTTCAAAATTCATTTCTATTCAATTCAAATTTCAATTCAATTTGAATTCATTTCAATTCGTTTTCAATTCAATTCATTTCGAAATCGTTTTCAATTCAATTCATTTCGAAATCGTTTTCAATTCATTTTGAATTCGTTTTCAATTCTATTCATTTCGAAATCGTTTTCAATTCATTTCATTTCGAAATCGTTTTCAATTCAATTTGAATTCGTTTTCAATTCAATTCATTTCGAAATCGTTTTCAATTCATTTTGAATTCGTTTTCAATTCAATTCATTTCGAAATCGTTTTCAATTCATTTTGAATTCGTTTTCAATTCAATTCATTTCGAAATCGTTTTCAATTCATTTTGAATTCGTTTTCAATTCAATTCATTTCGAAATCGTTTTCAATTCATTTTGAATTCGTTTTCAATTCAATTCATTTCGAAATCGTTTTCAATTCATTTTGAATTCGTTTTCAATTCAATTCATTTCGAAATCGTTTTCAATTCATTTTGAATTCGTTTTCAATTCAATTCATTTCGAAATCGTTTTCAATTCATTTTGAATTCGTTTTCAATTCAATTCATTTCGAAATCGTTTTCAATTCAATTCATTTCGAAATCGTTTTCAATTCAATTTGAATTCGTTTTCAATTCAATTCATTTCGAAATCGTTTTCAATTCATTTTGAATTCGTTTTCAATTCAATTCATTTCGAAATCGTTTTCAATTCAATTCATTTCGAAATCGTTTTCAATTCAATTTGAATTCGATAAAATCGATATAAATATCGTTCACGTCAAAATGGCGTCAATCTAATCAACACGGCTTCATAAAGTTCTATTTTCAAATATTTCTTTTTCAAATATTTCTATTTTAAAACTGGAATGAGGCCCAATCAATTACCATATAAAGTTAATTATATGGATTTTCATACAACACATGTATAATAGCCTTGAAAAATAATCAACCATCAACCAAAGTGCACTACACTGTATAAGCATCAAATATCGATATCCAACGCTTAAAACAGCCTGTCAATCAACCGATCGACATATTCAATCAATCAGGATGAGTGAACTTCAAATTTCATCCCAACACCCGTGTGGGGTTTCAAACAATCAAACACATATTTTATTTGTGCTGTTGGGCGATGTGTAAAATTTATCGTCCCAATCAATGTCATTCAAATAGGTGTACATAAACAAACCGTTCGGTTTATAAATGAATATTTTATTTTATTCACTTCACGTTAAAAATTATATTTTTAACGATAAAACATTTTATTTCAACCTATGAATTTCTATTCAATTCATTTATTCAATAAAATGATATTTTTATTTTTCTAACATATTTTAGAAAATTTCGGCGGCATAACGGCACGATACTAGAAACGGGACAAGGCCTAGCCTTATCCCCGGTCTAGTGAAGGCCCACGCCATTCACATATCAATTTCCAATTCAACCAATCAATCAAATCCAAATCAAATAATCTAACCAACTACACAACCAAACAAACAAGTCCATGGTATGTGGACGGGTGTCGGGTGCTTCTAATAAGCACCGTCTGCATCCTAGTATATATATAACTAGAAAAATAGAATTTGAGTGAGAAGTTCTCACCTATAGCTATCCTAGCTCCACGGCTCTTCTTTTGCAGAAGTCTTCGTCGTTTCGCCTTTTTGTCACCTTCGTTGCTGCTTTCACTACATACGTAAAAATCACATTTTTACTTCGCTATTCAATATTCATAAAAATCGAATTTTTATTATGTTATTCAATATATAAAAATCACATTTTATTTCGAAGTTCAATATATAAAAATCGAATTTTTCTTTCGAAGTTCAATATATAAAAATCGAATTTTTATTTCAAAGTTCAATACTTAAAAATCGAATTTTTCTTCGAAGTTCAATATTTAAAAATCAAATTTTTCTTCGAAGTTCAATATTTAAAAATCAAATTTTTCTTCGAAGTTCAATATTTAAAAATCAAATTTTTCTTTCTCGAAAACAAATGCAAAATTCCTTTTTAAAAACAAAGCTAACTTCATTTTCAAAACCAATGTATGTATTTTATTTTCTTTAAAAATCAGTTTCTATATTCTTTTAAAATCAGTTTTATGCATTTTAAAAAAACAGTTTTTGCATCTTTTAAAAAAAACAGAAATTAGTTTTCAATCTCAAATAAAATCAGTTTTCTAACTTTATAAAAATCAGTTTTAATTTCTTCTTAGAAAAAAAACAGTTTTAACTTAAATAAAAAAAACAGCAGTTTTAACTTAAATAAAAAAAACAGCAGTTTTAACTTAAATAAAAAAAACAGTAAACTTACAGGGTTTTTTTTTTTTTTTTTTCCTGTGCGAGGAGGGGTGGTTTTTGGGGCTTTCTTCGATTGGGGAGGGAATGGACGGCCGGAGGAGCATCTGAAGGGGCGGAGGACGGTGGCCAGTGGTCGGGGGAAGTCTCAGGCGGCGCGGCGGTCCCACAGGCGGCGGAGCAGTCGCTTTAGGATTGGGGTTGGGTGGCTTAGTCGGAGAAGAGGGAAGTCGAGAGAAGTGGGGGAGGCGGAGCAAAGAGGTGGTGGGGGAGAGGGTCTCGACGTCGTCGCCGTTGGTAGGGAGGCGCGAGGCGGATCGTCGACCGGGGGGGGGGACTGGGTTACGGGTTTGGGTTTTTCCTTTTCCTTTTTTTTTTTTTTTTTTTTATTTTGATTTCGTTTCTGAACAAAAACGAGAGAGGGGGGGGTTATATAAAATTTTTTTTTATTATTATTATTTTAATTAATTTATATTTCAAAAAGTTGACTTTTACATACGACCTCGTAACGAGGCCCACCGCCTGTCGTCCATAGCGTTTTACCCCCATTCCGAACACAATGGGATATGTATCGTAAGCTGATTCGATCGTTTCAATTAGTTTCTTTTGAATTTACATTTAAATCACTATATTGAATTTTAAACGTACATTTCAAATTACCAGGGTCACATACTAACTCTAAAAATTCTCGAAAAATATTTTCTAGCTTCGTATTGACGATACGGTCCTAACAAAACTAGTTTCGTCGAATTCTGAGACCGTTGGAAAAATGGCCAATTTCCAGTCGATTAAAATCAACTGAAATGGTCAAAACACGTTTTCCTTTACCACGCTCACATATTGATTCGAAAAATTATGAAATTTGGAATCTAGCAATAACTTGACACTGCGGACCCAACAAAAGTGGTTTCGTCGAAATCCGAGGTCATTTGCAAAATGTCCATTTTTAAGGGCCTGAATTCCATAGCGACTATTCAGAATTTTCAACTGGACATATCTTTTGATCCCCGCTATGAAAATTTGATTATTCGGATTCGTTGGAAAGATATTCACAATTAGATCCCATTATTTTTGGTTTCACTAAAATCCGGATTGTTTTGCACCCGGTACATTCAATTGAAGTTTGAAATCGAATTATCGAACTACCGCGCCATTTTCAATTCTATTTATAATTATATATAATTATTTATATTCTAACGACGACGTATATAATATATACGTTCGAATTCTATTCAAAATAAATTTATTGTCGATATTATTTAAAATAATTCATTTTAAATAATCAAAATTCGCTAAAATTGCCAAAATAAAAATTTTAAACTGGCCCAGATTTTGCGGGTTATTACAATCTCCCCCACTTAAAACTTTTCGTCCCCGAAAAGGAACAAAGTCGAAAGTGGTTTGATTATTCAACTCTACGTTCGATCCGGCTTCCATTCTCCAACTTTTCAGTTTCTGAGAATTTTCAAAATTTCAAAAATTTGGCTAACACCCTAAATTTTCGAAAAATTTCGCCATAACCTCCCCTGCACCGGGAGCATCGGGGAATTTCAAATAGCTTCCCCGGTCCTTCAGATCTCAAAAAGAAAAAGAAAAAGCCAAGCGGCTAGCCAATAGGCTCACAAAATCATCATCACCCAAACAAAACAGGAAATTATGTAGTAAACATGTACCTATTTGTCGGGCAAACAAATTTTATTCTCTGGCTCTAGCCTCCTTGCTATGACCTGTTCAATGATATATATGTATATGCAAGCAAATGCGACTAATTTTCAATATCGTTCAATATTTGATACAATTAGGCTAAATGGTTCAAAATTAGCAAACAAATAAACAAACAACACAAACATCAATCAATTAGTGAATTTAAAGTTTCAAATTCATAATTTTGATATATATATTGAAAATCTTGTTTTTGATGCCAATTCACAACAATGTGTTCTAACTATATATATTTTGGTTCTCACACCAGCCTAATGGAAATATATAGAAAATCACACCTTCGAGACACGAACATAAATACTGATGATGTCATGACAATCATCAGTACCATCTTCGGGCGACTAGAGTGTGATGCTATATCTATCCAATATATTAAAATTTCGAATACACGCGGATCAGACGTATACGCAAAATCCATATATACTGGATTGTCCACATCAATATAAATAGAAAATCAAATACGAATAATTGATTTAAATTTTCAAAACAAAAGTTTGTTTTCATTTTAAAAATATACTCTTCACACTCGTTCTAGGATACTACTGATCCCATCTCTAACGAGTCATTCTAATTGGATATTACTAATCCAATATCTGATGAATTCTTTCGTATGGTTTTAATGTGTCTTGTTCTCGAGCTCTGTAAACCAAAGCTCTGATACCAACTGTGAAGACTCGTAACTTCCCCGTAAAGGAAAGCGACGGATAGTTCGAGAACAAACCACAACAGAACGCATATAAAAGAACATTTCACTATATATTACAACAGTGCATCAGATTACAAGAATATACAGAGTATAAACGAATATTACACAGAGATATCAGAGATTTAAATTACATTTAAATACATAGCAGCGGAAAATAATACAATACACAACTAGAAGAGATATACGGATACAAAGCTTTCCGGATATCGTTCCAGCTGTAAACCAGGATCCTGTGAATATAAATCTGCAAAACCAAAACTACTAGCTGCCCGTGTCAAAATAAGGGCACCCAGAGTTTAGGTTAAAACAATAAACTCCAGGTCAGTCATGTGACTGGTGTGAGAACTAAAACAGTTATTAATCTTTATTTTAAATCAGGTAAATCAAGGGACCACGCCGTATAACACGGAACGGGTTTCCTCCCAAGAATACCAGTGCATAAAACAAACAGCGCAATGCTAAATAAAGAAAAATGAAGCTGTTATAAGACCCAGGTCCTATCACACAATGCAAACGCAAGCCGGGGAATAGGGTTTTCCCTTATAACAGCCAAAGGATGCTTGATACGTTTAAAAACAAATCATTTGATACTATTATAAGTGCATAGTGTATAAAACAACTTCAAATCATAAGTATCAATCATAGGCGGCATGAGCGTCCCATGCCACTATGTCGCCATATATAGGTTTACAAATAAAACCGCAAATGTCACGTATTTGGAAATTGGAATTCCTTCTATGAACCGAGGCAAAAGATAGTCCTCAAACGATTCGTGACTCTCTAGCCCGAGCCACAGGACCCAGACTCAGGTGAGCCCTTGGAGCGACAGGGCCGGTCCACCGATGTGGATTAAAATGCCTGAACACTACGTTTCCCCACCCTATGGGGTGTAAGTCTGGTCCGTCAGCCGACCAGAAGCATCGGCCGAAACCGATATAACCGAGGCGCCTCGCAACAGCAACAACCACATAAGTCAAACTCGTCAGGGCGTGAAAAACCACTGACGCCACTTCTAGCTAGAAAGAAACGCAAGTCCTCCCTGAGGTCCGTCTCCCGTTTTTGGTTCATACCGGGTGTGAAACACGCGAGGTAAACGTTACACAAAGCTACGCCACAAAGGCCGTGCTTTGATCATCACCACAAGACTTTGCTTTTCAACAGAAGCCTTGATCATTTGCATCTTAGCATGCCACACAGGCAAACCATCCTATGCAACCGATATCAGTCACACAGAATGAAATCCGATGTCAGACACACAGTCCATTTACAAGTCCGTCCTGGGTCTGAACGAAACCGGAGGCACCTAGTACCCCGCATATCCATCGATCTCCAAGTACGTCTGGACGATCACTAACTGTTTCCATCTTCTTGGGTGTACAGCCCAATCAAGATCATCAGTTATCACCCAAACGACGTGAAGACCTCCGGTCTTCGACCATCGTCTTCATCTTCGACTTATCGTCGTATCAGTTACTCAGAATGGGATAAACCCGGTCTTTCCGAATAACTCGCGTATATTTTAAATAAGTGTTACACAAACACAACATACGCCTCATTCCAATTCATTAGTCACTAACCGTAAATTAATCAAGAGAATAATTCCCCAAATATTAACCCCGAAGGCCGAAACCAACATCAGATCAATATCCAGAAAACCATTCTGCTTGGCTAACCGCCAGTTAGTTTCTAAATTTCACATTCAAATCTAATTAAAGATTTAACTATCGCCTGGAGCAAAACTGGTGATACTCCATTCTCGATCTTTTCAATCTAATTAAAGATTCATTAAAACTCCACTTAGTTTTAATCTGTGACTGGGTTAAAGAATCAGTGTCATTTAAAACACGGTTCACGATAAACCCAAAGTCACATCCCATTAATTATCGGGTTAAAGAACAAGTGTTATTTAAAACACTGTTCACGATAAACCCAAAAATCAATATCCATTCAATTCCAATTAAATATCCTTTAATTGGTACACTTCATTAAATCTAAATCAAAAGATTTAATCTTTTCTCAGCTGGGTTCAAGAACAGTGTTAGTGAAGACACCATTCACGACAAACCCAAATCACATTCATTAATTATCGGGTTAAAGAACAAGTGTTATTTAAAACACTGTTCACGATAAACCCAAAAATCAATATCAATTCAATTCCAATTAAATATTATTTAATTGGTACACTTCATTAAATCTAAATAAAAAGATTTAATCTTTTCTCACTTGGGTTCAAGAAGAGTGTTAGTGAAGACACCATTCACGACAAACCCAAATCACGTTCATTAATTATCGGGTTAAAGAACAAGTGTTATTTAAAACACTGTTCACGATAAACCCAAAAATCAATATCCATTCAATTCCAATTAAATATCCTTTAATTGGTACACTTCATTAAATCTAAATCAAAAGATTTAATCTTTTCTCAACTGGGTTCAAGAACAGTGTTAGTGAAGACACCATTCACGACAAACCCAAATCACATTCGATATTCAACACAAGGCTCTGAATAGAAAATATATCGGCTTATATTCAATATCGAATTCTACGACTAACAAATGTCGTATTGGAAATAACGATATAAATATATATCTTTCAAATTTCCATAACAACACCTGTATAATCACGAATTCCAACATCGAAATATTCCGAAGACAATTTCGATTCAAATCCACTCCAATATAATCATTGGAAATTTTGGTTATTTTCAAAACCCTTTTCGAATTCAATTTATTTATTCAAAAATAAATAGAATTATAATTCTAGTTCAAAACTAGTTCATTTCGATAAAAACCTATTTTTATCTTTTCAAATATGGAGTTTTTCATCCCAATTCTTTCTAAATCATTTCTTATGATTTTACACAAATTATTACTATTTTTAATAATTTTATCAAGGCCCGTACAGTCGATTTCCATCAATGGCCATCGAACTGCACTTATAGCGACCTTTTTCGAATTTGATTTGGACATAATTCCAAATCCAACCGTTAGATTTCAAATTTCTAACATTCATTAGAAAGCTCTTTTCGATACGAACCCAACGGTTCCGGTTTTAGGAGAATCCGACGGTCGGATCTCCCGTAATGTCCGTTTGAAATAAATGGTCGAAATTCGCGAACTGCCGCGGCGCGGCGCGTTCTATTCAGGCCATTATATTATATATATAATATATATAATATATATTTCGTCGATTACTATTTAAAACGAATTATATAAATAGTTTTAAATTCGTTTCAAATTCTATTTCAACTTCTATTTCAATTCAAAGCAAAATTGAATTCTTCTTTGTAAATTCGTTTCAAAATTCATTTCTATTCAATTCAAATTTCAATTCAATTTGAATTCATTTCAATTCGTTTTCAATTCAATTCATTTCGAAATCGTTTTCAATTCAATTCATTTCGAAATCGTTTTCAATTCATTTTGAATTCGTTTTCAATTCTATTCATTTCGAAATCGTTTTCAATTCATTTCATTTCGAAATCGTTTTCAATTCAATTTGAATTCGTTTTCAATTCAATTCATTTCGAAATCGTTTTCAATTCATTTTGAATTCGTTTTCAATTCAATTCATTTCGAAATCGTTTTCAATTCATTTTGAATTCGTTTTCAATTCAATTCATTTCGAAATCGTTTTCAATTCATTTTGAATTCGTTTTCAATTCAATTCATTTCGAAATCGTTTTCAATTCATTTTGAATTCGTTTTCAATTCAATTCATTTCGAAATCGTTTTCAATTCATTTTGAATTCGTTTTCAATTCAATTCATTTCGAAATCGTTTTCAATTCATTTTGAATTCGTTTTCAATTCAATTCATTTCGAAATCGTTTTCAATTCAATTCATTTCGAAATCGTTTTCAATTCAATTTGAATTCGTTTTCAATTCAATTCATTTCGAAATCGTTTTCAATTCATTTTGAATTCGTTTTCAATTCAATTCATTTCGAAATCGTTTTCAATTCAATTCATTTCGAAATCGTTTTCAATTCAATTTGAATTCGATAAAATCGATATAAATATCGTTCACGTCAAAATGGCGTCAATCTAATCAACACGGCTTCATAAAGTTCTATTTTCAAATATTTCTTTTTCAAATATTTCTATTTTAAAACTGGAATGAGGCCCAATCAATTACCATATAAAGTTAATTATATGGATTTTCATACAACACATGTATAATAGCCTTGAAAAATAATCAACCATCAACCAAAGTGCACTACACTGTATAAGCATCAAATATCGATATCCAACGCTTAAAACAGCCTGTCAATCAACCGATCGACATATTCAATCAATCAGGATGAGTGAACTTCAAATTTCATCCCAACACCCGTGTGGGGTTTCAAACAATCAAACACATATTTTATTTGTGCTGTTGGGCGATGTGTAAAATTTATCGTCCCAATCAATGTCATTCAAATAGGTGTACATAAACAAACCGTTCGGTTTATAAATGAATATTTTATTTTATTCACTTCACGTTAAAAATTATATTTTTAACGATAAAACATTTTATTTCAACCTATGAATTTCTATTCAATTCATTTATTCAATAAAATGATATTTTTATTTTTCTAACATATTTTAGAAAATTTCGGCGGCATAACGGCACGATACTAGAAACGGGACAAGGCCTAGCCTTATCCCCGGTCTAGTGAAGGCCCACGCCATTCACATATCAATTTCCAATTCAACCAATCAATCAAATCCAAATCAAATAATCTAACCAACTACACAACCAAACAAACAAGTCCATGGTATGTGGACGGGTGTCGGGTGCTTCTAATAAGCACCGTCTGCATCCTAGTATATATATAACTAGAAAAATAGAATTTGAGTGAGAAGTTCTCACCTATAGCTATCCTAGCTCCACGGCTCTTCTTTTGCAGAAGTCTTCGTCGTTTCGCCTTTTTGTCACCTTCGTTGCTGCTTTCACTACATACGTAAAAATCACATTTTTACTTCGCTATTCAATATTCATAAAAATCGAATTTTTATTATGTTATTCAATATATAAAAATCACATTTTATTTCGAAGTTCAATATATAAAAATCGAATTTTTCTTTCGAAGTTCAATATATAAAAATCGAATTTTTATTTCAAAGTTCAATACTTAAAAATCGAATTTTTCTTCGAAGTTCAATATTTAAAAATCAAATTTTTCTTCGAAGTTCAATATTTAAAAATCAAATTTTTCTTCGAAGTTCAATATTTAAAAATCAAATTTTTCTTTCTCGAAAACAAATGCAAAATTCCTTTTTAAAAACAAAGCTAACTTCATTTTCAAAACCAATGTATGTATTTTATTTTCTTTAAAAATCAGTTTCTATATTCTTTTAAAATCAGTTTTATGCATTTTAAAAAAACAGTTTTTGCATCTTTTAAAAAAAACAGAAATTAGTTTTCAATCTCAAATAAAATCAGTTTTCTAACTTTATAAAAATCAGTTTTAATTTCTTCTTAGAAAAAAAACAGTTTTAACTTAAATAAAAAAACAGCAGTTTTAACTTAAATAAAAAAAACAGCAGTTTTAACTTAAATAAAAAAAACAGTAAACTTACAGGGTTTTTTTTTTTTTTTTCCTGTGCGAGGAGGGGTGGTTTTTGGGGCTTTCTTCGATTGGGGAGGGAATGGACGGCCGGAGGAGCATCTGAAGGGGCGGAGGACGGTGGCCAGTGGTCGGGGGAAGTCTCAGGCGGCGCGGCGGTCCCACAGGCGGCGGAGCAGTCGCTTTAGGATTGGGGTTGGGTGGCTTAGTCGGAGAAGAGGGAAGTCGAGAGAAGTGGGGGAGGCGGAGCAAAGAGGTGGTGGGGGAGAGGGTCTCGACGTCGTCGCCGTTGGTAGGGAGGCGCGAGGCGGATCGTCGACCGGGGGGGGGGACTGGGTTACGGGTTTGGGTTTTTCCTTTTCCTTTTTTTTTTTTTTTTTTTTTTTATTTTGATTTCGTTTCTGAACAAAAACGAGAGAGGGGGGGGGTTATATAAAATTTTTTTTTATTATTATTATTTTAATTAATTTATATTTCAAAAAGTTGACTTTTACATACGACCTCGTAACGAGGCCCACCGCCTGTCGTCCATAGCGTTTTACCCCCATTCCGAACACAATGGGATATGTATCGTAAGCTGATTCGATCGTTTCAATTAGTTTCTTTTGAATTTACATTTAAATCACTATATTGAATTTTAAACGTACATTTCAAATTACCAGGGTCACATACTAACTCTAAAAATTCTCGAAAAATATTTTCTAGCTTCGTATTGACGATACGGTCCTAACAAAACTAGTTTCGTCGAATTCTGAGACCGTTGGAAAAATGGCCAATTTCCAGTCGATTAAAATCAACTGAAATGGTCAAAACACGTTTTCCTTTACCACGCTCACATATTGATTCGAAAAATTATGAAATTTGGAATCTAGCAATAACTTGACACTGCGGACCCAACAAAAGTGGTTTCGTCGAAATCCGAGGTCATTTGCAAAATGTCCATTTTTAAGGGCCTGAATTCCATAGCGACTATTCAGAATTTTCAACTGGACATATCTTTTGATCCCCGCTATGAAAATTTGATTATTCGGATTCGTTGGAAAGATATTCACAATTAGATCCCATTATTTTTGGTTTCACTAAAATCCGGATTGTTTTGCACCCGGTACATTCAATTGAAGTTTGAAATCGAATTATCGAACTACCGCGCCATTTTCAATTCTATTTATAATTATATATAATTATTTATATTCTAACGACGACGTATATAATATATACGTTCGAATTCTATTCAAAATAAATTTATTGTCGATATTATTTAAAATAATTCATTTTAAATAATCAAAATTCGCTAAAATTGCCAAAATAAAAATTTTAAACTGGCCCAGATTTTGCGGGTTATTACATTGTTTGTATTCATTACTTGTGTCATTCGGCCCCGCTTGTATGTATTCATTACTTGTGTCATTCGGCCCCGCTTGTATGAAGATACCTGTGTTGGCCCCATCATGGGGAGTATCAATTCCCATGATGGTAACCCGACACGATTCAAGATGCACAGTGTATACTACTGATGCCCAGTACCTTGTTTTCCACTCCGGAGCAAATGCACGCCCATACTCCGTCGGAACTACACTGCTGCACCACCCGCCGCTATTTTGACCGCTTATAATCAGCCCAGTAATCGTGCCCCACCCTGGCTAGATCAGGGTACCATGAAACATCTATGTGGGTTACTGCTGAAATGGGTCCCCATTACTAGGGTTTCCTAATCAACATGTTATAATGGTTAAGTGTTCTCAATTTAACTTAACCCCACCCATTTGCTTAGTTAACATGTTGTACTGGTTAAGTGTTGCTTATTCATGTGTTACTTAACCTTCTCACTGATTCACGCATGTTTATATAACGGTTAAGTTTGTGGGTCTATATATACTAATATTACCCACTTACCCAAGATTAACTTAACCCTTTCCCCTTATCAAATTCATACGTATTATTGGGTAAGCTTTCCTTAACCCTATCCACTTTGTTCATGTAATATTGATTAAGTTGCCTTCTTGTCCTTGTTAACTTAACCCACCCACCTAACAAGTCATATTGGTTAAGTGTTTCATATTAACTTAACCCTTCCCATTCATCATGTTGCATTGGTTAAGTGCTTCCTATTAACTTAACCATGTTCATTCATCATGTTATATTGGTTAAGTGTTTCCCCTTAACTTAACCCTGTTCATTAGCTTTAATTCATTCATTAATGCCTTAACCTCTCACATTAGAACTGTTGCTTGCAGTTGCTGGAAGTGTCGGGCGGTTCCGGTCAGACTTCTACTGCAAACTCATTCTAACCTCGGGTTTTGGGCTTTATGCGCTAACCTCTCACATTAGTCCTGTTGTTGCGGCTGCTGGATGTGCCGGGTGGTTCCAGGCAGACTTACACCGCAACTCAATCTAACCTCGGGTTAGGCATGTTCATCTTTTAACCAATTTACCTATTTATCATACATGTCCAAGTCTAGATTTTATATGTTAATTATCCCAAATTTACAAAACTAGTCATGTTCCAAATCTCAAGTTATGTCCAACAAAGCCAATTGCAAGTTATGGCCCACAAATCCAATTACAAGTTATTACTCAAAATATGTTACACCCAATCTTCCCAAATTTTCAATAATAGTCATGCCCCAAAATCACAATATACATTATGCTTGGCGTCCCAATCAATAATTATGCCCAATCTAGTTTTAATATTCCAATTTACAGTTTCCACCCAATCTGGATTTAATATTTAAATTTACCCCAAGTTCGCAACAATAACATTTATACCCCAAATCACAAGTTACAAATTATGTCCAAATATTTCACCGAATATGTTATGCCCAATTATCTCACCGAATACATTATGCCCATTGTTTACCCAAAATATTCCCCGTATTCCACTCGTTCGTATTTCGCGATTTCAACCTAGGTTCGAAGGTAACCCAGGTTCATAAAAGAAAAGGAAATAGGGGAAGAGAGAGAGAGAGAGAGAGAAGGAGCATAAAATAAGAATAGGCATAAAAATTGGCATGTAACAACAGACCTAATACAAGAAATTTAGATCCAACAAAAATAGATTCTTGAATAAGTTGATACAATCATTATCGCAGGCATAAGAATAACATCATGAACCAAAAGGATTATATATTCGATGTTCAACAAAGATAGGCATGATTGAATCGATATAATAACTTCCCAGGCATGTAAAATCATAGATTCAATAGAAAGATAAGGGTAAATCTGAAAAGATTGTCTCATCATCAAGCATAGACTTAGATCCTTTTTATTACATGCCAAGATTACTATTAGGTGTTTAAATCTGAAAATAACATGAACTTACAAAAAAGGACGGATCTTATATTCTGGGATCCGATTTCTGAATTTGTTAAGCTAATCCTTTGATGTAGACGTTTGATACTCTAGTTTGGATTTGGTTTGGATCTTTCTAACTTGATTTCTAGTTTGGAGAAGGTAGAGGCTAGACTAGCTTAGGGATGGACAACATGACGACTTCATAGAATGAGATTGTGAGGTTTAGGGTTAAGATCATAGGTGTTTATAGAGGAGTATGAGACCATTCAGAGCCTTTAGATCAACCTAGTATCCATCCAAGCTATCCAGTCCGAGAAAATTCGTCATCAGGCCAATCAGGTAACGACACATCAGCCCTAGGCTGTAAAAATACGTCATTGAATCTGGATCAAACATGAGTCGACTCCCTACAGGGTGGTCGACACCTATGTCGACACCCCTATAGGGGGGTCGACACCTATGTCGACTCCCCCTAGGGAGGGTCGACACCTCTGATTGGGAAATTTCTCGTTCAACCCGCTCTGACCGAATTTCGAATTTCGAACTGTTTTGACTTTTAATTATTGTTTTAATTTGATTTCTGTTTAAACTTGAAGTCTTCTGAACTCCATAACTTCTTCATACGGAGCCCGATTTACGCACACTCGGACTCTATCTCAAGCAGAATTCCGAGACGAACGCAATGGCGTAACCCGTTTCACCCAATTCTTCTTATAAAAATTAAGTGTTCTTAGATTTGTTAATTTTAATATTCATAGAAAATACGGGGTGTTACATTCCCCCCTCCTTAAAGGATTTCGTCCTCGAAATCTCTAAGTTAAGAAGAATGTATCCAAACATCCAACAACCATCTACTCAACCATCAATCACAGGCATCCATTGTCCTTAAAAAAGATCTCTAATGCAAAATGAACATATGCAAAAGTGTGTGTATATGTCCCACTACTAATGCAAAAGATCAGGCGGTCTACTGATTCAGTTGACCTCCTTAATGCGAATCATGAGAGTGTCATGCGTCCAATATGTATGCAAGTATCCCTAATCATGTAAATATTATATGTGTGCATATTCATTCATCCATATGCAACATCCATATGATAACATATCAAGTTTCAATCTATATACAAATACATACATTCATATGCATATGCAATATGAAAGTGACTGAGCCGATCTATTGCCTAATGTGAGTGTATATGCATCCACGAGCAACCACCAGCAACTTCTTGAAACCACTTACAACCATCAATCATAACATGTTTCAAACACATGTTTACATACATTGGCTTCTTCCCAAGGATCGAAGATATGACCTAGAGGATATACCTAAAAAGATAGAAACAAGTATGCATAAAATTCCTAGAAAAAGGGATCAAGGATATACCCTCAAGAAAAAGGGTATGATGCACGTGTCTTATCTTCAGTCTCCCTCGTCGCATCTTCTTGAGCTTCACTCCACTGTACCTTAACTAATTTAACTTCACGATTGCGAAGCTTCTTGACCTCCATTTCCAAAACTCACTAGTAAAGATAGGATCTCGATAACTTACTGTGCTAGAGGGTATCCTATGTAGTCGAACTATCTTTCCAAGATAAACAAATGTTAACCATGATACCAAGTGTATATACTAAGATGATTAGAGGTCTCACCTCTACTTAGCTTATCCATCATGTCACAAATCTGAGGGTCTTCATGTTACACCGCTCCTATCTGATCCAAAAGTGTAGGCCGCTCTTCTAGCGATGCTAACAAACCAGGTACAAGAATTGACTGAGGGTCTAAAGCTAAAGGTTGCTATGTACTTCAAACTTTACCTCCCTTAAGGTCAGTCTTTTTCTACTTAGGGCGCCTGCCACAACATTACCCTTGCTAGGGGTATAAGCAATCTCAAAGTCATATGAGGCAAGAAATTCTATCTATCGTTATTGCCTCAATTTCAAATCCTTTTGCGAGAACAAATATTTTAAGGACTTATGATCCATATATAGTTCAAACTTTTTCTCCTAAAAGATAATGATGCCATGACTTAAGAGAGAACACTATAACAGCTAATTCCAAGTCGTGGGTAGGATAGTTTTTCTCATGTACTTTCAGCTGTCTTCTTCCATAACTAACTACCCTCTTTTCTAGTATTAAAACAGCGCCTAACCCTATCCCGCATGTATCCGTATAAACTATAAACGTCTTGTTCCCTTCGGGCAATGTCAAGACTGGGGTTGTCGTTAGGGTTCTCTTCAGTTGTTGGAAAGCAACATCACAAATCAAATCCCAAGAAAAAGTTAGATTCTTCTTCGTCAATCTAGTAAGTGGGGCGGATACCTTCACAAAGTCCTTAATTAACTTCCTATACCAGCCCGCTAATCCAAGAAAACTTCTTACTCCCGTTGCATTCCTTGGGACCTTCTAATCTTGCACCGCAACTACTTTTGCGGGATCTTCTGTTATCCCTTCCTTGGATATCACATGTCTTAGAAAGCATACTTCTTCTCTCAAAAAATGATATTTGGAGAACCTAGTCTTAAGCTGATGCGCTTGGAGGGTATCCGAGATTTCCCTTAGATACAAAGCATGTTCTTCCCCACTCTTAGAGAAAACCAAAATATCATCTATGCACAAGCGAAGTGAACCATCTGCCTTTGTAGGCGAAAACAACTGGAGCACCCCATTCAGAAATACTTCGCCTTATGAACCCTTTCGCAAGTAACTCTTTTACTTGTTTACTGAGCCCTTCCTTTCCCTTGGAGTCATGTGTCGTACAGGTAATGCAACTAGCTTTGCATTGTCAACTAGATATATACGGAAGTCTATCTCGCGTTTTAGGGGGACAAACCCCTAACCTAATCAAAAACATCTGTGTACTCATGGACTACTCTAACGGATTACAAATTGTCGATAAATGCATCAAGTGATTCTAGGTAGCTAAGCCAAACTGATCCCTTAGGATCGCACGAAATCTCGAGGGTATTCCCGAGGCAAGTCAAAAGTCTAACTACCCTCCTTTCACAATTACTAGCTAACCAATCCATGCCTAGAATCAACCCATAGCCCATGAAACCAAAAACATAAGCATTACACTTAAACTCAATACTTAATATAGCTATTCTCAAATCCTTATAAACCAAAGATAAATGAGCCGAACCACTAATTGGATTTGAGACAATAATGGGATCTTCTACTATGCTAGTACTAAGGTGCAGAGACTCAACTATGGAAGCAGATAGAAAAGAATGTGAAGCGCCAGAATCAAATAAAGTTCTAACGGGATGATTGAAAGGAAAAACTAAACTTTCAACAGAAACGTTCCTACCTCTCTTAGGTACACTAGCAGTGAGAGCATGCAATTGCCCTCTAGAAGATTATGTCCTTTTCCCTTATCCTTGTCCTTCGGGGAATCCTTGATAAGATGCCCTGCTTCACCATATGGAAAACAACCACCTGTTTTCTTCTTCCTACAATTAAATGACCCGCTATACCATAGAAAAGACACTTCCTCTTGTCGCGGGATCTATTATTTCTTCCACCCTTTTCTTATATTTCAATCCCTTGTTTGTGATTCTTCCACTTTGCCCTCTTTCTTTTCACCTTTCTTCTTCTGCATGAATTAAGCCATATCAACAAGCTTCTTATCCTTGGGCTTGTGCTTCTTAGCCCAAACTCAATTATTCTTATCCTTACTATCCTTTGTGTAGTTTGTTGACAAGTTTCTCGAAACTACCTCCATCGCACGGCAACCTACAAAGCATAAAAAGAAGATTAGCCGCACGTGAAACTACTGCGGCTACAGATGGAGGTTGGGCATTACTTCGCCCTCGACATGTGCCGTATGCCTACGAAACTATGGCGAAAAGAAGAAAGAAGAGATTCAAAAAAAAGATAGTGCATATGGCTTTAGGGAATATAACTTTTTAAAAACAATACTTTTCTCTTGAAAAACGCTTCTTTAAAACATGTTTTAGAAAACACCCCTTTTAAAATATGCTTTTGAAAAATCTTTTTTTTGTTCTGGTAACCTTTAGCTCTGATACCACGTGTAACACCACACCTCCGTTAAGGTCACTCACAAAGGGAATGCATTAACTTCAGTGAAGCGTTATAGGTAAAAGATGTAGATAAATTACAATACAGACAAATAAAGCAGCGGAAAACAATGTCATTTTATAAGCAACGTAGTTCAATCAAGCTTTTACAACAATTGACTCAATCATACTTTAAAAGTACTACATAAAACTTCTGTCTTGATTCAAAAACTTCCAAGTATATAAGAAGCATAAAACATAGCAAAGTAGCATAAGTCCCCAAATTAAAGTGCAAACACAGCCATAGCCAGAGATAAGAGGATCCAAGCAATACATCAAAGAATCTTCAAGATTTGGAAAGAGAAACGATCCAAACTAAGCTGAGTTATTCCCTCCCTGACTACATGGGGGGAGAAACGGAAGAAAAGAAGATGAAAGAAAACGGGTCAGACATAATGCCTGGTAAGTCCAGTGATTTTCAGTATGTAAACAGGTAAAAGTAACATGACATGAATAAACTGAATATAAGACAATACTGTGATAACAGGGAGAACAAGATAAGATTAGCATAAGATATGATAAGGCAAGATAAACTGAATGCGCTTCTACTCTTACTCTGCTTCGCTACTACCCTGTTATTCCGATTTCTATATCTCTGCACCACCTAACTATTGTCCCAACTAGTAATCTGTATAAAATGATAATGTGATCCCAATCCCCGCAGTTGTGGTAGCCTTCAGGTGTACATCTATTTTGAGGATCCTACCTCCATCTGCCTAATTGCCATGGATATGTTAAATGTACCCTTACTACCCCATCAATTGGCTCCCTACTTGTATTCATTTATTACTTGTGTCATCCGACCCCGCTTGTATGTATTCATTACTTGTGTCATTCGGCCCCGCTTGTATGATTCATTACTTGTGTCATTCGGCCCCGCTTGTATGTAGATACCTGTGCTGGCCCCATCATGGGGTGTATCAATTCCCATGATGGCAACCCGACACAATTCAAGATGCACAGTGTACACTACTGATGCCCGATGCCTGCTTTTCCACTTCGGAGCACGTGAACGGCCATACTCTATCGGAACTACACCGCTGCACCATCCGCCGCTATTTTGATCGCTTATAATCAGCCTAGTAATCGTGCCCCACCCTACCTAGCTCAGGGTACCATGATACATCTATGTGGGTTACTGCTGAAATGGGTCCCCATTACTAGGGTTTCCTAATCAACATGTTATAATGGTCATGTGTTCTCAATTTAACTTAACCCCACCCATTTTCTTAATTAACATGTTGTACTGGTTAAGTGTTGCTTATTCATGTGTTACTTAACCTTCTGACTGATTCACGCATGTTTATTTAACGGTTAAGTTTGTGGGTCTATATATACTAATATTACCCACTTAACCCTTTCCCCTTATCAAGTCCATATGAATTATTGGTTAAGCTTGCCTTAACCCTATCCACTTTGTTCATGTAATATTGGTTAAGTTGTCTTCTTGTCCCTGTTAACTTAACCCACCTACATAACATGTCATATTGGTTAAGTGTTTCTTATTAACTTAACCCTTCCCATTCATCATGTTGCATTGGTTAAGTGCTTCCTATTAACTTAACCCTGTTCATTATTCATGTTATATTGGTTAAGTATTTCCCCTTAACTTAATCATGTTCATTCTCTTTAATTCATTCATTAATGCCTTAACCTCTCACATTAGAACTGTTGCTTGCGGTTGCTGGATGTGCCAGGAGGTTCCGGGCAGACTTCTACCGCAAACTCATTCTAACCTCGGGTTTTGGGCTTTATGCGCTAACCTCTCGCATTAGACCTGTTGTTGCGGTTGCTGGATGTGCCGGGCGATTCCGGGCAGACTTACACCGCAACTCAATCTAACCTCGGGTTAGACATGTTCATCTTTTAACCAATTTACCTATTTACCATACATGTCCAAATCTAGATTTTATATGTTAGTTGTCCCAAATTTAAAAAACTAGTCATGTTCCAAATCTCAAGTTATGTCCAACAAAGCCAATTGCAAGTTATGGCCCACAAATTCAATTACAAGTTATTACTCAAAATAGGTTACACCCAATCTTCCCAAATTTTCGATAATAGTCATGCCCCCAAAATCACATTATACATTATGCTTGGTGTGCCAATTAATAGTTATGCCCATTCTAGTTTTAATATTCCAATTTACAGTTTCCGCCCAATCTAGATTTAATATTTTAATTTACCCCAAGTTCGCAACAATAACATTTATACCCCAAATCACAAGTTACAAATTATGTCCAACAATTTCACCGAATATGTTATGCCCAATTATTTCACCGAATACATTATGCCCAATGTTTACCCAAAATATTCTCCGTATTCCAATCGTTCTTATTTCGCAATTTCAGCCTAGGTTCGAAGGTAACCCAGGTTCATAAAAGAAAAGGAAATAGGGGAAGAGAGAGAGAGAAGGAGCATAAAATAAGAATAGGCATAAAAATAGGCATGTAACAACAGACCTAATACAAGAAATTTAGATCCAACAAAGATAGATTCTTGAATAAGCTGATACAATCATTATCGCAGGCATAAGAATAACATCATGAACCAAAAAGGATTATACATTCGATGTTCAACAAAGATAGGCATGATTGATCGATATAATTACTTCTCAGGCATGTAAAATCATAGATTCAATAGAAAGATAGGGGTAAATATGAAAAGATTGTCTCAACATCAAGCATAGACTTAGATCCATTTTAGTACATGCCAAGCTTACTATTAGGTGTTTAAATCTGAAAATAACATGAACTTACAAAAAAAGGACGGATCTTGTATTCTGGGATCTGATTTCTGAATTTGTTAAGCTAATCCTTTGATGTAGACGTTTGATTCTCTAGTTTGGATTTGGTTTGGAGCTTTCTAACTTGATTTCTAGTTTGGAGAAGGTGGAGGCTAGACTGGCTTAGGGATGGACAACATGATGGCTTCATAGAATAAGATTATGAGGTTTAGGGTTAAGATTATAGGTGTTTATATAGGAGTATGAGACCATTCAGAGCCTTTAGATCAACCTAGTATCCATCCAAGCCATCCAGTCCAAGAAAATTCATCATCAGGCCAATCAGGTAATGACACATCAGCCCTAGGCTATAAAAATACGTCACTGGATCTGGATCAAATAGGGTTCGACTCCCTACGTGGGGGGAGGGGGGGCGACACCTATGTCGACACCCGTATAGGGGGGTCGACACCTATGTCGACTCCCCCTCGGGGGGTCGACACCTCTGAGCAGGAAATTTCCCGCTCAGCCTGCTCTGACCGAATTTCGAACTGTTTTGACTTTTAATTATTATTTTAATTTAATTTCTGTTTAAACTTGAAATCTTCTGAACTCCATAACTTCATACGGAGCCCGATTTACGCAAACTCGGACTCTATGTCAAGCAGAATTCCGAGACGAACGTAATGGCGTAACCCATTTCACCCAATTCTTCTTTTAAAAATTAAGTGTTCTTAGATTTGTTAATTTTTATATTCATAGAAAATACAGGGTGTTACATACTTAGTGTTGATACCTACAGGGGTAGCGGATCCGTAACCATACACTTGAAGCATGAAGGCAAGTTTCATAAAAAATTAATGACAAGATCGAAAGTTCATAACCGGAAGCCAAAGCTATCCATACCAACAGGCTAGGTATCGATACAAGGAAGGGAGGGACAACGTTAAAGAGAAGTTCCAAAGACCGAGACATTCCTTTCGAGAACCGAAGGCCATCCTTTCCAGAACCGAAACCGACACCCTAAAAAGCAATAAGCGAAGCCAAAAGAGCGACCGAGAGCCAAAGTAACCGGAACCAAAGGGTAAAGCAACCGACAGGGGCTTCTGGTGGCCCAATGACAAAAGGGTCCCCGATTTGTCTATAAATAAGACCCTAGGGGTCTCATTTTGTTGATCGATTTCTCATTCTTGTACTCCTTTCCTCTAGAGTAAACCCTAATTTGCAAATCAATTTGGGGATTTCTATTGTAATCACTTATGTATTCAGAATCAAAGATCAATAAAGAGCGGATCAACACTTAGCATATTTCTTATGAGCTTCTTATGAGTTTTCTTAGTTATTTCCTACACAACACAATACATGCTTTCTACATGTTCATGGTCTCATATCCAGGTCTAAACCCTTCCGCAAAGTTATAGAGAAACCCCTTCCTACAAGCCATTTAGCCTTCTACCGAGGGTTGTGCTTAGGGAACCCTTGTCCCAAAATTACTGTTGGTTCTTAAGTCTCTTAAGCGTGATGTTCACCCCTCTGAGGGAAGAGTAACTAATCTTTTGGGCTTTAGACCTTGATATCTAGGAAACCGTGAACTAACTCAAGCTCGTGGAAACTAAACTAAATAACCCTGTTTTCCCCTTAGGTCCATTTCTATAGACCAATCTTCAGTGTTGACAAAAAATATCGTTCACAGATTTATTTCAACAAATCCATTTACTAATCCTTTATAAAATCCATTTAAACAACTTACCTTTGCAGTTTGAAAATTTCTTTTCAATTTTAATCGTCTTTACTTAATATTAAATAAATGCTCATCTAAAACCATCTCATTTGATTTAAACCTCTTTTATAAACCTAGCTTATAAAACTTGGATTTATTATAAAATCTTTCCAAAGTTCAACTAAAAACTGATTACAAACTCGATTACTTACTAATAAAATTCCATTCAAAAAGCAATCACTTTATTTATTATTAATTAAAATAATAATAACTTCAACACTAACTTAAGTAAAAGTTGTTTACTTCATTATTAACTAAAATAAGATAGTTAATCTCCTTTAAAAAGTCATTAAAATAAGAATTGACTCTATTAATAATAAACAACTTGTTAATTACCTTTAAACACGGTTAATTAAAAACAATTAAAATTTAAGGAATCTTATCAGGTTTAGTCAACTATTTGTCAAAACTATTTCTATTAGATTAATTGAGGATAAATTAATCTAATAACCAATTTTAATTAAAACAGCCGATTTAGTCAACTTGAAAACAATGGTCAATTTGTTAACTGATTTCCATTAATTTTTCATCGTAAATTTATTAATAACTTAATTAATTTAATAATATCACACTTAATTGTTTCTTAGAAACAATTATCTCAAAATATTAACCCACGGGTTAATTTCTGACTTACTTATAAATCTTATCAAAAACCTAAGAAATTGCTATATAAAACATTTATAATTTTTTTTTCGAAACCTAATAATTTTCTATATAAAACATTAAATCAATAAATTAATTAATTTAACATAATCCACTTAATTGTTTTCTTGAAAACCAATTATCCCAAATCATTAACCCATAGGTTAATTTCTGCCTTACTACTTATGAACTTATTAAAAGCATAAGAATTTGCTATAGAAAGATATTTATAACTACTTAATAAAAACAAATTATAAATTATTCATTTATTCATAAAACTTCTATCTTATATAAAATATGATTTAAAACTTTTCTTCAGTTATAAAAATAAAATTTATAACTTCAATTTAGTTAATTCGCCTAACGGCGAATCAACGTCCTAAAAATATGGATTTTAGGCCATCTGCTGCCAATTACTTTATCAATACAATTTATTGATTAACAATACAACGACGTTGAATTCAATTCAACAATCAACATCCAATTCAACAATATACATCGAAATAGATTTTACGTTACTTAGATTAAATAGTTCATTTATAAATAATATAAAAACCAAGTAACATAAAAAATATTTGAAGAATCCAAATGGATCCCTTCAACTAGTTTTTTTTCCATCATAGCTCATACTATCATTCAATAAATGCATATGAAATAGAAAATCTAGTCTAATGCATTTAAATCGATGAAAATATAAATATCGTCAAACATCAATCCAAACAACAATCATCCAGATCATCCAAACACTTTATTTATACTAACAAAGATAAATATAATTTATATGAACTTAATCACATCATAATATTTCAGAAAGCATGACAGTTAACTCACATTTCATTTTCGATCTACTATTTTTGGTCGGTTTATATATTTTCAAACGAACGTTTGAAATTACATTAAATTTCTAGCTACTAAGAATTCGTTCAACCACTCCGTCAGCGTAGTATACATAGGTACAATCCCAACGAATCTTGTTTCGTCGAATTCTGTTCACGTATGAAATAGTTAAAGTGACTGCAAATCTATTCACGAATTTAAAATATCTCAATACCATTAGCTTATAAAATTATTTATATAATTACCCTTTAATCCATCATTAACGTTAATAAAGACGGCTTAACTCAGATTAGAATCGCGACATCATTACTTCTTGGTCTCGACACAACCCGAAACCTTCCCCCTCCGTTCATTACTCGCCCCGCCACCGCTGCTTGACTGGAGTTCCCCAGACCCTGAGCGCGCTAACCCTCGCTGACCCCTCTTCCACCCCCGACCAACCCAGCCTCCTTCTTCAACCCATGGCTTCTGAACAACCCCCAATAATCCAGCTCTTCGATTTCCTGTTCATCCTATCACAACTGCGATCACCGGCCATCGGCGGCTCTGCAAAAACACCAAAAAGAACCGTCGTCCTCCCCCTACCTACGCTTGAAATGGCGAGAACCAATTCGACCCTAGTTCGCTAAAATCAGGCTTAAACCATCGCGACTTCGAACTACAATTTCCACTGCTCCGTTTGATACGAAACTTGGCCAGAATATAGAACTCACCACCCCCTATAATTCTCTAGTTGAAAACTTTCTCTTATTCATTACGAATTGGAAGATAAAATTGCAAATGAGTATCGAAGGAAAAGGAATAGTGGTGCCTACAAAATGTCAGGGTTAGATGTTTAGGATTATTTATAGGCGAGATATTTTATTATTTTATTCGATTATCTTAGAGTTCGGCGTTTTAATCTTGCACGACCACATATGTAATGACTCGCTATTTTTACGTCTCGAATCAGTAATCAAACCGACTCCAGACGCTCAACGGCGAATCATTATTTTAGCTTACGGGGTTTTACAGAAATGAACACAAAATCAAAGATGGAAAATAGCAGCGGAATAAATTTTTATACATATAAGAGTTTTACAAATTCATATTATACAACGGAAGATTCATAAATAAATATATAAATTAAAAAAAAGATTACACTTTCAGTTGGGCTTGCGTTCGCGCATAAGCGCCTTGCGTCTTCATGTTCCTGTCTAATTTGAGAGCTGAAACTCTAAATCTGGAACACTTAGGACCTGACCCGAGCGTTCCATGCAAAATACACAAAACACCCGAGTCAGGATTAAACTTATTTCAAGTCAGCAAACTTCGATAAACACTAAATATAATTGTTTAATGCTAACACATTAATAAACAATTTTGATCATTATAACCCACGAACTTACCGAAACATGGACCTAGATATTTTCATGCAACAATACAAGGATGGTGGCAGCAAAAGACATACCACAAGTCAAACGAAACTGCCCAGGTGTTCAAACAATTGTTCATGGAAACTTAACAACTAACAAAAGGTTAGCATGGATTTTCTTGTTTGTACATAGGCAAATCAAAGCATTTTCTTTCACATATATTAATGATTTTGAATGTGTGAGTGTTAGATCAAAATTTGGATCTAACACCCAAATTGTTCTGATTCGTAGAGAATTATAACTAAAAAATGAGGAAAAAGCAGAAAACACACAAGATTTATAGTGGTTCGGCGTTAACGAGCCTACGTCCACTTTATATGTTATCGATTATACTTTGAATGCTAGTACAATCGATGATTTCTCTCAAACTCACTCTTACAATTATGATTTCTCTTAGTAATCTCGAAGTAAAACTGATAAGAAATAGTGGTACGACAGTAATGGTGGAATCAGTGCTCAATACTGCCAAAAAGATCCCCAAAAATGCCAGTCTCTGGGCTATTTATAGCTGATTCTGTCGGGCGGTTCGCGGTCACACGTGGCGCAAATCCCGAGAATATCGGATCGGATCGAGCAATGAGGAAGAATTGGTCAATGTGACAGTTGTGGACACGTGTAGCTGGATCCCTGTATTTCAGATCGCTGAAGACCAGTTCGTGGTTGAACAAGTCAGGAGTTTCGCCACGTAGCAGGGGATCGGATCGGAATGAGGTGGTGGCATAGGTGCGGATCGGGTCGTGCTTCCATGGGGGGATCGGGTCGTGCTCCGATGGACGGATCGGGTCGCGTTCTGCGCTGGCGATCCGAAGGGTGCGATCCGCGTGTGCGATCTGCTAGTGCGATCTGGCCTTTCATGAACTAGAGGAACAAAACTTCATACTCGCTTCTTGTGTGTAAACCTTGGTGGCTTGGTCAAAAGGCTAGCCAACATTTTGCCCCCTCGAAGTATGTTTCATTGAGGATGGAACATGCTTCGAAACTGCAGAAATATATTTTCATAAAGAGATGTAAATCAATGGTTGCGTCTGTCTAAAATGTTTTGTCACTCTGGAAAGTTGTATCCTTTGGTTAGTATAAATATTAGACTAAATCATCATCATTTCCTTGTTCACCGAATAATTTTTATTTCTGGAATCTGTAGAGTAGTCGTTGTTGAATTGCCAGGTAGATCTCTGAATTTTTTCCTCCCCTCTTTTTCCTCTTTTTTTTTTAGTCATCATCGGGATCGGATCGCCATCACGTGATGCGGTTCGTGGGATGGAGGCTCATTGCGATCCGCGATTCAATTGTGTCTTCAGCGAAGCGAGCCGTCCCCCTTCTTTCTGATGGGCTTTATTGAGATTCGAGGTGGGCTACAGCCCGCGGCCCATTCAGTTCGAATAAGACAAGAAAAGGAAGGCTAACGGTCACGAAACCGTCTATAAAACCCGACCTCCCTCGTTCTCTTCCCTTTCTTCTTCTGTTTGCTCCGCGCCGCCAACTCCTTTCGAGAAAAAACCCTATTACTTCGCCAATTCTCTAAAATCTCTCTTGTTTCACCAAAATTATTAAAAAGGTAATCCCATTAAAATTTTCTCTCTTCGTGATTTCCGAGTTTTTCGCTGATTTGAGGAGGGAAAGGGAGGAATTTCATGTTTTTTTTGGGTTTTGAAGGCGGTGAAGCTGGCATGGCTGATGGGTCTCGGTCACTCGAGAGTGAGGAGAGGGAGGAAGGAGAAGGAGGGAAAGGGTTCGGTCAGTTTGGTTCGTTTTGTAAATGAGGCATGGGTTTGAAGTGATGGCGAGACGAGGGGAGAAAGGACGGAACCGGAGTGTTGACTTATCTAGCGGATCGGGTCGCGGGTATAGCAAGGCGACGGATCGTGGCGTAGATGGAAAAGAAGGGGAATAGCAAGTAGCGGATCGTGGAGATGTGACGAGGGAATGGATCGTGGGGAAGAGCAAATAGCGACCCGATCCGGAACTCTTTCGTGAATTAGCGCCTCCGCTGCTGATCCATGCTTGCTTAGCGTTCCCAGTAATACGCCGCGATCCGATCCCCATCTCGCGATCCGAAGGGGTATCACGAACCAAACAATGAACGATCCAACAAACTTGTAAAATAAGCAGTGCAACTTAATTCCAGTACATCAATGGATAGTTAGGTTAGAGCCTTCACGACGGAATTTCTGGACTGAACAAATGCATAATCTATCAGTGAACAACAACCAATGTCTTGATGATTTTGTTGACCTTCGTACTTTTCTTTAATGCGTGCACAAGCACACACCGGCACTTGCACACACAGGGGGGACGGGTAATTATAATCTTATTTCTCATGTTTACTCGCCTAAACAGTAATGTCGGATAATTGTTCCCCTTCAAGATCTGACACAGAGACGGATCCCGAGGTGTATAAGCATCTCAACCCCGAGGTTCATCCAATTAATCCAGAGGGTGCGGATTCTGGATTCGAATATGAGGCGGAAACAGAATCGAATCCGTCTGAGAGTACCTCGCTTGAGGAAGAGTCATAGGTAGATGGCCGAGCTCCCGACGAAGTCCCTGGTGCAATAGAAATAGAGAAATTCACAGACTCTCTAGCTTCCAAACTTGATGACATAAAGCATAAGAGAATTTGCTTGAGACATGGGATCCCCTGGGATGATGTGAGGACACCCGGAAGCGAAGATAAACCTCATTTGGCTCCGGAGGGGTAAATGACAGTCAACCGACTCATGTGCTGGGTAGGAGCTATTCCTTCGTTTCCTCCAATCGTCATTGAGACCCTAAAACGATTGGGTATTGCTCCAATGCAGCTTCATCCCAATGCCTACGCAGCTTTATACACTCTATATATCGCATACGCGGAAATCCTGCATACCGAGCTCACATTTAAAGATTTGAAATTCTTTTACCTTTTCAAGCATCACTCCTCGGCAACCCCAAATTTCTCTTTCTTCGAATTGGTAGCAAATAGGAAGGTTCTGTCTAACGGACACAGCAACATAGGGGATCCCAAGGCCGATTCGTTCTATATAAAGAGACAGGCTGGGTGTTCAAGAAGATGGCTTAAATCAAGTAATCTTTAAACTTTTGACTGAATAACTTGTTTAAGAAATCGAAGCATTAACATGCCCCCCTTCTTTTTTTTTCTCTAAGCAGATCACGCCTTTCCCAAGACGGAAGGCTCGGTATACAATAATCGATTGTCTCTTCTTCTACAAAGCAAATCTGATTTTCTAAAAATCAAGAAGTGCATTACTGATGAGAACCTTCACAAGCACCGCCTTCTGGATATATAAGGTTTGGACTTGGTGCGGGCGGCAAACCCTAGAAATTCGTGCCCCCGACGGAGGGAGAAGGAACGTCATGGGCAGCAGAAACAACTAAATTTCGTGAGAGTCCTTCGCCGATAGTCATTCAGGACGACGACGACCTAAACATATATAGAGGAGATGAGGCCCGTGGTGATAAGTCTAAGGAAATCCCAGTTTCTCCGGGGGGTTTCCCCTCAAGGGCCTCTCTTCCGGTTGAACCTGCTGCTCCCGATGATTTAACAGAAGAGCAGCTATTTAAAGAGCTGAGCAAAATTCCTTTGCCTGATGATGTATACACACAGGGAGACTTCGAAGGGGATCCATTTTTCCCTGTTTCTGAGGAAACAACCGCTCCAGTTGGGGAACGAGAAACTACTCAGATGAGCCTAACTTCGGGCCCTGGTCTGTTTGGGGGAATTATATGGGATGCACAAATCACATGCACTGCCTGACCCCACACTTTTATATCAACAGTATTCAAGGTTTTAATATGCTCTTTTTTCTTCTGCAGGAAAGATGTCTTGCAGGCGGTCTTATTCTTATCGCTCTCTTCATGAAGGCACACCTAGCCTTCATCCAAATCCTGAGCGTGCTCGCGGCCTTTCTCACAAGCCTACTTCTTCACAATCCCGGTCTCCATCAAAACCAACCTCTGGCAAGCTTCCCAGTTATTCGGTGCCACCTACAGGGGGAAAACAACTTCCCAAAGACTTAACCCCTCCGAAGAGCGCACCCTCTCACAGCAGGTTATCAAAAAGACACTACGAGCCCAAGGATAAAAGCAAGGATCCAATCAAGGATTCTGAGAAGGAGAAAATTGACATTGTCCCTTCCAGCCAACAAGATTTGGTTGCCCCCGTGTCACGAGATTACATCCATGGTCCTGAGACCCAGGCTAAGCTGGAAAAGTTGCGAGAACAATTCCCTGACATCTTCTTCGAAAGGATGATGTTTGTTCCAGCCTTGGAACCAGTCCCTAGGAACTGGGATACTGAGGTCATCGGGCACATTCGCCATGTAGCCAGGCAGTATGAAGCGATGAAGAAACATGCTGTTAATCTTTCAGAGGTCATCCGTACGCTTGAGATGGAAGCACACAGATCCAAAGTGAAGATAGATAACAATGAAAGGGCCAGGGTAAAAATGGAGAAGGACTTAGATGATGCACAATCTCTGCTTGCCTTGGCCCAACGAGATGCTAAAGCTTACAAAACAGAGCTGGAGGAGGCCAGGCAACATTTCCTTAATGAGCTTGATTCTAATAGCAAAGAGCGAGTGTTATTGAAGCAAGAGGTGGAAGATCTCAGGATGGCCAACTCCGAATTGAAAACAACACAGGATCACTTCGGGGCCGAAAGAGCTGCTTGGGAGAAAGAAAAGGCGAGTTTGAAGGAGAGTTTAGCTTTGGCCGAAGGAGAGAAAGTAATTCTGAATGAGCAAGTCGTGGATGCAGAGAGGCGCGCGGCTCTCGCCGAAAAGAATGTAGAAAGTGCCATTGAAATGGCTACTGCTTCTAACGACAAGCTCCTCAAGAGAGAAAAGGATATCGAAGGGTTTGAAGAAACGATATTTGACTTCCTCGGCCACGTCCTCAAAACCCGTAACATCTCATGGATCTCGGACTACCACGTCACTTTAGCCAACATATGGGATGCCATCGTCGAGGGTGAGAAGCGGAGATTAGGAGTTGAAGAGATTGACGAAGATGAGCTGATGAGGACCATTCTGAGGGATAACGAGCCCGAGGATTTGGCAGAAGGCCGGCGCCTAATTCAAGAAGAGATGGAGAAGGAGAGGACTTTGGCTAAGGGAAAAAACAAGATTGATGAAGGTTCGAGCTCAGCTGTAGAGCCCAAGGCCTCCGGAGTTGAGGAATACAATCCTGATGATCCATTAATTCCTTTGGGCCCGACTCCTTTGGTTGTCGGAGCTTCTGCAGCCAGCTTGGATGGAGGATCAGCAGAAGGTATCTCCATTTTTTCCCCACAATTTGTCAAAGCAATTGTGAGTTGTCGTCGTCTGGCGGAGCAACCAATCGAATTAATAACACGTGTTCCTCATAATACAGGTGGTGGGCCCGTCGATAAGGATGTCGAGAAGAAGACAGAAGCGGAGAAGATTGATGTCTCGCCTAGCGCCGGTGTTGATGCACCAAAGCAGGCTGAAGGTACAAAAGCAGAGAAGGGCGTCTTGGCACCTAGTGCCGATGCTCCCAAGGATGACGAAACCATCGATGCCTTGAAAGATATGGACGGGCGCCATGTAGATGATGAGGAGGATGTCATTATCACCAAAGAAGTCAAAGGCGATGACGACGAGAACTTGGCTAAAAGAAAGGCTAGGCAGGAAAAGCAGCTGGCTTTAAGGAAGGAGGAACAAGAGCCTTTGAACGTAGCTCCTATCTCGGAGTTTGATCCCAAAATTGGGATTGTGACGGCCCGCCCCGCACCAACCGACATTTACTCCAAAAGTGCGCTGTACACGTGTCCAGTTAGCACGGAACGGGTCGTGAGAAGAAAAGGGAAGAAGGAAATGAACATACAAAGAAACTGTAGAATGTCTCACAGCGCATGGAATAAAATATAATAACAAAATACTTGACATAAAACAGGTGAGACAGTGTATAAGCTGATAACTAAAACCAACATCAACGTCAGAGTAGCGGAAATCCAAATACAGCTTATTACAACTTTTCAAATTTACTGTCTCTAACAAAAGAAAGCTAAAGTAGAAGATGCACCACCAATGCCCAAGCAGTGATCTTCAACAACACAGGGAGAATACTATATATATATTATGTGGAAGCCTCATGCTCGTCTCCGGATCACCTACCCGTGCATCACCAGCTAACCTGTCTCTAGTCTGCTCGTGTGAGCACCCAGAGTAATAAGAGGAGACATAAAAATCTGGGTCAGACATAAAGCCTGGTATGAGCGATAAGCATCTAAACAGAATAATAACAGGTATACTAAACCATACCTGAACCTGGACCTGCAACCAAAGAGTTAGTACCACATACCGTACAATACTCTAAGGTGCCATAATAAATAGTGTAAGAATACGGGGGTGGGGTGTGCATGTCATAATGATAGCAAACAAATCATCCATAGCAACCATCCTCACATCTCTCACTCCGTGCGTAAAGCATACGGTATCTACCACTTTGGAACACTAGACAAATTGAGGTAACGACGAATCCCGACTTGTAGAAACCCTGCTGTGACCAAGCTAAACACATGGAGTCATGACCAAACATTTCAATGACCCACCACATTGGTCGTAGACATTGGTCCTACCAATGCCATAATGGCCCTGAATCCGCCTTCGTACCTCCTACTATAGTGGTCCAAAGCTATAGACATCGATAACCCCTTAACACGCGTCCCGCAGCAAAGCCCAATCATGAAGCGAACTCGTTGATTCCCATCTGGATCTTGAGCTCTAGCTTGTCATTTGGACTTCCTTTGCATCTCGGGTTTGGTCGAATTGGAGTGGGTCTTCAGAAGAGTTGTCGTGCAGTAGTAGCCCTAGAATTCGATTCGGTTCGGTAGTCATTACCCTCGTCGGTTCGGTTCAGTCCTCCTTCTTTGTCATCTATCCATTCGGTTCGGATCGGGTACTTCACTTCGGGTCGGGTCGGTGTCCTCCTCCGGGTCGGGTCGGGTTGCTGTCTTCCTTCCAGTTCATGCTCCTTCTCCGATCAGCTCCCTCGTTTTCCATCTACTCCGATCCGATCCCTTCGCCTTACTCCAGTCGTAGCCTTCCATTCTTGAGTCGATCCGATCTGGCCTCCATTATTCTTCCGATCCGATCCCCTTGTCCACTCCAACTCTAAGTAAACAGCCTTCCTTTTTGCCAAGTCTCTTATGTGCCAAACTCCAGTTCGGGTCGGGTTTTCTTGCCCAGTTCACATATCCGATCCGATCCCTCATCCGATCCGATCCGAAGCCCTGCACAACTTTCTGCAACTTTTTCCAGCAACTTATTTACGCCGTTCGACGACGTTTTTGACAAATCTAACTATTCTAATCAATCACAAATCATGTCAAATAGTCATAACAACATAGCAAACTAACCACGAACACCAAAACAATGAATTTACATGTCAAAATGGATCAAATGTGCCCAAAACCCCTTACTTTCCCTTAAGCATGTTTAAGTAAATCTAATCATAGGGTTAACAAAACTCAATCAAATTAAACCAAATTTCTACCAGAGGCATAAAATATTATTTAAGAATTTCTGAACATTTTTCCAGAATTTTTTAGTGTATAAATCCGTTAATCCTCACTAATTACCCTTAATTACCGTAATTAGTGCAAAAACTGTGCAAATCACTCACCTTGGCCACAAATGAAACACCAAATCTGAAATACTCTCTATTTGGGTCGAATTCCTATGTATAGCAGCAGGTCCAACCTTGCTTTGTTGCTATTTGGCCTTGTTTTGATGTAGTTTAGGCTTAATCTTCACTAAAAATGTGTCTTGGAGTGGTTTTAGAGGATGGAAGCCATTACTAAGGTCTCAAGAAGGTTTGTGGCGGCTCAAAACTGAAATGAAAGTGATTTCCTAACCCTAATCAGTCCTCCTATACTCTAAACCCGAAATTCCCCTCTGGGCCTAGCTGCTAATCACCCGGTTAAGCCCAATTAAGCTGTTTTTCACCATCTGAAACTTGTTTCAGCCATATCTCCCAAACGGTGAGTCCGTTTGGCTAATGTGACCACTCTACGGAATTGTAAACCATCATCCGGAGCCAATAGACGTGGTTTCAGGTCAAAATTCCTTTACAGTCAAAAGTTATGGCCAAAACAGTGCCAACTAGGGGTAAAATGGTCATTTAAAAATCGGGAAAAATCATGAACATGGGAAATGACCACAATAGTCGTCTCCCAAAGTTACATGACCATACTACTTTGTATGTGAAAGAAATAAATATCCTACTGTAATGACCCGCATTTTTTGAGATATATAATTAATTTATTTAATTATATAATTGGTGATTTAGAGAAGTTAATGATCGTTCAATTAAATAATATTGAATATTTAATAAATAATCATAATATAATAATATATTATAATGTCGAAATAGTCGGAAATAGTGAAATTCACAATATCATGTGAATTGAATAGCATACGAGATTTGGTGGAGTTTCGATTCGAAATATAATGACAAATATATTCAATCGACGTCAGTTTGAACGTATAATTATATTATAATTAAAATCGAGCTCGAAATGGCGCTGCAGTTCGCGATTTGGCGATTTGAACTTCAACTGAATGTACAGGATTCGTTTTAAGCCGGATTTCTGTGAAACAAGAAACGTATGGAGCTGGTGGAGTATATCTTTCTAGCGGAAGAGAAAAATCGGGATTTCGTCGTGTAGATTTTGAGATATGTCCAAATCAAATTTTAAAATAGTCGCTATAGGATCATTTATCGAACATAACAGTTTATTCAATATAACTAGAGATCGGGTATGAATTTAGACAAGGTTCTTTTGAGAGATAACGATAATTTAATTTTTAGAATATTACTGTAATTTTTAATTAATTAAATAAGCAACTTTTTATTTGAAGTATTTCGCACCCTGAAATCAACATTTTGAAGTTTCAAAATATGAGTCCACCTACCGGTATTATTATATCTTTGGGATCATGACACCGAGCTCATCACAAAGGTATATTTATTTCTGTCCGGAGCAGTTCACATATTAATGAAATTTGACGTAACCGGATTGGTAAAACAAGACACGCACATCAAACTAAATGGACACTGCAAAGCCACGGTTCTACTCCTTTCAACCGTGAGATTCTCTTGGTCCTCAAAGAGAAACGTAGTACATCCTTCTCCAAAGAAATTTCCTATAAATAAAATACAGTCCTCCTATAAAATACCTTACACTTCTAAACCTAAACTGACCTTTTCTTGCGGTCAAACAATGAGCCGCCGCGATGTCCCCTTCTCAAATAAACCATCCATCTTTGAAAATTCATCTAAATTCATAGATAAACGTATAAATCCCAAACCAAATGTATTTGAGTTCGGTTGGTGATGCTCTCAAATTCAGTCTATGTTTTGATGGGTTCGATTTCTTCTTCGTTCGCTGTCTCCAGACGCGAAAGCCAAGGGCTTCGCCGTTCTTAAGTATTGAGCTGAAATTCTCGAATTTCGATGCTGGTATTGGGTTCAGCGGAAGGAGGAGCTTCGATTGTCGAAGCTGGGTGGGTTTTCGTTTGGAAAAGTGTCGCTCAAACCACGGTGAGGCACGACTTACTGCTAACGACGGGACTGAAGTAAATGGTGCGAGCTAGGTGTTAGGACCACGAGGTGATGGGGTTTGTTTGCAGGAGTTCATCGACGGAGTTGTGTCGAGTTCGGTGGTCTGGAGAGGGAGCTGATGTCGAAGGAGGAAGTGAGGAGCGGTCTTACTGGAAGGTTTAAACGTGGATTAAGGGATAGGACAGTATTGTTTTGTGTGTATTTAAAAGGTGGAGTTCTTCAAAGCAGTTGCGTGCAAATGGTAAAACGCAACAGGAGTTTGGGGTTTCTGAGGTACTATTGTTGGGAGGAAGAAGTGATGATTGTGAAGGGCAGTGGAGAGTATGATGAGGAGTTATGTGGTAAAGCTCGTTCGCTTATTAGCAGAGTATTGCACGAGACAGGAGATACATTTGTACAAGAGAAATGATGTTGTGTACATTGGAGCGTTGAGTTCATATGCATGAGATTGTGGGAAGGAGTATATGTAGGAGCAGTGGGAGGCGACTGTTTCAGAGGGGACGTGAAGTTTGGGAATGGCAGATTTGTTTATGGGAGAAGGCATTTGGGTTTGCTGTGGAATGGTTAGGAGGAGCTCGCAGTTCTTTTGTGGAAGGGAGGACGGTTTAACAAGGAAGAAGAATTCCTGTTCACAACGGTCTGGGTTGCCAATTATAGAGTGCGCCGAATGCTTGATAGGCCCAGTAATAAAAAAAAAAGAGGAAAGAAAATGCAGAACGATGGAATGCAACACTAAAGATAGGCGTTCTGTTTTTGAAATGGAAGGGTACTGTCTAAGGCAAGTTTTGAGCGTGAGCTTAAACGGGCCGAATACATTTAGGGTGAAACTAGTCACGTTGGAATTGTATGGACGGGAGCAACACAATGGAGCTGACTGGAAGTCCATCAGAGCTCGTCACAATTTATGGCGAAATAAATTGTCTGACTGAATCAAATAACGCAAACCGTTATTTAACGATTAACGCGCCAATGTGAGTAAAACTCACTAACTCTCCTCAATTTATATTTTTAATATAAATTATACTTCATTTATTGACTGCTGTATATTGATTGTTAAACTGGACTGTTAAATAGATTTGATTGAAAACGTAGTTATAGTTAATCTATGTACTATTAATCAAATATGGTTCGGTACAGCAGGATATTTCATTTCAAAATGAAATATGATATATATTATATTGTGTAACATCTGTGGATGCAGGGAGTCAGGTTGGAGGAATCCAACTGGGTTCCTCAACAATTATTTTACGGTTTTCATATATTGTGATATATGTTGCGATTTATATTCTGTTATTGATTATGGATGTTAGAACGGTATTGATCATCGTTGTTTGATATTTTGAATATCATAAGAAACCCTGAGTTGTAATAAAAAGGAATATTTCAATGTATATTGAAATAAAGGAATTTTATAAAATCACAGGATTTTATAAAAGGAAATTATTTATAAAACGAACACGGTTTTATAAAAGGAAATATTTGTTAGTAAACAAATAGGATTATAAAGGGATATATGTTAGAAAACAAATCAAATTAAAAGGGAAATATTTGTTAGTAAACAAATAGGATTATAAAGAGAATATTTAGAAAACCAATAGAGTTTTATAAAAGGGATATTTATTTAGAAAATAAATAGAATTGAAAAGGGGAATATTTATTTAGAAAATAAATAGAAGTTGTAAATAGGAAATATTTGTAACGGTAAATAGAAGTTGTAAATAGGAAATATTTGTAACGGTAAATAGAAGTTGTAAATAGGAAATATTTGTAACGGTAAGTAAACGTTAAAAAAAGGGAAATAGTTGTAACGGAAAACGTAGTTTATAAAAAGGAGTTAATCAAACGTAGTTTATCAAAAGGAGTTAATCAAACGTAGTTTATCAAAAGGGGTTAATCGAATATAGAAATTAAGAAGTGAAGTTAAACAAAAATTAGAAACTGACTAGAGATTAGTAAGTTGAATAGTTTTCTGAGTATCGATCTGATGTTGGTTTCGGCCTTCGGGATTTATACTTAGAGAATTGTTCTCTTACTAGTTTACAGTTAGGGACTAATAGTTGTGGAATGGTAGTGATGCGTAAATGAGAATTGGAAACGTTTTCCAATGTTGAAAACGTATATCTTCTAATTTTAGAAAATAAGGAGATATGAATATATATATAAATATATATATATATATATATATATATATTCGATGATTGTATCGATAAATTCCATTTGGAATTAAGATCGTTGTTTGTACACCGACATGTTTTCATTTGATAGTTAAATCACAGACTATCGAAGTTTCGACCATTTTAACGTTGTTAATATGGAGAGACCGGTTGGATTATTATCCAAAGAACCACTCTGTATTGGCATAAGCGTCGGGAATCATATATGCCAAAGATAATTGAAGACGGAGTAAAATGCAAGGGCTATCCTGTTTACAGAATAGTGCCTTCGGTTTGTCCAGTCCCAGGACAACTTGTATGGACGAAGGTCTGACAGAGTATATCCAATAGATTGCGTAAGTTGATCTGTTCAAACGTATTCACGTTTGGTGGCGGAGGAATTCGTTTCTCTTAGCTGTATACCCGTGTTATTTTTGGATAAGTCAATTTGTGATTTGGCGGGTATGACGATGTGACATTTCTAAGTGAATGAAGATGTGGTATGTGAAAATATAAGCGTAGCTTCTAGCCTCACATCCGGTAAATGACAGAAATCGGGCAGGCAGTATGGCTAAGTCGGTCGCACCGAAGTAGGGTGTATAATCACCTATCTAGTGAATATTCATTTGCTTCTTTTAATCTATCAATGCTGTCCCATATATATATACGGGAACGGTTGCTGATCCCAACCGTTGGTGATGTACATTCGATACACTCAAGCGAAATGAGTGGTCGGTCATGTGTGGCTGAGTTGCAAGATGTTCTTGTTGAACTCCAGTGTATCGTTCCTAGAGTACACTGATCGGAAGGTGGTTCCATACCTTGTCATAGTTGGAAATCCAATCATCCAATACGTGCTTGCGATTTTGATTGTATACTATATATGTAGTAACGTGAGATGCAAGCGTTTCTGCTAGATTGATATTTATTTGTACTTAGACATTATTATAATATCAGAATGATATTGCTTTGAAAAGTTATTTGGATTCTCATAAGGGAAAAACCCATTCCGTATTTACGGCGTGGTCTTATGAGATATCATATACCTGTTTAAATGATTTGAGTTTATTCACACCAGTCCCATGACTGATCCGAAGTTTATTTTGTTGTTTTCCCTAAACTCTTGGGTGCCTAAATTTGTATGGGCAGTCAAGTAGTCGGGATTTTACAGATACACTTGGAGAGCTTGGAGCAGGAGGCTTCAGGATTCTATAGCTATTATTATTTCCGCTGTTGTTGTAAGTGTTGTACCCTGATAAGTGTTATTGTATACATATACTGATGTTATTTCAAAGATATGTTATGTTATATTTTATTCGTTCCGCTGTGAGATTCGTGTTTACTTTGATGATGATGTTCTTCTTCTTCTTCTATTCTATAAGCTCTATCTTATCTATCCTCACCCTCTGTCTTCTTTCTATTAGTTTCTTGAATTTCCAGTGCGATTTGGGTTGGACTTGTGTTATTTAGTCAGCTCAAATTCCCCCGAATTTTCGGGTCACTACTGTTGGTATCAGAGCTTAAGTTAAGAATTACTTGGCTCTGTGGCGTAACTCGGTAGAGATAGGGTTAGTAATACCCTAGATTGAGTTTGAGTGTTTATATACGAGTGCGTATTTGTATTTGATATAAGATTTGTTTTATATTGTGGAGATTCATTGGCTGGGTTGTTTATGGGTTCTGATCGATTAGTTTGATCCACTGTATCGGTAGGAGTAAATAAACACTTGAATACGATGGATCGACATAGTATGGATATGTGATATATTATCATATATAGGATGTGTTGGTAGTGATTTTAATCAGATGAGATTATAAAGTGAAATGGTTATATATAACCAATCAGAATCATATAAGTAAAGTATATGAAATAAGATGAATTAAATATGAATTTAAATCAGACTTGGAATTAAAATAAGGAAATTTTAAGTTCCTGGGAGATTTTGAAATGTTTTCAAAATGGAAGTATTCGGTAATGGTTTTGAAAATGATATAGTATTGAAATCACTTGGGTCGCTGGAAATTAATTCCGATGATGACTGCGCAGTATCATCGGTATGATTTTCGAGTTTCTAAGTGGTGGATTACTACCAAAGGTTTTGTTTTTGAATTGTTTTGAGAAAACAAGTTGTTTAGAAATTCAAATGTTTTGAATTGGTATTGTTATTTCAAATTGATTTAAAAGAAACCCAGGAATTTAAGTTATGGAATTAGAATTTAACTTATGAAGTTAATGAGATTGAGATGGTAAAAATTGAATAAATAAATTGGAATTTAACTTGAACCAAGTTAAATAAAACTTGATTTGATTATAGAATAATCTAGGATAGAATTGAATTGATGAGTTAAGAGTTGAAATCGAGAATGGAACTCGAGTTGAAATAGAATCCGACTTAGGTATAAGCTAATGATTTGGTTTTGAGAATGAACTGATTGGAGATCAAGTTGGTAATGCATTGTTATATGCAGAAGTGGTAACGAATAGCAGGGATACAGCGATATGCCCGACAAAAAGGTACAAGTTTATATTCTATATGAGTTTGGAATTTATGAGCCGATTTGGCAAGCCGCTTGGCTGTTTGATTTTCTTTGGGATTGGAGAGGGCCTGTGTGGCAAGGTTTGAATTTTTCCGGTAACCCCGTACAAAGGAAACGCTGGCGAAATTTTCCGAAAATTTAAAGTGTTAGAAAATTTTCAAAATTTTTGAAAATTTTAGTTAGTAGGAATGAATAAATATTTTAGTCGATATTAATTGGTTCAGTTGAAACCAGAAATAAGGGGTAAACAAATCTTAGGAATTCCAATAAATAGGGTCGTCCTCTAACTTAGCAATTTCGAGGACGAAATTATTTTAAGTGGGGAGGAATGTAATGACCCGCATTTTTTGAGATATATAATTAATTTATTTAATTATATAATTGGTGATTTAAGAAGTTAATGATCGTTCAATTAAATAATATTGAATATTTAATAAATAATCATAATATAATAATATATTATAATGTCGAAATAGTCGGAAATAGTGAAATTCACAATATCATGTGAATTGAATAGCATACGAGATTTGGTGGAGTTTCGATTCGAAATATAATGACAAATATATTCAATCGACGTCAGTTTGAACGTATAATTATATTATAATTAAAATTGAGCTCGAAATGGCACTGCAGTTCGCGATTTGGCGATTTGAACTTCAACTGAATGTACAGGATTCGTTTTAAGCCGGATTTCTGTGAAACAAGAAACGTATGGAGCTGGTGGAGTATATCTTTCTAGTGGAAGAGAAAAATCGGGATTTCGTCGTGTAGATTTTGAGATATGTCCAAATCAAATTTTAAAATAGTCGCTATAGGATCATTTATCGAACATAACGGTTTATTTGATATAACTAGAGATCGGGTATGAATTTAGACAAGGTTCTTTTGAGAGATAACGATAATTTAATTTTTAGAATATTACTGTAATTTTTAATTAATTAAATAAGCAACTTTTTATTTGAAGTATTTCGCACCCTGAAATCAACATTTTGAAGTTTCAAAATATGAGTCCACCTACCGGTATTATTATATCTTTGGGATCATGACACCGAGCTCATCACAAAGGTATATTTATTTCTGTCCGGAGCAGTTCACATATTAATGATATTTGACGTAACCGGATTGGTAAAACAAGACACGCACATCAAACTAAATGGACACTACAAAGCCACGGTTCTACTCCTTTCAACCGTGAGATTCTCTTGGTCCTCAAAGAGAAACGTAGTACATCCTTCTCCAAAGAAATTTCCTATAAATAAAATACAGTCCTCCTATAAAATACCTTACACTTCTAAACCTAAACTGACCTTTTCTTGCGGTCAAACAATGAGCCGCCGCGATGTCCCCTTCTCAAATAAACCATCCATCTTTGAAAATTCATCTAAATTCATAGATAAACGTATAAATCCCAAACCAAATGTATTTGAGTTCGGTTGGTGATGCTCTCAAATTCAGTCTATGTTTTGATGGGTTCGATTTCTTCTTCGTTCGCTGTCTCCAGACGCGAAAGCCTAGGGCTTCGCCGTTCTTAAGTATTGAGCTGAAATTCTCGAATTTCGATGCTGGTATTGGGTTCAGCGGAAGGAGGAGCTTCGATTGTCGAAGCTAGGTGGGTTTTCGTTTGGAAAAGTGTCGCTCAAACCACGGTGAGGCGCGACTTACTGGTAACGATGGGACTGAAGTAAATGGTGCGAGCTAGGTGTTAGGACCACGAGGTGATGGGGTTTGTTTGCAGGAGTTCATCGACGGAGTTGTGTCGAGTTCGGTGGTCTGGAGAGGGAGCTGATGTCGAAGGAGGAAGTGAGGAGCAGTCTTACTGGAAGGTTTAAACGTGGATTAAGGGATAGGACAGTATTGTTTTGTGTGTATTTAAAAGGTGGAGTTCTTCAAAGCAGTTGCGTGCAAATGGTAAAACGCAACAAGAGTTTGGGGTTTCTGAGGTACTATTGTTGGGAGGAAGAAGTGATGATTGTGAAGGGCGGTAGAGAGTATGATGAGGAGTTGTGTGGTAAAGCTCGTTCTCTTATTAGCAGAGTATTGCACGAGACAGGAGATACATTTGTACAAGAGGGATGATGTTGTGTACATTGGAGCGTTGAGTTCATATGCATGAGATTGTGGGAAGGAGTATACATTGGAGCAGTGGGAGGCGACTGTTTCAGAGGGGACGTGAAGTTTGGGAATGGCAGATTTGTTTATGGGAGAAGGCATTTGGGTTTGCTGTGGAATGGTTAGGAGGAGCTCGCAGTTCTTTTGTGGAAGGGAGGACGGTTTAACAAGGAAGAAGAATTCCTGTTCACAACGGTCTGGGTTGCCAATTATAGAGTGGGCCGAATGCTTGATAGGCCCAGTAATAAAAAAAAAGAGGAAAGAAAATGCAGAACGATGGAATGCAACACTAAAGATAGGCGTTCTGTTTTTGAAATGGAAGGGTACTGTCCAAGGCAAGTTTTGAGCGTGAGCTTAAACGGGCCGAATACATTTAGGGTGAAACTGGTCACGTTGGAATTGTATGGACGGGAGCAACACAATGGAGCTGACTGGAAGTCCATCAGAGCTCGTCACAATTTATGGCGAAATAAATTGTCTGACTGAATCAAATAACGCAAACCGTTATTTAACGATTAACGCGCCAATGTGAGTAAAACTCACTAACTCTCCTCAATTTATATTTTTAATATAAATTGTACTTCATTTATTGACTGCTGTATATTGATTGTTAAACTGGACTGTTAAATAGATTTGATTGAAAACGTAGTTATAGTTAATCTATGTACTATTAATCAAATATGGTTCGGTACAGCAGGATATTTCATTTCAAAATGAAATATGATATATATTATATTGTGTAACATCTGTGGATGCAGGGAGACAGGTTGGAGGAATCCGACTGGGTTCCTCAACAATTATTTTACGGTTTTCATATATTGTGATATATGTTGCGATTTATATTCTGTTATTGATTATGGATGTTAGAACGGTATTGATCATCATTGTTTGATATTTTGAATATCATAAGAAACCCTGAGTTGTAATAAAAAGGAATATTTCAATGTATATTGAAATAAAGGAATTTTATAAAATCACAGGATTTTATAAAAGGAAATTATTTATAAAACGAACACGGTTTTATAAAAGGAAATATTTGTTAGTAAACAAATAGGATTATAAAGGGATATATGTTAGAAAACAAATCAAATTAAAAGGGAAATATTTGTTAGTAAACAAATAGGATTATAAAGAGAATATTTAGAAAACCAATAGAGTTTTATAAAAGGGATATTTATTTAGAAAATAAATAGAATTGAAAAGGGGAATATTTATTTAGAAAATAAATAGAAGTTGTAAATAGGAAATATTTGTAACGGTAAATAGAAGTTGTAAATAGGAAATATTTGTAACGGTAAATAGAAGTTGTAAATAGGAAATATTTGTAACGGTAAGTAAACGTTAAAAAAAGGGAAATAGTTGTAACGGAAAACGTAGTTTATAAAAAGGAGTTAATCAAACGTAGTTTATCAAAAGGAGTTAATCAAACGTAGTTTATCAAAAGGGGTTAATCGAATATAGAAATTAAGAAGTGAAGTTAAACAAAAATTAGAAACTGACTAGAGATTAGTAAGTTGAATAGTTTTCTGAGTATCGACCTGATGTTGGTTTCGGCCTTCGGGATTTATACTTAGAGAATTGTTCTCTTACTAGTTTACAGTTAGGGACTAATAGTTGTGGAATGGTAGTGATGCGTAAATGAGGATTGGAAACGTTTTCCAATGTTGAAAACGTATATCTTCTAATTTTAGAAAATAAGGAGATATGAATATATATATAAATATATATATATATATTTGATGATTGGATCGATAAATTCCATTTGGAATTAAGATCGTTGTTTGTACACCGACATGTTTTCATTTGATAGTTAAATCACAGACTATCGAAGTTTCGACCATTTTAACGTTGTTAATATGGAGAGACCGGTTGGATTATTATCCAAAGAACCACTCTGTATTGGCATGAGCGTCGGGAATCATATATGCCAAAGATATTTGAAGACGGAGTAAAATGCAAGGGCTATCCTGTTTACAGAATAGTGCCTTCGGTTTGTCCAGTCCTAGGACAACTTGTATGGACGAAGGTCTGACAGAGTATATCCAATAGATCGCGTAAGTTGATCTGTTCAAACGTATTCACGTTTGGTGGCGGAGGAATTCGTTTCTCTTAGCTGTATACCCGTGTTATTTTTGGATAAGTCAATTTGTGATTTGGCGGGTATGACGATGTGACATTTCTAAGTGAATGAAGATGTGGTATGTGAAAATATAAGCGTAGCTTCTAGCCTCACATCCGGTAAATGACAGAAATCGGGCAGGCAGTATGGCTAAGTCGGTCGCACCGAAGTAGGGTGTATAATCACCTATCTAGTGAATATTCATTTGCTTCTTTTAATCTATCAATGCTGTCCCATATATATATACGGGAACGGTTGTTGATCCCAACCGTTGGTGATGTACATTCGATACACTCAAGCGAAATGAGTGGTCGGTCATGTGTGGCTGAGTTGCAAGATGTTCTTGTTGAACTCCAGTGTATCGTTCCTAGAGTACACTGATCGGAAGGTGGTTCCATACCTTGTCATAGTTGGAAATCCAATCATCCAATACGTGCTTGCGATTTTGATTGTATACTATATATGTAGTAACGTGAGATGTAAGCGTTTCTGCTAGATTGATATTTATTTGTACTTAGACATTATTATAATATCAGAATGATATTGCTTTGAAAAGTTATTTGGATTCTCATAAGGGAAAAACCCGTTCCGTATTTACGGCGTGGTCTTATGAGATATCATATACCTGTTTAAATGATTTGAGTTTATTCACACAAGTCCCATGACTGACCCGGAGTTTATTTTGTTGTTTTCCCTAAACTCTTGGGTGCCTAAATTTGTACGGGCAGTCAAGTAGTCGGGATTTTACAGATACACTTGGAGAGCTTGGAGCAGGAGGCTTCAGGATTCTATAGCTATTATTATTTCCGCTATTGTTGTAAGTGTTGTACCCTGATAAGTGTTATTGTATACATATACTGATGTTATTTCAAAGATATGTTATGTTATATTTTATTCGTTCCGCTGTGAGATTCGTGTTTACTCTAATGATGATGTTCTTCTTCTTCTTCTATTCTATAAGCTCTATCTTATATATCCTCACCCTCTGTCTTCTTTCTATTAGTTTCTTGAATTTCCAGTGCGATTTGGGTTGGACTTGTGTTATTTAGTCAGCTCAAATTCCCCCGGATTTTCGGGTCACTACACCTACGATCCTATGATGCGTAGAATACGGGTCGTTACACTCTTCCCCCCTTAAGAAATTTCGTCCCCGAAATTCCTTAACCCAAAACATACAAAGGATCCCGCATGCCTAACAACCACATACAACAATCAAACATGCAAAACAAGCAAACAAGCCTATCCTAGCATGCGGAAAACTAAATCGAAGTCAAAATCTTACCAGGCAAAGAGTTTAGGGTGTGTCTTCCTAATGTTCTCCTCTGTCTCCGAAGTACAATCATTCTCGTCCTCGCCCCACTGAACCTTAACTAGCTTCACCGCCTTCCTTCGAAGTTGCTTCATGTCATGCTCGACAATACGGGCCGGCTTGCGGTTCCCAACCGCCTCGGGTTCTACTTCAAAGTCCTCTAACTGATCAGGTGAAATAGTCATATCTGAGTCGTGAACGAACTTCCTTAGTTGGGAAACATGAAATACGTCGTGAACTCCCGCCATCTTCTCCGGTAAGTCAATTCTGTATGCCAAATTCCCGACTAGTTCAAGAACAGGGAATGGGCCAACAAATCTTGGTGCCAACTTGCCTCTCCTGCCAAATCGTATTACGCTCTTCAACGGAGAAATCTTGACAAACACCAAGTCACCAACGGAGAATTTTAGGTCTCTTCTCCTCTTATCAGCATAACTCTTCTGCCTATCTTGGGCAGCCTTCATTCGTTGTTGAATGATCTTGATCTTATCTGAAGTTTCCCTCACCACATCTGGTCCAAGCATAAACTTCTCGCCAGTCTCTATCCAACATGATGGTGAGTTACACGGTCTTCCGTACAAAGCTTCAAACGGAGCCATACCGATACTGGATTGATAGCTATTATTATATGCAAACTCTGCTAGATGCAAATGGCCATCCCATGATCTACCAAAATCCAATATACACGCTCTCAAGAGATCTTCCAAAATACGATTCACCCTCTCCGTCTGACCGTCGGTCTGAGGATGATATGCGGTACTGAGATGTAACTCTGACCCTAGAGCCTCTTGTAAGCTCTTTCAAAACCCACTAGTGAACAACGGGTCTCGGTCACTCACAATGCTTTTAGGTACTCCATGAAATCTCACTACCCACTTCATATACAATTCTGCTAACTTGGCTGCCGTTCTGGTCGATTTGAGTGGTATGAATCTTGCACTCTTAGTCAATCGATCCACGATTACCCAAATGCTATCATGTCCCGATCTAGTCTTTGGTAAACCATCGATGAAATCCATCGAGACCTGCTCCCATTTCCATTCGGGAATTTCTAATGGCTGTAACAAACCACTAGGCTTCTTTTGCTCGGCTTTAACTAGCTGGCAATTCATGCATTTGGATATAAACTTCCCAACGTCTCTTTTCATCCCTTCCCAGTAGTAAGTCTGCTTCATGTCTCGATACATCTTATTACCACCGGGATGTATAGTCAGTTTTGAGTGATGACATTCTTTAAGCACTTCATCTCTCAATCCATTGACATTGGGTACAACAAGCTTTCCATTCTTTCTAAGCCATCCATCTCGATCAAGCCCATACTTGTTCATCTCCTCATCGATATTCATCTTTAACTTGGAGATGATTTCCAATAGGTTAGGATCGTCCCTCTGACTAGAGCCGATCCGCTCAATTAAAGTGGGTCTGATCGTCAAACTTGCTAACATTTCTGGATCCAATTCGCACTTTGGTCTGAAATCAAACTCCGCGATATACTCCAGTTGCTTCCATTCAAGGAACATAGCCCCTAAGCTGGCATGTCTTCTACTCAATGCATCAGCACCGCATTACCTTTCCCAGGTGTGTATGCGATATCAAAATCATACGAAGCCAAGAACTCTAACCACCTTTGTTGCTGGAGATTTAGATCCTTCTGGGAGAAGAGATACTTCAACGACTTATGATCTGTAAATAGCTCAAATCTTTCTCCCAAGAGATAGTGTCTCCACATCTTTAACGCGAACACGATCGCTGCCAATTCCAAGTCATGGGTAGGGTATCTTTTCTTGTGCGGTTTCAATTGCCGACTTGCATAAGCTACAACCCTACCGCCTTGCATCAATACAGCACCCAGTCCGGTACCACACAGGCATCCGTGTATACCGTCATCTCTTTATCCCCCTTAGGAATGACTAACACTGGTGCGCTTGTCAACTTGTCCTTTAGACTCTTGAATGCATTCTCGCACCTTTCATCCCAGACAAAAGCTTGATTCTTCTTGGTCAACTGGGTTAATGGTGCTGCTATCTTGGAGAAACCTTGGATAAACTTACGATAATATCCAGCTAATCCCAAGAAACTTCTTACATCTGTTGCATTCTTGGGCGTAGGCCAATCTTGTACCGTAGCCACCTTCGCCGGGTCCACGGCAATACCATTCTCTGATACAACATGGCCCAAGAACCTCACTTCCCTCTTCCAGAAGTGACACTTAGAAAACTTTGCTTTCAATTGGTGTTTTCTCAACACCTCCATCACTACTCTTAAATGTTCCTTGTGTTCTTCCTCTGTCCTCGAATAGACCAAAATATCATCAATGAACACAAGGACAAACTTATTCAACTGATCTCTGAATACCCTATTCATAAGATCCACAAAATATGTTGGGGCATTGGTCAGCCCGAATGGCATGACCAACCATTCATAAAATCCAGACGGCGTTCGAAATGCCGTTTTAGCTATACTCTCAGCTTCCACTCTAAGCTGATGAAAACCTATCGCGAGATCCAACTGAGAAAATACTCTCGCGCCACTCAACTGATCGAACAAATCATCTATCCGCGGTAGAGGATACTTGTTCTTCCTCGTCACTTTATTCAACTCGCGGTAGTCTACACACAAACGAAGGGAACCATCCGCCTTGGTAGCAAACACAACTGGTGCTCCCCATTCAGAAACACTCCTTCTGATAAATCCCTTCTTCAAAAGATCGCTGACTTGCACCTCGAGCTCTCGCTGCTCTCTTGGTGCCATATGACGAAGTGGCATCACTATAGGTCTGGCATCTTTTACCAAGTCAATACGAAACTCAATCTCTCGGTGTGGTGGAAGTCCGGTCACTTCTTCGAAAACATCCGGATACTGGCCAACCACGGGCAAACCTGACAACTCACTATGCGGAATGTCGAGGGAGTTTAGAAAACTAGCCAATACCCCCTTACTGGGTAGACCACCAAACACTATCCTCCGCCCATCATCCGCTCTAGCTGTCACTAAAAAGCCCTCACAGTCTACCACCACCCCGTATCTTTGGAGCCAATCTACTCCCAAAATAATGCCAAACCCAGTAAAGCCCAAAACAAAGCAATCACAAACAAACATGCATCCATGACTCGATAGGACCACATTACGACAAATCATGCTAAGGCTAGTCGAACCACCAATCGGGTTCGTCACTACTAAAGGTCTATCGACAATCTCGGGATCCAATCCCAACCTATCTACCAGGTCACTAGATATGAAAGAACTGGAAGCTCCGGTATCAAATAAAACTCTAACAGGAACATCATAAATAGAAAGCATACCTTGAATGACGACATTCTTTCCCTTCTCCGTCGCTGTTGGGGCATTCGATGAAGAAGGAATAACAGTAAGGGCATAGGCTTTCACTATTTGCTTTTCTTTAGGGGGTTGCAGACACTTGTCCTTGTGATGTCCCATTTGGCCACAGTTGAAGCACTTCCTATCCGCTGGCTTGGCCCGACAATTACTAGCATAATGTCCCTTCTTACCACAGCTGAAGCACTCAACATCTTGCTTATTCTTTTTCTTCTGGCCATCCTTAGTCTGACTCTGCTTTCTCTTATTCTGGGAACCACCCTTGCCTCCACCACTTGCTTGTGGCTTTGGCTCATCTGCGGATGCAACCTCAGTATTCGGCTTAGGGTAGAGACTTTCTGATCTTAATGCTTTCCCCATAATCGATTCAAACATCTCATCGATGTGGTTAATAAGACTTTCCCCCAAGTACTGATCCAAACCAGTTATGAATTTCTCATTCTTTTTCTCGGCAGTATCAATAAGAGATAACCCATATTTTGACAAAGTGTCAAATTCAGCAATATACTCCGAGACAGCTCTGCCATTCTGCTTGAGCTCCAAGAATTTCTTAAACAGCACTGACTTCTGAGCAGCTGGAATGAACTTCTCGCTAAAGCGAGCCTTAAACTGCTCCCAAGTAATTTGATCTTCGGGAGTAGCTGCCTTTATAGCATTCCACCAATTCATTGCCCGCCCTTGCAGCTGACGGGACGCTAGCTTTCTCTTCATCGCATCCTCGATACCCAAATCCTCGAAGATACGTTTGCAACTATCCAACCAATCCTGAACATCCGTGGCCGACTCCGTTCCGTGGAACGGCTTCCCACCAAGGCTAGTATAATCCTTATTCAGCTTGGCGAAGTCGACTCTTGGCGCCTGCACTATTGGACCACCACCATTTCCACCATTGGGAGCTGCCCTCTTTACATCTCTAAGCATCTCTCTCATGAGGTCAGTAAACATCGTCCTCATGTCGGCAGCATTCCCATTATTGGCTCCCCTACCAACACCTCCAGTATATCGGCTCATCGTCAATCTGAAAAAGGAAACGATTAACGACTCCATAGTGGTGCTAGTGCAGTACGACTTCATCCTTATACTAGTAATAGTATATATATAGCTTTTAAAAACCAAAGTAATCACAAATACGCTCACTCGTATACGTATATTATCTCTCCCTGATAACTTCCCTAGGTTAACTACGCAACCTAGAGCTCTGATACCAAGTGTGACGGCCCGCCCCGCACCAACCGACATTTACTCCAAAAGTGCGCTGTACACATGTCCAGTTAGCACGGAACGGGTCGTGAGAAGAAAAGGGAAGAAGGAAATGAACATACAAAGAACCTGTAGAATGTCTCACAGCGCATGGAATAAAATATAATAACAAAATACTTGACATAAAACAGGTGAGACAGTGTATAAGCTGATAACTAAAACCAACATCAACGTCAGAGCAGCGGAAATCCAAATACAGCTTATTACAACTTTTCAAATTTACTGTCTCTAACAAAAGAAAGCTAAAGTAGAAGATGCACCACCAATGCCCAAGCAGTGATCTTCAACAACACAGGGAGAATACTATATATATATATATATTACGTGGAAGCCTCCTGCTCGTCTCCGGATCACCTACCCGTGCATCACCAGCTAACCTGTCTCTAGTCTGCTCGTGTGAGCACCCAGAGTAATAAGAGGAGACATAAAACTATGGGTCAGACATAAAGCCTGGTATGAGCGATAAGCATCTAAACAGAATAATAACAGGTATACTAAACCATACCTGAACCTGGACCTGCAACCAAAGAGTTAGTACCACATACCATACAATACTCTAAGGTGCCATAATAAATAGTGTAAGAATACGGGGGTGGGGTGTGCATGTCATAATGATAGCAAACAAATCATCCATAGCAACCATCCTCACATCTCTCACTCCGTGCGTAAAGCATACGGTATCTACCACTTTGGAACACTAGACAAATTGAGGTAACGACGAATCCCGACTTGTAGAAACCCTGCTGTGACCAAGCTAAACACATGGAGTCATGACCAAACATTTCAATGACCCACCACATTGGTCGTAGCCCTTGGTCCTACCAATGCCATAATGGCCCTGAATCCGCCTTCGTACCTCCTACCATAGTGGTCCAAAGCTATAGACATCGATAACCCCTTAACACGCGTCCCGTAGCAAAGCCCAATCATGAAGCGAACTCGTTGATTCCCATCTGGATCTTGAGCTCTAGCTTGTCATTTGGACTTCCTTTGCATCTCGGGTTTGGTCGAATTGGAGTGGGTCTTCAGAAGAGTTGTCGTGCAGTAGTAGCCCTAGAATTCGATTCGGTTTGGTAGTCATTACCCTCGTCGGTTCGGTTCAGTCCTCCTTCTTTGTCATCTATCCATTCGGTTCGGATCGGGTACTTCACTTCGGGTCGGGTCGGTGTCCTCCTCCGGGTTGGGTCGGGTTGCTGTCTTCCTTCCAGTTCATGCTCCTTCTCCGATCAGCTCCCTCGTTTTCCATCTACTCCGATCCGATCCCTTCGCCTTACTCCAGTCGTAGCCTTCCATTCTTGAGTCGATCCGATCTGGCCTCCATTATTCTTCCGATCCGATCCCCTTGTCCACTCCAACTCTAAGTAAACAGCCTTCCTTTTTGCCAAGTCTCTTATGTGCCAAACTCCAGTTCGGGTCGGGTTTTCTTGCCCAGTTCACATATCCGATCCGATCCCTCATCCGATCTGATCCGAAGCCCTGCACAACTTTCTGCAACTTTTTCCAGCAACTTGTTTACGCCGTTCGACGACGTTTTTGACAAATCTAACTATTCTAATCAATCACAAATCATGTCAAAAATCATAACAACATAGCAAACTAACCACGAACACCAAAACAATGAATTTACATGTCGAAATGGATTAAATGTGCCCAAAACTCCTTACTTTCCCTTAAGCATGTTTAAGTAAATCTAATCATAGGGTTAACAAAACTCAATCAAATTAAACCAAATTTCTACCAGAGGCATAAAATATTATTTAAGAATTTCTAAACATTTTTCCAGAATTTATTAGTGTATAAATCCGCTAATCCTCACTAATTACCCTTAATTACCGTAATTAGTGCAAAAACTATGCAAATCACTCACCTTGGCCACAAATGAAACACCAAATCTGAAATACTCTCTGTTTGGGTCGAATTCCTATGTATAGCAGCAGCTCCAACCTTGCTCTGTTGCTATTTGGCCTTGTTTTGATGTAGTTTAGGCTTAATCTTCACTAAAAATGTGTCTTGGAGTGGTTTTAGAGGATGAAAGCCATTACTAAGGTCTCAAGAAGATTTGTAGCGGCTCAAAACTGAAATGAAAGTAATTTCCTAACCCTAATCAGTCCTCCTATACCTCTAAACCCGAAATTCCCCTCTGGGCCTAGCTGCTAATCACCCGGTTAAGCCCAATTAAGCTGTTTTTTCACCATCTGAAACTTGTTTCAGCCATATCTCCCAAACGGTGAGTCCGTTTGGCTAATGTGACCACTCTACGGAATTGTAAACCATCATCTGGAGCCAATAGAAGTGGTTTCAGGTCAAAATTCCTTTCCAGTCAAATGTTATGGCCAAAACAGTGCCAACTAGGGGTAAAATGGTCATTTAAAAATCGGGAAAAATCATGAACATGGGAAATGACCACAATAGTCGTCTCCCAAAGTTACATGACCATACTACTTTGTATGTGAAAGAAATAAATATCCTACGATCCTTTGATGCGTAGAATACGGGTCGTTACAGGGATGGTTCTGAAACTCCAACCCAAATCGATCACTAAACAGCTTCATTTTGAGAATCCCGATGATTTCCCAGCTTCCCTTACTGATAAAAGAAAGAGAAAGAAGGAGGAGGAGTCTTCGGATGAACCTTCAGATCCTCTTATAGACAAAAGGAAGAGAAAGAAGGATGATCAATCTGATATTAACAAGGCGGAGCTGGAAAAGCAGAAGAAGGAGAAAAAGTCCAAACGTAAGTAGGATACTGCCGCTTGTCTATGTTTTTCTTTAAGATTCCCCACTGGCCATGAAATGTAGTTGTGAGATTGGCCCTCACTTTTGTTTTAGGTTGCTTTTCACGTTGTAGGCTTGCAGTTTATGAATGAAAGTTTATTTCTTTTGCATCATCGTGTACCTGCATTTAATAAACTTTTCATGCTTAGTTATAAATTATATGCTTATAACTACAAATCATTCAAGCAACAAAAAGACTTTAACAGTATTGTATTGCATCAAGATACATGTATGCATATATCTGCCCCCAATTAATCGTTAAAGATTGACTTGAGTTGTATGCATGTTGCCCACTGTTTCTGAACATGGGGGACTTGGAAATTTTTGTAGAATTAGAGTTCTTGCGGTGCCAGGCTTTTGGCACTTCGATACTCTCCCGATCCATCTGCGGGTCAAAGTTCGAACTCGTGTCATAATCTACGCACCGATCCTTCAGCGGGGTAGAGATCATGTGGGCGCTGAGTCTCTAGCACCGTTCTCAGCGCTTAATCATAGACGCTTTTATACTCTCCTAGCAGTTGCCGAGGTTAGAGTTCAAGCTCAGCAGTTATGTCGCTCCCCGATCCTTCAGCGGGGTAAGAGCTCTTTCTCAGCGCTCAGTCGGAGACGCTTTTATACTCTCCTGGCAGTCGCCGAGGTTAGAGTTCGAGCTCAGCAGTTCTGTCGCTCCCCGATCCTTCAGCGGGGTAAGAGCTCTTTCTCAGCGCTCAGTCGGAGACGCTTTTATACTCTCCTAGCAGTCGCCGAGGTTAGAGTTCGAGCTCAGCAGTTCTGTCGCTCCCCGATCCTTCAGCGGGGTAAGAGCTCTTTCTCAGCGCTCAGTCGGAGACGCTTTTATACTCTCCTGGCAGTCGCCGAGGTTAGAGTTCGAGCTCAGCAGTTCTGTCGCTCCCCGATCCTTCAGCGGGGTAAGAGCTCTTTCTCAGCGCTCAGTCGGAGACGCTTTTATACTCTCCTTGCAGTCGCTGAGGTTAGAGTTCCGTCAAGGTGGTTCCGATCATGGTACACCGCCATGACTTATGGACATCGCCTTCATGTCCGTTATTCTCCCTCTCGGCTCTGGAGAGTTAGAACGCTATCAATGATATGATTTACTTTATCGCACCCTCAGAGTTTTGACTGTTGATTGCATTCCATTCTGATGGAAGGCACCTATAATTATATGCTTCTGTGATCGTTGCATGGTTCACAGCCATTTCCATAAAAAATAGAAAGGCAGAAAAATAATAGTGCAATAAAGGTAAACGACACACAATATTTTTATAGTGGTTCGGTCGAATCATGACCTACGTCCACTTTATAATTTTTTGCTCAAGAAATCGGACTATTCTAGGCAAGTCGTGCCTTGTACATGGTCCTTAATAAAGCAAAAGAACAGATCTGACATCTTTACGTTAGATACGGCCGTAAATGTTGGGCATTCCACACTCTGGGGATTTCCTTTCCATCTATGGTTGCTAGCTTGAAGGTTCCATTATCAAGCTTGCACAGAATGGAGTACGGTCCTTCCCACTTCGGACCCATATGAGTTGGGGGTGGAAAAACACGCTTCAGAACCAAGTCTTCGGGTTCAAAGGTTCGGGCTCGAACCTTTTTGTTGTAGTATCGGACGACATGTTGTTTGCATCTCAAGGCACACAGGTCTGCTTCGTCCCTCTTCTCTTCGATCATATCCAGGGATTCAAGGAGCAATTCATTATTAGTCATTGGATCGTAATAAGCCACTCGGTGAGAAGGTACTTTTATTTCAACCAGGATGACTGCTTCTGCTCCAAAAGCAAGAGAGAAGGGGGTATGGCCTGTTGCCGATTTATACGTTGTCCTGTAGGCCCATAGTGCTAAGGGTAATTCATCAACCCACATGGCTCTGGCCCGCTTCAGTCTTCTTTTCAGAATGGACTTAATCACCTTATTCGCCGCTTCGACCTGTCCGTTCGACTGCGGATGCGCCACAGAGGTGTACTGTTTCTCAATGTGGTATTTCTGGCAGACGCCTCTGAATTCAGTGCTATCGAACTGAGTTCCGTTGTCAGTTATAACGATCTTTGGAATCCCAAATCGACAGATGATGTTCCTAACGACGAAGTTGATCACTCGTTTGGTTGTGATTGTAGTCAGTGGCTCAGCCTCGACCCACTTAGTGAAGTAGTCTACAGCTACAATAGCGAACTTCGCTCCGCCCTTAGCTATGGGGAGACTTCCGATGATATCAATTCCCCCACATAGCGAAAGGCCATGGGCTTGTCATCGTTTTTAACTGACTAGGAGGTGCCCTAGGTATTTTTGAAAATCTTTGGCATGCATCACACCGTCGTGCGTACTTCGCCGCGTCTTTGTTTATGGTAGGCCAGAAATAACCATGCCGCAACACCTTTTTTGCCAATGTTTGCCCTCCAGTGTGATCGCTGCATTCGCCCTCATGTACCTCCTGCAGTACACGTTTGATGTCATAATGAGCTATACACCGGAGAAGGGGCATCGAAAATCCCTGTCTGTAAAGGACTCCGCCTTGCAGAACGTATCGGGAAGATTTACGAATTACTTTACGCCTCTCGCTCTTCTTGGTCGGAAGCGTCCCATTCCTCAAGAAATTCTTTAGAGGGGTCATCCATGACTCCCTTTCTGGTTCCGTCTCTAGTACCGGATCAATTTCCATCTGATCTATACTAGGAGACCGAAGTACTTCAACTGGGGCTAGCCCGGTCTCTTCAGGATCGTCGGAACTAGCCATCTTTGCCAACTTATCCGCCTGTTGGTTCTCTGACCGTGGAATATGAGATATGCTGTAGTGATAGAAGTCGTTCAACAACTCCTTCACTTTCTCCAAGTATAAAATCAATCTTGGGCTTTTGACTTGGAATTTTCCAGTGACCTTGTTTACAATTAACTTGGAGTCGCAAAATATGTCCAGCTTTGTGATTTCCAACTCCTTTGCGATTCTTAGCCCGGCTATCAGGGCTTCATATTCGGAGTCGTTGTTAGTGGCGTGAAACTCCATCCGGATAGCATAGGATATCAGCCGTTTCAAGCACTACTCCATCCGGATCTCTTGTTATTCCTAGCACCATCAGTACACAATCTCCAGGCACTGGGATCGAGAAGTAACTTTGGGGGGTCAGCTTCTTCGTTCGCTATATCTTCCTCCGGAACAGTAAACTCTGCTATGAAATCGGCTATCACTTGCCCCCGTATTGACCGCCGGGGCTGAAAGTTCAGATCAAATTGACTCAACTCAATGTTCCATTTGAGTAGTCTTCCAGATGCTTCTGGTCTCTGTAGAACTTGCTTGAGTGGATGATCAGTGTACACGGTGATGGGATGAGCCTGAAAATAATGTCGAAGCTTTCTAGAGGCAATCAGCAAACTGTACGCCAACTTTTCTATCCTTGGATAATTACGCTCTGCTGCCGCCAATTTTTTGCTCACGTAATACACGGTCTTTGAACTTTATCTTCTTCTCTCACCAATGCTGAGCTGATCGCGTGGGACGACACTGCCAAGTACATGAATAAGTCCTCGTGATCCACTGGCTTAGATAATATCGGAGGTTTCTCCAGGTGACTCAGCAGGTTCTGAAACGCTTCTATGCAGTCAGGTGTCCATTTGAAGTGGCGTTTTCCTCGCTTTATCAATTCGAAGAATGGGATGCATTTGTCCGTGGCCCTGGAGATGAATCTGCTTAGTGCTGCTACTTTCCCTGCAAGGCTTTGCACATCTTTAATTTGCCTAGGCTCCTGAGTGCCTCTGATTGTTGCGATCTGGTCTGGATTAATCTCAATCCCGCGAGAACTGACAATGAATCCTAAGAATTTTCCGGAGGCGACCCCGAATGAACATTTCGTTGGGTTGAGTTTCATCCCGTACTTTCGAAGAATGCCAAACATCTCTGCCAAGTCTGTATGGTGATTGGAGGATTGCCTGGACTTAACCAACATGTCGTCAATGTATACTTCCATTGTTTTCCCAATCTGGTTATAGAACATTCTGTTCACTAACCGTTGATATGTAGCACTTGCGTTCTTCAAGCCAAAGGGCATTACCATGTAGCAATATAATCCCAGATCCATAATGAAGCTAGTGTGTTCTTGATCTGGAACATGCATTGGAATCTGTTTATATCCTGAATAAGCATCCATAAAGGAGAGAAGTTCATGACCTGCCGTTGAGTCCACCAAATGATCGATCCTGGGTAACGGAAAACTGTCTTTTGTGCAGGCTTTATTCAAATATGAGAAATCGATACACGTTCGCCACTTCCCGTTGGCCTTCTTTACCAGAACTGGATTTGAAATCCAGTCTGGATAGGTTGAGTCTCTGATAAATCCATTACTCTTTAGCTTTCCAACTTCTTCTTTCAAGGCAGCGGACCTCTCTAGGCCCAGCATTCGCCTTTTTTGTTTTACCGGAGGATGCTTCGGGTTAATGCATAATGAGTGACTCATGATCGATGGAGATATCCCACACATGTCTGCGTGGGTCCATGCAAATACATCTAGGTTATCTTTAAGGAAATCCGTCAGTTCTTTAGCTAGAGCCGGATTTAACTGGGATCCGATCTTAAGGACCTTCTCTGGGTCACTATCATCGATCGGTACATCCACAGTTGTCTCGTTGGGAGTCGCCATTCTGCCCCCAGGTTCTATGTCCTCTCTGGGATCTATATCCTCGGGCAACTCTCTGGGCGACTCACCTGCGGTTATCCTCTTTAATTGCTATGAGGTCTCCTCCCTTATGGGGGGAGAAGCGCCCTTGGTTTCTATGTCTCCACCATTGCGGAGTAGCTTTAGCTCTGCAATATAACATGCTCATGCGGTAACCTAATCTCCTCTGACAATACTAACACCAGCTTATGTAGGAAACTTCAATAACAAGCACCAGGGGGCTATACAGGCTCTGAACTTTTCTAGGGCCGGTCGGCCCAAGAAGGCATTATAGGGCGATTCAATACCCAAAACCACGAAGGGAAGAATTCTCACTCTCTGGCGTTCTCCTTCCCCAAGTGTAACTGGTAGCTCTACATATCCCATTGGAGCGGTGGATGCTCCGTTAAATCCACGGATCCATCCCTCACAGGGCTTCAAGTCTTTTATCTCGAGATTCATCTGGTCGAATGTCTTTTTGAAAAGAATGTTGACGGAACTCCCGTTATCCACCAAGACTTTATGAACAGTGGCCGGGCCAATAGGAACTGTGATTACAAATGGATCTTCGGTCGGAGCATGGACTCCAATGCTTTCTCGTTCGCGGAAAACAACGTCGGCGGACATCATCTTTTGTTGCTTTACCGAGACATTGTCCTCAGGGTTGCTACACTCTCCTACCCCGAGGTGCTGCTTAGCTGCATTGACATACTGATCCAATGCCTTGGAACCGTGCCCGGCAAGATAAAGCCCTCCGATTATGGTATTGATAACAAGGTCCTTTCCCTTTTGCTGGGCAGTTGACCTGACAGCAGGTTGATTCTGGTTCTGATTTGGGGCCTGTACAGATTGCCCCCTGTCTCTGGGTGTCACTTTGTATTAATCCAATTTTCCTTCTCGGAGAAGCTTCTCGACCACATCTCTTAGGTGACGGCATTCATTTGTCGAGTGGCCGTGAATCTGATGGAAGAGACAGAACTTCCCCGTCTCACGTTCTTTCTCCGTCGACTCTCTGGGAGGAGGCCTTTTATTTTGGAGGACGTTGTATGAATCCATGAAGATATTCTCCAAAGTATCGTTTATTGGCGTATAACTTTCAAAAGACCTGGGACGAGTCCTTCTCTGGGAGTCGTTCCCTCGATTCCTCTTCCGGTTGTTGCCATTACTGTTACTACCATTGTTTCCTGACTGGCGACCACCCTGGTTCTGGTTTCCGACATTAACTTCGACCTTCCCCGAGTTGTCTCCTGTCTGCTTAATGGCGACATTGCTCTGGATTTCCTCTTTATCGGCCATTTTTGCCTTTCGGTTAGCATATACCTCCTCCCGGCGTAGGTGCACGTTAGCTTTTTCGTAGAATAACTCTCTAGTATGAGGTGGCTTGCCGGCCAGGTATCTCCCAAATTCGGTGTCTTTATCTACCCCATCAATCAGGGCTGCCACAACAATTGGCTCATGAGGATCTTTGACTTCAGTAGCGGCTAGGTTGAAATGGTCTAGATACACCCTCAAACTCTCGCCTGGTCGTTGCTTGACAAGGAACAAGTCAATCACACTCTTCGTCCTTTGTGCATAGATGCAGGATTGTTCCACAAACCTTTCGCTCAACTCCCTGAAGCTAGAAATTGATCTTGCTGGTAAGCGAGTAAACCATAATAACGCTACATCCTCCAGGAAAATAGGAAATGCTTTGCACTTGACAGCGTCGGAAGCTGCGGCAGCGGTCATTGACCAAGAGTATCTCATCAGATGTTGGATGGGATCAGATCTACCCGCGTAACGGTTCATCTGCGGCATGTTGAAGCGCCTCGGGAACGTCACATCTAAAATGTCATCAGTGAAAGGGGTGTGACTGCAGTCAATTCCCCAATCTTCATTCCGTTGTCCACGGCTACCTGCCAGAATTTGATGGATCATAGCTGCAACATTTGCACTGGTCAGCGGAGGCTCGGGATCAGCGCTTCTTGCTCGGTGGAATTCTCTAATCTCCCTTCCAGGAGCAGCCCCGAAATCCGGGGCTCGGATTGGGCTTCGCTGCCCCCTGTTACCATGAGCATTTGTATGGCGAAGGGGCTGAGGTAGTCTATTCTTAACAGGGCTGTCCACGCCTCGAGCTCTGGGAATTGCGGCACGATTATTCACATTGCGGTTTGAGGGCCCTGCACCCAGTACCTCTTCTTCCCGTGATGGCAGGGTTCCAAATCGGAGCTGCTCTATGTTTTCAGGCCTCTCATATGGTCGTCGCGGAGGTATTGGCGATTCCTCTGACGAAGAAGAGTACTCTGGGGTGAGCGGACGAACTGGGGGTGTCCTTTGCCTTACAAGATCATTGAGCCTTCTATCCATAGCAGTCAAGTTCTGTCGCAGCACGGAGCTCTCCTGCCTTTGAGCAGCCAATTCATCAAACAGCCTCTCCCACATTTCAGAAAAGCGAGAAAGATCTCCCTCAGTAACGGGAGCAGAAGGGTCATATTGATCATCAACATGTTCTCTTATGCGCAAAGAGCTTGAGCCAGGTCGAGCAGAGGGGCCAGGACGGTAAGAGCGAGCCATAGGCTCCTTTCCAGGTCGAGTCGTAATCCGGCCATCACTTCGGAACGTGGTGGATCGGTGCCTGTGATTCGGTGCGCCCCCCTGGGGTTGGTTCGTGGTCACGGTATGCGGAGGATTCGGGGCGTTATCGCGGGATCGAGTAACAACCCCTCCAGCTGCTCGGTTCGCAGTGCCTTCCTCAAGTCGGATCGTGGCGCCTCCATCAGACCGGTTCGTGACACCCTGATCGGTTCGGGTCACCCCCCTGTCCTCGCGATCCGCGGTCCCCTCGACGACCTACTCGTGTGCACTTTCGCCAACTACTTCATTCGCGACTTCATTCGCTTGCGAAGCTCGCACTTCCTTAGACTTCTTTCCAGCCATGATATCAGGTACTGCTGGAATCTTCAAAAATCTGAACAGTGAAGTTTTGGGACTGTTTTCTTCGGACTTGAATATCCAAACAACGGAACAACAATCCAATACGTTGAGAAGTCGATATCTCAATGAAAGCACCAAAATGTTAGATCAAAATTTGGACCTAACACCCAAATTGTTCTGATTCGTAGAGAATTATAACTAAAAAATGAGGAAAAAGCAGAAAACACACAAGATTTATAGTGGTTCGGCGTTAACGAGCCTACGTCCACTTTATATGTTATCGATTATACTTTGAATGCTAGTACAATCGATGATTTCTCTCAAACTCACTCTTACAATTATGATTTCTCTCAGTAATCTCGAAGTAAAACTGATAAGAAATAGTGGTATGACAGTAATGGTGGAATCAGTGCTCAATACTGCCAAAAAGATCCCCAAAAATGCCAGTCTCTGGGCTATTTATAGCTGATTCTGTTGGGCGGTTCGCGGTCACACGTGGTGCAAATCCCGAGAATATCGGATCTGATCGAGCAATGAGGAAGATTTGGTCAATGTGACAGTTGTGGACACGTGTAGCTGGATCCCTGTATTTCGGATCGCTGAAGACCAGTTCGTGGTTGAACAAGTCAGGAGTTTTACCACGTAGTAGGGGATCGGAATGAGGTGGTGCCATAGGTGTGGATCGGGTCGTGCTCCCATGGGGGGATCGAGTCGTGTTCCCATGGGGGGATCGGGTCGTGCTCCCATGGACGGATCGGGTCGCGTTCTGCGGTGGCGATCCGAAGGGTGCGATCCGCGTGTGCGATCTGCTGGTCCGATCTGGCCTTTCATGAACTAGAGGAACAAAACTTCATACTCTCTTCTTGTGTGTAAACCTTGGTGGCTTGGTCAAAAGGCTAGCCAACAGTGAGCATGCATGCATGTTTAATAAAATCATAACCAATTAAATCAACATAAGTAGCTACATGACATACAAGGAACTACTATAATTACATGTGATAATAATGTCAAGATATGCAAGGTCATCTCGCCACAATCAATAGCAGACACGCCTGTAAGTGAGATATGCATGTTTGCTTTATACAGTACCAACCAATATTTATGCAGCAAATTCCCAATGAAGTTAACCCAATATTTCTGGACTACAACAAAACATTCCCTTATATACATACGACTCTAGTTCACAAGCATGGATTCATTAAAATAGTAAGTATTTATGCATATATAGGTTCCAATTTTGTCAAAATAAAGAATGGCACATTCAGTGAACACAGTTTGATTACTATCCTAAGCCATGTATGCAACACTTGTGTATTCATACACACATATATGAACATAAGGTACAAGTATAGGATCATGGCAATTCTGGTAAGAAATTTCCATTATTTCAAAACATGAAGTTTAGTGCAGTATACGATCTTTGGCATGAAACCTTATTTGCATGGTCATATGGTTACAAATTAACACATAGTCAAATGGCATCTGACATTAACCAATATTTATAAGGAGGGTAGTAGGGGATACATTTAGATATTCTATGTCCAGGCATACATAATACATGGTAGCCTCATATTTGTTAAGCATCTTTCAACTGAGAACAAGAGGCTCTTAAATACCACAATCAGAATTAATGCTCTAAAGTGAAGAAATAATTCAATGTGTACCCTTTTTTCTTTGTACGCATGTAACAGATGCCCAGTACTAGGCGATCCAATGAATAAGTTGTGATGATAACTAAAGAGTCCAAAGAAAAAATTTATGCTTGAACAGGCACATAACATGGGAAATATTCATTAACATGTTCTGGATCAGACCCTAAGAAAAATGGTAGACAAAACATGCAGTGGACTTAACTTGAATTGAATTAGAACGATCAGCTCAATAACATACATGCATACCTAATTTCAAGTCCAAACCCAACCACTAGGACAGACATATGGACAGAACAATTAACCCAGAATGCAAAATGCGGCAGCAAACATCACAAACAATTATACATAGTGCATGCGAAGTTAAGAGGCTTGAAAACACGTTTAATCGTAAGTTAGACTTACCTGCAGCCAGATAAATAGGGCTCGGTGACGGTGTCGGAGACTGAAGCCCAAGCGACGGCTTCAATTCGCGGTGGCTGTCCTTCTAGGTGTTGACGCGGTACTCTGGGTTCCACGAGGTGCAAGAGCGGCGTCGGCAACCGGAATTCGTACCAGCGATGATTCTGGAGACCGATGGGGTTCTGAGACTGCTGGCTTCGTCAACGGTGGGCAGAGCACTGGCTACAGGTGGTTGCGCAGGGATCGAAGTGGCGGTGTATTGATGCGGCGACGGTGGAGGACAATGGCACGGAGGGGAGAATCGATCGAGAAAAACGCTACTGGAATTAGGTGCGCTAACGTGTTGAAGGAGGAGCGGAGGAGCGACGAGACCATGCTGAAGGTCGCAACAACGTATGGAGGAGGAAGGATCGATGGAAGAAGGCCATCGATCTTGATTTTTAGCTTTCGATTTTTGGGCAAAACTTTTGATTTGGGAAAAAATTTGCACTTGGGAAAACGATTAGTAGGAGGGAAATGGAATGGAAAACAAAGGGGAGGATTCGGTGAGAAGATAAAGGACACAACAGAAACAAAGGAATTGGACATGCGGTGATAAAGCTCAGAACCAAGAATCCACGTGGTGAATGAAACAAGGAAAAATAACTAGTGTCCAAGTTATTAACAAATTAATTTACAAGAGATATACACTAAGTGTAATACTATGAATATACCAACCAACATACAAGAGTATTCATAAAATTTCAAATATAATCCCAAATAAATTTTCAAAATCCAATTTAAACCTAAAATAAATTATAAATAAAACTTCAAGTTTAATAAAATAAAAATAAAAGTCAATTTTATAAATTCTCAAATAAAATATTTCAAAATTATTTTAAAGTACTACTATCGCTAAGTAAAACAATATTAATTCAAATAATAAAATTTAAATTCACATTTATCAAAATAAAATGAAACCAAGTTTCAAAAGGACTAGACTTTCAAATTGTAAACAAAATCGAGTATAAAAATAAATTCCCCATACTGAATTAAATTAACTTTAATTTTCAAATGCCGAAAATTCTGGTTTGTTACAACATACATCGTCCAATTGAAGAGAAATTCAAAACTGAACAACAACTTATTATTCCAGACCCAATGGAACTAGTTCTTTCAAATTCCGAGACCATTTGAAAAATTCCTATTTTAGTTTCAAAACATAAATTGATACGCGTTTATATCGCGCACGATCGCCAATCAACTCCAATTGACTTGAAACTTGAAATCTTATAATAATTAACTATTATGGATTTTATAAAATTGGTTTCGGTGAAATCGAGATCATTTGAAAATTGACTATTTTCACATTCCATATTAAATCGATAAAATATAAATCAATTTTTAAAACAGTAAATAATAAATTATTAATATCGTATATATTCAAATTGAATTTATATTTATTGTTAGAGTCGGTTTCGATTCATTTTTAACTTAGAATTCAATTATTTCTCGTTTTCGTATTACGATAATTCGAAATAAAATCATATTCCGCTTATTAAATATAAATTACCTATAAAAATCCATTTATTTTTCCAATTCAACATTTAAAACAAATTTATGTTTCAAGTTAAATGGCTAAAAATCCGGGTTGTTTCAATCCTTCTCCCTTAAAAGAATTTCGTCCCCGAAATTACTAAGGCAATAAAAATGCTATAACCCATTAACTTTTCAAAAATCCCACTTAGCTGAAACCTAACACTTCACATTCTTACAAATTTTAGTTATATGAAAAACTTTTAGATTTCAAGCCAATAACTAATTTCCCATTTCCAATTCAAAACCCTTCAAATTGTGCCCAATTTAAAAGTTATCTCTTTAACTTACAAAATTTTCAAAAAATTTAATTTTTTTTCAAACTCCCTTTATTTTTGAAATTTTTTAGCAGAGTCTGCACAGAGGGACTTTGGCAATCTAACAAGAGAGATAAATATGTGTACATCGACCCACACGGTTGGAAAACACAATTACTATATCCTATTTTGTATTTTTGCATAGGCGTGCCTTATATTAATGTTATTAAGCGAACTTGCTTCATATTTATGTGATCAAATGCAACCAAACCCAAGCTAATGGATCCATGTACCTGTACTTACTTAATTTAAACATATAAGTCTTGTAACATGAAGTTTTAATAACATTTATTCCTTTATTGTGAACAAATCGCATAATTTCCATGTTTAACATGTTATACAAGCATATTGTAAGCAAGTCTTGGGATTCCATTATTCATTTCAAATGATTTATATACCATTTTATTTAGTTTTTAATGAATCACAACTAATAATTTTACATTTAATTCATATTCAAGAGACAAAACATTCACATTCATCCAAATTGATTTTAAATCAAATTTATTCACTTTTTTTAAAACCCTTCCATTTTGAATAAAATCGTTATAGTTTATAAATGACCATGCCACGATTTTTCTGGAAATTTGATTTTGACATTACTCAAAATCAACAATGTGAGATGTTGATTTTTCTCTTTCGTTAGAAAATTGTAATCCAATAGATTCGGAAGATTCTCGTTTTAAAGAATTCCGACTTATATTGAATCTTGTACATTTATTTGAAGTTTGAAATGTAAAATTTCAAACTAACATGATGTGAAGAGCTCATTTTTAATTAAATTTATTTAATACGTTCAAACTTCATTTAATTAATTAATTTCAACCCCATACTCTTATATTTCAATATAAATTAAGCTAGGTTTTCAAATCAAATATGAAAATTTTGACTTTCCAAAACTATCGAATATTTCATCCAAAATTCAAAACTAAGTTACAAAACTATCTACAACTCATTTTTTTGTATATTCAATTCCACTCGATATTTTTTCTAATCCAGTTTTATTTAACTTAATTTAGTTAAATTTTAATCCAGTTGACTCAACTTTCTATTTTAATCTATTTAACATGCACATGTTTAATTTAAATTTCAGAATTCAAATTCCCGATATTTGTTTTGAATTCTTTTAATAAATATATATATATATATATATATATATATATATATATTTATTACCATTTGCAAATTCAAAACATTTGAATTTTTAAACAACCTATTTTTCTCATACAAATTTCCATTAGTAGTTTACTACAGTGGCAATCCCTCACTTAAAAACTTGAAAATGAATATTGATGATGTGGCCTTCATCATCAGAACTATTTTCCAGTGGCTGACGTGAGTTCAATGTTTATTACTTCCGAAACCCATCTAAAACAATTTTTATTCAAAATAATTCTTCAAAGTAATGTTATATTACTTTATAATACTTCAGAAAATATTTTCTAAACATCCGAGATTTAAATTCACAATTATAGTCTGAATCCAATTATAATTTAGCCCATTTGTATATTTTATTCTTGTACAAATTCTATTTGGTTATATGTAACCATCTCAATATTGTAATCTCATTTGATTATAATAATAACAACCAACACATTAATAATTCATAAAATTATCCCTTTATATCAAAATATAATTCTGGGTAATTTTTTTCATTTACTCACTTAAAAACAATACTGTATCGAATTGCCCTGTTCAAATGTTTAGAAACACCTATCGATACATTTGTACATCTTGTATCAGCCAGAATTCATAAACCACTCAACAAATCAATCAACACAATATAAAACAATTTTTATAACACTAACAAGTACGCTCTCTCATATATATGCACTCATACTCAATATAGGGTACTAACCCCATCACTATTGAGAAAACTCCACCATAGCCTGGATATTCGTTCAACCTGGCTCTGATACCAATTTTTAACGACCCAACTTTTCCATACAGTTTAAGTTGACATTTAACCACACATGTCAAACTCAAAAGGCACAGAAAATCGAATAGTTAGGAGAAACAAGTTAGAGGGTGAGAGGAAGAAAGAAGTGTTAAAATAGAAGAAGAATACCAACACTAGAGAATTAGAGTAGAATATAACCACACAATGGATTGAATAAAGTACAATATATCAATACTCTTTACACAAAGAGAAAATTGTGTATGTATGTATGTGTGTGTATATATATATTGATACAATCATCGTACACAACTAAATCAGACTATATAATCTGATTGATACAACACACACAACGAAAATAAATTAATACCAGAAAACGCAAGAATACGTCTTGACTTTGGCTCCCCTTCTGAAGCTATAAGAAATAAAATCCAATGCTACCTAGAAAATATACTCGGTCTGAGCTAAGCACATTTTGAGGAAAGCAAAATTACTTGGAACACTCTGGAATACATTCAGTGATAAAACTTACATCACAAACAGCTTCCTTAACCTTTAGAAAATCCATTGGAAAAATGGAACTCTCGTAAGACACGACCACACATAAACATGGCACGTGTTTTTCCCTTATGATAACTAAATCACTTTTTATATCAACAGACACATTAATAAGAATGGAAGTCAAAGTTTAAATTACAAAATCGAAAATACCCCTTCACTGGGAGGGGAAAATGTTACTACCGAATTTTAACACTGAAAATGAGTAAAAGAGAAGGGATATCAGAGCACGACAAGCAACAAGAGTCAGTTTTGAGTGCATGAAACTGATGCCAAGTCACCGAAAAACCCTATGCCAAAAACAAGAGGAAGATGACCAGATTCACATGCTATTGGCGCCAACATAAGTCATACAAACTCAGCGCCGACACAAAAAAGACTACAGCAGGGTGATTTCGGAAGCAACATGTGAAAAGCGAACAATTAAGAGTGATTATAACACCACAACCGAAAGGCATCAATTTGGTACTAATTTCGAAAGCCGTTTGTCCAGCTTCAACTCCGAAAGCACACTATTCAACATCAAACTATTGAAGTAACTGATCTTAAGCATGAGGCCGACATGACGCTAAAGCCGAAAGTATAAAAGTGGAGATTTGGTCAATAGTCTATCGGAACCAGCATTAGGGAGAAAAGCTTGGTACTGATACGAAAGGGGATAGTGACAAAGCAGTTCCGACACCGAAGGTAATCAAAATAGACCTGATTCTGGAGGCAAACACAAAGGAGCTAGGGCAGAAAGCATATGACTAGAGACCCTAAACCAAGAAGGGATTCTATGTTATCCGAATCATAAGCAGAGAGGAGCAAGGGGCCATCGATACCAGTTTGCTTGGTATCAATACCAATACCGAGACACGACATTCAAAGCCGTCAGGAGATGTATCGAGAGCATGCTTCCGCAAGACCGAGACCAATTCCAAAGATTCACCTAAAGTTAACCGAAGCTTTTAAGAAGAAGAGTTATCCATAGTAATTTGCTTAGTGTTTTCACCAAAAATGGCTCAAACACCAAGGGTACAAGAATTGTACTTCACCAATGTGGTTAGAAAGTAAATGGAGCTATGATCAATGAAAAGTTTACAGTAAAAATGTGAGGAAAGTCAAATGGAGACAAGATTTTAGAGTGGTTCATCCCTAAGCTAGGCCTACGTCCACTATGAAGATGGTTTGCATTATCATGACAACGATTACAAAGCATATAAACTCTCTTCCCTCATAAATCCTCTTGTTCTCTCAACATATTCTCATTCTCACATACAAATCTCACTCAATATTCACGGAATTTGATGGAGGAATAGTGGAATCTGCGGAAAAGAAGGACGGATGAGCGACGAAGGAGGTGTATGTCTTCGATTTATTTTAGTTATAAGATCTCAATGGATGCCATGGCCGGATGAATGAAGATCATTCAAGTGTAGATGACGATGATGGTTGAAATACTTAAGGAATGGTGGAGGAAAGAATTTGACAGCACTTCGTGGTGGTTAGGAATCCGTCCCCCTTTAAGGCGGGAGCCATGGCCTATTTATACGTGTACCTCCCTAAAGAAATGATCTGAAAATAATATTTTTAGGCCATGGGTTGCTTGTCTCATTAATTACAAATATGCCACCGCTTAGCTGTAGCCAACTGGCAACAGCTGTATTCCCAGAACGACTTCACGAGAGCAAGCGGCTTTATAGGAGTGAGCGACCGCATAGGTCTAGGCATATTGAATGTGCGGGCAAGCGATGAGTGTACATGTGACCTGTCAAAGCTTCCTAGTTTGTATAAGAATGATCGATCTATAGATGACATTTGGTTGATGCAGCTTGTTTGATCATGAACGGGCTACCCTCACCGTAGTCTGAAATGCAAGTACGACCTTTTGAGAACTGATATCCAACCGACTGGAAAGCAGCATCTGATATTAGTAGCTGATCGAGTATCGAGTGGGCGACTGGAGTTGCATTCTATGAGCGGACATGGAATACATTTGCGACCTCTGATATCTTTGCATCTCCTGCTATGCACGATTGATCAGTTTATTATAAACGAACGACTGTAGAACGGAACGTGTGACCGATCTTGACTGTGCTGAGCAGACGATCCAACTCGTTCATGTTTGACCTTGGAGATCGCGCTTGAACCTTGTTTTGTGCGATCGTCCCTTACCATTCACAACTGTCCAAGTGTACTGGGTAGAACTAGATACGACCGACCTTAACGACGTTTGTGCCGCGATTTTCATACATATTTAATATACCAATACGTGTATGGTTTTTAAGGGATATACATTTGCCCCTCGAAGTTTGTAATTTTTATAGAAATTACGGGCTTCGAAATAACTGACCTCAACACAGTTTGGTAGATTAAGTTGGCTTATCGAGGAACGATTGCCCAGAGCTCAGGGTCGTTTGGGTAAAGGTATATAGGATTGTACCTTCTTATGAGCGAGAGGTCTAAGCCACTCACACTATTTACTTTAAGCCGAAGTATCATCATGATCGATCAAATCATGGGGATGCGAGTAGAACAGCTGGACTTGATGTGCCACTTATACTTGCGCAATTGAGAGTTGAGTTGACGTGGCGAGAATGGTCGGGATGCATGTCCTTTAATCTTCCCTGTCGTTTTCTTACTTCCCCTTTTAATTAACTTTTACTTTCCAGGTAAAACATATTGGTAACCGCTACTTCATTCTCAAAAAAAAATCTAACTTCTATTTCGATTTCTTCTCGATTATATTCTTTCAGTTGAAAACCTCGTACTCCTTCGTATCATCAATCTGTGAAGCGCAGGTTTGTCATTCTTGCTTATACATGTTCCTCTTCTGAATCGATAACACATGTTTCATTAGGAAATAAGCTCTTTTATGCTTTCCGAAACTCTTATGATCATTAGATGTGATTCGGGTCGCTTTTGATCTTTTATGATGACAATAGTCGGACTTTTTGAACTGTATTTGGGTTGTACATACACTGGTCTAAGAACATTTAACTCTGATATTCCTTTTTCTTCTAGTTCCGTACACATGATATGCTTACTGAAATGCTTAGGATAAGTTCACATCTTGGATAATTCCTAACCTTGTGACCATGTGCCAATAATTTGTTCCTGGTTATCTGTTTTACACAAGTGATGTTCGATGAAATGCTTACACTATGCGACCTTGATTTTGTCAGTACGATCCATACTTTTTGGTGTGACCCCTCGTGGTTGCTCGAGTGCTTTTGACGAAAGGTCGTTCTCCCGTTTTACTACTGTTATCTAATCCTCGGTGATTCTGACTTGGTTGAACACGAGCGACCTTTTTGAGTGATAACATGAACCTGTTTTGTGTGACTAGAGTCGGTGGGAGCGGTTGTTTACGGTTCTGCTTTTGATTGCGTTACTTGTTTAACTTTAACTGACTCTTTAGATCCTCGAATTGCACAGCCATTTACTGGTTCATTCATACAGGATGGATTCGTTTCTAGAGCAACGCCGGATAGAAAGGTTTTTTCACTTGGATGTTCAGATAACTGACGTTCAATCGACCGGTCAGCCGTCCGTTAACTCTCCCCTTAGTCCCTCTCATACAGAGCTCTAATCCATTATTAGTAGGCCACGTTATGTCCCCGAGCCGTGCAACCCCAGGCTTGCTAAGCGGCTTAAAGGCTGGAGCTTACGGGGAGTTTCCTCTAATGTAGATATACATCCATCTAACCACCAAACCTTTTCTTGTGACATGATTACCGCAAAATTTCAAATGTTAGCCCGTTTCGAAACCACTATCTATCAGTTTGGAAAACAGATGGATTTGCTGAAAGACCATTCTGCTAAACAAATGAGTGGTTGGCACACATTGGCTTGTGATCTTCAAAAGCTTCATACGGACAATATCGAACATATTTCCAACTTGGAGGAAGATAAAGCAAAGTTGATTCAGGCCCTTAGATCCAAAGATAGCTTGATTGCTTCTTTTGCTCCAGGAGATGTTGAGCTGTCAGTTTCAAAGCTTGCTGATGAACTTCCATCCTGCTCTACCCAGGTTAAGAGGAAGGTTGGCAGGCCCAGGAAGAACAGGGATTTGTAGCTTCTCTATTCTGCTTTTGGTTGTATCTTCTTCAAACTATGCTTTTAGATCGGTTGTATAAGCGAGTGTCGATCCTCGCATTTATCTGTGTCGCGACTTTGTGCTTGTTTTGGTGTTTTGGTGGCCTTGTGAATAGTTTGTTGTGATGCCTTTGTGCTCTGTTTTGCTAGTACAAGACTAGGCTCTTGCTTGTTATACCATGGTCTTTCACCTTGCTTGGTAGCACTTCTTATTAGTACCTTGTATTATAATTTTCTTAGTCGATCGTGCGTTAGTATCGCATTTTACGTTGTGCGATCTTAACGCTATTGACTTGCGTTTTGATATTATAGCAGTTTTGCTTTAGTTTACTAGATTGGAAGCAATTAGATTCTTTGGAGATTCAATTTATTTGACTGATTTTATGCCGTTATTTTCGCATACATTCGTACGATCACTGACCCGTTGACTCAAGCCCTTCGGAATTCGGATTTGAAAGCATGCACTTTAAAGAGGGTTATAGATTTTACAATTAAATACGTGTTCATGTATATATATATATATATTTACATGTTTTTTGTTTTTTATTGAAATGTATTCAATCCCATATCTCACTGACTTGGTGACCCAAGCCCTTCGGAGGCTGGTCTTGAATACGTGCCCTCAGGGGAGGACTTGGGTTTTAGTTTTCGATCCAATTTTGGCCCTATTTGATTTGGTTACTCTGGAATCAAACAATGCCTGAATTAGATACCCCATTTAGGCTTGGATTTCTGTTACCCCATTTCAGCTAGGATTTATGTTAATTTGGTGCTGGTCCTTCCAGTATGTTTGTCAGTCCTTCCGGCACTAAAATTGGTGCTTCCAATCCTAGGTTTGTCGATCCTTCCGACTGCTGGTCTTTCCAGCTTTTTTTTTGTTGTCGGTCCTTCCGGCACTAGAATTGGTGCTTCCAATCCTAGGTTTGTCGGTCCTTCCGTCTGCTGGTCCTTCCAGGTTTTTTTTCTTTTTTTTTTTGCTTCCGGTCTTTCCGGCACTAGAATTGGTGCTTCCAATACTGGGACGTGCACACTAGTTCATCTTATCGAGCTTTGTCTTGATTTGAAAGACTCGCGTCCTGCACCTAACACGGTGCCGCTTTTGGGACTAGCAATCTTTTATCTGTGGGACAAATTTAGCTATTTCCACCGTTGCATTATTTCTGCAGTTTGGCACCAATTCTTTAGCTAGATGCTTACTGAGGATTTGATGTTTTCGCGATGAAAGGTGGGGCTTTCTGATTTGTCACCCACTCGTTTAGTTTAGATAATGCTCTGGCACTCAAAGTTTTTCAAATTGTTCTGACCAGGATATGCTTGGGAAGTCTCCAACTATGGTTGGATTTTGAGAGAGTTACTGTTCTTGCTTGCCTACACAAAAGAAGTCAACTTTTAGCAGAAGTTTATAAATATACGATTCGTGTAAGCAAATGGAGTTTCTTACTCATGCAGTCGTTGTTTTCTATGTACATATCTTGAATGCGAAGTTTTTCGCAAATATTCACAGCTTTACTATAGATTTGAACAATGCATTATAGAAAATAAGGGCAAATGTGTTCGCTATTCCTAGCCCGAGGAATCTGGACTCCATCTGTGGTGGTCAATTTGAAAGTACCATCCCGAAGTTTTTGGTTTATAACATAAGGCCCTTTCCAATTTGGTCCAAAAACCCCGGTTCCGGTCATTACTTTCTTCAACACAAGGTCTCCAATTTCGAAAGTCCTGTGTCTGACTTTTGAATTGAAATGCCTAGCCACCCTTCTCTGATGCGTGGCCACCCTGAGTTCTGCTTCCTTTCTTTTTTACTTGAGCTGGTTGAGGGCCTCAAGTTGTAGCCTTTCGTTTTCCTCCTGGTTGAAGTGAATCCTCCTATGGGTGGGACCCTCCAGTTCCACAAAGATCATGGCTTCAGAGCCGAAAGCTAAGGAAAAGGGAGTGTGCCCAGTCGCAGTTTTATGAGTGGTACGGTATGCCCATAGTGCTAGTGGAAGCTCATCTTCCCAACTAACTTTGGATTTCTCTAATCGCTTCTTGATGGTCGATTTAATGATCTTGTTTACCTCTTCCACTTGCCCATTTGCTTGCAGATAGGCGACTACAGAAAAACTATTCTAGATTTTATACTTGGCACAGAAATTTTGGAATTCTTCGCTCTCAAATTGTGTTCCGTTGTCTATGATTATTTTTGTGGGACTCTGAACCTACAAATGATGTTTTTAAGACAAAGTTAATAACTTTCTTTGAGGTTATAGTTTCCAGTGGTTCTGCTTCCGCCCATTTTGTAAAATAATCAACAGCAACAATAACATATTTAAAACCAGATTTTGCGGTGGGGAGTGCTCCTATAAGGTCGATGCCCCAGATGGAGAATGGCCATGGGCTGACAATTTGGGTTATAACCGTTGATGAAATTCTTGGAATTATCACAAACCTCTGACATCTATCGCATCTTTTAGTATATGCCACAGAGTCCTTATTTATGTCTGGCCAGAAATAACCATATCGCATAATTTTCTTGGCCAATGTCTGGCCACCAGTATGACCTCCGCATTCACCCTCACGTAATTCTATCATGATTGCTTTCGATTCCTTTCTTGTAACACAACGGAGTAGGGGCATAGAGAATCCTCATCTGTATAGTCGTCCATCCTGGATGAGATACATGGGAGCTTTTCGCAGTATTTTCCTTCGCTTCTTAACCTCTGCCTGGAGTGCACCGATCATGAGATACTCCTTGATTGGTGTCATCCACGAGTCTGGCTCCTCATCCACCTCTAGGACCCAATCCATCTCAATTTGTTCCGTGCTGGGGCTGGAGAGGATCTCCACTGGGACCAACCCTATAAGTTGTGCATCTCCTGTGCTTGCATATTTTGCCAGCGAATCCGCCTTGATATTTTCTTCTTTCGGAATTTTAGGTATGGTATAATGCTCGAAGCTCTCTAGTAATTGCAGAGCCTTAGATAGGTAAGTCAGCAAGTTACCCATTTTGGCTTGGAATTCTCCTCGGATCTGACACACCACTAGTTGGGAGTCACTGAAGATTTGTATGGTTTTTAGTTGTAATTCTCTTGCTTGTTTTATTCCTGCGATGAAGGCTTCATATTCAACTTCGTTATTTGTTGATGGAAACTCCAGTCTTAGCGCATAGCATATAGATCTTCCTTCAGGGGTTTCCAAGACTACTCCTTCCCCAAAGTAGTAATTGTTCAATGCTCCATCAACGAATAATTTCCATCGAATGTTGGTTTCAATATCAGGCTCCTCTTTTATCTTTCCTCGATCGGTGAACTCTACGATGAAATCTACAAGTGCTTCTCCGTTAATTGCCTTTCGGGGATGGTAGGTAATGTCATATTGACTAAGCTCAATGTTCCACTTTAACAACCTCCCGGAAGTCTCTGGCCGGAACAAAACTTACCTTAGTGGTTGATCAGTGAGGACCTTGATAGGGTGAGCCTGAAAGTAGGATCGAAGCTTCTTTGACGTAATAAGTAAACAATAAGCGAGTTTTTCAAGTTTTGGGTAATTCAGTTCCGCCCCAGATAATCTCTTGCTGATGTAATAAACCGGTCTCTGAACCTTCGAATCCTCCCTCACTAATGCCGCACTTAGAGCATGGGCGGATACTGCCAGATATACAAACAAATCTTCTCCAACATTAGGTTTTGACAGAACTGGAGGTGTTGCCATGTGCTGGATTAGTTCTTCGAAAGCTCGCTGGCATTCAGGAGTCCATTGTATCTCTTTCTTCCCTTTCCTTAGGGCATCGAAGTAGGGAAGACACCTGTCCGTTGCCTCAGATATGAAATGATTCAAAGCTGCAGTCTTCCCATTCAAACGCTGGAGCTCTTTCTTAGTTTCTAGGACGCACATTTCCCTTAAGGCTGATATTTTTGCTAGATTGGCTTCTATGCTCCTAGCATTGATAATAAACCCTAGGAACTTGCCCGAACCGACCCCGAAGGAACATTTCAAAGGATTTAGTTTCATACCAAATCGGCGTAGAATATCAAACATTTGGGCTAAATCTTCCAAATGATCAACTGACTTTTTGGATTTTACCAACATATCATCGACATAGACTTTCATTGTATTGCCAATTTGTTTTTTGAACATGGCGTTTACCAATGCTGGTAAGCTGCCCCTGCATTCTTTAAGCCAAATGGCATCACTTTGTAGCAATATAGGCCAAGATCAGTGATAAAACTCATGTCCTCTTGATCCGGTCCGTACATCATGATTTGATTTTAACCAGAATACGCATCCATAAATGACAATAACTCACACCTAGCTGTGGAATCCACCAATTGATCTATTCTGGGAAGAGGGAAACTATTCTTTGGACAAGCTTTATTAAGATCCGACTAGTCCACGCAGACCCGCCATTTTCCGTTTGCTTTCTTCACAAGTACAGGAATGGAGACCTAATTTAGATAGGTAGATTCCCTAATGAAGTTGTTTTCCTTTAGCCTGTCGACCTCCTCCTTCAAGGCCTTTGACCTCTCTGGTCCCTGGGTCCTCCTTTTCTGCTTGATAGGCGGAATATGTGGATTAATATTAAGTTTATGGACCGCAACGTCCGAAGATATGTCGCTCATGTCAGAATGGTTCCATGCAAACACGTCCAAATTAGCTTTTAAATAGACAATCAATTGACTCTTAAATTCGGGGCTCAACTGAGATCCTATATTCAGCACATGGTTTGGATTTTTTGAACTAACGGCTATAGGAATTGTGATCTCAGCCGGGACCGCTCTTTCGTCCTTTACACTCTCTTTTCTAGGGTCAATTTCCTTCTGTGTGCCACTGTGTTCGCCATTGCAGGGACCACTTCTTAATTGCTATAAAGGGAGCTTACGAATGCGAGGTGGAGTCTACGCATTCTTTCCCAAGTCTTTCTTCCTTACCTTGCGCAGCTCTGTCACATAGCAATCTCTCGCGGTGGCCAGATCGCCTTTGATTACACAAACTCTATTCTCAGTTGGAAACTTCATGGTTAAACACCTCGGAGCTAGCACGACCTTAAAGCCTACGAGGGTCGATCGCCCGAGGAACGCATTGTAAGAGGAGAGCTCGTCGACCAAGCTGAAGGTTTGCATCATAGAAACCTTGTGTTCCCCATCTGCTAGTTCAACAAGCAAGTCAATCGTACCAATAGGTTGCGTGGGTTGCCCAATAAATCCATGGATTTTATTCGGATAGGCTCGCACTTCTGCCATCGAGAGGTTCATTTTGTAGAATGTATTTATGAAGATCACATTAACGGATGCCCCCGTGTCAACTAGGACTCTCTTCACAACCGCAGGGCCGAGACTAATTGTGACTACCATGGCATCGACAGTTGGCGCAAGTAGTCCGTCAGCATCTCTATCCTTGAATACCACGTCATCGGTCGAAGTTCTAGGTATCTTCATTGGAATCTCATTGCTTAAGATCACGCACCTTTCTTCTTTCGAGACACCCTTCAGCTCTTTAGCGTACCTTTCCATATCTGCCCAGCTACTTCCGACCGGGTGGGGCCCGCCGAAAATCATGTTGATCACTGGCCTCGAATCAACAAGGGCCTGAGCTTTCTCTCCTAAACCAGATTGATTGGTGGTATTGTTCTGTCCTTGGGTAGTCAGAGCGTTTTGAGGATTCTTCACATACTGTTGAAGTTGGTTTTTTCTGATGAGTTCTTCGATCAAACTTTTTAGGTGTCGACATTCATTAGTGCTATGCCCTGGTTGATTATGGAACCGGCAAAATTTACTGGAGTTGGCTTGTTGTTCAGTAATCTTTTGAGCCTTCATTTAAGGAAAAATACCTGAATCCTTTGTAGTGGAGTAGATCCTCTCTGGGGTTTCGTTTAAGAGAGTCAATTATGAATGCTTGTAAAGCCCCGTTTTCTTATAAGCTTTGTTATCCTTCTCATCACTCCCCCTTTTCTGCCCAGAGTCATTCTTCTGCTCGGTTTGGGATTCGTTGTCTTTCCCTTCTTTGATAATGCTACGTTCTATGACCTTCCGAACATTCGGTGCATCATCCTCCATGCTCATATACTCCTCAGCCTTCTTATAGAATTTCATTAGAGTTTTGGGCTTCTTCATCTTGGGTTACTTCCCAAATTCTGATTTCTTATCAATAGTACCCTTCAGAGCTGCCAGTAATTACCAAGGCTCTGGTTCTATGACTTCAGCCGCCGCAGTATGGAATCGTGTAAGATAAGTTTTAATAGTTTCTCCAGGCATTTGTTCCATCTCACTAAGTGACATCACATCCCTTGCTTTGGTTGTTTAGAGACAAAACTGGTGTTGAAATCTTCTCGCCAGATCGGCGAATTGATCAATGCACTTAGGTGGAAGTCTAATGAACCATAGTAAGGCCACACCTTCTAAGCATATGGGGAAGTGCAGGCATTTGATCTCATCGGTTGCCCTAGCTCTGTTCATGTGTTGATTATACTTGAATAGGAAGATGTTTGGATTACCAGTCCCGCCATAAGGTGCTATGGTTGGGGGTATGAATTTCTTAGGAAACTTCGTTTGACGGATTCTTTCTATAAACGGGTTTTTACTGGGTGAAAATTCCCATTCTTTCTCTTCATCCTCTCGGATCGTCTTTTCTTTCATTATTCGTTGGATCATATCTGTGATGCGCTTCTCATCGGTCGCTCGTTCCACAGGATTGGCATCAGTGCTTTTATTGGTGCGACCGTGGTTCGAGTTTCGATGCCTTGCACCTCTTTTGGGAGGTGTCCTTTGGGTGGGACTCGCGACACTCTGAGATGCACGTTTCTCCTCGTGTTATGGAGATTTGACTTTAGAGTCCTCAACGTCGGACTCCCCCTTATCTTCCACTAAGAAGTGGAATCGACTAGGGTCTGAGGCTGAAGAGTCCTCTTTTTCGTCAACATTAGTTACAGTATTTGGTGGTGGAAGATTGGCTCAAGCATTAATCAGGGCATCAAGCCTTTCCATCATCATTTTTGTCATAGCATCCATTTTTTCATTCAAGCCGGTCACAACCACATTCAATTCATCTCGTGTTACAGATGGCCTTGAGGTCTCCTCAACTTCTTGACTCAAAATTTGCGGTGTAGCTTCATCACCACGAATATCCTCAACAATTGTGGTAGCTCTAATGGACTTGCTATTTTTTTCCGAACCGGCCATGTCTTCAAGGAAGGAGACGGTTTAGGATTTCAAGGCTAGGTTGTTGGGATTGGAGGTAGTGTGAAGGAAGAAAATACGAACACGACCCCACGGTGGGTGCCAAATGTTTTCACCAAAAATGGCTCAAACACCAAGGGTACAAGAATTGTACTTCACCAATGCAGTTAGAAAGTAAATGGAGCCCTGATCAATTAAAAGTTTATAGTAAAAATGTGAGGAAAGTTAAATGGAGACAAGATTTTAGAGTGGTTCAGCCCTAAGCTAGGCCTACGTCCACTATGAAGATGGTTTGCATTATCATGACAATGATTACAAACCATATAAACTCTCTTCCCTTATACATCCTCTCGTTCTCTCAACATATTATCATTCTCACATACAAATCTCGCTCAATATTCACGGAATCTGATGGAGGAATAGTGGAATCTGCGGAAAAGAAGGATGGATGAGCGACGAAGGAGGAGGATGTCTTCGATTTCTTTTACTTATAAGATCTCAATGGATGCCATGGTCGGATGAACGAAGATCATTCAAGTGTAGATGACGATGATGGTTGAAATACTTAAGCAATGATGGAGGAAAGAATTTGATAGCACTTCGTGGTGGTTAGGAATCCGTTCCCCTTTAAGGCGGGAGCCATGGCCTATTTATAGGTGTACCTCCCTAAAGAAATGATTTGAAAATCATATTTTTAGAACACGGGTTGCTTGTCTCATTAATTACAAATATGCCACCGCTTAGCTGTAGCCAATTGGCAACAGCTGTATTCCCAGAACAACTTCACGAGAGCGAGCGGCTTTATAGGAGTGAGCGACCACATAGGTCTGGGCATATTGAATGGGCGGGCAAGCGATGAGTGTACATGCGACCTGTCAGAACTTCCTAGTTTGTATGAGAATGATCGACCGATATATGACACTTGGTTGATGCGGCTTGTTTGATCATGAACAAGCGACCTGCACCGTAGTCTGAAATGTAAGTACGACCTTTTGAGAACTGATATCCAACCGACTGGCAACCATCATTTGGTATTAGCAGCTAATCGAGTATCGAGTGGGCCACTGGAGTTGCATTTTATGGGTGGACATGGAATACATTTGTGACCTCTGATTTCTTTGCATTTCCTACTATGCACGATCGATAAGTTTATTATGAACGAACGACTGCAGAACGGAACGTGTGACGGATCCTGACTGTGTTGAGCGGACGACCCAACTCGTTCATGTTTAACCTTGGAGCTGGCGCTTGAACCTTGTTCTGTGCGATCGTACCTTACCCTTTGCAATTGTCCAAGTGTACTGGGTAGAACTAGATACGACTGACGTTAACAACGTTTGTCCCGCGATTTTCGTACCGATTTAATATACCAATATGTGTACAGTTTTTAAGGGATAAACACTTAGTGTCGATACCAAAAGAGGTGAAGGTTCTGAGGTCCTGAGAAACTAAAGCACAAATGTTATGAGAGCTTGAAACTGGAACTCATTACCGAAAGCCGAAAGCACCTTCTAAAGCTATCCAAACCAACTGACTTGGTGTCGGTACATTATGAAGAAGAAGTATCCAAGTTAAGCTCCTAAAGCCAAGATCGGCACACTGACAGCAACGTTAGATCCGATAGCAATGTTGAGAAGAAAGAAAAGCGGCCGAAATCGAGACAACTAGTACCAAGCGGCGTGTAGCGCCCGACACCATGTTGTTGCATCCGAAGGAGCTTTTGCTGAGTTGGTGGCAAAAGGGGACCCGATTTGTCTATAAATAAGACCCAAGGGTCACATCTTAGGGGACTTTTCTCATTCCCCAATCTTGTACTCGTTTCTTATAGAGTAAACCCTAATTTATAAATCAATTTGGAGATTTCCTTTATAAATACTAATGCACTCAAATAAGTGAGCAATAACGAGTGAATTGACAATTAGCATAATTTCTATGATTTACCTTTCTACTTCTTTAGCCTACTTCGTTATGCTTTCTTCAAGACAAAGGCCTCATTCCCAAGCCCTAACCTTTCTTCTGGATTACCGAAATACGCTTCTACCAACCTTTTAGCTTCCTAACTTGTGTTGCACTTTGGGAAACCTTATCCCAAGGTAACTGTTGGTTATTGAGTCTCATAAGCGTGATACTCACCTCTTGAGGGAAGAGTAACTAATCTTCGAGCTTAATACCTCGATATCTAGGAAACGTTGAACTAACTCGAGCCTATGGGAACTAAATAATTACCTACCTCCATTAGTTCCACATCCCTGGACCTATTTCCAGTGTTGACGAAAAATATCGTTTACAACGACATCGTTACTTCCAGGTATCGACACAACCCAAAACCTTCCTCCTTCGTTCATTGCTCGCCACCGCCGACCCTACTTGACTGGAGTTTACCAGACCCTGACCGCGCCGACCCTCGTTGATCCCTCTTCCACCTCTGACAATCCCCGCCTTTTCTGGCAATCCATAGCTTCCGAACAACCCCCAAAAAAACCAGCTCTTCGATTTCCCATTCATTATATCATAACTTCGAGCACCGGCCACCGACGGCCCTACTTCCACACCTAAAAGAATCTCCGTCCTCCCTTCTACCTATGCTTGAAATGGCGAGATCCAATTCGCCCAAGTTCACAATAATCAGGCTTAAACCACTGTTACTTCGAACTACAATTTCCGCCTCGACACAGCTCCACTCGATACAAAACTCGGCCAGAATATTGAACTCACATCCCCCTTTAATTCTCTAGCTGAAGACTTTACTAATTCATTAAGAATTGGAAGATAAAATTGCAAATGAGTATCGAAGGAAAAATAATGGTGGCGGCTATGAAATGTTAGGGTTAGATGTTTAGGATTACTTATAGTCGAGACATTTTATTATTTTATTTGATTATATTCGCGGTCGATGTTTTAATCTCGCACGGCCACAAAACATAAATCAATATGCGTTTATATTGTGCACGATCACAAAAAAACTTCAATTGATTTGAAACTTGAAATCTTACAATAATTAACTGTTAATGATATTTTTCGTCAACACTCAAACTTGGATGAACAATGCATATGCTTAGAAGTTTGATGCAAGAGTGATCTAAAGGTTTATTGAAATACAGCCTTGAATTAGTGCTCTTTAACTAATTCCACTATTTCCAAGGCTTTAAGTCCTTAAGTCCGAAGATTAGTTACTCTTTCCTCGGGAGGGGGGGTGAATATCACGCTTACGAGACTACGAAGTCGAGGACAACCTTGGAGAAAGGTTTATACTAGTTAAGTAGGAATGAGACATTATGCAATAGTCACCTTTAGATCTTGGATAAAATATTATACATTGTGATAAGAAGAAACAGGCTAATGCCTCGCAACGCTCGGGTCGTTTTCATGCTATAACACTTATTTACTTATATGATACTTCCGCATTGAACCAGCCTGCGAAGGCCTTGGTTGCGTTATTTATCAAGTCACAAGCTCACAGCAAGCTCCCTTCCGAGGTTGGGTTGAATTAGGCTTACTATGGAAGAGCTAAGTCACATGGTGAACGTTCGAAAGGGGAAAAAGCCTTGGTTTTACCCAGGACCTTCCCTTCTATGAAAGAACTGTGATTAACTCTTTCATATGAAAGGTTATTGTTAACTCCCTGTCTTATCATTACAAACACAATATGATTATCAAATCAAAAAATGCTTAAGTCCTAGACTTCTCCTTTATATTTAATTGTGGATATATTACAAGAGTTGAAGAAAACCCTAATTCGATTGGGAAATTAGGGTTTGCTCTTAAGAAAAAGACATCAAGATTGAGAAATGAAAATTCGGCCCCCAAAATGAGTCCCCTAGGATCTTGTTTATAGAAAAATCGGGGCCCCTTTTGCTATTGGGCCAGCAGAGGCCTCTGTCAGCCGCTTTTCCCTTTGGTTTCGGAAGTTATTGGCTCTCAGCCACCTTTTGGATCCAAATGTCTTGCTTATGGCTTTTTAAGGTGTCGGTTCTGGTTTCCAGGAAGATGGTCCCAGTCTTTGGAGCTTTTGCTGATGTCATGTCTATCTTCTTGGTATTACTATTAAGCATGGTGGTGTGAATAGCTTTTCGAAGGTTTCGGCTTCTAGATGTAGGCTTCTTGATTCGGTCTGCCGGTCTTGCTATCAATTCCGCATGGGACTTGCCTTCATGATTTAGATGGATGGTTATCGGATCCACCACACCTGTCGGTATCGACACTAAGCAAATTAGTGCGGATAGCTTGTCTCTCTTCGAGGTTTCAATTTATCGTTCGATAGGTTCTTGAAATGTATCTCGGCTTTCTGGAAGATTGCTTCCGATGCCTTATTTTTTGTTTACTAAATTGGCCTCTTGGTGACCATCTAATGGGTGGTCTCAGTAGCTGGTTCCCGGAAGACTCCCTTATGTTTTAAATTCTATACTTTTGGTGCTCTCGTTTCTTGATGTATCTGTAACGACGTAGATTTTTGGTCAGTTAATTTTGAACACTTAACATTGTTTTAAATATTGAGTTGATAATAAATGGATTTTTATATTTAGTAATCAATTTAATGATAAATCGAATATGATTTAATTTTGATTACATCGAATTATCATAATACGAAAGCATGTAATTGAATTCGAAAATAAAACTGAATCAAAATAATTCAGATGATCAATATAAATTTTATTTGAGTATAAACGATAATAGTGACAATATAGTGCCATGGAATTATTTGTTTGAAATTAAATAATATTATATCGATTTAGTATGGTACTTAAGAATTATTAATTTTCATACGGCCTCGGTTTTCGATGAAACTAATTTTGTTAGGTTTGGAATGTCAAACCTTAGCAGTGTGTCAAGTTTCATCGAAATCGGAGCTCATCTATGGCAGTTTTAGTGTGTTACTTTGTACTTAAGTCACGTAAATTAATAAAATAATAAATCCATTAGCTTCTTATATGCACTTCAGTAATCCTCCTTAGGAAGCCTCACTTCAATTTAAGTCATGTGAGCCGACCCACTTTCCTCTCATTCTCCACTGGAAATCAAAAGAAATAGAAATAAAAATAAACTAATTCCTTCGTTTAGAACAAATCGACCAGTCGCGCCTCTATACAAATATATATATATATATGCAAATTAAAGCATCGTGAAGCAGCAAGGATCCAAAACCTAATCAAATTTTCCCTTTTTCCCTCTTTTCAAAATCGAACTCAACTGTTATAAAAAAAAGGGGAAAAGAGAATTTGAATTCGAATTCCATTTCTAGAAGCGAGATCTCATCACGAATCATGGTGCGAAGCGTGTTCCTGAAACTCGACCTCTTCCAGCATGAACTAGGGTTAGGTATAACCCATGATTTGAGTCGAAATCAGAAGACGAGGTGGGTGCATTCGAACCTCGACATGGAGCATCTCGATTTCATGGAAATTGGTGAACTTAGATATTTAAAAGGATCGCTTTTTTGTGTTGTTGTAGCTAAGAACAGCTCCGATTTCGTACTGTTCGAGTAGCTCGTTCATTAGAAGTTTCCCTGCCTTTATCGATAGTTTCAATTTCGTTCATGGTTTGGGTGATGATCAGGCTCAAGTTGAACGACGAGGCAAGAAAAGATACAGGGCATGAGATGGTCGAGCTTGGTTTCTGTCTTTTTGGAAATGGAAGAACAGTAATGTGAGTTAAGGTAAATTTAAATAATTTAATTAGTTTGCTTAGTTCTTTATAATCTTAAATCTAATGCAATATATTAAATTTATACAAGATGGGAAAATCGTAAGATAAAATTCATAATTGTAGATCTTATACTATGGAATTCATTTGAAGTCGAACAAGGTTGACTGAAATTTAATTTAAATCGAATGGTATTCGATTTAATTTAAATTGGGATACTCAACAAATTAAAAATCATGGTGAGTAAATCTCACTCAGAATTTATTATTTGGAATTATTTGTATCGTTAAAAATAATTGTTGGCTGTTTGGATGTGTTTAAATATTTTTGTGGCTATTATAAATATATTAGTTATTTAGGCTTGGTGTTTGTGGCTATTATAAATACATATATATTGGTGGTTGGATATTTCCCGTAGTACCATTAGCGGATGCCCGCAGTATCATTAGCGGATGCCCGCAGTATCATTAGTGGATGACCCTATGCGCCTCACAATATAATAGTGGATGAACTCTTATATCACGATATCCTGGCATGAAGCAGGATGGGTATTACTTATGTTGGCTAACATTTGTGGATGCAGAAAAACAGGTTGGAGGGATCCAACTGGATTCCTAAAAAAAATTATTATTTGTTTATTTTCATATATATTATCATATATGATGTGTTAGGAAACCTGTGGTTAATAATTGAGTGTTTTGGGTGTTTAAATATCACTGGGCCAGAATGTTGATTTATAAAAATTTCGTAAAAAGGGCCTCTGAGATTTAAAAGGGGAAATCTATTTTTTCTAAAATAGAATTTGAATTTCAAATGGGCTAAGAAATATTAAATTGTTTTGAACAATAAAAACAAGTAAAGAAATTTATAAACGGTGTTTATAAATTAAATAACGCTAGAATTGAAGTGAATTTATAAGCGATGTGATATGCACGTAAAAATGCATATTTATATTCACATATTTATTCTTATTTAGTGCATATAAATGTCACATGTGGGTATTTTATCATGTTTAAACCATAATTCAATTGATTTCATAACATCATGCATTCATCATCATATAGGGGGAAAATGGTCATTTTTGTGCTTGGCTTTGGTTTCTCTTTTCTAATTTTGTAAAAAAAATCTTTCTCATTTTGCTTGACTGATTCGCCCATTGTTTTATGTGTGTATATAGCTTTGCTTTTGTGTAGGTTGTCACTTGTTCATTTGATTTTTATTTTTTTAAAAATAAGAAACAGAAAAAAATTATTCTATCTTTCCTTGTACAAATCTATTTTCAGGTTGCAGAAATCAGGAAAAGAAGGGACTTGCTTTGCCTAAGTTCACTTTGCCCCGCTTTGCTTTGCACTTGCTTAAAACAAACATTGCCGCTTATAAATAAAATTGCTTATAAATTCTGCACGCACTGGTATATGTTTTCTTTCCTTGTTTTTATTTTATTCGCGTTGTTGATTGCTTGCATTTGCATTCACAATAAGAAAAACAAAACAAAGCAAAACTAAAACAAAACAAAAATTCATTTGTAGTTGCATTGTAGTTCACGTTTAATTTTTGTTTTGCATTCATCTCATTTTATTTTTATTTTCTAAGGACATTGTTATATTTTGACAAACTGGTTTCTTTCTAACGAATTATTTCTCGGTGTCTAGACTACGGTAGAGTAATAACTATTTATAAATATTACAGTGATTCGTAAATATTATATTGTTTGTTCCTCTGAAGGTACTTAAACCTTCGGTTGTATTGCTAGGGTGATTCATGGTGCACCGATAACTCATGTTCATTAACTGTCTGAGAAATCTTTTGTTGAAATCAACCTAACCGTCATTATATAATTTTATAAAATTTGTAAATAAGTAATTTGCATTCATATAGTTGCATTAGGTTTATGCATATTTAAAAAAATCTTTTGTGAATATTTCTTTTTCTCATACCAAAAAAAAGCTTTCTTGAAAATGTCTCGATTTCCTTATTCCCATGAATTTTATGATAGTTGTGAAAATCAATATAATCCATATAATTTTACACTAAATTCATGCGGATATTCTAATAACAACTATTGTACAAACAATTTGGATTTTACACCATCAGCTTTTCAAAATTTTCAAAATAATCCTAATTTCGCACCACAAAATTTTCAAAATTACGACCAACCCTTAAATCTTGAAACAAGTACTGAATCTTTACTTGAAACGAGCACACAACAAAATCAAAGAATAAATGAATAGTGTTATTCATACTTGTGCAACAATTCGAGCCAAAATTTTCAAAATAATCAAAATTCGAATTCACTTCCAAATTCAAACGATTTTGATTATAACCTTTGCCAATTCAATTTTGAACTCCAAAATTATTTCAAATTCAAAATGGAAATGTGAATCAATTTACAAATAATTTTGGTAAGGGGAATAGTTTCAATGATGGTGAGATTAACAATTCTTGTTCTCAACAATTTTGAATTGAAACTTCTCAAGTTAATAATTATAAGTTTGATTTTGTTGAGCAAATGAATGAAAATTTTGATAAACAAACAGATTTGGTCTTTGAAACTACTTGAAACAACGTGACCAACAAAATTAAGTTTCAACATGTGGCGATTTGAACGATAATCCACCTTTGCCTACAATTTTGAAGTGAGGATGATGTTGGCGAAAACTTCTTAAACTGACTGACGATAATGTTGTTGGGTCTGAAACTGAAAATGAAATGTTTGAAAACTTTGAAATTCTTGAGGTTGAAAACAACGAAACTGCTGAATGTGATCTTAAACACAATGACGATTTTTCTAAAATTGTTGAAACTCCTTGCGACTTGATCGTTTCAACTGAACCTCACTGTAATCACTTGTTTTTCAATGATAAATTATTGCAGTATATGAACTCTTTTTGGAATAACATGGTTTTTGAGAAAACACAATTTTGAAATTTACTGAAAGTTCATTTGTTTGGCTTTAACTTTAGGTTTACGGATGAACCTTTAGTCAACAAAATTCCAAATGTTAAATCAAAACCGAACAATATTTCTCAAAACAAGTGTGGGGGTGAGAATGATGCACACCTCTCTCAATTTATACAATATCTGAACAAATCAAATTTTGTTTTTGAAACTTTTACTGAACCCCGGTTCAATGACCTCTCTTTAGTTGCTACAGAAATTCAATTCGATTTTAGGATCAATTGTAAGCTTAAAATTTTAAAATTAGTAACTCAAAAAACAAAGTTTGTTTTTCCAAATCTGAAACGCAACATACCATCCTTTATGATTTGGTTTTCTGTGCTTAAGCTGTGCCTCTCATACTTGGAGAGACAAATGAATCGGTCTTTAGAAGGTCATTTCATTTATTTCTTGTCAATATATTTTCTGATATATTGTAAATATTTTTCCCTTTTTTGTAAATATAGGGAACATTTTCAAAATTTTCCTTTCTTTTTCTCCTTTCACTTGACTATAGGGAGACAGTCCAAATCAAGTGTAAGGGGAGTTTCATATTTATTTTGGTTTTGAATGAAACTTTCCTTTCTTTTTTTTCATTCAAAAACAAAAAAATCAAAAAAAAATCGCATTTCTATTTACTTTTAAATAAGAAATGATTGAGCTAGCATACAATATTGGTCGTTCGATTAAATTGTTTGGAAATTTACTTCTCGTAGCGGATAGCGAATGGAAAGTTTGAATTATGAGCAAATTTGGTGTAACTAGTATATAGGGAGATTCGAAGGTGTTGAGTATGAAATGTTTTCTGAATTGTAATCCGATTAAATGAATGGTTGGTTTAGACTACTTGCGATAACATTTTAGATCTTTTAATTGAAGTTGTGCTAAGATATTCTTGCTTCGCTCTCTCTCTTATGTTTAAAAAAAAAGAAAAAAAGTGAAAAAAGAAGAAGTATATATAAAATAATCCAAGGGTATCCAACATTGCTAGTACATCTAGCGTTGGTGTGCAAACCCTCCAAGCTCTTTCCGACATCTTGTTTACAAAGTCAGCATCAGTATAACTTGGTCTCATTTTATGAGTTGGACACCTTAGGATTGCCGTCCCTCACGTAAGTCGTAATGTAGTGTAGGGGTAGTATACCAAGGTATTTGTAAATAATAATAATGTGAATATTTTGTAATAAAGGGAGAGCTAGTACTTAAAATCCAAGCACACTCTTCACTTATTCGACCTAACTTGTTAACAAAAAGAAAGTTGAGATGTCGTTTTACGACTGTTGATATCGATTATAGAATTCATTTCATATTTGCACTATATTTCTACCAAAACAACTGGCCAAGCTGGACGAGTTTGTGACGATAACCTGACTTTTGTTTGAAGTTTTGATTAGTAACAGACTTAAATTTCATAATGACGAACCAAACTTGTGTTTGACTCATTCGAGTCATATTTAAAAGTAAATTACCCATTTGTAAATACTCTTTTTTTTAGAAAAACTTGTGTTCTTCTTGTAAATATTGTCTAATCTTGCATTTTGTAAATATTTTTTGCGTTCAACTTTTGGATTTTGTGGGTAGTATCCACTGAAAACCCTCACGAGACAGCACTCGTCCTACTGGGGACACCCAGAGGTTTAAAGGCTTGTTGCATACACTCAATGCAATCGTGCTCCCTACGAATACAGATTTATCTTAGTATTTTTTACTTTATTCGAGGACGAATAAAAAGATAAGTGTGGGGGTATTTGATGTGCACGTAAAAATGCACATTAATATTCACATATTCATTCTTGTTTAGTGCAAATAAATGTCATATGTGGGTATTTTATCATGTTTAAACCATAATCCAATTGATTTCAAAACATCATGCATTCATCATATAGGGGGAAATGGTCATTTTTTTTGCTTATGTTATTTTGAGAATTTTTACTTGGACATTTTTCATGTTTTTATAGAAATTCGATGCATGTAGAAGAGGACTTGATAAAGATATATATATATATATATATATATATATATATATATATGCATACAAAGAAAAAAAAGAGGAAATCAATGCCTTGCCAAAAAAAAGAGGAAATCAATGCCTTGCCAAAAAAGGGAAATCAATCAATGGAGAAGGAATCAATTTAAATAGAAGATTAGTGGAGGACCCCACCCACTCTCCCTCCTTCTTTAGTGGAGACAAAAAAAGGCTTCATGAATCATTATTGCTAAAGACAAAAGGAAGCTTAATGAAGGGGTATTCGTGGTAGTCCCCAACAAAGTTGATTAGGATTTTAGGGCTTAAAACATGTGTGTGTGTGTGTATATATATATATACACACACACCCTTTATGTTCATGTAAACTCTCTCTTCTTTTTTATCCTTACCTTTAGTTAGTTTTTGGGATCAGAAACAAAAGTTCTTTCCTTTTCTCCCATGGCTTCTTAGCCATTTTGCTGTAATCTCTCTTTTGCAATTTCAATTAGTTGTCTTTTATTTACATGTTCTCTTCTTTTATGGAAATAGAATAGAATGTCCTGTAATTTTCTTTTCTTTTTGTTCTATGTTACAATTTACTTTTGTTAGAATAACAAACATGAGAGGCTAATCCTTTTCAACTTAGGGGTAATGAAGATCTCTTGATTATGTAGATGCAACATAATTTGTTTATTCATGCTCTCTTTTTGTGCTTCACGTCATGTTGATGTTATTGGTTTGTGTTCATTATTGAATTTGATAGCCTATATTGTTGACACCAAATAGGCTATGCTTAGTCATATGTTCACTAATTACCTATTCATCTACATATGACGATGGTGATTAAGTGGAGGTTGAAATCAAAAATTTGATGGTCTATAGTTCTAATTAATAGTTCATAAGCCATGCTTACAGTATATTTCAATTTTAACTTGTTCATTTTCATTAGATCTAAATTCACAAATGACCAAAAAAAGGGGGATCATGATTTCATAACGTGTTGAACGAAATGATCTAGAAAGCGGATTTATTCCTAAGTTGTCACTTATCTCATAGTTTTTATTAATTTTAGTTTTCTAGTTTAGTTACAGTTAAAACTCCGCTCGAATTTGGTTTAATTTGATTGAATATAAATAAAATTATTTCTTTCCCTGTGGATCGACTCATACTCGCTAACGTATATAAGTGTACGTCGTGCGCTTGCGGTGTATTACACTTCACGATGGTTTTCTAATTCATAGAATATTCGTCATCAAACACAATGTTTATAAATTAAATAATGTGGGGGATTTAAGTGAATTTATAAACGGTGTTTATAACTGAAATGGAAAAATTATCAATTGGATAATTTGGGAAGTCTAAATTCTGATGTGAATTTAAAAAGGGAAGTTGAAATTAGTTTCAAAGGGAAACAGTAAATCTATTATGATATTCAGAATGTAAATTGAATTAAAATAAATCCGTATGGATTTATGATTTGAATTCGATTAGATCGAATTTATTTAAATAAATATTTTTAGAAAAAATATATTAGGGTTATATTAAATAGAAGTTTAAATTTTAAATATGAAAATAGATTCATTGTATATATATATAAGTTATAATCAATAAAATATTCCATAAAAGGAATTGGGGTTCAAATGGATTTGAAATAGAAACTTGAAATTATAAAACAAGGAAGTTAAATTTATAAACGACGTTTATAAATTAAGTGAGATTAATTATCATTAGATAATTTAGAAGTTTACATTCAAGTATGAATTTAAAAATGAATTAGAAATCGTTTCAACAAGGGGATAACAGATGTTATTCCGGAATTCGGAATATAAACGGAATTGAGATAAATCTAAGAATTTATAATTAGAATTCGATTATATCGAATTTTATAAATAATTTATTTATAAAGGGAATTGGATTTAATATAGCAAATTGAGTTATAAATGAATTTATAACCGAGTAATGAAAAATCAACAATTAGAGATAATCGGAAATATTAAGTTGGATTTGAAAATTGGATTTAATATACATTAGAATGAGATTGAAATTTAAATTAAACGAAGTTTAACGTTTATAATTAAATATGATTAAAACAAGCTTGCCGCAGCACGACAGTTCGTATATTGACGGTTTGAACTTCAATTGAGTATATAGAACTCAATTTTAAGTCTGAATTCTTCAAAACAAGACTCGTCAGGACCGAACGAATAATAGTTTTCTGATGGAAGAGAAGAATCTGAATTTCATCTTAAAGATTTTGAGTTATGTCAAAATCAAAATTTCAGAAGAACAACGCCATAACCATTATAAAACCATAACGGTTTATTTAAATTAATTTAAGGATTTTAAGTAAATAAAATTCGAATTTCCAACGGAAAAATCCAGATTTGAGTTATAAAATAAATATGAACTCAAGGGAAGTAAATGGATTGATTTTCGTAACAAAAATCAGATATTTAATAATTGTATAGGATTAACTAATTTAAAGAATAATTAATTAATCGAGTTTTGATATGAAATTGGGCTTTGGATAAGTGAATGTGATTTGTAAATTTATATTTGAAATCGAATATGAAACTTGAATTAAAAATGGAATTCGATTGGTTAGAATTAAGTCAAAAATATATTTGAACGTGAAATGTTCAAATAAAAAGTGAAATAGGCAAAATAGCTAATTAACGAATAAATTAGCGTATTGAGTTAAAAATGATTGGATTGAGTTGGAATAAATTGGGAATGGATGTATATGTGTTAGACAGGTATAGTACAAAGTCTATGAAGATTATAATTCGATTGCCCGATAAAAAGTTACACGTTTAAATTTTATATGAGTTTTTATGCGCTGAATCGGCAAGCCGCTTAGCTTTTTTATTTTCTTTTTAAATGGAAAGGGCTTAGAGAGGCGAGTTGGGGTTTGAGCTATTGAGCCATACAAAGGAGACGTTGGCGAAATTTTCCGAGAATTTAAGGAGTTAGAAAAAATCAGAAAAATTAGATAACTAGAAATCGACTCATCGATTTTATATGAAATTTAATAAGTGGACGAACGTATAATGGAATTTATAAGAAAGAAAGAGAATTTATAAAATTAAATGTTGGGAGATTGGAAAGAGGAAAATATACATGTTTTAAAGTGAATAATGGTTTAAAAGCAAATGTTTTGCAGATTGAAATAATTTTGTTGATTAGAAGTTAAGAAATGAAGTTAGGGAAATTAGAAACTGGCTGGAGATTAGTTGAGTTGAATGGCTTACTTAGTGTCGATCTGATGTTGGTTTGGTCCTTCGGGGATGATACTTAGGAAGTTGTTCTCTTACTAGTTTGCGGTTAGGGACTGGTGAATGTGGAAGAATAGTGATGTGTGAAAATATGGAAATGCTTTTCTGATGTTAAAAAGAGATATTTTCTATAATATAGAAAATAAATATAGTTATGATAAATGGAAATGTTTGCCAAAAATTCTGAGAGGTTAAACGGGTTCGGAGAAATATCCGGGTAAAGATATTGAAGAGAAATTGGGAAATGATAATTTAATTAATGAAATATTAGTTAAGAGGTCCAGTGATTGTTTGATGCTTTGGATAAATGTTTGTTTTTCTTCGATAGTTAAATAACCGACTATCGAAGTATTTTCCAATATCGTTGTCAATATGGAGAGACCGGTTGGATTATTATCCGAGAACCACTCTTTATTGGCAATAGCGTTGCGAACCAGATTATATGAAGATAATCGAAGACGAAGTAAAGTGCAATGGCTTTTTCTGTAAATTCTAGGTATAAATTGCCTAAGATGGATTAATGGAAATTGTGCCTTCGATTTCGTCTAATCCCAGAACGAATGTGTATGGACGAATGTCTGACAGAGTATTTCCAATGATCACATATGTTGGACTATACAAATATATATGGTAGCGGAGAACTTATTCTCTTAGCATAATATCCAGAATATAATTGTGCAAACCAATTAATGATTAACAGATCTGACACTGTGGCATTCAAAGTGATTGCGCTATCCATGAAAAGTAAATAATCGTAGCATCAGGCCTCATCAACTGGGATATGACAAAAATAGGGCAGGCTACATGGCTAAGTGGGTAGCTCCCAATTAGGGTGTATTATCACCTATCTAGAGAGAATTTATTTCCTTCTTTATTCTATTCGATGTTGTCCCATTCGGGAAAATGGTTGCTGATCCCAACCATTAGTGATATATATTTGATACACTTAAGATAAATGAGTGGTCGATCATATGTGGCCGGGTTGCAAGATGTTCTTGTTGAACCTGGTGTATTTCCCTCTAGCGATACACTATAGGAAGGTGGTTCCATACCTTGTCATAGTTGGGAATCCTTTACCAAATTAGCGCCGCAGTTTTTGATTGTATATTATGCATGTGTAGTTGAGATGAAAGTGTTTCCACTAGATTTCTATTTATTTGATTTAGACACTATTTTAGTATCACATAAGATATGTTTTTAGAAATATTTTGGGTTATCGTAAGGTAAAAACCATCTGTGTTTATGTGTGGATCGGTCTTATGATTTTACTTTGTTTTAAAAGGATTTTTAAAAGTTAAACTGTGTGGTTGATGTTTACTTACATCAGTCCCATGACTGACCAGAGTTTATTTTGTTTTGTTTTACCCTAAACATTTGGGTGCCCAAGTTCGTATGGACAGTCGAGTAGTTCAGGTGTTTACATATACTTGGAGGAGCTTGGAGCAGGAGGCTTCAGCGTTAGATATTTACTGTTTATTTTCTTCTGTGTTGTAAGTGTTGTACTCTGATAAGTGTATGTGTTTATACAATTAAATTTTGCATCCCAAAAGCTGTTATATATATTATATTTTATTACGCTGCGATGTGAGATTCTGTGGTGTTGTTTTCTGTTCTCCTTCTACGTTTTTCTTCTTTATTTCATAATGATTCGTATTTCTGTGATATTTGGGTTGGACGTGTGGTGTATTTAGTCAACTCAGATAGTACGGAGATGTGGTACATTACAGTTGGTATCATAGCTTAGGTTGAGTGAACACCTAGGCTTTGGTGGGGTTTACTCATTAGAGATAGGGTCAGTAGTACCCCTAGAATGAGTTGAGTGTATATATACGAGAGCACGTATCATTAAATTGATATAAATTTTGTTTTATGTTGTGTTGGTTAGTTTGTTGAGTGGTTTATGAATTCTGATCGAATTGTGAGACGCCATAAAGTCAATAGGAATTTCTAAAACTTAAATAGAAGATATGACATAATATGGTTTTAAAGTGGATAAATGAAATAATTTTACCCTAGATTTATATTTTGATATAAAAAGAATAATTTTCTGAAATTATTATAATATATGAATGTGTTGGTTATTATTACAATCCAATAAGATTATAAAATTGAAATGGTTATATATAACCAAATATAAATTGTATATGAGTGAAACATACAGATAAGATGAACTAAAATTGAATTCAAACCAGAATTCAGAATTTAAAATCCCGGGAAGATTGGAAAATATTTTCTGAAATATATTAAAATAATATAGCTTTGTTTGGAAGGATTTTTTAATCAAAAATCATTTTGAAATTGTTAAAGCACTGAACTCACTTCAGTGGCTAGAAAATAATTTTGATTATGACTGCAGCATCATCAATGTTCATTTTCGAGTTTCTAAGTGATGGATTGCTACCATAGAAAAGTTGTTAATGGAAATTGGTTTGAAAGAAACCAAGTTGGTTTTGAAAAATTCAAATGTTTTGAATTTGAGATGGAAATAAATATATTTATGTGATTTTAGAAAGGATTTGAAATGAAAACCCGTGAATTTGGAATCTGGAATTTAAATTTAACTTAAACAAGTTAAATTGATCGAAGTGGATAAATTGATTTAAAATCAATTTAAGTGAATTCGAATACATATGAATGGAATATGAATTGAATTAGAATATATAGTTTTTAAATTATTCAGATTAAATGAATATAAGCATACATAGTATGCAATATGAATGAAAACCAAAAGTTTTGGTAGAACTAAATTTTATATAAATATGAAATGTTGAGCTTCAACTTATGTGAGTTTTTGAAAAGTAATAGGTTTGTAGCATTTTTCCTACCTTAGTGATTTCGGGGACGAAATTCTTTTAAGGGGTGAAGAGTGTAATGACCTGGATTTTTGGTCACTTAATTTTAAACATTTAATATTGTTTTAAATATTGAGTTGATAATAAATGGATTTTTATATTTAGTTATCGATTTAATAATAAATCGGATACAATTTACTTTTGATTACATCGAATTATCATAATTCGGAAACATGTAATTGAATTCAAAAATAAAACTGAATCAAAACAATTCAGATGATCAATATAAATTTTATTTGAGTATAAACGATAATAGTGACAATATAGTATCATGGAATTTATTTGTTTGAAATTAAATAACATTATATCAATTTAATATGGTACTTAAGAATAATTAATTTTCAAATGACCTCGGTTTTCGACGAAACTAATTTTATTGCGTCCGGAACGTCAAACAATAGCAGTGTGAAACGACCCAAACTTCCCGGTAAAGGAAAGCCTGGATTGCTTTGAGAACAATACACATCAGAACACAAACTGAGGAACATTTTATTGCTGATTACAATAATTACATCAGAGTACAAGAATATAACAGAGTATGAATACTTATTACATAATAGAAATACAATAATATCATAGTTTTAAATTACATTTAAATAGCAGTGGGGAAATAATACAAATATACAACCGAAAGGAATACACGGATATAGAGCTTTCCGAATATCGCTTCAGCTGTAGACCAGGATCCTGTAAATATATCTGCAAAAAGCTACTCGACTGCCCGTGTGGAAAATATGGGCACCCGAGTTTGCCAGTGAAACAAACTACAGGTCAGTCATGGGACTGGTATGAGAAATCTTAACTTAACTTATCTAATAAATATGGCTAATCACAAGACCATGCCGCTAACGCGGAACGGGTTTACTCCATTGGATTGCCAGTGCCTAAATTAAAGTAAATTGTTAAACAACGCAATGCTTTTTAGAAAAATGAAACCATTATAAGACCCAAGTCCCATCACACAATGCAACGCAAACCGGAGGATAGGGTTTTACCTTATAATGGTCAAGAGATGCTTGATATGATAAAACGGATTTAATATTAGTGAGTATATATTTTTAAAAACCATTTCAATCATAATATATCAATCATAGACGGCATGGGTACCATATATCATGTCGCCATATTAGTTCTACAATCAAAACCGCAAGGTCGTATCGAAAGTTGGATTTCCATCATGAGTCGAGGCTAGGGGCAAGCTCCTCTCCGATTCGAGACACTCTAGCAAATGCCTCAGGATCCCCCGCAGTGAACCCTTGGAGCGGTAGGGTCGGTCCCGCCTATCGGCAGTGGATTGGTTATGCCTGAACACACGCTTCCTGGTCCCTTTGGACCTACATATAACCACTAACGGCCTATAAATCCGAGGCGCCTCAATCCATCATCCACATAAATAAATGCCAGCCAGTTTAAGCACTGACACAACTTCTAGCTAGAAAGAAACGTGTGCACTCCCTACGGTCCATATCCCGTTTTTGACTCATACCGGGGTGTGAGGCCCGCGAAGTCACGCTATACACAAAGCTATGCCGTAATAGGCTATACTTTGATCATCCCACAAGGCCCTGCTTTTCAACAAAAGCCTTGATCATTTGCATCTTGTCGTGCCACATTGACAATTCACGCCATGCGATCGATCACTATTAATATATACCAGGGTGTTAAGTAGAGAATAAATTCTCCACCACCAAACAGACATACATTAATAGAAATCAATTTAATTCACATGGAACGAAATCCAATGTCAGATACGCATCCATTTACAAGTCTGTTCTGGGTCTGAACGAAACCGGAGACACCTGAGAGGTCCTCGCATATCCGAAACAATCAATAATAGTCCGGATGGCTACCACTGAAGTTCCTTCAAGGTAGCTACTCCCATCATGGGTCTCAGTAGCAACACATCCACTCGATGTGAAGACCGTCGGTCTTCAATCACCGTCTTCAACTTCGACTCTTCATCGTCGTGGTAATTATTCGGAATGGGTTACACCCGGTCTTTCCGAATAACCTGCGTATTATAATGATTAAAAATCTAGTGCTGTATAAAACACATCCAACGTCTCATTCCAATTCAGAATATTCTTTTAAATAAAATACTCACATTATCTTATCAAAGATAAATTCTTCAAATTTATTCTTAAATCTTTCTTTTAAAGATTTATTAAATACCCAATTTGGTTTTAAATATCAAAAATCATTATTCAATGATTATTTAAATTTAACAAATTAATCTTATCTTTAACTGGGTTAAAGAACTAATGTCATTTCAAACACTGTCCACGATAAACCCAAATTGACTTCCATTAAATATGGGATATTCACAGAAATCAAATCAATATATAATCGTTATAAATTTCTGTATCCGACCAATAATATAAATGGAATAACGGCAAAGCCTTTTAAATTCCATATGTAGTATCGGCCTTCTTTTACAGAAGCTTATCTCGGTTATTATTAGTCCGAATTCCATTCAACTCCAATTTAATATATTAAATTGGAAAACTCTACTTTTTTAAAATTCCTATTAAAATCTTAATAAAAGATTTATATATTCCAAATCATATTTTCACTGTCAGTTGGGTTAAAGAACAAATGTCGCTTAAAACACAGTTCACAATAAACCCAACTCACACTTCATCTTTTTTCCAATTATTAAATATAATTGAAAACTTTAATAATCTAAATTAAAAGATTATTCTTTTCATACGGGGTTTTAAGAACAGTGTTATTTAAGATACTATTCACGACAACCCCAAAACCCAATTTATTTAATTTCAATTGAATATTAGCAAACTGGAAAACTTCATTCAGTCTAAATTTTATGATTTATTCTAGTTAATAACTAGTTCATTTCAATAATAATATATTTTTCCAAAATATATTCTTCTTCTAAAATATTTTCTAAAATATTATTTTTCAAGAATATTCTTTATTGGAATGTGACCCAATCAACAACCATATATTGCATGAAATCAACGATTATGATAAATAACGATCAATCATCCAAATAATCAACCAAAGTGGATTCTACACTAAATATTGGGACTAGTGTAGATCAAATAACATCCCAACACCCGTGTGGGGTTTCATCCAACAATCAAATAATAAATTATTTGTGCACTTGGGCGATGTGTGAAAATTATCGACCCAATCACATAAACAAGTCGGATGACTTGTAAATGGAAGTGTAATATTCAGTATGAATATATTAACATTATATTAACACATCAAGCATTTCACATCATAGACATATATTTCAATTATTTTTATTGTGAACAAATGACAATAAAAATCTAGTCTTTTATTCCCATTCTTTTTTTATTGTTAAAAAGTGACAATAAAAATCTTAACTTTTATTTCTCATCTTTTATGTAATCCTTTTTCAATGACCAAAAATGAATATTTTTGGTGAAATCCTTTAAAGTGACAAGAATGTCCTTTTCATTTTAATTTACATTTTCTAACAGAAATGTACTTTTTATTCTAATATTCATTTTCTAGCAAAAAATGTACTTTTATTCTAATGTACATTTTCTAGCAAAAATGTACTTTTTGTTCTAAATCTTTTAAAGTGACAAAAATTGTAATTTTGTCTAATTCCTTTTAATGTACAAAATATGATACTTTTGTTAAATTCTTTTCAATGTAACAAAATATGATAATTTTGTCTAATCTTTTCAATGTAAACAAAAATGTCATTTTTGTCTTCATTCCTTTAAAGTAAACAAAAATGCTAATTTTCCTTTAATCCTTTTTAATGACCAAATGTGATCTTTCTTCAAAATGAACAAAAATGTATATTTTTGTTTTAATCCTTATTAATGACAAAAATGTGATTTTTACTTCGTTCTTTTTTAATATGACAAAAATGTCCATTTCATAGTCATTCCTTTTTTAATGTATAAAAATATACATTTAATATTCATTCCTTTTTAATGTAATAAAAATATACATTTCATATTCATTCCTTTTTAATGTAATAAAAATATACATTTTATATTCATTCCCTTTTAATGTATAAAAATATATATTTTTAACTCATAACTTCTAATGTATGAAATTATACATTTTTATTTCATTACTTCTAATGTATGAAATTATACATTTTTATTTCATTACTTCTAATGTATGAAATTATACATTTTTATTTCATTACTTCTAATGTACAAAAATATCCTTTTTATTTCATTCATGCCAAAGTGACAAAAATGCCTTTTTAATTTCCTTTATTTCAAAGTGACAAAAATGTCCTTTTAATTTCCTTTATTTCAAAGTGACAAAAATATGTTATTCTTTTCACTAATCATATTTTGACAAAAATAATTTATTCTTTTTAAGTGACAAAAATGACTATTTTTGTCTGATTCTTTTTATGTAAACAAAAATGATTATCTTGTCTAAATTTTTTAATGTAAACAAAAATGTCTATTTTTGTTTAACTCTTTTTTTTATTGTACAAAATATGATAATTTGTTTAACTCTTTTTATTGAACAAAATAGGGTAATTTGTTTAACTCTTTTTATTACACAAGAATGTTTATTTTGGTTAAACTCTTTTTAATGACCAAAATGATTATTTTGGTTAAACTCTTTTTAATGCAACAAAAATATGATAATTTTGTCAAATACTTTCAGTGTTAACAAAGATGCATATTTTGTCAAATCCTTTTAATGTAAACAACAATGCAATTTTGAACAAATCCCTTTAATGTAACAAAAATGCAATTTTGAACAAATCCCTTTAATGTAACATAAATGCAATTTTGAACAAATCCCTTTAATGTAACATAAATACAATTTTAAACAAATCCCTTTAATGACAAAACGACAATTTCGCATTGACAATTCTAACTCAATATAAATGATATGCTTATTTTGACAATTTTGATTAAACATAAAAGCCATGATTCATATTGTCAATTTTGATACAACAAAATTGACAATTTATTTCTAATATAACATGGTTTTAAAATGAGTGATATTTCTAACACAAATTAGAACTTTTATTTCAATCTACCAGTTTTGACAAAAATGTTATTTTTATTTCAATACTCATGTTTTGACAAAAGCGTTATTTTTATTTCAACTAACAAGTTTGACAGAATGGCTTGTTTTTATTTCAATAAACAAGTTTGACAAAATGACTTGTTTTTATTTCAATAAACAAGTTTGACAAAATGACTTGTTTTTATTTCAATAAACAAGTTTAACAAAATGACTTGTTTTTATTTCAATAAAAAAGTTTAACAAAATGACTTGTTTTTATTTCAATAAACAAGTTTGACAAAATGACTTGTTTTTATTTCAATAAACAAGTTTGACAAAATGACTTGTTTTTATTTCAATAAACAAGTTTGACAAAATGACTTGTTTTTATTTCAATAAACAAGTTTCACAAAATGACTTGTTTTTATTTCAATAAACAAGTTTGACAAAATGACTTGTTTTTATTTCAATAAACAAGTTTGACAAAATGACTTGTTCTTATTTCAATAAACAAGTTTAACCAAAAAGTATTATTTTACTTTCAATAAAAAAGTTTGTCAAAAAGTGTTGTTTTATCCTAATTAACCAGTTCTGATAAAATTATGTTTCTAATTCAATAATCATGTTTGAAAAAATAAATTTTCTTTACATGCCATACCTTTATTTAAATCAAACATGAACATTTTTGTTTTTGTATATAAAACAAAATTATGGTTTTTATTTTATACACAAATTTTAACACACATGAATATAATATATTTTATATTTACAATAAAATATGATTTTATCGTATACACAAAATTCTAACGAACATGAATACACAATCACAATCAATCGTTCATCACAATCACAGCACAATCAATAATAAAATAAATGTATACATACAACATGGATTTCGCACTGAATGGATATATAAATAACACAATAAAATAAATAAATAATTTTAATTTTAAAAATAGAATTCTCACCGAACAATTCTGATCTGAAATTTTCTGAATTTCCAAAATGTCCGGTTTCAGATCTAGACAGTTCTGTGTTGTAGAGTTTTCTGATACGAGTCCAACGCTTTTAGTTTCACCCGATTCTAATTTAATTTGAGCGAGTTATGACAGTTCGAATATTGATCATATTAATAATATAATTAAATTATAATTGTGACGACCCAAAATCCCGTTCTCACGGAAACAAGGGTTATCTTTGGAATATAACACAGAAACAGATAATAGCAGAACAGAATTAAATAAATACACCAGATAATGAACAATAGAATATACTGGATAAAAGTAATCATCAGAGTTACACAGTATACAGGATCTTACTTAGTACAAATACAGTTCAGCTATATATAAATGTCTACAGCGGAAATAAACAAAATATGTACAATAGGAGCTGAACAGCATAAAAAGAAATAAATGATAGAATCCATCTTCAGCTCCAGCTATCCAGAAAGAACCAGCTAAACCTGAATACAAGGTTGCCCGTGTAGAAAGAGGGGCACCCGAGTTTGAAAGTGAGACAAACTACGAGTCAGTCATGGGATTGGTATGAGAAATCCACTCAACACATATATAATTGGCTAATCACAGGACCACGCCACTTTCGTGGAACGGGTTTACTCCATTGGATTGCCAGTGCTTTAAAACAAATCTTTATTTTAAACATCGCTATGCTTTTTATAAAAATGAAGCCGTTATAAGACTCAGTTCCCATCACACAATGCAACGCAAACCGGAGGATAGAGTTTTTACCTTATAACGGCCAAGATATGCTTGATACGAATAAAACAAAGGCATTTGATATTATTACTAGTGTTTATATGTTTTGAAAACAATTTCAAATCATAACTATCAATCATAGACGACATGAGCGTCCCATGCCACTATGTCGCCAAATATATATATATATATATATATATATATATATATATACAATCGAAATCGCACGATGTCGTATTTGGAAATTGGATTTCCGTCATGAACCAAGGCAAAAGATAGTCCTTACCGAATTCGAGACGCTCTAGCCCGCCCCTCAGGAACAGCCGCAACTGCCCCTTGGATCGTCAGGGCCGGTTCACCGATGTGGATTATTATGCCTGAACAATACGTTTCCCCGCCCTTTGGGGCGTAAACGAGCCAACGAATGACTCCATCGGACCCGGATCGTCCGATCAAACCGAGGCGCCTCGCAACAGAAACAACCACATAGGTGAAAAGTATATAAATGTCAGGGCTGGTAGGTCACTGACACCACCCTAGCTAGAAAGAAACGCATGCCCTCCCTGAGGTCCTTCTCCCATTTTAGGTTCATACCGGGGTGTGAGGCTCGCGAATTCACGTTATACACAAAGCTACGACACACAGGCGGTGCTTTGATCATCACCACAAGACTTTGCTTTTCAACAGAAGCCCTGATCACTGCATCTTAGCATACCACACAGGCAATTCATGCCATGCGACTGATGTCCGTCGATATACAACCTCTGAGCTCGTGCGTCTCAGAGAAGGGCGTTAAGCAAAAGAATAAATTCTCCGCCGCCAAACAGATGTATATTTAACAGAAATCAATCAACACAGAATAAATTCCAATGTCAGACACACAGTCCATTTACAAGTCCGTTCTGGGTCTGAACGAAACCGGAGGCACTAAATACCTCGCAAACCCTTCGATCACCACGTACGTCTGGACGATCACCACTCATTATCCATATTTCGGGATGCCTCCCAATCAGGACCTCGGTTACCATCCAAACGAGGTGAAGATCTCCGGTCTTCGACCATCGTCTTTATCTTCGACTTTCAATCTTCGCTCAATTATTTGAAATGAGAATTAACTCGGCCTTTTCAAATAATTCACGTATATTTAGAATTTCAATTCGATTTATTTCAATGGTTAAATTATTTGACAACAACAATCTTGTTCTTTAATGTAATTTCCACACCAAACACATTCAACCATCAAAAGCCACATAAATCGAACAAATTCAGTTTACTTCTATTCCATATCGCTTATGATATTTTCTAACTATTTATCGCTATTTTTATTTATTTTAAAATAGCTATTTTATTCAAAACGACGCTTCGGGCCATAAGGCGGCCGTGGCGCTGTTTTCCTTCAGATTTGATTTACACATATCTGAAAATCTAACCGTTGGATCTTCGCAAAATTTACATCATTAGAAAGGTCTTTTCAAAACGAATCCAACGGTTCCAGTTTCGGGAAAATCCGACGGTCGGATCTCCCGGTACAATCGTTTGAATTTTCGATTTCAAAATACAAACTGCAGCGTCGTTATTCGATTAAATATATAATTATATTTATATATATATATAAATATAATCGCTTCTGGCGCTGTTTTTCTTCAGATTTGAATTAAACATTCCAGACAATCCAACCGTTGGATTTTTACAAGGTTGGTGCCGTTGGAAAGATATTTCCTAGGCGAACCCGACGGTTGAGGTTTCGAGAAAATCCAATGGTCGGATTTCCCGCACTAGTCGTTTGAAATCACGGTTTCAAAATACGAACTGCACGGCCTCGTTTCATTTTAATTTTATTTATATTTATATATTTATATAAATATAGTTCATTCAATGATTTCCATATCGTTTTCACTTCAAATATTTTTCTAACACCTTAAAATTTTGGAAAATTTCGCCATAACCTCCCCTGCACCGGGAGCATCGGGAAATCGCAAATAGCGTTCCCGGTCCTTCTAATCTCAAAAAGAAAAAGAAAAAGCCAAGCGGCTAGCCAACAGGCTCATAAAATCATCACCCAAACAAAACAGTAAATGTGTACCTATTTGTCGGGCACAAAATTTTATTCCTCTTCTCTAGCCCCTTTGCTATAACCTGTTCAATGAATATGCATGTACATATATATACAGTTCATATCATTTATCATTTTCTATTCAACTTCATATTTGATTTCTATTTGGTTTAAAAACACCATTCATTCTAATGTTACATAAATAGGTGCAAATCATTTCATTAGCTAATTAATGAATATTTCAACTCATATATGTTTATTTTGAACAAGTGGCTATTTTTAACACTTCACATTTCAACGATTTATGCATACAATAAAAATGTGATTTTTATTGTAAAACAATTCATTTCAAAACACTATTTTTCTATATAGTTCAAGTTGGTGATAAAAATGGGATTTTTATCCTAAAACAATTTCTTTTTAAAACGAGATTATTTTACACAGTTCATATAGTCGATAGAAGGTGATTTTTATTATCAAACAATTTATTTCAAAATATGAATACCATTCAACACATGAATTTCTAATCAACGAATGATTATCAATTCAACACATGAATGTTTTCTATAGTTTCTATATATAGATAAAAATGTGATTTTTATTATCGAACAATTTATTTCAAAATATGAATACCGTTCAACACATGAATTTCTAATCAACGAATGAATATCAATTCAACACATTAATGTTTTCTATAGTTTCTATATATAGATAAAAATGTGATTTTTATTATCGAACAATTTATTTCAAAATATGAATAACATTCAACACATGAATTTCTAATCAACGAATGAATATCAATTCAACACGTGAATGTTTTCTATAGTTTCTATATATAGATAAAAATGTGATTTTTATTATCGAACAATTTATTTCAAAATATGAATACCATTCAACACATGAATTTCTAATCAACGAATGAATATCAATTCAACACATGAATGTTTTCTATAGTTTCTATATATAGATAAAAATGTGACTTTTATTATCGAACAATTTATTTCAAAATATGAATACCATTCAACACATGAATTTCTAATCAACGAATGAATATCAATTCAACACATGAATGTTTTCTATAGTTTCTATATATAGATAAAAATGTGATTTTTATTATCGAACAATTTATTTCAAAATATGAATACCATTCAACACATGAATTTCTAATCAACGAATGAATATCAATTCAACACATGAATGTTTTCTATCCAATGAATAATTATAGTTTAAGCATATGAAAATAATTCAAACACACGAATATTATTCAAAATTTCGGCAGCATAACGGCAGGGTAGTTAAACCGGGACCGTCCCTAGTACGGCTCCTCGCTCTACCTTAAAACCTCGCGGTTTTTGACAATGGGGATCATGCATCTAGTTCGCACGCAGGCGGCATGTATATATTTATTTCATTTCCACAAACTAATCCTATGTGGTTTCAACCAAATATTTCACAACCACAAATGGGTATTTTTCAACCACAATCAACCAATATCAATCACAAACAATCCCAAACAATCATTCGCTATCAACCAATTTTCACAACAATTTCAATCAATAAATATCGTCCATGGTTTGTGGATGAGGGGCGTATATATATATATATATATATATATATTTATAGCAATTCACTTTCATTTCACACATATATATATATAATTTTAAATCAGAAATCTCACCAATAGCTATCCAACTTCACGACACTTCCTTAAAGAAATCTTCGCCTTTCTCGCTTTTTGTCGCTTCGTTGCCCGTATTCTCTACATATGTACAAATCGAATTTTTACTATGTTATTCAATATATAAAAATCGAATTTTTACTACGCTATTCAATATATAAAAATATGATTTTTACTTCGACTTTCAATATATAAAAATATGATTTTTACTTCGACTTTCAATATATAAAAATATGATTTTTACTTTTTAAAGTTCAAATCTTTTTCCATTCTAAAGATCAAACCTTTTCCTCTTTGAAGTTAAAGCCTTTTTCTTTTTAAAGTTTAAACCTTTTCTATTTAAAGTTCAAACCTTTTTCTAAAAATCAGTTTTTATATGCTTTTGAAAATCAGTTTTTATTTCCTTTTAAAAATCAGGTTTTTATTTCCTTTAAAAATCAGTTTAAAATTCCTTTTAAAAATTCAAATCTTCTTCTTTTTAAAGTTTAAACCTTTTCAAAAATCAGTTTTAAATCATTTAAAAATCAGTTTTAAATCATTTAAAAATCAGTTTTCCTTTAAAATCAGTTTTTAATTAACTACATACTTATAACAAAACAGAAATTAAAACCTAGAAAAAAAAACTCGCGTTCGTTATAGCAGTGGAGGGGCTCGCTACAGTGTCGACGAGGCGGTCGGAGGCGCTGCGTGGGGGAGCTCGCTGCCTGGAGGTGGGGTGAGGTCGGCGCTAGTCCTCCGATGGACTGGGGATGCTCGATTCAGAGGAGGATGGGAACGAGTGAGCGTTCGAGGGCTAGGGGATGATCGATCCTTGGTGGGGTGGCCGACGCTGGTCCTCCGATGGACTGGAGGGGGTTCGATTGCGTCAGATCGACGAAGGAGGGAGGGTGCGATTAGTTAGGGATTTTTGTTTTTTTTTGTTTCTGTTTAATGAAATCGGGGGGGGGGGGGGGGGGGCAGGAAGAAGAAAAGGGAGGGAGACATTATTTTATATTTTATATTTTTTATTTTTTTATTAATTAAATTAATTGCATAAAGTTGACTTTTACCCACGACCTCGAAACGAGGCCCACCGCCTGTTGTCCATAGCGTTTAACCCCCATTCCAAACACAATGGGATATGTATCGCAAGCTGATTTGATCGTTACAATCAGTTTCCCTTTGAATTTTCATTTAAATCACTATATTGAATTTTAAACGCACATTTCAAATTACCGGGGTCACATACTAACTAGAAAAATTCCAAAAAAATATTTTCTAGCTTCGTATTGACGATACGGTCCTAACAAAACTAGTTTCGTCAAATTCTGAGACCGTTTGAAAAATGGCCAATTTCCAGTCGATTAAAATCAACTAAAACCGGTCAAACGCGTTTTCCTTTGCCACGCTCACATATTGATTCGAAAGATTATGAAATTTGAAACCTAACAATAACTTGACACTGCGGATCCAAAAAAAGTGGTTTCGTCGAAATCCGAGGTCATCTGCAAAATGTCCATTTTTAAGGGCCTGAATTCCATAGCGACTATTCAGAATTTTCAACTGGACATATCTTTTGATTCCCGCTAACAAATTTCGATTGTTCGGATTCGTTAGAAAGATATTCACTAACAGATTTAAATATTTTTGGTTTCACTAAAATTCGGATTGTTTTGCACCCGGTACAGTCCGACAAAGTTTGAATTCAATTTTTGAAACTGCCACGCCATTTCAGGCCTTGTTTATAATTATAATTAATTATATTCGTTTTCAATTGTCGATTCAAACTTAGTTTTCATCGCCATTATTTAAAATATTTAAAATCCGTTATTTTAGCCAATTTAAAAATTTTAAATTGGTTCAGATTTTCTGGGTCGTTACAATCTCCCCCACTTAAAACTTTTCGTCCCCGAAAAGGAACAAAGTCGAAAGTGGTTTAATAAATCTACAATCACACAACACAACAACCAATCCAATTGTTTTTAACCTTCAAAAATATACTAATCAAATCCTATGCCCCTTAAAAATCATTCAGACTATATAATTAAAAGTGCACATCTATGAAAAGAAAATAACAATAGAGTAGAGAATTAAATGGTAATGCAAAGTAGGGTAAATGTACCTTGCACCAGAGTCAATCAGAGATATCTACTCGACATCTAGGATAAGCTTTCTGAATTCTCTCCTCAGTTTCCCAAGTACAATCTCGCGGATCTCCACTCCATTGCACTTTGACTAAGTGAACTTTCTTATTCCTCAGCTCTTTGGTTTCTTTGCCGATAATCTTTAGCGGCTCACGTCTCACGGCCAATTCTGGAGTAATTTCAATGTCCTGCTGAGCTGCTTCTTCCACGATCAAGTCTGGATCATGAACGTGCTTTCGAAGTTGAGATATATGAAATACATCATGCACTCCAGGCAACCAGTCAGGCAGTTTGACCCTATAAGCGAGAGTTCCAATCCGTTCCAGAATAGGAAACGGACCAATGAATTTGGGCGCTAACTTTCCAGTTTTACCGAACCGGATAACTCCTCTCATCGGCGATACTTTCAAATATACATAGTCGTCAACTTCAAAGGATATATCTCTTCTTCTTCTATCGGCATAACTCTTTTGTCGGCTTTGAGCGGCGAGTAATCGCTTCTTAATAAAATCGACTTTGTCGGCAGCTTCTCGAATCATATCAGGACCCAACACAAGTCTATTTCCAGGCTCGACCCAACAAGCAGGAGATCGGCACGGTCTACCATACAATGCTTCGAATGGCGACATTGTCAAGCTTGCCTGATAGCTGTTGTTATAAGAGAATTCAACCAAATGCAGATGGTCTTCCCATGATCCACCGAAATCTAGAACACAAGCCCGTAATAGATCTTCTAAAATGCGATTCACCCTCTCAGTCTGACTGTCTGTCTGAGGATGATAAGCGGTGCTCAAATTTAGCTTTGTTCCCAGCTCGACTTGAAATGCTTCCCAGAACTTGCTAGTGAATATTGTATCTCTATCACTTACTATGCTGAGCGGCACTCCATGTAGTCTAACTATTTCCCTGAAGTATATCTGCGCCAGACTCTGAGCAGTTCTGTTTGATCTGACAGGTATGAAATGGGCGGTCTTTGTGAAACGATCTACGATCACCCAAATACTGTCATTTCCTTTTCTGGTCCTGGGCAGACCATCAATGAAATCCATAGAAATATGCTCCCACTTCCAGCCAGGAACTTCTAGCGGTTGTAATAATCCAGCTAGTTTCTGTTGGTCGCTTTTGACTAGTTGGCAAGTAGGGCATCGACTAACATATATTGAGATGTCTCTTTTTAACGACTTCCACCAGAATGTGCGTTTGATATCGTTATACATTTTATTCACACCTGGATGGATACTGAGCTTAGATTTGTGACATTCATCCAGTACGTCCCTTCTGAGTTCTGGAATATCTGGAACGCAAATTCGCCCTTCTAACCTCAGAATCCCTTCGCTGTCTAGCTGGAAATCCGAAGCATTGCCCTCACGAATTCGCTGACTTATTCCTTTGATAAATTGGTCGTCTTCTTGGAGAGCCGATATCTTATCAATCAACGAGGTCGCATTGATGAAACTGGCAATCATCTCATTCTTTCGGCTTAATGCATCAGCCACGACATTGGCTTTCCCTGGAGTATATATAATTTCAAAGTCATATGCTGCAAGAAACTCCAGCCAACGTTGCTGCCTCAAATTCAAGTCCTTCTGAGTGAACAGATACTTTAACGACCGGTGATCTGTAAACAGTTCAAATCTCTCACCCAGAAGATAGTGTCTCCAGATTTTCAAAGCGAACACAATAGCCAATAACTCAAGATCATGAGTTACATAGTTTTTCTCGTGTGGCTTCAGTTGACGGCTAGCATAAGCAATTACTTGCCCTCTTTGCATTAACACGGCGCCAAGGCCTTCTCCAGAAGCATCAGTCCAGACTTTAAAATCTTGGTTGCCATCGATGATGGTTAGCACTGGAGCAGTTGTTAATCTCAACTTTAGCTCTTCGAAAGCTTCCTCACTTTCTGGAGTCCATTTAAATTTAGAATGCTTCTTTGTAAGCTTCGTTAAGTGACCAGATATCTTCGAAAAGTCCTTAACGAACTTCCGGTAATAGCTAGCCAATCCGAGAAAACTGCGGACTTCTGTGGGAGTACTAGGCTGTTTCCAGTTCTGAATAGCTGTGATTTTACTTGGATCCACAGCGATTCCTTCTTTCGATACGACATGGCCCAGAAATTTTACTTCATCTTGCCAGAATATACATTTGGAGAACTTGGCTTTCAATACATTCCTCCTGAGGATTTCTAGAACCTGCTCCAGATGCTTTTCATGTTCGGCCTTTGATTTAGAGAAGATTAGAATATCATTAATAAAAACCAGAACAAATTTATTCAAAACCCCTCTGAATACTCTGTTCATCAGATCGACGAAGTAAGCAGGAGCGTTACATAAGCCGAACGGCATTACTAACCACTCGTAGAATAAGTCGGGGCCTCTGAACGCTGTCATTGGAACACACTCTTCGGCAATTCGAAGTTGATGGAAACCTGTAGCTAGGTCCATTCTTGAAAATACTTGTGCTCCATTTAATCGATCTAACAAATCATCAATCCGCGGCAATGGATATTTATTCTTTATTGTCTGTTTGTTCAAATCACGATAATCCACACATAACCGCAGAGTACCGTCAGATTTTGGGACAAATACCACGGCTGCACCCCAATCAGAGAAACTAGGCCTGATCAGACCCTTCCATACTAGCTGTCTTGTTTGATTGTCTAATTCCTCATTCTCTTTCAAGGACATTCTTCGAATAGCGTGGACTACCGGCCTTGCATTGGGAATTAAAGCAATTTTGAAATCTATTTCTCTTTGCGGAGGTAAGCGAACGACTTCCTCGAACACATCCGCATAATTCTTGACGACCGGAATGTCTTTGATGAGGTCAGGAATATTCTCTGTGACTTCAGGAACATTTTCAATTTGGGTTGGAGAAACATCGAGAGCTGACCAGAAATCTTTTCTATTAGCATTCTGACCTTCACAGGGAATGGTTATATAATCACCTGATTTAATCTTCGCATTTACGACTCTGTCGGCGCATTTAACTTCAGCTTCATATTTAGTCAACCAGTCTAACCCCAAGATAAGATCAAACTCTTTAAAATTCATGACGGCCGCGATGGTAGGAAATCGATAACGAGAAAAAAGAAACCGGTACTCTACAAATCCAACTGAGATCAATGGAACCCCCAACAGGATTCTGGACGGTCATTGGTTCCATGAGCTTTTTCAAATTCAAATCCAGTTTCATAGCTGCATCTTTCGAAATGAAGCTTCGCGACGCGCCTGTGTCAAACAGTACTTTGACTGGAATGTTTTTGACAGTTAGCGTGCCTTCTAAAACATCGGGCCTTTCTTGACTAGTTGAGGGCTCAGAAGTTTCTGCTACTTCATTCACTTGAACTACTTCAAGCTTCTTCCTCTTCCAGCAATCTTGCTTTACATGACCAAACTGATCGCATTGATTGCACCTTTTCTTTCCTTGAAAATCCTTCTTTGGTTTAGATCCACTCTTTCTTTGTTCGTTCCAAGATTTGCAACTTATCGCCAAATGTCCTTTTCTATTGCAGCTTGAGCATGTGGCGATCGTATTCCCAGACTTAGCCCTTTTTCTCTTTGCACTGGGCTTCTTACTGATCTCAGACATTGTACTTGCCTCAGGATAATCAGTTTCATACTCAATTTTATTACTAGAGCTGACTTCCTCTTCGTCGCACAACATGCCTTTCTTATGGAGATCTTCATATTGATAAGCCATATAAATCATTTCTGAAAAAGGAAGCTTCACATGCCCCAATACTTTATTCTGGTATTTCCTCTGAAGTCCTTGAATAAATCTCATATTTCTCCTCTTCGGATTTTGAATTAGATGAGGAGCAAAGTGGGAAAGTTCATTGAATTTCTTGTGATATTCTGGGATGGTCATGTCTCCTTGTATCAGATAAGAAAATTCATCGCATAATCGCTCAGTTGCTTCGGGAGGAGTAAATCTTTCCAGGAAAATCACTTTGAATCTATCCCAGGTGATATCACCTTCTGGATTATTTTTAACAACAGAATCCTACCAGAATAAAGCTTCGTCTTTGAGCGCCCAGGAGGCCAGTAATCTTTTCTGGTCATCCCTCAGCTTTAATGCTTCGAAGATTTTCTCAGCCGAACGAATCCAAGCTTGTGTTTTCATAATTGCTTCTTCACCCGTAAAGGGTTTTCCACCCAGATTTCTATACTTCATGAATAGAGCTTCTATATCTGGGTCAGTATTACTTCTTCTGTTTCTGGCACTCATTTTTCTAGTACTTCTGCAAATAGCAGATCAAGTGTCAGGTCACAGAAAAGGTATTTTAAAATATAGAAACACATACTTCAAATGTAAATGTGTCTATTGAGGTGTAATTTCATTCTGCTTTACTCATACTAGGATATTACTGATCCTATCTGTATAGAGTTACCCGTCCTAGAACACTACTAGTTCTATTTCTGACGAGTTCGTTAATATGTTATATTCCAGAACTAAGCTTAACCAAAGCTCTGATACCACGTTGTGACGACCCAAAATCCCGTTCTCACGGAAACAAGGGTTATCTTTGGAATATAACACAGAAACAGATAATAGCAGAACAGAACTAAATAAATACACCAGATAATGAACAATAGAATATACTGGATAAAAGTAATCATCAGAGTTACACAGTATACAGGATCTTACTTAGTACAAATACAGTTCAGCTATACATAAATGTCTACAGCGGAAATAAACAAAATATGTACAATAGGAGCTGAACAGCATAAAAAGAAATAAATGATAGAATCCATCTTCAGCTCCAGCTATCCAGAAAGAACCAGCTAAACCTGAATACAAGGCTGCCCGTGTAGAAAGAGGGGCACCCGAGTTTGAAAGTGAGACAAACTACGAGTCAGTCATGGGACTGGTATGAGAAATCCACTCAACACATATATAATTGGCTAATCACAGGACCACGCCACTTTCGTGGAACGGGTTTACTCCATTGGATTGCCAGTGCTTTAAAACAAATCTTTCTTTTAAACATCACTATGCTTTTTATAAAAATGAAGCCGTTATAAGACTCAGTTCCCATCACACAATGCAACGCAAACCGGAGGATAGAGTTTTTACCTTATAACGGCCAAGATATGCTTGATACGAATAAAACAAAGGCATTTGATATTATTACTAGTGTTTATATGTTTTGAAAACAATTTCAAATCATAACTATCAATCATAGACGACATGAGCGTCCCATGCCACTATGTCGCCAAATATATATATATACAATCGAAATCGCACGATGTCGTATTTGGAAATTGGATTTCCGTCATGAACCAAGGCAAAAGATAGTCCTTACCGAATTCGAGACGCTCTAGCCCGCCCCTCAGGAACAGCCGCAACTGCCCCTTGGATCGTCAGGGCCGGTCCATCGATGTGGATTATTATGCCTGAACAATACGTTTCCCCGCCCTTTGGGGCGTAAACGAGCCAACGAATGACTCCATCGGACCCGGATCGTCCGATCAAACCGAGGCGCCTCGCAACAGCAACAACCACATAGGTGAAAAGTATATAAATGTCAGGGCTGGTAGGTCACTGACACCACCCTAGCTAGAAAGAAACGCATGCCCTCCCTGAGGTCCTTCTCCCGTTTTAGGTTCATACCGGGGTGTGAGGCTCGCGAATTCACGTTATACACAAAGCTACGCCACACAGGCGGTGCTTTGATCATCACCACAAGACTTTGCTTTTCAACGGAAGCCTTGATCACTGCATCTTAGCATACCACACAGGCAATTCATGCCATGCGACTGATGTCCGTCGATATACAACCTCTGAGCTCGTGCGTCTCAGAGAAGGGCGTTAAGCAAAAGAATAAATTCTCCGCCGCCAAACAGATGTATATTTAACAGAAATCAATCAACACAGAATAAATTCCAATGTCAGACACACAGTCCATTTACAAGTCCGTTCTGGGTCTGAACGAAACCGGAGGCATTAAATACCTCGCAAACCCTTCGATCACCACGTACGTCTGGACGATCACCACTCATTATCCATATTTCGGGATGCCTCCCAATCAGGACCTCGGTTACCATCCAAACGAGGTGAAGATCTCCGGTCTTCGACCATCGTCTTTATCTTCGACTTTCAATCTTCGCTCAATTATTTGAAATGAGAATTAACTCGGCCTTTTCAAATAATTCACGTATATTTAGAATTTCAATTCGATTTATTTCAATGGTTAAATTATTTGACAACAACAATCTTGTTCTTTAATGTAATTTCCACACCAAACACATTCAACCATCAAAAGCCACATAAATCGAACAAATTCAGTTTACTTCTATTCCATATCGCTTATGATATTTTCTAACTATTTATCGCTATTTTTATTTATTTTAAAATAGCTATTTTATTCTAAACGACGCTTCGGGCCATAAGGCTGCTGTGGCGCTGTTTTCCTTCAGATTTGATTTACACATATCTGAAAATCTAACCGTTGGATCTTCGCAAAATTTACATCATTAGAAAGGTCTTTTCAAAACGAATCCAACGGTTCCAGTTTTGGGAAAATCCGACGGTCGGATCTCCCAGTACAATCGTTTGAATTTTCGATTTCAAAATACGAACTGCAGCGTTGTTATTCGATTAAATATATAATTATATTTATATATATATATAAATATAATCGCTTCTGGCGCTGTTTTTCTTCAGATTTGAATTAAACATTCCAGACAATCCAACCGTTGGATTTTTACAAGGTTGGTGCCGTTGGAAAGATATTTCCAAGGCGAACCCGACGGTTGAGGTTTCGGGAAAATCCAATGGTCGGATTTCCCGCACTAGTCGTTTGAAATCACGGTTTCAAAATACGAACTGCACGGCCTCGTTTCGTTTTAATTTTATTTATATTTATATATTTATATAAATATAGTTCATTCAATGATTTCCATATCGTTTTCACTTCAAATATTTTTCTAACACCTTAAAATTTTGGAAAATTTCGCCATAACCTCCCCTGCACCGGGAGCATCGGGAAATCGCAAATAGCGTTCCCGGTCCTTCTAATCTCAAAAAGAAAAAGAAAAAGCCAAGCGGCTAGCCAACAGGCTCATAAAATCATCACCCAAACAAAACAGTAAATGTGTACCTATTTGTCGGGCACAAAATTTTATTCCTCTTCTCTAGCCCCTTTGCTATAACCTGTTCAATGAATATGCATGTACATATATATACAGTTCATATCATTTATCATTTTCTATTCAACTTCATATTTGATTTCTATTTGGTTTAAAAACACCATTCATTCTAATGTTACATAAATAGGTGCAAATCATTTCATTAGCTAATTAATGAATATTTCAACTCATATATGTTTATTTTGAACAAGTGGCTATTTTTAACACTTCACATTTCAACGATTTATGCATACAATAAAAATGTGATTTTTATTGTAAAACAATTCATTTCAAAACACTATTTTTCTATATAGTTCAAGTTGGTGATAAAAATGGGATTTTTATCCTAAAACAATTTCTTTTTAAAACGAGATTATTTTACACAGTTCATATAGTCGATAGAAGGTGATTTTTATTATCAAACAATTTATTTCAAAATATGAATACCATTCAACACATGAATTTCTAATCAACGAATGAATATCAATTCAACACATGAATGTTTTCTATAGTTTCTATATATAGATAAAAATGTGATTTTTATTATCGAACAATTTATTTCAAAATATGAATACCATTCAACACATGAATTTCTAATCAACGAATGAATATCAATTCAACACATGAATGTTTTCTATAGTTTCTATATATAGATAAAAATGTGATTTTTATTATCGAACAATTTATTTCAAAATATGAATACCATTCAACACATGAATTTCTAATCAACGAATGAATATCAATTCAACACATGAATGTTTTCTATAGTTTCTATATATAGATAAAAATGTGATTTTTATTATCGAACAATTTATTTCAAAATATGAATACCATTCAACACATGAATTTCTAATCAACGAATGAATATCAATTCAACACATGAATGTTTTCTATAGTTTCTATATATAGATAAAAATGTGATTTTTATTATTGAACAATTTATTTCAAAATATGAATACCATTCAACACATGAATTTCTAATCAACGAATGAATATCAATTCAACACATGAATGTTTTCTATAGTTTCTATATATAGATAAAAATGTGATTTTTATTATCGAACAATTTATTTCAAAATATGAATACCATTCAACACATGAATTTCTAATCAACGAATGAATATCAATTCAACACATGAATGTTTTCTATCCAATGAATAATTATAGTTTAAGCATATGAAAATAATTCAAACACACGAATATTATTCAAAATTTCGGCAGCATAACGGCAGGGTAGTTAAACTGGGACCGTCCCTAGTACGGCTCCTCGCTCTACCTTAAAACCTCGCGGTTTTTGACAATGAGGATCATGCATCTAGTTCGCACGCAGGCGGCATGTATATATTTATTTCATTTCCACAAACTAATCCTATGTGGTTTCAACCAAATATTTCACAACCACAAATGGGTATTTTTCAACCACAATCAACCAATATCAATCACAAACAATCCCAAACAATCATTCGCTATCAACCAATTTTCACAACAATTTCAATCGATAAATATCGTCCATGGTTTGTGGACGAGGGGCGTATATATATATATATATATATATATATATATATATATATATACACACACATATATAGCAATTCACTTTCATTTCACACATATATATATAATTTTAAATCATAAATCTCACCAATAGCAATCCAACTTCACGACACTTCCTTAAAGAAATCTTCGCCTTTCTCGCTTTTTGTCGCTTCGTTGCCCGTATTCTCTACATATGTAAAAATCGAATTTTTACTATGTTATTCAATATATAAAAATCGAATTTTTACTACGCTATTCAATATATAAAAATATGATTTTTACTTCGACTTTCAATATATAAAAATATGATTTTTACTTCGACTTTCAATATATAAAAATATGATTTTTACTTTTTAAAGTTCAAATCTTTTTCCATTCTAAAGCTCAAACCTTTTCCTCTTTGAAGTTAAAACCTTTTTCTTTTTAAAGTTTAAACCTTTTCTATTTAAAGTTCAAACCTTTTTCTAAAAATCAGTTTTTATATGCTTTTGAAAATCAGTTTTTATTTCCTTTTAAAAATCAGGTTTTTATTTCCTTTAAAAATCAGTTTAAAATTCCTTTTAAAAATTCAAATCTTCTTCTTTTTAAAGTTTAAACCTTTTCAAAAATCAGTTTTAAATCATTTAAAAATCAGTTTTAAATCATTTAAAAATCAGTTTTTAATTAACTACGTACTTATAACAAAACAGAAATTAAAACCTAGAAAAAAAAACTCACGTTCGTTATAGCAGTGGAGGGGCTCGCTACAGTGTCGACGAGGCGGTCGGAGGCGCTGCGTGGGGGAGCTCGCTGCCTGGAGGTGGGGTGAGGTCGGCGCTGGTCCTCCGATGGACTGGGGATGCTCGATTCAGAGGAGGATGGGAACGAGGGAGCGTTCGAGGGCTAGGGGATGATCGATCCTTGGTGGGGTGGCCGGCGCTGGTCCTCCGATGGACTGGAGGGGGTTCGATTGCGTCAGATCGACGGAGGAGGGAGGGTGCAATTAGTTAGGGATTTTTTTTTGTTTTGTTTCTGTTTAATGAAATCGGGGGGGGGGGGGGGCAGGAAGAAGAAAAGGGAGGGAGACATTATTTTATATTTTTTTTTATTTTTTTTATTAATTAAATTAATTGCATAAAGTTGACTTTTACCCACGACCTCGAAACGAGGCCCACCGCCTGTCGTCCATAGCGTTTAACCACCATTCCGAACACAATGGGATATGTATCGCAAGCTGATTTGATCGTTACAATCAGTTTCCTTTTGAATTTTCATTTAAATCACTATATTGAATTTTAAACGCACATTTCAAATTACCGGGGTCACATACTAACTAGAAAAATTCCAGAAAAATATTTTCTAGCTTCGTATTGACGATACGGTCCTAACAAAACTAGTTTCGTCAAATTCTGAGACCGTTTGAAAAATGGCCAATTTCCAGTCGATTAAAATCAACTGAAACCGGTCAAACGTGTTTTCCTTTGCCACGCTCACATATTGATTCGAAAAATTATGAAATTTGAAACCGAGCAATAACTTGACATTGCGGATCCAACAAAAGTGGTTTCGTCGAAATCCGAGGTCATCTGCAAAATGTCCATTTTTAAGGGCCTGAATTCCATAGCGACTATTCAGAATTTTCAACTGGACATATCTTTTGATTCCCGCTTTCAAATTTCGATTGGTCGGATTCGTTAGAAAGATATTCACTAACAAATTTAAATATTTTTGGTTTCACTAAAATCCGGATTGTTTTGCACCCGGTACAGTCCGACAAAGTTTGACTTCAATTTTTGAAACTGCCACGCCATTTCAGGCCTTGTTTATAATTATAATTAATTATATTCGTTTTCAATTGTCGATTCAAACTTAGTTTTCATCGCCATTATTTAAAATATTTATTTTAAATATTTAAAATCCATTATTTTAGCCAATTTAAAAATTTTAAATTGGTTCAGATTTTCTGGGTCGTTACAATAATTAAACCTTAATCCCAAAAATTTAGGCCGGTCTCCTTCTTCATCATTGTCTGTTTACTTCGTGACCGTGAAACCCAACATCGAACCATCCCCTCTTCACGTCGCACCCCCCTACGAGCCACCAGCAACCGATCAAACCTCGCCACGATGAAGCCCTCCAGACGCCGCCCCCATGCCCTGAAACCCGCCGAGCTCGGTGGGCCCTGCCACCCTGGAAACCATGCCAAAGTCGGTGGCTTTCACTCACAAATCCGGGCACCACAGCTCATAACTTCCGATCATCACCTTATAGAATCGATGGCCTCCCTCTCCTCTTCGATTTGGTATATGGGTTGGACTTTAATTCGGATTGGATTGGAAATGGTTGAGGAACTAAATTCGGAGCTTTCTGGCCATGGAATGAAGCATACGACGGCTGGCCATTTTCTGAATTAGGGTTCGTATAGTATAGCGTATTTATACGCGTATTTTCTTATTTATTTAATTCAAGAATTATTTATTCGACGATACTAACTCCGAATCGAACCCAACGAATGACGCCCCCAACTAAATACCCCCATCCCGGACACATTGGAATATGTTCCGTAACCCAATTCGGCTGTTACGATATGTTTTTCTTTAAATTTAATTATAAATCATTTAATTATTAAATTCAAACGTACATTCTAAATTACTGGGGCCGCATACGGACTCTAAAAATTACAGAAAAATTGTTTCTAGCTATGTTTTGACGATACGGTTCTAACAAGAATAATTTCATCGAATTCTGAGACTGTTTGAAAAATGGTCATTTTCTAGTCGATTAAATTTTACTCAAACTGACAAAACACGTTTTCCTCTGCCACGCTCACATATTAATTCGAAAAATTCTGAAAAATTAAACTTAACAATAATTTGACATTCCGGTTCCAACAAAAGTGGTTTCGTCGAAAACAGAGGTCGTTTGCAAAATGGCTATTTTCAAGGGCTATATTTTATATTAAAATATAATTAAATTCTACAGCGACTTTTCTAAATTTTAAACTGGACATAACTTTCAAATTATAGAGTGAAATTTCAGTTTTTCAGATTCGTTAGAAAGATATGATTAAACCGATTCAAATATTTCTTGTTTCGTTCAATTCTGATTTATTTTGAATCCTGTACAGTCAGTCAAAGTTCGAATTCAGATTTTCAAACTGCAGTGTTGTTTTAAACTCCTTTTACAATTAAATTAAATTTATTCGTTTTAAAATAAATTTTTAGTCGTTGTTATTTAAAATAGATTATTTTATATATTAAAAATCCATTAAAATTTCTAAAATAAAAATTTTAAATTGGCCCCAAAATTCCGAGTTGTTACAATCGCCTCCACTTAAAATCTTTTCGTCCTCGAAAAGAAACGTAGCTAAAAGTTGTTTAATTTAACCAACTTAACTAAATTTTTATTTATTGTTTCAATAATTTTGTCAGTTAAATTAATTATCATTCTAATATTTTAATTAGTGAAACCAATTATCAAACATCACAACCAGCAATCAATTAGGTGATTAATTTTTCAAATATATATAACTTTTATATATAGTCAAAAAATCATATTTTTAGTGCAAATCACAGCAATGTGTTCTAACTAAGTTTTGGTTATCATACCAGTCAATGGAAATATATAGAAATACCACTTTCGAGACTCGAACATAAATATTGATGATGCGGCCGCATTACTAGAATAACCCCCGGGCGACTAGAGTGTGATTCTATATCTATCTAGTATATCAAAACTTCGAATATCCGTTAATTACTCGTATATTCGAAATCTTTATATACTCGATTGTCCACATAAAAATATAATAATATACTCAAATACGTCTTTTAAGATAAAATTTTCAAAACTAAATTATTATTATTATTATTAGAGAAAATAATACTCTTCGCACTCGTTCTAGGATACTACTGATCCTATCTCTAACGAGTTATTCTCATTGGATATTACTAATCCAATCTCTGATGAATTCTTTCATTCAGATCTAATGTGCCTTGTTCTCGAGCTCTGTAAACCAATGCTCTAATACCAAATGAAACGACCCAAACTTCCCGGTAAAGGAAAGCCTGGATTGCTTTGAGAACAATACAGATCAGAACACAAACTGAGGAACATTTTATTGCTGATTACAATAATTACATCAGAGTACAATAATATAATAGAGTATGAATACTTATTACATAATAGAAATACAATAATATCAGAGTTTTAAATTACATTTAAATAGCAGCGGGGAAATAATACAAATATACAACTGAAAGGAATACACGGATACAGATCTTTCCGAATATCGCTTCAGCTGTAGATCAGGATCCTATAAATATATCTGCAAAAAGCTACTCGACTGCCCATGTGGAAAATATGGGCACTCGAGTTTTCTAGTGAAACAAACTACAGGTCAGTCATGGGACTGGTATGAGAAATCTTAACTTAACTTATCTAATAAATATGGCTAATCACAGGACCACGCCGCTAACGCGGAACGGGTTTACTCCATTGGATTGCCAGTGCCTAAATTAAAGTAAATCGTTAAACAACGCAATGCTTTTTAGAAAAATGAAACCATTATAAGACCCAAGTCCCATCACACAATGCAACGCAAACCAAAGGTTAGGGTTTTACCTTATAATGGTCAAGAGATGCTTGATACGATAAAACGGATTTAATATTAGTGAGTATATATTTTTAAAAACCATTTCAATCATAATATATCAATCATAGATGGCATGGGTATCATATATCATGTCGCCATACTAGTTCTACAATCAAAAACCGCAAGGTCGTATCGAAAGTTGGATTTCCATCATGAGTCGAGGATAGGGGCAAGCTCCTCTCCGATTCGAGACACTCTAGCAAATGCCTCAGGATCCCCCGCAGTGAACCCTTGGAGCGGTAGGGCCGGTCCCCGCCTATCGGCAGTGGATTGGTTATGCCTGGAGACACGCTTCCCGGTCCCTTTGGACCTCCATATGACCACTAACGGCCTATAAATCCGAGGCGCCTCAATCCATCATCCACATAAATAAATGCCAGCCAGTTTAAGCACCGACACCACTTCTAGCTAGAAAGAAACGTGTGCACTCCCTACGGTCCATATCCCGTTTTTGACTCATACCGGGGTGTGAGGCTCGCGAAGTCACGCTATACACAAAGCTATGCCGTAATAGGCTATACTTTGATCATCCCAAAAGACCCTGCTTTTCAACAAAAGCCTTGATCATTTGCATCTTGGCGTGCCACATTGACAATTCACGCAATGTGATCGATCACTATTAATATATACCAGGGTGTTAAGTAGAGAATAAATTCTCCACCACCAAACAGACATACATTAATAGAAATCGATTTAATTCACATGGAACGAAATCCAATGTCAGACACGCATCCATTTACAAGTCCGTTCTGGGTCTGAACGAAACCGGAGACACCTGAGAGGTCCTTGCATATCCGAAACAATCAACAATAGTCCGGACGGCTACCACTGAAGCCCCTTCAAGGTAGCTACTCCCATCATGGGTCTCAGTAGCAACACATCCACTCGATGTGAAGACCGTCGATCTTCAATCACCGTCTTCAACTTCGACTCTTCATTGTCGTGGTAATTATTCGGAATGGGTTACACCCGGTCTTTCCGAATAACTTGCGTATTATAATGATTAAAAATCAAGTGCTGTATAAAACACATCCAACACCTCATTCCAATTCAGAATATTCTTTTAAATAAAATATTCACATTATCTTATCAAAGATAAATTCTTCAAATTTATTCTTAAATCTTTCTTTTAAAGATTTATTAAATACCCAATTTGGTTTTAAATATCAAAAATCATTATTCAATGATTATTTAAATTTAACAAATTAATCTTATCTTTAACTGGGTTAAAGAACTAATGTCATTTCAAACGCTGTCCACGATAAACCCAAATCGACTTCCATTAAATATGGGATATTCACAGAAATCAAATCAATATATAATCGTTATAAATTTCTGTATCCGACCAATAATATAAATGGAATAACGACAAAGCCTTTTAAATTCCATATGTAGTATCGGCCTTCTTTTGCAGAAGCTTATCTCGGTTATTATTAATCCGAATTCCATTCAACTCCAATTTAATATATTAAATTGGAAAACTCTACTTTTGGAAAATTCCTATTTAAATCTTAATAAAAGATTTATATATTCCAAATCATATTTTCACTGTCAGCTGGGTTAAAGAACAAATGTCGCTTAAAACACAGTTCACAATAAACCCAACTCAGACTTCATCTTTTTTCCAATTATTAAATATAATTGAAAACTTTAATAATCTAAATTAAATGATTATTCTTTTCATACAGGGTTTTAAGAACAGTGTTATTTAAGACACTATTCACGACAAACCCAAAACCCAATTTATTTAATTTCAATTGAATATTAGCAAATTGGAAAACTTCATTCAGTCTAAATTTTATGATTTATTCTAGTTAATAACTAGTTCATTTCAATAATAATATATTTTTCCAAAATATATTCTTCTTCTAAAATATTTTCTAAAATATTCTTTTTCCAGAATATTCTTTATTGGAATGTGACCCAATCAACAACCATATATTGCATGAAATCAACGGTTATGATAAATAATGATCAAGCATCCAAATAATCAACCAGAGTGGATTCTACACTAAATATTGGGACTAGTGTAGATCAAATAACATCCCAACACCCGTGTGGGGTTTCATCCAACAATCAAATAATAAATTATTTGTGCACTTGGGCGATGTGTGAAAATTATCGACCCAATCACATAAACAAGTCGGATGACTTGTAAATGGAAGTGTAATATTCAGTATGAATATATTAACATTATATTAACACATCAATCATTTCACATCATAGACATATATTTCAATTATTTTTATTGTGAACAAATGACAATAAAAATCTAGTCTTTTATTCCCATTCTTTTTTTATTGTTAACAAGTGACAATAAAAATCTTAACTTTAATTTCTCATCTTTTGTGTAATCCTTTTTCAATGACCAAAAATGAATATTTTTTGTGAAATCCTTTAAAGTGACAAGAATGTCCTTTTCATTTTCTAACAGAAATGTACTTTTTATTCTAATATTCATTTTCTAGCAAAAAATATACTTTTATTCTAATATACATTTTCTAGCAAAAATGTACTTTTTGTTCTAAATCTTTTAAAGTGACAAAAATTGTAATTTTGTCTAATTCCTTTCAATGTACAAAATATGATACTTTTGTTAAATTCTTTTCAATGTAACAAAATATGATAATTTTGTCTAATCTTTTCAATGTAAAAAAAAAATGTCATTTTTGTCTTCATCCCTTTAAAGTAAACAAAAATGCTAATTTTCCTTTAATCCTTTTTAATGACCAAAATGTGATCTTTCTTCTAAATGAACAAAAATGTATATTTTTGTTTTAATCCTTATTAATGACAAAAATGTGATTTTTACTTCGTTCTTTTTTAATATGACAAAAATGTCCATTTCACATTCATTCCTTTTTTAATGTATAAAAATATACATTTAATATTCATTCCTTTTTAATGTAATAAAAATATACATTTCATATTCATTCCTTTTTAATGTAATAAAAATATACATTTTATATTCATTCCTTTTTAATGTATAAAAATATACATTTTTAACTCATTACTTCTAATGTATGAAATTATACATTTTTATTTCATTACTTCTAATGTATGAAATTATACATTTTTATTTCATTACTTCTAATGTACAAAAATATCCTTTTTATTTCATTCATGTCAAAGTGACAAAAATGTCTTTTTAATTTTCTTTATTTCAAAGTGACAAAAATGTCCTTTTAATTTCCTTTATTTCAAAGTGACAAAAATATGTTATTCTTTTCACTAATCATATTTTGACAAAAATATGTTATTCTTTTTAAGTGACAAAAATGACTATTTTTGTCTGATTCTTTTTATGTAAACAAAAATGATTATCTTGTCTCAATTTTATAATGTAAACAAAAATGTCTATTTTTGTTTAACTCTTTTTTTTATTGTACAAAATATGATAATTCGTTTAACTCTTTTTATTGTACAAAATATGGTAATTTGTTTAACTCTTTTTATTACACAAGAATGTTTATTTTGGTTAAACTCTTTTTAATGACCAAAATGATTATTTTGGTTAAACTCTTTTTAATGCAACAAAAATATGATAATTTTGTCAAATACTTTTAATGTTAACAAAGATGCATATTTTGTCAAATCCTTTTAATGTAAACAACAATGCAATTTTGAACAAATCCCTTTAATGTAACATAAATGCAATTTTGAACAAATCCCTTTAATGTAACATAAATGCAATTTTGAACAAATCCCGTTAATGACAAAACGATAATTTTGCATTGACAATTCTAACTCAATATAAATGATATGCTTATTTTGACAATTTTGATTAAACATGAAAACCACGATTTATATTGTCAATTTTAATAAAACAAAATTGACAATTTATTTCTAACATAACATGGTTTTAAAATGAGTGACATTTCTGACACAAATGAGAACTTTTATTTCAATCTACCAGTTTTGACAAAAATGTTATTTTTATTTCAATACTCATGTTTTGACAAAAGCGTTATTTTTATTTCAACTAACAAGTTTGACAGAATGACTTATTTTTATTTCAATAAATAAGTTTAACAAGATGACTTGTTTTTATTTCAATAAACAAGTTTAACAAAATGACTTGTTTTTATTTCAATAAACAAGTTTGACAAAATGACTTGTTTTTATTTCAATAAACAAGTTTGACAAAATGACTTGTTTTTATTTCAATAAACAAGTTTGACAAAATGACTTGTTTTTATTTCAATAAACAAGTTTGACAAAATGACTTGTTTTTATTTCAATAAACAAGTTTAACAAAATGACTTGTTTTTATTTCAATAAACAAGTTTGACAAAATGACTTGTTTTTATTTCAATAAACAAGTTTAACCAAAAAGTGTTATTTTACTTTCAACAAACAAGTTTGTCAAAAAGTGTTGTTTTATCCTAATTAACAAGTTCTGATAAAATTATGTTTCTAATTCAATAATCATGTTTGACAAAATAAATTTTCTTTACATGCCATACCTTTATTTAAATCAAACATGAACATTTTTGTTTTTATATATAAAACAAAAATATGATTTTTATTTTACACACAAATTTTAACACACATGAATATAATATATTTTATATTTACAATAAAATATGATTTTATCGTGTACACAAAATTCTAACGAACATGAATACACAATCACAATCAATCGTTGATCACAATCACAGCACAATCAATAATAAAATAAATATATACATACAACATGGATTTCACATTGAATGGATATATAAATAACACAATAAAATAAGTAAATAATTTTAATTTTAAAAATAGAAATCTCACTGAACAATTCTGATTTGAAATTTTCTGAATTTCGAAAATGACCGTTTCAGATCTAGACGGTTCTGTGTTGTAGAGTTTTCTGATACGAGTCCAACGCTTTTAGTTTCGCCCGCTTCTGATTTAATTTGAGCGAGTTATGACAGTTCGAATATTGATCATATTAATATTATAATTAAATTATAATTAAACCTTAATCCCAAAAATTTAGGTCGGTCTCCTTCTTCATCATTGTCTGTTTACTTCGTGACCGTGAAACCCAACATCGAACCATCCCTTCTTCACGTCGCACCCCCCTACGAGCCACCAGCAACCGATCAAACCTCGCCACGACGAAGCCCTCCAGACGCCGCCACCGCGCCCTGAAACCCGCCGAGCTCGGTGGGCCCTGCCACCCTGGAAACCGCACCAAAGTCGGCGGCTTTCACTCACAAATCCGGCCACCACAGTTCATAACTTCCGATCATTACCTTATAGAATCGATGGCCTCCCTCTCCTCTTCGATTTGGTATATGGGTTGGACTTTAATTCGGATTGGATTGGAAATGGTTGAGGAACTAAATTCGGAGCTTTCTGGCCATGGAATGAAGCATACGACGGCTGGCCATTTTCTGAATTAGGGTTCGTATAGTATAGCGTATTTATACGCGTACTTTGTTATTTATTTAATTCAAGAATTATTTATTCGATGATACTAACTCCGAATCGAACCCAATGAATGACGCCCCTAACTAAATACCCCCATCCCGGACACATTGGAATATGTTTCGTAACCCAATTCGGTTGTTACGATATGTTTTTCTTTAAATTTAATTGTAAATCATTTAATTATTAAATTCAAACGTACATTTTAAAGTACCGGGGCCACATACGGAGTCTAAAAATTACAGAAAAATTATTTCTAGCTATGTTTTGATGATACGGTTCTAACAAGACTAATTTCGTCGAATTCTGAGACTATTTGAAAAATGGCCTTTTTTTAGTCGATTAAATTTTACCCAAACTGACAAAACATGTTTTCCTCTGCCATGCTCACATATTAATTCAAAAAATTATGAAAAATTAAAATTAACAATAATTTGACATTCCGGTTCCAACAAAGTGGTTTCATCAAAAACAGAGGTCGTTTGCAAAATGGCTATTTTCAAGGGCAATATTTTATATTAAAATATAATTAAATTCTACAGCGACTTTTCTAAATTTTTAAACTGGATATAACTTTCAAATTATAGAGTGAAATTTCAGTTTTTCAGATTCATTAGAAAGATATGATTAAACCGATTCAAATATTTCTTGTTTCGTTCAATTCTGATTTATTTTGAATCCTGTACAGTCAGTCAAAGTTCGAATTCCGATTTTCAAACTGCAGCGCTGTTTTAAACTTCTTTTATAATTAAATTAAATTTATTCGTTTTAAAATAAATTTTTAGTCGTTATTATTTAAAATAAATTATTTTATATATTAAAAATCCATTAAAATTTCTAAAATAAAAATTTTAAATTGGCCCCAAAATTCCGGGTTGTTACACAGTGTGTTAAGTTTCAACGAAATCGGAGCTCATCTATGGCAAATTTAGTGTGTTACTTCGTACTTAAGTCACGTAAATTAATAAAATAATAAATCCATTAGCTTCTTATATACGCTTTAGTAATCGTCCTTTGGAAGCTTCTCTTCTATTTAAGTCATATGAGCCGACCCTTTTTCCTCTCATTCTCCACTGGAAATCAAAAGAAATAAAAATAAAAATAAACAAATTCCTCCATTCAGAACAAATCGACCAGTTGCTCCTCTATACAAAAATATATATATACGCAAATTAAAGCATTGTGAAGCTGCAAGGATCCAAAACCAAATCAAAAGTTCCCTCTTTTCAAAGTCGAACTCAACTGTTATAAAAAAAGGGCAAAGAGAATTTGAATTCGAATTCCAAATCTAGAAGCGAGATCTCATCACGAATCATGGTGCGAAGCGCATTCCTGAAACTCGTCTTCTTCCAGCATGAACTAGGGTTATGGATAAACCACAACTTGAGTCGAAATTAGAAGACGAGGTGGGTGCGTTCGAACCTCGACATGGAGCAACTATGTTGCTTGGAAATTGGTGAACTTCGATATTTAAAAAGATCGATCTTTTTTGTGTTGTTGTAGCTAAGAACAGTTCTGATCTCGTACATTCTAGTAGATCGTTCATTAGTAGTTTCCCTTCTTTTATCGATAGTTTCAACTTCGTTCGTGGTTTGGGTGATGATCAGGCTCAAGTTAAACGGCGAGGCCAGAAAAGATACAGGGCATGAGATGGTTGAGTTTGGTTTCTGTTTTTTTTTTAAATGGAAGAACAGTATCGTGAGTTAAGGTAAATTTAAATAATTTAATTAGTTCGCTTAGTTCTTTATAATCTTAAATCAAATGCAATATATTAAATTTATAAGAGATGGGAAAATCTTAAGATAGAATTCCTAATTGCAGATCTTATAATCTGGAATTCATTTGAAGTCGAATACGGTTGACTGGAATTTAATTTAAATCGAATTGTATTCAATTTAATTTAAATTGGGACACTCGACAATATAAAAATCACGATGAGTAAGTCTCACTCAGAATTTATTATTTAGAATTATTTTTATCATTAAAACTAATTGTTGGCTGTTTGGATGCGTTTAAATATTTTTGTGGTTATCATAAATATACTAGTTATTTAGGCTTGGTGTTTGTGGCTATTATATATATATATACATATATATATATATTGGTGGTTGGATATTTCTCGTAGTACCATTAGCGGATGCCCACAATAACATTAGCGGATGACCCTATGCGCCCCCACAATATGATAGTGGATGACCTTTTATACCGTGATATCCTGTCTTAAAGTAGGATAGGTATTATTTATGTTGGCTAACATTTGTGGATGCAGGAAAACAGGTTGGTGGGATCCAACTAGATTCCTCAAAAATATTATTATTTGTTTGTTTTCATATATATTATCATATATGATGTGTTAGGAAACCTGTGATTAATAATTGAGTGACCTGCATGTTTAAATATCACTAGGATGGAATGTTGATTTATAATAATATCGTAAAAATGGATTCTAAGATTTAAAAGAGGAAATCTAATTTTTGTTTAAAAAAAACGGAAATTGAATTTTGAATGGGCTAAGAAATATTAACTTGTTTTAAATAATAATACAAGCAAAGAAATTTATAAACGGTGTTTATAAGTTAAATAACGCAGGAATTGAAGTGAATCCATAAACGATGTTTATAAGTTAAATAATGCGGGGGATTTAAGTGAATTTATAAATGATGTTTACAACTAAAATGGAAAAATTATCATTTGGATAATTTGGGAAGTCTAAATTTAGATGTGAATTTAAAAAGGGAAATTGAAAATAGTTTCAAAGGGAAACGATAAATTTGTTCTGATATTCAGAATGTAAATTGAATTAATATAAATCCGTATGGATTTATGATTTGAATTCGATTAGATCGAATTTATTTAAATAAATATTTTTTTAAAAAAATCGGATTGTAGTGGCCTGAAAATCCGGTCCAATTTGAGCTGACTAAATAACACAAGTCCAACCCCAAATTGCACTGGAAACCAGGAAACTAATAGAAAGAAGACAGAGGGTGAGGACAGATAAGATAGAAACTTAGAATAGAAGAAGAAGAAGAAGAAGAAGAAGAACACAACATCAGAGTAACACGAACCTCACAGCGGAACGAATAACATATAATAGATAACTTATCTTTGAAATAAAAGATTGTACTTGAATATACATATCATCATCAAGTACAGCACTTACAACACAGCGGAAATAAACTATAGCTATATGATCCTGAAGCCTCCGGCTCCAGCTCTTCAAGTATCTGTAAATCCCAACTACTTGACTGCCCGTACAAAATTAGGCACCCAAGAGTTTAGGGAAAACAAAACAAGATAAACTCCGGGTCAGTCATGGGACTGGTATGAGTAAAACAGTTTAAAACGGTTCAAACAGGTAAATGATATCTCATAAGACCACGCCGTATAACGGAACGGGTTTTTCCCTTATGAGAATCCAAATTATCTTTATATCAAAAACCTTTTGATATTATAATAATGTCTATCAACCAAAATATAATAATCATCTAGCAGAAACGCTTTCATCTCACGTTCTACATATATAGTATACAATCAAAACCGCAAGCACGTATTGGGTAATGGATTTCCAACTATGACAAGGTATGGAACCACCTTTCGCTAGTGTACCTCTAGAAAGGAATACACTGGGTTCAACAAGAACATCTTGTAACCCGGCCACACATGACTGACCACTCATTTTGCTTGAGTGTATCGAATATATATCACCAACGGTTGGGATCAGCAACCGTTTCTCGAATGGGACAGCATCAACAATAGATTTTTAGAAGTAAATGAAACTCTAGATCAGGTGATTATACACCCTAATAGGTGCGACCTACATAGCCATGCTACCTGCCCGATTTCTGTCATTTACCGGTTGATGAGGCTTGAGGTTACGCTTTATCATCACATCAGATTCACTTCGAATGTCACATCGTCAAATCCATCAAATCACCGATTGACGTCCTCAACAATACATTATTTGTTAGCTAAAAGAAGTTTCCTTCTCCGCTTCCACTCTTGGTACGGTTGGAGATATCAATATACGTGATCGTCTGGAAATACTCTGTCAGACATCCGTCCATACAAGTCATCCCGGAACAGGATGAACCGAAGGCACTATTCAGTACATCCATCTTAGGCACTGTTATCTAAGACTTATACAATAGCCCTTGCACTTTACTCCGTCTTCAATTTTCTTTGGCATATATGAGTCACAACGCTTATGCCAATACAGAGTGGTTCTTTGGATAATAATCCAACCGGTCTCTCCATATTAACAACGTTAAAATGGTCAAAAACTTCGATAGTCGGTGAGTTAACTATCAAAGAAAACACGTGTGCAAACAACGATATTATTTCCAGATGGAAATTCTATCAATCAATCATCAATCATATATATATATATATATATATATATATATATATATTCATATTACCTTATTTTCTAGGTTTAAAAAATATACGTTAACACTGGAAAACATTCCTATATCTTATTTACGTATCACTATTCTTCTACAACTATCAGTCCCTGACTATAAACTAGTATGAGAAAAATTCCCTAAGTATTTATCCCGAAGGCCGAAACCAACATCAGATAGACACTTAGAAAACCATTCAATTTACTAATCTCTAGTCAGTTTCTAATTTTGCTTAACTTTATTTGATTTACTCTATTTCGAATAACTACTATTCGATAAACTCTATTCATTTCCTAAATAAATATTCCTTTTATTAATTCTATTTATTTCCTAAATAAATATTTTCCTTTATCAACTTTATTTATTTTCTAAATAAATATATCCTTATTCTATTTATTTTCTAAATAAATAAGCCTTTATTCTATTCCATTTATTCTATTTCCTTTATTCTATTTCCTTTATTCTATTTCCTTTATAAAATCTTCTATTTATTTTATAAATAATTTCTGTTTTATAAAATCCTTTGATTTTATAAATAGTTTATTTTGAATATTCACTTTGAAAATCCCTTTTTTACATGCCAGTATTTCTTATGGTATTTAACGTATCGAACCACAAAGATCGACATTATTTAAACACACATAATCAAACAGATTATATAACACATCATAACAGAACAGTATTATAAAATATTGAGGAGTCCAGTTGGACCCCTCCAACCTGTTTCCCTGCATCCACAGATGTTACGCAGTATAATCAACATCACTTTCAGTTCAATATGAAATATTCTGTTAACGGTATCAATATATAACTATTTAACTGTTTATATATATATATATATAATACTCACTAACTGACTAGCTGTTCAATCAAACGGTCAACACACAGTAAATCAGCCAATATTTAACAGTTCTAAAAATACAACATGAAAATATAAACTGTTCAGAGTTAGTGAGATTTACTCACTTTGGCAGTTCATCGTTAAAGAACGATAAACTGTTTGTTTGATTTGAATCCAACAATTTATTTCGCTATAAATTCAAACGAGCTCCAATCCACTTCCAGTCAGCTCCATGGTGTAGTGTTCGTCCATACGATCCCGACGGATTTTGTTTCGTGAGGTTCTGACATCGTGTGACCAAGTTATACCATTTCGAAGTTAATACATTTTAAATTAAATAAAACTTAGAAACTTTAATTCACTTTGGGCCTCACCCTTTCTTGGCCCATCTTAAAACTTTAATACCCACCCTTTAATCCTTCTTCTCCTCAGGAATAAGAGACGCGGCCTCTACATGCTTCACCCACACCATTTGTCGCACCTCCAGTTCTGTTTCTCCATAGCCGTGATCACAATTGCTTCCAACCAAACAGGTATCCATCTCCTCCAAATGATTTAATTACTCCATTATCTCTGAAAACTACATCTCCAACCAGTACTGTTACTCATGAAAGCTCATGTATGCTTTTCACCATTTCGAAAATACAGAGCCCTCTTCCACGCCTCCCACCCATTTGCTCTCCATATGATTTCAAAAACGAACAGCACCCTGGCCATCACGCTGAACTTCTGCTACTCACCAACCTTCACCTCTCTCCAATCTCGCTTCTATCCTATACTCATCATTCTAAGCACGATCTGTCAAACTAAAACCCGTCCAACAGTTGCTCACCATTACCGCAACATTTGATCTTCCTCCCGTCATCAATACTCCTTAACAATTCAAACCAACTATACCAAGGTTCTCCCATTCAAAATTTGATTCACCCAATACCCAAAATTATATACCTCGACTCGGACTTCCAGATGCAACGTCAGGTCTCCAAGCTGCTGTACAATACCACCCACGACCGAACTTCCTCAAAGTTATCACAACTCGAGCTACATCCCATCTCGAGCTCGTATAAAATCCCAAGTCTTCGAATCGATACTTCGATTGCCCACAAATCTTAAACCTAGTCTGCGCTGAGAAAATGAGTGAACCAGAACGGGCGTCGCACCTCAACCAGCAGATATGAGGTTGACGAGAATCCTTCCAGAAGTTCGAATCTACTTGCGTTTTTATTTGTAGAATTTTCTTTCGAATTGTTGTGATTTTTGAAAGGAAAATTTTTCTCTGAGGAAAAATAATGTGGCGGTTTGGAATTTTCGTTGACTGTGGGAGAAAAGGAATTAGGTTGGTGGTGTTTAAGGGGTATTATATAGGCATATCCTTTGATCGATTCTTGTGGTTGAGAATTCATGGAGGTGTGGTCTTGTTTAGGCCATAGAACAAGTTAGGATATTTTATGTTGTAGGAGATATTTTATTTTTATTTCATGAAACTTGTGCATGAACCATCACACTCGAATCACTATATACGAGTTGCTCTGGACAAAAATAAAACCACTACTATGACGAGCAATGTGTCATGGTTCCAAAATATAAAAATATCTGTAGTTCAACTCATATTGCGAAACCCAAAAATATTGATACAGGGTGCAAAACTCTCCAAAATAAAAGTCACTTATTTAATTAATTAAAAATTGCAGTAAAATTCTAAAAATTAAATTATCGTTATGTCTCAAAAGAACCTTGTCTAAATTCAAACCCGATATTCAAAAAATTTTAAATAACCGTTATGGCCACGAACGAATATACCACTGTTTTTCTGAATATTTAATTTGGACATGACTAAAAGTCTACACGACGAAATCCCGATTTTTCTCTTCCACTAGAAAGATATACTTCACCAGCTCCATACGTTTCTTGTTTCATAGAAATCTAATTTAAAACGGCTTCTATATATTCGTTTAAAGTTCGAATCACCAAATAGCGAACTACCGCGCCATTTCGAGCTCGATTATAATTATAATATAAATTATACGTTCAAACGCTGTAAATGAAATATATTCATTATCATATTTCAAATCTAAACGCTACCAAATCTCTTACACTATACAATTCAGACAATATTGACAATTCAACTATTTCTGATTATTTCGACATTATAATATATTATTATATTATAATTATTAATTTAAATATTCAATATTATTTAATTCAAGTTATCGATATTTCCTAAATTGGTATTTTTAATAATTAAATAACTTAATTATTCTTTCTCTAAAATACGGGTCATTACACGGATTGTATTCAATAGAAGTTTAAATTTTAAATATGAAAATAGATTGATTATATATATAAGTTATAATCAATAAAATATTCCAGAAATGGAATTGGGTTTCAAATGGATTTGAAATAGAAACTTGTTTTAAATTATAAAACAAGGAAGTTAAATTTATAAATGACTTTTATAAATTAAGTGAGATAAATTATCATTAGATAATTTAGAAGTTTAAATTCAAGTATGAATTTAAAAATGAATTGGAAATTATTCCAAAAAGGGGATGATGGATGTTATTCCAGAATTCGGAATATAAACGGAATTGAGATAAATCTAAGAATTTATAATTAGGATTCGATTATATCAAATTTTATAAATAACTTATTTATAAAGGGAATTGGAATTTAATGTAGCAAATTTGAGTTATAAATAAATTTATAACCGAGTAATGAAAAATTGACAATTAGAGATAATCGGAAATATTAATTTGGTTTGAAAACAGGATTTAATATATGTTAGAACGAGATTGAAATTTAAATTAAACGAAGTTTAACATTTATATTTAAATAAAATTAAAACAAGCTTGCCACAGCACGACATTTCATAAATTGATGGTTCGAACTTCAATTTAGTATATAGAACTCAATTTAAGTTGGAATTCTTTGAAACAAGAATCGTCAAGACCGATTGAATAATTGTTTTCTAATGGAAGAGAAAATATGGATTTCGTCTTAAGGATTTTGAGTTATGTCAAAATCAAAATTTCAAAAAAACAGCGCCATAACCAGTATAAAACCATAATGGTTTATTTAAATTAATATAAATATTTTAAGTAAATAAAATCCGAATTTCCATTAGAAAAATCCAGAATTGAGTTATGAAATAAATATGAACTCAAGGGAAGTAAATGGATTGATTTTTGAAACAAAAATCAGAAATCTAATTATTAAATAGGATTAACTAATTTGAAGAGTAATTAGTTTATCGGGTTTTCGATATGAAATTGGGCTTTGGATAAGTGAATGTGATTTGTAAATTTATATTTGAAATTGAATATGAAACTTTAATTAAAAATGGAATTCGATTGGTTATAAGCGAGTTAAAAATATATTTGAACGTGATATGTTCAAATTAAAAGTGAAATAGGAAAAAGATCTAATTAACGAACAAATTAGCGAATTGAGTTAAAAATGATTGGATTGAGTTGGAATAAATTGTGAATGGACGTATATGGGCTAGAAAGGTATAGTATAAAGTCTATGAAGATTATAATTCGAGTGCCCGACAAAATGGTACATGTTTAAATTTTATATGAGTTTTTATGCACCGAAACGGCAAGCCGCTTGGCTTTTGATTTTCTTTTCGAATGGAAAGGGCCTAAAGAGGCGATTTGAGGTTTAAGCTATTGAGCCATACAAGGAGACGCTGGTGAATTTTTTTGAAAATTTAAGGAGTTAGAAAAATTTAAGAAAAGTTAGATAACTAGAAATCGACTCATCAATTTTATATGAAATTTAATAAGAGAGCGAACGTATAATGGAATTTATAAGAAAGAAAGATAATTTATAAAATTAAATGTCGGGAGTTTGGAAGGAGAAACATATACATGTTTAAAGTGAATGATGGTTTAAAAGCAAATGTTTTGCAGATTGAAATAATTTTGTTGATAAGAAGTTAAGAAATGAAGTTAGGAAAATCAGAAATTGGCCGGAGATTAGTTGAGTTGAATGGCTTACTGATTGTCAATCTGATGTTGGTTTCGGCCTTCGGGGTTGATACTTAGGAAGTTGTTCTCTTACTAGATAATGGTTAGGGACTGATGAATGTGGAAGAATAGTGATGTGTGAAAATATGGAAATGTTTTTCCAATGTTAAAAAAAGATATTTTCTATAATATTGAAAATAAATATAGTTATGATAAATGGAAATGTTTTCCAAGAATTCCGAGAGGATAAACAGGTTCGGAGAAATATATGGGTAAAGATACTGAAGAGAAATTGGGAAATGATAAATTTAATTAATGAAATATTAGTTAAGAGGTCCAGTGATTGTTTGATGCTTTGGATAAATGTTTGTTTTTCTTCGATAGTTAAATAACCGACTATCGAAGAATTTTCCAATATTGTTGTCAATATGGAGAGACTAGTTGGATTATTATCCGAGAACCACTCTGTATTGGTAGTAGCATTGCAAACCAGATTATATGAATATAATCGAAGACGGAGTAAAGTGCAAGGGTTTTTTCTGTTAATCCTAGACAGAAATTGCCTAAGATGGATTAATGGAAATTGTGCCTTCGGGGTTGTTCAATCCCAAAACGAACGTGTATGGACGAATGTCTGATAGAGTATTTCCAATGACTGCATTTGTTGGACTATACAAATATATATGGTGGCGGAGAATTTATTTTCTTAGCATAATATCCATAATATGATTATGCAAACCAATTAATGATTAACGAATCTGACAATGTGGCATTCAAAGTGATTGGGCTATCAATGAAAAGTAATTAATTGTAGCCTCATGCCACATCAACCGGGAAATGACAAAATTTGGGCAGGCAGCATGGCTAAGTGGGTAACTCCCAATTAGGGTGTATTATCACCTATCTAAAGAAAATTTATTTCCTTCTTTATTATATTCGATATTGTCCCATTCAGGAAAACGGTTGCTGATCCCAATCGTTGGTGATATACATTCGATACACTCAAGCAAAATGAGTGGTCAGTCATGTGTGGCTGCGTTGCAAGATGTTCTTGTTGAACCCAGTGTATTCCCCTCTAGAGATACACTATAGGAAAGTGGTTCCATACCTTATCATAGTTGGAAATCCTTTACCAAATAAGCGCCACGGTTTTTGATTATATATTATGTATATGGAGCGTTAGATACAAGCGTTTCCTCTAGATTTCTATTCATTTGATTTGGACACTATTATAATATCAGATAAGATACGATTTCAGAAATATTTTGGGTTATCATAATATAAAAACCATTTATGTTTATGTGTGGATCGGTCTTATGATTTTACTTTGTTTTAAAAGGATTTTAAAAAGTTAAACCAAGTGGTTGATGTTTACTCACACCAGTCCCATGACTGACCAGAATTTATTTTGTTTGGTTTACCCTAAACTGTTGGGTTCCCAAATTTGTACGGGCAGTCAAGTAGTTCAGGTGTTTACAGATACTTGGAGGATCTTGGATTAGGAGGCTTCAGCGTTAGATATTTACTGTTTATTTTCCGTTGTGTTGTAAGTGTTGTACTCTAATAAGTGTATGTGTTTATACAGTTAAAATTTTGTATTCCAAAAGCTGTTATATATATTATATTTTATTCCACTGCGATGTGAGATTCTATGTTGTTGTTTTCTGTTCCCCTTCTATCTTTTTCTTCTTTATTTCATAATGATTCGTATTTCTGTGATATTTGGGTTGGACGTGTGGTGTATTTAGTCAACTCAGATAGAACGGAGATGCGGGCCATTAGAGTATCGGTATTAAGTAAGTTAATACTGATAGCCCTTCCGTCCTTCTGTGTCTTGGCCTGTAGGATCTCTGGTCTTTTTCTTCATTGGCTTCTGGTTTTGGATGACCTTCTGTTACCTTCCCTTCGTACCGGAACTACCGTGCCGGTGACTTTTCTTTGTATTGGTTTCGAGCTCTTTTCTTTAATGATGGTGTCGGTTGCCTGGCTTTCGGGTTATTCCCTTATGCTCTTGATTTCACCTTGTGCCTAATTCCTTCTTAGGGATTATTCTTTTATGAACGTAACGATCCAGTACCCCTATACCGTCAGCCTGCCTCGGTGCTGATTTTGGTAGTAACATTTCCCCCTAGTGAAGGGGTGTTTTCGACTTTTCAAGTCAAAATTCCTTTCTGGATCTCCTCGTGTTTCTCCTGCATGAACCTCAACAGCTGATATTTCATGTTAGTTTTTATGGTTACTTGCATATGGATTGGATAAGGTGTTGTTAGGGATTGAGCTCTAACAATGCATTTGACTTGCGTATACTATTCAACGTTTATCTATGCTTTTATCTTCTATTGGGAAATAAAGAAGTGAGTTTAGGAAACTTCCTTCTTGTCGACTGTGAATGGGCTTTATCATCAATATCGCATTCAGAAACTTCCTGCTTGTCAAGGAAACTTCTTGCTTGTCTAAAGGATCCCTTTTCAGATATCCATAATATAAAGTTATAGCTTCGATTTTCGGAAAGGAAGGAAAGTCTGCTCCAACTGTTACTTAGGCAATAAAGATTGAAGATTAGAAACCTTTTCCTGGTGTTGACCATTAACTTGAGCCTTAAAGATTGAAGACCAGAAACCCGCCTCTGGTATTAATGGAAATCCCGAACCAACCCTTATTCGGGTATTAAGAATTGAAGACCAGAAACCCACTTCTGGTATTAATAGAAGTCCCGAACCAACCCTTACTAAAGTATTAAGAATTGAAGACGAAAAACCCACTTCTGGTATTAATAGAAGTCCCGAACCAACCCTTATTCAGGTATCAAGAATTGAAGACCAGGAACCCACTTCTGGTATTAACAGAAGTCCCAAACCAACCCTTATTTGGGTATTTAGAATTGAAGACCAAAAACCCACTTCTCGTATTATAGTTTTGTTACTCCCTTTGGGTTTGATTTATGAAGCAGAAGTTGTGCGTGCTTCTTGAGCCGCACTCTGGGCTTTTAATGTCAAAGAAGAGGATGTACGTGCTTTGTTGGTCACTCTCTGGGCATGTGCATCCGGTGCGCTTAGCTAGCTTATCCACAAGCAAGGTCCACGGACTTACCCGACCTCCCTCCAGGAGGAGCCTTATCCTAACCATTGTAGGCGATGATAAGGTCTTGATGCTTAAACTGGGCCATCGTAGATGCGTAATTAAGGCTTACTCTTTTGATGCTCTACCCTGGCCATCATAGGCGGTGGTAGAGGCTTACACTCCACCCCCCTTCAAGGGGTGCCCTATCATGACCATCGTAGGCAATGATAGGGGTTTGCGTTCCCTTCTGCGGGTAACGCAGAATATAAGAAGAGGTAGGATGTGCTCTTCTACGAGCAGAGAGGTAGGACATGCTTAATTCATAGTAGAGCCAGGGCGTACTCTTCTACGAGCAGAGGCAGGGCGTGCTAATTTGATGCTTCGTCACGACCATTTTTGGTGTGGGTCGGAGGCTTACGCTTTCGATGCTTTACTCTGGCCATTTCTGTTTTGGGCGTGGAGAAAGACTTACACACCACCCCCCTCTAGGGTTGCCTTTCCATTGCCAACTTGGCAGTGACAAGGGCTCTCATCCGTTTGTTGTTTTACCCATCTTGGGTTACCTTGAGCTTTGAGAGGGTTTCCATACCCTTAGTTGTGTGAATATTCTTGGAGAATACCTTCCTTTGCTCATTTATCATTGAGAAGTATGGCCTTAAATGTTCTGATGTTCTTGGAACACGATCAACATTTGGTTTGAATAGTCGATACGTCCCGGGTATGACTTCTTGATGGATGACTAAGGGTCCTTCCCAATTTGGCCCAAGCGGACCATCCGATTGGTTCTTTGTGTTATTCATTACCCTTCGTAAGAGCAAATCTCCTTTTATGAAGGTTCTAGTTTTGACCTTTGAGTTGTAGTACTTTGACATCCTCCTTTGGTATTCGGTTGTTCTAATCGTAGCCTCGTCTCTTAATCCTTGTATTAAGTTTAAGGATTCCTTCCTTAATTCTTGATTAAGATCAAATGCGTTGGCTATCCATCTGTGTGAGGGGAATTCAACCTCAACTGGAAGCATGGCTTCGCATCCATATGTCAAAGAAAATGGAGTATGCCATGTTGTTGTTTTGGCGAAAGTACTATATGCCCAAAGCACTAAGGGTAATTCTTCAGCCAAATTTCTTTTGGCTTGATTTAGTCGTTTCTTGATAATTGTCTTTATGGTTTTGTTTGCAGCTTCGACAACTCCATTTTCTCTTGGAAGGGCTACTGAGGAAAAGCTTTTTATAATCCCATTCTTGTCACAAAAACTAGTGAATTCCTCGCTTTTGAATTATGTTCCATTGTCTGATATGATTTGTAAGGAATCCCAAAGCAAATAAAAATATTCTTTATCATAAATCTCAACACCTTTTTAGATGTGATTGTAGGAAGGGGTTCAGCTTCCACCCATTTGGTAAAGTAATCAATAGCTACTACGACATACTTAGCTCCACCCTTGGAAAGTGGCAGAGGTCCATTCAATTCTATCCCCCATACATCGAATTGCCAAGGGCTTGAGATAGTGGTTAATTCACTAGGGAGTAGTCGGGGTATCTTAGAATACCTTTGCCATTTTTCACATTTCTTGACATATTCAATTGCCTGGCTAACATTTATGGCCAATAAAAGCCTTGTTGCATAACCTTCTTAGTTAACTTGATTCCATTGGAATGATCACCGCACAAACCTTCATGTTCTTCCTTCAATAAGCTAGACCCGTTTTCGATGCTTACACACCTTAGGTAGGTGAGTGAGTGCCCTTTGTTATAGAGAATCCCATTTGTAATCATAAATGTAGGGGCTTGGTGTCTTATTTTCCTTGCATCTTGCCTGCTAAGGGGTAGAGCACCGTTCAGAACGTACTCTACGATAGGATCCATCCAGGTATTTTCGTAATGGTAATTCATTTCTGTTGAAGAAGATTCCTTGTCAGAAGTAACCTCCATATCCATTTCATCTCCCTTTTTCGAAGCCTGGGATATAGTTAGGACCAATAACTCTTTTCCTGTTCCAGGCTCTTCATGCTCAATGCTGGGTCTTTTTCGGTGTCCTACGGGGATTATCCGAGTTTCGGGTGCTCCTCAGGAGCTACCAAATTTGGCTAATGAATCGGCTTGTGTGTTTTCCTCTCTTAGGATTTGATGTATTGAGAAGTCCTCAAACTGAGAAAAAATCTTTAGTATCTTTTTTACAAATAGGGCCATCCGAGCAACCTTAGTTTGGTAGGTTTGCTTTATCTGATTTACCATTAGTTGTGAATCACTAAAGATCTCTATTCGAGGTATTTTCAACTGTAGTGCTAGGCTCAATCCTGCCATCATTAACTCATATTCGGCCACATTGTTGGTAGATGTAAACCCTAACTTCATTGAATAATGCAAACGGTGCCCATCAGGGGTAATTATGATGTTTCCTGTTCCTGCTCCTTGTTCGTTTGAAGCCTCATCTACAAATAGTTGACACTTAACTTTTAGGTCATTTTCCTTGGTTGACTATTCTGTAATAAAGCTTTTGCACTCATTCTCAAAATCAACCAGAGCTTGTCCTTTGATAGTTGCTCAAGGTTGAAACTTGATCTCATATTGGCTAAGCTCAACTCCCCATTTTACTAACTTTCCTGAGGTTTACAGCTTGTTGAAGACTTGCTTAAATGGAAAACTAGTCGGAACCTTAATGGGATGTGCTTGGAAATAGCCCCTGATCTTTTATTTGTAAGTATTAGGCAATATGCTAATTTTTCCACTACCGGGTATCAGGTTTCTGCATCCTTTAACCTTCTGCTAACGTAGTAAATTGGGTGTTGAGTTCCATCACTTTCTCTTATAAGGATTGAACTTACCGCATATTCTATAACGACTATATAAAGATAAAAATCTTCTCCTTTCTCGGGACTAGACAAAATCGGGGGTTTCCCCATGTAGTCTTTCAATTTGTTGAAAGGCCTTCCTACATTCTTTATTCCATTCGAAGTGCTTCGTTTTCTTTATAACATCAAAGAAATGGATGCATTTGTCAATGGCTTTGGAAATGAACCTACTGAGGGCTGCTACCTTTACGTTTACCCTCATGACTTCTTTGCTTATTTTGTGTTCTTCCATATCTTTTATAGCTTGTATTTGGTCAGGACTGGCCTCAGTGCTATGCTTAGTTACCACATATCATACGAACTTCCCAGATTGAACCCCAAAAGAACACTTTTGTGGGTTAGACTTCATTTGGTAACTTCTTAAGATGTTGAAAATCTCCTCCAAGTCCTTCAAGTGGCTTTTTGCTTTGACGCACTTCACCAGCATATCATCTACATATACTTCCAGGTTACGCTCTATTTTCTCTTGGAACATTCTGTTAACTAGCCTTTGATATGTTGCCCTTGCATTTTTTAACCTGAAGGGCATTACTTTATAGCAAAATGTCCCCCAGTCGGTGATAAAGCTCGTATACTCCTCGTCGAGTTTACACATTGGAATCTGATTATACCCTGAGTAAGCATCCATAAGGGACAATATCTTATGGTCACTTGTTGCATCGATCAACTGGTCTATCCGCGGAAGGGGAAAACAACCCTTTGGGAAGGCTTTGTTTAAGTCTATATAATCAAAACATGTCCTCCACTTTCCGTTAGACTTCTTTACTAGCACATGATTGGCTAGCCATTTAAGGTAAAAAACTTCTCGGATGAATTCGTTTGTTTCTAACTTTTTGACTTCCTCCTTTAAAGCCTCTGACTGGTCTCTATTGTATTGCCTCTTCTTTTGTCGAACTGGGATTACAAAAGAGTTGGTGTTTAAGGCATGGCTCATGATAGAAGGATTGATTCCAACCATGTCCGAGTGAGTCCAAGCGAAACATCCTTGTTGATTTGCAAGAACCGAACTAGGTATCTCTTCAAGGGTTCTGTCAACCTCTTCCCTATATTGATGACTTTGGCCATATCCTTTGGATCCACGTTTACTTCTTCCAAATCCTTTATTGGTTTTATCCTTTCAGTGTCCCCTCTCGAATCCAAATATGTGACAATTTCTTCTTCCTCTACCAAGTTTACGTTATCGACTCTCTTCCTTTTTCATTTCAAAGAAGCTACCTACCATTTGTACGCTTGTCAGCTTTATTGATTTTTACTTTCGCTTCGAATGTTGGATGTAAGAATCCATCATCCGAAGGTTTAAAAATAGTAGAAGAATCAAAGTACGAAGAATGATCTCTTTTGTATTTGTCAACCGTTGTGAAGTACAACTCACGAGAACTAAACCGGTCTCCCCTGATGGTACCCCATCCCTATTTTGTCAAGAACTTTAGCATAAGATATTTGGAAGAGATAAAAGCATGCATTTCCCCAAGAGCGGGTCGACCAAAGAAGGCATTATAGTAAGATGGTTGATCGATCACAACAAAAAGAGTTTCAAAGGTCCTGCGGAGCGGAGACAAACTAACTTGCACCAGGAGGTTGATCTGTCCCACTAAAGTTGATCCCTTGTTTTTGAAGCCAAAGATTGGTTTGTTGCTTGGCTCTAACTTTTCCTCGGAAATCCTCATCTGATCAAAGGCATGCTTAAAGATGACATTGTCTGCACTTCCAGGATCAACAAGGATCTTGGCTACCACAGAGAGCCCAATCTGACTTGTTATCATAAGAGGGTCATTATGAGGATGACGGGTCCCTTTCTTCATTTATTCTGGAGAGATCACTAAGTTGTGCATTTTGAGGGTGTAATGGGTATTCCTCAAAGATTGTTCCTCTCGAATGGAGAATATTCCTTCGAGCCTCCTTTAGGTACCAATTCCTATCTACCGGCCAATTCCTAGCAGGATATGGACCACCATGGATCATGTTGATTCGGTTTAATGGTAGGCCTAAATCTAGATGGCCTTCCTCCACAGTGGCTTCTATTGCCTTTGCCTAAACTTTCTGTTAATCCCTTGTTTTTGAAGCCAAAGATTGGTTCGTTGCTTAGCTCTAACTTTTCCTTGGAAATCCTCATCTGATCAAAGGCATGCTTGAAGATGACACTGACTGCACTTCAATTATCAGCAAGGATCTTGACTACCACAGAGAGCCCAATCTGACATGTTATCATAAGAGGGTCATTGTGTGGATGACGGGCCCCTTTCTTCATTTCTTCTGGAGAGATCACTAGGTTGTGCATTTTGAGGGTGTAATGGGCATTCCTCAAAGATGGTTCCTCTCGAATGGAGAATATTCCTTCGAGCCTCCTTTAGGTACCGATTCTTGGCTACCGGCCAATTCCCAACAGGATATAGCCCACCATGGATCACGTTGATTCGGTTTATTAGTAGGCCTAAATCTAGATGGCCTTCCTCCACAGTGGCTTCTATTGCCTTTGCCTAAACTTTCTGTTGTCCATTCATATGTTAGGCAGACGTTGACTTGTTCAAAACAAATTATTTCCGATGTCTTTCGTGGATAAGCTTCTGAATAATCCCATCCAAAACCTTACACTCATCAGTTTTATGTCCATTCGTTTTGTGATACTCACAATACTTTCCACCAACATGGGGTTCAGGATTATTGTTGGCTTTGAATGAGATGGGGAACTTATTGACCCTTTCTTTTTCCACAACATAAACAAAGGAGATGGGCTTGCTTAAAGAGACTGAGTTGGAATTAGAATCCTTCCATCTTGATCTTTTCTGATTTCCATCTTGACTGAACCTTCCACCTTGGGGTTTTCGTCTGACGCTCGTCTTTCCTCCTTCCCCTCGAGGTCCAAACTACTTCTTTGTAAATTACAATTCGTCCATATGGATGAATTTGTCAGCATGAAAGTGGAAGTCTTGTAAGTCTTTACAACTGTGAATGTATAGTTCTTTACAGAAGGGGTATTCTCAATTATCCCCGAATGCACATCAATTAACTTGTCGCGATCATTCATATCTTTTGCCTTTAATGCTTCTATCTTGAACCTTTTCAAATAATCTCCTAGGGACTTTCCTTGCCTTTGTTCGATATTAGCGATAACTGTGTAATCAACCGTCGGATCCTTGCAGATGCAAAACTGTGTTGAAAATTCATAGGCAAACTGTTTCCATGAGTAGATGGTATTCTCTCTGTATTGAGATACCATTTGGCTGCTGCTCCATGGAGGGTTACTAGGAAAAGACGACATCTGACAACCCCCGAAGCATTATAGAGATCCATTTTACTGTCGAAAGCCATTAGAAGATCATCAGGGTCAGTTGTCCCGAGGTACTTTATAGTAGGTACCTTCAGCCTAGATGGTATTATAGTACTCATGATCTCGTTGGTAAAAGGGGCTACTCTTTCATTAACATTAACCCTATCATCCTGGGTTCTCTTCTCTTTACTTCCCAACAGGTCCTTGACGGTTTTTCTAGCAATGTCTTCGAGATAAGCCTCTGTGTTGTCATAATTCGCCCCTTTAGGATCATAACCTTTAAAAGTATAACTCCTAGACTGCTCCTGTTCACATTGATTTCCTTGATGATCTATTCCTGTTAAAAAGGGTCTTTTCTTCTTAGAGGAAGTTGCCTTGAGCTTCTCTTTTGCTTCAGAATGTTGGACGGGAGCCTTTCTCTTCGTAGATTCATCTACCTTTCTCTAGCTGGATTTAGTGAGCTTTGAAGACTTCTGCGCCTGATTAGCATTCATTTGAGCTTGCATCTCCTGGATCTGTTTCTCTAGAGTCATAATTTTAGTAGCATTTTCCTCCATGGCATTTTGGTTTGATGACCGCATATGGTTGGAAGTCATTCCTTCTTCATTGTTGTTTAGATCGAGAATTAGATCCATGTTTCCTTCAAGGGTTGCATTAGGAGCAGGTTCCTTATTTCGCTCCTCCAATCTTTTTGATTTCATCTTTCCCTGCCATGGAGCAATAAGTTTACCAAATTAGTCTCTAATGGGATAAACATAATGGGGGAGGTTCAGGCCCTCCTTTTAGCACAAAAAATATTAACGATCTTTTTCGTCAATACCCGAACTAAGATGAACAATGTATATGCTTAGAAGTTTGATGCAGGAGAGATCTAAAGGTTTATTGAAATACAACCTTGAATCAATGTTCATTAACTAATTCCACTGTTTCCAAGGCATCAAGTCCATAAGTCCGAACATTAGTCACTCTTCCCTCGGGAGGTGAGTATCACGCTTATGAGACTACGAAGTCGAGGACACAACCTTGGAGAAAGGTTTTTACTAGTTAAGTAGGACTGAGACCTTATGTAATAGTCACCTTTAGATCTTGGATAAAAATAATATACACAGTGCTAAGAAGAAACTGGTTGATGCCTCGCAACGCTCGGGTTGTTTTTAGAGGTGGAATGAATATTATATGTCACATTTAGAAAGCTTAGGAAATACAACTTGTAAACCTTGATTTTTGGTTAGGTTTGACATTTTTATGTTTAGAATATTTCTTTTACGCGCACTACAAATTACACTCTTATATATATATATTAAATAACGTAAGTAACGTATCATAAATGTGTAATAAACGCGCTTAATTAGCAATTTGTATCTAAAATGTCCCCATAGGAAATTTGTTTATGTGTGAGTATTAATGGCTTTTTTAATAATATTAACGACACGCGACATAAGGTTCACCCTTGTAGTAGAAGTCTGCCCAAAAACAAATGGCATATCCAGCAACTACAAGAAATCAAGTTAATATGAGATGTCTAATGCCATGGGCCATTATAATAATACGCGATGACGCGAGGTTAAGCCCTACTTGTAGTAGAAGCCAGCCTGGAACCGATCGGCAAATCCAGCAGCTACAAGAAGTTCAGTTTAATATGTTACTTCTAGTGTTATAAATACTTGAATAAAGTAAGTTTGCCTCGAGAAGGTATTAAGTGGATGGCCTACCTTATTTGGGTATTAAGTGGCTAGGATTAGGTCCATCCCTAAGGCTCGCTCCTTGGTTTTTGACTAAAGTCATGTGACCCGCCATTATTATATATTAAGTAATGACTGGGTCCGCCTTTCTCTAATAAACTTGTGAGGTATTAAATGGTCTTAAACAAAAAGATAGACGTGTTAGTAGGGTAGTTCTCCGGACTTATCCACTCCTTACCTTGGGGCTAAGTGAGGGCATACCAGGGGTTGTGCTAATAGGAGTTCTAATGGGCATGTAAAAGGGGCCACCCATCTAAGGAAAGTATTAAATGATTAGGAATTCACCAGTGATGCCAGTTAAATAGTAATGCAAGGGTGCGCTAGAGGGGTCATAAATGGTGTTGAATGTCTGCCCTCCCCCGGTATTAAGTGACAGATTACTATTTCTCGCATTAAAGTTTAGAGGATATTTGTTAACGTTAATCGTGATCTTAAGTCACTAGGGTCTGCCATAGGGTATTAAGTGATCGTAGAAATATGTCCATAAAATAAATATATAAAATGGCCTTAAGTGAGCGCATAATAGTCCTCCTCATAGGATATTAAGTGGTCGTGGGAATCCTCCTTTACATATTTATATATATGATGGTCTTAAGTGGTCGTAGAATAGTCCGCTTATTTAATGCATGTCATATTTAAATTGTTGTTTGAAATCGCCTAGACATAACTTGATGAATATATACTGCGAAGAATAGGAAATAGATTTCCTTTAAACCTAAATGATTTTCATTCACCAGAGCATGTTGTTCTGATCCCATTCCTCTTAATGATATAGGTTAGTAGGTGGAGATGCTTGATTGTGGATACCATGAAGTCAGAAGACCGACGACGAAGATTTTTTTTAGTCTGTTATTATTACTATATCTGGCTATGGATTGTATTTATGGGATACTATTAATGTACCATATCTAGACATTTGAATCTATGGTGTGTTCGACATTATTATGGTTTTTATGGAGTGGTACATCTATTTTAGTTATTATATTTTGTCTCATCTACTGTGACATTCTGATTTCGTTTTAGTTTGGCACTATTATTTATTTCTTATAGAAACCAACAACTTGCTTAGAATGGCTCTAAGTTCCAATGGGCCTTCTCTAGGTAGGGATTTAGGCCCATTTCGGATACGTTATTACATTTGGTATCGGAGCATAAGTTACCTGATTATGGTGAAATATACGTATGGGAGACAAACTAGTTATTTTAAAAGGTTTTCAAACAATATATATTTATACATATTTACCCCTAAACATACGCGATTATACTAGGTAACCTCTCTTTCTTACTTTTAGCTTTTAGCTTAAACACTATCTTACGGATTTCCGATTGAGGTTTTCGTCTTATATATAGTAGAATTGGCCGAAAACCAATCCGAGCAAGGGAATTCAATAAGACCTTGGTACTTACCTGAATTGTTCCGGCAATACTTAAGGAATGTGGAACAGGTTAATGTTGCCTCTGCAGCCCCAGTGGAACCAACAGCTCAACACGTTGACATAGCCCATAATTTCTCCTATTTTTGTAAGGGTTTCGTAAATCTCGGAGATAAGCCCTTTTTCGAAATAGAAGAATTTCTTGAAGCTAAGGCATGGCTATCGGAATGTGATTGTATCTTCAAGGCTACTGGATGGAAAGACCTATTAAAAAGAAGGGTAGCCTCTTAGAATCTTAAAGGTGAGGTATTGGAGGGGTAAAATATGGTTTCTGAGGATAATGCGGACTAGATATTTTGTTGGAATGAGTTCAAGGCCCAATTTGAGGTTAAATATTTAGCCAATGTCGAAGAGAGTTTGTAGATAGAGAAGTTCATCCATCTTCAGCAAGAAGATTCATCTTTAAAGGAATACATAGTGAAGTTCATGGGGTTGTCTAAGTTTGGTAGAAGCATTGTAGATACACTAATGAATAAGGCACTCGGTTTTGTAAAGGGGCTCAACTCCCCTTTTAGAGAGATGTTGCTGGCCCAAGTGACATACAGAGCAACTTTTGAAGGGCTTATGGAGACTCCTATTTCATACTCTTTGGAGGAAAGGAAGGAGGTTAAGAGTTAGAAGAGTGAGGGTAATTTGAAATTTAGAAAGAATAAGAAGAAGAGCATTTGGTTAAAGAAGAAGAAGAAGATAAGGGTATGGGGAATTCCATAAGAAAAGCCATGAAGCCAAATATTATTGGGTTAATCAGGCAAAGATGGAATTCAAGGGGAATTGTTATAACTGTCACGAAGGACTGGGAACTACCGCAAATCTCAAGGGAGGATCAAGTGGGCAGAATTATGCTTTAGGGGTAGCACCCCTTCAGAGTCGACCAGCGAAGGACCAAAAATAGTCAGCCCTTGAACGTATCATTTTTATTTTAGGGACTACTATTTGTGCCCTATTTAATTCTAGAGCATCTCATCACTTGATAGTTAGGAGCACTGTAGGTTTCCTGAAACTTCCTACATCTATTGCTAACAGTGTGATAATGGCTTCCAATCACATCAAAGGAGCTATGCAACTCTTGTTAATTTGCAAAGACCTTGTACTAGACATCGACCTAAATCCCATTGTTTAATTCGTCTAAATCAGTGGTGACAATGAGGTGCTGCCCAAACTCAGTTTGATCTAGCCTATTCTTCTTCAACAACAAGTTATACGAATTCAAAGATCTATGCTACAACATCTACGATTAATTCTCTGTTCTTTAGAACCAATCACAGTGAATTTATGTTGCTTTTAGATATAAACACCTAAAATGTAATCTTGACATGTTTATAAGTTTGGATCTAAGTATATGCCTATTAGTAACCTGAATCATAACAGATATGTCATTACTTGTATACCTAACTTACTACTTAGATCTCATATGCATATTCATGTTATCCATATTCTGTTAGTTTGCCTAATCATGTCACTGTATGCCTATTCTGTTAGTATGACCAATTCCATCATCTTATGCCAGTTTTATTTACTATGCCTATTCTTGTCTCCCTTTTTCCCTATTTATTTTTATAGCCAGGCTACATTTGAGCCTAAGTCTATCGCTGAAGTATGTGAATGTATGAAATTGGGGACGATTGGGAACGATAAATTGGAGGCATAATTCACAATCTAAAATCATGATTGAGAATTTTGGGCATAACTTGTACCTTGAACCAAAACTTGGGATTTGGGGGCATAATCTATATCTTGATATAAACCATTAATCTGGGGCATAAATCTTATCGTGAATCGGATGGAGATTTGGGGCATAATAAACATCAAAATTGGTTAATAATGAAAATGCCTAGATTTACAGTAATTAAAAACTATAACCGCGCTTAGGCACGAGGTTAGATTACACTTGTGGTAGAAGCCTGCCCGGAACTGCCCGGCATATCCAACATCCACAAGTGGTAAATCTAATGTGAGGGGTCTAAGTGCATAAACATGTAATGGTGCTAAGACACGAGGTTAAGTCCGACTTGTGGAAGAAGTCTTCCCGGACCCAACCGGCATATCTAGCATCCACAAGTGGTAGACTTAATGTGGGAGGTCTAGGGCATTAAGAACCATAAATGAATGAATGGTGACAAACTTGCAATACTTAACCTGTTTGAATCCATAAGGATTACATGAACCTGTTAACTTGAGTAGTGATTAGTAAACTTGCTTGAATCAAGTGGGTGGGTTAAGTTAATCTTGTTAAATATGTGGGGACGGGTTATACATATAAACCTGACAAACTTAGCCTATTGGGATTATGCAATCTTGTTAAACTGGTTGGCATAACCTATTGAAATCCTAGTACTGGGGATGCAAGACTGGGGGAAGCTTTTATCATCTGATGTGTCGGACCCGTATCAGCCAGTAACCTATATTGGTATCAAACGGAAAACCCCGAACTAGGTCGGGGTCAGGGAACGCTTACTGAGATGATTATAAGAGGCCACTTAAGTGAGGGTGTTGACGACGTGTTCCATCGGAGTCATGTGCGTGCATGGGTCTACTTGCTCGGGAAGATAAGACATTGTGACGTCAGTAGATATAGTTGTGCACATCTTGAAAATAATGGGTTACCGCTTTAGGAAGTAATACATCCTACTACAGGGCTAACACAGGGTATCAACGAGTTAGGGTGCCGATCGATTAGGGGTAGTAATTAGGGTACATCTAGTCTTGCTTGTTTAGGAGCCCGTCATTGTCATTATGGGTTAACACCTATCAGTTCTATTGGGCTACCTGTTATTGTATGGGGTATAACCTCTCACTAGAAGTACACCTAAGCCTATTATCTTGTACTTGTTAGGATCATCTTGTTCTTTTTATACTAGTATTGGTGTAGTTAATAGTATTAGAGAAGCACAATGCATGTTTTGTTCTATTTATCCTATTTACCTTGTTATGCCTGCCTTATGACACTGTTATCTCTCTCCAACTTATATGCTTGCCATGATGCTTTTACTTATTTATATGCTAAAAGTAAATGGACTCGCCAGACTTTTTGTCTGACCCATTTTGTTTCCTCTTCTTTTTCTTCTGTTCCTTTTAGATCACTGACTTGTTGGTGGGAATCTACAAAAAGGCTTCTACTTGGACCTGAGATGATTAGGGAGACTTCAGAGAAGATTGATCTTATTCGCAGGCGCATGAAGACAGCTCAGAATTGGCAAAAGTCCTATGAAGATGGGAGAAGGACTGACATTGAGTTTGAAGTAGGAGACATGGTTTTTATCAAGGTATCACCTTTGAGAAATGTGGTTCGTTCCGGATCTGTAAGGAAATTGGCACCAAGATTTGTAGGGCCATTTCCCATAACAGAAAGGATTGGCCAAATGGCCTATAGAATAAAACTACAAGAGAGACTGTCCGACGTTCATGATATTTTCCACGTTTCTCATTTATGGAAGTGCTTGCATGATACCGCAGAAGTAGTTGAGCCAAGTATTCTTGAGGAAGTAGAGGTAGAACGGGAGGCTACAGTTAGATGAGTTTCTACCTGTATTCTTGAATTAGAGGTTAAGAAGCTACGTAACCGAGAGGTCAAGTTGATGAAAGTACAGTAGGGAGATAACCAAGAGGATGCAACTTGGGAGACTTCTTTTCAAGGGTATGTTCTTAACTTCCTTTCCAAAGCTTTTATTCATGCTAGTTTCTATCATTTAAGTATATCCTATCGATCGAATCTCCGACCTTTAGGTAGGAATCCCATAGATGTAAACATGTGTTTAAGACATGTTACGTTTGATGGATGCGAGTGGATGCAAGTGTTCGGTGGTGGTTGCTCGTGGATGAATATACACACACGTTTGGCACTAGATCGGTTCAATCACTCTCATACTGCATATGGTTGTGTGTGAAATTTTCTTTTCTTTTATGGATGAAAATGGGTGTATCATCATATGGATGTTGCATTTGGATGAATGATTGCGCACACATATAGAACTTACATGTTATAATAGGGTTATTTGCATACATGTTGATTCATGGCACTAACATACATTGCATTAAGGAGGCCAACCGAATCAGTAGACCACCTGATCTTTCGCATTAGTATTGGGACATATACACACACTTTTGCATATGTTCACATAAGCATTAGAAATCTTTTAAGGACAATGGATGCATGTGATTGGTGGATGAGTAAATGGGTGATGGATGTTAGGATATACATTCTTCTTAACTTAGAGAATTCGGAGACGAAATCCTTTAAGTAGGGGAGAATGTAACACCCCATAATTCTAAGAACATTAAAATGACAAACTAAGGAATACTTAATTAAATATTGGGAACTAAGTAAAATGGACTGTGCCATTGCATTCGTCTCGGAATTCTGGTCCGGATAGACACCAAGTTTGTGTGAAACGGACATCCTATGAGAAAGCTATTATGGTTAGAAGTTTGTATACGTATAAGAGAAATATATGTAAACAAACATTATCCAGAATTCAAAATATTTAAAAAACCAGAGGCAGGGAGGCACGGGAATTCGGCCCGTGGGGGTCGACCCGGTGCCCTAAGGGTGCCGACTCATGGGTCGACCCCACAACAGGGGTGTCGACCCCGGGGTTGACAACAGGGTGTTTCCTAGTTTGTTGGCTGATGGCTATATAAAGGACCTAAATCCCATTGTTTATTCATCTAAATCAATGGAGACAACAAGGTGTTGCCCCAACTCAGTTTGATCTAGCCTATTCTTCTTCAACAACAAGTTATACGAATTCAGAGATCTATGCTACATCACTATGATTAATTCTCTGTTCTTTAGATTCAATCATAGTGAGTTTATGTTGCTTTTAGATATAAACACCTAAAATGTAATCTTGACATGTTTATAAGTTTGGATCTAAGTCTATGCCCGTTAGTAACCTGAATCATAACAGATCTGTCGTTACTTGTATACCTAACTTACTGCTTAGATCTCATATGCCTGTTCATGATATCCCTATTCTGTTAGTTTGACTAATCATGTCACTGTATGCATATTCTGTTAATATGACCAATTCCATCATCTTATGCCACTCTTATTTATAATGCCTACTCTTGTTCTCCTCTCTCCCTTTTTCCCTTTTTATTTTTATAGTCAGGCTAACTTCGAGCTTAGGCCTATCGCTGAAGTATGCGAACTTACAAAATTAGGAATGATTGGGAATGATAAATTGGGGAATGATTCACATACTAAAATCATGATTGGCAATTTTGGGAATAACTTGTACCTTGAACTAAAACATGGGATTTGGGGGCATAATCTATATCTTGATCTAAACCATTAGTCTGGAGCATAACTTGTATCGTGAATCAGATTGGAATTTAGGGCATAATAAACATGAAAATTGGTTAATAATGAAAATTCCTAGATTTACTGTAATAAAAAACTGTAACCGCGCTTAGGCACAAGGTTAGATTACATTTGTGGTAGAAGCCTGGCCGGAACCGCCCAGCATATCCAGCGTCCACAAGTGGTAAATCTAATATGAGGCGTCTAAGTGAATAAACACGTAACGGTGCTAAGACACGACGTTAAGTCCAACTTGTGGAAGAAGTCTGCTCGGACCAAACCGGCATATCCAACATCCATAAATGGTAGACTTAATGTGGGAGGTCTAGCGCATTAAGAACCATAGATGAATGAATGGTGATAAACTTGTAATACTTAACCTATTTGAATCCATAAGGATTACATGAACCTGTTAACTTGAGTAGGGATTAAGTAAACTTGCTTGAATCAAGTGGGAGGGTTAAGTTAACCTTGTTATATATGTGGGGACGGGTTATACATATAAACCCGACAAAGTTAACCTGCTGGGGTTATGCAATCTTGTTGAACTGGTAGGCATAACCTGTTAAAATCCTAGCAGTGGGGATGCAAGTCTAGGGGGAACACTATACCATATATGCTAATTAAGCTGTGTTTTTAGCCGTATCTAAAGCTCTTAAACACGGCCAAAAGCCGTATAAAAAAACAACGTGTTAAATTTTTAGATAAGGCTATAAACCGTATCTCACTAGTAATAACATACGGCTTATAGCCGTATCTAAACTATATTCAGACATTGCCTTTGACTGTATCTAATTATATCCGTGTGTGCACATATATATATATATATATTTATATATATACGCATATATATATATATATATATGCATATATATATATATAAACAGAAACTGTAGCACATATTTTTCATAACACAACATATATACCACAATTTATACACAAGAATAACACAATATATATATATACTCAAAGCATTACAATATTTTTCATAACAAAAACACAATTTATAACATACAAATATATACAAAGGAAACTGTCAAAGATTTTCATAATAGTATGAACTAACAAAAAAAGGTAAAAACATATGATCAGCCTGATATATATATAACTCCAGTCGAGGCCGGGAAGATTGAGCGTACGTGCTGATCATGCCGATGAAATCCATGTGTTTGCTGTAAATCAAAGCAGTACTATGAGAATAAGCTATCTCATGATGTTGATCATAAAGTTTTATATATAACATCATAAATATTTATATATGTACATAGTTTAAAACAAAATCTTAAAAGGCCAACCTGATGATTGGCAGTAAAACTGAATCGTGATAGCCAGCGCCTGAGTTCCAGCAGCACAAAAGCACCAAAATCTACATGTTTATGTTAACATGTTTATATGTATAACAAAATCTACATGTTTATGTATAACAAAAGCACCAAAATCGTGTGTGCATATTTGTCAATTATATGTATAACATGTTTATGTAATGCTACTGACACGATTTCATTCTCCAAAACAATTCCTTTGCTTTGAACCAATTTATTTTTTATTCTCCAAAATCTCTGCAAACATGATTTTCATGTAATGACTCGGTAATTCGCTCTAAAAGTATTAAACCACAAACTTATTATAATTCTCCTTGTCACTTGGCTGCAATGTAGATATAACATTGCTATAGCCTTGCCCTTTCTATTCTATCACCCTTATCTAATGTAGTGTATCCAAGATGAGGGAACGGAAAAAAGTGAGATATTACCTGAAGTTTATACCAAAAATGCTCTGATTTTTCCTGCTAAGTACCATGATAGAAATCCCAATCCAACAGACCCTGCACATATGGTTTTACTGCATAGTTATAACCTATACGGTTCAAAACACTAACAACTTCTCGTATTACATGAAGGGTTGTACCATGACAGAATTACCTGAATAAAAATGTTATTGAAATAGACATCACCAAAAAAATGACCATATTGATCGCTACCATATAAATTAACCTTGAGCCTCTTTCCTTCCACTAATTTTAACAATTCCTACTTCGACTCCTTCCCATATGGCATTATACTCTCAGCTCATCACCCCACACAGGTTCAACAAAAATCCATAGAAAACATAAATAATAAGTAATAGTGTTCTAATAAGCATGCATATATCCTACCATCATTACTACATGAATGGAAGTATCTCACACATCATCGAACTAGAAACCTTTGTATGTATGTTGAGATATGAGCAAGTAAAAATATCAAAAGCTAGAGTGACATTAAGAGAATATGAACAAGTAAAAAATAATTACCTGAATGTAATGATACAAATTAAGAATAAGTTGATCTTCAAAGTACCCAAATTACCCAAATTTGGCAAATCTTGCATTGTTCTAGTAGATCATTGGCATCATTTACATCTACGGTGGAAAATCAAATTCCACTTTATAGCTGAATTAGGTAAAGCACGACTACTTATAATTATAACTGAGACTTTGATGAAGGTTGATTAGCACATCGGAATGATGCCAATGATCGAACTAGTGCAAAGCTAGAGACACACAAATCGAATCATCTCTGCCGGAGGAGGAGATTCCAAAGATAGGTGGAGGCACGATTTGTTGGCCGAAAACCCTAATTTTGGTTTTCGGTCACCATTAAATAAAACAAAAGGAAAAGGGAGCGGCCAAAATTTGTGTTCAGAGTGCCTAAAGGGGTGCATAATGTGATATGCATTAAATTTGGCCAAAGGCCGTGTCAAATTAACTGATCTGGAGCTTCCTTGATGGACGGTCAGATTTAGGGTGTTTAAGGTGGTGCGGATCACAAAATGTAGTTGATACGAATCTAAGCACTATCAAATATGATATGACTATAATCCGTAATTTATCTCTGCAGCGTTGTGTGCCAAATTGGTTGTTATAGTGTAGTGGAAGCTTGTATCATCTGGTGTGTGGGACCCGTATCAGCCAGTAACCTATATTGGTACTAAACGTAAAACCCCGAACTAGGTCAGGGTTAGGGCAAGCTTACTGAGCTGATTATAAGAGGTCACTTAAGTGAGGGTGTTGTGGCGTGTTCCATTGGAGCCATGTGCGTGCATGGGTCCGCTTGCTCGGGAAAGTAAGACGCTGCGACATCAGTAGATATAGTTGTGCACATCCTGAAAATAACAGGTTGTCGCTTTAGGAAGTGATACATCCTACTACGGGGCCAAGACAGGGTATCAACGAGTTAAGAACCCGATCGATTGGGGTAGTAATTAGGGTACATCTTGCCTTGCTTGTTCAGGAGCGCGTCACTGTCGTTGGGGGTTAACATCTATCAATTCTATTGGGCTACCTGTTATTCTATGGGGTATAACCTCTCACTAGAAGTTCACCGAAGCCTACCATCTTGTACTTTTTGGGATCATCTTGTTCTTGTTATACTAGTATTCGTGCAGAGAAAAGTATTAGAGAAGCGCAATGCATGTTCTGTTTATCCTAATTACCTTGTTATACCTACCTTATGACACTGTTATCTCTCTCCAACTTATATGCCTAGTATGATGCTTTTATTTATTTATATGCTAAAATTAACTGGACTCGCCGGAATTTTTGTCTGACCCATTTTGTTTCCTCTTCTTTCTCTTCTGTCCCCCCCCCCCCAAGGTACTAAGGTGGGAATACTCAAGCTTGATCAGGATTCTTCTTTCCTACTGCTTGGAGCTGCTTAGATGTAATGCTCGATTTGGTATCTGCTCTACTATGGCTACATTTTGGGGATTATGCTCTTTTTATGTGTTATTGTACCTCTAATGATGAATTTTGTACAAGGCAGAAGTTTTATGTTTTCAGTATTTCAGGCTTATTATGTAATTGGGTTTGAACCATGAAGCTTTTCTATTTAATAAAGTTTTAATTTCGCTGTTATTTTATATCTGTCTTGTAATTTTTTTGTTTCTATTTACCTATAACGCTTCATGAAACTTAATGCATTCTGATAAAAAGTGACACTAACGGACGTGGGGTGTCACAAGTATATATCAAAAAGATGATATTCTTCGGTCATGAACACAAGTATAGAGTGGTTGAAGCTGAAATAAAGTTCAACTGATCGTGGGACGATGCAGTACGATGTTGAATCGACTTAAGTGGGACTTAAGATCGTAAGATGATGGATTGACTCGAGTGGAACCCCAAACACGAGAAATAATGGATTATTTCGAGTGATACTAGTACTAAAGGATGGAGTCATTGAGGATGGCTTGTCTACTAGAAGTTCCATGTAATCATTGATAGTCTAAGGTTCTAGTGGACTCAAAGTAGGGGTATTGTGGGGATGTCTATCAGGGTCTAGGAGATTGAATACCTTGGATTTCTCGGGGGTGATCTAGTTATCTCAAGGAGTATAATGCATGTGGGATGGCAGTCTGACAATAACCGTGGTTTCCATTAGCCCTGGACGGAAGGCAACGGCCAGTCATTCAATATCAATGCATTCAAGGTTGTAGTCGATGATAGCTAGGTTATTTCTTGTTATGGATGATATGGATGTTTGTGTATGTTCTCTTTTATTTTCTTCTAGACAGGCTATCACTATACGATATCGAAGAGAAGCGGGATGGGGAATCCTATTCTCACCCGTGTCTATTCTATGTATTTGTGTAGCATACTATAATGAGATTATCATGTGTTAACTTCGTGGTTGCAGGGACGGCTCAGGTGAGACCTGAACTGTCTATTATCATATTACCCTGCGTAATTATTGATATATATTTTATCGCTCACTGAGACTATTGTCTTACTCAATGTTTTATGTCTACTCTTATTACCTTGGCTACTCTTTGATGTTGTATACGAGTAGGCTAGCTAGCGGGTTACAGGTTTAGTGGCGCTGATGTTGTATGGTGACGAGAAGGAGGCTGGCATATTATTCTCTGATACCTATTACTATTCCTTTATTTTGGTGAGATACTACAAGTGAAGTAGAGAGCCATATTGTATTCAAATATTCATATTATGGGAAGTATTACAATTGAGATTCTATGGTTTTATGGAGACGAGATATTTTGTTTCATTATGCTTCACTTCTATATCCTGTTTTATATTTACTATTATTTGTTATCCATGCATTGTGAGTTATACGACTGGTTCCATTTCGAGACTACTTTCCTTGATGATCGTTAAATATCAGCCTGACGTTGGATTAGTGTAGGAGGATGGGGTGGTTGTCACATTTGGTGTCAGAACTTTGGTTAGTCGATTTTACCTAAAGCTGCAAGCGTAAAATGATATGAGAGTCGTATATGTAATTTTTAACGGATGATTAATATATTATAATATATAGCAAAGTAGGTTAGTAAGCAATTGAGCAAAATTATAGCCTTTCTCCGACATGGACTAGTCTTTCTTGTTTCAAAGTAAGAATGAGTCGTCGAACATCGACATGCTGCTAGGGATGAGCCTGTTATCGGAGAGGCAGGATATGGTAGTCAGTTGGGAGCTGCAGCTGCTACATCCTATTATCTTGCTATGTCCGATTATCCTGCTATGTTCGAGGCCATGATGGAAGCAATTACGAGAAGGGTGCCAACACCAGAAGCAGAATTAAAGGGTGTTGCTTCTATGCAGGCACCTAAGGTTGTTGATTTCACCAAAATGTGCAAGGATTATACTTCACTGGGTAGCAAGCTGTTTTTGGTACGGAACCTACTGTTTACATTCAGAATTGGTTGGATACATGTGTTTGCATTTTTAGGGACATGGAAATCGACGATGCAATAAAAAGGAAGCTCGCGTCGAGGCAGCTTTAGGGGCGAGCAGTGGATTGAGGGAATTCCATAACCCTTGAAACTCCAAAGGACCAGATCACTTGGGATTAGTATAGAACTAAGTTTGAGGAGAAGTTCATTTCTACGGTCCATAATTCGATATTTTTTAAGAGAATTGTTGAACTGAAGTATGGCGGAAGGCCTATCGCTAAGTATGTAACAAAATTCGAGGCCTTGTTAAAGTATGCTTGTTCGTATATTAATTACGACAAAACATGTTTTGCTCCCATTTACTATCAGCAGTCATGCTTGTTCGTACAAGAGAAATATATGTAAACAAACATTATCCAGAATTCAAAATATTTCGAAAACCAGAGGCGTAGGAATTCGTCCCGTTGGTGGTAGACCCCATGCCCTAAGGGTGTCGACCCATGGGTCGACCCCACAACAAGGGTGTCGACCCCGGGGCCGACCCGCCCCCTTCCCTTGGGCGAATCTGGGCCTGCTGTGTGTCCTAGTTCGTCGGCTGATGGCTATATAAAGGACCTAAATCCCATTGTTTTATTCATCTAAATCAATGGCGACAACGAGGTGCTTCCCCAACTCAGTTTGATCTAGCCTATTCTTCTTCAACAACAAGTTATATGAATTCAGATATGTGTGCTACATCATCTATGATTAATTCTCTGTTCTTTAGATTCAATCACAGTGAGTTTATGTTGCTTTTAGATATAAAAACCTAAAATGTAATCTTGACATGTTTATAAGTTTGGATCTAAGTCTATGTCCGTTAGTAACCTGAATCATAACAGATCTGCCATTACTTGTATACCTAACTTACTACTTAGATCTCATATGCTTGTTCATGATATCCCTATTCTGTTAGTTTTCCTAATCATGTCACTGTATGCCTATTCTATTAGTATGACCAATTCCATCATCTTATGCCAGTTTTATTTACTATGCCAACTCTTGTTCTCTTCTCTCCATTTTTCCCTTTTTATTTTTATAGTCAGGCTACCTTCGAGCCTAGGCCTATCACTGAAGTATGCGAACGTACGAAATTGGGAACGATTGGGAATGATAAATTGGGGCATAATTCACATACTAAAATCATGATTGGGAATTATGGGCATAACTTGTACCTTGAACCAAAACTTAGGATTTAGGGTCATAATTTGTATCTTGATCTAAACCATTAATTTGTGGCATAGCTTGTATCATGAATCAGATGGAGATTTGGGGTATAATAAACATGAAAATTGGTTAATAATGAAAATGCCTAGATTTACAGTAATTAAAAATTGTAACCGCGCTTAGGCATGAGGTTAGATTACACTTGTGGTAGAAGCCTGCCCGGAACCGCCTGGCATATCCAGCGTCCACAAGTGTTAAATCTAATGTGAGGGGTCTAAGTGCATAAATACGTAACGGTGCTAAAACATGAGGTTAAGTGCAACTTGTGGAAGAAGTCTGCCCGGATCCAACCGGCATATCCAGCATCCACAAGTGGTAGACTTAATGTGGGAGGTCTTGCGCATTAAGAACCATAAATGAATAAATGGTGATAAACTTGTAATACTTAACCTATTCGAATCCATAAGGATTACACTAACCTGTTAACTTGGGTAGGGGTTAAGTAAACTTACTTGAATCAAGTGGGAGGGTTAAGTTAATCTTGTTAAATATTTGGGGACGGGTTATACATATAAACCCTGTTGGGGTTATGCAATCTTGTTGAACTGGCAGGCATAACCTGTTGAAATCCTAGTCGTGGGGATGCAAGCCTAGGGGGAAACTTGTATCATCAGGTGTATGGGACCCGTATCAGCCAGTAACCTATATTGGTATCAAACGGAAAGCCCCGAACTAGGTCAGGGTCTAGGCACGCTTACTGAGATGATTATAAGAGGTCACTTAAGTGAGGGTGTTGACGGCGCGTTCCATCGGAGCCATGTGCGTGCATGGTCCGCTTGCTCGGGAAGATAAGACATTGTGACATCAGTAGATATAGTTGTGCACATCCTGGAAATAACGGGTTGCCGCTTTAGGAAGTGATACATCCTACTGTTGCGCTAGCACAGGGTATCAACGAGTTAAGGAGTCGATCGATTGGGGGTAGTAATTAGGGTACATCTAGTCTTGCTTGTTTAGGAGCCCGTCATTGTCGTTGGGGTTTAACACCTGTCAGTTCTATTGGGCTGCCTGTTATTGTATGGGGTATAACCTCTCACTAAAAGTACACCTAAGCCTACCATCTTGTACTTGTTGGGATCATCTTGTTCTTGTTATACTATTATTGGTGCAGAGAAAAGTATTAGAGAAGCGCAATGCATGTTCTGTTCTGTTTATCCTGTTTACCTTGTTATACCTGCCTTATGACACTGTTATCTCTTTCCAACTTATATGTCTATCAAGATGCTTTTACTTATTTATATGCTAAAAATAACTGGACTCGCCAAACTTTTTGTCTGACCCATTTTGTTTCCTCTTCTTTCCCTTCAGTCCCCCCCCCCCCCCAGTTCTCAGGGTGGGAATACTCAAGCTTGATCATGATTCTTCTTTCCTTTTGCTTGGAGCTGCTTAGATGTATTGCTCGATTTCGTATCTGGTCTACTATGGCTATATTTTTGGGATTATGCTCTTTTTATGTGTTATTGTACCTCTGATGATGAATTTTGTACAAGGCAGAAGTTTATGTTTTCAATATTCCAGACTTATTATGTAATTGGGTTTGAATCACGAAGCTTTTCTATTTAATAAAATTTTAATTCTGCTGTTATTTTATATATGTCTTGTAATGTTTCTGCTTTTGATTACCTATAACGCTTCACGAAACTTAATGCATTCTGATAAAGAGTGACATTAACGGATGTGGGGTGTCACAAGTATATATCAAAAAGATGATATTCTTCGGTCATGAACACAAGGATAGAATGGTCGAAGCTGAAATAAAGTTCAACTAATCGTGGGACGATGCAATACAATGTTGAAACGACTTAAGTGGGACTTGAGATTGTAAGATGATGGATTGACTCGAGTGGAACCCCAAACATGAGAAATAATGGATTATTTCGAGTGATACTTGTACTAAAGGTTGGAGTCATTGAGGATGGCTTGGATACTGGAAGTGCCAAGGAATCATTGGTAGTCAAAGGTTCTAGCGGACTCAAAGTAGGGGTATCATGGAGATGTCGATCAGGGTCTAAGAGATTAAATACCTTGGATTGCTCGAGGGGTGATCTAGTTGTCTCAAGGAATATAATGCACGCGGGAATATGGCAGTCTGACTATAACCGTGGTTTCCATTAGCCCTTGACGGAAGGCAACGGCCAGTCATTCGATATTAATGCATTCAAGGCTGTAGTCAATGATAACTAGGTCATTTCTTGTTATGGATGTTTGTGTATGTTCTCTTTAATTTTCTTCTAGACAGGCTATCACTGTACGATATCGAAGAGAAGCGGGACTGGGAATCCTATTCTCACCCGTATTTATTCTATGTATTTGTGTAGCATACTATAATGAGATTATCATGTGTTAACTTTGTGGTTGCAGGGATGGCTCAGGTAAGACCTGAACTGTCTACTATCATATTATCCTGCGTAATTGTTGATAGTTATTTTATCGCTCACCGAGACTATCGTCATACTCAATGTTTTATGTCTCCTCTTATTACCTTTGCTACTCATTGATGTTGTATATGAGTAGACTAACTAGTGGGTTATAGGTTTAGTGGCGCTGATGTTGTATGGCGACGAGCAGAAGGCTGGCATATTATTCTCTGATACCTATTGTTATTCCTTTATTTTGGTGAGATACTATAAGGGAAGTAGTGAGGCATATTGTATTCAAATATTCATATTATGGGATGTATTATACTTGAGATTCTATGGTTTTATGGAGATGAGATATTCTGCTTCATTATGCTTCACTTCTATATCCTGTTGTATATTTACTATTATATGTTATCCATGCGTTGTGAGCTATACGACTGGTTCCATTTCGAGACTACTTTCCTTGATGATCGTTAAATATCGGCCTGACGTTGGATTAGTGTAGGAGGATGCGGTGGTCGTCACATTTGGTGTCAGAACTTTGGTTAATCGATTTTACCTAAAGCTGCTAGTGTAAAATGATATGAGAGTCGTATATATTTTTTTTGATGGATGATTACTATATTATAATATATAGTAAAGTAGGTTAGTAAGCAGTTGAGCACAATTATAGCCTTTCTCCGATGTGGACTAATCATTCTTGTTTCAAAGTAAGAATGAGTCGTCGAACTTCGACACGCTGCTAGGGAAGAGGTTGTTATTGGAGAGGCAGAATATGGTAGTCAGTCGGGAGTTGCAGCTACTACATCCTATTATCCTGCTATGTTCGATTATCCTGCCATGATGGAAGCAATTACGAGAAGGATGCCCACACCAGAAGCAGAATTAGAGGGTGTTGCTTCTATGCAGGCACCTAAGGTTGTTGATTTCACCAAGATGTGCAAAGATTATACTTCGCTGGGTAGCAAGCTGTTTTTTGGTACGGAACCTACTGTTTACATTCGGAATTGGTTGGATACATGCGTTCGCATTTTTACGGACATGGAAATCGATGATGCAACAAAGAGGAAGCTCGCGTCAAGGCAACTTCAGGGGCGAGTAGTGGATTGAGAGAATTTCATAACCCTCGAAATTCCAAAGGACTAGATCACTTGGGATCAGTTTAGAACTAAGTTTGAGGAGAAGTTCATTTCTACAGTCCATAAGTCGATATATTTTTAAGAGATTTGTTGAATTGAAGTATGGCGGATGGCTTATCGCTGAGTATATAACAAAATTTGAGGCATTGTTAAAGTATGCTTGTTCGTATATTCATTACAACAAAAACATATTTTGACTACATTTACTATCAGCGGTCATGAATGGAATGTCGTCAAATATATTTTGAAGAGGTATATTTCTAGAGTCAAATACCGAAAAACTAGTCAATTACGTTTATTTTTGTTTGCCGCCAACTCAAGTATACTAAGGGAAAAAGGTCGAGTTTTTCCTCTACTAAGAATTTGTTTCCCTTTTCGTCAATTTTCATTTTATCTCCTGTCAATTTCAACTTGCATGCTCTAGAAATCACATCTTCCTTCATTCTTCGCTTCTGATCTTGACTAAGCATTTCTCTCATTGGCCTTTTTGAGAGCGTCAAAACCCTTAAACTTGTCGAAACTAGTGAGTTTATTAATTCTTAACCGTATTTTTTAGTTGAGTTCGAAAGTGCAAAGTATCTTATCTAATTGAATCTATAGTAAGTTTTTGAGCAGAAGTACCTTTTTCTTTTCATAAAAAACGGGCATTGAAGTTGCCTAAAATTTATCCTTTGGTAATGAAATAGATGTTGTAATAAATAACTATGTATAGTGAGTTACCTAATATATCATTATTTCATTACCTAAGATATCATTATTTCAAGTTTCAAGTAGTTTATCTCTGATTTTTATTGTTGATATTAGAATTTTTTTTTAGCTTTAACTATGCTTCTAAGACAATAATGAAAGTACCCCTTGATAATTAAGTATAGAAAACTACGGATGGACCGTACAATAATAAAACCTAAGATGGTTCTCTAACTTAAGTTTATACCTTTTTTCGACTTCGCTTTATATATAGTGCATTCATTTCAATTTTAAGTGCACTTGAGTTTCTAATGTGTATGTTTTGAGTGATATATATAGTCACCAGACTATTATGTAAAATCATTTTTGTAAGACAAAGATCCAAAATTTGAATACTTAACAAGAATTTTTGTACTTTAATAGTACTTACAATTAAAAATATGTGAATGCATCACGTAATAAAAATTTCTACATCATATTTTTACTTAACCAGGCAATATGGACAAACTACCCGATGATCCAAGTTTGATTAGTTGGAAAAATTATCATAAGATTAATAATCACATCGACCTTATTCTTTTGTTTAGTGCAATCGGACGTTCCTAGGAAGAGCTATTTGCTAGTGTTTACCCATGTGAAAACCATGGCTTGAATAGTTATGAACATTAATTATCCTATGAAAAGCAGTATTACCTACTCTATGAAGTATGAATAGTTCAAATATAAATTATGAAAACCTTGACTTGGATGGGCGTCAGAATAAAAGAAGCAAGGTACACCTACTATACATAAGGAGAGAGATACACATATGCTAGAAAATGCACGGAAGGTCAATGGGTGCGGAGTGTATGTGACGAACGCCCATAACTCCTGCACTTAACAAGAGGAATAATGCGCTGAAAGACGTGCCAGATAACTATGGACGATCATCAGGGTAAAATAACATAAGCGCAACATGTCGTATAACTCACAACACATGGATAAAACATTATAGAACATATACAATAGGCAGTAATAGTGAAACATAATTGAGGAGAATCTTAAACTTTCATATCATCATGAAAGATCCATACATCAACAGGAATACATCATAAGAGTCTGTACAAAATGCCTCACTACAAGTCATTCAGAGAATCATAACAACCATAACAGTGGAATCAACTAATAGTAGATAGTAGGAAATATTACATCAGCCTCCTGCGCGTCATCGCTCTACAGCATCGTCCTCATCAAGATCTACTACCTGTCACCTGCTACCTAGTTTGCTCATCATCCACAACATCATGGATGAACAACCCGAGGTAGTCAGAGGGAACATAAATCCTTGAGTCGGACAATAGTCTTAATAAGCGATAAAACAACTATCTAACATCATCAATAAAGTATATGATAAATAGGTAGACCAATCATCTAATCTACCAACTTAACAACAAAGAAGAACCTCAAACCCGTCTCCTCCACATCTGACAGTGATAGCCTTTACCACAATCAGAAAGAAACAACCAGTAGCAGACATAGCAACCAACTATCTAGCGTAGACCATTCTAATCGAGATCAACATCCCCAAGCACAAGCCTTGAAGGCCTAAACCAACATCAGACAAGCACCCAAGAGATGTCTCATTCGACGTAGAACGATCTACACAAGACGATACATGCAAAACAATCAACATCCATGACTCTGGCTATTACCGCCTATCTTGCCTTGAAACAATTGTTAATCGTATGACTGACCCAACTTGCCATCTGTCAATGGGCTAGTGGTAACCCCGGTTCTAGCAAAACTCCATACGCCTTTCATCGATACATATATAGGCCTTTTATCGATACCTAGGGTCCAGGACTAACCATCTAGTCTTTTAGGCGTCCCTTTTATACCCCTGCTTTGAGTCCACTAGAACCTCCGACTAACAATTATCCTTCGGCCTTCTATATCTCTAGTCGTCGTCATCGGCGATTATCAAGCACCTTCTCAAGCAACCATTATCCACAAACTCGAACATTCTTGAGTCGTCTTCACATTCGTTGCATTTCATCGATCAACGAACAATTCACCTTGCTTCGAACATTTCACAAGGAATCCACCTCGAAGCTACGTCCAATGTCTAACCAATAACCAACATTATTTGGTTATTTATGTGATGGATCGCTCATCATTATCCATTGATCGATAACGATCCATCCCGAGCCACGCATCTCATTTACAACTGACCCACTACGGATCGTTTCCACGAACCGTCAATGATCCATCAACATGCATTGTGCACCACTGATCCAGCAATGTGCATTACGCACCATTGATCCATCAAAGTGCGTTGCGCACCACCGATCCATCAATGTGAATAACGCATTACCGATCCATCAGTGTGTATTGTGTACCATTGATCTATCAATGTGCATTGCACATCACTGATCCATCAATGTGCATTGCGCACCACCAATCAATTGAATATGTGATTTTTTGTTTTATGATAACAAACATATTCTATTTTACAAAACCGTTTGAAATTGTGTTACTCTTTATTTTTTGAAATCATACAGAAATAAAAATTGTTCTTGACTGATAATGTTTTTACACAGAATTAAAATATTCACATAAGTATTTATGAGTCAAAAATAATTTTATTTCACAATAAGAACAGTACAATTTTTCTAAACTCTCATATATACACATTTAAATCTTTACATGCAGCTTTGTACATTTGTTCCTCACTACAATATCTCTCTCACTCAGTTACATTTGTCTGTTCACTCTTACTGTATTTACATCTTGTTCTGATCTTGCATCTTCATCTAGATACTTGTCATAGAAATAAAACACACAGTAGACTGGAACTAAAACAAATACTGGACAATTATAAAATTATTTTTAAATTTTTATTTGCCTTAGATTTTCTAATGTGTTTCTCATCATTTTTCTGACTTGTCTGATTTATAGGTTCATCCATCTGCGACTAGACTACTTGTGATATTCACAGTGATTCACTGTAAGTACCGCAAGGTAGACATCGTCTGTAGTGCTCACATATATAAACTGCCAAAACATGTACACACATACATGTATATATACACACATTTTTTTTAGGCATGCAGGGGAAAATCTAGTCAAAATTCAATTTCAATTTGGCAAAATATTTTTTTGAATAATTTATACAAATATATATATACATACATATATATATGCACATGTGTGCATATATACGTATATGTATATGTGGTGAAAAATGGACTGTTCGGACAAATGTGCAAACTCGACTTTCAACTACACAGGCAATAATACTCATGTGTACACAGAAAACAAAGTGGTCAAGAAGCCATGGTAAATAGGGCATTAGCAGCATGCCAAGGGAACTACCAATACAGGGTCAATGAAAGTAAAGTCATACAGCAAATGCATGTTCACACAAACAAGACAAAGCACAAGTTTCACATGCAACAAGAAGTGCTTGAAATCTCAGCAACAAAACAATGGTACACCCAGATTCTCATGTAACAAGAAGCACAACAAACAACAAGTGAAAACAGCAAAGAAGCCAAACAATCACTTTCAAAACAACACAGCTTTTGCAAACTTGGTGCAACATGGAGTGAAGCAACACAAATACAAGAATAGGCAAGTCAACAAGGCTTGTTACGGCAAATATGATTCCAACACAATGTCAAGTGCATGCATTTATAAGTGCACACATGAATCTGGTGCAAAACTCAAGGCAGTACAATAATGCATATATGTACTGCATTTTTTGTTTGATAAGCTTTAAGGAAAAAATTCTTTCAATGCAAAATTTGCAGTGGATTAAATTGGACAAAAAAGGAAAGCTGGAGGTAGCAATTAAGCTCACATGTGTCTTTTGACATACAACATATATACATGGATGCTATTGTATACACATCAACAAATGCCGAAAGAATTTGATTTTGGAAGGAAATGAATTATGTTTCCTCTAAACGTTTTCTGGAAAATAATTTTAATTAGGAAGCAATAATTTTTCAATTCAAATTTATCCAGAAACATATACTTAGAAACCAGATTAAAAGTATCCAAAAATCACAGTATCATAGTTTGGCATATTCATCATTTTTGGCATGAATTTAATCAATTTTTTTTAGCCAAAATAAATCGAAATTTCTTTCCTAAAATTCAATCACACAAGGGATCAGAGGCATCACCAAGTTTTGATTATTTCCTGAAGTGTATATGGCATGTTTTAAATCAGCATGAATCAACTTGGTAACCATGTTTTTTCAAGCAATTTCCATAGTGGAAATAAAAAAACAGATATTGAAGACTAAACAGATGTCTGGATTCATCCTCTAAATCATGCAATTTGATTTTCGAAGAAAACATTTTTGGAAACAATCAAATACGTGCTTAATTTGTTTCCAGAATTTGATCAAATTTTGTTTAGGGGGGCAAAAAATCAAATGATATCTTTCCAGAATTGCTCAACATATTTTTAGAAGGGCAACAAATCAATTGGACAAAATCCACGTTTTCAAAAACCAAATCAGGCAAGCAATCAATCGAAATCAGAGTATAAGGTTTCAAAAATCCTATAAGTACACCTATTTCTTCATCGATAAAAATCATAAAACACACAGAAAATCGAATTGAGTCCTCACATAAAATCAGAAATCTTACGGTGTATAATTGAGTAAGATTTTGATTCGAGATTGAGCAAATAAGCAGCGATCATCAACTGGACGATTGCACAAAACCATGGACTGTTTTTCTTAAGTCGATTTGAAGAAAACCCTAGATCGCCTCTCTCTCTGGAAACCAATAAAAAGAAGGCGGCCGATTTCTTATAATAAATAAAACAAAGGGCCAACTTTTTATGTGTTTATTTCTTTTGGGGTTTATCTTTTTATTATAGTTGTTTTCTATTTTAGCCATTTCAATTTTTCTAGTTTAATTTAAACTAGGGTGCTTTAACTACAGGTTGTTGTAGTTAAGAAAATCACTTCTTATATTTCGAAGGTTGTTGTAGTTAAGAAAATCACTTCTTAAATTTTGAAGTCGTGTCAAGTTTTTAAGCTTAGGATTATAACTTTCGCGGGAGTCGCAAGTTTACATGGTCTTGCAAGCAAGAGTCTATTTTTAATTCCTAGTAGAAAACTTGTGAATGCAGCACTACGCAGGATCTTGCCGAAGCGGGTAAATCTTGTGTGTGATTTTTATTTCTGTAGTATCTGTATTTTCTGTACTTTTATTTTTTAATATACCCTATTCACCCCCCTCTAGGGTTAATCTTGATCCAACAAGTGGTATCAGAGCTAGTATCAAATTAACTCTAAAGTCATGAATTCAAATAATGTTTTTTCTGAGGGACAATCCATTGCTAGGCCTCCGATGCTCTAAATGATTATGCTTATTGGAAAGCTAGGATGAAAATTTACTTAGTGTCTGTTGATTACGATGTTTGAGATATTATTGAAAGGATATAAAACTCTCACATTAATTATTGGTGATGGTGAATTTCCTAAACCAAAGGACAAGTGGGATGGTAATGATAAGAAGTTGTACTCGACTAATGCTAAAGCAATGAATGCCTTAATTTGTGCTTTTGATAAAACTAAATTTAATAGAATTTCTCATTATAATACTGCAAATTAATTTGGCGCAATTTGGAGGTCACCCATGAAGGAACATCTCAAGTAAAGGAATCTCGTCTTGCTTTATTTAGCAATGAATACGATAACTTCACGATGCTAAAAGAAGAAAGCATAAAAGACATGTACGGTCGCTTCTCAATGCTTTTGTACAATGCTAGAGCTCTTGGAAAAGTCTAAACTGAAGTAGAGCTTATGAGGAAAATCTTACGAATCCTACCCATGAACTTTGAAGCTAAAGTCACGGCAATCCAAGAATCAAAAGATCTAAGCAAGTTAAGCATGGAAGAGATGATCAGAAATCTTATGACCTACGAAAAGGAGCTAAAAGCAGGAGAAGATCGCAACCACTCAGAATCGAAGAAGAAATCAATTGTCATGACCAACACAGTTGATAGCGGTGATGAAGATCCCATCGAACAACTTGCTATGGTAGTCAGATATCTCAACAAGTGGAAGAAATTCAAACCTCAAAGAAGCAAGACTAAAGCAAACAAATCAAAAAACTCTGATGAGGAACCAACCAACTACAAATGCAAGAAGCCTGGACATATCAAACCAAACTTCCCTCTGCTTCAGAACAACAAAGGAAGGAAAAAGAAGAAGAAAGCATTTGCAGTAACATGGGATGATGAGGAAGGAGAAGAACTCTCTGACAGCAGCGAGGAAGAGGCTGCAAATCTATGTCTTATGGCTTAATCTGATGGAGAAGACTTTAGTGAGGTATACAATTTTAAAAATCTTCTTTTGATGTGTCAAGATCTTACTGAAAGTATTGAGGCTCTTGAACGAAAAGTGAAGAAACTAAAATCTGATAGATTGAAGTTAATTCATGACAACAATAGGTTAGAATCTGAATTTGAAAAAGTTTCAAATATTCAAAACCTAAGGTGTGAAAAATGTGACTGTTTGAATCTAGTGCTATCAATACTCAAGTCTAACATTGAAGATCTTGAAAGAGAAAAAACTGTTTTTGAAAGAGAATGATGAGATTAAAAAGAAGAATTTTATAAACAGATGTACCTCACTTGTGACTGAAAACACAACACTTAGAACCAAAGTCCTAGATCTTGAGATTACCTTAAATAAGTTTTCAATTGGTCAAACTTCTTTTAAAATCTTTTTAGGATATCAATTGTTTGCTAACAATAGAAAAGGACTAGGTTATGGAAAGACACAGAATGTTGAAAATGATAATGCAAAAGGTAGAAGCATCTTTCCTAATTGTCTGAAATGTGGGGAAATTGGACATAGCCTTGAAATTTGTTTGGGTAAAGACAAACACAAAAAATTTACCCAAGTTTGGATGCCTAAACACTTGACATACAAGTATCATAATCATTGGAACACAAATAAAAAGAAAAACAAATCTGGGTTCCAAAAGGTTCTTTTATTGTTAACTCTCCAGTCACTAATACTCTTGGACCTAGAATCTTCTCTGGGTCATCCTCTTCTTTTCTTGTGTAGGTATGTTGGCGGGCTGAGGAGCAACAGAAATGGTACTTGCATTTAGGTTGCTCTAGACATATGACATGAGACGAGAAATTGTTCCTTAGCCTAGGAAAATATAAAGGCAGGAATGTGATTTTGGAAGACGATAGCAAATGTAAGATTATTGGTGAAGGTAAAGTAGGTAATAGTACTTTTGCTTTAACTGATGTCTTATATGTTGACAATTTACATCAAAATCTCGTCTCTATAAGCCAACTGTGTGATAAAGGAATGAATGTGGTCTTTGATAGTGAGATTTGCAAAATCATTGAATCATCCACTGGTAACATTGTTTTCACAGGGAAAAGAGAGGGAAATGTTTACACACTTTCTTTTGATGATCTAACTATTTCTAGATGTTTGGTAGCCGCAGGTGAAGAGGCAGTTTTATGGCATAGAAGACTAGTAGGTGTTAGTATGGGCGTCTTGGAAAAATTGGAATCAATAAAAAAGCTTGTTAGGGGTCTACCACATCAAAATTTCAAAAACAACAAAGTGTGTAAAGCGTGCTCTATAGGAAAACTTAATCGATCATCATTTCACTCTAAAAATGTTGTTAGCACCAGTCTGGTTCTTGAACTAATTCATATGGATTTGTTTGGACCAAATGATATTGCAAGCCAATATGGAAAACGTTATTATTACGTATTGGTTGATGTTTATTCTAGATTCACATGGATTTATTTTCTAGCCAAAAAGTATGAAACATTTGATTATTTTTCAATGTTTTCAAAGTTAGTTCAAAATGAAAAAGGTGTTTCAATTAAGACTTTGAGAAGTGATTATGGAGGTGAATTTGAATTTTTTTTGTGAAGAAAATAGTTTCAAACATGAATTTTCCGCACCTCGAACACATTAACAAAATGGGGTGGTCGAATGAAAAATCGTACATTACAAGAGATGGCTAGATCCATGTTATGTGAGTATAAATTGCTTCAAACTTTCTAGGCTGAGGCAGTTAATACTGCTTGCTATGTAATGAGTAGAGTTATGATTAGACCAATACTTAATAAAACATCATATGAATTATGGTCTGACAAAAAGCCTAACATCTCATATTTCAGAGTTTTTGGATTTCCCTATTATATTCTCAATATAGGTGATCAACTTGGAAAATTTGAATCATAAGTTGATGAAGGAATTTTCATGGGCTATTCATCAAGGAGAAAAGCATATAGAATCTTCAACAAACGATCAAGGACAATTGTTAAAACCATTAATGTGAAGTTTGTGCTTTTTGTAATCATAATGCTTTTATTTCTGAAATTGAACCAAACTCTTATGATGTTGCTCTTAATGATGAATGTAGGGTTCTAGCTATGCAAGATGAACTCAACCAGTTTGAAAGGAATAAGATCTGGAAACCGGTTCCTGGACCAAGTGATTATCCAATTTTTGAACAAAATGGGTGTTTAAAAATAAACTTGATGAATTTGTATGTAATTAGAAACAACATTACATTGGTTGCAAAAGGATACAATCAAATTGAAGGCAGTGATTTTGATGAAACATCTGCCCCAGTTGCTAGTTTGAAGCAATTAGAATATTGCTAAGTTTTGCTTGTTTTAAAGGTTTCAAACTTAAGCAAATGGATGTTAAGAGTGCCTTTTTGAATGGAGAGCTGAAAGAAGAAGTTTTTGTTAAACAACACTCTGGTTTTGAGAGTCATGATTTTCCAAATCATGTGTACAAATTGGAAAAAACATTATACGGTCTTAAGCAAGCTCCTCGGGCTTGGTATGACTGTCTCTGCACATATCTTTTGGAAAATGGTTTTAAAAAGGGATGTGCTGACATTACTTTGTTTATGTTACACGATGGTAATGATTTCTTGATTGGTCAGGTTTATGTTGATGATATCATTTATGGTGCTACTAATGATATTTTGTGTGAGAAAATTGAAAAAGTTATGCAGGACAAATTTGAGATGAGCTTGGTTGGCGAACTGAAGTACTTTCTTAGGTTTCAAATCAAACAAAGTAACAAAGGAATCTTCATTTCTCAGACAAAATATGTGGTGGAGCTGCTGAAAAAATTTGAAGTTGAAAATGCAAAACCAATGAGACCACCAACGAGCCCAACAACTAAGCTTGACAAAGATGGAAAAAGGTGTTACTGTTGATCAGAAAAAAAATCACGGTATAATTGGTTCACTTCTCTATCTCTCTACTTCTAGACCCGATATTATGTTTTATGTTTGTTTGTGTTCTCCTTTCCAGTCTGATCCAAAGAATCTCATTTAAAAGCCACAAAAAGAATTTTGAGATATCTTTTTCACACACAAAAACTTGGCTTGTGGTATACCTCTTGTGATAATTTTGATTTAGTTAATTTTTCTGATGCTGATTATGTTGGTTCACTCACTGATAGGAAGAGCACTAGTGGAACTTGTTTCATGTTAGGACATTCTCTTATTTCTTGGTCAAGTCGTAAACAAAATTGTGTTGCTTTGTCCACCACTGAAGCTTAATATATTGCCTTGGGAAGTTATTGCGCACGGATTTCGTGGATGATGCAAACTCTCTCTGATTTTGGGCTAATTTTTAAACAAGTTCCTTTGAAATGTGATAGTAAGAGTGCAATAGATTTATCAAATAATCTTGTCTATCATTCACGCACAGAAGACATTGATGTGAGACACCATTTCATTAGAGACCATATTGCTGGTGAGGACATTTGTATTGAATTTATTCCAACTGAATCTCAACTTGCTGATATTTTTACTAAACCCCTTCCTGAAGATATATTTTCTAGATTACGGTTGGATTTTGGGATTATAGAAATTGATTAATCTCTCTGCATTTTGGGTTAAATTTTTTCTTGGGTGTTTTTGTCATCAATTTCATTTTCAGACAAATCTAACCATTCTTTGAAATCATTGAGGGAAGAACAGTTTCTTTTGGACATTTGTGATAAAATTATAACTGTATTATATTTCAGAATATGAGATAGTGGAAAGATTCTCAATAATCCTGAATTGATTGAATATATTTCATAATATGAGTAATTTAGGAATTTATTTCACATCCATCTCTATCTCTATCATCCTTCTATCATCCATTATAGTTTTATATATTAAGGGGATTTTGTGTATAATAATAATAAGTGTTTCTCTAACCTCGTTTAAAAATCCAAGATGTGGTCATGCATGGTTATGAGATTACTAACTTTTTTCATATTGCAAATAATCCCATTTAAAAATCCAAGATTTGGTTATGCGTGGTTAGTGTGCTATTGAAATAAATAAATTAAAAAAATTGAGAAAGAAAAGGTAAAGTGAATAATAATAATACATGTGAAATCCTCCCTGGTATATAATAACTATTCTTCCAATCCACCCTCTGAATTGTCAAACGTGTTTCTATCTTATGGGTTATTATGATTTTTGTTTGATTGTTTTGGGATTTGTTGTATTTGATTCTATCGATTGATTTGAATTTATATTTATAGTCCATATCCTTTGCAAATTTCCAATTCTGTTCATCTTTTAATGATAACAAAAGGTGGAGAAGAGTTAAGATTTTGATGAGTATGCTGACATCTGTAGAATTTATTTTTCCATTAATGCTCAGTTTTAATTAATTTATATATTTCTCAAATTTCTTTCAAGTTTATTAAAATCCACTTTCAGTCATCGGGGGAGCACATATACAGGGGGAGTTCTCATATTTCAATGTCAAACGGGTTTGCTATACCCAAAACCTTAAGTATGTTTGTCATCGTCAAAAGGGGGAGAATGTTGTGATTTTTTTTGTTTGATGATAACAAACATATTTTATTTTACAAATGTGTTTGAAATTGTATTATTCTATATTTTTTAAAATCGTACAGAAATAATAATTGTTTTTGACTGATAATGCTTCTACACAGAATTAAAATATTCACACAAGTATTTATGAGTCAAAAATAATTTTATTTCACATTCAGAATAGTACAATTTTTCTGACTCTCATATATACATTTAAATCTTTACATTCAGCTTTGCATATTTGTTCCTCACTACTATATCTCTCTCACTCTGTTACATTTGTCTGTTCACTCTTACTGTATCTACATCTTGTTATGATCTTGCATCTTCATCTAGAAACCTGTCACAGAAATAAAACACACATTAGACTGGAACTAAAGCAAATACTGAACAAATATAAATTTGTTTATAAATTTTTATTTGTCTTAGATTTTCTAGTGTGTTTCTCATCATTTTTCTGACTTATCTGATTTATAGGTTCATCCATCTGGACTAGACTACTTGTGATATTCACGGTGATTCACTATAAATACCACAAGGTAGACATCGTTTATAGTGCTCACATATATAAACTGCCCAAACATGTATACACATACATGTATGTATATACACATTTTTTTCAGGCATGCAGGGGAAAACCTGGTCAAAATTCAATCTCAGCTTGGCAAAATATTTTTCTGAATAATTTATACAAATATATATATATATATATATATATATATATATATATATATATATATATATACAAGTATTTCAGCGATTCAAGTTGAATTACTCTCACATTCATTATGTGTTTTGTTATTTCTCCCAAACTTTATTATAAAATAGTGTGTAACCCGTGCGTTGCACACGATAATATTATAATGTATAGATTTTAAAATTTTAATATTAAAATTGGAACTTTATTATACAACACACGATAAAATCGACAAATTAAATATAATATACATTATTGTTGTTGTTTATAGTGTTATGTAACTTATATTTCTTCGAAGTAAAACAATAATTTTATTATTCTTACTACTATGACCAAGTATTTTTGTTGAAATCGACATATTATAAATTTTTTAGATAAGTTATCAAATATTATTTAACTTATTTCTTTTATATATGTTAAATTTGAAAACATGTAATTAGTTAAAGTATATTGACTTAAGAGTAAATAATATGAATAGATTGAGAAGGATTTTGTAAAAGATTGCTGAGATTTTAATGCAGAGTTATTTGAAGTTAAAAATAGAACTTTTGGATGTTGTGTATGATAAATTTATTGTTTATGTACATAGACGGTTATAGTTAATTTACAAATTAACTTTGTTATTATTGTTTAAGTACATAAATTTATGTGTGTGATCTATATATTTATGTAGTTAAACACAAATTTTTCATTGATTTTTTTAGTACATGTGTGTGTACATATACGATTGATATACAGATTATTAAATTATTTTAAATTTACAATTTCGTAAGCAATATAAATATATGTATCCAAACATGAAAGATTGGTAAACAGTAACTATAGAAATATAAAAATATGGATATTTAAAGTTAAAAACATAATTAAAAAAATGCAGATAAATTTATTAAGACAAAAGAATAATAAATTATTTTTTCAAATGTTATTCATATAAAATATTTATGATATCTGAATTATATATCTTTATATTTAAATGAAAACTTTATTTAATTGCTTTTCTTAATATGAAACATTTGCGGATTTATTAAATGAATTAATGAATATTTATTAATTAGATTTATTCTGATAAAATAAAACCACTATCAATGCATCGTTGTTAAAAATATTAATATTTTTAAAATTCTCATGCATGAAAAACGACAATGTGTTGGACACCAAAAAGTGAGGAATTAAGTTTGGATTAGATTTTTTACTTTTTAAACATTGAAATGCATTAACAAATAGCATATATGTGTATTTACGAAATTAAATATGTACCTTGAATGAGAAAGTTGATTTAATTGTTAGTTGTTACTCTTTTATCTCATTATTCTGTTGAATTTTGTTGAAAGAGGCAAAACTACGAAGATTAAATTTGGTTACCAATAAAATATAACATACATATGATTTTTGATTCCACATGACTATTGGCGATTTATTTGGACACATCAACATGACTACAACAAAATGGATCAACATAATTGAATAGGCTAGCAAAATTATGAAGCAAGCATTCTCTATGTATAAGCTCAGTTTGTAAATAGCAGTGGAACAAAAGATGGACAAAGCTGATAAGACAAAAATAAGTACAAAGAGAACATAGCATACATCTGATACTAAAGTGTACAAAGGGGTTCGTAAAAAAATGGAAAGCAAAAACCTTGAAATTAAGCACACAATTCCTAAAGTTAAGCTGCAGCGCACGAAGTAAAAAAGCAGTGATGGATATCAACATACTAAACCAGTGAAATTTCTTTCTTCTGTTTGCTTGTCCAACAACCTGTTGCATGTTGAGTCTGACTGAGGAGGAAGGTTATCATCTTGTTGGAAAACATTGTCAATAAAAAGATGATGGACACAATAATGTAAATTAAAAATAATCCTAAGAAAATTAAAACTGTAGTACTGCAGCTTACAACAGACTGTAAACAATGAAAGCTCAAATAGAGTTAAATTGTATGAATTTTTAAATAGGAAAATTTGTCATCTAATAATGGATATCTTCTTTCAACATTTAAAAGAATTGCTAATTGCTCTCTAGGTCTAAACCAACAATATAGAGAAGACTCAAAATGTACATTGTTATATTATAAGCATATATGAAAAAATTAATTGTATATACTATATACAATTAATTTAAATAGCTTTACTTATAAAAGGGATAAATCATATGTAAGATAATAAATTTTAACAAAACATTCAATATTTCAAATCTGAAATAAGCATATATGAAAAAATTAATTGTATATACTATATACAATTAATTTTACTTGGCTGTAATTAACAATTATACATAAGTCATTCCTTATATATATAGCGATTAAATAGCTTTACTTATAATATCAATTGGTAATATACTATATATGAATCATATGTAAGATAATGAATTTTAACAAAACATTCAATATTTCAAATCTAAAATAAGCATATATGAAAAAATTAATTGTATATACTATATACAATTAATTTAAATTTATACATAAGTCATTCCTTATATATATAGCGATTAAATAGCTTTACTTATAATATCAATTGGTAATATATACTATATATGAATCATATGTAAGATAATGAATTTTAACAAAACATTCAATATTTCAAATCTGAAATAAGCATATATGAAAAAATTAATTGTATATACTATATACAATTAATTTAAATCCCTTTTACTTATAAAAGGGATGAATCATATGTAAGATAATGAATTTTAACAAAACATTCAATATTTCAAATCTGAAATAAGCATATATGAAAAAATTAATTGTATATACTATATACAATTAATTTTACTTGGCTGTAATTAACAATTATACATAAGTCATTCCTTATATATATAGCGATTAAATAGATTTACTTATAAAAGGGATGATGTGCGCTGATTTTGGTAAGCTAAGAATAAATGAAACGATGTGTGTACAAATCCAGGCCGTCCTTTGTCCAAACTAAGAATAAATCTCAGCCGCTCTTTGTCTCCATGTTTGTCTCCTGGTTTGTCTTAGGGGGCAATTTTATTATATACGAGTGGAAACCCGTGCGTTGCACGGATGCATAAGATGTTGGGTGTCATAATTTGTTGAGATGATACAATTGTGTGTGTCGTGGATTGTAATAATCATATACTTAGAGTGAAAGTAATCATATACGGAGTGTTGTAGTTTGCACGGGAGCATAGAGTACGGGGTGTTGTAGTTTGCATTGTGTTTGTATAGATGCATGCGTGTAGTTAATTGTAGAAGTACTAAGGGAGAAAAAAGAGGAGAATAGTAGGGGTTGAACAGATGACTTGGTATAAGTTGTAGATTTAAAAGGACAGAAAATGTTTTGATGTAATAATGGACTGGGTTATAGTAGAGAAAGTGATCACATGGCAATCAAACATTGTAGCAATATAGCAAATGTATTCACATGTTTACAAATGTGACTCTTATAATCATATAAGGTGGCTAATCATATGCAGTAGGAACAACATTTTTTTTTCGATCACGATTTAATTAGCTGGAATGGTATATGTTTGATGTCAATATCTAAAGTGGTCATATTCATAAACTAAAGTATAAATAAGTGAATGGATTAACAGAACTATAATCGTATTTGTTTATACGTTATCAGTTTTGTCGATCATTTTATTATGGGATTTAAAAAATAGGCGACATGTAATCTATGCTTTGCTTCGCACCTCATGTCATTGTTTTGCTTGTTTTAACATGAATTTGATATATTTTGATTTTGTCTACTAATTTTTTACAATTAATGTTTGGTTATCTTTATGGCACATCATAGCTCAATTTTATTATCTTACAGTTTGGTTGCTTTTTACATGCTTTTTACATGCATTTGAAGAAAATGGGTGCTAATTTATTGGACATGCATATGAATTACTTCTAACTGACCTCATCTCTGTCTAAAATTAGTACCATACATGTTAAATATTATGACTATATTTTAGTATATATTGAAGGACTAATTAAAGCAATAGACTATGAAGATGTAAATATACAAAACCATGTCATTTATATGGTAATTCTATGATATAGCCTTATTAAAATTGGGTATTACTAACATTTACTGGTAGGACTAATTAAAGTAATGTAAATAAATGCATTTATTTTTATATGGTAATGGAATATAAACTATTAATACTCTAACTTTATATGGTATATTTTGAAGGACTATTTAAAGTAATGTCCATAAATGCAATTATTTGTAAAACTAAAGTTATAGTTGATTTCCTTAATTGCAACAGGTCTAAAGGCTACAAACATGCAATGCCAATATTACTAACATTTACTGCTAAATTATATCACCCACTGCTAAATTAAATTTTAGATGCTTTTTACATGCATTTGAAGAAAATGGGTGCTAATTTGCTTTCTGTGCATATGAATTACTTCTAACTGACCTCATCTCTGTCTAAAATTAGTACCATACATGTTAAATATTATGACTATATTTTAGTATATATTGAAGGACTAATTAAAGCAATGTCCTTAACTGCATTTATATGTAAAATGAAATTGTATTTGATTTCCGTATTTGCAACATGTATAAAGGCTGCAAACACGCAATAGCCTATGAAGATGTAAATATACAAAACCATGTCATTTATATGGTAATTCTATGATATAGAATTTTTAAAATTGGGTATTACTAACATTTACTGGTTGGACTAATTAAAGTAATGTAAATAAATGCATTTATTTTTATATGGTAATGGAATATAAACAATTTCACTCTAATTTTATATGGTATATATATTTTGAAGGACTAATTAAAGTAATGACCGTAAATGCAATTATTTGTAAAACTAAAGTTATAGTTGATTTCCGTAATTGCAACAGGTCTAAAGGCTACAAACATGCAATGCCAGTATTACAAACATTTACTGCTAAATTATATCACCCACTACTATATTAAATTTTAGATTGTGAATATTGATAGTGATTGGCTGTTATATAGAACAACGGTGCATTTGCAGAATTTTATGTTTTCATTTTAGCTATTTATTGCATGCCAGAGATGGTAGGAATGTATAACAGGAAACAAAATTTAATTCATACAGCACATTGTGAATGAGTTCTAAAACGGTGCAGATTTAAAGTGTAAAACAGTAAAAAATGAAATTTGGAAGGGAACACATGGTTCACATTTTGTATGCATGTATGCACATCCATTTCAGCTTTATCATTTCGTGATCCAGTATATACACGACTGACATTCAGTAAATATGAGTATGTATCATAAACTGAGTACAAAAGGTATAAAGCATCATCAAAATCATATGTAACTATCATGTAAAATTGAGCTAACCACATTCTCGACGAAATATTATTTTGCACAGAAAGCAAATGTAGAGAGGAAACACATGAATATGACAGAATTTGATACAGGACATGTATATTAGAACTTATTATCAACACTTAAACATATTTTTAAGTACACGTAAAAAAGTGTAATTATCGATCACTACGTCCTTACTCCAATGTGCTGAGTGTAAGTTAAGCTGCAAATAGGAGTAAATAAGCAGTTGGTTAAAACGAATATAGTACTTATTTTAGTATTTAAAATATAAGATAAGCAATAGATTGTATTACCGTAATTCTTTTTAATGGCCATTCAGTAGTTTGCCGTTTATACATCGCATCCTCTTCATAGGCCAGTATTGCATTATCCCAAATCTGTAATGCGAAATGAACAATGTAACATGAATTGATAATTAAATTAAAGAGTATATGAACACATTTCTCGTATTGGATCATACTTCACTTCCTAGACTTGTTCTCTATCTTGGCCATGTGCTTCTCCGAATTTGCATAGGCTGGTTTGGGGTAAACTTGTTTACCCTTCAAGACATGGGTAGTTGTTATGTACTGATAATCTGAAATTAAAATATGTAAGCATAATCCATCAAAGATAAACACTTACATGAGTATTAAACACAATGACATTAACCCCGTATTCACGTAGCAAACATATAATTTTCGAAACAATATAATCTCCATCTGCCCAAATATTTCCGTGAATGATGAGATTATTAAATATTGTTGTTGCTTGTTGTTGCGCATCGAGTACAGAGCAGATAACCATGTTCGGGCAGAAAAGGTAATGTACCAATGAGAAGATAAATGGTTGGGGTTAAGCAGAAAAATGTTGAGTGGTGTGAGCAGAATGCGTGAATTGGGTGGAGATGAGATTAAAAGAGAAGAGAAGGTCAAGTTGGGAGAAAAGGTGACAGAGGAGGTTATGTAGAATTATAGAGAACGGGTTTGTTGATGGCCCAATTATAGTAAAAAAAAACTGACTGGTGGAACAAATTGTTGTCAATTTATGTTAATGTTAATGCATTAGTTTATTGCATATGTTATATAAGTTAATGTTCCACCTATTTTTTCTTTAGAAAAATACCATTAATTGCTTACACAAATAAGGAATTACAAAAAATATCAAATTTAACAGATTCACCATAAAATATGCCAATTTCGAAATGTGGTGTGAATATGGAATGAAAGTATATTTTGATAACAAAGTAAAATATTGTTTTTAGGATTTCCAAATATAGGACATGTGCAGAATAGGGGTATGACGAATATTAAATTTGAAGAAAGAACAAAACTGGTATACGAATATTAAATGAAATATTAAAGGCAGTCTTGGAAATAAATTTATGATATACGATTTATTAATGACGTGTATGAATGAAAACTTAACTATTAAGGAGATATTGTATGAAGTCTATATGGAATGCATACTGTAGTAGTAACAGTAATAGGAAAAAAGAGCTTTGCTATGCTCACTCGCGCATAGCAGCTGTATGGGTACTCGCTTGTTTGATTGGCCAGAGCAGTATTTTTTTTCTTTTTTTACAGTGATTTTTATATATGGCTGGGCCCACTTGCAACTTTCATCCAATTAAAGGGCGAGTAAGATATACAGTCGCTTACTGAGCGACTGTTCATAGCAAAATCCTAGGAAAAAAAACGTAATTTACCAAGAAATAAGAAATTGTGTAATTTTACTTAATTCATTGGTAAATGGGAACATTTAATGGAGATGGAAACGTATATGGTAAATGGGAACATTTAATGCAGATGAAAGCATGTGTGTTAAAGTAACATAATCGTAGCAGGTGAAATTTGATGTATATATGGTATAGTAACAGCCAAGGTCCATATGGTACAATTAATTGGATGCATGAATAAGCATAATCGTGGTTGGTCCAGCACGGATGCATAAAATATTAATGTAGGAAGGATTAAAATATTCATTTCCACGATTAACACATGAATATTAACGTAGGAAGGATTAAAGAAAAAAGCTGCATCATGGATGCATAAAATATGAAAATGTAGGAAGAAGCTAACACAGTTCAAAAGCATGAAATTATGGAGGCATTACGGATTTTGATCAAAAATAATACATGAAGAAAAAGCATTAAAAAGTGAATAAAATTGGTAAGTGGAAGACGTGGACCATAGAATACAATTTGGCTGCTGGTATGATAATATTTCACGTCTGCAAGTATGATAAATAATAATTTATTTAGGAAGGACACTGTTAAAATGGCAATAGATTTTTATATTTACACAGTATAAGATAATGGTAATATGTCATAAATAGGAATGATCGGAAATGATAGGATGTGTTTAAATCAACCTATTCAATGCTAATGCAAGAATAATGCCATGTTTATGACATGTTTATGGGATGTGTTTAAATTAGGACGTTTGTTTTTGCGGGATTAAATCTGAACCGCTCTTTGTCTCCTTGTTTGTCTAAGGGTTTGTCCAAGGGGGGTTTTTTACGAATATAGTACTTATTTTAGTATTTAAAATATAAGATAAGCAATAGATTGTATTACCGTAATTCTTTTTAATGGCCATTCAGTAGTTTGCCGTTTATACATTGCATCCTCTTCATAGGCCAGTATTGCATTATCCCAAATCTGTAATGCGAAATGAACAATGTAACATGAATTGATAATTAAATTAAAGAGTATATGAACACATTTCTCGTATTGGATCATACTTCACTTCCTAGACTTGTTCTCTATCTTGGCCATGTGCTTCTCCGAATTTGCATAGGCTGGTTTGGGGTAAACTTGTTTACCCTTCAAGACATGGGTAGTTGTTATGTACTGATAATCTGAAATTAAAATATGTAAGCATAATCCACCAAAGATAAACACTTACATGAGTATTAAACACAATGACATTAACCCCGTATTCACGTAGCAAACATATAATTTTCGAAACAATATAATCTCCATCCGCCCAAATATTTCCGTGAATGATGAGATTATTAAATATTGTTGTTGCTTGTTGTTGCGCATCGAGTACAGAGCAGATAACCATGTTCGGGCAGAAAAGGTAATGTACCAATGAGAAGATAAATGGTTGGGGTTAAGCAGAAAAATGTTGAGTGGTGTGAGCAGAATGCGTGAATTGGGTGGAGATGAGATTAAAAGAGAAGAGAAGGTCAAGTTGGGAGAAAAGGTGACAGAGGAGGTTATGTAGAATTATAGAGAACGGGTTTGTTGATGGCCCAATTATAGTAAAAAAAAAACTGACTGGTGGAACAAATTGTTGTCAATTTATGTTAATGTTAATGCATTAGTTTATTGCATATGTTATATAAGTTAATGTTCCACCTATTTTTTCTTTAGAAAAATACCATTAATTGCTTACACAAATAAGGAATTACAAAAAATATCAAATTTAACAGATTCACCATAAAATATGCCAATTTCGAAATGTGGTGTGAATATGGAATGAAAGTATATTTTGATAACAAAGTAAAATATTGTTTTTAGGATTTCCAAATATAGGACATGTGCAGAATAGGAGTATGACGAATATTAAATTTGAAGAAAGAACAAAACTGGTATACGAATATTAAATGAAATATTAAAGGCAGTCTTGGAAATAAATTTATGATATACGATTTATTAATGACGTGTATGAATGAAAACTTAACTATTAAGGAGATATTGTATGAAGTCTATATGGAATGCATACTGTAGTAGTAACAGTAATAGGAAAAAAGAGCTTTGCTATGCTCACTCGCGCATAGCAGCTGTATGGGTACTCGCTTGTTTGATTGGCCAGAGCAGTATTTTTTTTCTTTTTTTACAGTGATTTTTATATATGGCTGGGCCCACTTGCAACTTTCATCCAATTAAAGGGCGAGTAAGATATACAGTCGCTTACTGAGCGACTGTTCATAACAAAATCCTAGGAAAAAAAACGTAATTTACCAAGAAATAAGAAATTGTGTAATTTTACTTAATTCATTGGTAAATGGGAACATTTAATGGAGATGGAAACGTATATGGTAAATGGGAACATTTAATGCAGATGAAAGCATGTGTGTTAAAGTAACATAATCGTAGCAGGTGAAATTTGATGTATATATGGTATAGTAACAGCCAAGGTCCATATGGTACAATTAATTGGATGCATGAATAAGCATAATCGTGGTTGGTCCAGCACGGATGCATAAAATATTAATGTAGGAAGGATTAAAATATTCATTTCCACGATTAACACATGAATATTAACGTAGGAAGGATTAAAGAAAAAAGCTGCATCATGGATGCATAAAATATGAAAATGTAGGAAGAAGCTAACACAGTTCAAAAGCATGAAATTATGGAGGCATTACGGATTTTGATCAAAAATAATACATGAAGAAAAAGCATTAAAAAGTGAATAAAATTGGTAAGTGGAAGACGTGGACCATAGAATACAATTTGGCTGCTGGTATGATAATATTTCACGTCTGCAAGTATGATAAATAATAATTTATTTAGGAAGGACACTGTTAAAATGGCAATAGATTTTTATATTTACGCAGTATAAGATAATGGTAATATGTCAATAATAGGAATGATCGGAAATGATAGGATGTGTTTAAATCAACCTATTCAATGCTAATGCAAGAATAATGCTATGTTTATGACATGTTTATGGGATGTGTTTAAATTAGGACGTTTGTTTTTGCGGGATTAAATCTGAACCGCTCTTTGTCTCCTTGTTTGTCTAAGGGTTTGTCCAAGGGGGGGATTTTATTATATAGATATATATATATATATGCACATGTGTGCATATATACATATATGTATATGTGGTGAGTAATGGATTGTTCGGACAAATGTGCAAACTCGACTTTTAGCTACACATGAAAGAATACTCATGTGTACATAGCAAACAAAGTGGTCAAGAAGCCATGGTAAATGGGGCTTTAGCAGCATGCCAAGGGAACCACCAATATAGAGTCGAGGCAAGTAAATTCATACAGCAAATGCATGTTCACACAAACAAGACAGAGCACAATTTTCACATGTAACAAGAAGTGATTGAAATCTCAACAACAAAACAATGGTACACCCAGATTCTCATGTAACAAGAAGTGCATCAAACAACAAGTGAAAACAGCAAAGGAGAACCAAACAATCATTTTGAAAACAACACAACTTTTGCAAACTTGGTGCAACAGGCAGTGAAGCAACACACACACACACACACACACACACACAGGAATAGGCAAGTTAACAAGGCTTGCTACAACAACTATGATTCCAACACAATCTCAAGTGCATGCATTTATAAGTGCACACATGAATCGGGTGCAAATTTCAAGGCAGTACAATAATGCATATATGTACTGCAGTTTTTGTTAGATAAGCTTTCAGGCAAAAAATTCTTGCAATGCAAAATTACAGTGGATCAAATTGGACAAAGAAGGAAAGCAGGAGGCAGCAATTAAGCTCACATGTGTCTTTTGATATACAACATATATATATGGATGTTATTGTATACACATCAACAAATGCAAAAAGAATTTGTTTTTGGAAGGAAATGAATTATTTTTTCTCTAAATGCTTTTTGGAAAATAATTTTGATTGGGAAGCAATAATTTTTCTATTCAAATTTATCCAGAAACATGTACTTGGAAACCAGATTAAAAGTATCCAAAAATCACGGTACCATAGTTTGGAAGATTCGTCATTTTTGGCATGAATTTAATCAATTTTTTTTGGCCAAAATAAATTGAAATTTCCTTCCTAAAATTCAATCACACAAGGGATCAGAGATATCACCAAGTTTTGATTATTTCCTGAAGTGTATATGGCATGTTTTAAATCAGCATGAACCAACTTGGTAACCATGTTTTCGCAAGAAATTTCCACAGTAGAAATAAAACAACCAGATTCATTGAAGACTAAATAGTTTTTTGGATTCATCCCCTAAATAATGAAGTTTGATTTTCAAAGAAAACATTTTTTGGCAACAATCAAATACGTGCTTAATTTGTTTCCAGAATTTGATCAAATCTCGTTCAAGGGGCCAGAAAATCAAATGATGTCTTTCCAGAATTGCTCAACATATTTTCAGAAAGGCAACAAATCAATTCGACAAAATCCATGTTTTCAAAACCAAATCAGGAAAGTAATCAATCGAAATCAGAGTATAGGGTTTCAATAATCCTATAAGTACACCTATTTCTTCATCGGAAAAAATCATAAAACACACAGAAAATCAAATCGGGTCCTCAAGTAAAATAAGAAATTTTACAGTGTACAATCGAGCAAGATTTCGATTCGAGATTGAGCAAACAAGCAACGATCATCAACTGGGAGATTGCACAAAACTATGGACTGTTTTTCTTAAGTCAATTTGAAGAAAACCCTAGATCGCATCTCTCTCTGGAAACCATTAAAAAGAAGTCGGTTGAGATCTTATAATAAATAAAACAAAGGGGCCTTATGTGTTTATTTCTTTTGGGGTTCATCTTTGTATTAAGTTGTTTTCTTTTTTAGCCATTTTAGTTTTTCTAGTTTAATTTAAACTAGGGTGCTTTAACTATAGGTTATTGTAGTTAAGAAGATATCTTCTTAGATTTTGAAGTTGTGTCAAGTTTTTATGCTTAGGATTATAACAATAGCAGGAGTCGCAAGTTTACATGGCCTTGTAAGTAAGAGTCTGTTTTTAATTCCTAACAGAAAACTTGTGAATGCAACAGTAGGCAGGATCTTGCTAAAGCTGGGTAAATCTTGTGTGTGATTTTTATTTCTGTAGTATCTGTATTTTCTATACTTTTAATATACCCTATTCACCCTCCTCTAGGGTTAATCTAGATCCAACACGATCCATCAATGTGCATTGCGCATCACCGATCCGGCAATGTGCATTGCGCACCACCGATCGATCAGTGTGCATTGCGCACCACCAATCCATCAATACAACTCGACTAACTCCAACAACCAATCAATAGCATAATCAAGCAATGATCAAACAAACACTCGCACATTAGTAATAATAATCATACAATCGTATAGAATTCACCAAATCAAAATATAACAATAAACGAATCAATATATGGATCTAAACTTGCATAAACATATGATTTCAACATTAAATATGAATTAACCATTATAATCTTACTAGATTAGATCATATGGTGATTCAAATTAAATATATACTTACGTCTATTAGATCTAGGTGAAAAATGACTTGAAATGATGAAAATAAGATCAAACAACCCATATACATGATTAAATCCGTGTGAGAGATATTTATCACTCACCAAATCCACAAAATAGCTTCAAGCAATGATCTACAAATTCGTACAGCGAAGAACACTGAAGAACGGCCTCCGAATCAAGCACTTTGATGCGAGCTACCTTTCCTCGATGTTGGTCTTCAATCTTCTAATGTAGATCTATGAATTAAATGAAGTGGAGAGGTATTTTGGTTGAGTAGGGAGAATCACAAACTCCAACCAAATAGAGAAATGAAGAAACTAAATAATTCTCCTTGCCTCTACCCTCCTATTTATTGCCAACAGCCCCTAGCCTTAATGGGTCTTTCTAATCAACCCAGCAATGACTAATTAGTCTGTCCATAAAATGTAAAACACTTAAACAGTGATTCTTCCCAAAACGCTGAACGAAATCTTTAATGTGACTACTCTACGAAATTGGAAACACCATTTCTGATCCAATGAAATCAATTCCATCTCCCAATTCGATCTCATTCAAAAGATATGCCCTAAACAAAAACAACATGGGCAAAATGGTCACAAACAAAAATGGTAAAATTCATGGACATGTCTCACACCTCCATAAAAAACGTATCAAAACATGAGAATGATCGACCCTTGGGAATTTAAATAAAAATATTTTACGATACTCCGGTATGTAAAATGCAGGTCGTTACAATGTAAGTTGGAAAAATTATATTGTCCAGACTGAAATGCAGTATTAATAAGCCATGCCATGGCCTTATTGCTACATTACCAACGACGTACATGTGATACACACATGGATGTCATGACTATTTTTCTAGGAGCCTAGGTATGTTTGTTTTTTCAGTAGGTTTTGCATGTTATGTTTAAAAATGGTTATCAGTAAGCAAAGTTAATATTCTTATTACATGAACCACGGAAAAATTTAACTTCTATAAAATTAGAATTGAAGTATTATGGAAGAGTTATCTCTTGGTTCCTCCTTGTTATCCACAATGCTAACAAATTTTGGTATAATAAACCAAAATTGGTGTTATACATTTTTTTTATTAATGATGTAAACAAAAAGAATTGGTTTTTTCTTTTCTTTTATGCTAAATATTAACTTAAATTACTCCTTTAATCATTTTTTGGACAAGGTGCTAATATGACAGTCAATACACACCTGGAAACTTTATACTAGTTTAGAATTGCATGGAATCAGTTTGCCAATTTTTCTATATAGTTCATGCAAGTCTATAGTTTCCTATTTTATTTTCTCATTATTTCCCCTAGTTTTGATTTCACTTCTATTGTTCTCAATATTTCAGCATGCTTCATCCTTATCCATCCTTTCATATGGTATAAGCTTTTATGTATTTTGTTTTAATTTTGTGTAATCTAGCAAATGGTCAATACCTATGGTTTTTGATATTATAGTTATGACATACAGTTTCAGCTTTTTCATCAAGCTTCTTGCATCCGATCCAACAAGTTTGCTTAAACACCTACCAAGCAAAGAGTGCAAAGAGTTTTGCTTAGACAACTTCACAACGTATCTAAATCTAAATGAAAAACTTATATAAATATTTTATGTAGCAGATAAGAGCCATGAGATACTGTGACTCATTCATTTTAAAATGTTTAGATTTTGTTTTTCTCCTGAATGGCCTTATTTTAAACTAGCAAGACCATACGTTTAAGTACCATTTAAAAAAAAGGAGTAGAAAAGCTTTTATGAGATGAATGGAAAATCAGTCCCTTAAAAAGAAAAAGACAAATCCTAAATGATGGGTATTCTTCTCAAAATAAAGATGTAGTTTGATAAGGTGAGCGGGGAAAGGACTTCATATTGCAGACATGCAGCTATATGACGAGACTCACCATTATTATGCACGAGGCTAGAAAACATCCATCGATAGAGATAACTAGTCGGGTGGTTGTCCAGATAATAAAATGAGGGGTTTCCAGGCCTTATATGGTCCTCTACATGAGACATTTACATATATGGTGGGATGGATTTGAAGTTGTCGAGTGACATGAAACTAAGGCCTTCTATAGGTATCTATATGAGACATTCATATGCAAGGTTGGCTCTACAGCTTGGGTTACCCTAGGCGTGGCTGAAAAATAAATGGTAGAATTTTGTTTATAGTGCTGAGATCGGAGTGGCCGAGTGGGTGAGTTCAAAAAGTTGAATCATAGAAAATGACAGCATAAGGGCATTGATGCCACAACAGTCCCCACATATAATGTTTGCCCAAGCAAATAAGCTAAAGGAAGCTTTGTTGAAACACTACAAAAAAATAGTGAATTAAAGACTGAAATTATTCAGTCTTTAAGTAAAGACTTAATAAAAACTGAAAAAATTAGTCTTTAAAATTTTGTGTTAAAGACTGATATTCAGTCTCTAATTGGTTTGTAACTATTAAGACTGCTTAGAGACCGAACTTCAGTCTTTATTTCGGTCTTTACTTCGGTATCTAAGAAGTCTTAAACCAATCAAACATTCAATGTTGTTATCCTAAGCAAATCTATTAATGTTGGTAATTCATGTGAATGCGGTTAGAACTTGTTATAGTTTACGTAGTAACTCACTGTATGTGTGATAACATATATATTTAATATTAGCGCACCTATAAAAAAAATTCAAGTTTTATTCAACACAGGTTAGCACAACCCTAATACGATGATGCTCAAATCTATCGGTTAAAAATAAGACCACATAAATATTTTCTACATATCTTTTTCTATGCATATTCAATAGTTTTCTGCTCCTTTCACTCCTCCTACATAAAAATAGCTATGATTCTACTAATCATCCAACATGACATTTTCTCAACCAATCAAAACCTACTTGTTTAATGTGTCAGTACATTGTTGATCGGATTGTGAAATTAACTTACCGTTATTGAGGTTGGTTGATGTATAATAAAAACTGATTGGATAGATTGTAAAAAAAAATCAATTTAAAAAACTCCTCAATCAAATTTAAGAACAAGCTTAATATGACGAGTTGTATTTTACATATTAGAGGATCGTAAAATAATTATATTTAATTACCTAATGGTCGGATCATTTTCATATTTCAATATGTTGTTCATGGTGATGTGAGATATGTCCATTGATTTTACTAAGTCGATTTGTGACCATCTTATTCTTATAGGATATTGTTTCAACTATAACTTTTGATATGGATTGATCAAATCAGGTGCTAAATCAGTTTCACTGGATCAGAATGGTGGTTGTCTATTTCGTAGAATGTCAAATTAAGGATTTGGTTCAACGATTTTGGAGAAATCGTTGTTTTAAGTTTCAGATCCAGCTAGTCAGACTAATTAGCGGTTAATGGACTGATTAGTGAAGCTCGCTAGGATAATGACCTACAGTTATAAATAGAAGGGTTTGGGGGAGAGAATTAAGGTTTCTCTCTTCATTCAAAAATTAGGCTTGTGTTCGTGATTCTCCGGATTCAACCTAAATCCTAATTCTTCATTCGATTCATCATGTATCACATCTAAAGGCTAGATCATCATCCGGGAATATTATATCACATCATATTTGTTTGATTTTGGAGTTTTCAATGCTTTCCAAATCTGATTTCATTTGGTATTGCAGTGGATCTTGAATTTGGTGAGTGATAGATATTTCTCACATAGAAACTACGAATTATATAGGTTAGATTCGTGCTACTTCTTATTTTACATGTTAAATTCACCCTAGATCTCATCATATATGTTTATTTCAGTTTTAGGTGTTATAATATAACCTAATTCAACTACATAAATTGAAAATTTATAAGATTAATTATATTCTTGTATATGTTTATATCTAAATCGTGTTAGAATCATTGTTTTATGATATGTTTATGATATGTGCATGTTTATATGATTATGACTGGATGAATCGTTATTTATTTTGACTAAATCAAATACATTGCTTGAATTGTCTGTTAGAATTGTTTGCCGTATAACTTAAGATTGAAGAACATAGCGAATCAGAGGTACAGATGATCAGATTGAGGCGAAACTTGGCGGAGCATCTCTGAAGGATATCGAGATGATGTTCGGAAATTTTCACTCGAAAATACACCAAGTATATGGATGGGTACCGGTCCATAGTCGATGGACCGGTGTCGATCCATATGGATGGCTTTGAAAATTAGTGTGTGGGCTTGGGAAATGAATTCAAGGCTGCATGCAAAATATCGAAGCATTTGGATGGGTCGAAGGTTGGAAGTTTGATTGCACATGAGTGTAAGGCGATGGACTGGCAGGTTTTTTGCACAGGAAGTTTTTGACTGTGAAAATGAACCGTTTGGAAACACTTGAAGTATAAAATTTGGAGGTGTAAACACTTAGTCATTTATACTAAGTGTATGGACCGGTGTCGGTCCAGAACCGATGTACCGATACCGATCCATCAGAGAGCATGATGGGGATCTCAAACTTGGTGAGTGTGATAAGTGACGGCTTGATGATGTCTGTTGAAGTTTGTTGGCAAAAGGACTTCAGACGGTTGAGATGCAAGTCAAGTAGGATTGATGCTTCGATTGTGAACTCAAGACGGAGTAAGAATAATGTGGGGATGCCCGTTATGATCATGATGGATCATGTGCCCTAGACCGAGCAAGGAGTGATCTAGTTGTCTTTGATGATTCAGAAAAACATACAAACGATGATGTATGACAGTCTGACTAGAACTGGGATTTTCTATTTGCCTTTGATGGATGACAATGGCTGGTCATTTGATGATTGATGTATTCAAGGCTTTAGTCGGTGATAGCTAGGATATTGGTTGCTATGGATGCCATGAATGACTGTATGCTTTCTTCTATGTTTTTCAGGATAGGCTATCACCATAGGTTATCAAAGATAAATGAGATTGGGGATATCCTTTCCTATTCTGGAGTGGCATATCATAGATAATTAACACATGTTAACTCTATGGTTGTAGGACATATTAGATGATTGAACTATCTATACCCATATATCATGTGTAACTATTGTTAATCATTTTATCACTCACTAAGACTGTTGTCGGACTTAAGGTTTTATGTTTCATCTTATTACCTTGGGCTGCTCATCGATGTTGGTGGTGAGTGGACTAAGAGAGCAGGTAGCTTGTTTTGGTGTTGATGATGCTGCGCAAGGACGAGCAGGAGACTAGCGTATTTTTTTTACTATATAGATATATTAGTTGATTCCACTATATGTTGATGGTTATCGATAATCTGAGAGATATGTAATAAGCCTTGATGTACGAATTATTCATTTACATGGATATTTTGTATTGGTGACTCTGAGGTGTTATAGAGGTTGGGTTTCATGTTCTATCATGCTTCACTGCTATATCATGTTGTATATTTTCTATTATATGTTATCCATGCATTGTGAGTTATATAACATGTTCTATTTTCGAGTTAATGATCGTCTGATATCTGCCTGGTACTAAGGCTGTCAAAGCATGGGTCGTATCGGGTTGGGTCAAGTCGGGTTCGGGTTGATTTATAAACGGGTCAGACCAACCCATTTATTAAACGGGTCATTTTTTTCCCAACCCTAACCTGATCCATTTATAAACGGGTTGACCCGACCCACGTAACCCATTTACCTAAATGAGTCGTGTTGGGTCGTGTTGGATGGCTTTACCCATTTGACCCATTGGTAAATATTGCCCACTAAAATAAACAGCAGAAGAATCAAATCACCAACAGACACACTATTATATAATCACTTACATGCAACAAGTTGCAAAGTCACTAACAGACATCACATATATAAAGCATAAGATCACCATATCCAAAATCATTCTCTATACATAAGTATATATGACCATACTACATAAATTAAAGGCTAACGGTATGGAAGAGATACAGTTGTTATAAGTAAAATATAACTAACATACAAGAATAAATTAGTAAAATATAACAGCTTACATATATGAGCATACTGATCACTGCATACATGAAAGACTAACACTAACAGCATACCTAAAAGACAAACAGTATGGAAGAGATACAACATATAATAGTGTTTGGCGGGTCAAAATCGGGTTAGCGGGTCAACCCTAAACCCACCCATTTATAAACGGGTCAAACTCAGGTTGACCCGAAAATGACCCGCCAACTAAATGGGCTGGGTTAACCAGCTAATTTCCGTGCGGGTTTCGGGTCGGGTCATGGTTCGTATAGGAAATTGACAGCCCTACCTGGTATGTTATACAATGCATGTTCTCTTAGTTTAATGTAGGAGCTATTGGGCGGTTGCCACATTTATTATTAGATCAAATAAAAGTTTCATCCATATTCCAGTAAAATCCAGAACAAGTAGTTTTTTTTTTGCATTATTAATAAGCACAAGTAAGGGTTTATTTATATGACCAAAACTCAATTTCAAACCACGTCTAAATCGATATTTATAATTAGAGAAGTGGCAGGTACATAAATTTACTTTTCCAGTTGATTCAAAAGTTAAACCATATTGAATGTTGGGTGAAATAGTGTTAAGACACATTTCATTCTATACAAGTGTTTCTCATATTACCATCTTACCAAGCAGCCTCCCCAAAAATAAGACATCGTCCACTAATGTCCAGCACTAGTTATCTTAACAACCATAGCGCTATCCAATAATTTCTTTATTTCATACGAAGTAACAATGTAAATCAAAATTTCAGTTTTGTAATAATAATTTCATGTCGTGCTTTCGACATTTGATTAAGACATTAGGTCTTATACATCATTTGAAAAAATTGGTTGGATCTTTAATTGAAAAAAAAAACATCCTGATCACCTTTTGTAATGGTACGATGATGTTGAAAAGAGATAGAAACTTTTTATGAAAAGCCCAGTAAAAATCATAAATAAAAAAATAGTACAATATTACGATAGCATAGTTTGTAGTCTATGTATTACAGAGACAAAAGACTCTACTATTTTACCTTCTTTTTGGGAAAAAATGATGAAAATGAGTAATATCAAATTGTATTTGTAAAAGCTATAATATGTAGCTAGCTCAGAGAATTAAAAATGTAGTAAGAGAATGATATTCAACTATCATTAACTACATATATTTCTAGCTATTATTGTCTTAACTGAAGAAAAAAATAAAGTAAATTTCTTAATAATGTAGATGTAAATAATTTATGTTATGTGATACACACACGCGCGCACACACGCACACACATAATTTTCAAATATATATATACACATATATATATACACACACACACATATATATACATATACATACATACATATATATATATACACATATATGCGCACACACACATATGTATGTATATGTGAATAAACAACTTTATCATTCTTGTTGCATAGTTTTTGTATGATCATTCAATTCTCATTTTTGTAAAGATATATAATTGAACGAACGAATATTAAATAACTTAAGTTATTTAAATATTTTGTAATCAACATAACTAATTCAATTAAGGAGTTGAATGTACAAAAGTAAAAAAAGAAAAAGAAAAAAAACTAAGAAAAGCATTGTACACATTTGTAATTGACAAGAGCTTTTAATATTTACTACTTGGTTTTCGTTTTTAAACAATTTTATCCTTGTAGTGAACCATATATTTCATGTTATTGTAAGGGTCATACATACAACTGTGATAATTGCAAAATAATGTTATGTGGCATCAGTTGTGATTTGGGTATGTTTTATATAGTATTGAAAGAGGAAACGTTAATATATTTTATCAATTAATCGAGGCGTTTAACTCTCAATGTTGTAAAATATAAGTTTGTTTTTTAAAAGGTGCTAAAAATAAAATTACGTTACGTAATGAATAACTTTTTCCAAGATAAATAATTTAGAAACTAAAAGCAATATTAATTTTAAGTATACATTTGTATTAACTCATTTGACTAAAGAAATCATTTTGTTGTTATTTTTAATTGCGTAGGAAATTGTATATATTGAAAGGCAAATTCTATTCAAACACCGTAAATTGCTTTACTTACACCATGAGATTTTAAATAAAATTTCAGACCAAAATGACCTTATTAAAAAAGAATCAATATTAAAAAGTGAAAATACATATAATTCTCCCTTGTTTGCATTATGTATACTCAATATAATTTCTCTTCTAAAATTAGTAAATTATAAATTAATTTATATCACTAGTTAAATTAAATTTATATTTCTTTTGAGGATTAAAATATATTCATATCGTTACAAGCAACATTTATATACAATCAATTTTAACAATTTTCAATTTAATTAAATATAAAATTTTAAATTTAAAACTAAATACTAAAATTAATGTTATACAAAGTACTAAATTCTTCAATCATTCATTCAAATCTAATCATGCATAAATTTAACACTCAAATTCAAGTAGTTTAACTTTCTAATATTTAAAAAAATAAGTTCAAAGTTCCATCATCTAAAATTAAAAGTGATTCAAAAATAAAAAATCAAATAATTTAAAATATTAGTGTTAAAAATTAATTTTATTTATTTATTTTAGGTAAATATATTGCAATGAATTCCCATTTTTATATAATTTAGTTTTAAGGTTAAAGAGGAAAGGTGATGAAAATATAAAAGGGTAATTTCGTAAAAGGGATGGTGTATGAAAAGAAATTTTTTGTGTATGCTATTTTATTTCATTTTACGGTGTGTGCTAAGGAATTATAGGTGTATAAATAGAATTAGCCATATTGAAATTATTGTATTTCTAGGATTTATTAGGTAGATTAATGAATGATAGTTGATCAAATATTTAACTAATTTAAATTTAAGGTTTGCACAATTAATTAGATATATGAATTTGAGCGTTAAATGTTAAGACAGAGCTGAGAACGATTTCTAAATAACTGTTAAAAAAAATTAGATGTTGAAGCTAATGAATTTATGCATTTTAATATATGATAAATTTGTGAATGAACCATTGTAAAATAAAATTGTTATTATCATCAATGTATATAATTTGCGTTTTGCGATCTATATATTTTTGTATCTATTTTTTTTCAATTTATTGATGTGTATGTGGTATGCCTATTGAAATTTTGGAACATAAGTTGACTAATTCTATTTATTAGTTTAAAGTTTGGATTAATTAATTAATTTAATTTAAATATATGGATCTTTATGCTAAAATAGTTGGGATAAAATTGGGAAACGTATGTAAACAATTATAGAATAGTTTAAAAATAGATATTTAAATAAAATGACAGATATTAACAAAATATATGAAATTGGAGAGAATTACGAAGAACGAAAATAATCCGTAAAATTAATGAGAGATTAAGGGACCTGAGAGATTAAATTGTTTTTGGTATACTATTATTTAATAAAGGAGAAATCGAGGTAAAATGATGCATTTTCCTTTTTGACGCGTTTGATTTTGGAGCAACTAACGACACCATTATTGTTACATTAAATTTAGAGAAATAAATATTCTAATTAACTTTTTATTATCATATAATACCGTAACTTTTCCCATACATTCCTGGAATAGAATTTTGTTCACACTTTTTTTCTAAGTGTGAACAAAACACTTTCCTCCTATTGGAGGAATCAGGTGGGTCACACATGGACCCCCCTGAATTCCTCCAATGGGAGCCGAGTGTTTTGTTCACACTTGCTAAAAAGTGTGAACAAAATCAGACTCTCCTTCTTGGATAATGCGCAACATTTCTCATCAACCGCTGTCAATCTCGCAGATCCGATCTCTAGGAAAAATCCACCATGATTTCCTTTCTTTTCACGCTAAAATTTCCCCTTTCTTTTTCCCACGATTCTTACGCGACCCACTTATCACCGATTCTCCAGCCACCATCGCTTATCATCTCCGAATTAAAATCAATGGAAATTTTTTCTGTGTTTTCTAAAATTTTCTTCTTTTTGTAGGGTTTTTGATTCATAAATGAGTAGCAGCGATGAAGATCTTGGTTAACGTCTTATTATTGTTTGTGAATTTCTGTAGATTTCACTTCACTTCTGCCTTAGAACCCTAGTGCCTTGATCAACCCTTAAGCGTCGACTTGGGCCACCATCTGCAGCTGTCAGCAGGTAATCCGAAAATCAAATTAGTTTCATTCTGTTGTTTGGGTTGAGTTAGATTGATTTGTTGAGGTTTTTGTGGTATTCTGTAGATTTATTTCCCATCACTTAAGTATTTTGATACACCACTAGCATCTCACATAGTCCCCAAACTCATTCAACAATTTCTCATCTAGAAAGTTTATATACCAACTTAGGTCTATGCAAATAATGCCTTAGCTCAGATAGTTGTAAGCTGCAGCAGCAGTTCTAATTTTATGTTGCAGCTAATGTAGTATTTTGTGGATATTCTATTGATCTTTGTATCCCATAAGACAATTTAGTTCCAGTTTCTTCGATTTTTGTTGATCATGGAGGCGATGATTTAATGATTTAGTTACTATATTTGCTAATTATGTAACGTCACCTGAGAGGCTTGTTGATGGTATCTAATATTTCATTTTATTACATGATAATGAGTGCTCTGCTAGTTCGGAGGATCACTTCATAAAAATAAAAATAAAAACTACATGTCTTTTTGTATTATATGGTAGAATTATCAGGCATACAAATTTTTTCAACAGTGATTCTGTAATCAGTGAAAACAAAACTTGACGTTTTGCGTAATCTGTATATCAGCTCATAATTTATTCGTTTACAGACCAATGAAACGTAAATACTATCTTTTAAATAATACTTCCTATAATCCTTTATACTGGAAAACTAATTTATGCTCTTTTCAAACAGAAACACGCTTCATGTCCATTTCATATGCATAGTTTATGTTATCCTTGCTTGAAAAGTTCAGGCCAGAATTCGTTAGTGTTTAAGATCTGCAAATCCAGCATAAGGTCCGCTGCACGATTTATAGAAGAAAAATCTGGTTGGTACTAAGTTAAGTTTGTTCATCCAAATTCACCTTTTCTTTTTTGCATCAGGGTCCTCCTCATCGTTGCCTTGTTGAATCAAGTTTTCATTTCAGGTCCTTGGTACAGACTTGAATTAGGTTGGAACCATCTTGATTTTGTAAATCCAAAGCTCATTTTCTCTTCATGTTTAGGCTCCTTCATCTATGTATTGGCATTCCAAATTTATCAGATTGGCTTAACCAAATGATGGCGGTACCGACTTGTTTTGGCTCTTCGAAATTCCATCAAACCTTCCCAGTTTCCTCATGCATCATTCCAGATAGTTCTAAACATGTTAGAGTGAACCATGTTGGTGAAAATTATGAGCTTCAGGCCGGTATGGATTTAACTTGGTGTCGATCGAGTGTTTTGTTTCGAGTCATGACTTGGAGTTTTCCTAAGATTGCTGAGTCTTCTTCTCGTTTGGTGCTCGACCTGAGATGTTTGTGTGTTCGGACCAAGTTCAACTCAGTGCCAATCTCAGGTCCCCAGCCAAAATATGACTTTTCAAGTTTCTTCAAAAAGTCGATTATTTTTTGATATTTTCCTTTTTCTTGTCTTTTTACAATGTTTCCAAAGTTCTTGGGTCACTTAATCATTTGTTCGCTCGATTAAATTCGTTCGAAGTGCGAGAAATTTGTACATCGTATAACAAAATCATCTTGTGCTCGTATGAGATGTATCTATTTTAGTCTAATCAGAAGGTGTTCAAATTATACGGTCGAGTTGACATCCACACTAGGATTCGATCTATCTGGATTGTTCGATGTCCAATCAAAGGTTCAAAATTTTCAGATCTTTTAACATCCTATTTAAGATCGATGTCTTCAGATCGCTTAATATCCAACCCAGAGTTGGATCATTTTGGATCCTTAACGAGTTCGAGCCGCTTGTTCCCTGGTAAAGGGACTTACTGTTTTGTACATGTCCATCACGTCATTCTTGGGTAAGAAAAATTGCATCTTATTGTCATTGGTCCATCTCTTTAGACAGGACCTTCTTTTCCAGTCAATATTAGTTATCATGTTTTAGTGGTTATCCAGGTGGTTGCTTCCGCAGTACCACTGCAATTTGTGTTGTATTACCTGATTTCTGACCTATCGTGTAGGTGGTTACTTAGAATCTGCACTTCAGTTTAGGTCTGCATTGTGTCCTCTTTTCCGTAGGGCTTTCCAGCTCTAATTGCTGATGCCATGCATTTACACTCTAATCTCTGTGTTTGGCTTCAACATCGTCCACTTGTCCTAAGTTCAGACTAGTATTGCACCTGAATAAATTCATATCTGTAGCGATATGTTCTTGTCGTGGGGTTTTGTTGTAGTCTGTCCCGCTCCAACTCCAGGTGCTTCAGCATTGATTTGTTGTCTTTGGTTTTGAATTCTTTGCTGCCTTATCCTTTTGAAAAATCCCACCCAACATTTTCTTCCATCAAGCCTTTACTTAACCTTGTATCTGTTTAATTATTGTTTCCTTCTCCTCACTGGTCACTTAATTGGACCAGCTAGAACTCAAGGACACCTCCTAACTGTCCATATGCTCCCAAACATAGATATGGAGTTATGCCAGTTCTTCTCTTTCAAACCTCATATTCAAACTTCAAGTCTTCAAGTTTAGTTCATTCTCAGTTAAAGCACCAAAAATATTGCTCCAAAATGTAGCACAATATCCCACCTAACGTATATACCCACACACACATGATTAAGAAAATGCTTATAAAGAATAAGAATCAGTCCGAAGTTGTAATTGGCTGCACAATCTTATGTTTTTAAAAAGTCAGGAGCAGATCTAACCATATCTACTTGTTAACAAATCGAAGGAAAAGGTACCTATATCAAATAAATGGTTGTTTTATTTTCAATTGGTATATCAAATAACTGATTCTTTTTGCTTTTTCTCTTACAACATATTTTGCTTTCTTCTGACCTTGGAGTAAAATGCATGTTCTTAGTAGCACAGGGGTATTGTAATAAAACACATATTATTAAACTCAAGCTTCATGATTTATGATGCGCTATTCACATTGTATAATCTTCAATCAGGGAAATATATAACCAGTACTTAAACAAATAAGTGAAAAGACATTCATCTTTCATTACCATGTAGGATTTTACCCTTGTTAATATTATAATCCATTACCATAATTTTCTAACATTCAAACAAATTATTGCAGAAAGTTGTAACTGGAAAGGAACCAACATTTCATGAGGCATTTCGATATTGGCATGTTTTGAAAGATCCATCCAACTCTGTCAAAAATGCCAAAAAAGTCTGTAAGAATAGTAGATACGTGGATAAAAAATCTGAAAAAATAATGTTAATAATTATATTTAGTTAAAACAGTTGGTATGTTTGCGTTATCGATGATTTTTTTTTTCAATCAGGAGAATTATCTCAAGAGAAAGGCCGAGTCAGAAGAAGCAATAAATATTTTCAACCCACAACATTGGATGGATTCGTCAGGGGGACTAACAAAAGGAAAGATGTATGGAGCACCTTATGTAGACGTAAGTGGTTTACACGGAGATTCTCAGTCTTCTTCAGCCAATGCCCATCAACGATGTACGCCTACTACATCTACTCAGGCAGTGCCTAATCAATTTTTAGTGGAAGAAATTGTTGAAGGGTTAGAGCTATAAATTCTAACTATGCTTTTAATGCGGATTGTATTTGTAGTTATCTATTTTAATGCATATATTATATTTAAATAGGGTGTTGGATAAGTTAAAGCAGTCCCCTGGTATAAGTATACAGTCTGCTGTAGATACGCAGACCACTGATCAAGCTGTAGCGTCTTCACAACCAGCTGTGCCAACACCAACTTCTACTCCTGATCAATCCAACATGCCTACACAAGCCACCATGCCAACACATGCAACAATGCCTACTCAATCCAAGATGCCTACACAAGCCACCATGCCAACACATGCAACAATGCCTACACAGTCACAACAAACAGGATTTCCTCCATATACGGGCATATTTCCACATTTCACAGGTTAGTGTATTATTGTTCACAGTTTCTATTATTTTGTAGATTAAGACTTGTCGCAGTTGCTGTTTTATTTTTATAGACCATGCTAACTGATTGAGTCAGTGACAAGTTACTTGATTTGCCGAAAACAGAGACATTTCTATTTAGAAAAAATAAGTATTGATTAAACAAAAGTAAGTGTTGTTTGGTTATTTAATATTCCATGAAATATTTACTAGCACTGCACCCTCATCAACTTCAAAGTTCATCCTTTCATCTTGTAGAGATGATTACATGTCTTTAAGGGTAGGCCTCATCTCTTGAGTCCACACCTTTTTATATTCTAATGTATTACCATTTGTTTTTCTAATCCCGACTAAATGAAATGAAGTAAGCGCAAAAATGTCAGCATCAATGTCCAAAACTCCTTTCCTACCTTTTTTTGCACCTTCCAGTTTTATATCCCCACCGTCTTTCTTCTTCACTTTGAATATAAACTTACTAGCAAACTTTCCGATCTTCGAAATAATACTTACTACTGGGTTTGCAGATGCAAACCAGGCTTCTCTCCTTCTATTGCCTTCTTCAAACAAAATGTAGAGATCATATCCAGCTTAAAGTGAAATAATGTCAAAAGCATTCATGTTTACATGTTTCATGATATCCTGCTTTTCATTGGCCACCTTCTCATGTTTACAAGTTTACATTAAACTATTGAAAATGAACTTACTTTTGCTTTAACCTTTGCTGAAATACCATTAGCAAATTGACAAAGGGAATTTGAGCATTCTGGTTTGCTAAAATTGCATGACTACTTGTGCTTTTCATTTTCAGTTAAGTCCATGTAATCTGAAGGACACGATTACAAGCTTGACTGCAAGCTAAATGAAGTCCCTGCTTGTGCTATTTATTCAAATGCAAGGTACATGGACTTAACTGAATGCAAACTAAATGGACTTAACATGGACTTAACTGATTGAAAGCTAAATGTACGATACATGGACTTAACATTTAGTCAAATTGCATGGCTGCTTATGCTATTTATTTCTTCATATGTGAATTGTTAAATATTATTGATTTAATTACGCTATTTAATTAAGGATGAGTGCGATAGCACGAGCGACCACGTGGATTTGGAGGGAAACCGATTTGAAAAACAAAATTGAGATTAAAAAAATAAAAGATAAACTTATTTTGTTTTCTCAATTCCAGAATATAACAATACGGAAAAAGAAAATCTCCACCCCAGTCCATCCATTGCCAGTAATGGTTCATAATTTTATACTTCATACATTCTCCCATGTTTTTTAATGAATGGTGAAAGGACCAAACATAAACCAAGTGGATTCTAATAAATTAAAAATGATATGCTTGTTTGGAGAAATTGATTTCAAAGAGGATCATCTACGTTGACAAATTTTTTTAAAGTAGTCCTGTGGGTTACTGGGTTTGGTAGAATGATTACTTTAAGAAAATGAAGCCAGAAGTGAAATGGTAAAATGTTGCGATACAAAAGGAAAAATCCAGGGTAGCAGCGTTTGGATGATAACCACAACATAACGCATTTGGGATCGCATCACAACATTCGCTTTTGCATTCCAGTCTTTCCATCACCTTACTCACATCTTCATAACTTATGCTTGTTGCCGTCTTCTCCTCTAGATTATCCGGAATGAAGGAATCCACACAGCTGATGTATCGGGATGTAGAATATGACATGAACCTAGAAAACATGAAATAGAAATGGATTATATCTTTTAAAACGTTTTTTATGGAAAACATTATGGAGGTGGTGATGTGCAAGGCAAGAGATGTGCCTTCCATGATTCTTAGTTTTGCATGTGAAAGTTCTGTTTATATTCATGACTATATATGCCTGGGATTCTGTTTGATTTTGGTATGAAGGAAATTTCTTGGAAAGTCAAGTTGTTGCTTTCTTGAATGCGTATAGTATATTGCAATTTATTCTTTAATTGATGCTTATAAAAAATAGGAGACCGGTTATGTTATATCAGTAAGGTGACTCCAATTGTCACTTATTCGAGGTTTTGTAGGAAAAAACAATAAAAAAGAAAGCCAAAATATGAAGAATTCAAATGCAAAATGAACAACTGAACATTGACTGGAATGAGGAGAAAACAGAGTGTAAACCTATGTTAATAACGGCCAGCTATTTTGTTGGATATTTGAAATTTACCAGTGCGCAGGAAACTACCTTGAAACTTTAATGCATATGTAAATAATTTCACAAATGTGTTGTGTGGAGCATATAGTCAATTTTAATAATATGTGGAGATGCTGTAAACATCAAGGAAACTGTGGTTTGGAAGTTTGAACTAATTAATGACTGCCTAGCAAGATTGTGCCTAACATTTTCCTAAAAGAAAATTAAACTAATTAATGACAATGCCAGCAAGATTGAATTGCAACTCTGCACCGATTTTGTAGGCCAATTCCTCGGCATGTCCTCGATGAATCAATGCTCCATCTGTAAGTTTTGGGCCAAGTGAATTGTATGTGGCGGCATAGCTTATGCTATTTATTTACAGATTACATTTAGTTGAGTAACCAAGATGATTAAGTCCCAACGATGAACTATTAATGCTGAAACTATTTATGTTGTTTCATTTGAAATCTGTATGTTTTTTGTTTATCAGCTCACGGTTCTACATTTTTGTGAGTGCCATCCACCACAACATTCGCCTTTACATTCCTACGCATTCGGGATCGCACAACAAAACATGCCATTTGTCGATCTAATGCAACAACAACTACGTTTCTGCAACAATACTCTCATATGCAGCAGTTTCCTGGAGCTTCCATGCCTTGTCAGTCATCCCGCAATGTTGAAGAACGTCAACATCATGAGAGTATGGATTGATTTTCTTTTCGACTTTAGTTGTTTGCTTTGTTTTTGTTGTTAAAACAATATATGTATGTATAGTGGATTTGCTTGCCGAACACGTTGAATTATCTTTTTGTTTAATGAAATCTGTTTTGGATTTGTTATGTTAGCATTATTGTAGAAGTGTTGCATACACAATCTTCCTAAATGTTTGTGTTATTATAAATTGATTAATTTTTCATTTGTATATTGTTGTTGGATATTATGCAACTTTTATATAATATTGAATGTATTTTCGCATGTGTGAAATTGTGATGTTGATATATTAAATTCGTTATGATGGTTTATATTCGACTATTTTGGATATTGTATATGTTTTAATTATGTAAATTTAAGACTGATAAAAGGCAGAATTTCTGTCTTTAAGATTCAGTTTCAAGTGCATTTAAGACTGCAATATCAGTCTTTATATTTTGAGACTGAAACACCAGTCTCAACATTTTTTTTGCGACTAGAAATTCAAAGAATGATATTTCAGTCTTTGATCGGTCTGTAAGTACAATTTAAAGACTGAATTATTGAGTTAAAGACTGTAACTTGCAGTCTTTAATTCAGTATTTTTTTGTAGTGAAATATGACTATAACTTTTTTTTCTTACTGTAGTCATCTCCTCCACCAAGTCGTCTGGCCATGGTTGCCCTCTCAAGGGTGATTGCTCTATGTGGTTGCCTAAGTAGCCCAGCCCTGAAATCGAGTATGTTCATATATGTGGTGGATTGGGCCGAAAGTTATCAAGCAATGTGAGATGAGGGAATGATGTTAGAAGCTTACCAGGCCGACTTTATTTCTTTTGCGAGAAAATCAAGTACCGTACATGCTCTAACATTCTCCCTTTTGGTGATGACTATAATACGATTATGCTAAAATAAAAATATTCGTTTACTTGCTTCTCCATCTAATTTTGTGTACTCAGTATGAGTGTGCTTAATGTTTCTCTCCATTATCATCAATAACCTTTTAAAAAACTTAAATCTTGGGAACATACATAGATTTGTCATTGCAATTTCAAAGTATAATTAAGTACTTATTGTTCATTTAAAATGTAAACTACACCTAGGACAATGACATCCACATTTTGGATGTTTGCCTTTGCTTGTTGCTTAAACACGCTGCCTTTAATTGCTGCTCGATTTTACTATCTGCACTTGCTTTGTTATTGCAATAGCCCAGACTTGTAGGTGCAATAGAACTAAGGGTAATGCACACTACCACAACGATAACCTTCCTGTCTTTGCAAATGCCCTATAAGGTAATTCCAAGCATTTCTTCCATGGTTGCCCTTCTTTTTCTCTTTTTGTTCAAGGTACGTAGACTAATTTCATTATTATTACTTTTGTTGTTTATAACTAAGATTCATTTTTAAGCCAAGGACTTACTATAAATTAATGTGTTGGATTACCTGTTTCTTATACTAGAGCGCATATATAAGTGGCTCATGAGTTATTACAAATATCTTTAATGATATATTAGTATCTGTACATTTTTTTACATGAATGTGTTATAATTTCTTCCGTTTCCAAGTATTTTTGGTTAACTGTATTTAAGTTCCCTTTGATTTTATTTGCTTATATGAATATGGAATACCTGACCTTGTTTGATGACTATTATTCACGTCTTGACATATTTATTTCATTCCATTATTCCACTGTTTAGTATGCTATGTCATATGATTATATTTTGTTATTTTAATAAAAATGAATGTTGATAAACTATACAGTTAACCGTCGATAGTACTTTCTTTCTTTATTAATTGGGTTTATAGTACAAAGATGAAGACAACGGTTGGTGGTAGCTAATACAATACAGTCGAAGTAAATGATTCTGGTGGTGGAACAACAATTGTAACGACCCGGACATTTGGCGATCTTGGTTATCCGATATACAACACATATCGAACATCCAAGGATCGAAAATAACTGAATGGTTAATGAAAGAAAACAGAGGGTGAGAATAGATAAGGTAGAAACTTATAGAAGAGAAGTAGAAGAACACCATCACCAGAGTAAACACGAATCTCACAGCGGAACGAATAAAATATAACATAACTTTTGAAATACAAACAGTATATGTATACAATAACATTGCAGAGTACAACACAGCGGAAATAAACAATAGCTATAAAATCCTGAAGCCTCCAGCTCCAAGTGTATCTGTAAAATCCCGACTACTTGAGTGCCCCTACAAATTTAGGCACCCAAGAGTTTAGGGAAAACAAAACAAAATAAACTCCGGGTCAGTCATGGGACTGGTATGAGTAAAACAGTTTAAAACAGTTCGAACAAGTATATGATATCTCATAAGACCACGCCGTATAATGGAACGGGTTTTTCGCTTATGAGAATCCAAATATCTTTATATCAAAAACCTTTTGATATTATAACAATGTCTATCAACCACAATATAATAATCATCTAGCAGAAACGCTTTCATCTCACGTTCTACATATATAGTATACAATCAAAACCGCAAGCACGTATTGGGTAATGGATTTCCAACTATGACAAGGTATGGAACCACCTTTCGCTAGTGTACCTCTAGAGAGGAATACACCGGGTTCAACAAGAACATCTTGCAACCCGGCCACATATGACCGACCACTCATTTCGCTTGAGTGTATCGAATGTATATCACCAACGGTTGGGATCAGCAACCGTTTCCCGATAAGGGACAGCATCGACAATAGATTTTTAGAAGTAAATGAAACTTTAGATCAGGTGATTATACACCCTAATAGGTGCGACCTACATAGCCATGCTGCATGCCCGATTTCTGTCATTTATCGGATGTGAGGCTAGAAGCTACACTTATTTTTTACATGCCACATCTTCATTCACTTAGAATGTCACATCGTCATACCCGCCAAATCACAAATTGATTTCCACAAAAATATCACGGGTATAAAGCTAAGAGAAACGAATTCCTCTGCCACCAACGTAAATACGTTTGAAATGATCAACTTACGTGATCTACCAGATATACTCTGTCAAACCTTCGTCCATACAAGTTGTCCTGGGACAGGACAAACCGAAGGCACTATTCAGTATATCCATCTTAGGCACTGTTATCTAAGATTTATACAACAGCCCTTGCATTTTACTTTGTCTTCAATTATCTTTGGCACATATGATTCGCAACGCTTATGCCAATACAGAGTGGTTCTTTGGATAATAATCCAACCGGTCTCTCCATATTATCAACGTTAAAATGGTCAAAACTTCGATAGTCTGTGATTTAACCATCAAAGAAAAACAGGTGTGCAAAAAACGATATTATTTCCTGATGGAAATTCTATCAATCAATCATCAATCATATATATATATATATATATATATATATTCATATTTTCCTTATTTTCTATGTTTAGAAAATGTACGTTAACGCTGGAAAACATTTCCATAACTTATTTACGTATCACTATTCTTCTACAACTATCAGTCTCTGATTGTAAACTAGTATAAGAACAATTCCCTAAGTACCAATCCCGAAGGTCGAAACCAACACCAGATAGACACTTAGGAAACCATTCAACTTAACAAGTCTCCAGTCAATTTCTGATTTAGCTTAACTCCATTTCTTAACTCCTTATACACGAACATTTCCTTTTCTAATTCACATTTCCAATTTCAATATTTGATTACGTTTCTGATTCTATTTGGAAAACATTTCCAAATCTTCTTAACTTGGATTTAAACAGATGTTTAAATCAACATCGCGATGACAATTCAAACCACTATACTTATTTACTAAATTCACTTAACCACTTTCACTCTCGAACCTTAACCATTTCTAAATTTAAAACGTAGTCAATCAAGTTGGGGTATAACTACCTCTCAGACCTTAACTGAACAACATTTCAAATCTCGAAATAGGGTAAGTTCATCTTTTAACTCTTTAACACTTCCTTACGTAACTTCCGGATATAATTTACGAGTCCAACTCCTTTACAGAATCATTTGATTATAACAGTGGTGTTATAATTTCCTGCTTCTGAAATATAATAACATCAATCTAACTCTTATTTCCTAACTCGAATAAATAAAGAACAACTAATTTATCAACTCCTATTTGGTTAACTCTTATTCTATAACTCTTATTCGAATAACTCCAATTTAATAACTCTTATTCGATTTACTCTAACTCTATTTAACTCTTACTGGATTAACTCTTATTCGAATAACTTACAAACGAATAACTTATATTTGATAATCTCTCTTCTTCGAATAAACTATATTTGGTTTAACTCCTGTCGAATAACTAGATGCGATTAACTCACTTCGAATAACCAATATTCGATTAACTCACTTCGATTACTCTTTTGAATTAACTCCTTTGAATCATCTCCTTTTATTAATTTCTTTTCTGTTTGTTTATACAAATAATTCCTTTTCTATTTGTTTACTTAACAAATAACTATTCCCCTTTCAATTCTATTTATTTAACCAATAAATATTCCCTTTCAATTCTATTCTATTTATTTAACAAATAAATATCTCCTTTATATCTATTTGTAAATGTTTTTACAAATATTTCCCTTTAAATCCTATTTGTAAATGTTTTTTACAAATCTTTTCCCTTATTATTTCTATTTGTAATTGTTTTACAAATATTCCTTTATATTTGTTTACAAATAATTTCCTTTATATTTGTTTACAAATATATTCTTTTTAGCTCTTTTGATTTTATAATTATTTCCTTTTATAAAAATCCTTTTTCCCTATATATATATATATATATAAAATCCATCGATTTTATTTAAATAAATTATTTTCAAAATATACTTTGAAAATCCCCTTTTATCATTCTGGTATTTCTTATGGTATTTAATGTACCATATAACAATGATCGGTATCATTCAACATATAAAATCATCAACAGATTTCATATCACATCATATAACACAATATATGAAACAAAACAGTATTTTATATACTGAGGAACCCAGTTGGGTCCCTCCAACCTGTTTCCCTGCATCACATATGTTAAACGATATAATTAACATCGATTTCATTTTAATATGAAATATTCTGATAAATAGAATCAATATTCGATTAACGATTTATATAAATATATCGTTATCTATGATTTCAACCAGTACACAAGCAATTCAACCAAACAGTTAACACACAGCAATCAACAACATAATTATTAGTTCTAACAATATGTTGTAAAAATATAACTGTTCAGAGTTGGTGAGTTTTACTCACATTGGCTGTTCATCGTTAAAGAATGATAAATTGTTGTTTGATTTGAATCAGACAATTTATTTCGCCATAAATTCAAACGAGCTCCAATCCACTTCAAACCAATTCCATTATGATATGCTCCTCCATACGAATTCAACGCATTTGACCGTTCACGATTTCGATTCAATATGAACTAGATACAATATAAACAAGTTAATACATTTTAAATAAATGAACAACTTGGATTTTAAATTATTGGGCTTGACCCTTCACTTAAGGCCCACCCTCCCTTTGCAAATAACCAGATCCGAAACCTCTTCCTTCTCCCTCAAACAAAAATCATGAACTCCAGTTGTTACACCATTCACGCATAACATCCACCACAATCTCCTCCATCACTCCACCGTTCAACCAACGAAGAACACCGATGATCTTCTCTTCCCATCCTCATCCATCCCGTACCGCAAAAGCTAAACTCGATCACCCCTATTTGAACTCCGTCGCTACAGTACTCCAACCAAACCCATAACCGAAAGCTTCCAGTTTTCTTATACAGGTGCGGTTCCACACACTCAACTCAAATACGATACTCACTCCTCGATTTGAAGCTTAAATCTCGATAAAAATCCAACCCTATGTCTTCCAACCCAACGCTGTACGTTTTAGGTGACTCCAAAAAGACATCGCACCCTTTGAAATGGGTATACGAATGATGAGAAACCCGATAGGAACCCAATCAAACTTGTTTGAGGATTTTTAGGATTTTCCTTGTTTTTATTTTTGATTATCTTTGGTTTTCTTTCTTCACGTTAAGAAATGAATTGTGGCGGCTACAAAGAACGGTCATATAGGGAACGAGAATTTTCTATGTGGCTGTAAAGGAGGAGGGTATGGCTTGTTTTGGTCCACCAATACTTAAGATATTTTAGTTTTAAATATTCAATTCGCCTTCTAAAAATTCGTGTGATCACACACGATATTCAAAAATTACGAAAATGGTCATGTAGCTACAGTTCGACATTACGGTCCCAACGAAACTGGTTTCGTCGAATTCTGACCCCGTATGCTCACACAGCGTATTTTTAACCGTCAATCATATCGATTGTTTTTCACTCTAAAAATCCGTACGGCGACACAGTGACTCTAAAAATCACGAAACTTGGAATCTAGCAATAATTTGATGTTGCGGATCCAACAAAATTAGTTTCGTCGAATTCTGAGGTCGTTTGCAAAACTGGCTATTTTTAAAGCTCTGAATGACCCATTTAAATATATAAATATATTTAAAAATGATTAAATTAAATATTTAAAAATAAATATTATCATATATATTCACAAAGAATATCATACAGTTTCAGAATAATCCTATATGAATTTCTAAATCGATATTTCAAATCCCGATGTAACAACCCGTAAAATGCGAGCCAGTTTGAAAATTTTATTTTGGCAATTATAGCGGATTTTGAATATTTAAAATAGATTATTTTAAATATAATCGACGAGAAATTTATTTTGAATAGAATTCGAACGTATATATTATATACGTCGTCGTTAGAATATATAATAATTATATATAATTATAAAAGGAATTGAAAATGGCGCGGTAGTTCGAAAATTCGATTTCTAATTTCAAATGAATATACAGAATTCAATATAAGTCAGAATTGAACGAAACAAGAAATATTTGAATCTGTATAACTATATCTTTGTAACGAAGTTAACAAACTGAGATTTCATCTTAGAAATGATAAGATATGTTCAGTTGAAAATTAGAAATGGTCGCTGTGGAATTTATATATTTTTATATATATAAGGGCCTTAAAAATAGCAATTTTGCAAACGACCTCAGATTTCGACGAAACCAGTTTTGTTGGGTCCGTGATGTAAAGTTATTGCTAGGTTTCAAATTTCATAATTTTTCGAATCAATATGTGAGCGTGGCAAAGGAAAACGTGTTTTGACCATTTCAGTTGATTTTAATCGACTGGAAATTGGCCATTTTTCTAACGGTCTCAGAATTCAACGAAACTAGTTTTGTTAGGACCGTATCGTCAATACGAAGCTAGAAAATATTTTTTGGGAATTTTTCTAGTTAGTATGTGACCCCGGTAATTTGAAATGTACGTTTAAAATTCAATAAAGTGATTTAAATGTGAATTTAACGGAAACTGATTGTAACAGCCGAATCCACTGGCGATACATATCCCATTGTGTTCGGAATGGGGGTGAAACGCTATGGGCGACAGGCGGTGGGCCTCGTTTCGAGGTCATATGTAAAAGTCAACCTTTTAGCCAAATATAATAATTAAATAAAAAAAAAATATACTTCTCTCCTATTACCTCTCTGCCCCCCCCCCCTAAAATTTCATTTTAATCGAGATAAAAAAAAAAAAAAAAAAGAAAGAAAAGAGATCGAGGGCGCCAGCGCTAGGGCCGACGCCTCACCACCGCTCCGACCCTCCCCCTCACCCGCGCCCTCTCCGTCAACGTCGCCTCGCATCGTGCGCCGCCCCTCCAACGAGATCCGCCATCGGAGACCACCCCCCCCCCCCTCTTCCCCCTCGCCTGCGCACACCACCACCCCCACACCCCGACCTACCACCTGCGATGAACCCCACCCCCCCTTTCGACGATCTCGAGCCGCAAGAAACCCCCCCCACCCCCCCCACCATCCTCCTCCGACGAGCTCCCTGTAAGTCCCTGTGTTTTTTTTTATATTTACTTTAACTGTTTTTTTATTTTGGTTAAACTGTTTTGTTTCTAAAGAATAAAAAAAAAAACTGTAAAGATTTATTTTTTTAAAAAAAAAACTGATTTTAGAAAAGAATAAAAAAAAACTGATTTTAGAAAAGAATTAAAAAAACTGATTTTTGTTAAAATTGAAAACTGATTTTAGGTTAAAATTTAAAACTGATTTTATTTAAAGTTAAAACTGATTTTGTTTAGGATTTTAAAACTGAAATTTTAATAAAGATTTAAAACTGATTCTTTATTTTTAAAAGGAAAAAGATTTGAATTTTTAAAAGGAAAAAGATTTAAACTTTAAAAGGTAAAAGATTTAAAAGAAGTTAAAACTGAATTTGTTTCGAAATAAAAATTCGATTTTTATATATAGAACTTCGAAATAAAAATTCGATTTTTATATATTGAACTTCATAGGAAAAATATGATTTTTATATATTGAACTTTGAAATAAAAATTCGATTTTTATATATAGAACTTCGAAATAAAAATTCGATTTTTATATATTGAACTTCATAGGAAAAATATGATTTTTATATATTGAACTTTGAAATAAAAATTCGATTTTTATATACTGAACTTTGAAATAAAAATTCGATTTTTATATATTGAACTTTGAAATAAAAATTCGATTTTTATATATTGAACTTTGAAATAAAAATTCGATTTTTATATACTGAACTTTGAAATAAAAATTCGATTTTTATATATTGAACTTTGAAATAAAAATTCGATTTTTATATACTGAACTTTGAAATAAAAATTCGATTTTTATATATTGAACTTTGAAATAAAAATTCGATTTTTATATATTGAACTTTGAAATAAAAATTCGATTTTTATATACTGAACTTTGAAATAAAAATTCGATTTTTATATATGTAGTAGCTACGGACGACGAAGTTGACGAAGATGCGAAAACAATGAAGACTTCTGCAAATGAAAAGCCATGGAGCTAGGATAGCTATAAGTGAGAATTTCTCACCTTTCAATTTTATTTTCTAGTTATATATATATACTAGGATGCAGACGGTGCTTAGTAGCACCCGACACAATCGTCCACAGACCATGGACTTGTTTGTTTGGCTGTTTGGTTATAGATTGTGATATTGGTTTGAATGTGGTTTGTGGTGTGAAAAATCGAATCGATAAATTGGTTAGGATTAGACGTGCGCCGTTATAAGGCGAAGGAGTAAGGCTAGGTTAGACTCTTACTCCAAATGTTGTGGTTTGCATAACGAATTGATTTGATTGATGTGTGAATGGCGTGGGCCTTCACTAGACCGGGGATAAGGCTAGGCCTTGTCCCGTTTCTAGTATCGTGCCGTTATGCCGCCGAAATTTTCTAAAATATGTTAGAAAAATAAAAATATCATTTTATTTAAAGAATGAACTGAATAGAAATTCATATGTTGAAATAAAATGTTTTATCGTTAAAAATATAATTTTTAACGTGAATGTGAATAAATAAAAATTCATTTACAAACCAGACGGTTTGTTTATGTACACCTATTTGAAGGACATTGATTGGGACGATAAATTTTACACATCGCCCAACTGCACAAATAAAATATGCGGTTGATTGTTTGAAACCCCACACGGGTGTTGGGATGAAATTTGAAGTTCACTCATCCTGATTGATTAAATATGTCGATCGATTGATTGACAGGCTGTTATAAGCGTTGAATATCTATATTCGATGCTTATACAGTGTAGTGCACTTTGGTTGATGGTTGATTATTTTCAATGTCATTATATACATGTGTTGTATGAAAATCCATATAATTAACTTTATATGGTAATTGATTGGGCCTCATTCCAATTTGAAAAATAAAGAATATTATAAAATAAAAGTTCATGTGTTGACAGTACTCATCCATTGAGATTGGTCATGTGTTGAACGAAATATTTTGATAATAACAACTATTTTGAAAAAGAAATATTTGAAATAGAATATTTGAAAATAAAGGAATATATGAAGCCGTGTTGATTAGATTGACGCCATTTTGACGTGATCGATATTTATATCGATTTTAAAAAACGATTTCGAAATGAATTGAATTGAAAACGATTTCGAAATGAATTGAATTGAAAACGATTTCGAAATGAATTGAATTGAAAACGATTTCGAAATGAATTGAATTGAAAACGATTTCGAAATGAATTGAATTGAAAACGATTTCGAAATGAATTGAATTGAAAACGATTTCGAAATGAATTGAATTGAAAACGATTTCGAAATGAATTGAATTGAAAACGATTTCGAAATGAATTGAATTGAAAACGATTTCGAAATGAATTGAATTGAAAACGATTTCGAAATGAAATGAATTGAAAACGATTTCGAAATGAAATGAATTGAAAACGATTTCGAAATGAATTGAATTGAAAACGATTTCGAAATGAATTGAATTGAAAACGATTTTGAAATGAATTGAATTGAAAACGAATTCAAATTGAATTGAAAGTGAATTGAATTGAATTCAAATTGAATGGAAATTTGAATTGAATAGAAATGAATTTTAAAACGAATTTATAAAGAAGAATTCAATTTTGCTTTGAATTGAAATGGAAGTTGAAATAGATTTTGAAACGAATTCAAAACCATTTATAAAATTCGTTTTAAATAGAAATCGACGAAGTATATATTATATATATTATATATATAATATAATGGCCTGAATAGAACGCGCCGCGCCGCGGCAGTTCGCGAATTTCGACCATTTATTTCAAACGGACATTACGGGAGATCCGACCGTCGGATTCTCCTAAAACCGGAACCGTTGGGTTCGTATCGAAAAGAGCTTTCTAACGAAAATTAGAAATTTGAAATCTAACGGTTGGATTTGGAATTATGTCCAAATCAAATTTGAAAAAGGTCGCTGTAAGTGCAGTTCGATGGCCATTGATGGAAATCGACTGTACGGGCCTTGATAAAATTATTAAAAATAGTAATAATTTGTGTAAAATCATAAGAAATGATTTAGAAAGAATTGGGATGAAAAACTCCATATTTGAAAAGATAAAGATAGATTTTTATCGAAATGAACTAGTTTTGAACTAGAATTATAATTCTATTTATTTTTAAATAAATAAATTGAATTTGAAAAGGGGTTTGAAAATAACCAAAATTTCCAATGATTGCATTGGAGTGGATTTGAATCGAAATTGTCTTCGGAATATTTCGATGTTGGAATTTGTGATTATACGGATGTTGTTACGGAAATTTGAAAGATATATATTTATATCGTTATTTCCAATACGACATTTGTTAATCGTAGAATTTGATATTGAATATAAGCCGATATATTTTCTATTCAGAGCCTTATATTGAATATCAAATGGGATTTGGGTTTGTCGTGAATGGTGTTTTCACTAACACTGTTCTTGAACCCAGTTGAGAAAAGATTAAATCTTTTTATTTAGATTTAATGAAGTGTACCAATTAAATAATATTTAATTGGAATTGAATTGATATTGATTTTTGGGTTTATCGTGAACAGTGTTTTAAATAACACTTGTTCTTTAGCCCGATAATTATCGAATGTGATTTGGGTTTGTCGTGAATGGTGTCTTCACTAACACTGTTCTTGAACCCAGTTGAGAAAAGATTAAATCTTTTTATTTAGATTTAATGAAGTGTACCAATTAAATAATATTTAATTGGAATTGAATTGATATTGATTTTTGGGTTTATCGTGAACAGTGTTTTTAAATAACACTCGTTCTTTAACCCGATAATTAATGGAATGTGACTTTGGGTTTATCGCGAACCGTGTTTTTAGATGACACTGATTCTTTAACCCAGTTAACGATTAAAACTAAGTGGAGTTTTAATGAATCTTTAATTAGATTGAAAAGATCGAGAATGGAGTATCACCAGTTTTGCTCCAGGCGATAGTTAAATCTTTAATTAGATTTGAACGTGAAATTTAGAAACTAACTGTCGGTTAGCCAAGCAGAATGGTTTTCTAGATATTGATCTGATGTTGGTTTCGGCCTTCGGGGTTAATATTTGGGGAATTATTCTCTTGATTAATTTACGGTTAGTGACTAATGAATTGGAATGAGGCGTATGTTGTGTTTGTGTAACACTTATTTAAATATACGCGAGTTATTCGGAAAGACCGGGTTTATCCCATTCTGAATAACTGATACGACGATAAGTCGAAGATGAAGACGATGGTCGAAGACCGGAGGTCTTCACGTCGTTTGGGTGATAACTGATGATCTTGATTGGGCTGTACACCCAAGAAGATGGAAACAGTTAGTGATCGTCCAGACGTACTTGGAGATCGATGGATATGCGGGGTACTAGGTGCCTCCGGTTTCGTTCAGACCCAGGACGGACTTGTAAATGGACTGTGTGTCTGACATCGGATTTCATTCTATGTGACTGATATCGGTTGCATAGGATGGTTTGCCTGTGTGGCATGCTAAGATGCAAATGATCAAGGCTTCTGTTGAAAAGCAAAGTCTTGTGGTTGATGATCAAAGCACGGCCTTTGTGGCGTAGCTTTGTGTAACGTTTACCTCGCGTGTTTCACACCAGGTATGAACCAAAAACGGGAGACGGACCTCAGGGAGGGCCTGCGTTTCCTCCTAGCTAGAAGTGGCGTCAGTGGTTTTACACGCCCTGACGAGTTTGACTTATGTTGTTGTTGCTGTTGCGAGGCGCCTCGGATTGATCGGTCGTTCTCGAACCGATGGAGTCATTTAGTTGGCTCGCTTACGCCCCAAAGGGCGGCGAAACGTAGTGCTCAGGCATTTTAATCCACTCCGTGTGGACCGGCCCTGACGATCCAAGGCTTGCCTGCGCGCTTGCCTGAGACTCGGGTTAGGCAGTCTCGAATCGGTTGAGGATCTTGACCCTAGCCTCGGTTCATAGATGGAAACCCAATTTCCAAATACGTGACTTTGCGATTTTGATTGTATAACCTATATATGGCGACATAGTGGTATGGGGCATTCATGCCGCCTATGATTGATACTTATGATTTGAAGTTGTTTTATACACTATACACTTATAATAGTATCAAATGATTTGTTTTAAACGTATCAAGCATTCTTGGCTATTATAAGGTAAAAACCCTATCCTCCGGCTTGCGATTGCATTGTGTGATGGGACCTGGGTCTTATAACAGCTTCATTTTTCTTTATTTAGCATTGCGCTGTTTGTTTTATGCACTGGTATTCTTGGGAGGAAACCCGTTCCGTGTTATACGGCGTGGTCCCTTGATTTACCTAATGATTTAAAATAAAGATTAATAACTGCTTTAGTTCTCACACCAGTCCCATGACTGACCTGGAGTTTATTGTTTTAACCTAAACTCTGGGTGCCCTTATTTTGACACGGGCAGCTAGTAGTTTTGGTTTTGCAGATCTATATTCACAGGATCCTGGTTTACAGCTGGAACGATATCCGGAAAGCTTTGTATCCGTATATCTTCTTCTAGTTGTGTATTGTATTATTTTCCGCTGCTATGTATTTAAATGTAATTTAAATCTCTGATATTTCTGGGTAATATTCATTTATACTCTGTATATTCTTGTAATCTGATGCATTGTTGTAATAAACAGTGAAATGTTCTTTTATATGCGTTCTGTTGTGGCTTGTTCTCGAACTATCCGACGCTTTCCTCTACGGGGAAGTTGCGGGTCGTCACAGTTGGTATCAGAGCTTTGGTTTACAAAGCTAGAGAACAAGACACATTAGAACCCTACGAAAGAATTCATCAGATATTGGATTAGTAATATCCAATTAGGATGACTCGTTAGAGATGGGATCAGTAGTATCCTAGAACGAGTGTGAAGAGTATATTTTTCAAATGAAAACAAATTTTGTTTTGCAAATTTAAATCAATTATTCGTATTTGATTATCTATTTATATTGAGTTGGACAATCCAGTATATATAGGTTTTGCGTATACGTCTGATCCGCGTGTATTCAAAGTTTTAATATATTGGGTAGATATAGAATCACATTCTAGTTGCCCGAGGATGATTCTGATAATGCTGCAGCGTTACCAGTATTTATTTTCGAGTGACAAAGGTGTGATATCTATATATTTCCATTAGGCTGGTGTGAGAACCAAAATTAGATAGGGCTTATTGTTGTGATTTGGCATCAAAAACATGATTTTTGTATATGTATCAAAATTATGAATTTGAAACTCTAATTCACTAATTGATTGATGTTTGTGTTGTTTGTTTAGTTGTTTGATAATTTTGAACCATTATGCCTAATTTGATCGAATATTGAATTGTATTGAAAATTGGTTGCATTTGCTTGCATATACATATATATCATTGAACAGGTCATAGCAAGGAGGCTAGAGCCAGAGAATAAAATTTGTTTGCCCGACAAATAGGTACATGTTTACTACATAATTTCCTGTTTTGTTTGGGTGATGATGATTTTGTGAGCCTATTGGCTAGCCGCTTGGCTTTTTCTTTTTCTTTTTGAGATCTGAAGGACCGGGGAAGCTATTTGAAATTCCCCGATGCTCCCATTGCAGGGGAGGTTATGGCGAAATTTTTCAAAAATTTAGGGTGTTAGCCAAATTTTTGAAGTTTTGAAAATTCTCAGAAACTAAAGAGTTGGAGAATGGAAGCCAGATCGAACATAGAGTTGAATGATCAAACCACTTTCGACTTTGTTCCTTTTCGGGGACGAAAAGTTTTAAGTGGGGGAGATTGTAACAACCCGTAAAATGCGAGCCAGTTTGAAAATTTTATTTTGGCAATTATAGCGGATTTTGAATATTTAAAATAGATTATTTTAAATATAATCGACGAGAAATTTATTTTGAATAGAATTCGAACGTATATATTATATACGTCGTCGTTAGAATATATAATAATTATATATAATTATAAAAGGAATTGAAAATGGCGCGGTAGTTCGAAAATTCGATTTCTAATTTCAAATGAATATACAGAATTCAATATAAGTCAGAATTGAACGAAACAAGAAATATTTGAATCTGTATAACTATATCTTTGTAACGAAGTTAACAAACTGAGATTTCATCTTAGAAATGATAAGATATGTTCAGTTGAAAATTAGAAATGGTCGCTGTGGAATTTATATATTTTTATATATATAAGGCCCTTAAAAATAGCAATTTTGCAAACGACCTCGGATTTCGACGAAACCAGTTTTGTTGGGTCCGTGATGTAAAGTTATTGCTAGGTTTCAAATTTCATAATTTTTCGAATCAATATGTGAGCGTGGCAAAGGAAAACGTGTTTTGACCATTTCAGTTGATTTTAATCGACTGGAAATTGGCCATTTTTCTAACGGTCTCAGAATTCAACGAAACTAGTTTTGTTAGGACCGTATCGTCAATACGAAGCTAGAAAATATTTTTTGGGAATTTTTCTAGTTAGTATGTGACCCCGGTAATTTGAAATGTACGTTTAAAATTCAATAAAGTGATTTAAATGTGAATTTAACGGAAACTGATTGTAACAGCCGAATCCACTGGCGATACATATCCCATTGTGTTCGGAATGGGGGTGAAACGCTATGGGCGACAGGCGGTGGGCCTCGTTTCGAGGTCATATGTAAAAGTCAACCTTTTAGCCAAATATAATAATTAAATAAAAAAAAAATATATACTTCTCTCCTATTACCTCTCTGGCCCCCCCCCCCTAAAATTTCATTTTAATCGAGATAAAAAAAAAAAAAAAAAAGAAAAGAGATCGAGGGCGCCAGCGCTAGGGCCGACGCCTCACCACCGCTCCGACCCTCCCCCTCACCCGCGCCCTCTCCGTCAACGTCGCCTCGCATCGTGCGCCGCCCCTCCAACGAGATCCGCCATCGGAGACCACCCCCCCCCTCTTCCCCCTCGCCTGCGCACACCACCACCCCCACACCCCGACCTACCACCTGCGATGAACCCCACCCCCCCCCCCCTTTCGACGATCTCGAGCCGCAAGAAACCCCCCCCCCCCCCACCATCCTCCTCCGACGAGCTCCCTGTAAGTCCCTGTGTTTTTTTTTTTATATTTACTTTAACTGTTTTTTTATTTTGGTTAAACTGTTTTGTTTTTAAAGAATAAAAAAAAAAACTGTAAAGATTTATTTTTTTTAAAAAAAAACTGATTTTAGAAAAGAATAAAAAAAAACTGATTTTAGAAAAGAATTAAAAAAACTGATTTTTGTTAAAATTGAAAACTGATTTTAGGTTAAAATTTAAAACTGATTTTATTTAAAGTTAAAACTGATTTTGTTTAGGATTTTAAAACTGAAATTTTAATAAAGATTTAAAACTGATTCTTTATTTTTAAAAGGAAAAAGATTTGAATTTTTAAAAGGAAAAAGATTTAAACTTTAAAAGGTAAAAGATTTAAAAGAAGTTAAAACTGAATTTGTTTCGAAATAAAAATTCGATTTTTATATATAGAACTTCGAAATAAAAATTCGATTTTTATATATTGAACTTCATAGGAAAAATATGATTTTTATATATTGAACTTTGAAATAAAAATTCGATTTTTATATATAGAACTTCGAAATAAAAATTCGATTTTTATATATTGAACTTCATAGGAAAAATATGATTTTTATATATTGAACTTTGAAATAAAAATTCGATTTTTATATACTGAACTTTGAAATAAAAATTCGATTTTTATATATTGAACTTTGAAATAAAAATTCGATTTTTATATATTGAACTTTGAAATAAAAATTCGATTTTTATATACTGAACTTTGAAATAAAAATTCGATTTTTATATATTGAACTTTGAAATAAAAATTCGATTTTTATATACTGAACTTTGAAATAAAAATTCGATTTTTATATATTGAACTTTGAAATAAAAATTCGATTTTTATATATTGAACTTTGAAATAAAAATTCGATTTTTATATACTGAACTTTGAAATAAAAATTCGATTTTTATATATGTAGTAGCTACGGACGACGAAGCTGACGAAGATGCGAAAACAATGAAGACTTCTGCAAATGAAAAGCCATGGAGCTAGGATAGCTATAAGTGAGAATTTCTCACCTTTCAATTTTATTTTCTAGTTATATATATATACTAGGATGCAGACGGTGCTTAGTAGCACCCGACACAATCGTCCACAGACCATGGACTTGTTTGTTTGGCTGTTTGGTTATAGATTGTGATATTGGTTTGAATGTGGTTTGTGGTGTGAAAAATCGAATCGATAAATTGGTTAGGATTAGACGTGCGCCGTTATAAGGCGAAGGAGTAAGGCTAGGTTAGACTCTTACTCCAAATGTTGTGGTTTGCATAACGAATTGATTTGATTGATGTGTGAATGGCGTGGGCCTTCACTAGACCGGGGATAAGGCTAGGCCTTGTCCCGTTTCTAGTATCGTGCCGTTATGCCGCCGAAATTTTCTAAAATATGTTAGAAAAATAAAAATATCATTTTATTTAAAGAATGAACTGAATAGAAATTCATATGTTGAAATAAAATGTTTTATCGTTAAAAATATAATTTTTAACGTGAATGTGAATAAATAAAAATTCATTTACAAACCAGACGGTTTGTTTATGTACACCTATTTGAAGGACATTGATTGGGACGATAAATTTTACACATCGCCCAACTGCACAAATAAAATATGCGGTTGATTGTTTGAAACCCCACACGGGTGTTGGGATGAAATTTGAAGTTCACTCATCCTGATTGATTAAATATGTCGATCGATTGATTGACAGGCTGTTATAAGCGTTGAATATCTATATTCGATGCTTATACAGTGTAGTGCACTTTGGTTGATGGTTGATTATTTTCAATGTCATTATATACATGTGTTGTATGAAAATCCATATAATTAACTTTATATGGTAATTGATTGGGCCTCATTCCAATTTGAAAAATAAAGAATATTATAAAATAAAAGTTCATGTGTTGACAGTACTCATCCATTGAGATTGGTCATGTGTTGAACGAAATATTTTGATAATAACAACTATTTTGAAAAAGAAATATTTGAAATAGAATATTTGAAAATAAAGGAATATATGAAGCCGTGTTGATTAGATTGACGCCATTTTGACGTGATCGATATTTATATCGATTTTAAAAAACGATTTCGAAATGAATTGAATTGAAAACGATTTCGAAATGAATTGAATTGAAAACGATTTCGAAATGAATTGAATTGAAAACGATTTCGAAATGAATTGAATTGAAAACGATTTCGAAATGAATTGAATTGAAAACGATTTCGAAATGAATTGAATTGAAAACGATTTCGAAATGAATTGAATTGAAAACGATTTCGAAATGAATTGAATTGAAAACGATTTCGAAATGAATTGAATTGAAAACGATTTCGAAATGAATTGAATTGAAAACGATTTCGAAATGAAATGAATTGAAAACGATTTCGAAATGAAATGAATTGAAAACGATTTCGAAATGAATTGAATTGAAAACGATTTCGAAATGAATTGAATTGAAAACGATTTTGAAATGAATTGAATTGAAAACGAATTCAAATTGAATTGAAAGTGAATTGAATTGAATTCAAATTGAATGGAAATTTGAATTGAATAGAAATGAATTTTAAAACGAATTTATAAAGAAGAATTCAATTTTGCTTTGAATTGAAATGGAAGTTGAAATAGATTTTGAAACGAATTCAAAACCATTTATAAAATTCGTTTTAAATAGAAATCGATGAAGTATATATTATATATATTATATATATAATATAATGGCCTGAATAGAACGCGCCGCGCCGCGGCAGTTCGCGAATTTCGACCATTTATTTCAAACGGACATTACGGGAGATCCGACCGTCGGATTCTCCTAAAACCGGAACCGTTGGGTTCGTATCGAAAAGAGCTTTCTAACGAAAATTAGAAATTTGAAATCTAACGGTTGGATTTGGAATTATGTCCAAATCAAATTTGAAAAAGGTCGCTGTAAGTGCAGTTCGATGGCCATTGATGGAAATCGACTGTACGGGCCTTGATAAAATTATTAAAAATAGTAATAATTTGTGTAAAATCATAAGAAATGATTTAGAAAGAATTGGGATGAAAAACTCCATATTTGAAAAGATAAAGATAGATTTTTATCGAAATGAACTAGTTTTGAACTAGAATTATAATTCTATTTATTTTTAAATAAATAAATTGAATTTGAAAAGGGGTTTGAAAATAACCAAAATTTCCAATGATTGCATTGGAGTGGATTTGAATCGAAATTGTCTTCGGAATATTTCGATGTTGGAATTTGTGATTATACGGATGTTGTTACGGAAATTTGAAAGATATATATTTATATCGTTATTTCCAATACGACATTTGTTAATCGTAGAATTTGATATTGAATATAAGCCGATATATTTTCTATTCAGAGCCTTATATTGAATATCAAATGGGATTTGGGTTTGTCGTGAATGGTGTTTTCACTAACACTGTTCTTGAACCCAGTTGAGAAAAGATTAAATCTTTTTATTTAGATTTAATGAAGTGTACCAATTAAATAATATTTAATTGGAATTGAATTGATATTGATTTTTGGGTTTATCGTGAACAGTGTTTTAAATAACACTTGTTCTTTAGCCCGATAATTATCGAATGTGATTTGGGTTTGTCGTGAATGGTGTCTTCACTAACACTGTTCTTGAACCCAGTTGAGAAAAGATTAAATCTTTTTATTTAGATTTAATGAAGTGTACCAATTAAATAATATTTAATTGGAATTGAATTGATATTGATTTTTGGGTTTATCGTGAACAGTGTTTTTAAATAACACTCGTTCTTTAACCCGATAATTAATGGAATGTGACTTTGGGTTTATCGCGAACCGTGTTTTTAGATGACACTGATTCTTTAACCCAGTTAACGATTAAAACTAAGTGGAGTTTTAATGAATCTTTAATTAGATTGAAAAGATCGAGAATGGAGTATCACCAGTTTTGCTCCAGGCGATAGTTAAATCTTTAATTAGATTTGAACGTGAAATTTAGAAACTAACTGTCGGTTAGCCAAGCAGAATGGTTTTCTAGATATTGATCTGATGTTGGTTTCGGCCTTCGGGGTTAATATTTGGGGAATTATTCTCTTGATTAATTTACGGTTAGTGACTAATGAATTGGAATGAGGCGTATGTTGTGTTTGTGTAACACTTATTTAAATATACGCGAGTTATTCGGAAAGACCGGGTTTATCCCATTCTGAATAACTGATACGACGATAAGTCGAAGATGAAGACGATGGTCGAAGACCGGAGGTCTTCACGTCGTTTGGGTGATAACTGATGATCTTGATTGGGCTGTACACCCAAGAAGATGGAAACAGTTAGTGATCGTCCAGACGTACTTGGAGATCGATGGATATGCGGGGTACTAGGTGCCTCCGGTTTCGTTCAGACCCAGGACGGACTTGTAAATGGACTGTGTGTCTGACATCGGATTTCATTCTATGTGACTGATATCGGTTGCATAGGATGGTTTGCCTGTGTGGCATGCTAAGATGCAAATGATCAAGGCTTCTGTTGAAAAGCAAAGTCTTGTGGTTGATGATCAAAGCACGGCCTTTGTGGCGTAGCTTTGTGTAACGTTTACCTCGCGTGTTTCACACCAGGTATGAACCAAAAACGGGAGACGGACCTCAGGGAGGGCCTGCGTTTCCTCCTAGCTAGAAGTGGCGTCAGTGGTTTTACACGCCCTGACGAGTTTGACTTATGTTGTTGTTGCTGTTGCGAGGCGCCTCGGATTGATCGGTCGTTCTCGAACCGATGGAGTCATTTAGTTGGCTCGCTTACGCCCCAAAGGGCGGCGAAACGTAGTGCTCAGGCATTTTAATCCACTCCGTGTGGACCGGCCCTGACGATCCAAGGCTTGCCTGCGCGCTTGCCTGAGACTCGGGTTAGGCAGTCTCGAATCGGTTGAGGATCTTGACCCTAGCCTCGGTTCATAGATGGAAACCCAATTTCCAAATACGTGACTTTGCGATTTTGATTGTATAACCTATATATGGCGACATAGTGGTATGGGGCATTCATGCCGCCTATGATTGATACTTATGATTTGAAGTTGTTTTATACACTATACACTTATAATAGTATCAAATGATTTGTTTTAAACGTATCAAGCATTCTTGGCTATTATAAGGTAAAAACCCTATCCTCCGGCTTGCGATTGCATTGTGTGATGGGACCTGGGTCTTATAACAGCTTCATTTTTCTTTATTTAGCATTGCGCTGTTTGTTTTATGCACTGGTATTCTTGGGAGGAAACCCGTTCCGTGTTATACGGCGTGGTCCCTTGATTTACCTAATGATTTAAAATAAAGATTAATAACTGCTTTAGTTCTCACACCAGTCCCATGACTGACCTGGAGTTTATTGTTTTAACCTAAACTCTGGGTGCCCTTATTTTGACACGGGCAGCTAGTAGTTTTGGTTTTGCAGATCTATATTCACAGGATCCTGGTTTACAGCTGGAACGATATCCGGAAAGCTTTGTATCCGTATATCTTCTTCTAGTTGTGTATTGTATTATTTTCCGCTGCTATGTATTTAAATGTAATTTAAATCTCTGATATTTCTGGGTAATATTCATTTATACTCTGTATATTCTTGTAATCTGATGCATTGTTGTAATAAACAGTGAAATGTTCTTTTATATGCGTTCTGTTGTGGCTTGTTCTCGAACTATCCGACGCTTTCCTCTACGGGGAAGTTGCGGGTCGTCACACCCGATTAAATCGATATTCGATTTATAATGAAATTCCTATTAAAAATATAAATAATTCCTTTATAAATTATAAAGGAAATCCACAGCGACTTTTCTGAAATTTGATTTGCACATAAATAAAAATCTACATGACGAAATCCCGATTTTTCTCTTCTACTAGAAAAATATACTTCACCAGCTCCTAACGTTTCTTGTTTCACAGAAATCCGACTTAAAATGGATCCTGTATTTCCAGTTGAAGTCTGAATCGCCAAACCGCGAACTGCCGCGTCATTTCGAGCTCGATTATAATTATAATATAATCATACGTTCAAACTGTCATTTATATAATATATTCGTTATTATAATTCAACTCTAAACTGAATTATATACTTTGGATTGTCCAATTCACATTATATTGTCAATTCACTATTTCGACTATTTCAAAATTAAATATATTATTCTATTATTTATATTTATTAAATATTCACTATTATTTAATTAAACAACCTTATATTCTCTAATTCACTATATAAATAATTAAATAAATTAATTATTATGTTGCTGAAAATGCGGGTCATTACATTCTTCCCTACTTTAAATAATTTCATCCTCGAAATTGCTAAGGTAGAAAACAAACCCTATCGACCGATTAGAACTTATTTTTTCACTTCTTAACTTTAGTTTGAACTGAACCAATTTAGTTTCAATTAAATATTTAATTAATTCTTATCAACGAAAATTTTCAAAAATCCTGAAAATTTTCTAACACCCGAAATTTTCGAAAAATTTCGTCAGCACCTCCTTTGTACTGGTCAATTGGTCAAACTCCAACTCGCCTCTCTGGGCCTTCTCCAACCCAAAACAAAATCAAACAGCTAAGCGGCTTGCCAATTCGGCTCATAAATCTCCAAACTCATATGAAATATAAACTTGTACCTTTTTTCGGGCATATCACTATGTCCTTTGCATCTGTTACCAATTCAACATATACCCCTGTTATCCCAATCAAATTCCAATCTATTTTTATCCAAACCACAATAACATTTCAAACTCGAGTTCCATCCTCGATTCCAAACTCTTAACTCATCAATCCAGTATACTTAACCAAGTTAAGTTCCATCCACATTTTTCATTAACTGGTTAATTTCTCTCGCCAGTTACTTTTATCTCATAACTCAGATTTTTTTTTTTTCATTTCAAAAATCAATCCATTTACACATCTAAGTCCAAGTATATTCAAAATCCATTTTACTCGATATCGTTCCATTTCAATTCAATTTCTATTACCACTTAACTGGCTTTACTTTAATTTCAATTGGCTTTCCCAAATTTCAATTTAATTTGTTTTTAATTCAAACAGTCTCTTCCTGGGAATTTTAAACAGCCTTGCTTTTCTAAAACCAAACATTTCTTTTTGGATTTCCAACAGCTTGTTTCTCTCAAAACAATTCAAAAACAAAATCTTTTGGTAGTAATCCGTCACTCAGCAACTCGAAAATGAACACTGATGATGCAGCTGTCATCATCAGAATCTATTTTCCAGCGATCGAAGTGAGTTCAATACTATAAAACCATTTCTAAACATTTCCACTTTGAAATTCATTTCAAAATATAATTCACACTGCTTGTAAAACAATTTAAAATCTCCCAGGATCTTAAAATTTACATATACTTAATTTAACTCCATTTCTAAAAACCTTTCAAATTCCAGGGTTTAAATTTTAACTCTGATTTTAATTTCAGATTTAATTCAAATCACTATGCTTATCTGAATTCTGATCGGTTATTTAAATAACCATTTCACATTTAATAATCTTACTCGATTATAATAACAACCAATATATCTAATACATATCAAAATATACTTTGGGTAAAATTATTTTCATTTACCCTCTTTTCAAAACATATCGTGCCGACCCATCGTATTCGAGTGTTTAGAAACTCCTACCGATACAGTGGATCAAACTGATCGACCAGAACACATAAACAACTCAACCAATAAATCTCCATAATATAAAATTATTTTATATCGAATAACAAATACGTTCACTCGTATATATACACTCAACTCAATCTAGGATACTACTAATCCCATCTCTATCGAGTTACGTCACAGAGCCAAGGTAATTCACTTAACCTTATGCTCTGATACCAACTGTAACAACCCGGAAATTTGGCGATCTTGGTTATCCGATATACAACACATATCGAACATCCAAGGATCGAAAATAACCGAATGGTTAATGAAAGAAAATAGAGGGTGAGAATAGATAAGGTAGAAACTTATAGAAGAGAAGAAAAAGAACACCATCATCAGAGTAAACATGAATCTCATAGAGGAATGAATAAAATATAACATAACTTTTGAAATACAAATAGTATATGTATACAATAACATTGCAGAGTACAACACTTACAACACAACGGAAATAAACAATCGCTATAAAATCCTGAAGCCTACTGCTCCAAGCTCTCCAAGTGTATCTGTAAAATCCCGACTACTTGACTGACCGTACAAATTCAGGCACCCAAGAGTTTAGGGAAAACAAAACAAAATAAACTCCGGGTCAGTCATGGGACTAGTATGAGTAAAACAGTTTAAAACAGTTCGAACAAGTAAACGATATCTCATAAGACCACGCCGTATAACGGAATGGGTTTTTCCCTTATGAGAATCAAAATATCTTTATATCAAAAACCTTTTGATATTATAATAATTTCTATCAACCACAATATAATAATCATCTAGCAGAAATGCTTTCATCTCACGTTCTACATATATAGTATACAATCAAAACCGCAAGCACGTATTGGGTAATGTATTTCCAACTATGACAAGGTATGGAACCACCTTTCACTAGTGTACCTCTAGAGAGGAATACATTGGGTTCAACAAGAACATCTTGCAACCCGGCCACACTTGACCGACCACTCATTTCGCTTGAGTGTATCGAATGTATATCACCAACGGTTGGGATCAGCAACCGTTTCCCAATAAGGGACAGCATCGACAATAGATTTTTAGAAGTAAATGAAACTCTAGATCAGGTGATTATACACCCTAATAGGTGCGACCTACATAGCCATGCTTCCTGCCCGATTTCTGTCATTTACCGGATGTGAGGCAAGAAGCTACACTTATCTTTTACATGCCACATCTTCATTCACTTAGAATGTCACATCGTCATACCCGCCAAATCACAAATTGATTTCCCAAAAATATCACGGGTATAAAGCTAAGAGAAATGAATTCCTCCGCCACCAACGTAAATACATTTGAAATGATCAACTTACGTGATCTACCAGATATACTCTGTCAGACCTTCGTTCATACAAGTTGTCCTGGGACTGGACAAACCGAAGGCACTATTCAGTATATCCATCTTAGGCACCGTTATCTAAGATTTATACAACAGCCCTTGCATTTTACTCCGTCTTCAATTATCTTTGGCATATATGATTCGCAACGCTTATGCCAATACAGAGTGGTTCTTTGGATAATAATCCAGCCGGTCTCTCCATATTAACAATGTTAAAATAGTCAAAACTTCGATAGTCTGTGATTTAACCATCAAAGAAAAACAGGTGTGCAAACAACGATATTATTTCTAGATGGAAATTCTATCAATCAATCATCAATCATATATATATCTATATATGTATATATATATTCATATTTTCCTTATTTTCTATGTTTAGAAAATATATGTTAACGCTGGAAAACATTTCCATAAACTATTTACGTATCACTATTCTTCTACAACTATCAGTCTCTGATTGTAAACTAGTATAAGAACAATTCCTTAAGTACCAATCCCGAAGGTCGAAACCAACATCAGATAGACACTTAGGAAACCATTCAACTTAACAAGTCTCCAGTCAATTTCTGATTTAGCTTAACTCCATTTCTTAACTCCTTATACACAAACATTTCCTTTTCTAATTCATATTTCCAATTTCAATATTTGATTACGTTTCTAATTCTATTTGGAAAACATTTCCAAATCTTCTTTACTTGGATTTAAACAGATGTTTAAATCAACATCGCGACGACAATTCAAATCACTATACTTATTTACTAAATTCACTTAACCACTTTCACTCTCGAACCTTAACCATTTCTAAATTTAAAACGAAGTCAATCAAGTTGGGGTATAAATACCGCTCAGACCTTAACTGAACAATATTTCAAATCTCGAAATAGGGTAAGTTCATCTTTTAACTCTTTAACACTTCCTTACGTAACTTCCGGATATAATTTACGAGTCCAACTCCTTTATAGAATCATTTGATTATAACAGTGGTGTTGTAATTTCCTGCTTCTGAAATATAATAACTTCAATCTAACTCTTATTTCCTAAAACGAACAACTAATTTATCAACTCCTACTTGGTTAACTCTTATTCGAATAACTCCAATTTAATAACTCTTATTCGATTTACTCTAACTCTATTTAACTCTTACTGGATTAACTCTTATTCGAATAACTTACATCCGAATAACTTATTTTTGATAAACTCTCTTCTTCGAATAAACTATATTTGGTTTAACTCCTGTCGAATAACTAGATGCGATTAACTCACTTCGAATAACCAATATTCGATTAACTCACTTCGATTAATCTTTTGAATTAACTCATTTGAATCATCTCCTTTTATTAATTTCTTGTAACGACCCGGAAAATCTGAACCAATTTAAAAATTTTAAATTGGCTATTTTGGTGGATTTTAAATATTTAAAATAAATATTTTAAATAATAACGATGAAAAGTAAGCTTGAATCGACATTTGAAAACGAATATAATTATTCTAATTATAAACAAGGACTGAAATGGCGCGGTAGTTTCAAAAATTGAATTCAAACTTTGACTGACTGTACCGGGTGCAAATCAAAACGGATTTGAGTGAAACCAAAAATATTTAAATCTGTTAGTGAATATCTTTCTAACGAGTCTAAAAAATCGAAGTTACATAGTAGGAAGCAAAAGTTATGGCCAAATGAATTTTCAGAAAGGTCGTTGTAGAAATTATATAGCCCGTGAAAATGGCCATTTTGCATACGACCTCGGAATTCGACGAAACCACTTTTGTTGGATCCGGGATGTGAAGTTATGGCTAGGTTTCATAATTTTTGAAGCTAGTATGTGAGCGTGGCAAAGGAAAATGTGTTTTGGTCAATTACAGTTAAATTGGATCGACCAGAAAAGGGCCATTTAACAAACGGTCTCAGAATCCGACGAAACTAGTTTTGTTGGGACCGTATCATCAAAACATAGCTAGATTTATTTTTCTGGAATTTTTCGAATCAGTTTGTGGCCCTGGAAAATTGAAATGTACGTTCAAATCAAATATTGAATGTTTTATATTTTAATTTGAAGGAAAACTGACTGAAACAGTCGAATGGGCCTACGAAACATATCCCATTGTGTTCGGAATGGGGGTAAAACGCTAGGGACGACAGTCGTTGGGTTTGAATTGGTGTTCGTGTGTGGAAGAGGGTATTTTAGAGATTTTAAAATATATAAATAAATAAAAATATTTCATTGGGCAATGCCTATTCTCTTTCCCCGATCATCGCTCCAGCGCACGACGGAAAAGCTTCGTTTCTTCCTCCCTCGTTTTCTCCTCCCACACTCAACGAAACCCACCCCTCCTTTGGAGATTTTTGTAGAGCTAGAAGAGAGATTCAAATCCATATAGGATTCGCCCTCCCTCGTTGCTTCTCCGTCGAGATCCAGGGCCAGAAAGTCACGCCGTTCATCGCCAAATTCCGCCGCCGCCAGGGGTGCGAGTTCACCATCGTTCAGGGCGCCAGTGCGCCTCTTCAAGCTCGTCGACATGGCTTAGGCTGATCTGCATATCGTGATTCGGATTGTGAGAAAAGATCAAACCTAGTTTTGAATATCCAAACGAGGTATACGGCTTTGTTTATTTTTCAACTGTTTTAACACCTTTAAACCATTGCAAACTTTGAAAAATCATATCTTTTTCTTGTGTGATCGAAATCCAGTGAAACAAGAGACAGTGGACTCGTGTGGACGTCTTCTACATTCTAGAAGAGACCACATATTTTTCTGAGCCTTCTGCTATTTTTGGTGGAGTGGAACCCAATGTGAGATTTCTAATTTATAAACGATATGGAAAACGACGATCTATAAATTATATAGTCGATGTATGACTTGTATAAGCGTTGTACACCTCATGTATAAGCGTTATATAGGTTGTACGTTCGATGTATAAGTTATATATGTGTTGTAAAAATTATATATGTGTTGAAATAGAAGTGAAATGCTTTTATAAATATATATATATATATATATATATATATATATATATATATATATATATACGCCCCTCGTCCCCAAACCATGGACGATATTTATTGGTTGTGATTGGTGTGAAAATTGGTTGATAACGAATGGTTGATTATAATTGTTTGTGGTTGAAATTGATTGATTGTGGTTGAAAAATACCCGTTTGTGGTTAAGAATTATTTGGTTGAAACCACATAGGATTAGTTTGTGGAAATGAAAAATATATACATGCCGCCTGCGTGCGAACTAGATGCATGATTCCCCATTGTCAAAAGCTGCGAGGCTTTAAGGTAGAGCGAGAAGCCGTACTAGGGGCGGCCCCGGTTTTAACTACCCTGCCGTTATGATGCCGAAATTTTGAATAATATTCATGTGTTAGAATTATTTTCGTGTGTTTAAACTATATTTGTGTGCTGTATAGAAATTCATCTATTGAACGACATTCATATTTGAAATAAATTGTTTTGCAGTAAAAATCACCTTTTTATCTATATATATGAACTATAGAAAACCTTCATGTGTTGAATTGAAATTCATTCGTTGAATGGAAATTCATGTGTTGAATGGTATTCGTGTTTTGAAATAAATTTTTTTATAATAAAAATCATATTTTTATCATCTATATGAACTATATAAAATAGTCGTGTTTTGAAAGAAATTGTTTTATAATGAAAATCATATTTTTATCATCTATATGAACTATATAAAATAGCCGTGTTTTGAAAGAAATTGTTTTATAATAAAATCATATTTTTATCATCTATATGAATTATATAAAATAGTCGTGTTTTGAAAGAAATTGTTTTAAAATAAAATCATATTTTTTACCATCTATATTTACTATATAAAATAGTCGTGTTTTGAAATAAATTGTTTAACAATAAAAATCATATTTTTATTATATACATGAATTGTTAAAAATAGTGAAGTGTTGAAATAGAAGTTAGTTTGATGAAAATATCATTCTTATCAAAAATATGAAATGAATATGGTTTTGAAATCGAAGAATCGTTTATATTTATATATATATATATATATATAAATAGAATTGAAATATATCGAATAACGAAGCTGCAGTTCGTATTTTGAAAACGTGATTTCAAACGATTAGTGCGGGAGATCCGACCATCGGATTTTCCCGAAACCGCAACTGTCGGGTTCGCTTTGGAAATATCTTTCCAACGACACCAACTTTGCAAAGATCCAATGGTTGGATTGTCTGGAATGTTTAATTCAAATCTGAAAAAAAACAGCACCAGAATCGATTGTGTGTATATATATATATAATTAAATTAAATCGAATAACGACGCTGCAGTTCGTATTTTGAAATCGAAACTTCAAACGATTGTACCGGGAGATCCGACCATCGGATTTTCCCGAAACTGGAACCGTTGGATTCGTTGTGAAAAGATATTTCTAATGATGTAAATTTTGTGAAGATCCAACGGTTAGATTTTCAGATATGTGTAAAACAAATCTGAAGAAAAACAGCGCCACGGCCGCGTTATGGCCTGAAGCGTCGTTTAAATAAATTGGCTATAAATAAATAAATAAAAATAGCGATAAATCGTTATAAAATATTATAAACGATATGGATGTGAAATTTAGAAACTAACTGAAGGTTGGCTAAGTTGAATGGTTTCCTGGGTTTTGATCTGATGTTGGTTTCGGCCTTCGGGGTTAATATTTGGGAAATCGTTTTCTTACTGATTGACGGTCAGTGACTAATGAATTGAAATAAGGTGTACGTTGTGTTTGTGTAGCACTTGTTTATTACATACGCGAGTTGCTCAGAAAGACCGGGTTTATCCCATTCTGAATAACTGAATCGACGATAAGAAGTCGAAGATGAAGAAAGTGGTCGAAGACCGGAGATCTTCCCCTTATTTGGATGGTAACTGATGTCCTGATTGGGAGGCATCCCGAAATATGGATAATGAGTGGTGATCGTCTATACGTACGTGGAAATCGATGGGTTTGCGAGGTATATAGTGCCTCCGGTTTCGTTCAGACCCAGAACGGACTTGCAAAAGGACTGTGTGTCTGACATTGGAATTCATTTTGTGTGATTGATAGACATCAGTTGCATGGTGTGAATTGCCTGTGTGGCATGCCTAAGTGGCAAATGATCAAGGCTTCTGTTGAAAAGCAAAATCTTGTGGTTGATGATCAAAGAACCGCATGTGTGGCGTAGCTTTGTGTATAACGTGAATTCACGAACCTCACACCCCGGTATGAACCAGAAACGGGAGAAGGACCTCAGGGAGGACATGCGTTTCTTTCTAGTTAGAGGTGGTGTCCGTGCTTAAACAGGCTGACATTTATATTATTTTCACCTATGTGGTTGTTGCTGTTGCGAGGCGCCTCGGTTATATCGGTCGATCCGGGACCGATGGAGTCATTCGTTGGCTCATTTACGCCCCCAAATGGCGGGGAAACGTAGTGTTCAGGTATAATAATCCACATCGGTGGACCGGCCCTGACGATCCAAGGGGCAGTTGTGGCTATTCCTGAGGGGTGGGCTAGAGCGTCTCGAAGTCAGTAAGGACTATCTTTTGCCTTGGTTCATGATGGAAATCCAATTTCCAAATACGTGACTGTGCGGTTTTGATTGTAAACCTATATTTGGCGACATAGTGGCATGGGACGCTCATGTCGTCTATGATTGATATTTATGATTGTGTATGAAATTAGAAACTAACTGTAAACGAGATAAGATGGATGGTTTCCTGGGTATTGGTCTGATGTTGGTTTCAGCCTTCGGGGTTAATACCTATGGAATCGTTCTCTTACTATTTTATAGTTGGAGTCTGATTATCAAATGATTTGTTTGGCTCGTATCAAGCATATTTTGGTCGATATAAGGTAAAACTCCATCCTCCGGTTTGCGTTGCATTGTGTGATGGGACTTGAGTCTTATATCGGCTTCATTTTTATAAAAAGTATTGCGATATTTAAAAGATTTAATTTTTTTAAAGCACTGGCAATCCAATGGAGTAAACCCGTTCCGCGAAAGTGGCGTGGTCCTGTGATTAGCCAAAGTATAAAATGTGTTAAGTAGATTTCTCATACCAGTCCCATGACTGACTCGTAGTTTGTTTCACTTGCAAACTCGGGTGCCCCTTTTTCTACATGGGAAGCCTTGTATTCAGGTATTATCAGGCTTTTTCTGGATAGTTGGAGCTGAAGATGGATTCTATCATTTATCTCTTTTTATGCTGTTCAGCTCCTATTGTACATATTATGTTTGTTTTCCGCTGTAAACACTTATGTATAGCTGAACTGTATTTGTACTAAGTATGATCCTGTATACTGTGTAACTCTGATGATTATTGTTTATCCAGTGATTATTTGTTCATTATCTGGTGTATTTATTTATTTATGTTCTGCTATTATCTGTTTTTGTGTTATATTCCAAAGATTACCCTTAACACCGTCAGTACGGGTTTTGGGGTCGTCACAACGTGGTATCAGAGCTTTGGTTAAGCTTAGTGCTGGAATATAACATATTAACAAACTCGTCAGAAATAGAACCAGTAGTGTTCTAGGACGAGCAACTCATTACAGATAGGATCAGTAATATCCTTGTATGAGTAGCAGAATGAAATACACCTCAGTAGACACATTTACATTCAAGTATTTGTCTCTATATTTTGAAATATTTTTTTTTCTGTTGACCTGACACTTGATCTGCTACTTGCAGAAGTACTAGAAAATGAGTGTCAGAAACAGAAGGAATGCAGAACCAGATATTGAGGCCCTACTAATTAATTATCGAAATATGGGTGGAATACCATTCTCGGGCGAAGAATCTATTATGAAAACCCAAGCTTGGATTCATTCTACTGAGAAGATCTTCGACGGTTTAAAGATGAGGGATGACCAGAAAAGATTACTGGCATCTTGGGCACTCAAAGACGAAGCCTTGTTCTGGTGGGATTCGGTTGTTAAGGATAATCCAGAAGGTGATATCACCTGGGATAGATTCAAAGTGATTTTCCTAGAAAGATTTACTCCTCCTGAAGCAACTGAGCGGTTATGTGATGAATTCTCTTATCTGATACAAGGAGATATGACCATTCCAGAATATCATAAGAAATTCAATGAACTTTCTCACTTTGCCCCTCATCTAATTCATAATCCGAAGAGGAAGAATCTGAGATTTATCAACGGGCTTCAAAGAAAATATCAGAATAGTGTAATGAGGAATGTGAAGCTTCATTTTTCTGAAATGATATACATGGCTTACCAGTACGAGGATCTCGACAAGAAAGGTATGTTACGCTACGAAGAGGAGGTCAGTTCTAGTAATAAAGGTGAGTCTGAAACTGATCGTCCAGAGGCCAGTACGATGTCTGAGGTCAGTAAGGAGCTTAACGTCAATTGAAAAAGGGCCAGATCTGGGAAAGAACCGGCAATGACTGCCACATGCTCGAGTTGCAATAGGCAAGGGCATTTGGCGATAAGTTGTAAATCTTGGAACAAACGAAGGAAGGATAAATCCAAATCCAAGAGCAAGTTTCAAGTGACCCGAGAGTGTAATCTTTGTCATCAGGCTGATCACGTAAAGCAAGACTGTTGGCTGTTGAAAAAGACCAAAGAGGCTCAGGTAAATGAAGTGGCAGAAACTTCTGAGCCCTCAGCTATTCAGGAAAGGCCAGATGTCTTAGAAGGCACGCTTGCTGTCAAAGATATTCCAGTTAAAGTACTGTTTGACACCGGCGCGTCGCGAAGCTTTGTTGCAAAGAATGCGGTTAAGAAACTGGATTTGAATTTGAGGAAGCACAAAGAACCAATGACTGTCCATAATCCGGTTGGGGGTTCCCTCAATCTCAGTTGGGTTTGTGGGGTGCCGGTCTCCTTTTCTCGTTATCGGTTCCCTACCATCGCGGTCGTCATGAATTTTACAGAGTTTGATCTTATCTTGGGGTTAGACTGGTTGACCAAATATGAAGCTGAGGTTAAATGCACCGACAGAGTCGTTAAGGCGAAGATTAAATCAGGTGATTATATAACCATTCCCTGTGAAGGTCAGAATTCTAATAGAAAAGACTTCTGGGCAGCTTTGGATGTTTCTCCTGCTCAAATAGAAAATATCCCTGTAGTCACAGAGAATATTCCTGACCTCATCAAAGATATTCCTGTCGTAAAGAATTACGCAGACGTGTTTGAAGAAGTTGTTAGCTTACCTCCACGGAGGGAAATTGATTTCAAGATTGCTTTAATTCTGAATGCAAGGCCAGTAGTGCACGCCATTCGTAGGATGACCATAAAGAAGAAAGAAGAGTTAGATAATCAAACTCGACAGCTTGTATGGAAGGGTCTGATCAGGCCTAGTTTCTCTGATTGGGGAGCAGTAGTGGTGTTTGTCCCAAAGTCTGACGGTACTCTACGACTATGTGTGGATTACCGTGATTTGAACAAGCAGACAATAAAGAATAAATATCCGTTGCCGCGAATCGATGATTTATTGGATCGTCTGAATGGAGCACAAGTATTTTCAAGGATGGACCTAGCTACAGGCTTCCACCAGCTTCGTATTGCCGAAAAGTGTGTTCGTATGACAGCATTCAGAGGTCCAGACCTATTCTATGAGTGGTTAGTAATGCCGTTCGGCTTATGTAACGCTCCAGCATACTTTGTCGATTTGATGAATCGAGTGTTCAGAGGAGTCCTGAATAAGTTTGTTCTGGTTTTTATTGACGATATTCTAATCTTCTCTAAATCAAAGGCCGAACATGAAAAGAATTTGGAACAGGTTCTAGAAATTCTGAGAAGGAATGTATTAAAAGCTAAACTGTCCAAATGTATATTCTGGCAAGATAAAGTGAAATTTCTTGGCCACGTCGTATCGAAAGAAGGAATTGATGTGGATCCAAGTAAAATCACAGCTATTAAAAACTGGAAACAGCCCAGTACTCCCACAGAAGTCCAAAGTTTTCTCGGGTTGGCTAGTTATTACCGGAAGTTCGTTAAAGATTTTTCGAAGATATCTAGTCACTTAACGAAGCTTACAAAGAAGCACTCGAAATTCAAGTGGACTCCAGAATGGGAGGAGGCTTTTGAGAAACTAAAGTTAAGATTAACAACGGCTCCAGTGTTAACGATTATCTACGGTAATCAGGATTTAAAAGTCTGGACAGATGCCTCTAGAGAAGGCCTTGGTGCAATGTTAATGCAAAGAGGTCAGGTTGTTGCTTATGCTAGCCGTCAGCTGAAGCCGCACGAGAAAAACTACGTCACTCATGATCTTGAGTTGTTGGCTATAGTATTTGCTTTGAAAATCTGGAGACACTATCTCCTGGGTGATAAATTCGAACTGTTTACATATCATCAATCGTTAAAGTATCTGTTCACCCAAAAAGACTTGAATCTGAGGCAGCAACGTTGGCTAGAATTCCTTGCAGCATACGATTTTGAGATTCTATACACTCCAGGGAAAGCAAATGTCGTGGCCGATGCGTTAAGCCGAAAGAATGTGATGATCGCCAGTATTATCATTGTGACTTCTTTGATTGACAAGATATCTACTCTCCAGAAAGACGACAAATTTATTAAAGGAATGAGTCAGCGGATTCGTGAAGGCAATGCTTCAGATTTCCAGCTCGATAGCAAAGGGATTCTGAGGCTACAAGGACGAATTTGTGTCCCAGAAATTCCTGAACTCAGAAGAGATGTGCTTGATGAATGCCACAAATCTAAGCTCAGTATCCATCCAGGTGTGAATAAAATGTATAACGATATCAAATGCACATTCTGGTGGAAGTCGTTGAAAAGAGACATCTTTATATATGTTAGAAGGTGCCCTACTTGCCAACTAGTCAAAAGCGACCAACAGAAACTTGCTGGACTGTTGCAACCGTTGGACATTCCAGGTTGGAAGTGGGAACATATTTCCGTGGACTTCATTGATGGTTTGCCCAGAACCAGAAAAGGAAATGACAGTATTTGGGTGATCGTAGATCGCTTCACGAAGACCGCCCATTTCATACCTATCAGATCAAACAGAACTGCTTAGAGTCTGGCGCAGATATATTTCAAGGAAATTGTTAGACTACACGGAGTGCCGATCAGTATAGTTAGTGATAGAGATCCAATATTCACTAGCACATTCTGGGAGGCATTTCAAGTAGAACTGGGAACAAAGCTGAACTTGAGCGCCGCTTATCATCCTCAGACAGATGGTCAAACTGAGAGGGTGAATCGTATACTAGAAGATCTATTGCGGGCTTGTGTTCTAGATTTCGGTGGATCATGGGAAGACCATTTGCATTTGGCTGAATTCTCATATAACAACAGCTACCAAGCGAGCCTGACAATGTCGCCATTTGAAGCATTGTATGGTAGACCGTGTCGATCTCCTGCTTGTTGGGTCGAACCTGGTAATAGACTTGTATTGGGACCTGATATGATCCGAGAAGCTGCCGACAAAGTCTATTTTGTTAAGAAGCGATTACTCGCCGCTCAAAGCCGACAGAAGAGCTATGCTGATAAAAGAAGAAGAGATATATCATTTGCTGTTGGCGACTATGTATATTTGAAAGTATCGCCGATGAGAGGAGTTATCCGGTTCGGTAAAACAGGGAAATTAGTGCCCAAATTCATTGGTCCATTTCCTATTCTTGAACGGATTGGAACTCTCGCTTATAGGGTTCAATTTCCTGATTGGTTGCCTGGAGTACATGATGTATTTCACGTATCTCAACTTCGAAAGCATGTTCATGACCCAGACTTGGTTGTGGAAGAGGCCGCACAGCAAGATATTGAAATTACTCCAGAATTAGCTGTGAGAAGAGAGCCACTAAAGATCATCGGCAAAGAAACCAAAGAGCTGAGGAACAAGAAAGTTCACTTAGTCAAAGTGCAATGGAGTGGAGATCTGCGAGATTATACTTGGGAAACTGAGGAGAGCATTCAGAAAGCCTATCCTAAGTGTCGTGTGGATATCTCTGATTGACTCCGGTGCAAGGTACATTTACCATGCTTTGCATTACCATTTAGTTCTCTACTTTGTTGTTATTTTCTTTCCATGGATGTACACTTTTAATTCTATAGTCTGATTAATTTAAAAAGAGTGTATGAATTAATTTGTATGATTTTGAAAAGTTAAAAACAATTTGATTGTTGTTTGTGTTGTGTGATAGTAAATTTGATTAATTAAATTATCAGAACGATAATTTAATTAATAAGAGAGTGAATGGTAGAATTTATTCGATTAAATCACACATTGAACTGATATAAAAATAGATAGCAATATGTACATGTACATTATATATGTTTGAACAGGTAAATGGATTAGCTATTGAGTAAAGATTTTATTTGCCTGCCCGACAAATAGGTAAACCTTAATGAGTTGGATGCGCAATTTTATTATTATATCAACTCCTGTGAATGTCATTGGATGCGGAGTGCTGGTTATTCTGTGTGTAATAATAAATGTCGCCATAGGATAGTAACAATTAATTTTGAACTATGCTACATGGCATACTTCTTGAAGATAGGCATACTTCATCATATACCACATAAGCATTTGGAGCTTGTGTGACGAGGTGGAAGATTTACCATACGGGCGAGAGGCTTGTATGGCGATGACTATATATTACAGGTTGAACTGATGACTGATATGGACCATATAAAATGTAACGATAAATTGCTAGATTAATAAAAACCCCACACGGGTCTGGAGTTGACAATAATCACGTCTCTCTAGTCATTAGATACGGCACATGGATTATTTATTTCCCACACGGGACGAGGTGACGAGAATTTATTCTCTGGAGCAATTAAAATACACACTCCCTCAGGCTTTGACAGGGTGACGAGAATTTATTCTCTGGAGTTATTATCTATACACGCTCCCCTGTAAACACCAGAATATATCACTATAAATATGTGTATGCTTTATAGGATTTATTGGGTACCAAATACGGCCCAATAAATTTCCAAACCCCTCCCCGTACAAAGGAGGTTATGGCGAAATTTTTCGAAAATTCCGGGTGTTAGCCAAATTTTTGAAGAATTTGAAAATTCTCAGAAACTGAAAAGTTGGAGAATGGAAGCCAGATTGAACGTAGTGTTGATTAATCAAACCACTTTCGACTTTGTTCCTTTTCGGGGACGAAAAGTTTTAAGTGGGGGAGATTGTAACGACCCGGAAAATCTGAACCAATTTAAAATTTTTAAATTGGCTATTTTGGTGGATTTTAAATATTTAAAATAAATATTTTAAATAATAATGATGAAAAGTAAGCTTGAATCGACATTTGAAAACGAATATAATTATTCTAATTATAAACAAGGCAAGAAATGGCGCGGCAGTTTCAAAAATTAAATTCAAACTTTGACTGACTGTACCGGGTGCAAAACAAAACAGATTTGAGTGAAACCAAAAATATTTAAATCTGTTAGTGAATATCTTTCTAACGAATCTGAAAAATCGAAGTTTCATAGTAGGAAGCAAAAGTTATGGCCAAATGAATTTTCAGAAAGGTCGCTGTAGAAATTATATAGCCCGTGAAAATGGCCATTTTGCATACGACCTCGGAGTTCGACGAAACCACTTTTGTTGGATCCGGGATGTGAAGTTATGGCTAGGTTTCAAATTTCATAATTTTTGAAGCTAGTGTGTGAGCGTGGCAAAGGAAAATGTGTTTTGGTCAATTACAGTTAAATTGGATCGACCAGAAAAGGGCCATTTTACAAAGGGTCTCAGAATCCGACGAAACTAGTTTTGTTGGGACTGTATCGTCAAAACATAGCTAGATTTATTTTTCTGGAATTTTTCGAATCAGTTTGTGGCCCTGGCAAATTGAAATGTACGTTCAAATCAAATATTGAATGTTTTATATTTTAATTTGAAGGAAAACTGACTGAAACAGTCGAATGGGCCTACGAAACATATCCCATTGTGTTTGGAATGGGGGTAAAACACTAGGGACGACAGTCGTTCGGTTTGAATTGGTGTTAGTGTGTGGAAGAGCGTATTTTAGAGATTTTAAAATATATAAATAAATAAAAATATTTCATTGGTCAACGCCTATTCTCTTTCCCCGATCATCGCTCCAGCGCACGGTGGAAAAGCTTCATTTCTTCCTCCCTCGTTTTCTCCTCCCACACTCAACGAAACCCACCCCTCCTTTGGAGATTTTTGTAGAGCTAGAAGTGAGCTTCAAATCCATATAGGATTCGCCCTCCCTCGTTGCTTCTCCGTCGAGATCCAGGGCCAGAAAGTCACGCCGTTCATCGCCAAATTCCGCCATCGCCAGGGGTGCGAGTTCGCCATCGTTCAGGGCGCTAGTGCGCCTCTTCAAGCTCGTCGACGTGGCTTAGGCTGATCTGCATATCGTGCTTCGGATTGTGAGAAAAGATCAAACCTAATTTTGAACATCAAAACGAGGTATACGGCTATGTTTATTTTTCAACTGTTTTAACACCTTTAAACCGTTGCAAACTTCGAAAAATCGTATCTTTTTCATGTGTGATCGAAATCCAGTGAAACAAGAGATAGTGGACTCGTGTGGACGTCTTCTACATTCTAGAAGAGACCGCATATTTTTCTGAGCCTTCTGCTATTTTTGGTGGAGTGGAACCCAATGTGAGATTTCTAATTTATAAACGATATGGAAAACGACGATGTATAAATTATATAGTCGATGTATGACTTGTATAACCGTTGTACACCTCATGTATAAGCGTTATATAGGTTGTACGTTCGATGTATAAGTTATATATGCGTTGTAAAAATTATATATGTGTTGAAATAGAAGTGAAATGCTTATATATAAATATATATACGCCCCTTGTCCACAAACCATGGACGATATTTATTGGTTGTGACTGGTGTGAAAATTGGTTGATAACGAATGGTTGATTATAATTGTTTTTGGTTGAAATTGATTGATTGTGGTTGAAAAATACCCGTTTGTGGTTGAGAATTATTTGGTTGAAACCACATAGGATTAGTTTGTGGAAATGAAAAATATATACATGCCGCCTGCGTGCGAACTAGATGCATGATTCCCCATTGTCAAAAGCTGCGAGGCTTTAAGGTAGAGCGAGGAGCCGTACTAGGGACGGCCCCAGTTTTAACTACCCTGCCGTTATGCTGCCGAAATTTTGAATAATATTCATGTGTTAGAATTATTTTCATGTGTTGAAACTATATTCGTGTGCTGTATAGAAATTCATCTATTAAACGACATTCACGTTTTGAAATAAATTGTTTTGCAATAAAAATCACCTTTTTATCTATATATATGAACTATAGAAAACCTTCATGTGTTGAATTGAAATTCATTCGTTGAATGGAAATTCATGTGTTGAATGGTATTCGTGTTTTGAAATAAATTGTTTTATAATAAAAATCATATTTTTATCATCTATATGAACTATATAAAATAGCCGTGTTTTGAAAGAAATTGTTTTATAATAAAAATCATATTTTTATCATCTATATGAACTATATAAAATAGTCGTGTTTTGAAAGAAATTGTTTTATAATAAAAATCATATTTTTATTATCTATATGAATTATATAAAATGGCCGTGTTTTGAAAGAAATTATTTTATAATAAAATCATATTTTTTTACCATCTATATTAATTATATAAAATAGTCGTGTTTTGAAATAAATTGCTTAACAATAAAAATCATATTTTTATTATATACATGAATTGTTAAAAATAATGAAGTGTTGAAATAGAAGTTAGTTTGATGAAAATATCATTCTTATCAAAAATATGAAATGAATATGGTTTTGAAATCGAAGAATCGATTATATTTATTTATATATATATATATATAAATAGAATTGAAATATATCGAATAATGAAGCTGCAGTTCATATTTTGAAAACGTGATTTCAAACAATTAGTGCGGGAGATCCGACCATCGGATTTTCCCGAAACCGCAACCGTCGGGTTTGCTTTGGAAATATCTTTCCAACGACACCAACTTTGCAAAGATCCAACGGTTGGATTGTCTGGAATGTTTAATTCAAATCTGAAGAAAAACAGTGCCAGAATCGATTATATATATATATATAATTAAATTAAATTAAATCGAATAACGACGCTGCAGTTCGTATTTTGAAATCGAAACTTCAAACGATTGTACCGGGAGATCTGACCGTCGGATTTTCCCGAAACTGGAACCGTTGGATTCGTTGTGAAAAGATCTTTCTAATGATGTAAATTTTGTGAAGATACAACAGTTAGATTTCAGATATGTGTAAAACAAATCTGAAGAAAAACAGCGCCACGGCCGCGTTATGGCCTGAAGCGTCGTTTAAATAAATTGGCTATAAATAAATAAATAAAAATAGCGATAAATCGTTATAAAATATTATAAACGATATGAATGTGAAATCTAGAAACTAACTGAAGGTTAGCTAAGTTGAATGGTTTCCTGGGTTTTGATCTGATGTTGGTTTCAGCCTTCGGGGTTAATATTTGGGAAATCGTTCTCTTACTAATTGACGGTTAGTGACTAATGAATTGAAATAAGGTGTATGTTGTGTTTGTGTAGCACTTGTTTATTATATATGTGAGTTGCTCGGAAAGACCGGGTTTATCCCATTCTGAATAACTGAATCGACGATAAGAAGTCGAAGATGAAGACGGTGGTCGAAGACCGGAGATCTTCACCTCGTTTGGATGGTAACTGATGTCCTGATTGGGAGGCATCCCGAAATATGGATAATGAGTGGTGATCGTCCAGACGTACGTGGAAATCGATGGGTTTGCGAGGTATATAGTGCCTCCGGTTTCGTTCAGACCCAGAACGGACTTGCAAAAGGACTGTGTGTCTGACATTGGAATTCATTCTGTGTGATTGATAGACATCAGTTGCATGGTGTGAATTGCCTGTGTGGCATGCCTAAGTGGCAAATGATCAAGGCTTCTGTTGAAAAGCAAAGTCTTGTGGTTGATGACCAAATTAGCACCGCCTGTGTGGCGTAGCTTTGTGTATAACGTGAATTCGCGAACCTCACACCCCGGTATGAACCAGAAACGGGAGAAGGACCTCAGTGAGGACATGCGTTTCTTTCTAGTTAGAGGTGGTGTCGGTGCTTAAACCGGCTGACATTTATATTATTTTCACCTATGTGGTTGTTGCTGTTGCGAGGCGCCTCGGTTATATCGGTCGATCCGGGACCGATGGAGTCATTCATTGGCTCATTTACGCCCCAAAGGGCGGGGAAACGCAGTGTTCAGGTATAATAATCCACATCGGTGGACCGACCCTGACGATCCAAGGGGCAGTTGCGGCTGTTACTGAGGGGCGGGCTAGAGCGTCTCGAAGTCGGTAAGGACTATCTTTTGCCTTGGTTCATGATGGAAATCCAATTTCCAAATACGTGACTGTGCGGTTTTGATTGTAAACCTATATTTGGCGACATAGTGGCATGGGACGCTCATGTCGTCTATGATTGATATTTATGATTGTGTATGAAATTAGAAACTAACTGTAAACGAGATAAGATGGATGGTTCCTGGGTATTGGTCTGATGTTGGTTTCGGCCTTCGGGGTTAATACCTATGGAATCGTTCTCTTACTATTTTACAGTTGGAGTCTGATTATCAAATGATTTGTTTTGCACGTATCAAGCATATTTTGGTCGATATAAGGTAAAACTCTATCCTCCGGTTTGCGTTGCATTGTGTGATGGGACTTCAGTCTTATATCGGCTTCATTTTTATAAAAAGCATTGTGATATTTAAAAGATTTAATTGTTTTAAAGCACTGTCAATCCAATGGAGTAAACCCGTTCCGCGAAAGTGGCGTGGTCCTGTGATTAGCCAAAGTATAAAATGTGTTAAGTAGATTTCTCATACCAGTCCCTTGACTGATTCGTAGTTTGTTTCACTTGCAAACTCGAGTGCCCCTTTTTCTACACGGGCAGCCTTGTATTCAGGTATTAGCAGGTTTTTTCTGGATAGCTAGAGTTGAAGATGGATTCTATCATTTATCTCTTTTTATGCTGTTCAGCTCCTATTGTACATATTATGTTTGTTTTCCGCTGTAAACACTTATGTATAGCTGAACTGTATTTGTACTAAGTATGATCCTGTATACTGTGTAACTCTGATGATTATTGTTTATCCAGTGATTATTTGTTCATTATCTGGTGTATTTATTTATTTCTGTTCTGCTATTATATGTTTCTGTGTTATATTCCAAAGATTACCCTTAACACCGTCAGTACGGGTTTTGGGGTCGTCACATTTCTTTTCTGTTTGTTTATACAAATAATTCCTTTTCTATTTGTTTACTTAACAAATAACTATTCCCCTTTCAATTCTATTATTTAACCAATAAATATTCCCTTTCAATTCTATTCTATTTATTTAACAAATAAATATCTCCTTTATATCTATTTGTAAATGTTTTTACAAATATTTCCCTTTAAATCCTATTTGTAAATGTTTTTTACAAATCTTTTCCCTTATTATTTCTATTTGTAATTGTTTTACAAATATTCCTTTATATTTGTTTACAAATAATTTCCTTTATATTTGTTTACAAATATATTCTTTTTAGCTCTTTTGATTTTATAATTATTTCCTTTTATAAAAATTCTTTTTCCCTATATATATATATAAAATCCATCGTTTTTATAAAAATAAATTATTTTCAAAATATACTTTGAAAATCCCCTTTTATCATTCTGGTATTTCTTATGGTATTTAACGTACCATATAACAATGATCGGTATCATTCAACATATAAAATCATCAACAGATTTCATATCACATCATATAACACAATATATAAAACAAAACAGTATTTTATATATTGAGGAACCCAATTGGGTCCCTCCAACCTGTTTCCCTGCATCACAAATTTTAAACGATATAATTAACATCTATTTCATTTCAATATGAAATATTCTGATAAACAGAATCAATATTCGATTAACGATTTATATAAATATATCGTTATCTATGATTTCAACCAATACACAAGCAATTCAACCAAATAGTTAACACATAGCAATCAACAACATAATTATCAGTTCTAACAATATGTTATAAAAATATAACTGTTCAGAGTTGATGTGTTTTACTCACATTGGCAGTTCATCGTTAAAGAAAGATAAACTGTTGTTTGATTTGAATCAAACAATTTATTTTGCCATAAATTCAAACGAGCTCCAATCCACTTCAAACTAGTTCACTTGTGAAGTGCTCGTCCATACGAATTCAACGCATCTGACCATTCATGATTTCGATTCCGTATGAACTAGATACGATATAAACAAATTAATATATTTTAAATAAATAAACAACTTGGATTTTAAATTATTGGGCTTTACCCTTCACTTTAGGCCCACCCTCCCTTTGCAAATAACCAGACCCGAAACCTCTTCCTTCTCCCTCAAACAAAAATCATGAACTCCAGTTATTACACCATTCACGCATAACATCCACCACAATCTCCTCCATCACTCCACCGTTCAACCAACGAAGAACACCGATGATCTTCTCTTCCCGTCCTCATCCATCCCGTACCACAAAAGCTAAACTCGATCACCCTTATTTGAACTCCGTCGCTACAGTACTCCGACCAAACCCAGAACCGAAAGCTTCCAGTTTTCGTATACAGGTGCGGTTCCACACACTCAACTCAAATACGATACTCACTCCTCGATTTGAAGCTTAAATCTCGATAAAAATCCAACCCTATGTCCTCCAACCCAACGCTGTACGTTTTGGGTGACTCCAAACAGACGTCGCACCCTTTGAAATGGGTATACAAATGACTAGAAACCCGATAGAAACCCAATTAAACTTGTTTGAGGATCTAAAGGATTTTCCTTGTTTTGATTTTTGATTAACTTTGGTTTTCTTTCTTTACGTTAAGAAATGAATTGTGGCGGTTACAAAGAACGGTCTTATAGGGAACGAGAATTTTCCGTGCGGCTGTAAAGGAGGAGGGTGTGGCTTGTTTTGGTCCACCAATACTTAAGATATTTTAGTTTTAAATATTCAATTCGACTTCTAAAAATTCGTGTGATCACACACGATATTCAAAAATCACGAAAATGGTCATGTAGCTACAGTTCGACATTACGGTCCCAACGAAACTGGTTTCGTCGAATTCCGATCCCGTATGCTCACACAGCGTATTTTTAACCGTCAATCGTATCAATTGTTTTTCACTCTAAAAATCCGTACAGCCACACAGTGACTCTAAAAATCACGAAACTTGGAATCTAGCAATAATTTGATGTTGCGGATCCAACAAAATTAGTTTCGTCGAATTCTGAGGTCGTTTGCAAAACTGGCTATTTTTAAAGCTCTAAATGACCCATTTAAATATATAAATATATTTAAAAATGATTAAATTAAATATTTAAAAATAAATATTATCGTATATATTCACAACAGAATATCATACAGCTTCAGAATAATCCTATATGAATTTCTCACTCGATATTTCAAATCCCAATTAAATCGATATATGATTTATAAAGAAATTCCTTTTAAAAATATAAACAATTCCTTTATAAATTATAAAGGAATTCCACAGCGACTTTTCTGAAATTTGATTTGGACATAAATAAAAAACTACACGACGAAATCTCGATTTTTCTCTTCCACTAGAAAAATATACTTCACCAGCTCCTAACGTTTCTTGTTTCACAGAAATCTGACTTAAAATGGATCCTGTATTTCCAGTTGAAGTCTGAATCGCCAAATCGCGAACTGCTACGCCATTTCGAGCTCGATTATAATTATAATATAATCATACGTTCAAACTGTCATTTATATAATATATTCGTTATTATAATTCAACTCTAAACTGAATTATATACTTTGGATCGTTCAGTTCACATTATATTGTCAATTCACTATTTCGACTATTTTGAAATTAAATATATTATTCTATTATTTATATTAATTAAATATTCACTATTATTTAATTAAATAACCTTATATTCTCTAATTCACTATATAAATAATTAATTAAATTAATTATTATATCGCTTAAAATGCGGGTCATTACATTCTTCCCTACTTAAAATAATTTCGTCCTCGAAATTGCTAAGGTAGAAAACAAAACCTATCAACCGATTAGAACTTATTTGTTCACTTCTTAACTTCAGTTTTAACCGAACCAATTTAATTTCAATTAAATATTTAATTAATTCTTATCAACGAAAATTTTCAAAAATCCTGAAAATTTTCTAACACCCGAAATTTTCGAAAAAATTCGACAGCACCTCCTTTGTACTGGTCAATTGGTCAAACTCTGACTCGCCTCTCTGGGTCATCTCCAACCCAAATGAAAATCAAACAGCTAAGCGGCTTGCCAATTCGGCTCATAAATCTCCGAACTCATATGAAATATAAACTTGTACCTTTTTGTCGGGCATATCACTATGTCCTTTGCATTTGTTACCAATTCAACATATACCCACGTTATCCCAATCAAATTCCAATCTGTTTTTATCCAAACCACAATAACATTTCAAACTCGAGTTCCATCCTCGATTCCAAACTCTTAACTCATCAATCCAGTATACTTAACCGTTAAGTTCCATCCACATTTTTCATTAACTGGTTAATTTCTCTCGCCAGTTACTTTTATCTCATAACTCAGATTTTTTTTTTCCATTTCAAAAATCAATCCATTTACACATCTAAGTCCAAGTATATTCAAAATCCATTTTACTCGATATCGTTCCATTTCAATTCAATTTCTATTACCACTTAACTGGCTTTACTTTAATTTCAATTAGCTTTCCCAAATTTCAATTTAATTTGTTTTTAATTCAAACAGTCTCTTCCTGGGAATTTTAAACAGCCTTGCTTTTCTAAAGCCAAACATTTCTTTTTGGATTTCCAACAGCTTGTTTCTCTCAAAACAATTCAAAAACAAAATCTTTTGGTAGTAATCCGTCACTCAGCAACTCGAAAATGAACACTGATGATGCAGCTGTCATCATCAGAATCTATTTTCCAGTGATCAAAGTGAGTTCAATACTATAAAACCATTTCTAAACATTTCCACTTTGAAATTCATTTCAAAATATAATTCACACTGCTTGTAAAACAATTTAAAATCTCCCAGGATCTTAAAATTTACATATACTTAATTTAACTCCATTTATAAACACCTTTCAAATTCCAGGGTTTAAATTTTAACTCTGATTTTAATTTCAGATTTAATCCAACTCCTTATACACGAACATTTCCTTTTCTAATTCATATTTCCAATTTCAATATTTGATTACGTTTCTGATTCTATTTGGAAAACATTTCCAAATCTTCTTTACTTGGATTTAAACAGATATCTAAATCAACATCGCGACGACAATTCAAACCACTATACTTATTTACTAAATTCACTTAACCACTTTCACTCTCGAACCTTAACCATTTCTAAATTTAAAACGAAGTCAATCAAGTTGGGGTATAACTACCTCTCAGACCTTAACTGAACAACATTTTAAATCTCGAAATAGGGTAAGTTCATCTTTTAACTCTTTAACACTTCCTTACGTAACTTCCGGATATAATTTACGAGTCCAACTCCTTTACAGAATCATTTGATTATAACAGTGGTGTTATAATTTCCTGCTTCTGAAATATAATAACTTCAATCTAACTCTTATTTCCTAACTCGAATAAATAACGAACAACTAATTTATCAACTCTTATTTGGTTAACTCTTATTCAAATAACTCCAATTTAATAACTCTTATTCGATTTACTCTAACTCTATTTAACTCTTACTGGATTAACTCTTATTCGAATAACTTACATCTGAATAACTTATATTTGATAATCTCTCTTCTTCGAATAAACTATATTTGGTTTAACTCCTGTCGAATAACTATATGCGATTAACTCACTTCGAATAACCAATATTCCATTAACTCACTTCGATTACTCTTTTGAATTAACTCCTTTGAATCATCTCCTTTTATTTATTTCTTTTCTATTTGTTTATACAAATAATTCCTTTTCTATTTGTTTATTTAACAAATAACTATTCCCCTTTCACTTCTATTTATTTAACCAATAAATATTCCCTTTCAATTCTATTCTATTTATTTAACAAATATATATCTCCTTTATATCTATTTGTAAATGTTTTTACAAATATTTCCCTTTAAATCCTATTTGTAAATGTTTTTTACAAATCTTTTCCCTTATTATTTCTATTTGTAATTGTTTTACAAATATTCCTTTATATTTGGTTACAAATAATTTCCTTTATATTTGTTTACAAATATATTCTTTTTAGCTCTTTTGATTTTATAATTATTTCCTTTTATAAAAATTCTTTTTCCCTATATATATAAAATCCATCGATTTTATATAAATAAATTATTTTCAAAATATACTTTGAAAATCCCCTTTTATCATTCTGGTATTTCTTATGGTATTTAACGTACCATATAACAATGATCGGTATCATTCAACATATAAAATCATCAACAGATTTCATATAACACAATATATGAAACAAAACAGTATTTTATATATTAAGGAACCCAGTTGGGTCCCTCCAACCTGTTTCCTTGCATCACAGATGTTAAATGATATAATTAACATCGATTTCATTTCAATATGAAATATTCTGATAAATAGAATCAATATTCGATTAACGATTTATATAAATATATCGTTATCTATGATTTCAACCAATACACAAGCAATTCGACCAAACAGTTAACACCTAGCAATCAACAACATAATTATCAGTTCTAACAATATGTTGTAAAAATATAACTGTTCAGAGTTGGTGAGTTTTACCCACATTAGCAGTTCATCGTTAAAGAACAATAAACTGTTATTTGATTTGAATCAAACAATTTATTTCGCCATAAATTCAAATGAGCTCCAATCCACTTCAAACCAATTCCATTGTGAAGTGCTCGTCCATACGAATTCAACGCATCTGACCGTTCACGATTTTGACTCCGTATGAACTAGATACAATATAAACAAGTTAATACATTTTAAAGAAATAAACAACTTGGATTTTAAATTATTGGGCGTTACCCTTCACTTAAGGCCCACTCTCCCTTTGCAAATAACCAGACTCGAAACCTCTTCCTTCTCCCTCAAACAAAAATCACGAACTCCAGTTATTACACCATTCACGCATAACATCCACCACAATCTCCTCCATCACCCCACCGTTCAACCAACGAAGAACACCGATGATCTTCTCTTCCCGTCCTCATCCATCCCGTACCACAAAAGCTAAACTCGATCACCCCTATTTGAACTCCGTCGCTACAGTACTCCGACCAAACCCATAACCGAAAGCTTCCAGTTTTCGTATACAGGTGCGGTTCCACACACTCAACTCAAATACGATACTCACTCCTCGATTTGAAGCTTAAATCTCGATAAAAATCCAACCCTTTGTCTTCCAACCCAACGTTATACGTTTTGGGTGACTCCAAACAGACGTCGCACCCTTTGAAATGGGTATACGAATGATGAGAAACCCGATAGGAACCCAATTAAACTTGTTTGAGGATTTTTAGGATTTTCCTTGTTTTGATTTTTGATTTTCTTTGGTCTTGTTTCTTCACATTAAGAAATGAATTGTGGCGGCTACAAAGAACGGTCTTAAAGGGAACGAAAATTTTCTGTGTGGCTGTAAAGGAGGAGGGTGTGGCTTGTTTTGGTCCACCAATACTTAAGATATTTTAGTTTTAAATATTCAATTCGCCTTCTAAAATTCGTGTGATCACACACGATATTCAAAAATCACAAAAATGGTCATGTAGCTACAGTTCAACATTACGGTCCCAACGAAACTGGTTTCGTCGAATTCCGACCCCGTATGCTCACACAGCATATTTTTAATCGTCAATCATATCGATTGTTTTTCACTCTAAAAACCCGTACGGCCACACAGTGACTCTAAAAATCACGAAACTTGGAATCTAGCAATAATTTGATGTTGCGGATCCAACAAAATTAGTTTCGTCGAATTCTGAGGTTGTTTGCAAAACTGACTATTTTTAAAGCTCTGAATGACCCATTTAAATATATAAATATATTTAAAAATGGTTAAATTAAATATTTAAAAATAAATATTATCGTATATATTCACAACAGAATATCATACAGCTTCAGAATAATCCTATATGAATTTCTAACTCGATATTTCAAATCCCGATTAAATCGATATTCGATTTATAATGAAATTCCTTTTAAAAATATAAATAATTCCTTTATAATTTATAAAGGAATTCCACAGCGACTTTTCTGAAATTTGATTTGGACATAAATAAAAATCTACACGACGAAATCCCGATTTTTCTCTTCCACTAGAAAAATATACTTCACCCGCTCCTAACGTTTCTTGTTTCACAGAAATCCGACTTAAAATGGATCCTGTATTTCCAGTTGAAGTCTGAATCACCAAATCGCGAAATGCCACGCCATTTCGAGCACGATTATAATTATAATATAATCATACGTTCAAACTATCGTTTATATAATATATTCGTTATTATAATTCAACTCTAAACTGAATTATATACTTTGGATTGTCCAGTTCACATTATATTGTCAATTCACTATTTCGACTATTTCGAAATTAAATATATTATTCTATTATTTATATTAATTAAATATTCACTATTATTTAATTAAACAACCTTATATTCTCTAATTCACTATACGAATAATTAAATAAATTAATTATTATATCACTGAAAATGCGGGTCATTACAACAATTGAAAGTGGACGAATTACAACTACAAACATGGTCAGAATGTTAGGAAAGTTTGCTCCTTTTGCGGAAGCGGTCGGGATCTTATTCACTCAATTACTTAAAGATGATTTCTATGGAAAACAACACAGATATGAAATTACATGCACAAACACAAGATATTCCACCCAACCACCCTCTTTATTGATTCACAATAACAAATTTTGTTTACACTAAATGGATGAACAACCAATAGTAAACAAACTTCAAGAATCAATAACCTTATTGAGAAAGGGAAAGAATATCTAGTTGACTACAACTCTTGTTGGAGAAGGAGAACAATGAAGAACGACCGCAAACCCTAGGGTTAATTATCTCGGTCTCAATTCCATGCTTTTAATCCAACCCTAGATGTTGCTTTTATAGGAGAATATAAGGCCTAGACAAAATATCCAATTTGCCCCTCAGAAATATATTAGGAATATATCCCCTTCAATACTTGCAGAATAAGTCATAGAAAGACCAGATCACATTCAGTAGAAAACCCGCTCATATGTCTGACCAATATTTGTCAGACGTCTGTCCAAGCTCTCGGGTTCAAAACCCTGACAGCAGACGTCTGACAGACCTGGCTTAGACGTCTGAGCTGAAGCTCAACACAAAACTACTCCTTATTGTCTTCTTTCAGTTGTTGCACCATCTCCTCTATCACCAAGCACATCTGCGCCTCGTCTCCATCAACATATGTGATTTTATGTCACAAATCAAAACACTCCACCTTGATATAAAATCACATCATCAAGCAAACTTCCAACACACAAGTCATTTAGCTCTTTCAACGACACCTACTCTCAAATAAACAATTACAAACACAACCCACCGCCTGCCAAAGATGCATCTTCCCCCTGAGATGCACCATGCAACACTAACGGTCTAAAAGCGCTTGTAATACCATAAGGATCTCCACCTTGTGGATTTTTCCGCATCGACACCCGTCTGCCACTAGATCGCTCCTACCTTGATCACCCGGGATCCTAGAGCATCATCAACATGAAGACCCCTGTCTAACACATCAGCAGTGATCAAATTAACCTTTCCACCTTGCTGTGGACTAGGTTCTTCAACCGTCACCCGCCTTCCACAGTCAACCACAGAACCAACCAATCTATACAGGTTTCCCTCTTCCAAGACACCTCTCATCACAACACGACCACCCTTCTTCACTCTCAAAACTCCACCTCGAGTATCATAAGTGCAACCACGGAAATCCAACTGACCGAGAGAAATGAGGTTATGCGAACTCGCGGGTACATGTCTAACTTCAGAGACTTCCTTTACCACGCCATCATGCATACGAAACTGGATAGATCCAATACCACAAACCGGTAGCTCTACTCCATTGGTTGTTCTAATCACGTCGACATTCTTCTCATAATAATAAAAACTCTTCACATCCTTACAAATGTGAAAAATGGCTCCCGAATCCATCTTCTAAGGATTAACTTCACTAAACAGGACATCACAAGAAGCATCACTAATGGAACCTACAGCAAGACCTGCCTGTGCTTCATCACTACTATCACCTTCCGCAACCTTCTTTTTGTCCCTTTGATAAGCATAACAATCCTTGCGTATGTGGCCTTGCTTTTTACAATAATAACAAGTGATAACACCTCTGTCATTAGCCCCTTTCTTCTTCCATCTTGTATTTTTCCCCAAATCCTTTGCTACAGTAGCCCCACCTTGAGCTAATTTCAGACCCGACTCTTTTCTCCTTAGTTCTTCATTCAAAAGGTTGCTTCATACCGTTTCCAAAGAGATAGCTCCACTAGCACTGGAATTACTCAATGAAACAACCGAAGTCTCCCAATTTTCTGAAAGCAAACTCATTAACAAAAGAGCCTGCAACTCATCATCAAAATTGACCTTTGGATTTGCCAATTAATTGATCACATCTTGAAATTCATTTAGGTGCCTTACAACAAACTTCTCCTCATCCAATCTCATCTGAACAAGTTTTCAAACCAAAAAAGCCTTACTTGTAGCACTCCTCGACTCATACAAAGATACCAACTTGTCCCACAAATCCTTCGTGGATTCACAACTAGCCACATGATGGAATACCGAATCATTTAGGTACTGCCGAATCAAGGCAATTTCCTTCTTATCCATTTTCTTCCATGTTCCCTCATCCACACCTGAGGGCTTCATCCCATCTCCATCAATCGGATCATGAAGATCATTGAGGTACATCACATCCTTCATCTTAGGCTTCCAGATCCCCTGATTTCTTCAATCAAAAACAGTCATCTTCGAAAACGCCATCATATCCGACATCAAAAGAGTCAATTTTTCCAAATAAAAAAATCAATTTTTTTCCAAACAAAAATCACTTTTTTCCAGTCCAAATCGAAACCAACTGTTAGGAAAATTACGCCTTTTGCGGAAGCGATCAGGATCTTATTCATCCAATTACTTAAAGATGATTTTTATGGAAAACAACATAGATATGAAATTACATGCACAAACACAAGATATTTCACCCAACCACCCTCTTTATTGATTCACAATAACAAATTTTGTTTACACTCAATGGATCAACAACCAACAGTAAACAAACTACAAAATTCAATAACCTTATTGAGAAAGGGAAAGAATATCTAGATGACTACAACTCTTGTTGGAGAAGGAGAACGATGAAGAACGATGGCAAACCCTAGGGTTAACTATTTTGGTCTCAATTCCATGCTTTTAATCCAACCCTAGATGCTGCTTTTGTAGCAGAATAGAAGGGCTAGACAAAATATCCAATTTGCCCCTTAGAAATATATTAGGAGTATATCCCCTTCAATACTTGCAAAATAAGTCATAGAAAGACCAGGTCAAATTCAGCAGAAAACCTGCTCAGACGTCCGACCAATATTTGTCAAACGTCCGTCCAAGTCTCGGGTTCAAAACCATGACAGCACAGACGTCTGACAGACCTGGCTCAGACATTTGAGCTGAAGCTTAACACAAAACTACTCCTTCTTGTCTTCTTTCTGCTACTGCACCATCTCCTCTGTGCCAAACACATCCACGCCTCATCTCCATCAACATATGTGATTTCATGTCGCAAATCACAATGCAGAATAGAAAAAAGGATAGACTGAACCAAACATGTGCAATAATAAAGTCATCAAAGCAGTCACAGGTTCTAAAGCACATCCGAAACATAGGCAACCAAAGCAACAAAAATGCAGAGTCGACCGAGATGTAGCTAAAGCTAAGTAGAAACATATCCAACCTAAAATGGAAAAAAGATAACGTGGGTACATGCACAGGATGCAAGAACAACTGCCTATTATAAGTAAACAGAAAGTGCACTGAGGAGTTTGGAGGAGTTGAATATAACATGGGGACATGTTATTTTACAAAGTTAGTACTAAGAGAAAGATAATTGCGGCTTTGTAACATAGGGATGGCTGTGTACTGCAATATGGGGACATGTGTAATGAAACAAAAGATGCAAAAAAGTTAAGTAATTAGGATCAAGTACAACCTCGGTATTATATCTATCTCGATGTTTGCTCCATTCTTTTAAGCTTTCTTTAATTGCTTTTAACTTGTGAATAAACTGTCGAGTGTTATCTTTGCTAGTATTAATGTTAAGTCTATTTATGATACAATCTGAGTAGTCTTTCAAATTGCGTAAGTTATTACAACTCAATTTCTTTCCCTTATCTGTTGATCATCATAAAATTTTATAAATAATGGCGTGGCACTACAATAAAATTTGCATTCGACCGCAATAATTATATATTATAAAATATTAAACTAATAATGAAAGTTCAATAAAAATTAACTAAATTTATAATATTCGTAATGATGACAATGATAACGATTATTATGATGATATCAATTTAAGTTTTTATAAATAATAGTAATAAAGTAACTAAATTTTATGAAAATTAACTATGATTTATAAAAAAATTACTAACTGATTTCATAAAAATTAATTATGATCTATAAAGTAAATAAGTTTGTGAAAACCAATTAAATATTTTAAAATTTTAAATAAGATAATTGTTTTTTACAAAAATTAGGAAGTTTAGAGTAATAATAATTAGCTAAGTCTATAATAATATTAATAATAAAACCATCATGGTTTGGCCTTTAATGTCCTCTCCACTGTACTTTCCCTCAAGCCTAACATTTCTCTGGAGCTCTGTGTCCTATTCTCTTACCCATCAGTCATCAATTCCCTCATTGACTTCTCCTCCGCCCTTACCCCCGCCTGACCCTCCCGACCCAGACCAGCCACATGCCACTCTGAACTCGTCTCCCTCTCTGCCTATTGAAAACACCCATGTCAGACCAATGAGGTGGTCGTTGTCGTTCAACGCTAAACCTAGGAACGCAGGAGACTACGCTCCACCTCTGTTTACTCTTCAGTACTCTGGAAAAGTAATAGTTCCAACCAATGTTATCAAACCGAACCGTCCATCGAACCGTGACATGCTAAGGTTTAAGGTTTTGGAGGTCCAACCGGTTGAACCATCGGAACTGTGCATGTTTTTTTTCAATGATTTCTACATAATTATAAATAATATAGTGTAAAAATGGATAAGAATAAATATTGATGTTGAGCTTTCCTATGTCTTTGAATCGTGCAATCTGAGTTATATAATACAGTACTCATCATTTGTCCCACATCGGTTGTGGAAAGGCAGGTATATGATGTTTGCCTCTATAAATAATTTGGTCCTTGCGTTTTACCTGTAGGGCTGGCATCAGTGTCCTGCTGGGACATGCAAGCCTGCATGAAAAGTTAATTTTTCAAGGCTCAGTATCCTGCTGGGCCATGCAAACCAGCATGCAAAGTTAATTTTTCAAGGCAGATGAACCCAAATTAGCCTGCATTAATGGTTCTGGGCTCGTGCATGGTTTTTTCATATTCCGGACCGGGCAGGCCCACGGTTCACGGTTATGGCGGTTGAACCGGCGGCCCGGTCCGGTTATGATAACACTGGTTCCAACAGAAGAAATTCTTTAAGCTGCAAAGGAGCAATAGCAAGAGTACCTTGTAGGCTTCTTTCTGGACAAGCCCTTAAGATGCTCAGCGATCATCAATAACCTGCAGCGGCACTTGAAACCTTCTGGAGGTATCAAGGTTAAATCGAATAGGGTAGTTTTTTCTTTCATCTTACTAGCATTGAGGATAGGGTTAGAATTACTTGAGCTGACCCTGTTATAATCCAAAATAAATTGTTTGTTATGAAACCTTGGGATGTTCAAATTGGCAGTGATGCTAGGCTAATTAAAAGTGTTCCTGTTTGGATCAAAATGAGGAACATCTCATTGTTTGCTAGGACGAAAATTGGCTTTAGTTGGTTGGCAATGCGGGTTGGAAAATTTTTGTGTATGGATACATTGACAGAAAGATTAGATCGGTTGGAGTATGCAAAATGTATGCTAGAGGTGACCTTTGAAGCTCCTTTAATTTCTAAATTCCCGTTTGAGCTTCCTGATGGGAATGAGCAAAAGTGTTTGTGCACTATCTATGGCAACCAAAAGTGTGTGAAACTTGTAAAATATTTGGTTATATGAAAGCAAACTATAAGACTGGTAGCTCTGTGCAAACCTCGATTATTAGTCAACTTCCATATTCGAGTTCAGACAATATCAAGCCAAGGGGCAACATAGCTCCTCTCAACACTGCTAAGACCTTTATGGATAAGGTTAATAATGAAGGGAGCAGACGAAAAGATGGTCTTTATCTAAAGCAACTAGGTAAGCAAGAAAGTAAAGATGGTCCAGTTACCAAGAAGTATGATGAATGGAGAAGAGTTTCTTTAAGGAGAAATGGTGTACTTCGTGCGCCTAGCAAAGGGAAGAAACTCAGTACTGGAATGGTCCATGGGAATGCAACTAGTGGTTCTGTTTGCACAGGGGAGAAGGATGGCATGCATAACTTTACTGTCATTAACAAGTTGGGCTTGTTAGAGCAAGTCAACAAGGAGAGTGAGATTGTTCTTAGGAGGACAGATGAACCCAATGTTAATGGACATCCTATGCAAGGTGAATTAGAATTAGAAGAAGGTGAGATTGGTAAGATAGATGCTATGCTTGCAAAGGCCTTCTCAGTTATTCCTATTCTATCTGATCCTAATGGTGGAGCAGAGAAGCAAGTATTGTCTACAGAGTGCAATAGTGTTATAGAGAATGGGAGATCTGAAGCTAATGTGATAGAGAATGAGAAAAGAGATAAAGAAAGGGGATTACTTGACATAGTTTTGTTAGGCAGCAAAAGTAATATCAATGTTCAACTCCGTACTGACAAATCAGATAATAACTTGGGATCCATGATGGTCGACCATACCATTCTTGTAGGTTGTCAGTATGGTATAAACTATGCAATACGAAATGAAAAGTAAAAAATGAATTATTCGAAAATTACGATTTCTAAAGCTAAAATGTAAAAATTATGAAAATACCCTTCATATTGGAAAAAGTGGAAAAAAATAAAAAATTTCAAAAAATTCAGAAAATTATGAAATGAAAAGTAATAAAAGAATTATTCGAAAATAATAATTTTTAAAGTTCAAAAGGCCAAAATTACGAAAATGCCCTTCATGTTGAAAAAAGTGAAAAAAAAATAAAATTTAAAATATCCAGAAAATTACGAAATGAAAACTAAAAAAAGAATTATTCGAAAACTACGATTTTTAAAGCTAAATATGTCAAAATAACGAAAATGCCCTTCATGTTGAAATAATTGAAAAAAAAAACAAAATAAAATTTAAAAAATCTAGAAAATTACGAAATGAAAAGTAAAAAAAGAATTATTTTAAAATAATGATTTTTAAAATTGCTAAAATTACGAAAATACCCTTTATTTTGGAAAAAGTGAAAAAAAAATCCAGAAAATTATGAAATGAAAACATAAAAAGATCGAAAATAATGATTTGTAAAGCCAATAGGACCAAAATTATGAAATTGCCCTTTATATTGGAAAAAGTGAAAAAAATTATTATTTTTTCATAATTTTCTGGATTTTTTATTTTTTTTCAACATGAAGGCCATTTTCGTAATTTTGACATATTTAGCTTTAAAAATCATAATTTTCGAATAATTCATTTTTTACTTTTTATTTCGTAATTTTCTAGATTTTTAAACATTATTTTGTTTTTTTCCACTTTTTTCAACATGAAGGGCATTTTTATAATTTTGGCCTTTTTAACTTCAAAAATTATTATTTTTGAATAATTCTTTTATTACTTTTCATTTCATAATTTTCTGTATTTCTTGAAATTATTTTATTTTTTTCCACTTTTTCCAATATGAAGGGTATTTTCGTAATTTTTACATTTTTAGCTTTAGATATCGTAATTTTCTAATAATTCTTTTGTTGCTTTTCATTTCATAATTTTTTGGATTTTTTGAAATTTATTTTTTTTACTTTTTTCAAAATGAAGGGTATTTTTGTAATTTTGGCTTTTTTAACTTTAAAATTTATTATTTTCGAAAATTCTTTGATTAACTTTTATTTTCGAATAATTCGACACTTGAATTTCAAATTTTGAAAATTCAAAATTTTATGGAATATTTTGAAAATAAAAATTTAGCATTTGTTTTTATTAGCTAAATCAAATTTAGAAATTTAAGTGGGTTAAATGGGCAACCCACTTATTAGAGGGTTGGGTTATAAACGGGTTAGGTAAAAAATGGGTCAAAGAGAATAGGTCATAAATGGGTTGGGTCAAAACTCGACCCTACCCATTTTGACCTAACCCAACCAATTTGACACCTCTACCGGGGAATAAGGCACGACCATTATGACCATATTTCCCCTCTACCGAGGAATAAGGCACGACCACCTTACATAATAATTGATTCCTCTCTTGTTGCTACCTCTTTTAAAGAAAAAGCTAGTCCTAAAACCCCCCGTCACTCGTAGCAAGAAAAGGGAGGTGTTGAAGAATCAGCATGAAAATGGTTAGAACTTGATTTTAGTATTGATGTTACCTTGGGAACATATGATAGCTAGTTACGTTAATTATTATGTGATGTGTCTCTTGTCAAATACAATAGACGTAACGAGTTGTGTAATTTCCTTTGTTTCCCTACATCGAAATATCTATCAAATTTGTATGGTGGTCGGCCCACCTTAAAAATCGTGTAGTGGTTAGACTGTCTGTCTAATACTTGTAATATTGGTTCTATTATTTGCTATAACAAAAGTGCATGTAATATTGGTTCTATTATTTTACAAATATGTTTATATATTTTATATTTATGTTTTCATATGATTTTCTACTTTACAATATTTATTTATAACACTATATTTTAATTCAATAATTTCCAGAATTATATATATATCAAAACACTTGAAAAATATTCAAATTTCAATTTTGTACATGTATATGTCGACACACATATATATAAACGTCGACATATAACTGTCATTTTTTCAAAATTGCAAGGAAGTGTCTTTTCACTATTTGTGACGGTTCAGAAACGTTACAACCTTTCAAATGTTATAAATAGGGGCTGATTTCGAATTTTTTATTATTACTTCTTCTCCATCTTCATCTCCTTTCATTACACCATTATTATTTATCATTTTTATGATTTCTACACTGGTACTCTGTCGAATTCAATTCTGTTTTCATTAAACTTCTTCTCTCTACACTCTCTACTCATTACTTTCTGAATCAAGTGCTATTGAAGAGTTATAGGACTGTTTGTAATTGTTTGGTTTGTGTAAGAAATCGGTGGTATCCTTTATAGCCGTGAAATCAAGGAGGTTGGAACTGGTGGTATCCCTTATAGCTGTGAAATCGAGGAGGTTGGAATCGGTGGTATCCCTTGTAGCCGTGAAATCAAGGAGGTTGTAATTGGATATTGATATAGTAATAAAACTCTGCGCAATCCAGCGTTGTGTGGGACTGGACGTAGGAGCAATTATGAACCAGTATAAAATATGGTGTGTTCTTTCCTTTTCTACACTTTATTTTTGTTTATCTTTGTTTTTATGTTTGATTCTGTGTCTGTGATTGTTTCTATAGTGTTTGATCCATATAGTAGTTCACATAAGTTTTAGATTTTGTTTAAATTCTCAAAAACACTATTCACCCCCTCTAGTGTTTGTTTTTCCTTAACGATCCATTCCGCAATCCCTAACAATTAGCATCAGAGTTAGGTCTTTCAAAAAGTTCATAATCTAATTTTTGAAAAATAGTGATAATGGCAACCAACACTGGTAGCAATAATAGTTCTTTTGTAGAGGGTCAGTCCACTGTTTAACAGTAGAAATTATTCATATGGGGCATGTAAAATGAAGATATATTTACAATCAATAGGATTAAACACATGGAATAGTACACAAAATGAAATTGTTGAACCCACAACTGCTTTTGCACAATGGACACATTAACAAAAAACTGTTGCTCAAAGCAATTCTAAAGCCAAGAATATGTTATTTTGTTCATTAGATATGAACACTACAAGAAAATGTTTAATTGATAGCAACAGGAATAGCATGTAAACTAGACTTGCTATTGTTAGGGACCCTTCTCCGTTCATTCACGTAGAACATAGCGTGTTAATCACTTTCATTCCAACCTTGTTAAAATTGAGTGACTAATTTTTTCGTTTCCCTCCATCCCAACCATTACGTCTGCTCTTCCTTTCCAAATTTCCAAAAAAGCACTCTGAATCTCCTGTCATATCCGACAAGTCCCTTCTCTCCTCTCCTCTCCGATCCAAATCTCCTCTCCTAATCTCTTCTAGTCTTCTGCGATTCTTCCGTACAAATTTCCTCTCAACTGGGTGCCTGACTCAAATCAATTCTTCCACAAATATCTTCCAGTCTTCTCCGAGACGTCGATTCTTCCACAACTTGAACGCACGAATTCGAATTTTGGTATATTTCCCCCCTTTTTTTAATTCCAAGTTTAATGCTAGAATTGAAGTTTCCAATGCTAATTGATTAAATCCAGTTAATTCTGAGTTTAATGGTATATGAGAAAATCGCTTATCATTGAATATCTAATTACATGCTTATTAATTTTATGTTGAATGATTGAGCCTTGGACTAGTGAATTGTGGTTTTATAGTTGAAAAAAGATATTAAAAAATAAATTTGTTGCTTCTAGTTGCTGTAAATTAGTTTCATGACTCCGCTTTCTTCTTTGTTTTCTTTGCATGCTTTAGGTGCAAAATTCTCTATGTTTTGCTTGTTTCCTTAAAAATCCAGTCACATTAATCATTTTTAGCATAATCATCTTAAATGAACGTTTAACCCCTAAACCAAGTAAGATTATACTACAGGAACTGACCTTGACACAACACCTACAATACAAAAGCCAACGATGTTTATACGGTTGGTGCATAAGAGTGGCCCTGTTAGACAAAAGATTGGACCAATGTGTTTGGTTTATGTCTGCTAGGCCTACAGTACACTACATCATATAATGTTAGGCATAAGTTTGATCTCGACGCTACACACACATTTTCACTGCTCCACATGACACTCATCCCTTTAAACAACAACAGCGTTGCATCAACTAATAACATATCAATACATGCATGCATTTTGTCAGTAATTGACACTACATTTCACTCCAACTCGACAATGCACATATACGTACACAAATGTAAAAGCAAAGCATATGGGTATGCTATTATTTCAGAGCACCCATTAGAAAAAGATGCGAAATATAACGAGGATGTCTACTGCATTTTGCATGCATGCCATTTTAGAACTTACCCAGAAAGCCAGAAAGGCCAAAAAACAAAAAAAAAACTGAAAGCTGATTAATTCTTTTGGTTTCTCCTGAAGTCACAGAATAAAGAAGCATACACACACATACACACACACACATAACGCTGATGGCCACAAAAAAACATATAGGAAGTAAATGGAACACAACGAAGAGAGCAGTAATGATAGTGTGTAGATTATAAATGCATGCTAGTGTACAGCCTGCTTGCAGATTTACATTCAATTTGCAATTGGTGAATGTATGTAGTTGTATAGTGTCTGCTTTTTTTATGTTTATACGTGTGTGTTTATCATATGACTTATTGAGTGCTTGTTTCAGTTTTGTCCATTCATATTTGAGGAAGCTTTATCTGTTATTAGTTATGCTTTTGCTAATGATCATAACGTTAATATGCACAGGCTGTTCATGTTTATGGGACCATGAACCGTGGACAGTAATGCCCCTCTAATGTGCATGTATAGTTTTACTTTACATAACTGTACCTGTTGATATAGTAAACTGGCACGGTGTTAATACTGTTAAATATTCTTAATTAGTATATATTTACAGTAAAATAATTATACTACAGTCTTTTTTTTTTGTGGGGAGGGGGGGGGGTCATATTCCACATTAGAAATAAAATTTTAAATGAAACCACAAATCAAATCATTAAGTTTTCTTCTATATTCCTCAAAATACACTATACTTGTATTTGAATGTAATTTCATTTTGTTGGTGTAGCAAAATCGCATAAAGAAAATTAACAATGTAGTTTCCAGAGCATAACAAACAACTATTTATTCAGTTGAAAATTTAACCATTATTTAAGCAGGTGTGATTTGTTCATTGTACTATGGCTGGTTTATGTGATTTCACGACTGACTCACTGAACATGAAACTGGTTTTAAACGACAAATACAGTGTTGTTTGATTGGAATATAAGTTAGAAATAAAAGGGCTTTGTGGGGGGTCCAATGCAAATAAGTTGATACAAGCTCATTTTGTCAGAGGCCCTTGATACTAGCCCATTTTGAATTTTAGCATAGTGTTTGTAACTTATGTCCTACTTGCATCCTAACAAGTTAGTCAAGTGGATTTTCTACTCATCTACTTTAAAATATAGCTTGTCCTATAACTTAACCACCTTACCATGTTCAGATTTGCATTTGCAGTGTTAGCGATATGTATACATATAACTGAGCATATGTTTGAGGCCCCCCATGAAATCCGAGGCCGTGGGTAGTGGCCACCTGAAATCCAAGGCCCTAGGCGGCCTATGCCTAGGGTCGGGCCTTAGAGCTCACAACCAAAGCCTGGTTCATTGGATCAGTAAAGTAAATAATGACATATATAGCAATGTATTATTCTAATGATTCATATTTTTATACACATTAATCACATCATAAGTATTTATTTAACACGGTTAATATTATCTTGTAGCTATATATTAATTTAATGTTAAAGCTAAGTCGAGGATAATTGATTATGTGCAAAACTAGTAGTTAATTTCTAATGAGAAGCATAAGAATGTAAACAATATTATGTAAATGGAATTTAATTGTTTATTTGCCATGAACCGTTTCAGCCGAAGCTCATATAGGACCATATATCCTGAAATCTCTTCATTAATGCTCCATTACTTTCGCTCACCAACATAAAAGTAAAATCTTCCATCTGTGACATCATACTAACCTTCGTAGAATCGAAAACTATCATTATGGAGGATAAAAGAACCGTGAGCAGAGAAAGCCAAAAGCATTAAAGATGTACTTAGCTTTGAATTCAATGTTGTGTTGATAGGAAATACAGCAGAATCACAAGAACGTTAAATTCAATGTTGTGTTGATAGGAAATACGTCATAAAAAGCGACGGGCAACAGGGGACTTAAAGACAAATGTGTAAATGTATCACAAGAGCGTTAAATTCAATGTTGTGTTGATAGGAAATACAACAGTATGCGAGCAAGTGTGTGGTCCTTTCTTGTTTGTTTTAGCTCCAAAATTTTCATATTATGAGTTTTCGAGTTTAGATTTATTAATTTAAATTCAGGCTAATGGATAATGCAGAATAATGTGCCAAACAATTCATAAGTTGTACGACTTTTGTTTCGAGGGAATTTCAGTAGTGTTATTCTGTTTCAGTGACATAAACATCTCATGTTAATGGAAATTTGTGCTATAAACGGATGTGTCCACTTTTTTTTAGTTCAAGTGAAGTGATATTTTGTGCATCAAGTAAGTAAGAAATTGAAAAAGTTTATTAATCATGCGGCTGAGCAACAACCTTTACTATGACCACCAGCAGAAGCGAAAGCAAGTTGCTACCACCACAAACGTGCAGCTGTTGCTATTGAGCACCTATAGCGTAAAATTAAAATAAAAAATGAACAGCTATCAATACAGTTAATTTGAAATTTGCTAATAATAATGAATAGCTAATAAAAAATGGTATCCAGAAATTTGCTTTTGTTTTTTTAGAAATCCTTGCAAATTATATTTATGTATGGTTGCTTGCTTCAAGTGCTAACAGATTATAATTTTGTTTTTTTAGAAATTGCTTGTTGCAATATGATATGTGGTGATGGAAAAAGATTGGGTGCATTTAAACAGGTTAGAATACAATGGTGTGGTTGAAATTTAAAATATTGATTATATATAACTTTTTTTTTAATTTTACTCTAGAATTAGTAGGGAGTACGCTCAAGGAGCATGAAATTTTGTGCATGCCGCAAAGAGAAATTTAGGAAATACGGAAAAAAAATTGTGTCCTTGCGTAGATTGTCGAAATCTTACTCATCAATACGATAACATAGTCGTTGAGCATTTGATCATAAGAGGAATGGATCCTTTATACAAGTGCTGCAAGTGGTATAGTCACGGTGAGCAAATAAATGTAGGTAAAAGAGTGAAATTGGATGACACATATGAACTACTTCAAGCCATTCACTTTGAAGATGAAGAGCTTGTGAATCATACTTTTTTCTCCGAGAATAAAAATGATGATGATGCACAAAAGCGAACGGATGACTTCCTTAAAAAATTGGAAGATGCAGAAACTCCATTGTTTTCTGACTGCGTACATCAAACAAAAGTATCTGCTATCACTGCATTGTATAATTTAAAATGTGAAACTGGATTATCTGATACTAGTTTTGATAAGCTTCTAAGTGTACAAAAATTGTTATTACCTAAAAATAATGTCCTTCCGAAGACTTTGTATGAAATAAAAAATTTCCTCAAAGTATTCGACATGGGATTTGAGAAGATTCATGCCTACAAGAACGATTGTTGTCTTTTCAGGAAAGAATACGAAGATTTGACTAGTTTTCCAAAATGCGGTTCTTCGAGATGGGAGATAAATGAGCGGATGAAAGAAATAATGCAAGGTATTCCAGTCGAAGTGTTGAGATATTTTCCAATTATTCCAAGATTTAGAAGAATGTTTAGATCTCAACAGATGGCAGAAGATCTAAGGTGGCATTATAGTAATAAAAGCAATGATAATAAAATGCATCATCCTGTGGATTCGTTGACATGGAGTATGGTGGATGATAAATGGAAATCATTTTCAAGTGATCCACGTAACCTTCGACTTGGTCTTTCTACCGATGGTTTCAATCCATTTGACTCGAAGAGTTCCAAGTATACTTGTTGGCCAGTGATGCTTGTGACATATAATCTCTCGCCTATATTGTGTATGAAAAACGAGAATATTATGTTAACATTATTAATTCCCGGTCCAAAGCAACCTGGAAATGATATTGATGTATATTTAGCTCCTTTGGTAGAAGATTTGCTGCACTTGTGGAATAACGGAGTGGAGGTTTATGATGCATTTAGCATGACACCTTTTAACTTAAAATCAATCTTGTTATGGACTATAAATGATTTTCCAGCTTATGGTCATCTTGCTGGATGTTGTGTAAAAGGCAAAAAAGGCTGTCCATTATGTGGTGTTAATACTCATCATCGGTGGCTAAAGCATTGTCGAAAAAACGTCTATATGGGGCACAGGAGATTTTTACCGTTATCGGATCCATTAAGAAAACAAAAGGCTTAGTTTTATAACACTGTGGAGCAAGGTAATAAACCTAGAATTCTTACAGGCAGAGATATTTCTGGTATATTGAAAGATTTTTCAAATGACTTTGGAAAATTTACAAATGAAGAAATAGAAAAAGACAAGAAGAGAAAGAATAAGAAGAAGCTAAAAAAGAAGCAAATTATAACGATTACGAGTAAGAAGAGAAAGTGTGCCAACAATAAAGATGGTGAAAGCGATCCTACAAAAAATGAGCTACTACGTGGAAAAAAAGATCAATTTTCTTCGAATTACCATATTAGGAGGTTAGTGTTCTAAATTTGTTTTATTTATAAAAATCTAACTATAAAATTATAAAATGTTTAACTACCATATTAATGATGTTTGTAGGAACTTCCACTCCGTCACAATTTAGATGTGATGCATGTTGAGAAAAACGTCGGTGAAAATTTACTTAGCACAATGTTGCATGATAGCAAATCAAAAGATGGCAAAAATTCTAAGAAAGATTTAGAGGATTGGGTTATTCGACATGCTTTATATGCGCAACCTCGTGGAAAGAAAGCATATCTTCCACCAGCTCCGTGTACTTTGTCTAGTTCTGAAAAAAAAGATGTTTTGCAAAAGATTGTACGACTTCAAAGGACCTGATAGGTATTGCTCAAATTTCAAAAGATGTGTGTCGTTGGAAGATTGCAAAGTTAGTGGATTAAAGTCGCATGATTATCATGTTTTAATGCAACAGATGCTATTAATTACAATTAGAGGATTGCTCCCAGGGAGGCTAAGGAAAGTAATAACTCGTTTTTATATTTTTTAATAAAATATGTCAGCGTGTTCTTGATAGAGAAAAGCTACAAGAAATGGATGATGAAATTGTTAGAATTTTATGTGATCTTGAAAGATATTTTCCACCTTCATTTTTTGACGTAATGATACCTCTAACAATTCATCTTGGAAAAGAAGCTCGCTTATGTGGACCAGTCCAGTTTTGATGAATGTACCCTTTCGAAAGGTATATGAAAACACTTAAAGGTTACGTAAGAAACTATTCGAGACCTGAAGGATGCATTGCAGAGAACTACCTTGCAGAAGAATCTGTGAGATTTTTTGGTGATTTTCTGAAGAAATCATCACAATTACGGGAGAAAGAAGGTAGAAACATAGACTTTGAGGATGACGAAGCAATACTCGAAGGACGTCTGATCTCGACATGCAAGTCATTTACACTGACGGCTAATGAGAAGGAAGTTGCTCATTTGGCCGTGCTTATGAGTATGGCTATAACTGAGCCATTTTTAGAGTAAGCATATATTGTTTTTTTATTGTTTTAATATATATGTATTTATAAATGTAACATAACAATTTTATATTATAATAGTATGCATTTGGAAGAGTTACAAATTTCGGATAAGCGTATGGAAAGAAATGCTACATTGCTATGGAAAAACCACGCTAAAAGCTTTGTCGATTGAATTAAAAAGAAGGTTAATCAAATCTTTCAAATTTCGTTTATAGGTCTGAAAATATTGTTTTGGACTATATATTTATTGGATTTAGTTTTTTTCCAGATATATTTGAACTCAAGTGAACATGATGAACTGCTAAAATGGATCGCCTATGGTCCAAGTAGTACCGCGTTGTCCTACAAAGGATATATAATTAACAGGTTACGTTTTCACACAAAAGATGTTGAGAGAGAAACTCAAAATTCTGGAGTGACGTACGATGCTATTACCATGTGTAGAGCAAGTGCGAAAGTTTTCTCTCAAGTAGTTGATGTGATCACTTACTATGGGATTTTGACCAACATAATCCTACTAGATTATCATAAATTTTATATTCCAATTTTTAAGTGTAATTGGGCAAACATCGGAAACGGGGTGAAAGTTGAAGATGGATTTACTCTTGTTAAATTGCATCAGAATCAAGCTTCATTTTCAAGGGATCCGTATATTCTTGCATCTCAAGCAAAGCAAATTTTTTATTCAAGAGATGATGACTCTTCTAATTGGTATGTTGTAATGAAGGCACCACCAAGAGGTTTTCATGAGTTAGAGACAACCGATCATCTTGAGGACACAAACTATGCTCTACAGGATTGTGAAGAAAATGAGATGGATGTTGATTATGTGGATGATGTTAGCTATGTTAGAGAGGATTGTGAAGGCATACTAGAGAAGAGGTTTAAATAAGGCAACATCTTCCACTTTGATTATACTCTACTTAACTTCATCTCTTGCTTGTATATACTGTATATTCTTGCTGTCCCTCATATGTAACATATCATGCAGGATATATCATGTGTTTTCTCACACCGTATATTCATTCAAATAAAACACAATAATAAAGAAGAAAATAGTGCGTTGCTTGATCTCTTGTTTCACAGTGCACTGCCTGGTCAAACCTACTCCCATGCTGCCAATTACAAATCTTATTCAATATGAATCTTATTTAACGGAAACACTGTGTCTCTCATCGTTCTGAATTGAAATCAACCAACATTATGTGTATATTACTCCTACAACAGTAATCTATAAGATTATAATTGGTATATTATATGTACCAACTAGGATATTGATGATATGCATAATTTATCTTATATATTATACCAGATACAAGACCAATGATTAGTACAAAATGTAAGATGAAAACAAATTCCATGTTAACTATTAAATTTACAAAAATAATTAGTTATATTGTGTATATGGTTATACATTAAATTTATAATAAGCTATATTATCTTACATAAGCTATATGCATTTATATACGTATCTTATACACATAACTTAATATTTGCATTTACTTAACATAATATCTGTTAACAACTGTAAGTATCTTACATTGAAATATCACACATATATTGTAAATGCATATTGGTCATGATTTCAAAGTCGATATGTGTATAATGCTATGTGGATATAATACAGTAAATCCATAATAAAATATTATATTCTTATGCAGTAAATCCACATATGTGGGTATAAATTATTATTGTGTATACAACAATATAAGATATGTGGGTGTAAATTATTATTGTATATACAGTCTGGGATGAGGCATAGGTCTCAGGTTCGAGGGCCACCTCTGCCAATTTCTAGGGGTGACTACCTAAGTAGTGTGAAGGCGTTGAAAAATCGGGGTATATCACTACCCGTGGGGTTTACTAACACCGACAAGCAATGGCATGAGTGAAGTCTTAGGTTCCACACGTAAATCAAAAAAAAAATTATTGTGTATACAACCATATGATTGATTTGTCTTATAGATGGGTTGTTTTTGACAGCCTGATGTAATTTGTTGCTCCTTGCATGGTGCAATGTCAACTGCATCCATTTCCATGTTATAAAATAATATTGAAATCATAAAAATCACCAATCTTATAATAAAACACTGTGAAGTTTTGATAAATCAGCCAAAAAGTATTTTTGATAAAACCCTATGTTTTGCACATTTGTATTGCTACATGTACTAACAAATCAGTACTAATATTTTTTTTCTATATTCTTTTATATGCAGCAAATGACTAAAAGGAAGAAGACTGCTCTAAGATGGCTTAAAGCAATGCGTGAAATTCGCTCCAAAGACGACTCACAAGAAAGTGAAAATCGAGTCACACAAACAGAAGAGAACAACAATACTCAAATTCAGAATAACGATGAAGTAGGTTTTGAAGATACAATGCAAGAAAATTTTGAGGTTAACGTTAATGAGGGAACTACTCAAGATGCCATTGTTATTTCGGTTGTGAAGCGTAAACGTAGAGGTCCAACCAAAGTGAAAAGACTTCCAGCGAATCCAGAGAGTCATATTGAAGTCGAATTTGATGTGAATGGAAAACCAATTGGAGAGGGGTCTGTCTAGCTATCTTCATACTTAGGTCCGCTAGTAAGAGAACATGTTCCGGTTACACTTGATTTGTGGGCGCAACTAAGTGACGAATTACAAGTTGCTTTGTGGGAATGCATTCAGGTATACACTATTTTTATAATATATATCAGTTTCATATGCACACGCACATTTCCTGACATTAAACACATCTTCTCACACTTCCGACATCTTATATTTGTCAATATAGTTTATCAAGTGGTGTTGCCTTAACACAAAATTCACTATATATAATTTTTTTGGTGGAAACACTACCTTAATATAAATTTTGCACAAATGTTCATGATAAGAAAAGAGAGCATATACTCCTTTTCATTTAGCAAATAAAAGAATAAAACAATAAAATTCATACATTGTAAATGTCTAGATGAAGTGTGAACTATGACTTAATCACAATTTGATCATCAGTGCCCTCATGTTCGCTCATCCAATTAAAAAAGACATTATCTTAAACTTAATCATGTGTACTATTGTTAAACGTCCATGCAGTGAAAACAAAAATCATTATATAATATTTGATTTAATATCTAACCAATTTAGAAGGCAATTAATGATTACTATTTAATAGTACAAAAATCATTACATAATCGATTGTGACATATCATTTCATATTTATACATGATAAACGCGAAGAATCATATTGGTAGTAAAACATATAAAATCAATTTTCTCATTAAATAGTAGAAATTAATAATTTCAGATGAAGTATCAGAACCTCGTGTCTAAATTCATATTTTAATCATCGTTAGTGATTTGTTCAAATAAGTTAATAGATCGATCTGTTGGGATATAATTTCTACTTAAATTTTGTTTTATTCAATTGACAAAACCATAATATTTTTATATTAAATGCTTGTCCAACTTTTTTTCAACACATAAACCATAGCTATGATACATTAGACTCCAAACAGTTTTTTACAAGTAACTAATTAAGAATAGTGCCCTTGTCAGCATCAGGAATTTATATGGCACATAGCCTATGCCGGCACATAGTATGAATCCCTGTACTTTCTTCCACTTACAATGTGAATCCCATTTCTTATCCAGTCATCTCTGTGAATCCATTCTTCTCTTCCAAAATCAAGAATCCCTGTACTTTCTTAATACAAATTTCATTCCCCAAAACGGAAATCTAGAAAAGTTCCAAGTGCAAGTGGAAACATTTTTTGAGACTTCATTTCCCAATGAAAATTTCTACTTGTTTTAAAAATTTATCCATTTTGTTCTTGTGGTTCATAAGATTCAAGTTGTAATGCGTTATGTTGCAGGTTCGATTTAAGCTGGATGAGGAATGACAGAAAGCGGACGTATTTCAGCAAATGGGATGCCTTTTTAGAGTTTCAAAATATAGATTAGTTCGCAAAATAGCAAATGCAAAGAACGAAGAAGAACGAAACAGGTTGAAACCTGACAACCTAAGAATGAATGAGTGGAAAAAGTTTGTGAAGTCTAAAACAACTTCAGCGTTCAAGGTCAGTCAGTTTCAGGTTTTATTGATGAAATTAAGCTATAATTACATATTTATTGATGATGAGATCGTATGCTATTAAACAACATATATAATGTATTTTTTGTTTAGGAATTGAGTCAGAAATATAAAGCTATTAGAAACAAGCAGACACCACACACATGTAGTCGTAAAGGAATGGCTCAAATGGATGACGTTATAGTAAGAATTGCTGATTTACTTACCATAATATTTTTAAGTTACTCATTCAATGTGATATGTTGTATACATATTCTATAAATGTAGAGAAAGACGAGTCTTCAGCCGTCCTCTGTCATTAGATCTCACGTTTGGATCAAATATCGCACTCGAAAAAATGGCGAACCGGTAAATGTGACTACTACAGAGAGTATCATAAGTACTTTAAAATTTTGTAAAATAACAAAAATTTTCTTATTGTGGTAGTTTGATTGTATGTAATATATGACAACTTATGCAGGAAAAAATTAAACAAATCAACAATGAATCAAATTCTAGCTCAATAGTTAACTACAAAGAAGACGTGCTCGCGAAAGTGTTGGGACAAGACAGACCCGGGTGATCGAGAGGAATGGGAAAGGGTATGACCTACACCTAGGCAATATGGTCACACGTAAGGGAGAAACAAACCATCGACATGCAAAATAAAATTTTAGAATTAACTGCGATGGTTCAAATGCTTGTTAAAAATCAGGTATGCATTGATATTAACTTTAATTCTATCATGTTGCTTTGATATTAACTTTAATTCAATGATATTTCAACATTTTAGATTTGAATGTCTTAGATGAATATTACTCCTCAATTCTATGTTTGTTGTTTTTAATGTTTAGTTAGTGACCAGGCTTAAGGTAGAAATACTATGTTAGTAATCTAAAAACATTTTTTTTTACAATGTATTGACTATAGTAATTTGGGGTTTCGTTTAACAGTTTTTCCTATGTGAGTGTTTTCCTTTGTGCTTGTATGTGCAGTTTTGTGTGTGTGTGTTTCATGAGCAAGTGAAGCAGGCCAGTGTGCAAATCAAAATATATAAAAGTGCGCAGTTGTGCATATATACATATTATAATTATCTCTCACATGCAATCTATGAGCTACTGTATTCTCTTTCCCGGATTTATATTCTAGTGTGTAATCAAATCAATGCAAATTAGCAAGCCACTTACTTTGAATTCTTGAATGATGTCTCCGCTCTGAATGATATTTGAGGTTATTATGATATGTTTTTGTGACAAATATCCTTCTAAGAAAATACAGAGCCCACTTTATTTTATTTCTAGCATAAGAACCAATGACTATTTTCCATAAGTTGTTGGGTGAACACTTTTACCTTTAATGCTTGACTATTGTAAGTAATTGAAACACAACTCTGACAAAGGAAAATATATAGTATAAGAAAAAAACTCCCTGGATATATGTAGTGCTCTGATAAACAAAGAAAGAGTTTTTTTTTTCTTTTTTCTTTTTGTAAAACAATGGCTTTTTTGAAAACTAAATGGACAATTAGATTATTTATTTATTTATATAATTTATAAAACATATTTATAAAACTAAATGGGGACTGACCGACATGGTATTTATATATGTGACTGGAATCTATATATGGGGACAGACCAACATGGTATTTATATTTGTGATGGACATTGCTTGCTCCTTTGACTTCCATTTAAATAATCATATATACCTGTAGTGCTTAAAGAATTTGTCACTGACTACGAAAGTATTATACATTTGGTAAGATGATCATACCACACTGGGCATACATACAGGGCCGGTCCTGAGTATTTATGGGCCTAGTGCGGACCCAAAATTTTGGACCCTTATATTTTTTTTTTATGAAATTGAACTTTAAGTGAAAATGTACTTTTTCTACGGTGCATCTTCATTGAGAAAATTGTGTGTTTCAGCAAATTCATAAAGTTTTTACCCACATTTTCAATCTGTCAACTAGAGGTCCACCCAAGCCACATCTTCATTTTAATATATTGATTGATGTCAACAAAAAATACAATCATATCTACTTTTGCATAAATAAATTACTATCAAGTACACGCATCCTAACAAGAAAAAACAGCTCTAGTAAAGGTAATATAGTTTTTTTTTGGGCCCCCTGCCCTAATGGGCCCTGTGCGGTCGCACGGCTCGCACTAGGCCAGGACCGGCCCTGCATACATACACTCATATACGCCAACTAAACAAATACAGAATCTATTTCACTAGATTAATCTAATACCAGTGAAAGAGCTAACATAGATTAAAATAATTGCAGTATCTACATTTGGCATCTAATATAGATAAAAATCATTGCAGTATCTACATTTTGCATCTTCCATCTTTATTAATATCCGTTTCTTCCGTTTGCTAATTTGTATGATTTGAGGACTAAAACATAAATATAAACAATTCGAATTTCATATACACACACTGTTTCCTCAGTGTTTTGTATTGTGGCTTTGATGATCTGATTTATTTGTAACTAATTGTATTGTGGGCATTCTGTAAGCAAATTGTTTTAGATATAATATGATTGGGAATGTTCTCTTTTGCGAGGATCACTTTTCATAAAAAATTGAACTGTTATGAGATCAATTTCCAATCCACCAATCACTTGAAGAAGTTAAAATAGAAGTGACAGTCAATAGAGCATGGTAATATAGGGTACCAAAATAGAATTTTATCTTGCTAACCTATCATATTGACTCTGCTATTATAATCATGTAAGATGGTTCCTGGGTTGTGTATGACCGCTTTAACATATGATTCTTTTTTCTCTTAAAGGTTCGAGGATCCTCTTCGGCAACCTCTCATAAACATCGTGGTTTTAGCTAGTTTTCTTGTCAGTTAGAAATACGTTTTACTTGTAAATATGAGATTAAATATAATTGTTTATATGATAATATAATATGAGCAAATGTTGTTTCTTGTTGGGGTATTTTCTTTTTTTCTAGACATCATAAATGTCGTTTTTTATTTAATCGACAGACAAAAGAAAACGGGATGAAGCAAATGTACCTCAAGTGGTAAAAGTTATTTATAGTTGCAATGTCATTATATATCTGACATTCAAAGTTTTATTAATTTACTTTTCTCATGGTTAATTGTAGGACAAACACGATAAAATATATGGTGCATGTGATTTATTGGATTGGAATGGGACATATGAAATTGTTGCGGAAGGAAGAGTTGTGTCATATGATCCAAATGAGATTATCCAACAAATCCCTCTAGGGTCTGTTGCCAAGAAAATTAAAATAGACATTGTGAGGAAACCAGATGCTTTCTTGTGAAGACCTTCACTTTATTTGACACGTATTGGAGAAGTTGAAGGTGAGATAGTAGCGTGGCCATCTATTAGAGTTGTTTTGCACAACTTGGATAACTTGGTAATCTTACATTTTTAATATTACTTAAGTTTTCATTTTGAATATACAAAAATAATAATCATTATGTTTTGTTAATAGAGTAAAAGTAGTAGCACACATCATAACTGCAAATTAATCGATTGGAATGAGAGCGAAGAAATAGTGGTAGAAGGACAATTACTTTCGAGTGATCCAAAACAACTTGTGAATGATCTTCCTCTTGGACCGGCTGCTGTTGCAATTTGGATAGATAATCCAAAAATAGAAAATGTTTTTTTATGGAGGCCTACTAAAGGTTTCACACGAATTGGAGAAGTCGTTGGTATCAAAGTCGCATGGCCTGAATCAAAAGTAATCATCGAGACTACTAATGTTGCATCGTCCGCTGATTATAGAAGTAACGTTAGAGTTGTCGAGAAGGTGAACTTATTTATAATTGATTTAATTTTTTTTTCATGGTACAAATTGTTGAAGATTATATAAAAAAAGTATTTATTTAATTGATAGAGTACAAATTCTATGGCAAATGGTAACTGCAAGCTGATTGATTGGTCTGGAAAGATAGAAATAGTTGCATTAGGACGTGTGTCTTCAACCGATCCAACTACAATGGTTCATGGTTTTCCTTTAGGGAAAAATGCAATTAGAGTTTGGGTAGATATTGTAAAAATTCCAAAAGCACATCTATAGAGAACAACATATGATTTAGAAGTTATTGAAGATGCTCTTGGCATTACCATAGCTTGGCCTGCTGCGAACGTTATAATGGAATCAGTTTCTAGTAAGTACAATTTCTTTATTTATTTTTTCTTATGTTCATTTTTTAAACCACAATTTTTTTAAAGAGGCTTACACATAAATACCATTTTTTTATACATGTAAAACTGGTGCTTTTGGTCGATCATGCAGTAACACAATGATTTGACGCATCTTTAGAAAAATTACAATCTGTACAAGTCTGCAGTATTTATATGTTCCCTTCATGTCTGAATCGTCATTCCTGATAACATACATGGAAATTTCATTGTACAAATTGGTATAATACCTGCTTGTAATATATATATATATATATATATATATAATTTCTTTGATGCTTCCAAGTCAAAGGATGGCCCATAATTATCAACCAACTCTATGTTGGTAGCCTTGAATAATCCTCAGGCATTTATATGTGCAGCTAGCCTCCTTAATTTAGAATTCCACCTCTTCTAAGACGACACCTTTGAACCCCTAAGCAGAGTCAGCAAATTTGAATTTTTCCTTTTCATTAGCATTGTCAGTTAATAACTAACAGTCCAACTATCAACAAATAGAAAAAGGGATACAGGGCAGCAGCGTTACTACTGCGACAATACTAGTAATAATAATCTTGTATTAAATATCCATGAAGTCGTATGCTGATAAATAAGAAGAATACCTTAACCTTGGATAAGATATTATATGGTATATTAGTTTCAAACTATTATAAAGGGCAAACATTCACGAAAATTTTCATTGAATTCAATCCACAACCATATGATAATTTAGTGATTGCATAAAGTGTTTGTAACCAAACTTTCCCTGTCAAAGCAGATTCCAATTTTGACACTAAACCTGCATGTTATATGGAAAGTGAAGTCCAATTACCATTATAATGTCAATTGCATATAATGGAAAAAATAGTATAATGAAATAATAATAATAACAAGAAGGAATTGAAATAAGAAAAGCTGGTTTTGATTCGATGATGTAGAATACAAATGAAAGCGTTGAAAAGACTATAAATTTTCCCATATGAATATAAAGTCTGGACTAGTGCTGTGTGAAAATTTATACATTCTAAACTTATGAAATTGAATGCATTATAAGAAGAAAAAAAAATATAAGTAGACTTTGTCTGTAAGTGTTATTGTTAGAATACGTGTGCTTGAAACTTAAAAGTAATATGAATCTGGTTTAACGTTGGCAAAAAAAAAAAAGTGGGAACTGCTGCACGGCAGCAGCAAAGACTGCTGCAAGACAGTAGAAAACTGCTGCATGGCAGCAGCTAGAACTGCTGCCAACACAACAGCTAAAGGTTGCTGCAGCAGCAGTTACGCTGGAGCAGCGACCTGCTGCCATGTAGGGATGCTGGGCTATGTGCCTGGCCACTTTCCTGGACACTTGGCTAAGCCTGAGCTTAAGTAGGAACAGGTACACATCCCTGCTCCAAACAGGATTGAAAGTAAATGCATTGCAATGTTAATGAGCATGATAAGATTAGCTTGAACTTGTTATATATATACACATGTTGAAGTAATTAATAAGCACGCTTACTTATGTCATATGTTCTGTGTAAATATTAAGCTATCTTTTCAAATATGCTTGATTCTCACTACTGGTTTAAGTGTCTTAGTAGGTTGTAAAGGTGCACATGGCTTGAGGAAGCTCACTTTTGCGCTAAAAATGATAATAATATAAGCAGATTTGCTTTAAAACGCTGAATAAGGTACGTAACTTGATTTACATATCGCATTTGGGTTGTTTTCTTTTGATTCCCCTATATTGGGATGCGTCATCGTGCGAATGAGATGTATATTGAAATTGTAAATTTTTCCGAGTGAGCCGTACAAAGTAAGTGCTGTCGAAATTTTCTGTAAATCCTCATGTTAGAAAAAAAATTGAGTTTTTAAAATTTATGACTTATTGTCTTCCTCACAAATTTAAACTAAGTATTTGTAATGTTATATATCGACTTAAATTCATATGACACTTCCTTTTCGAGGACGAAAAACGCTAAGTGGGGGAGGCTGTAATGAACCGGTAATTTGACATTTTTATATTATAAATTAAATTAGAATTAATTGTTGAAATAACAACAGAGTTGAAATGCAAAAAATTATAAACAAAATTAAGATAGACAATAATCTATATGATGTTGAAGTTCCTAAAACTTAATGAATGAAATATACTATAGTCCCACATTGACAAGAATGAAGATAAGATTTGTGTACATATACTAAGTTCTCATTCCCTATATTGGTCCTTAGGGTCAGGTGATTTTGTGTGAGGGGAAGGACCTGTATCTGATGAACACACACGCGCGTGCGCCACCCGCCCGTCCGACCGAACTGAACCGAACCGGGTCGGGTCGGCTTTGGGCTCGGGCTTTGGGCCTTGGGCTTGAAATAGAGCCCAGTAAGAAATCTTATTTTTTGCTTCAAAAAAAAAACAATGCAATTTTTGATGGGTTTTTTGAAACGATGGCGGGTTTAGAATTCAAACTAATTGGATGCGGGCGCGACACGTTGGGAACAAGCGGGTACGACCCGTTGCGGTTCAAATGAACGGACACGTTCATTTGAATTCAGATGGCAACGGAAATTAAATGGCTGCGTTTTTTCGAACGGGTGCGACTCGTTAACGCATCCATTTGAAAACTATATATACATGATGATTCTGATCAAATCATTACCGAAAAATTAAAAATAGTTTTCTTCTTCCTTCCGCTGTGTACTTCCTTAAATCCGCCATTACTGATCATCACAGTCAGTGCATAATCACTACAATCTCGAGCAGTTTTCTCGGCTGTTGTATCCTGGGAGGCTTCGACTGAAAGTCTTAAGGAAACTGACACGTTTCAGGCCTCAGACGATCTCGGTATTGTTTACTGATTATTAATTCAATTCAGTGTTATACTCTGTACAGTATTCATATACTGTGTTTTACTATTTCGTAAGAAATTGAGACAAACTTGTGCTGGAAGTTTGTGCCGTTGACTAACTTATTCTAATTAAGAATAGTCATACCTTGTTGCAGTCTGTTTTGAATACATAAAATACCACATCTTAAGACTTTCATATCTTTGACAAAACAGAGATGGCAGTAGAGCAATTGTCAATAAAAACTGGCAATTTGAACAAGCCAGACTTGTTCAAAGGCGAAGGTGATGATTTTCTGACATGGCAGAGTCAGATGCAGTTCTATCTCACCACCCTTGGTTTGCAGAAGTATCTTGAAGAAGATGAACCGGTGCTGCCTACACCAGGAAACACCAATAATGCAAATAAACATGATGGTCCATCTATTGACGCGTGGAGGCATTCAGACTTTTTATGTAGAAACTACATTCTCAACTGCCTAGACAAGGTCCTGTACAAAGTGTACCAGCCCATAAAGACTGCAAAAGCTCTTTGGAATGCACTGGATACAAAGTACAAGACGCAGAATGTGAGTTTGAAAAAGTTCATCGTTGACAAGTTTATGGACTATAAAATGGTGGACTCAAAGTCGGTGACTTCTCAAGTGCAAGAGTTGCAAATTATTATCCATGAAATGGAAGCAGAAGGCCACAAAGTTGGTGAATCATTTCTGGTTGAAGCAATTACTGGAAAATTGCCACCATCTTGGAGGGACTACCGCAACTACTTGAAGCACAAAAAGAAGGAGATATCCTTACAAGACCTCATCGTCATATTAAAGATAGAGGCAGATAATCGCGGAGTCACTCAACCTAAAAGTGAAGAGGCGATTGTTGCTGAAGGGTCAAAGAAGAAAGGACACTTCAAAAACAAAAACAAAAACAAGAAAAGGAAGGCGCCAGAAAATAAGCAGAATGACCAAAAGAAGTCCAAGAAATTCAATGGTGAATGTTGGGTTTGTGGCAAGTCTGGTCATCAAGCAAAAGAGTGCAGACACAAGAAACAGAAAAATTCGGAAGCAAATGTGGTGGATAACATGGACATCGATGAATCAAATTTTTCAGGAGTTGTGTCCGAATGCAACTTGATTCAGAATTCTGCACAATGGTGGTTGGACACGGGTGCTACTAGGCATATATGCTCTGATAAGTTCGTTTTTTCAACCTACACCAAATTTGATCAAGATGAGAAACTCTATATGGGCAATTCATCAGTTTCCATGGTTGAAGGCAAAGGAACAGTCACCCTCAAGTTTACTTCTGAGAAGACTATAAAATTGAATGATGTCCTTCATGTTCCAGATATCCGCAAGAATCTGATTTCTGGATCCGTGCTTTCGAAGAAGGGATTCAAGATGGTCTTCGAGTCAGACAAGATGGTTTTGTCCAAGGCAGGAATCTATATAGGAAGGGGTTACTTATGTGATGGCCTATTTAAGGCAAATGTAGCCGTAATCGGCAATAATATGTATTCTGATAATGCTATGAATAAAAAGGAAGTTTCTTATATCGTTGAGCATGAAACTTTATTATGGCATGATAGATTAGGACATATTAATTTCCAAAAAATGAAAAAACTTGCAAATTTAGAGTTAATTCCTAAATTTCAAGTGGATAAAAACTACAAATGTGAGACATGCGTAGAAGCAAAAATGGTTTAGAAACCTTTTCATACTATTGACAGAAGTACTGAACCATTGGGAATGATTCATACTGACTTATGTGATTTCAAAAACTTACCTACAAGAGGTGGAAAAAAGTATTTTATCACATTTATTGATGATTATACACGATATTGCTACGTATATCTTTTAAACAGTAAAGATGAAGCAATCACTTTGTTTATAAAATATAAAGCTGAAGTAGAAAATCAGCTTAATAAGAAGATCAAGATATTGAGATCCGATCGAGGTGGAGAATATGAATCGCTGTTTGAACAATTCTGTGCAGAAAATGGAATAATCCATCAAACAACAGCACCATATTCGCCACAACAAAATGGCATAGCCGAGAGGAAAAACAGAACGTTAAAAGATATGATTAATGCAATGCTTTTAACGTCTGGCCTACCAACGAACTTGGGGGGGGGAAGCCTTGAATATGTCTAATCACATATTAAATAAAGTTCCTCACAGTAAAATGGGAAAAATTCCATATGAGTTATGGAAAGGACGCCTACCAAGCTTCAAATACCTCATAGTGTGTGGGTGTTTGGCAAAACTTCCTATCCCACCTCCCAAGAAAGTCAAACTTGGACCAAAAACAGTACATTGTTACTACCTAGGGCCTACCCAGAATAGTAGTGCATTAGATTTTTGGTATTCAAGTCTGATATAGATGATATCCATGTAAATACAATCATGGAATCAAGAGATGCCTCATTCTTTGAAGATGTGTTTCCACACAAAAGAAATGAAGGAAATAATGTTCCCAAAAGGACACGAGAAGAATCGAGTAGCCCACATGAAGATGACACTCATCGTGAAGTTGATGAAATTGAACCAAGAAGAAGCGTAAGAGCCAGAACTTCTAAGTCATTTGGCTCTGAGTTCCTCACTTACGTACTTGAACATGAACCTCAAACATATAAAGAGGCCATGTCATCTTCTGAATCTTCGTGTTGGAAAGAAGCAATCCAAAGTGAGATTGATTCAATTCTAAGTAATAAAACTTGGGAAATTGTTGATATTCCACCTGGAATAAAACCAATTGGCTGCAAATGGATTTTCAAGAAGAAAATGAAAGCAGATGGCTCTATCGACAAATATAAAGCCAGATTAGTAGCCAAAGGATATCGTCAAAAAGAAGGAATAGACTTCTTTGATACGTATTCACCCGTTACACGAATAACCTCAATAAGAATGTTAATAGCAATTGCATCCATCTATAATCTAGAGATTCATCAAATGAATGTAAAGACTGCGTTCTTGAATGGAGATCTCGATGAGGAAATCTACATGGAGCAACCCGAAGGTTTTATATCCAAGGGAAATGAAAATAAAGTCTATAAATTGGTAAAATCATTATACGGACTCAAACAAGCTCCAAAACAATGGCATGAAAATTTTTATAGTGTCATGATGCAAAATGGTTTTCGTATAAATGAATGTGATAAATGTGTTTATTATAAACAAATTGGACAGTCATATGTCATGATTTGTTTATATGTGGACGATATGTTAATCTTTGGTCCTAACGTAAAAGTTATAGAGACCATAAAGAAAATGTTGATCAGCAATTTCGATATGAAAGATTTAGGAGTTGCAGATGTTATTTTGGGAATCAAAATAATAAGAACCCCTAATGGAATTGAATTATCTCAGTCACATTATGTAGACAAAGTGATTGAAAGATTTCAAAATCTTGGGATTAAAGGAGTAAAAACACCTTTTAATCCGTCAGAAGTACTGCATAAAAACACTAATGAGAGTGTAATGCAACTTGAATACTCTCGTATAATAGGATGCCTAATGTATCTTATGAACTGCACGAGACCAGATATAGCATATGCGGTAAGTCGCCTAAGCAGGTATACAAGTAATCCAGGAAAGGAACACTGGAAAGCACTAGTGAGAGTGCTTGGATACTTAAAGAATACCACAAATTATTCTTTGCATTACGAAAAATATCCAGCCATATTAGAAGGATATAGTGATGTAAACTGGATTACCGATTCAGAGGAATCAAAATCCACAAGTGGTTATGTTTTTACTCTAGCAGGAGCAGCAGTGTCGTGGAAATCTACTAAGAAAACATGCATAACTCGATCAACAATGGAATCTGAGTTTATTGCTTTAGATAAAGCAAGCGAAGAAGCAGAATGGCTTCGTCACTTCTTAGAAGATATTCCACTTTGGCCTAAACCTGTAATGGCCATATGTATTTACTGCGACAATCAAGCAGCGCTAAGTAGAGCGAAAAAATTTGTGTATAATGGAAAATCTCGACACATTCGTCGACGCCATAACACAGTTAGGCAATTACTCTCAAATGGAACTATCTCCATTGATTACGTAAGAACCAATGATAACCTAGCGGATCCATTTACAAAAGGGTTGTCAAGAGAGAAAATTGACTGCGCATCGAGGGGAATGGGTTTAAAAGCCTAAACCAACAAGAGTTATCTTATACGGAAAACTATCCTAGCGACTGGAGATCCCACGGACTAGGATCAATAGGCAAACCAGTTCTAAATAACTCAAGATGTAATGCATTTGTCCAGACTTAGTCCTACTCCATTCCTATGGTGCACAATATAAAATGCATGCCTATAGAAGTTTCACAGGTTAAAGCTATGTTTTTTTAATGATGACCATATCTTGTAAAATAACAAGTGGGGTATATGTAGGATACTCCTAATGGTAACGATCACTTATGTCAGTGTGAGCTGGGTTGGCTCTATGAGAATATTGAAAGCTTAAGTTCTCTATATGCACTCGCAGAACCAGAAATTATTCAGGACCAAAATGAACAAAACCAAGAGATTGGGTGATAAGGGAAATAATGTTTTGTTAAACTTATTGTCTGGTTATACAATAACGGCTAACGGTTCAAGATGAAATAATTCACCGATTAGCCAAGTATATCCGATGAGTTTTAACTAGGGAAAGTTCAAAGTGAAATATCTACTTATCCTCATTAAAACATTATTCCATATGTAGTCTGTGATATTCCACTTTGTGTGAGGGAAAGTATATTACCATTCATGTGGGGGATTGTTGAAGTTCCTAAAACTTAATGAATGAAATATACTATAGTCCCACATTAGCAAGAATGAAGATAAGATTTGTGTGCATATACTAAGTTCTCATTCTCTATATTGGCCCTTAGGGTCAGATAATTTTGTGCGAGGGGGAGGACCTATATCTGATGAACACACACGCGCGTGCGTCGCCCGCCCGTCCGACCGAACCAAACCGGGCAGGGTCGGGTTCGGGCTCGGGCTTCGGGCCTTGGGCTTGAAATAGAGCCCAGTAAGAAATCTTATTTTTTTTGCTTCAAAAAAAACAATGCAATTTTTTACGGGTTTTTTGGAACGACGGCGGGTTTAAAATTCAAACTAATTGGATGCGGGTGCGGCCCGTTGGGAACAAGCGGGTACGACCCGTTACGGTTCAAATGAACGGACGCGTTCATTTGAATTCAGATGGCAACGGAAATTAAATGGCTGCGTTTTTTCGAACGGGTGCAACCCGTTAACGCATCCATTTGAAAACTATATATACATGATGATTCAGATCAAATCATTACTGAAAAATTAAAAACAGTTTTTTTCTTCCTTCCGCTGTGTACTTCCTTAAATCCTCCATTACTGATCATCACAGTCTATTCATAATCACTACAATCTCGACCAGTTTTATCGTTTGTTGTATCCTGGGAGGCTTCAACTGAAAGTCTTAAGGAAACTGACACGTTTCAGGCCTCAGACGATCTCGGTATTGCTTACCGATTATTAATTCAATTCAGTGCTACACTCTGTACAGTATTCATATACTGTGCTTTAGTATTTCGTAAGAAATTGAGACAAACTTGTGCTGGAAGTTTGTGCCATTGACCAACTTATTCTAATTAAGAATAGTCATACCTTGTTGCAATCTGTTTTGAATACAGAAAATACAACATATGATGGTATTAAGTGTTTGATCTCTAGCTTCTACTGCCATGCAAATTTTGATTAAACGACTTAATGATATTGAAGCATTACCATACTTCTATAATTTAAGATGAACACATTCCTGAGTGATTATTGTATTATTACTAACTATGAATAAAAATCTTCAACAATAGTAATTTCAATAATAAAAGTTATTGGTAAAATAAAAAAGTAGGATAGAGTATCCAAATTTGATACAATTTGGTTTGGCATAGCATACTGCAGCCAAAAAAAATTTTCTGAAGACTGCAAATAATGTACTGTAATTATCACAAACTCAGGTTTAAAAAGAATGGAAGATTGAAAGTAATACCTTTTAACTCTTAGTAAGATCCAGAAAGTATGAAACATAGAATTCCTTATTCGAACCTTCAGCGAAAGTAGTAGATTAGGAGAGCATGTTTATATTAGATATTAAAGCTTTAAAAATGGGCAAAATAATTTAGAAGAACTGTGACGGCCCGCCCCGCACCAACCGACATTTACTCCAAAAGTGCGCTGTACACATGTCCAGTTAGCACGGAACGGGTCGTCAGAAGGAAAAGGAAGAAGGAAATGAACATACAAAGAACCTGTAGAATGTCTCACAGCGCATAGAACAAAATATAATAATAACATACTTGACATAAAACAGGAGAGACGGTGCATAAGCTGAAAATCAGAACTAAACATCATAGCAGCGGAAATCCAAAATACAGCTTATTACAACTTTTCAAACTGTCTCAAAGCCAAGTAAGATAAATGAGGTACACTACTAATGCCCAAGTAGCGACCACCTACGACACAAGGAGAATGTGTATATATCTATATATATAATACGTGGAAGCCTCCTGCCCGCCTCCGAATCAGCTACTCGCGCACCACCAGCTAACATGTCTCTAGTCTGCTCGTGTGAGCACCCAGAGTAATAAGAGGAGACATAAAACTCTGGGTCAGACATAAAGCCTGGTATGAGCGATAAGCATCTAAGTGAACAATAACAGGTAGACTAAAACATACCTGAACCTGGACCTGCAACCAAAGAGTTAACACTACATACTGTACAACACTCTAAGGTATCATATCAATCAATATAAAGATACGGAGGTGGGGGAGGTGTACATGTCATAATGATGGCAAACAATCAAGCATAGCATCCATCCTCACATCTCTCACTCAGTGCGTAAAGTATACGATATTCACCACTTCGATCACCCAACATACCTTGCTACGATCACTTTGCCCCATGAAGTCATAAATGGCTTCACTGCACTGATAACGTAGCCACAAATCCTTCGCTTTGTCCACTTTGCCCCCATGGAGTCTCAAGAACCCCACTGCACTGGCTCATAGCCTTACTAATCCTTACTATGTCCACTCTGCCCCATGGAGTCACAAGAACCCCACTGCACTGGCTCATAGTCTTACTACGCATCACCTTGCCCCTCGGGTCATAATGACCCTACTGCACTGATAACGTAGTCTTGCTACCATCACTTTGCCCCTCAGGTCATAATGACCCTACTGCACTGATAAGTTGCCCATCATTCATTCTTAGTGGTGAATCGAGGTTATGAACGTCGACAACTCCTTAGCACACGTCCCGCAGCAAAGTCCAACCATGAAGTGAACTCATTGGTTCCCAACTGGTTCCGGGATCCTGAGCTCTAACTCCCATTTGGACTACCTTTGCATCTCGGGTTATTGGTCATCACCATCGAATCGGATCGGATCAGCCTTCCCATTCTTCATCGGATCGGATCGGCTTTAGGCATTCGGATCGGGTCGCACCTCATGCATCGGATCGGGTCGTGATCCTCCAGGTGATCGGATCGTCATTGCGGTCCCCTTTCTATTTGCCTCGGATCGTGCTCCCCTCCTTGGTTCGGATCGTGATACCCCATACAGATCGGATCGCGTCCCTCCAGCTCGTGGTTCTCTCCTGGTTCGGATCGTCGTTTCGCTATGCATCAGATCGTGGATGCTGCTTTCCTCTTGTTCGGATCGTGATATGAAGCACGAGTGGATCAGATCGGGTAGCAGTTCACGATTGTTGCTCGTGGGCCTTGCGCAGATGGTTCGGTTCGGAGGGGATGACTCGACTCGTGGGGATGTCCCACGATCCCATAGGGCGATCCGATCGTCCCTCAATCCCCTATGCGATCCGAATCCCTGCACCTTGTCCAGCGAGCTGTTTACGCCCCTCGACGGCGCTTTCGACCATTCCAACTATTCTAAACAGTCACAAAGCGTTTCATACAGTCATAGCAACATGCATAATCAACCACAAACATCAAAACATCAATATGATAGGTAAAAATGGATCCAACATACCCAAAATCTCATATTTCCCCTTAAGCATGTTTAGGTGAAACTAATGATAGGATTAGCAAAAATTAACCCAAATTCATATCAGAGGTCTAAAACATCATTCCGAATTTTATAAACATTTTTCCAGAATTTTATCATGTTTAAATTCGCTAATTAACACTAATCACCCCTAATTAGCCATAATTAGTGCAAAACTATGCAAATCACTCACCTTAGCCACAAAATAAACTAAGATCTGAAATAATTCTCTGATTTGATGTGAATCTCAATGCCCAACAGCAGCTCCTTTGTTGCTTTGGTGAAGATCTTCCTTGATTAGGGGTTGCTAAGTTAAATCCTTGACAAAAAGGTGATTTGGAGGTGATTTAGAGGTTGGAGGCCATTTTTAAGGATCCTTGGTGATAAGTGGAGGCTAGAAAACTGAAATGGAATGATTCTCCATCTCATTTCAGCCCCCCCATAACCCTAATCCCGGAATGGGTTATGGGCCTACTCGCTAATCACCCGATTTGGCCCGGTTAAGCAGTTTTTTCACCCTCCAAACCTTATTTCAGCCATATCTCCCAAACGGTAAGTCCGTTTGGCTATTATGACCACTCTACGGAAAGGTAAACCATCAAACGAATCTAATGGAAGTGGTTTCAGGTCAAAATTGCTTTCCAATCAAAAGTTATGGCCAAAACAGTACCAACTAGGGGCAAAATGGTCATTTAAAAATCGACAAAAATCATGAACATGGGAAATGACTCTAATGGATGTTTCCCAAAGTTACATGACCAAACGACTCCATACGGGAAAGAAATAAATATTCTACAATCCTATGATGTGTAGAATACGGGTCGTTACACTCTCCCCCCCTTAAGAAATTTCGCCCCCGAAATTCCCTAATCAAAACACATACAAAGGTCCTGCATGCCTATCAATCAGAAAACAACAATCAAACATGCAAAGCAAGCAAAACAAGTCTATCCTAGCATGCGGAATAACTAAATCGCAAAGTAAATCTTACCAGGCAAAGAGTTCTGGATGTGCCTTCCTAATGCTCTCCTCTGTCTCCCAAGTACAATCATTCTCGTCCTCGCCCCACTGAACCTTGACTAGCTTCACCGACTTCCTTCGAAGTTGCTTTGTATCATGCCCCACAATACGAATCGACTTGCGGTTCCCAACCGCCTCAGGTTCTACTTCGAAGTCCTCTAACTGATCAGGTGAAATAGTCATATCTGAGTCGTGAACGAACTTCCTTAGTTGGGAAACATGAAATACATCGTGAACTCCCGCCATTTTCTCTGGTAAGCCAACTCTATACGCCAAATTCCCAACTAGTTCAAGAACAGGGAATGGGCCAACAAATCTTGGTGCCAACTTGCCTCTCCTACCAAATCGAATCACGCTCTTCAACGGAGAGATCTTGACAAACACCAAGTCACCAACGGAGAATTTCAAGTCTCTTCTCCTCTTATCAGCATAACTCTTCTGCCTATCTTGGGCAGCTTTCATTCGTTGCTGTCCCTCACCACATCTGGTCCAAGCACAAACTTCTCGCCAGTCTCTATCCAACATGATGGTGAGTTACACGGTCTTCCGTACAAAGCTTCATATGGAGCCATACCAATACTGGATTGGTAGCTATTATTATATGCAAACTCTACTAGATGCAAATGGTCATCCCATGATCCACCAAAATCTACTATACAAGCTCTCAAGAGATCTTCCAATATACGATTCACCCTCTCCGTCTGGCCGTCGGTCTGAGGATGATATGCGGTACTGAGATGTAATCCTGACCCTAGAGCCTCTTGTAAGCTCTTCCAAAACCCACTAGTGAACAACGGGTCTCGGTCACTCACAATGCTTTTGGGTACTCCATGAAATCTCACTACCCACTTCATATACAATTCTGCCAACTTGGCTGCCGTTCTGGTCGATTTGACTGGTATAAATCTTGCGCTCTTAGTCAATCGATCCACAATTACCCAAATGCTATCATGTCCCGATCTAGTCCTTGGTAAACCATCGATGAAATCCATCGAAACTTGCTCCCATTTCCATTCGGGAATTTCTAATGGTTGCAACAACCCACTAGGCTTCTTTTGTTCGGCTTTAACTAGCTGGCAATTCATGCATTTGGATATAAACTTCCCAACGTCTCTTTTCATCCCTTCCCAATAGTAAGTCTGTCTCATGTCTCGATACATCTTATTACCACCGGGATGTATAGTCAGTTTTGAGTGATGACATTCTCTAAGCACTTCATCCCTCAAACCATTCACGTTGGGCACAACTAATCTTCCGTTCTTTCGAAGCCATCCATCTCGATCAAGCCCATACACATTCATCTCCTCATCGATAACCATCTCTAACTTGGAGATGATTTCCAATAGGTTAGGATCGTCCCTCTGATTAGAACCAATCCGCTCTATCAAAGTGGGTCGGATCGTCAAACTAGCTAGCATAACTGGATCCAACTCGCACTTTGGTCTGAAATCAAACCCCGCGATATACTCCAGTAGCTTCCATTCAAGAAACATTGCCCCTAAGCTGGCATGTCTCCTACTCAAGGCATCGGCTACCGCATTACCCTTCCCAGGTGTGTATGCGATATCAAAATCATACGAAGCCAAGAACTCTAACCATCTCTGCTGACGGAGATTCAGATCTTTCTGAGAGAAGAGATATTTCAACGATTTATGATCGGTAAACAACTCAAATCTTTCTCCCAAGAGATAGTGTCTCCACATCTTCAGCGCAAATACAATCGCTGCCAATTCCAAATCATGGGTAGGATACTTCTTCTCATGCGGCTTTAGCTGTCGACTAGCATAAGCTACAACCCTACCTCCTTGCATCAATACTGCACCCAGTCCGGTACCACAAGCATCCGTGTATACCGTCGTCTCTTCATTCCCTTTAGGAATGACTAACACTGGCGCACGCGTCAACCTCTCCTTTAGACTTTTGAAGGCATCCTCACACACTCCGTCCCAGACGAAGGACTGATTCTTCTTAGTCAACTGAGTCAACGGTGCTGCTATCTTGGAGAAGTCCTGGATAAACTTACGATAATATCCAGCTAATCCCAAGAAACTTCTTACATCTGTTGCATTCTTGGGCGTAGGCCAATCCTGTACCGTAGCCACCTTCGCAGGGTCCACGGCAATACCATTCTCGGAAACAACATGACCCAAGAATCTCACTTCCCTTCTCCAAAAATGACACTTAGAGAATTTCGCTTTCAATTGGTGTTTCCTCAACACCTCCATCACTATCCTCAAGTGTCCCTTGTGTTCCTCTTCTGTCCTTGAATAAACAAGGATATCATCCACGAACACAAGAACAAACTTATTCAACTGATCTCTGAATACTTGATTCATAAGATCCACAAAATAGGCTGGTGCATTGGTCAACCCAAATGGCATGACCAACCACTCATAAAATCCAGACGGCGTCCTAAATGCCGTTTTCGGAACACTCTCATCCGCTACTCGAAGCTGATGAAATCCTGTCGCGAGGTCCACCTGGGAGAACACTCTTGCTCCTTCCAGCTGATCAAACAAATCATCTATCCGCGGTAGAGGATACTTATTCTTCCTCATCACCTTATTCAACTCGCGATAGTCCACACACAAACGAAGGGAACCATCTGCCTTAGTGGCAAACACAACTGGTGCTCCCCACTCGGGGACACTCCTTCTAATCAATCCCTTCTTCAAAAGATTGCTGACTTGCACCCCGAGCTCTCGCTGCTCCCTTGGTGCCATACGACGAAGTGGCATCACTATAGGTCTGGCATCTTTCACTAAATCAATACGGAACTCAATCTCTCGGTGTGGTGGAAGCCCGGTCAACTCCTCAAAGACGTCCGGATACTGGCCAACCACGGGCACATCTGACAACTCATCCTGCGGGATGTCGAGGGAATTTACAAAACTAGCCATAACCCCATCACTATGTAGACTACCAAACACTACCCTCCGCCCATCATCCACCCTCACTGTCACCAAAAAGCCCTCACAGTCTACCACCACCCCGTATCTTTGGAGCCAATCGACTCCCAATATAATGCCATACCCAGTAAAGCCCAAAACAAAGCAATCACATACAAACATACATCCATGACTCGATAAGACCAAATTCCTGCAAATCATACTAAGGCTAGTCGAACCACCAATCGGGTTCATCACAACCAATGGTCTATCGACGATCTCGGGTTCCAGTCCCAACCTATCTACCAGGTCACTAGATATGAAGGAACGGGAAGCCCCAGTATCAAACAAAACTCGAACTGGTACATCATAAATAGAAAGCATACCTTGAATAACAACATTCTTTCCTTTCTCCGCCGCAGTTGGGGCATTCGACGAAGAAGGAACAGCATCAAGAGCATATGCTTTCACAATCTGCCTCTCCTTAAGAGGTTGCGGACACTTATCCTTCTGATGTCCCACTTGACCACAGTTGTAGCACTTCCTTTCCGCTGGCTTGGCCTGACATTCTTTAGCATAATGGCCCTTCTTTCCACAGCTGAAGCACTCAACATCCTTCTTGCTCTTTTTCTGGCCACCTTTAGATTGGTCCTGCTTCCTCTTATTCTGAGAATTATTCTTGCCTCCACCGCCTGCTTGCGGCTTGGGCCCTTCTGCAGATGCAGCCTCAGTCTTTGACTTAGTGTAAAGACTCTCTGATCTCAAAGATTTCCCCACGATCGATTCAAAAGTCTCATCGATGTGGTTGATAAGCCTTTCCCCCAAGTATCCATCCAAACCAGTAATGAACTTCTCATTCTTCTTTTCAGGAGTATCAATGAGAGACAGTCCATACTTCGACAAAGTGTCGAACTCAGCAATATAATCAGAAACTGCCCTTCCGTTCTGCTTGAGTTCCAAGAACCTCTTAAACAATACTGACTTCTGGGCAGCTGGAATAAACTTCTCGCTAAAGCGAGCCTTGAACTGAACCCAAGTAACCTGGTCCTCTGGAGTAGCTGTTCTAATAGCATTCCACCAATTCATCGCTCGCCCTTGCAGCTGACGAGACGCTAGCCTTCTCTTCATCGCATCCTCAAGACCCAAGTCATCAAAGATACGATCACAGCTATCCATCCAATCTTGAACGTCTGTGGCCGACTCCGTTCCGTGGAACGGCTTCCCACCAAGATTAGTGTAATCATTGCACAACTTGGCGAAATCGACCCTAGGCGCCTGCACTACTGGACCACCACCATTTCCACCATTGGGAGCTGCCCTCTGTACATCTCTAAGCATCTCCCTCATGAGGTCAGTAAACATCGTCCTCATGTCAGCAGCATTCCCATTATTGGCCCCTCTACTGGTACCTCTAACATATCGGCTCATCGTCAATCTGAAAAAAAGGAAACGATTAACGACCCCATAGTGGTGCTAGTGCAGCACGACTTCATTTATACTACCAATAGTATATATATATACATAGCTTTTGAAAACCAAAGTAATCACAAATACGCGCTCTCATATACGTACTAACTTTCCCTAGTGCCTTTCCCTAGGTTAACTACGCAACCTAGAGCTCTGATACCAAGTGTGACGGCCCGCCCCGCACCAACCGATATTTACTCCAAAAGTGCGCTGTACACATGTCCAGTTAGCACGGAACGGGTCGTCAGAAGGAAAAGGAAGAAGGAAATGAACATACAAAGAACCTGTAGAATGTCTCACAGCGCATAGAACAAAATATAATAATAACATACTTGACATAAAACAGGAGAGACAGTGCATAAGCTGAAAATCAGAACTAAACATCATAGCAGCGGAAATCCAAAATACAGCTTATTACAACTTTTCAAACTGTCTCAAAGCCAAGTAAGATAAATGAGGTACACTACTAATGCCCAAGTAGCGACCACCAACGACACAGGGAGAATGTGTGTATATATATATAATACGTGGAAGCCTCCTGCCCGTCTCCGAATCAGCTACTCGCGCACCACCAGCTAACCTGTCTCTAGTCTGCTCGTGTGAGCACCCAGAGTAATAAGAGGAGACATAAAACTCTGGGTCAGACATAAAGCCTGGTATGAGCGATAAGCATCTAAGTGAACAATAACAGGTAGACTAAAACATACCTGAACCTGGACCTGCAACCAAAGAGTTAGCACTACATACTATACAACACTCTAAGGTATCATATCAATCAATATAAAGATACGGAGGTGGGGGAGGTGTACATGTCATAATGATGGCAAACAATCAAGCATAGCATCCATCCTCACATCTCTCACTCAGTGCGTAAAGTATACGATATTCACCACTTCGATCACCCAACATACCTTGCTACGATCACTTTGCCCCACGAAGTCATAAATGGCTTCACTGCACTGATAACGTAGCCACAAATCCTTCGCTATGTCCACTTTGCCCCATGGAGTCTCAAGAACCCCACTGCACTGGCTCATAGCCTTACTAATCCTTACTATGTCCACTCTGCCCCATGGAGTCACAAGAACCCCACTGCACTGGCTCATAGTCTTACTACGCATCACCTTGCCCCTCGGGTCATAATGACCCTACTGCACTGATAACGTAGTCTTGCTACCATCACTTTGCCCCTCAGGTCATAATGACCCTACTGCACTGATAAGTAGCCCATCATTCATTCTTAGTGGTGAATCGAGGTTATGAACGTCGACAACACCTTAGCACACGTCCCGCAGCAAAGTCCAATCATGAAGTGAACTCATTGGTTCCCAACTGGTTCCAGGATCCTGAGCTCTAACTCCCATTTGGACTACCTTTGCATCTCGGGTTATTGGTCATCACCATCGAATCGAATCGGATCAGCCTTCCCATTCTTCATCGGATCGGATCGGCCTTAGGCATTCGGATCGGGTCGCTCCTCATGCATCGGATCGGGTCGTGATCCTCCAGGTGATCGGATCGTCATTGCGGTCCCCTTTCTATTTGCCTCGGATCGTGCTCCCCTCCTTGGTTCGAATCGTGATACCCCATACGGATCAGATCGCGCCCCTCCAGCTTGTGGTTCTCTCCTGGTTCGGATCGTCGTCTCACTGTGCATCAGATCGTGGATGCTGCTTTCCTCTTGTTCGGATCGTGATATGAAGCATGAGTGGATCGGATCGGGTAGCAGTTCACGATTGTTGCTCGTGGGCCTTGCGCAGATGGTTCGGTTCGGAGGGGATGACTCGACTCGTGGGGATGTCCCACGATCCCATAGGGCGATCCGATCGTCCCTCAATCCCCTATGCGATCTGAATCCCTACACCTTGTCCAGCGAGCTGTTTACGCCGCTCGACGGCGTTTTCGACCATTCCAACTATTCTAAACAGTCACAAAGCATTTCATACAGTTATAGCAACATGCATAATCAACCACAAACATCAAAACATCAATATGATAGGTAAAAATGGATCCAACATACCCAAAATCCCATATTTCCCCTTAGCATGTTTAGGTGAAACTAATGATAGGATTAGCAAAAGTTAACCAAATTAACCCAAATTCATATCAGAGGTCTAAAACATCATTCCGAATTTTATAAACATTTTTCCAGAATTTTATCATGTTTAAATTCGCTAATTAACACTAATCACCCCTAATTAGCCATAATTAGTGCAAAACTATGCAAATCACTCACCTTAGCCACAAAATAAACTAAGATCTGAAATAATTCTCTGATTTGATGTGAATCTCAATGCCAAACAGCAGCTCCTTTGTTGCTTTGGTGAAGATCTTCCTTGATTAGGGGTTGCTAAGTTAAATCCTTGACAAAAAGGTGATTTGGAGGTGATTTAGAGGTTGGAGGCCATTTTTAGGGATCATTGGTGATAAGTGGAGGCTAGAAAACTGAAATGGAATGATTCTCCATCTCATTTCATCCCCCCATAACCCTAATCCCGAAATGGGTTATGGGCCTACTCGCTAATCACCCGATTTGGCCCGGTTAAGCAGTTTTTTCACCCTCCAAACCTTATTTCAGCCATATCTCCCAAACGGTAAGTCCGTTTGGCTATTATGACCACTCTACGGAAAGGTAAACCATCAAACGAATCAAATGGAAGTCGTTTCAGATCAAAATTCCTTTCCAATCAAAAGTTATGGCCAAAACAGTACCAACTAGGGGCAAAATGGTCATTTAAAAATCGACAAAAATCATGAACATGGGAAATGACTCTAATGGATGTTTCCCAAAGTTACATGACCATACGACTCCATACGGGAAAGAAATAAATATTCTACAATCCTATGATGTGTAGAATACGGGTCGTTACAAGAACATGAAGGATATTTGACTTATTTAGCATATTGGAAATTACTTCATTTCAGCATGTACACCCACGTGGCCAGCAGAACTTGGAATTTGAGGAAAACTGGCTCCATGCTGATGCATACTGAAAAAATATTGTGCCTCCCTTGGAAACCGGGGCCTGGTCAGTCGCCCAGGTTTCCCAGTCCAAGGGCCGACTTTGAGCGGTCGCCTGCGTTTAAGTGGTCATGATATAATTAAATTTACAAGTGACTATCCCTGCCTGTTTTTCCTTTTTTTTCATTCATGCATTTGAAATCCTGAAGCCAATATAACCTTTTTTCCCCAAAATTTGTTTGATTTAAATCTTGCATCTATGCTAGTTGATGTGTATAGTGGTGGGATGCCAAAATATTTGATCTGTTATACAAGAGAAGTCATTGCCAGACCTATGTAAACAACATTTGTGGCAAGTTATTCTTTTTGAGAAGTAGTTAACATATTTCTTTTATTTATATTTTGTTACCAGAGAAATGCAAGTCATGCTCAGTTTCTTTATGTTAATTTTACATGTATTCCAACAAGAGCAAGTGCATACTATGAGTCTTTACATTTGTGGAAAGTGCATACATGTATCAACAAAAAGAGCTGGATAAATAAATGCTTATAAAGAGTAGCAAGGAAATGTGTATATAACATTGCACATGAGTCTTTGAATAAAGAAAGTAATAGAAGACAACATCCTGCATAGTTCAGTAAAACTATAATTCACCCACTCCATTTGTACGAAAACATCAGTAGTATAGTACCAGTGGGGACAGATCATTATTTGTAATTATTTATGGCTCTTCTTTGTTCTTGCTTTATTTGTGTTCTTCGGGCTTTGTACTACTATTGTTGTTGTACCGCACCTTCTTCTCTTAAGTAAACCTGTAAATTAAGTGCGTTAGAACTAATGGATTGGCATGCAAGTGAAACATTAAGTTGTATCAAACTTTTCTTTTTTTAATATGAAAAACGTGCTTGTTGCTAACCACATTTTAATGCATTTTATGATAGGTAGTGTATGATTATAATGTTAGGATTGCTACAAGTTGAAAGACCGAATGCTTGCATTAATGTATTTTGTATCGACCTTCATAGACCATTGTTTTTAGTTTGTATCATTTTGGTTAGCTATGATTCATTGTATGCATGATTACTTTTAGTTTCAAATATTTATATTTTGAAAACTATTATGAATCATTATGGATATATATATATATATATATATATATATATTATGGTTTGGTTTTACATTATAATGTCATAATTGTGGCATTTTTAAATTTATACAATATTATTAGATCTGTAATTTATAAGCTTGACTGTATATGACAATCTGATATGATAAATAGTTATAGCGTTTTAATCATGCTATGAAAATACTATTTTTTCAAGCTTCCATATACCATAGCGTCATGTTGTTGCTATAAACAGTTATCATAGTAAGCAAACAAAAATGTAGAAGGTAGTCACGAATAGTTCAATAAACTTTTTTCGGCTATAAAATCTAACATTTTAACATATTATAGCGACTAAATGACGCCATAAATGTATGTAGTATCGTTGTGTGTACATTTTCTATAGCAAGTGATGAAACGTTATTGAACGTATTTGTACTGACACATAGCGTCTAAGATAGCAACAAACATGCTATAAAATAAAGTTTTCCATAGCGTTTCACCCAGGCTATTGTATTTTTCTGACCTATTATAGCTTGTTGATATATAGCGTTTATAAAATCGCTATAGTTTTATTTTATAGCGGATATTAAATGCTATTAAAGAGCATTTTGTTGTAGTGGAATGAGTTTAATAGAGTGTCAGTATGTAAACGGCTTATGAAATTTGGAGAACTTTACAAGTTACTCATGAAGGAACTAGTAAAGTTAAGCAAACTAAAATAGCAATGTTAGTTAATCAGTTTGAATTATTCAAAATGAATGAGAATGAGTCTATTTCCGATATGTGTTGTAGATTTCAAGAGATATTGCATTCATTAACAGCACTTGGAAAAACCTATTCTGAAGCAGATCAAGTCAGAAAAATATTAAGTTCACTAACTCCAGATTGGGATTAGAAAACTTTGGCAATTGAAGAAGCCAATGATGTCAATGAAATGAAGATTGAGGAGTTAATCGGAAATCTGATGTCTTATGAAGTCCAATTACAAAAGAGGAAAGAAAATTGGTCAACTGAGATGAAATCCATTGCATTAAAAGCAACATCAACTGATTCTAACTCGAGTAGTGAAGATGATGAAGAAACAGCTCTCATGACAAATTAATTTAGAAAATTTCTAAGATATAGAAGGAAAAATTATAATCAAGGAAGTTCAGAAAGTAATGATGGTTGATGTTATAATTGCAACAAACCAGGCCATATAAAGAAAATGTGCCCGTATCCACATAAATCGACACAACAAACAGACAACAACAATTCTTCAAGAAAGAGAAAGAAAGCAAATGCAACAACGTTAGATGATTCAGATTCATCAATCAAGTAATGAAGAGCCGGAAACTAGAAATTCTAATATATGCTTTATGACAATTCAGAATTCAGAAAATTTCGAAGAAAAGGATCTAAAAAAGGGTACACTTTAATTAATTTTTAATTTTATTTGGTTGAATGGTTGCTTTGTTTGTTTGCTTTGATTTGAATTTAAAAACTTTAAAATTTAAACTTGAAATTTGAATTTTGAAATTCATAATCATAATATAATAATAAATAACAAATAAAATAATAAATTGTTTGTGTGTTTGATGGGATTAGAATTATTTCAGGAAATTGTTAAACCTGAAATATAGATCGATAATAATAAATCACATTTCACAAAAAGCAAATTTCCTTTGAAAATAGGTACATATGTCGACATACATATGTCTATATGTCGACATATCTAACCAGTAATTTGAAACTCAAAATTTGAATTTCAAAGGTTTAAACTTTCAAACTTCCCTCCAACTTTTCACCAACTCTCAAGGTCTGAAAAAGTGTCATTGATTACTGAAAAGTTGTGCATATTCAATCCATATCCATTCAATTTCTATATATACACCTATTCTCTCTGCCATTCATTCACAATTCAAAACAATACTCTTCATACCTATTCTCTTCAAAACTATCAATTCAATGGCTTCCTCAAGTTCATCTCAAAAACTGAAAATAACCAATACCATCAAAGGTTATCTTCATAATGACAAAGAGGCTATCAAAACCTACGCTAACAATTTAGCAAATGCTAAGGTTAACACAGGTGATTTCGCCGTATTTGGAGATTTTCCTTCCTACGGTCTTACTTCTCACTTTCAACACAATGAAGTCTTGAGTCAAATTGACTCTCGTGATAACGACGAAGTGTGTTATCCCAAACTTCTCAAGATGTTCTATGCAAATATTAATCGCGGTTTTTACGAAGGCAACGAAGATCAAATTTGGAGTAGCGTCAAAGGCATGCAAATTATTCTTAATGCCGAACTCTTAGGCATTATTCTAAATTATAGAAGCAAGGGCTTAGATTTTACGAATTTCAGAATCGATGAAACCGATTTAGAGTCCTACCATGACATATTTGAAGACGATGCTCCAGTGGAGTTCAAAATCGCTTCTTTCGTCCCAAAACAAGAATCGTAAACCTTCTCCTTCAACATACCATCACTTCCCGTTCAGGGAATTTCAACAATCCAATTCTCAAAGTTGAAAAGGCTCTCTTTGCTATTATGGGTGGTTATACTATCAATTGGGCCGACATGATTTTAAATGAAATTAAGCTCATAGAATTGTCCTCAAGAGAAAATACTCTCTACTATGGTATTTATCTCACTTGTATTTTCAAATACTTTGGAGTTGATCTTCATGGAGAAGAGTTTGTTCCTAGAAAAGTGTTTGACTCATCAAACATACATCTCATGCAAATTCCTCTCACTTTCAAGCCATATAAGACATTTGAAGCCAAGCAAACTCGAATACAACAAGAACAAGCGCCAATGGAAGCCGAAAAAGGAGAAGATACTTCTTTAGAAAGTGTTGAGTGTCCAACCAACACTAGACACATTTCCAAAGAGATGATTGTTCAAAATCAAGTAAAAATTGTCAATAATCAAAAGAAGCTTAAGAAGGACTTCTCCAAAATGACCAAGTTCATGGTCAAGATGGGAAGAAAACTTGGAATCTCACCTTCCTCATCATCATCTGAAAACTAGTCTATCTAGTTTAATCTATCTTTATGTATTAGCTTATGTATTTGCTTATGTTTTGCTTTCGAAACTCGTATTTAGTGTGTCTTAATTAGTTGGATGTATTTTCTTTTTATTAAGTAATGAATGGATTATTATTCATTTCCTCTCAAATTCATGGAAAATCCAATTCATAATCTTAGTGAATTCTCGAAGAAACCTTGAATTCTTTCAAGAATATCCTCCTTATAATTCTACGAAACCAGCATCATCTTGAACTAAGCCAAATAAAGATGTTTGAGCAGCAAGAGAAGCATTTTGATGCAATTCGATGGCTAATCTTTTCTCTTTTCAGAGATGAAGATAATAATCTCGCAAAGGCTCCACCAACCAAAGAATACAAGGATTGGGAAGTCATAAAGAAGGATCCAATCTTTTGAGAAGACGGTTGGGTTGAAGTCCCAAGAAATGTTTAATTGATTGGTATCGTTGATTTGATTGATTGATTTGTTTGAGTTTTATAACTTAAAACTTGTATATATTAAGACATATGGTGTAGTGTGCTTTGACTTTATTTGGTTTGGTTTGTATAATTGATCTCAAACAAATGTAAATATAATACTTGGATTGGTTTGTATTTGATAATCATAATGATAGGAAATTTTGTTATAGGATTATATAGATTGAGGGGGAGTACTTTACTTTGAATTACTTAGTTACTTATAGGTTTTATTTAGGTAGTTATACGATTTAGGGGGAGTAGTTTTAGAATTTCTTTTTCATAATGCCAAAAGGGGAGAAATTATAAAATATAGATATAGTTTATAGGATTCATATATACAGGGGGAGTATTTGAAAGGATCATCATCAACAGGTATGATATTTTATAAACTAAGGTTGTCATCATCAAAAAGGGGGAGATTGTTGGAGAATGGAATTTTGATGACAATAACCTTATTTCAATATTAATTGATTATAAAATATGTACTAACACTTTTGTCTAGAATATACATATATATACGTATGTAGGATTCAAATACAGAACTTATTACTGAAGACTGTATAGTTTTGAAGATATTAGAGATTCAGAATTCGGAGATGTTTCAAGAATCATGAGTATTCAAAATTTCAAGAGTTCAAGATAAATATAGTTATAGAGTCAAGATTATGTAAGACTCTAAATAACATTCCAGGTTCAAATTCAAAATAATTTCAAATTTGTTTTTCAAATTCTGTTTTTAAATTCTATCTTCAGTCTCTATCTTCGCTATTTTACTTTCTATTTTAATTTGATTTTAAACTTAAGTTTTATATGTTTATAATTTTTATAAATTTATATTTTATATACTTTATATTTATATAGTTTCAAACTCTATAATTTTATAAATATGTTTATATAGTTTATATTTATGTTTTCATATGATTTTCTACTTTATAATATTTATTTATAACAGTATATTTTAATTCAAGAATTTCCAGAATTATATATATATATATATATATATATCAAAACACTTGAAAAATATTCAAATTTCAATTTTGTACATGTATATGTCGACATACATATATATACATCTCGACATAGAACTATCATTTTTTTCAAAATTGGAAGGAAGTGTCTTTTAACTATTTGTGATGGTTCAGAAACATTGCAACCTTTCAAATGTTATAAATAAGGACTGATTTTGAATTTTTTATTACTACTTCTTCTTCATCTTCACTCCTTTCATTACACTATTATTCTTTATCATTTTTATGATTTCTACACTTATACTCTGCCGAATTCAATTATGTTTTCATTAAACTTCTTCTCTCTACACTCTCTACTCATTACTCTATGAACAAAGTGCTATTGAAGAGTTATAGGGTTGTTTGTAATTATTTGGGATGTGCAAGAAATCAGTGGTATCCCTTGTAGTCATGAAATCAAGGATAGGTAATCGGTGGTATCCCTTGTAGCCGTGAAATCAAGGAGGTTGAAATCGGTGGTATCCCTTGTAGTTGTGAAATCAAGGAGGCTGTGATTGGATGAAACACCCCACCTCCGTTAGGGTCACTCTCAAAGGGAATGCCCTTATTTTGGTGGAGGTTTATAAGTATAAGTCACAGATATACAAGACAGATATAAGAACACATATTTGTAAACAGCGGAAAATCAACAAACTTTTATTTCATGAAAGCAAATACGTGCTACAACAACATCACCATAATTGTCTTACATCTTTTCCAAAACATAACATAACTCTTTCATAATCTGTCTTGATTACATTATTTAAAGAAGCATAAATAAAACATAGATAAACTGCAAAAGCCCCATAGAGTTTGTCCAAAGCCATAGTTTCAAACGAAAAGGTCCAAGCAATACATTTCTCTTCTTCAAGCTGGATGTTAAGGCTGGTCAAGCTGCAGTGTTCCCTCCCTGTGGACCTGGGGGGGGGGGGGGAAACGGAAGAAAAGAAGACGAAAGGAAAGTAGAGTCGGACATAAAGCCTGAGTAAGTCTAGTACTATTTTGTCTATGAATAAAGAACTGGGTATGATAAGTATAAACAAGAAGTGGGAAAGCACTATAACTTGGTTAAGTTGTCTAGGGTCGAATATACTATCGTACCCCATGTAAATCTCTGAACCCATATAAACTAGTTTCCAACTGGCACCCCATAATTAGGGTGATGTGATCCGTTCTATGATGATCGGCTCCTACTCGCATAGTTACATGTGTCTTACGGCCCCCGATGTTTGTAGTTACCTATGCTGGTCCCACCATGGGGTGTATCAAGTCCCATGGCAGCGGCCCGACACAACCTTAGAATGCACAGGTATGCTACTGGTGTCCAGTGCCTTATTTTTCTGCGCCGGGGTGTGTGCACGCCCGCACCCCGTTAGAACCTACACTGCTACACCACCACCGTCGATTTGACCTCTTAAAATCAGCCCAGTAATCGTGCCCCACCCTGCCTAGTTTCAGGGTATCCTGATACACCTTCTAGGGTTACTGCTGAAAAGGGTCCCCCGTTACTAGGTTTTCTATCTCTAGCCAACATGCTAAGTTGGTTAAGTGTTTTCTAACCTAACCCCCACCAGTTCGTTTAGTTTAGCATGTTCCATTTTGATTAAGTCTTTAGTTCACTTAATCCTAACAATCCTGACTCAGCCTTAATTGTCTTATTAAGGCCCTGACCTCTCACATTAGACAGGTATTGTTGTGGCTGCCTGTTGCCGGTTGGTTCCGGGCAGTCTTACGCCACAACTCAGTCTAACCTCGGGTCCTTATTGGGCTCCATGTTTAACCTCCCACATTGGATAGGTATTGTTGTGACTACTGGACAGCCGGGCGGTTCCGGGCAGGTTTACATCACAACTCAATCCAACCTCGGGTTAAACACATCGTATGTTCTACATTTACATATTTTTGTCTTTCTTCTTTATTTTCTTATATGTAAATATTTGCGGCCCATTATTAAGTTAATGGTGTAAAGGTTACACCAATCATGGGCCCAACCCATACTTGAATTTGGGCCCTTCTATTTTATATTTTCATTCATTAGTAATTTTAACCCAACGTTATTTTCCCCCGTTTAACACGTCCGTTTATTATATATATATTGGGCTTAGCCTTTTAAAGCCCAACTTAGCCATGCGAAAAGGGGAGGCTTAAAGCGTGATTACATACACGAAAAGGGGAATGTGAGCGCATGAACTTGCAATATGACGTTGGAAATACAAAATAGAAACTGGTGTACTTGCATACTAGCGACATATACTTTGGTCATAAAGCATAAGTGACATGAATCAAACCATGTAAACTTGTAGTTAAGTTAAGAATATCACTATCGACACATAGGCTTTAACTACAACATAAACCTATATTTTTATTCAGGCATAATGTCAAACATAAGCAAAGCATGTTCATAAGACTACTACATGTTTACAAAGGTGTCTACTTTTGTGACTAATACAAAAGTATAGTTAAATTTGTTCACATAACCATGGCATAAATATTTCTAACATGAAATCATGATTTTTACTTTAGTCATGCAAACTTGCAAAAAGGAATTTTTGAATCTAACCTAGCTATGTACCACATATGTCATCATATAATTCTTGTAAACAATATAATCATGGATTTCAATTATGCAACATATCAATCATAGCCTAGTCATATTCATAAGTTTGCAAATAGGTTTTTCCAGTACAAAAGCATGGCTTAATACATGATGCCAAATTTTCAACATAATTCCAAACTTATTCCAATTACTTCAAAAATGATGTTTGTATAAAAATACACATTATTATTGCCTAATAGCAAAGCCCCAAACTTGCATGAATTTCAATCAACTACATACATGTAGCTTCAACATGGATTACATAATTTGCGAATATTCCAAACGTATACTTGCATAGAACTACCGCATGTAGTTCTTTATAATGAATAACATAATTCAAGAATATCCAAACGTATACAATATTTCAAATCAATAATAATTATAGTAACGCACAAATTATGAATTATTTATCACCACAATCAAGTATACAAACCAACACAGTTATTTGTTCATACCAAAGCAATACTCTACTTACAATGGTATGGCGAATTCTCGAATTTAGGGATTTGAAGATGCGATTTGATTTGATTGAGTTGCTTTATGCTTTAGAATTTGCCTCCTAATCCTCTCTCCAATTTGGTGGCTACCCCTAGTCGTTCCTTGGCAACATGGCGGCTTTGTTCTTATTTTTGAATGAATAGATTAGGGTTAGTCTAGGGTTGTTTTTATAGAGGTAATGAACTGATTAGGACCGTTGATGTTGCTCGGTTAGATCGTAGCCTTTCATCCTAAGGAGAGACCAATTAGAGCTTGCCACCTAGCCCTAATGACAAAGCAGACCACAGAAAATCGACCAACATAGAATAGGCCAGCCAGGTTAGACTGGGTTCGACCTGGCTCTGGACCAGGTCGACATGCCTGTCGACAGCCCTGTCGACCTGGTTAGGCCAGGTCGACAGCCCAGTCGACCTGGGTGCGTTAGGCGGGTGTTTTTCCGCCCTGGCCCATTGGGCCCCATTTTGGAATTTTAAACTGTTTTATTCTGTTTGAATTTTAAACTTAATTCAGAAACTTCCGAAGGCCATATCTTCTTCATACGGACTCCGTTTTTCGAAAACACGGACTCTATTTCGCGTATTTTTCCGAGACGAACGCAATGGCGTATCCTGTTTCCCTTAGTTCTTTGATTTCAAACTAATTATACTTTAATTTGTGAATTTCACAGTTATAGAATTCGCGGGGTGTTACATTCTCCCCGACTTAAAAGGATTTCGTCCCCGAAATCTTCAAGTTAGGAGGAATGTATATCCTAACATCCAATCATCCATCTACTCATCCATCAAACACGAGTATCCATTGTCCTTAAAAGACTTCTAATGCTTCATGATCATATGCGGAGTGTGTGTGTACATGTACTTATCTAATGCAAAATCAGGCGGTCTACTGATTCAGTTGACCTCCTTAATGCGAATTATGTAAGTGCCATGAATCCATTATGTATGCAAATTTTCCTATTCTTGATTCTACATGAGTGCACAATCATTCAATACAAATGCAACATCCACATGACAACACATTAAAGTTCAACCACATATGAATGCACGCATATATGCATATGCAATATGAAGTGACTGAGCCGATCTAAACCCTAGATTGTGTGTGTATATGCAACCACGAGCAACCACTAACAATCACTTGCAACCACTTGCAACCATCATCCATAACATGTTTCAATTACATGTTTCCATCCAAAGGGTTTCTACCTAAAAGATAAGGTCGAGGAAATATACCTAAAAAGATAGATAAAAGCGCAACTTAAGGAAAATGAAAGATCAAGGATGTACCCTCGAACAGAAAAGGGTAGGCAGTGCGTATTCTAGCTTCAGTTTCCCAAGTCGCGTCTCCCTCGGCGTCGCTCCACTGAACTTTGACGAGCTTGACTTCACGGTTGCGTAGCTTCTTCACTTCCGTTCCTAATATGCGGGTTGGAACTTTTCTTATGGTTGCTTCGCGTTCCACTTCGGCCTCTTCGAGGATATTTGGCTCTACCACTTCAGCAGACTCATGTAGACATTTTCGGAGATGTGAAACGTGAAAAACGTTGTGGACTCCAGCCAACTTCTCGGGTAGCTCTAATCTATAGGCCATTTTCCCAATTTTCTCGATGATAGGGAATGGCCCTACGAACCTTGGTGCTAGCTTTCCTGTGGTTCCAAAACGAACAACGTTTCTTAGTGGTGATACCTTGAGAAAAACTCTGTCTCCAACCTCGAATTCAAGGTCGGTCCTTCTCTTGTCGGCATAGGACTTTTGTCTGTCTTGGGCCGTCTTCATCCTTCTTCGTATTAAGTCTACTTTCTCTGAAGTCTCTCGGATCATATCTGGTCCAAGTATGAGCTTATCAGTACACTACGACAAAAAACACTTTTAGCAACAGGCAATATCTGTTGCAGTAGACCTATTGCAACAGGCCTGCGCCTGTTGGTATAGCCAAAGTTGCAAAAAGTCTGCAACATTTTCTGCCCGTTGGAGTAAGATGTTGCGGTATACTTTTTTGCAACAGGTTTTTGCTGTTGCAATAGATCATTTTGTAACAGTATATGCCTGTTGCAATAGATCCATAAATCTATAAAAAAAAATAGCTTATAGATATTACATATTAAATGTATTCGTTTTAGTAATAGTGTATATCACAAAATAAATTAAACAAATAAAATTTTATTGTAACAAAGTTTTAATAGTACAAAATATTACAACAAAAATTTCTACAATTTTCATACATCATTCATGTATAACAATTTCTGTTGTGATAAATGGCAAAGCAAGCTATAATCCTGCGTACACCAATCAAGAATCATGATCCTCCTTAGTAGCTTGTGTTGCTGCAATGGCAGCATCTGGAACCGTGCTAATCTCCTTCAGTCTCTTTTTCATCTCATCGAGCTCCCGCCTCTTGTGAATTAGCATGCATTGAATAGCGTTTCCACTCAAGTTGCGCTTGAAATAATGCACATTTGCATTGAATAGCGTTGAGTTTGATAATTATATGATCTGTCCACTATGAAACATTATAGATATACAACGAATAAGGAGAATGGAGTTTTTTTGCACTTTGAGGAAGAAGAGAAAAAACATGATAACTCATTCCTTACCAAAAGTCCTCCTTTCGTATTTCATCCAAGACATGAATATTAGCATACCATGCAGCAGTAAATGTTGTTCACAAGCATATTAAGACTACCTTCATAAATGGCGTGTGTAACAAACCCAGATAAGCAAATACTCCATGCTGCAAACAAGTATAGAGAAAAAATAAGTGAAATATGAGGATTGAAACATATAAGCATATTCAATGCGGAAAAAAAAAACATAAATGACAAGTGTTTTGTACCTTGCTGTGCTGAAAACCATTGTTTTGCAATTAAGGACAATGCTTACAGACCAAGGTGGGAGATTATAGTGGATACCATTAAAAGCTACAGTTGCATAAAAGCATGAATCATAGTTGGAAAAAAGGCATCACGAGATGATTTAGATCAATACACATGAGCCTGCATAAATAAATAATTTTGCTATTGATTTTTAAACATATTTGAACTTACATTTGTAACATATGTGGTAGCAACCACTCATAACGTCAGTTACAACTTAATCAGCTAATTTCAATAAACCACCCAGGCTAATTGCAGTACAAAGTTGTATAACAACTCATATGTAGTAATATAGCGTATTACAAGTCAACGTACGTCCAGTGGTTCAAATCAAGCGCAAAGCCTGATTCGAATTGTTGTGACCTCATATGCCAAAACCAGAACGCCAAACTATTGGGACGACGGTGATGTGCTTGATTAATTTGTTCATCGTATCAGAAAACTACCACTTTCAATTTCTCCTTCTTACCAAATCGATGTTGGCATCATGTATTCCAAGTAATGTAAATCATAAAAAAACACACCCTAACTACATCCATTTTTTTAACTTTGTATACCCAAATGAATCTATATACACACTGACCCATGTACTCCAAGTTATTAGAAGAGATTTACATCTTCAGGTTTTCGATCGCCACACCTCTCATTTGGTACATCAATATTAGATATCATTGGAGGTACTATCCACCATGCTTGCCCACAAACTTTTAAAACATTATTAAATGTAGCAGGAAAAACATCACATAGTATAAGATGCATGACCGCAACTTACAGGCTGCCCATTCCATTACTTGCATTCTTTAAATATATTAAATTTATATTTTATTTGGTTGATGCATGCCCCGTTTGAGTATATGCATCTTACAGCAGAAAGTATAGAGTATTTATTTGGTCATGGGATATTTTTGTAGCTCATATGATGGGCAAATAAGGTTCAGGTTTGCAGTACATAGGATAGATATATAATGCTCAGGTAAAAACAATGCCCTCCCTGGTGCAGTTTGTTGAGAAAGACGGTTATTGTGTCATGATACCAAGTATACGCAGAATACAGATATGTAAGCATAACTTCAATTTCAGTTTTTTATGGTAAGAAAAGAATTTCGAAAGACATGGTAGGATCAACTTTGATTTACCTTTTGATGGGCGCATGTGTAACACAAATATGAGACCACAGACTGCAATCTACAGTAATTAGAGAGGCCATCGTCCAATAATGATTAGGGTATGCACCACAAGAATCTGTCCCAGGCTCCAGCTGCGTGTAATATTAATATTACAGACCAACAACATATTAATAGCACATAATAAAAAAGGTCCTACAGAACCCTTAAAAAGATAGAAAGGGCCCAGAAATATAAATTAAACTTCTTGGATGAAATTTTATATGTATGCATCAATGATAACCATAATCCAGAATTTCCATTTGCCAAATATGATCTAGAGTCAATATATAAAACATGATAGGATTTCAAGGATTTGAATTATTTTAGCCGTATGCAACTTTTACATAAAACTGATGACTAAATGAAAATCATCGAGAACCTGAACAACATTGCATGTACTGCCATAATAATACATATGTCTCACTTTAACTTGTACTAAGATATTCTCAGTATTTGTAAATATAGTTCATAGAATAGTGTACCTATATAGGACAGTACATATAACTAGCAACTTCATTCAGATATTGAAATTTGTCCCAACAACATCTCTTGGTTCATTCTGCATACAAATACATACCAAATCTGACTGGTTATAACAAATTTAAATGTAATTATAGGAAGAAGAAAAAAAAGATAAAGAAATCAAGGAACATACTCTTATCCTTGCATTAAATCCCCTTCATGTATGTTGCAAACATGTAGACAAACAAATGATTTAAGCATGCAGAAGGGGGTTTATATGGTTTTTGCAACAGGGCCTAGTAAAAGGAACTATGTCTGGGACTTTCCATCAGTCATATGCTTCATAGTGGACAAATACCAAACAAATACTGTAGCCTAACATATGATTTAAGACCAAATAGGATATTAGAATACTCCGTCGCACTCCATTAATTATGTCTTTTCTTCGAGTTGCGATTCTTCCATGGCGAGAAGAAGCTCGTCGTTGTGAGAGAAAGACCATAGCGGTAACAGAGTTGAGGATGGCATCAGTGGCGGTGCTGACGGTATCTGACTTGGATATGACGACGGAAATTGTAGCAGTTTTCTTCTTTAGAAGGAAAGAGAGGCGGATTGGGGATCTAGGGTTTAGAAGGATAAAGGGTGAACGGGTAAAGGCTGGAAAAGAAGTGGGGACTGGGGAGAAAAATGTGTGGCGGAATTTTAAGGTTGGAGCCAAAATATTTTTAGGGATGGAGCCAAAATTTGAAGGAGCCGCCAAAATTCCAACAGAGGAGCCAAATTTCAACGAGGTGGAGCCAAAGCAAGGGCTGGAGCATATAAACGGTTAATTATTATTGATTATGGGGTTATTAACTATAAATAACCATTAATTATTATTGATATGGAGTTATTAACTATAAATATCACTTTATAAAAAAAATTGTTAATTAATAATTGTATTAAACTATAATCTTAATTACTAAGTAATTACTAATATAGTTGGTAATTTAGTAAATATTTATTGAAAAGTTATTTATTACAAATTATTTTAATTACATTTAATTATTTGTAGTTTTAATTCTCAATTATAATCGAATACTAATTGTCAAATATAATGTATTATGTATAATACATTAATTATTTAATATCTATTGTTAATTAGATTTATTAATTATTAAACGTAATTAGTAATTGTTAAATATAATTTACACACTATTAATAACTAACCTTGTTAATTTATAAAAGTATTAATTCATATTAATTAATTATTATTACTTAATACTTGTTTATTTTTTTATTATGAATATATTAATTATTTAATTTTTTATAATTTATTTAATATTTAAACATATTCATATTTCAAATTAATTATTATATAATTACTATTAGTTAATCATTTAATTGGTAACTATTTAAAATTAATTATTAAAAGTTAATCAATAAAACCTTGTACTATATGTTTTTCGCAACTGACTTTACCAGTTGTAAAAAACACAGTTATTGCAAAGACAGTTGCTAAAGATATTTATTCGCAACTGGCTAGGAAGAGCAGTTGCAAATAATATGTTTGTTGCAACTGATATGGAAGCACAGTTGCTAAAAGTATGTTTTTGCAACAGGAAGAGAAGTGCAGTTGCTAAAAATATGCTTTCCGCAACAGAAAGAAAAGGCAAGTTGCTAAATCTTATCTATTGCAACTACTATAATAGGTCTGTTGCTAAATATCATTTACAACAACTGTCATTTATCGCCTGTTGCAAATAGCTAGTTGCGATAGGGTGTTTTTCTTGTAGTGGTAGACTCCCACCAACAAGTGGGCGATCGGCACGGTCTTCCATATAAAGCTTCGAAGGGCGCCATTCCGATGGTTGCTTGATAGCTGTTGTTGTAGGCAAATTCCACCAAAGGAAGGTGGTCTTCCCATGTCCCTCCGAAGTCAAGGACGCATAGCCTTAAAAGGTCTTCCAAAACTCTGTTCACTCTCTCTGTTTGGCCGTCGGTTTGGGGATGATAGGCTGTGCTTAAGCATAACTGCGTTCCTACTGCTTCTTGCAGACTCCGCCAAAACTCGCTGGTGAAGATGGGGTCTCGGTCACTAACAATGCTAGATGGTACTCCATGGAGCCGAACGATTTTCTTGAGGTAAAGTGATGCTAGGGATGAGGCAGTTCTTTTACTTTTGACAGGTAAAAAGTGGGCGCTTTTAGTAAGCCTATCCACTATTACCCAAATGCTAGTGTTGCCTCTCCTAGACCTAGGCAGCCCATCGATGAAGTCCATTGAGATGCTATCCCACTTCCACTGTGGGACCTCCAGAGGATGTAGCAGTCCGCCAGGCTTTTTCTGTTCCGCCTTAACCTGTTGGCACACCATACACTTAGAAACGAACTCTGCCACGTCCTTTTTCATGCCGTTCCAGAAGACAGTCCTTTTTATGTCTTTGTACATTTTATCTCCGCCTGGGTGTATCGTCATCTTGGAGTGATGTGCTTCCTCGAGAACCTTCTTTACTAAATCTTTTATCTGTGGGACGCATAGTCTTCCGTCCCGCCTTAGCAAACCCTTATCGTCGATGGAGTATCTGTTGAGGTGACTTGAAGTCTCACCCCTAATTAGCCTATCAATTAGTTCCACAAGCTGAGGGTCTTCGCGTTGTGCTGTCCCTACTGAATCCATTAAAGTTGGGCGCACTTCGAGAGATGCTAGCAAGCCGGGTACGAAATCGGAGGAAGGCCTAAAGTCGAAGCTGGCTATAAACTCTAGGCTTTGTCTTTCAACAAACAACGGGCTTAGGGTCAATTTCTTTCGGCTCAACGCGTCTGCTACTACGTTGCCTTTGCCCGGAGTGTAGGAGATTTCGAAATCGTACGAGGCAAGAAACTCCATCCATCTTTGTTGCCTCAAGTTAAGATCCTTCTGCAAGAAAAGATATTTCAACGATTTATGGTCAGTGTAAAGTTCGAACTTCTCACCTAGGAGATAGTGTCGCCAAGACTTGAGTGCAAAGACGATGGCGGCTAACTCAAGATCGTGGGTTGGGTAGTTCTTTTCGTGCACTTTCAACTGCCTCCCGCCATAAGCTACTACCCTTCCTTCTTGCATTAAGACGGCGCCTAGCCCTGTCCCACATGCATCCGTATAAACAGTGAACATCATGCTCCCATCTGGCAGCGTCAAAACTGGGGCTGTTGTGAGAGCCCTTTTTAGTCGTTGGAAAGCAAACTCGCAATCCAAGTCCCAATTGAACACTAGATTTTTCTTGGTCAATTTCGTGAGCGGAGCTGAGATTTTCGCAAAATCCCTTATGAATTTCCGATAGAAACCTGCTAGTCCTAGAAAGCTTCGGACCTCAGTTGCATTCCTTGGTGTCTTCCAATCCTGTACCGCCACTACCTTCGCAGGGTCCACTGCTAACCCTTGTTTGGATACTATGTGCCCAAGGAACCTTACCTCTTCTCTCCAAAAGTGGCATTTGGAGAATTTGGCTTTTAGTTGATGGACTCGCAAAGTTTCCATGATTGCCCTTAAGTGCTGAGCATGTTCCTCTTCACTCTTTGAGAAGATAAGGATATCATCTACGAAGACTACTACGAACTTGTTGAGGAAATCTCTAAATACCCTACTCATCAGGTCCACGAAGTAAGCAGGTGCATTTGTCAAGCCGAAAGGCATGACAAGCCATTCAAAGAAGCCGTCTGGGGTTCTGAACGCTGTTTTATCGATGCTATCTTCAGCCACCCTTAGCTGATGAAAACCGGTTGCTAAATCGAGTTGGGAGAAAACAGACGCTCCTACAAGCTGGTCAAATAAATCGTCAATTCTAGGGAGAGGGTGCCTATTCTTTTTCGTTAGCTTGTTGAGCTCCCTATAGTCAACACATAGACGGAGTAAACCATCCGCCTTTGTAGCGAACACCACTGGAGCGCCCCATTCTGAAATGCTCCTCCTAATGAACCCCTTTTCTAGAAGCTCTTTAATCTGTTTACTGAGCTCTTTCCTTTCTCGTGGAGCCATGCGTCTAACGGGCAACGCAACGGGCTTTGCATTATCTACAAGATATATGCGGAAGTCTATTTCCCGCTTCGGAGGCAAGCCCTTCACCTCTTCAAAGACATCCAGATATTCCCGGACCACTCTAACTGATTGCAAATTTTCAACGGAGGCATCTAGCGATTCAAGATAACTAAGCATAAGCGCATACGAGGGATTACAAGAAATTTCCAAAGTATTACCGAGCTGGGTTAGGAGCCTAACAACCCTTTTCTCACAATCAAGGATGGCCCCATTACTGGATAGCCAATCCATACCCAAAATCAAACCATAACCCGAAAAGCCCAAAACAAAGGCACTACATTGAAATTCTACACTTAGAATAGAAATTTTCAATCCCAAACAGATCATAGACAAATGAGCTGGGCCCCCAATTGGGTTTGAAACAATTAAGGGGTCCTCTACCATACTAGTTTTTAGGTGCAGAGATTCTACTAAAGCAGACGAGATAAAGGAGTGTGATGCGCCAGAATCAAATAAAGTGCGAACGGGGTGATCATAAAGATAAACTACGCTTTCTACAGAAGTATTTATACCTCGCTGTTGCAGAGGTGGCGCTTCCAGCACATGAACCTGTGCCCCTGGGGTGGATCCAGCCCTCTGCCCCTGTCCTCGTTTCTTTGGGCAGTCCTTAGCCCTGTGGCCTGTCTCACCGCAAGAAAAGCACCCACCATTCTCCTTGGCCTTCTTTTTCCGGCAGTCCTTTACTAAGTGCCCCACTTTGCCACAGAAATTGCACTTCCTCTTCTCTTTGTTGCCTTTCCCGCCCTTCTTAAAGTCTGTCTTCTTAGGCTGCAAACCCTCTTTCTTCCCTTGAGAGCTTTCTGCCTTTGTCTCCTTCTTGCCCTTATCCTCTTCATTCAGCAATGCCATTTGCACCAATCTTTCATACGTGGCTCCCATGGGTATATGGGTCATGGCCAAACTGTGTAATGGCTCATTCAACCCTTTGACGAAACGGAGAGCCTTCTTGTGCGGGGTGTTGACTAGGTCAAGCCCAAACCTAGCCAGCTCATCGAACTGATTCACATACTCTCTGACTGTCTTGTCCCCTTGCTTAAGAAATAAGAATTTTTCCAACTGCAAACTTCTTTCCGCATCTGAGAGAAATTTAGTCTCAAACCTAGCCCTAAAGTCCCCCCATGTTTCCACTGGTCTTTCAGCATTAGTGACTTCCCACCAGTAGGAAGCCTCGCCCTTCAATAGCCACACCGCCAATTGTACTTTTTGTCTATCCTCTACCTCAAAGATGATGAATAGGTCCTCCGTTTCTTTCAGCCAATTTCTAGCTGCCACGAAGGACTCAGTTCCATGGAAATCCCTTCCTCCCATAGCTTTAAAATCTTTACATATCTTAGCAAATGTGTTTCCCCGAGGAGGAGGTGGAGGAAAAGGTACCGCTGCAGCTGGATGATTTCCGGCAGCTGGGGGAGGAGGAATGGTAGGACCTGGCTGAGTGGCTCTTGCTTCTAAGAACCGTCTAAACCAACCAGGTATTGGTACCCCTTTCGGCAAGTTAAGTTCTTCGGACGTGCTGAAACAAAAAGGATAGATTCAAAACGAAGGATAAGAGATAGTACCTATGGCTTTGGGGAGTGGACTTTTCCTTTTTTAAAATAAAATAATATTTTTCTTTTAAAAATGCTTCTTTAAATTTCCTTTTTTTTTTTTTTTTTGAAAATAATTTTTCAAAACTTTTTATCTTATCTGGTAAACCTATGCTCTGATACCAAGTGAAACACCCCACCGCCGTTAGGGTCACTCTCAAAGGGAATGCCCTAATTTTGGTGGAGGTTTATAAGTATAAGTCACAGATATACAAGACAGATATAAGAACACATATTTGTAAACAGCGGAAAATCAACAAACTTTTATTTCATGAAAGCAAATACGTGCTACAACAACATCACCATAATTGTCTTACATCTTTTCCAAAACATAACATAACTCTTTCATAATCTGTCTTGATTACATTATTTAAAGAAGCATAAATAAAACATAGATAAACTGCAAAAGCCCCATAGAGTTTGTCCAAAGCCATAGTTTCAAACGAAAAGGTCCAAGCAATACATTTCTCTTCTTCAAGCTGGATGTTAAGGCTGGTCAAGCTGCAGTGTTCCCTCCCTGTGGACCTGGGGGGGGGGAACGGAAGAAAAGAAGACGAAAGGAAAGTAGAGTCAGACATAAAGCCTGAGTAAGTCTAGTACTATTTTGTCTATGAATAAAGAACTGGGTATGATAAGTATAAACAAGAAGTGGGAAAGCACTATAACTTGGTTAAGTTGTCTAGGGTCGAATATACTATCGTACCCCATGTAAATCTCTGAACCCATATAAACTAGTTTCCAACTGGCACCCCATAATTAGGGTGATGTGATCCGTTCTATGATGATCGGCTCCTACTCGCATAGTTACATGTGTCTTACGGCCCCCGATGTTTGTAGTTACCTATGCTGGTCCCACCATGGGGTGTATCAAGTCCCATGGCAGCGGCCCGACACAACCTTAGAATGCACAGGTATGCTACTGGTGCCCAGTGCCTTATTTTTCTGCGCCGGGGTGTGTGCACGCCCGCACCCCGTTAGAACCTACACTGCTACACCACTGTCGTCGATTTGACCTCTTAAAATCAGCCCAGTAATCGTGCCCCACCCTGCCTAGTTTCAGGGTATCCTGATACACCTTCTAGGGTTACTGCTGAAAAGGGTCCCCCGTTACTAGGTTTTCTATCTCTAGCCAACATGCTAAGTTGGTTAAGTGTTTTCTAACCTAACCCCCACCAGTCCGTTTAGTTTAGCATGTTCCATTTTGATTAAGTCTTTAGTTCACTTAATCCTAACAATCCTGACTCAGCCTTAATTGTCTTATTAAGGCCCTGACCTCTCACATTAGACAGGTAATGTTGTGGCTGCCTGTTGCCGGTTGGTTCCGGGCAGTCTTACGCCACAACTCAGTCTAACCTCGGGTCCTTATTGGGCTCCATGTTTAACCTCCCACATTGGATAGGTATTGTTGTGACTACTGGACAGCCGGGCGGTTCCGGGCAGGTTTACATCACAACTCAATCCAACCTCGGGTTAAACACATCGTATGTTCTACATTTACATATTTTTGTCTTTCTTCTTTATTTTCTTATATGTAAATATTTGCGGCCCATTATTAAGTTAATGGTGTAAAGGTTACACCAATCATGGGCCCAACCCATACTTGAATTTGGGCCCTTCTATTTTATATTTTCATTCATTAGTAATTTTAACCCAATGTTATTTTCCCCCGTTTAACACGTCCGTTTATTATATATATATATTGGGCTTAGCCTTTTAAAGCCCAACTTAGCCATGCGAAAAGGGGAGGCTTAAAGCGTGATTACATACACGAAAAGGGGAATGTGAGCGCATGAACTTGCAATATGACGTTGGAAATACAAAATAGAAACTGGTGTACTTGCATAGTAGCGACATATACTTTGGTCATAAAGCATAAGTGACATGAATCAAACCATGTAAACTTGTAGTTAAGTTAAGAATATCACTATCGACACATAGGCTTTAACTACAACATAAACCTATATTTTTATTCAGGCATAATGTCAAACATAAGCAAAGCATGTTCATAAGACTACTACATGTTTACAAAGGTGTCTACTTTTGTGTCTAATACAAAAGTATAGTTAAATTTGTTCACATAACCATGGCATAAATATTTCTAACATGAAATCATGATTTTTACTTTAGTCATGCAAACTTGCAAAAAGGGATTTTTGAATCTAACCTAGCTATGTACCACATATGTCATCATATAATTCTTGTAAACAATATAATCATGGATTTCAATTATGCAACATATCAATCATAGCCTAGTCATATTCATAAGTTTGCAAATAGGTTTTTCCAGTACAAAAGCATGGCTTAATACATGATGCCAAATTTTCGACATAATTCCAAACTTATTCCAATTACTTCAAAAATGATGTTTGTATAAAAATACACATTATGATGGCATAATAGCAAAGCCCCAAACTTGCATGAATTTCAATCAACTACATACATGTAGCTTCAACATGGATTACATAATTTGCGAATATTCCAAACGTATACTTGCATAGAACTACCGCATGTAGTTCTTTATAATGAATAACATAATTCAAGAATACCCAAACGTATACAATATTTCAAATCAATAATAATCATAGTAACGCACAAATTATGAATTATTTATCACCACAATCAAGTATACAAACCAACACAGTTATTTGTTCATACCAAAGTAATACTCTACTTACAATGGTGTGGCGAATTCTCGAATTTAGGGATTTGAAGATGCGATTTGATTTGATTGAGTTGCTTTATGCTTTAGAATTTGCCTCCTAATCCTCTCTCCAATTTGGTGGCTACCCCTGGTCGTTCCTCGGCAACATGGCGGCTTTGTTCTTATTTTTGAATGAATAGATTAGGGTTAGTCTAGGGTTGTTTTTATAGAGGTAATGAACTGATTAGGACCGTTGATGTTGCTCGGTTAGATCGTAGCCTTTCTTCCTAAGGAGAGACCAATTAGAGCTTGCCACCTAGCCCTAATGACAAAGCAGACCACAGAAAATCGACCAACATAGAATAGGCCAGCCAGGTTAGACTGGGTTCGACCTGGCTCTGGACCAGGTCGACATGCCTGTCGACAGCCCTGTCGACCTAGTTAGGCCAGGTCGACAGCCCAGTCGACCTGGGTGCGTTAGGCGGGTGTTTTTCCGCCCTGGCCCATTGGGCCCCATTTTGGAATTTTAAACTGTTTTATTCTGTTTGAATTTTAAACTTAATTCAGAAACTTCCGAAGGCCATATCTTCTTCATACGGACTCCGTTTTTCGAAAACTCGGACTCTATTTCGCGTATTTTTCCGAGACGAACGCAATGGCGTATCCTGTTTCCCTTAGTTCTTTGATTTCAAATTAATTATACTTTAATTTGTGAATTTCACAGTTATAGAATTCGCGGGGTGTTACATTGGATATTGATATAGTAATAAAACTCTGCGCAATCCAGTGTTGCATGGTACTGGACGTAGGAGCAATTATGAACCAGTATAAAATCCGGTGTGTTATTTCCTTTTCTGCACTTTATTTTTGTTTATCTTTGTGTTTGTGTTTGATTCTGTGTCTATGATTGTTTCTGTGGTGTTTGATCCATATAGTAGTTCACATAAGTTTTAGATTTTGTTTAAATTCTCAAAAACACTATTCACCCCCCTCTAGTGTTTGTTTTGCATTAACGATCCATTCCGCAATCCCTAACAACTTCTTTGAGCTTCCAAGCACCATTAATGATTGTCTTCATCATCTTCATGGATTTTGGATTTCTTTTAGATTTTTAAACGTTGCGCAAATGTTTGCCTACAGTATTTGAACATTAATTTTGACTTTTACACTGCTTTTGGATATCTTTGGAATCTCTTGGACATTGAAGCTACTTTTTGGACATTTCTTTACACTTTGGCTCAATGGAGAAGACAAAGAGCATTTTGGTCAAAGTTTAGAATTAACAAACATTTTGTTTTTACAACTTTGTACATAGAAATTATCCGACTTTGTTCAACATTTGTAATCTACAATTATATGATGAATGATTACTATGAAGTGGACATAGGCTTTAGTGTCGAACCACTATAAAAGTCGTGTTAGCCGTTTACATTTCATTTCTCTAGATATTTGGATTATTGTTTTATTGTAAAACTTACACTTGGGCGTTGGCATACACAGATACCCTATTCCCCACGTCAACAATCACCTATAGCAGGGAATGGTCTATTGACCATAAATAAGTTAAACTGGAATAAAAGGCATGTCATTATTGGTAGAAATTAGCAACATCAATAGCTAAGATTTTGATATATCATATTTTTGTTGATACACTAAAATCTTGGCAAGGCATTTAGTGATGATATGTTCTAAATACCAGGCTTTCCTAACCATGAATGTATTTTATGTTTAGGATGGTTTTTCCTTGTTAATGTAGGTCATCATTTACGGAGTAGGATGACCACTTAAGTTTATCTTTTACTAATAATCGGAATAGGTTTGGTGTCACACTTTTTTGGTGTACACGCAAACGACCGAAAATGCCCTTTACTAAAAACAAACACATCTTTTACTAATAATCGGAATAGGTTTGGTGTCACACTTTTTTGGTGTACGCAAACTACCGAAATTGCCCTTTACTAAAAACAAACACATCTTTTACTAATAATCGGAATAGGTTTGGTGTCACACTTTTTTGGTGTACACGCAAACGACCGAAAATGCCCTTTACTAAAAACAAACACATCTTTTCTTTTACTAATAATCGGAATAGGTTTGGTGTCACACTTTTTTGGTGTACACGCAAACTACCGAAATTGCCCTTTACTAAAAACAAACACATATAATAAAAGAATTAAATCAAGAAAGAAACAGAAAGGTATTAAAGTTAAATAGCAGTGTTCCTTTAATTAGTCATGTGCGTCATTAATGACATTAATAGAGACATAAATGAGAATAACATTAAAAAAAGCAGACAATTAAATCTAGAAGGGTAACATAAATGGAATTAAATGTTTTACTAATAATCGAAATATGTTTGGTGTTACACTTTTTTGGTGTACACGCAAACTACCGAAAATTCCCTTTACTAAAAACAAACACATATGATAAAAGAATTAAATCAAGAAAGAAACAGAAAGTAATTAAAGTTAAATAGCAGTGTTCCTTTAATTAGTCATGTGCGTCATTAATGACATTAATAGAGACGTAAATGAGAATAACATTAAAAAAAGCAGACAATTAAATCTAGAAGGGTAACATAAATGGAATTAAATCACGCATATGTTCAAATTCGAAAATAAATGTGCATCGTAAATGGAATTAAATCACGTGTATGTCTGGAAATATTTATTTCAAGAGTATGTGCACACGTATTAAGATTGGAATTTTTTTCAATAAAATTGGAAATAAAAATAAATGTTTTGAATAACGGTCACATGAATTAATATATATATATCTTTACTAATAATCGGAATATGTTTGGTGTAACACTTTTTTGGTGTACACCTGAACTGACGAAAATGCCCTTCAAATAATTAATTTACCAAAATTTTAGCCAACTTTCCAAATAATATGCATGTGAGGAAAAAACGAATAAGCATATGTAAATATATATAGAAATAAATAATATAGAGAGAGTGAATAGAGGGAGAGAGACATAGGGAAATAGCATGAAAAAACGAACAATTAATGCAGACAAAAATGGCAAGGGGAAACAACAAAATGAGGTGGAGTCTAAATTACTACATTACATAACATAAAGGTAAACCTAGACTATAAATTCACACGTTTAAAAATCACTTTTTTGAGCACATAATCCCAAAATCAATCAATTAATTTATTAAAACCTTAACATAAACATACATGTTCTTTAATAGTAAATCATTGATTACAACTAACATACAATTTTCTTAAAACTGAAAGATTCCAATCAAGTTGAAACAATCAATATCAATTTTAAAATAAACTTATATTATGCATCTTTCTTAATTTAATAGGTTCAATATTAAATCAAAAGCGAACCTGTAAATATCTAACACAGTGAAAACCCACTGATATGCCGCAATTTCAGTAATATAGTTTGAAAATTTCTAACCATTCATACATATATGTTTTCTTCTAGAAACTACTCTGTTGTCTTATAAATACTGGTGCTTATATGCTTTACCCTTAATTCTTTTGCTTTCCATGTCTGCTTGGAGTATTTCTCCTCCTACATAAATCATGAACCTTCTATATTTACTTCATATACATTATTGCATAAATATTTTCTTCATATACATTATTATTATTTCACTAAACAATATGATGCTTTTTTCCTCTAATTTAAAGGGTGGGAGAGTAGTAACATTTGTAGATGAAGGAGAGGATCCGGAAGGAGGCTTTGATATCGGATAAGCTGCGGAGGCAGGTGGTAGAGATCCAAATATGGTGGTCGACGGAGGTGTGCGAGGGAGAGGTGGTGGAGAAGGTGTGGTTGAGTAGGTAGAGGGTGTCGGTGAAGGAGGGTGCAGTAGAGGGCAGCCTTGCGGACCTTATAGGAGCGTGCTTGGAGGAGAGGGCGACGAGGTGGGATTAAATATATTACAAAATTGTGTAAAGTTTTCTTAGTTCAAACTGAAGAAAGCTTGCGAAGTAAAACAATTACATTTAAACATATTCATTCAGTGCTTTTTTCATTTTAAACCATGGATAAGTTTTGAGTTAAAATAATGAATTAACATGAATTGGTTTTTTCTTATCAATTTTTTTTATCTTTTTTTTTTTGAATTGGGAAATCCACGCGTGGAGCGCGTGCCGTCATCACGCGCAAAGTGCGTGCCGTTACGCTCGTAATAATAATAATATTGAATTATAAAATATTAACGAAGTTAACTAAGTATTATAGTAATAATGATTAACCAAATCTATAATAATAATGAATTATAAATATGAACCAAGCTAAATAAGTTTTATTAAAATTAACTAAACTTGTAATAACAATAATTTAACTAAGTTAATTATGTTTTATAAATAATAGCAGTAATGGATTAAATAAATTAATAAAAAATAACTAATTATTAATATATATAATAAAAATAATAAAAGTAATAACTATTTAACTAAGTTTGCTATATTTTAGAAAAATCGGTTAATATTTACAAATATAAAATATGTATATAAAAAGTAACTAAGTATTATAAATATTTAACTAAGTTTCATAAAAATTAACAAGTTTTTAATAATGATGATGATGATAATAATTAATTAAGTTTATAATAATAATGATGATAATTAGCTAAGTTTATAATAATGATGATGATGATTAACTAAGTTTATAATAATGATGATGATAATTAACTAAGTTTATAACTAGTAAATTGTAAATTAAGTTTTATAAAAATTAATAAGTTTAAATAATAACAATAAACTAATTTTGTAATAAAAATAATAATATTAAACCATAAAATATTAATCGAGTTAGCTAAGTTAAAAAAATTAATTAAATTTATAATAATAATAAAAATAATTTAACTAAGTTTATTAAGTATTATAAATAATAATAAATTAATTAAGTTTTATAAAATATAAACCAAATATAATAATAATAATAATTAATTAGGTTAACTAAATTAGTTAAGATTTACAAGCTTATAAAAGTTAACTAATATTATGAATACTTAACTAAGTTAACCGAGTTTCATTATAAACAAGGGGTCATCAATATGATTATTAAATTGACAATGGTAAATAAAAAGAAAACAAAGTTTTCTTTACATGTCATTTACTATTAGTAGAAGCAGTATGTTATCGTCAAGGTTAGAACATGTCATGTGCTACTAATAGAATCATTAACTTGTGAATTTCTTCATTGCAGGTAACGAAAGACCATTGATGCAAAAATATGAAAGATGACACGTTCTTCTTCCATGGTATGCATATGAAACATTTTGTTGCACATTTTGTTCTCATTATTTGGTGCAAAATGGCATTAGGAATATTGTATTTATTTTGGCAAAACGGACTGGTTTTTATAGTGTTCCATAACACTTAGGTCGTCCACTAATTATGGTTTTTATAGTGGACCGTCCACTTCATTTATACTAGAATACAACTCTGGAGCTAGCAAAATAAACTAGACTAAAGTTTTCATGGCATAGCACGTAGGGCGGCAACATAACTATATGACTTGATACATGAACATTACATAAAATATTTGACCTGATGCAAGAACAAACATTGACGCAAGAGCCACACAACCTAATACACTACAATGCTAAGAGACCCTTACCATCACTGCATACCAGGAAGTACAACAATCAACATCAGCGTGTGAACTAACTTGACCCACCAACAAAGATACAGCTTCAAGCTCGATAGGTAGGTACATATGACATGAAAGATCTTGCAATGCAAAGGACAGTACAAGGGACCAAAAGGACTTACACACCACCGAAGCAAGGCTTTCATTGTGGGTAAAGCCATACAAGGTCAGAAATGCTGAACTACAAGGCAGAGCATCACTGACTTTCATCACCAATCCAAAGAGCTCCTCAGCTGAAAACTCACCCGAAAAAGATGAGCACAAAACATGGGAGCTTCACATACTCCAAACAAGCAAAAAGATATACACTCATAAACTATCTCCAAAATACACTATAACAGTGACAACCAAATCGAACCCATCAGGACGAACAACCAATTCATAAATGATTAAACTAATCAAGACAACCCCAACATACACTCATAAGCTGAAGGTGAGTCGCGAAATCCAAAAGTAGAAGCGTGAAATCGAAGAACAATGTTAAGTAAGTTGGACACCACGTTAATAACAGAGGGGTAGTGACTGAAGGTGGAAAAGGAAGCTAGTTAGCGAGGTTGGAGCTAAAAACGAAAGTTTGGATAATAGGGGATCAGATCGAAAGGTGGATCTGATAATTAAAACACACTGAAGGGTTACGATGGCGAAAGCAGAGCTGAGTAGAAGAGGAAAGAGATCTGATGGGATCTGATGTATCGATAGGAACAGAGAGAAAGAGAGAAGTATTCATATGTGAGTGAAGAAGGGAAGAAAAAGGGAGATGGTGCTCTGTCGCCATCAACAACCCTTGTATTTTTTTTAAACTGCCTAATGAAATAAAGGAAGCTAGGGAACTCCACTGTCCGCCACATGGGCTTCTCTTTTTAGCCAGCCCAGCAAGGAGCATCAAACCCAAACCCATTTATAGGCATAATAGGGATAACCGCTCCAAGTTTTACAAAGGAGAGCATAACGCATCTAGAACGACTCGAACCCGCGAACTCCAGAAACTTTGTTCCATGATCGCTAAGCGGTCCTTACCAACTGGGTTATTCCCCACGGACATAACCCTTGTATGTTTTTTTGTAGATATTGTGTTTTTGTTTAACGAATATTATGTGAACTTAGTTTATGGTGCTAATTTTGTTTATGTAAACAAGCTTTATAGATGATGTTTTTGTTTATGAATATTATGGTACGTAGTTTTATGTAAATGATTAATTAATAGTTATATGTTTTTATGGTGATTTTGTGTTTGATTCAAACACGTTATGGATACCGGTTGCTTGAATTATATCTATATGTCTTTGATATGTATGTACATAAATATTGTGATAATACAACAAAATATAAATGCTGTAAAAATCAAAACAACAAAATAGGTTTTATCCGATGTTGTCATTACTTTGAATACTTATAACATCTTTTACAAAATGCTAATGAAAATGTGGGAACATCTATGCAAACATTTGATAGAAAAAAAATGAAAACATTGTAAAATTTAGTAACAACGTTTATCAATTGTTGATGAAAATGGAAGCAATAGACACATCTAGTAACCGCTCATTGTAAACTCTATAAAACAGGATTTTGAACAGCGTTTTTCTTATGTTATTAAAAGTTTTGTACTTACGATAGCATGTCATTATACAACGTTTCTAACAATGTTGTGATATCATATTACAGCGATTTTCAAACATTGTAAAAGGTTATTTTGGGTGTAGTTATTGAGACTGCTTATCAGAAGAACAAGAAGTTTATCATGGGATTGATGAGTGTCTTGGGAAGCAACTGGTGGATCATATCGAAGATCCGTAAGAGAAGCTAGTCGAGAAGGCTTTAAGGAAGAAGTGTTTTTTTTTCTGAATAAGGACGAGGTTGTTGTTGATAGTAAGAAGGTGTTGAAGCCACAACAGGATGGCAGAAATAAGAAAAAGATGAATGGAAAGAGGAGACAATAACAACGAGGAAAAATGGTCAAAACAAACCTAAGGGTGAGATTACCTACTTTGAGTGTCATGAGAAGGGTCATTATTCCAAGGATTGTAAGGTTCTGAAGGCAGAGAGGAAGTGTTTTAACTGCGATGATCTTGGGCATATAAGGAAGAATTATCCAGAACTGCCAAAGGATAAGCAGGTTGCGAAAGTGTATGTGTTGGACGTTGTGCCTTTTTCCTCAAGTGGTATGTGCAGCGGAGAAGGGGAAGAGTGTTTTGGCGCAAGGTAGGCTTTCTGTCTGAGATGTTTTAGCATGAGTTTTGTTTGATACCGGAGCAGTGCATTCTTTTATCTGTAATGAGCTTGTTTGCTAGTTAGGTTTAGAAACTGAGGTTGTAGGTAGACCATTGGTTGTGTCTAATCCAGTAGATGGTTTGTCTAACCTTTGTATGCTTTGTCGTGGTCTAGTTTTGTCAAGTCATATTGATTTTTTGTGTGTGACTGTTTTGTTTTGAACTTATCTGAAACTCATTTTTGGTATGGACTGGCTCAAGAGCTATGCGGCTATAGTAGATTGCAAGAGGCTCAAGGTGACAATAGGGAACGTGGAAGGGAGAACGGTTGTGATGCGCTGCGTGAGAGAGGATGGGGTTCTAATCTTCTTTTTATATTCTCTTGCGATTCCACAGAACGGATTGTCATGTGTGCCAATCATTTGAGAGTTTTCTGATGTCGTTGACGAGGTTAAAGGACTGCTGCCGCAATAGGAAATTGAGTTTCAGATTGATTTTGTGGATGGATCCAGACTATAGAGATCCCCTTTAGGAGGATGGTGCCAAGGGAACGACAAGAATTAGAGGTGTAGGTAAGCAACCTTTTAGGAAACGGATTTTCTCAAAGAAGCGTACCGAATAGGGTGCACTAGTTGTGTTCGCGACCAAGGATGAGGGATCAATGCGATTGTGTGTGGATTATCGTGAGCTAAATAAGGTAATCAAGAAAAACAAGTATCCATTGCCGAGAATTGATGTCTTGTTTGATCAACTTCATGAAGCCAAGTTGTTTTCCCAAATGGATTTGACGATGGGATTTCACCATCTGAGAGTGGCTAGGGATAGTGTGCCGAAGAGTGCTTTTAAGACACCATCCAGATTATACGAGTGGCTGGTGATGCCATATGGATTGAATAACACAGCTTATTTTGTGGATCTTACGGATCGAGTGTTCAAAGTTCATTTTTACAAGTTCGTACTTGTTTTCGTAGATGATATATTGATTATTCCAAGATTGTGGAGGAACACAAAACACACTTGAGGATTGTTTTGGAAATCTCGCGAAAGCACCAGCTGAAAGCTAAAGTTCCACTTCTGGAAGGAAGAAGTGAGGTTCTTGGGTCATACCATACCAGGACAAGGAATTGTGATGATTCCAGCTAAGGTGGCAACAATCCAGGATTGGGATCGACCCAAGAATGCGACGTATGTCATGAGTTTACCTGGTCTAGCTGGACATTATTGGCAATTTATCAAGGACTTTTCGAAAATTTCTGAACCATTAACTGGATTAACAAAGAAGAATTAGGTATTCGTATGGGATGCAAAGTATGAGCGTGCTTTTGGAATCTTGAAAGAAAGGTTAACGGGTGCCTCTGTGTTGGTTATTCTAAGCGGGAAAGACGAGATAATTGTGTATACTGATGCATGTGGTACTGGTTTTGGAGCAGTGTTAATGCAAAAGGATAGAGTTGTGGCTTATGCGAGTCGAATACTGAAGTCGCACAAAACATATTTTACTACAATAAGGGAGGGGTAGCAAACGAGCCAGGGTCATTAGTCAGGTCGTCGGGACACTTGCAAAACGACTCCAGGAAGTTTATTTAGGACATTGAATCGAGATCATGGAGCAGGTACAGAAAGGGACGACTCGGAATTGTTTGCTAATGGCCTTACTTACACCCGAGGGAGCAGGTTGTACGTACCGAAGTCGGCTTGGAATTACCCGACTCACAATTTGGAGTTATCGGCAATAGTTTTTTCTCTAAAGATTTGGAGACATTAATTGATGGGAGTGAGATTCAAGTTGTTTATGAATCATAAGCCACTGAAGTAACTTTTCTTCCAAAAAAAATTGAATCTTCAGCAAGAGCGATGGTTAGAGTTTCTGGCATCGTATGATTTTGGTATAGCCTATATTTCAGGAAAAGGTGGCAAAGTGGCATATGCATCAAGAAGAAGACATGAGAATTCGGGAGTCATGTTTATGGAATGGAAACACCTCGCGTATTTAGCGGGATTAGACTTCAGGCCTCACTGTGGGTTAGATCCTGAAATGTTGGCAAGCTTATCGATTAGACCAACTCTCATCAAAAGGATTGGCGAAATCCAGAAGCGAGATGATAAGTTTATAGAGATCGTATGAAGATTAGAGATGAGAGTGGAACTCGAGGAAACTAAGGATTATGGAGTCGATCGAGATGGATGGCTTTGTAAGGGTGGACAACTGATTGTTCCTAATTTAAATGGATTAAGAGATGAGGTTCTGAGATAATGTCAACACTCCATATTGACCATTCACCATGGTGGTAACAAGGTGTATCGAGATGTGAAGAGAATTTACTATTGGGAAGGCATGAAAGGGGATGTCGAGAGGTTTACCTCAAAGTGTATGAACTATGACCAGTTGGTTAAAGCTAAGCAAAATTAATGAGAGGATTATTGTAGCCATTGGAAGTTCCCACATAGAAGTGAGATAAGGTGTCGATGGATTACCGAGAACTAGGACAAGAAATGAGAGTATATTGGTTATCATGGATCGCTTGACCAAAAACGCAATGTTTATTCCTATCAGATTGACTAGGACGATAACTAAGTTGGCGGTGTTATATATCGAATAGATAGATCGATTTCACGGGATACCGAAGAATATGTTAAGTGATCGACATCCGTTATTTACCAGTGGGTTCTAGAAGAGTTTACAAGAGACTTTAGGATCCGAGCAACGTATGATTATGAATTATCATCCCTAGACTGATGGTCGGACAGAAAGAGTTAACTAAGCACTAGGGAATCTCCTAAGGGGTCATGTATTAGAGTTCACAAAATTTTAGGAAGACCATCTGCATCCAATTGAGATTGCCTACAATATTAGCTACCAATCAAGTATTGGAATGGCATATTATGAGGCATTGTACGGTAGACTGGAGAAAAACTTGTGCTTGGGCCCAAAATATTAAGAGAAACGACAAATAAGACTGAGATCATTTGACAGCGAATAAAGGTAGCCCAAGATCGCCACAAAAGTTATGCCAATAAGAGAAGAAAGATTTCGAATTCTCAGGTGGAGACTTGGTGTTCGTTAAGGTTTCACCTCTAAGAAATGTTTTTCGGTTTGGAAGGAAAGACAAGTTAGCTCCAAGGATCGTCAAGCCATTTTCATTTATCGACCGTATTGGAAAGCTCGCTTACAGAGTGGTATTACTAGAGAAAATGGCGGGTGTGCAAAATGTGTTTCATGTGTTGTATCTACGGGAGTTTCTACACAACTCGAGTATAGTTGTATAACCTAATCAAACAAAAGACTTAGAGATAGATCCGGAAGTTTCTAGACCTTATAAGCTGCTTCACATCGTGGGGAATGACATGAAACAGCTTAGGCGGACGGTTGTTAAACTAGCCAAGGTACAATGGAGCAAGGACGATGACTATTGTACGTGGGAAATCATTCTCGTATCTTACTCTTTGAGTGGTATGTTCTATATATCATATCTTATGTGTTCCATTATGTCTTGCACTATCGGAAGTTCGCATGCTAGAATGGGATTTTGGTTGCATGGTTTTGTGGATGTTATATTTCATGGTAGATTGGCTACTCGTGGATGGTAGGCATGCTGGATGTTATGTTTGCTCATGTTTGCTTAGGATTTTGGGGGCGAAATTCCTAACGGGGGGATAATGTAACGACCTGTCTTTTAAGCATCGAAGGATCGTAAAATAATTATATTTAAATCTTTAGTGGTGTAATCATTCTCACACTTTAGTATGTTGTACTTGGGGATATGAGAAATGCCCATGATTTTTTACCAAATTGATAGTTTGAAATTCTGTAGAGTGGTCACATTAAAGATTTGACTCGGTAGTTTATGTGATATTGCTGCTTTAAAATTCTATTTCTTCTAGGTAGACTAATTAGCAATTAATGGACTAATTAGTGAGCCCATTAGGAAAATGACCTACAGCTATATATAGAGGGGTTTGAGGAGAGAATTAGAGTTTTCATCTCATTCTAAATATTCGGTTAAGCATCTGTGAACATTCGGTTAAACCAGTCCCTAGAAACCACAAATTATTTTCTTAATCTTTCTAAAGCGCATATAAAGGCAAGATCCACATCAAAAGGGTTTAGATCTCATCATTTTGCATCAGATTCAAGTGTTTTATTCACTGTTCAGATTTGCTTTCATCTTTTTTGTTTTAGATCTAGATTTAGGTGTGTGATAGATGTCTCTCATGTGGATGCTATGGATAATATGGCTTAATATAGAATTATTTCACATCATTCATGTTAATATCACCTAAAAACTGATCACCTATGTCAACTTCAGTATTGGAAATCCTAAAATAATCTGATTTGATCATATAAACTAGAAAGTCATTAAATTAATCGTGTTTAATGTCTATTTCGATCCTAATTATGTTAGATCCATGATTTTTATGCTATATTTCATATATGTTTAGGCTAGTATGATTGATCATGATTGAAATTGTATGAATTGATGTTTGATTTTTTGAGTTGTATAATTTTGGTTGATTTGGTCATTAAGAATTGTATGTCACAGGTTCAGAAATAATAAACAGAGCAAATCAGAGATTCAAATAATCCGATTTAGACAAAACTTGGTGGAGGAGCTCTGGAGGGTGTCAGGACGATGCCTGAAAATTTTCAAAGCGAAATACGCTAAGTGGATGGACCGATACCTGTCCATCCCCTATGGACCGGTACCGATCCATGTAGGTTGCTTGAGGAGTGCTGGTTTTTAGTGCACGTCCTCATGGGGTGACCAGCAAGCCATAAGAAAATTTTGGTTTGATTTGGATGGGTTAAAGGATAATCGCTTGAACTCATGTTGATGGACCAGCAAAGAAAATTGTCAAAAGGGGATTTGGTATCAAAACTCGACCAGTAGGAAGTGTTCGAAGAGTGGATTTGGGAGATCCTTCATTTAGTCATTTTTTGATTAAGTGGATGGATTGATACTGGTACATTGCTTATGGACCAGTACCGATCCATTAGGAAAGGGTTAGGAGAGTCGAAACTTTAGAGGTGAAGAGTTCTGGCCTTCAGAAGCTCATTGGTGAAGTTAGGTTGTGAAAGCTTCTACGGGATGGAAGTAGTCATCAATGAGGTGATATTTATTTGATCGTGAACTAAAGGCAGGAGTGGTCGAAGCTGAAATGAAGTACAACTAACCATGAGACAATGCAATAAGATGGTTAATCGACTTAAGTAGGGCTTGAGCTCGTAAGATGATGGATTGACTCGAGTGGGACTCGAGCACGATATATAATGGATTATTTTGAGTGAGACTCAAACTAAAGGACTGAGTCATCGAGGATGGCTTGGAGACTGGAACTATTAAGGAATCATTGATAGTCGAAGGTTCAAGCAGACTCAAAGCAGAGGTATCATGGGGATGCCGATTAAGATCTCAGAGATCGAGTATCTTGGATTGCCTGGGAAGTGATCTAGTTGCCTCGAGGAGGCAAACATATGTGGGACGTATGGCAGTCTGACTAGAACTGGGATTTCCATAAGCCTTTGAAGAATGGCAACGACCTATCGTTCGATATTGATGCATTAAAGGTTGTAGTCGGTGATCGCTAGGTTATTGCTTGTTGTGGATGCTATGGTGTTCGTGTATGTTCTCTTCAATTTTTCTTTGGGTAGGCTATCACCATATGACATCGATGAGAAGCGGGATTTGGAATCCTATTCTAATCCTGCCTATTCATGTATTTGTATAGCATATTATTATGATATTATCATGTGTTAACTATGTGGTTGTAGGGGTGACTCAAGTGAGACCTGAACTGTCTAATATCATATTATCTTGCGTAATTGTTGATAGCTATTTTAAAGCTCGCTAAGATTGTTTTCCGACTCAAGGTTTTATGTATCCTCTTATTACCTTAGGCTACTAATTGATGTTGTCAATGAGTAGACTGAGTAGCGGTTTAGAGGTTTAGTGGTGTTAATGTTGTACGGTGACGAGCAGGAGGCTAGCGTATTATTATCTTATACTGTATTACTGTTTTGCTATTTTGTTGAGTAACTCTTAGCAATGTACTGAGGCGTAATGTATTCAGATAATCATATTCTAGGATGTATTTTACTTGAGATTCTGTGGTTTTATGGAGATGAGATCTTATGGATTGTTCTGCTTCACTACCATGTCATGTTGTATATTTTACTATTATATGTTATCCACGCATTATGAGCTATACGATAGGTTCTGTTTCAAGACTACTTTCCTTTATGATCATCACATATCAGCCTGACATTAGATTAGTACATGATGTATAGGGTAGTCGTCACAATTGTGATAGGAAGATCGTTTTCCTAAGTAGTGTTAAAGGTCATACATTTATGATTTTTTGTAAGGTTAGAAATATAATGGATGCAGCCTTGTTACATTCTCTATCTTATGGTTTGGAAGGGCCATCTGTAGTGCCCATTTTCTATGAGTTTCTTGATGTCTTTGAAGAAGTGATGGGAGTTCCACTCTATAGAGATATCACATTTAGGATAGATCTCTTGAAGGTTGCTATACAGTAGCATTTCAATTGAGGCATATTGCTCCTAAATAAAGGAGAGAATGAGATAAGCAAAATTTTGAGTTGCTACAGAAAGGATTCATCCGATGGGGTACCTCAAAGTGGGAAGCACATGTATTTTTTCCCACTAAGGCCGATGGATCGATAAGACTATGCATCAATTATAGGGAGCTTAATTAGTTTACTAAGAAGAATAGGTATCTCTTGTCTAGGATAGATGACCTATTCGATCATTTAGGAGGCCCTAAAGTTTTTTCTCAATTAGACCTAGCGACGAGATTTCTTTGGGTTAAAAATTTCTGAGGACAAACCTCAAACAACATTTAGGACACCCAATGGTTTATTTGAATGCAAGGGGATGCTTTTTGGATAAAAGAACTCCCCCATCTTCTTTGTAGATTTGATGAGCAGAGTGTTCAGAGGCATTCTTGATAAGATAGTCGTGGTGTTTGTGGAAGACATTCTCATATTTTCTAAGAATCATAAAAAGCATGAGAATTATCTAAGCGAGGTCTTAGGAATCTTGAGGAAGAATCAACTTAAGGATAAGTTTTCCAAGTGCCACTTTTGGAGAGAGGAATTTAAATTTCTTCGATATATAGCTTTAGCGAAAGATTTGGCTATAGACCCCACAAAAGTGGAAGTTGTTCAAAGATGGAAGATTCCTCATAATGCATCGGAGGTTAGGAGTTTCTAAGAGTTAGCGGGCTATTATTGGAAATTCATTAAAAACTTTGCAAGAAAAGCAGCCCCTCTGACCTGTTTAACTAAGAAAAATCTCGAGTTTTCTTGGAGTGATAAGTGCAGTGGTGCTTTCGAGAAGTTGAAGGAGTCTCTTACGAGTGCACATGTCCTTATCATTCCTAACGCGACTAAGATGCTTACAGTTTTCACGGACTCTTCTAGGGTAGGATTAGGAGTGTTGTATATAACGCAGTTGTATAAACAATTATATGATTTTTGTTTGACGATAACAACCAAATATATTATTATAAATGTGTTTGTTATCGTATTGTTTCATATATTCATCACAGATAGGATTATAATATTCATATTTAAATAGAATACGACTGTACAGACATTCATATATTCATACAATATTTTATTTAAATTGAATATTATATTTCAAACAGTACAACTATTTATAACTCCACTATTTGAATACATCACCGATATACATTTCATTTCATATCCACTTTCATATATAGACACATTTACTGACACTACTTCATTCACTGTCTTCATAACATCTTCACTGTCAGTCCAGTCATCTTCTGCTTACTTGTCACATGAAACACACACACAGTACACTGCAATAGAAATGAAACTGAATACATGCGAATATAGTTTTTATTTTTTAAAAAAGTATTTGCCTCAGAATTTCGGTGTGTTTCTCATCATTTTTCCAACTCGATCTGATTTGTATATATATCCATATAGTACCCACTGACCAGCCTCAACATACCACACTGGTCTGTTGATAAATAAATTACAAGTGCACGATATATGTATACACACACTGTTGTGTATATATACACATATATAATTGTACAAGTGTATATTGTCGAGCAAAGTCAAAAATGGATAGCAACATGAAGACAAGTTACGATCATGGTCAAGACAGTGGCAAGCTAATGTGCAACAGCAAGTTCAAACATATCATGGAAGTGCAACAGTTTCAGTTCAACTCAAAAAGGGTTGACAAACATACCAGATCATGTTCTCTAGTGTACACAAGGCAAACCAGAAAGGTCAAACACAACCCAAACAATTTTTCAGCCAACATATATGTGGTGCAACACTACAGTGTACATGGAAGGTCAAGATAGGAAGGACACATGGCAAATGGTGCACACACACAATAATAAGACTACAAGTCATGTTCAGCACTGCATGGTGATGGAGAAAGCAATAACATGGATGTGCGGAGATTTTAACATGTAAGCACTCTTCCAAGTTCTCAAGGGACACATCAAATTAAAATGGCATGGTACATAATCAATGGCACATGCAAGGTTGTTCTCAATGTCATTGCAGCATACATGAACACAAGCAGGCATAACAATCCACAATGGAGCAATGTTTTTCATGGTGAATGGGTGAAACAGAATAAGCATATGAAGTAGTACAGCAAGCATTCAAGTTGTTATTGCAATAAATACATTTAAATAAAATAGCAAAACACTTTCATGAGCAATTTCAATTTGGTTTCTTGAAAGTTAGCAAGAACAATTCAAGGCATGTATACAATTAGCAAAGAGAAGCACAAACTTGGCAAAGAGTTTTCCTTTTATGATTCCAGAAACCAAAATATGTTTAGCAAGAAATAATTTAATTGCTTTTCAAAAATTACCAAATGGGGCAAGATTCATTTCGATATTTCCCAATAATTCCATGAATGGTCATGGCAACAATCATGGGAAGATATTCGAATGCAAACCAAGGTCATAAATTGATATCATACAGAAATTCAACATATATGGGAGCATGAAAAATGTTGGCAAGGAGGTTTAACAAATCATTTCACTATGGGACCAGAGTTATTATTCATGACAGGGCAGAAATCTCGAAAGGGCCAATTGTATTTTTAGAGATTCATGAAATCCATCTTTGGCAAGTTTTTCTTTCTAGTTTTAAAACAAATCTATAAGCATTTTTTTTCTGGCAAGAATCATGTTTGGTAACTAATCATTCGAGTGATTCAAAGGCAACTATTTATTCCAGAAAGCATGCACAACAGGTTTTAGGCAATAGATTTTTTTCATTTACTTTCCAGAAAGATAAATCATTCATGGGTGCAACAACATATTTCATCAATCACGCAATCTGTTTTTGGCAAGAATAAAGTGTGGACACTCAAGGCATATTTAAAGAGAAACATTTTTTCTAAAGGGTCGGAAAATCGAATTGCAATGGACCACATGTATTATCCATTTCCAGAATTACATAATCAATCAAGCCGATTTAAGTTCAATTATAAGCCAAAAAATCAAGCATTTTATTCATGCAAGAATTCTACAAAATAATGCCGATTTTATCAAGAAAAACAAAAGAGGAAACCATAGAAAATCAGACCAAAATCATTTCACGAAATCAGAGAATTAAGGGTTCGAATTACCCTATATATTGTCACCATTTCATCACTGGCAAAAGGATTGAAACTACAAACAACTCGAAAGCAATTCAAAGTAAGCAAATTCAGAAAATTCACGAGTTTCGATCAGAAGCCCAAGCCAAATCATTCGACAAGCAAATCAGAGAATACGAGCTTCAGAGTTCAACCAAACCAATTCTATTCGAATCCAAAATTGATTTGGAGAAGATTGAAGAAGCCCTAATTTACATTGAAGCCGCCATTTATTTTTTCCAAAGAAGGATCGTGGAAATGAAATAGCAAATGGGTCGACATCCTTTTTCTTGGGCTTAAGGGAGTTTAATTTTGAACTAGGGCTTTCATGTTTTATTTTATTTTGTATTTTGTTTTTAAATTCCTTTGTAATTGTCTGAACAGTTTCTAGGTCTGTAAAATCTAGGGAACCAGTTAGGGTGTTAACTGGTAGTTTACTAGAGTCTGTAAAAACTAGGGTTACTGGTTATAGGGTTGTAATAAGGGGAAATCTGATCTAGGGGATTGGAACAGTCTAGGGTTTTGAGCGTAGGGTTAGGACAGGAGCAGGCGCTGCGAGTTTACATGGGATTGTAAGCCGGTTCTGTTTATAACACCTAGTAGAAACCTTAGGAATGCAGTAGTAGGCACGATTTTGTCGAAGCTGGGTATCTCTATGTGTTATTAACTTTCTGTCTTTTTATTTCTGTTGCATTCTGTGATCTAATATTTTTAATAACTCGCTTAATTTTCAATAAACCCTATTCACCCTCCCTCTAGGGTTGTCTAGATCCAACAAGTGGTATCAGAGCCTAGTAATTCCATTAACCCTAGAATCATGGATCATAGATGTCAATCCATACAGAGTCAGTCCAGTCGTATTCCAACTATTTTTAATGGTACAAATATTTTAAATTGGATATTAGAAATGGAGTTATATTTAAAATCTGTTGATACTAAATGTTAGGATACTGTTATTAATGGATTTGATATGGTTAGTAGAAATGATATTGGGTTTAATTCTTGTGCTATTTATACTTTATATTCTTATATTGATGATGTCCAATATAGCCTTATCTCCCATTGTTTGACCGCGCAGGAAATCTGGACAACTCTCAGCATGCTATATGGAAAAGAAGACAACAACTCAAAACCCCAGAAGGTCAACTCAGTTTCAAATTTTTGCTTAACAGGATGTACAGATGGAAATCCAGATGGAGACTCAACAGGAGATCTTTCTTGTAAATATTTAATTTCTTGCTTAAATGATTTAACTGAATCCGTTGAGAAGCTAAAGTCTAAAAATAAAATTCTGAAATATGAAAAACTTGAGTTGATTTACAAAAATAATCTTTTGGAATCAAAGCTTAAAAATGTCAAGAAGTCTTCAAACTCTAGTTGCAAAAATTGTTTAAATTTGAAAAATGATCTTGTTCATCGAAATAAAATTATTCAAAAACTTGAGAATGAATTCTGATTTTAAAAGAGAACAAGATAGAGATTAAAAGCACAAACAATTGTTTGCAAAAGGAATTTGAAAATTTTAAGACGACTGAAAATTCCAAATATATTTTTGCTGAAAAACAAAGCTTATTGAAAACTGAGTCTATTCTGAATGAGCTAGAAATTGAGATTGAAAATTTCAAGAAATTTGAATCTGAAAGTTGAAAACATTTTGAACTTGAAATGCTGAGTCCCAAACCAAAATTGAGATTGAAAATTTCAAGAAATTTGAATCTGAAAGTTGAAAACATTTTGAACTTGAAATTGCTGAGTCCCAAACCAAAATTAAATTGCTTAATGATGAAAATTTGGTTTTGAAAACTATTTTTGAAAAGTGTAAGATGACTGAAAACCGTTGTTCAGATCTAATGAAAGAAAATGGTGATCTTAAATTTAAAGTACAACAACTTGAAACAACATTGGCTAAATTTTCTAGTGGTGATTTTTTTTTGAATATGTTGTTGAAAAGCCAATTTTCTTCTAAAAATAAGCATGGTCTCAGTTTTGGGAAAAATTATGTTTTTGGAAAACGAAATTCAAATGATTTGAAAAATCCTTCAAACTGCTTTGAAAAGAATCGATTTGAAAATTTGAACTCTAATAATCTCAAAGGATTTTTGAATCATAAACGTGATGTGAATTTGTTTTATAATAATCCATCTAAACGATCCTGGATCCCAAATAGAAATAAAACAAACATCATTAAATTCAAACGGATTTGGGTTCCAAAGGGTACAAAGGTAATTTCAGATGGATTGTTATGTAAACAAGTTTGGGTACCAAGACAAATGAATACAACTGTGAGTGGTTTTGCAAATTTTTTTAGACCACTTGATCCCTTAAATTGTTAGGTACCGGAGGAGGCGGAGGAACTGCATTGCTAAAGAAAAACTGGATTCAAACCGCTTTATGTCACTGAATCATTCACAGTTCCTTAAGCCACATTTGATGAGTTAGAGATTCATTTGTTTACATTGGATTCTGGTATGATCTCTAAACTCACCTTTGTAAATATTCTTTGTTAATTTCTCCTTCTGTCACTTCTGTTTTTTTTTTTTTTTTTGGTTTTGATTTGTCACTGTCATATCTTTGTCACTTCTTGGGCTTCCTTAACTTCCAATTGCAGAATTCATATTTTTTTGGAAATTTGCATCATTTGTATAAAACTTTGATGTTTTTAATCATTTCCGGGTCTTGAATTTATTTTTGTAAATATCTGCAATTGATTTGAAGTTTGTTTTCTGATTCTCTGAATTCATAACAGTTTGATGTATTCTTGTCATATCTTGAACACTGTTGATTCGAATTCTAAATTTTTTGAAGATCTGAAAGTTTTGTGGAATCTCACACACCTTTGCTGTTTTGAGTCTCTTCTAATTCATTTTGAAAAGTCTTGAAAATTTATACTCATTACAGCACTCTGTTATTTATCAGTTGTGATAATTTCAGAAATTTTTAGATTGGCTTGAATATTTTAAATTGTCTTGAATCAGTGATACATCTTAAAATTCATCTTTATTCATGATTATTATGGTTGAAATTTGTTTGTTTGAAATCATTTGAAATTCTTGATATTTTGAATATCACACACGTCTTAAATTTGAAATCAATCTTGTGTGACTAATTTATTATATCCCAAAACTTGACATTGATTCAAGTGATTTCAAATAAATTATTGTTTAATTTTCTAGATCATGAATATTTCTCAATTATGATGTAAATGATCTGAAATTACTCTTGTGCTTGTCAGAAATTCTTGTGAAAAATTCTTTGAAAACCCGGTCTTAAATCTCTTTGTTATTTCATGGTTGTTTGATTTAAATATTTGTTTGTTTAAAATCATTTGAAGTTATTGATTTATTGAATCTCACACATATCTTGAGTCTGAAATTAATAATCTGGTGTGATCGATTCATTGAATCTTGAATTTTTCACATTTCTCAAATGATTTCAAATAAACAGTATTTTTGATCTTGAATCATGAATCATCTTTTGTGACCATCTGGAATATCTGTGAAACATCTTCTAGACAAGTCCTCTTTGAAACAGATTTTTGTCCTGCCTTGATATTGATTTGGAAAAAAATTTGGTAACTGCTCGCTTTGATTAATTTTTGTCTGTTGCTCTAATAAAAGTGATTGACATAGAAATGTGTTTATTTTATTCTCATATATCTTATATTTTGTATATAAATAAATATTACTTGGGTATTGTTTTGTTACTTTTACGGATATTCCAACCCAGCCCGCATGCAACCAGAAAAGTAGAGAAATGGAGATCAGATTGCTATTTATTTACATTTTGAAGAATTGTAGATGAATATCTCACATCTAGTTGCTGTTGGACAAGAAAATGATTGATAAAAAGGCCATGCACATCTCAATTCAAGGGAGGTTTGTCAAAGAACCAAGAGGAAAAGAAGAAAGGCCAAAAATTTAATAGATTTAACTAAGGCCCATTTGAGATTCTCATTGTAAACTAATTAGTGATGTAATGGCTAGGCCCATTTGTAACTAGGGTTAGGGTTTGGCTATCTATCATATAAATACCCTTGTAATATCATTGTAGCCACCATCCTATTTTCTCTTCTTCTCCATTAATAAAGTTTCTAGTTCTCTTTTATTTTTCTGTATTTTTTATTTTCTTAGCAACTAGTGCCATCTACACAATTAGGTTTGGTAGAGTACTAGTTGTATTTTGCACTTCTTTTCATTAGTGATTGACCGTCTGATTAGATTCAGCGGTAATCCTAATTTTAATTCCTGTTTGTTATTTCAATTTCTGCGGTTTTAATTTCTGTTCTTTTTACTGCTTCCTTAGGTCAATTGGATTGAATATAAATTTGATTAGATTCAGATCTGTACTCAATTCAATAATAGTTTTATTGTTTTTCAAAATCAATCCCCAAGCTTCGTCTAACTCGCCCAAGAAATTATTTAAATAATTTGATTTAATTTTTCCTCCCTGTGTTCGACCTGTATGCTACAGACGTGTACGCTTGCAGAATTTAATTTAAAATACGCGCTTTTCTAGCGTCGATCAAGTTTTTGGCGCCGTTGCCGGGGATGTAACATTTAAATTTTATTATTTATTTAATTTCCGATTCGTGTTAGTTTTTATTTTTATTTTTATTTTCCTTTTATTTTCTTGTGTATATATAGAAAAACAAAATCTTGAGTAGTGATTTGGTGTATCAATTACTTGGTACTATCATGAACTAAACAAGAGAAAAAAAACCAAATTTTCTCAATTTTGTTTCCATGTTTTCATCACCCTTCTAATTTTTACATTTATTTATCTTTCTTTACATTCCTTTTTCTGTTTTATTCCCATCTCTTTCTACAATTTCTCTCCACAAAAAATAAAATAAAATAAATAAATCCTTCTGTAATTCTCTGACCTTTTTGCTACCTTCCATCAGACCCGGTCACAAAAATACCCTCCCTCAGATCATCTCCCACCAACAATTTCTGTCGCTCAACTTCTCCCAAGTTTCAGATAATTCCCACCCGTATCATCCCCATCATAAACTCCACAAACGCAGCCTCACAAACAAAGTCCAAACGTTATCACGCCACTTCTATTGCCAACACCATCATTTGCCACAAAACAGTACCTCCTTGCTGAATCATCATCTACATCCAACCTTTAACGCAAAATTCCCACTTCTGCCACCACCCTAAACCACCGTTCAAATAATCAACTCGGAAGCCTAACTGTCATCATCGCCATCTTTCCATCACGTATCACACTGACCAGCAAATCAAACCTGCACATCCAAGTCCACAGCCAAAATCAAATACCCCCTCGCTGCCCTGCTCCATCGACTTCAAAACCTCGCACCAATCTGAAGTACACCAGCCATCTTCATCAACAACTGGAAATTCATCAACATCCACCTTCAGACCACACAACAACTCCCACGTCATCACAAACCCAACTACACCGCACCCTAAACCGATCCGAAATCCAAAATCTGAAACAGAACATCCGCCCGCCCTCCACGCACCATCCTTCCTGCCGACTGTTTCTGAATCCAAAAGTTCACAAACCCCAAACCACCTTTTTTCTCTTTCAGCAACTGTCAACAAAATCACCGATCACCCTCGTCAAACACCTTCAACAACAACAACCGATCATCAATCACCTCCGAACCCAACCACCATCGACAGCCTCGGTCACCACCTCGCCAATTTTCACCATCTTCACAAACCCCCTCTCCACCTTCAACGCATACCACTTCGTAACAAACCCTAGAAATCGTTCTGAATACCCAAATCGAACTCTCCACTCATAGATCCGGAATCATTCACCGATTTTTTTTATTGATGAATGATAGGAAAAAAAGGGAAGAGAGTATTGCTGGGATTCGATTTGAATAGTGGATAATTTGTTTCCAGAAAATACAAAGAGAAGGCGTGTTTTGTTTTTATTTTTGGGGAATTGCTCTTTTAATCTTGCGTTCGGGTTGCCCGTTGTTTTGGGGTGCAAGATTTATTTCTAAACCTTTGACTAAGGTGCATCACATTTGGGGCAGGGCGATATGTTTATTTCTCACTGTGTTTAGGCAAAGGCTTGTTTTGAGTATGTGATTTTATATATCTTTCTGGTTTGACTAAGTACTCAATTTTTTGGATTTCACGCGAGTTGTCTGCTGAGTCGTTTTGTTAGTCGTTTCTCTCTAGCAAGGTGGGTTCAGATTTCTTGGTAGTGTCATTTAGTTTAGTTTTTTTATTTTCTTTTTGGTCTAGTTTTTGTTTTATTTCCAAATTGGTTTTTTTTCCCTCATTTGTTTGTTCTGTTTCTTAAAAAAAATTCAAATCGAAATTAGAGAACAGCTTCAAGCAAGCAAATAGAGATTTGGAGATCAAACAATTTGCAAACACTAGGATTGGAACCGCTGACACTACTCAACTGCTCTGGACGGACTGCCATACCTAACTGTAAAATTTTCTGAACTTTACAGGTGCTCTGCTGCAAAGAAAAATATATATAAATTGTTGTAAAATTCTTCTGCAGGGGCAACGGCTTGCTTGTAAAAAAAATTATTCTGCGGTTTATATTTCTGTTACTGAAATTTCTGAATTAATTTGGTGCGGACGGATATTTCCATAACTGAAATCTTCATTCTCATTGTTTTCAACAATAAAAATAGACGTGGCAAAATAATATAATTGAAAAGTGGTGCTTTGTGAAGTTGATTGTCTCGTATAATTGGATCGCAATATATAGTAGTTCAATTTATTGAACTATTAGCAAAAGAGGTTGCATACTACCCGTAAAACATTGGTCGTATCCCTTAGTATTTTTACTATGCGTGAACGGCTATAAGACTCTCTTCCCCCTTCCAATTGAGTCAGTTAATTAATAGAGCGCAGCTTAGTATTTTATACTATTTTGAAGTGAGAATAATTTCTGTCTTGTCGTGACTTCTTTAAAATGTCCTATTCAAAAAAATCAGTGAGAGATATGTGGGATAATAATCGGAGTAGACATCCTCTTGAAGAGTATGAGTATGAATTACAACTCATGAGGCAAAATTTTCCAAAATTTCGTGAGCTCAATGCCAACAGTTTTCAAAAAATTTCAACTGACCAACATTTTCAAAATCATGAATATGATCGAAATTAGGATTTCAATTCAAATTTCAACAATTTCGATTATGGGCCACATCCACATCAAAATGGCTTTGAATCGCAATATAGCTTTGATCCACATCAATATGGGGTTGCAAACCAAAATTTTCAAAATTATAGCCCATATCAACATCTTGAAAATAACCAAAATAACTCAAATTTCTACAGTTTTGGCTATGAACCTAATTTTCAAAATCAAAATGATTTCCAATACCATTTTTCTGAAAATTCAAACAACCACCAAATTGGAAATAATATTGATTGTGAAATTGATGTGGACTATAATTTTGAGAATCAAGAAATCCAAAATGAGAGCTCTCAAATCAACAATTCTGAAGAATATCACCTTAACATTCTTAGAGAAAGGGTAGAAGAGAAAGATAGACAGCTTGATGAACTTCTTTCTTTAATGACATCTTTTAAAGAACAATTCGAGCAACAAAATCAAATTAAAACAAGCGATGAATCAGAAAATAATACATTCTTTACTGATAGTGAAAATTATCAGATAACAACTTTTGAAATTGAGAATAACGATCTAAATGAAGTTTATCAAAATTCAACAAATGATTTGGACTTCGATTCTTTTCAGGAAACAGATTTAAGCTTAAATTTTGTTCTTCCGCTTTTTGGCTGCAAGAAAATTGAAATTCTAGACATTAAACAGGATAAAAATGTTGAATTTTTCAATTCAAAATTGGAAAAGGATTTTAACGAACATGAATTCTTTGGATTGTATGAGGATGAGTTGCCAAATGAGGAAGAAGTAGATTCACATCACGATCTCAAAAATTTTAACTTTGAAAAAATTTCAAACGAACTTGAAATTGTCAGTGTCGAAAATACGTTTTTAGTTAATGATGAAAAATGTGATCACATAGTATTGAACAACACTCAGATTTCAAATTTCACTGAATTTATATATGATCACAAATTTTTGAAAAATTACACTGATTAATTTGTTGAATACATGAATTATTTTTGGAATGTTAGCTTTGTTGAAAAACTTCATGTTAGGACGACCCTGAACATTCATTTACTGGACTATAAATCGAGGTATAAAGATGAGATGGTTTTCAAAAACTCTTGCTTGTTAGAAAACATGCCTAGACACAGTGGGAACGGGATTCATCGGGCTAGAACCAAGTGTGGAGGAAAAAGATGGTGGTATTCTTTGCATCGCGTGCACCGCAAACACATATATCATTGTACATATGATCCATTCTTACATATAGTTAGATTGCATTTCATTCTACAAATAATTATACATCTCATTCACCTTTGGGTACGATCTTTCAAATTTAGGAAACATTTACAGTGTGGACACTGTTTAGTTCAAATGTGGGGGGAGTCTGCATTTCATTCATTTTTGTTTATTTTTTTCTTTCTTTTCATTTTCAGCAATTTAAATAGGACCATCATGCATTTTAGATTGTAGTAACATTTCATTTTTTTTGTTTTGAAAACATGACTCATTTTAGATTGATACAACAAAATAAGTTAAGGATTGTTGATCAGTTGATAGTGTTTTTTTGTATCAATCTAATATGAGTCATGTTTTCAAAAAAGAAATGCCATGTTACTACAATCTAAAATGCATGATGGTCCTATTTAATTGGCTGAAAATGAAAAAAAAGAAAAAATAAACAAAAATGAATAAAATGCAGACTCAATGCAATAAGAATCGAATATGAAATACAATGAAAAGTTGAATTTTGAGGGATAATAGTGTAACTGGTACATTGGAAGATTCTTAAGTGATGGCCATGAAATCTATTCTATATTGTAGACTTTGTTTAAATAAGTGGAGGACTTAAAATACTTATATTGGCTTTTCAAAATCTTTAAAACTAAGTTGTGTTAAGTTGAATTCGCGTAACTCTCTTTTGTGCTTATAAATTCAATAATAATAATAATAATAATAGTAATCCAAGGGTATCCAACATTGCTTGTATATCAAGCGTTGGTGTGCAAACCCGCCAAGCTCTATCTGACATGTTGTTGACAAAGTCAGCATTGGAATATCTTGGTCTCATTTTATGAGATTGGACACTTAAGGATTACCGATACAGTGTTGACAAAGTCAAAGTCGGTCTGCACAATCCGTCAAGCTCTTTACCCACTCTCCGTTAGTCCGCAAGGCAGTGCATGGGTGGTAAACCTTGGTCCTTAAGTTAGGTGTATGTAATCATAAATTTCAATTTTTATAGAAATAGAGAATAAGCGATGATGCCCAAACACTTCTTGACCTTATTGATTTGACTAGCCATACATGAGAAAACAATAATACCACTTTGCAAACTGTGCCAAGCAAACTAAGAATCTATTTCATGGATGCACTATGTTATCGACCGAACTAACTGGCCAAACTGGAATTTAACATTTGAAAACTTGATTTATATTGAAAATTTGTGACAAGTTGATGTATCTACAATAAAATCAACTGATTATAAATTGTCAATTTAAGTTGTTGTACCACTTTCCCGAAACAAGTCATGTTTTCAATTTTTGTTTTCAATTGCATAAGTCCTTTACATTCATGTAGTTACATTAGATCCACACATACTGCATTTGGATTTTGTGGGTAGTATCCGCTGAAAACCCTCACGAGACACCACTCGTCCTACTAGGGACACCTAGAGGTTTAACAGCTTGTTGCATACGCTCAATGCAATCGTGTTTCCTACGAAAATGTGACCTATTTAGTTTAGTTTTTCATTTCTTGTTTTACTCGAGGACGAGTAAAAGATAAGTGTGGGGGTATTTGATTGACATAGAAATGTGTTTATTTTATGCTCTTATATCTTATCTTTTGTATATAAATAAATATTACTTGGGTATTGTTTTGTTACTTTTACGGATATTCCAACCCAGCCCGCATGCAACCAGAAAAGTAGAGAAATGGAGATCAGATTGCTATTTATTTACATTTTGAAAAATTGTAGATGAAGATCGCACATCTAGTTGCTGTTGGACAAGAAAATGATTGATAAAAAGGCCATGCACATCTCAAATCAAGGGAGGTTTGTCAAAGAACCAAGAGGAAAAGAAGAAAGGCCAAAAATTTAATAGATTTAACTAAGGCCTATTTGGGATTCTCATTGTAAACTAATTAGTGATGTAATGGCTAGGCCCATTTGTAATTAGGGTTAGGGTTTGGCTATCTATCCTATAAATACCCTTGTAATATCATTGTAGCCACCATCCTATTTTCTCTTCTTCTCCATTAATAAAGTTTCTAGTTCTCTTTTATTTTTCTGTATTTTTTATTTTCTTAGCAACTAGTGCCATCTACACAATTAGGTTTGGTAGAGTACTAGTTGTATTTTGCACTTCTTTTCATTAGTGATTGACCGTCTGATTAGATTCAGCGGTAATCCTAATTTTAATTCCTGTTTGTTATTTCAATTTCTGCAGTTTTAATTTATGTTCTTTTTACTGCTTCCTTAGGTCAATTGGATTGAATATAGATTTGATTAGATTCAGATCTGTACTCAATTCAATAATAGTTTTATTGTTTTTCAAAATCAATCCCCAAGCTTCGTCTAACTCGCCCAAGAAATTATTTAAATAATTTGATTTAATTTTTACTCCCTGTGTTCGACCTGTATGCTACACACCTGTACGCTTGCAGAATTTAATTTAAAATTCGCGCTTTTTTAGCGTCGATCAAAAAGGAATCTCTTTTGAAAATGATATTGAAACTGCTTGTTTTGAGAAGAACTGTTTGCTGCTCTGATAAAATTGCTTGATTTGTTAGTCTTGTCTATTTGGGCTTTGTGATTAAAATTCTTTTGTCTGAGATATCCCTGTTTGTCTCCAGTGTCATGTTAAAATCCTCATTAATTGAGACATCAAGTGGTATCAGTTTAGAAGTGCTAAATTTGTTTGTTGTTGTATATCTATTTTTTAATCCCTCTTGGCTTGTATAATCCCTCTTGTAATTGACTTTCAATTAAAGTTATTTATTGATTATTCATTCAGAAATTGAAATCTATATCCAAATTGAACTGTACTTATAATTCATAAAAATTATTAATAGATTTTGAAATTGTGATGAATTGTGACTGCAGTATATTTCACAACAAGAGGAGATTTTATTTAGATTCTTCACGATGGTTGAACATTTATTATAATATCTTTGTATTAGCAATTATTTCATGACCATCTCCTTTATCTATCATCATTCTGCCATCCATGATAATTTTATATAAATGTGAAGAGTCAATATGTCTTAAAATCTTTTTGAATAAACAGTGGAAATATTTGTGATAGAAATGAGACTATGTTATTTTTTAGAATTAGTGACAATTGAAAATTTTTAATGATCCCGGTACAATTGGTCATATTTCATAATATGATTAATTTATAAATTTATTTCACAAACCATTTCTGTACCTGTCACATTTTTATCATCCATATTGGTTTTATAAACTGAGGAGTTTTTTCATTTTGAACTTGAAAATAATAAAAAAAAATATTTGTAAGTGTTTCTCTAACCTCATTTAAAAATCCAAGCTTTGGTTATGCATGGTTATGAGATTACTTATATTTAAGCTGCAACTAATCTCATTTAAAATCCAGGATCTGGTTATGCGTGGTCAGTGTGCTCTTAAATCAAAAGAAAAAGAAAAGAAAATAATTTGAATAAATAGAAATTAATTTGAAATTCTCATTGGTGTTTAAAAACTAGCCTATCAATCCATTTTCTAATCTGTGAAATGTGTTAATATTTTATGATGTATTATGATTTTTTGATTGATACTATTGTGATTTGAGATTATTTGATTTTGTCACTTAAATTGAATTATTAATTTTAGTCCAAATCCATCACTGTTTTTGTGCTTCATTTTTATAAAAGTTCTTTTGAAAATAATTGAAAATCATATTTTTGTAACTCTCTCCATTTTATATAAAATTCATCGTAAATCCGTCATTCTCTACGATGTGAAATATGCCACCTGTTCTCAGAATATTATGATTTTTGTTTGATTGATTGAGATTTATGATGACCGTTCTTCCTCTTTAGCTGATATTGTATTTGTTAGTCATTTTTCATCTATATTTTAAATTCTATATCCTTTTAATGATAACAAAAGGGGGAGAATGGATTGAGAATTTGATTTATGAGTGAATATTTTTTAAATATTTTCATCGATTTATGAGTGAATATTTTATAAATATTTTCATTTCGAAAATTCATTCAATTTACATTCTTTCACTCATGCACAGTTATAGAGGGAGTTACTGTTGTAGGGGAGCTTTTAAATAGGGGGAGTTTAGTTCTTTACTCTCAAACACATTTATTGGATTCAAAATCTTAATATTTGTTTGTCATCATCAAAAGGGGGAGATTGTTGTATATAACGCAGTTGTATACACAATTATATGATTTTGGTTTGATGATAACAACCAAATATATTATTATAAATGTGTTTGTTATTGTACTGTTTCATATATTCATCACAGACAGGATTATAATATTTATATTTAAATAGAATACGACTATACAGACTTTCATATATTCATACAATATTTTATTTAAATTGAATTTTATATTTCAAACATTCAAGCAATACAACTATTTATAACTCCACTATTTGAATACATCACTAATATACATTTCATTTCATATCCACTTTCATATACAGACACATTTACTAACACTACTTCATTCACTGTCTTCTGTCTTCTGTCTTCACAGCATCTTCACTGTCAGTCCAGTCATCTTCTGCTTACCTGTCACATGAAACACACACACAGAGTACACTGCAATAGAAATGAAACTGAATACATGCGAATATAGTTTTTATTTTAAAAAAAATTATTTGCCTCAGAATTTCGGTGTGTATCTCATCATTTTTCTGACTCGATCTGATTTGTATATATATCCATCTAGTACCCACTGATCAGCCTCAACATACCACACTGGTCTACTAATAAATAAATTACACGTGCACGATATATGTGTTGGGTTTGATGTGATCTAATCGTAAACCCTATTTCATAATTTCTTACAATCCACGAAAAGGATCTATACGAGATTAAGTAAATCAAGTGATTATACTTGTAAATGCTTCCACGAATACTATGAAATCAACGTTGATCTCCCTCGAATCCAATACGCCACCGGAATTTAGATGCATCGAATCCAGAGCATGACAAAACACCATGCCTCCATAGATAAGTCCACACGAATGTTTTCCTTTTGATCAAATCAAGAGGAGAAGGAATTTTTGGTGCCAGCCGCCATTGAATTGAATTTCATGGAAAGGGGGTGTAAGAACCCGTAACTTCCCCGTGAAGGAAAGAGCGGATACTTTAAGAACAACACACATCGGAACACAGACGGAAGAACATTTCATTGTTATTATAACAATTCCATCAGATACAAGAATATACAGAGTATAAATGAATAAATTACATTCGATAAATATCAGAGATTACAATAAATTACATAGCAGCGGAAAAATATACAATAAACACCAGCTGCCCGTGTGGAAAATAGGGGCACCCAGAGTTTAGGTTAAAACAATAAACACCAGGTCAGTCATGGGACTGGTATGAGAACTAAAACAGTTATTAATCTTTATTTTTAAAGTTAGGTAAATCAAGGGACCACACCGTATAACACGGAACAGGTTTCTTCCCAAGAATACCAGTGCATAGAACAAACAGCGCAATGCTAAATAAAGAAAAATGAAGCTGTTATAAGACCCAGGTCCCATCACATAATGCAACGCAAGCCGGAGGATAGGGTTTTTACCTTATAACAACCAAAGCATGCTTGATACGTTTAAAACACATTATTTGATACTATTATAGGTATATAGTGTCAAAACAATTTCAATCATAAATATCAATCATAGGCGGCATGAACGACCCATACCACTATGTCGCCATACTAGGTTCTACAAATAAAACCGCACTATCACGTATTGGAAATTGGATTTCCGTCATGAGCCGAGGCAAGTGGCAAGCTCCACTCCGCATTCGAGACACTCTAGCAAATGCCTCAGGACCCCACTGTGATCCTTTGGAACCTCCAAGGCCGGTCCTCTCTTACTTTTGAGGATTAGTAATTCCTGAACACACGTTTCCCGGTCCTTACAGACCTATATCTGAGGCGCCTCGTATCCAACAACCACACAGGTGAAAAGTATATAAATGTCAGGGCTGGTAGGTCACTGACACCACAATAGCTAGAAAGAAACATAGTGCACTCCTTGGGTCCGTCTCCCGTTTTTGACTCATACCGAGGTGTGAGGCTCACGAATTCACGCTATACACAAAGCTACGCCACACAGGCCGTGCTTTGATCATCAACCACAAGACTTTGCTTTTCAACAGAAGCCTTGATCAATTGCCACTTACGCGTGCCACGCTAGCAATTCACTCCAGGCGACTGATGTCCATCGATATACAACCTCTGAGCTCATACGTCTCAAAGAAGGGCATTAAGCAAGAGAATAAATTCTCCGCCGCCAAACAGATGTATATTTAATAGAGATCAATCAACACTGAATAAAATCCAATGTCAGACACACAGTCCATTTACAAGTTCGTTCTGGGTCTGAAAGAAACCGGAGGCACTTTCCTCGCATATCCATCCATCTCCAAGTACGTCTGGACGATCACGAACTGTTTCCCTCATCTTAGGTGTACAGCCCAATCGAGATCATCAGTAATCACCCAAGCGATGTGAAGACTTCCGGTCTTCAACCACCGTCTTCATCTTCGACATCTCATCGAATCGGTTATTCAGAATGGGTATAAACCCGGCCTTTCTGAATAACCCACGTATATGATAAACAAATGTTACACAAACACAACAGACACCTCATTCCAATTCAAAATATTATTTTATTCAAAAAATCACATTCTTAGGGAAAGGTTCCCATTAATTTTATCAAAGATAAATTCTTCTAAATTTATTCTTTAATCTTCCTTTGGATATCATTTCAAACTAGTCGGGATTAGCGAGCCACACCGAAGTATTTATTTATTTTATTTCCCAATCCCAACCTATATATCCCAGGGAGAAAAACTGGTAATACTCCATATCTAACACCACGGTGTTATTGGTAAAATTAATTACCATTTCACGTTCAAATCTAATTAAAGATTTATTAAAACTCCACTTAGTTTTAATCCTTTCAAAAATCAACATCTTGCCTTTAACTGGGTTAAAGAACCAATGTCATCTAAAACACGATTCACGATAAACCCAAATCACATTTGATATTAAATACAAGGCTCTGAATAGAAAATATACCGGCTTATATTCAATATCAAATTCTGAAACCAACAAATATTGTATTGGAAATAACGACATAAAACATCTTTCAAATTCCCATAACAATATCTGTATAGTCATGAAATCCAACATCGAAATATTCCGAAGATAATTTCGACTCAACTCCAGTCCAATTCACGTATTGGGAATATTGATTATTTTTAAAATCACTTTCAAATTCAATTTATTTATTTCTAAAATAAATTGATTTTAATTTTAGTTCAAAACTAGTTCATTTCGACAAAAATCTATTTTTATCTTTTCAAATGTGGAATTCTTCAGCCCAATTCTTTCCAGTTCACATATTATGATTTTACACAAATTATAGGTATTTTTAATAATTTTATCAAGGCCCGTACAGTCGATTTTCAACAATGGCCATCGAACTGCACTTGCAGCGACCTTTTCTGAAATTGATTTGGACATAATTCCAAATCCAACCGTTAGATTTCAAATTTCTAATATTCATTGGAAGGCTCTTTTCGATACGAACCCAACGGTTCCGGTTTTAGGAGAATCCGCCGGTCGGATCTCCCGCAACGTCAATTCGAAGTTAATGGTCGAAATTCACGAACTGCCGCGGCGCAGCGCGTTCTATTCAGGCCATTATATATATATAATATATATATATTATATATATTTCGTCGATTTCCTTTTTAAAACGAATTTTATAAATAGTTCTAAATTCGTTTCAAAAACAATTTCAACTTCATCTTCAATTTCAATTCAATTCGAATTCATTTCAATTTTATTTAATTCGAATTCAAATTCATTTCAATTCAATTCAATTTCTAATTCGTTTCAATTCAATTCAATTTCTAATTCATTTCAATTCAATTTCTAATTCGTTTCAATTCAATTCGAATTCATTTCAATTTTATTTAATTCGAATTCAAATTCATTTCAATTCAATTCAAATTCTAATTGGTTTCAATTCAATTCAATTTCTAATTCGGTTCAATTCAATTCAAATTCTAATTCGTTTCAATTTAATTCAGATTCTAATTCGTTTCAATTCAATTCAAATTCTAATTCGTTTCAATTCAATTCAAATTCTAATTCGTTTCAATCCAATTCAAATTCTAATTCGTTTCAATTCAATTCAAATTCTAATTCGTTTCAATTCAAATTCTAATTCGTTTCAATTCAATTTGAATTTACCTTCTATTTAATTCAATTCGAATTCATTTCAAATTGATTTCAATTCAATTTCAGTTCGTTTTAAATTTCATTCAAAACGATTTCAATTCGTTTTTAACTCAATTTCAATTTAATTCAATTTGAATTCATTTCTAATTGATCTGAATTCAAATTCACTTTCTATGCAATTCGAATCGAATTCATTTTATATTCGATTCGAATTCATTTCAAATTGATTCAATAAAATTTCAATTTGAATTTTAATCTAATTTAATTTGAATTTCATTTCAAAATATTAAATTTTGAAATCACCTTTCAATATTCATTATAAAGCGAATAAAATCGATATAAATATCGTTCGCGTCAAAATAACGCATCTCTAATCAACACGGCTTTATATTTTTCAAAAACTTCTTTAATCTATTCAACAAATGAATATTTATTCTATTCAACACATGAATCTATATTTCTTTCAACACATGAGTACCGTCAACACATCACTATTTTTGTTATGTAAAATATTTTATAAAACTATGGTATCTATCGTTTGATTTTCAATCAGACTTCAACCGTAAAGTAGTTCTAATTTTAAATATGATAAAGACGTAAATTTTATTATTAAAATATTTTACTCAACACATGAATGGTTTCAACTCATGAACATCGTCAACACATGACTATTTTTATATTCAACACATGAATTTTCTTTTATAATATTCATTATTTTCCCGATTGGAATGAGGCCCAATCAATCACCATATAATGTTAATTATATGGAATCCATGCAACACATGTATATAAAAGCAATGATAAACAATCAACCATCATCCAAGGTGCACCACACAACTGCACAAGCATCAAATATAAATAATCGACGCTTACACAGTCTGTCGACCAATCGATCGACATACAATTAAATAATTGGGATTAGTGTACCCAAATATCATTCCAACACCCGTGTGGGGTTTCAAATCAACAAACACAGATTTTTATTCGTGCAGTTGGGCGATGCGTAAAATTTATCATCCCAATCAATATCAGTCAAATCAGTGTATATAAACAATCAGCCGATTTGTTTATAAATATTTATTTATTCACTTTCACGTTAAAAATTATATTTTTAACGATAATTAATTTATTTCAACACATGAATATATTTCATTATCTATTTCACATCAACTTCACAAACAAATTTTCACATCATATCTATCAAACAAACAAGCCATCCATGGTCTGTGGATGACGGGTGTCGGGTGCTACTAAGCACCGTCTGCATCCTAGTATATATATATAACAAGAAAAATAAATTGAAGAGTGAGAAGTTCTCACCAAAGCTAATCCAACGCCACGACTCTTCTTATGTAGAAGTCATCGCTGTTCTCGCATTTTGTCACTTTCGTTGCCCGTATTCACTACATATATATAAATCACATTTTTATATTATTGCCATGTATATAAAAATCATATTTTTATAATTGCTCCATATGGATAAAAATTCTATTTTTACACCTCTACCATATAGATAAAAATTCTATTTTTACACCGATACTATATAGATAAAAGTTCTATTTTTACACAGCTACTATATAGATAAAAGTTCTATTTTTACATCGATACTATATAGATAAAAATTCTATTTTTACACCGCTACTATATAGATAAAAGTTCTATTTTTACACCGCTACTATATAGATAAAAGTTCTATTTTTCACCGATACCATATAGATAAAAGTTCTATTTTTACATCGATACTATATAGATAAAAATTCTATTTTTACATCGATACTATATAGATAAAAATTCTATTTTTACATCGATACTTTATAGATAAAAATTCTATTTTTACATCGATACTATATAGATAAAAATTCTATTTTTACATCGATACTATATAGATAAAAATTCTATTTTAAAGATTTCGCCTTTTCATATATAAAGATTTTATTTTTATAGTCTCTATTATATAGAAATTTTATTTTCAATACACTACTTATATAAAAATAGTATTTTTATATCTTCCACTATATAAAGGTCATATTTTTAATACTCTACACAAATAAAAATCATATTTTTGATTCACTACATATATAAAGATCAAATTTTTAGCACTTCTATAATGGAAAAATTATATTTTTAACCTTCTACAATATAGAAGATTATATTTTTCATTGCAAAAACTAATTAAACAAAACAAAATAAAATAAATCAAAGGGCTTACAGCAATTGTAGAGGAGGAGGGGGTTTCGGTGCGCGGATGCAGGCGCGGTGGAGGCGTCTGGGCGGCAGCAACAGGAGGAAGGGGCACGGTGCGAGGTGGGGGTCAGGAGGGAACGACGGGATTTGGGTGGCTCGCGGGTTTCAACGGGGAGGAGGAGAAGAAGAGGGATCAAAGGGGGGGTGTGCGGTGTGGCGGCGCCTCTCCGATGGGAGGAGCGACGGCGCTCCTCCCCCTCTTCATCGTCTTTTTTTTTGATTTCTGAATTAAATCGGGGGTGGGGGGGGGGGGCTGATCGAGGGTGTAGGAGAGAAAGGGGGGATATTATTATTTTTATTTATTTAATTAATTTTATTTCAAAAAAGTTGACTTTTTCATACGACCTCTAAACGAGGCCCACCGCCTGTCGTCCATAGCTAATTACCCCCATTCCGAACACAACGGAATATGTATCAAAAGCTGATTCGATCGTTTCAATCAGTTTTCGTCAAAATCAACATATAACTCTATATATTGAATTTGAACGCGCATTTCAATTTATCGCGGTCACGTACGAACTCTATAAATCTCAGAAAAATATTTTCTAGCTTCGTATTGACGATACGGTCCTAACAAAACTAGTTTCGTCGAATTCTGAGACCGTTGGAAAAATGACCATTTTCTAGTCGATTAAAATCAACTAAAACTGGTCAAATGCGTTTCCTTTGCCACGCTCACATATTGATTCGAAAAATTATGAAATTTGGAATCTTGCAATAATTTGACATCACGGATCCAACAAAAGTGATTTCGTCGAAATCCGAGATCGTTTGCAAAATTCCCATTTTTAAGGGCCTGAATTCCATAGCGACTATTCAGAATTTTCAACTGGGCGTATCTTTTGATTCCCGCTATGGAATCTCAATTTTTCGGATTCGTTAGAAAGATATTCTCAATTAGATCCTAATTTTTTTTTGTTTCACTAAAATCCGGTTTGTTTTGCACCCAGTACATTCTATTGAAGTTTGAAATCGAATTATCGAACTACCGCGCCATTTTCAATTCTATTTATAATTATATATAATTATTTGTATTCTAACGACGACGTATATAATATATACGTTCAATTTCTATTCAAAATAAATTTCTCGTCGTTTTTATTTAAAATAATTCATTTTAAATGTTCAAAATTCATTAAAATTGCCAAAATAAAAAATTTAAATTGGCCCAGATTTTCGAGTTGTTACAATCTCCCCCACTTAAAACTTTTCATCCCCGAAAAGGAACAAAGTCGAAAGTGGTTTGATTAATCAACTCTACATTCGATCTGCTTCCATTCTCCAACTTTTCAGTTTCTGAGAATTTTCAAATTCTTCAAAAATTTGGCTAACACCTGGAATTTTCGAAAAATTTCGCCATAACCTCCCCTGCACCGGGAGCCACAGGAAAATCCCGAAATTGCCATATAGGCCTTCTGATCTCAAAAAGAAAAAGAAAAAGCCAAGCGGCTAGCCAATCGGCTCATAAAATCATCATCACCCAAACAAAACAGTAAATTATAGTAAATATGTACCTATTTGTCGGGCAAACAAATTTTATTCTTCTGCTCTAGCCTCCTTGCTATGACCTGTTCAATGTAAGTACATGTATATGCAAGCAAATGCGACCAATTTTCAATACAATTCAATATTTGATTCAATTAGGCTAAATGGTTCAAAATTATCAAACAAATAAACAACCAACACAAACATCAATCAATTAGTGAATTAGAGTTTCAAATTCATAATTTTGATACATATACAAAAAATCATGTTTTCGATGCCAATTCACAACAATGTATTCTAGCTATATTAGTTTTGGTTCTCACACCAATCTAATGGAAATATATAGAAATCACACCTTCGAAACTCGAATATGAATACTGATGATGATGCACCATCATCAGAATCATCCCCGGATATCTAGAATGTGATTCTATATCTACCCAGTATATTAAAACTTCGAATATACGTTCATGACGCGTATACGCGAAATCTTTATATATTGGATTGTCCAAATTCAAAATAAATAAATAACCAAATACGTATAAAACGAATTGAATTTTAAAACAAAATTGTTTTCATTTGAAAAATATACTCTTCACACTCGTTCTAGGATACTACTGATCCTATCTCTAACGAGTCATTCTAATTGGATATTACTAATCCAATATCTGATGAATTCTTTCGTATGGTTCTAATGTGTCTTGTTCTCGAGCTCTGTAAACCAAAGCTCTGATACCACTGTAAGAACCCGTAACTTCCCCGTGAAGGAAAGAGCGGATACTTTGAGAACAACACACATCGAAACACAGACGGAAGAACATTTCATTGTTATTACAACAATTCCATCAGATACAAGAATATACAGAGTATAAATGAATAAATTACATTCGATAAATATCAGATATTACAATAAATTACATAACAGCTGAAAAATATACAAAACACAATTGAAAGTGATACACGGATACAGAGCTTTCCGAGCATCGTTCCAGCTGTAAATCAAGACCCTGTGAATATAAATCTGCAAAACCAAAACTACTAGTTGCCCGTGTGGAAAATAGGGGCACCCAGAGTTTAGGTTAAAACAATAAACTCCAGGTCAGTCATGGGACTGGTGTGAGAACTAAAACAGTTATTAATCTTTATTTTCAAAGTTAGGTAAATCAAGGGACCACGCCGTATAACACGGAACGGGTTTCTTCTCAAGAATACCAGTGCATAGAACAAACAGCGCAATGCTAAATAAAGAAAAATGAAACTGTTATAAGACCTAGGTCCCATCACACAATGCAACGCAAGCCGGAGGATAGGGTTTTTACCTTATAACAGCCAAAGCATGCTTGATACGTTTAAAACACATTATTTGATACTATTATAGGTGTATAGTGTCAAAACAATTTCAATCATAAATATCAATCATAGGCGGCATGAATGACCCATACCACTATGTCGCCATACTAGGTTCTACAAATAAAACCGCACTATCACGTATTGGAAATTGGATTTCCGTCATGAGCCGAGGCAAGGGGCAAGCTCCTCTCCGCGTTCGAGACACTCTAGAAAATGCCTCAGGACCCCACTATGATCCTTTGGAACCTCCAAGGCCGGTCCTCTCTTACTTTTGAGGATTAGTTATTCCTGAACACACGTTTCCCGGTCCTTACAAACCAATATCCGAGGCGCCTCGTATCCAACAACCACACAGGTGAAAAGTATATAAATGTCAGGGCTGGTAGGTCACTGACACCACCATATCTAGAAAGAAACGTCGTGCACTACTTGGGTCCGTCTCCCGTTTTTGACTCATACCGAGGTGTGAGGCTCGCGAATTCATGCTATACACAAAGCTACGCCACACAGGCCGTGCTTTGATCATCAACCACAAGACTTTGCTTTTCAACAGAAGCATTGATCAATTGCCACTTACGCGTGCCACGCTGGCAATTCACTCCATGCGACTGATGTCCATCGATATACAACCTCTGAGCTCGTACGTCTCAAAGAAGGGCGTTAAGCAAGAGAATAAATTCTCCGCTGCCAAACAGTTGTATATTTAATAGAGATCAATCAACACTGAATAAAATCCAATGTCAGACACACAGTCCATTTACAAGTTCGTTCTGGGTCTAAACGTAACCGGAGGCACTTTCCTCGCATATCCATCCATCTCCAAGTACGTCTGGACGATCACCAACTATTTCCCTCATCTTGGGTGTACAGCCCAATCGAGATCATCAGTAATCACCCAAACGATGTGAAGACTTCCGGTCTTCAACCACCGTCTTCATCTTCGACATCTCATCGAATTTGTTATTCAGAATGGGTATAAACCTGGCCTTTCTGAATAACCCACGTATATGATAAACAAATGTTACACAAACACAACAGACGCCTCATTCCAATTCAGAATATTATTTTATTCACAAAATCACATTCTTAGGGAAAGGTTCCCATTAATTTTATCAAAGATAAATTCTTCTAAATTTATTCTTTAATCTTCCTTTGGATATCATTTCAAACTAGTCGGGATTAGCGAGCCACACCGAAGTAATTATTTATTTTATTTCACAATCCCAACCTATATATCCCATGGAGAAAAACTGGTAATACTCCATATCTAACACCACGGTGTTATCGGTAAAATTAATTAGCATTTCACGTTCAAATCTAATTAAAGATTTATTAAAACTCCACTTAGTTTTAATCCTTTCAAAAATCAACATCTTGCCTTTAACTGGGTTAAAGAACCAATGTCATCTAAAACACGATTCACGATAAACCCAAATCACATTTGATATTAAATACAAGGCTCTGAATAGAAAATATACCGGCTTATATTCAATATCAAATTCTGAAACCAACAAATAATGTATTGGAAATAACGATATAAATATCTTTCAAATTCCCATAACAATATCTGTATAGTCACGAAATACAACATCGAAATATTCCGAAGATAATTTCGATTCAACTCCAGTCCAATTCACGTATTGGGAATATTGATTATTTTTAAAATCACTTTCAAATTCAATTTATTTATTTCTAAAATAAATTGATTTTAATTTTAGTTCAAAACTAGTTCATTTCGACAAAAATCTATTTTTATCTTTTCAAATGTGGAATTCTTCAGCCCAATTCTTTCCAGTTCACATATTATGATTTAACACAAATTATAGGTATTTTTAATAATTTTATCAAGGCCCGTACAGTCGATTTCCAATAATGGCCATCGAACTGCACTTGCAGCGACCTTTTCTGAAATTGATTTGGACATAATTCCAAATCCAACCGTTAGATTTCAAATTTTTAATATTCATTGGAAGCCTCTTTTCGATACGAACCCAACGGTCCTGGTTTTAGGAGAATCCGCCGGTCGGATCTCCCGCAACGTCAATTCGAAGTTAATGGTCGAAATTCACGATCTGCCGCGGCGCGGCGCATTCTATTCAGGCCATTATATATATATATATAATATATTATATATATTTCATCCATTTCCTTTTTAAAACGAATTTTATAAATAGTTCTAAATTCGTTTCAAAAACAATTTCAACTTCATCTTCAATTTCAATTCAATTCGAATTCAATTCGAATTCATTTCAATTTTATTTAATTCGAATTCAAATTCGTTTCAATTCAATTTCTAATTCGTTTCAATTCAATTCAATTTCTAATTCGTTTCAATTCAATTAAATTTCTAATTCGTTTCAATTCGAATTCATTTCAATTTTATTTAATTCGAATTCAAATTCGTTTCAATTCAATTCGAATTCTAATTCGTTTCAATTCAATTCAATTTCTAATTCGTTTCAATTCAAATTCGAATTTGTTTCAATTCAAACTCTAATTCGTTTCAATTCAATTCAAATTCTAATTCGTTTCAATTCAATTCAAATTCTAATTCGTTTCAATTCAATTCAAATTCTAATTCGTTTCAATTCAATTCAAATTCTAATTCGTTTCAATTTAATTCAAATTCTAATTCGTTTCAATTCAATTCAAATTCAAATTCGTTTCAATTCAATTCAATTTGAATTTACCTTCTATTTAATTCAATTCGAATTCATTTCAAATTGATTTCAATTCAATTTCAGTTCGTTTTAAATTTCATTCAAAATGATTTCAATTCGTTTTTAACTCAATTTCAATTTAATTCAATTTGAATTCATTTCTAATTGATCTGAATTCAAATTCACTTTCTATTCAATTCGAATCGAATTCATTTTCTATTCGATTCGAATTCATTTCAAATTGATTCAATAAAATTTCAATTTGAATTTTAATCTAATTTAATTTGAATTTCATTTCAAAATATTAAATTTTGAAATCACTTTTCAATATTCATTATAAAGCGAATAAAATCGATATAAATATCGTTCGCGTCAAAATAACGCATCTCTAATCAACACGGCTTTATATTTTTCAAAAACTTCTTTAATCTATTCAACAAATGAATATTTATTCTATTCAACACATGAATCTATATTTCTTTCAACACACGACTAATCTCAACACATGAGTACTGTCAACACATCACTATTTTTGTTATGTAAAATATTTTATAAAACTATGGTATCTATCGTTTGATTTTCAATCAGACTTCAACCGTAAAGTAGTTCTAATTTTAAATATGATAAAGATGTAAATTTTATTATTAAAATATTTTACTCAACACATCAATGGTTTCAACTCATGAACATCGTCAACACATGACTATTTTTATATTCAACACATGAATTTTCTTTTATAATATTCATTATTTTCCCGATTGGAATGAGGCCCAATCAATCACCATATAATGTTAATTATATGGAATCCATACAATACATGTATATAAAAGCAATGATAAACAATCGACCATCATCCAAGGTGCACCACACAACTGCACAAGCATCAAATATAAATAATCGACGCTTACACAGTCTGTCGACCAATCGATCGACATACAATTAAATAATTGGGATTAGTGTACCCAAATATCATTCCAACACCCGTGTGGGGTTTCAAATCAACAAACACAGATTTTTATTTGTGCAGTTGGGCGATGTGTAAAATTTATCATCCCAATCAATATCAGTCAAATCAGTGTATATAAACAAATCGGCCGATTTGTTTATAAATATTTATTTATTCACTTTCACGTTAAAAATTATATTTTTAACGATAATTAATTTATTTCAACACATGAATATATTTCATTATCTATTTCACATTAACTTCACAAACAAATTTTCACATCATATCTATCAAACAAACAAGCCATCTATGGTCTGTGGATGACGGGTGTCGGGTGCTGCTAAGCACCATCTGCATCCTAGTATATATGTATATATATATATATATATATATATATATATATATATATAACTAGAAAAAGAAATTGAAGAGTGAGAAGTTCTCACCAAAGCTAATCCAACGCCACGACTCTTCTTATGTAGAAGTCATCGATGTTCTTGCCTTTTGTCACTTTCGTTGCCTGTATTCACTACATATATAAAAATCACATTTTTATATTATTGCCATGTATATAAAAATCATATTTTTATAATTGCTCCATATGGATAAAAATTCTATTTTTACACCTCTACCATATAGATAAAAATTCTATTTTTACACTGCTACTATATAGATAAAAGTTCTATTTTTACACCGCTACTATATAGATAAAAGTTCTATTTTTACATCGATACTATATAGATAAAAATTCTATTTTTACACCGCTACTATATAGATAAAAGTTCTATTTTTACACCGCTACTATATAGATAAAAGTTCTATTTTTACATCGATACCATATAGATAAAAATTCTATTTTTACGTCGATACTATATAGATAAAAATTCTATTTTTACATCGATACTATATAGATAAAAATTCTAATTTTACATCGATACTATATAGATAAAAATTCTATTTTTACATCGATACTATATAGATAAAATTTCTATTTTAAAGATTTCGCCTTTTCATATATAAAGATTTTATTTTTATATTCTCTATTATGTAGAAATTTTATTTTCAATACACTACTTATATAAAAATAATATTTTTATATCTTCCACTATATAAAGGTCATATTTTTAATACTCTACACAAATAAAAATCATATTTTTGATTCACTACATATATAAAGATCAAATTTTTAGCACTTCTATAATGGAAAAATTATATTTTTAACCTTCTACAATATAGAAGACTATATTTTTCATTGCAAAAACTAATTGAACGAAACAAAATAAAATAAATCAAAGGGCTTACAGCAATTGTAGAGGAGGAGGGGGTTTCGGCGCGCGGATGCAGGCACGGTGGAGGCGTCTGGGCGGCGGCAACAGGAGGAGGGGGCGCGGTGCGAGGTGGGGGTCAGGAGGGAGCGACGGGATTTAGGTGGCTCGCGGGTTTCAACGGGGAGGAGGAGAGGAAGAGGGATCGAAGGGGGGTGTGTAGTGTGGCGGCGCCGCTCCGATGGGAGGAGCGACGGCGCTCCTCCCCCTCTTCATCGTCTTTATTTTTTATTTCTGAATTAAATCGGGGGGGGGGGGCTGATCGAGGGTGTAGGAGAGAAAGGGGGGATATTATTTTATTTATTTATTTAATTAATTTAATTTCAAAAAAGTTGACTTTTTCATGCGACCTCTAAACGAGGCCCACTGCCTGTCGTCCATAGCTAATTACCCCCATTCCGAACACAACGGGATATGTATCGTAAGCTGATTCGATCATTTTGATCAGTTTTTATCAAAATCAACATATAACTCTATATATTGAATTTGAACGCGCATTTCAATTTACAGGGGTCACGTACGAACTCTATAAATCCCAGAAAAATATTTTCTAGCTTCATATTGACGATACGGTCCTAACAAAACTAGTTTCATCGAATTCTGAGAACGTTGGAAAAATGACCATTTTCCAGTCGATTAAAATCAACTGAAACTGGTCAAACACGTTTTCCTTTGCCACGCTCACATATTGATTCGAAAAATTATAAAATTTGGAATCTTGCAATAATTTGACATCACGGATCCAACAAAAGTGGTTTCGTCAAAATCCGAGGTCGTTTGCAAAATTCCCATTTTTAAGGGCCTGAATTCCATAGCGACTGTTCAGAATTTTCAACTGGACGTATCTTTTGATTCCCGCTATGAAATCTCAATTTTTCGGATTCGTTAGAAAGATATTCTCAATTAGATCCTATTGTTTTTGGTTTCACTAAAATCCGGTTTGTTTTGCACCCGGTACATTCAATTGAAGTTTGAAATCGAATTATCGAACTACTGCGCCATTTTCAATTCTATTTATAATTATATATAATTATATATATTCTAACGACGACGTATATAATATATACGTTCGATTTCTATTCAAAATAAATTTCTCGTCGTTTTTATTTAAAATAATTCATTTTAAATGTTCAAAATTCATTAAAATTGCCAAAATAAAAATTTTAAACTGGCCAAGATTTTCGGGTTGTTACAGGGGGCTTTCAATAGGGTTAGGTTTCGATCTAATCTTATCCTTTTAAAATAGTCCATCGATTATACTATTAAGGAAATGATTTTTCATTATAGTATTGAACGTGTACCATTAAAACAAGGAACCTACGACATACCATTTCAATAAAATATCAACAGATTTGATAATTTATTTATCCAACTTAATGTTTTTCCTTTTAACATTCTAAGTGTGTGACCCTATAGGTTATTACAACGTTGGCAATGATTTTAAATCGCATTTAAAATCATAAACAGTGATTAGCATCTGGCAATACGTCGCTGCTACCCAAGTGTAAAGACCCGCAACTTCCCCGTAAAGGAAAGCGTCGGATAGTTCGAGAACAAACCACAACAGAACGCATATAGAAGAACGTTTCATTGTATATTACAACAATGCATCAGATTACAAGAATATACAGAGTATAAATGAATATTACACAGAAATATCAGAGATTTAAATTACATTTAAATACATAGCAGCGGAAAATAATACAATAAACAACTAGAAGAGATATACGGATACAAAGCTTTCCGGATATCGTTCCAGCTGTAAACCAGGATCCTGTGAATATAAATCTGCAAAACCAAAACTACTAGCTGCCCGTGTCAAAATAAGGGCACCCAGAGTTTAGGTTAAAACAATAAACTCCAGGTCAGTCATGTGACTGGTGTGAGAACTAAAACAGTTATTATTCTTTATTTTAAAAGTTAGGTAAATCAAGGGACCACGCCGTATAACACGGAACGGGTTTCCTCCCAAGAATACCAGTGCATAAAACAAACAGCGCGATGCTAAATAAAGAAAAATGAAGCTGTTATAAGACCCAGGTCCTATCACACAATGCAACGCAAGCCGGGGGATAGGGTTTTTACCTTATAACAGCCAAAGAATGCTTGATACGTTTAAAACAAATCATTTGATACTATTATAAGTGCATAGTGTATAAAACAATTTCAAATCATAAGTATCAATCATAGGCGGCATGAATGCCCCATACCACTATGTCGCCATATATAGGTTATACAATCAAAATCGCAAAGTCACGTATTTGGAAATTGGATTTCCATCTATGAACCGAGGCAAAAGATAGTCCTCCACCGATTCGAGACGCTCTAGCCCGCCCCTCAGGCAAGTACTCTGTCAAGCCTTTGGATCGTCAGGGCCGGTCCACCGATGTGGATTAAAATGCCTGAACACTACGTTTCCCCACCCTATGGGGTGTAAGTCTGGTCCGTCAGCCGACCAGAATGCATCGGCCGAAACCGATATAACCGAGGCGCCTCGCAACAGCAACAACCACATAAGTCAAACTCGTCAGGGCGTGTAAAACCACTGACGCCACTTCTAGCTAGAAAGAAACGCAAGTCCTCCCTGAGGTCCGTCTCCCGTTTTTGGTTCATACCTGGTGTGAAACACGCGAGGTAAACGTTACACAAAGCTACGCCACAAAGGCCGTGCTTTGATCATCACCACAAGACTTTGCTTTTCAACAGAAGCCTTGATCATTTGCATCTTAGCATGCCACACAGGCAAACCATCCTATGCAACCGATATCAGTCACACAGAATGAAATCCGATGTCAGACACACAGTCCATTTACAAGTCCGTTCTGGGTCTGAACGAAACCGGAGGCACCTAGTACCCCGCATATCCATCGATCTCCAAATACGTCTAGACGATCACTAACTGTTTCCATCTTCTTGGGTGTACAGCCCAATCAAGATCATCAGTTATCACCCAAACGACGTGAAGACCTCCGGTCTTCGACCATCGTCTTCATCTTCGACTTATCGTCGTATCAGTTATTCAGAATGGGATAAACCCGGTCTTTCCGCATAACTCGCGTATATATTATAAAAGTGTTACACAAACACAACATACGCCTCATTCCAATTCATTAGTCACTAACCGTAAATTAATCAAGAGAATAATTCCCCAAATATTAACCCCGAAGGCCGAAACCAACATCAGATCAATATCCAGAAAACCATTCTGCTTGGCTAACCGACAGTTAGTTTCTAAATTTCACGTTCAAATCTAATTAAAGATTTATCTATCGCCTGGAGCAAAACTGGTGATACTCCATTCTCGATCTTTTCAATCTAATTAAAGATTCATTAAAACTCCACTTAGTTTTAATCATTATCTGGGTTAAAGAATCAGTGTCATTTAAAACACGGTTCACGATAAACCCAAAATCACATTCATTAATTATCGGGTTAAAGAACGAGTGTTATTTAAAACACTGTTCACGATAAACCCAAAAATCAATATCAATTCAATTCCAATTAAATATCATTTAATTGGTACACTTCATTAAATCTAAATAAAAAGATTTAATCTTTTCTCAACTGGGTTCAAGAACAGTGTTAGTAAAGACACCATTCACGACAAACCCAAATCACATTCGATATTCAATACAAGGCTCTGAATAGAAAATATATCGGCTTATATTCAATATCGAATTCTACGACTAACAAATGTCGTATTGGAAATAACGATACACATATATATCTTTCAAATTTCCATAACAACACCTGTAATATCACGAATTCCAACATCGACATATTCCGAAGACAATTTCGATTCAAATCCACTCCAATGCAATCATTGGAATTTTGGTTACTTTTAAAACCCTTTTCGAATTCAATTTATTTATTTAAAAATAAATAGAATTATAATTCTAGTTCAAAACTAGTTCATTTCGATAAAAATCTATTTTTATCTTTTCAAATATGGAGTTTTTCATCCCAAACTTTCACAAATCATTTCTTATGATTTTACACAAATTATTACTATTTTTAATAATTTTATCAAGGCCCGTACAGTCGATTTCCAACAATGGCCATCGAACTGCACTTACAGCGACCTTTTTCCAATTTGATTTGGACGTATCTCCAAATCCAACCGTTAGATTTCAAATTTCTAACATTCGTTAGAAAGCTCTTTTCGATACGAACCCAACGGTTCCGGTTTTAGGAGAATCCGACGGTCGGATCTCCCGTAATGTCCGTTTGAAATAAATGGTCGAAATTCGCGAACTGCCGCGGCGCGGCGCGTTCTATTCAGGCCATTATATTATATATATAATATATATAATATATATTTCGTCGATTTCTATTTAAAACGAATTATATAAATAGTTTTAAATTCGTTTCAAATTCTATTTCAACTTCTATTTCAATTCAAAGCAAAATTGAATTCTTCTTTATAAATTCGTTTAAAAATTCATTTCTATTCAATTCGAATTTCAATTCAATTTGAATTCATTTCAATTCGCTTTCAATTCAATTCATTTCGAAATCGTTTTCAATTCATTTTGAATTCGTTTTCAATTCAATTCATTTCGAAATCGTTTTCAATTCAATTCATTTCGAAATCGTTTTCAATTCAATTCATTTCGAAATCGTTTTCAATTCATTTTGAATTCGTTTTCAATTCAATTCATTTCGAAATCGTTTTCAATTCAATTCATTTCGAAATCGTTCTCAATTCATTTTGAATTCGTTTTCAATTCAATTCATTTCGAAATCGTTTTCAATTCATTTTGAATTCGTTTTCAATTCAATTCATTTCGAAATCGTTTTCAATTCATTTCATTTCGAAATCGTTTTCAATTCATTTCATTTCGAAATCGTTTTCAATTCAATTCATTTCGAAATCGTTTTCAATTCATTTTGAATTCGTTTTCAATTCAATTCATTTCGAAATCGTTTTCAATTCATTTCATTTCGAAATCGTTTTCAATTCAATTCATTTCGAAATCGTTTTCAATTCAATTCAAATTCGTTTTCAATTCAATTCATTTCGAAATATTTCAATTCAATTCTAATTCGTTTTCAATTCAATTCATTTCGAAATATTTGATTTCAAAATTACTTTTCAATATCCATTTCAAAAGGAATAAAATCGATAAAAATATCGATCACGTCAAAATGGCGCATCTAATCAACACGGCTTCATATATTGATATTTTCAAATATTCCATTTCGAATATTTCTATTTCAAATATTTCTTATTATAAAAATATTCTTTATTTTCACGATTGGAATGAGGCCCAATCAATTACCATATAAAGTTAATTATATGGATTTTCATACAACACATGTATATAATAACATTGAAAATAATCAACCATCAACCAAAGTGCACTACACTGTAAAGGCATCAAATATAGATATTCAACGCCTATAACAGCCTGTCAATCAATCGATCGACATATTCAATCAATCAGGATGAGTGAACTTCAAATTTCATCCCAACACCCGTGTGGGGTTTCAAACAATCAAACACAGATTTTATTTGTGCAGTTGGGCGATGTGTAAAATTTATCGACCCAATCAATGTCATTCAAATAAGTGTACATAAACAAACCATCTGGTTTGTAAATGAATATTTATTTATTCACTTCATTATTTTCATATTCACGTTAAAAATTATATTTTTAACGACAAAACATTTTATTTCAACCTATGAATTTCTATTCAATTCATTTATTCAATAAAATGATATTTTTATTTTTCTAACATATTTTAGAAAATTTCGGCGGCATAACGGCACGATACTAGAAACGGGACGAGGCCTAGCCTTATCCCCGGTCTAGTGAAGGCCCACGCCATTCACACATCAATCAAATCAATTCGTTATGCAAACCACAAACTTTGAAGTAAGGATCTAACCTAGCCTTACTCCTTCGCCTTATAACGGCGCACGTCTAATCCTAACCAATTTATCGATTCGATTTTTCACACCACAAACCACATTCAAACCAATATCGCAATCAATCACCAAACAGTCAAACAAACAAGTCCATGGTCTGTGGACGATTGTGTCGGGTGCTACTAAGCACCGTCTGCATCCTAGTATATATATATAACTAGAAATAAAATAGAAAGGTGAGAAATTCTCACTTATAGCTATCCAGCTCCACGGCACTTCCAATGCAGAATTCTTCGTCGTTTCGCCCTTTTTGAACCTCCGTTGTCCGCTTTCACTACCTATGTAAAAGTCGAATTTTTTACTTCGCTATTCCATATATAAAAATCGAATTTTTACTTCAAAGTTCAATACTTAAAAATCGAATTTTTATTTCAAAGTTCAATACTTAAAAATCGAATTTTTATTTCAAAGTTCAATACTTAAAAATCGAATTTTTATTTCAAAGTTCAATACTTAAAAATCGAATTTTTATTTCAAAGTTCAATACTTAAAAATCGAATTTTTATTTCAAAGTTCAATACTTAAAAATCGAATTTTTATTTCAAAGTTCAATACTTAAAAATCGAATTTTTATTTCAAAGTTCAATACTTAAAAATCGAATTTTTATTTCAAAGTTCAATACTTAAAAATCGAATTTTTATTTCAAAGTTCAATACTTAAAAATCGAATTTTTATTTCAAAGTTCAATACTTAAAAATCGAATTTTTATTTCAAAGTTCAATACTTAAAAATCGAATTTTTATTTCAAAGTTCAATACTTAAAAATCGAATTTTTATTTCAAAATAAAATCAGTTTTTCTCTTTTATAAAAACAGTTTTTTAACATCCTATAAAAAAAACAGTTTTAACTTTATAAAAATCAGATTTCCACTTTATATAAAAAAATCAGTTTTTTTTTTTCTAAAAATCAGTATTTTGTACCTAATTAAAATCAGTTTTCTAATTTTATAAAAATCAGTTTTCTAATCTTTTTATAATCAGTTTTCTAATCTTTTTATAATCAGTTTTCTAATCTTTAAATATAAAACAAAATAAAATATAAATAAATAAATAAAAACAAAAACTTACAGTATAAATCGAAGAAGGCAGTGCCTCGCTACGTCGGAGGTTGGTGGAGGCTGCTCTGGAGGCGACGCGGCATCAGGCGGTGGAAGAGGGTACGAACGGAGGGGGGTTTGGGTTGTGGCGCGGTGTGGGGTTTCACGTCGGAGGTGCTGGGGCCAGGGTGGGGGTGCGCGGCCTCCTAGGGCAGCGGCGGTGGGCCAGGCGATGGCCGCCATCGATTCGGTGAGGTCGCGTTTTTTTTTTTTCGTTTTTTTTATTTTATTTCGATCTCGATTTGAAGAAACGGGGGGGGGGGGCCAGAAGATAAAAGGGGGGGGGGGTGTTTATTTTATTTTATTTTATTATTATTTAATTATTTAATTCACTTAAAGTTGACTTTTTCATCCGACCTCAAAACGAGGCCCACCGCCTGTCGCCCATAGCGTTTCACCCCCATTCTGAACACAATGGGATATGTATCGCAAGTTGATTCGATCGTTTGAATTAGTTTCCTTTGAATTTACATTTAAATCACTATATTGAATTTTAAACGTACATTTCAAATTACCGGGGTCGCATACGAACTCTAAAAATTCTAGAAAAATATTTTCTAGCTTCGTATTGACGATACGGTCCTAACAAAACTAGTTTCGTCGAATTCTGAGACCGTATGAAAAATGGCCAATTTCCAATCGATTAAAATCAACTGAAACTGGTCAAACGCGTTTTCCTTTGCCACGCTCACATATTGATTCGAAAAATTATGAAATTTGAAATCTAACAATAGTTTGACATCCCGGACCCAACAAAAGTGGTTTCGTCGAATTCCGAGGCCATATGCAAAATTGCTATTTTTAAGGGCCTTATATATATTAAAATATATATAAATTCCACAGCGACTATTTCTAATTTTAAACTGGACATATCTTATCATTTCTAAGATGAAATCTCAGTTTGTTAACTTCGTTACAAAGATATAGTTATACAGATTCAAATATTTCTTGTTTCGTTCAATTCTGACTTATATTGAATTCTGTATATTCATTTGAAATTAGAAATCGAATTTTCGAACTACCGCGCCATTTTCAATTCCTTTTATAATTATATATAATTATTATATATTCTAACGACGACGCGTATAATATATTCGTTCGAATTCCATTCAAAATAAATTTCTCGTCGATATTATTTAAAATAATTCATTTTAAATAATCAAAATTCGCTAAAATTGCCAAAATAAAAATTTTAAACTGGCCCAGATTTACGGGTTGTTACAATCTCCCCCACTTAAAACTTTTCGTCCCCGAAAAGGAACAAAGTCGAAAGTGGTTTGATCAATTCAACTTTACGATCGATCTGGCTTCCATTCTCCAACTCTTTAGTTTCTGAGAATTTTCAAAACTTCAAAAATTTGGCTAACACCCTAAATTTTTGAAAAATTTCGCCATAACCTCCCCTGCACCGGGAGCATCGGGGAATTTCAAATAGCTTCCCCGGTCCTTCAGATCTCAAAAAGAAAAAGAAAAAGCCAAGCGGCTAGCCAATAGGCTCACAAAATCATCATCACCCAAACAAAACAGGAAATTATGTAGTAAACATGTACCTATTTGTCGGGCAAACAAATTTTATTCTCTGGCTCTAGCCTCCTTGCTATGACCTGTTCAATGATATATATGTATATGCAAACAAATGCGACCAATTTTCAATACAATTCAATATTTGATCAAATTAGGCATAATGGTTCAAAATTACCAAACAATTAAACAAACAACACAAACATCAATCAATTAGTGAATTAGAGTCTCAAATTCGTAATTTGATATATATACAAAAATCAGATTTTTGATGCCAAATCACAACAATAGGCCCTATCTAATTTTGGTTCTCACACCAGTCAATAGGAAATATATAGAAATCTCACTTTCGTCACTCGAAAATAAATACTGGCGACAGTGCCCCATCACCAGAATTACTCCCGGGCAACTAGAGTATGATCCTATAACCATCCAGTATATTGAAACTTCGAATACACGTTTGCAAGACGCATATGCAAAATCTTTATATATCGGATTGTCCTAATCAATATATAATAAATAATCAAATACGAATAATTGATTTAAATTTTCAAAACAAAATTTGTTTTCACTTTAAAAATTTACTCTTCACACTCGTTCTAGGATACTACTGATCCCATCTCTAACGAGTCATTCCCATTGGATATTACTAATCCAATATCTGATGAATTCTTTCGTAAGGTTCTAATGTGTCTTGTTCTCTAGCTTTGTAAACCAAAGCTCTGATACCACGTGTAAAGACCCGCAACTTCCCCGTAAAGGAAAGCGTCGGATAGTTCGAGAACAAACCACAACAGAACGCATATAGAAGAACGTTTCATTGTATATTACAACAATGCATCAGATTACAAGAATATACAGAGTATAAATGAATATTACACAGAAATATCAGAGATTTAAATTACATTTAAATACATAGCAGCGGAAAATAATACAATAAACAACTAGAAGAGATATACGGATACAAAGCTTTCCGGATATCGTTCCAGCTGTAAACCAGGATCCTGTGAATATAAATCTGCAAAACCAAAACTACTAGCTGCCCGTGTCAAAATAAGGGCACCCAGAGTTTAGGTTAAAACAATAAACTCCAGGTCAGTCATGTGACTGGTGTGAGAACTAAAACAGTTATTATTCTTTATTTTAAAAGTTAGGTAAATCAAGGGACCACGCCGTATAACACGGAACGGGTTTCCTCCCAAGAATACCAGTGCATAAAACAAACAGCGCGATGCTAAATAAAGAAAAATGAAGCTGTTATAAGACCCAGGTCCTATCACACAATGCAACGCAAGCCGGGGGATAGGGTTTTTACCTTATAACAGCCAAAGAATGCTTGATACGTTTAAAACAAATCATTTGATACTATTATAAGTGCATAGTGTATAAAACAATTTCAAATCATAAGTATCAATCATAGGCGGCATGAATGCCCCATACCACTATGTCGCCATATATAGGTTATACAATCAAAATCGCAAAGTCACGTATTTGGAAATTGGATTTCCATCTATGAACCGAGGCAAAAGATAGTCCTCCACCGATTCGAGACGCTCTAGCCCGCCCCTCAGGCAAGTACTCTGTCAAGCCTTTGGATCGTCAGGGCCGGTCCACCGATGTGGATTAAAATGCCTGAACACTACGTTTCCCCACCCTATGGGGTGTAAGTCTGGTCCGTCAGCCGACCAGAATGCATCGGCCGAAACCGATATAACCGAGGCGCCTCGCAACAGCAACAACCACATAAGTCAAACTCGTCAGGGCGTGTAAAACCACTGACGCCACTTCTAGCTAGAAAGAAACGCAAGTCCTCCCTGAGGTCCGTATTTATTTATTCACATTCACGAAAAAAATCAGTTTTTTTTTTTCTAAAAATCAGTATTTTGTACCTAATTAAAATCAGTTTTCTAATTTTATAAAAATCAGTTTTCTAATCTTTTTATAATCAGTTTTCTAATCTTTTTATAATCAGTTTTCTAATCTTTAAATATAAAACAAAATAAAATATAAATAAATAAATAAAAACAAAAACTTACAGTATAAATCGAAGAAGGCAGTGCCTCGCTACGTCGGAGGTTGGTGGAGGCTGCTCTGGAGGCGACGCGGCATCAGGCGGTGGAAGAGGGTACGAACGGAGGGGGGTTTGGGTTGTGGCGCGGTGTGGGGTTTCACGTCGGAGGTGCTGGGGCCAGGGTGGGGGTGCGCGGCCTCCTAGGGCAGCGGCGGTGGGCCAGGCGATGGCCGCCATCGATTCGGTGAGGTCGCGTTTTTTTTTTTTCGTTTTTTTTATTTTATTTCGATCTCGATTTGAAGAAACGGGGGGGGGGGGGGGCCAGAAGATAAAAGGGGGGGGGTGTTTATTTTATTTTATTTTATTATTATTTAATTATTTAATTCACTTAAAGTTGACTTTTTCATCCGACCTCAAAACGAGGCCCACCGCCTGTCGCCCATAGCGTTTCACCCCCATTCTGAACACAATGGGATATGTATCGCAAGTTGATTCGATCGTTTGAATTAGTTTCCTTTGAATTTACATTTAAATCACTATATTGAATTTTAAACGTACATTTCAAATTACCGGGGTCGCATACGAACTCTAAAAATTCTAGAAAAATATTTTCTAGCTTCGTATTGACGATACGGTCCTAACAAAACTAGTTTCGTCGAATTCTGAGACCGTATGAAAAATGGCCAATTTCCAATCGATTAAAATCAACTGAAACTGGTCAAACGCGTTTTCCTTTGCCACGCTCACATATTGATTCGAAAAATTATGAAATTTGAAATCTAACAATAGTTTGACATCCCGGACCCAACAAAAGTGGTTTCGTCGAATTCCGAGGCCATATGCAAAATTGCTATTTTTAAGGGCCTTATATATATTAAAATATATATAAATTCCACAGCGACTATTTCTAATTTTAAACTGGACATATCTTATCATTTCTAAGATGAAATCTCAGTTTGTTAACTTCGTTACAAAGATATAGTTATACAGATTCAAATATTTCTTGTTTCGTTCAATTCTGACTTATATTGAATTCTGTATATTCATTTGAAATTAGAAATCGAATTTTCGAACTACCGCGCCATTTTCAATTCCTTTTATAATTATATATAATTATTATATATTCTAACGACGACGCGTATAATATATTCGTTCGAATTCCATTCAAAATAAATTTCTCGTCGATATTATTTAAAATAATTCATTTTAAATAATCAAAATTCGCTAAAATTGCCAAAATAAAAATTTTAAACTGGCCCAGATTTACGGGTTGTTACACCAAGTTATAATAAGATCAACGATTCAATACAACCTTTTCTTGACCAGTGTATCAATGTAATATAATCCTTTTAACCAGTATATCCGGGATTAAACTCGAGACATGGATCGTATCATTCTCTTTATTATTTAATCCATTTATCTTGATCGATGAGTAGTTTGTTTAAAACAAATCAATATTTGAGCATGGCCATGCATTTCACAGTCTCACTCAATCAAGAGGCCCATGGATATCACTACCAATATATTATAGGGTTAAATTCCATCTAGATCATTCATATTTATTTTTTCGATTCGAGATGTATCCAATAATTACTGTTATCGTTACTCTGTTACGAATTACTTTAGATGATATCAAAACACAAATATCCTCGAATAAAATTATAATGATTTCAGGTCTGAGGACCATTACATCACTGTCATTGTGAGAATAACTTATGATACTGTTAATTGTATTCCATGTAGTTATTTCACGGTGGGTCAGCCCAATACGTTATTCTCCAATATGTATTTATATCTTGACTTTAATATCACGTATATTAATGATCAATGAGATGTGATCATCAGTCACTCAATATACTAATCTCAATGCTTTATTGTTATCCTATATATACAATAAAACTCAACTAGGGGCATTTAAGAATTATAATAGTTAACACATTATATAATCTCAAGTTCAAGTCACTTACTTGAACTATATAACTCTGTATTATAATTCTAAGGACTTCTATTATATTAATATTATATTACGTAGTAAATATAATATAATGGGATATTATTTAATTCCAAATAAAATAATAACATCAACAGTGTTATCAATCTCATCAAATGAATTGCCTCTAGGGCATAAACTCTAATAATCTCCCACTTGCACTAGAGTCAATTATTCATGTATCATATACTCCTGAAACTAGTGTGACTATTAAACTTCCGATGCGATAAAGTTTAATTCAGTAGGCCTGCAACATTACAGCATTTGTAACTTTGCAGATATGTTTACTTCCTCTGTGAACAACTTCACATAGGAATTATATTTCTTAAATATATATTTGGATCGATAATGAGTTTAAGGTTTTAGGCCTGAGCAATAGCCACATTGTTATCGCAATGTATATCATTAGATAAACAATGAATTAAGTTCAATCATGAAATTCTTAATCCAAACATTTTTCTTTCTTAGAATCAATATTTATTTCTTGTTTTAAAACTAACATAATTCACAATAATTAATGTGTTATCAAATAATATTAGAATTATTGTGTCACTCCCACTCAATTTCTTGTCTATACATGATTCAATGGTATTTTGTGATTTTTCGACACATTTCTAAATCTATTTCATTCCCATCGGTATGTTATAGACTGGCTCTCCTTCAAAATGATACCAAATCGAGCAGTAAACATTTTATTTTCAGAGAATTTATATCCACAAAATAATTATCTAATTTAGGTATGATGTTAACAGAGAAAGGATGTGACGGCCTGGAATTTCGCTCGATCTGAATCAGTCGTTAAACCGATCTAGACCGTTCGAAACCCCTGATCGTTGAGAACGAGACAAAATAGAACGCAGACAGAAGAACATTTCATTGCTATTACAACAATTCCATCAGATACAAGAATATACAGAGTATAAAAGAATAAATTACATTCGATAAATATCAGAGATTACAATAAATTACATAGCAGCGGAAAAATAATACAAAGCACAACTGAAGGTGATATACGGATACAGAGGTTTTCGGATATCATTCCAGCTGTAAACCAGGATCCTGAGAATATAAATCTGCAAAACCAAAACTACTAGCTACCGTGCGGAAAATAGGGGCACCCAGAGTTTAGGTTAAAACAATAAACTCCAGGTCAGTCATGTGACTGGTGTGAGAACTAAAACAGTTATTAATATTGGTTTTAAAGTTTGGTAAATCAAGGGACCACGCCGTATAACACGGAACGGGTTTCCTCCCAAGAATACCAGTGCATAGAATAAACAGCGCAATGCTTTTTCTAAAAATGAAGCTATTATAAGACCCAGGTCCCATCACACAATGCAATGCAAGCCGGAGGATAGGGTTTTCCCTTATAATAGCCAAACATGCTTGGTACGTTTAAAACAAATCATTTGATACTATAATAAGTGTATAGTGTCAAAACAATTTCAATCATAAATATAAATCATAGACGGCATGGGTACCATATATCATGTCGCCATACTAGTTCTACAATTAAAACCGCAATATCACGTATTGGATTTCCGTCATGAGTCGAGGCAAGGGGCAAGCTCCTCTCCGCGTTCGAGACACTCTAGCAAATGTCTCAGGACTACACACTCTGGGCAATCCTGGATTCGGCTGGGCCGGTCCTCACTTACGTTAGAGGATTAGTTATGTCTGAACACATGTTTCCCGGTCCTTACAGACCTATAATCGAGGCGCCTTAATCCAACAACCACAAAGGTGAAAAGTATATAAATGTCAGGGCTGGTAAGTCACTGACACCACCAAAGCTAGAAAGAAACGTCGTGCTCTCCCAACGGTCCGTATCCCGTTTTTGACTCATACCAAGGTGTGAGGCTCGCGAATTCACGTTATACACAAAGCTGTCGTGTAGGCCGCGCTTTGATCATCAACCACAAGACTCTGCTTTTCAACAAAAGCCTTGATCATGCAACTCAGCATGCCACACAAGCCATTCATGCCATGCGACTGATATCTATCAATATATAACCTCTAAGCTCGTACGTCTCAGAGAAGGGCGTTAAGCAAGAGAATAAATTCTCCGCCGCCAAGCAGATATATATTTAACAGAAATCAATCAACACAGAATAAAATCCAATGTCAGACACACAATCCATTTACAAGTTCGTCCTGGGTCTGAACGAAACTGGAGGCACTTTCCTCGCATATCCATCCATCTCCAAGTACGTCTGGACGACCACCAACTATTTCCATCCTCTTGGGTGTACAGCCCAATCAGGATCGTCAGTAATTACCCAAACGATGTGAAGACTTCCGGTCTTCGACCACCGTCTTCATTTTTGACTTATCGTCGAATCGGTTATTCAGAATGGGTATAAACCCGGACTTTCCGAACAACCCGCGTATATTAAAACAAATGTTACACAAACACAACATACGCCTCATTCCAATGCAGAATATCCTTTTATTCACGAAATCACATTCTTAGGGAAAAGTTCCCATTAATTTTATCCAAGATAAATTCTTTAAAATTTATCCTTTAATCTTCCTTTGGATGTCGTTTCAAACCGAATCTTGGTTTTCCAAACTAGTCGAGATTAGCGAACCACTCCGAAGTAATTATTTATTTTATTTCTCAATCCCAACCTATTCATCCCATGAAGCAAAACTGGTAATACTCCATATCTAACACCACGGTGTTATCGGTAAAATTAATTACCATTTCACGTTCAAATCTAATTAAAGATTTAACTATCGCTTTGGAGCAAAACTGGTAATACTCCATTCTCGCTCATTTTCTAAATTTGATAATTTAGATTACAAATTCACATTTCAATCTAATTGCAGATTCATCAAAACTCCCTTTACCGGGTTAAAGAACTAATGTCATTCAAAACACAGTTCACGACAAACCCAAATCACAATCTATTTATTATCGGGTTGAAGAACAAGTGTTATTTAAAACACAGCTCACGATAAACCCATGAATCAGTTCTATTTAAACCCATTTCAAATCCAATTTATTTATTTAAAAATAAATGGGTTTTAATTTTAGTTCGAAACTAGTTCATTTCGATAAAAATCTATTTTTATCTTTTCGAATATGGAGTTTTTTCATCCCAATTTTTCCCAAATCATTTCTTATGATCTTACACTAATTATTACTATTTTTAATAATTTTATCAAGGCCCGCACAGTCGATTTCCAACAACGGCCATCGAACTGCACCTATAGCGACCTTTTTCGAATTTGATTTGGACATATCTCCAAATCCAACCGTTAGATTTCAAATTTCTAATATTCGTTAGAAAGTTCTTTTCGATACGAACCCAACGGTTCCGGTTTTAGGAGAATCCGACGGTCGGATCTCCCGTAATGTCCGTTTGAAATAAATGGTCGAAATTCACGAACTGCCGCGGCGCGGCGCGTTCTTTTCAGGCCATTTTATTATATATATATAATATATATATAATATATTTCGTCGATTTCTATTTAAAACGAATTTTATAAATAGTTTTGAATTCGTTTCAAAAACATTTTCAACTTCCATTTCAATTCAAATTTGCTTTCTATTCAATTCAAATTTGTTTTCTATTCGATTCAATTCAAATTTGTTTTCTATTCAATTCATTTCGAAATCGTTTTATATTCAATTCATTTCGAAATCGTTTTATATTCAATTCATTTCGAAATCGTTTTATATTCAATTCATTTCGAAATCGTTTTCAATTCAATTCATTTCGAAATCGTTTTCAATTCAATTCATTTCGAAATCGTTTTATATTCATTTCATTTCGAATAAAATCGATATAAATATCGTTCACATAAAAATGGCGTCAATCTAATCAATACAGCTTCATATATTTCTATTTTCAAATATTCTATTCAACAAATGAATAATTATTTTTGTCAACACACGACTAATCTCAACGAATGAGTACTGTCCACGTGTGACTATTTTTGTTATTTAATATATTTTATAAAAATTAGGGTATCTATCGTTTGATATCAAATCAGACTCCAACCATAAATTAGTAAGAGAACGATTCCCTGAATATTAACCCCGAAGGCCGAAACCAACATCAGATCAATACCCAGGAGACCACTCATCTTATCTATTTTCCAGTTGATTTCTAATTTCATATATGATAAAGATGTGAATTTTATTGTTAAAATATTTCGTTCAACACATGACTAATCTCAGCGGATGAGTACAGTCAACACATGAACCTTTATTTTATATTGATAAAGATGTAATTTTTTATTATTAAAATATTTCGTTCAACACATGACTAATCTCAACGGATGAGTACAGTCAACACATGAACCTTTATTGTATAATGATAAAGATATAAATTTTATTATTAAAATATTCTTTATTTTCGAAATTGGAATGAGGCCCAATCAATTACCATATAGCGTTAACTATATGGATTCCATACCACACATGCATATAATAGCAACGATAAATAATCAACCATCATCCAAAGTGCACTACTCTGTATAAGCATCAAATATAGATATCTAACGCTTATAACAGCCTGTCAATCAATCGATCGACATATTTAATCAATCAGGATGAGTGAACTTCATATTTCATCCCAACACCCGTGTGGGGTTTCAAATCAACAAACATATATTTTTATTTGTGCAGTTGGTCGATGTGTAAAATTTATCGTCCCAATCAATGTCAGTCAAATCGGTGTACATAAACAAACCGTCCGGTTTCTAAATGAATATTTATTTTATTCACTTCACGTTAAAAATTATATTTTTAACGATAAAACATTTTATTTTAACATATGAATTTCTATTCAGTTCATTCTTTAAATAAAATGATATTTTTATTTTTCTAACTTATTTTAGAAAATTTCGGCGGCATATCGGCACGATACTAGAAATGGGACGAGGCCTAGCCTTATCCCCGGTCTAGTGAAGGCCCACGCCATTCACACATCAATCAAATCCATTCCATTTCACCAAACAATTCAATTTCAATCAAATAATCTAACTAATTTTTGCAATCAAACAAACAAGTCCATGGTCTGTGGACGATTATGTCGGGTGCTACTAAGCACCGTCTACATCCTAGTATATATATATATAACTAGAAAAAAAGAAACTTTGAAAGGTGAGAAGTTCTCACATATAGCTATCCCAACTCCACGCCACTTCAAATGTAGAAGTCTTCGTCATTTTCGCCTTTTAGTCACCTTCGTTGCCCGTATTCTCTACATATGTAAAAATCGAATTTTTACTTCGCTATTCAATATATAAAAATCGAATTTTTACTATGCTATTCAATATATAAAAATTGAATTTTTGCTATGCTATTCAATATATAAAAATCGAATTTTTATTTCGCTATTCAATATATAAAAATCGAATTTTTACAATGCTATTCAATATATAAAAATCACGCCTTTCTCCATTTAAAAATCTCTCCTTTTAAAAAAGTCTCGCCTTTTCTATTTTTAAAAATCTCGCCTTTTCTATTTTTAAAAATCTCGCCTTTTCTATTTTAAAAATCTCGCCTTTTCTATTTTTAAAAAATCTCGCCTTTTCTACTATAAAGATTTCGCCTTTTCAAATTTAAAGATTATATTTTTATATTCATTTCCAACTGTAAAAATTCAATCTTTCTACTTATAAAAATCCGTTCTTTTCTATAACAAAAACCCCGCCTTTCACTTATAAAAATATGGTCTTTTCATATAGAAAAATCAAATCTTTTCCATTTTAAAAATTCTAACTTTTCTATTTAAAAAAACTAATCTCTTCTATTTTAAACATCTCGTCTTTACATTACTAAAAATGTAATCTTTTTATACTAATAAAATCGTATCTCTAAACTAAGAAAAATCATACCTTTATTACAAAAATCATTTCTTTACACCCCTACCTTCTCATATACTATATAAATGAAAACATTAGTTTTAAATAATACTTTAAATAAGCAAACTGAAATTAAATAGAGGACTCACAGTCGGAAATGGGGCTAGGAGGCGCCGGGATCGAGATTGGCTAGCCAAGGGAGGGAGAAAGACGGCGCAGGTGGTTTAGGGGGGGCTCGGCGTCTGACAGGGCGGTGGCGGCTTCGATTTCCGATTGGGGGGGGAGGGGTCTGCGACGCATCGAAGAGGGGGGAGGTGGGTTCGGAGGTGGCACCGATCGAAGGGGAAAGGAGGAGAAGAAGTGGAAGGGGCGGCGAACCGCAGGGTGGCGACGGCGATTTTCTGGGGGGGCGACGAGGTCGCGATCCCCCTTCTGATTTCTCTTTTTTTTTCTCTTTCTGATATGAAACGTGAAGGGGGGGCCAACGAAATATAGAGAGAAGGGAGGGTTTTAAAATTTTAATTTATTTAATTATTTTATTTTGCAAAAAGTTGACTTCTACATACGACCTCGAAACGAGGCCCACCGCCTGTCGTTCATAGCGTATCACCCCCATTCCGATCACAATGGGATAAGTATCGCAGGCTGATTCGATCGTTACGATCAGTTTTCGTCAAAACCAACATATAACTCTATATATTGAATTTAAACGCGCATTTCAATTTACCGGGGTCACATACTAACTCTATAAATTCCATAAAAATATTTTCTAGCTTCGTATTGACGATACGGTCCTAACGAAACTAGTTTCGTCGAATTCTGAGACCGTTGGAAAAATGGCCAATTTCCAGTTGATTAAAATCAACTGAAACTGGTCAAACGCGTTTTCCTTTGCCACGCTCACATATTGATTCGAAAAATTATGAAATTTGAAACCTAACAATAATTTCACACTGCGGATCCAACAAAAGTGGTATCGTCGAAATCCGAGGTCGCTTGCAAAGTTTCCATTTTTAAGGGCTTGAATTCCATAGCGACTATTCAGAATTTTCAACTGGACATATCTTTTGATTCCCGCTATGAAATTTTGATTTTTTGGATTCGTTAGAAAGATATTATCAATTAGATCCTATCATTTTTGGTTTCACTAAAATCCGGATTGTTTTGCACCCGGTATGTTCAATTGAAGTTTGAAATCGAATTATCGAACTACCGCACCATTTTCAATTCTATTTATAATTATAAATAATTATTTATATTCTAATGACGACGTATATAATATATACATTCGAATCATATTCAAAATAAATTTCTCGTCGATAATATTTAAAATAATTCATTTTAAATATTCAAAATTCGCTAAAATCGCCAAAACAAAAATTTTAAACTGGCCCAGATTTTTCGGGTTATTACAATCTCCCCCACTTAAAACTTTTCGTCCCCGAAAAGGAACAAAGTCAAAAGTGTTTTGATTAATCAACTCTACGTTCGATCAGGCTTCCATTCTCCAACTTTTCAGTTTCTGAGAATTTTCAAAATTTTGGCTAACCCCCTAAATTTTCGAAAAATTTCGCCATAACCTCCCCTGCACCGGGAGCCACGGGAAAATCCCGAAATTGCCATATAGGCCTTCTGATCTCAAAAAGAAAAAGAAAAAGCCAAGCGGCTAGCCAATAGGCTCATAAAATCATCATCACCCAAACAAAACAGTAAATTATAGTAAACATGTACCTATTTGTTGGGCAAACAAATTTTATTCTCTGCTCTAGCCTCCTTGCTATGACCTGTTCAATGTAAATACATGTATATGCTAGCAAATGCGACCTATTTTAGATACAATTCAATATGTGATTCAATTAGGCATAATGGTTCAAAATTAGCAAACAAATAAACAAACAACACAAACATCAATCAATTAGTGAATTAGAGTTTCAAATTCATAATTTTGATATATATACAAAAATCATGTTTTTGATGCCAAATCACAACAAAAAGTCTATCTATATAAGTTTTGGTTCTCACACCAGTCGAATGGAAATATATAGATATCACACCTTCGTCACTCGAAAATAAATGCTGATGATGTTTCGAACCACCATCAGAACATCTCCGGGCTACTAGAGTGTGGTCCTATATCTATCCAGTATATTAAAACTTCGAATATACGTTCATGACGCGTATATGCAAAATCTTTATATAGTGGATTGTACATATTCAATACAAATAAAATATTCAAATACGTATAAAATGATTTAAATTTTCAAAACAAAATTGTTTTCATTTGAAAAATATACTCTTCACACTCATTCTAGGATACTGCTGATCCTATCTCTAATGAGTCATTCTAATTGGATATTACTAATCCAATATCTGATGAATTCTTTCGTATGGTTCTAATGTGTCTTGTTCTCGAACTCTGTAAACCAAAGCTCTGATACCAAATGTGACGGCCTGGAATTTCGCTCGATCTGAATCAGTCGTTAAACCGATCTAGACCGTTCAAAACCCCTGATCGTTGAGAACAGGACAAAATAGAACGCAGACGGAAGAACATTTCATTGCTATTACAACAAATCCATCAGATACAAGAATATACAGAGTATAAAAGAATAAATTACATTCGATAAATATCAGAGATTACAATAAATTACATAGCAGCGGAAAAATAATACAAAGCACAATTGAAGGTGATATACGGATACAGAGCTTTCCGGATATCATTCCAGCTGTAAACCAGGATCCTGAGAATATAAATCTGCAAAACCAAAACTACTAGCTGCCCGTGCGGAAAATAGGGGCACCCAGAGTTTAGGTTAAAACAATAAACTCCAGGACAGTCATGTGACTGGTGTGAGAACTAAAACAGTTATTAATATTGGTTTTAAAGTTTGGTAAATCAAGGGACCACGCCGTATAACATGGAACGGGTTTCCTCCCAAGAATACCAGTGCATAGAATAAACAACGCAATGCTTTTTCTAAAAATGAAGCTATTATAAGACCCAGGTCCCATCACACAATGCAACGCAAGCCGGATGATAGGGTTTTCCCTTATAATAGCCAAACATGCTTGGTACGTTTAAAACAAATCATTTGATACTATAATAAGTGTATAGTGTCAAAACAATTTCAATCATAAATATAAATCATAGACGGCATGGGTACCATATATCATGTCGCCATACTAGTTCTACAATTAAAACTGCAATATCACGTATTGGAAATTGGATTTTCGTCATGAGTCGAGGCAAGGGGCAAGCTCCTCTCCGCGTTCGAGACACTCTAGCAAATGTCTCAGGACTACACACTCTGGGCAATCCTGGATTCGGCTGGGCCGGTCCTCACTTACGTTAGAGGATTAGTTATGCCTGAACACACGTTTCCCGGTCCTTACAGACCTATAATCGAGGCGCCTTAATCCAACAACCACAAAGGTGAACAGTATATAAATGTCAAGGCTGGTAAGTCACTGACACCACCAAAGCTAGAAAGAAACGTCGTGCTCTCCCAGCGGTCCGTATCCCGTTTTTGACTCATACCAAGGTGTGAGGCTCGCGAATTCACGTTATACACAAAGCTGCCGCGTAGGTCGCGCTTTGATCATCAACCACAAGACTCTGCTTTTCAACAAAAGCCTTGATCATGCAACTCAGCATGCCACACAAGCCATTCATGCCATGCGATTGATATCTATCGATATATAACCTCTAAGCTCGTACGTCTCAGAGAAGGGCGTTAAGCAAGAGAATAAATTCTCCGCCACCAAGCAGATATATATTTAACAGAAATCAATCAACACAATAAAATCCAATGTTAGACACACAATCCATTTACAAGTTCGTCCTAGGTCTGAACGAAACCGGAGGCACTTTCCTCGTATATCCTTCCATCTCCAAGTACGTCTGGACGACCACCAACTATTTCCATCCTCTTGGGTGTACAGCCCAATCAGGATCATCAGTAATTACCCAAACGATGTGAAGACTTCCGGTCTTCGACCACCATCTTCATCTTTGACTTATCGTCGAATCGGTTATTCAGAATGGGTATAAACCCGGACTTTCCGAACAACCCGCGTATATTAAAACAAATGTTACACAAACACAACATACGCCTCATTCCAATGCAGAATATCCTTTTATTCACGAAATCACATTCTTAGGGAAAAGTTCCCATTAATTTTATCCAAGATAAATTCTTTAAAATTTATCCTTTAATCTTCCATTGGATGTCATTTCAAACCGAATCATGGTTTTCCGAACTAGTCGAGATTAACGAACCACTCCGAAGTAATTATTTATTTTATTTCTCAATCCCAACCTATTCATCCCATGAAGAAAAACTGGTAATACTCCATATCTAACACCACGGTGTTATCGGTAAAATTAATTACCATTTCACGTTCAAATCTAATTAAAGATTTAACTATCGCTTTGGAGCAAAACTGGTAATACTCCATTTTCGCTCATTTTCTAAATTTGATAATTTAGATTACAAATTCACATTTCAATCTAATTGCAGATTCATCAAAACCCTTTACCGGGTTAAAGAACTAATGTCATTTAAAACACAGATCACGACAAACCCAAATCACAATCTATTTATTATCGGGTTAAAGAACTAGTGTTATTTAAAACACAGCTCACGATAAACCCATGAATCAGTTCTATTTAAACCCATTTCAAATCCAATTTATTTATTTAAAAATAAATGGGTTTTAATTTTAGTTCGAAACTAGTTCATTTCGATAAAAATCTATTTTTATCTTTTTGAATATGGAGTTTTTTCATCCCAATTTTTCCCAAATCATTTCTTATGATTTTACACAAATTATTACTATTTTTAATAATTTTATCAAGGCCCGTACAGTCGATTTCCAACAACGGCCATCGAACTGCACCTATAGCGACCTTTTTCGAATTTGATTTGGACGTATCTCCAAATCCAACCGTTAGATTTCAAATTTCTAATATTCGTTAGAAAGTTCTTTTCGATACGAACCCAACGGTTCTGGTTTTAGGAGAATCCGATGGTCGGATCTCCCGTACTGTCCGTTTGAAATAAATGGTCGAAATTCACGAACTGCCGCGGCGCGGTGCGTTCTATTCAGGCCATTTTATTATATATATATATAATATATATAATATATTTCGTCGATTTCTATTTAAAACGAATTTTATAAATAGTTTTGAATTCGTTTCAAAAACATTTTCAACTTCCATTTCAATTCAAATTTGCTTTTTATTCAATTCAATTCAAATTTGTTTTCTATTCGATTCAATTCAAATTTGTTTTCTATTCAATTCATTTCGAAATCGTTTTATATTCAATTCATTTCGAAATCGTTTTATATTCAATTCATTTCGAAATTGTTTTATATTCAATTCATTTCGAAATCGTTTTATATTTAATTCATTTCGAAATCGTTTTCAATTCAATTCATTTCGAAATCGTTTTCAATTCAATTCATTTCGAAATCGTTTTATATTCATTTCATTTCGAATAAAATCGATATAAATATCGTTCACATAAAAATGGCGTCAATCTAATCAATACAGCTTCATATATTTCTATTTTCAAATATTCTATTCAACAAATGAATAATTATTTTTGTCAACACACGACTAATCTCAACGAATGAGTACTGTCCACGTGTGACTATTTTTGTTATTTAATATATTTTATAAAAATTAGGGTATCTATCGTTTGATATCAAATCAGACTCCAACCATAAATTAGTAAGAGAACGATTCCCTGAATATTAACCCCGAAGGCCGAAACCAACATCAGATCAATACCCAGGAGACCACTCATCTTATCTATTTTCCAGTTGATTTCTAATTTCATATATGATAAAGATGTGAATTTTATTGTTAAAATATTTCGTTCAACACATGACTAATCTCAGCGGATGAGTACAGTCAACACATGAACCTTTATTTTATATTGATAAAGATGTAATTTTTTATTATTAAAATATTTCGTTCAACACATGACTAATCTCAACGGATGAGTACAGTCAACACATGAACCTTTATTGTATAATGATAAAGATATAAATTTTATTATTAAAATATTCTTTATTTTCGAAATTGGAATGAGGCCCAATCAATTACCATATAGCGTTAACTATATGGATTCCATACCACACATGCATATAATAGCAACGATAAATAATCAACCATCATCCAAAGTGCACTACTCTGTATAAGCATCAAATATAGATATCTAACGCTTATAACAGCCTGTCAATCAATCGATCGACATATTTAATCAATCAGGATGAGTGAACTTCATATTTCATCCCAACACCCGTGTGGGGTTTCAAATCAACAAACATATATTTATGTCAGTCAAATCGGTGTACATAAACAAACCGTCCGGTTTGTAAATGAATATTTATTTTATTCACTTCACGTTAAAAATTATATTTTTAACGATAAAACATTTTATTTTAACATATGAATTTCTATTCAGTTCATTCTTTAAATAATATGGTATTTTTATTTTTCTAACTTATTTTAGAAAATTTCGGCGGCATAACGGCACGATACTAGAAACGGGACGAGGCATAGCCTTATCCTCGGTCTAGTGAAGACCCACGTCATTCACACATCAATCAAATCCATTCCATTTCACCAAACAATTCAATTTCAATCAAATAATCTAACTAATTTTTGCAATCAAACAAACAAGTCCATGGTCTGTGGACGATTGTGTTGGGTGCGACTAAGCACCGTCTGCATCCTAGTATATATATATAACTAGAAAAAAAGAAACTTTGAAAGGTGAGAAGTTCTCACATATAGCTATCCCAAATCCACGCCACTTCAAATGTAGAAGTCTTCGTCATTTTCGCCTTTTAGTCACCTTCGTTGCCCGTATTCTCTACATATGTAAAAATTGAATTTTTACTTCGCTATTCAATATATAAAAATCGAATTTTTACTATGCTATTCAATATATAAAAATCGAATTTTTACTATGCTATTCAATATATAAAAATCGAATTTTTATTTCGCTATTCAATATATAAAAATCGAATTTTTTCTATGCTATTCAATATATAAAAATCACGCCTTTCTCCATTTAAAAATCTCGCCTTTTCTATTTTAAAAATCTCGCCTTTTCTATTTTTAAAAATCTCGCCTTTCCTATTTTTATAAATCTCGCCTTTTCTATTTTTAAAAATCTCGCCTTTTCTATTTTAAAAATCTCGCCTTTTCTATTTTTAAAAATCTCGCCTTTTCTACTATAAAGATTTTGCCTTTTCAAATTTAAAGATTATATTTTTATATTCATTTCAAACTGTAAAAATTCAATCTTTCTACTTATAAAAATCCGTTCTTTTCTATAACAAAAACCCCGCCTTTCACTTATAAAAATATGGTCTTTTCATATAGAAAAATCAAATCTTTTCCATTTTAAAAATTCTAACTTTTCTATTTAAAAAAACTAATCTCTTCTATTTTAAACATCTCGTCTTTACATTACTAAAAATGTAATCTTTTTATACTAATAAAATCGTATCTCTAAACTAAGAAAAATCATACCTTTATTACAAAAATCATTTCTTTACACCCCTACCTTCTCATATACTATATAAATGAAAACATTAGTTTTAAATAATACTTTAAATAAGCAAACTGAAATTAAATAGAGGACTCACAGTCGGAAATGGGGCTAGGAGGCGCCGGGATCGAGATTGGCTAGCCAAGGGAAGGAGAAAGACGGCGCAGGTGGTTTAGGGGGGGCTCGGCGTCTGACAGGGCGGTGGCGGCTTCGATTTCCGATGGGGGGGTCTACGATGCATCGAAGAGGGGGGAGGTGGGTTCGGAGGTGGCGCCGATCGAAGGGGAAAGGAGGAGAAGAAGTGGAAGGGGTGGCGAACCGCAGGGTGGCGGCGGGGATTTTCTGGGGGGGGGGGCGACTAGGTCGCGATCCCCCCTTCTGATTTCTCTTTTTTTTTCTCTTTCGGATATGAAACATGAAGGGGGGGGCAACGAAATATAGAGAGAAGGGAGGGTTTTAAATTTTTAATTATTTTATTTTGCAAATAGTTGACTTCTACATACGACCTCGAAACGAGGCCCACCGCCTGTCGTCCATAGCGTATCACCCTCATTCCGAACACAATGGGATAAGTATCGCATGCTGATTCGATCGTTACGATCAGTTTTCGTCAAAACCAACATATAACTCAATTTATTGAATTTGAACGCGCATTTCAATTTACCGGGGTCACATACTAACTCTATAAATTCCAGAAAAATATTTTCTAGCTTCGTATTGACGATACAGTCCTAACAAAACTAGTTTCGTCGAATTCTGAGACCGTTGGAAAAATGGCCAATTTCCAGTTGATTAAAATCAACTGAAACTGGTCAAACGCGTTTTCCTTTGCCACGCTCACATATTGATTCGAAAAATTATGAAATTTGAAACCTAACAATAATTTCACACTGCGGATCCAACAAAAGTGGTTTCGTCGAAATCCGAGGTCGCTTGCAAAGTTTCCATTTTTAAGGGCCTGAATTCCATAGCGACTATTCAGAATTTTCAACTGGACATATCTTTTGATTCCCGCTATGAAATTTTGATTTTTCGGATTCGTTAGAAAGATATTATCAATTAGATCCTATCATTTTTGGTTTCACTAAAATCCGGATTGTTTTGCACCCGGTATGTTCAATTGAAGTTTGAAATCGAATTATCGAACTACCACGCCATTTTCAATTCTATTTATAATTATAAATAATTATTTATATTCTAATAACGATGTATATAATATATACATTCGAATCATATTCAAAATAAATTTCTCGTCGATAATATTTAAAATAATTCATTTTAAATATTCAAAATTCGCTAAAATCGCCAAAACAAAAAATTTTAAACTGGCCCAGATTTTCCAGGTTATTACAAAGGATGCTTAATAAACGTGTTTACATCCCAAATCATCGTATTAGACACACTAGGATATTTCCTGGTCCGTATCTTATATGGCGTCTTTAAATCATTTTAGTAGGACTAAATGTAATTGTTCTAAATTTAATTTGTTGGAGGATCTTTATGACTTATCATTAATCGTACTAAATCTTATAAGGTGCGATTACTCCTTTCAGACACACCATTCCAATATGGTGTTCTAGATGGAGTGAGTTGTGAAACAATTTCAAACTCATCTGGATAGTCATTAAATAGTTGGCTTGAATATTCTCTTTCGATCTATTCGAAAGGTATTTAATTTTCTATTAAAATTGGTTTCTAGCTACATTTTGAAATCTTTGAACTTTTCAAAGGATTCTGATACGTGTTTCATAAGATACACATATCTGTATCTACTGATATCATCAGTAAATATAATGAAGTAATAAAACCATCATCTAGTTTATGTATTCATTGCTCCATATACATCATTATGTACGAGACCCAATACTTATCACTCATTCACTGTGCCAAGTGAAAGGAGATTCAGTTATTTTGCCTAAGAAACAAGATCTGTATTCTTCATATAATTCAAAATCAAATGATCTCAAAACCCATCATTATGGAGTTTTGATATACTTTCTTGTTTACTGGGCTAACTGGTAATACTAAAGGTATATTGGATTTAAATCACTAAATTTAATCCAGTCATTTTTAATGTCAAGTACATTACAGTTAAGGATTTACAAATATCATTAACTGTTTGTGAAATTCCATACGATATTTCATTTAAATAAAATGAATAACAATTATTCTTTTATTACAAATGAATTTCAAACTTGTCTGAACAAGATATATTATAACATTTATTTTAAGTGGAATTTCATAATAATAATTATTTTATTTATTTAATTAAGCCAATATAATTAACAGGAATCAACTTCCTATGGATAATCCAACAACATTTGCTTCATTTCCAATCGTAAGTCCACTTGTCCTTTTATCAGATTTCTACTTATTCTGTAATTTCTGTAAATTCACATACACTTATGTTATTCATATCTAGTATCTAATACTAGAGATGTATAAGTAGATTCTATAACATTTATATCTTAATTGTTTGAAGTCATACTTTAACTTATTTTAGATCCTCTCTTTATTTCTAAAACAAATACGTTTAAATTGTTTGAGGACAATCCTCAAATTTCAATGTCAGTCAAGAAATTTGATTTAATTCAATTTATCCTTCTTAAGGATTAATTTAAATTATCGGAGTTATTTATTATTTAATATCTACAGTACATAATAAATAATATCTGATTCTTTTATATTTATTTAATATAAACTTTGACAATCAAAATTTTATATTAACATAAAATGCATTTTAAACTAAAATATGCTCCCACTTAAATTAACATCCCTTTATTTATATACATATATTAGTATATATATATATAATGGTGTTCCAAGACCCGTATCTAGTCATGCCTTGACCTAGCTTTGGCTAATCCCCAAAACACAACCTTTTAGGTAGACATCTTATGTCAATTATATCGTGTATATAATTCCTGGATCGCATGATGAACATTTTGTTCATTATTATTCGTTTGCTCAAATATAGAGTAATTCACGCTGTTGTCTCCAAGCCATAATCTTATTATGCAGCTCAGTTAAGTCAGACCCAATAATACAATTCAAGTATCACTTCTACTCTGTCGCATATAACCAAAATAAAAGGATGCACAATGCTTTGGCATTACCTACATCCAGTCATTTTGGACATTGGTGAGTGTATTATTGAAAGACTTCACCATGACTCAATATAACAAAATTTGCTTTAAAGGGAATTTATAATTTGTAGCAGCGAACAATATTAGAGTTATTTATACATATCAAAATATATGTACTTTATATTCATAATATTAATTTCAATTTAAATAAAATATATAATCATATATTTGTATTTAAAATATAACAATATATATGCCAACAAATTGTTTTTGAACATTTCAAATTAATGGTTATCTTAACATCTAGAATAAGAGACCAAATTCAATTTAGTATAAAATCACGCTCACATTTTACATAGCTGTTGTATCATTGTTCAAAACAATACAATACATATACATATACATATATGTGCGCCGTGCGCGCGGGCATCATTATATTTTGAACATTTCAATGTTTAGGGTAATTAAAATCACCATGCATACTAAATATCTATTTCAAGTTTCAAAAGCAACAACATCTAATATGTATTCATATATTTAAATATCTAACCTTTTCATGTACAATGCTCGTTTTCTTATTAGAACTTAAGCCCATTTATCATAAAGCCCAATATGTAAACTTGATCAACATTTAAGCAATAATATCTATATGGCCTTTTTGATAATTAAACCAGATGCTAATGTATGCAGAGACTCAAAAGAATATCCATAAAAAAAATAGCGAGCTTCTTACAATACTGGTACATTAACATTAACTGTACCATTACATTCCTACATATAACTTGAACAAAATTATACATATCATTCAATGTCACACTGTCTTGTACAGTTTAAATTTACAACAAAATGTATACAACCATTTATTTATATATATGTACAGGAAATATTTTGAAAATGAAAGACAAGTCACACTTGTTTAATTTTTCAAAATCATAACCAAAGTAGACTCTACTGCTGACCCAGCCATCTGAATTGCTCCTTTTATCCTAAAACGATTTCAGGTTACATTCTAGGGCACAGACGCTCCCCTGTATAAAACAGTCTTGATCACAGGGTTAATGTACTTTTAATACATCAAATATGTTGTAACGTCCTGCCTTTTTGACCGTTTCAAATTAGTGATTAAACCAACTTAAAACGTTCAAATCGACGGATCATTATTTAGCTTATCGGGTTCAAAATAGAATCAACACAGAAAACACAGGATGAAATAGATGACACAGTATTGAACACAAAATAGCCTTTCATATATTAATCAAAATTTTTGATACAAAGATTTTTCTGTACAGCAAAACGTAAAAAATATAGTTGAATACAGTAGAAAAATATTTACTGTTTTAACAAATCTTCAGAGTGCGCGTCTCCTGAAACCCCCAGTTTTTGCCGTTCTTCGAATCCGTCGCTGTGATATCTAAATCTGAAATGCTCGGGTCTGACTCGAGCATTCCATGCAAAACCATAAAAATACTCGAGTCAGGATTAATCACAGTTTAAGTAAATTAATTTCAATAGAACTTAAACATAATAGTTAATCCTAACATCGATGTCATGTAAAAAGGAACAGTCGTTTAAGTTTGATCTATCTATTCCCAGGGTGAACGGTATCGGTGTTTGCGAATGTACACGTGTACACCGCCTTAACATCTCGAATCGAACATAAATAATAACACAGGTGATTCTGGAAGCCTGCATATACACGTGCACACACACGTATATTGCCTCAGCATTCCAGATCATAAATACACTACCAATTCGCTGTGCACTTACAATTTGAGTGTGACACAGGTCAGTGTGCATGTCCCATAATTTTCACAAGCAAAAGGTCATAAACTCAAAGCCTCATATATGCCCAATTAATGACCAGTTCGAAATATATTCAGTACAGTACCTCTAACATCAATGAAAAAAAATTGGTCAGGTCGAAATACCTCATATACATAATCAACACTGGGGGCGTATCTTAGCATATGAACAACAAAGTATGCCTCATGGAAAACATGTTTTCAGTTTTATATGTGGACATAAAAATGAATACATTTCCGGTTGGTATGGTTTCCTCAAGGAACAACACAGTTCAGGTGCTCTCTTTTTAACCACAATTAAATAAACATGTTCAGGCTTTCAACTTAATAGTTCCATGTGGACAGAGAATTATGACAAACAACATACTATACTGAAATATTGTGAGGGATCACTGATATGATGTGTACTACAGAGTTTTTTTACATTGCAGTGGTATACTTATTTTGGCGTATGCCACAGAATGCTTACTGCTTCCTACATATATACGTAGCAACTAAAATTTCATATGTACAGACATGCGGTTATATATATATATATATATATATATATATATATATATATAAGTGTGTACCCACATATGCAGTCATATACTCATGTGTATGAACCCACACATGCTGCAGTTTAGAAACATAGCTAACTGATAACATTTGTAGTTTATAAACAAATGAAGTTAGAAGTATTACCAAAACAATTATGTAAGCAAACACCTTAACAGTGGTGAAATGTTCATAACAAAGTGAATGACCTGGGAGTGCATAGGCAACAGACTTGACAAAGTTCCAAAGGGAATAAATTTCCTATTTTAGCATGACATGAGAAAGAAGAGGTTCCAGTATTAAGGCAAGCACATGCCAATTCAAAAGTATCCCAGGAATTGAATATAAAATTTGCATGGATTAGTAAGGCACTAACGAGGGAGAGTATACAAACAAATTATGACAAACCATGCCCAACTGGGTGAACATACGGTTGCAAAGAAAAGGGGGTACACACAACTTGCAACAACATACATGGAATGAATATGATATATACGGTGAACAACCTCAACTACCCTAGGACAACCAACAAAGCCCCATATATATTTGCTGCTACATTCTAATGTAGTATACACATATGATGATTTCAAATTCTTCTTTTCACATTGAATAACACGTATGATTTTTTTTCCATATGCTAGTATGTAAATCAGTGTGGTACTTAATCAGATGGCCTGAATATTATAACAGAAGTGGCCTTGCCATATAAATATACACGGTATTTTGTATATTAAGAAACATCCGTCTCGAGTTTTAACATATACTGAACTTGTTATAAGTACTGATCACATTGCCTGATTATAATATGTCAACACCATAAAGCAGTATTCCCAAATTTAATGCAGTAAGCATGTACACCTACTTTATATGCATATGAACCATTCTAAAAACCCCATCTATATGCATAGTATCATAGCCAATCCCATATGTACGTTCATGTGATTCGGATACCAACTAAACAATGAGCACAAATTTACATAACAGCAATAACAGGGTCCAAATTTTCTTTACTGAGTCATAAGGTGTTATGGATTTCAAAATTTACACAAACAAGAGTATCACTATGGTTAACAGGAACTTCTTATATTTCCCATTTACTGAAATTTCTATGCTATTAAATTGATGCCAATGTGGTACTCTAGATTGGTAAAACTAAATTTCAGCATAGTTCGCTTCGATTATTTGATACAATGACCATCATTTACTTATGCCCCAAACATAAGATTTGTAAAATTTTATAATAAGATCAATAAACACTGGTAATTCTTTCCATTTTTTCCACACTCAAACCCCAAGACAGTGGAGTTCATTTTAACAGTAGTACTCACTTATAAGTCAAAACTAACCAACAAAAGATTCGGGCGTATTCGGTTAGTACTTCCACATTTCTAACAAATGATAGATCTAACGAATTTGGGTAAATCCGCAAGGCAACCAATGCAAACGAAATCAACCATATATTTTAGTTAAATCAAAATTAATCTACTTGAAACAAGATTAATCGCGAGTGAGATGCTCACCTCTACTCAGCCACGCTGGCTTTAGGGTGGCACTTTGACGATGGCCGGCTTCGATTTGTTGAGCGGCTACAGTGGCGATGAGCAGTGAGGGCTCGGCCTTCCGTTGGATAAAAATGACAGCTTTGACCCAAAGTGGAGCGATGACGGCTTCGATTTCACATGTTGGCGGCTCAGTGAACGAGAAGGAGGGGTGTAATTGATTTAGGGCTGAAGCAATTTGAAAAGGACGGAGTTTAACTTGGGGAAAGACTAAATTTTGTCGGCCATGAGAATTGAAAAGGAAGAAAATTGTTTGCTGAAGATTTTGGGGGAAACACGAGATTTTATAGAAGAAAACCCGTGGAAAGCAAGGAATTGATATAGGCTGAATTGGGGTGGGTGATTTCTGAACACCGTGGAAAGCAAGGCATAGAGGTACGAAATTACTTTAGAGTGCTTATCTAAGGTTTTACAATTCAGTTAAGTTTTAAGTCATTAATATATATCGTGCTGGAAAGTTTCGTAAAGCCTAATTATAGTTTTAAGGTGCTTAAAAGTAATTAGTAGAGCCTAATCACATCTTAAATTAGTCTAACCATGTTGCTAAATTAACGTAAGCAATTTTAGTTAAATCATTAGTTACTTTACACTAGATACTTTACACGTGGCCGTCCATGTTTTCAAAGTGATTTAGGGTTATTATTATTATTATTTTTAATAAAAATGTTAAATTCTATTTCCACAACTGCACACATATCCAAATAATTTCTCATATATTTCAACGATAAAATCTTCAATTTTACTTAATGTTAACAATGTTTATTTCCAAATTAAATTGTATATTTTTAAATTCAACCGTGGATATTTTCCAAACGAAATTTCAAAATCCAATTCAAATATCAATCAAATTTTATTCTTCACTAGTTACAAGTAAATAATTGATTTTTGATTAGCCATTCTGAAATTAAATATCGGATTCAATTATTGTTCAACCAATAAACATTGATTTTTAATCTCGAATCTAAATATAAAATTAATTAGTTATCGCTAAATCCTTAATTAATTTCTATTTCAAATTGCCGAAATTTCTGGGTCATTACAATCTTCCCCCCTTTAAAATTTTTCGTCCCCGAAAAGGAAAGATCGTTAGAGTTATACTGATGTATATTTCAAATCTCATATTTGTGTGAAATTATTTCACAACTGATTTAAATATCGATATTTAAGTCATCGATCTTCTTTGTTTCCATCATATTCAATTTTCTCTGATCATTAAATTTCTTTCCAACACTAACTTCTTCTTAAACTTCAAAATCAGCATAAGTTGGATTTACGCCTCTCAAATTATTCCAAATTTCTTTATAGACCCCATATGTCAAAGTTTACTTATCCATCATTGCGATTGAAATGGGTTCAGGTTAGCAACCCTCAACCCAACCTCCTTACATTCAATCCATTTAATTTTTCTCAACCTCCATTAAGGAATGCAAATAACATCTCTCTTTTTTTCGTTACAAACCGTCAACTCGAAAATTTTCCAAACCCGAAATCCTTTAAAAAAAATTGTGTATAAGAAATATCTGTATTATTACTCCAAAGCTATAGAATTGGAAATACTCGGAAATTCTTCTTAATTTATCAAGTTACATAGATTTTAATTTCTAATTATTTATTTGAAAATATTTGATAACTCGAAGTTTAACAAGTATATTGTCGTTCTCACAGATGTTAGACATACGCTGGCCAGGCGCATGACTAAAATCTCCAAGAGCTAAATATCCTTGTTTCAACTTAGAGTGAAACATATTTCAAAAATTCCTTTAAAAACAGATATGGAAAGTACCAATGTGATAATATGTTGATTGTTCATGAATCACAGATACACAATGGTTTCGTCTGGATCCTCCCAGAAAAAATCCGTATCCGTAGGAATTCATTTCCCTGCGAATTTCGTCATGGACAGATCAACGAAAAATATTTAATGATCAAGAGAAAAATCTGAGGTCATTGAGCGTTGACTGCTCTCCCTCAGGATCACGAAAAAAATTATTGCATTCTGAAGATACTTCAAGTCACAAGGACAAAACAAGTCCCAAAGACAAATCAGGTCACAAAGACCAATCAAGTCACGAAGACTAACTGCTGCATCAAACAGGTGGCTCACTATCACTACGATATCTCAGTGGACCGCAGATACACAATGGTTACGCCTGGGTCCCCCAGGAAACATCCATACCCATAAGCTTTCACAGCTCTGTGGATTACGCCCCTACAATTAGACTGTAGATCGCAGCAGTCACAATGGTTACGCCTGATTCCCTCAGGAAACATCCGATCGCCGTAGGCTATCTGCAGCCCTGCGAATTACGCTAGCAGTCGTGCTCAATGGCAACTCATGAGTTTTATGTCCGTACAACCTACTTCCACCAGCAGCATATCTCAACCAAGCTCGAAATTCAAGGAGAAGGAAGGTACTTTCCTTATCGTTGATTTGAAGATATATAATACTATATACATATAGTATTATATTTCATAAATCATACTTATGTCATTTACATAAGATTTTCTTCCCAAATCATATTTCAAACATCTCGTCTTATATAAATTCCGTTATATAAGATTTTATCTTAATCGATTACCTTTCAATCCAGAAATTTTCAAATTCACTATATTTCTCCATACAAGTTACGAAATATTATTTCTCCAATACCCAAAATCGAATATTCTCAAAATTCATTCTGATTTCAAAATTCTAGCTTTGATCTATTAAATACTTCAAATACTTGATGTCCTTTCCAACTCGGATTTATAGATCTATCGGTTATAAACAAATTTTTTCTTCCAGATTTCCAATTATTACGTTTATCACCCAAATCTTTGTGTTTTCAAAATTCCAGAATTTTCATGCTTGTAACAAAATTTTCATTCACACAATTACTCTTTCACATCCATCGACTGTAAATTAGCAAGCGAACAATTCCCAAAGTGTCAACCCCGAAGGCCGAAACAAACATCAGATTAACACTCAGAAATTTATTCAACTGAACTAATTTCCAGTCAGTTTCTAAATTTTCTTAACTCCCTTTCCTAATTTCTTATCAGATAAATTCTTACAACTCTCAAATTCATTTTGAAAATTCAATTCTCTTACGCTCTGCCGACCTTCGTTCTCGCCGTGCGGCTCCTTGTTCTTCTGTTCTTGCTATCGAACCTTAATTATTTCTTAGTCAATAATGAAATCAATCAAGTTGGGGTATATTTAACTCTCAGACCTTAACTGAACAATATTATTAACTTCGAAATAAATCAAGTTCACAGCAAAACATCCATTCTTGCAACTTCCGAATTAAGAATTATCTTCTTTTATGAAAATTATTGATTATTACAAAAATTTATGCCTTTGAAATATTAGTCTTCAAAATATACTTTATTTATTTATCTGAATACATAAATAATGAATTAACAATATATTAAATTTTAATTAAAGCGGAAAGTAATTGGTACTTCCCTGAAATTCGACATAAATGCCTCCTCTAAGTAACTTCCTTCTGAATAATCACTTATCCGTTAATATATATTTCGAACTTAGAAAAAATCTCATTTGATTTCTATTCTGAACTTCAGAATAACCACACCGTTCTAGTCGACTTCATTTCCTTTATCCCAAATCTACTTGCAAAATTTTGCTTTCATACGTTATTTATTTCTAAAAAGTAAATATTATTTCTCTTATCGAAATCCGAATACGTTTCATCAAATTAATTTTCATTCCATTCAAATACCGGTTCAAAATTCTTCACCATATTCATTCACAATTCTCATTTACGGTTCACCTCTTGTTACTCAATCTTCTCGTTTATAATTCACTATCGAATTCATATGTTCGATAATAAATTATTGGTTTGAAACCAATTATAATTTTCCTTGTCACATCTCAAATTTAACACAGTTGTATTCCAATTACATCTTGCTCCGATTTTATTCACCTATTTCTAGCCCGAATATCAAAATAAAATTCCGCGTTTTATTTCTGAAACGATTCCAAGTTTCCTCTTTTTCATTCAAATTATCATCTAAATTCTTATTCCAAATCAATTTTATTTGGCTTTCATTTCTAAAATTCATAATTTGAGAAATTTATTCGTTTATTCTCTCATACGTATCTTCCTTTGATACCATTTGATAACGGATTTGAGATTCAATCCTAAGAGAACTTATCGAAGAACAGCTCTGGCAAATCCAGATTCGAAGACTGGGGATTCCGCAAAAATTTAAATCTCAAAACAAATTTTTATTTCCGCTGTATATTTTTCAAAATACTAGTTTAAAAATATATCATATTTCCAAAATATTTTTCCTTTCAAAATTTATTTTAAAATTATTTACACTTTTCAAAATTATATTTCGAAATCTTTTTATTTTTAAAATCCGCTTTTCCAGTGTCGATTCCATTTCAAACTCAATAAGCTACGCTTTGAATAAACCAAAGCTCTGATACCACTTGTAACGTCCCGCCTTTTTGACTGTTTCAAATTAGTGATTAAACCAACTTAAAACGTTCAAATCGACGGGTCGTTATTTAGCTTATCGGGTTCAAAATAGAATCAACACAGAAAACACAGGATGAAATAGATGACACGGTATTGAACAAAAAATAGCCTTTCATATATTAATCAAATTTTTTGATACAAAGATTTTTCTGTATAGCGAAACGTAAAAAATATAGTTGAATACAGTAGAAAAATATTTACTGTTTTAACAAATCTTCAGAGTGCGCGTCTCATGAAACCCCCAGTTTTTGTCATTCTTCGAATCCGCCGCTGTGATATCTAAATCTGAAATGCTCGGTTCTGACTCGAGCATTCCATGCAAAAACATAAAAATACTCGAGTCAGGATTAATCACAGTTCAAGTAAATTAATTTCAATAGAACTGAAATATAATAGTTAATCCTAACATCGATGTCATGTAAAAAGGAACAGTCGTTTAAGTCTGATCTATCTATTCCCAGGGTGAACGGTATCAGTGTTTGCGAATGTACACGTGTATATAATATACACGTGTACACCGCCTTAACATCCCGAACTGAACATAAATAATAACACAGGTGATTCTGGAAGCCTACATATACACGTGCACACACACGTATATTGCCTCAGCATTCCGGATCATAAATACACTACCAATTCGCTGTGCACTTACAATTTGAGTGTGACACAGGTCAGTGTGCATGTCCCATAATTTTCACAAGCAAAAGGTCATAAACTCAAAGCCTCAATTATGCCCAATTAATGATCAGTTCGAAATATATTCAGTACAGTACCTGTAACATCAATGAAAAAAAATTGGTCAGGTCGAAATACCTCATATACATAATCAACACTGGGGGTGTATCTTAGCATATGAACAACAAAGTATGCCTCATGGAAAACATGTTTTCAGTTTTATATGTGCACATAAAAATGAATACATTTCCGGTTGGTATGGTTTCCTCAAGGAACAACACAGTTCAGGTGCTCTCTTTTTAACCACAATTAAATAAACATGTTCAGGCTTTCTACTTAAAAGTTCCATATGGACAGAGAATTATGACAAACAACATACTATACTGAAATATTGTGAGGGAACACTGATATGATGTGAACTACAGAGTTTTTTTTACATTGCAGTGGTACACTTATTTTGGCGTATGCCACAGAATGCTTACTGCTTCCTACATATATATGTAGCAACTAAAATTTCATATGTACAGGCATGCGGTTGTGTGTGTGTATATATATATATATAAGCGTGTACCCACATATGCAGTCATATACTCATGTGTATGAACCCAAGCATGCTGCAGTTTAGAAACATAGCCAACTGATAACATTTGTAGTTTATAAACAAATGCAGTTAGAAGTATTACCAAAACAATTATGTAAGCAAACACCTTAATAGTGGTGAAATGTTCATAACAAAGTGAATGACCTGGGAGTGCATAGCCAACAGACTTGACAAAGTTCCAAAGGGAATAAATTTCCTATTTTAGCATGACATGAGAAAGAAGAGGTTCCGGTATTAAGGCAAGCACATGCCAATTCAAAAGTATCCCAGGAATTGAATATAAAGTTTGCCTGGATCATTAAGGCACTCACGAGGGAGAGTATACAAACAAATTATGACAAACCATGCCCAACTGGGTGAACATACGGTTGCAAAGAAAAGGGGGTACACACAACTTGCAAAACATTCATGGAATGAATATGATATATACGGTGAACAACCTCAACTACCCTAGGACAACCAACAAAGCCCCATATATATTTGCTGCTACATTCTAGTGTAGTATACACATATGATGATTTCAAAATTTTCTTTTCACATTGAATAACATGTATGATTTTTTTTCATATGCTAGTGTGTAAATCAGTGTGGTACTTGATCAGATGGCCTGAATATTATAACAGAAGAGGCCTTGCTATATAAATATACCCGGTATTTTGTATATTAAGAAACATCCGTCTCAAGTTTTAACATATACTGAACTTGTTATAAGTACTGATCGCATTGTTTGATTATAATATGTCAACACCATAAAGCAGTATTCCCAAATTTAATGCAGTAAGCATGTACACCTACTTTATATGCATATGAACCATTCTAAAAACCCCATCTATATGCATAGTATCATAGCCAATCCCATATGTACGTTCATGTGATTCAGATACCAACTAAACAATGAGCACAAATTTACATAACAGCAATAACAGGGTCCAAATTTTCTTTACTGAGTCATAAGGTGTTATGGATTTCAAAATTTACACAAACAAGAGTATCACTATGGTTAACATGAACTTATTATATTTCCCATTTACTGAAATTTCTGTGCTATTAAATTGATGCCAATATGGTACTCTAGATTGGTAAAACTAAATTTCAGCATAGTTCACTTCGATTATTTGATACAATGACCATCATTTACTTACGTCCCAAACATAAGATTTGTAAAATTTTATAACATGATCAATAAACACTGGTAATTCTTTCCATTTTTTCCACACTCAAACCCCAAGACAGTGCAGTTCATTTTAACAGTAGCACTCACTTATAAGTCAAAACAAACCAACAAAAGATTCAGGCATATTCGGTCAGTACTTCCACATTTCTAACAAATGATAGATCTAACGAATTTGGGTAAATATGCAAGGATACCAACGCAAACGAAATCAACCATATATTTTAGTTAAATCGAAATTAATCTACTTGAAACAAAATTAATCGTGAGTGAGATGCTCACCTCCACTCAGCCACGCTGGCTTTAGGGTGGCACTTTGACGATGGCCGGCTTCGATTTGTTGAGCGACTACAGTGGCGATGAGCAGTGAGGGCTTGGCCTTCCGTTGGATAAAAATGTCAGCTTTGACCCAAAGTGGAGCGATGGCGGCTTCGATTTCACATGTTGGCGGCTCAGTGAACGAGAAAGAGGGGTGTAATTGATTTAGGGCTGAAGCGATTTGAAAAGGACGGAGTTTAACTTGGGGAAAGACTAAATTTTGTTGGCCGTGAGAATTGAAAAGGATGAAAATTGTATGATGAAGATTTTGGGGGAAACGCGAGATTTTATAGAAGAAAACCCGTGGAAAGCAAGGAATTGATATAGGCTAATTTGGGGTGGGTGATTTTTGAACACCGTGGAAAGCAAGGCATAGAGGTACGAACTCACTTTAGCGTGCTTAACTAAGGTTTTACAATTGAGTTAAGTTTTAAGTCATTAATATATATCGTGCTGGAAAGTTTCGTAGAGCCTAATTATAGTTTTAAGGTGCTTAAAAGTAATTAGTAGAGCCTAATCACATCTTAAATTAGTCTAACCATGTTGCTAAATTAACATAAGCAATTTTAGTTAAATCATTAGTTACTTTACACTAGATACTTTACACGTGGCCGTCCATGTTTTTAAAGTGATTTAGGGTTATTATTATTTATTTTTTAATAAAAATGTTAAATTCTATTTCCACAACTGCACACATATACAAACAATTTCTCATATATTTCAACGATAAAATCTTCAATTTTACTTAATGTTAACAATGTTTATTTCCAAATTAAATAGTATATTTTAAATTCAACCGTGGATATTTTCCAAACGAAATTTCAAAATCCAATTCAAATATCAATCAAATTTTATTCTTGACTAGTTACAAGTAAATAATTGATTTTCGATTAGCCATTCTGAAATTAAATATCGGATTCAATTCTTGTTCAACCAATAAACTTTGATTTTTAATCTCGAATCTAAGTATAAAATTAATTAGTTGTCGCTAAATCCTTAATTAATTTCTATTTCAAATTGCCGAAATTTCTGGGTCGTTACATATGTATTATATATTTGGTTTAAGTCAAATACATGAATGTATTTAGACTTAAAAAAGCGCTGTCATTATCAATATGAATCGTACATTCATGTATATATATACTACACTGGTGTGTGTGTATATATATGTACTAGATTGTGGTATATGCTTATCATTATAAACATATATTAGCAGTAGATGATAATTATCAAAACTTGCTGCATATGATTCTTAAGTATTTTACTCAAATGGTTCATGTCTGACTCATGTCACATACATGATCTAATTGTTTGGCATAGAAGTGTAACATATGCAAGTGACTTATGTAAATACATATATTTATATGACAGATTACAATAGTACTAAGAATTGAATATATCATCAGAGAATGTATACATAACCTGATATACAAAAGTCCAAAGTGACCCCAAATTTTGTTATGTACAAGAATTTACTTGTGTACTATACAAAATACATTTATTTAAAACATATAGAATATCACAAGCAATGTAAACAAATCTAACAGAGGTGACTGGCATGTATTTTCAATTCTGTACAGGGTCCAAAAAGATTGACTTACCCAGATTTTAAAACCATTTAAAGTATACCATATAACTGTGTAACAAAGTTAAAATAGCAATCCATTAGATAACATATAAAATTTTATAGAATCAAATTCAAAATTGAATATTAACTGTTTACAAAATCAATATTTTGTACCACTGTATATTCACGTTTAGTATCTGAGTACCAATTAACATATACATATCAATATCTATATCTGTCTATATATATTCAAGTGTCATAACTTTAAATGCAAATCATATTTGTTCCAGTTCTGTAACAGTACAGTATCATGATGAAACAAATTTCAATCTTATTGTATAATTTATCAAATAAACTATCAGTATCATCATACTTATTGGAACAATAATTCAATACTCATGATTTATAAAATAGTAGATGCTCTTTCAATCTGATATTTATTCATGCATGTAAGGATTATGTCTTGTAATAGTTCATAAATCTAGAGAATTTATTCACTAGTTTTCATAAAACCTTATGCCATTTCCAGAACTATATTCTAAAATTAACAAGTCATACTTATTTTATTATTAAGATGAATCATAGGCAACTATAATGTAGGCAATATACATACAATGTGTATATTCATATAATCAAATCCATGTTAAAAGTAAACTATTTTATGCATATACAATACAAGCAATGTATTTACATATTCAAACATCCTGCAAGAGTATTTACAAATCATATTTGTATCATGCCATTCACTAATGCATAAGAGTGTTAGCAGCGGTTAAATTGGCTTTGATTTCAACTTTGTGTCTCGATACAGTAACTTGTGCAGGTAGCACATACTGAAATTAACAAGAAATCATATTTCTTATATTTTGAAATCAGTTCTTTTGTATATTTATCATCATAAATATACGGCTATTTTTTACAAGTCCACTATTAGTTTTACATAACAATCTAGTTCCATATACGTCAATACGTATATGTTATTTATATACTCATATAAACCACATCATATATGTAATTCACAGAGTTAATAAATCATAATACACATGTTATGATTTTAATCTGCTCTGTTTATCATCTATATAACGTAAGTGTAAATACCATAGGACTAATTCATGAATTTTAAACGCAAAATCTTGAACAAACAGGATGGTGTCATTTTACCAATAAAATAATATAAAATTAAAACAGCTTTTCTGATTTTACAAGAAAAACAGAAATATGTCTCAATAATAATTGATTTCACTAAATCAAACATCATCAAAACCCAGAACCTAAAAGGTTAAAGGAAAATATATGCATAACTGAGTCATAACATTTATCCTCAGGTCGATCAAACATCTTAACCATGGATTTGTCAGTGTTTATAATGTTCTAAAACATTCATTCATCTATATTAAAACATCAATCTTTCGCATAGATCACCACTTTTAATAAATATACAAAGTTCTGGTCTAAAACAATTTTAGATACAATTTATGAAGCAAAACAAATATGTTTAAGTTTAAAATTTTAATTAAAAGGAAACAAACCCATTAGCTTATTTCATAAATCGCTGTGCCAATTCAAGACAGATTGGGTATTCGAATGATTCTAAATTCAACAGATTATTAAATCATTCCAGATCCATATCTGTTATTTTGCATATGAATTTACTTGTGAATCAACCATGTTTAATTAAAAGAGCTTAACATAAATATCAAAACAACTTAATTAAACATATCATAAGACCATGATTCTACCAGTAAATCAACCTAGTTTCTCAAAATCCAATCATGACATAGATTAGCAATTTAAATTCGAATCGACATCAAATATCAATCCATGGATTCATGTTTTCATATCGAATATAAAATGCATTTTCAGTCAGATAATTTTGCATCAAATATGCAGTTTAAATTGCTACACAATTTCATTAGGGTTCATGATGGTTTTAATTCTGCAAACTAGATCTGTAAATCCAAAATTAAATCAAAATACAATTAAACAGAAACTGAATTCATCACTCAAATTATTAATTTCGTAACCTGGCTCTGATACCACTATTGGGTTTGATGCGATGTAATCGTAAACCCTATTTCATAATTTCTGACAATCTACGAAATGGATCTATACGAGATTAAATAAATCAAGTGATTATACCTGTAAATGCTTCCACGAATACTGTGAAATCAACGTTTATCTCCCTCGAATCCAATACGCCACCGGAATTTAGATGCATCGAATCCAGAGCATGACAAAACACCACGCCTCCATAGATAAGTCCACATGAATGTTTTCCTTTCGATCAAATCAAGAGGAGAAGGAATTTTTGGTGTCAGCCACCATTGAATTGAATTTCTTGGAAAGAGGGCATTCAAAAGGGTTAGGTTTTGATCTAATCTTATCCTTTTAAAATGGTCCATCTATTATACTATTAAGGAAATGATTTTTCTTTATAGTATTGAATGGGTACCATTAAAATAAGGAACCTACGACATACCATTTCAATAAAATATCAACAGATTTGATAATTTATTTATCCAACTTAATGTTTTTCCTTTTAACATTCTAAGTGTGTGACCCTATAGGTTATTACAACGTTGGCAATGATTTTAAATCGTATTTAAAATCATAAACAGTGATTGGCATCTGGCAATACGTCGCTGCTACCCAAGTTATAATAAGATCAACGATTCGACACAACCTTTTGGTGACCAGTTTATCAATGTAATATAATCCTTTTAACCAGTATATCCAGGATTAAACTCGAGACATGGATCGTATCATTCTCTTTATTATTTAATCCGTTTATCTTGATCGATGAGTAGATTGTTTAAAACAAATCAATATTTGAGCATGGCCATGCATTTCACAGTCTCACTCAATAAAGAGGCCCATGGATATCACTACAAATATATTATAGGGTTAAATTCCATCTAGATCATTCATAATTTTTATTCGATTCGAGATGTATCCAATAATCACTGTTATCGTTAGTCTGTTACAAATAACTTTAGATGATATCAAAACACAAATATCCTTGAATAAAAATATAATGATTTTAGGTCTGAGGACCATTACATCACTGTCATTGTGAGAATAACTTATGATACTGTTAATTATATTCTATATAGTTATTTCACGGTGGGTCGGCCCAATATGCTATTCTCCAATATGTATTTATATCTTGACTTTAATATCACGTATATTAATGATCAATGAGATGTGATCATCAGTCAATCAATATACTAGTCCCAATGCTTTATTGTTATCATATATATACAATAAAACTCGACTAGGGGCATTAAGAATTATAATACTTAACACATTATATAATCTCAAGTTCAAGTCACTTACTTGAACTATATAACTCTGTATTATAATTCTAAGGACTTCTATTATATTAATATTATATTACGCAGTAAATATAAAATAATATTATTTTATTCCAAATAAAATAATAACAACAACGGTGTTATCAATCTCATCAAATGAATTGCCTCTAGGGCATAAACTCTAACAATATGTATATACACACTGTTGTGTATATACACACATATATAATTGTACAAGTGTATATGGTCGAGCAAAGTCAAAAATGGACAGCAACATGAAGACAAGTTACGATCATGGTCAAGACAGTGGCAAGCTAATGTGCAACAACAAGTTCAAACATATCATGGAAGTGCAACAGTTTCAGTTTAGCTCAAAAAGGGTTTGAGAAACATACAAGATCATGTTCTCAAGTGTATGCAAGGCAAACCAGAAAGGTCAAACACAACCCAAACAAGTTTTCAGCCAACATATATGTGGTGCAACACAACAGTGTACATGGAAGGTCAAGACAGTAAGGACACATGGAAAATGGTACACACACAGCAATAAGACTACAAGTCATGTTCAACACTGCATGGTGATGGAGAAAGCAATAACATGGATGTGCGGAGATTTCAACATGCAAGCACTCTTCCAAGTTCTTAAGGGACACATCAAATATAAATGGCATGGTACATAATCAATGGCACATGCAAGGTTGTTCTCAATGTCATTGCAGCATACATGAACACAAGCAGGCATAACAATCCACAATGGAGCAATGTTTTTCATGGTGAATGGGTGAAACAGAATAAGCATATGAAGTAGTACAGCAAGCATTCAAGTTGTTATTGCAATAAACACATTTAAATAAAATAGCATGACACTTTCATGAGCAATTTCAATTTGGTTTCTTGAAAGTTAGCAAGAGCAATTCAAGGCATGTATACAGTCAGCAAAGAGAAGCACAAACCACTACACCAGAAATGAACTTTGGTAGCGTTTAAAAAACACTACCAAAGCTTTTGGTAGCGTTTTAAAGAACGCTACTACAGGTCACGCAACTAAAAGTCTGTTTCTTTTTTGTTGCGTTTTAATAAACGCTACCAAATGTTTCATATGACTGCGTTTTTCAACCGCCACAAAAACTTTTTGTTACATTTATTTTTCGTCACTATAAATTCAGGTGGTACTTTTACGTCTGTATCTGTAGCGTTTCTGAAACGCTACTAAAAGGTATTGATTATTTTGTAGCATATTTTAAATGCTACTATATACTCTTAATGGTTTATGTTATTTCCAACATCCAATTATTTAATAATCATATCAAAATCAACAACAATCGTATAATTACCATATTCAAGCCAACGATCAACCAATCATATAATTATCATATTCAAATAATTTAAAACACTTTAGTCACATAAGAATTATCCATAACCATTTGGATAGCAGTTTGACGAAATGAACAAATTCACATAGCACAAGCATTCACAAAAAGGTTACTCAACAAATACTAACTAGTATCATAATACATATAACGATTTAGGTCATATCCATTATTGATGAGTCTTCACTTCGAAAGAGCTTATTACCTATAAACAAGTTCGATAATCAACAATAAGAAATTTCCATGAATTATCAAGTAACATTCAAACAATATTAATTCATTATTACTAAAAAAACACAAAAAATCAAGTTATCCAAGTATACTAAAATATACAGGATTATCGTAAAAGTTCGACCTTGCTCTCTTCAAAAGTACAAAGCCTGCACAAGTATAAGCACAACATATAGTCAAACAATTTTACACTTATATAAAACTTTGGTAAATTGGTTATATTATAATCATTTATAAAATATAGTAAATTTAAACTAAGTTAACTTTGTAAACTTGTTTAATTTTTTAAAAACTTAGTTAATTTTTATTAACTTGGTTAATTTATTATTATTATTAAAAATCAGTTAACTTAATTATATTATTGTTATCAACTTAGTTACTTTTTACAAATTTAGTTAATTCCTCACCAATACTATAATTTATAAAACTTTGTCAAATTATTTATATTATTTAAAATTTAGTTAACTTAAACTTAGCTATTTTTTATTAACTTGGTTAACTTAATTAATTTTATTATCGCTGTTATTATTAAAACTCGGTTAACTTAATTATATTACTATCACTATTATTATAAACATAGTTAATTTTTATAACTTAATTAATCCATCATAATCATTATCATCACTTCAGCTCGCTACCCTTACATGAAATGACCAAACACCCCAAACACAATCCAACTTTAAAACCATTTAAACTTTTCAACCACATAAACCTCCTCAGGACCTCAACAACTAAAAAACGTGCACAAGCATGCACATAATCTCAACACTACTATAACCTGACAACCATTATTCCCTGCACTTCACATGAACTGCCATTTATTTTCGAGCCAGCATCTCCATCCTTACAAACAAACTGCTCCTATCATCACCTTATTTCAGTGCAACAACAGACTGCTTGAACGATATCAACCATGATAGTTTTTAGTACAAATAGAAAGTTATCGAACATGATCTTATATTTTTTATTCATGTCAGACATAAAATAAAAAGGGAATAAAGAGAGAAAGATAGTTGTGTACATACCAAACTGACCGTTGTATTTCCCAAAAGTAGAAGACAGAGTTTGCCTTGTTGGGAACATTTAGTTCCATTTTCATATGTATTAGCGAACATAAATATGGTGGATCAAAAATAGGTAGCAGTCCAACAAATTGCCAAGACCCACCTGGACTCTCTTTAGATTTCTCAGGAACTTCCTGTATGTTATAAGATCAAACATGATAAAAATAATGAATCAGTAATGAAAAGAATTGGATACACATGATAACTATATGATGGGTATTGAAGAAAACCTGTCTTGCCACAGCATGAGACCGAAGTCCTCGTTCAGCAAACTTACTTATCACATCATGAACCTTTTCCCTTACATCTTTTGCACATTTGCAAAGGTTTATAATCTGATTCAGATAAATATTGTTTCATAGGAATGTCAATAAAATAATCATAGATGATTTAGGTATGATTTTAACCTATTCAGAAGCATCTTTACTTCCACGATGCCAATCGTCATTAGCATCAGTGCATGTAAGAGCAGCTCTTTTCTCAAATGGGTTAAATGGTAGAAAATGCACTTCTCTAATACCCGCTGTTGCCTATAAATACAAAAAGAAAATTATTAACAAATGTTTCATTGGACATCATAATAAAAGATATATTGATGAGAACTGGTGAAACAATTTATACCTCTTTGGTGTCAGAAAGCATTCCAACCATAGCAGCATCAATATCATCTTGACTCTCAAATCATGAAGCTCTTGCTGCCAAAAGCATCACATGATCTTTTTCTATACCATTTGCAAATGCCTCAGTAAGATTTGTGTCAATGCTAAATTTGTTTAGAGTCAATGTTCCGGTTTTATCACTACATGACACATCCATTCCAGCTTAATCGGAACTAATATGGTTAATGAGAGTAGTATGGTTCATAATGGGTTAATATGGATAATAAGTAGCTAAATATTGGTATTTACAAAACATAACCTAATAGAAATTAACCATATTAATTTGGGTTAATATTGTATATCCGCATTATGGTTAATGAGTAGCTAAATATTGTGCTAATATCTCCAGGTATTACAAAACGCAGAATTGGTATATATGCACATTGACGAATTGAGTTTGAATGAAAAATATCTGGAGTAGCTTAATGATTAGTATGGTTCATACAGTTCAAAAAAATATTAGTATGGAATTTGGGTTAATATTGATTGAGTTCGTACTGTCCAACCCATATAGCTTTTGCGTAACATTGTCAACATAAGTAAATACCGATCATTATCTTATTTGGTGACAGTTGTGACTTCATATTTGTTTGACCGGTGTTAAATGTATCTAGGTATGCTAAAACTAAGATGCCTCTACATTCTATCCTTAAGTTATATTATAAATAAATATTGATCATTATCTTAATTGGTGACAGTTCGGGCCTTACTAGAAGTCAGCTAGAGCTGCTGCTTCTGAGAATGAACACCAACATGGTTACCACTAGGATTTTAGACGTCGCATGTTGCAACTGGTAGTGCCGATGTAGGAGCAGCATATGGAACTAATGGCAGATCCGCTAACCCAACATTGGAAGTGATCAAATTCCTATTTGATCCTTCTTTGATCATATGTTTTGTTACGTTAAATCAAGGAAACACCACTATTTTCATGTTTTCCAAAGCTCATTTGATTGGTTCTTCGATTCATAAAAAAGTACAAAAATAGTTATTAACTTCTCACTTCTTCAAAATTTAATTTTAATCGTTCTTCATTTTACTTTCATGTTATTTTTATTTCTACAATCTATTTTAAATATTTTTGGTGTTAACAATTGTTGTGTTTTTTCATTAAGTCGTCATTATTAGCTACATAAATATTTAGTTATAGTTATGGTATTAATTTAATTATGTATAAACTTTATTATGTATAGATATTTTTGTTATTATTATAAGCTTTAACGGTATAAATATATTTCTAACGACGATGAACTTAACTAATACATATAAACATACATATATATATATATATGTATATGTATGTATATGTATATCACCTGTACTAACATAACAAATGGCGATGATCTAATCAACATAAGTTGTTAATTACCCTGAACAACATGGTTTGAATCATAATAAAATGTAGACAAACCTTCGAGCAAGTGTCACAATAATGCGGTCATAGATAGGTACTAATACGAGCAGGAATATCGTGGGAATTACTAGAAGTGAAGCCGCCGGAATTTTCATTAAGCCGAATATTTCACTATTCATTGTTGTGCCTTGATGGATGCTAAAAGTTTGGAGTTGATCTAAAACATGTACTCACTATTGTAGAGCTTCCAAAAAATGGTAACATTCCTAAGATGGTCTTTGCTTTCTACATTTGTGTTACTCTGCATAGTTTCCTTTGATTCTGCAGATTGACTCACAATTCTAAATCTGGCTGAATTGTTGCCTTGTCTAGAAACCTATATGATTTTGATTACATTATACTAAAGGAAAGAAAAAACATACTAAAAGCTGATATAAAATTTTGCAAGATCTGAACTAGTTAAGAAACTTCTGATTTACCTGTATGTGTTGTTGTGTAGCATGAATTCATGTTCTAATGCAGATTCCTTGTCGCATGTGTACTCATATAGATCTCCTGAATTCTTAGGAAGCTCGGGTCTTCTGTTTCTTATTGATGCAAAATATACCAGCTGTGAAGATTTATTATCATTGTGGCTGAGGAAAAACTATATTAAATCACTTTCCATGCGCTATTTTATCAGAATCAAACTGCATTTTTCACAAGTGAGGCAGTTCGGGGGGGAATTAGTAACAAACAAATTAAATCAGTTTTTATGATCTCAAGACACCCTACGTAACTTTTAATATCATTGAATAATCTCTTTTTTCAGTTTGTAAACTTCAAAAATATTCATATTCCTGCTCTTAAGAGTTTATGTGTTGCTTGCTTAGCTCTTTCACGGTTAAATGGCTATACTATTTTGGTGGACTGAATTCAATATAAATCAAATTATGAGTTAGAAAATGTTACCTCTGCACATATGAGCCATGATGTAGGCAAAAATGATTTTTCCTATGGTTAGCACACATCTATGAAAAAAGAAAAATATAGCTACAAAAATGAATACCTGAATTATTTCCATGATAGGATTAGACCCATCAAGCATGTGAAACCTGTACCTCAAAACTCCAGCAACAAACACAAAGATCACAAGCATAACTAAAATCGCAGATGAACCAAAACCCCAATCCCAACATAGGAAAACAACAAAACATCCTAGTATCAGCAAAACATCCTAGTACAATGGAACCAAGGAAAGAAATCAACATATGAAAAGGGTAAACAACAAAATATTTGCCACAAAATTCAAAGCATAATAATTGATATAAAGATTATGGATACTAATTTTGCGATAACATAAAGTATACAATAAATAAATGTAAAAAGTTCCATTGATATGCAAAGCCTGCTACATGAATTGATTGACTATACATATCAAGTTAAAAAATTGTGTTTTTTTCAAAGGAAACCGTACCCTAAAGGAGACTTGAATGAATAACATAATATTGCCTCCCGTGTTTGATATTTTCTATGAAATAGAATGGTTAAAGCAGTGTGATCTAGCTAAACATATCTTGTAACAAACCCGACATAGAGTAGCCACGATATGTGTAGAACATCCTACAGAATTATACCTTTTGTGTATATAACTTTCGGTAAAGAGTAATATGTTTCTGAGGACAAGCATGAAAATATAAGAGGGATATAGTACGTCATACAAAATCAGTAATAACAATAAAGTAAAAAAGCATTTTTACTGAATTTTCAACAGCAAGCTGCAAAAATGTATTAACGTTAAACTGAATTTTTTGCTTGCTTGATTTCAGAAATTTTATATTAAAGTTGATGAACCATTGGTGAGAGAAGAAAGCAACAGAGGAAAGAGGAAAAAGAGAATATGAAGAAACAATAAAATGTTAAAAGTGTTATATGACATTTTTTACATACCCTTACTTTAGAAAGGGATATTTTCTGTCAATTACATCTTCAGTTCTCCACGCTTTATCTGCCATTAAAATAACAATATCTTGAGTTACATAGTTAACAAAAATATGAAGAAAAAGAAAAAGAGAAAATATGAGCTTTTCAATACATGCCTGCATTTTATGCTAATTCAACAAACTAACCTAAAATCTAACAGGCAAATAATATTGCCTATTGGGAACGCTGGAATGGGGGTAAGGACACATGATCGGGTTTGACAAGAAGTAGGTTTTTGTAAGGTTTATATTACTCAGAGATGGGGGAAACTAACCTGATCAATTTTTGTAACGCAGGAATCGTCGGACTATACCGACATCTTTGAGGTGAAGGTGATGCTTTCAGGGACAATTGATGTAATGTAAACCTTAGACAAGAGCAAACTAGATATACCCACCCGAATATCTTCTAAGATTTATTCAATTGCCATTGACTCCATTACGGAAGCTTCTTGAATCCAACTCAGGGTTGATTCTACATGGTTCTAGAGCTGCAACTTGCTGTCTAACATCTTCTGGTTTCTTAAGAAGACACACTACAGTAGGAACTTTGTCGACAGAGAAAGAATGTCAGGGAGATGTATAAAGAATAACACCGTTTAATCCTCAAACTGAGTAAAATGTTAAATATTTTAGCTAAAAATTGGTAACATTCTTACAAAAACCAAATCCTTTAAATTACTAAACTACGTGTTTTTTCTCCCAAATAAATGACTTGAAAAGTTAAATAACTCAGTGCGTAATTTTGAAATTCACCTGAAACATTAAGTTGAACCAAAGAGCTTTCTCGAGTAGGTAAGCAATGAAAATAATAATAAGCCATAGAGGGTTCCTGATGGAAATGCTAAGAAGAATATAACAAAATGTGTATGCTTATGATATCATATAAGCAATGCATTCCAGCATTGATTATACCTGACAAGCATCATTATTTCATTGAATCCCAATAATAGCACGGCAATTAGAATGTCCCTTGGAGGAGGCATAGCTCTGTTGTTTCTCTTACTATCTTCCTGGTTGACATGTTAAAAGTAGACGAAGAATGGTATATCCTATATTGACTAATTACATAAATAGAGAGCACAAAAAGACTGCTATGCTAAAATAGAGAGGTTCTCAAAGACTGCACCTGAGAAGCAATGGCCTAAGTAACAGTGTACTCATTTTGTGAATTGAACTGCTTCCACAATGGCTTGCACTAAACAGGTGTGATCAATGTTTTCTCTAAAGGTACCTGATAGAAAGTTGAATGATCTTGGCGACATCCCTTCTTAATTTAAGTACTAAAGAAACTGATTAATATACCTATTAAATGTGTTTATTCCAGTTTGCCATTTACTTTCCATTTCACCAGTTATTCATAAAATTAAGACAATTTCATGCAAAATTGCTACAGTCATCTGAAATTATATGCAGGCCTCTCCATTTCTTTTCATATAAGTATAATCTTCCATATCTTTAACATGCTTTTTCACTACAATTTAATTAATACAAAACATGAGATTGCAATGTGAAAAATACACTTCACGGGATTATCAGGATTTATGGGGTCTAGCAATGCATGGACTAATTACTGTTTAAATTATGCCAATCATGTGGACCATGTGAAGTACATTAGCTCACATTTTTCTGTTGGAGCTTGAGAACTATGCATGATATTTTAACCAAACTCATCAGATTTGTTGTATAATATGACCACTGAAGTGAAGAACGAAAATGACATTGATGCAATTATTTTGGATATGAGCTAACTCGGTGAGCAACATCAACATTTGAAATTTTGTTGATTTGATTTTTTTGCACATTTTGACATCAAACAAAACTAGAAAATAATTTTGAATTCATCCTGATTTTGTTCGTTAGAATCATGTTGCATAACGTTGTCTCCCCATGGACCAGTATTAATATGTCTCCTGAAAGTGAAGACAAATTATGTGCTGGCTTGGAATCCTAGATTAAACAAATCATTTTATCCATGCATGCACAAGAACCATGTCCATATCTCTTTTCTACCCTTCTTGATAATCCAACAACTTCTCAAGCCAACAAAACCACTTCTCAAACCATCCCTAAAGACTCCCTTTCCATTCCACCCGTTTATGTTTTACTGGCTCTTTCCCTGGTTGGACCTCCCTACCAACTTCTTTAGCAAATTATCCTCTTATTAATATGCCTTTGTTCATGCAAATTATTTATTAAATAAACTTATGCAGGAAGCAAAAGTTTCAAAACAAAAGAACGTTATTTTTGCTAACACTTTTGGAGAATTGAGCAGCAAGAAAATTTGTATACACCAATCACTTTAGTATTGTCCATGACATTCCGTCTTGTTTTCCAGTTTCATGAAAATTTGTTCATTTTGACCTCGGATATATTTTCCAGTTTCAAGAAAATTTGTATCCACCAACCACTTTAGTATTGTAGCAACTTTCAATCAAAACTTTCATTTAAAATGTGCGTAACATGTTTCATGTTTCTCATTTGATCGCTACACCAGAAAATATTCGAAATTCATTTGAATAATATGTTATTCATTATAGATAAATTAAAAGATATATGCGTATTCATATTTATCAGCCAAGCATCAGAAGCCAGATTATGCATATGTATATTAAAGGGTCAATATATGCATCACAAGACAAATTAATGCAGCCTAACCCTATGATCTTTCAACTATCAGCATGAAAACAGATTAACGTAACCATGTTTTGCTATAATTGCATATATTCAACATCATTTTCACTTGCTTGCTATCAGCACTTATCCATCATAACAAAAGCACTTTCATGTGGAGTATATTCCTGTTATTCATACAGACCATAAAATATTTGTCATTGTACATCATTCTTTTACAGTAATTGGAGGGTTGCATTAACACATGCAACATGAACTTTATCCTCAATCTACTCTATTTCTTATAATTTTTAATCAAAACCTAACTGAGCCTTCTCAAATCCTTGCTCTAATTCTAATTCGAACTCTAGTTCAAATCCCTTTTGACTTAATTTATGAAATTTTACACTGTAGAAAATATATTTGCACAAAATCAACATAACCTAAAAAATCGAACCACAAATAATCAAACCGCAAAATCAGATCCAAAAACAGTTGAAATATAAAAGGCATACCTATTTAGGGTTTACGTCGAAGTCTTGAGCAACCAGATATGGTATCCCGATTAAAATAGCTCAGAACGACGAAGTGGACACGCGCGACGATAACGATGGACACTAGTACGAGACGTTGAAGATGGAGGAATCATAGGATGAATTGAATTTTACCGATGTGAAAAGGGAAAAAAAATCTAGGTCTGAGAGAAGCAAAAGGCGGAGTAATTATTTTTTCTAAGCATGGAGGCGAGGAATAATGTGACAAAAGAAATACGGATAGATTATCTGAAGCGACAAAATTTTGTAAGGCGGGATGGGCGGTTTTTTGTCCGAATTTGCAGCGTGAAATATGTTTAGCTGCTTTTACCGATGAACGCAACCAATTTATGTAACTAAAGGCTATTTTTCTTGTAGTGAACTTGGCAAAGATTTTTCCTTTTATGATTCCAGAAACCAAAATATGTTTGGCAAGAAATAATTTAATTGCTTTTCAAAAATTACCAAATGGGGCAAGATTCATTTCGATATTTCCCAATAATTCCATGAATGGTCATAGCAACAATCATGAGAAGCTATTCGAATGCAAGCCAAGGTCATAAATTGATATCATACAGAAATTCAACATATATTGGAGCATGCCAAATGTTGGCAAGGAGGTTTAACAAATCATTTCACTATGGGACCAGAGTTATTATTCATGACAGGGTAGAAATCTCGAAAGGGCCAATTGTATTTTCAGAGATTCATGAAATCCATCTTTGGCAAGTTTTTCTTTCCAATTTTAAAACAAATCTATAAGCATTTTTTCCTGGCAAGAATCATGTTTGGCAAAAAATCATTCAAGTGATTCAAAGGCAGCTATTTATTCCAGAAAGCATGCACAACAGGTTTTAGGCAAGAGATTTTTTTCATTTACTTTCCAGAAAGATAAATCATTCATGGGTGCAACAACATATTTCATCAATCACGCAATCTGTTTTTGACAAAAATGAAGTGTGGACACTCAAGGCAGATTTAAAGAGAAACATTTTTTCTGAAGGGTCAGAAAATCAAACTGCAAGGGATCACATGTATCATCCATTTCCAGATTTACATAATCAATCAAGCCGATTTAAGTTCAATTATAAGGCAACAAATCAAGAATTTTATTCATGCAAGAATTCTTCAAAATAATGCCGATTTTATCAAGAAAATCAAAAGAGGAAACTGCAGAAAATCAGACCAAAATCATTTCACGAAATCATAGAATTAAGGGTTCGAATTACCCTATATATTGACACTATTTCATCACTGGAAAAAGGATTGAAACTACAAACAACTCGAAAGCAATTCAAAGTAAGCAAATTCAGAAAACTCACGAGTTTCGATCAGAAGCCCAAGCCAAATCAATCGACAAGCAAACCAGAGAATACGAACTTCAGAGTTCAACCAAAGCAATTCTATTCGAATCCGAAAATGATATGGAGAAGATTGAAGAAGCCCTAATTTACATTGAAGCCGCCATTTATTTGTTCCAAAGAAGGATCGTGGAAATGGATTAACAAATGGGCCGACATCCTTTTTCTTGGGCTTAAGGGAGTTTAATTTTGAACTAGGGCTTTCATATTTTATTTTATTTTGTATTTTGTTTTTAAATTCCTTTGTAATCGTATGAACAGTTTCTAGGTCTGTAAAATCAAGGGAACCAGTTAGGGTGTTAACTGGTAGTTTACTAGAGTTTGTAAAAACTAGGGCTACTGGTTGTAGGGTCATAATCAGGGGAATTTTTATCTAGGGGATTGGATTAGTCTAGGGTTTTGAGCGTAGGGTTAGGACATGAGTAGGCGCTGCGAGTTTACATGGGATTGTAAGGCGGATCTGTTTATAACACCTAGTAGAAACCATAGGAATGCAGCATTAGGCATGATTTTGCCGAAGCTGGGTATCTCTGTATGTTATTTACTTTCTGTATTTTTATTTCTGTTGCATTCTGTGATCTGATATTTTTTATATCTCGCTTAATTTTCAATAAACCCTATTCACGCCCCCTCTAGGATTAATCTAGATCCAACAAGGAGCAGTGCTTATGCAAGAAGGTAGGGTAGTTGCCTGCACAAGTAGCACTACAACAAAAAAGGCTTTTTATAGCGTTTGAAAAACTTTATGATGTCCTACTATAGCGTTTTAGAGAACGCTGTATAACGACATGCTATGGTAGACCCTTTGGTTTATATAGCATCGACGAAAGCGCTATCTAAAGTCTTGCTATTATAGCGTTTAAATGCTATCGAATATGAAATGCTAAACCAAATGTAACATACTATAGTGTTTATTGAACTTTTGGATAGCGATTTTGCTTGGCCTATTGTAGCGTTTATGTAACTTGCTATATCGTTTCTCATTGACTCTTTACAGCGTTTACAGATGTACACTCTGTTGCATAGTATAGCGTTCGTCATAGACTTTGCATAACATTTCTCATACAATCTGTTGCCTACTATAGCACTTAGTTTACCATTTCATAGCATTTTTGAAACACTATGAATTTATATATCAATTTTATGACCCCTCCAACCCCCTTTCTCCTCTTCAATTTATTATATATATATATGTATGTATGCATTTTTTCTCTTGCTTAGATACATAGAAACATAACACATTTTCAAAAACAAATAACAATAATGTTGTATATATGTCATTCAAATAATATGTAAATTACAACATAGTATACTAAATAACTGCTAAACAACTACAAAATAAGCGAAAAGTAGACAACTTTGTTTCATACTACATAATAGTTATAAACTACAAATTTGATTTCAAATGTCTTCATCAAAAGTGGTGAACGATGGATGAACTACTTTCATTCTTCTCTGAACCAAATAAATTGTAACATGAACTAAAAAGACAACAAAGGTTTGAATTAAATTGAAAGGAAAATTTATTATTTATTTACAATCTATATTTTATATTCAAGCTTATACTAACTATATAGTATAATGCAATAACTACAAAAATTAAGGTGTTGTCGTGATGAATTATAGCTAACACAAATGGGCAAGCCTGTTAAGAAAGAAAAATTATTCACTCATGTACAATGAATGCCAACATGCAAGTAGGCCTTCAAAATGCAACAAGAGTTAAAACGTAAGCTTCATTCTATAATTGAGTGAAATGGAAAGCTTCAGGCAGGCACGCATTATAAATAGATGAAGCAGCATGATGGGCTTACAAATTGAAGAAGACTAGCATGTCAAATGAAACCGAACATATCACACATAAGATATCGAAAGCATGAAAAAGAAAAATTATTCACTCATGTAAAATGAATGCCAACATGCAAGTAGGCCTTCAAAATGCAGAAAGAGTTAAAGCGTAAGCTTCATTCTATAATTGAGTGAAAAGGAAAGCTTCAGGCAGGCACGCATTATAAATAGATGAAGCAGCATGGTGGGCTTACAAATTGAAGAAGACTAGCATGAGAAATGAAACCAAACAAATCACACATAAGATATCGACTTCCATGCTGCTTCTTCCTCAAAGATATCGACTTCAATATTTGCCGCGAACACGCTAAATTGAGATCTCCTCTTCAGCGACCACATTCCAGCTGCTCCGAAATTTCCTTTTTATTGACCTAGATCTGAAACGGGATTACTTCCATATTCCGTTCCAGTCGACGCCGGAACTGGAACAGAACCACCGGGATTTCGGCATGCCAGACGGAAGTTGGAACCTTGGTTCTCGGTAATGTTCAAAAGTAAGTGTCAAGTTGACAATTATGATTGTTTTAAACAATGCAAAATTTATATATTTGCATCGGCCTACCAGGGCTTTAAATGAATTTAAAATGTAAAAAAACCACGTAATTGTACTGAAATATGAAAACTTACCGCCATCCGGACTTTAAATGATTTAGCTTTGGCTTCAACTGCCTCCACTCCTTTAATACCTAGGAGACAGCATGGTTACCCAGAAAATATCAGTTTTATTAGCTCAAAAGACACATACTTTACTTCATAATATAAATGGAAGTAAAATTTGAAAAAAAAAATATTATTCTCAGAATATAAACAGCATAAATATAAACATCATCAAATTATTCTCAGAACCAAACATAATAAAAAGACCATTTGTTCAACACTGAAACACCCCACCTCCGTTAGGGTCACTCTCAAAGGGAATGCCCTAATTTTGGTGGAGGTTTATAAGTATAAGTCACAGATACACAAGACAGAAATAAATACACATATTTTTAAACAGCGGAAACAACAACTTTTATTTCATTAAAAATACGTGTTACACAAACCATGCCATAATTGTCTTATAATATTTCCAAAAACATTACATTTCCATAACTGTCTTGATTTCATGATTTAAAGAAGCATAAAAACATAAGTAAACTGCATAAGTCCCCATAGTTGCTATCCAAAGCCATAGTCCAAAACGAAAGAGATCCAAGCAATACATTCTTTCTCTTCAAGCTGGATGTGAAAACTGGTCAAGCTGCGGTATTCCCTCCCTGTGGACCTGGGGGGGAAACGAAAGAAAAGAAGACGAAAGAAAAGTAGAGTCAGACATAAAACCTGAGTAAGTCTAGGACTATTCAATCTATGAATAAAGAATTGGGCATGATAAGTATAAACTGGAAATGGGAAAGCACTATAAACTAAGTTAAGTTGTCTAGAGTCGAATATACTATCGTACCCCATATTAATCTCTGCAACCCTATAAACTAGTTCCCAACAGGCACCCCATAATCAGGGTGAAGTAGTCCATTTCTAATGATCGACTCCTACTTGCATAGTTACATGTGTCTTACGGCCCCCGATGTTGTAGTTACCTATGCTGGTCCCACCATGGGGTGTATCAAGTCCCATGGTGGCGGCCCGACACAATTCTAGAATGCACAGGTATACTACTGGTGCCTAATGCCTAATTTTTCTGCACCGGAGTGTGTGCACGCCCGCACCCCGTTAGAACCTACACTACTGCACCACCGCCGTCGTTTTGACCTCTTACAGTCAGCCCAGTAATCGTGCACCACCCTGCCTAGTTCAGGTTATCCTGATACACCTTGTAGGGTTACTGCTGAAAAGGGTCCCCCGCTACTAGGTTTTCTATTTCTAGCCAACATGCTAAGTTGGTTAAGTGTTTTGTAAACCTAACCCCCAATCAGTCTGTATAGTTTAGCATGTTCAATTTGATTAAGTATTAATTCAATTTACTTAATCCTATCAATCCTGACTCGGCCTTAATTGTCTTATTAAAGACTCGACCTCTCACATTAGACAGGTATTGTTGTGACTGCCTGTTGCCGGTTGGTTCCGGGCAGTCTTACGTCACAACTCAGTCTAACCTCGGGTCTTTATTGGGCTCAATGTTTAACCACCCACATTGGATAGGTATTGTTGTGACTACTGGACAGCCGGGCGGTTCCGGGCAGGTTTACATCACAACTCAATCCAACATCGGGTTAAACACATCGTATTTTCTGAGTTTACATATTTTGTCCTTTTCTTTTTATATGTAAATATTTGCAGCCCATTATTCAAATTTATCTTTATTGGGTAAAATTAATTTATACCACTTAAATGTTCTCAAGGTCATTGGCATGCGTCAAACATGCCAACACATATGTTTTATATTTTTAACCCAGCGTCATTACCCCCGTTTTATACATTCGCTATAACATAACATATGTTGGGCTTCACATTTAAGCCCAATTTAGCCACATGAAAAAGGGGAGGCTTAGAACATGGTGTTTATATGTCTTAAGTAACATCAAAAGGGGTGTGTGAACGCATGAACTTGCAACATAGCGAACTAATTAACATAAATTAGACACTTGTGAACTTGCATTGTAATAGCATATAATCATGACATAAAACATACCTAAACATGAATCATGGTTTTTAATCTATTCATGTAATCTTGCATTTAAAATGTAAATCAAACTTAATTATGTGTCGCATATATTATCATATGATTTTGATAACAACATAGGCTTAAAACATATTTTTGTTTGGGCATAAAGTTAAACATAAACTAGCCATGTTCATAAAGTCAACACAAGTTCACAAAGGTGCTTAATTTTGTCACTAATACAAAAGTATGGGTTTTTACACTTGAATCATGATGCCAATTCCAACATAAATTCATATGAATCATAATACTCAAATGGATCCAACTACACTAAAAATGATCATAAAAATATACATCATGTTGGCATAATAGTGAATCATATACTTGCATGAATCTCAACTTTGTTGTAATAAACTATCACAAACATATGGTCGTTAACTTTCAACATGAGTCATATACTTGCAAATATCCAATAGGTCTAACCTCATTATACCACAACATCCCAAATCTATTCATAATTAGAATCATAGCAACATACAATTATGAATTATCATCACAACAAATTAAGTACAATTCCATTTCTCATTTTACACAAATCAAAAACCCAATTATTCATTCACATCGGAATAGCACTCTACTTACAACGTATGACGAATCTTCAATTCAGGATTCTGAATTCTGAATTTGGAGATGCTATCCTTTGTTGTAGGAGTTGTTTTGATTTAGTTGTCGTTGCTTTAAGCTTTCTAATTGCCTCCTAATCGTCTCTCAATTTTGACGGCTACTCCTAGTCTTTCCTCAGCAGCATGACGGTCTCATTCTCATTTTTATTTGTATGAATTACGTGGAGTCTTAGGTCCTTTTTATAGAGTTTGTGAATTGATTAGAACCGTCGATGGAGCTTGGATTAATATTAGCCATTTGTTTGAAAGAGAGACCAATCAGGAGCAGACACCTAGCCCTAGTGACAAGGCAAGGCTCAGAAATTCGGCCAAGCACAGACCAGGCCAGCCAGGAGGGGCTGGGTTCGTCCTGGCTCAAGGGCCATGTCGACTACCCAGTCAACCCCCAGGTCGACTATGTAGTCGACCTGGGTGCCCCAGGTCGACTACCCAGTCGACCTGGGTGGACCAGGTCGACTACCCAGTCGACCTGGGTGCCTTGGGCGGGAAAATTCCCGCCCTGCCCAATCTGGTTCGATTTTTGAATTTTGAATTTGTTTTCTGAACTGTTTCTGTCTGTTTGAATTTTAAACTGAATTCTAAAACTTCCGGAGGTCATATCTCCCTCATACGGAGTTCGTTTTACGCAAACTCGGACTCTATCTCAAGCAGAATTCCGAGACGAATGCAATGACGTATCCCGTTTCCCTTAATTCTTTGATTTGAAATTAATTATACTTTAATTTGTGAATTTCACTATTATAGAATACACGGGGTGTTACATTCTCCCCCACTTAAAAGGATTTCATCCCCGAAATCTTCAAGTTTAGGAAGAATGTATATCCTAACATCCAAACGTCCATCTACTCATCCATCAAACACGAGCATCCACTGTCCTTAAAAGACTTCTAATGCTTCATGATCATATGCGAAGTGTGTGTACGTGTACTTATCTAATGCAAAATCAGGCGGCCTACTGATTCAGTTGACCTCGTTAATGCAAATTATGTAAGTGTCATGAATCCATTATGTATGCAAATTTTCCTATTTATGATTCTACATGAGTGCACAATCATTCATATATAAATGCAACATCCATATGACAACACATTAAACTTCAACCATATACGAATATAAATACATATATGCATATGCAATATGAAGTGACTGAGCCGGTCTAAAACCTAGGTTGTGTGTGTATATGCAACCACGAGCAACCACTAGCAATCACTTGCAACCACTTGCAACCATTATCCATAACATGTTTCAATTACATGTTTTCATCCAAAGGGTTTCTACCTAAATGATAAGGTCGAGGAGATATACCTAAAAAGATAGATAAAAACATAACTTAGGGAAAAAGAGAGATCAAAGATGTACCCTCGAAAAGAAAAGGGTATGCTGCGCGTATTCTAGCCTCAATTTCCCAAGTCGCGTCTTCCTCGGTGTCGCTCCACTGAACTTTGACGAGCTTGACTTCGCGGTTGCGTAGCTTTTTCACTTCAGTTCCTAAGATGCGTGTTGGAACTTTCCTCACGGTTGCTTCACGTTCCACTTCAGATTCTTCTAGGATGTTTGGCTCTACCACTTCAGCAGATTCATGTAGACATTTTCAGAGGTGCGAAACATGAAAAACGTTGTGAACTCCGGCCAGCTTTTCGGGTAGTTCTAATCTATAGGCCATTTTCCCAATTTTCTCGATAATAGGAAACGGCCCTACGAACCTTGGTGCTAGCTTTCCAGTGGATCCAAAATGAACAACGTTCCTTAGCGGAGATACCTTAAGAAAAACCCTATCTCCGACCTTAAATTCAAGGTTGGTCCTCCTCTTGTCTGCGTAGGATTTTTGTCTGTATTGGGCTGTCTTCATTCTTCTCCGTATCAAGACTACTTTCTCTGAAGTCTCTTGGATCATATCTGGTCCAAGTATGAGCTTGTCAGTAGACTCCCACCAACAAGTGGGCGATCGGCACGGTCTTCCATATAAAGCCTCGAAGGGCGCCATTCCGATGGTGGCTTGGTAGCTGTTGTTGTAGGCAAATTCCACCAAAGGAATATGGTCTTCCCACGTCCCTCCGAAGTCAAGGACGCACAGTCTTAAAAGGTCCTCCAAAACTCTGTTCACTCTTTCTGTCTGGCCGTCGGTTTGGGGGTGATAGGCTGTACTCAAGCATAACTGTGTGCCTACCGCTTCTTGTAGACTCCGCCAAAACTCACTTGTGAAGATAGGGTCTTGGTCACTAACAATGCTGGAGGGTATTCCATGGAGTCGAACAATTTCCTTGAGATACAGAGATGCTAGGGATGAGGCGGTTCTTTTACTCTTGACAGGTAAAAAGTGGGCGCTTTTAGTAAGCCTATCCACTATTACCCAAATGCTAGTGTTGCCTCTTCTAGACCTAGGCAGCCCATCAATGAAGTCCATCGAAATGTTATCCCACTTCCACTGTGGGACCTCTAGAGGATGGAGAAAACCGCCAGGTTTCTTCTGTTCCGCCTTAACCTGTTGGCAAATCATACACTTAGAAACGAAATCTGCCACGTCTTTCTTCATGCCGCTCCAAAAGAAAGTTCTCTTTATGTCCTTGTACATTTTATCTCCGCCTGGATGTATCGTCATCTTGGAGTGATGTGCTTCTTCGAGAACCGTCTTTACTAAATCCCTTGTTTGTGGGACGCATAGTCTTCCGTCTCGCCTTAGCCAACCCTTATCGTCGATGGAGTATCTGTTGAGGTGACTTGAAATCTCACCCCTAATTAGCCTATCAATCATCTCCACAACCTGAGGGTCTTCGCGTTGTGATGTCCCTATCGAGTCCACTAAAGTCGGGCGCACTTCGAGAGATGCTAGCAAGCCCGGTACAAAATCGGAGGAGGGCCTAAAGTCAAAGCTGGCTATAAACTCTAGGCTTTGCCTTTCAACAGACAGTGGGCTTAGGGTCAGTTTCTTTCGGCTCAAGGCATCTGCCACTACGTTGCCTTTGCCCGGAGTGTAGGAGATCTCGAAATCGTATGAGGCAAGAAACTCCATCCATCTCTGTTGCCTCAAGTTAAGATCTTTCTGCGAGAAAAGATACTTCAAAGATTTATGGTCAGTATACAGCTCGAATTTCTCACCTAGGAGATAGTGTCGCCAAGACTTGAGTGCAAAGACGATGGCGGCTAACTCAAGATCGTGGGTCGGGTAGTTCTTTTCATGAACTTTCAATTGCCTTCCACCATAAGCTACTACCCTCCCTTCTTGCATTAAGACAGCGCCTAGTCCTATCCTACATGCATCTGTATAAACTGTGAACATCTTGCTTCCATCTGGCAACGTCAGAACTGGGGCTGTTGTAAGAGCCCTTTTTAGTCATTGGAAAGCAAACTCGCAATCCAAGTCCCAATTGAACACTAGATTCTTCTTTGTCAGCCTTGTGAGTGGAGCTGAGATTTTTGCAAAATCCCTTATGAATTTTCAGTAGAAACCTGCTAGTCCTAGAAAACTTCGGACCTCAGTTGCATTCCTTGGTGTCTTCCAATCCTGCACCGCTACTACTTTAGCAGGGTCCACAGCTAACCCTTCTTTGGATACTATGTGCCCAAGGAACCTTACTTCCTCTCTCCAAAAGTGGCACTTGGAGAATTTGGCTTTTAGCTGATGGACTCACAGAGTTTCCATGATTGACCTTAAGTGCTGGGCATGTTCTTCTTCACTCCTTGAGAAGATCAAGATATCGTCTACGAAGACCACTACGAACTTGTTGAGGAATTCTCTGAACACCCTACTCATTAGGTCCACGAAGTAAGCGGGTGCGTTTGTCAAGCCGAAGGGCATGACAAGCCATTCAAAGAAGCCGTCTGGGGTTCTGAATGATGTCTTATCGATGCTATCTTCAGCCACCCTTAGCTGATGAAATACGGTCGCCAAATCGAGTTGGGAGAAAACAGACGCTCCTACAAGCTGATCAAACAGATCGTCAATTCTGGGGAGAGGGTGCCTATTCTTTTTCGTTATCTTGTTGAGCTCCCTATAGTCAACACACAGACGGAGTGAACCATCCGCCTTTGTAGCGAACACTACTGGAGCGCCACATTCTGAAATACTCCTTCTAATGAACCCCTTCTCTAGAAGCTCTTTAACCTGTTTACTGAGCTCCTTCCTTTCTCGTGGAGCCATGTGTCTAACGGGCAATGCAACGGGCTTTGCATTATCTACAAGATGTATGCGGAAGTCCATCTCCCGCTTCGGAGGTAAGCCCTTTACCTCTTCGAAGACATCCGGATATTCACGGACCACTCTAACCGATTTCAAACTCTCAACAGAAGCATCTAGCGATTCGAGATAACTAAGCATAACCGCATATGAGGGATTACAAGTAATTTCCAGAGTGTTACCGAGTTGGGTCAGAAGCCTAACCACCCTTCTCTCACAATCAAGGATGGCACCACTACTGGATAGCCAATCCATGCCCAAAATCAAACCATATCCCGAGAAGCCTAAAACAAAGGCACTACATCTAAATTCTACGCTTAGAATAGAAATTTTCAATCCCACACAGATCATAGACAAATGAGCTTGGCCCCCAATTGGATTTGAAACAATTAAGGGGTCCTCTACCATACTAGTTTCTAGGTGTAGAGGTTCTACTAAAGCAGATGAAATAAAGGAGCGTGATGCGCCAGAATCAAATAAAGTGCAAACTGGGTGATCATAAAGATAAACTACACTTTCTACAGAAGTATTTATACCTCGCTGTTGCTGAGGCGGCGCTTCTAGCACATGAACCTGTGCCCCTGAAGTGGATCCAGCCCTCTGCCCCTGCCCTCGCTTCTTTGGGCAATCCTTAGCCATGTGGCCTATCTCACCGTAAGAAAAACACCCACCATTCACCTTGGCCTTCTTTTTCCCACAATCCTTCACTAAGTGCCCCACTTTGCCACAGAAATTACACTTCCTCTTCTCTTGGGACTTGTTGTCTTTCCCGCCCTTCTTAAAGTCTGTCTTCTTAGGCTGTAAACCCTCTTTCTTCCCTTGAGAGCTTTCTGCCTTTGTCTCCTTCTTCTTTGGGCAGTCCCTAGCCCAGTGGCCTGTCTCTCTACACTGAAAGCAAGTAGCACTCATCCTCCTCTTCTTCTTCCTGCAGTCTCCCTCCAAATGTCCAAGAATTCCGTAGAAATAACATTTCCTTTTTTCACGTTTCTTGTCATTACTGTTATGATCCTTTCTTCTTTGACTATTATTCGTCTTCCCGTTATGGGACTCTTCCGCTTGCTGGTTCACATAGAGGAGGAGGAGTGAAAGCATCAGTACCTAGGGAGTAAGGTCTCCAGACATGCTGAAACAGAAAGGAGAGATTCAAAACGAAGGATAGAGAGGGATAGTACCTATGGCTTTGGGGGACTATGCCTTTTTAAAATAAAATAACATTTTATCTTTAAAAATGCTTCTTTAAATTTCCTTTAGAAAATAAATTTTTAAAACTTTTTATCTTATTTGGTAAACCTATGCTCTGATACCAAGTGAAACACCCCACCTCCGTTAGGGTCACTCTCAAAGGGAATGCCCTAATTTTGGTGGAGGTTTATAAGTATAAGTCACAGATACACAAGACAGACGTAAATACACATATTTTTAAACAGCGGAAACAACAACAACTTTTATTTCATCAAAAATACGTGTTACACAAACCATGCCATAATTATCTTACAATATTTCCAAAAACATTACATTTCCATAAATGTCTTGATTTCATGATTTAAAGAAGCATAAAAACATAAGTAAATTGCATAAGTCCCCATAGTTGCTATCCAAAGCCATAGTCCAAAACGAAAGAGATCCAAGCAATACATTCTTTCTCTTCAAGCTGGATGTGAAAACTGGTCAAGCTGCGGTATTCCCTCCATGTGGACCTGAGGGGGAAACGAAAGAAAAGTAGAGTCAGACATAAAGCCTGAGTAAGTCTAGGACTTTTCGGTCTATGAATAAAGAATTGGGCATGATAAGTATAAACTGGAAATGGGAAAGCACTATAAACTAAGTTAAGTTGTCTAGAGTCGAATATACTATCGTACCCCATATTAATCTCTGCACCCCTATAAACTAGTTCCCAACAGGCACCCCATAATCAGGGTGAAGTGATCCATTTCTAATGATCAGCTCCTACTCGCATAGTTACATGTGTCTTACTGCCCCCGATGTTGTAGTTACCTATGCTTGTCCCACCATGGGGTGTATCAAGTCCCATGGTGGCGGCCCGACACAATTCTAGAATGCACAGGTATACTACTGGTGCCCAGTGCCTAATTTTTCTGCGCCGGAGTGTGTGCACGCCCGCACCCCGTTAGAACCTACACTGCTACACCACCGACGTCGTTTTGACCTCTTACAGTCAGCCCAGTCATCGTGCCCCACCCTGCCTAGTTCAGGGTATCCCGATACACCTTGTAGGGTTACTGCTGAAAAGTGTCCCCCGCTACTAGTTTTTCTATTTCTAGCCAACATGCTAAGTTGGTTAAGTGTTTTGTAAACCTAACCCCCAATCAGTCTGTATAGTTTAGCATGTTCAATTTGATTAAGTATTAATTCAATTTACTTAATCCTATCAATCCTGACTCAGCCTTGATTGTCTTATTAAAGCCTCGACCTCTCACATTAGACAGGTATTGTTGTGACTGCCTGTTGCCGGTTGGTTCCGGGCAGTCTTACGTCACAACTCAGTCTAACCTCGGGTCATTATTGGGCTCAATGTTTAACCACCCACATTGGATAGGTATTGTTGTGACTACTGGACAGCCGGGCGGTTCCGGGCAGGTTTACATCACAACTCAATCCAACCTCGGGTTAAACACATCGTATTTTCTAAGTTCACATATTTTGTCTCTTTTCTTTTTATATGTAAATATTTGCAGCCCATTATTCAAATTCATCTTTATTAGGTAAAATTAATTTATACCACTTAAATGTTCTCAAGGTCGTTGGCATGCGTCAAACATGCCAACACATATGTTTTATATTTTTAACCCTGCGTCATTACCCCCGTTTTATACATTCGCTATAACATAACATATGTTGGGCTTAATATTTAAGCCCAACTTAGCCACATGAAAAAGGGGAGGCTTAGAACATGGTGTTTTTATGTCCTAAGTAACATCAAAAGGGGTGTGTGAACGCATGAACTTGCAACATAGCGAACTAATTAACATAAATTAGACACTTGTGAACTTGCATTGTAATAGCATATAATCATGACATAAAACATACCTAAACATGAATCATGGTTTTTAATCTATTCATGTAATCTTGCATTTAAAATGTAAATTTAACTTAATTATGTGTCGCATATATTATCATATGATTTTGATAACAACATAGGCCTAAAACATATTTTTGTTTGGACATAAAGTTAAACATAAACTAGCCATGTTCGTAAAGTCAACACAAGTTCACAAAGGTGCTTACTTTTGTCACTAATACAAAAGTATGGGTTTTTACACTTGAATCATGATGCCAATTCCAACATAAATTCATATGAATCATAATACTCAAATGGATCCAACTACACTAAAAATGATCATAAAAATATACATCATGTTGGCATAATAGTGAATCATATACTTGCATGAATCTCAACTTTGTTGTAATAAACTATCACAAACATATAGTCGTTAACTTTCAACATGAGTCATATGCTTGCAAATATCCAATAGGTCTAACCTCATTATACCACAACATCCCAAATCTATTCATAATTAGAATCATAGCAACATGCAATTATGAATTATCATCACCACAAATTAAGTACAATTCCATTTCTCATTTTACACAAATCAAAAACCTAATTATTCATTCACATCGGAATAGCACTCTACTTACAACGTATGACGAATCTTCAATTCAGGATTCTGAATTCTGAATTTGGAGATGCTATCCTTTGTTGTAGGTGTTGTTTTGATTTAGTTGTCGTTGCTTTAAGCTTTCGAATTGCCTCCTAATCGTCTCTCAATTTTGACGGCTACTCCTAGTCTTTCCTCAGCAGCATGACGGTCTCATTCTCATTTTTATTTGTATGAATTAGGTGGAGTCTTAGGTCCTTTTTATAGATTTTGTGAATTGATTAGAACCGTCGATGGAGCTTGGATTAATATTAGCCGTTCGTTTGAAAGAGAGACCAATCAGGAGCTGACACCTAGCCCTAGTGACAAGGCAAGGCTCAGAAATTCGACCAAGCACAGACCAGGCCAGCCAGGAGGGGTTCGGTTCGTCCTGGCTCAGGGGCCAGGTCGACTACCCAGTCGACCCCCAGGTCAACTATGTAGTCGACCTGGGTGCCCCAGGTTGACTACCCAGTCGACCTGGGTGGCCCAGGTCGACTACCCAGTCGACCTGGGTGGCCCAGGTCGACTACCCAGTCGACCTGGGTGCCTTGGGCGGGAAAATTCCCGCCCAGCCCAATCTGGTTTGATTTTTGAATTTCGAATTTGTTTTCTGAACTATTTCTGTCTGTTTGAATTTTAAACTGAATTCTGAAACTTCCAGAGGTCATATATCCCTCATACAGAGTCCGTTTTACGCAAACTCAGACTCTATCTCAAGGAGAATTCCGAGACGAAAGCAATGGCGTATCCCGTTTCCCTTAATCCTTTGATTTGAAATCAATTATACTTTAATTTGTGAATTTCACTGTTATAGAATACACGGGGTGTTACAAACACGAACAACACCAAACTACATTAATTAATTATATTATTCTCTAAATGTAAAAGTTTTGTTGATCGGAATGAGCAATGTGTAGAGTTTGATTTGGGTTGGATAAAGGAGAAAACTATACAAGATTCACGCGATGAAGCCAAGCATAATAAGGATAAACAACAGGCTGCACCACATGGCCCATGCATGTTTGTTGGGTTTAAAGCAAAAGGCAACTCGATGCCAAATAAAGTTAGGAAACCCAGTGCAAAACTAAATGGTCTCTAAGCACCAATTATACCAAAACGGAATAGTTCAAAGGTTCTACCCGTACAATTACCTAAATCCACAACTGCGACATCCACTCATACCTCCCATGAAACTTATGCAACCACATCATCATTTTTATTCAATTCATTACCCTGTCCCCTGCATATAACCCTAGTGCTAGAACTATAATTAATGCCTCACTTCGACAAGCTCCAAACTCCACGCTTGCTAACAGTTTTGATGTTCTTGATGTACAACCTGATACGATGTGCACGACTGAGCATGCACTGATACAATTTCACTAATCCACACTGCCGCTCTTTCTACATCACTGTCTGCCTCTAACCATACGTCCACTCTACAACAACAATCTTAGTCACAACTTTCCTCAATTCCCTTAGCCTCAAAGCCAACCTTGCATACACTGATATCTCTTTATCATACTACCCCATTGTTTCCACTAAAGGTTAAAGTGTATATTATATGTCAAATCATTGTAACAGAATTTGGGTACATTAAAAACAAAGTAAATAAGTATTGAAGTAGATGCAAGTACAAAAATCCCAGTCAACTAAATTGTCCAGTACAATTTAGACGTAAAAACATCCTCAATAATGTCTAAATTGACAAAAGCAGTTCCTCCAATCGGTGTATTAACAATTTTCCAGAAGTTATACTGCAATTAGATAGCAACCCAATATATGTTTTCATAATTGTAATATCCATAAAATATCTCAATTGGGGAGAACATATTTTGATGAACTAGAAAAGATATACTTTTGAACATCATACTCAATACTAAACTCAAAAGTCATAGGCACTTTAAGTATCAAACAGGGCACAATTACCCAATATATAAAAGGCACTAGTAAGCATCATATAGGGAAACTATAAGTACCATATATTTTAAAGAACAATTCAAACCAGAGAATTATTGTACTATATGTTTAACTCAAAGTAAAAAAGAATGTGCATAATGTACTAGCTGCACTATATAGATAAATGAACACAAATCCCCCACTACTTGGTCACCTGAACTCCCCAAAAAAGGAATACTAACAATAAAATAAAAATAATTGAGAGATAAACCAGCTATCTTTCTTACTAATATTAATTCAGCCTAATATTAATATCGGTGATCATTGACTTATACATTACAAATTAGATACTCATAGTCATCTATTGAAAAGTTGAGATGTTAAAGTTAATATCATTTGTTAGATGTACGTGAATAATCTTAGAAAGAAAATGGCCCATGAGTAAGAAAAAAATTGTATTTTATAGTTTCATATGTCAAAAAAAAATTACAAATAAAGTAAAATCTAATCACATTTGCTATTTAGTACTCAATTTTTTGTACAAATTCAAAATAGGGTTTAATGGGTTAATTAAATTGCACTCATGTTCTATGCAGTGAAGCCAAGAGCAGATAAGCCAAGCTAAATACTAACTCAATAAATTTGTTAAAATCTTTCACTACTTGCTGCATTAGAATCTCGTAACAGGTTAAGCAAGAAACATTTCAGTCAAGCAATGTATACATGAAAAAGGATAGTCAGGAAAGTAAACTTACAAGAGTTATATAATCTTTTTACTCCAATTTAGCCATATGTTATAGGTGCAAATTTATTTTATTATCACTGAATCAAATGCAAGTGGTTCACCTTTTGAAATAGGTAGTAAACCAGAAGACTGTATGTATAAAATAATGTTGTGAAGCAAAAAATATAGTTTTATTTATGTTGAATATGATGTTACACAAAATATTCATTGTCTAAGAGGAATATTTATCTCATTCCCTTCTTAATTAAAAAATTATCTGTTTCCATCTAAAGTTATTGGTATGCTTTGAAACACATAATCTTGTGTTTTTAAAGTGAACTGCTACAACAACATTCAGGATTAAGTTAAGAACGATATTACATCTTAAAAGTCTGTTTATCTCTGTTAAGGTCCATGTAAAATGAGATTTATAGCTATATATGTAATATCCACAACAACCTAACTGATTATACTATGTATGTGATTATAATAATTGTAATGATCATAGAAGAGTTTGCTGATTGTTTTCACAAATTTGCATACTTGCACCATTTCCAAGTAAAGCAATGAGTATCATAAGTTGTGAATTAATTATGGAGAAAGAAAATACTAAGGTTGTAAGGGATAAAGAAATTTTCAGGTCTGAGAAAAACCGTGTATTCAACACCTATGTATTAAATATAAACATAAATACAGAAAACTAATTTTTTGCCACCATCTTACCCTGTCTATGTTCACATAATACACCGCAAGTGTAAAAGAGTAATGGCTTTCCCACTGAAAAAATATACTGAAACAATGATATGTGAAATGTTCAAAAAACAATTCCAGCATAAAAAATAAATTCAGTTAATGAACCAACCACTTCAAAAAATATCAGACAAAAAAGTTAAATGCACAAACTTATTCTTTTCCCCAATAATATTCCTATAGACAATGATTATTATTATGGCTCATCTACATACAACTATATTATTTGAAGCATATACATACTACAGTAGAACTACATAACCTGTAGTGAAGCATAGATAGAGTACAATGGGAAATGAATGCCAGAATCATAATCAGACTATAATAGAACAATAATAAGAACACAAATTGTTCACACAGTAAAGATAATTAGAATTACATGAAAATTATATAATAGTATCTCTTGAGGAAATTAAAATCGAAGACGCGTGTCTAGATTGGGGATTGGTATTGACTCTGTAAGAGGTATAACTGCGGTGTTGATCGACTTGATGATGGTGTTTAGGGTTGCATGGTCGAGATTTCTGGAGGTGATGATGATGGCGGTGAATGATTAGTGGAGATAACGTATTGAAAGGAAGAATAATTTAAGGATGAAGAGAAAAGTAGAATACGCGTTTTCTAATTCCTGCTTATATTTTATTTCCCGCCTAGCTTTTCATTAAATAGCGTTATACCCTTAATCTACCAATCCAAAAGCATTGGAAAAGCAAGCTGGTATAGCATACGAATGGTAATATGCGGGAAAGCTAAGCAAGAATGCAATCAGAAGCCTATTTTATTGTAGTGTAGACAACTAAAGGATCAGGAGAAGAGATGCTTTATGCATGATTTGGAGCTAGCAGTCATAGTATTTGCCCTTAACATTTGGAGGTATTTATCTTGGGAGATAAGTTTGAGTTTTTATAGACACAAATCTCTTAAGTATTTATTTTCTTAGCAATATTTGAAGCTTAGGCAGCAAGGGTGGATGGAGTATATAGCTTAGTTTGATTTTGTATTCACTATACCCTAGAAAAGGGTAATGTTTTCGCAGATGTTTTGTGTATGTGACATGCTTCCCTTAATGCTATTGCCGAGTGGAGACAATTAGAATTTCTTTTTGGTTTTAACCTTCATTGACCTTTGAGTCATCTCAAGGATTTCTTACAGTTTTGGAAGTGAGACTAGCCTTAATACATAGGATTAAGCATAAGCAAGGTCTCCATAAGGGTCTAAGGGTATTGAGGGAAAAGATTGCTAGAGGTGCAGTTTACCCATTTCAATAGGCACTCGGTTGATAATGATAGAAGGTTGAGAAGGAATAGGACAACTTTATGTCCCTAGGACTTATACTATAATAGAAGAAGTCCTCAAGGAATGCCTTCGTTCGAGGATGATCATACAACCCGGAGGGGATAATATGCTTAAAGATATGTGGAGGATTTTCTATTGGGGTGGCATGGAGAAAGATATTGCTGAGTTCATTATAAGGTGTTTGGCGTGTCAAAAATTCAGAGCAGAGCACGGTACGCCGGGAGGATTATTATTACCTTTGCAGGTTATCACTTCAAAATGGGAACATATTTCGGTGGATTTCATGGATGGGCTACCAAGGAGTCAAAAAAGGAATGAATCTACTTGGTTTATTATGGATCGACTGACGAAGAGTGCCCACTTCATTCCAGTGAAGAAGCGTAGGACCGCGACTTCTTAGCCCAACTTTATATCAAGGAGATATTGTGATTACATGGAATTCCTACAAGTATAGTGAGCGATAGAGACCCTCTGTTCATGAGCGAGTTTTGGAGGAGTTTTTAAATAGCTTTGGGGATGACACTTAATATGAGCACCACATACTACCCGCAAATTGATGGAAAAACTGAGAGAATCATCCGAATTCTTGAAGATCTACTTAAAGCTTATATCATCAGTTTTGGAGGAGTACATTAGCAGCATTTGGCATTAGTGGAGTCCTCGTATAATAATATTTTTCAGGCGATGATGGGTATGGCCCTTTATGAGGCATTGTATGAGAGGTCATGCAAATCACCAACTTATTGATAGAAATTTACTAATAAGATTCTACTCGGGCCTGATCTTATCCGTGATTCCATAGAGAAGATTCTTTTGATACAGAAAAAAATGATGGTAGCCTAATACCGATATAAATCTTAGCTGATAGGAGGAGGAACGAACTTGAGTTTAATATTGGTGATTTGGTCTTCATAGAAGTTTCTCCCCTTAGGAAAACCATCAGGTTTGGAAAAAATAGGAAGTTATCCCAGATTCATTGGTCATTCAAGATTGCTAATAAAATTGGGAAATCGGCTTATCGGGCAGAACTTCTCGAGTGATTATCGGGGGTCCATAACATTTTCCACATTTCTTATCTTAGGAAGTGCCTTCACCACTCTACCCTTAGACTCGAGCAAGATCAGGTTGTAATGGAAATATGCAACTGCCAGAGGATTCAGTTTCAAAGACATGGTGGAACATTTTATTATAGACGAGAATATAATAGATCAATTTCTCGGGCTAGAAAAATCTGTTTGGATCTACTTTGCAATGGCATGGGCAGTAGATACTTCGTTTGAAAACTTTTGAGTATAGGATCTGTTATGAGAAGAGTGATGGGGGAATCTCTTTCATTTCAAAATTTATACACTCGACGAAGTAAAGGCTTCCAGTGCCTCGAACTCCAAGAAGCAGTGAGAGGACCAGAGGAGGTAAGGGGGCGATATAGATAATATATGAGGCATCCCACGAGATGTTTTGACTGGTCTCCTAACTTGAGTGAGAGTAATTGTAATGCCTTCAGGTTTGTTCTTTCACTCTGTTAGTCAGCCATTCCCTTTCAGCTAGAGTTAAGGCAATCAACGAAGCCACTACCCGGTTCTATAGCAGGTCATCACCTAGGAGAGATCTTAAGAAAGGGTGAAATTCTTATAGTTCTCTAGTGCGTAGCGAGAGTGAACAGAACTTGACTTAGCGGAGTTAATGAATGGTCTGATCCTCTTCTCCGTGCTATCTAGGCTAAAGGCCTTGGATTTGACATGAGAGAAGGAGCTAGTGCTGTTCAGCTAAGTAAAACGTCGGAGAATCCAGCAATTGATATACTGGGGAAGAAACCCAAGATCTCAATAAGTAGAGCATGAATAATCAATCTCGTTAACAATCACTACCATGCAAGGCAAACCACCTCTCCCTTGGTCAAGTGGTACTTTTCTTCCTTCATAGACAGTGACACATCGTACGTATCTCGCATCCAAGAGAAAGAAGGATAACCATATGCACACAGCAGACAGAGACCTTATTGACAACATTCCTCCCTTTGTTCGGCCATGATTACTTCCTCAACTCCCGTAAGTGTCCAGAACTCCTAAAAGACTCGTTACCTGATTAGGATTAGCTTAGCAACCTTCGCAACTAATATACTGGCGTTGCATATATGTGCAATAACTGAGAAAATCATCTGAATTCCTGAATATCTACTTAAAGCTTGTATCATCAATTTTGGAGGATTATATTAGCAGCATTTGCATTAATGGAGTTCTCGTATAATAATATTTTTCAAGCGATGATGGTATGGCCCTTTACGAGGCATTGTATGAGTGGCCATGCAAATCACCAACTTACTAATAGAAAATTGGTAATAAGATTCTACTCAGGCCTGATCTTATCCGTGATTCCATAGAGAAGATTCATTTGATACAGAAAAGAATGAAGGTAGCCTAATACCGATATAAATCTTAGATGATAGGAGGAGGAAGGAACTTGAGTTTAATATTGGTGAATTAGTCTTCGCAGAAGTTTCTCCCTTTAATAAAAACATCCAGTTTGAAAAACTAGGAAGTTAGCTCCCATATTCATTGGGTCATTCAAGATTGCTAATAAAATTGGGAAATTGGCTTATTGTGTGGAACTTCTCGAGAGATTATCGGGGGTCCATAACATTTTCCACATTTATCATCTTATGAAGTGCCTTCACGACTCTACCCTTATACTCAGAAGCGTTGAGTTAGAGCCTAGGATGCCTCGTTCCACCACGAGTTACGAATAAAACAAGTTATACAAAAATAATGTATACCCAATATTTGGAATTCAAACTGTAAATGTAAAATTGGAATAAAAGTATAAATACCTGTGGCATAATAGAATATTCCTTTTGGATTTCAGACTTGTGTATTTATATAAATATTTAAGAGGGGACAAGATGTCGAATCACGAGATTTTGATCAATGACAAGATGAAAGAGCAAGTCAACCTATCACAATCAAGATATCTGGCAAACACATCAAAGACTTTAGAAGTATGTCAGCCATTCTATATTTATTGAGTCTTGTATTAGATAATAACATTAAAATCTTTCCTTGAAGTTTATGTTTTCAAAATTTGATGTGTGTGTGTATATATATATATGTGTGTGTGTGAATCTGGAAAATGCAATTTTCAGTCGACTTGTTCAACCAATTCAATCAACTAAACATGTGTGCACATGAAAGTTTTGTACATGTTCTAGATTTAGTCAACTAGATAAACCTATTCAGTCGACTGAATCTGATCATATTCAAAAATTTATTTGCTTCCAAATTCAGACGACTGAACCATGATTCAATTGTCATATTCTAAAGAGACATAACTTTTCTGAAGAGTTTCCTTAATAATTAAAGGTTGCAACTCTCTGATTTCAGTCATGGATCTTCAGCAGTAGTTGTAACTCTTCATTCACTATATATATGCAAGAATAACATCTCAAACAACTTACTTGATCTCATTCTTATTTATTCTTTTGAATTCAAGTTGTTGCTTACTCTAGTTGCTTATTTCTTGCATTCTCGATCCCTATGAATGTAATTCAAACATCATTTTAATTCAAAAGAGATCATAATCCTATTATATCTCCACATACTCACATTTCTTATCTATAAAACTCGAGGAGAAGATTACATGATATTGTACTTCATTTGTGACAAATCAATGTTGTACTAGAACACAAACAAGTCATTTATACTCTTGTAACAAAGTCCTGCAAAGACGGTAGAAAATCCTGAAGGCAATTCAGGCGGTGAAGTCCTGAAGCGAGTCCAGGTGGAAAGATCCTAGCTGGTAGAGTTTAGGTGGAAAAAAGTCCTATAACGGTGGTGGAGACCTATTCCTCTGGGTGAAGTAAGGGTTTTATAGTGAAAGGCCTAAAGGTATCTTCGGGACTGGACGTAGGACGTGTTTCGAACCAGCATAAAAATTCCTGGTATTTTTACTTTTATTTACAATTTTTATACTACTTATCTGTGATATCTTTTCTAGATATTTATCTCATTAAATATTTACTTGCATATAAAAAGTTAGTAAATCAGTTGTTAGAACCTTCGAATTTAGTATAATACACATACTTCCATATTAGTCGATATACTAGATTACTCTTTCATAAGAATCGTGGTGAAATGTGAATACTCAATCGACATTAATTATGTATTAATATAAAATCAATTGACAAACACTCCTGATCCTAGGGAGTGGTCAACCGCCCTTAAGGAAATAGGTGGGTGGAGGTTGGTTTAGGTTTAGGTTCTCATATACTTTTGCTAAAACGAACTGTTAAGATTTTATAAAATGAATCTAATAGTTCACATACACTTCAACAAGTATAAATAACGCCCTAGCCGCCTCCATGATGCCTACATTCTCTTCCAAACTCCTCCTTCATTCTGTCTCTACTTCATTCTTTTTGAATTCTAGAATTAGGTTAGTTTAGCCTCTTCTTCTATCTAACCTATTTTCTGTCTTCTCTATTCTAATTTCATAATAGAATCTGGAATCAGATTTATATGTATATAATAATAAATTAGGAGGAATATTTAGAGTATGCAATTTCGAGGCTACAATCCAGAGTTTTATTCTACACAATTTTCTCCTTCTTCTTCTTGTAATGTTGTGAGTGGGAATTATTTTAAGTTTACTATTTTCTGTAATTGGTAGTGTAGAATTGGATTATTACGCCTATAGATATTTGGGATTCTTACGAAAACATAACGTATATAAATCCCCTAAATCTCTAAATAATATCGAAAATGGTTAATCATATATATATATATATACACACACACATATTAATTTAGATTTTTTATTATGGATGTAAGAAAAGATTGGATGTTTGGGTGTTTATGTGATTTTTTCATTTAGTTTGATTTACGTTCGTTTTGTTTTATTGAAAATCATGTTTATATAAAAGCGTAGATTTCAGTATTGTAATTTATTTAAATCTCTGTTTTTATTAAAAAGAAACAAATGGTTTAAATGTAATAAGACACATATTACAAAAGTCTTAGTTTATGTGTAAATATATTATATGAAAGTAAACTGGTACTAGAAGGAAATTACATATACATTGTTATATTCCACCTTGTCCTTTTTTAATATTGAAATAAACCTAAGAACCTAGCTAGGTTGCAAGTTATTTTGTTTATGTCCTATTATTTCCCTATTATTGCCTCAGATGTGGAATGAATATTATATGTCATGTTGAGAAATCTTAGGAAATAACATAATAAAAGTACCATATAAGCATATTAAATGCGTGTAATTAGGAATTCGAATCTAAAATGTCCCCATAGGAAACTTTTTATGTGTAAGTTAATGGCTTTTTAATAATATTAAATGCACATGACACGAGGTTAACCCTTACATATAGTGAAGTTTGCCTGGAACTGACAGGCATATCCAACGTCTACAAGAAGTCGAGTTAACGTGAGATTTCAACTGCTATGGGATTATTATAATAAGTACACAAAGATGCAAGGTTAATCCCTAATTGTAGTAGAAATCTATCTGGAACCGACCGAAAAATCCAACATCTACAAGAAGTCGGTTTAATGTGAGTTGTCTAGTGTAATTAATACTTTTGTGAAGTAGGCCTGTCTCGAGAAGTTATTAACTGGCTGGCCTACCTTACTTAAGTGGTTAGGACTACGCCTGTTCCTAAGGTTCACTCCTTGGTTTTGGACTAAAGTCATGGGACCCGCCTTATTGGGTACTAAGTGGTCATTAGATCCACCTTTCTCTAATAAATTTGTGAGTTATTAAATGGTTTTAAATAAAAAGATAGACGTGTGAGTGTGGCAGTTCTCCAGAATTTGTCTGCTTCTTATTTAGGGTTTATGCGAGGGCATACCTAGGGATGTACTAATAAGAATTCTAAAGACCTTGTAAGAGGGAACACTTGTCTAAGCGAAGTATTAAATGAGTAGGATTTCACCTGTGATGTCAGTTATATGGTGACGCAAGGGTCCGTCAGAGGGGACATAAATGGCGATGAATGTTTATCCTCACCTTGTATTAAGCAGAAGATTACCATTTCTCATATTAAAATTTGGAGAATACATTTATCGAGGTTATAAGTGACTGGAGTCCACCAAAGGGTATTAAGTGATCATAGCAATCCCCTATAAATAAATATATAAAATGGCCATAAGTGACCGAATGGTCGTCCTTCTCGTAGGTTATTAAGTGGCCATAGAAATTCCCCCTTATATATATACGATGGCCTTAAATGACCGTAGAATTGTCCGCCCATTTATTGCATGTGTATTTTATATTTAAATTGTGCTTTGAAATCGCCAAGGCATAACTTGATGAATACATACTTTCAAGTATAGGTAATCGATTTCCTTTAAAACTAAATGATTTTCATTCACCAGAAAATGTTGTTTTGACACCCTCCTCTTTACGACACAGGTTAGTATGTGTAGATGCTTGATTGAGGATATCATGAAGTCAAGAGGTTGGCGATGAAGATTTTATTCTAGTATATTATTATTAATATGTCTAGCAATTAATTGTATTTAATAGATATCATTGATGTACCATATTTATGACATTTGAATCTGTGGTGTAATCGACATTATTATTGTTCTTATGAAATGGTACATCTGTTTTAGCTATTATGTTTCCCATCCGCTGTGATATTTTGATTTCATTTTAGTTTGACTCTGTTGTATATTTCTTATAAAAGCCAACGACTTGTTTAGAATGACTCTAAGTTCCGATGGGTCTTTTCTCGGTTGGGATTTAGGCTCATTCCGGATGGGTTGTTACATCGAAGTTCTGCACATCCTATAAGAAGTATTAAAAGATTAGGAGATTACCCAATAATGCCAAGTAGTTAGTAACACAGAGATCCTCCAGGTAAAGATCTCAAATGGCGAGATGCCATCTACCTATCTCATAGGTATTAGGTGGTTGCTTACTATCTCTTGCATTATACGTCATTTTCTTTATAGGATTGGGGTAGACGTTTGGTGAACGCCTTATTTCATGGTTAGAGGACTTAATAGCTAGTGTCATCTGATTAAACAATAGCATGTTTTTTAACCTTTGTCGAGGTATTAAGTGATCGCAGGATCCGCCTTTTATATGTTATACTTTGAGTGAGTGGGGCCATAAGTTTCTATAGAACCACCTTTTAGGGAACTGAGTGAGGTATTAAGTGGTTAGAGGGGCTCCCTCTTAGATATTCGGTTGTGAGATGGTTTAGAGGCTGTATATATACACATACACACACTACTCTGGATTTAGTAACTTGATTTGGAAAGAGGACTACCTTGAGTACGGTATAAATCATTGTGCACACTAATGCAAGGTTGTGCTAGAATCGCTAATATTATTAGACATATTGTAATGATAGGTATTTTAGTGATTGCATATGTCTATATTTTACTTACATATTGATCATTAATTATCCAATTTACAATTTCAAAATGAGATTTTCCCACAAGCAATCGAATCGGGACTTGGGACCAGTTCCATTGAGTCCGGATTGGTTTTTACGTGAGTAATAAGTATATAAATCGCTATATTTTGAGTTCAGACCTGTTGGCAATCATAACGGTCTCGATATACACTTAATAGTCGTTTCGAAAGCACAATGCCAGATGATAACGAAACTTATATTTCTGGAATTGTCATAGGGAGTTATTGAACGCCTTCAAGTTTCATAGCGCTCGGATGTGCCATTTGGCCGTGCATAAATATAATGTGTGTCAATTTCTGTAGCAAACTGACATTGTATAATTCAAGTTTTAAAGGCTATTTTTCACGTACGATCACTTTAGACCACGAGGCTAATATTATTGTTTTCAAAAGGCATTTTTACATAGGTGACGACATGCGGTATGTGCCCATTGGAGATTGCAAGTTTTTAGGCCTATCCATGGATAAATTAATATAATATTAATCCCAATACCCTATTCTCTATAACCTGGCCATCATCGTAGTTTTTTCCTCATTCAACTTTACCGTTACATTACCGTAAAAAAAAACCCATGGCAGCCACTCTTTTCTTCCATTTAAAAATCAAAATCAAACGAATTTTCAATGAAAAATCATGAAATAATTCTCATTGTGCTCGTTGCAAGAATAGCTTCACGCCCATATGCACCTTCGTGCGTGTGACACTATTTGGGACTGGCCGTGAACAGTAGGAGTGATTTAAGGTTAGGATTTCTTGGAGTTTGAGGTGTGTTCTCGCGTAATGAAGCATAGGATCAAGCTCGCATCATCGTTTGGCATCATGAGGAAGAAAATGGGGAGGCCTGATGCCTTCTGGTGACCGCGTTCAACTGTACAGCCAGGGAGAGAGTGATGGTCGCATTTTCCATTGGGGGTCGAGCTCGTCCATTTTGGAATCATCGCCAAGGGGGCGCGAAGAGATACTAGTAGGAGAAAAGGAGACTGAGTTTTATGGAGTATCGAAGGAGAATTCAATCGGAGAAGAGGAGGGAAAATACACAGGAATGAGTAATGTGCGTTACAGGGGGGGTTCTGGGAAGAAGGATTATGGCTAGTTGAGGTAATTAGTAATTAATTAATTATTACATGAGTTATTTAATTATTTAAATGATCGTAAGACTATATCATATGTAACTTTTGCGTACGAGGTCGTAACTTGACGCCGTTTCTTCCATTGGACTCGTATTAACAATCTCTATGCCTTAAACTTTGTTTGAGTTGATTTGGTTAAGGTAAGTGATGTTGTCTCTCACCGGATTGTATTTATTTGTATAGTATAGTTTTGTAGTTTTAAATTGATTTATAGTTATAAAACATAATATGTAGGATAGTTGAACCTAGTAAATAATTGATAAAAAGGTTAAAGCGATTTAAGTGGATTTAACCTAATTGTCACACTTTTACCAGATTACGCGCTATTTACCCATTTACACGCTATTATGCGCTATTTTGACTATATTGTTAGACAGGTTATTTAGACACTTAATTTACCTTGATTACTATTGGAAGGTTCTACTTTATCTATTACTTCTATTATGGATATTCGTGTGCCAGTTTAGAAATTTGTATGACATTTATTTGCATGGTTGAATTGTTTCCTTAGTTTTGATTAAAAAGCCATTCGTATGCAATCTAGTATTAGAAAATATTTTGTTATGTAGATTCTATTGTGCTTATCGATCAAACACACATGTTGTAGTGTGTTGATTGAGAGCACAAGGATGGTAGACTTGAACGGTTGAGATAAATTCTCGAAGGAGCTTCAAAGCCCGTGGATGGACTTAGCGACGAGGCAACATTAGAGCTTGGTGGCAGATTTGTTGGAGTTTGATGGTCGATCTAAAGATGGTGGATGGACTTAGCGACGGGGCAACATTAGAGCTTGGTGGAAGATTTGTTGGAGTTTTATGGTCGATCTAAAGATGGTGGATGGACTTGGTGACGAGTTGGATTTTGCCATGAATGCTAGACATTTTTCTTGGATGCGTATTTAAACAATTTTGGTTAAATAGGTGATACAAGTAGTCGTTATCGATTACTGTGTAATGGCTGATATTGATTACTGTTGTTTTCGGGCATATTGGTCAATTTGACATGATGATGGTGCGATTTCGAGGAGCAGGACATGACGGTTCGTTCGATAGCGATTTCAACACGATGGCTCTTCGATTAGTGGCTTTATCTTGAGAAAAGATGTGGTGCTTCTATGTAGTAATTCGTCATTCGATGATGATGATTCCAAGATGGGGAGAAAGGCTGCTATGACAGGTGGTTTTTCTCTGAGTTGTAGAAAAAGACGACGTTAATTTGTATTGAGGTGACTGTCGTAGAGAGAGAGATTGGAGACACATGATGATATCTTATAATACGCGATGATCGTCGAAGACAATTCTTATATTGTGACGACTTTGGATGGGAGTCTTTTGGATAGTCTAGTGATGGATTCTACTGCGAAAAACGTGTGCAAAGGGATTATTGAAATTGCACGGTTTTAACAGTTACTCGTAAATAATGGTAGTGGGTGTGATGTCCATTTGGACCAGATGGGTCCTCCTTGTTCTCGGCGATGGGAGACTTATAGCATTTACCTGAATCAGATGGGTCCTTACCCTAGGGAGTACAGGTGGGTACATCTTCGGTACTAGCCGATTGAGTGGTATGGATTCGAGAATCATGGAAACTGAGCGTTATCATATATCTAACACATTGAATGAGTGAATGTAGGGATGAATGATGGATGCTATGTTTTCTTATTCATTTATCACTTTGGGGGCACCATGCAATAAGGATATCATTGATTTGGATATCTGGACATCCCTAGTATTTTGATGTAGAATACATCCATGATGATTATCATAGAGTATTATATATTTATATATGTTAACTTCATGGATGCAGGGGAAGGACATGTATGATTCTCCATGCCCTCTGTGTCGTATATACTTTTATGACTTTTATAGTACTTTTATATTTTTTATCGCTTACATCATAACTTTGTCCGACCCAAGGTTTTATTTCCCTCTTATTACCTTGGGTGCTCGTCGACGATACTAATGAGAAGACAAGGTGACAGGTATTTTTTGGAGCTGCGCAGGTGGATTAGCAGAAGGATATGTTTTACCTATTTACATTTGTATCCTTATTCTTTCACTACACCAAAACAGGTGATTACCAACGAGTTTAACCGTCGCAAACAATTTCAGCAACACTTATTAGTGTTGCTATGCGTGCGTGACAATTTATTTCCAAAGCATATAAGTGTTGGTAGATTTTCTCTACCAACGCTTATAAGCGTTGGCATATCTTCCTTCGCAATGCTTATAAGCGTTGGCACATCTTCCTTCGCAACGGTTATAAGCGTTGGTGGATCTTTCTTCGCGACGCTTATAAGCGTTGGTCATCTTCTTTCGCAATGCTTATAAACGTTGGTAGATTTTCTGCCGTAACGCTTATAAGCGTTCGTAGATTTTCTTATGAATAGTCAATTAATAACATTAATAGTCAGATAATGTTGCTAAAACGACAATTAATAACTAATATGATTATAATATAGAAGGTATTTAATATGAATCCAAAACTAATATTATTCTCAATTTAAAAAGTATAACTCAATGAATATCAATAAACAACATTTATAATCAAATAATGTCATCAAATATAAGTTAACAAGAGACAAATACAATACATAATTAAGTTGCTAAATTCAATTCATAAATGAAATTCTACAAATACCAAATTTGAAACGCCGACAAGACGACGAAGCCTCAATTTGAAAATTCATATAACTTGTACATCCAGTTCAAGAACATCAACCAACCAAATTATTTTCTCTACATTCGGTATCACCTTCCTAAAATGACAAATTATTCACGTTCCAATTTTCTCTCTTCTTTTGCTTCCCCTACAAGTTCCTGCGTTCATTTATTGAAATTTTCAGTTCCTTGTTAAAATCAATTGAATTCAAGAAGTCAACAAATGAAAACACAGTAAATTAATTACCAAACCATCATATACACTGATACAATTATTCAATTTTTAAACATAGTGATTTAATTTCAATGTAGCAATTCAATTTCAAGCAAGTAATTTGGTTTCAAACACGTAACTAAATTTTAACACAATTATTTAATTTGAGTACAATGGTTCAACAAGTGTAAATTAAATTATAATGCAGTAATTCGATATTTTGATTGTCAAACCAGACTAACATAGTATAATTTTATTGTCACATAAAAACCAAAACAAAAATTCAGTCAGTATTTCTCCTTATTTAGGAGCATTTTACTCTCCCTGCATATGCATGCCCACTGCATGTGAGCTCGATATTATAGGAAAACAAATGTAGAAAAACATGAATGTTACCTCTGCAAATGTACTGATATGTATTTATCCAATACTGTAAACAGATGATCAATTATTACATTGTTTAGAGTGCTATTTATGACCAACTGGAGTAAACCTGATGCAACACTGATAATATATATAATTATCTATTGACATTGCCAATATTGAAAATGTTGCATCGTATTATTCATGGTTATCCATAAAAATGCCCCAAAATTCTATTATAAAGAAGTGAAACCTTGTAAACTAAACCTGGCTCAGTTTCGAACTAAGCCGGAAAGGCTAAGATTCTAAATTGAGCCAGGCTCAGTCTAGAAATTACCATCAACTGGTCAATAAGCTTAATAAACTTACAGTATGCTTCGAGTAAAGAATGGCATCATAATATGAATGAAATGCTTTCTTAATTATTTTCTTCTACTCAACAGTGACATTAAGGCCTCTAAAGACCTGTTTAGATAAATAGAAAGTCATCATAACAGAAAATGCAAACTGCATTTATTTTCCTGAAATGAAAAACTGCTTTGAGAAATTGTTTATCTTTCCTGTAAAGAAGTAAATTCTAGGTTCAGTGTTTCTAATTAATATAATTAATTACCTTTTATTCATACCTTATATTTACCATAAAATTTAAATTTATCAATTTATATACGAAGAAATGAATAAATTCCTTGCCTAGTAACATAAGGGAGAATTCATATCATCTGTCGATGAGTTAATTACCTGTTGTAAATGTGTTAAATTTAAACCAAAAGAATTCGAGTTTTGACAATTTGTATGTTTGAGTACATATCGTTTCTTGTAAATTAACCTGGAAAAAAATCATACCATATATTATATTTAAGACAGACATTCTATGTAATGCATGACATACCTTTGGTAAATCATTCGACTAGTTTGCTACATCATATTTGTTCTTCATTTTCCTCCAAGAGAAAAAAACCATTCATTTTTGGAAATAATATAAATAACATTTTTTGTGTCCCTTTTTAGTGGATGGCTACATCATATCAATTTAAAAAAAAAACTAGCAAGGTAGTTTTTAAACAACTTAGTGGATATAATAGGTGTTATATGGATTCCTTAAATAACATGTATTTAGTGATACTATTTAATTGCTTATTAACATGTGCATAAGTAAATTGGTCTAAAGATTTGGTGCCTATTTAATTAAAAGCAATCAATGACAGCAAACACTCAAGTAAACAATTTATTTCTCAGGTGCAAAAGATACCATTTTCAAACATGCTTATATGAGGGTCCAAAGTTGAAACTATTTCTACATGTCAAATGTTTTGAAAATGGACTTAATTTATAATAATTCTTATCCTCTAGCATATGACATTCATGAGCGCAAAACCCAAATATATCAGTATTTATTTCTCACCATAAGTGTAAAATAAAGCTTCAATCATCACTTCTGCATTTGAAGCTTGCATTTCTTTAAATGATTAAAAGCTTCCTAAAAATATAAAAGTTCTGAAACAAACTAAAATTAAATGTATAGTACTATATACTACACTTGATGTTAAATGAATACTAGATCGCTGAATTTTCAACAGGTAAACTTAAATATAATTTTTTATTTTATTTTATTTCCATCTCGTTTTACCAAGACGTTAAAAAAATCAATACTATACGATATATAATTATAACCAACTGGTTTATGCATAAAACAATGGGTTTAAATTATGTGTTCAAATATGCTAATTTAAACCAATCAAAACCTTGACATATGTTTACATTTTGCTAAAACTGAAAGCACTCAATTAAATTGTGAATAAATAAATGATCAAAGAAGCAAGCAAAAAATAGAATCACACACAAGATTTAATGTGGAAAACCCCTTCTCGGGAAAAAACCATGGGAGAAAGGCAAACTTTATTAATTAATTGCTAAAGTTTTACAAGCTGCTTGCATAAAAACAATAGCAATAAAATTATCTTCTACTTTCATGCAGCCAAAGAAGGAGAGAAAGAGTAAAATAAGGATCTACGTTATCCTTTAGATGAGGTGGCTGAAAAATATCTCAATGTGAGAGTAAAACTAGGATCTAGATGAGATCCTTTAGGTGGCTGAAAATATCTCAACGTGAGAGTAAAACTAGGATCTAGATGAGACCCTTTAGGTGGCATCACCTGGACCAATTCTAATGAGAATTTCGGATCACAAATTAGCAATCTCCACCTTGAGATGTATTCTCATCTTGAAGTAGAAAGATGAACTACAAAAAACGATCTCCTTCAACAAATAAATATCTACCTTGCTCCAATAGTCCCTAAAGAATATACTGTAACACCAACCAAGCTTGAGCAAAGCTCCAACTTAGTAATTGGAACTGGCTTTGTCATCATATCAGCGGGATTGTCATGAGTACTTATCTTGCAAACTTTAACACTGCCTTTAGCAATAACATCTCGGATGTAGTGATACCTAACATCTATATGTTTAGTTCTCTCATGAAACATTTTATCCTTTGTAAGACATATAGCACTCTGGCTATCAGAAAATATTGTAATGCAAGATGTATCTCCACAAAGCTCAAAGTATAAACCTCTCAGCCAAGTAGCTTCTTTACATGCTTCAGAAATAGCCATATACTCGGCCTCAGTAGTAGATAATGCTATGGTAGTTTGCAAGGTTGCTTTCCAACTCACAGCACAACCACCAATGGTGAAAACATAACCTGTTAATGATCTCCTTTTATCCAAATCACCGGCAAAGTCAGAATCCACATAACCAACAAGTTCATCTTTAGATTTACCAGACTGCAAACAACCATTTGCAGTCCCATAAAGACATCTGAAAATCTATTGAACTGCTTTCCAATGCTCTCTTCCAGGATTGGCCATGGATCTACTGACAACACTCAAAGCATGTGATAAATCAGGACGCGAACAAACCATGGCATACATAAGTGAACCAACTGCACTAAAATAGGGAACTCTAGACATGTACTCAATATCCTCATCTGATTGTGGACACATGGCTGATGACAATTTGAAATGTGCAGCAAGAGGAGTACTTACAGGCTTGACATCAAGCATATTAAAATGGCGAAGCACTTTTCTAACATACCCACTCTGACTTAGGTATAATTTTCCAGAAGTTCTATCTCTTGATATCTCCATGCCAAGAATCTTCTTAGTATCCCCCAAATCTTTCATTTCAAACTCTCTACTCAACTGCCTTTTCAAAATTTCAATTTCTGCCTTGTCTTTTGAAGCAATCAACATATCATCGACATAAAGTAGCAAATAAACGGCTGAATAAGTAGTAATTTTCAAGTAGACACAACTATTATAATTGGACCTTTTAAAACATTGAGATAGCATAAAAGTGTCAAATCTTTTATACGACTGCCTAGGTGACTGTTTCAATCCATAAAGAGATTTCTTTGATTTACAAACAAGATTTTCTTTTCCAGGGATCATAAAACCCTCAGGTTGATGCATATAAATATCCTCTTCTAATTCTCCATGTAAAAATGCAGTTTTTACATCTAACTGTTGAAGCTTATAATCATGCATAGCAACAATACTGAGTAAAATGTGAATTGAGCTACGTTTCACAACCGGGGAAAAAACTTCATTATAGTCAATACCTGGAATCTGACTGTAACCTTTTGCAACTAATATTGCTTTGTACCTTGTTTCATCGTTTGGTGAAACACCTTCTTTTCTCTTGAATACCCATTTGCAATGAATAGGTTTCTTCTCTTTAGGTAACTTGATTAAGTCCCATGTGTCATTTCTTTCAAGTGACTTCATCTCATCATGCATAACAGCAATCCACTTATCAGAATCACTAGAGATAACAGCCTCAGAATATGAAGAAGGCGCGACAATACCTTCTATTTCTTCTGCTACAACACATGCATAAGCAAAAACATTTGCTTCCTCAATAAACCTTCTTACTGGTTTTGGATTCCTTCTAGGTCTGCTTATTGCAATAGATTGCTGCGGTGGTTGCATAACTGCTGGAGGATCCTCAACAATGGGTGCTTCATCCCGTCCCTCAATTTCTGCGTTTGATGTAGCATCTGAATCAATAATATGCTCCACCTGGACATTTGATTTCTGCTTACTCTCAACAAGATCATTAGTAGATGGAATATCATGTAACATAGCAGATTCATTAAACACAACATTGCTGCTAATTACAACCTTACTTGTTTCAGGATTCCATAATTTATAGCCTTTAACACTAGACTTATAACCAAGAAAAATGCACTTAATAACTCTTGGCTCTAGCTTTCCATTATCAACATGAGCATAAGCAATGCATCCAAAATCTTTCAATTCAGAATAATTTGCTGGAGAACCAGACCATACCTCAATCGGAGTTTTCTTACCAATAGCAACAGAGGGAGAGCGGTTGATAAGATAACAGGTTGTGGAAGCAGCTTCAGCCCAAAAATGCCTATCCAAACCTGCGTTTGACAACATGCAGCGAGCCTTAGAAATGATAGCCCTATTCATACGCTCGGCAACCCCGTTTTGCTGAGGAGTGTGAGGTATGGTGTAGTGCCTAACAATGCATTCAACCTTGCAAAATGAATTAAATTCATCTGAACAAAACTCCATCCCATTATCAGTCTGAAGCTTCTTTACCTTCCTTTCATTTTGTCTCTCAACCATAGTCTTCCACTCTTTGAAAGCTGAAAAAGCTTCAGATTTATGCTTCAAAAAATAAGGCCAAACTCTTCTGGAATAATCATCAATAATTGTCATCATATAACAAGCACCGCCCATGGATGCTTTCCTAGACGGTCCCCATAAATCCGAATGCCCATAATCTAGAATGCCTTCTGTTGTATGAACTGAAGTGTTGAACTTCACCCTCTTATGCTTGCCAAAAATGCAATGCTCACAGAACTTCAGCTTGCCTGCGCTGTACCCATCAAGAAGTCCTCCCTTGTTCAACTCCGGCAAACCTAATTCACTCATATGTCCAACACGCATATGCCAAAGATTAGCAGTATCACAATCAGAAATATTATTTGAGATAACAGTGGCAGCATTACCTGAAACAGTAGTGCCTTAAAGATAATAAAGGCAATTTGTTTGCCTAAGATTACCCTTCATTACAATAAGAGAACCATTTGTGACTTTCAGGATACCACCTCCACCTGAATATTTGTACCCTTTGTCATCAAGAGCACTTAAAGAAATCAGATTTCTCTTCATGTTAGGAATGAACCGAACATCTGTTAAAGTTGTGATTGCACCATCAAACATCTTGATCTGAATATAACCAATTCCTGCTACTTTACATGCCGAATCATCACCCATCAAAACTGAGCCAACATCATTTGTGGGTTCTAAGGTTGTAAACCAATCTCTATTAGGGCACATATGGAAAGTGCAAGCAGTGTCAAGTATCCATTCATCCTTAATCTCAGCACATCTAGCAAACATGGTAACAACAAGCACCTCATTATCAGAACTATCATTACGAGCATAATTTGCATTAACTTCATCTTCTTTGTTATCCTTTGGTTTGTATATGCCATTTCTCTTTTCCTTGTTCCGCAGCTTATAACATTCTGATATTTCATATCCATCCCTCTAACAATATTTGCAAGACTTGTATTTGCCTTTAGATTTAGATCGACCTTTATAGGCATTTGAACCTTTACTTCGAGATCCATTATTTGAATTTTTCTTCTTTGTTGTAACGACCCGTATTCTATACATCATAGGATTGTAGAATATTTATTTCTTTCCCATGTGAAGTCGTATGGTCATGTAACCTTAAGGGATGGCTATTAGGGTCATTTTCAATGTTCATGATTTTTGCCGGTTTTTAAATGACCATTTTGCCCCTAGCCAGTACTGTTTTGGCCATAACTTTTGATAGGGAAGGAATTTTGACCTGAAACCACTTCCATTAGATTCGTTTGATGGATTCTCTTTCCGTAGAGTGGTCATAATAGCCAAACGGACTTACCGTTTGGGAGATATGGCTGAAACAAGGTTTGGAGGGTGAAAAACTGCATAATTGGGCTAAACCGGGTAGTTAGCAATTGGGCCCATAAGGGGATTTCGGGATTGGGGCTATATGAGGGCTGATTAGGGTTAGAAAACATTCTTTTAGTCATTTTTCCAGCCACCACTTCATTTCATAGAACCCTATAATGGCCTCCAACCTCTAAATCACTCCAAACCACTCCAAACTTGAAGAAAAGAGATTAGCAACGACAAATCAAGGCAAATCAACACCAAATCGGGATTAGAGCTGCTACAACACCTTGTTATCTTCACCAAATCATAGATTTATTTCGGATCTTGTTTTATTTGTGGCTAAGGTGAGTGATTAGCTTGCTTTTGCACTAATTTTGGCTAAATTGGGGTGATTAGTGCTAATCGGCGTTTTTAAACGAAAATAAATTCTGGAAAAATGTTTATAAATTCATAAATCATGTTTTAGACCTCTGATATGAGTTTGAGTTAATTTAGATAAGTTTTGCTAATCATATGCTTAAACATGATTAAGAGGGATTAAGGGAAAACATGGGGTTTTGGTTATGTTTGATCCATTTTATCATATCATATGGTTGTTTTGGTGTTTGAGGTCACTTGTATGTGTTGATATGACTCTTTGGTATGCTTTGTGATTGGTTTCAATAGTTAGAATGGTCGAAAACGCCGTCGAGAGGCGTATAAACACTTGCAGGAATCGGTGCAGGAAATCGGATCGGATCGCCCCCTACCCGATCCGAACCGCCCATTTCCCCTCACCACGAACCGAACCGATTGTTATAGCGAGGCAAGCTGCGCCACGAGCTGAAGGATCCGAACCGATCCGAGAAGTCGCGATTCAAGACTTGGTGATTGAAGACTCCGACCCGACCCGCCTGGAGTGATAACGACACGATCCGATCTGATCACCTTGAGGACAACGAATCAAAGACTTGGAGGAGGGCGAGGCGCTTGGAACTATGACCAGGAGGCGTGACCCGAGCCGTTGCGTGGTGGAGAACCCGATCCGATCCAGGCGAGACTGGAAGCCACGAACCGATCCAGTGTACCATGGAGAACCCGATCCGATCCGGATGGGACTGGAGGCCACGAATCTATGGTGTACTCCGATCCGATCCGAGGTGGTAGTCACGAACCGAGACGATGAAGGCCACGATCCCAATGATGATGAAAGGGATCCGAACCGATCCAATGGAGGTCCATAACCCGAAATGCAAAGGTAGTTCAAGTGGAAGTTCGAGCTCAGGATCCAGACGGGAACCAATGAGTTCACTTCGTGATTGGGCTTTGCTGCGGGACGTGTGCTAAGGAGTTGTCGATGTCTATGACTTTGGATCACTAGGTGTTGGAGGTAGAGGGACAAACTCGGGCTTTGGATATGGTGCGACTAGGGAGCTACCTACCAATGGAGTGGGATCATGGATACGTTGGGCGTGGTCCCATAGGTTTGGCGTTGGTGGTAGTAGGAATGGACATAGTCGTACAAAGTCGAGTTCTGTCGTTTTAGTGAAGTGCTCTAGTGATCGAAGAAGTGGATGTCGTATGCTTTACGCACTGAGTGAGAGATGTGAGGATAGTTGCTATGCTTGATTGTTTGACATACACATCCCCACCCCCGTATATTCACACACCATTTGTTAGTGACATCTTAGAGTATTGTACCGTGTAGTACTAACTCTTTGATTGCAGGTCCAGGTTCAGGTATGACTTAGTATACCTGTTATTATTCTGTTTATGCTTGCTACCACTCATACCAGACTGATGTCTGACCCAGAGTTTTATGTTTCTTCTTATTACTCTGGGTGCTCACACGAGCAGACTAGAGACAGGGATAGCTGGTAGTGCGTCTGGTAGATGGACTGAAGACGAGCAGGAGGCTCCACGTATGATATATAGTTATTCTCCCTGTGTCGTGATCGGTATCTACTTTGGGCATTAGTAGCATACCTATTTTGCTTATCTTTGAGACAGTATTTTGAAGTTGTAATAAGCTGTATTTGATATTTCCGCTACTCTGATGATGTTAGTTCAAGTTTTCAGCTTATGCACTGTCTCATCTGTTTTATGTCAAATATATGTTGGCTATTATATTTTATTCCATGCGCTGTGAGACATATTACAGGTTCTTTATTTGGTTCCTCTTCTTTCTTTCTCTTCTTTGGCGACCGTCCCATGCCAATTGGACATGTGTACAGCGCACAATTGGAGTAAACGTCGGTTGGTGCGGGGCGGGCCGTCACACTTGGTATCAGAGCTCTAGGTTGCGTAATTCACCTAGGGAAAGACACTAGGGAGAGATAGTACGTATATGAGAGCGCGTATTTGTGATTATTTTGGTTTTCAAAAGCTATATCTATATATAGTATTAGTATGTTTAAGAGTGAAGTCGCATTGCACTGCACTGGCACCACTATGGAGATGGTTAATCGTTTTCTCTTTAACAGATTTGACGATGAGCCGAGGAAGAGGTGCTGGTAGAAGGGCCAATAATGGGAATCCCCCTGACATGAGGGCTATGTTTACCAACCTCATGAGAGAGATGCTTGTGGATATTCAGAGGGAGGCTCCTAATGTTGCCAATGCTGGAGGTGCAGCGGTGCAAGCGCCTAGGGTCGATTTCGCCAAGCTGAGCAAGGATTACACTAATCTTGGTGGAAAGCCGTTTCACGGAACAGAGTCGGCCACGGATGTTCAGGATTGGTTGGATAGTTGTGATCGGATCTTCGACGACTTGGGTATCGAGGATGCGATGAAGAGAAGGCTAGCGTCTCGTCAGCTGCAAGGACGAGCGATGAATTGGTGGAATGCTATTAGGGCAGCCACACCAGAAGATCAAGTTACTTGGGATCAGTTTAAAGCTCGCTTTAGCGACAAGTATATCCCAGCTGCCCAGAAATCGGAATTGTTTAGGAAGTTCTTGGAGCTTAAGCAGAATGGAAGGGCAGTATCGGATTATGTTGCTGAGTTCGACACTTTGTCGAAGTATGGGTTATCTCTAATCGATACTCCCGAAAAGAAAAATGAGAGGTTCATCACTGGCTTGGATGAATACTTAGGGGAGAGGCTGATTAATCACATCGATGAGACGTTTGAGTCGATCGTGGGAAAAGCTTTGAGGTCAGAAAGTCTTTACCCTAAGCCGAAGACTGGGGTTGTTGCTGCATCTGCTGAAGAGCCAAAGCCGCAAGCAAGCGGTGGAGGCAAGAATAACTCTCAGAATAAGAGGAAGCAGAACCAAGCTAAGGATGGCCAGAAGAAAAGCAGGAAGGAAGTCGAGTGCTTCAAATGTGGAAAGAAGGGCCATTATGCAAGGGAATGTAGGGCCAAGACAGTGGGAAAGAAGTGCTTTAACTGTGGCCAAGAGGGACATTTTAAGGATAAGTGCCCGCAACCTCTGAAGGAGAATCAGATTGTGAAAGCATATGCCATCAATGCTGTTCCTTCTTCGTCGAATGCCCCAACTGCGGCGGAGAAAGGAAAGGGAGTCGTCATTCAAGGTATGCTTTCCATTTATGATCTTCCTGTTAGAGTTTTGTTCGATACCGGGGCTTCCCATTCCTTCATATCTAGTGACCTGGTAGATAGGTTGGGATTGGAACCCGAGTTAGTCGATAGACCATTAGCTGTGACGAACCCGATTGGTGGTTCAACAAACCTCAGTATGATCTGTCGTAATGTGGTCTTATCGAGTCATGGATGTATGTTTGTTTGTGATTGCTTTGTTTTGGGCTTTACTGGGTATGGCATCATTTTGGGAGTCGATTGGCTCCAAAGATACGGGGTGGTGGTAGACTGTGAGGGCTTTTTGGTGACAGTTAGGGCGGATGATGGGCGGAGGGTAGTGTTTGGTAATCTACCCTGTGATGGGGTAATGGCTAGTTTTGTAAATTCCCTCGACATTCCGCATGATGAGTTATCAGGTTTGCCCGTGGTTGGTCAGTACCCGGACATCTTCGAGGAAGTGACCGGACTTCCACCACACCGAGAGATTGAGTTTCGTATTGATTTAGTGAAAGATGCCAGACCTATAGTGATGCCACTTCGTCGTATGGCACCACGAGAACAGCGAGAGCTCGAGGTGCAAGTTAGCGATCTTATGAAGAAGGGATTTATTAGAAGAAGTGTTTCCGAGTGGGGAGCACCAGTTGTGTTTGCTACTAAGGCAGATGGTTCCCTTCGATTGTGTGTGGACTATCGCGAGTTAAATAAGGTGACGAGGAAGAATAAATATCCTTTGCCACGGATAGATGATTTGTTTGATCAACTGGAAGGAGCGAGAGTGTTCTCCCAGTTGGACCTCGCGACAGGATTTCATCAGCTCCGTGTAGCAGCTGATAGTATAGCTAAAACGGCATTTAGGACGCCGTCTGGGTTTTATGAGTGGTTGGTCATGCCATTCGGGTTGACCAATGCACCAGCATACTTCGTGGATCTTATGAATAGAGTGTTCAGAGACCAACTGAATAAGTTTGTTCTTGTGTTCGTAGACGATATCCTTGTTTACTCGAGGACAGAAGAGGAACACAAGGAACATTTGAGAATTGTGTTGGAGGTGTTGAGGAGACACCAATTGAAAGCGAAATTCTCTAAGTGTCATTTTTGGAGGAGAGAAGTGAGATTCTTGGGCCATGTTGTTACAGAGAATGGTATTGCCGTGGACCCTGCAAAGGTGGCTACGGTACAAGATTGGTCTACGCCCAAGAATGCAACAGACGTAAGAAGTTTCTTGGGGTTAGCTGGATATTATCGTAAGTTTATCGAAGGCTTCTCCAAGACAGCGGCACCGTTGACTCAGTTGACTAAGAAGAATCAAGCCTTCGTTTGGGACGGAGGGTGTGAAAATGCATTCAAGAGTCTAAAGGAAAAGTTGACGCGTGCGCCAGTGTTGGTCATTCCTAAGGGAAATGAAGAGATGACGGTATACACGGATGCTTGTGGTACCGGACTGGGTGCGGTATTGATGCAAGGAGGTAGGGTTGTAGCTTATGCCAGTCGACAGCTAAAGCCACATGAGAAGAAGTATCCTACCCATGATTTGGAATTGGCAGCGATTGTATTTGCGCTGAAGATGTGGAGACATTACCTCTTGGGAGAAAGATTTGAGCTGTTTACCGATCATAAATCGTTAAAGTATCTCTTCTCTCAGAAAGATCTGAATCTCCGTCAGCAGAGATGGTTAGAGTTCTTGGCTTCATATGATTTTGATATCGCGTATACACCTGGGAAGGGTAATGCGGTAGCCGATGCCTTGAGTAGGAGACATGCCAGCTTAGGGGCAATGTTTCTTGAATGGAAGCAGCTGGAGTATATCGCGGGGTTTGATTTCAGACCAAGGTGCGAATTGGATCCAGTTATGCTAGCTAGCTTGATGATCAGACCCACTTTGATTGAGAGGATTGGTTCCAGACAAAGGGACGACCCTAATTTATTGGAAGTCATCTCCAAGTTGGAAATGAATGTCGATGGGGAGATGGACAAGTATGGGCTTGATCGAGATGGATGGCTTCGGAAGAATGGAAGACTAGTGGTGCCCAACGTGAATGGTTTGAGAGATGAAGTGCTTAGAGAATGTCATCACTCAAAACTGACTATACATCCCGGTGGTAATAAGATGTATCGAGACATGAGACAGACTTACTACTGGGAGGGGATGAAAAGAGACGTTGGGAAGTTTATATCCAAATGCACAAATTGCCAGCTAGTTAAAGCCGAGCAAAAGAAGCCTAGTGGGTTGTTGCAACCATTAGAAATTCCCGAATGGAAATGGGAACAAGTTTCGATGGATTTTATCGATGGTTTACCGAGGACTAGATCGGGACATGATAGCATTTGGGTAATTGTGGATCGACTGACCAAGAGTGCAAGATTTATACCAGTTAAGTCGAACAGAACTGCAGCTAAGTTAGCAGAACTATATATGAAGTGGGTAGTGAGATTTCATGGAGTACCCAAAGGCATTGTGAGTGACCGAGATCCGTTGTTTACTAGTGGATTTTGGAAGAGCTTACAAGAGGCTTTAGGATCAGAATTACATCTCAGTACCGCATATCATCCTCAGACCGACGGTCAGACGGAGAGGGTGAATCGGATATTGGAAGATCTCTTGAGGGCTTGTATATTGGATTTCGGTGGAGCATGGAATGACTATTTGCATCTAGTGGAGTTTGCATATAATAATAGCTACCAATCCAGTATCGGTATGGCTCCATATGAAGCTTTGTACGGAAGACCGTGCAACTCACCATCATGTTGGATAGAGACTGGCGAGAAGTTTGTGCTTGGACCAGATGTGGTGAGAGAAACTTCCGATAAGATCAAGATCATTCAGCAACGAATGAAAGCTGCTCAGGATAGGCAGAAAAGCTATGCTGATAAGAGAAGAAGAGACTTGAAATTCTCCGTTGGTGACTTGGTGTTTGTCAAGATCTCTCCGTTGAAAAGCGTGATACGATTTGGCAGGAGAGGCAAGTTGGCACCAAGATTTGTGGGTCCTTTCCAAGTTCTCGAGGAAGTTGGGAATTTGGCGTATAGAGTTGGCTTACCAGAGAAAATGGCAGGAGTTCACAATGTGTTTCATGTTTCCCAACTAAGGAAGTTCGTTCACGACTCAAATGTGATTATTTCACCTGATCAGTTAGAGGACTTCGAAGTAGAACCTGAGGCGGTTGAGAACCGCAAGCCGATTCGTATTGTGGGGCATGATACGAAGCAACTTCGAAGAAAGTCGGTGAAGCTAGTCAAAGTTCAGTGGGGCGAGGACGAAAATGATTGTGCATGGGAGACAGAGGAGAGCATTAGAAAGGCTTATCCAGAACTCTTTGCCTGGTAAGATTTACTTTGTGATTTAGTTATTCCGCATGCTAGGATAGACTTGTTTTGCTTGTTTTGCATGTTTGATGGTTGTTTTATGATTGATAGGCATGCGGGACCCTTGTGTGTGTTTTGATTAGGGAATTTCGGGGGCGAAATTTCTTAAGGGGGGAAGAGTGTAACGACCCGTATTCTATACATCATAGGATTGTAGAATGTTTATTTCTTTCCCATGTGAAGTCGTATGGTCATGTAACCTTAAGGGATGGCTATTAGGGTCATTTTCAATGTTCATGATTTTTGCCGGTTTTTAAATGACCATTTTGCCCTTAGCCAGTACTGTTTTGGCCATAACTTTTGATAGGGAAGGAATTTTGACCTGAAACCACTTCCATTAGATTCGTTTGATGGATTCTCTTTCCGTAGAGTGGTCATAATAGCCAAACGGACTTACCGTTTGGGAGATATGGCTGAAACAAGGTTTGGAGGGTGAAAAACTGCATAATTGGGCTAAACCGGGTAGTTAGCAATTGGGCCCATAAGGGGATTTCGGGATTGGGGCTATATGAGGGCTGATTAGGGTTAGAAAACATTCTTTTAGTCATTTTTCCAGCCACCACTTCATTTCATAGAACCCTATTAATGGCCTCCAACCTCTAAATCACTTCAAACCACTCCAAACTTGAAGAAAAGAGATTAGCAACGACAAATCAAGGCAAATCAACACCAAATCGGGATTAGAGCTGCTACAACACCTTGTTATCTTCACCAAATCAGAGATTTATTTCGGATCTTGTTTTATTTGTGGCTAAGGTGAGTGATTAGCTTGCTTTTGCACTAATTTTGGCTAAATTGGGGTGATTAGTGCTAATCGGCGTTTTTAAACGAAAATAAATTCTGGAAAAATGTTTATAAATTCATAAATCATGTTTTAGACCTCTGATATGAGTTTGAGTTAATTTAGATAAGTTTTGCTAATCATATGCTTAAACATGATTAAGAGGGATTAAGGGAAAACATGGGGTTTTGGTTATGTTTGATCCATTTTATCATATCATATGGTTGTTTTGGTGTTTGAGGTCACTTGTATGTGTTGATATGACTCTTTGGTATGCTTTGTGATTGGTTTCAATAGTTAGAATGGTCGAAAACGCCGTCGAGAGGCGTATAAACACTTGCAGGAATCGGTGCAGGAAATCGGATCGGATCGCCCCCTACCCGATCCGAACCGCCCATTTCCCCTCACCACGAACCGAACCGATTGTTATAGCGAGGCAAGCTGCGCCACGAGCTGAAGGATCCGAACCGATCCGAGAAGTCGCGATTCAAGACTTGGTGATTGAAGACTCCGACCCGACCCGCCTGGAGTGATAACGACACGATCCGATCTGATCACCTTGAGGACAACGAATCAAAGACTTGGAGGAGGGCGAGGCGCTTGGAACTATGACCAGGAGGCGTGACCCGAGCCGTTGCGTGGTGGAGAACCCGATCCGATCCAGGCGAGACTGGAAGCCACGAACCGATCCAGTGTACCATGGAGAACCCGATCCGATCCGGATGGGACTGGAGGCCACGAATCTATGGTGTACTCCGATCCGATCCGAGGTGGTAGTCACGAACCGAGACGATGAAGGCCACGATCCCAATGATGATGAAAGGGATCCGAACCGATCCAATGGAGGTCCATAACCCGAAATGCAAAGGTAGTTCAAGTGGAAGTTCGAGCTCAGGATCCAGACGGGAACCAATGAGTTCACTTCGTGATTGGGCTTTGCTGCGGGACGTGTGCTAAGGAGTTGTCGATGTCTATGACTTTGGATCACTAGGTGTTGGAGGTAGAGGGACAAACTCGGGCTTTGGATATGGTGCGACTAGGGAGCTACCTACCAATGGAGTGGGATCATGGATACGTTGGGCGTGGTCCCATAGGTTTGGCGTTGGTGGTAGTAGGAATGGACATAGTCGTACAAAGTCGAGTTCTGTCGTTTTAGTGAAGTGCTCTAGTGATCGAAGAAGTGGATGTCGTATGCTTTACGCACTGAGTGAGAGATGTGAGGATAGTTGCTATGCTTGATTGTTTGACATACACATCCCCACCCCCGTATATTCACACACCATTTGTTAGTGACATCTTAGAGTATTGTACCGTGTAGTACTAACTCTTTGATTGCAGGTCCAGGTTCAGGTATGACTTAGTATACCTGTTATTATTCTGTTTATGCTTGCTACCACTCATACCAGACTGATGTCTGACCCAGAGTTTTATGTTTCTTCTTATTACTCTGGGTGCTCACACGAGCAGACTAGAGACAGGGATAGCTGGTAGTGCGTCTGGTAGATGGACTGAAGACGAGCAGGAGGCTCCACGTATGATATATAGTTATTCTCCCTGTGTCGTGATCGGTATCTACTTTGGGCATTAGTAGCATACCTATTTTGCTTATCTTTGAGACAGTATTTTGAAGTTGTAATAAGCTGTATTTGATATTTCCGCTACTCTGATGATGTTAGTTCAAGTTTTCAGCTTATGCACTGTCTCATCTGTTTTATGTCAAATATATGTTGGCTATTATATTTTATTCCATGCGCTGTGAGACATATTACAGGTTCTTTATTTGGTTCCTCTTCTTTCTTTCTCTTCTTTGGCGACCGTCCCATGCCAATTGGACATGTGTACAGCGCACAATTGGAGTAAACGTCGGTTGGTGCGGGGCGGGCCGTCACACTTGGTATCAGAGCTCTAGGTTGCGTAATTCACCTAGGGAAAGACACTAGGGAGAGATAGTACGTATATGAGAGCGCGTATTTGTGATTATTTTGGTTTTCAAAAGCTATATCTATATATAGTATTAGTATGTTTAAGAGTGAAGTCGCATTGCACTGCACTGGCACCACTATGGAGATGGTTAATCGTTTTCTCTTTAACAGATTTGACGATGAGCCGAGGAAGAGGTGCTGGTAGAAGGGCCAATAATGGGAGTCCCCCTGACATGAGGGCTATGTTTACCAACCTCATGAGAGAGATGCTTGTGGATATTCAGAGGGAGGCTCCTAATGTTGCCAATGCTGGAGGTGCAGCGGTGCAAGCGCCTAGGGTCAATTTCGCCAAGCTGAGCAAGGATTACACTAATCTTGGTGGAAAGCCGTTTCACGGAACAGAGTCGGCCACGGATGTTCAGGATTGGTTGGATAGTTGTGATCGGATCTTCGACGACTTGGGTATCGAGGATGCGATGAAGAGAAGGCTAGCGTCTCGTCAGCTGCAAGGACGAGCGATGAATTGGTGGAATGCTATTAGGGCAGCCACACCAGAAGATCAAGTTACTTGGGATCAGTTTAAAGCTCGCTTTAGCGACAAGTATATCCCAGCTGCCCAGAAATCGGAATTGTTTAGGAAGTTCTTGGAGCTTAAGCAGAATGGAAGGGCAGTATCGGATTATGTTGCTGAGTTCGACACTTTGTCGAAGTATGGGTTATCTCTAATCGATACTCCCGAAAAGAAAAATGAGAGGTTCATCACTGGCTTGGATGAATACTTAGGGGAGAGGCTGATTAATCACATCGATGAGACGTTTGAGTCGATCGTGGGAAAAGCTTTGAGGTCAGAAAGTCTTTACCCTAAGCCGAAGACTGGGGTTGTTGCTGCATCTGCTGAAGAGCCAAAGCCGCAAGCAAGCGGTGGAGGCAAGAATAACTCTCAGAATAAGAGGAAGCAGAACCAAGCTAAGGATGGCCAGAAGAAAAGCAGGAAGGAAGTCGAGTGCTTCAAATGTGGAAAGAAGGGCCATTATGCAAGGGAATGTAGGGCCAAGACAGTGGGAAAGAAGTGCTTTAACTGTGGCCAAGAGGGACATTTTAAGGATAAGTGCCCGCAACCTCTGAAGGAGAATCAGATTGTGAAAGCATATGCCATCAATGCTGTTCCTTCTTCGTCGAATGCCCCAACTGCGGCGGAGAAAGGAAAGGGAGTCGTCATTCAAGGTATGCTTTCCATTTATGATCTTCCTGTTAGAGTTTTGTTCGATACCGGGGCTTCCCATTCCTTCATATCTAGTGACCTGGTAGATAGGTTGGGATTGGAACCCGAGTTAGTCGATAGACCATTAGCTGTGACGAACCCGATTGGTGGTTCAACAAACCTCAGTATGATCTGTCGTAATGTGGTCTTATCGAGTCATGGATGTATGTTTGTTTGTGATTGCTTTGTTTTGGGCTTTACTGGGTATGGCATCATTTTGGGAGTCGATTGGCTCCAAAGATACGGGGTGGTGGTAGACTGTGAGGGCTTTTTGGTGACAGTTAGGGCGGATGATGGGCGGAGGGTAGTGTTTGGTAATCTACCCTGTGATGGGGTAATGGCTAGTTTTGTAAATTCCCTCGACATTCCGCATGATGAGTTATCAGGTTTGCCCGTGGTTGGTCAGTACCCGGACATCTTCGAGGAAGTGACCGGACTTCCACCACACCGAGAGATTGAGTTTCGTATTGATTTAGTGAAAGATGCCAGACCTATAGTGATGCCACTTCGTCGTATGGCACCACGAGAACAGCGAGAGCTCGAGGTGCAAGTTAGCGATCTTATGAAGAAGGGATTTATTAGAAGAAGTGTTTCCGAGTGGGGAGCACCAGTTGTGTTTGCTACTAAGGCAGATGGTTCCCTTCGATTGTGTGTGGACTATCGCGAGTTAAATAAGGTGACGAGGAAGAATAAATATCCTTTGCCACGGATAGATGATTTGTTTGATCAACTGGAAGGAGCGAGAGTGTTCTCCCAGTTGGACCTCGCGACAGGATTTCATCAGCTCCGTGTAGCAGCTGATAGTATAGCTAAAACGGCATTTAGGACGCCGTCTGGGTTTTATGAGTGGTTGGTCATGCCATTCGGGTTGACCAATGCACCAGCATACTTCGTGGATCTTATGAATAGAGTGTTCAGAGACCAACTGAATAAGTTTGTTCTTGTGTTCGTAGACGATATCCTTGTTTACTCGAGGACAGAAGAGGAACACAAGGAACATTTGAGAATTGTGTTGGAGGTGTTGAGGAGACACCAATTGAAAGCGAAATTCTCTAAGTGTCATTTTTGGAGGAGAGAAGTGAGATTCTTGGGCCATGTTGTTACAGAGAATGGTATTGCCGTGGACCCTGCAAAGGTGGCTACGGTACAAGATTGGTCTACGCCCAAGAATGCAACAGACGTAAGAAGTTTCTTGGGGTTAGCTGGATATTATCGTAAGTTTATCGAAGGCTTCTCCAAGACAGCGGCACCGTTGACTCAGTTGACTAAGAAGAATCAAGCCTTCGTTTGGGACGGAGGGTGTGAAAATGCATTCAAGAGTCTAAAGGAAAAGTTGACGCGTGCGCCAGTGTTGGTCATTCCTAAGGGAAATGAAGAGATGACGGTATACACGGATGCTTGTGGTACCGGACTGGGTGCGGTATTGATGCAAGGAGGTAGGATTGTAGCTTATGCCAGTCGACAGCTAAAGCCACATGAGAAGAAGTATCCTACCCATGATTTGGAATTGGCAGCGATTGTATTTGCGCTGAAGATGTGGAGACATTACCTCTTGGGAGAAAGATTTGAGCTGTTTACCGATCATAAATCGTTAAAGTATCTCTTCTCTCAGAAAGATCTGAATCTCCGTCAGCAGAGATGGTTAGAGTTCTTGGCTTCATATGATTTTGATATCGCGTATACACCTGGGAAGGGTAATGCGGTAGCCGATGCCTTGAGTAGGAGACATGCCAGCTTAGGGGCAATGTTTCTTGAATGGAAGCAGCTGGAGTATATCGCGGGGTTTGATTTCAGACCAAGGTGCGAATTGGATCCAGTTATGCTAGCTAGCTTGATGATCAGACCCACTTTGATTGAGAGGATTGGTTCCAGACAAAGGGACGACCCTAATTTATTGGAAGTCATCTCCAAGTTGGAAATGAATGTCGATGGGGAGATGGACAAGTATGGGCTTGATCGAGATGGATGGCTTCGGAAGAATGGAAGACTAGTGGTGCCCAACGTGAATGGTTTGAGAGATGAAGTGCTTAGAGAATGTCATCACTCAAAACTGACTATACATCCCGGTGGTAATAAGATGTATCGAGACATGAGACAGACTTACTACTGGGAGGGGATGAAAAGAGACGTTGGGAAGTTTATATCCAAATGCACAAATTGCCAGCTAGTTAAAGCCGAGCAAAAGAAGCCTAGTGGGTTGTTGCAACCATTAGAAATTCCCGAATGGAAATGGGAACAAGTTTCGATGGATTTTATCGATGGTTTACCGAGGACTAGATCGGGACATGATAGCATTTGGGTAATTGTGGATCGACTGACCAAGAGTGCAAGATTTATACCAGTTAAGTCGAACAGAACTGCAGCTAAGTTAGCAGAACTATATATGAAGTGGGTAGTGAGATTTCATGGAGTACCCAAAGGCATTGTGAGTGACCAAGATCCGTTGTTTACTAGTGGATTTTGGAAGAGCTTACAAGAGGCTTTAGGATCAGAATTACATCTCAGTACCGCATATCATCCTCAGACCGACGGTCAGACGGAGAGGGTGAATCGGATATTGGAAGATCTCTTGAGGGCTTGTATATTGGATTTCGGTGGAGCATGGAATGACTATTTGCATCTAGTGGAGTTTGCATATAATAATAGCTACCAATCCAGTATCGGTATGGCTCCATATGAAGCTTTGTACGGAAGACCGTGCAACTCACCATCATGTTGGATAGAGACTGGCGAGAAGTTTGTGCTTGGACCAGATGTGGTGAGAGAAACTTCCGATAAGATCAAGATCATTCAGCAACGAATGAAAGCTGCTCAGGATAGGCAGAAAAGCTATGCTGATAAGAGAAGAAGAGACTTGAAATTCTCCGTTGGTGACTTGGTGTTTGTCAAGATCTCTCCGTTGAAAAGCGTGATACGATTTGGCAGGAGAGGCAAGTTGGCACCAAGATTTGTGGGTCCTTTCCAAGTTCTCGAGGAAGTTGGGAATTTGGCGTATAGAGTTGGCTTACCAGAGAAAATGGCAGGAGTTCACAATGTGTTTCATGTTTCCCAACTAAGGAAGTTCGTTCACGACTCAAATGTGATTATTTCACCTGATCAGTTAGAGGACTTCGAAGTAGAACCTGAGGCGGTTGAGAACCGCAAGCCGATTCGTATTGTGGGGCATGATACGAAGCAACTTCGAAGAAAGTCGGTGAAGCTAGTCAAAGTTCAGTGGGGCGAGGACGAAAATGATTGTGCATGGGAGACAGAGGAGAGCATTAGAAAGGCTTATCCAGAACTCTTTGCCTGGTAAGATTTACTTTGTGATTTAGTTATTCCGCATGCTAGGATAGACTTGTTTTGCTTGTTTTGCATGTTTGATGGTTGTTTTATGATTGATAGGCATGCGGGACCCTTGTGTGTGTTTTGATTAGGGAATTTCGGGGGCGAAATTTCTTAAGGGGGGAAGAGTGTAACGACCCGTATTCTATACATCATAGGATTGTAGAATATTTATTTCTTTCCCATGTGAAGTCGTATGGTCATGTAACCTTAAGGGATGGCTATTAGGGTCATTTTCAATGTTCATGATTTTTGCCGGTTTTTAAATGACCATTTTGCCCCTAGCCAGTACTGTTTTGGTCATAACTTTTGATAGGGAAGGAATTTTGACCTGAAACCACTTCCATTAGATTCGTTTGATGGATTCTCTTTTCGTAGAGTGGTCATAATAGCCAAACGGACTTACCGTTTGGGAGATATGGCTGAAACAAGGTTTGGAGGGTGAAAAACTGCATAATTGGGCTAAACCGGGTAGTTAGCAATTGGGCCCATAAGGGGATTTCGGGATTGGGGCTATATGAGGGCTGATTAGGGTTAGAAAACATTCTTTTAGTCATTTTTCCAGCCACCACTTCATTTCATAGAACCCTATTAATGGCCTCCAACCTCTAAATCACTCCAAACCACTCCAAACTTGAAGAAAAGAGATTAGCAACGACAAATCAAGGCAAATCAACACCAAATCGGGATTAGAGCTGCTACAACACCTTGTTATCTTCACCAAATCAGAGATTTATTTCGGATCTTGTTTTATTTGTGGCTAAGGTGAGTGATTAGCTTGCTTTTGCACTAATTTTGGCTAAATTGGGGTGATTAGTGCTAATCGGCGTTTTTAAACGAAAATAAATTCTGGAAAAATGTTTATAAATTCATAAATCATGTTTTAGACCTCTGATATGAGTTTGAGTTAATTTAGATAAGTTTTGCTAATCATATGCTTAAACATGATTAAGAGGGATTAAGGGAAAACATGGGGTTTTGGTTATGTTTGATCCATTTTATCATATCATATGGTTGTTTTGGTGTTTGAGGTCACTTGTATGTGTTGATATGACTCTTTGGTATGCTTTGTGATTGGTTTCAATAGTTAGAATGGTCGAAAACGCCGTCGAGAGGCGTATAAACACTTGCAGGAATCGGTGCAGGAAATCGGATCGGATCGCCCCCTACCCGATCCGAACCGCCCATTTCCCCTCACCACGAACCGAACCGATTGTTATAGCGAGGCAAGCTGCGCCACGAGCTGAAGGATCCGAACCGATCCGAGAAGTCGCGATTCAAGACTTGGTGATTGAAGACTCCGACCCGACCCGCCTGGAGTGATAACGACACGATCCGATCTGATCACCTTGAGGACAACGAATCAAAGACTTGGAGGAGGGCGAGGCGCTTGGAACTATGACCAGGAGGCGTGACCCGAGCCGTTGCGTGGTGGAGAACCCGATCCGATCCAGGCGAGACTGGAAGCCACGAACCGATCCAGTGTACCATGGAGAACCCGATCCGATCCGGATGGGACTGGAGGCCACGAATCTATGGTGTACTCCGATCCGATCCGAGGTGGTAGTCACGAACCGAGACGATGAAGGCCACGATCCCAATGATGATGAAAGGGATCCGAACCGATCCAATGGAGGTCCATAACCCGAAATGCAAAGGTAGTTCAAGTGGAAGTTCGAGCTCAGGATCCAGACGGGAACCAATGAGTTCACTTCGTGATTGGGCTTTGCTGCGGGACGTGTGCTAAGGAGTTGTCGATGTCTATGACTTTGGATCACTAGGTGTTGGAGGTAGAGGGACAAACTCGGGCTTTGGATATGGTGCGACTAGGGAGCTACCTACCAATGGAGTGGGATCATGGATACGTTGGGCATGGTCCCATAGGTTTGGCGTTGGTGGTAGTAGGAATGGACATAGTCGTACAAAGTCGAGTTCTGTCGTTTTAGTGAAGTGCTCTAGTGATCGAAGAAGTGGATGTCGTATGCTTTACGCACTGAGTGAGAGATGTGAGGATAGTTGCTATGCTTGATTGTTTGACATACACATCCCCACCCCCGTATATTCACACACCATTTGTTAGTGACATCTTAGAGTATTGTACCGTGTAGTACTAACTCTTTGATTGCAGGTCCAGGTTCAGGTATGACTTAGTATACCTGTTATTATTCTGTTTATGCTTGCTACCACTCATACCAGACTGATGTCTGACCCAGAGTTTTATGTTTCTTCTTATTACTCTGGGTGCTCACACGAGCAGACTAGAGACAGGGATAGCTGGTAGTGCGTCTGGTAGATGGACTGAAGACGAGCAGGAGGCTCCACGTATGATATATAGTTATTCTCCCTGTGTCGTGATCGGTATCTACTTTGGGCATTAGTAGCATACCTATTTTGCTTATCTTTGAGACAGTATTTTGAAGTTGTAATAAGCTGTATTTGATATTTCCGCTACTCTGATGATGTTAGTTCAAGTTTTCAGCTTATGCACTGTCTCATCTGTTTTATGTCAAATATATGTTGGCTATTATATTTTATTCCATGCGCTGTGAGACATATTACAGGTTCTTTATTTGGTTCCTCTTCTTTCTTTCTCTTCTTTGGCGACCGTCCCATGCCAATTGGACATGTGTACAGCGCACAATTGGAGTAAACGTCGGTTGGTGCGGGGCGGGCCGTCACATTTGTCCTGCCACGAATGGACAAGCTTTCGGCTTGAGAGCTTGATCCATTTGAAGACACCAGTTGTTTCATTTTCTCCTTGGCATGCAAGGCTTCATAAACGTCATTTAGAGTGAGAGTGTCATGACTATATAATATGGTATCTCTGAAATTTGAGTAAGAGCTGGGCAGAGAACACAACAGGATTAAACCCAAATCTTCATCATCATATTTGACTTCCATTGCAGCCAAGTTAGAAACAATCTCTTTAAAATCAGAAATATGGTCTAGCAAATTACCTCCCTCTTGCGATTTGTGCAGGAATAATTTTTGTTTGAGATGCATCTTACTTGTGAGATACTTGGCCATGCAAATTGACTCCAATTTCAGCCAAAGAGAAGCAGCTGTCTTCTCGTTCAAAACTTCTTGCAAAATATTATTATGTAGATGGAGCTGAATTTGAGACAAAGCCTTCCGATCCCTCCTCTTCTCATCATCGGTCCATATTTCAAATCTCTTATTTCTGAATCTATCCAATGCATCATCATAATCAGCTTGTGCGAGCAACGCCCGCATCTTCACTTGCCATAATGAGAATCGAGTGTTCCGATCCAATAGCGGAAGATCATACATTAACGGCACCATGTTGAACGAACCAGCGCTCTGATACCACTTGTTAATAAATAAATGATCAAAGAAGCAAGCAAAAAATAGAATCACACACAAGATTTAACGTGGAAAAACCCTTTTCGGGAAAAAACCACGGGAGTTTATTAATTAATTGCTGGAGTTTTACAAGCTGCTTGCATAAAAACAATAGCAATAAAATTATCTTCTACTTTCATGCAGCCAAAGAAGGAGAGAAAGAGTAAAATAAGGATCTACATTATTCTTTAGATGAGGTGGCTGAAAAATATCTCAATGTGAGAGTAAAACTAGGATCTAGATGAGATCCTTTAGGTGGCTGAAAATATCTCAACGTGAGAGTAAAACTAGGATCTAGATGAGATCCTTTAGGTGGCATCAGCTGGATCAATTCTAATGAGAATTTCGGATCACAAATTGACATAAATTCTCTCTCCATAAATTTGGTTTTTGATCTTGAAAAAAGACTGAAGCAAAATTGTTTGATCCATGAGAAAAAGGAGCTTTTGCATTTGATGCTTTTATTTCTTTAAATGATTAAAAACTTCCCTAAAATATAAAAGTCATGAAACAAACTAAATTTAAATATATATTTTAAGTGAACACAAAATCATCGAATATTTTGCAGTAAAATTTGAATATAATTTCATAATTTTTTTCCTTCTTATTTTACAAAGATATTCAAGAAAATCTATATTATATGGTATATAATAACCAATTGGTTTATGCATGAAAAAATGGGTCTGAATTTTGTGTTCAAATATGATAATTTAAATCAATCAAAACCATGACATATATACACATTTGGCTAAAACTAAAGGCATTTAATTAAACTCTTTCCATAAGACTGATTTTTGATCCTGGAATGAGACTGAAGCAAAATTCCTTGATCCATGAAAAAAAAGAGCAAAAATCAAGTAATTTCTTTTCAGCATAAATAGGAAAAATAAGCAAAATACTATGAACACTAGATAATAATCTGAATTAATTAAATCAATTACATCGAAATCATACAAAAATAATTTCAACTGATAATGCAGTAATCAAATTATCACTATATAATATACATGTACAACTATGAAAGAAAAATTCCATATCACAATAATAATGATTGAAATGGTTCTTTAATGTTTAATCTTACTTTTTTGGAAAATTCTATATCGCATATAGGTTCTAACTGACAGCAAAATGTAGATTCTAATTCACAATTATAGGTTCAGCTTAACTTGAATAGAGCAATTACCAAATTGAGTGCTATAATAAGATGAATACATTATCATGCCTATTTATATTTTATTAATAAACTGAATTAGTAATACTATTAACAATTATGGTGAAATAAGTTGGGCCAGTTTTTTGGTCGCCAGATGAGCATTAAAAACAGGAAAGAAATGCATGTCAATAGCCATTCATATTGATAGTTAGCTTGCTAGAAGCAGTAAGGAAAGGCATGATTCAAAAAGAAATGATGAATTAGTTAGGGAGTAGATTGAGGAGATAGGTAGAATTATCATTTGATTCCATAGTAGAGAGCAACATATGAATAAAGCTAAATGAAATAAATGCTGAAGTAAAAGGAATTAAAGTCAGACTACCTTACCTACCTGCCTTCTCTTCAACACGACAACATCTGTTGCTCCCATATATATACTTAATGTCCTTGCTTTCACCTTCGTCCTCCAATAAGCATGCAACCCAAAACTATCCAACTTGCCTATTGCATGCTGCTCATATACACTGCAAATTCAACAGGAAGTAAAGTATAAAGAAAAGACAACCTAAATCAAGGCAGTTAATTATATTGAAACATATAGACTACTAAGAAAAATTAATGTGAAAGAAGGTAAAAACAAAATAGAAATAGTTCCTAAATCATTGAGCAAATAAAATGGTTAAAATCATCAGACATCTTTATTAATAATTCTTTTACCCTCTTTGTATTCAAATTTTAAATGCGTAATCAACGTGGGCATTAATAATTCTATTAACATTATTTTTTTGCGTTTGTTTCTATACACATTTTAATTAAATCTTCTGCCATTTTTAACGCACAATTTATTTCAATTTCAAACGTGTACCATCAATATGCGCATATCCAATTTAAAATAGAACGTTGCTTAATTAGCATAACCAAACTCCCCTTTATTTCTTGAATTCATACCATTTATGATGCACATTATTTCTCTAACTTATATCTATATATTTTCATTTTAAATTTATCTACATGTATGTTTACGTCAACCTTCAAAATTTTGATATTATTCTCATTGATTCCATTTTATTATCTTCCTTTTTTAGTGTACTGAAATTATCCTCTCTGTATTTATTTCTTTTTTTTAAAAAAAATCTTTTCTATTTATTCTTTCTGTTTTTTGACGCACGTTCAAGTTTTAAATGCATAATTAATGTGCAAATTAATACTTCTATTAACATTATTTCTGAAATTATCCTCTCCGTATTTATTTCTCTTTTTTTAAAAAAAATCTTTTCTATTTATTCTTTTTTTTTTTACGCTTGTTCAAATTTTAAATGCGTAATCAATATGAACATTAATAATTCTATTAACATTATTTTTTATGTTTGTTTCATACTCATTTTAATTAAATCTTCTACCATTTTTAACATACAATTTATTTCAATTTCAAACGTGTATTATATCTTAGCCTTGCGTGTAGGTTTGAGAACAAATCAAATGCACTTGGGTCAAAATACCTTTTCTTTCTAGATATTTCCAATGCATCAGTATAAATATGCATGTCCCTTATTAATTGTTACTTCATTTTATTTTATCATTCACTAAAACTTATTTGGTTGCTACATTCTGAGGCAATAAGGTATGAGATATGTTTTTCTTTTTCTTTTGTAATATGATTTCTAAATGATACAATTTGTTACACACTTACATAATTAACACTGACTTTACCATTATTATATTTAATACATGCATATGCATTAGTCACTCGCAAGTCACAATATTACAGAACTCGCGTGTGATTACTTTATATTCAGTTACGTGTGCAACAAGCCAACATCACTATTAGGCGCGATGGAGTTAGAAGACACAAAAGGTTCTTCAATGGCTAGACGGGATGGCTTGGCCCAGATGCAAGCCCACCAATGTGTAACTACAACAAAAACATAGAACGTTGAAGGAAGATGATCTATATTTCATATCGTTCCCGGGGTAGAAAAAAACTTCTGTCAGGTTGTCAGCCAATAATATCTATATTTAAAAAATATCCATTTTTTTACTAACAAACATTCTACTTTTAATAACACCAAAAAGTATTTAAGAGACATAGGTACCAACCTTCTGTAAATTAACTTAAATGTTACTGTTTTTTTTTAACTTAAATATGAGAAACGAACTGAATAATGGTGATGTATGCAGGTGTTTAAAGGCTAATGATATTCTGAAGAGAGTATATGGAAGTGTTGTGCTTGGTAAATGGAGAAAGTGAGAAACTTTATCGGGTAGAATACCGGTATGTAGGCACAAGCTTGGTTAATATTCTCTGCCATATACAGATAGAGATCTCTATGTTAATATTGTATGCTCATGCATAACAAATGTGTCATTTTCTCTTCTTTTGTTTAGGTGAATCACTCTATAGTGGAGAGCTTTGCATATGGAGGAAGGAAATACGTTACACGCATGTATATCCAACAAGGAAAATAAATAATGCTCTTCGAATCTTCTTGATTAGCAATGCAACTAATTCGGATCTATAGGTTAGTAGTCTGAATATTTAACAGATGAATTTTACAACTTTGCTTCCATACCGAAGATGGAAATCATATTTATCACATGCAAGTAACCGCTCTACATGTGTTTGCTCTTTCATAACTTTCTAGGTATTTTTTTTAATATTAAGACAAAATGGTGGAATATCTTTAAGCAGAAATACTTCCGAATTTATTTATATTTTCTTTTAACTCTTTTTATATTTTTAAGTTCTATATAATATTTGTAAAATACACAAAATTTGTAAAATACACAAAATTTGACAAAAAACGCATGTCGTCATCACGCGTGGAGCGCGTGCGGTCACGCTCGTCCATATAATGTCATTTCTAAGAATGGGTTAAATATCTATCTCTCTTATGTACATTTAAAACTACAATCTGACCTAAGAAATTGCATAATTTTATGAAAAGAGAGTTGATTTAGCATTTGAAGCTAAATATCAGTTATCATTCACAAACACATATAGAATTGAAAATCCAAACATAGAGATAGATTAGGCCAAAAACTATCTTATCAACCTTAAAAGCTATATAACATATATACAAAACAACCATTATTAACCTTATACTTGAGAGAGAGATGTAACAGAAGAAAACCCAAAAGCATCAATCTTCAACCAATAGAAGCTAAAAGTCCACCAACCAAAAACTTCAAGCACCAAGCTTGCCATCAAATGCCAACACCAAAACAAAGATAGAACATAAGTAAACTACAACTCCAAAGCTCTTGTAACCCAGAACGTAGCAAATATAAGATACCCACAACTAAGCTAATCGGAATATATAACCAACACTGAAATCCCATCATGCAAAGCCACCACAGTACTACGCTAATCTCCAAAAAGCTCCACAAACATAGATTTAACCAAAATCAACAGCAACCAAGAATTGATTTTACTAACAGCTATTTACATGAGGTTAATTTGTTGTATGTATATTGGAACAAAAAAGATACTCTGCTAAATTTGAACAGCATACACCACTTTAAACAAGTGGTTGTGTAAACTAATAATATGGAATAACAAACTTTGTTGTGAAAACTAATAATATTGAATACCGATCTTATTATAGCTTTAAAGTTCCATCATAAGGCAAATTACTCTGCAAACGTGAGGTTGTATTTGATATTGAAAGATGTTCCACCATTTGAGCTATAACAGAATAACAAACGTGAGGTTGTATTTGATATTCAAAGTAAATGCCGAGGCCTGTAAATATACATTAACACCAACTTACTCCAAAGTTTGTGAAATATCATAAAACACAAATGAGAGATTGTGTAATATACGAGTGTCATGCAAAGCACAAACCAGTTGCAACATATAATGTGCTTGCGATTGTGAGCAACAAATATTACAACAGCTATATCTGATATGCAAATATAAAGAGGAGAGGAATTACCTGATGTTTGACATTGGTAATGCCCTGAACAGGTTTAATCAACGCTGGGTCATCATTAAGAACAATCTCCAAGAATATAGATCCGTCTTCTACCTAGGTAGAACTCAAAATATTTATTCGCGCAACTGTAACAATATCCATATCCAGTTTCAAATTTTAAACCACTCTCCATGTAAAAGTCATCGTATATTTGGCACAAATGATTTAAAACCAATGATGAATCAAATGATAGTACCTAAAAAAATGCAGTACAATATAACATGTCATACAACAATATGGTGTAAGATTGATAAGTACTTGTGGACTGCATGCCTTAATCTTTGGAAAAAAGAAAGCAGTCTGTCAAATGTTTGGATCTAACCATGGAGGTGACATGCAAAAAAATTCACAAAATGTGAAGTTGCCAATACATTAACTAGAAATTTATGGAAATTAGTCTATTAAACTGCAGTCAATATGAATAAACGAGTGCAGTGTTACAATGCTTGAATAGAATGTTAATTTTACTACACTTGATCGACATCAACAGATCGATTACCAAGATCGACAACAACAGATAGTTTATGGGTTACTGAGACCGAATCGAAGGCAGTAGATACTCTATGGGTTATTGATTATATAAATGAAACCAATAATAAAAAATTAAAGTATGTCAAGCCTAGCAAGATGTTCACCTGAAGACAAAATCCAAGAGCTGAATTCGCAACTCCTTAACTCAACATCAAATAACCTATTATCGGTCCACACGAATCTGAAGTCGAAGATGAGGAGTCGGTTCTCTAAATCCATAATCAATTGCCCAGATTCGAAGAATAGATCTGAACTCGACGTCCCTAAATTTGCAAAGCTCAAGTCGTGGAGTCTGAAGCCGATGTCGATTTCCCCGAGTTCGAAGTTGATCAGAAATGGATGGATTAAGAAATAGAGTCAGAAATCGATCAATTAGTCGCTTTTTTTTCTTTTCCAAAGAAGCGTCCTAGCAAGTGAGAAGCGTTTAGAAAGGGGATGAGAGAGGGGCTAGGGTTTAGCGTGTTGAAAATAATAGACTGTTTACCTTTTTGTCCCTAGGACGTCGGCTTAGCAACGCATATAAGTGTTGGTAATAAAAAGATTATAATTATGTATTTTTGGTGACACATAATTAATATAGCAACACTTATTATTGTCACTGCTCCACAACACAAATAAGTGTTGGCAATTGAAAAAAATAAGTGTTACCAAATGACTATTATGGTGTAATATTTATTCTACCGTATAGCACTGTGGAGCCTTGACATTGTTATGTATTCTTAGTTGAGATAATTATATCAATTAGGTTTATTTGTATCTTGTTTAAACTCTATTACTGTTTTGTATAACTGTATGAGCCAGTATGCTCGGATTATATGATGTGTATAGATATTATTGTCTTGCCTATTTTATATCTTAAATTTATTATTATATGTTATTTGATGCGCTGCCAGATATATGATAGATTTTATGATTGTTTTTATGTTTTGTTCTCTTCTTTCTTTTCTTTTCTAATTTCTTCTTTCCTTCTCTTTTCTCTTCTTTTCTACTATTCATTTCTCTTGATGATAGCTTTACATTGATCGGTCGCTTGTACAACGTGAATATTTAGTTTTGGGCATCGGTAGTGTATGTGAGGTCATCACATTTTGTATCAGAGCATAAGTTGCATTGTTTAACCGAAGCAGTATTGAATTTGAGAGTTAATATATATTAGAGTGTAGGTATTTGTATATATTTTGGATTTCAAATCCATATATTAGTAGTATATATAGTGCAGGTTGTTTTGCAAACGAGTGCCATTAAAATAGTAATCTCAATTAGCGATTGGTCGTCCTGAACACTTACCAGAGACGATCTAGCGATCGAGAAGTACTTTTAATTTCTTCGTCGCTGGAGTTGAGAATTAGGAAGAATCAAGGACCACTAACCTTGATCTATAGTTTTTTGTTTTCAATAATGGCATGATCCATTATCTAAGATGCCCATTTATCTCTAATTAATTTTAGCACTCAAGTATCGCGAGTGGGTTATGCCGCGTTGTGTGGATACTTAGGTGTCTATACGGCATACCGTTCCCTAGAATGGAATCGACTATTGTGGTATGAGAGCTGTTTGAGTTCTCATAAAGATTTTCTTCAGTGACTTGGAGTTGGATGTTGAATGAATAAGGAGTTCAATCCTAAGAGACTCCAAGGCTGATCCTGAGTTGGTTGAGAGTCGTTATCGTTTCGGGTTTCGAAATTGATTCACTCGAGACCAGTTCACTTTGAAAAGGTTTTGCATCGACTTATTAGGAGTCAATGAAGGGTTTTTCGATTTAAGCGATATGTCTGTATTGAAGAGTGTGACCGAGCTCGATGTGTTATCAAAGTATGGTTTATTTTCTCCCTTGTCACTCTAAAGTTTGGAGTTTGTGGCTGGGTTGTGATATCGTTTGGAGGGTTATTATTCCATTTTGAGAGAATGCTTGCAGGAGGAGTCAATCAAGTAAGCTTGCGCCCGATGTCGAGGTTTGTACTACTTGTCGGGATAAACCATAGAAATGTATGCATTGACTGTCGTTTCCATTTCATCAAATGCTCCCTCAATGAAATAGAAAGGAAGCGACGTAACCACTCGATATATATTTTCATCAATGGTGTTTCCATAAATGTTTTAGTTTGGCATCGAGCTTTCACCATTCTATTTGATCCAACGATTCTGTGGATGGAACGGTATGGGAACCTGTGATAGTTTGTTGTTTCCTTGATTGTGACTTACCATGTAGAGAGCATAGCAAGATTATATATGCATATATATCCCGTGTTTGGTCGCCGAAATTTAATACTATGGATGACTATAGCATCTATAGCGCTTAATGTCGAGCCTCAAGGTGGGGGGAGTGATAGGGCATATCTAATTTATACTGGTCAAGATGACTTAAATTCATCAAGTCATGGTTGCATGTTTGATAAATTGATTGCTTGTTGTTGATTATTGAACTTTACTGGACTTAATCATTGAGTCCTATAGTTTAATTATTAGGAGGATAAAGAATATAGGTGGTAGTCAGAGGTTGTTGGTGATGGTAGTAGGTTAGGACAAGCTCTTCAGCAGTGAGTCATCTTCGAATCAAAGATAGTATGCTGAGACTTAGATCTTCAGTAGCGAGTCGCTTGTGATTGGATGATAGCGAGCTGAGACAGATCTCTAATAGAGAGTCATTACCTGAGCTTGTAGCCCAAGAGTATCTGGACACATTCGTTGAGGTGACCAGATTGCCACCATGATTGAGTGGAGTTCTGTATCGATCTAGTTATGGATGTTTTTTTGGTTGAGAATCCCAAAGGGATTTTACTAATTGTGTGTAGTTGGTTGATGTATGCCGATTACATCGCCTCACACGCTATCACTACGCCATAGATGGCAAACTACAACAAAAATCCAAGGTGTTGCTAGCTACAATGTAATGATAGGTATGCTGATTTTTGTCTATTGCAACACACACTTCAAGGTGTTAGCATAGAAAGTCCAAGGTGTTACAGTAGCCACATGAATAAAATTATCAATCCGGGTGATTACGATCCAACGGTTCATGTTACCTTTTCGCGTGAAATAATCTTTTACGTGGGATGCAAAAACAAAAAACAAAGCGGCAAAACATTTAGCAATATATTCAAGGGTTTCAATCAAAAACTTAACAAAATACTCCGTCGCTCAACCTCTCAAACACTCTCACTCACAGGTTCGATTAGGGATAAAACTTCGAGTTTACAAACTTAATTGGGGTTCGATTACGGCAAGTTCAAATTCAATTAGGGCTTCGGTGTTTCAACTAGGTCTTCAATTGGGGTTCGTTTGGGTTTCAAATTTCAGTTAGGGGTTCGATTTAATCTGCTGCTTAAGGTGTCACTCAATGTATATTTCAAGTATTTTCTGATTTGATTGGTGTGTTGCCTAATTTACTCATTTACTTGTGCGTTCAAGTGTAATCATATTCCTGATTTTATTATTATGTTTGTCTTTGTAACAAACTTATGTTAAATAGTGCTTATATGATATTAATTTGTTTTTTGGCTTATAATCATGGCTAAATAATATTTATGTATGTTTTTTGTGTGTAAATTAGTGATGGACGAGAAAAAAATGGGCAGAACTTGCTAAGTTCAGATGACTGCATGTTATTTGTGCGTAAATTTAGGCCTCGATTACCAAAGAATACATGCATGTCCAAATGAATGCATGCTATATTGGGCAGAAAATGAAAATGAAAATAACAATAAAACTTGTGGTGTTTCATGGTGGGCTATACCATAAAAATGTACCAAATTTAAGTAAGAAAATGTTGATTCTGCCTTGGTTAAATGTTGTAACTGATGTATCATATTTGTGGCTTCTTTTTGTATCTTTTTTACTATTTTCGCCTATATTACATTTTAGTGAACTGGCTGTTTTATTTTATAATGCACTTGTTTATTTTGTTTTGTAATTATGTCATTCTGATGTTAATTTCTCCATTTTGTGTAGGGTGGAGGCAAATCTTAGATTCCACCACAAGGGAAAATTTGGTAAGAATTGATATGTTGGTGGAGAGGAGGCTATTGTCAAGGGAGTTGATCTGGATATGTTTTCGTATATAGTACTGATGGAGTTTATCCAGGATGAGCTACAATACACCAAAATTGGAGGAGTATATGCATGGGAAGGTCCAACGAGTGGGTGGAAATTGGTGGCCGATGATTTAGAGCTGTTGTTTATGATGCAAATAAAAAACAATGGTGATTACATTAATTTCTATGTTGACACTGTGGTCGATGATAAAGCTGAGCCAGCGAAACAAATGCAGCCACATGTCATCATACGTCCAAGGAAGAATCTGTTTCCAGATATAAACATATCTTCTCATTTGTACTATTTTGATGATTTTTTATCATTTTCTTGAATATATTTTTCATTTTGTTGCTTTTAGTGTACATAAATTTTATGTTTGAATAATAGGACTTGTTTGATTTTTAGTGCACTTAGTAGAATAATAAAGAATTCGTATGTTGCAGCTACGAAATCACAGAAATGGCAGTTTGTCCCCACTCACCTTCTACAACAAGTAGCAAAAAAGAAGAAGCGGACTGATCACGTCTTTACTCCTAGAAAGTCGACACGGCTAAACAATCCACAAGTGATCAGCGAAGCTGCTGTGAGTCCATCTATCTACAACAAGCAGACTGAAGTCTTTACTCATAGAAAGTAGGCACAACTAAATAATCCAGTTACCAATAATCCAGAAGCGATCAGAAGCTGTTGTGAGTCCACGTATCAACAAGAAAAAGGTGGTTAGCAAGAAGTCAACTGGAGTCAGTAGTTCGATGAAGTTACCAAAAAAGAAAAATCTAACTAAAGTCAACGATGCAACTTTGAATATCAACTCAGCAGGTGTCAGGAGTAAAATGGATTTCGATAATTCTCCACATGAAGAGGAAAATATGAATGAAAATGAGATTCTGGTAAGAACACTACAATCTGATCTTCTAATATGATCTACATATTTTGCTAATATTTACAATAATGTCTTGTTAAATTACTTTCAGAATGATGATCTATCACCTATGCCACCTCCAACGCTTACAAAATATGGAAGGGGGAGAGACAAAAATGTCTCATAGAAGAATAGTGTTTTTGAAAAACTTGGGATGCCTAAATTAGTTATTGGAATAAGAAATGAATTTGAAAAAAATAAAGAAAAATCAATGATGCCTGCTGAGGATAGCAAAGATTATGTTCCAGAATTTGATGAACGTAGTGAAGATGATACTTGATTATTATTTTAGATTTAATTTTCTGTTGGTAATTATAGACTAGCTTCATTATTTTTTATTTTATTGTTTTTGTGTGTGTATTTTAGAGAACCAAAAACGTTACGATTACAAAGTCTTAGTATGGACCAACAACTCATTCACGGGTCAATGTTGAATCTGCAAGTGATAAGAATGCAACTCCGCAGGCAGAGGAAAATCCAATTCGTACACAAACTGATGGTCCACCATGTAGCCTTGAGTTACCACACAATGAAGGAATAGGAATAATGGCTGCTTATTTGTCGATACAAGAACGCCAGAAGAATAACAGTAGTGGAAGTGGAAGTCCAAGGAATAAGGTTGTTGTCGGAAATGTCTCGACAAATATTGAAAACGAAGAAAATGAAGTAGAAGAAGTTGAAGGTATTATCTAATTGAGTTCTGATTTTAATAGTTTAATGTGACGACCCCATTTCCCGTACGGACGGAGACAAGGGTAATCTTTGGAATATAACACAGAAACAGATAATAGCAGAACAGAATTAAATAAATACACTAGATAATGTACAATAGAATATACTGGATAAAAGTAATCATCAGAGTTACACAGTATACAGGATCTTACTTAGTACAAATACAGTTCAGCTATACATAAATGTCTACAGCGGAAAACAAACAAAATATGTACAATAGGAGCTGAACAGCATAAAAAGAGATAAATGATAGAATCCATCTTCAGCTCCAGCTATCCAGAAAGAACCAGCTAAACCTGAATACAAGGCTGCCCGTGTAGAAAAAGGGGCACCCGAGTTTGAAAGTGAAACAAACTACGAGTCAGTCATGGGACTGGTATGAGAAATCTACTCAACACATTCATAATATGGCTAATCACAGGACCACGCCACTTTCGTGGAACGGGTTTACTCCATTGGATTGCCAGTGCTTTAAAACAAATCTTTCTTTTAAACAACGCAATGCTTTTTATAAAAATGAAGCCATTATAAGACTCAGTTCCCATCACACAATGCAACGCAAACCGGAGGATAGAGTTTTTACCTTATAACGGCCAAAATATGCTTGATACGAATAAAACAAAAGCATTTGATATTATTGCTAGTGTTTATATGTTTTAAAAAAACAATTTCAAATCATAACTATCAATCATAGACAGCATTAATGCCCCCATACCACTATGTCGCCATATATAGGTATACAATTAAAACCGCACAGTCACGTATTTGGAAATTGGATTTCCGTCATGAACCAAGGCAAAAGATAGTCCTTACCGAATTCGTGACTCTCTAGCCCGAGCCACAGGACCCAGACTCAGGTGGGCCCTTGGAGCGATAGGGCCGGTCCACCGATGTGGATTAAAATGCCTGAACAATGCGTTTCCCCGCCCTATGGGGCGTAAACGAGCCAATGAATGACTCCATCGGACCCGGATCGTCCGATCTAACCGAGGCGCCTCGCAACAGCAACAACCACATAAGTCAAACTCGTCAGGGCGTGTAAAACCACTGACGCCACTTCTAACTAGAAAGAAACGCATATCCTCCCTGAGGTCCTTCCTCCCGTTTCTGGTTCATACCGGGTGTGAGGCTCGCGATTTCACGTTATACACAAAGCTACGCCACACAGGCGGTGCTTTGATCATCACCACAAGACTTTGCTTTTCAACAGAAGCCCTGATCATTTGCCACTTAGGCATGCCACACTAGCAATTCATGCCATGCGACTGATGTCCATCGATATACAACCTCTAAGCTCATGCGTTTCAGAGAAGGGCGTTAAGCAAAAGAATAAATTCTCTGCCGCCAAACAGATGTATATTTAACAGAGATCAATCAACACAGAATAAAATCCAATGTCAGACACACAGTCCATTTACAAGTCCGTTCTGGGTCTGAACGAAACTGGAGGCACTATATACCTCGCAAACCCATCGATCACCACGTACGTCTGGACGATCACCACTCATTATCCATATTTCGGGATGCCTCCCAATCAGGACCTCGGTTACCATCCAAACGAGGTGAAGATCTCCGGTCTTCGAACACCGTCTTTATCTTCGATTTCTTATCGTCGATTCAGTTATTCAGAGTGGGATAAATCCGGTCTTTATGAGCAACTCGCGTATATAATACACAAGTGCAACACTAACATACACACGCATCATTTCAATTCATTAGTCACTAACCGTCAATCAGTAAGAGAACGATTTCCCAAATATTAACCCCGAAGACCGAAACTAACATCAGATCAACACCCAGGAAACTATTCGACTTAGCCAACCTTCAGTTAATTTCTAAATCACATCCATATCGTTTATAATATTTTATAACGATTTATCGCTATTTTTATTTATTTTAAAATAGCTAATTTATTCAAAACGACGCTTCGGGCCATAACGCGACCGAGGCGCTGTTTTTCTTCAGATTTGATTTACACATATCTGAAAATCTAACCGTTGGATCTTCACAAAATTTACATCATTAGAAAGATCTTTTCAAAAAGAATCCAACGGTTCCAGTTTCGGGGAATTCCGACGGTCGGATCTCCCGGTATAATCGTTTGAAGTTTCGATTTCAAAATACGAACTGCGGCGTCGTTATTCGATATATTTTAATTCTATTTATATATATATCGATCTTCGATTTCAAAACTATATTCTTTTCATACATTTGATAAAAATGATATTTTTATCTAACTGTCTTCTATTTCAACATTTCACTATTTTTAACAATTCACGTATGTAATAAAAACGTGATTTTTATTGTAAAACAATTTGTTTCAAAACACTATTATTTTATATAGTTGATATAGGTAATAAAAATAGGATTTTTTATTATAAAACGATTTCTTTCAAAACAAGATTATTTTATATAGTTCGTATAGATGATAAAAATGTGATTTTTCTTATAAAACAATTTATTTCAAAATATGAATACCATTCAACACATGAATTTCTATTCAACGAATGAATATCGATTCAACACATGAAGGTTTTCTATAGCTTATATATATAGATAAAAATGTGATTTTTATATTTAAAACACGAACACCATTCAACACATGAATTTCTATCCAACGAATGAATATCGATTCAACACATGAAGGTTTTCTATAGTTTATATATATAGATAAAAATGTGATTTTTATATTTAAAACACGAACACCATTCAACACATGAATTTCTATCCAACGAATGAATATCGATTCAACACATGAAGGTTTTCTATAGTTTATATATATATATATATATATATATATATATAAAAATGTGATTTTTATATTTAAAACACGAACACCATTCAACACATGAATTTCTATCCAACGAATGAATATCGATTCAATACATGAAGGTTTTCTATATTTTATATATATAGATAAAAATGTGATTTTTATATTAAAAACACGAACACCATTCATCACATGAATTTCTATCCAACGAATAAATATCGACTCAACACATGAAGGTTTTCTATTCAACGAATAAATATAGTTTCAACAAATGAAAATAATTCAAACACATGAATATTATTCAAAATTTCAGCAGTATAACGGCAGGGTAGTTAAAACCGGGACCGTCCCTAGTACGGCTCCTCGCTCTACCTTAAAACCTCGCGGTTTTTGACAATGGGGATCAAACATCTAGTTCGCACGTAGGCGGCATGTATATATTTATTTCATTTCCACAAACTAATCCTATGTGGTTTCAACCAAATATTTCTCAACCACAAACGGGTATTTTTCAACCACAATCAATCAATATCAACCACAAACAATCCCAATCAACCATCCGCTATCAATCAATTTTCACACCAATCGCAATCAATAAATATCGTCCATGGTTTGTGGACGAGGGGCGTATATATATATATATATATATATATATATATATATATATATATATATATATATATATATATATATATATATAGCAATCCACTTCTATTTCAAAACATATATAATTATTACAACGCATATATAACTTATACATCGAACGTACAACTTATACAACGCTTATACGTGAGGTGTACAACGCTTATATAACTCATACATTGACAATATAATTTATACATCGTCGTTTTCCATATCGTTTACAAATTAGAAATCTCACTTTGGGTTCCACTCCACCAAAAATAGCAGAAGGCTCAGAAAAATATGCGGTCTCTTCTAGAATGTAGAAGACATCCACACGAGTCCATTGTCTCTTGTTTCACTGAATTTCGACAAGAAACGAAAAAGATATGATTTTTCAAAGCTTGCAACGGTTTAAAGGTGTTAAAACAGTTGAAAATAAAACAAGTCGTACCTCAGCTGAATGGTTCAAAACTAGGTTTGCAATTTTCGATCAAACCGTGAATCGATAGGAGGATCGACCGATGCAGCGACGAAGAGGGGGGAGAAGCGCGCCTGCGCATGGTGATGGGGGCCCACTCGGTGGTGCCAGGCGGTCGGGGCGGCGGGTTGAAGTCGACGACTTCAAGGAGGTGGTTCTCTATCCACAGGCCACGAAAAATTCCAAACTTTATGCTAATTTGAAGATCTCGAGAAGATCTTCAAAAAGTTCAACTGTAGCACGAGCTAATACGGCGTGGATTGATCGGAAAATGAGGGGGAAGGTTTCGAGCGATTTCCGCCTTCGATCGGGGAGAGAGAAATGAAGATTTTCTTTTTTTTATTTTTTAAAAAATATGATTGGCCGGGGGAGTTTTAAAGGGGTTTTCTGACACGACCACCAATCTAAGCCCAACGACTATCGTCCCTAGCGTTTTGCCCCCATTCCGAACACAATGAGGTATGTTTCGTAGGCCCATTCGACTATTTCAGTCAGTTTTCATTCAATTTAAAGTATATAACATTCAATATTCGATTTGAACGTACATTTCAATTTGCCAGGGCCACAAACTGATTTGAAAAATTCCAGAAAAATAAATCTGGCTATGTTTTGACGATACGGTCCCAACAAAACTAGTTTCGTCGAATTCTGAGACCGTTTGCAAAAAGGCCCATTTCTGGTCGATCCAATTTAACTGTAATTGATCAAAACACGTTTTCCTTTGCCACGCTCACATACTAGCTTCAAAAAGTATGAAATTTGAAACCTAGCAATAACTTCACATCCCGGATCCAACAAAAGTGGTTTCGTCGAATTCCGAGGTCGTTTGCAATATGGCCAATTTCACGGGCTATATAAATTCCATAGCGACCTTTCTGAAAATTCATTTGGTCATAACTTTTGCCTTCTGTTATGAAAATTCGATTTTTCAGATTCGTTAGAAAGGTATTCACTAACAGATTTAAATATTTTTGGTTTCACTCAAATCTGTTTTGTTTTGCACCCGGTACATTCCGACAAAGTTTGAATTCAATTTTTGAAACTGCAGCGCCATTTCATGCCTTGTTTATAATTATAATTATAATTAATTATATTCGTTTTCAATTGTCGATTCAACTCACTTTTCATCTCTATTATTTAAAATATTTATTTTAAATATTTAAAATCCATTATTTAGCCAATTTAAATTTTTTAAATTAGTTCAGATTTTCTGGGTCGTTACATTTAAGTTCTCATTTATGTTATGTCTAGCCTTCTCATTACTATTTTATGTACTTTGTAACGGTGGTCGGAGCTCCCATAAGGCTCAGGGGAATAATAAAGATGGATAATGTTCATTCAAGGCCATATGACAAAAGAGTTATAATCCAAATGAATAATCGAGGCCAACCTATTTCAGATGATGACCAAGTAATGTCTGAACCGAGTTACTTTTTAGGAACAATGAAGAGAAGTGTTCCACTTATTTACAAGTCTTGGTTTGATGTTCCTCCAAGTTTGAAAGGCACGTTGTAGAACCATGTCAAGTTAATTTGCAAACTTAGCTGAATTTTACTTAAATATATGAAACTTGTCAACAAAGCAGCATAACTATTCTTTTTAATGTTTGATTTGTATTTAAGCAACGATATATTATTCTGGATGAATGTGAATATTGGGCTTTGAGGTCAATTCGTGATGCTTGGAGGGGGTACAAGAGTTGTATTAAAAAGGCACATTATATGGCTTATGAAATTGATGAAGAGAGAATTGAAAAAATTCAAGTATAATTTTAAATTTTATCATAGATTCCCCCCTATCATTCAAATCAGGCAGATAAACATCTTTATTCCAAGTTTTTGTAGCCCAAGGCCCTTACAAATTCTGCAAATTAGAAATCGTATACTAACACACACACTGCTAGTCCAAAACTTTTTTTCCAAATTCGGCATAAGATGGTATGTTTTTTGCTTATTTTTATGGTTGGCTTGTTTAACAATATAGGTCATATGGAGGTATGCTTGTTTAACTCGAATGTAGTATCCTTGTTTAACTTGTGAATTAACAACATATATCAATGAACATTCAGATGGAGAAGTTTTTTGCTGTCTAACTTTTTGAATATTAGTGATATATGTTCTAGAACAATTGGTTTGATATCCTTTTACTATCTAATGTTTTTTGTACCAGTCCAAGGAATCAGATGGAGAACATTTTGTTAAAACTCGCAAGCAAAAAAAAGGAAAGGTGTACAAGACTGATGCTTCAGCAGTGAACTACAGAGTTGTAAGAATTTTATTTTTTCTTCAATTAGGTGTCAAAAAATGCTTCATTTTGAACATGATCAACATTATTGTAGAACTAGATTCTGTTTTGTTGAAACCGATAGCAGGATATCTACAGGCATTTACTCAGTATACACTTGTATCAGACTGAAGCACAAATCAGTTTGTAACTGGAGCAATGCCTCGGTTCGCAGTTGAATCAATGGTTGAGTTTGTACTTGAATGATTCATGGCATAGTTATACTATGGCATAGATTTGCAACTGAGGCAAGCATGCCTCTCATTTTGTGTTGAAATGTAAACAAGGCATTGTCTCAGTTTGTAACCGAGGCATGTATGACTTTGGTTGTGCTGAAATAGTGTATGCACTGTGAAAACATTTGTTGTACTAAAGAGTTACTCGGATTTTATTCATTAACGATGTCACATTTTGAAATTGCTTTATTTTGCAGGAGAAGATTGTAAAAGAAATAGGTGAAGGAGGCAGTGATGGAGTTGTTCAAAAACTTGTTCCTGATGGAAAGTCGCACAGTCCATCATGGCTTATAGGACGGCACAGAAAGTCTCCAAAAGTTTCAAAAGCTGCTCCAATAACAAGCACATACATACATGAGCTGGAAACGAAGATAAGGGATGATATAGCTGACGAAGTCGAAGCAATGGTGAACAAGATGGTCCAAGATGAATTTAATGCAAAGATGAACCAAAAAGTTCAGGATAACTTGACAAGGATACTTAAGAAATTAGGTGAAGCAAATCCTGACATGCACATTGATATTAGGGATCTTTGTGCAACAATTCACAGTGAAGGCACTGAAACTGAAAGAATTGAACGCACTCTTAGTCATTGATATTGGGGACCTTTGTGCAACAATTTGTAGTAAACATGAATTGATATTTAGTACGTACTGGCTGTGTTTGTAAGCACGGTCTATAAACATGAATTTACTGGCTATGTTTGTAAGTATGCTTGTAAGTACTATTTATGTTGCTTGTTAATCTGAGATGAGAAGTTCATTGTTTAATTCAGTGTGATGTTAAATTCTGTAATGTTGCAGAATGTGATGTAATGTTGCCATAGCTATGACATAATTTTGCAGTATGTGATGTTAAATGTTGCCATAGCTATGATATAGTGTTGCCATTGGATGGTAAAAGTGTTGCCGTATATTAATGCATGTGGGCCCCCACAACAGGATTTCGTGATCCCAGGCTACAGCCACAACATGATTCCGTGAACCCGGGCCATAGATTTTAGTGGGCCCCACACATTTGTAAATTTAGTACCTTTGGTAACAGTTGTACCGATGTTGTCGTAGGGTCCCAAAGATGTTGCCTTTGACTCTAAGGCAAGGCGGCAAAATGCAACACCGAGAAAGTGTTTCCACATATCATTTTTGGCCTATAGCAACATTTTATGGCACTTCCTGCATCACTTCTCTGGTGTTGCGGTATGCAATCTATGGCGTAGTGTATTTTGATCTTGATTGATTGGTTAGGTTGTTCGGACCAACTAGTGAGTTAGCATATTTACAGTCGGTTTATTAAGGTTTCACTTTTCATTGGGAATAGTGGAGTGATTGGGTTATGTATTTTCGAGTTGGATGTTGTTATGAGTCCCACGATAGTTTGGATGGTTTGAAAGTTAGAGTTGACCCATGAGTGTGTCGATTTCTTATTTTGAGCAAGAACGGGAGGTTGGTAGTACTCACTTGATTGTGTGGGTAGTTTAAATGTGGTTTGTTTCCAAATGGAAGGTCGTCACAATTTAGTCGATAACCCGAACCGTGTGAAAATATTAATTGACTTGCGATTTGGAGTTGACGATGATATCTTCATTACGAGTTGGAGGTACTATTTATTAGCAAGGGGGCCAGAGTTGTCGGTGATGTCACATTATCAGTATTTCTCTTCCTAAAGAAGTATCTCAACCTTTGCAAGCAACAATAATTGAAATTCTTGGACTTCTATGACTTTGAAGTTTCCTATAGGTACGTGTGGGAAATGAAGAGTTGTGTGTGTCATGTTGGAGATGTACCAGTTCAAAAGCGACATTCCTTTAGTGAATGTCGCTTGTGTTTATTACTGGTTTATGATTCCATAACTCGAGGTGAGGTGGTACAAACTCAATTGTGAGGGTTGATTTCATATGGAATAAGTGTTCTTTGTTTCCAACATCATGAAAAGGTGTTGGTTACGCATTTATCTTGTAATAAATGCGATGTCAGCTTACTATTGTTGAATGAGATGGATTAGATATTTTTCTATAACCAATTGAGATTTCTAAATGGATGCAGGAATAGTTGTCAATGGTTTCCATTGATAGATTACCATACAAATTGGGAATGTTATGATAACGCTCGAGTCATAGCCGATTCGTTTACGAGAGATGCTAGGCTAATATTCTTGATTTTAGAATTGCAACTAAGTTGTTAGGTCATATACGGATCAAGTTTAATATTGGATGTCTCGTATTAGTTAGTTTAGTATCGTGTATGCTAGGATAGGCATGGATGTTATTTTTTATAATTTCCATTGTTTTGTTTATATATGTTAATTGATGTTGTTTACATGCTTATTCATGTTTATATGATTGTTAGACATGTGAGATAATTATATGGTTATATCATTTATTTATTCGAAATAAATTCAATACATGACTGGACATGTTTATGTTAGATAAATTCAATTTATTTAACATGTTTATTCCTTTGTTGTTATTTCTACTATTATGTCTAATCCTCTTTGCTGAGTACATGCCTAGGTACACAGAAGTAAGATTTTATCTGTTTAAACTATAATTCTCTTTTACTTATATCTAAATGCTAAGCTTGTTAAAAAGAGGTTTGTAGTCGAAGTAGAGCTATGGTTTTTTCCATTTGGTGCATTTCGATGATTTTAGCCCCATCTATAGATAGCCACTTTTGGGCTTTTGTATTCCATTCTGGGGATGAGCCCTGCATGGAGATTTATGGTTTTCCCGGATCAAGCTGTATAGGAGAGGTATTACCAAAAAAATTTGTGAATTTTACCAAATTTGGAAAGAAATCCAATATGAAATGCTAAGTTAGATTATCTTCCAATAGTAAATTGTCACTTTTATTTTCCATCATCTAGTTGCTTGGAAAATAAGTATAAAACTAAGGTGTTTGTCTTAGTTGCACCGATCTCGAGTTTGTTGGTGGTTGTAACACCCCGTAATTTTAAATAACATTAATAAACTAAAGAATACTTAATTTAATGTTGGGTATTAAGTAAAATAGACTGTACCATTACGTCTTAGAATTCTGGTTCAGATAGACTCCGAGTTAGCGTAAAACATACATCGTATGAAGAAGATATAAAGGTTAGAAGTTTGTATACATGTAAGGAGAATATATTTGAATAAATCAAACCAAAAATTCAAAATAAATCGAATTAGAGGAGCGGGAAATCAACGCAGGAAAATGACCCATTAGGGGTCGGCCCACGCCCCAACGGGGTCGACCTATGGGTCGACCCACACAAGGGTGTGCCCACACTAGGGTCGACCCACCCCAGATCTAGGCAGATTCATTTTCTGAATCTGGACTTGTTTGTTTGCGAGATTCGTTGGAGATAGTCTATATAAAGGCCAACATTTCTATTGTTTTCCTACACCTAAAACAATGGAGGCAAGGAGATGCTGCTTCAGCTGGGATTGAATTAGACTATCTTATACAACATCTGCCTATACGTACATCTGAGACATTTCTGTTACTCCGATCCAATCTCTGTGAGTTCATGTTACTTTAAGATATAAAAATTTAACAGTATCCTTGACATGTTAGTAAACCAAATCTGAGCCTATGCCTGTTATGAAACTGATTTATATCTAAACAGATCTGCTATAACTACATGTAATTTTCCATACACCTATTTTGTCGTTCAGTTGTTATTATATGCCTATTTCTGTTCTGCTCCCTCTCTTATTCCCCTTTTATTTTATAATCCTAGGCTACCTTCAAGCCTAGGTCATCGTCGTAAGAGACATACATATGAACGGAATTGGAAAAAATTAGGGAATATTTGGAATGAAAATAAAAGTGGGAAATTTGGTGGATACCTTATGCTATGGGATATGACTGAAATTTAGGGTGTGAACATGTAAATCTTTAGGATGAATTCAAAGATTAAGTGGAACATGTTAATAAAACTGTATATCACATGTATAACCTGTTAAATCTGTGGGGGTTAAGTTAACCTGTTTAATCTGTTGGGGTTGTATGAACACTGTTAACCTGTGAAACTTAACATGTTAAATCTGTGGGGGTTATGCTGTAAGACTTAACCTTTTGAAATCCTAGTTGATTGGGGACACAAGTTTAGGGGTTTAACTTGTGTCATCTGTGTCAGTAACCCATTCTGGTATTAAACGGGGGACCCCGCACTGGGTAGGGGTCAGGGCACGCTTACTGGGCTAATTGTAAGAGGTACATCTAGGAAGGGGTGTTTGATGGCGCATTCCAACGGGTTCATCTGTGTGCATGGATCCGTCATGCCTGGGAAAATAAGCCGCTGTAGCACCTATAAATAGGTCTGTGTCCTTCTGTAGGTTGCCTCTTTAGGAAGTAATACACCCTACTATGGGGTCGACACAAGGTATTTACGTGTTAGGGAGCCGATCACTTGGGGGTAATAATTAGGGTACATCTAGTCCTGCTTGTTTAGGTACCCGTTATTTCTGTTTGGGGTAACACCCATTATTTTTGTTGGGGTACCTGTTATTTCTGTTTAGGTAAAACCCATTATGTAACTAGAAGTACAACTAAATCTGCCATTATGTTTCTATTGGGATCATTCTGTTTCTGTTAAGTAATTGGAAAACACCTAATCCGGTATACTAGTATTGGTGCAGAGAAAGTAATTAACAAGCATAGTGTATCCTGTTTATCTTGTCCATCCTTTTTATACATGTTATATATTACATTTATCTCTCATCCAGTTTATTTTACTGTCTCGATACTTTTATTTCTTTATATGCTAAAAGTCACTGGACTCGCCAGACTTTATGATTGACCTGTTTTTGTTTCCTTTTCTCTCTTTCCTTCCCTCCCCCCGGTTTCTCAAGTTGGGAATGTTCAGGCATGATTAGGACTTTCCCTCTCTTCTGTTTCTGCTTGGATCTGGATCTACTTTGATGTATCACTTTGACTACTTACCTACTTTGTTATGGCTATTATTGGGGATTATGATTTTTCATTTCTGTACTCTAATCGTTTTTAGCGCAAGACAGATGTTTTTATTATGTATTTTACTCCAGTAATTTAGTCTAATGTTGTAACTGGATTTGATACTATGATGCTTTCTGTTAAAAAATAATGTTTTATAATTTCCACTGTTACTTTATATATTTGTCTTGTGAGATTCTGTTTCTGTTTACCTATAACGCTTCATGGAACTTTAATGCATTCTGATAAAGAATGACATTAACGGATGTGGGGTGTCACATTTAGTATCAGAGCTGAAGGTTGCAAGATCGGATAAAAGTATCAAAAAATTGTTTTCAAAAGCAAAGTATTTTCAAGGAAAAGACTTATTTTGAAAAACATAGTCCCCAAGGCCATATGAAATGTCTTTCGATTCTCTATTTGAACCTGTTTTTCTTTTCAGCATGTATGGGGAACTGAATCTTCCCGAGGGCGTTCAGATACTGTCTTGGTTTTGTAGATACCTTGAGGCTACGGCACCATCCGAAGTCCAAGGAGATACCCCTCCCCCAGCTGCAGCCGTTGTTCCTCCTCCTTTGCAAGCGGATAATTTCACTAAAATATGCAAGGACTTTTGTGTTATGGGAGGAAAACCATTCCGTGGAACTGAAAGCTTTGTGGAAGCATGGAATTGGCTGCGAGAAACAGAGAACTTGTTTGCACTTTTTGAGGTCGACGACCGTAGAAAGATACAGTTGGTTGTATGGCGTCTTAAGGATGAGGCTTCGTTTTGGTGGAAAGATACGCAAGCAGGGCGTCCAGTAGATACTTGGGCTGATTTCCGATAGAAATTCGAGGCGAAGTTTCTTTCTCAGGCAGAAGAGAGTATGCAGATGGAGATTCTTGGCACTTAAGCAAAGAAGTATGTCTGTTAAAGAGTATGTCAATAAGCTTAATCAGCTGGCATGGTTTGGTCTAGAACTGGTGAATACCGTGCACAAGAAAGCTTTAAGGTTTGCGAGAGGGTTGAACCAACCTCTCTAAGCATTGGCATTATCTCACATACCTATGGGGGAGAAGAAAGAGGTCAAGACCGATGAGATGCAAAACAATAAAGTATAGCCCAAGAAAGAACAACAAAAGAAATGTAAAAAGAATGACAAAGCTTAGAACAAGAAGAAATGTCATGGTTGTAGGAGCTTGGGTCATCTGGTCAAGGATTGCGGAAAAAGGAAGAATGCTTATTTCAGTTGTGGTGAAACTGGACACTATAGTAAGGAATGCCCGAAGAAGCAAGAACAAGAGCTTTTGGAAGGCAGGTGCATGCTCTCGAGGCTAGCGGACCAGACAGAGGTAGGAAAGTTTCTGTTGAAGGTTTGATTTTCCTTTCCGATCATCCAGTTAAGAATTTTTTTGATTCTAGCGCTTCTCATTCTTTTATATTTGATTCTGTGGTTGAGTCTTTGCACCTTAGTACTAGTATTGTTTCTGATCCCGTTATTGTCTCAAACCCATTAGGGGCACGACTCATCTGTCTATGATATGTCGGGGTTTGAGGAGATCTATGTTGGGCATCGAGTTCGAATGCGATGCATATGTGCTTGGTTTTATGGGATGTGGTCTAATTCTAGGGATGGATTGGCTAGCCTTGTATGGTGCCATCCTAAACTGTGAGAGGAGGGTCGTTAGAATTTTGACTTTCCATGGGACGACCCTCGAGACTTCCTATGACCCAAGGGGGTCTGTCATGCTTAGTTTATTAGAATAACTTGATGCTTCTGTCGATGATTTGCGATATGTACTTGTAGTCTATGAGTATCTGGATGTTTTTGATGAAGTTAGGGGCTTACCTCCGAGGCGTGATATTGATTTCCGGATATACTTCATGGACAATGCGAAGCCAGTAGCATTGCATGTGCGCCACATGGCTTCTAGGGAAAGGAGGGAGCATAGCGTGCAAGTAGGGGACCTACTTGAGAAGGGGTTTATTAGGCGAAGTATATCAGAATGGGGTGCTTTAATTGTCTTTGCAACTAAGGCTGATGGCTCGCTTCGCCTATGTGTGGAATATAGGGAGCTAAATTCACCAAGAAAAATAGGCACCCACTTCTGAGGATTGACGACCTGTTTGACCAGCTTGTTGGCGCATCTGTTTTCTCGCAGTTAGACTTGGCCACAGGATTTCATCAGTTGAGGGTGGTCGAGAACAGTATAGATAAGACCGCTTTCAGGACTCCGGATGGTTCCTTTGAGTGGTTAGTCATGCCTTTTGGGTTGACGAATGCACCCACATATTTTGTAGATCTGATGAGTAGGGTGTTCAGGGAGTTTCTGAATAAGTTCGTTGTGGTCTTTGTAGATGAAGAGTGAAGAAGAGCATGCCCTACATTTAGGGGAGGTTTTGAGGACTCTCCAAGCACACCAGCTTAAGGCGAAATTATCCAAATGTCACTTTTAGAGAGAGGAAGTAAGATTTCTAGGGCATGTGGTCTCCAAGGATGGGATGGCGGTGGATCCCACGAAAGTAATTGCAGTTCAAGATTGGAAAGTTCCAAAGAATGCAACGGAGGTGAGAAGTTTTCTTGGTTTAGCGGGCTACTATAGGAAGTTTATCAAGGACTTCGCAAAGATATCAACCCCACTCACCAGACTGACAAAGAAGAATCTGACCTTTGCTTGGAGTATTGATTGTGAGGATGCTTTTCAACGATTAAAGAGGGCTCTGACGACATCCCCTGTTTTGACATTGCCTGATGGAAGCAAGGTGTTTACAGTGTATGTTGATGCATGTGGTACAGGGCTCGGTGTCATCTTAATGTAGGAGGGAAGGGTAGTATGCTATGGTAGTAGACAATTAAAGGTTCATGAGAGGAACTGCCCTACCCATGGTTTGGAGTTGGCTACGATAGTGTTCACACTTAAGATTTGGTGGCATTATCTCTTGGGGGAGAGGTTTGAGTTATACATGGATCATAAGTCGCTCAAGTATCTATTCTCACAGAAGGATCTAAATTTGAGACATCAAAGATGGATGGAGTTCCTAGCATCCTATGACTTCGAGATTTCTTATACTCCTGGCAAGGGTAATGTAGTAGCGGACGCGCTGAGTAGGTAGAGGATGACATTGAGTCCTATATTCGTAGAGAGGTGGAGTTTGGAGTACATATTGACCTTCAATTATTAGGCCATCTATGGATCTTACACCTGGTTTGTTGGCATCTCTAGGGTGAGACCTACACTTATGGATCAGATATGATCTTCAGAGCGAGAGGACCCACAGATAGCAGGCATCTTGGATAGACTCGGTAGAGGGGATATTTCTAGTCATCTTAGTATATATTCCTTGGATAATAAAGGGAGGCTACGACAAAATGGTAGGCTTTGTGTTCCCCTAATTGGAAATCTGTTAAAGACAGTCCTTGAGGAAGCCCATCATTCTAGGATGACTATCCATCCGGGCGACAATAAGATGTATAGAGATATGAAGAGGGTTTTCTTTTGGGTTGGGATGAAGAAAGAGATAGCATAGTTTGTCTTTCGAAGTTTAGTTTTCCAGCAAGTTAAAGCTGAACAGAAAAAGTCTGGCGGTTTGCTTCATCCTTTGGTGGTCCCACAGTGAAAGTGGGAGAGCGTCTCTATGGATTTCATCGATGCTTTGCCCAGATCGAGGAAAGGAAACACCAGTATCTAGGTTATAGTAGACAGGCTTACTAAGAGCGCTCATTTCATTCCTGTTAAGAGTAAGAGAACGACATCATGGTTGGCATCAGTTTATCTTCGTAAGATAATTCGTCTACATGGAGTATCTTCTAGCATAGTGAGTGATCGTGACCCCATCTTCACTAGTGAATTATGGAAGAGCCTACAATAGGCATTAGGTACACAGTTATGTTTGAGCACCGCATATCACCCTTAGACCGATGGGCAGACTGAGAGGGTGAATAGAGTTCCTGAGGATCTTTTGAGGCTGTGTATCCTTTGTTTCGGAGGGGCTTGGGAGGAACATCTCCCATTGGTTGAGTTCGCCTACAACAATAGCGATCAGGCATGTATTGGCATGGCACCATTCGAGGCACTATATGGACGACCTTACAGATCACTGACTTGTTGGTGGGAGTCTATGGATAGGCTTCTACTTAGATCTGAGATGATCAGAGAGACTTTAGAGAAGATAAATCTTATCCATAGACGTATGAAGACAGTTCAGGATAGGAAGAAGTCCTACGCCGATAAGAGAAGGACTGACATTAAGTTTGAGGTAGGAGACATGGTTTTCATCGAAGTATCACCTTTGAGGAACATGGCTCGTTTTGGATCTGTAGGGAAGTTGGCGCCATGGTTTGTAGGGCCATTTCCCATAATGAAGAGGATATGTTAGATGGCCTATAGGGTGAGATTACCAGAGAGGTTGGCGGGTGTTCATGATGTTTTCCACATTTCCCATTTGTGGAAATGTCTTCACAATTTAGCGGAGGTGGTTGAGTCGAGCATGCTTAAGGAAGTGGTGGTAGAAAAGGAGGAAACAGTTAGACGAGTCCCTACTCATATACTTGGATCAAAGGTTAAGAAATTTCACAACAAAGAGATTAAGTTAATAAAAGTGCAATGGGGAGAAGACCGTGAGGATGCAATTTGGGAGGCTGAAGACAAGATTCACGCTTCATACCATTTTCTTTTCAAGAGTATGTTCTTAACTTCTTTTTCCAAGCTTTTATTCATGCTTTCTTCTATCATTCGTGTGTATCCTATCAATCGAATCTTCGACCTTTAGGTAGGAAACCAATGGGTATAAACATGTCTGAGACGTGTTATGTTTGATGGATGCAAGTAGATGCAAGTGTTTGTTAATGGCAGCTCGTGGATGCATATACACACACACTAGGCACTAGATCGGCTCAATCACTTACATATTGCATGTGGATGTGTGTACATTAGGATTTCATATGGATGAAAATGGATGTATCATCATATGGATGTTGCATTTGGATGAATGATTGTGAACACATATAGAGCTTACATGTTATTCTAGGATTATTTGCATACATTTTGGTTATATGGCACGAACATAAATTGCATTTAGGAGGTCAACTGAATCAGACAACCGCTCGATTTTCGCATTACTGTAAGGACATATAACACACCATTGCATATGTTCATACAAGCATTAGAAAAATCTTAAGGACAATGGATGTTTGTGGATGATGGATGAGTAGATGGTTGTGGTTGTTAGGATAGTAACATTCTTCTTAACTTGTAGATTTTGGGGACAAAATCTTTTAAGTAGGGGAGAATGTAACACCCTGTAATTTTAAAGAACATTAATAAACTAAAGAATACTTAATTTAATGTTGGGAATTAAGTAAAAACGGACTGTACCATTGCGTTCGTCGAGGAATTTTAGTTTATATAAACTCCGAGTTTGCGTAAGACGGAGATCGTATGAAGAAGATATAAAGGTTAGAAGTTTGTATACATGTAAGGAGGTTATATATGAATAAATCAAACCAGAAATTCAAAATAAATTGAATTAGAGGTGCGGGAAACCAACACGGGAATAAAACCCGTTAGCGGTCGACCCATGCCCCAAGAAGGTCGACATATGGGTCGACCCATGGGTCGATCCACCTCAAATCTGGGCAGTTTCATTTTTTGAACCGGGACTTGTTTGTTTGCGGGATTTGTTGGAGATAGTCTTTCCTACACCTAAAACAATGGAGGCAAGGAGATGTTGCTTCAGCTTGGATTGAATTAGACTATCTTGTATAACATCTGCCTATACATACATCTGAGACATTTCTTTTACTCCGATCCAATCTCTGTGAGTTCATGTTACTTTAAGATTTAAAAATTTAACAGTAACTTTGACATGTTAGTAAACCGGATCTAAGCCTATCCTATTAAGAAATTGATTTACATCTAAACAGATCTGCTATAATTACATGTAATTTTCCATACACCTATTCTCTGTTCAGTTGTTATTATATGCCTATTTCTGTTATTATATGCATGTTTCTGTTCTTCTCCCTCTCTTATTCCCTTTTTATTTTGTAAGCCTAAGCTACCTTCGAGCTTAGGCCAATCTCGTAAGAGACATACATATGAATGGAATTGAGAAAAATTGGGGAATATTTGGAATGAAAATAAAAGAGGGAAATTTGGGACATACCTTATACTGTGGGATATGACTGAAATTTGGGGTGTATGAACATGTAAATCCGTAGGCTTAATTCAAAGGTTAATTGGAACATGTTAATGAAACTGTTTATCACCTGTGTAACCTGTTAAATCTGTGGGGGTTAACTAAACCAATTTAATCTGTTGGGGTTATATGAACACTGTTAACCTATGAAACTTAACCTATTAAGTCTGTGGGGGTTATGCTGTAAGACTTAACCTGTGGAAATCCTAGTTGATTAGGGGCACAAGTTTAGGGGTTTGACTTGTGTCATATGTTGTGTGGAACCCATATTAGTTAGTAACCCATTCTGGTATTAAACGGGGGACCCCGCACTAGGTAGCGGCCAGTGCATGCTTACTGGGCTAAATGTAAGAGGTTCATATGGGAAGGGGTGTTTGATGGCGCGTTCCAACGGGTTCATGTGCGTGCATGGATCCGGCTTGCCTGGGAAAATAAGCCGCTGTAGCACCTATAAATAAGTCTGTGTCCTTCTGTGGGTTGCCACTTCAGAAAGTAATACACCCTACTATGGGGCCGACACAGGGTATTTACGTGTTAGGGAGCCAATCGCTTGGGGGTAGTAATTAGGGTACATCTAGTCCTGCCTATTTAGGTATCCGTTATTTCTGTTTGGGGTCACACCCGTTATTTCTGTTGGGGTACCTGTTATTTCTGTTTAGGTAAAACCCATTATGTAACTAGAAGTACACCTAAATCTGCCATTATGTTTCTGTTGGGATCATTCTGTTTCTGCTAAGTAATTGGAAAACACCTAATACGGTGTACTAGTATTGGTGAAGAGAAAGTAAGTGATAAGCATAGTTTATCCTATTTATTCTGTTTATCCTGTCCATCCTGTTTATACCTGTTATAATACAGTTATCTCTCATCCAGTTTATTTTACTATCTTGATACTTTTATTTCTTTATATGCTAAAAGTCACTGGACTCACCAGACTTTATGTCTGACCCATTTTGTTTCCTTTTCTCACTTTCCTCCCCCTCCCCTCAGGTTCTCAAGGTGGGAACGCTCAGGCGTGATTAGGACTTTCCCTCACTTCTGTTTCGATCTGCTTTGATGCATCGCTTTGACTACTTGTCTACTTTGTTATGGCTGTTATTGGGGATTACGATTTTTCATTTCTGTACTCGGATGGTTTTTAGCGCAAGACAGATGTTTTTATTTGATGTATTTTACACCAGTACTTTAGTCTAATGTTGTAACTGGATTTGAGACTACGATGCTTTCTATTGAAAAATAAAGTTTTATAATTTCCGCTGCTGTTTTATATATCTGTCTTGTGAGATTCTGTTTTTGTTTACCTATAACGCTTCACAGAAATTAATGCATTCTGATAAAGAGTGACAATAACGGGCATGGGGTGTCACAGTGGTTGTATAAAGAAACAGGAATGTTGGCTCCATGCCAAATTCCAAGCCAATTTCCTTTGTTATAATCGCTTAAATGGATGTGGCTGAGAGTGCTGAGTGACGATTTATCTTGTATCGTCGCTTACTCGAGAGTGTTGGGTTGGATTATTTTGTCTTTATGGATTTTGCGGATGAAATATTTTAAGGGGGAAGAATGTAACTACTCATATTCTAATGGTTGGATATTTAATTATTTTATTTAAATATTGATTGTTAATGATCTAATTTATGATTCCAAAACGATATTTTCCTCACAAGCGATTGAATCAAGACTTGGGACCGGTTCTATTAAGTCTGATTTGGTTGTTACGTAAGGAATAAGTAGTCGCAATATTTTGAGTTCAGACCACTTGGCGGTTATAACGATCACGATATACGCGTAAATAATCTTTCTGGAGGCACATTGTTGGATGACGATGAAATTTATATTTATGGAATCGTCATAGTGAGTTATTGCATGCTGTTAAGTTTCATAACGATCGGGCGTACTGTTTGGCCATGCGTAAATATAACGTGTGTCAATTTCTGTAAGAAACTAGCATTGTATAAATCGGGTTTTAAAGGGTATCTTTTACATACGATCGATTTAGACCATGTGACTAGTCTCATTGTTTTCAAAAGGCATTTTTATATTAATGGTTGTAGGGGCACATGTCGATTGGAGGCTACAAGTTTTTGGGTCCGTTTGTGAATAAATTAATACAATCTTAAGCCCAATACCCTATTCTCTCTAACTCGGTCCGTCACTTTAGGTTTTCCCTCATTCATCTTTACTGTTACGTTGTCGCGAGAAAGAACCCATGGCCGCCACTCTTTTCTTCCATTTAAAAAACAAAATTAAATGTATCGCTCAATGGAAAATCATGAAATAAATCTCCTTATGCTCGTCGCGAGAATAGCTTCATTCCCATATGCATTAGGGGTGTTAATCGGGTGAACCCGACCTGACAGAGGGATGTTCGTGTACTGTCCTATAAAACATTCAGACTTGCATGGATCAAATAAGAAGTTGTCTTGGACATTATTCGCATGAGCCGGACAACAAACGAACATTGTTCGAACAATAGAAAATTATCGAACATTTTTGGATGGACAAATTTTCGTGCACGTTTACTTATCATGAATCATGTCCTAAATGAGAATCATGCCGACACACATCAGACACTTTACCCCTTCGGATCGAGCAGTACAACGGACTATCTTGTCCTATTAACACCCCTAATATGCACCTTTTGCGTGGGAGACACTATTTGGGATGGCCGTGAATAGTAGGAGTAATTTAGGGTTAGGATTTCTCGAAGATTGAGGTGTGTTCTCGCGAAAAGGAGCATAGGATCAAACTTACATCGCCAGGAAGAAAATAGGGAGGTCTGATACCCCTTAGTGATATGCGTTCAAACCTACAGCCATCGAGAGAATGGAGGTTGCTTTTTGCCATAGGAGGTCGAGCTCATTCATTTTGTGATCACTACGGAGAGGACACAAACAAAGACTCATAGGAGAAAACAGGACCAAGTTTTGTGGAGTATCAATGGAGAAATCAATCAGAGAATAGGATGGAAAGCACACAGGAATGGGTTGTGCACATTACAGGGGGTTTTGGGAAGAAGGATTATAGCTAATTGAGGTAATTAGTAATTAATTAATTATTAGTTGAGTTATTTAATTATTTAAATGATCTTGAGATTTATATCATGTGTAACTTTTGCATAGGAGGTCGAAATTGAACGTCGTTTCTTCTATTGGACTAGAATTGACGAGCTCTACGCATTAAAGCTTGCTTGGGTTGATTTGACTAAGGTGAGTTATATTATCTCTCATCGGATTATATTTTTTATATAGTATAGCTCTGTGTTTTAAGCTGATTTATAATTATAAAACATAATATTTAGGATTGTTGAATCTAGTAAATGTTAATAAAAGGAGTATATTAATTGCTCACTTACGCTCGCCTCATGCTTCGGTCTCCTCACACAAAGATGAGTCTTAGGGATCAACTACTCTCATATATCAGCAGTATTAAATTAAAAAGTAATTTTAGTATATTTAACCTAATTATCACATTTTTACCTGATTCTGTGCTATTACACTCAATTTACCCATTTACACGCTATTATGCGTTATTTTGAATATATTGTGAGACATATGTTATTTTGACATTTATTTCACCTTGATTGTTATAGATGAGTTCTATTTTATCTATTACTGCTCTTATGGATGTTTGTATTCTAGTTTAGTAATTTGTATGATATTTGTTTGCATGGTTGGATTGTTTGCTTAGTTTAGATTAAGATGTCGTTCGTAGGTGATATAGTATTAGGGAATATTTCATTTGTTAGAGTTTGATGGTGCTTATAGATTAAACACACATGTTATAGTGTGTTGATTGAGCGCATAAGGATGATAAACTTGAAGGGTGACATAAATTCTCGAAGGAGCTTCAGAGCGCATGGATGGACTTGGCGACGAGGAAATCTAAGGTTGGTGGAAGATTTTAAGACGGAGTAGCATTAGAGCTTTGATAACTGATCTGAACATGGGGGATGGACTTGTTGACGAGCTGGATTTCGCAACGAAATGTCGGACGTTTTCCTTGGATGCTTATTTAATCAGTTTTATTAAAAGATGATCTGAATAGTCATTATCGATTACTATGAAGTGATCGATATCAATTACTATTGTTGTTGGACATTTTGTCCAATTTGACATGACGATGATATGATTTCGAGAAGTAGGATATGATGGTTCATTCCATAGCAATTTTGACACGATGACTTTTTAATTAGTGTCTTTGGCTTGAGGCGAGGATATAGTGCTTCTATGTAGTAATTTGTCATTCAACGACGATGATTTCAAAATGGGGAGCATGGCGGCTATGGTGGATGATTTTTCTTCAGGATGCAGAAAAAGATGACATTAAGTCGTATTGGGGTCACCGTCGGCGAGAGAGAGATGGGAGACACATGACGATGACCGTTGTGGATAGTTCCCATATTGAGACAACTTCAGATGGGAGTCTTTTAGACAGTCTAGTGATGGGTTCTACTACGGAGAACGTATGCAAAGCGATTATCAACAACGCTCGGTTTTGCAATTGCTCGTTAAGCAAGTGTAGTGGGTATGATGTCCATTTGGACCAGATGGGTTTTCTTAGCTTCCGACAATGGGAGAGTTATGGAACTCACTTAGATCAGATCGGTCCTTACCTTGGGGCGTACATGAAGGTACAAACTAAGTCCTAGCTGACTGAGTGACATAGATTCGAGTATCATGGAAACTAAACGTTATCGTATATTCAACTACATTAAGTGAATGAATGTGAGGACGGGTGATGAATACTATGTTTCCTTAATAATTTATCACTTTAGGGGCATCATGCGATGCGGATATCATTGATTTAGATATTTGGACATCCTTAGTGTTCCGATGTAGAATACACCAATAATGATTATCATGGAATAGTATATTAATATGTGCTAACTCTGTGGATGCAGGAACATGACATGTTTGATTCCCTATACCCTCTGTGTCGTATATACTATTACGACTTTACAGTACTTAGATTTGTTATCGCTCACACCAGATTTTTGTCAGATCCAAGATTTTATTTTCCTCTTATTAACTTGTGTGCTCATCGATGATGCTGATGAGCAGACAAGGTGACATGTAATGACCCGCATTTTACGCATCCAAGGATCATAAAATATTTTTATTTAATTCCCTGAGGGTTGGATCATCCTCATATTTTGATATGATGGTTATAGGGATATGAGACATGTCCATAATTTTTATTAATTTTATTTGTGATCATTTTTCCCCTGTCAGTTTTTTACATGGCATAACTTTTCATTAGGATCGAATCAGGTGTTGAGATCGATTTCATTAAAAAGGTAATGGGGTTGCCAATTTCGTAGAGTGGTCACATTAAAATTTTGGTTCAACGGTTTGAGAGAAATTGTTGTTAGGCTAACTAGTCATTAATGGGCTGATTTAGTGAGGCTCATTAGTGGGTTGGTTAGATGGCTATAAATAGGGGGTAGAGGCAAGGAGAATGGTTTACTTTCTTCATTTCTTATTTGGTTGCAGTTTGAGATTCTCCATGCTCTGATCAAATACATCTCCCCTTTATTAAAATCTTAGATCTGCGTTAGAAGATTGAAGATCTACATCAAGGAAGGCTTGATCAACATCTAGAGAGAGTAGATCGCATCAAATTGGGAGATTTGAAGATCGTTCTTTGCTGTCTGGATTTATAGATCTTTGATTTCAAGCTAATTCGAAGGTTTGGTGAGTGATAAGCATCTCTCACACAGATTTAATCGAGTATACGGGTTGTTTGATCTTATTTTCATCATTTCAAGTTGTTTTCACCTAGATCTACATCATGGTATGTATATTTTCATTCGAATCAACATAGGATCTAATCTAGCAACTTAAATCGGTAAATTTCTATGTTAATTCATGTGTTATTACAAGTTAGATCCATTTGTTTAGTTACTTTTTTTGTTTATCATGAACTTGGTGAATTTCTTAAGTTTGAATGATGAGTAATCGTTACGTTAATGCTTGTTGATGGTTTGGTTTGATTGATTCACGAAATTGAATGTTTTGCACGAGTTTTGGATCAAGTTAGAGTTCGATCAGCCTGACTTATTTTCCAATAAAAGCTTGGATCGACACACGTGGATATTGGATGGATCGGGTGAGTTTTGGGATGGATCGGACGGTTTCTGGCCATGGATCGGGCTGATTTTGGATGGATCGGATTGGCATGGATCGGGCAAGGATCTGGCATTGATCGGGCACGTTTTTCTCAAGTATGGATCGCGCTGAATTTTCAGGGATTGATAGCGTTTCAGAAACGCTGTAAAAATATAGATCTAGCAAAATTTTCAGGGATTGACAGCATTTCAGAAACGCTGTAAAAGTATGGATCGGGATGTTCAGTGATTGATAGCCTTTCCAAAAACGCTGTGAATAGGATAGATTAGGCAACGTTTCATGGGTGGACCGGGCACATGAAAACAATGGATCGGGCATGGATTTTTCATGGATCGGGCGCGTGCATCCAATGGATCGGGCCACGGAGAGACCATAGCATTTCTGAAACGCTGTGAATGAGAGACCACAACGTTTTTGAAACGATATAGAAGGAAAAATGAACGTTGTGGTATGTTATTCACAACAAAGGCTGAAACGCTATGAATAAAATATAGATCAAACGATGTATGTTTTTGGTTCGATGATAGTCGTGGCTTGGACGTGACTTCAAGGAGGGATATTCGAAGTTTTTTAAAGTGTTCGTTGATCGTCGCAATGCAACAAATGTGAAGATGACTCAAGATGATTTGAGCTCGTGGATAATGGTTGCTCAAGATGATTTGAGCTTATGGATGGTTACTGATGATGACGACTAGAGATATTAAAGGCCGAGGAGTTATTGTTATCGTAGGTTCTAGCAGACTCAAAGTAGGGGTATAATAGGGACGCCTAAAAGACTAGATGATTAGTCGAGTACCCTGGGTAGCGATGAAAGTCCTAGATACGTAGCGGTGAAAGGCGTATGGAGTTTTTACTAGAACTGGGCTTACCATTAGCACTTGACGGATGGTATGATGATATGGCCACTCATACGACAAGTAATGGTTTCAAGGCAGGATTGGCGATGATAGCCAAAGTCATGGATGTTGATTGTTTTGCTTGTATCGTCTTGCGTAGATTGTTCGACATTGAAGGAGACATCTCTTGGGTTCTTGTCTGATGTTGGTTTAGGCCTTCAGGGCTTGTGCTTGGGAGATGTCGATCTCAATTAAAATGGTCTACTTAGTTGTTATGCCTATTTTTTCTATTTGATTGGTTGTAAAGGCTATCACTGTTAGAAGTCGAGGAGATGGTTTTGGGTTTCTTCTTTGATGTGTTGGTGGATTAGTTGATTGATCAACCTATTTCTCACATACTTTATTGATGATGTTAGATAGTTGTTTTATCGCTCATCAAGACTATTGTCTGAATCAAGGTTTTATATCCCCCTCTTATTACCTCAGGATGTTCATCCATCTAATGAATGGGCACACTAAGTAGCAGATGACAAGTAGTAGATCTTGATGAAGACATGCTGCTGAGCGACGACGAGCATGAGGCTGACGTATTATTTCCTACTATCTACTATTTGTTGTTTTCTAGCTGTTATGTTGATGTATTCTCTGAGTGACTTGTAGTGAGACACTTTGTATAGACTCTTATAGTGTAATCCAATGTTGTATGGATATTTCATGATGATATGAAGAAGTTTAAGATTCTGCTTAATTATGATTCACTATTATTGCCTATTGTATATGTTCTATTATATTTTATCATTGCGTTGTGAGTTATACGATAGGTCTTGCGTATATTTCATACCTTGATGATCGTCCATAACTGCCTAGCACGTCTTTTGGCGCATTATTCCTCTTGTTAAGTGTAGGAGTTATGGGCAGTCGTCACAGGATAGGTACATGTATTATTCGGAGCTGCGCAGGTGAATTAGCAAGCGGCTATGTTTTACCTATTTATATTTGTATCCTTATTGTTTATTTCATTGTGTAGCACTGTGGAGCCTTGGCAGTGTTATGTATTCTTAGTTGAGACAGTGTATCAGTTGGGTTTATTTATATCCTGTATAAACTCCATTACTGTTCTGTATAACTGTATAAGCATGTATACTCTGATTATATGGTTTGTATAGTTATTACTGTCTCGTGTGTTTTATATTTGAGATTTATTATTATATGTTATATGATGTGCTGTGAGATATACGATAGATTCTTTGATTGTGTTTATGTTATGTTCTCTTTTTTTAGTTTCCTTTCTCTTTCTCTTTTCTCTTCTATTCTACTATTCCTTTCTCTTGACGATTACATCGATCAGGTGATTGTATAGTGTGAATATTTAGTTTTGAGCACCGATGGTATATGGCGGGCCGTCACATATGTAATTTGATGAAACCAAACGAGATAAATTTGTATATTATGGACTGTCTTATACATTTTCTACTCACTAAGACTTATTGTTCTGACCCCCTCCTCATTACAATTCTCAATATAACATTAGGGGAAGTAGATCTTTAAAAGTGGACATGTTCGGTTTTCATTCTTGTTCTCTCATGCTCGGTATTGATGTGGCGACTTGCTTTTTGGGTAGTAGTAGTCATAGTTGATACTTATTTTCCTATTGTTTCCACTACAAATTTGTTTTTATAATAATCTGATATTGCTCATGCTAATTATTACGGGTAACAGATCAACACGTTTCGTGCTTGTATGAGTTTATATTTCGATTTTTTATTGAAATTAAGATTTTTTAAAATGCGGGTTGTTACAATTTTACATCCATATATAACCAGATAGGTTTGACATTCAATTGCCTTTTGCATTCCGTAGTTTGCTAGGTTAAGCGATGTAGCTTGGTTAGTACCCGGTTAGGTTTGACATTCATTTGGCTTTTGCATCCATACATAACCGATTAGGCTTGACATTTGATTTTCTTTTACATTCCATGGTTTTCTCGGTGAAATAATGTATCCTGGGTACAAACTAGTTTTCATACATGCTCAATCTGGTTCAGCGTTCATTTGACCTTGACATCGATGCGTAGTCGACTCAATTGGCATTCGGGCCGATTTTTCTTTCAACGGTTCACAAGATTAAATATTATGTCATGAACGTAGATCGTTTTCATGTGTACCATTTAAGTCTGACATTCATTAGCTGTTGTATCCATACGATACGGTCGAGTCTTCAACCGAGCATATGAACGAACCCTAGACTGAACCCATGACCAAGCCTATAACTGAACCATACCTTAGATCATGACCGAGCACATGACCGACTGTAGCAGTATTTTTGTTATAGTACCAAGATTATGATATCTAAATTGATTGTGTATGGTGGCATTTTAGTTATGAAGTACAATAACATGTTTAATACATGCAAAATGATAGTTTAATGTAGCATTTTAGTTACAATGTCTAGTAACATGTTAATAATATTTGAAATGATAAGTGGACGTAGCATTTTAACTATGAAGTTTGCTAGCGTGTTTAACTTATGCAAAATGATTATAGAATTTAACATTTTCTGAATATAATATTACAATGATTTAATGCTAATTTTATTATGTTATTGATTTTTTTAAAAATCAAAGCAATAATGATTGAATTAGCTTTAGTCTCTACCTGTATTGTACCATGAAAAATTAACAATATATCAACGAAGACGAAAGGGAGAGCGGCGTGGACGAGATGGAGCAGGATACAATGCAGGTTGAGGTCATTGGGTAGGTTAAGATATTAAAGGCGACGATGATGAGAGAAGGAGGGGCTATGAGTTGTTGAAGTTGAATGATGGTGAGATTAATTTCGACAGGAGAGAGAACCCTCGTTTTATCCATGGACCTAAATTTGAAAACTTTAGATTAGTTCAAATTATTTTACTAATGTTTGTGTTAGAATATTTGATATTTGTTAATATAGATGACATATGGTAGTATATATTAATTGATATATGTCATTTATGTTAATATAAATATTACATATGGTAATATATATATTAATGATAGAATATTTGACATCTATTATTTATGTTAATATATATATATATATATATATTACATATGGTAATATATATTATCTATGTTAATGTTTATTCGATTGCAATAACTACTGTAAACATTTGTAACCCTAAATTCCTATATAAAGGGGCTGAGAATAATGAAATGCTAAACAAAATTGAATTCTAACATGGTATCAGAGCAGGTTTCGAGTATCTAAACCTCTAATCTGCCATCCTCCTTCTTTCTTTTTCTTCAACCATCTCTTTTCCTGTTAAATCACCACCAATGGCCGCTATGCATGCCAATGAATTTTTTTACATGGATACCGGTGTCATATCTCACATGACAGCGGATCAAGGTGTACTTTCTTCTTATTTCAATTACAACAATAATTATCATAACATTGTTGTTGGCAATGGTCATCTAATTCTAATTGTTGGCCACGGTAGCATTAATGTACCCTTACCATACCCTCCATTTATCTTAAATAATTTTTACTTGCTCCTAAACTTATTAAATACCTGATATCCATTCGTAAGTTCACCACTGATAATATGATTTCTGTTGAATTTGATCCGTTTGGATTTTCTATTAATGATTTACAGACGGGAACCAACAAATCAAATGGGACAACACGGGGGATCTTTATCCTCTCTTCTCTAATAACCAAACCACTCCCTTTATAAATCAGTCAACCTTTATTGCTCTCTCTCCAGATCTTTGGCATAACCGCTTAGGACATCCTGGCACTGTTGTGCTTAGATCATTAAATCATAAAAACTTCATTAATTGTAATAAGTCTTGTAAAACTTATTGTTCTTCTTGTCCTCTTGGAAAACATTCTAAATTACCATTTTATGATTCTCTGTCATACACGTTGCTACCTTTTGATATTATTCACATCGATCTTTGGACATCGCCTGTTGTTATTTCTTTATGCCACTGTTATTATGTTCTTTTTCTTGATGATTCTAGCAAATTTTTTGGACTGTCCCTATTGCCAAAAAGTCACAAGTCAAACATTTATTCCAATCTTTTCATGCTTTAATCAAAACTCAATTTGAATGTAACATTAAAACATTCCAATCTGACAATGGTACAGAATACATCAATGGCACCTTTAAACAATTGTTTGATCATAATAGGATGTTATTATGCCTTTCTTGTTCCCACACCTCTCCTCAAAATGGCAAAGCCGAACGACACATTAAATCAATAAACAATATCATTCGTACCTTGCTTGCTAAAGCCTCTATGCCACCTTCTTTTTGGCACCACATTTTAGAAATGACCACATATCTTCTTAACATACTTCCAACTAAAGTCTTAGGATTTCAGTCTGCCACCCAAATTCTATACCAATGTGATCCCAAATATTCAGTATTGTGTGTATTTGGTTGCCTATGTTTTCCTTTGTTTCCGACCACTTGTATCCATAAATTGCAAGCTCGATCCACTTCATATGCTTATCTTGGTCTTGCTCCCAACCATAGAGGCTCAAAGTGTTACGATATGGCAAGTGGCAAAATCTTTATTTGTCGTCAAGTGAAGTTGATCGAGACTGAATTCCCATTCGCGCAAATTCACACAACGTATGATTTTTTTAATTGCCGATAGCTCTAATTCTTTATTGAATTATTTGCATTCTACTTCAAAGCCTCCAAACATAACTGAGCCCACGTCTCATTTTAGCCCACTAAATCAGCCTCCCATTACTAGTCCACAGCCTCAAGCGGACCCAATTGCATCCTCTTCTGTTGCACCACTAGCTCCCACGGGCTCAGTTCCCCAACAATTCTCTCCATGTGCTATCAACACTCAGGTTGGTCGACAAACTCGGCTAAGCCCACTACCCACTCCTCTTCTTTTCAGTCCACAAACACAGCTTACTCACCCTGCCCAATCTTACAACTCTAAGTCAGCAGCATCTCTTTCTCCAAACACCTCCATTTCAACTGCTCAAACGAACTAAACACATAGCCCACAAAGCTCTCCTCAGCCTAACAACCCAATATTACATCGTATGACAACTTGAGCAATGGATGGCATTTTAAAACCAAATCACAAATACACTTACCAGTTTATACACATCCACCACAAATATATCTCCCATAACTGAAGATCATGTTAGTGCTTTTCACGACCAAAACTGTAATAGTGCAATGTTGGATGAATTTAATGCTTTAATTGATAATAAGACTTGTGAGTTAGTGCCAATGCCACCTAATGTGAATGTAATCCGGTCTATGTGGATTCTTCATCACAACTACAAATCTAATGGTTCTTTTGAGCGACATAAAGCCCGTCTTGTAGGTGACGGTAAAATTCAGCAGCAGGGTAGTGATTGTGAAGAAACGTTTAGCTCAGTGATTAAACCAGCAACCATATGAGCAGTTCTTAGTATCGCTCTTTCAAAATCTTGGCACATTCGTCAACTAGATGTCAAGAATGCCTTTTTGCATGGTCATCTTAATGAGACAGTCTATATGCATCAACCCATGGGGTTTCGAGATAAGAAACATCCAGATTATGTTCGCTTGCTAAAGAAATCTCTATATGGTTTAAAATAAGCTCCTCAGACTTAGTATCAGCGATTTGCAGACTTCGTTGCATCCATTGGATTTACTCATAGTAAATTTGATCACTCTTTGTTCATTTATAGGCAAGGTTCAGATATGGCATATATGTTGTAGTATGTTGACGACATAATTCTTACTGCTTCTTCAAATCGTTTGCGTAATTCTTTCATTACACTTTTGAGTAATGAATTTTCTATGAAAGATCTTGGTAAATTAAGTTTTTTTGGGTATTGTTGTTACTCATCTTGCAAATGACATATTTTTATCTTAGAAAAAGTATGATGCAGATATCATTGACAGAGCTGGAATGTCTAACTGTAGTCCTTGTCCTGCTCCTATTGACATTAAATCTAAACTTAGTGCTATTACGAATGCCCCGTATGAGGATCCTACTAAGTATCGTCGCCTTGCTGGTGCTCTTCAGTATCATACTTTCACAAGGCCTGAAATTTCTTATGCAATACAGCAAGTGTGCCTTCATATGCATGATCCAAAAGTTGAGCACACGACTACTCTCAAGCGCATATTGCGCTATATTCAGGGAACATTATCTTATGGTTTGAATCTGTATAAGTCTTCTTTTGACAAACTCCGCCTATACTGATGTTGATTGGGTTGGATGCTCGGATACTAGACGCTCCACCTCAGGTTATTGTGTAATTCTTAGAGATAATCTTATTTCTTGGTCCTTTAAATGTCAGCCTACATTGTCTCGTTCTAGTGCAGAGGCAGAGTATAGAGGGGTTGCTAATGTTGTCTCTGATTCTTGTTGGATTAGAAATTTGTTATTAAAGTTGCATGTTCCCATTCAGAAATAACAAATATTAAATATTCTAACAGTTTGTCCTTTAGGTTAACCTTTTAAATTTAGTGAAAACGCAAAGCCAAACGGGGAGCATATCACCTAAGTCAAAGTTCCATCCAATCAAACACTGTGATTTTTGCATTAAAAATCATTCTTCTTGCAACGGAGGGTTTTATGTATAAAATGCACATACAATATCGCATCTTGATTGGCTTCCTCATGGAGATACGACAATTTCGATTCAGATGATTTGCTTGTTGGTCCAACTACCATCAATAATTTTTTTTTTTTTTTTTTAAAAAAAAAAAAAAAAACTTTAGAAAGGAGGGTTAGCGTTCAATTTTCACAAATGGAAAACAGTGGAAAAGGCGATGTAATGTAATGTAACTCCCTATTTTGGCGAAACATAAAAAAGGGACTAAGATGCTCACACATAAATAAACAAAGTAGATGCTTTCAACGCACAAAAAATATGCGTTGTATTATAAACCACGCAAATAACGTTATTTACAAAGTCCTGTTTCTCGATTTTTTAAGGCCATACAACTAATTTCAATGGTCCAATACTGATATGGCAAACCACATGAGTAATCTAAAGAATTTTCAGCTCAACTGCTACATACTGGAATTTTGGTAGTTTCATTCAGATGGAAGCTGTTTCTAAAATAGACTCAAAACCTACTAAACCTGCCAACTCCTGAACTACTCAACCACTTAATCTACTTTGAAATTTTTTTGCGTCTCAAATTGACGTTTATCAACAATATCTAGCGTGTTACTTCCATCTTATTGCACTAGTTACAAATTAGTGAGAGTTAAGTCTATATTTTAGTATACATTTATTTGGAAAACTAGTGACTGAGTCACGTACAAAGTCGCTTCCTTGAAGACGTTTCAGCGATCTGCTCAATGGTGCAAAGCAGTTCGCACCTTTCGCCGTCGTCTCTAGGATAAAACAATATTTTCTATAATATCAATTCGCTTGCACAACGAATTGAGCTTAATTTGCACTCAAATTAAAAACTACACTGCTCTTTTGTATTGTAAAATAAATCACCGAAGACAAAAGAGTTTTTTTGAAGAGAGAGTAAGAGGAAAATGTTGTTTTTTTTATATATATATGAAGCTTTATCTATTCTATTCCTTATGTAAACAGAAAAAAAGAAGAGTAACATTAGCTAGGTTAGTGAAAGGAAAATTGAACCGTAATAAATACCATTAAAATAAAAGATATGTTCAAAAAAGTTGTAATTTTGACATGTAAATTGTATACGTTTGAAAAGAGATGAATGATAATAAATAATAAATCTTAATTGATTATCATTCATGACAATATTTTAATACCATTTATTTTTTTGTAACAGCTCAATAAAAGATCACATGCGTATATGACCGTGATTGTTCAATCACAATAATGACTCATAAATTTATTTACATATATATATATATAAAATATACTATTGTTATAATTTTCAACGCCTATATTGCATTAATTGCTCAATAAATTTTTGATAGTTTGCAATTAATTTTTAAATAAATTCATTACCTATATCAAATATTTTCAACAACACTTGTAATCAGTGAACGATTGTTTGATTCTTATCTGAACAGATATTTAGTTGGGTCTTAAAACTTACTGTTAATTACAGTATAAAGTAGCTATAACTTCAAAATTCAAATAATACTAAATAATGAAACCCCATCAAAAAGCTATCATACGCTTTGTCCCCATCGTCTATTTTTTTATTCTATGAAATGGTTAATAGTTAAATTAGAATGTATCAAGTAGTACTAGAGTTAAAACATGCAATGTTAAAATGAATAGTTTGGTATATTCAAATGAAAAACAGTGTTAAACTCATTTTTATAATTTTAAAATACACTTTCAGCCCATGATATTACAAAACCTCATTGAAATTAATTTTAGAAAAACATCCGGTACGGTTTGCCCTGCAAATATATTACAGAAAAAGTGCAGAATATTTTAAAATGTAAATATCTTTGGTTTTTTAACTATAAATATTCTGGCCAAAAAATGTAAATACATATAGAAAAACCTTCAAATATGTAGACTATAAACTACAAAATTTTCACTAAGAATAATTACAGGAATGTAAACTTGTCTTTGAGAGTGGGCAGAATTGGAATAAATTTGAAAATAAGAATGCATGTCTATTGTCCGCTAATTTGAATTAAATGTTAATGCAAGTGCATCTGCTATAAGCACGGAATATTTAGTTCATTATTTTGATTATATCAAAGTTTGTAAATTATATATGACATTCCAAGTTAATTTAGGAAAGTACATAAGCTAGAAAAAAAAAAAAAAAAATGTGTGCATGTTGTTTGTGATTTGAAAGAAGTAATAATGTTTGTTGTGATATTGTTCCTGCAAAGCAAAGCAAAATAGGATCAGAACGCTACGATCATATTTTGGGTCCATTCTCACCTACCGCAGTCCACCAGCTTTTCGTTTTCCATTCATGTATTATACTTTTAAATTTATTTTCCTTATTGGTCCAAGTTTCATTGGCTCCACTTCAAATAGTATTTATACACATCATAACCATAGCTATAGTCCACCAAATACCAAAGCAAAAGGTCGAACTGTTCCTCTTCTCTCATCATTTCTTGATCCTGAGAACGTTGAAAAAAAATGGGAAGCGTTTCTACAGGAAGAACTGTGACTGGTTGGGCTGCAAAAGATGCATCTGGTGTTCTCTCTCCCTACACTTACACTTTAAGGTAACTTAATTGATGGAGAAACTAACTTGTGCTTTTGAAACCATGTCAAAAATATATGTGCTTTTACAGAAATAGTATGGATCAAATTTATGATTTATAGAAAGAAAACCAAAATAGTTTGTTAAAAATCTATGACAAAATTGTGTATTATGCCAAAAAATCAAAGATCAATTTTGGCTGAGGTAGAAAATTTTGAAAATATTGTAGTCCTTGAGTATATAATTACCATCGGTGCAGTAGAATTAAAAATAAAAAAATTATCCTTGTAGTAAAGAAATTTAATTTTGATGCAGGACAACAGGAGAAGAAGATGTGGTGATCAAAGTGTTGTATTGTGGAGTTTGCCACACGGATATTCATCAAACCAAGAACCATCTTGGAATGTCCAATTACCCCATGGTTCCAGGGTAATTATCCATCTGTACATTTGCATATGGAAGTAAAATATTTCTATAATATTATACAAGATTTATATGAATCTGCACTAGTATAGCAAATTCTTATATGTATAGCTAGTGCAGATGAGGAATGTTTCTTCAATTTACACTTTGTTTTTTGATGCGTGCACTGTACAAGACTCCAAATTTGTATAAGCTCTACATATTTTATTTTATTTTGAAATTTGGGCACTTATATATAAATTTGGATAGTAAACCACGCTATCCTGATAAAGGGGTCCGACAGAATCGAACTCATAACATCTTGCATCCTGCTCCTATGCTCTAACCAGCTGAGTCAAAGATGTTTGTCAAGTATCACTAGTGTATAATTCTTTTTCAAATAATAGAGTTTTGAAAATAAGATTTTTTTTTTCCCCAAACAATACACTTACTAAATTTGATTTATTTGTAACATGAAGACATGAAGTGGTGGGAGAAGTAATTGAAATGGGACCAAAAGTGACCAAGTTCTCAATCGGAGAAATCGTAGGTGCCGGCTGTATAGTTGGATGTTGTAGAGAATGTGGTTCATGCAAAGCGAATATAGAACAGTATTGCAACAAGAAAATTTGGTCCTACAATGATGTTTACTCTGATGGCAACCCCACCATGGGTGGTTTTGCCTCTGCCATGACCGTCGACCAAAAGTAAGTTTCCTTTAAGCTTATTATTATGTATATCTAGGGGTTTAAACTTGACAAGCATCACTATACCAGTGGTCAAGCGGTTTGATTTTAATGCCAAAGTTCACAAATTTGAAACTTGTATAGTTTGATTCAAACGTACATTCACATGTAACATTTGGAATATTACTTTAGATTTCTGGTATTAGTATGTACTACCATTAAATATCCTAATTTTTTTAATTAAGAAAAAATGCTCTAACTTTAACCTTGACCTATACAAATTATAACTAGGTGTCTTACCACAATTATTATGGTCTTGGGTATATGTAATCTTACTGCTAAGCTGGTGTAATCAGGTTTGTGGTAAAAGTCCCAGCAGGTCTGGCCCCAGAGCAGGCAGCCCCATTACTATGCGCAGGAGTAACAGTATACAGCCCGCTTCGTCATTTCCAGCTAACTGAACCTAACCTGAAAGGAGCAATTTTAGGACTGGGAGGTGTGGGGCATATGGGAGTGAAAATCGCAAAGGCAATGGGGCACCATGTGACTGTGATAAGCTCATCGGAGAAGAAGAGGCGGGAAGCAATGGATCATTTGGGCGCAGATGCCTATTTGGTTAGCTCAGACGAGGCTCAAATGGCTAGCGCGATTGATAGTTTGGACTACATTATTGACACGGTGCCCGCGTTCCATCCATTGGAGCCTTACTTGGCCTTGCTCAAAGTTGATGGGAAGTTGATCATGATGGGCGTTATCTCCCAGCCAATGCAGTTTATCACGCCTATGATTATGCTGGGTAAGCTGCTTATTATGAAATTAGACCATTTTTCAATATATGGTTAAGTAGATTATTCAAAACAAAGTCTTTAAGTTTTTGTAACTTTGTTTAAACCGTGTTAATTTGTTGGAATGAGAACGATTAGGCTATCCCTTCCAAACTTTTATGACGAGGGATACATGTGAATTGACAATAACTTTTGCTCCATGTTGATGGTATCTTCATGATAAGGACTGAGAGCAGTTTGAATTTTGACGTAGAAAAGTCTGCTTTATGAAATTTATATTCAGAATAAGAAGAACATGGTTGAAAACTAGGATTCAATTATAGATGAGGACTACTGGACTTGAGGAAGGATTCACACTTGGTCGTGTACCTTATGAGGACTACTGAAAGCTAGAACGTAAATTCTTGCTTTGAAGTGCAAAACTGAAAGCGTTTAGCATCACACCACCGGTGAAATGAAAGGCACTCAGTTTTATCCTATCTAAGCGTTAGAAAGTATATAAACTTCAGTGTTTTTAGCAGCACACATTAATGACTTTATTGCTGTTTTTCATCGATCTTCAACAAATATGCAAGGCATGCACGTTATATATAATATTACCTGTAAATGATGTAGGGAGGAAGATTATAACAGGGAGTTTTATCGGAAGCATGGATGAGACACAGGAAGTGTTGGAGTTCTGCGTGAAGAAAGGATTGACCTCCATGATAGAAATGGTTAAACTGGATCAAGTGAATGAAGCGCTCGAGAGGTTAGAGCGCAACGATGTTAGATATAGATTTGTTGTCGACGTTGCTGGTAGCCTTCCCGATGAGTGAACCTGTTAAACTTCGGTTTTTCTAATATGTATAACTGAGGTTTATGTATTGTTATGCATGAATTTGCGAGTTTCCGCTACTTATATGATGTTTGCTCAATCAATTCTTGTTGTTGATTATTGATATTAATACAAGTATGAACAAGCTCTGTGTTTTGGATTCTGTGGTTGCCGATGGTAAACCATTAGTTTTCATTGTACAAAATAGACCAACTATTGAAACACAAAAATAAACATTCTTATGAACCACTAAATTTATTTGTTTTAGGCGGAAGGCGGAATTAAGATGATGATTTAATGATTCAAATTTAATTAAGATGATGATTTAATGATTCAAATTTTTTATCTAATTTTTTTGTCATTTTTTTTGTGTATAAATAAACTTTCTCCAAAGATAGTACGTTTATTGAGACATAGAAATAAACATAAAATTAAATGGTTGAATTGTGAACAACTGGATTTGTTTGTCGAAATTCGTGGAGAAATCTAATGGTTAAGATTTCTTATATTTAATTTTGCGTCACCGTTTTGTGTTTAGATATACTTTACCTAAAAGGGCAAGGCAATTGGAACACAAAATTAGACACATAAATTGTGAATCCTTGGATTATCTTGTTTTTATATGAAATGTGAAATTAAAGAGAGATCTAATAGCTAAGGCTTCTTATATCTAATTTTATGTCACTATTTTGTATCTAAATAAACTTTACCCATAAGGAAACGACTATTGGGACATAAAATTAAACACATTTTGTAAACCACTGAATTTGTATGTATTTATGTGGAATGTAGAATTCAAGAGGAGATCTAATAATTGAGATTTCTTGTATCTGATTTTGTATCAGCATTTTGTGTTCAAACATATTATTTTACTTAAAAACACATTTCTATTAGTGAAACATGACATAGGTGGTTGGCGGGCCCATATCTATTGTCCATATATATATATATGTGTGTGTGTGTGTGTGTGTGTGTGTGTGTGTTTGCGCGCGCGCGTGTATAGGGAAATGTTCCGCTATAGGCTATACGTGAAAATCCCACTGAATTCCAACCACTCATTCTGATTTAAATATTCATTCATTCTCTCTCTCTTTCCACTGCACTATATTATTTAATCGATCGTAGAAAGAAAAAATGAATATTAAAATCGGAATGAATAGTTGAAATTCAGGAGGATTTTGACGTGTAGCCTAAAAGATGTAGCGAAACATTTCCCATGCATACACACACATACACACCCCTTTTATCTATTATACCACCAATCTAGTGTTGTGCTAAGCAAACTATTAAAAAATACTGAGTTCGATAGTCAATTGTCGTGCAAAACTGTTTTGATAAGTGACTGATTGCCATGCAAAAAGAGGTTGAATAATGGTTAATATTAGAGTGAAAAGATTATGGTATAAAAAAAGCGAAGGTTATAAAAAGCGACAGGTGCTAGACGGTAAGCATGAATTAGTACTTAATCGTTTAGGGAACGATTAATCGAAAATTAATTGGAACAACGCGTTTTTGATAAACTCATGCATTTTGAATAAAATTTCGTTATCTTGTTTTGTATTAACTTGTACAATGAGATATGATGGAATCAGATGGGTTTGGAAGCAATAATGAAGATAAAATCGCTTGAAACAAATATTTTGATGCTTACAGTATGCATCAAGCCTAAACTAATACATATATGGTGGCTATAAATATGCTTTTGTGCGTAAATAATGTGTTTACAACACAGTAACGGTAGTTTAGCATCTAAGCGGAGCTTAAACGGAAGTTTAGAATGATTTTTACAACAACAAAAACATATAAGTTTTATTATGTTTTTTTTGTTTTTGTTTTTTTTGTTTTTTTGTTATGTTATTCATAACATAGTGCAGTGCTAAGCACCACACTCTTATACTATGTTATGTGAAAATTTAGTTCAGATATGTCAAACTTGATTTTTATGTTGACACAAATACAACTAAAGCTACTCACACATCGTGTGTACTATTAATTTCTTGCTCTTCAAATCTTCTCAGCAATTTTTTTTGTTTTGTATACATACTATTAGCACCAAAATAATCAAAGAAGAGCCGAGAGTAAAAATTATAGTAAAGTAATGTTAAGAGTAACAAACTTCCGGACCAAACAAAGACCTTTTGTCATACCTCATCTTCAACAACATCAAAATGCAAAGAACCTCTTTCAACAATGGAAGGTCCCTCATTGAGGAACCGAGGGACACATTTCCTTTAGCAATGATCTTCAATCAAATCAAAGAAAAACTAAATGCTCCTTCGATTTTCTTCGAAGAGGATGTTTATGGTGTCTAATCCAAAAAGAGTCATCCATTGAGTTAGGAAGATCCTCGTCCGACGCAAAACTGCCTTTGGATAACATCAGAGTCGGGAACTGATAGAAACTTATCCCTTTCGTAACAGTGATTATTTGTCGAAAAATAGTCAGGAAGACTCACTTCCACTCTTGGTTACTCATTGTTGTTGCAAACCACATTAAGAGCGCAAACCGCGCATCATTAGAAGCGCCTTTACCAGACTATCAGTTTCGTTTTTGCAAAAGCATCAATTGTAACGACCTGAAATTTTGGAGCCAATTTTAAATTTTAATTTTTCAAGTTTAAATAATTTATATAAGGATTTATTATCAAATAAATCTCGTTTTGATTAATTAAAATAATAAACAAAGTCTATTTTAATTTTTGTTTTCGTATTATTGAAGAGCATGAAAAACTGGTTAACATGACCGGAAAATATATTCAGTATTGTATTAGTTGTTATGTCAACAAGTTGTATGCAACGTTTGTGTGTATATAAGCTAGCTAGGAAATTAAATGGTTGCACATAAAAAAATTGGTTTAAACCCTTAAGAAGCTAACTAGCCTAACCCCTTGGCTTACACTACACACCAACTATCCTACACTCGACAACTCACCATGCAAATTGCATTCACCCCTCCTTTGGCCTATAAGGGAAAGGCCTCCGCCTTCCTTTCTTCACTTTACTTCCCCTACCTTTTCTTTTCTCCCACTTCTTTTAGCTTCACCGAGCTCCCCACCCTTGGCAACAGCCCTTTGGCCACCTTCCTCCTCTAGCCAAGCAACCACTTGCCCTAGGCCCCTTGCTCTTCAAAAAGCCTACACCTCCTTTAAAACTCCAAAAACTCATCTTCCTCCCCTTTAAACCACCAAATTGCACTATCCTCACCACCTAACGCCACCTAGCACCGCCATGGACCTTACCTCATCCATCACCTGCTACCCGAGGCCCCCACCTTTCAAACCTGAACTCAATAAGCCCAAAACCCCGCCCTGTTTGCTCCATGAACCAAAAATACATCCCCTTATACACCCTTTAATTTATATAACCAAATTGCATCGAACCCCTATCCGTTTGATTTTTTAAAACTCCGGTGACTTCGGGAGGCTGCTGAAATTATCCGGAATAGCTAGGACATCCTACGATTAAAGGTAGGAGTGGAATACTACTTGAGAAGCTTTGAAATATATAAGGGCTAATTATATAATGGTTATTGTTTGTGAACTCGATTGAGTTATATAAGGACCTATGATGGTTTATATGAGTTCACGGTATGATTTGGAAATGTTTGGTGTAGAAAAGATATGATTTTTAAGTGGGATTTATATAGTCACCTAAATATATGACACTTAGAAATGGTGTTGCTGACATTGGAATGGGTTTGAGCCTTAAATGTCATCTAAGTGAAAATCAATTTGGTACTGGTTGTTGAATATGGGTATAACCCCATTGGAGTTGAATGACAAGTTGGTTGAAATATACCTTATTGATTGATGAATAGTATGTTTAAATAGTAATTGGTTACTGTATAAATACCCTGTTAAATATATGACACCGTACATTGTTATGATTGGATGTTATCATGGTAGTTTATAATGTGCTACCCTGGTCAAATATGGCTAAAAAGTATGATTATTGGCTCGTTGGTTAAGTCTCTTTTCGTTAAAGCAATTTAATAAATATTTTATTAATATAAATAATGAGAGAAAATCAAAAGTCCGAGTTTGATATCCGATTTTTCATGGACAAGAAGTTAAACTCATTTCGATTAACTTTTGCAAAAGAAAGAAATAGTTTTGGAGAAAATAAATGCAGGTTATGGCCTATCGAAGTTTTTATTTAAAAATGGATAGTTCGGGAAAAAGTGAATCTTGCTTAGGGTATTTGGGAAATTTTTAGTGAGATTTCCTTTTTAAAACTATCTTAATTATTTTTATAATGGACGTTAGGAAAATCTGGATTCAAAATGTTGATGTTTGAAAAATAATATTATTTTAATGATTTAAATAATATTATAATATTTAAATAATAGAATATTTGAATTTGAAGTTAAATATTGAAAATATAGTTTCTGAAATTATTATATATGTTTAACATAAATTATTTTTGAAGCAATTCGACTGAATTTATAATATAAACCGAAGTTTGGTTCGAATAGAACCAGTCGCGCAGCGATAGTTCGCGAATTTCAACCACTGACTTCAAATTGACGTACCAGGTGATCCGACCGTCGGATTTTTCCAAAACAAAAAAGAGATCCGAAATGAAAAGAGCTTTCAAATGAAATGTAAAGTTTTAAGATCAACGATTTTATTTTGAGATAAGTTCAAATCAAATTTGAATAAAAATAGCGCTAGTGCCATTAATGATCCGAAATCGGAATTTAAAGAAATGGGCTTTTTTAAATTACTAAAAATAGGGGAAAAATATTATAAATTATAATAAATGATTTAAAAGATATTAGGATCAAATATATACAGTTTTGAATGATAAAAACAAGTTAACAAGGAATGGGTTATTTTGCAACACTTTTTGTAACGGTTTTTAAGAAACGTTTTGAGATACGGGTTTTTAATTCCCAAATCGAATATAACCCTGGGTAAACCTTTTAATAAGTTAATAAAGGATTTTAAAGTTGATTTTGGAAGCTTAACTGCCTAACCAAGTTTGAGAATAAGATTTAATCTTATGAAATGTTTACCAGTTAAAGGAGACTTAGGTGGACAGTTAATAATCCAAAAAGGATTTTGTTTGATGCTAATTATTTTGGAAAGACTGGGTTTAACCCATTTAGAATAATTATGCGATGTGTTGGAAGTCGAAGACTGAAAATCTTCACATCGAATGGACTGCTTGCTAATGCCTTTGGTATGGGTAGCTCCGATTATAAGGTTAAATTGGCAGTAGTCCGGACGTACTTGTTGATTGTCTGGATGTGCATGGGCCTCTCATTTTTATTGGATGAGGAATAAGGTACTTTTGGGTTCTTTCAAACCCAGAACGAACTTGTAAATGGATGTGTGTCTGACGTTGTATTTTATAACATAACCAATTAGTTTCTATTGATGTTATATCAGTTGGTGATAGGGAATTTATTCCCTTAGCATAACACCCTCCTCTGAGACTTATGTACTCAGAGGGTTATATATTAATAGACACCAATTATATGTTGTGGATTGACAATGTGGCATGCAAAGTGCTGCTGGCAGATTGATCAAAGTTATGTCGAAAAGAAGAGCTTTGTGGGACATTGGCTCTAGGGTCTCACACCCTGGAATGAGCTAAAAACAGGATGATGGACGGCATAGATAAGGGTATGTGTTCCCTTCTAGTTAAAAAGTGATGCTATGGTATGGTGCCTTGGTAGGTCTACTTATGTGGCTGATTAATCGAGGTGCCTTGGAATGGTCAAATGCGACCAGGATAATGGTCGGTCACGACCGATGAACGTTATGTTTAGGAAAGATCGTAATCACTTGTTGGTGATGGCCGGCTCTGTCGCTCTGAAAGATCACATGCGTGTGAGTCTTGGGACATCCCGCTAAAGATGTTCCGAATGTTTACGGAAGATCCTTTGCCTTGGTTCATTGATGGAATCCAATTCCCAATAAGTGCCTTTGCGTTCTCAAATGTAAACTATATAGCCAACATAATGGGATAAGGTATTTTGCGAGCTAAGATTTGTACATTTATTTTCAAAAGTGATTTCCACACTTAGACATTAATAATAATACCAGTATCAAACGATTTTCTCTTATCAAGCATGTTTGGCCATTATAAGGTAAAACGCTCTTTTTGGGTATGCGTTGCATTGTGTGATGGGATGTGAGTCTTATAATGGCTTCATTTTTACAAAAGCATTGCAATGTTTTTTGCACTAGTATTTATGTAGAGGAAACACATTCCGTGTTATACGACATGGTCCCGTGAAATGCCTTACTTTTAAAATAAAGGTTAAGAATAACTACTTAGAGTTTCTTATACCAGTCCCATGACTAACTCGTAGTTTGTTTTAACCTTGCAAACTCGGGTGCCCTTATTTCCACATGGGCAGGCTAGTAAACATGCTATGAATTAGGACTACATTTGAAAGCTATGTCTCTATATGTATGGAAGCTATTCGGGAAAATTGATTTTGGATTTGGAGCAGGATTAGGATGTTCTTTTGGACTCTCACTAGGACTCCGTTATGACAATATATCATTATTTCCGCTGTGTATCTATTTGCTTATTTATACTGTTATGTATGATATTGGATCTGATGGGATGCATTAACTCTGATGAAATCACTGATGTAATATGATCAACATTTTGGTGTTTAATGCATGGTTATCTTTTACCAAGATATAATATGTTATATATCCTAAAGGCCATATGTTCTTATGGCACTTGGAACATCGATACTGATGTACTAGTGTTGAGTTTCGAGGACTGAGCGAATGGGTAGTCACAGCGTGGTATCAGAGCTGAGGATTAACCTTAGTTCTGAGGTATAATGTATTATAAAGCTCATCAGAGATAGGATCAATAGTATCCTAGGATGAGTGACTCATTAGAGATAAGGTTTGCAATAACCTAGAATGAGAACAGTCGGAAGAACACACACTTGATGAATGCACTTCTATTCATATATATCTTTATGCACTTACAAATTCCTTAAATATCTTTCCTGCTTGCCTAACTCTTTTCTTACAATGCAGGTATAGGGGGAAATGAGTGGCAAAAGAGGAAGAGTAAGTGGTGATGCTGAAGTTGAACAACAAAACCCCATAGGAGCAGTCAATGAGGTAGTTATACCACTATAACCAGAGCCAGATTTGGAAGTCTTAGCAAAGAAATATAAAAATCTGGGAGGGCAACCATTCTTGGGAAAGAAGTCGGTTATCGAAGCGTAAGCATGGCATCGTTCTTATAAGAGGATTTTCATAGGTCTATGGCTAAATGGAGCATAGAAAAGGTATTTGGCCTCTCGGTTATTAAAATCGAAGCTTTGATCTGATGGGAGATGATTACGATGGAAAATATGGAGGGAAATTTCACTTGGGAACGCTTTAAAGAAGTCTTCGAAGAAAGATTCATACCATCTGAAGGAATATCCTGCTTGTATTATGAATTCTCTCATCTGAGACAAGGGAATATGACTATTCAGGAGTATCTGAATAAGTTAAATGAGCTTTCCCGCTTTGCGCCAGAGTTGATTCTTGTTCCGGTTAAGAAGAATGTAAGGTTTATCGATGGTCTTCAAAGAAGGTACAAAAGCAGGATGACTGCTCACGTAAAGCTTCCTTTTGTGGGAATGGTGGAAATGGTATGCCGTTGCGAATAAGTAGACAGACAAAATGCCTTGGAAGACAAAGTTAACAAGAAGGACAATTCTAGAAAGAGAGGAAGTTTGGAAGTAAGAAACCAGAAGCAAGTAACGAAGGGAGGAAATCCAAGGAGGAATGGGTAAAGAACGCCACATGCTACAATTGCAATAAAAAGGGACATTTTAGACCAAAAAATGGTCCTAACATCCAATTGATCATGTTTTTCGGATAATAATGAGGAATCATAAACTAAAAGCAAGAAGAATCAACCAGCACTCAAATCCACTTCATATTTTCTCATTTCATTCGTAGATTACTATTACAACGAATATAATCACTCAATCACTCAAATCCAACGAATAATTCTCTCTGAATTCATTGAATTTATTAAAGAAGTAGGTCAATTTCAGTAGAGGAATTCGGCCATAGAAGCCATGAAGAAGATAACTGCCAAAAGCCCCCTTCGTTATGTGCGAAATCATGTATATATAGGAAGAGAGTTAGTTGGGTGTGAGTGGCTACGTGGCAGCATCAGAGGGAATCCCGCAAGTAGTGGAGAAAGTGACGAAATGGGCTTTATTTGACTTGTTAACCGCTTCAGGGAAACATGGAAAAAAGATGTTCGGATCGGTCTTCCTTCGATCCGAACCGATGCTCGTCTTGATAATTCTCCTAGTTGTGTGCAACAATCGTTTCAGGCGGGTCGGGTCCCTCTATCTCGACCCGATCCGGTGCAGTACTCAAGTTCTAGTCCTCCATATGCTGTTGTACATGGGATCGAGACCCGATCCGATCCAATGATTCGACCCGATGCTTTACATATGCCAAACCCGAACTTCTAAAGATCCAAACCGAGGCAGGGATCCGACCCAGGGCCTTCATGTATGTATAAGCTAAGTTTTCCAATGCACTATTACTTCATTCAAATGATCGCAGATCCCTTAAGCTTTCGGTAGCCTGGTCACAAAGTAGGCTAACATTTTGCCCCCCAAAGTACGTCTTATCGTAGATAAGATGTGCTTTGAACAAGTTGACCTGAATCTTTCTACAACGTCATTTTCCCGTGTGAAGGCTTTATCGAGTCGTTGTGTCTTCTCGAGTATTTTTAATACTTCGAATTTTCGTGGTGTAAATGGCTTGTCATATATCACACTGCTTCTATGGGTGTTCATTGGGTCAAATTCCATGGCCATAGTGGACAAGGTGATCAAGTAATTGTTTATACCTTGTCGAATCAAGTGGGTGAATTCTTTCATCAAAAGTCATGCTGAATCGTTGGCTCCTGAATGTAATCTTACATGCATCGGTCGTTGCCAAACAGCATCGTATCCTTATGTAAGTCAAACGTATTGTACAACAAGACTTCTATTTCATACGAGTCAATGTATGAAGTAACCATCCAAGTCATGGGGTAGTGTAAGAATCTTCGGACTTTGAGCTAGCTTCTAGATCATTAAGATAGAGCGCGTCAGAATTGGCATATGAATCTGTCATTTGTGCTCGTAAGATCATTACAAATGTAAGGTAGTGGGAGAGTTCCCCACATTCTCCATTCGATGTAGTTGCGGATCAAACCTTTGAAGTCATGTTTGATCCATCAGTGGGCTTTCTTGAACGGTTAAGATGGATAACGTCATATTCTAAAGATATAATGTATATGTTCTGAATCATGCATTGAGTCAGGGTCATGTTCAAAGTCAATCTATCGGTTGAAGTTGATCCTCCCAGCATTAGTGGAGGGCGAGCGAAGTTAGTATTTATGCCCCCAGCATCGGCAGGGGTTATGCTGGGTCAATCGGACATCCAGTCTTTTAGCCTTTATACTTTTTTCCACCGCATCGGGTTAGAGATGCAGGTTCAACAATATTAGTCACCCTGTGTCGTTCTGTGCACTTTCCCAAGTCATCAAGGGTTGGAGTGGTATATGCGAATGGTCGAATTACATTCACATCAGAGTCATCCCATCTGTTTAGTCAGAATGCAGTGATCGCTTTACTGAGTATCAGCGAACTTAGATATTCTCCTCGCATCAGCCACAGAGTTGAGTAAGCTCGTCAATCTTGCAAGCAAGCGAACGTTGTTAGTGAGTTATTCGAGTTCCTTTGTTCATGCTTTGGCATAATCCGAAATATCCATCATAGTCTTGTTGAGTCTATCTCTCATGCTTGATTCCATTAAGCTTGACAATTAAGATCGCAGACCCGATTAAAGACATTGGTCTTTTCCAAAATTGTAAATTCCTATCATTCTTTTCATGGGCTTTTCTTTTGTATTTATCATTTCAAGAATCAGATGGTGCTCTATTCGTTGTCATGAAAACATTGAGACCATCCATCTCAATACTAATATGTTCTTGTTGCAGGAATCTATCTCAGGATATAATTCACCAAGATTTCTAGGGAAAACTCATGGTATAAAGATACTGAGGTTTGTTACCGAGGTGAATCCTCCAAGGCTTTTTGGTGGGTCTCGATGCGGAGATACTTTGAAGTCTGAGTTATCTAGAATTCTGGATATCGCTGCTATAAACACCATAAATGGTTCAGGTCGATCTATCGATGCCACTGCGGTGTTGAATCTTTCAAGGAATGCATGCAGGGTTTCGCCGGAGCTCTGTTGAAGCATCAATTAATGTTGGCAATCTGGCCCTTCATCTTTGAGAAGTTTTCGTCAATTGTACCATTTAGCGCGGGTGCCCTAAGCGTGAAGTTTTGAAGTGGGTGGAAGCCAGTCTTTGGCTTCTTAGTTCCGCAATAGCCGTCAATCATGCTTCTGCCTTTAATTCTGGATCGTGATCCACTGCTCGGATGTATGCGGGTTAGTCTTGAGGAGTCATTCTTTTAGTTACAGTCTGGGATCTTGCAGAACTCCAATGATAGTAAATGCGTATTTGGTTGGTGGATAGTCGAGTTACGTTGCTCGAAACTCCTACCCTCTACACCCCATCCACGGGGGTTTACTAAGCGGTGATCATCAAATCCACATCTTCTCTGAATTCATACTCCCTCATCAATTTGTGAGTTAGAGTTGATACCAAATTATTTTTTCGTGTCCAGCTCATGTTAGTCTTTGGTCTCTTATCCAAGCTCTGAGGATCGGAATCGGGTGGCAATAAGGTCAAATTATAGTCACTTCAAATACTTACACTTTCCTTCTGCATTAAGGAATGAGGAACTTCATGTCGAAGTTGAGTTGGATTTGAAGCATTAATCAGAATTGGATCAGAGGTTGATCAGACTCTGTTTAAGTTTACAGTGGCTTTTGCATTGCCATCGTTTTCATCCAAAATGTTACGGTCAGAAGTTGCATGTTGCACATGTTTGGAAGTAGGTTGATTGCACCTTGTTTCATTCAAGACGATGTTGCAAATTTTTCCTAGGAACTCACAAGATCTGAGTCGCGGAACTAGGAGCATTTGAGCTAAGTTCATTGTCGCTTAAATTCCAACGGTGCTCACTCCAGTGAGTAGGGTGAGCAATACTCGATTTAAACTGAATTAACCGACCAAACCGGTTCATTTTGGTCAGTTCGGTTCAGTATTAAAACTAAATCGGTTTGAATTCGATTTATAAAATAATAATTTTTTTGGTTATCGGTTTAACCGAATTAACCAAACTTTTAATCTATTATTTAATTTTACAATATTTTAGTGCTTTATATAAATAGTTTAGCTATATAATACAAAGACATTTGTTGCAAATAGATTAAATCTTATTATAAACATAAATTTTACTATGTTAAATTTCTCCAAACATGAATTTATGTTTTACCTTGAGTGAATTCATCATTTGAAACTTTATACATTCTTCATGTTCGTTTAAATCCATTACCGACCGAATTAACCGAAATTAATTTGGTTCGGATCGGTTCGGTTTAAAAAAAATTCGGTTTCAATTCGGTTTGAGTTTTTTTATCTCCAAACAAACCGAACCGACCGAACGCTCACCCCTACCAGCGAGTGAGTCGTAGTTGTTTGGACTTCCATTTATTCAAGTAAAGAAGTTGTCCATCATTTTCTGTCGCTTCTGGAGAAGTTCATCTTGTAGAGCCATCTGGGCTCTCAATTCAGCAAGGACACCATCCATTTCATATCTAGCCTGATATGCTGAGGGATCACCGCGAAAGGAAATCTCTTGATTTCCCTCATTCCTAGTGCCTTTTGTGCCAACATCATCAGCATGAAAGAAAGTTTTATCTTCCTTCTTGTTAACCCTCGGGTCGGAGTATCAAGCAATTCTATTCCTTGCAAGTTAGAAGTCAAATTAATGGCATGACCTCTTATCCGAGGTCTTTCAATCGGAAAGTCTGTCGGGACTAGCAAATGGACGTTCACTCTGCACCCATTATGTGTTCCTCAAGCGGCCTTTAAAATTTAGACATGGATGCATGGAAAATATACATTTCTTTCAAAGCTTAAGTGATTGAGTTATCCAAGTGCTGAAGTTGTCGTATTTTCTATTCAGTGTATTTGCGAGGTGGCACTTGTCGTTGCACTTGGGCTACGGCCAGTCACACGTGGGTGTGTATGCTGATTTGATATATCACTCTCAGGGCCTCCTTTCGGTCGTCGCCTTGATTCACATGAGAAGTTTAGCATTGAGCATCAGCGTTAGCCTTTCGGACGTGGCCTTTTGTTTGTTATCCACTAGCCTCCTGTTGTTTTTTGCCAGTGCAGCCCTCACGTATTTATCCTGTTATCTTGTGTAAGAATGCACTCTGTAAATAAGGTAAATTTCCTGTAATGTCACAAACTTGCAAGTTTATTACATAATTCAATCAAATGTAGTCGTAGTCGAAACATTACTAATCTAAGTAATAAACAACACATCACATCACAAATTAGACAAAAGTTTCAATCCAACATCCCTGTAAACGATAATCTCTGCAATAATAAATTAAGTAGTAGACACAGGGGGATGTGATGTGTATGTGAATTCCCCCAATCAGTCTTGAATAAAGTGCCTTGCCAGGGCTTGTTCGGGATTGATTAGGGTCGATATTAGAATGCCCCCAATCTTTCTGTGGGGAGTGTGGGCTCAGCTTCCAATCTTGCCCCCAATCTTTATGTGGGGTAGGAACCCTTTTTCTGGCATTTGCTTTCAGTTCCTTTATACTCTCCTATCGTATGCCTAGGATAGAGTTCGAACTTAGCTTTCAGTCTTCCCCCAATCCTTCAGTGGGGTAGGAGTTCATTTGCAGCGCTCAGTCCCTGGCACCTTTAAACTCTCCCGTCGGATACCAAGGGTAGAATGGAATCAAGGTGGTCTTTAATCGTGGTGCACCATCACGCCTTGGGGACGCGTCTTCCCATCCTTTATACTCTCTCTCGAATCATGAGAGTTAGAGTTAATCAGGCGAATAGTCATGTCATTCGCCCCGGCTTTCTTTCTGCACTCTAATTCCAAGAGCGGGATTCTGCCGGCTCAAGTGTCATTCTCAAACTCGGTTTTAGTCCTTACTCCATGCTTCACTCTAGCGGATGGAGTTTTTTCGGGCAAGCGGTCGGATCACACTCGCTAGGGTGCTACCTCATAATCCCTGATTCATAGGTAAAGGTGGCCATTTGCAATAATCAAGTCTCTCTTGTTCCATTGACTCGTGGGATGGAGTTTTGTCGGATATTGCAGTATCATCCTTTAAACGCTCTCTCAAATCATGAGAGTTAGTGTCATAGATCGATTGGTCTTTAATCCTGGGGTGCCCCTCACACTCGTCCTAGGTTCATACATTTATCCAAGTTCTGAGGATTAGAGTTAGTTGGGAAAACAGTCAGAAAATGTTTGCCATGGCTCTGCATTCCTCCGACCAATCCATGTGAGGAGTGATTGGCACCGAACTTTGGGTATCTGCATCATTCATATCGCATGAGTTAGTTATGTCAATAACTCGGGAAGCATGTAAGAGTAAATTGCATGATTAAAAAGTAAGCATTTCAAGGGGCAATGTTGCCTCCTTCATTTGGATTTATGTAATCCGGTGGCGTCAAATATAGGATTGAGCCATGTAGACGATCGAACTGCATCCATCTAAAATTGGATTCCAATTTTGAAATGCAAAAGTCAATGCATAATTATCTTTAGCTCTGCCACTTATGAGCCTAGGAGTGAATGGTCAACTCAGATCCACCTTGATCTATACAACCTCTTTTAGGTGGGGGCGTGGCTTTGTAAATGAGCGGTTCGGTCAAGTTTGTCATGATATTGCTCTATAACTCTATATGTGTGTGTTAAGAAGTCTGATCGGTACCAAATCCTAGGTAACTACACCATCCACATATTAATTCATCTGAGTTAATTACATCAATAACTCATAAAGCATGCAAATAAAAGAGTTATGGTTAAAGAGTAGTCCTGTTAAAGGAATGAATATCATTCTATGCGGAAATGGCATTGCATGCTCTTTGCAGGTCTATTTTGCCTCGACAATATCTGTTGGAGATGGCTACCAAAATCTTTAGCTGGTGATGAATGTCTTTCCAAACCATGGTAGGATGGCGGTCCCGAGAATGAACAGACCTTGATTGGGGTCTTGGAGCGACAAAGGTAGTTAGGTAAATACTGTAAGCGAATGACGAGGTTGCATCTCCTTTGAATCGCCTTCTTGCCCCTTGCTAAGGGCATGGATTGAGTGTCCGGGAGTCATGTATGTACCGCTAATGGTAACACATCATCACATTGGTGTTAGGATGGTAATTGGCAAGAGAACAATGAATTCATACTTATAGAAACTTTTGTACTTTCCATGCTAAGAAATAGGATATTTCTGCGGGTGAGATAGTCATATCTCATAAATTTGTTGATATGCCTTCGATCCTATGTCGGGGACAAGGGTTGGTGCAAAGACGATCAATCAACATTCAGGCGTAAGCGTTATAAACCTTCAACTCGCTAACCTTCAGGAAAGGCCAAGGCAATCGGCCAAACAAACTCCTGATGTATCAGCTTTGAGTTAGATGATGTAATCTTGAGCGATTCAAGCTTAAATCTCTAGTTTCCACCAGCGTCTGGGGAATGAGTTACTTGGCGATAATTGATGAAAGGAATGGAAGTGTAAATCTTCGCTTTCTAATTCCAAAACATCGCCCATTAGACATTACATTCGCATTTATCTCCCTTCAAATGAGAAATTAATTAGTGATTTTGTTGAATCATTCTGGGCAGCGAATCGAGCAATAAGACTCGTTGATATCTATCTCGAGACAACCTTTCAAAGGAAATAATCAATGTCTTCTTGCATGTCATATCTCGAGGCATAATGGACGATGGTACGCCCTTCACATCTCTTGTTGGAAAAACCCCGTGCTACAAGAAGTTTCTAAAGGGAGCTATCTATGACTCTCTTCCGAATTCGGTTTCCAATACTGGATCAACTTCCGAGTGTCTTGATCGGGGTCGTCTCCATCTCTTCTGGATTATCGGGACTTGCAAGGTTGGCCAGATTATTCGTTTTCTAATTTTATGTATGCGGAATATAAGATATGTTGTAATGTTCCCATCCATCCAACATCTCTTCTACTTGTTTTCTACCTGTTCTAGGTAAGTTGCAAGTCGTAGTCCCTTCATCTGGAATTTCCTTTGAATCAATACAACTCCAACGTTGGACTGTCGATTATTGTTTGCACCGTCCATATATAATTTCTGGGTGCCAGGTTTTCATCTTTCATTTTGAGGGGCCATCTTCTTCATTTAACACATCCTCTTCAGGAATAGTAGACTCAATGATGAAGTTGGCTAACGCTTGCCCCCGATTGGATTTCTTCAGGAGGGAACTGAGATCAAACTGGTTCAGCCCGATGTTCCATTGAAGCAATCATTCGAATGCCGCAGGTCGCTGCAGGAGTTGTTGTAGTGGCTAATCAGTGCCTATCATAGTCAGATGAACTTGGAAATAGTGGCAGAGTTCTCTCGAGACAATCAACAAGTTGTAAACAAGCTTTTCAATCTTTGGGCAGTTGCTTCGTTAGACGTTACCCTCCTGCATCCCGAATCTTCATCCTCTCTGGGATCTATGTCTTCAGGCAGATTATCGTGGAATTCTTTCTGCGGTGTGTCCTTTTCTTGCTAATCCCATGCCTCCTTCACACTCCATCTCACTAGGAAGGGAAGCGTTTTTGGATCCCATACCGTCCTTGTTACGTAGCATATTCCATTCAGCAAATAGCAGGCTCTCCTAGTAACTTAGTTATCACATATCATTCCCACTCTGGCTTCGGTTGGGGCTTTTAGCTATATATACTAGGGCGCAATGTAAGTTCTGAATTCCGTTGGAGCTGGTCGGTCTAGACCTTAATCGGATAAGCTTGAATACGACAGCATAGTATGCAAGACTTTAAGTATTATTCACACGCTATGTCACAATGGAAATAAGAAGTAGAGAGCTAATGGTTGATTCATATTTGCTTTAATCTCGAGCTCTCATCACTTGACCAAGGTTGTATGATGGCTGGTGAGAAGTCAAGTTGTTATAATCCGGGAAAGGATCCGTAGATCCAATCATGCGTATGGTGGTTCAACAAGTACCTAATTCTGGGCACCAAAGTACGTTGACCTAACCGTTATTCGATGGAAATCAGTCTTTCTCGATGCAGTTGACATCAAATAGCAATGCAAAGGTTAGCCAAGTTCTTCGGAAGGTGAACCGCAGGACATATTTCATTCATCACATCATATAATTGAAGTGTAGCTTTGGGATGTTAAGATCCTTAGCTACTTTCTGGTGTCCCATTATTGACAATTATGGTCACTAAGATCAAATGAATCATCTTCATAGTAGTGCTCAGATTGTTCCATATAACCGTCATTTGATGCTCCGCCGATTAGACTGGTTTAAGTTACATAAATAAGGTGGTCACTGCTCGTTGGGGAATAACATCAGTTGCATTGATGAAATCTACACACCATCGGAACTATGGAAGAGGAAGCTGCTATGAGACAATCATTTTCTCGTATACTGTCGATGATAACAAGCTGAATCTGATCGATAGCTCCTCTCACTGGCTTACTGATGTAAGTAGGTGTCATGGCTCTGGGAAAAATCCCAGTTATTGTCATCTTGCTGTGATATTCTCAGACTATCCGTCTAATCTTCATTGACAAGCTTTGATGGCTGCTGTTGGCCAAAATATATGTCGAGCCGAAGGCGAGCCGTGCTCCGAGCCGAAGGCGAGGCCGTCAGCGGGTCCGGGCGCAGCGCCGGTGGGGGTCCAGGGATCCACAGTCCCAACGGCCTCACAGGCCAAAAAATGGTTCTAACACCCAATTGATCATGTTTTTCAGATAATAATGAGGAATCATAAACTAAAAGCAAGAAGAATCAATCAACACACGAGATTTATAGTGGTTCAGCATTATCGAGCCTACATCCACTTCATATTTTCTCATTTCATTCGTAGATTACTATTACAACGAATATAATCACTCAATCACTCAAATCCAATGAATAATTCTCTCTGAATTCATTGAATTTATTGAAGAAGTAGGTTAATTTCAGTAGAGGAATTCGGCCGTAGAAGCCATGAAGAAGATAACTGCTAAAATCTCCCTTCATTATGTGTGAAATCATGTATATATAGGAAGAGAGTTAGTTGGGTGTGAGTGGCCACATGGCAGCATCAGAGGGAATCTCGCAAGTAGTTGAGAAAGTGACGAAATGGGCTTCATTTCACTTGTTAACCTCTTTAGGGAAACATGCAAAAAAGAGGTACGGGTCGGTCTTCCTTCGATCCGAAAGGATGCTCATCTTAATAAGTCTCCTAGTTGTGTGCAACAATCGTTCCAAGTGGGTCGGATCCCTCTATCTCGACCCGACCTGGTGTAGTACTCATGTTTCAGTCCTCCATCTGCTGTTGTACATGGGATCGAGATCCGATCTGACCCGATGTTTTACATATGCCAAACCCGAACTTCTAAAGATCCGAACCGAGGCAGGGATCCGACCCGTGACCTTCATTTATGTATAAGCCAAGTTTTCCAATGCACTATTACTTCATTCAAATGATCGCAGATCCCTTAAGCTTTCGGTGGCCTGGTCACAAAGTAGGCTAACAGGACACTTGTCAACAGACTGTATATTTTCGAAGAAACAGAAAAGGAATGAATCTGAGCCCAATAAGAAGTTTCAGGATAACAGGGAATGCTACAACTGCCACATGATTGGCCATAATACCATATTTTCCGGTATTTAAGTAGTCTGAAGTTGCTTATTCCTATAACCTAAAAGATGTTCCAACACCCTTAGTTGGTAAGAGAGGGAGGAAAGTTCTGGAAGGTACACTTCCCATTAAAAATATTCCAGTTAAAGTATTGTTTGGTACTGGAGCGTAGTTTTATATTAAACAAGATGGATGAGGAACTAAATCTAAACCTCAAATTTTTTGAAGAACCCATTTGCGTTAGGAATCCGATAGGAGGCTCCATCAACCATTATTTACACTGTAGAGTGTTTATCTCTTATTCCCATTATGGGTATCCCCTCATTTTGATTGTCTTGGATTTTACTGAATTTAATATTGTGCTTGGTATGGATTGGTTAACCCAATATGAAGCTAATGTTAATTGTGCAAAAAGAATCGTTTGAGTGAAAACCAAATCTGGGAATTTTATTAAAATACCATGTGAAGGCCCAAGTCTAAATAGGGATAAATTTTGGTACACTCTAGATGTTTCCCTCACCCCTTAAAAAACATCCTAGTTGTTAAAAAGTTTGCGGATGTGTCTGAGGAAGTAGAGAATCTTCCTCCACGAAGGGAGATTGACTTCATAATTGATTTGGTTCTGAATGCCATGCCAGTTGTGCATGCAATTCGGAGGATGGAAATGAAGTAGAAGGAGGAGTTGAACAACCAAACTCAATAGTTTTTGCAGAAGGGTTTAATCATTCTCGAGCTATGGTACAGCAGTGGTATTTTTCCAAAGTCTGATGGATCCCTCAGACTATGCATAGACTATCAAGATCTCAACAAGCAAACTCTAAAAAATAAGTTCCCTCTTCCCCTTATTGATGGTTTGCTGGATCGTTTAAGTGGAGCTCGAATGTTTTCAATGATGGTCCTGGCTACAGGATTTCATCAGTTAATAATTGCAGAAGATTGCGTTCCTCTAACAACCTTCAGGGGACCTGATGGTTTTATAAATGGTTAGTGATGCCCTTCGGACCATGTAACGCTCCTGCTTACTTTGTGGATTTTATAAACCGGGTGTTTCGAGAGGTATTAAACAAATTTGTGCTAGCTTTTATTGATGACATTCTTATCTTCTCTAAGGCAGAGGAAGAGCACGCAAAGCCTTTGGAAATTGTCCTGAAAATTCTAAGAAAGAATATATTGAAGGCCAAATTTTCTAAATATCATTTCTAGAAGAAAAAAGTAAAATTTCTTGAGCATGCGGTGTCAAAGGAAGGAATCTCGGTAGATCCAAGTAAAATTACTACCATCCAAAGTTGAAGAAACCAAGAACCCCCACAGAGGTCAGAAACTTTCTTGGGCTTGCCAGTTACTATCGGAAGGTCGTAAAGAATTTTTCAAATTTATATAGTCCTTTGATGAAGCTGACCAAAAAGCACACAAAATTTATTTGGAATGCTAGATATGAAGAAGCTTTCCATGAACTGAAAGAGAGACTAACCACTGCCCCGGTTTTGACAATTATTGATGGAGATCAAGAGTTAACCATCTATACGGATGCTTCTGGAGAAGGAGTAGGTGTGGTATTAATGCAAAAGGGGAAGGTGATTACTTATGCTAGTAGGCAGTTGAAACCGCATGAGAAGAAATATGCCACTCATGACCTAGAATTACTTGCTGTAGAATTTGCCTTGAAGATTTGAAGACACTATCTGTTGGGTGAGAAGTTTGAGCTCCTTACGGATCATAAATCACTGAAGTATCATTTTTCTAGAAGGACTTGAATATTAGGTAGCAACGTTGGTTAAAGTTTCTGGCAGCATACGATATGGATATACTTTATACTCCGGGGAAAGCCAACGTTGTAGAAGATGCGCTCAATAAAAGGCATGCCATTATTGCCCAACTGATTGTTACACTCACCCTGATTGGTAAGACTTCTGTTCGGCAGAAGGATGATGAATTTGTTTAGAGAATTTACAAAAGGATTCAAGAGGATAAAATACTGAATTTTTAGATTGATGGTAAAGGAGTTCTGAGATTGAAGGGTCGAATTTGCATTCTAGATATCTCGGAGCTTAAAAGAGAAGTACTAGATGAGTGCCATAAGTCCAACTTCGTATCCATTAAGGAGTTCATAAAATGTATCGAGATTTGAAGCACATATTTTGGTGGAAATCAATGAAGAGGGATATCCCGATATATGTCAGCAGTTGCCCAACTTGCCAACAAGTCAAAAGCGACCAACAAAAGGTTGTTGGATTGCTTCAATCACTAGAAATTCCTGAATGGAACTAGAACTAGATATCGATGGATTTTATCAATGGATTACCTCATACGAAGAAAGGTAATGAAGATATATGGGTTATCGTTGATCGCTTGATGAAGAGCGCTCATTTTCTTCCAGTAACATCAACAAGAACAGCTGATAGTCCTGCTCAGTTGTATGTGAAGGAAATAGTCCGACTACATGGAATACTCAGTAGTATTGTTATTAGTCGAGATCCGATATTTACTAGTAAGTTGTAGGAAGCATTTCAGTCCACATTGGGGACAACGTTGACCTTAGGACTGCTTATCATCCATAAACAGAAGGGTAGACTGAAAGAGTGAATTGAATTTTAGATGATATACTACGGGCATGCATCCTTGATTCAGGAGGATCATGGGAACATCACTTGCATCTCTTAGAGTTCTCTTATAACAGTAGCTTCCACGCACATATTAAAATGACACATTTTGAATTGTTGTATGGTCGACCTTGCAGATCCCCTACATGTTGGATTGAGTCTGGAAATCAATTTGCATTAGGTCTGGACATGATCCGTGAAGCAGCTAATAAAGTTGACTTTATAAAGAAAAAGTTGAAAGCAGCGCAAAGCAGACAGAAAAGTTATGCAAATTCTAGAAGAAGAGATTTAGATTTTGCAGTTAGAGATCATGTGTTGTTGAAAGTTTCTCTACTGAGAGGAGTCATCCGATTCGGAAAAAGGGGGGAATTATCGCCCAAGTCTATTAGTCCATTCCCGATATTGGAAAGAATTGGAACCCAAGCTTATAGGACTCAGTTATCAGAATGTTTATCCGAAGTGCATAATATTTTTCCCATTTATCATCTTCGGAAGTATGTACATGATCATGATTTTGTTGTTGAGGTAACAGCACAACAGGACTTGGAAATCACACCGAGATTAGCAGTTCCAAGGGTGCCTTTGAAAATAATTGGCAAAGAAATAAAGGAACTGAGAAGTAATAAAGTGAAACCAGTCAAAGTGCAGCGGAGCATAGATCCAAGAGACTGTACATGGGAGACAGAAGACAATATTAGAAAATCTTATCCCGAGTGAAGAGTGGATATCCTCGAATAGCTCGTTTGAGAGGTAGACTCATTTAGATATCGTATATATTCAGCTTTACTTTCATCCAAATTTCAGGGACAAAATTATTTTAAGTGGGGGTGATTGTAACGACTTGAAATTTGGAGCCAATTTAAAAATTTCAAGTTTAAATAATTAATATAAGGATTTATAGTCAATTAGAGCTCATTTTAATTAATTAAAATAGTAAATAAAGTTTATTTTAAATTTTGTTTACGTATTATTGAAGAGCACGCAAAGTTAATATGACCGGAAAATATATTCAATATTGTGTTAGTTATTGTTACTACAAAAATGATCTTAGCACGAGAAGATAGTGAAGGGATTTTAAATGAATGAGGAATGAAGAATTCGACAGAAACTCAGGCCGATACCCCCCTCTGGAAAAAAGGGACCCGAAACCTACCGGGCATCAGCAAAGGTCCATCCGACAGGGTCTACACGTCAAGAGTCAACCAATGGACGCTAATACATTAAAAAAGGAAAATTATCAGATCAGAGCATGAAGGTGGTAAAAAACCAACCCCCGAGGAATGGCTCCACAAGTGAAAAAGGGGTTACCTTTGTATCACCGAAAGCTATCTTCTAGAAAGCCAAACTGGAAGGCTAAACCGAGACTCAAGCAAGGATACATGCTACCAGTACTAATCCGCTTAGTACCTAAACACCAATGGTTCTAAATCGGCAGACATGCACGTATATCATAAGGGAAAACCCCTCCAAGTACCCGTGAAAAAGTCGAAAGCCTACATCATAAAGCCTATGACCAAGGACCGACACTTAGAGGCATCCACTGAGAAACTCGAAACGCCTCCGCAATCCGTCTCGGCAACAAAATCCATTCCATCAACTGGAGGCCCCAATTCACTAGGAACTCTCGCTTCAAAGACTATAACTGGCACCATGAGGAGGTCCGACACCAGATGCCCAAGACCAAGAGAAATAGCGGCCGACAGGAATCATTCCAGCCCAACACCCTACTAATAGGAAGACCTTGAATTCTCTATAAATAGGACCCCAGAAACTCCGTAAAGGGGGACGCACTATTTATTTCTCAATTTAGTTCCTTTCTTCTCAGGAGGAGCAAATCATCAATTCTTGTAATATATCTACAATCTATGAATGGAGAATTCCGAGTCCCACACATATTGCGATTATCATAATGATGAAACAGGGAGTTAACACTAACCTTTCTGATGAGGAGATTAACCAGGGCGCTCCGGCAGCAGAGGAAAAGGGTTTGCGGAAACATTGAGTCCCCTTCACCTCGCCTTAAGGGGTCGGCATGATTGATCCATACTCTCATGCTGAGCCTAACACTTCCCGAACATTGATGTGACGAAACCGCATACGAATTCATTACCCGATCCCTATCGTAATCTAGATCCCTCTCTTGGGAGGATCTGATAAGAGAGGATCATCGGAGTTAAGGAATATTGCGATGCCCTCGTCCATGAACTTAAGGGAAACGTTAGCATGTTCTCTTCTTAATGGAATACACAGTGTCGTTGTCATGGCTTTGAGGCTTACCAATTCCAGATCCCGGATTATATACTGAGGAATCTAAGTCATAACAACGACAAAGTTTATGAATGCATACATTACATACTATACTCTGGGTGTTGACGAAAAATGTCGTTAACATTTTGGCGCTAGAAGGAGGGCCTGAACCTCCGACCCTGTGGTTAATTTGTTTGAGCTAACTAGGTGAATTTACCGTTCCATAGCAGGAAAAAATAAAGTCGAAGAAACTGAAAGAACAAAATAAAGAGCTAGATCCCAACGTTACCCTCGAAGGAAATGAGGGCCCAATGCTCAACCCAAATAATAACGAGAAGGGGCAGCGCCCAATCCATAATAACCACCAGACTCAAACGCCATGGAAGATAATGTCGCTAGAATTTCGGTCTTGGAAAAGCAACTTCAAGAAATGCAGGCTCAATTCAACGCTGTCCAAGCACAAAAATCCTCAAGGATCACTAGATCTAGTCAGAGAGAGATAAATGAATCTCCAAAAAGGAAGGCTCCCGTTCAACAGTCTGCAGCAAAAGGGAAGCCTTAGGCAACTTATTCCAAGAAAAAGAAGGTCCATCTAAGGGAGTAGATCATCAAGGGAATCAGTGCGAGCAGGAACAGTCTAGGAGCTCCACCTCCAAAGGCTATGATTCCTAAAGAGAAAACTATGACAATACGGAAGCTTACATCAAGGATGTCACTCAGAAGACCGTCAAGGACTTGCTGGGAAGCAAGGGGAAGAGAACCCAGGATGACAAGGTTAACAACAATGAAAGAGTGGGACCGTTCGTCGATGAGATTATTGATTAACATGTAAAAGTGTTAATTTTTTATGCTTATAATTTATCTTTATTGTAAATAAATAAATTTTACATTGAGTATTTTCATATATTTTCACAGTTTGTTCATTAATTCTCATGCACCCCAAAAAGCAAAGATATTACACAAGAAGAAGACCAGTTTTATCCTATGTTGCCTTTGGAATCTAATAAACGTCCTTGTTTGGAAGAATTAATCACATGCGATCTTATCTCCCTTCAATTAATCACATGTCAAATAAGGAAGATATGGGAGGAATAATCGCTGATGGGAAGAATAATTGCTGATTGAAAGAATAATTGCTGATGGGAAGAATAATTGCTAATTGGAGGAATAATTGCTGATTGGAGGAATAAGTGTCGATTAATATAGGAGGAATAATGGCTAATTGGAGGAATAATTGCTGATTAATATAAGAGAAATAATTGCTATTAAAAGGGCCATATATGCATATATTGGATTAAGGTTTGACGTTGGCATTTTATCTTATAAATATTGTTGTACTATCATTGTAAAAAGGATTCGGGAATCAATAAAGTTTTCTCTATTTTCTCTTTTCTACATTTTTATTCTCATGACAAGTGGTGTTGTCTAGTTAATTAGATCTGCTAGAACACAATTGTTATTGCAATTTTATTTTCCTGTTAATTTATTTCTATTTTGCATGTCTATTTCCAGCAATCTGTTTATTTCCTAATCATTGAATTGATTACAGGATTGATTAGATTCGAATCTGTTGTGAATTCAATTGCATTTTTATTTGTTTTATTGATAATTGTAATTTGGTCGTTGATTCAATTAGTTTTGTTTTGAACCAAGTTGCAATTTTAATTTTAATCACTCTCCAATTTTACCTAACTCGCCCAAGGAATATATAAATAACAAAATTTAATTTATCCTCCCTGTGTTCGACCTGCATACTACACACCTGTACGCTTGCAGAATTTATTACAATATCGCGCTTTTTTAGCGTCGATCAAGTTTTTGGCGCCGTTGCCAGGGAGTTAACGATTACATTTTATTATTTATTTAATTTCTGATTCGTGTTAGTTTTATTTTTATTTTGTTCTCTTTTGTTTACTTGTATATATATATATATATATACATATATATATATATAATCTCGATTAGTTGATTTGGTATTATTTGCTGATACTGTAATCTTCTAAACAAGAGAGAAAAAAAATCTTGCCAGTTTTCCTTGATTTTCCTTTCATTTTCATTGTTTATTTCTTTCTCTTTTTACAATTTTTTTTCTCATATCTTACTTATTTATTTCCTCCTTTCCATTTTGTTTCCTTTTTTTTTCCATTCATTTTTTCCCTTTCTTCTTTCTCACATTTACTTAAAAAAACTTGCTTTTATTTATTTATTTCCTTGCAACCTTCTTTCTCATTTTCAATAACTTCTTTCCCTTCTTTTTTATTTATTTATTTCTTCCCTTTCTACACACTTTTTTCTTTTCTTTTTTCAAATTAAACAAAAAAAAACTTGTGATTTTTTTATTACTAATTGCTTTCCAATTACAACTCTCTCTCACTTCCTCTAATCTCTCTTTCCATTTTTTCTTTTCGTTTGTTTCTTTCCTATTCTCTTTCTACAACAATAAAAAATAAATAAATTCTTTGGATTAGATTTTCTTTCCTTGTTGTACATTTCCAGTGCTTTAATTTCTTTCCTTTTCTCTCTTCATATATTCCCTATTTCATTCTTTCTTAGGCCTTTATTCTTCATATTTTTCCATCACCAATCCTTCAATATACATCTGCCATATAAAGTTCAATCGAACAAACTTCCTCCATCACTGCCTTCATCACCCATCATCCTCACCTAGACAAGAAACCCTGTCCATTCTTCATCATCCTCCCTTTCCATCCATCTTCATCCACCCACAAACTCAGTAAGCACAACAATATCCAATCACCCTGATACCCAAATCTCATCACCACACGTTTCTATCAAAGACCCATCTCTCACCATCCCCTTTCATCCCTTCACAAACAAACCACAAATTCAAATCTCAGCAGCCCACGCACTCCATCAAATACCTAATTCGCAAACTCGATTTGAAACAAAGAAGAAGGGGTGCGTTAAAAGTTGAGCGTTGTTTATGCGAGATTGTTTGGGCGTGTACTGCTTCTTTTTGAGTTAATTTATTTTATTTTATTTGATTCCAAAAATAAACAGAAAAAAAGGGCGAGATTTCCTTTTTTTGGGGTGTAATTGCGGTCTGTTGAGTGCTTTCATCTGTTTATTCAACTAGTTCTGGTGGTGTATGTTTAACTATGGTATGCTCCTAAATTGGTTGGATTAGCTTGCTCGTTTTCAATAAGCTGGTTTTAATTTCCACAGAAAAAAAAGAAGGAAAGGAAAGAGGTCAACTTGATTTTTGTTGATTGGTGCGTGATTTGTATCCTTTTATTAAGGCGTGTAAAGTGGAGAAACTAGATGTGGTGACTTTAATTATTTTGAGCAATTGATTTGTTTCATCTTTTGGCATGGGTTGATTTGAATAAATATAGAAAGGGTCGAGATTTTTGGTTGAGCGGCATATTTGTGAAGTTGGTTGCCATTTTTGAGTTGTGCAGATTTGTTGTGAGCCGGTTTTCATTATCATCATTTTTGTTGAGCTTATTTTTGCTTTTGGTCTTGTTGAGTCAAGCTTTGTTTATTAGCTTTATTAATTCATTTTGAGTTTAGTTTTTTTTCTCTAGCTGAGTTAGTTTCTTTTCCTCTTGAGATTTGTTTTTCCTCTTTTCTTTTAGTTTGTTTCTTTTCTATTAAAAAAAGAAGAAAAAGAAGATTCAAGGCCAAAGCAAAAGGAATTCAAACAACAAATCAAGAATTCAGAAATCAAAAGAAACTGCAAATAGTGAGATTTCAATCATTGACGCTACTCATTTTTTCTGGATGGACAGCCATGCCCCACTGTAATAATTTTTGAACTCTACAGGTGCTCTGCTGCAAAGAAAAAAAATATAGACATTGCTTGTAAAAATCTTCTGTAGGGGCAGCAGTTTGCTATGTACAATTTTTAATTTCTGCAATTATTCTGTCTGATTGTTGTGAGTTGAAATTTCCATAACTACTGTCATCATTCTCATCGTTTCTCAACAATAAAATCTGATTAGATATTTCAAAATAATATTATTGAAAAGTGGTGCTTTATGAATTTGACTATCTCGTATAATTGGATCGCGGATATATATTAGTTCAATTTTTTTGAACTTCTAACAAAAGAGGTTGCATACTACCCGTAAAACATTGGTCGTATCCCTTAGTATTTATACTATAAGTGAACGACCATAAGACCCTCTTCCCCCTTCTAATTGAGTTGGTTAATTAATAGAGCACAACTTAGTATTTTATACTATTTTTGAAGTGAGAGTAATTTCTGTCTTGCCTTGACTTCTTTAAAATGTCTGATTCAAAAAAATCATTGAGAGAAATGTGGGATAATAATCGGAGTAGACGTCCTCTTGAAGAGTATGACTATGAATTACAACTCATGAAGCAAAATTTTCCAAAATTTCGTGAGTCCAATGTGAACAATTTTCAAAATTTTCCAACTGACCAACATTTTCAAAATCATATAAATGATTGAAATTGCGACTTCAATTCAAATTTCAATAATTTCGATTATGAGCCGCATCCAAATCAAAAAAGCTTTGAATCCCAATATAGCTTTGATTCACATCAATATGAGGTTAAAAATCAAAACTTTCAAAATTATAGCCCATATCAACATCTTGAAAATAACCAAAATTGCAATTTTCCCTCGAATTTTAACAGTTTTGGTTAAGAACATAATTTTTACAATCAAGATGATTTCCAATATCAAAATGAAAATTCAAACAACTACTACATTGGAAATAATATTGATTGTGAAATTGATGTGGCCTATAATTTTGAGAATCAAGAAATCCAAAATGAGACCTCTCAAATCAATGATTCTGAAGAATGCCATTTTAATGAGAGTGAAGAAAGGCTAAATAAAAAGATGGATGAACTTGTTTGTTTAATGCCATCTTTGAAAGAACAACGAGAGCAACAAAATCAAATTCAAACAAGCGATAAATCAGAAAATAATCCATTCTTTACTGATAGTGAAAATTTTCAGATAACAACTTTGGAAATTGAGAATAACGATCTAAATGAAGTTGTTCAAAATTCAACAAATGATTTGGACTTCGATTCTTTTCAGGAAAACGATCTAAGCTCGGATTTTGATCTCTCTCTTTCAGGATGCGAAAAACTTGAAATTTTTGAATTTGAACAAAATGAAACTATTGAATTTTTCGAAAACTCAGAATTGGAAAAGAATTTTAATGAACATGAGTTTTTTGGATTGTATGAGGGTGAGTTGCCAAATGAGGAAACTTCCAACGAATTTGAAGTTGTCAGTGTCAAAAGTACATTGAATCAAATTGAGAAATATGATCACATAATCTTGAACAACACTCAGAATTTAAATTTCACGATTGCAACTGAGTTTATATACGATCACAAATTTTTGAACAATTACACTGATAAATTTGTGGAACACATGAATTATTTTTGGAATGCTGGCTTGCTTGAAAAACTTCATGTTAGGATGACCCTGGACATTTATCCACTGGACTATAAATCTAGGTATAAAGATGAGATGGTTTTCAAAACCTTTTGCTTATTAGAAAACAAGCCTAGACATAGTGGGAATGAAATTCATCGGGCTAGAACCAAGTGTGGGGGGAAAAGTTGGTGGCATTCTTTGCATCACATGCATCGTAAACACATATATCATTGTACATATGATCCATTCTTACATATAGTTAGGCTGTATTTCATTCTGCAAATCATTTTGCATCAAATCCATCTATGGGTTTTATCATTCAAATTTAGGAAATGTGCTACAGTGTGGACACTGTTTTGTCCAAGTGTGGGGAGAGTCTGCATTTCATTCATTTTCTTTTTTTCTTTATTTTTTCTTTCTTTTCATTTTCAGCCATTTAAATAGGACCATCATGCATTTTAGATTGTAGTAACATGCCTTTTTTTTTGAAACATGACTCATTTTAGATTGATACAACAAAATAAGTTAAGGATTGTTAATCAGTTGATAATATATTTTTTCTCTCAGCTAAGATCAAATAAGAAATATAATGAAAAGTTGAATTTTGAGGGAAAATAGTGTAACTGGTACATAGGGAGATTCTTAGGTGATGGCCATGAAGTTTATTCTAAATTGTAGTCTCTGTTTACTGAGTGGAGGACTTAAAATACTTATATTGGCTTTTCGAATCTTTAAAAATAAGTTGTGTTAAGCGGAATTCACGTAATCTCTTTTGTTCTTAAATTTTCAAAAATAATAATAATAGTAATCCAAGGGTATCCAACATTGCTTGTATATCAAGCGTTGGTGTGCAAACCCGCCAAGCTATATCCGACATGTTGTTGACAAAGTCAGCGTTGGAATATCTTGGTCTCATTTTATGAGATTGGACACCTAGGGATTACCGACACGTTGTTGACAAAGTCAAAGTCGGTCTGCACAATCTGCCAAGCTCTTTACCCACTCTCCGTTAGTCCGCGAGGCAGTGCATGGGTGGTAAACCTTGGTCTTCTGAGTTAGGTGTATGTACTTAATCATAAATTTTAATTTTATAGCGATAAAGAATAAGCGATGATGTCCAAACATTTCTTGACCTTATTGATTTGACTAGCCATACACAAGGAAATTAGAATACCACTTTACAAACTGTGACAAGCAAACTAAGAATTTATTTCATGGTTGCACTATGTTATCGACCGAACTAACTGGCCAAACTGGAATTTAACATTTGAAAACTTGATTTATATTGAAAATTTGTGATAAGTTGAGATATCTAAAATAAAATCAACTGACTAGAAATTGTTAATTTAATTTGTTGTACCACTTTAAACAAGTCTTGTTTTCATTTTTTGTTTTCATTCGTAATGTCTATTGTATTCATATAGTTGCATTAAAATCATTGCACGTTGCATTTGGATTTTGTGGGTAGTATCCATTGAAAACCCTCACGAGACACCACTCGTCCTGCTAGGGACACCTAGAGGTTCAACAGCTTATTGCATACGCTCAATGCAATCGTGTTTCCTACGAAAGTGTGACCTATCTAGTTTAGCTTTTCATTTTTTTTATCTTCCTTTCTTTTTACTCAAGGACGAGTAAAAGATAAGTGTAGGGTTATTTGATTAACATGTAAAAGTGTTAATTTTTTATGCTTATAATTTATCTTTATTGTAAATAAATAAATTTTACATTGGGTATTTTCATATATTTTCACAGTTTGTTCATTAATTCTCATGCACCCCGAAAAGCAAAGATATACACAAGAAGAAGACCAATTTTATCCTATGTTGCCTTTGGAATCTAATAAAAGTCCTTGTTTGGAAGAATTAATCACATGCGATCTTATCTCCCTTCAATTAATCACATGTCAAATAAGGAAGATATGGAGGAATAATCGATGATGGGAAGAATAATTGCTGATGGAAAGAATAATTGCTGATTGGAAGAATAATTGTTGATTGGAGGAATAATTGCTGATTGGAGGAATAAGTGTCGATTAATATAGGAGGAATAATTGCTAATTGGAGGAATAATTGCTGATTAATATAAGAGAAATAATTGCTATTATAAGGGCTATATATGCATATATTGGATTAAGGTTTGAGATTGGCATTTTATCTTATAAATATTGTTGTACTCTCATTGTAAAAAGGATCCGGGAATCAATAAAGTTTTCTCTATTTTCTCTTTTCTGCATTTTTTATTCTCATGACAAGTGGTGTTGTCTAGTTAATTAGATTTGCTAGAACACAATTGTTATTGCAATTTTATTTTCCTGTTAATTTATTTCTATTTTGCAAGTCTATTTCCAGCAATCTGTTTATTTCCTAATCATTGAATTGATCACAGATTCGATTAGATTCGAATCTGTTGTGAATTCAATTGCATTTTTATTTGTTTTATTGATAATTGTAATTTGGTCGTTGATTCAATTAGTTTTGTTTTGAACCAAGTTGCAATTTCAATTTTAATCACTCTCCAATTTCATCTAACTTTCCCAAGGAATATATAAATAACAAAATTTAATTTATCCTCCCTGTGTTCGACCTGCATACTACACACCTGTACGCTTGCAGAATTTATTACAATATCGTGCTTTTTTAGCGTCGATCAATTATGAATACCATAATACCGTCAAGGGTCAAAGTTCCCACCATAAATTATCTGGGAACAACTGACCCAGATGATCATCTGATGGCTTTCGACAGCCAGATGGATCTTTACAACTCTTCCGGAACCATCAGGTGCCGCCTCTTTCCGGTGACGTTCCAAGGGGCTGCGGTGAAGTGGTATCGCTAGCATAGGGAAAACACCATTTACTCATGGAAAAAATTCTAGCACGAATTCTCCGCGCAGTTTTGCATTTGTAAAGATCCAACCGTATACTATACGGTCATTGCCAACATCAACCAAAGACAAGGGGATTCTCTAGGGGACTATCTAAAAAGGTTCAACATCGAAGCCTTAAAGGCCAAGGATATGAGTGACCGCAACAAGCTGATCACCGTACACTCAGGGTTAATTGAGAACACCCCCTTCTGGAAGGTGTTATATATCCAATGCTCCAAAGACTTGCAAGATTTCCACTTCCAAGCCGACAAGTTTATCCGCATGGATTAACTGTACTTCACGAAGAGGAAATTCGGGCCTCAAGGGGAAGAGGAAGGTTGAACTTCGGGCGAAAGCTCCTGGAAGGGAATCAGTGGAGGTCGAGGTGGGAAGACCCTAACACCAACTCGGTTGCCTTAAAAAGGCCCATATCGTATGTGTATGTTGTTGCAAGAGAAAGGGTCAATAACTTCCTTATCTTGTTCAAAGCCAAAAATTGCCCTGAACCTCATGCCGGCGGTAAACACTGCGAGTTCCATAAAACCAATGGGTACAAGACAGACGAGTGCAAGGTACTGGATGGGATTATCCCGAAATTAATTCGAGAGGGACACCTGAAGGAGTTTGTTTTAAATAAAGCAACACCAGCTCAATGTGTAGGAGGATAGCAGTAGGTTTCGGTAAACACGATAGGAGTCGCTACGGGGGAGAATAGCCTGGATTTGGGGCCTCCCGTAAACCAAATCAATGTGGTCCATGGAGGACCACACCTTGCCGGAGCCTATCCGAAGGCTAGGAACCAATACGTGAAGGAAGCCTTGGCGGGAATCTTCTCCATCCAAGAAGAACCATCATTGAAGAGCGTGTGTTATGCCCTCAAAATGCATAACCTCGTGGTCTCTCCGGAAGAAATAAAGAAAGGGGTTTGTTACCCCCATAACGACCCCCTCATGATAACAGCGTAGATGGGGCTTTCGGTCGCTTCTAAAATATTGGTGGATACCGGAGGCGCTGTCAATGTCATTTTCAAGCATTCCTTCGATCAGATGGGAATTTCGGAAAAGAAGCTAGAGCCTAGCAACGAACCAATTTTCGGGTTCAACAATAAAGGATCAACCCCAGTGGGTCAAATCAACCTTCTGGTTCAAGTAGGATTGTCCCCTCTTCACAGGACTTTCGGAACTCTCTTCATCGTGATTAATCAGATGTCCTATTACAATGCCTTCTTCGGACGACCAGATTTAGAGGAAATGGATGCCTTCGTTTCTTCCAAATATCTCATGTTGAAATTTCTGACCAAATAGGGATGGGGTACCATCCGGGGAGAACAATTTAGCTCCCGAGAGTTGTACTTCGCAACGGTCAAAAAATACAAAAGGGAGTATTCTTCTTATTTTGATTCTTCTGCTGTTTTTATGCCTTCAGATAAAGGATTCTTACATCCCTCATTTGAAGCCAAGGTAAAAATAAATAAGATTGACATACGAACTAATGGTAGGTACGCTTCTTTGAAAAGGAAGAGGAAAAGGTCCATTGAGGTGAACTCAACTGAAGAAGGAGAAATTATAACAGATTTAGACTCTAGAGGAGATAACGAAAGGATAAAACCAATAGAAGAAGTATAAGGAGTAAACGTCGACCTAAAAGATAAATCGAAGGTCATCAGCATAGGGAAGAGGCTAACGGAACCTCTCCGAAGCGAATTAATCCACTTCCTTTAGCTCAACAAAGATGTTTTCACCTGGACCCATTCGGACATGGTTTTACCGATCCTTCAATTATGAGCCACGCCTTTAACATCGACCCTTCGATAACCCCAGTTCGACAAAAGAAGAGACAATATAATCGTGACCGGATAGAGGCCTTGAAGGAGGAAATCAAAAGGTTGGAAACTAACCGGTTTATCTGAGAGGTCCATTATCCGAAATGGTTAGCCAATCCCGTGCTCGTGAAGAAGTCCAGCGGAAAGTGGAGGACGTATGTTGATTACATGGATTTAAACAAGGCTTGTCCGGAAGATTGTTACCCTCTCCCGCGGATCGATCAGTTGGTTGATGCCATGAGTGGACACAAGACACTATCCCTTATGGACTCTTATTCGTGGTACAACCAAATCCCAATGCACAAACCCAACAAGGAACACACAAGCTTCATCACCGACTGGGGAACGTTTTGTTATAAAGTAATGCCCTTCGGTTTGATAAATGTAGGGGCAACATACCAAAGGCTGGTAAACCGGATGTTCCAAGAGCAGATAGGGCGTAATATGGAGGTATATGGGGATGACATGCTAGTGAAATCCACCAAAATAGAGGATCACCTAAAGGATCTACAAGAAATGTTTGGTGTCTTGAGAAGTTACCAAGTGAAACTAAACCCTCAAAAGTGTTCCTTCGGATTTCAATCAGGGAAATTTCTGGGATATGTGGTAAGCGAGCAAGGAATTGAAGCTAGCCCCAACCAAATACAAGCCATTAGGGACATGGAGGAACCTAAAACCAGCAAGGAAGTTATGTGCCTAAACGGGAAGGTAGCGTCACTCAGCAGGTTCATTTCTAAGGCCACCGATAAATGCGTCCATTTCTTCGATATCATAAAGAAAAAGAAGAATTTCGAATGGAACGAAGAGTGTAGGAAGGCATTCCAAGAATTGAAAGTTTATATGGGAACGCCTCCGGTTTTGCCTAGTCCCGAAAAGGGGGAAACTCTATAGCTATACATGGTTGTCTCCGAATATGCAGTGAGCTCAGTCTCGATAAGAGGGGACAAGGGCATTCAACACCCTATCTATTATGTTAGCCGAAGGCTAAAGGACGCGGAAACCCGATACCCTGTCATAGAGTAACTAGCATATTGTTTAATCCTTACTGCATGAAAGCTCAATGGTTATTTCCAGGAGCACCCTATTAAAGTTTTAACTAGCTTCCCGCTCAAACAAATGTTCAACAAACCGGAGACCTCGGAGAGACTAATTAAATGGGGTATTGAGCTTAGCCAATACAAAATTGAGTTCCGTCCTTGAGCAACAATCAAAGGGCAAGCTCTTGCAGATTTCGTGAACGAGTGCACGTACTTCATTTCGGAACAGACAATTAAAGAAAATGACTCAAAGGCCAAATGGCAATTCTTTGTAAATGGAGCTTCCAATGAGCAGGAAGCAGGGGCAGGTTACGTTATAATCACCTTTGACGGACACCGCTTTCACTCTGCCATGAAATTAGGGTTCCTAGCAACCAACAATGTGGCTGAATATGCATCCATGATAGATAGTCTGAATCTGGCATTACAGTTAAATATACCGAGGGTAGAAATCTTCAGCGACTCCCAGTTAACGGTAAACCAAATAAAATAGACATATCAAACCAAGGACAAGCGGCTCATCTTATACATGAAGAAGGTAGTAAAGATGCTTTCCCTATTTGAGGACTTCTCAGTTCATCAAATACCTCGCCGGGAGAATACCTAGGCAGATTCACTAGCCAAATTAGCTAGCTTCCGGGGAGCTCCCGAAACCCATATAATGCCGGTGGGATATTAGGAGATGCCCAACATCGAACAGGAAGAATCATAAACATGAAAAGAGTTACTAGTTTTGACCAGATCCCAAGCCTTAAGAAGGGAGATGGAGAAGACCAAGAAGTGAACTCCGGGAGGGAATCCCCCATAACAGAGACGTGCCACCAACAAAGAGCTACGTAGATGACTCCCATAAAGGACAACCTCTTAAGAGGGACACTACCCCTTAGTAAGCCAGACGCAAGAAAGATAAAACACCAAGCTCCCACATTCGTGATCATAGACGGTGCCCTTTATAAAAAGGGATATTTACTTCCTTATTTAAAATGTGTAGGTTTCGAAGATGGACTCAGCCTATTAACAGAAGCTCATGAAGGATGGTGCGGGGACCATTCCAGTGGAGTTAAGTTGGCCAAAAGGGTCATGCGACAAGGTTATTATTGGCCGCGAATGGTTAGTCAAGCGGTTGAACATATCAAAAGATGTGATAAATGTCTGAAGTACTCTAAGGTGCCTCGATTTCCTCCCAACGACCTGACCACTATATCGAGCCCCTGGCCTTTCGATATATGGGGGATTGATTTAATCGGGCCCTTACCACTCGCCAAGGGAGGAGCTAAATATGCCATAGTAGCTATCGACTACTTCACTAAGTGGGTGGAGGCAGAATCCCTTCCAGTTATCACATCCAAAAAGGTAATAAAATTCGTAATAAAGAATATCGTTACCCACTTCGGAATCCCATATAAGATCATATCGGACAATGAAACACAATTCAAGAGCGAAGAGTTCATCGGATTTTGTGAGAAAAATGGAATCATAAAAAATTTCTCCTCAGTAGCCCACCCAAAAGCTAACGAAGATGTGGAAGCTGCAAATAAGACTTTTAAGACAATCTTTAAGAAATGCCTAAATCAGGCTAAAGGAATTTGGGCAGAGGAGTTGCCTCTAGTACTATGGGCATACAAAACTTCTACAAAAATAGCTACGGGACACACCCCACTTTCCCTGACAAATGGATGCGAAGCTATGTTTCCGGTAGAGGTCAAAATTCCATCACATAGAAGGGTAGCATATGCATTTGACCATAATCAGGAGTTAAGAAAAGAGTCACTAGACTTGATACAGGGACTAAGGGATGAGGTTGCAATCAAAACTGTCGAATACCAAAGAAGGATCACAAGATATTACAATTCGAAGGTCAAAGCTAGAACGTTCACTAAGGGTGAATTAGTACTACAAAAAGTAATGGCTAACACCAAGAATTCGACTGATGGTCCTCTCGGTACATATTAGGAAGGACCCCTAGTTGTCCATCAAGAAGTCATACCGGGCACATAACGGTTGGGCAGACCCCACGACGATCTTGTTCCAAGGACATGGAACTTGGAACATTTGAGACCATATTTCTCAACCATAAAAGAACAGAGGACAAGGTCTTTCGCCCAAGAAATCGTCATACAACTAGGGGCATGGAAACCCTCCCAGTAGCTGGTGAGAAACCTAAAAGGGGTCAAGCTGTAAAAGGATTGAATCCCTCGTCATCGCCAAATTGGCCGGGGCGAGGCATCCCCCGGAGGGGGATGATTGTGTTAGTCTTTCTCCTTTCCCAAACCAGAGGGGGCAGGGTTAAAGCATCGAAAGCATAAGCCGCCGTTTCACACCATAGATGGTCGTGGCGGTCCATCTAAAAATTAACACACCCTGCCTCTGCTCGTAGAAGAGTACGCCCTTCCTCTGCTCGAACTAAGCACGTGATACCTTTGCTTGCAGAAGAGCACGTCCTACCTCTTCTTATGCTCCACGTTACCCACAGAAGGGAGCACAAACCCCTATCATCGCCTACGATGGTCAGGATAGGGCACTTCTTGGAGGGGGTGGCGTATAAGCCTCTATCAGTGCCTATGATGGCCCGAGTAGAGCATCAAAAGAATAAACCTCAGTTCTGTTCCTACGATGGCCCCGTCTAAGTTTATAAGCCCTTATCATCGCCTACGATGGTCAGGATAAGGCACTACCTAAAGGGAGGTCGGGTAAGTCCTTGGGTCCTGCTTGTGGATAAGCTAGCCAAGCACTCCGGACACACAGGCCAAGAGAGTGGCCAACAAAGCACGCATATCCTCTTCTTTGACAACAAAAGCCCAAGGGGAGGCTCAAGAAGCACGTACAACCTCTTCTTCCCAAAACAAATCCGAAGGGGATACTCACTTTACTGATACCGGAGGGAGTTCCAGTTCTCTGCACTTATACCCGAATCTGGGTCGATTCAGCTCTTCATTAATGCCGGAAGGGTTTCCGGTCCTTAATCTAAAAATATTCAAATCTGGGTGGATTCGGCTCTTCTTTAATGGCGGAAGGATTTCCGGTCCTTAATCCAAAAAATACCCGAATCTGGGTGGATTCAGCGCTTCATTAATGCCGAAAGGATTTCCGGTGCTTAATCTAAAAAATATCCGAATCTAGGTGGATTCGACTCTTCATTAATGCTGGAAGGGTTTTCGGTCCTTAATCTAAAAATACCCAAATCTAGGTGGATTCGGCTCTTCATCAATGCCGGAAGGGTTTCTGCTCCTTGATCTAAAAATACCCGAATCTGGGTGGATTCGGCACTTCATTAATGCCAGAAGAGTTTCCTTAAAATACCCAAATCAGGGTGGATTCGGCTCTTTATTAATGTCGGAAGGATTTCCGGTCCTTAATCAAAAACCCGAATCTAGGTGGATTCGCCTATTCATTAATGCCAGAAGGGTTTTCGGTCCTTAATCTAAAAACACTCGAATCTGATTGAACTCGGCTCTTCTTCAATGTCGGAAGGGTTTCCAGTCCTTAATCTAAAAAATAACCTAATCTGGGTGGATTCAGCTCTTCATTTATGCCGGAAGGATTTCCGGTCCTTAATCTAAAAATTCTCGAATCTGTGTGGATTCAGCTCTTCATTAATGTTGGAAGTGTTTCCGGTCCTTAATCTAAAATTACCCGAATCTAGGTGGATTCATCTCTTCACTAGTACCGAGAAGGTTCCCATCCTTCAACCTTTAAGTCCTCGAATCCGGATGAATTCAGCTCCTTAATCTTGATCCGTCCGAGTCTGGATAGTATTCAACTCAACAACATTGTTGGAAAGACTTTTCAATCTTCCATCAAGGCTTAAATCTAAGTCACTTCATTCCTCCACAAGACGTCAAAAGCGAATCTCTTCAGCAGGACCTATGGCGTAACTTAACATTGGAAAGAAATTGGCAAACAAATAGGAGAAAGCTTGGAAAAAGAAGCTTGACTTGGAAAGTCGAAGACGCCCCTTCACTAGGGGGAAAATGTTACTACCAAAATGATCTTAGCACGAGATAACAGTGAAGGGATGTCAAATAAATGAGGAATGAAGAATTCGAGAGCAACTCAGGTCGATACCCCCTCGGGAGAAAAGGGACCCGAAACCTACCGGGCATTAGCAAAGTTCCATCTGACAAGGTCTACACGTCAAGAGTCAACCAATGGACACCAACACATTAAGAAAAGAAAATTATCAGATCAAAGCATAAAGGTGGTATGAAACCAACCCTTGAAGAATGGCTCCACAAGTGACAAAAGGGTTTACCTTTGTGAAAGCTATCTTCCAGAAAGCCAAACCGGAAGGCTAAACCGAGACTCAAGCAAGGATATAGGCTACCAGTACTAATCCACCTAGTACCCGAACCATCAACGGTTCTAAATAGCCAGATATACACATACATCATAAGGGAAAGCCCCTCCAAGTACCCATGATAGAGTCGAAAGCCTACATCCGAAAGCCTATGACCAAGGACCGACACTTAGAGGCGTCCACTGAGAAACTCAAGACGCCTCCGCAATCCGTCTCGGCAACAAACCCCATTCCTTCACAGGGAGGCCCCAATTCACCGGGAACTCTAGCTTCAAAGACTGTAACCGGCACAATGAGGAGGACCGACAATAGATGCCCGAGACCAAGAGAAATAGCGGCCGATAGGAATCGTTCCGGCCCAACACCCTACTGACAGGAAGACCCCAAATTCACTATAAATAGGACACCAAAAACTCCGTAAAGGGGCCGGACTTTTTATTTCTCAATTTAGTTTCTTTCTTCTCAGGAGAAGCAAATCATCAATTCTTGTAATATGTCTACAATCAATGAATGGATAATTCCAAGTCCCACACATCTTGCGATTTGATAATCTTGTAGTATCATAATGATAAAATAGGGAGTTAACACTGACCTTTCTGATGAGAAGATTAACCAGGGTGCTCCGACAGCGGAGGTGAAGGGCTTTGCGAAAATGTAGAGTCCCTTTCTCCTCGCCTTAAGGGGTCCCCATGATTGATCCATACTCTCATGCTGAGCCTAATGCTTCTCGAACATTGATGTGACGAAATTGCATACGCGTTCCTAACCCAATCCCCGTCGTATTCTAGATCCCTCTCTTGGGAGGATCTGACACGAGAGGATCATCAAAGTTAACGAATGTTGTGACGCCCTCATCCTTGAACTTAAGGGCAACGTTGGCCTATTTTCTACTTAACGGAATACACAGTGCTGCTGTCATGGCTTAGAGGCTTACCAATTCCAGATCTAGGATTACATCCTGAAGACTCTAAGTCATAACCACGGCAAAGTTTATGAATACATACATTACATACCATACTCTGGGTGTTAACAAAAAATGTTGTCAACAGTTGTTGTGTCAACAAGTTGTATGAAACGTTGTGTGTGTATAAGCTAGTTAATAAATTAAATGGTTGCACATTAACAAAATTGGTTTAAACCCCCAAGGAGCTAATTAGCCTAAGCCCCTTGGCTTGTACTACGCACCAACCATCCTACACTCGACAACTCACCATGCAAATTGCATTCAACCCTCCTTTTGCCTATAAGATAAAGGCCTCCTCCTTCCTTTCTTCACTTTACTTCCACTTCCTTTTGTTCTCTCCCCCTTCTCCTTTTAGGTCCACCGAGTCCCCACCCTCGACCAACAGACCTCTGGCCACCCTCCCTCCGACAATGCCCCCTCCGGCCAAGCACCCCATTGTCGTGGGGCCCCTTCTCTTCCAAAAGCCTGCATCTCCTATAAAACACCAAAAACCCATCTCCCTCCCCTTTAAACCACCAACCCGCACCCTCCTTGCCACCTACTGCCATATAGCACCGCCGTGAACCCCAGATCACCGGTCACCAGCCACCCACAGACCCACCCCTCAAACCGGAGCCCAATAAACCCAAAACCCCACCCCGTTTGCTCCACGAACCAAAAATGCATCTCCTTATACACCCGTTAATTTATAAAACCAAGTAGCATTGAACCCCTGCCCGTTCGGTTTTCAGAAAACCCCGACGATGCCGAGAGGCTGACGAAATTATCTAGAATTGCCAGTACATCCTACGATTAAAGTTATGAGGAGTGGAATACTAGGTGCAAAGCTTTGAAATATATAAGGGCTAATTATATAATGGTTATTGTTTGTGAACTCGATTGAGTTATATAATGACCTGTGATGGTTTATATGAGCTCATCGTATGATTTGGAAATGGTTGGTGTAAAATAGAAATGATTTTTAAGTAGGATTTATGTAGTCACTTCAATATATGACGCTTAGAAATGTTATTTTTGACATTGGAATAGGTTTGAACCTTAAATGGTCATCGAAATGAAAATCAACTTAGTATTAGTTGTGGTATATGGGTATGAACCCCATTGGAATTAAATGACAAGTTGTTTGAATATAAATGGGTGAAATATACCTCACTGATTGATACATACTATGTTTAAATCGTAACTGGTTATTGTATAAATACCCTGTTAAATATATGACAACGTATATTGTTATGATTGGATGTTATCATGGTAGTTGATAATATGGTATGTGCAACCCTAGTTAAATATGGATAAAAAGTACGATTATTGGATCGTTGGTTAAGTTCGCATTCATTAAAACAATTTAATGAATATTTTATTAATGTAAATAATGGGCAAAAAATAAAAGGGTAAGTTTGCTCAGGTCCTTATTAAGTTTCAAAATACTAAAAACCTTCTTGTCTTAAAACTTTCTAAATTAGGTCCCTGTTTTTCGGAAATCATTTAAAAATCAACAAGAAAAAGTACGAAAATTCAAAATTAAATTCAACACATAATCATCATCATTATATTCATGCATTAAAATTCAAAAAATATGATTCAAGTATATATATGTATACCCTCAGTATATTGCAGCAAATGATGCAACTATTTGCGATTGTTGCTGAAATTTCAGCAATTTTTCCAATTATTTGCATCAGCTGCAAAACAATTGTTGATATATCAGCAATTTATAGTAATAATTGCAGACTTCGCTGCAATTTTTCATTCGCCTTCCATTCAATCAGTTTTTCAACAAGTATAAAATAATTGCTGAGATATCAACTATTATATACAATATTCGTTGATATATCAAAAATTATTTATAAGCCTTCCATCACCTTTAAAATAGTTGCACATATATTAGCAACTATATACAATAATTGCTGATATATCAGCTATAATTCATCAGCCTTTCATCAATTTTATATATAGTTGCTGATATATCAACAAATATATATGTATGATTTCTGATATATTAGCAATTGTTCATCCGTCTTTCAACTAAATCCTGGATGAATAATTGCTGAAATATCAGCAATTATTCAATATAATTGCTGATTTTTCAATTTTTTTTTATAATACTTCTATGAATATTTGGATTTTTTTTGAATTTTTTTATATAACAGCGCGAAAAATGTTGAAAAACACGTTGCCTACCAAAAACAGGGACCCACTTTGTATCAAAAGTTTGGTAGGGAACCGCTTTACATCAAAGTTTGAAATAAGGATGCGTGCCTAATTACCACAAAATAAAATTCCAAACTTGATATTTGATTTTTCATGGACGTGAAGTTAAAGTCATTTCGGTTAACTTTTGCAAAAGAAGGAAATTGTTTTGGCGAAATTAAAAGCAGATTATGGCCAGTCGAAGTTTTTATTTAAAAAAGAATAGTAACAGGAAAAAATGAAGTTTGGTTAGGGTATCTGGGAATTGTTTTAACAAGATTTCCTTTTCAAAACTATCTTGTTTATTTTTATAATGGACATCAGGAAAATTTGAATTTAAAATATTTAAGTTTGAACAATAATATTATTTTAATGATTTAACTAATATTATAATATTTAAATAGTAAAATATTTGAATTTGAGGTTAAATATTGAGAATTTGAGGTTAAATATTGAAAATATCGTTTTAGAAAATTATTATATATGTTTAAAATAAATAATAAATTATTTTTGAAGCAATTCGACTGAATTTATAATATAAATCGAAATTTGGTCCGAATAGAACTAGTCGTGCAGCGGTAGTTCGTGGATTTCGACAATTGACTTCAAACTGACGTACCGGGAGATCCAACCATCGGATTTTCCCAAAACGAAAACATTTGATTAAAAATTAAAAGAGCTTTCAAATGAAATGAAAAAATTTAAGATCCAACTGTAAGATTTTGAGATAAGTTCGAATCAACTTTGAATAAAAATAGTGTTAGTGCCATCATTGACCCGAAATCGGAATTTAAAGAAATGAGCTATTTTTAAATTATTAAAAATAAGGAAAAATTATTATAAATTATAATAAAAGATTTGAAAGAAATATGAATCAAATATATATGGTTTTGAATGGTAAAAACCAGTTAACTAAAAACATCCTAATTTGTAACACTTTTTATAACGGTTTTTAAGAAACGTTTTGAGATAGGGTTCTCAATTCCCAAATTGGATCTAATCATGGGTAAACCTTTTAATAAGGTTAATAAAGGATTTTAAAGATGATTTTGGAAGCTTAACAGCTAAACCAAGTTTGAGAATAAGATTTAATCTTATGAAATGTTTTCCAATTGAATTAGACTTAATAATCCAAAATGGATTTTATTTGACGCTAATTATTTTGGAAAGACTGGGTTCAACCCATTTCAAATAATTATATGATGTGTTGGAAGTAGAAGTCGGTGGAAGACTGGAAATCTTCACAATGAATGGGCTGCTTGCTGATGCCTTAGGTACGGGTAGCTCCCATTGTAAGGCTAAAGTGGCAATAGTCCAAACGTAATTGTTGATTGTCCGAATGTCCAAGGGCTTCTCTCCTTTATTAGATGAGGGGTGAGTGAAGTCAATTTCGTTCAAACCCAGAATGAACTTGTAAATGGATGTGTGTCTGACGTTGTATTTTACAACATAACCAATTGGTTTCTATCGATGTTATATCAATTGGTGGCGGAGAATTTATTCTCTTAGCTTAACACCCTCCTTTGTGACTTATGTACTCAGAGGGTTATAATATAACAGACACCGATTATATGTTGTGGACTGACAATGTGGCATGCAAAGTGCTACTGGCAGATAGATCAAAGTGTATGTCGAAAAGTAGAGCTTTGTGGGACATTGACTCTAGGGCCCCACATTCTAGAATGAGCCAAAAACAGGATGATGGACACCAGAGATAAGGGCATGCATTCCCTTCTAGTTAAAAAGTGATGCTATGGTTGGAGCCCTGGCAGGTTTACTTATGTAGATGATAGATCGAGGCGCCTCGGAATGGTCAAATACAACCGAGATAATGGTCGGTCATGACCAGGGAACGTTATGTTCAGGAAAGATCCTAATCAGCTTGTTAGTGCTGGCCTGCTCTGTCACTCCGAAGGATCACGTGTGTGTGAGTCCTAGGACATCCTGTTATAGGTGTTCTGAATTGTTAAGGAAAATCCTTTGCCTTGGTTCATTGATGAAATCCAATTTCCAATAAGTGCCTTTGCGTTTTCAGATGTAAACTATATAGCCAACATAATAGGATGATGCATTATGCGAGCTAACCTTTATACATTTATTTTCTAAAGTGATTTCCACACTTAGACATTAATAATAATAACATTATCAAACAAATTTCTCATATTAAGCATGTTTGACCATTATGTGGTAAATTCTCCCCACCAGTACGCATTGCATTGTGTGATGGGACGTGAGTCTTATAATGACTTAATTTTTAAAAAAGCGTTGTGATGTTTTATGCATTGGTATTCATGTGGAGGAAATCCATTCCGTGTTATATGACGTGGTCCCATGATATGCCTTACTTTTAAAATAAAGGTTAAGAATAACTACTTAGAGTTCTCATACCAGTCCTATAAATGACTCATAGTTTGTTTTTCCCTTGCAAATGTGGGTGCCCTTATTTCCATATGGGTAAACTAGTAAACAGGTTATTAATTAGTACTACTTTTGGAAGCCATGTCTCTATATGTATAAATGTTATCTGGGACAGCTCGATTTGGAGCAGGAGCGAGATTAGGATGTTCTCTTGGACTCTCTCTAAGACTTCGTCATGACAATATATCGTTATTTCCGCTATGTATCTATTTACTTATTTCTAATGTTATGTATGATATTTGGATCCAATGAGATGTATTAACTATGATGATACTAATAATGTAAGATGATCTACATTTTAGTGTTTAATGTATGTTTATCTTTTGCTATAATATAATGCGTTATATCCTAAAGGCCATATATTCTTCTGGCACTTGGAACGTCGATATTGATGTATTAGTGTCGAGTTTCAAGGACTGAGAGAATGTGTCATCACACAGATGTTCCAAGGCAAAAGAGGGTCCAACCTACAACTTTAAAGACGGCCCAATGGGTCTAAATTCCAAGTCGAATTCTTCATTCTCTCACTCGTACACATTCTAACCGTAAATAAAGAATCTCTTTTATGATTTAGGAAGTTAATACTTAAGTAATATTTTAATTATTATATTATTATTATTATCTGTTAACCTTGTAGGTTCAAGACATGAAATAACCAAAGGTACCACTTTATGGAATAGCTTCTGATGTCTACAGAGGGTCATAATGTATGGAATAAGATATACAGAATTCATTTGAAGAATTTGGATGTTGATATCAAAGGTTTCTCGAAAAATTCGAAACCCATAGGGCTAGTCAACACCCTGGATTTATATCGAAAGATATTCACAAATGGAATAGATCTCCATGGCTCATTTCTGAAACCTTATGAGCATTTCGAAACCTCATAAATATAATCAATATACATGGATAATCATTTAAACCAAAGTTCTCAGTGACCCCTCAAGGTAGTGCCGATAAGGACCTAAATTACATATGATGAAATCCTGAATATTAAGGAAATTTAAAGATTAAAATCTCTTGCATCTAATTTCTATCTTTTGTGCCAACATGATCACGCTACTAAGGAACATAGAAACATTCGATAGGATTTGAAAGAAATTCTAACATAGAAAGATTAGATGAAAAAGGCAATGAAATTAATTAGTTTTATTAAGGTACAACCCGAATAAATCCACATTTAACTAAGGATTCCACAAGAACCATACCACCTGGGTGTTAGCTAATACATGCTTTACAATTTTCGAACATTAAAAGAAGAAAAAATTATACATTGTTGGTTCATCAAAGAAACTTCCATGTTATAATCCTAATTCTACATGTCCAGTGTCATCTCCTTCGTTTTCCTGGTCATGCCCACGTGCCATATTATCATATTCTTGCTTCTTCAACACATCTAAGGTATTGATATTTGTGCTATAATATAACACCGCGTAGAGTTCAAGAGTGTTGTGATTTGTAATACAAAATCACATTTGGATGAAAGAAAAATAATAAAAGGAAAACGAATACTTAGACTTGATTGAAATAATATTGTTTGTATAGAGATGAATATCACAATAAAAGGAAAGATTTCACTTTTAAATTAAACAAATCAATGGGTATTATGGTTTCCTCTTCTCTTTCCATCGTGCCTAGTCTTCATTTTCTTACTTTTTTAATCAGTTTATCTCTCACCTCCCTTTAAATCTTAGGTAGTGTTTGGTTTACCATTTTAAGTTTTGGGTTTTCATCCATACAAAAATGTGCACAACGCATGTAAATCATGGAAAACAACAATTTTAGAAAACAAAGTTAGCACACAAAATAAAAAACAACTTTTATTCATTTTTCATGTTTCGAGAAATGAGAGAAATATGAAGACCAAATCCTCATTTCATGGTTGCTACATTCCCTCCGCAGTCCCCTCCATCTTGCTTTCATTCTAACATTCCTCCTTCTACGTCTTTAAAGTTTTGTAATTAATTTTAAAAACTAAAAACCCAAAACTCATTTTTAACCAAACACACCCTTAGTTTTCCTAGTTGTTTTCCTCAGTGTGTGTTTTTCTACATGGCATGCGTTGTTTCTTTCCAAATTCTATAATTCGCATTGGTGCCCAAGTTTTGTTTTTTTTCTTATTTTGCGCATCTTCCTACTTCCGCTAATCCAAAGCTCAAATTTGAAATTTCTTGTGTTCTTCTATCTGATCATTGGGTGAGTTTGATAGTAGCACAAGTTATGTTGTAGTGGGCTTTGGGTGTTCAGGTTGGGAATTGGGGTTCTGCCAGCTAATTTCCCGTGTCTTAGATCTATTAAGATGCCGAAAACATACGGTTCTAGGACTACGAACGAAGATTTAAATGTTAGGGTTCCACGGACAGAGGAACATATGCTAGCATTCTCAAGGAAAAAGAACAATGCATCAGAGAGAGTTTGAAATGTAGATCAGAACTTGAATAAGCAAAGGCAGGAGGAGTATTTACTTGAGTATGTGACGAGAAGTGTCTTGGAAGATTGGAGGGGGATGTTGTTATTGATCAGGGATTTATAACAAACAACATGAATCATATGAAAGAGACTATTAGAAGAGTGGATAGAGGTAGGCTACCAAATTAGAGCTTAGAAGACGACAACAAGAATTTACTGCTAACATGCAGAATGCTAGGAATTCCCTTGACATCAAGCTTTCAATAATAGAAATTTGCGATGGAAAGTCAGATTTAACCGTCCACCAAATGAGATATGTTTAACATATGGCGCGATGCTTGGAGCCTTGGAAAAAGTGATGGGTGTTTTTGTACTTTATTTGGCTGATTTGTTGTAATTGGTTTAGGAAGCTTGAGAGTGGATCTATCCATTCATGGACTAAGCTTAGGGAAAGGTTCATAAGGCAGTTTAGAGTGCATGTTTCAAGTCCAAAATATATGATGTCATTTTCGAGTATGAAGTGGAGATCCAAAGAGAGCCTAATGAATTAGCCAATTGAGTTTTATGCATTAGTTGCGATTGATAGACCAGATCTGTCAATTATATCAATGGTGGAAGTTTCTGAAGTTACAAACAAAAATGGACTTCATTGTGATATTAAGGAAGGTCCACCACTGGATTAGGCTGAATTTAATCATGAAGCTGAAAGAGGTTTATGAAAGGAGGATGGGAAAGCTGAAGAGACAACTATATTTGATGAGATCAACACTATGAAAGATGGAGGATTTCAAAGAGCTAAATCTAGGAAGGATAAAGGGAAGAAGAGAGCGGCATAAATGATTTCGAAGGTCAATGTGGAGAGAACCTACAAAGCGTAAGCGGATATTTGGAATATTCTCTATATTACATAAGCTAGACGGACACAACAAAAATGATTGTAGGAATTCATGGGATCAAATCAAGAAGCATGTCGGCAGCAACCAACTGAAACAATATGTCAGGAACCTAACTGCAATGGTGCGCACAGAGCAATATCTATATTTAGAAATAACCCGGGATCTAGATCAATACCCATAATCTCATGATCGGGATGGATGTCGGCACGTTTGTCTCTTGATCTTCGGTTTACTTGCATTTGATGATCCAGACAATATCTTTAGACTACTTACATGTGTAAGGGAACCAAAGAAATTCTTAGGCATGCTTTGAGTCAAATGTTCTGGATTGCTATCTATGATTATTTTTATCTTTGATTGAACACTTAAAATTTAAAACTTCCACAAGAGAGTGATGAACGACATGATTTCTTCGAAACACTGATTAAAGAGATGGTTTAGATGAAAAACGCAAGTTCTTTCATCGGAGAGCGGGTGGTAAGGCTTGTGAATAGGACAAACTCCCGACCAAAGAGCCATGGCCAAATTGCGGAATACATACCCATTATCGAAGAGTCAGAGAAAGGGTTCGTATTTTTTTTTGCAGTTTGTTCTATTCGTAGAGACAGAGCCAGAGAACAAGTAATTTGCTTCACTAGATAATGAAAAATCGACTTACTATCATTGGTTTTCATCGAAAAGCAAGGAATTTAGCAAGCATCACTATATGTTCTACTTGAGAGCAGAGCAGAGTGCAAGGAGTGGGCTGCTTTGCTGGAGAGTGATATAATTGGCTTACTGTTCATTAAGTCACATCATCAAAGAGCGAGCAGATTGGGCTCAACAAGGGTCAGAAGAGACCACAAGAAACTATGAACTGCCTTATCGGTCTAGAGAGACAATGGGTTGACAAAATGATCTAGAGACATCATTTCTTCTAACTTTAACACAAAATGATTCTGTGTGATCATCTAACTAAAGCTTTGATTATAAAAATTTAATGAACCAAAGGGAGCAAACATTTTAACTTAATGCTCCAGAGATATTGCATACATGCAAGAAAGATCTGGAAAAACCGCGACTTGGATTGGATAAAGCATAGTCCTAGGAGGCCGGACCCTAAAGTGGATTTTTTACACTTAGAAGGATTTAGTCAAATTAAAGCTTTAGAACGAAAATTGTTTCAAGAAAAACGGGGTAACTTAAACACCTAAAGCAAGATTTCCATATATCTAATTTCGACTCAGAGGGCTTGACCATGATCAAATCGGTCGGAGAGCTAAATCTAATCATTTTCGCCAAAAGACTTCATCTTGACTGGGTTAGGCAGAGAGATTCATCTTGATTGGAGTTCTTTGGAGGATTGGTCTCGATTTGGATTAATTGGAGAGTAACTCCATACTTAAGTAACTAAAAGATTGGATATTGATTAGATTGGATAAGGAATAAGATTTGAAAGTATTTGGAGTTCTCCATTACTAGACTTAGATTGTTGGAACCTTTTATTTTGCAAAGCAATCCTTACACACAAAGTTCATACTTTGGGAGGCAAGTGTTTACCCATTTTTAAACCAAAGGAAATTCAACTAGACTTAGAGAATTCAAAATAGGTTGACTTGCAACTTGAAGCGTACACTTGGAAAAGGATAAGAAACAAAATGGAACAAAATTCACTTCATTCAGAGTTAAAATGAAGACTCGGTACCGAGTCATCATGATGACCAGGCATCGAGTCATACCGTTAATCCAAGTGGCAACCTTAGCTCTGTGGTTCGACTTCCCTATTCCATACATCATGCATATGAAGTTTCAGGAGATTTGGACGAGATTTGGATGAGTTATTAATTGGCTAGGCTAAATCGGAAGAGTTAAGACGTCAGATGTACAAATCAAATAGATATTGAACCAAGTGACTTTGCTAGAAGATAGAAAGAATGACTCAAGAGGAAAAGCACCAAAAAATGCTAAGTCTATGACTAGGCATTGAGTCATAGTATTAACTTGTCATGATTCAAGATTTAAGGCAAAGAATAGGCAAGGCTTATAGATCTAGATATTACTGACGTTCTAGCACAGTACTTACTAGTTTCTCCTATAAGCACTTGACCTTCTGCAATTAGGAAGGAACTTTTGGATCTTACAACACTACAACAAAAAACATTTTGCAACTTGCAATGATAGTTGCAGTAGACTTAGTGCAAATGGTGGACTCCAATCTGGATAGGCCCGGTTGTAATAAGCTAATTACATTTACAAATGTTATTGATAGTTGCAATAAAAACAGTACAACCGTTTAAACCAGTTGCAGTAGGCCCATTTACAACAACTATTGACAGTTGCAAAAAAAAAAACAATGTGTAGTCCGCTGCCACTTATATGTTATAATTCATCATTACCAACATGTAATAATTCACTTCTAAAAACAAATATCACAATGAAGTAATAAAAACACATTCTTAAAAGCTAAACAATATAAAATTACATACATGAATTTCTATTACACATTTTGAAATGTTTGATGATGTTACATTTAAACTTCTGACATATTAAAATACATGGAAATAATACATATCCAAGGGACGATTTTTCAAATATAACACAATACTAAATTATAAAACCAAGATACACATACTAATATAATGAAATGTACGCTTTGTGCCAAGGGATGATTTCAAAATATAACACAATACTAAATTATATAACCAATATATACATACAAATATAATGAAATGTACTCTTTGTGCCAAGCGACGGATCTTGTACAACTTGCATAGCCACGAAATAGAAAAACATTGTTTAGTTTACAATGTGATGGCGATAAAAAACAATAGCTAACTCTAGAGAATATAGATAGCATATGTGATTATTTCTTTTGTGTAGGAAAACACAGAAAGTTGCAAGGACCAAATTGTAGACCCAAAAATGAAGGTGGGATTGGCTAAACAACTTTGTGGACCTTGGAACTATTGCATGTCTAAAATTAATATGGCAATTGCCCTTTAGAAAAAAACATGTGGTCAAAATGTATAATAAAAATGGTACTACATATAGACAAATTGTTGGAAACTTCTGCTTAATTACAACATGCCATGCACGATGGTAAAAACAATTAGCCATAGAGTTATAAGTTTACAGTGCATGAAAAGAGTGATGGTAGCTTGCGGTAACACTCCCCTGTGGTCAAAACTATGAATAAGTAGGGCAAGACTTACGGGTATCTTGAGTTGGGATATATATATATACTACTTAAAAAACATAAAATATCACAACTTTTCACATAATTCAAGAAGACTATTGGATTGCAAGTAGATTAATAGAAACAAAAGGGAGCAATAATATACCAGTTAAGGGAAATTTCATTCAGAAGGTGTACTTGATTACTTCAAAGTGGTGTGGACCAAAGTTATTTTTCTTCCTCACAAATTTGGAAACATTACAGACTAGTATACAATTAGTAAGATTGGTTTTCAGTGGTGTTGAATAATATTAACAATAAAAAATGTCTCATTAAGCATACAAAATTCCACTAGGTTGATTCAACACAAAGAACAAACTACAATAATAAGAGCATCTCCAACAAAGTAGTGGAATTCTGAAAATGTGAAATCCACACCCAAAACTTGCTCCAACAGGGTGTACATTTTGACCACTGTTCCGAAATCTGGGCTGATAGTTTTGGAATCTCCAACCTCTCCACGCGCTTGTTGAACAAACGCGTGAAATAAAGCGGTGGTCCCATTTCTACGCGCTTGTTCAACAAGCGCGTGGGCTACCGCATTTGCACACAGCACGTGGAAATGGACCAAAACATTTAGTTTCAATATTTGCTCCAGCACGTGGCAGCATTTGCTCCATTAATTTTCTGTACACAGCACTTGTTTGGACCCATTTCTGCCATTATTCACATGGCAGCCTTGTTTTTTTAATCATCTTCCTCCTCATTTTTTGACACGTACACAACTTTGGTTTGGCATTTTGTGTTGGAAAAGCAATATCCACGCACACGTATTGACTTTTGTGCAAGACAGCACAACAACACGCACGTTTTTTATATGGTCCAGCTTAAATTACTCGCGTTGGTTAAACAAACGCCCAACCATTTTTTGTTGTTGTGGCCCACGTTTGGTTCCAGGCGCTTGTTGAACAAGCGCCTGGACCTAAAAACTGTTGGGATTCCTGATTTTCCGGAGTATGGAAAATCGTAATACGAAAATCCACACTCCGGATTTGTTGGAGTTGCTCTAAGGGATGGATAATGATGTTAACTGTGCATCATGCGATGGTCATCCAGAATCTAAAAAGTATCCTTTTTCAAAGGAGAGGTCAAATCGTCATTTATATGCACACATGCGTACCTAATAATGGCTTCTATCCACTCAGCCAAGTCTCAGAATATCATCTCTTTCTCCTTGTTCTACTCTTTACAGCTCCAAATTCCTCAGCTTAAACATCTGCCCCAAATGGTTATTTCCTATGCATAAAAGTATAAGTCGTGAAATTTAAATGTACACTGCCATTGGATTATTCTTAACATAGATATCACAATGACCGGGCTTAAGGATAGTTTCTAGGAAAGGGGAAAAATACGTTAAGAAAAAAATGTTTTTTTAGCTTCAAGGTCATGATTTGTACCAAATTCAAGAGAAATCCAAGCTTTAGAAACTAATCTTCCTTTTGGTTATAAAAATGAATCTAACAACTAACTATTTTTTAGTTATAACAAATATATATGTACACTTACTAAAATGAAGCCCGATCTAATTACAAACAGTGGTACTTCTGTAAGCATTGATGATGAGACAACCATCATCAAAAGTTGTTTTATGATTACATAAATATTGTTTCACATATCCTACATAGCACATTATAACATAAAACCATCATTACGCGTGATCTCTTCTACCATGCTGCTAAGACCTTAGGATCAACACAACAAAAATGAGAAGAAAAGAGGGGGTAGATGACGAACAAAGACAACAACCATATATAGGCCTTACTAGCAATTGATCATCTGAAAAATACATATTAAATATCTACCTCAGTATAAATTACACATTTCATTGGATAACCATGAATAGTTCACCACCATGTATGGGCCTTCCCCATTTGCATCATCCACACACACACATCAGTACCCTCTGCCATAGCCACTGCTCTCCGCGTCGATCTTCCTTCTGCGACATATCACTAGTAAGACAACCCCATCGAGTCACCATATCAGACCCTCTAGCAATCATCTCTCGTTACAGTTTTTCCTATCACACCCTATGCCATGACTCCCCTCTGATATGCCTTGTTGTAACATCAACCCCTTCTTCCTTGTCTTTCCATCCATCATCTCCATGTCCCGTCGATTTTACTCCCTCCAACTCTGAGCTTCAGAGCACTGCACTACTGCCTATCGATACATGGAGCTATGGATCACTTACCCAAAATGAACGAAGGGAGGGACGGAAACCTACGGACCGAGGTTGATCCACGTTCAACGTCAAAGGATAGTTTGGATAACTATTTCGGTGGCTATCCTGTTTAAAAAATAAGCATACGCCCACTATACCTAAATCGAAACCATATCTATATAATCATATGTTCCAAATTGAAAACATTAAACTAAGTTAAATTTGCATAGAAAAAACTCACATGTGCTAAAATCAAACAGACCTATCACGATAGAAAGTTCCATTAGTCGCCTTCTACTGCTAGAATCAACCAGCCTCTGACAATCGGAAGTTTCATTAATTCGTCTTCTACTTCTTGAATCGTCTGACCTGTTGCAATCGGAAGGCCAACTAAGAGATGACCTTATTACTTCTAGAAGTCGCCTTCTTTACCGCCTCATATCCAATCGCCTTTCCTCTTCTCACCATCATGATTTTTGATTTAGGTAATTAGAAAATTAGGGTTAGAAGCCAAAGTCGTGTTGGAGAAGAAGCGAGAAAGGCTCGCGATGACAGTTTTCTTTTTAGCTTTTGAATTGAGATGCAGTCTCGCTGGGAAAATAATATAAATGAAAATTTTGAACGTCAAAATTTTGGATTTGGAGTCAAAATTTTGGATTTGAATCCAAAACAAAACTTATTACAAAAGTTACAAAAGGAATTATCTACATGTACTTGAGAATAATTCTTTGAATGCGTTTGCATGTATAAACTTACAAGTTCATATTTAGACATTTTTATGTATAATTATTTATTAATAGGTTTTAATTAGGGGTGAGCGTTCGGTCGGTTCGGTTAGTTTGGACGTAAAAAACATCAAATCGAATTGGGACCGAAAATTTTCTAAACCGAACCGAACCGAATTAATTTCGGTTAATTCGGTCGGTAACCGATTTAACCGAACTTGAAGGATGCACTATAATTCAAATGATGGATTCACTCGAAGTAAAATATAAATTCATATTTAGAGAAATTTTATGTAGTAAATTTTATGTTTATGATAAGATTTGATCTATTTGCAACAAATTTCTTTGTACTATATAACTAAACAAATTATTTAAAGCACTACAAGACCGTAAAATTAGATAATAAATTAATAGTTCGGTTAAACCGATAACCGAAAAAAATTATTTTACAAACTGAATTCAAACCGACTTAGTTCTAAAACCGAACCAAACCGACCGAAATGAACCGGTTTGGTCGGTTAATTCGGTTTGAACCGAATATTGCTCACCCCTAGTTTTAATATTATCGACTAAGAATTTTCATCAGTTTTTATTAAATATTAAATATAAAATAATAACTTTTAAAACTAATTACTATTTATTAGCTATTAATTATTTAATATTGATTGTTAATTTTTAAATATTAATTCTTAATTATTTAATAATAGTTATTTAAAATTAATGATTAGCTATTTAATACAAATTATTTAATACTAATTATCATTATTAATTATTTAATAGTGACTTTTGAAAATTTATTGTTAATAATTAGTTATTAAAACACTACTACTTATTTGTCAATGGTTAATTGTTAGTAGTGATTTGTTGCTTCTTAATTATAACCGAATGTTAATTATAAAATATTATTTATTGTGTACGTATTATTAATCAATAATTATTGAATATACAACTAAATATGTTTATTGCAACTAACAAGGAACTTTAGTTGTAAAACACACTTATCGCAAATGGCCAAAAAATGCAGTTGCTAAAGATATGTTTTTTGCAACTTATACAAGTGCAGCTGCTAAAAATTTTGTATCATACAAGTGCAACTTATACAACTTGTACAAGTGCAGTTGCTAAAAAACACACTAACAAGAAACATTGATTGAAGTGGACGTGGAACTGCTACAAAATTTTGTATCATCTTTCTACGTTTGTTCTATTTTTACTTCTTTTGTTTGCTATCTTATGGATTGGTGCTTTCACATTGATTTGGATGTTAATCCCTTTTTCAGTTTATTAGTAAATAAACGCTAGAATCATAATTTTGTAAATCAAAGACCACTTCTGATTGGTTTAACGTAGTGTAAATTTTTGATTAATCAATTTGATTTTATCTAACCAAACATCTATATTCTTAAATTTTGTCTAATGCTTTTGTTCCCTGTTAATAGTTTGGCGGAGCATTCGAAATGATGCCAAGGAATGCAAGGAAAATTTATATATTCAAGTTTTTTGCCTACATTTTGTATCTTGATTTAAAGTCAGATCCTTGAATTTTCTTAGTAGCCTAGACAATAATGAAATGTTCCAAGTTGTCACCGTAGTTTTCTGTGGATATGGCCTTACTCTAGTGTCTTTTCTCTAATTATAGGAGCTACAAGCAGGAAATTTGAAATCTGGTCACTTTGAATGGTACTAGTGTTAGATGTACCTAATCCCTCATTCAATGATTATTCCAAGTTTTGTTAGTATTAGGATACCCAATAATATCAATTAATGATAAAGATACTATATTATATGAATAAACTAAACTGTGAGATATTTGAAGTTTAGTTATCAACACTTATCAGACTTGCAGCAAACAGAAGCTTTTACTATGATGTGGTATGTAGAAGCATTTAGTTCACTGTGAGATCCTCCCCAAAGCGTAGAAGACAAGTGCCTAAGCTTCCTAAGCCCACTAATAGCGTGATTTGTCTGTAGCCTTTTTTATTAAATAGTAGGCAATTTTGTCCTTAAGTCACCAAACACAGGCAATCAGCTCTAACATTAGCACAGACTCGTAGTCAACTTGGTTGTATTAGTAGGCAAGGAAGCCATAGTACATTATCATTGTTGTATATGTAAGTCTGTAAACTTCTTCGCACATTTAGATAGAAATTGGCTGCATGCTATGGTTTCGTAAATAGTAGTGAGTTTATGCTTAATTAGTTTCAGTTTTACCTTCTTTCTTTTTTACTGGAACATGATATAGACCATTTTGAAATCAATTCAGTGCAATTAGTTTTTGTATCCAAAAATACGTGAATTTTAGTTGATGTTAATTTTTAAGTATATTACATTCCAAATGAATTAATTGAAATAACTTGTCACAAAATTGAACTTTCTTATTTACTAGTGTTAGATGTACCTAATCCCTCATTCAATGATTATTCCAAATTTTGTTAGTATTAGGCTACCCAATAATATTAATTAATGATAAAGATACTGTTATTGAATAAACTAAACTGGGAGATTTTTGAAGTTTAGTTATCGACACTTATCAGACTTGCAGCAAGCAGGAGCTTTACTATGATGTGGTTGAGGTTCATGGTGAACGACGTGGAAGCATTTAGTTCACTGTGAGATCCTCCCCAAAGCGTAGAAGACAAGTGCCTAAGCTTCCTAAGCCCACTAATGGCGTGATATATCTGTAGCCTTTTTATTAAATAGTAGGCAATTTTGTCCTTAAGTCACCAAACACAGGCAATTAACTCTAACATTAGTACAGACTCGTAGTCGACTTGGTTGTATTAGTAGGCAAGGAATCCATAGTACATTATCATTTTGCACCTAATTAAAACTTGATCGACTGTAGTTCGTCCTCGTTGTATATGTAAGCCTGTAAACTTCTACGTACATTTAAATAGAAATTGACTGCATGTTATGGTTTCGTAAATAGTAGTGAATTTATGCTTAATTAGTTTCACTTTTATCTTCTTTCTTTTATTTCTTTTTTATAGGAACATGATATAGACCATTTTGAAATCAATTCAGTGCAACTGGTTTTTGTATCATAAATACTTGCATTTTAATAAATGTTAATTTTTAAGTATATAACATTCCAAATGAATTAATCGAAATAACTTATCGGTTACACACGTGTGATTAAAAAGGGTGTTGTTATTGACACTCCATTTATTATTAAGGGAGGGCCATTTTCTAAAAACGTCCACTATTTGAAAAATTGTTAAGGGACTACGCAAACATATTATTTCACACTACTCAATATTCCTGAATTGTTCCTTCAAATTAGATTTAAAAAAACTTATTCGACGAGGGAAATCGAATTAAAATAAGTTGTTCGTCATCGCTGTACTGAATGCAGCACGTAATCAATTATATATGTATTGACAGCGATATGTCAAAAATTAATAATCACTTCGATGCATTTCTTCCGTATTTATAAAATTCGACATGTTTATGTCAACAAAAAAAAAAGTTCGATCTTATTCCTCCGAAAACGCTTATCCTTTAGGGTTTGGAAAAAATCGATATATGCAAATCAAAACAAATTACTACGACCCTTGCAATATTTATTAAGGTAAAATTACCTTTATTTGCTAAGGGGCTAAATGGATAATAAGGTAAAAATTAACTTAATTTGTTAAGGGGATATTTTCCTCATTAATACTCTCCTTAACAATTTTTGAAGAAAAAAAATTGGCCTCCTTCTTAACAATATTTGGAGTGTCATCCCAAAAAATATATGTGACAATCATAAGGTCATACAAATGAACATTTAATCGATTATACAAACGAACAATTAAATGGCCTAAATTAATATTATTGTTTGACTTGTACTTTTGTTTATGTTTGATTATTACAACAAGGATACCATTTAGAGTTAATATTACAGTCAAAATACTTGATATTAATAGGGTATTAGGTACCTTAAGAGGTGACTGTTCAGTTATTTGAATTTAATATGGCTGATATTTGGATATGAGTATGTGCAATTAATATTTATCTTTGTTCAATTTTCAACTAATTTTACTATAGCATCTACCTGTTTAATATTTCATTTTTTTAAAACGGTCTCTAATGATTAATAAATAAATTATGGATCATTCTCTTTAAAAAGAACCATTATCATTGATTCAACTACAATCAAATCGTCGTATAATGTATAGATTGGTTTCTTTTCATTGATAAGAAGTAAATTTAATTTTGAGCCGTAATAAGACAGTAATGAATAAAATTAACTTGAAGTAAATATTCATATCTCAAAAAAAAAGCTCAATAGTATTAAGATACAAGACCATTAATGAAAGTCACAATAAAAGAAAGAAATATAATTTTGGATGACCGAGTATTTCTCCCTATGGACAAATAATAGATTGTTGAATATATTTCTATTGGCTTGCATTAATCCATACAAGACATTAATTTTGAAATCTGGATTTAGGGTATAAATGCGTAGGCTAAATTTATAAAAGACTAAAGCCAGATATTTTTCCCGTTACTATCAAATAGTGAGATCATTGATTATGAATAATTATTTAAGACCAAAAAAGATCAGGCGGATAACAAGAAAATGCATAAGGCATACTATAGAATAGATTACACGGAAAAGTAATTAGGTATTATTTTTTCAAAAAGACTTTCTCTTTAGTTTTACTAAAAGACTTTTTAGAAATTTTGAGCTTATTACGTACAGAGTATGATTTTAAGCAATATCTAAAAGATACCTATTGATGGGGCGATATTTGGATTATCACAAAAGTGCTAGGCAAGTAAATGCTTAAAAATAATTGGTATGTAAATTTTGAATCAACTGATTCTCTTTTACCAAAAAAGACGATTGTTTTCTCATATATGATATAAGAACCACCTTAAAGCTAAAGAAATGAAAAAAAAATCCCTAAGCATTTGCAGAGTATAGTCAAATGCATGTTAAGGCGTATACACATGGAAATCGCATGTATTATTTGATAGACATTCCTATTGATTATTAAAGTGGATCACCATTTAGGAACCAAAATAGTTACGAGATATCTTTAAGGAACAAGTAAAAAAGTTATATTCTTATCGGTAAAGTATAGGATTCGTTGAAGATCATAAAGTATCATGATCCGAACATTTAGGATGCTAGGAGTACAAAAAATCGACTTCATATAATAATAATATTTATTTTTTAGGAGGAGCTATATAAGTAAAGTTGTTATACAAACACTTATAGCCTTCTTTACTATAGAAGTAAGTTTTTTTTTGTTATGTCGCATCCAATGATGGAAAATAGTTGCTAAAATTTGTTACAAAGTTGTAAAATTCCAAGAAAGAAATAGAAACACTGTTAAATTAATATTATGACAATAAATAACATGTTAATTTCCAATAAGAGGAGGGTGCAAATAGATCATAGAGCATATTGTGAAAAACTCCATTAGGGTGAATGCGCAAAAAAAAGAATTATCACTTAAAGTTTTTTATGAACATGTTGCTTATTTTTGTAACTTTTATCTATGGATATTTTGGTTTAGGAATGTGTTTGTAATTGGTATTTTCATTACTCTATACTTCCATTATAGATGTATTATTTTCCAATAAGAGGAGGGGGCAAATTTTTTATTTTTGTTTTAATAAAAACAAGATATATATACATACCAAAAAAAGGTAATAGACAACCTCCAGTGGCTCACAAAAACGCTATAGAAAACCCCAAAGCACGTAAAAAAACACAGAAAATGGGAAAAATAGAACTCCCACACGACACCCTAAGACAACAAAGGCCCTCTCACACAACAACACGAAAGCCCTACTCACGCAGCAAGAAAAGGAGCGGAGGAACTCAGCAAAACTAGATGGAAGTCAGAAATGACGGACTAATATAATACCCCCAAGTCAAAGAGCGAGCAGGAAGCAGAATCCCCTAATACACGCTCTCCTAAGCAACGGTCGAAAGCTCCAACTCCCTAAAGTTGAGAGGGGCACCTGCTGTAGCAATCCAAATCCAAGTCAAAGTGAATGTTGCACCTCCAAATCAATCCCTTGAGATCCTCGAAACCACTAAACCCCATAGCTAGAACTCCTACCAGAACCTGCAATCCAGGACCTGCACTAAGAAACAACTTATCAGACAAGGGTAGGGGTACAGTGTAGCACCCCATAATTTTAACAACGCTAAGAAGGATAAATTAAATAATAATTAATTTAATATTCAGAATTAAGGGAAATGGATTGCGCCATTACGTTCGTCTCAAAATTCTGGTCAAGATAGACATTTGGTTTGCATAAAACGGACACCGTATGAAGAAGTTATGAGGGTTTTGAAGTTTGTATACGCGTAAGATATATATATATATATATATATATATATATATATATATATAGAGTCCATAAGTTTAAAATCTCAGTTCAAAAGTCGAAATTTCAGAATTCGGGATGAGCGGGAAATTTCCCGCTCAGCGGAGTCGACCCCTTAAGGGGGTGTTAACCCCTGGATCGACCCCTCAAAGGGGGTGTCGACCCATAGGTCGACCCCCCTTAGGGCTGAGGTGGCAGGTCGAATTTTGGGGTTGGCAGCTATAAATATAGGCTCATTTCTCTTGTTTTCTTCACTGAATCAATGGAGGCCTAAATGCTGTCGGTGCCTGGACTGAATCAAATCCTTTTCTTCTTTTGCAAATCAAGTTAGAGATTCAAGTGTAGATTTGTTCTTCTTCTGCCTTTTTAGATCCAAACGCTGTGAGATTCAGTTGCCTTTAGATTTAAATAATTAAAAGTAAAGCATGATATGACTATAATTTAGTTAATGCCTATGACTGAATCATATCATATTTATTGTAATTTGTGAATCCATGATATTGTAATTTGGATCTATGCCTGTGACTGAATCATACCAGATCTATTGTAACTTGTGAATCTATGACATTTTAAATTAACTATGACTTGGATCTTAACATTTATCATGTCAGATCTACTTTTGATTATAGATCTAATTCACTATTTAAATCATCTTGTTCCTATCATGTTGTGGTTAATTTGGATCTGTCATTAATTGGACATCTAAATCCTAGTTTAGTCTAATCGTGCCTATTATAACATCCCAACTATGTTAGAATCAGTTTACTATTACAAGTTCACCAGATCTATCCTTATATGTCCATCTTAACATTATGCAATTAAATGTTTGTGTCAATTTTGCTAGAATAATCATTTATGTCATATTCCCTTCGCCCTTTCCCTTTTATTTTATTATAGCCTGTCTATTTTCGAGCCTAGGCATGTCGCTAAAACGAGCGAATGCGTTAAACGGGGAATGAGGGATAAAATATTGAAATTGGCATAAATTGGTAAATGGAAGTTTAGGCATGACGTGAACGAAATATGTGAATATTAATTTAGCATAACTTGAGTAATGTTTATGAACATGAAATTGGGCATATAATTCATAATGGGAAAAAGGGGCATGAACACCTATATAAAGACATAGGTAAAATTAGCTAATAATAGAAATGCCTAGAATTACAATAATTTGAAATTGTAAACCGCGCTTAGGCACGAGGTTAGATTGCACTTGTGGTGGAAGTCTGCCTGGAACCGACCAACATATCCGGCCCAATTTGAGGAATAAGCCTGCCCGGACCCGCCCGGCATGACCAGCATCCGCAAATTTTAGGCTTAATGTGGGAGGTCTAGCATATTGTAACCATAAATGAATATATGTTAATAAACTTGAATACTTAATTAGTGGAATCCATAGGGATTGTATGAACATGAATTTGAGTAGGGGTTAAGTAAATTTGTTTGGATAGTGGTGGGCTAAGTAAATCTGGGGTGGTGGGTAATATTTATATATAGGCCTACAAAGCTTAACTGGTTGGGGTTATGTAATTAAAGACACCTTTTTAAGTAAGCGTAACCTGTGGAAATATTAGGTCATATAATTAAAGACACTGTAAGGTAAGTATAACTTATAGAAATTAGGGGGTTATGTAATTAAAGATACCAATAGTTACACATAACATGAGGAAATCCTAATGATGATATAAGACAAGGGGAGAGCTTGTATCATCTTGTGTGGGGGACCCGTTTTAGTCAGTAACCCATATAACGGTATCAAACAAGCACTCCGTCCTAGGTCGGAGTAGGGACACGCTTACTGGACTGCTTGTAAGAGATCCAAATATGGAGGACGGTCTTGGCCGCGCAAACCTACCGGGGACATGTGTGTGCATGGGTTGGGTAGAGGGGGATAAGACGACCGTGACACCAGTAGATATGGTTGTGCACATCAACGAAGGGTTGCCACTTTAGGAAAGTGATACCTCCTACCGTGGGGCCGACACAGGGTATCTACGGAGTAGTGAACCGATCACTTAGGGTAGTGGTTAGGATACATCGGGAATGCCTAAGTATACCATCTTATAGTTGTTAAGATCATTTCATTCAGGTGATACTAGTATTAGTGCAGAGAATCATAGAATCTTTAGTGAAGCATATACGCTCTATCATGTTTACCTTGTCATACCTGTCATATATGTTGTTATCTCTCTCTTATCCACTTTATATGCCTATCATGATACTTTTAATTATTTACTTGCTAAAAGTAACTGGGCTCGCTAGACTTTATGCCTGACCCTTTTTGTTTCCTCTTCTTTCTTCCGTTCCCCCCCCCCCTAGGTTTTCAGGGTGGGAAAACTCAGGATTGACCGTGATTCTGCTTTCATATTACTGGAGCTGCTTAGATGTATGGCTCAAGCTCCTATCCTTGCTACAATTGCTATATTTTATTTGGGGGAATTTTGCTTCTTTTATGTACTCTGATGTTTTAAAGTACAAGACAGTAGTTTTTATGATGTAATGGTTTTTGTGTATTTCAGACATGTGATGTTTTTGAACCATGATGCTTTATGATTAATAAAGTTTTTAATTCCGCTGCCATTTTATATCTGACTTGTAATATTTCTGTTTCTGTTTACCTATAAGGCTTCATGAAACTTAATGCATTCCCTTTGTAAGTGACATTAACGGACGTGGGGTGTCACACTTGGTATCAGAGATGAAGGTTACCAGATCAGATAAAAAAATTTGAAAACTATTTTCAAAAATATTTTAAAAGAAAGAATTTTTCAAAAAGAAAAGCTTGTTTTGAAAAACATATTCCCCCAAATACATATGTAATATCCTTCGATCCTTTGTCTAATTCTCTTTCCTTTTCGTTTTAGCATGTTTGGGGAACCTAGTATTCCTGAGGGCGTTACAATACCAGGCTGGTTTCGTAGGTATCTATAGGCCACGACGCCTGCCGGAGGTCAACCTGACGTTCCTCACCTAGCTGCACCCGTCGTTCCACCTCCTCCTCCTCCTCCTCCAAGTGTAGATAATTTCGCTAAGATCTGCAAAGATTTCTGTGCCATGGGAGGGAAGGCATTCCGTAGAACCGAAACATTCGTAGAGGCAAAGAATTGGCTCAAGGAGACCGAGGACTTGTTTGTAATCTTTGAAGTGGAAGATCGAAGGAAGATTCAGTTAGCTTCCTGGCTACTGAAAGATGAAGCTTCGTTCTGATGGGAAGTAACTCAAGCTAGACTTCCGGTAGAGACATGTGATGGTTTTAGGCAGAGGTTTGAAATGAAGTTTCTTTCCTAAGCTGAGAAAAACATGCAAATAGAGAGGTTCTTGGTGCTCAAATAAGTAAACATGATTGTTAAGGAATATGTGAACAAATTCAACGAATTAGTAAGGTTTGGATTGGAATTGGTAGATACTCTGCATAAGAAAGCATTGTGGTTTGCTAAAGGGCTAAATGAACCCGTTCATTTGTTAGATATGTTCCATATTCCAATGGGAGCTACTTTTGAAAGGCTTGTTGATATGGCCCAGATGCATGAGGAATAAAAGGGAGAAAAGAAGGAAGTTAAGACTAAGGAAACAACGCAAAAAAAGGTATGGCCCAAGAAAAGACAACAACAACAGAAGAAAGGCGGAAAGAATGACAAGGCTAAGGATACGAGAAAATGTCACAGTTGTGGACGAGAGGGCCACTTGGTCAATGACTGCAAAGGAAGGAAGAATACCTGCTTCAATTGTGGAGAGGTTTGCTAGGGAGTGCCCGAAGAAACAAGGACCACAGGGACAAGGTCAACGGGCAGGAGCTTCTAAAGGGCAGGTGCATGCTCTCGCGACTAATGCTCTGGATAGAGGTAGGAAAATTTCAGTGGAAGGTTTGATTTCTCTTTCCAGTCATTCTATTAGAACTCTTTTTTGATTCTGGCACTTCGTATTCATTTATATCTAGTTCTGTGGTTTGATCTCTGCACTTAAATACTAGTATGGTAGTGGATCCCATAGTTGTATCAAACACCATTGGTGGTTTGGCTCATTTGTCGGAGTTTGAGAATATCTATCTTAGGCGTCGAGTTTGAATGCGACGTGTTTATGCTCGATTTTATGGGCTACAGTTTGATTCTAGAGATGGATTGGCTAACCATGTATAGTGCCATTCTAGATTGTGAGAGGAGGGTCATTAGACTTTTGACTTGCCATGGGAGGACCCTCGAGATTTCTTATGACCCACAAGTGTATGTCGTGCTTAGTTTTCTAGAGTCTCTTGATGCATCTATCGATGATCTGCAATTTGTTCCAATAGTCTGAAATTATTCTGCTGTTTTTTGATGAGGTACGGGGCTTACCCCTGAGGCGCGAGATGAATTTTCTTATATATATTTAGGAGACAATGCAAAGCCAGTTGCATTACAAGTGCACCATATGGATCCAAGGGAAAGGAGGGAGCTTAGCAAGCAAGTTGTGGAGCTACTTGAGAAAGGGTTTATCAGGCAAAGCATATCTGAATGGGGTGCTCTAGTAGTATTCGCGACTAAGGTAGATGGTTCGCTTCATTTGTGTGTGGACTATAGAGAGTTGAACAAACTCACAAAGAAGAATAGGCACCCACTTCCGAGGATAGATGACTTGTTTGACTAACTTTTTGGTGCCTCGGTATTTTCTCAGTTAGACTTGGCCACGGGTTTCATCAGTTAAGGGTGGTTGAGGACAGTATAGATAAGACCGCTTTTAGGACTGCAGATGGTTTCTTCGAATGGCTAGTTATGCCTTTTGGGTTGATGAATGCACCCGCTTATATTGTCGATCTGATGAGTAGGGTGTTTTGGGAGTTTCTAAATAAATTCATCGTGGTCTTTGTCAATGATATCTTGATCTTCTCAAATAGTGAGGAAGAGCATGACTAACATTTGAGAGAAGTTTTGAAAACTCTCCGTGCGCATCAGCTTAAGGCAAAGTTCTCCAAATTCCATTTTTGGAGAAAAGAGGTGAGATTCCTAGGGCATGTGGTTTCTAAAGAAGGGATAGCAGTAGATCCCGCAAAGGTGGTTGCAGTTCAAGACTTGGCAGATTCAAAAGAATACAACGGAGGTGAGAAGCTTTTTGGGGTTAGCAGGCTATTATAGGAAGTTCACTAAGGACTTCGCAAAGATATCAGCCCCACTTACCAGGCCGACGAAGAAGAATTTGACATTTCCATGGGATATAGATTGTGATGTTGCTTTCCAACGGCTGAAGAGGGCTCTGGCAACAACAACCCCAGTCTTGACCCTGCCTGATGGAAATAAAGTGTTTACAGTTTACACTGATGCACTTTGTACAGGGCTTGGTGCGATTATGATGCAAGAGGGGAAGGTAGTGTGGTATGGGGGTTGAAAACTAAGAGTTCATGAGAAGAACTACCTTGCCCATGATTTTGAGCAAGCTGCCATAGTAGCGCTTAAGATGTGTCATCATTATTTGCTGGGAGAGAGGTTCGAGTTGTACACCGATCATAAATCTCTCAAGTATTTGTTCTCACAGAAAGATCTTAATTTAAGGAAACAAAGGTGGATGGAGTTCCTAGCTTCTTATGATTTTGAGATTTCTTATACCCCTGGCAAGGGTAACGTGGTGGCAGACGCACTGAGTAGGCAGAAGATGGCCTTAAGTCCTCTGTTTGTGGAAAGGAAAAGCTTGGAGTTCATATCGACTTTTTATTTTAGACCCTCCTCCGGGTTATTGCCTGGTTTGTTTGCATCGCTAGAGATACAACCTACTCTTATGGATCAGATAGGAACTTCACAGCGAGATGATCCACAAACTTCAGACATCTTGGATAAGCTCAGTAAAGGGGAGACTTCTAGTCACCTCAATAGATATTCCATTGACGATAAAGGGTGGCTGCGATAAGAAGGAAGACTTTGTGTTCCTCAAACTGGAATTTTGTTAAAGGCAGTCCTAGAGGAAGCCCATCATTCTAAGATGGTTATTCATCCAGGTGGTGATAAGATGTATAGGGACATGAAGAGAGTTATCTTTAAGGCTGGGATGAAGAAAGATGTGGCAGAGTTTGTTTCTCAATGTTTATTTTGTCAGCGAGTCAAAGCTAAACAAAAGAAACTCGGTGGTTTACTTCATCCTATGGAGATTCCACAGTGGAAGTGGGAGAGCGTCTCAATGGACTTCATAGATGGTTTGCCTAGATCAAAGAAAGACAACACCGGTATTTAGGTTATGGTAGATAGACTTACTAAAAGCACTCATTTTATTTCAGTTAAGAGTAAGAGGACGGCAGCTTGGTCGGTAGCAATTTATGTTCGTGAGATAGTCCGTCTTCAAGGAGTACCTTCCAGCATCGTAAGCGATCGTGACCCCATCTTCACTAGTGAGTTTTGGAGGAGCTTGCAAGAAGCATTAGGTACACAGTTATGTTTGAGCACCGCTTATCATCCTCAGATTGATGGATAGACGGAGAGGGTGAACAGAATTCTTTAGGATTTTTTAAGGCTGTGTATCCTAGACTTCGGAGGGACTTGGGAAGAGCATCTTCCTTTAGTAGAGTTTGCCAACAATGTTATCAAGCTAGCACTGGCATGACACCCTTAGAAGCGTTGTACGGACGACCCTGTAGATCACCAACTTGTTTGTGGGAATCTACAAAAAGCCTATTACTTGGACCAGATATGGTTAGAGAAACATCCGAGAAGATTGATCTTATTAGACGACGAGTGAAGTCCGCTCAAGATAGGAAAAAATCATATGTAGAAAGAGAAGGACTGACATTGAATTTGAAGTAGGAGATATGGTTTTCATTAAAGTGCCACCGTTATGGAATGTGGTTCGCTTCAGATCTGTAGGGAAATTGGCACCAAGATTCATAGGGTCATTTCCCATAACAGAAAGGATTGGACAAATGGCCTATAGAGTAAAGCTGCCAGAGAGATTATCTGGCATTCATGATGTTTTCCACATTTCTCATTTACGGAAGTGTTTGCATGATACCATGGAAGTAGTTGAGCCGAGTGTATTGTAAGAAGTAGAGGTGGAACGGGAGGCGACAGTCAGATGAGTCCCTTCCAGTATTCTTGGATCAGAAGTCAAGAAGCTACGCGATAGAGAAGTCAAGTTGGTGAAAGTTCAATGGGGAGATAACCCAGAGGATGCAACTTGGGAAGCCGAAGACAAGATTCGTGCTTCGTACCCTTTTCTTTTCGAGGGTATGTTCTTAACTCCTTTTCTAAAGATTTTACCTATGCTTGTTTCCATCATTTAAGTGTATCCTATCAATCGAATCTTTGACCTTTAGGTAGGAATCCCATGGATATAAACATGTGTTTGAGACATGTTATGTTTGGTGGATGCAAGTGGATGCAAGTGGATGCAAGTGTTTGCTAATGGTTGCTCGTGGATGCATATACACACACCTTAGGCATTAGATTAGCTCAATCACTCTCATATTGCATATGGATGTGTGTGCATTTTTTTTGGATGAAATTGGATGTATCATCATAGGGATGTTGCATTTGCACGGATGTTTGTGCACACATATAGAACTTATATTATTGGATTATTGCATACATGTTGTATTCATGACACTAACATACATTACATTAAGGAGGTCGACTGAATCATTAGACCGCCTGATCTTCGCATTAGTATTGGGACACATACACACACCTTTGCATATATTCATATAAGCATTAGAAGTCATTAAGAAAAATGGATGCCTGTAATTGGTGGATAACTAGACGGTTGATGGATGGTAGGATATGCATTCTTCTTAACTAGGAGATTTCGGGGACGAAATCCTTTAAGTAGAGGAGAATGTAACACCCCATAATTTTAACAACACTAATAAGGATAAATTAAATAATAATTAATTTAATATTCAGAATTAAGGGAAACGGACTGCGCCATTGCATCCATCTCAAAATTCTGCTCAAGATAGACATTTGGTTTGCGTAAAACGGACACCGTATGAAGAAGTTATGAGGGTTTGAAGTTTATATGCGTGCAAGATAATTATATATATAGGGTCCATAAGTTCAAAATCTCAGTTCAAAAGTCAAAATTTCAGAATTTGGGATGAGCGGGAAATTTCCCGCCCAGGGGAGTCGACCCCTCGAAGGGGTGTCGACCTCCTAAGGGGTGGGCCGACCCCCCTAGGGCTGAGGTGGCAAGTCGAATTCAGGGGCTGGCAGCTATAAATATAGGCTCATTTCTCTTATTTTCTTCATGGGAAATCAATGGAGGCCTAAATGCTGTCGGTGCCTGGACTGAATCAAATCTTTTTCTTCTTCTGCAAATCAAGTTAGAGATTCAACTGTAGATCTGTTCTTCTTCTACCTTTCTAGATCCAAACGCTGTGAGTTTCAGTTGCCTTTAGATTTAAATAATTAAAAGTAAAGCATGATATGACTGTAATTTGGATCTATGCCTGTGACCGAATCATATCGGATCTACTGTAATTTGTGAATCCATGATATTGTAATTTGGATCTATGCCTGTGACTGAATCATAGCAGATCTATTATAACTTGTGAATCTATGACATTCTAAATCAACTATGATTTGGATCTTTACCTTTATCATGTCAGATCTACTTTTGATTATATATCTAATTTACTATTTAGATCATCTTGTGCCTATCATGTTGTGGTTAATTTGGATCTGTCATTAGTTGGACATCTAAATCCTAGTATAGATCTAATCATGCCTATTATGGCATCCCTACTATGTTAGAATTAGTTTTACTATTACAAGTTCACCAGATTTGTCCTTATATGTCCATCTTAACATTATGCCATTAAATGTTTATGTCAATTTTGCTAGAATAATCATTTCTTTCATCTTCCCTTCGCCCTTTCCCTTTTATTTTTTTATAGCCTAGCTACTTTCGAGCTTAGGCATGTCGCTAAAACGAGCGAATGCGTTAAACGGGGAATGAGGGGTAAAATATTGAAATTGGCATAAATTGATAAATGGAGGTTTAGGCATGACCTAAATGAAATATGTGAATATTAAATTGGCATAACTTGAGTAATGTTTATGAATATGAAATTGGGCATATAATTCATAATGGGAAAAAGGGGTATGAACACCTATAAAGACATAGGTAAAATTGGCTAATAATGGAAATGCCTAGAATTACAATAACTTGAAATTGTAAACCGTGCTTAGGCACGAGGTTAGGTTGCACTTGCGGTGGAAGTCTGCCTAGAAACGGCTGGCATATCCAGCGACCACAGGTGGTGAATCTAACGTGGGAGGCCTAATTGCACAAATACGACATATGCTAAGACACGAGATTAGGCCCGATTTGTGGAATAACCATGCCCGGACCCGCCCGGCATGCCCAGCATCCGCAAATTTTAGGCTTAATGTGGGAGGTCTAGCATATTGTAACCATAAATGAATATATGGTAATAAACTTGAATACTTAACCTAGTGGAATCCATAGGGATTGTATGAACATGAATTTGAGTAAGGGTTAAGTAAATTTGTTTGGATAGTGGTGGGTTAAGTAAATCTGGGGTGGTGGGTAATATTTATATATATGCCCACAAAACTTAACCGGTTGGGGTTATGCAATTAAAAACACCTTTTTAGGTAAGCATAACCTGTGGAAATATCATGGTTATATAATTAAAGACACCGTAAGGTAAGTATAACCTGTAGAAATGAGGGGGTTATGTAATTAAAGACACCAATAGGTATACATAACCTGAGGAAATCCTAGTGGGGATGCAAGACAAAGGGGAGAGCTTGTATCATCTTGTGCGGGGGTACCCGTTTCATTCAATAACCCATATAACGGTATCAAACGAGCACTCCGTCCTAGGTTAGAGTAGGGACACGCTTACTAGACTGATTGTAAGAGATCCAAACATGGAGGATGATGTGTGCGGCGCAAACCGACTAGGGACATGTGTGTGCATGGGCCAGGTAGAGGGGGATAAGACGACCGTGACACGGGTAGATATGGTTGTGCACATCAACGAAGGGTTGCCACTTTAGGAAAGTGATACATCCTACTGTGGGGCCATCACCGGGTATCTACGGAGTACAGACCCGATCGATTAGGGTAATGGTTAGGATACATTGGGACGTATGCCTAAGTCTACCATCTTATAGTTGTTGGGATCATATCATTTTGGTGATACTAGTATTAGTGCAGAGAATCATAGAATCTTTAGTGAAGCATATACGCTCTATCATGTTTACGTTGTCATACCTGCCTTATATGTTGTTATCTCTCTCTTATCCACTTCATATGTCTGTCATGATACTTTAACTTATTTACTTGCTAAAATTAACTGGACTCGCCAGACTTTATGTCTGTCCCTTTTTGTTTCCTCTTCTTTCTTCCGTTCCCCCTCCCCCCTAGGTTCTCAGGGTGGGAATACTCAGGCTTGACTGTGATTCTGCTTTCATATTGCTGGAGCTTTTTAGATGTATGGCTCAAGCTCCTATCCTTGCTACTATGGCTATATTTTATTTGGGGAATGTTACTTCTTTTATGTACTCTGATGTTTTAAAGTACAAGACGGTAGTTTTTATGATGTAATGGTTTTTGTGTATTTCAGACATGTGATGTTTTTGAACCACGATGCTTTATGATTAATAAAGTTTTTAATTCCGTTGCCATTTTATATCTATCTTGTAATATTTCTGTTTCTATTTACTTATAACTCTTCACGAAACTTAATGCATTCCCTTTGTGAGTGACATTAACGGACGTGGGGTGTCACATAGTGGGTAGGGAGGGAGACATGAAACACACAAAACCCACACACCCACACAACAAGAAAATCAGCCGATCCCCAAACGGGGAAGTGAAGCGTCTGACGACACATCAAAGAAACGAGCCAATTCCCTCGATCGAGAATTGACAACTCCTATGAAGGGCCTTCAACGAAAGGTAAGGATTACATCATTCTTTATCCTTTGAATGTTGACTGGAGGATCTATCGGAGTCTCATCAAAAGGTGCCTTATTCCGGGAGCACCAAAGATGCCAACATATAAGACAAGGAATCAGACGAAAGAGACTAGAACGGAGAGAAGTGGAACCATCCCTCCAGAGGTAAAGTAAGGCCCAGAGGGAATCTTCATTTCCTCGGATACCTACCAGGTTCACGAAGAAATTCCAAACGACGATGGCACAAAAAACCTGGAATAATAAATAAGCAGTAGATTCCAACTCCTCTTCTTTACAATACCGACAACGAGAAGCTAACTAAACACCAATCCACATAATGTTATCATCTAATGGTAGCCCATTATGAACAACCCTCCACAATAGCAGAGTCACCTTAGGCGGAATACGAGCATCCCAAATGAAGGAAAAAGCTGGAATCTAGATAGCTGAAGTCCTAGTTGAACCCCATGTCGTCCGAACAGAGAAAGGGCCCCCATCCTAACCGAACCCACCCCTATGAGCATCGGAGAAGGCCTTTACGGACTACATCCGTTTCCATGTCTCACTAGCGTAAGACATGAGAGATCTGGTGAAATTTGCAGATGCAAGTCTTTGGTACTTGGCATGAAGAAACATCGTCCGAAAGGGAATTGTTAGAACTGAAACATACCACAACTTACAAGCATATGCTAAACAGAGGTTCTTAGGATTAAGAAGGCCTAAACTTCCTTTGTTCTTGGGACAACAAATTATGTCCCAAGAAATCTAATGGTGTCGGTTGACATTGTCCTTTTTTCCCTCAGAAGAAAAATGATGCCAACGATCAAAACGAGCGGAAGGAGGAGGTAGGAGTCATAGCACAGAGGACATATGATCCTATAGAGTCAAGAACTGACTTTATAAGAACTAGTCTTCCCTCCTGAGAAAGGAGAGTCGTGTTCCAATGAATAAGCTTTCCACTAGCTTTATCAGTTAGGGGATCAAAGATCGCATTTAGCTTCCTTCCTCGGTAAAGTACAATACCGTGATAAGAAAAAGACAGTGACACTGCCTTGAATCCGAAGAAGGTTTCAATCCAAAAAATCCTCTATGGAGGCAAGTCCTTCGCAGAGATGAAATAACTTTTAGCAGAATTCACGAGTTATCCAGAGCGCCTCTCGTACTGATGAATAAATCCAATGAGACGACGAAAAGAAAGTTTGTTACCATTAGTGAAGACGATAATGTCATCTACAAATGAAAACGATGAGATAAAAGAGCATCCAATTGGGATGTCGAACCGATGGATTTAACCCACCATTATAAGCGAATGCAGTTCACGAACGAAAGCCTCAACAACGATGACAAACGAAGTCGGGGAAAGGGGATCATCTTGATGAATTCCTCTTCCTGACTTGAAATACCCGTTGGATGACCCGTTGATGAGAACGGAAAACCAACAGTTTGAAATGTGTCTCCAAACAAGATCAATAAGTGGTTCAGGAAAACCAGGCACCCTTAGGACTCTAATGATGAAAAACAAAAACATTCGGTCATAAGCCTTAGCCATGTCGAGCTTGATAACCACATTTGATCCCCTAACCGTGCGATCGATTTGAGAAGCAAGCTCTTAGGCTAAAAAGACTTTGTCAGTAATCAGACGTCAGTTAACAAACCCATCTTGAGAAGAGGAGATAACATGATTCAGGTAAGGTGCAAGTCTAGAAGATAACTCCTTAGAAATGATCTTATTCACAAAATTACATAGGCTGATGGGACAGAAATATGCGCATGAACGAGGATTTCACACTTGGGGATAAGGGCCAAATTGGTGGAAGATCATCCTATAGGGAGCTCTCCACCCGAGAATAAAAACTAGATAGCGTGAAAAAGTTTTACCTGAATGGTCGACCATGCACTCCGGAAAAAAACCTCGTTGAAACGTCTGGCCCACTCTCACTATCCTTGCTCGGTGTAAAGATGCAAACCCGAATTTCCTCAGGGGAAGGGGGCTGAAAAGGTCACCGCTCTCCTCTTGAAGAGCTATCCGAGGGATATAAGCCAACAACGCTGGATCAAAGAAAGCCACCGAAGGCGCACCAAGGAAGGATTGGAAACAGGATAGAACACTCGCCTTTACTTCACCAAAAATAAAGTAATAAGTTTTTATTACACTCTAATGATAGTCTCCAAAAAAAATTAAATTCTCTACCTTTTCAGCCTCTGCAATCCAATCCGTCAGCCCTTCGGATCTCTCCTTGCCAAAAACCACCTTATTTATGGATAATGATAATTTTACATCAGTTATTTCTAAGTAGAATTTGAAGAATTCACATAAACAATCTCAGAAAAAATCAATTCCTCCTCAAAGTGATGCAACTAGTGATGGTATAACACAAATGATATCTTGAAGAAATTAGAAAATTCTCCAACATAATTCCAGATCCTTGTTGTTGTTTCACAAAGTAAAATTGCAATAAACAATCATTCAAATTTATCACCTAAAACCCTATATTTCACAACAAATATCACAGAATTACCACCTTTTAACCCGAAGCAGCTTTAAAGCTTTTTAGAAGAAAATAAGTCAACAGATCCAAAAGTGCATTGGTAAACCACAAATATTCTTTACGTACTTAATCTAAGGCGTAGAAGGAAGTGATAATCGAGGAAAATATTTCAAATTCTATGTCTCTTAAATTCTTTAACCCTATTGACTTTAATGAAAAGGAAGTATTAGAATGGCTAATTATGCAATTGACTCGTAAAAAAATATTGGAATAATTCAATTGTTATTTACATTGTTCCACATTATCATTATTTTGGATCTTACATTGAAAGAGTTTGGAATCCTTCATGCGATTTCTATATCCATATCAAAAACAACAGTTTCTGTGTTATTAAATTTGATAGTAAAGAAGACTGCGAAATAATACTATAAGGGGATCATAATTTTTATGATAGAAGACGCATGATAATAAAGAAATGAGTTCTAGATCTTGAGTTAAGCAAGGAATTGCTATAAACTATTCCAATTTGAGTATGCTTTCCAAGATTAAAGTTAGATTTATGGTCAGAAGAAGGTATCAGTATAATTGTCTCTGTATTAAGAAATCCTGCTAAGATGAACCATTATGCGAAATGTATGATTAAAATTTTCTATGTTCATTTGTTATTAGAATTAGTAATAATTTTAAATTTCAACCGAGATTTCCATTACTACTAAAAATAATGATCTTTTTATTCAACCAGTTGAATATAAACGGAAACCAAGCATGTGTCAAAATTGAAACTGTTTTGAACACCCAATGAAGTTTTTTGTTTTTGAAAAAAAAATTGGATATCCAAAATGATGAGTTGTCAAGGAAATGGTAATGATCAGTAGTCCTGCGAATACAGTGACAATAAATGATAATACTAGTGATAGTGCTATACATGAAGTCTTCGATAATGAGCAATTTTCAAACACCTCTACAAATGTACAAATAATGAAAACGATCAGACTAGCTATAACCAAGATAATTTTAATTTAGATATGGACTTGCAACCAAATTTAACGTCAGTGCAGACTTCTAATGTACATGAAAATAACAATAGCTCACAAGTTAAGTCACATCGGAATGATGACCGAACTATGGTAGATATCCATGAAAAATATTCACAAATTAAAACCATTACGATGCACTTTGATGGACACAATCCGAGATATAAAGAAAATAGGAAGCGACGTCATGGAAAAATCTCTTTTGAGTTTACTATAACAACTGATTGTGTGACTGATTACCCTACATGAAAAATTTTGGTATCATAATTAAAGTCAAATGGTAAGAAATGAAACAAACAAAAACAATTACAAGTATTCTTTCAGATAATAGGAGCAACAATTCTGACTTTGCAGAAAGGAGTTGACACTAAATCTACATGCTAGAATGAGATAAATTTCATATCCAATGAGTTGGTGTAGTCTTACACGACCGGTACGTAAAATAATTATTTCTTGAGTTTTTTTGGTTAATCACAAACAATTAGAGAATGTATGCTAGTTTTTGAGTGAGATTTATGTTTAATACTCTTATCATCATTTTTTTCTCTGTGTTATAAATTGTTCCCATTTTCAATGCAATAAATATCGATTTAAAAAAAATGATCAGCTGGAAAGAGACATGTAAGATCAATATTTCACGTAATCTTTTGGTGCATGTACATAATTGATCTACGTCAGTTGGTTGTATTGATGCATGTGACCATCGAGAAGTTTAGTTATAATAAAGATTATTGATGCCGTTATGATCTCTATTGACACCGTTAATGGGTGATATTATTTCAGACACATCTTACTTGTAAATAACAATTTTGGATCTCATAAAACACTAATTTTAAACTTATTATGTGTGTCATTCGGGAGGGATTGTTGGAGATATTTCAGCAATTAGGTCATACATATATTGAGGATTTTCACTCAAAGAGTTTCTTGTTTAGAGTAATTATAAGTTTTAAGGGCGACACTTCAGAAAAATTTGTTTTAAGGATAATTTTACAGAAAAATGGTTAATGAATTTATCATTTTTAATTATATAGAAATAGTGATAAACAAATTTATCATTTTTTGTATAATTTAAAAAGATAAAGTCATTAATCTTTTTTCTGTAAAATCGTCCTTAAAAATTTATTATTTAGAAATGTTGTCCTTAGAATTTATTATTTAGAAGTGTTGTCCTTAAAAGTATTATCCTGAGAAAAGAAACCATTCAATCTGATTTCCACTAAAATAAAATATGTCATGCTATTTTGGTGTAAAACCCATTTAAAGTTATTAAATAAAGTAGTAAAATAAATAATGCATAAAAATGTAACTATTATAAAAAAAAAATGCAATTTTGAATTTGTCGAAGAACCAAATCAAAAACATTATGCTATTATAAATAAAGTGTTAATGCCCTCGATTTTACAGCCTCAAAGACAAAATTAACGAAAAATTGTTCAATATGGAAAATGAGGCAATTTTTTATCCATAAGCACAAATTTTAGTGTAAAGGGAGGAATTTAGGGAGCTACTATAATTTCAGCATTTACACTAAAATTTGTCATTATGGACAAAATTTTAGCCTTTTGTTCGTATTGAACAATTTTTTATTCATTTTGTCCAAAAGGGTATTTTCTTGTTTATATAAATCCTAATATTCTCCTAATCTCTCTATGAAAATAATTCAAATTTAGAATTTATGTCAACTTAAAAATCAAATCTAAAGTTTATCTTTTGTTTTCTTAATTAGTTCGTGAAAACAACTATTGATTAGATCTAATACCAGATCTTAGCCAGGCATGTGTAAATATGGAAACTAAATCAAGTTTAAGAAAATTGACCTTTTGCTGAGGGTGCGTTAACTGTAACAGGGTATTTGAGCGGGAATTTTGAGCGTGGTACTGTAGCGAACGTGGAATATGTTCTTTGCTGCGAACAGGGTATTTGAGCGTGATATTTGAGCAGGGTATTTTAAAATAAGATATAAATAGATAAGATTTGGCATGCTAAACCTTTTTACAGATGCAAATACAGTTACAGATACAAATGCAAATGCAAATACAAATACAGTTAAAGATACAAATACAAAGACAAATTAGCGCAGCCCGGCAGCAACCAACTCATCTCTAATGGTATCTCGAAGTGATGACATTTATTGATATCTATTTCGTTGTACCCGTTCAGTGCCTCTATTTGTCGTATTTCCCATAGCATAATATTCCTCCAAGTACAGATCGCAGATTAGTTCGGTATCATCATCAAAAGCCATAAAATCTGGGTCACCACTATTATATTTGCATATGAAGTTGTGTAAAGCCATTGTAGATACGACAACTTTGACTTGCATTTGAAATCGGTATATAGGCATACTGCTCAGAATGGTAAAAATATTTCCAAATACCAAAAGTTCTTTCTACGACCATCTGTAAACTCGAATGGTAGAAATAAAACACTTCATCGGCCGATTTTGGTCGATTCACGATTTCACGAAAATGCGAAATATGATACCTCATATTTCGATATGGTGGTAAATATCCAGTCTGAAATTGATAGCCCGAATCGACCAAATAATACTATCCAGCTGGAGGTTTTGGAAAGTTAGAGTTTCTATCGTTTGTAACTTCATTAAAAATTCTACTATTGTATGTAGTCCCTTTCCAACTAGTCATAACATACGTAAACTATAAATCGAAACCACAAACCGCTAATATATTTTGAATTGCAAAACATTTTCTTCTGATAAAAGGGATAAGTTGATCAGCAGGTAAATGTGCAAATACGTGTGTACCATTTATAGCATCAGTACTGTTTTTGAAATAAGGATAATACTGGATTGAACTTCTGGAACAGTACTAAATTGGTGTTCCTCTGGCTTTATTACATCAGCAGCGAGTAATTGAAAAGCGTTTAGAACAGCATGAAAACAAACAGAAATTATTGTGCTACCTGATCATTGAAATATTTTGTTAAGTTGTCTAGTTGAAAGCGCAGTAGCCATTGTGTAAACGAAAACTCCAACCATTTCGACAACACAAATTTCTGGCCTTGAAGAGAGACCATTATGTTGCAGTTTTTCACATAATGAGTAGAAATAAAGTTTTTTCATCTAAAAAATATTTTGACAACGTTTTTTATGACCATTCAAAATGTCGTTGATCCAAGCTAAACCTGTAAACTCTGAGGTATTAATCTGAGTCATATGATTTCTCCTTACATTTTGACACGGTGAAATCCCGTAGAGATCAATCAAATCGTCGTAATCGTTGAATGAATTGGAAGCAGACATTATTTCGTTGAAGAAGAAGAAGAAGTTGTAAAAGGTAGGGAGGTAGTTGTTTTGTAGGGGAGAAAGTAGAACGTTAGAAATCCAGTCATTGGCGTCGAACGCGTCAGACGTCAACGGCTGAATTTTTAACGTTAAGATATCGTGTTGTTTGGCTTGCTGGGAATGTTGCTTGCGTCGGACGCGAACGCAACTCCGATACGGTAAAACGCAAGTTAATTTGAGTTTAGAAAAAGACCCGAAAATACATAGAAGTAGGATCGGATCAAAGAATGAAAAAAGGGAGCCCGGTGCGTCCTCCACTTCTTAACTTAACATGTCCATACGGTAAAACGCAAAAAGGCCTTCAAACAAAAATCGCTGATTGTAACAGTACAAAATGAAAAATTATCGTTTCATCAAGTTACCCACTCTGCATTTGTTAATTCTTACTTAATTTCGTTTTAAAATCAGACGACCAAATTTTGAGAATGGCATTTGGAAGAAGCATCATATAGAGCAGTTCTCAAAATTGTTTTAAAACATCAATATAACATCAGAGAACATCTATCCATTTGGTATCATGACCATTTCTTTAAAATCAAGTTACTTCAAAGTGGGCATAGAAAATTTTGGATCGTTAATGACAACGTCTGTCCATTGCATTATTGCCTGGTCCAACCTTCTTCAGCCGTTGATCTTTCAGCGCAGTTAACCACTGCATCCGTTGCTCTTGTTATGCAGTTCATATCACCGAACAACCTGCCCATAACGCTACAGCAAGCGTTGCTAAACCGACGAGAGATGAACAACATTCTCCAGGATATCCATGTTATTACATTACACAGCACAAGCGATAAATCACTCAACCAAAACCGAGAACAAAATAAAACAAAAGAAACCAACAACAGCAGGAGAAAACAAGCATCTCCACACAAATTTCACATATTATTATTACACAGATCAAATGAAGTACACTGCCATCACTGAAACCCACCAAAACGATCAAGTCTAGTGCTTAAGAGGATCGGCGGCGGCGGCGGCAGCGCCATCTTTCTCCCCAGTGGGATACTCATGAACCACGGCTACCGGCTTCTTTTCTTCCTCCTGCCCAGCACTCGTGCTGTAATTAACCGTCTGCACCACTTCCACTTCCTTCTGCTCTCCCTCTCCCTTGCCTACGCCTGCCTTCGTCGTCTCCGTCGCCTTCAGCTGTGCTGGCGCTGCGTCCTTCGCCTCCTGAAAATTAATGTTAAATTAGCCTTCTAATTTTTGCGTATGTTGACGACTTATGATGAAGAGATAATTTACCTGTGCGCTGGACATTTTTTTTGGAAGTAAACTTGGATGGGTTGATTTGGTTTTTGATGTTATCGAATTGGAGCTGGAACGATAGGCGTATGTATAGAGGGAGGAGAGAAGAGCAGAGTGGATGGAGAATAATATATACCACGATATTTTTGTTAAGGCGAATGTGGCGTACTGGGAATGCAGTTCGTAGCTGTAGCGCTTGGATGCGGACGCGTGGCTTCCACTTCGAGATTCGAACGGGGCGAATCGATCGCATGGGTCCCACTTGTGTAGGTAGAAATTGTTTTAAGTTATTCGGTGCGGGGACAGCTTGAATGATGTCGGCAGCAATCATGTTGCAGACGGCCGAGTATGATGTGCCCAACCCATGTCGGTAAGAGCATTGTTTGAAGAAGAAGGCTCAAAATGATTTATTATCTCGACTAGAAAATGTAAAATGAATGTTGTTCAGAACTGTTACAAACGAAACAAATATATAGAGAATGAAAAGAGAAAATGGGCTAAGCCCATATGGCCCAAGCGGCTTATTACATAATACATATTAGGTTTATACGGAGCCGTCATATTTTCTAATTCCCCCCGAAACCTAGCTAGTGTTCGAGAGAAAGTAAAAAAGAAAATTAGTGGCGGCTTCCCTATCTCAGAAAACCTAATCGATGATCAAATACACATCCTCAGGTCTCCAGGACAGATGAATTGCAAGTTGATCTTGAGCATGAAGCTTGAATCGACTTGTTGTTCGTTGAGAGAGGTTAGACTGAGCAAGAGCAGGTTTTTCAAAGGAAATTTGCGTGAGCCAAGCTGAGCAAGCTCAATTCATCATCGATTAGAAGAATAGCAACATAGGAGAAACGATCTAGTAAGGAAAGCTTACAACTTTGAATTCAAAAACAGAACTGCAGCATCTATGATTAATAATTTTTCGTTTCAACAGTCAGGAATGAAAATTTTCCTCTTTGATCTTTGATTCAGATCTGCAGTATCTATGTTTAATTCTTCTTGGAGTCTTGTAAAGCTCGGTTTGGATAGAGGCTTGGTGAGAATGTCTGCTTTTTGGTTAACTGATGTATATATCCAATTTTTAGCTTGTTTTTGATAACTTATTCTCTGATGAAATACATATCTAATTCTATACGCTTAGTCTTAGAATGTAGAATAGGACTGGATGATAATGCGATTGCACAAACATTATCACACTACATTGTAGCTTGCTTTGTAGAGATAATATGTAATTCGCTTAATAGGGATTCAATCCACATCACTTCTGATGTAGCACTAGCAACACTTCTGAATTCTGCTTCTGTACTTGATCTAGAAATAGTTTTTTTTTTTTTTAGCACACCATGAAACAGGATTTTTACACAGATAGATGCAATAACCTGATGTAGATTTTCTATCATCACTATCTGTCCCCCAATCTACATCAGCATATGCAATGATATTTAGGGTATTGCTGCACTTTAGAATAAGCCCATGGTCAATTATACCCTTTAAATATCTGAGAATCCTCTTAATAGCCTTCCAATGATCACCTATAGGGTTTTGCATGTATTGACTAACTTTATTGACACTGTAAGCAATGTCTATTTTGGTTATTGTAGCATACTGTAATGCACCCACAATGCTTCTGTAAAACTTTCCATTCTGAAAAGATTTACCTTTCTGTTTTGATAATTGAGCAATGGTAATCATTGGTGTAGGTAATGGATTTGCCTTATCCATTTTAGCTCTAACCAAAATTTTTGAAATATATTTCTTCTGACTAAGATGCATTTCAAAACAAGATGATTTGTTGACTTCAACACCTAAAAAATAATGCTAGTTTCCCAGGTCTTTAATTGAAAATTCAATGTCCAACAACTTTGTAACTGCTTTGATCTCAGCATCATTGCTCCCTGTTATGACACTACAACAAAATGACCCTATTACAACGGTGGAACACCGTTGTAATATACATTTTACAACGGTGGGCAAACCGTCGAGTATTAAGAAGTTGTAATAGACTAATATCTTTTACAACTTTTTTGCACTGTTGCAACACCGTTGTAATATGTATATTTTACAACTTTTTTCCACCGTTGTAATAAGTATATTACAACAGTTATGCACCGTTGTTGTTTTAATTTTTACAACTAATTATAACCGTTGTGATATATTTTATTACAATTTTTATATTTTACAGTTGTAATATATCCACAAATTATATACATATTACTAATAAAAGAATTCATTGCAGAACATATTATCTACAAAACTGAAGATATCAAACAAACTTAAAACATGAACCAAAACAATATTTTTTTCTTTCAAACTCATCATTTTTTTTACATAATACACTGACAAAACTGAAGATACAAAGACTTTATAATAGTTCTAACTTTCTTCTGCTCCTGTTAATCTCCTTGTGCTCCTTTTTCTCCTTAATATCCATTCCTAAGAAAGAAATTATCAAACTATTAGTGCTGCAGTATAGATTTATGCATGTAACGAAAATTGAAAAAATGTGAGTGCACAAAATAAACAGCTAATACAATGCATTCAAACCATTATATATGAAAATAACCTGACCTCAAGGGGAGTCTGGATGCTCAAAGCTGATAGATAAACAAATGGAAGCAGCTTAAAAGAAATAGAAACACAACTATGCAAATATCCTACTAGAAATACAACCAAAACCCAAGGCAAAAACTCCACCAAAAAGCAAGATACCACATACCTCTGGCAACCCAATGCGTAAATGAACTGAATGCTGTAACGAAATCATACCCAAAGTAACAAAATATTCTTATTTTCTAGTATAATAACCTCAACAGAAGCGGTAAAAAAAAGCAGTTCCTCAAGCCTCCTTAACTATTTGCACACCAGTGAACCATACCCAATATACCATATGTTTTTTCAATCTTCTAACATGGACCACCTTCAAGTACTTGCAATATACTAATACTAATTGATAAAGAGTGTGAAATTAAGCACAATTATAAGAAAATACATATATTTCTACCTACCGCACATAAACAAATATTTATATATTATTTTAACAAAAAACAGGACAAAAACAACGCTGTTGGAAAATACATATATTAATGGCGAGGCAAATTACGCAGTTCAGGTAACCAAAACAAGCGAAAGGAACCACACCTGACTGAAACTTACATAATTAACTGTAGACTTCTTTCACGTGCTTTTATTTCAGGTGTTTTCTTTATATTTGCGTTCAACATATCAGCGAGATGTTTGATGATTAAAAGACCACCAGTACTAAGTAGCTTTGATGGAATTGAAAAACACATTTTGGCATATATATAGAGTTTATCTGCCATGAAAATTCACTTGGCTATTTAGTATAGAAGATGTATCCATCTTGAAAATTCACCTAGGAACACGCATAACTCAACTGCACATACATACCTACACTTACACGCACATACCCAGCTATCATTGCATGCACGCACAAATACACTCAACCCAGCAGCTCACACTAACTCAACTCTCTAACCTATATCTTCGGTTTATTTGACAGATCCGATCTACTTCAAATTTATTAGGATCTTGGTGTTGTATACCACAAATAGAGTTTATCTGCCATGAGTCCTATGCAATATTAGAGATTAGTAGGAAATACTCTCATAAATTGAAGGTAAACCATCTTCCGAGAACGGTGGATGCACAGGTAATCTGATTTTTAGATATAATATATCTATACAGTATGGTGATATAAACAATTACTATGTAGATAGAGAGAGAAAAATACTTACGGTGGATGCATTTCCGATGAGTTAAGAGGAGAAATGACATACCTGCACTTAGATACAATGATGTTGAGGTATTCTTCAAGATTTACACTCATACCATCGAGCTGAAAAATATAAAAATGCATAATCAGTTAAGGTAAACCATCTTCCGAGAACGTTCTGCTTCCAGCATGGTCTGCCAAATTACTCGGGCAGTAGAGTTTAATTTCAATGGTTAATAAAAGATCATTAAAAATTGAATCACCATTGCAAGTAAATTATTTTTATACTTTTCAGAATCATTTAGGGATACTTTATTGTTTCCTTGAAGGACTTGAAAGCTATTACAGACCTGACAATTTCAAATTTTGTCAAATTTCAATTCATCAATGAATCAATTCCCCACCACAGCTCTGCTAGTCAAAATTGAATTTTGTTACTTGAGTCTAATATCATACCTGTCCACCAGAAGAGGAATTGATGTCAGCGAGCAAAATGGTGGACCGGAGGCACATCAGGTTGTCGGCGCAGTTTCGATGAAGGCAAGGGCGAAGGTTGTTGGTGGGTTTTCAGGTGCGCACGATAGGAGATGGCGGAGCGGATTCGATCAAGTATGGAGAGGAGGGCGAGCGGCTTGAGCCAGCGGTGGAGCAAGGAAGAATTGAGCCATGACGCGAGCAGTGATGGAGGCGGTTCGACTTCAGCTGCTGCCATTATCAGGCTTCGATTTTTGGGAATGATTTGGGAAAAGAACAAAGGGGATCAAGATTATTTGAGGAAAGCTTCGGTGAAATATTAGGGTTGGCCGCCAAAATTTTCAAGGTGTCGCCACTTCTCCAAATGATTGTTTTTTCACGTTTATCTATTGGTACTTACTAATGTGATTACATCTTATGTTCCAATTGTTTTCAGCACTATACATAATATTATTTCTCATAGGAATCAATTAACCAATTTCAACACTCAATAGACCACGTTGTTAAGTCATCTAAATATTCATTTCAATTTTAAGGTTCAATTATCATAAGAAAAAAAGAAAAAAAAAACGAACAAGTTTTTCGAAATTTTGGATATTTTATAAAAATTCTAGTTCATTGATTTTTTTTAATTAATTTATGAAAAAATCAATATATTATAAGTTTTGTCTAGAAAAATTTAAACTTTTTTTGAAATATTGGATGTTAAATATAATTATTACCCATAACTATTAAATATTAAATACTAATAATAAGTATTACTTTTTAATTATTAAAGATTTCTTATTAATCGTTCGTTATTATAAATTAATTATTAAATATAATCTTAGTTATTAATCTCTTTTTCTTAATTATTAATCTCTACTTCTTAATTATTAATAGCAATCATTGATTATTCATGATTAGCATTAATTATTATATTTTAATTATTAACTATTTAATAGTAATTATGTAATATTAACTATATTTTTTAATTATTCTTCATAATTGCTAAGTATTAAATATTACGGATTGATTATTGATTATTACTTCCGAATTGATTATTAATAGTAATTATTAGTTATTAATTATAAATAATTAATATAAATGTATTAATATTAATTATTAGTTGTTAATTATATTAAAATATAGTCATATATTACAACAGTCAAAAAATAAAAGTTGTGATAGGCTTTTATTACAACTGTCAAAATAACACAGTTGTTAAAAATAAGTTTATTACAACTTTTCTGGAAAAAAGTTGTAAAAAAACATTTATTACAACGGTGCTTTTACCACCGTTGTAAATTAAAGTTGTAATATGGTGTTTTTTTTGTAGTGTGATAAAATCATCAACATAAATCAAAATATTTGTAGTGGCAAATTCAGAAATTTTAATAAAAATAGAGTTACCAGGTTTAGATGATTTATATCCATGGTTGACAAGTGTTGACTTCAACTTGTCAAACCAAACTCTGGGAGCCTGTTTAATCCATAGATTGCCTTATTAAGCTTGCATACTAAGTTTTTATTAGCATGTTGAATAAATCCTTGGGGTTGCTCCATATATACTTCTTCCTGCAATTCACCATTAAGAAATGCATTATTAACATCTAATTGTTTGAATTTCCAATTTCTATACAAAGCAATTGTTAAAATGATTCTGATTGATGTTGGTTTCACAATAGGTGTGAAAGTTTCAGAAAAATCAAAACCATACTGTTGTGAATACCCTTTTGCAACCAATCTTGCTTTGTATCTAGAAATTGAACCATCTGCAATTTCTTTTTAACTTACAAAACCTATTTGCATCCTATAATATTCCTATTAATTGGATTATTAACCAAAGTCCATGTTCCTTTCTTAGTTAAAGCATTATACTCATCCTGCATGGCTACATTCCAGTTAACATTTAAGGCTGCTTCATCATAAGAAATTGGCTCATCAATAGTAATAGCAGTATCATAAACTTTTGGCTTGTAGATGCCACACTTAGCTCTAGTAAGCATTGGATGTTGATTACCTGCATCTCTCACATATGTAGCATTACCTCTATCTCTCACATCTACAGTTTGTTTCTCTAATGAAACATTATTATCTGTTGTTTGCTCACCATGTGTTTCTCTAATATTTGAACTCTGATGCTCTGCACTTTCACAAATGGGAGTGAATTGCTCTTGACCTGGCCTACTTGAAGGCATGGTGTGCTGAGAGCTAGTATTGGTGTTATGTTCATTATGATGAACAGGCACCAATACTTCATCCTCTTCAGGTATATCAACTCTAACATGTTTACTACATATAGTATTTTCTGTATAACTTAAATTGATTTTACTAAATGGATACATGTGCTCATTAAATTTGACATGTCTAGAGATATAAATTCTTTCTTTGTTATCCAAACATTTATAGCATTTTTGCTTATTACAGTAGCCCAAAAATGTACATGCAGTGGATCTATAATCAAGCTTATGACTATTATAAGGTCTTAAATATGAGAAACATTGACATCCAAAAATCTTTAAATGTTTATAATCTGGTTTAATTTTAGTTAGCATCTCTTATGGACATTTAAACTTTAACACCTTTGTAGGCATTAAATTAATTAAATGTACAACTATATTAAAAGCATCAGTCCAGTATTTAAAAGGCATAGATGCTTGAGTTAACAAAGTTATACCAGTTTCAACAATATGTCTATGTTTCCTTTCAATTCCAATTTGCTCAGATGTATAAGGGCAAGTATATCTATGATTAATTTCTCTTTTTTCAAAGAAGGTTTTTAAAGGTAAAAATTCTCTGCCTCCATCTATTTGAAAAGTATTGACCTTATTACTAGTAATGTTTTCCACTTTATTAATAAACTGTATAACAACATTACTGGTTTCAGACTTTGATTTAAGCATATAAATCCAAACAAATCTAGAGTATGCATCTATGAATGATATATAATATCTGTGTCCATAATTAGAACTAATGTGTGCAGGCCCCCACAAGTCAGTAGCTATTATTTCAAGAGGTTTAGTATAATTGGTTTGTAAGTCTGGAAATGCAAGTTTATGACTCTTTCCCAATTGACAAGCAGTACAAAAATAAGAATCAGAATCTTTACTAATAGAAAGATTATTATTTATCATGACATGTTTAGTAATTTTAATACTGGGATGTCCCAATTTATAATGCCATATATCAAACTCCTTAATGCAATCAGAACTGTTTACTATAGACATAACGTAGGGATTATTTCTAATATCAGAATTTTTTGAATCACTTAAATCAAGTCTGTATAATCCCTTATTCTCTCTACCCTACAAAATAATTTCTTGGGTCAGTATGTCTTTAACCATACATGCATTAGTGTAAAATTCAAAGTAAACATTATTGTCCTTGGCAAATTGGGAAACACTCATTAAATTTTTCTTAATTGATGGAACTCTTAGCAAATTTTTTCAAACAAGCTGTTTATTTCCATCAATACTTGCATTTCCAGTGTGTGAAATGTGCGCAACTCTACCATTACCAACAGTAAGATTTGGTGTACCTTTATACTCCTTGTTCCCTAAGTTCAGATTGTTTAGATTGTTGGTGACATGGTTGGTTGCACCAGAATCAGGATACCAGCAGTCATCAAACACATCATCACTGGTAGTGGTTTTAGTATTAAGAATTTTTGCATGAGCTTTACTGTTTTCTTTGGCAGTATTCACCATATTTGCACTAGGATTGTTACTTTGCTGTGAAGGAGTATAATTAGAATTAAACCTGAAATAACACTTGCTAGCACTGTGCCCCACTTTATCACAAATTTGACATCAGATTCTGTTATTATTATTGTTGCTCCTTCCACCTATTTTGCCTCTGCCTGACCGACCCCCTCTTTGTTTATTAAACTGATTTCTTGAACCACTTCTTTTTTCTTGACTTTTACCTCTACCATAGGAAATGTAATTAACTGACATATTAGAATTAAAAATTTTCTTACGTTCAATTCTACCTTCATGAGACAATAGTGTAGAATACACATATTGTAAAGAGGGTGTTGGGTCCATTGAAAGAATAATGGCAGTAATAGCTTCATACTCATCATCTAAGCCACTTACAATAGCTATTACCTGTTCAGATTCAGGTATTCCTTGGCCTACAGAACTTAATTGATCATAAATGTTTTTCACTCTAAGTAAATATTCATTCATAGATGATTCTCCTTTCCTTATGCTATGCAATTGTCTTTTGTGATGCATGACTCTGGCTGAAGATTGAATAGAAATTTTCTATGAACTGTTTCCCAAACTTCATGAGCAGTCTTGACCCCTATTAATTATGGTAAAATAGATGGCCCAATAGAGGACATCATCCATACACATACAAGACCATCTTGTCTCCGATGCATAATGTATTCTGGATTACTCACTAGTTTATCTTCTATGTCTCTAACAAATTTAGGTGGAATAATCTTTGTTCCAAGAATGTAATCCTCTAAACAATAAGCTCTAACTGCAGTTTCTACTTGTAATTTCCATAATAGGTAATTGGATTCATCAAGACGAATTGAGATTAACTGACTTTGTGGTTTTATAATGGCCTTCATCAATTCTTGGATGGGATCAGACTAAGATTGATGGCTCCTACTATTAGAGACTTGTGGGCTTGATTCATCTGTTGGATTAACCATGATGACAACAAAAGAACAAGGACATAACTCAAGAAAAAACACAGGTAAGATCTAATCTCTTGAGCATTCAATTAAGATAAATCCCTAGGCTTCAATTATGTTAATGATGCAACTCAGATTGCCAAAATGATGAAAAAGCTATTTAAACTCTGAAAGAACAGATACAAACCATGATTGGCAATCTTTAGATGACAATTTAACAATATTGATGATCTGTTGATATTTCTTGATCAGTTTCTTGAGAAAACAGATCTATCTCTGCACACCTTATTCTGAAATTAGGATACAGCCACAAACAATTGTAGTCGAGGCTCTTAATTTGAAGAATAAAGCAACAACCTTCAAATGAGAGGCTGAAGCTTTGATGGAGGGTGATCCAGATGATGAATGTACTTTGATGGATCAATGATTGATCAACACTATTGATGATCAATACGCAAAAGAAAGTCCTTGACTCCGATACCAAGTCAGGAATTCAGAATATTGACACGCAGAAAGATAACTGAAGAAGAAGACTAAAAATGTTTTATTATCTCCATTGGAAAATGTAAAATGAATGTTGTTCAGAACTGTTACAAACAAAACAAATATATAGAGAATGAAAAGAGAAAATGGGCTAAGCCCATATGGCCCAAGCGGCTTATTACATAATACATATTAGGTTTATACGGAGCCGTCATATTTTCTAATTCTTTGTCCACAATCTCAGCAACATGCCCGAACGTGACACATAAACAGCAGTAAGTCATGCAACCTGCATATAAGGAAACTAATAATATTAGAAGATATTAGTAAAGAAAAGGTAATTTTTATTCTAATCCACGTTTTTAATAAGTTAATCCACCATTTTACTTTAATTAGTTAATCCACGACTATTTTGTAAGTTAATCCATGAGTGGATTAACTGGAAGATTACACCCTATTATATAGCTAACAATCGTTTTTGTGCTTCTTATTTCACAATTATGCGTTATTTCACAATTATTTATGTTGAATTGTCTCTCCCGTTTGATAAAGCAGTAGCAAATAAACATATGTTAAAAATAAAGTTGATAACACTTGAATTCAGCAAAGAAGCAATCAGTTAGATACAATTAGTTCACTTATAATCTCTGAACATGATCTGACATGATATGGTAGTAGATGATTATGAAAATAAAAACTAAGATGAAGACTCCAGTAGGGGAGTTCGCATCAAATGTTTTCAAATAGCTTAATATTTTAAAGATTTTGCAAAAGAAGCATTTGTCAAGTATGTTGACGTAAAGCATTACAAACATTACAGTTCATGTTCATTTTTTTCAATGTACGCGGTGGATGGTGAAACTTTTTTTGTGCTTTTTTTAGGACTTACTCTTTGTATTACACTGCAACGTGTTACACAAAAGTGCAAAAGTTAATGTTGTTAGAGTGTGGATAAAAATTAAAATTACCTTTTTTATATCATACATATCATATAATCTACAGTACAAACATACAGTTATATCATATAATTTACTTTATGTCTTCACATTTTCACTAGTGGTGCTTTGCATTTGTCTAATGCTCCTTCCAAATGGTCAATGCATGTCCCTGTAACTCAGGAAAAAAACACTATTTCTGTTGTAAAATTATTTGTAGAATAGTAGAAATGCAAGAAGCAATGATATGAGATTTCCCGCAATTTCTTTATTACTGTAACAACCATCTTCCTCATCAAGATGTAAACGGCTTCTTTTCTCATACATGTTTATATTAATTTTTCAAAATTTCAGAAAATAGCTAACTAAAATTATATATGTGTGATAATGTTGATATAAAAAAAATACAATTTTGTGTACAATTAATCAACTTCAAAAAAAAATAAAAAAATAAAATAAACAAACTACTTACTGTTATTACGTTGAATTACAATGCTTAAGCTTGGATTTAGATGCTAGGATTCTAGAAACAAGAAGACGACGGAAAACGCACAGAAGAAGACTGAGAAGTAGAGAAAATAAATATGTTTTTTTTAGATACACAGATTAAAATTAAAATTTTAGTAAAAGTCAACGATCCTATAAAATAGGGTGGATTAACTTACTAATACCGTGGATTAGAATAAAAATTACCAAAAGCAAATTAGTATAATTTCAATGAAACATTTAATAATGGCGTAAACATGTTTGGGCATGAAAAACATATTAGATGAGTTTCAAAAATATAAGCATACATGTTTGGGCAGTACGTAAAACATGAATGATAAAAATGCCAACCAAATTGGCATGTATACTTGCACCGTTTGCATTATAGGTTGTACCATTTCCGATATAGCAATAACTAACAAAATTTTCCTACACTTAACTGTCATTGTCATGTTAGCTACATTCCATTATACTGTATAGAGTCGACTTATCTTTCTAGAGGATTCATGATACCATATGCATTTCAAAAGCTTTAAAAATGCATAGGACATTGTGTAAAGGTTCTTGTATGCAATGTTTTCATTTTTGATTCTTAAACTATTGTTGCCTACCATCATTGTTCGAAATTACAGAATAAATTAAGGCAAGAGTTTCCAATTTTTGGCATAATAGCTTACAGATAAGAATTCAAATTATCACCCAAGAAAGCTGATTACAATAGGAAAAAAGATCATATAGTAAATTTGTTGACAAATTTTGCATGCTAAATTCAGACTTATTGGGAAATAACACAGTAACAAAAAAGAAATTAAAATTACAAAGAACAAACCATTTTTAACTAGTTGATAAAAAAATATTGCAATGGGAAATAAAAACTGTATACTTTTGCACTACTAGAATTGAACAGTATTGCAACGGATGCTTCCAACGGCCTCCAACGGGGGTTGACCAACGGCTTCCAACGGAAGCCAAAATACCCATCTGTACACCGTATATAAAATATACGCCGTTGGAAAACGTTTGCGGCCGTTGGTTTTTAAGCCGTTGGAAGCCGTTGCCTTCCGTTACACGGACTGGAGCACAAATCAGCCGAAGCTTCCTCCTTCTTCCTCATTCTCTAATCCCACGAAAATTTCCCCCAAATCCCTAAATTTTCCCTCTTTAATTTCTGAAATCGCCTATTCCACTTCATCTTACGCCTAGGATCTCTCCGACTCTATCAAAGCACTCTCTCATCCTCTCTATTCTCCTTTTCTCTCCAATTTTTAGGTATGTGTTTATCCTAATTTTTGTTTAATACCCTATGTTTAGTGTAATTGAAGCATAATTATGGTATGTTTGTGTGTGTAGTGCTGTTAATTAGTTGCTAATGTGGGGTTTAATCATTTTAGTTGCTAATTTAGGGTTTTCAGTAATAAATTACTTAGTTGCTATTATGATCTAGGGTTTGAATTAGTTGAAGTAGTTGTTGTTAGTGAGATTGTGTTTATAGATTTCATTGATTATGTTGGTAATCTAGGGTTAATTGATTAGTTAAAGGTGACTATGTATATATGCATATATATAGTGTTATGTATATATATACACGTAATATAGTTGACACTCTATGCATTTGTTTATTTGGTTAAGGCCCAATTCATCGAAAACAATATTTAATTGTCGAAAACGTGTCATGGAAATACAAATATTTAAGTTTCTGTTTTTTGGGCTAAGGCACACAAAGGTGTACAAAAAACACTTCAATCACAAAAAAAGCAAATCATAATATGTTATATTCATAAAGCCTTAGAGAGTTTTTTTGGCCCCATCTGATAAGTATTGTATATAATCGTTATATGATGTTCGTTTTATTAGCGGAACAGACATTTATATTCATTGTATACAATATTTATTGGATTTGTCCTTTGTATTGGACAAGTTACGAATACAATAACGAAATTAAATCTCGTAAAATATTTCATTTTAAACGGTTCTCAAAATTTCAAAAGCACTTCCTTTATGTTCCCTGTGTACACGCAATTGTGTACTATTCAGGGAACTAAAGGGAAGTGCTGCCGAAATTTTGTTGAATCGTTTAAATTGAAAAGATTTACGCGATTTAATTACATTATTGTATTTGTAATGGGAGGTAGGATAACCCACCAGTAAATGATCAATTAACATAACATGCATCAATCACTAAAATTGTTTTAACACATTGTTAATACAAATTTTATCATCATAATTAATATGTAAAAGAAATGTTGTCATTAAAATACAATCTTAGCGTTTGAGCGATCGAACACAAAAATTATGAATCTAATTTTATATAATTCTTTCTAATTTTATATGTACTTAGAAAAAATGGATGATTATTTTAATGATCGAAGCTGGATGTACAAACGAAGAGAAAATGATGGCACGATAAGCAAACAATTTATTAATGGCGTCAGCGTGTTTATTGATTTCGCTTTAAGTAACAATGGAAACGACGTCGAAATCCGTTGTCCATGTAGTAGATGCAAGTTATTGAAGCATTTGATACCGCAAATGGTCAGAGTTCATTTGCGTCAGTATGGTTTTGTGCCGAACTATTTAGTTTGGGATCGTCATGGAGAACCGTTAGCATCTACTTCTATACAAGTTGAGGAGGTAGCGAATAATGAAATTGCCACGACGAATCTCGTAGAACAAATGGTTGAAGATGCTGCACGTTCTATGTTCCCGGTTCAACAATTTAATGAAAACGTTGGTAATGATGACGATGGTAATGATGAAGAAGAACCAAATATTGAAGCCAAAAAATTATATGACTTATTAGATGCCGCAAAAAAACCCCTTTGGGAAGGCTGTGAAAGCGGAACTCAATTATCAGTAACTGCTGAATACATTGCGATGAAATCTAAATATAATCTTATAGAAGTAAGACATATGTCCCATTATTATAAGTACGACCCTTTCGTACTTGCCAAACAGGCTCTTCAAGTATATTATGCTCCTTATCCTTCTATGAGAAGAGACAAAATAGATTGGTGGGCTGTTTTCAAAACAAAAGCAAGGTTTACATTTGGCGGACGTAATATTCCCGATGACCAAGCTTATCAAGCAGACGTCGAGGAAAATGCAGAAATAGTAATAACCGACGATCAAACATATTTTGGACCTCTAAACTATGAATCGAATGCATTAATTGATGTATTTGAGACTACAGATGAACCATATATGGAGGAGGAAATAGAGTCGGAATCTGAAAGTGATGAGGACGAATAACTAATACTCCTCATTTTCAAAAGGTAATTTTATGTTATGACATTTCTATTATCAAGTAACCATATATTTATTTTCATGACATTTCTATGAATCAAACTCATATGTTAACTAGACATATCTATGAATCAAACTTATATTTAACACTTCTATGAATCAAACTCGATCATATGTTAACTAGACAAATCTATGAATCAAACTTATATTTAACACTTTTATGAAACAAACTTGTACTCATGTTATGACATTTCTATTATCAAGTACTCATGTTATCTAATACCATGTTTTTACATATAGTTATGTTATGTTATGTTTTGTTATGTTTTTGTTTGTAACAGGTATGGCGTCAGGTGGCGAGGAGGGTGGTCCATCGTCGGAGTTATCTCGTCCTGTGGTCTGGCTTAAGCCAAAAGCATCAAAAGGGTAAAAACTAAGTTTTTAGTATAAATTTAATTTAAGTACAATAAATTATTTAAATTGTTGTTCTAGCAACCATGTATTTTTTTTCCCGTTTAACACAGGGGGTTTGAGTTGGAGCCGTCCAATACCGTTTTGAGGATATCAAAACGTGCTTATCAGGCCCGCATGACTGCATGTTGGCCCACTTGGAGCTCGATACCCGACTTAGTTAAGGAGACCATATGGCAGGATTTTTTGGTACGTATGTATGATATAACATTTCTTATATTAAGTACATGCTCCTATTTGATAACTTTATATGTATGCTATTTATAAAAAAAACGCAGGGCGCGGTGGATCTCCAGGAGACGGATTTGGATCTCGTTAAGCGCCACTGGAACAGTAAAGTGGCAGCAAATTACAGACAAACAATGAACACTTTAAAATCAAGTGGGAAAAGGCAGTCTTGGGTGAGCGAGTCAGTGTGGAATGATCTACTTACTTATTGGAATAGTAATGAGGACTTTCTGGTAAATTTTACTACATATTTTTAATTTCAATTATTCTATTCAACTAGTACGTCATTTAGGCTCAGACATTTTTTTTAAATTTAAATGTATAGGCCTCGTCTGAGAGAAATGCAGCTAATAGGAGCAAGAATCCGGTTACGCATCGAGGTGGGTCCAAGTCATTTCAGCATCATCGTGAGGATCTGGTATATTTTGTAATTGCATAGTTTAAAATTTTAATTCATAACTAGTTAAAATTAATAGTTGATTTAAGTTTAAGTTTTAATTTACATGTGTGCATGCTTATTTCAGGAGAGAGCGCGTATGGCTCATGTGTCGTACTGGGATGTTTTCGAGCATACACATGCATTGACTCAGACTGACGACACAGGCTCAGTTTCGTACACTTGGGACCATGATGATAAGGCGCGTGAGAGATATGTAAGTATAAAATAGTTAAGTAGACTTATAATTTAATTAAAATAGTGTTATTTAAATTTATTTTATTTTTGTTTAACAGGAGAAATTTCAGGAGCAAAGGGCGCAGGTACTGGAAGCTACAGGGAGGACTGAGCTGACCAAGGAAGACGAGGACAAGATATTTGATGCTGTCATGGATCCTGCTACCCGAAACAGACGATATGGTTATGGAAATCTAGAGGTAATACTAAAATTTATAATAAAAACTCAAATGTATTCGAACTACTATTATGAAATACTGAAAATCTGAAATTATATACAGATTACAGCATCTCAGCAGATGTATCAGAAGGCTCGGGAAAAGGAAGAAATCGCACAGTTGAAAGCACAGATTGCAGAGCTTCATGAACGTGATCGTCGCCGTGAAGAGCAGATGGAGTTGCTTAACCAGCGATTGGCGGAGTACATTGCCCAGCACGGTATGACACCTTCATCTTCAGGGGGAGAGAGTTGATCAGGTTAGCTTGTTTTGATGTGTTTTGAGAGTTGGTGAGGCTTGCTACATGCATGGTAGTTGTATATATTTTGTTATGATGGTTTGGACATGATGTTATGATGGTTTGGTGATGGTACGGTTTGGACATGGTGTTGGTTATGTTGTTTGGAGATGGTTATGTTATTTTGGACATGGTGATGGTTTGGTGTTGTTTTGGCGAAATTTGGTGGTAATGTTATGTAAATATTGGTTAATTTATGTGTTTTGTGTTTGTTTTTTATTTCATATTGTGTTTGGGTGTATATATGGTTGAGATTGTGAGTTATATGCTCGAAATGGAGCAGTTCGAAATGTTATATATTTGTTGTGTGGCTTGTAGTGGTAAATCTAAAATCTGCCAAAAAAAAGCACCCAGATTTCCAACGGCGACCAATGGCCAGCGACGGCTTACCGGTCATTCCATACAAACGGCTTCCAACGGCCTATTTGCTCAAAACATCATACACGTGTCCTTATTTATCAGTTGGAAGCCGTTGGAAATCACGCGTCGTTTGCGTTGGAAGCCGTTGATCTGTATACCAACGGATTGACCAACGGCTTCCAACGGCGTTTCCAACGGCCCCTGGCCGTTGGAAACCCCTGTTCCTCTTGTAGTGTTGTAAGTCATTGAACTAAAACCAAGGAAGTAGTAAAAACCAAGAGACATGAGACTAATATGCATACAGTAGCTAGGGATGGTTTAAAACTGATACGCATCATGCAATGATTTCCATGATTTCTACCGAACCCAAAAATGCACAAAAAAGTAATTAAAATTTCTTGGTTTAGGTGCGTAGTGTAGGTAGGCAAGGAGAGAGAACCATTAATCAGCAAATATGGTATTTTAAATGTATTAACATCCAAAGAATTCTGAATTTACAGAATGTTAAAAAACAAAGGAGGTGTTACAGCAAGTGCATATTTACTGCAAGTCCATAATCAGCCCCAATGCACAGTCAGGTCTACCCTGCAGTGCATATCCGATTCCATTTAGAGAGTACCAGTTATGTAATGGCCATATTTAGGATTTAAATACAGAATAATATGATACATAACTTTATACCCAGCAAGTATCAAATTGAGTGATGAAATAGAACTATATAGTTTACAATTAATGAAGCACTTTACAAAATTGATACAATTAGTTTTAGGTATAAATTATTCTTAAACTATTATTAAAATATAACAGTAAATAAAACATATATAGCTTAAATTACAAAGTTGTAAAATACTGTTTATGAAAACCAAGGAAAGGGTTAAGTACAATATGATCGGAGCAGAAGATATTGCCTTTTTTGAAAGATCTTAAAAAAAAGATGTCAGGTATGAAAAATCAACGAATAAAGGCAATATCAGCCTATGAAAGATTGTTATAGATGTTATCAAGTAGCACCTAATTGCGACAAACTTGTAGCTTGAATGGATTAAAAATTCATAAAACTAATATTTTCAGTCGCTAATTTCTTATTTAATTATGGTTGTGAAATAAACTCGAACCTTCAAAATGAATGTTACATTTATCTTGAATCTGACAGAAACATGACATTTGATGTTACTTTGCTGCTGTAATGATATGATACTAACAAAAACGACAGCTTTGGATTAGGTCAAAGTTTACCTACATGTAGGTTCTCAAAAGCAAGGAGATCTTTTACAGGTTCAAGACGTTGCGTATGTTATTGCTTCTGCAGTTTTTTCCTATTTTTTCATTCATCGTCCATTATTTGTTCTTGCACCTATTGAAGAGAAATTAGTCCAACACCGCTTGAGATGGTTTGGACATATCCAACGTAGACCATACGATGCACCTGTGCACGTTCGAATTATAGACCGCGCCGAAGGCCTAAAGGGAGGTAGAGGTCGACCTAAAATGACATGGGAGGAGATAATAAAGAGAGATTTATGTAATTAGAGTTTATCTGAAGAGCTGGTAGTTGATAGGAGTGCATGGAAGTTGGCAATCAATGTGCCAGAACCTTAGTTTTTTTCTTTCTTAAATCTATTTAATTATTTTAGACTTTATTTCACTTTTATTGAATCTTTTTACCTTTTTATTACTATTTTAGACTTTATTGAACCTTTTTACTTTTTTATTATTATTTTAAGAAAACCCTTTATCAGACAACTATTTATCTGTTTGGTTATTTTAAACACTTTATATACATTATTACCATTATTATTAATTTTATTTTATTTAATTTTGGGTTTCATATCTAGCCAACCCCAATTTGTTTGGGATTATATTTCAAACAAATAAATTAAAAGCACCTTACAACAAAACCATTCAATGTATATACACGGTAAAAATTATAATATATATGTATATACTTTTTTTTATCACACAAAAAAAATAAAATGACACAACAAAATAATATACACACATAAACCAAACAACACTCACCCATGCAATACAAATCAACACACACGCACACACAAATAAAACAATACACACGCCCACATAAATAACCACATAAAACATAAGTATATTAATATATAACATATGTAATATATATATATATATAAGCAAGCTCACGGAATTACACTATACACACGTACCACTCACACATTCGCACGCAGGCCAAACTGGCTAAACTCTCAAGCAACATACATCTTGGTGGCAGTGCTCGGCTATGGGTAGAAATTGGTGAAAGTTGTCGGATTTCAGTTGGGCAAAGGTGGAGTGAACAGGGGTTAAGGGGCTTCTGACGGATGGGTTCGGGTGGGCGGACAGCGGTTTGACATGGAGGCTGACCTGAGTCGGGGTAAGGCGAGGAGGTCGGAGCAGTAGGGAGAAGCAGGCTCGGCAGAGTGGCTTGGAAAGGAGCAGGCGCGGATGTTGGAGCAGGTCATCGCGGTGAGAATGGGGACGGAGCTCGGTCTCATGCTATAGTATACTTTCATGAAAAAATGAAGGGCGGATGAAAGTGTGTGGAATGGTAGGAATGGGATGGCGTGGGAAGAAAGAAATGGCGATGGATAAGTAAATGGAGATGGGTGCAGATCTATAATTGAAGAAATGGTAACAATGCCTAATGAATCGACCTTAGAAACGTATAACAAATAAATCGATCGTGTTTTTTTTTTAAATAGGTAAACAATGAAGTAACTCATGAAAGAAGAAAGCACGGCCGGGAAAGAAAGACTAAATGGAAAGGATAAAGCATGCGCATAAACGGGTAAACACGGTTACCCTTTCACTCGCCACTTCTTTGTTTAGATTTGAATTTGAAACGGTACACAAGCACTGCAACTTCAATGTTAGATTCGGGAAGAAAATCCACACCTACTGTCTAACATACAAAAGTATGAAATGGAAAAAGTGAATGGAAAAATAAAAATAAATAAATATAGAACTTTCGCATGTCTTCCCAAACTAAAAGGAACGCATGCTTGGATGGAAATAAATGGGACATGCATGCCTTGAAATGGCACAGTAGCGTGCATGGAATGTTTGGGAAAAAGAAAGAAAAAAAATAGCTTTTGGAATGGAAAGTGAGCATGGAATACACCTGCATATGCATGAATTGAAAACAAAGGGGTAAATGTTCCATTCACTATGTTTTGAAAAAAAATCAAACAAAAATATATATTTAAGTAGTTTAGTAAAATAAAAGGACAGCTTTGGAAGACCCAAAATGACTAGAAAAGTATGTAAGATCGAAAAAGGGACACATCAAACTCGGATGACTCTGTTATAAAAATGAACAGTGCAAGCTTTTTCGCATTTACAGTGCGAACCGAGCACCGAAACTGACAAATGAATATATTGCGGAAATCAACGCGACGAGACGGACACAACGGTATATAATTTAATGTCAGCATGCACCATTCAAAAACGCATAACGGACCCCCTTAAACGTTAAATTCGGACAGAAAAACAATTAAATGGAAATCAAAACGTCCGATTTTCGTGAAACGAAATTTGCCGCCGGATTCGTGATATCGAATAGAATATTTTTCATGTTTGTCCGAACCGGTTTCAGAAAGATTTTAAAATAGCTAAAATTTGAACTATTATACGCAGCTTTCCACTGAAAAATGCACGACCGACAAACATTCAATTTTTCAACGAAATTTTCACAGCTGCTACGTCTCACTGTACGTAATACAAATTTCAAATTCCATTATGAAAAATCACAGAATAATTTCAAAATAAAAATTTCATTTAAATCGGAATTTAAATCGTTAAAATAGCGGGTTGTTACAATGGAAAAATTGAAGAATAAATAAATTAGAAATTTAACTTACAATGTTAAGAAGTTGGAAAATGTCCTTTTGCAAAAGATTATAGTATACATATTTCATTCACTGTAGAATAAGGGTCCGTTTGATTTTGAACGGGAAGGGGCATTTGGAAGGGTTATTTGGAAGGGGCATTTGAAGGGGAATTTTTGCGAATGGGGAATGTGCTTTTTTTTTACGAAAGGGGCATTTTGGAAGGGTTTAATGTTTTTGTATTTTGTGTTTATTGTAGGTTTATTGAATTAGATACAAATTGGAAAATACGAATTGCAGAATACAAATTGGAGAATACGAATTGCAGAATTTAAATTTCATAAAAAACTGCCACAATTGCGGAATACAGAAAAAACTACCACAATACATAAAATCTACATCGATCCATTCCTCAGCTTCTGGACATAATAAAGAACACAACACCTAAGCTCTTCCGGTTTGTCAATCAGAAGTAAAAAAGGGTTGACGTCCCTTCTGTTATCTAACGCTGACAGAATAACCCCCACCTCCCACTCGAGATAATCATCACTATCTTGACGTACTGCCATGCACAAAGCAAGATGCTCATTTCTGTCCATGAAATGAGGATTTAAGCTATAATTTTCGGATTGTTTATGGAATGTGGTAGTGAAAAGGTAGTGAATTGGAGTGAATATATAGGGGAAGGAGAAATGGGTCGGTTTTTCTGGAAATTTCGTCGCATCCGACGTGCGTCCGATGCGTCCGACGCGTCCGACGCGAAAGCTACCTTTTCAACCGTTCGTCTTGAAGGGGCAAAAGTGTGGGTCCCACTGTGGACGCATCCATATTAAGCACCCATATTTGAAGGATTTTCTTATCGGCTGATCCATATTTTCATCTGCCTTGAGCTTCGCACTGCAGGCCAGATCATGCTTCATTCAAAAGTTTGACGCAACTCTTGCTAACCGTCCACATAAGCACAAAGTACTCATATCATTTAGCTTGCGCTTCTGAAGCTACTTCTTACAGTTTTTCTTACATGCCATCTGCTTGCTTTACTTGAAACCTGTCAGTATAGCCAACCTCGCTAATCCTGGTAAATCATAAGGTAAAAAATGGTGGTGACAACAATGAAAGATTTTAAAGTTCGTGAGCTTTTAAATAGATCTTTTATATAAATCACGGTATCGGCTCTAGCCATAAAAAGTATCATATGTAAAGATTTTAATAATGCAAATTGCATTTTCATGAAAAACATTTTTGCATTTTGTTGATGTGAAATAATACAATGGGGATTGAAAACACCATTATCACGTGCTTTAACAGAGAACATTAAAGTAGAGTAGTAGATTTCTCAAGTGACCGATATGTCATGTTGCTAACAAATTTGCCTTCAAGTAATCTAAACTATTACAAAAATGAATAAGTCATTGCCAACAAAGTTCATAAACTTATCTTTAGACAATTAAAAAATATCATGGAAAATGATTAACAACTTTTAAGGTCTAAATTTTTACTAATTTGCCTCTGTGCAGTCATAAACCATCTACCATATATGTTATAAAACAAAATAGTATCTCTTCATATTATTATTCTATAATAGAATTTTCCGAATTAAAATTTGAATTCTAGTTTACTCGTGTTGCGCTTGATACATCTTTACTCAACCTCCTCCATCTTGCTTTCAGCATCAAAATCATCCAAAACCGACATACTAAGGGTATCACAACTAATAAACACACATGAACCGAGAAAAATCATAGCAAACCATCTTCATCACTCCTATAAAATAAATGCAGAAGCTTAGCAAAGTAGCTATTATGGAATAAAAGTGGAAAATAGGAAAACAATAAAAACAATTTTTTTGCACAAACAGTTGTCTGAAACTAAAATATGAAGTTTATACAGTGAAGTAGGCTATAAATGTTGGGAAACAATGGCTGAGTCACGTACTTTTTCGCTTTCTTGAAGACGATTCGGCGATCTGGTCGGTGGTGCATTCTTACTTCCGCCGCCGCCTCTAGGATAAAATAGCCTCTCTAAAATGAATAACTGATTTGCTTTGCACAACAAATCAGTGCAGATTTGCACTTTAGAATTTAACTGCTCGAAAATTTCTGGAATAATATTTTTGTAATGGCGGAGGAAGAGAAAACAGATTTTTTTTGTACCAATCTCGTCTACAACTGAAGATAATATATACGGGATTAGGGCTGAACGAAAATACTGGTCAGTGGAGGAAAATAGGATATACGAAATACTTGGTCAATAGTTTACCGCTTCATATAAAAGTTGGCTCAGAAATGTTTTCCGTATTTAAAAACTAGTTCGAAAAAATGCAGTGTTTTCTGGACCAAAAATATAAGTGTCTACACCACATAGCCAAGGCCCAAGGCCCAAGCCCAATCCCGAACCGAACCGGGCTGGGCCGGGCCAGGTCGAGTCGGGTCGGTCGCGCGTGCGTGTGTGGTGGTCATGATGCATGGTCTCCCTCCTCACAACAAAGCATGCATTGGGAGCCCAAGGCCCCAACATGACTTCTTGGAAACAAGTATAAATACTTGCATCTTTCTTATAATCCCATGATGTGGGACTATTCACAAATAGGAGCCATCATAAACTTATTTCATATTTTAAATAATTCATAAAATTTCCAATAATCCTCCACTTGTATTTTTTAAAATATTATCGAGCAGTTTCTAAAAACATAAGACTGTGCATAAACAAAGGTGTCTGAACCTTTGCATAGTGAATAAGATTCAGTTTTTACTAGTGTGACACGTGGTCTTGAACTCTATTCTTGACATCAAACCACACTAAATCTTTTCTATAGTGCAATCAATTAAGCCCGTGCATTTATGGCCATACACGTCTATCCCAGTTTAGTGAACGCTCTAGAAGTTTTGCCCAAAACTCCATAGGAAACAGCCACATTTCCACATTCACATAGGTGAGTCTATCAAGAGTACTCCTGAAGGTAGGTACTCCACTCCAAATAGAGTATAGATCTCATTAAGAGTTTCTATTAACTCATCCTCTATCACTCCAGGAATACATGCTTCTTAGTTTATTATATAGCATGTTCAACTTCTATCACTACACAACTTGTTTTTACCCATTGAACCTATTTCTTGGGATCTCCAGTCATTTAGGTCGGGTTACCATTGTGCGTGACTCGACAATCTAAGGGCAATAGTCCCATTCTTTCAGAAGAATTATGGACTTTCTCTCTGGACAGTCCTTTCATCAAAGGATCTGCCAAATTTTCTTCGCTACGTACGTAATCTACTCTAACGGTACCTGTAGAGAGTAGCACTCTAATCGTGCTGTGCTTACGACGTATTTGTCGTCTCTTACCGTTATAATAACGGTTCTGAACTTTTGCAATAGCCACGGTACTATCGCAATGTATCAACACAGCCGGTATCGGTTTTTCCCATAAGGGACTCTCTGCTAGCAGATTTCTCAAATACTCTGCTTTTTCACTAGCTATAGCTAGTGTTATCACTCCATAGTGGACTGAGCCAAAATAGTCTGTTTCTTGGATTTCCAAGAAACAGCTCCTCCAACGATGCTAAATATATAGCCACTGGTCGCTTTAGAATCATCTGATAAAGTATTTCAGTCTGCATCTGAGAATCCTTCAAGTACAGCTGGAAACTTTTCATAATGTAATCCAAGGTTCATAGTTCGTTTAAGGTATCTCATGACCCTTTCAATAGCATGCCAGTGCTTTATACTAGGTCTACTGGTAAACCTGCACAATAATCCCGACATAGGCAATGTCGGGTCTAATACAATCAGTGGCATACCGAAGGCTGCCAATGATGCTCGCATAATCAGACTATCTTACACCTTCACCAGTGTTCTTAAATAACTTTACACTTGGATCGTATGGTGTACATGCTGGTTTACAGTCAAAGTAATTATATTTCTTTAGTATCTTCTCAATGTAATGAGACTGATCCAAAGAAATTCCCTTTTCCGACCTAGTAATTTTAATACCAAGGATTACACTCGCCTCACCTAGATCTTTCATGTCAAAATTGGCAGTTAATAAGGATTTGACTGAATTTATGGCATGAATGTTTGACCCAAAGATGAGTAGGTCATCTACATAAAGGCATATAATAGTGCAAATGTCATTCTCAAATTTGTAATAAATGCATTTGTCACTTTCATTAACTTTAAAACCATTTGAAATGATTAAGTTATCAAATTTTTCATGCCATTGTTTAGGTGCTTGTTTTAAATCATATAATGATTTATCTAATTTGCATACTTTATGTTCTTGACTATGTACTACAAATCCTTCAGGCTGGTCCATATAAATTTCTTCATCTAATTCACCGTTCAAAAAAGCGGTTTTAACATCCATTTGGTGTATTAGTAAATTATGAATGGAAGCTAGTGAGATTAATACTCGAATGGATGTTATTCTAGTTACAGGTGAAAAAGCATCGAAGAAATCTATATTTTCTTTTTGTCTAAAACCTTTAGCTACTAGTCGTGCTTTGTATTTATCTATAGTACCATCAGGTTTTAGTTTCTTTTTAAGTACCCATTTACAGCCTATAGATTTACAACCAGGGGGTAAATCTGCCAAATGCCAAGTCTTATTGGATTCAAGAGAATCCATCTCATCATTTATAGCCTCTCACCAGAAATCGGCATCTAATGAAGATAAGGCCTCTTGGAGGTTTAAGGGATCCTCCTCTATAGTAAAAGTGCTAAAATCCGAACCAAAATCTTTTACAGTTCTTGCTCTTTTACTTCTTCTAGGTTCAACTTCAGAACTTTTATTAAGTTCTATTCTAATAGGCGTACTTGATGTGCCCCCACTATTCCTTAACTTAAAACGAAATTTAATTTCATAAAAATCGGCATCATTTGATTCAATTATGTTATGTGCATTTATATCATAAAATCGATATGCTTTGCTATTAATAGCATAGCCTACAAATACACATTCATATGCTCTACTTGCCAATTTTATTCTCTTAGGGTCTGGAATGCGAACATATGCTAGACAACCCCAAGTTCTAAAGTATGAGACATTGGGTTTATGATTCTTTAAAATTTCATAAGATGAAATTTTATTCTTAGATTTAGGGATTCTATTTAGAACATAACATACAGTCAATAAAATATCCCCCCACCAATGTTTTGCTGCACCAGAATTTAGTAGGATGGCAACTACTAATTCGGTAAAAGTCCTATTTTTTCTTTCAGTTTTACCGTTCATTTCAGGTGAATAGGATGCAGTTCTCTCATGTACAATACCATGTAATTTATAGAAGTTCAGAATTGAATTGGATTCCTATTCTGTTCCTCTATCACTACGAAATCTCTTGATTTTCCTATTTGTTTGATTCTCAATTTCAGTTTTGAATGTTTTAAACATGTCAAAAACATCACTTTTATTTTTCATAAGATAAACATATGTGAAATCAGAACAATCATCGATAAAAGTGATAAAATAACGATGTCCATGTCTAGTCAATGTGCCATCAGGTTCATATATGTCAGAATGAATCAAGTCTAAGGGTTCAGATTCTTTATCAACAGATTTATGAGGTTTCTTTGTGATTTTTGCTTGTGTACAGAATTCACATTTATCAGATTCAGATTCTGCTATCTTAGGTATCATATCTAGAGTGCTCATGTTATGAATTATCCGTTTATTGACATGACATAATCTAGAGTGCCAAATATTAAAATCACACAACATATAAGCAGAATTATTCACTTTATTAGATTCAACATTTAATTTGAACATTCCCTCACAAGCATAACCCTTTCCTACAAAGTTTCCCTTATACACTATGGTATACAAATCAGCCCCAATAAATTGAGTAAACCCTGCCTTATTAAGGAGATAGCCAGACACCAGATTCTTCCTTATCTCTGGAGTGTGCAAAACATCTTTGAGGATCACAGTCTTTCCAGAGGTAAACTTGATCTCCACGTTTCCAGTCCCTGCAACTTTAGTGGTGTGAGAATCTCCCAGCAACACTTTCTGATCATCAGCAGCCGTGTATGTGGAAAACATAGCACGATCATAGCAGACATGGCGAGAAGCACCAGTGTTTACCCACCAACCCTCTGATCCACCAACAAGGTGAATCTCAGTAATCATAGCCATCAGAGGCTCCTCTTCAGTCAAGTTAGCCTGTGATACAGAGCTAGGCTTGTTCCGACACTTTCGTGCCATATGACCTGGTTTTCCACAGTTGTAACATAGAAACAACTGTCCAGCGTCATTCTTTTGGGCTGATTTTTGCTGTCCTTTTGGGTTTCCTTGCGGATTCCCATTCTGTTTGTTGCGTCTGTTCTGATTCTTAAAAGACTTCTGGTTTGGTTTCAGAACTGCGGGTTTGGTCTTTTTAGTGTTGTTGTTTGAAACAAACAACACTTCCTCTTTCTGGTCCTGTTTGCGTGCCGCCTCCTCAATATGAAGGCGAGTGATCAAACTCTCTAAGGAAAATTCCTTAGTCTTATGCCGTAAGAAATTTTTAAAGTCTTTCCAACCTGGGGGCAGTTTGTCAATAATAACAACAACCTGAAACTGTTCATCCAAAACCATACCTTCGGAGATGATCTCATGAGTTATTTTCTACAGCTCATGAGACTGCATCTCTACTAACCTATCGTCTGTCATCTGGTACTTCAGATAGCGGCTTACAACATACTTCTTTGCCCCTGCCTCCTCTGTATCGTATTTCTTCTGCAGTGCTTCCCAGATCTTCTTTGCTGCCTTGTCCTCTGAGTTATAGTAATCATACAGATCATCGCTCAATTCGTTCAGAATAAAATTCTTGCACAGATAATCCTGTTCAGTCTAGGTCTGCAACTCTTTGATTGATCAGTCCAGGATGTCATCTGCGCTTCATCACTTCCGTCAGGCTTGTCTGGCAGCTGCGGTTTGTCGGTGGTCATAGCAGCAGCCACCTTCCTCATCGTCAGGTAGAACTCCATCTTCTGACGCCATCGTTTGAAGTGCAGATCTTCAAAACGAAACGGGGCAGCAGTCACCAATGGGATCTGGAATGCAGAGGGAGGAGCAGCATCATCTATGGTTGTTGTCGAAGCCATTGTTTCTGTTCGTCTTCAAATTGTTGGGAAACAATGGCCAAGTCACGTACTTTGTCGCTTTCTTGAAGACGATTCGGCGATCTGGTCGGTGGTGCAAAACCAGTTCTTACTTCCGCCGCCGCCTCTAGGATAAAACAGCCTCTCTAAAATGAATAACTGATTTGCTTTGCACAACAAATCAGTGCAGATTTGCACTTTCGAATTTAACTGCTCGAAAATTTCTGGAAGAATATTTTTGTAATGGCGGAGGAAGAGAAAACAGATTTTTTTCTGTACCAGTCTCGTCTACAACTGAAGATAATATATAGACGGGATTAGGGCTGAACGGAAATACTGGTCAGTGGAGGAAAATAGGATCTGCGAAATACTTGGTCAAAAGTTTACCGCTTCATATAAAAGTCGGCTCAGAAATATTTTTCGTATTTAAAAACTGGTTCGAAAAAATGCATTGTTTTCTGGACCAAAAATATAAGTGTCTACACCACATAGCCAAGGCACAAGGCCCAAGCCCAATCCCGAACCGAACCGAACCGAGCCGGATCGGGCCGGGCCGGGTCGAGTTGAGTCAGTCGGTCGGTCGCGCGCGCCTGTGTGGTGGTCATGATGCATGGTCTCCCTCCTCACAACAAAGCACGCATTGGGAGCCCAAGGCCCCAACATTAGAAACAAGTATAAATACTTGTATCTTTCTTATAATCCCATGATGTGGGACTATTCACAAATAGGAGCCATCATAAACTTATTTCATATTTTAAATAATTCATAAAATTTCCAACAATAAACCATGTGTAAGTTTTTTAGGCTCAAATGAGAAAAGAACAACATTTGAAACCAATGCATACGATAAGCAACTAAGAGACATTAGCTAATCCAAAAACATGAATAGGTGCGTTTATAGTTTATTGATTAAACATTCAAATATCAGCATGGCGTATTACTTATTTCAGGCATCATATATACACCATAAGGGCATTCATAAAAATATTGCAGTTGTTTAAGGAAAGCAACAATAAGCTTCAATATGATTACAACACTTAGGAAATCACAAACAAAACTAAACATTAAAAAAAAATTGACCTTGAATTTAATAAAATGAACAATGACAGCAATATACCTTGCAATTGCGATTTTGTATCCTTATCTACGAAGATTTCAACCTCTCGGAATCATGTCGAGAGTTGGGGAAGCTCAAGTCTAAGCGAAGCAGGTGTAGTTTTGAATCTCGCTTGAACTGATTAATTTGAACTCGCGTAGGACCCTGCAATTACAATCAGAAAGGGATTAGGGAAGAAGGGAAAGAAAATCTAACATTCTATTAATAGTTAGGAAACTAAATATCTAAATCATAGCCAAATCGTATTAAATGTATCAAATTGTTAACTAAGATAAGTTGCAAAATGATGCAAATGGCTGATAAGAAAGGTAGAAATTAGGGTACCGTCAATCGGCTGATCAAAATCGAACTTGCAATAGCGGCAAGTTGGTCGAAATCAAGTGATTGGCCGTGCCAAAAAATTGCAATTCCAAAGCCAATTCCATTGTAGGTCGATGTGGATTAAGACTGCTGGCCGTGGCGAAAAATTGAAAATGGTTGGAGATTGTAAAAAACTGAAGACGCCATGACGAAGGTATGTAGAATTTGGAGGAGGAAGAAAAAGTGAGAGACAGTCAAACAGAAGAAAGAAGAACGACATTTCTCAAAATATTAAAGAAGGTTATAGAGAATGACAGGCAAATCGAGAGCTCTGCGTCTTTGTTCACAATTTTTTTTTAAGCGTGAACAAAATACTTTACTTTTATTAAAGATATTTAGTCGGTCATATATGAATCCCTCTAAATTCATTCAATAGAAGCCAAATGTTTTTTCACATTTTATAGAAAAGTATGAGCAAACTCAGTCTCTTTCCTTCTCAATTCGAAATTGTCACGCTTTCGTGATGCATCGAATGTAAATTGAAAATCGGCAATTTCAAAATTTGAGCCGTTTGAATGTATACTCAAATTTAAGTCGTTGGTGTTGGACGTTCTGTCATTTCACTAAATCGTCGACTCATTTCTCAACTTCTTATCTCCTACATAACCATCTCTTATCTCCACCATCCACACCAACCGACATAGCCCGTAAAAGCCTCGTTTCGATTGTTCTTTTATCCTTTCAAACTTCTATTTGGGAAATTTACTCTGCTATTCCATTTATTTTTCTGTATCTACGACATTTATTACCTTATATTTTTTTTAACATTTTTGATATTTTTGTTTTTCAGTATTATAGCGCAATCTCCTGACTCAGATGGTATTTCTGTTTTTCTCACAATCTATGACTTTATAGATGGATGAATGTTAAGCAGCATTCACTGATATTTGCCTAGAGTTGCTATCCGATAGAGTCCATTTCGCTATCGCGATTTACGCGATTGTAGTTATATATTTCAACACATAGTTCCACCTCGACTTCTCATACCCAATGAATAATAAATATGATAGTTTGAAACGTTCCGAAATTGATTGGAACAAACTGCTTACGTTTGAAGCGGTGATAAAAAGTAGTGAATGACCTATTTAATGGCTCTGAGGATTGGTGGGCCAGGCTTGCACGATGTAACAAGAAATACTGGAGAAATCCTCTGGAAAAGTCTAGAGAACAGGATCAATTATTTATATGTTGCATTGTAAAAGGCGTTTGCAAGGATGATATACACTAGGTCCCAGTCTTTCATTATTGTCGATACAGTTTTGTACGACAATTTGATGACTAAAGGCATCACAACTATTCAGCCCAAACGTAGCAGACATATGTTTGGACGATGGTTTGTTCTAAGTAAGTGTTTCACTAAAGGCATACAACATTGTTATTTTATATTTTTTGTATGTTGTTATTCATGTTCAGATGTGGGAGGCTATAGAGATTTTTCATAGTGGTATCACAAGATTGGATGTGGGAATACACAGGTGATGAGAAGATACTAAGACATACGAGATATTGTTTGGACTGACTCTGGAGTCGTTAGTTTGTTTTATTGTATTTGCTTGTAAGTGAAAATCTAGTAATATCAGTATTTAATGGAAAATCTAATAATATGTGATTTTATTAATTGCAATTATCAAATGCCCATCGAACAATAACAACAAAATTAGTTAACTAGTTAAATTAAATACCGTCGAACGTTCCCCCTATATCCAAAAATGCTTGCTCCATTCACTAATCTTCCTAGCTCAAATATCCTGCACTCACTCGTCTCAAATGCACACTTAATACACATTTACCCATCCCCAACCAATTTAAAAAACAAACACTAACTATAGATTTTTTTTTTAATTTTAGGTGTGAGAATGTAACACCCCGCATTTTGTAACAATTAAAATAATTAAATAATGCATATGTGTATATATGTGCATCGATATATACATTTAAAAAGAAAAAACAATAATGCGAATAAAAATGTAATGCGTGCATTAAAAAAAAGGATTGTTTGCCTGCAGTGTAAACATGATGCATGCACTGATTATGCATTAATAATAAAAGAGAAATAAAAGAAAAAGATTCATGCAATGGTTTAACTGTAATATTGTAACAAACATGAAAAAGAGAAGTAAGAAGAGGACAATAATTACCATTGTTCTAGGTCTTGTTAACAATAGCCTTGGTAGTCCAGTTGGTTTGAACATGTGACTTGCATACAAGAGATGCAGAGTTTGATCCTCCTCGTCGTCATATTTTTGTTTTAAGGGAACGACTAAAATGACACATGTTCATAAGAGAATATGTACAAACGCACATATTAGGAAAAAATACATATAAGGAAGTAAAAAATATATGTATATAAGAATATATATATGTATGTATATATATATAGGAATATATATATATATATACAAGAGATAAAATTTAAGATAAGGCTGAAATCATAGAAATATGACAAGAATCAAATAACGTTGCAATACCGTTTGAATTTTGAACTCGAAACGAAAATTGTGTGTGTATATATATATATATATGTATGTATATATATATATATATACACACACACACACACGTAAAATGGTCATTACAAGTTTTGTATACATATAAGGACCTTATATAGGAATATAATTCAAATCAATTCAAAACTGATGGGAAGATAATACATGCGCTAAATTAATGCAATGGATTGATTGAAATAAGAAAAAAGGAAACACGATAAAATGATTGCATTAAATAAAAAGATAAGCCATATAATAAAATAAAATAAAGGAGGATGTGTATAGTTATATACACATAACATTCGAAATTCAAAAGTAAAAGATTAATTGCATGCAATTAGTTAAATGAAGGAAAATAGGCACAATCAATTTAAAAAGAGCAAAATAAGAATGCTATTAAACAATGCAAAACATTAATATTATATATATATATATATATATGTGTGTGTGTGTGTGTGTGTGTGTGTGTGTGTGCAGCGTAAAATAAGGTATGAAAAGACAAAACATGAAAGAGATTGAACGTTTAAAAAGTGAACGTTATAAACATTAAAAGATGAATATGGACTGTTTTCTTAACCAAGTTCAATGCTGACTCAGCGTTGCGTGTACGATAAGATCCTGAACACCCATAAATAGGCTAGCAGAGCCTAGCTAAATCTCATATTTCTGAGACAACGCAGAAGCTCTGTCATTCTTCTTCCTCCTCAAATCTCTTTAGAAAACTAAGATTATTAGTTTAGGACAAATTCTAAATCAAGATTTGAAGGAAAAGAATTAACGTTAATAAAAAGGTGTTCAGAATCATATGCGAAGTGAGGTAATTTTCTAGATCTGGTCTATTCAATTTTCTTCCTCTTTCTTCCTTTTTTCTTTTAGTAAAAATTATGAATCCATGGTTGTTAGGTTCTGAATCCAATTAGGGGAAAACCATGGAATGCTAGATGTGGACCGGAACTAGGATTTGGAAAGCAAATGAGGTAAGTGGATTTAAGTTATATCATTTTTTATAATGATATATTATCATTTAACATTCCCCGTTATTACACGATGTGAATTTGCTAGAATAATAAAAAGTATTGAAATGTTATATATGACATGTTGAAATATGATATGTTGAAATGTTTAAACATATGTTAAAATGATTAAAGTGACGAACATGACATGTTGAAATATTAATATGTTGGAAAATTCATATCTTGAAATTTAAACTTGTCAAAATATGTGTAGCGATTACTGTTCTTTCAATTTCATGTTAACTTGTGACATTTATGTACCTGGACCATTAACGGTAGAAATTAAGAAAATTATATGTTGGTTTGTTGATTTGAATAATTGCATGATTAAACGATTACATGTTAGAATAGAATTTATTGTACGTTAGAAAGAACATGCGACATAATATGGGTTTAATACGATGACATATAAAATATAGGAAATTTACAGTAAATAGTAAACTGTAACCACGCTTAGACACGAGGTTAGATTACAATTGTGGTAGAAGTTTGCCGGAACCGCTCGGCATATCCAACATCCACAAGTGGTAAACCTAATGTGAGGGGTCTAAGTGCATAACTAAAACATGTAATGTTGCTAAGAAACGAGGTTAAGTCAACTTATGGTAGAAGTCTGCCCGGAACCGCCCGACAAATCTAGCGTTCACAAGTGTAGGATTAATGTGAGAGATCTAATGCATAAATATATACTTATATATATGTAAATAGCAAGACCGATAAACAACATTAATTGTAATTAATGGAAATAAATGGAATTGAATTAAAGATAATTGCAACAATAAAGGAAAGAGAATGAACGGGGAATGATAATAACCTATTATAAATAAATTACATTAATGAGAATGTTATATAATAGGTAGACTTGTCCTAGGGACAAGTGGATATTATAACTTAGGTTATAATAAATTAATGAGAAAATGAAGTAACTTATGTAATGAGAAAAATAGTACTTAATTGTAAATTAAGTAATCAACAAATAGGGGAAAATTTATGAAATGAAAGAAGTTATACTTAATTATAAATTAAGCAATCTGAAAACTTGGAAATCTGAAATATGCTGATAAGAATAAAATGTTAAGGCTTGTCCTAGGAAAGAAGAAGAAATTATAACATATGTTACAATAAATGGAAAGGAGACATATTAGTAAACCTTAGTTAAGAGAACTAAGTTAATAAGTAAACAACGATAAGTTGTTGTGACAGTATAAGATGGAATTATGATTAAATAAGAAAGAATGTGGGCAACTTATGAAATGAAATAAGTTATATTTAATCATAAATGATAAGTGACATGTTAAATAGAAGCATATGAATTGAGATATACTTAATTGTGTATTAAGTAGAACATGTTATTGTAACCTTGAAATCAAACAAGAATATAAAGGGATGATCTTGGACCATAATCTAGAGAATAACATGTTGTAGGCTTATTAGTAAACTTAAGTGGGTTAAGTTATATGACTGAAATTAATAAGCAAGAGAAACTTGGTAACTTGAATAAGAAGTCAATGTGAATGAGAATAACCAAGTTAAATGGAAACTGATGAGGTAAAACAAGCGCATAAAGGAATTTTTAGACATAGGGTCTAATAACATATTAAAATGAGGCGCTTGGACTAGTCCGCACGTTTGAGTGTGAATAACCCAACGGGGTAGATCATCGCGGTGTCACAAGGCATGAGGAGAGCAAACGTTCATCCGATTATTTTGTCAGCTCTGAAGGACTGGAAGGGGAAGCATGCGGCTTCCTGAGATATGTAAAGTGCTCCTGGTAGTCCTCTGTGTGGTGGCAGATGTTTAGGCTGTGCTCGCAGAGGTTGGGTCTGCGTGTTACTACCAGGTGAGTGGGCCTTGACAACAAAAGTAGCCTTGCAGTCAGAATGCTGTGATGAGGTGACACTTGGGTGATTCGGTGGTCGCCTCAACGAGGAGGCATAGGTCAGGACCAACAAGGATAGTAGATCGTCGGATACCCGTCATCGGCAGCTAGTGGGATGCAAAAAGACTAGAGCTAAACTCAATAGACCATCCACCTTTCACTATCGAGGTACGGTGGTTGTGGGGAGACGCCAACTAGATGTTTAGATTGTTTGTTAGGGGAAAGTCTCTTAGCTCTTGTAGTCTTTACTAATTGAGGGAGGGGCCGAGGTGGGGTCATAGCCACCATGAAAAACAAATCCTAGGAATATTTGTATTTTGAGGCTCTTAAAGGCGGGCCTGTACAGATATGGCAAATCCCCTGACTTAGTTCCATGTTTTTTGTATAGCCCTGCCACGGAACTCGGTGCACATTATGTGCGGTTAAGGCATCGAATACGATTGATGATACATACATAGGAAAGTCTAGATACATTGCATGTCTCCTGTGGATGGTGTATCGTAGACTTGAGGGCATTACTCTGGTGTGGAATCTGATTTGATCGAAGGTGACAGTTCGTACGCTTACGTAGCATAGTAATGACAGATATATGCGGAACGTAACATTGTTATGTAGAGATATATACGTCACTCCGACGTAGGATGAGGACGTTCATTTCTATGGCATTATGGTGGAGACCGTGCGAGTGGGGTACCATTCTGCTATGAGATATTTTTCTGAGCTCTGACATATTTTATGTATCTGTCTTTTCTGTAGGATACCAAAGCAAACCAACACGAGTTTCGATAGATTAGGATTTTAAAAAAAAATCGGTCTGTCAAAATTCAGGTTGATACAGTTGTTATAAAACCATTTAAGATGGGTCACGTGAATTTTAATATATGTCCACACAGTAGCAATCTGCGTTGTCAAATATTTAAATTGCCAACTTATTTAGCTTTATAAAAGGCGACTACATAAATTGGCTTTGACCCCATTGAGATGGGTCATGCCCCAACAAGACTTGACTAGAAATGCTCTGCCTACTATGTATGGATGTTGATCATTTATTGATGAAAAGCAAATGAACAATTCTAAACCTATTCAATTGTTGTTCTTAGCCATAGAAGCAATGAATTCATCAATTCTGCTTTCAGTTGACCTACTACACCAAAAGAGTTATTAGGTCGAAATCTCGGAAATAAATTGAAAATGCAACCCAATGGGTACAGAGCATAAGTTTGCATCTATGTCCTTCCAAACTTATTTTTTTTCTTTTTTTCTAAAAGAGAAATGATTGACCTTGTAGGACAGTAAGCACTCACGCTATTTTAATCCACACTTAAAAATAGTTGCTAACCAGCCTTTGATATAGCGAAAACCCCCCTATAAATAAAAATAATCCAAAAAATATATGTACCTAAGGTCCATAGAAAATAAAAATAGAACTAAAAAGTACAATAATTACTTTAATCTACAAGATAAGAATATTTCATCCAATCTAGAATCTAACCACGTGGTTGTAGAGGGATATATATAATAATAGGTAGGAATTATATATATATACGTTGGAATTATATATATATGCATATTAAAATATTATAAGACAAAACAAAATAATACAAGACAAGGGATAAGTGACAGTATCAAAAAAACAGGAGTGAATAAAACGAAGAGTAAGCCACATGTAACATCCTTAATTTTTGGTAAGACATTATTTCGGAAATTTAATTCAATATATCAAATCGAATAATGTAGCGGGATAATGATATGATATTTTCTAAGTAAAATGGTTTAGCATTAGTAATTAATCAATTGAATAATTGTTAACACCGAAAAACGATGCTAACACCTGAAGAGGTGTAGTGACACATTTAGATTAAAACAAGGTTAAAAGAAGAAAAAGTAAAGTAGAGAGCAGATTTATAGTGGTTCAGCCTCTATTTTGGCCTACGTCCACTTTGAATGAGCATTACATTGATTTCTCCATTATATGGTACATTATGATCTCGATTTACAATGACTCTCTCACAGTTCTCCAAGAATTCTCTGATAAATCTCTAGCCAACGCTGCTGTCTCAGATTCAGATCTTTCTGGGTATATAAATACTTCAACGATTGATGATCTGTGTGCAGTATAAATTTCTCGCCCAATAAATAATGCCTCCAGATTTTCAAGGCAAAAACGATGGCTAGCAACTCAAGATCATGAGTCACATAATTCTTCTCATGCGGTTTCAGTTGGCGGCTTGCATAAGCGACTACTTGGCCTCTCTGCATTAACACTGCACCAAGACCTCTAATAGAAGCATCTGTCCAAACCGTTAAATCCTGATTGCCATCAATAATAGTTAACACTGGAGCGGTGGTCAGCTTCGATTTCAATTCCTGGAAAGCTTCTTCACAGTCGGAAGTCCACTTAAACTTCTCATGTTTCTTTGTGAGCTTCGTTAACGGACCGGATATCTTCGAGAAATCCTTAACGAACTTTCGATAATAACTAGCCAACCCCATAAAACTTCTAACTTCTGTGGGAGTAGTGGGTTGTTTCCAGTCTTGAATCGCTGTTATTTTGCTTGGGTCAACAGAAATTCCTTTCTCTGACACAACACGGCCAAGAAATTTGACTTCTTCTTGCCAGAAGACACATTTAGAGAATTTGGCTTTGAAGACGTTCTTCCTTAGAATCTCCAATACTTGTTCTAAGTGTTTTTCATGCTCGGGTTTTGATTTGGAGTAGATTAAAATATCATCGATGAAGACGAGGACAAATTTATTCAGAACTCCCCTGAACACTCTATTCATTAGATCGACAAAGTATGCTGGAGCGTTGCATAGGCCAAACGGCATTACTAACCATTCATAAAATATGTCTGGACCTCTGAAAGCGGTCAAAGGAACACACTCTTCTGCTATTCTCAATTGATGAAACCCTGTAGCTAGGTCCATTCGGGAAAATACTTTCGCCCCATTCAATTGGTCTAGCAAATCATCAATGTGGGGTAATGGATATTTATTTTTAAACGTCTGTTTGTTGAGGTCTCGGTAATCAACACATAATCTAAGAGTACCGTCTGACTTTGGGACAAACACAACAGCTGCACCCCAATTAGAAAAACTAGGTCTGATTAGACCCTTCCACAACAGTTGACGAGTTTGATCGCCTAATTCTTCTTTTTCTTTCGGAGTCATTCTGCGAATTGGATGTACCACTGGTCTGGCATTGGGAATTAGATCGATTCGGAATTCTATTTCTCTTTGCGGAGGTAAGTTTTCAACTTCTTCAAACACATCCGCATAGTTTCTGACAATCGGAATCTTTTCCATGGAAGCGGGGATAAGTTCTAATGCCGACCAAAATTCTTCTCTATTCAGATTCGAACCATGACAGGGAACCGTAATATATCCAAGCTTCGTTCGAATTTTAACGATTCTTTCCACACAATTCACTTCGGCTTCGTATTTCGTTAACCAATCTAGCCCGAGAATAATATCGAATTCGGGAAAATCCATAACGATTAAATCAAAAGGAAATTTGTAGGAAGAATAAGAGACTGGCACTCTACAATATGAACCGAGAGTAATAGGACCCCCTATCGGGTTATGAACTTCAACCGATTCTTTGAGCTCTCGCTGTTTTAACTTTAATTTGTGCGCTGTGTTTCTAGCAATGAAACTACGTGATGCACCTGTGTCAAATAATACAGAAACAGGAATATTTTTAATTGTAAGGGTACCTCCCAAAACATCAGGTTTACCTGCTCCATCGGAAGCAGCTGGCGGGCTAGACCCGTCATAGACATGAGCTACTGTAGCTTTTTCAGCAAAGGACAATCTTTGACCAGATGATCGGTCTTGCGACAGTTGAAGCACGAGCGAGGGTTCTGAGAGCCTTGGCTCGAGCCTTGAGAATTAGTCTTCTGCCTCTTCGGAGCTGTGCAGACGTTTGAGTAGTGCCCCGGCTTACCATAGTTAAAGCAATTTCCTCTTGGCGGCTTGCCAGTCTGAGGTTTTGAAGATGCTGCTTGGCTTGACTCGCCTTGATTTGCAGCAGGCTTGCGCTTGTTTGTGGCTTGGCTTCTAGCGCGATCCTGATCCAGATGCCTTTGATCAAGGTCTTCATAGTTACATGTCATTTCCACCAGCTCGTTGAATTCCAGCTTGACATGGGCTATGGCTCTATCATGATATTGTCGTCTTAGCCCAAGGATAAACCTCTTATTTTTGGACTTCGCAGTGGTGACGAGTTCTGGAGCATAGGGCGACAACATTGTAAATTTATTCAGATAATCCTGCACGGAAAGATCCCCTTGCTGGAGATTGGCGAAGTCATCGTGCATTCTTTCTAGAGCTTGTTCGGGGACATATTTCTCCTTGAAGAGTTCTTTAAATCCATACCATGTTCTTCCAGCTTCTCTATTCCCGGCGGTAAGAGATTCCCACCATAATTCAGCTTGTTCCTGCATAAGCCAGGCGCCCATAATAGCTTTGTCTTCGTCTCCAAGCCTTAGGCCTTCAAGAATTTTCTCGCATGTTTTGAGCCATGCAAGGGCCTCTATTACGGTGCCAGTTCCCGAGAAGGTCTTGCCTCCTAAGTTCTTATATCTCTTAGCTACACGGTCAAGCTCGAAGTATTGAGCTGCCGGAGGTTGTATCAAAGGTCCTTCTTGAGCTGGGACTTCTCCCCTTCCTCGGCCTCGGCCGACACGGCCTCCTATAACGGCGGCTGCTCTGGTAGCCATTTTTCAAATTCTGTATAAACAACGAAAAAGTCAGCTAACAAAAATGATAGTCTATTGCATAATTAAGTAGAAAATCTAAGGAAAGATAACGATGGATTGATCAAATTGTTTTTGCTATTCTGCTCGGCTCATTCTAGGACTTTACTAGTCCTATCTCTAATGAGCGACTCGCCTTAGAATACTACTGATTCTATTTTGACGAAGTGTTTAATGTGTTAGACTCCAGAACTAAGGTTAACCAAAGCTCTGATACCAGCTGTGACGATCCCAAAACCCCATGACACAGTGTTAAGGATAATCATTGGAATATAACACATTAATCATCATTAGCAGATCACAGATAATAGCATAAACAGAAAATAGGATAATTTACACACATATGACAGCGGAATCATATAGATATCATCACATCAGAGAAGCACAGTACAGGATACAACTTAGTGCATAATGATACATAATCAGTCACCATCGCCTGAGGCGGAATCATACATAAAGAGTACACAAAATAAATATCAGTCTACATCGCCAATGGCGGAATCATAATATAGATACAATAATGGCGGAGAAAATCCAAGTCAGCACGGTGTAGTCAAGCCTCGCCATGAGCCAAAAGGTGCGTCAGAAACCTGTAACTAGGCTGCCCGTGTGAAAATGAGGGCACCCGAGTTTGCAAGCTGAAACAAACTACGAGTCAGTCATGGGACTGGTATGAGAAATCTACTCAACTTATTAACAACAATAATAAGGCAAATCAAAGGACCACGCCACTTTCGCGGAACGGGTTTACTCCAATGAGTGCTAGTGCATGAAATAAAGTAAATGATTAAATCATCGCAATGCTTTTTATAAAATGAAGCCATTATAAGACTCAGGTCCCATCACACAATGCAACGCAAGCCGGAGGATAGAGTTTTCCCTTATAATGGCCAAAGATGCTTCATACGAATAAAACAAAAGTGTTTGATATTATTACTAGTGTATATATGTTTCAAAAGCGATTCAATCATAAATATCAATCCTAGACGGCATGGGTACCATATATCATGTCACCATACTAGTAATACAATCACATTCGCATATTTCGTATTGGGAATTGGGTTCCTTCATGAGTCGAGGCAAGGGGCAAGCTCCTCTCCGATTCGAGACACTCTAGCAAATGTCCCAGGACCCCACTATGATCCTTGGATCTTTAGGGCCGGTCCTCTCTTACTTTTGAGGATTGGCAATTCCTGAACACACGTTTCCCGGTCCTTACAGACCTATATCGAGGCGCCTCGCATTCCAACAACCACACAGGTGAAAAGTATATATAATGTCAGGGCTGGTAGGTCACTGACACCACCTTAGCTAGAAAGAAACGTCGTGCTCTCCCTGCAGTCACTCTCCCGTTTTTGACTCATACCGAGGTGTGAGGCTCGCGAATTCACATTATACACAAAGCTACGTCACACAGACCATGCTTTGATCATCAACCACAAGACTTTGCTTTGCAACAGAAGCCTTGATCATATGCCACTTAGGCGTGCCATACAGGCAATCCACTCCATGCGACTGATTTCTGTCAATACATAACCTCTGAGCTCGTACGTCTCAGAGAAGGGCGTTAAGCAAGAGAATAAATTCCCCGCCGCCAAACAGATATATATTTAACAGAGATCAATCAACACAGAACAAAATCCAATGTCAGACACACAGTCCATTTACAAGTCCGTTCTGGGTCTGAACGAAACCGGAGGCACCAATTCCTCGTATATCCGTACAATCAACAGTATGTTTGGACGGCTACTACTTCAATTCCTTCATGTTAGCTACTCCAATCACGAGCATCAGTAGCGCCCATCCATCCAATGTGGAGATCGTCGGTCTTCAGCCGTCTTCGACTCTTCGACTTCTCAACGTCGATCGATTATTTGAAATGAGATAAACTCGGCCTTTTCAAATAACCCACGTATATTTAGATTTTCAAATCAATTAATCACATGGTTGGACCATTTAACATTCACTTTTCAGTTATTTAGGTATAATTTTCATGTCAAATACATCCAACCATCACATATCAAGCAAACACAACAAGATTGGTTTATTTCCACTCTATATCGTCTATAGTATTTTATAACGATATATCGCCATTTTTATTTAATTTAAAACGGCCATATTTAATTAAACGACGTTTCAGGTCGTGTCGATTCACTGGCGCTGCTTTTCACTAATTTTGTTTTACACATATCTGAAAATCTAACCGTTGGATCTTCACAAATTTTACATCATTAGGAAGGTCATTTCAAAACGAATCCAACGGTTTCAGTTTTGGGAAAATCCGACGGTCGGATCTTCCACACTAGCCATTTGAAGTTACGATTTCAATTTACGAACTGCAGTGTCGTTATTCGAATTAATTTAATTATATTTATATATATATATAAATATAATCGTTTCTAGCGCTGTTTTTCTTCAGTTTTGAATTAAACATTCCAGACAATCCAACCGTCGGATCTTCACAAAGTTGGTGCCGTTGGAAAGATATTTCCAAGGCGAACCCAACGGTTGCGGTTTCGGGAAAATACAATGGTTGGATTTCCCGCACTAGCCGTTTGAAATCACAGTTTCAAAACACAAACTGCACGGCCACGTTTCGTTTTAATTCTATTTATATTTATATATTTATATAAATATAGTTCATTCAAAAATTCCTATATCGTTTCCACTTCAATTATTTCACTAACGCCTTTAAATTTCGGAAAATTTCGCCATAACCTCCTTTGTACGGGAGGGTCTGGGAAAATTCCCAAATAGCCACACGGGCGTCTCATATCAAAAAGAAAAAGAAAAAGCCAAGCGGCTAGCCAACAGGCTCATAAAATCATCACCCAAACAAAGCAGTAAATGTGTACCTATTTGTCGGGCACAAAATTTTATTTCTCTTCTCTAGCCCCTTTGCTTTAACCTGTTCAATAGATATGCATATACATCTATACAATTTCTATCACTTATCATTTTCCATTCAATTTCATATTTGATTTGCTTTGGTTTAAAAACACCATTCATTCTAATGTTGCATGCATAGGATAAAATCATATCATTAGCTAATTAATGTATATTTCAACTCATGCACGTTTATTTGAACAAGTGGCTATTTTTAACACTTCACATTTCAAAGATGATAATTTGGCGAACTAAAATATATTTCAACACATGACTATTTTATTTAGTTCCTATGCATGTTAAAAATAATATTTCTTTCACAAATATTTATTTCAACGTCCGCATATCTTTAGCATATCACACATATGATAAAAATGATATTTTTATCACTTAACATATTTATTCGACAAATAGATGTTTCAACACTTCATAGTTTCAATAAAAATGTAATTTTTATTGTTCGATCTTTTTATTCAACACGTGAACTTTTCCACTACACACACTTCCCAACAAATGAGCATTTCCACACATGGACATTTTATTTATGTTGTTCATATTAGAAAGATGGGATTTTTATTGTTGAAACTAGTTATATAAGGCGAATATTTTTCATACTTCATATATATATATAAATGTGATTTTTATTGTTTAAACACTTCATTCATTCACAAATGAATCTAATTTTCACACAACACTTTTCAACACACAAATATTTCCACACATGGATATATTTTCAATATATGACTTTAATTTCAACGCATGAAAATAATTTCAACATATGAAAATAATTCTACACACAAAGATTATTCAAAATTTCGGCAGCATAACGGCAGGGTAGTTAAAACCGGCACCGTCCCTAGTACGGCTCCTCGCTCTACCTTAAAACCTCGCGGTTTTTGACAATGGGGATTCATGCATCTAATTCGCACGCAGGCGGCATGTTTATTTTTATTTCCACAAATATTTCCAATTCATTTCAATCACCAATGGGTATTTTTCAACCACAACCAAACAATATCAACCACAAACAATTATTCAACCATTCGTATTTTTCATCCAATATTTCACACCAATTCACAACAATAAATATCGTCCATGGTTTGTGGACGAGGGGAGTATATATATATATATAAATATATATTTGCTATATTTCACTAGCATTTCAACACATATATCAATTATTCTATGCATGTAAAATTCATACTTCGCTTATATAGCTTACACTACGCATGTACATGAGGTATACGACACGTATGTAATTTATATTTCGCTAATATAAATTATACACTACATTTTCCATTTAATTTCACGTTAATTTAGATTTCTCACATTGGTTTTCGGAGCACTAAAAATCGATACGATGTCAGAAAAATCCGCGGCTTCTTCTATTGGGTAGAGAGCTTCCTTGCGGTCCCGATGTTTCCTGTTTCATCGAATTTCGTCAACACACCGAAAAGATATGATTTTTCAAAGTGTAAAGATCAAAGAAAAACTCACTTTCACGAAGCTTCAAAACTAGGTTTACAGTTTTCGCGAAATCAGTGGCTCGTGGGGACGATCGGCGAGTTGGACATAGAAGAGGGAAGAGAGGGCTTCACGGCGCTGGTGGTTTGAGGGGGTGCGGTGGCAGATCGGAGCGGCGGCGGCGCTGGGAAGGTCGGGACTTCCTGGCCTCGATTCAGGCGGAGGAGGCGACGAGGGTGGCGATGCTGGGGTCGGATTTGAAGAGGGTCTGAGACGCGTCGAATGGTGGCGGTGGCGAAGTCTGGAAGCGACTATGGCGGCGGCGGCGGCGGAGGAGAGAAGGTCAGGAGCGGGTTTCGCCGTTGATCGGGGGGTTTTCTTTTTTTATTTTTAAAATTTATGAAAGGAAAATTCTGATTGGCCGAGGATTATATTAAATATTTAAATAGTGTTTTCTCAAACGAACTCCTTTTTAAACCCAACGACTGTCGCCCCTAGCTAAATACTCCCATTCCGGACACAATGGGATATGTTTCGTAGGCCAATTCGACTGTTACAGTCAGTTATTTTTCAAATTAAAGTATAAAACATTTAATTTTTAACTCTGAACGCACATTTCAATTTGCCAGGGCCACAAACTGATTCGAAAAATTCCAGAAAAATAAATCTAGCTATGTTTTGATGCTACGGTCCCAACAAAACTAGTTTCGTCAAATTCTGAGGTCGTTTGAAAAATGGCCATTTTCTGGTCGATCCAATTTAACAGAAATTGACCAAACACATTTTCTTTTGCCACGCTCACATACTAGCTTCAAAAATTATGAAATTTGAAACCTAGAAATAATTTGACAGCCCGGACCCAACAAAAGTGGTTTCGTCGAATTCCGAGGTCGTATGCAAAATATCAATTTTCCAGGGCTATATATTCTATATACCGACCCTTCTGAAAATTCATTCGGCCATAACTTTTGATTTCCGTTATGAAACTTCAATTTTTCAGATTCGTTAGAAAGGTATTGACTAACAGATTTAAATATTTTTGGTTTCGCTAAAATCCGTTATACTTTCCACCCTGCACAGTCAGTCAAAGTTTGAATTCAAATTTTCAAACTGACTCACTATTCCTAATTCACTATTTTATTGAAATATTCTATTTCAATTGTTCAAATTCCTTTGAAATCACCATTTTAAAAATTTTAAATTGGCTTGTATTTTCCGGGTTATTACAATCTCCCCCACTTAAAACTTTTCGTCCTCGAAAAGGAAACAACAGTAAAGTAGGAAATAAAATGTAAATGCAAAGTATTGCAAAGGTACCTTGCACCGAAGTTAGTCAGAGATATCCACTCTGCATTTGGGGTAAGCTTGCTTAATGCTTTCCTCAGTTTCCCAAGTACAATCTCTAGGATCACTTCTCCACTGCACTTTAACTAAATGAACCTTTTTGCTTCTGAGTTCTCTAGTCTCTTTGCCAACAATCTTTAATGGCTCTCTTCTAAGTGCTAATTCTGGAGTTATCTCCACATCCTGTTGCGCTGCTTCTTCTACAACAAGATCCGGATCATGCACATGTCTTCTAAGTTGAGATATGTGAAATACATTGTGCACTCCAGGCAACCAATTTGGTAATTGAACCCTATAAGCAAGAGTTCCAATTCGTTCAAGTATAGGAAAGGGACCAATAAATCTCGGTGCCAACTTCCCAGTCTTGCCAAATCTGATTACTCCTCTCATCGGAGAAACCTTCAAATAAACATGATCACCAACAACAAATGATAAATCTCTCCTTCTCGCATCAGCATAACTTTTCTGTCGGCTTTGGGCGGTTTTCAAACGCTTCTTGATGAAGTCCACTTTATCAGATACTTCTCTAATCATATCGGGTCCTAACACAAGTCTGTTGCCAGGTTCTACCCAACATGCTGGAGATCTGCAGGGTCTGCCATATAATGCTTCAAATGGCGACATTCTCAAACATGCTTGATAGCTATTGTTATATGAGAACTCTGCCAAATGCAAATGATCTTCCCATGACCCACCAAAATCAATTATACAAGCCCGCAATAAATCTTCCAGAATTCTATTCACCCGCTCAGTTTAGCCATCTGTTTGTGGGTGATAAGCGGTGCTCATATTCAGTTTTGTTCCCAATTCTGTCTGGAAAGCCTCCCAGAATTTGCTAGTAAATAGGGGATCTCTATCACTGACTATGCTGATGGGAATTCCATGCAGCTTAACAATTTCTCTGAAATATATCTGTGCTAGACTTTGAGCAGTTCTATTGGACCTGACAAGTATAAAATGGGCAGTCTTCGTGAAGCGATCTACGATTACCCAAATGCTGTCATTACCTTTCTTGGTTCGCGGCAAACCATCTATGAAATCCATGGAAATCTGTTCCCATTTCCAGCCTGGGACTTCCAACGGTTGCAACAGTCCAGCTAGCTTCTGCTGGTCACTCTTGACCAATTGACAAGTAGGGCATCTGCTAACATACAAGGAAATATCTCTTTTCATTGCCTTCCACCAGAAAGTGCGTTTGATATCGTTGTACATTTTACTCACACCTGGGTGGATGCAAAATTTGGATTTATGGCATTCATCCATCACTTCTCTTTTGAGCTCAGGAAGGTTGGGAACACAAATTCTCCCATTCAACCTCAGAACTCCTTCTTTATTTACTTGAAAGCTTGAGGGTTCTCCTTTATGGATTCTTTCTTTGATCTTTTGAATGAAATAATCATTCTTCTGGAGAGCACATATCTTATCGATCAAGCTAGGTGTAATTATAAGATGGGCAACAATTGCGGTTTTTCTACTAAGTGCATCCGCTACAACGTTAGCCTTCCCCGGCGTATACAGGATATCAAGATCATACGCTGCAAGAAATTCTAGCCAATGCTGCTGTCTCAGATTCAGATCTTTCTGGGTATATAAATACTTCAACGATTGATGATCTGTGTACAGTATAAATTTCTCGCCCAATAAATAATGCCTCCAGATTTTCAAGGCAAAAACGATGGCTAGCAACTCAAGATCATGAGTCACATAATTCTTCTCATGCGGTTTCAGTTGGCGGCTTGCATAAGCGACTACTTGGCCTCTCTGCATTAACACTGCACCAAGACCTCTAATAGAAGCATCTGTCCAAACCGTTAAATCCTGATTGCCATCAATAATAGTTAACACTGGAGCGGTGGTCAGCTTCGATTTCAATTCCTGGAAAGCTTCTTCACAGTCGGAAGTCCACTTAAACTTCTCTTGTTTCTTTGTGAGCTTCGTTAACGGACCGGATATCTTCGAGAAATCCTTAACGAACTTTCGATAATAACTAGCCAACCCCATAAAACTTCTAACTTCTGTGGGAGTAGTGGGTTGTTTCCAGTCTTGAATCGCTGTTATTTTGCTTGGGTCAACAGAAATTCCTTTCTCTGACACAACATGGCCAAGAAATTTGACTTCTTCTTGCCAGAAGACACATTTAGAGAATTTGGCTTTGAAGACGTTCTTCCTTAGAATCTCCAATACTTGTTCTAAGTGTTTTTCATGCTCGGGTTTTGATTTGGAGTAGATTAAAATATCATCGATGAAGACGAGGACAAATTTATTCAGAACTCCCCTGAACACTCTATTCATTAGATCGACAAAGTATGCTGGAGCGTTGCATAGGCCAAACGGCATTACTAACCATTCATAAAATATGTCTGGACCTCTGAAAGCGGTCAAAGGAACACACTCTTCTGCTATTCTCAATTGATGAAACCCTGTAGCTAGGTCCATTCGGGAAAATACTTTCGCCCCATTCAATTGGTCTAGCAAATCATCAATGTGGGGTAATGGATATTTATTTTTAAGCGTCTGTTTGTTGAGGTCTCGGTAATCAACACATAATCTAAGAGTACCGTCTGACTTTGGGACAAACACAACAGCTGCACCCCAATTAGAAAAACTAGGTCTGTTTAGACCCTTCCACAACAGTTGACGAGTTTGATCGCCCAATTCTTCTTTTTCTTTCGGAGTCATTCTGCGAATTGGATGTACCACTGGTCTGGCATTGGGAATTAGATCGATTCGGAATTCTATTTCTCTTTGCGGAGGTAAGTTTTCAACTTCTTCAAACACATCCGCATAGTTTCTGACAATAGGAATCTTTTCCATGGAAGCGGGGATAAGTTCTAATGCCGACCAAAATTCTTCTCTATTCGGATTCGAACCATGACAGGGAACCGTAATATATCCAAGCTTCGTTCGAATTTTAACGATTCTTTCCACACAATTCACTTCGGCTTCGTATTTCGTTAACCAATCTAGCCCGAGAATAATATCGAATTCGGGAAAATCCATAACGATTAAATCAAAAGGAAATTTGTAGGAAGAATAAGAGACTGGCACTCTACAATATGAACCGAGAGTAATAGGACCCCCTATCGGGTTATGAACTTCAACCGATTCTTTGAGCTCTCGCTGTTTTAACTTTAATTTGTGCGCTGTGTTTCTAGCAATGAAACTACGTGATGCACCTGTGTCAAATAATATAGAAACAGGAATATTTTTAATTGTAAGGGTACCTCCCAAAACATCAGGTTTACCTGCTCCATCGGAAGCAGCTGGCGGGCTAGACCCGTCATAGACATGAGCTACTGTAGCTTTTTCAGCAAAGGACAATCTTTGACCAGATGATCGGTCTTGCGACAGTTGAAGCACGAGCGAGGGTTCTGAGAGCCTTGGCTCGAGCCTTGAGAATTAGTCTTCTGCCTCTTCGGAGCTGTGCAGACGTTTGAGTAGTGCCCCGGCTTACCACAGTTAAAGCAATTTCCTCTTGGCGGCTTGCCAGTCTGAGGTTTTGAAGATGCTGCTTGGCTTGACTCGCCTTGATTTGCAGCAGGCTTGCGCTTGTTTCCGGCTTGGCTTCTAGCGCGATCCTGATCCAGATGCCTTTGATCAAGGTCTTCATAGTTACATGTCATTTCCACCAGCTCGTTGAATTCCAGCTTGACATGGGCTATGGCTCTATCATGATATTGTCGTCTTAGCCCAAGGATAAACCTCTTATTTTTGGACTTCGCAGTGGCGACGAGTTCTAGAGCATAGGGCGACAACATTGTAAATTTATTCAGATAATCCTGCACGGAAAGATCCCCTTGCTGGAGATTGGCGAAGTCATCGTGCATTCTTTCTAGAGCTTGTTCGGGGACATATTTCTCCTTGAAGAGTTCTTTAAATCCATCCCATGTTCTTCCAGCTTCTCTATTCCCGGCGGTAAGAGATTCCCACCATAATTCAGCTTGTTCCTGCATAAGCCAGGCGCCCATAATAGCTTTGTCTTCGTCTCCAAGCCTTAGGCCTTCAAGAATTTTCTCGCATGTTTTGAGCCATGCAAGGGCCTCTATTACGGTGCCAGTTCCCGAGAAGGTCTTGCCTCCTAAGTTCTTATATCTCTTAGCTACACGGTCAAGCTCGAAGTATTGAGCTGCCGGAGGTTGTATCAAAGGTCCTTCTTGAGCTGGGACTTCTCCCCTTCCTCGGCCTCGGCCGGCACGGCCTCCTCTAACGGCGGCTGCTCTGGTAGCCATTTTTCAAATTCTGTATAAGCAACGAAAAAGTCAGCTAACAGAAATGATAGTCTATTGCATAATTAAGCAGAAAATCTACGGAAAGATAACGGTGGATTGATCAAATTGTTTTTGCTATTCTGCTCGGCTCATTCTAGGACTTTACTAGTCCTATCTCTAATGAGCGACTCGCCTTAGAATACTACTGATTCTATTTTGACGAAGTGTTTAATGTGTTAGACTCCAGAACTAAGGTTAACCAAAGCTCTGATACTAGCTGTGACGATCCCAAAACCCCGTGACACGGTGTTAAGGATAATCATTGGAATATAACACATTAATCATCATTACCAGATCACAGATAATAGCATAAACAGAAAATAGGATAATTTACACACATATGACAGCGGAATCATATAGATATCATCACATCAGAGAAGCACAGTACATGATACAACTTAGTGCATAATGATACATAATCAGTCACCATCGCCTGAGGCGGAATCATACATAAAGAGTACACAAAATAAATATCAGTCTACATCGCCAATGGCCGAATCATAATATAGATACAATAATGGCGGAGAAAATCCAAGTCAGCACGGTGTAGTCAAGCCTCGCCATGAGCCAAAAGGTGCGTCAGAAACCTGTAACTAGGCTGCCCGTGTGAAAATGAGGGCACCCGAGTTTGCAAGGTGAAACAAACTACAAGTCAGTCATGGGACTGGTATGAGAAATCTACTCAACTTATTAACAACAATAATAAGGCAAATCAAAGGACCACGCCACTTTCGCGGAACGGGTTTACTCCAATGAGTGCTAGTGCATGAAATAAAGTAAATGATTAAATCATCGCAATGCTTTTTATAAAATGAAGCCATTATAAGACTCAGGTCCCATCACACAATGCAACGCAAGCCGGAGGATAGAGTTTTCCCTTATAATGGCCAAAGATGCTTCATACGAATAAAACAAAAGTGTTTGATATTATTACTAGTGTATATATGTTTCAAAAGCGATTCAATCATAAATATCAATCCTAGACGGCATGGGTACCATATATCATGTCGCCATACTAGTAATACAATCACATTCGCATATTTCGTATTGGGAATTGGGTTCCTTCATGAGTCGAGGCAAGGGGCAAGCTCCTCTCCGATTCGAGACACTCTAGCAAATGTCCCAAGACCCCACTATGATCCTTGGATCTTCAGGGCCGGACCTCTCTTACTTTTGAGGATTGGCAATTCCTGAACACACGTTTCCCGGTCCTTACAGACCTATATCGAGGCGCCTCGCATTCCAACAACCACACAGGTGAAAAGTATATATAATGTCAGGGCTGGTAGGTCACTGACACCACCTTAGCTAGAAAGAAACGTCGTGCTCTCCCTGCAGTCACTCTCCCGTTTTTGACTCATACCGAGGTGTGAGGCTCGCGAATTCACGTTATACACAAAGCTACGTCACACAGACCATGCTTTGATCATCAACCACAAGACTTTGCTTTGCAACAGAAGCCTTGATAATATGCCACTTAGGTGTGCCCCACAGGCAATCCACTCCATGCGACTGATTTCTGTCAATACATAACCTCTGAGCTCGTACGTCTCAGAGAAGGGCGTTAAGCAAGAGAATAAATTCCCCGCCGCCAAACAGATATATATTTAACAGAGATCAATCAACACAGAACAAAATCCAATGTCAGACACACAGTCCATTTACAAGTCCGTTCTGGGTCTGAACGAAACCGGAGGCACCAATTCCTCGCATATCCGTACAATCAACAGTATGTTTGGACGGCTACTACTTCAATTCCTTCATGGTAGCTACTCCAATCACGAGCATCAGTAGCGCCCATCCATCCAATGTGGAGATCGTCGGTCTTCAGCCGTCTTCGACTCTTCGACTTCTCAACGTCGATCGATTATTTGAAATGAGATAAACTCGGCCTTTTCAAATAACCCACGTATATTTAGATTTTCAAATCAATTAATCACATGGTTGGACCATTTAACATTCACTTTTCAGTTATTTAGGTATAATTTTCATGTCAAATACATCCAACCATCACATATCAAGCAAACACAACAAGATTGGTTTATTTCCACTCTATATCGTCTATAGTATTTTATAACGATATATCGCCATTTTTATTTAATTTAAAACGGCCATATTTAATTAAACGACGTTTCAGGTCGTGTCGATTCACTGGCGCTGCTTTTCACTAATTTTGTTTTACACATATCTGAAAATCTAACCGTTGGATCTTCACAAATTTTACATCATTAGGAAGGTCATTTCAAAACGAATCCAACGGTTTCAGTTTTGGGAAAATCCGACGGTCGGATCTTCCACACTAGCCATTTGAAGTTACGATTTCAATTTACGAACTGCAGCGTCGTTATTCGAATTAATTTAATTATATTTATATATATATAAATATAATCGTTTCTAGCGCTGTTTTTCTTCAGTTTTGAATTAAACATTCCAGATAATCCAACCGTCGGATCTTCACAAAGTTGGTGCCGTTGGAAAGATATTTCCAAGGCGAACCCAACGGTTGCGGTTTCGGGAAAATCCAATGGTTGGATTTCCCGTACTAGCCGTTTGAAATCACGGTTTCAAAACACGAACTGCACGGCCACATTTCGTTTTAATTCTATTTATATTTATATATTTATATAATTATAGTTCATTCAAAAATTCCTATATCGTTTCCACTTCAATTATTTCACTAACGCCTTTAAATTTCGGAAAATTTCGCCTTAACCTCCTTTGTACGGGAGGGTCTGGGAAAATTCCCAAATAGCCACACGGGCGTCTCATATCAAAAAGAAAAAGAAAAAGCCAAGCGGCTAGCCAACAGGCTCATAAAATCATCACCCAAACAAAGCAGTAATTGTGTACCTATTTGTCGGGCACAAAATTTTATTTCTCTTCTCTAGCCCCTTTGCTTTAACCTGTTCAATAGATATGCATATACATCTATACAATTTCTATCACTTATCATTTTCCATTCAATTTCATATTTGATTTGCTTTGGTTTAAAAACACCATTCATTCTAATGTTGCATGCATAGGCTAAAATCATATCATTAGCTAATTAATGTATATTTCAACTCATGCACGTTTATTTGAACAAGTGGCTATTTTTAACACTTCATATTTCAAAGATGATAATTTTGGCGAACTAAAATATATTTCAACACATGACTATTTTATTTAGTTCCTATGCATGTTAAAAATAATATTTCTTTCACAAATATTTATTTCAACGTCCGCATATCTTTAGCATATCACACATATGATAAAAAATGATATTTTTATCACTTAACATATTTATTCGACAAATAGATGTTTCAACACTTCATAGTTTCAATAAAAATGTAATTTTTATTGTTCGATCTTTTTATTCAACACGTGAACTTTTCCACTACACACACTTCTCAACAAATGAGCATTTCCACACATAGACATTTTATTTATGTTGTTCATATTAGAAAGATGGGATTTTTATTGTTGAAACTAGTTATATAAGGAGAATATTTTTCATACTTCATATATATATATATATAAATGTGATTTTTATTGTTTAAACACTTCATTCATTCACAAATGAATCTAATTTTCACACAACACTTTTCAACACACAAATATTTCCACACATGGATATATTTTCAATATATGACTTTAATTTCAACGCATGAAAATAATTTCAACATATGAAAATAATTCTACACACAAAGATTATTCAAAATTTCGGCAGCATAACGGCAGGGTAGTTAAAACCGGCACCGTCCCTAGTACGGCTCCTCGCTCTACCTTAAAACCTCGCAGTTTTTGACAATGGGGATTCATGCATCTAATTCGCACGCAGGCGGCATGTTTATTTTTATTTCCACAAATATTTCCAATTCATTTCAATCACCAATGGGTATTTTTCAACCACAACCAAACAATATCAACCACAAACAATTATTCAACCATTCGTATTTTTCATCCAATATTTCACACCAATTCACAACAATAAATATCGTCCATGGTTTGTGGACGAGGGGAGTATATATATATAAATATATATTTGCTATATTTCACTAGCATTTCAACACATATATCAATTATTCTATGCATGTAAAATTCATACTTCGCTTATATAGCTTACACTACGCATGTACATGAGGTATACGACACGTATGTAATTTATATTTCGCTAATATAAATTATACACTACATTTTCCATTTAATTTCACGTTAATTTAGATTTCTCACATTGGTTTTCGGAGCACTAAAAATCGATACGATGTCAGAAAAATCCGCGGCTTCTTCTATTGGGTAGAGAGCTTCCTTGCGGTCCCGATGTTTCCTGTTTCATCGAATTTCGTCAACACACCAAAAAGATATGATTTTTCAAAGTGTAAAGATCAAAGAAAAACTCACTTTCACGAAGCTTCAAAACTAGGTTTACAGTTTTCGCGAAATCAGTGGCTCGTGGGGACGATCGGCGAGTTGGACATAGAAGAGGGAAGAGAGGGCTTCACGGCGCTGGTGGTTTGAGGGGGTGCGGTGGCAGATCGGAGCGGCGGCGGCGCTGGGAAGGTCGGGACTTCCTGGCCTCGATTCAGGCGGAGGAGGCGACGAGGGTGGCGATGCTGGGGTCGGATTTGAAGAGGGGGCTGAGACGCGTCGAATGGTGGCGGTGGCGAAGTCTGGAAGCGACTGTGGCGGCGGCGGCGGAGGAGAGAAGGTCAGGAGCGGGTTTCGCCGTTGATCGGGGGGGTTTCTTTTTTTATTTTCAAAATTTATGAAAGGAAAATTCTGATTGGCCGAGGATTATATTAAATTTTTAAATAGTGTTTTCTCAAACGAACTCCTTTTTAAACCCAACGACTGTCGCCCTTAGCTAAATACCCCCATTTCGGACACAATGGGATATGTTTCGTAGGCCAATTCGACTGTTACAATCAGTTATTTTTCAAATTAAAGTATAAAACATTTAATTTTTAACTCTGAACGCACATTTCAATTTGCCAGGGCCACAAACTGATTCGAAAAATTCCAGAAAAATAAATCTAGCTATGTTTTGATGCTACGGTCCCAACAAAACTAGTTTCATCGAATTCTGAGGTCGTTTGAAAAATGGCCATTTTCTGGTCGATCCAATTTAACAGAAATTGACCAAACACATTTTCTTTTGCCACGCTCACATACTAGCTTCAAAAATTTTGAAATTTGAAACCTAGCAATAATTTGACATCCCGGACCCAACAAAAGTAGTTTCGTTGAATTCCGAGGTCGTATGCAAAATATCAATTTTCCAGGGCTATATATTCTATATACCGACCCTTCTGAAAATTCATTCGGCCATAACTTTTGATTTCCGTTATGAAACTTCGATTTTTCAGATTCGTTAGAAAGGTATTGACTAACAGATTTAAATATTTTTGGTTTTGCTAAAATCCGTTATACTTTCCACCCTGCACAGTCAGTCAAAGTTTGAATTCAAATTTTCAAACTGACTCACTATTCCTAATTCACTATTTTATTGAAATATTCTATTTCAATTGTTCAAATTCCTTTGAAATCACCATTTTAAAAATTTTAAATTGGCTCGTATTTTCCGGGTTATTACAAGAAGCTTGAATGATGCTTGAAGAAGCTTTAATGGTGTTGGAGAAGCTTGAAATCAATAATGGAAACACTTCAGGAGGAGAAAATCTAACCCCTTTTATGTAATAGGTGGTCCGGTATTTATAGGAGAAGATTGGAGTGCATGGGAGCTTAAAATGGTGTGTATGTGGTCTTTCTAGATCGACCAGGGAAGCCAACGACCCGTATGAGCCTGCGCTCCATCATATGTGCACACAACGAGTCCGGGATCCATGCTCTCTAGATCGTGTCACACGATCCATACTTTGCCTTCAGGTTTTGCCACGCGCGATCCATGTATTTAACTCGTATGTGATCCATCACTTGTGTGATCCGCCTTTATTCAACCAACCCGATCCTCTATGTCACACTCCATCTAGCATGCCACAATCCATTCGATTCATGGCGATCCATACATACGCGCGGTCCACATTACCACGAGCCGAATACGCACACGATCCACCAGATTCATCAAATTTACCCAGTCCATGACTCAAACCTTGACCCGATCCATGTTTTTAGCCAGATCCATCACTTGTTGTAACCCATCAGACTTGCACGATTAATTATTACTTGAATCACGACCTGGTCCATAATGTTACCCGCAATCCAAACTATCATGTTGCACATGACCCATGTGTTTACACCGATTCATTCATATATGCACCGTTTTTTGAAGGATTAACATTTGCCCCTCGAAGCTTATATTATCAAAGAAAATGTGGGATTCGAACTAACGGTCCTGGTGATGCTTTATGGATCACAAGTGGCCTTCATTGGATGGATCGTGGTCAACTTCGACCGATGGATCTTTATCGTCGCTTCAAAAAACAAAGTTTACTTTATATTACCTTCGGACCCATTATTTCTTTCTTCTATTTTTATTTCATTTGTCGAGAGAAACTTTAATAGCCGAAATGCTTCCTTAAGAAAATCGCTTTGACTTAACTCTTCAACATCGCCGTCATCCAGTTGATTATGTCGTCATCGCCATTCATCAGTGCGTTCGATCCTACTAGAATTCGATCTCCACCACGATTGCAACTGATTCGAATTGATTTGTGGTCCCTTTTCTTTTAGATCTGGTCCACCTCGACGTCACCAACTCCCCGCAAATTCTCATCACCGGAATCGGATCATTTCTGGTCATCATCAGTGACTGAAAGTGTCGATTCCTTCTAAAAACTTTGTTGGACTGTTTTTTTCAGCCTATCGGCTACTTAGGTTTTTTTAGAAAGATCGATTAATTCCTTTGCACCAAATGTATACTTTGATGAATTTTCTGTTCGAACTCTTGTATAATGACTTGTGATTTGCAGTTTTGGTATGTTGATCATTCATGATTTGAGGTCGATGTATGAATTTCTTAGATACTGCTTGTCTTGATGAATCATGCTCCAAGTCGGATTTGGCACTTTTGAATTTAGAATAGCAGATTTCGATCGCAATTATCCATGGATCGTGTGCTCTGATCGACCGTCATTATTTAGAACTTTGTTATGTTTGTACTTCAAATTCTCGTGTAATGACTTGATGATGATGTGCGAATTTCTATTGTTGTTGATGTTGAATCGATTTACTACACTAGTTAATAGAGTTTTTTGAGTGATGCATAAGTTTTCTTTATCGAACATGCATTTCTGATGGATCACACCTTAATTTGATAGCAGCGACTTATGATTTCATGTTTTTGAACTTGAAGCGCTAGGACTCGATCGTCGATGCTAGTGGGTCGCAGCTTTTGATCGATTGATGGGCTGGATGCCTTGGCCGATCGATGGATCGTGTCTTGGGATCGTTTGTTGTTAAGCTTGCTCCGACCATGGATCACTAAACCCAAAACTACATCGATCTGCTTTGGTTTGATAGCTGCAACAACCCGAAAAATCTGAACCAGTTTAAAAATTTTAAATTGGCTATTTTTGTGAATTTTAAATATTTAAAATAAATATTTTAAATAATAACGAAGAAAAGTATGTTTGAATCGAAGTTTGAAAATAAATATAATTATTTTGAATTATAAACATGGCCTGAAATGGCGCGGTAGTTTCAAATTTTGAATTCAAACTTTGACTGACTGTACCGGGTGCAGAATAAAACGGATTTTAGTGAAACCAAAAATATTTAAATCTGTTAGTGATTATCTTTCTAATGAATATGAATAATCGAAGTTTCATAGCGAGATTCAAAAGTTATGGCCAAATGAATTTTCAGAAAGGTCGCTAAAGAATTTATATCGCCCTTGAAAATAGACATTTTGCAAATGACCTCAGATTTCGACGAAACCACTTTTGTTGGATCCGGGATGTCAAATGATTGCTAGATTTCAAATTTCATAATTTTGAAGTTAATATGTGAGCGTGGCAAAGGAAAATGTGTTTGGTGAATTTCTGTTAAATTGGATCGACCAGAAAATGGCCATTTTTTAAACGGTCTCAGAATTCGACGAAACTAGTTTTGTTGGGACCGTATCGTCAAAACATAGCTAGATTTACTTTTCAGGAATTTTTAGGATCAGTATGTGGCCCCGGCAAATTGAAATGTACGTTCAAATTAAATATTGAATGTTTTATATTTTAATTTGAAGGAAATCTGACTGAAACAGTCGAATGGGCCTTCGAAACGTATCCCATTGTGTTCGAAATGGGGGTATTTAGCTAGGGATGACAGTCGTTGGGTTTGGATTGGAGTTAGTATGTGAAGAGGGGTATTTTTGAAATTTTAGAAATATATAAATATAAAAAAAATCCTGGCCAATCAAATCTATTCTCTCTCCCCGACAAAAAATCGCTCCACCCTCTCGACGAAAAGAGATTCTTTCCTTCTCTCCTATCTAACTCCCTCCACACGCCGAATTAGCACTCCACCCAGTTGAGGTTTTCGTAGAGCTCGAAGAGAGCTTCAAATCCATACCAACTACAGATTTTTCATAGTGTATCGAGCTTGAATCGCGCCCTGGAAGTCACGGGCTTCAACCCGCTGCCGACGTCAGCGCAGGCCACTGAAGTGGGCCCCCTTCCTGGCGCACACGCGCCTCTCTTCCCTCTACCTCGTGGCGAAGTCCAATCGTGCAACCGCTACATGGTTTGATCAGAAAATAGAAACCTATTGAACAAATTCAGAAAGGTATCGGCTTGTTTATTTTGAACTGATTTTAACATTTAAAAGTGTTGCAAACTTGTAAAAATCATATCTTTCTCATTTGTTGACAAAATCCAGTGAAACAAGAGACAGTGGAATCATGTGGACGTCTTCTACATTCTAGAAGAGACCGCATATTTTTCTGAGCCTTCTGCTATTTTTGGTGGAGTGGGACCCATTGTGAGATTTCTAATTTATAAACGATATGGAAAACAACGATGTATAAATTATATAGTCGATGTATGAGTTATATAAGCATTGTACACCTCATGTATAAGCGTTGTATAAGTTGTACGTTCGATGTATAAGTTATATATGCGTTGTAAAAATTATATATGCATTGAAATAAATTGAAATAATATTGAAATGAAATTGAAATATAGTTATATACGTATATATATATATATATACACTTCCCTCGTCCACAGACCATGGACGATATATATTGGTTGTGATATTGTTTGGATTATTGGTTGATGTGAAATTTGGTGAATACTATGAATGGTTGATTTGAAATGATTGATTGTGTTTGAAATCCCAATAGGATTAGTATATGGGAAAATTCGCCTGCGTGCGAACTAGATATTGAAAATCCCCATTGTCAGAAACCGCGAGGTTTTAAGGTAGAGCGAGGAACCATACTAGGGACGGTCCCGGTTTTAACTACCCTGCCGTTATGCTGCCAAAATTTTCAATAATATTCATGTGTTAGAATTATTATCATGTGTTGAAACTATATTCGTGTGTTGAATAGAAATTCATGTGTTGAATAGAAATTCATGTGTTGAATAGAAATTCATGTGTTGAATGAGTTCATGTGTTGAGTAAATTATTTGAAAGATAAAATTCACATTTTTATTATATATATAGCCTATATAAAATATATTAGTATTTTAAATAAATTGTTTTAACACCAAAAATAACATTTTTACCTTATGTATAGACTATATAAAATAATCGTGTTTTGAAATAAATTGTTTTACAATAAAAATTATATTTTTATTGTATACATCAACTATAGAAAATATTCTTGTGTTGAATAATGGACTAGAACGATAAAAATCATATTTTATCGTATGTGTGAAGTCGAAAACGTTCATGTGTTGAATATATAGATTAAACAACAAAATCTACATTTTTATTGTGAATATGAAGTGCTAAAAATGGTGATGTATGGAATAAATATTTTTGATGATAAAAATATCATTTTTATTAAATATATAAAGTGGATATGGTTTTGAAATCGAGGGAAGAATTATATTTATATATATTTATATGAATTAATTAAAATAAATCGAATAACGAAGCTGTAGTTCGTGTTTTGAAACCGTGATTTCAACAATTAGTGCGGGAGATCCGACCATTGGATTTTCCCGAAACCGAAACCGTTGGGTTCGCTTTGGAAATATCTTTCCAACGACACCCACTTTGTGAAGATCCAACGGTTGGATTGTCTGGAATGTTTAATTCAAATTTGAAGAAAAACAGCGCTAGAATCGATTATACTTATATATATATAAATATAATTAAATTAAATCGAATAACGATGTTGCAGTTCGTATTTTGAAATCGTAACTTCAAACGATTAGTGCGGGAGATCCGACCGTCGGATTTTCCCAAAACTGAAACCGTTGGACGTTTTGAAAAGATCTTTCTAATGATATAAATTTTGTGAAGATCCAATGGTTAGATTTTCAGATATGTGTTAATCAAATCTGAAGAAAAACAGTGCCATGGCCGCATTATGGCCTGAAGCGTCGTTTGAATGAATTGACTATTTTTAAATAAATAAAAATAGCGATAAATCGTGATAAAATATTATAAACGATATGAAATGGAAATAAACTGAATTTGCTCGGTTTATGTGATATTTGATGGTTGAATGTGTTTAGTGTGAAAATTACATTAAAGAACAGAATTAATGATATCGAATAATTTAACCATTGAAATGAATTGATTTGAAATTCTATATATACGTGAATTATTTGAAAAGGCCGAGTTGATTCTCATTTCAAATAATTGTTCGACGAGTGAAAGTCGAAGATATGAAGACGGCGTAAGACCGATGATCTTCACGTCGAATGGCGGGGTGCTACTGATGCTCATGATGGGAGTAGCTACCTTGAACGGGTTGAAGTAGTAGCCGTCCGGACGTACCTGTTGACTATACAGATATGCGAGGTATTGAGTGCCTCCGGTTTCGTTCAGACCCAAAACGAACTTGTAAATGGACTGTGTGTCTGACATTGTATTTTGTTCTGTGCTGATTGATCTCTATTAAATATATATCTGTTTGGTGGCGGAGAATTTATTCTCTTGCTTAACGCCCTTATGTGGGACGTACGAGCTCAGAGGTTATATATCGATGGAAATCAGTCGCATAGAGTGAATTGCCTGTGTGGCATGCCTATGTGGCAGATGATAAAGGCTTCTGTTGAAAACAAAGTCTTGTGGTTGATGATCAAAGCACAGCCTGTGTGGCATAACTTTGTGTATAACGTGAATTCGCGAGCCTCACACCCCGGTATGAACCAGAAACGGGAGAGGGCTGCAGGGAGGACATGCGTTTCCTTCTAGCTAGGAGTTGTGTCGGTGTTTTTACACGGCCTGACATTTTACTTATGTGGATGATGGATAGCAAGGCGCCTCGGATATATCTGTCGATCCGAGACCGATGGAGTCATTGGGCTCATTTACGCCCCATAGGGCGGGGAAACGCAGTGTTCAGACATTTTAATCCACATCGGTGGGCCGGCCCTGAAGATCCAAGGGTCACTCGAGCTCTGATCCTGAGACATGGGCTAGATTGTCTCAAATCGGTAAGGACTATCTTTTGCCTTGGTTCATGACGGAAATCCAATTTCCAAATACGACATCGTGCGGTTTTGATTGTATACCTATATATGGCGACATAGTGGTATGGGGCATTAATGTCGTCTATGATTGATACTTATGATTGAAATTGTTTTTGAAACATATAAACACTAGTAATAATATCAAATACTTTTGTTTTACTCGTATCAAGCATATTTTGGCCATTATAAGGTAAAACTCTATCCTCCGGTTTTTGTTGCATTGTGTGATGGGAACTGAGTCTTATAATGGCTTCATTTTTATAAAAAGCATTGCGATGTTTAAAAAGATTTACTTGTTTTAAAGCACTGGCAATCCAATGGAGTAAACCCGTTCCGCGAAAGTGGCGTGGTCCTGTGATTAGCCATATTGTAAAGTGTGTTAAGTAGATTTCTCATACCAGTCTCATGACTGACTCGTAGTTTGTTTCACTTGCAAACTCGGGTGCCCCTTTTTCTACAGGGCAGCCTTGTATTCAGGTTTTAGCAGGCTCTTTCTAGATAGCTGGAGCTGGAGATGGATTCTATCATTTATCTCTTTTTATGTTGTTTAACTCCTGTTGTACATATTATGTTTTCTTTTCCGCTGTAGACATTTATGTATAGCTGAACTGTATTTGTACTAGGTATGATCCTAAATACTGTGTAACTCTGATGATTATATTTATCCAGTGTATTCTATTGTACATTATCTGGTGTATTTATTTATTTCTGTTCTGCTGTTATCTGTTTATGTGTTATATTCTAAAGATTACCCTTGCCACCGTCTTATCGGGGTGTGGGGTCGTCACAAATGTGGTATGGGAGCTTTGGTTAAGCTTAGTTCTAGAATATAACATATTAACAAACTCGTCGGAAATAGAACCAGTAGTGTTCTAGGACGAGTAACTCATTACAGATAGGATCAGTAATATCCTAGTATGAGTATAGCAGAATGAAATACACCTCGATAGACACATTTACATTGAAGTATCTGTCTCTATGTTCTAAAATTACCTTTTCTGTTGGCCTAACACTTTGTCTGCTATTTGCAGACATTGAAAATGAGTGACAGAAGTAGAAGAGGTAGGTTGGAACTGGATGTAGAAGCTCTACTTAAGAAGTATAGAAATATGGATGGAGTACCATTCTTAGGCGAAGAATCTATTATTAAAAAAACACAAGCTTGGATTCATTCTGCTGAGAAAATCTTTGAAGGTTTAAGGCTAAGAGATGACTAGAAACGATTATTGGCATCTTGGGCACTCAAAGACGAAGATTTGTTCTAGTGGGATTCGATTGTTAAAGATAATCCAGAAGGTGATATCACTTGGGATAGGTTCAAACAGCTTTTCAGTGAAAAATTTATTCCTCCAGAATCAATTGAGCGGTAATGTGATGAATTCTACTATTTGATACAAGGAGATATGAATATCCCAGAATATCACAAGAGATTCAATGAACTTTCTCATTTTCCCCCTCATCTAATTCAAGATCCAAAGAGGAAGAATCTGAGGTTTATTAATGGTCTACAAAGGAAATACCAGAATAAAGTAATGGGGCATGTGAAGCTTCCTTTTTCTGAAATGATATACATGGCTTATCAGTATGAAGATCTGAATAATCGAGGTCTTTTAGTCGACGAAGAGGAAGTCAGTTCGGGCAACAAAAGGAAAACTGAAACTGATAGCCCAGAGACAAGTACACAGGTTGAGCCAAGTACGACGTCTAGAGTCAGGAAGAAGCCTAGATTAAATCGGGAAAATGTTATATCTGAAGAAGGACCAGTAATGACTGCAATATGCAATAACTGCAAGAAGCCAGGGTATTTTCAAGGGAATTGTAAATCCTCGAAGAAAGAAACAAATGTTGGGTCAAAATCCAATAACAAGTTTCAAGAGAATAGAAAGTGCAATCTTTGCCACCAGGCGGGTCACCTCTCAAAGGCTTGCCTGCTATTCAGAAAATCAAAAGCAGTACAAGTGAATGAAGTGGCAGAAATTCCAGCACCCTCAGCTAGTCAGGAAAGGCCAGATGTTTTAGAAGGCCCGCTTAATGTCAGAAATATTCCGGTTAAAGTATTGTTTGATACGGGCGCATCACGAAGTTTTATTTCGATTAAGGTGGTAAAGAAATTGGATTTGAAAATAAAGAAGCTTAAAGAACCAATGACTGTTCATAATCCGGTTGGGGGTTCCCTTGCTCGTATTGGGTTTGTGGGGTGTCGGTTTCCTCTTCCTGTTATCGGTTCCTTACTATCTCGATCGTCATGAATTTCACAGAGTTTGATCTTATTTTGTGATTGGATTGGTTAACTAAATATGAAGAGGAGCTTAACTGTGCAGAAAGAATTGTTAGAGTTATAACAAAGCTTGGCTATATAACCATTCCATGTGAAGGCCCGAATTCTGACAGAAAAGATTTTTGGTCAGCTTTGGATGTTTCTCCTGCTCAATTAGAACTTGTTCCTGTCGTTACAAAGAATATCCCAGTCGACATAGGAAATATTCCCGTTGTCAAGAACTACGCGGATGTGTTCGAAGAAGTTGTTAGCTTACCTCCGCAGAGAGAAATTGATTTCAAAATCTCTTTAGTTCCGAATGCAAGGCCAGTAGTTCACGCTATTCGAAGAATGACCTTGAAAGAGAAAGAAGAGTTAGATAATCAGACTCGACAGCTTGTATGGAAAGGTCTAATCAGGCCTAGTTTCTCTGATTGGGGAGCAGCAGTGGTATTTGTCCCAAAATCAGATGGTACTCTCAGACTATGTGTAGATTATCGTGACTTGAATAAGCAGACACTGAAAAACAAATATCCATTGCCGCGGATTGATGATTTGTTGGATCGATTGAATGGAGCACAAGCATTTTTCAAGAGTGGACCTAGCTACAGGTTTCCATCAGCTTCGTATTGTCTAAGAGTGTGTTCCTTTGACAGCATTCAGAGGCCCAGATTTATTCTACGAGTGGTTAGTAATGTCGTTCGGCTTATGTAACGCTCCGGCTTAATTTGTCGATCTAATGAACCGAATATTCAGAGGAGTATTGAATAAATTTGTTCTGGTTTTCATTGATGATATACTGATCTTCTCTAAATCAGAAAGCGAGCACGAAAAACATTTGGAACAAGTGTTAGAAATTCTCAGAAAGAATGTTTTAAAGGCAAAGTTTTCCAAATGTATATTCTGGAAAGAAGAAGTCAAATTTCTTGGCCAAGTCGTGTCTAAGCAAGGAATTTCAGTGGATCCCAGTAAAATCACTGCTATTCAGAATTGGAAACAGCCTCGTACGCCCATAGAAGTTAGAAGTTTTCTCGGGTTGGCCAGTTATTATCGGAAGTTCGTTAAGAATTTTTCGAAGATATCCAGTCACTTAACAAAGCTTATTAAGAAACATTCGAGATTCAACTAGACTCCTGAATATGAGGCAGCTTTCCAGGAGCTAAAGTTAAAATTGACGACTGCTCCAGTGCTCACAATTATTGACGGCAATCAGGATTTAAAAGTCTGGACCGATGCTTCTAAAGAAGGCCTTGGCGCAGTGTTATTGCAAAGAGGCCATGTAGTCGCTTATGCTAGCCGTCAATTGAAACCACATGAAAAGAATTATGTAACTCATGATCTTGAATTGCTAGCTATCGTGTTTGCTATGAAAATCTGGAGGCATTACCTATTGGGTGAGAAGTTTGAATTATACACTGATCATCAATCATTGAAATATCTATTCACCCAGAAAGATCTGAATATGAGGCAGCAACGTTGGTTATAATTTCTCGCGGCATATGATCTGGATATTTTATATACTCCGGGGAAAGCCAATGTTGTAGCTGATGCGCTCAGCAGGAAGAATGTGATCATCGCCAGTATTATCATTACCTCATCGTTGATTGATAAAATAGCTATTCTTCAGAAAGACGATATTTTTATTAAGGAGATGATCAGAAGAATTCAAAAAGGTGAAGTCTTCAGTTTCCAAGTGGATGACGCAGGAGTTCTGAGATTGAAAGGTAGAATTTGTGTTCCCGACAACATTGAGCTCAAAAGAGAAGTATTGGACGAGTGTCACAAGTCCAAGTTGTGTATCCACCCCGGGGTTAGTAGGATGTATAATGACCTCAAGCGAACTTTCTGGTGGAAGGCAATGAAAAGAGATATCTCTATATATGTTAGCCGGTGTTCTACTTGTCAACAAGTCAAAAGCGATCAGCAGAAGCTCGCTGGATTGTTGCAACCTTTGGAAGTTCCAGGTGGGAAGTGGGAACAGATTTCTATGGATTTCATAGATGGTTTGCCCAGAACCAGGAAAGGAAATGACAGTATTTAGGTGATCGTAGATCGTTTCACGAAGACCGCCCATTTCATACCTGTCAGATCGAACAGAACTGCTCAAAGTCTGGCGCAGATTTATTTCAAGGAAATAGTTAGACTGCACGGAGTTCGCAGGAGCATCGTTAGTGATCATGACCAGATTTTTGCTAGTAAATTTTGGGAAGCATTCCAAGTAGAATTGCGAACGAAACTGAATTCGAGCACCGCATATCATCCTCAAACAGATGGCCAAACTGAGAGGGTGAATCGTATTCTTCAAGATCTATTGCGGGCGTGTATTATTGATTTTGGCGGATGATGGGAAGACCATTTACATTTGGTCGAATTCTCATATAACAACAGCTACCAGGCGAGCCTAGAAATGTCTCCATTCGAAGTATTGTATGGTAGACCGTGCCAATCCCCTGCTTGTTGGGTAGAACCTGGCAATAGACTCGTATTGGGGCCCGATATGATTCGCGGTGCTGTGGACAAAGTCGATTTCGTTAAGAAACGATTACTCGCCGTTCAAAGCCGACAGAAGAGCTATGCAGATAAGAGAAGAAGAGATATATCATTTGCTGTTGGCGACTATGTATATTTGAAGGTATCTCCGATGAGAGGAGTCATCTGATTCGGTAAAACAGGGAAATTGGCACCCAAATTTATTGGTCCGTTTCCTATTCTTGAACGGATTGGAACTCTCGCATATAGGGTTCAATTGCCTGATTGGTTGCCTGGAGTGCATGATGTATTTCACGTATCTCAACTGCGAAAGCATGTGCATGATCCAGATCTCATTGTAGAAGAAGCCGCACAACATGATTTGTAAATCACTCCAGAATTGGCAGTTAGAAGAGAGCCAATGAAGATCATTGGCAAAGAAACCAAAGAGCCGAGGAACAAAAAGGTTCACTTAGTCAATGTGCAATGGAGTGGATATCCGCGAGATTATACTTGGGAAACAGAGGAAAGCATTAAGAAAGCCTATCCTAAGTGCAGGGTGGATGTCTCTGATTGACTCTGGTGCAAGGTAAATTTACCATATTTACATTTCCGTGTTGTTCTCTACTTTGTTGTTGTTTTCTTTGCATGGATGTAAAATTTTAATCATATAGCCATAATGATGTTAAATGAGTATATGAATTAATTAGTATATTTTTGAAAGTTAAAAACAAATTGATTTTTGATTGTATTGTGTGATTGTGAATTTGATTAATTGAATTATTCGAATGATAGTTAATTTAATCAATAAGAGAATGAATGGTAGGATTTACACAATTAAATCACACATTGAATAGATAGAAATATATACATGTGCATTATATATGTTTGAACTGGAAGAATGGATTAACTGCTGAGTAAGGAATTTATTTGCATGCCCGACAAATAGGTAAACCTTAATGAGTTGGATGCGCAATTTTATTATTATATCAACTCCTGTGAGTGCCATTGGATGCAGAGTGCTGGTTGTTCTGTGTGTAATAATAAATGTCGCCATAGGATAGTAACAATTAATTCTGAACTACACTACATGGCATACTTCTTGAAGATAGGCATACTTCATCATATACCACATAAGCATTTGGAGCTTGTGTGACAAGGTTGAAGATTTACCATATGAGCGAGAGGCTTGAATGGCGATGACTATATTTTGCAGGTTGAACTGATGACCGATATAGACCATATTAAAATATAACGGAAAATTGCCAGTTTAATAAAAACCCCACACAGGTCTGGAGATGACAATAAAAACGTCTCTCTGGTCATTAAGGCACAAAAAACCATTTATAGGGTGACGAGAATTTATTCTCTGGAGTTATGATCTATACACACTCCCCTGTGGACACCGGAATATATCATTATAAATATTGCATGCTTATTAGGATTTATTGGGTACCTAATACGGCCCAATAAATTTCCAAACCGCTCCCCGTACAAAGGAGGCTATGGCGAAATTTTTCGAAAATTTAGGGTATTAACCAAATTTTTGAAGAATTTGAAAATTCTTAGAAACTGAAAAGTTGAAGAATGGAAGCCAGATTGAAAGTAGAGTTAGTTAATCAAATCACTTTTGACTTTTTTCCTTTTCGGGGACGAAAAGTTTTAAGTGGGAGAGATTGTAACAACCCGGAAAATCTGAACCAGTTTAAAAAATTTAAATTGGATATTTTTGTGAATTTTAAATATTTAGAATAAATATTTTAAATAATAACGAAGAAAAGTATGTTTGAATCAAAGTTTGAAAATAAATATAATTATTTTGAATTATAAACATGGCCTGAAATGGCGCGGCAGTTTCAAAATTTGAATTCAAAATTTGACTGACTGTACCAGGTGCAGAATAAAACAGATTTTAGTGAAACCAAAAATATTTAAATCTATTAGTGATTATCTTTTTAACGAATCTGAATAATCGAAGTTTCATAGCGAGAGCCAAAAGTTATGGCCAAATGAATTTTCAGAAAGGTCGCTATAGAATTTATATCGCCCTTGAAAATAGACATTTTGCGAACGACCTCAGATTTCGAAGAAACAACTTTTATTGGATCCGAGATGTCAAATGATTACTAGGTTTCAAATTTCAAAAATTTTGAAGTTAATATGTGAGCGTGGCAAAGGAAAATGTGTTTGGTGAATTTTTGTTAAATTTGATCGACTAGAAAATGGCCATTTTTCAAACGGTCTCAGAATTCGACGAAACTAGTTTTGTTGGGACCGTATCATCAAAACATAGCTAGATTTATTATTCGGGAATTTTTAGGATCAGTATGTGGCCACGGCAAATTGAAATGTACGTTCAAATTAAATATTGAATGTTTTATATTTTAATTTGAAGGAAAACTGACTGAAACAGTCGAATGGGCCTTCGAAACATTTCCCATTGTGTTCGGAATGAGGGTATTTAGCTAGGGATGACAGTCATAGGGTTTGGATAGGAGTTAGTATGTGAAGAGGGGTATTTTTGAAATTTTAAAAATATATAAATATACAAAAATCCTGTCCAATCAAATCTATTCTCTCTCCCCGGCAAAAAATCGTTCCACCCTCTCGACGAACGACGGAAAGAGATTCTTTCCTTCTCTCCTCTCTAACTCCCTCCACACACCGAATTAGCACTCCACCCAGTTGAGGTTTTCGTAGAGCTCGAAGAGAGCTTCAAATCCATACCAACTACAGATTTTTTTCATAGTGTATCGAGCTTGAATCGCGCCCTGGAAGTCACGAGCTTCAACTCGCCGCCGACGTCAGCGCAGGCCACCGAAGTGGGCCTCCTTCCTGGTGCACACGCGCCTCTCCTCCCTCTACCTCGTGGCGAAGTCCGATCATGCAACCACTACACAGTTTGATCAGAAAACCGAAACCTAGTTTTGAACAAATTCAGAAAGGTATCGGCTTGTTTATTTTGAACTGATTTTAACATTTAAAAGTGTTGCAGACTTGTAAAAATCATATCTTTCTCATTTGTTGATGAAATCCAGTGAAACAAGAGACAGTGGACTCGTGTGGACGTCTTCTACATTCTAGAAGAGACCGCATATTTTTCCGAGCCTTCTGCTATTTTTGGTGGAGTGGAACCCAATGTGAGATTTATAATTTATAAACGATATGGAAAACAACGACGTATAAATTATATAGTCGATGTATGAGTTATATAAGCGTTGTACACCTCATGTATAAGCATTGTATAAGTTGTACGTTCGATGTATAAGTTATATATGCGTTGTAAAAGTTATATATGCATTGAAATAAATTGAAATGAAATTGAAATGAAATTGAAATGAAATTGAAATATAGTTATATACGTATATATATATATATATATATATATATATATATATATATATATATATATATATACTCCCCTCGTCCACAGATCATGGACGATATATATTGGTTGTGATATTGTTTGGATTATTGGTTGATGTGAAATTTGGTGAATACTGTGAATGGTTGATTTGAAATGATTGATTGTGGTTGAAATCCCAATAGGATTAGTATATGGGAAAATTCGCCTGCGTGCGAACTAGATATTGAAAATCCCTATTGTCAAAAACCGCGAGGTTTTAAGGTAGAGCGAGGAGCCATACTAGGGACGGTCCCGGTTTTAACTACCCTTTCGTTACGCTGCCGAAATTTTCAATAATATTCATGTGTTAGAATTATTTTCATGTGTTGAAACTATATTCGTGTGTTGAATAGAAATTCATGTGTTGAATGAGTTCATGTGTTGAGTAAATTATTTGAAAGATAAAAATCACATTTTTATTATATATATAGCCTATATAAAATATATTAGTATTTTAAATAAATTGTTTTAACACCAAAAATAATATTTTTACCTTATGTATAGACTATATAAAATAATCGTGTTTTGAAATAAATTGTTTTACAATAAAAATCACATTTTTATTATATACATCAACTATAGAAAATATTCATGTGTTGAATAAAGGACTAGAACGATAAAAATCATATTTTATCGTATGTGTGAAGTTGAAAACGTTTATTGTTGAATATATAGATTGAGCAACAAAATCTACATTTTTATTGTGAATATGAAGTGTTAAAAATGGTGATGTGTGGAATAAATATTTTTGATGATAAAAATACCATTTTTATCAAATATATAAAGTGGATATGGTTTTGAAATTGAGGGAAGAATTATATTTATATAAATATAATTAAAATAAATCGAATAACGATGCTGTAGTTCGTGTTTTGAAACCATGATTTCAAACGATTAGTGCGGGAGATCCGACCACCGGATTTTCCTAAAACCGAAACCGTTGGGTTCGCTTTGGAAATATCTTTCCAACGACACTCACTTTGTGAAGATCCAACGGTTGGATTGTCTGGAATGTTTAATTCAAATCTAAAGAAAAACAGCGCCAGAATCAATTATATATATATATATATATATATATATATATATATATATATATATACATACAAGTGCGCACCCGTGCTACGCACACTGTTTTGTCCGCTATTATTTTGTGATGTTCAATTTGTTAGAATTAGATCAAGAGAGAAGAGAGAGATTAAACGGAAAAGCATAAAAGACTACATTGTTATTGATTTATTGATTGATTTTACAAAAAGATACTTCTTACATTGTCAATCCTTGCCTCTATTTATACATAGTTTTTCCTTATCTAAAAGAACATTCTAGATAAGAATATTCTAGTGTATATTTTGGTCTATTATAATAAATAATTCTATCCCAAATATAAATCCAAATCAATACAATTAAATAAAGGCAACATATCTTCTAGCATATTTTCTAACTACCCCCCCCCCTCCAAACTCACGATGCGAAAAATCATGAGTTTGCCAAATAGAAGCTGCAAACTGAAGAGTAGCAAGATCGAGCAACCATTTAAATATTTTTAGAGAGTAACACCAAACACCAAGAATCAAACATTCAACAACATCTCCAAACAACTCAATAACTCCAATCTGAAACTCCTAAACAACTCAACTATCTTCAATCTTATCGGTAAGCAAAAGATCTAAGCGACCAAATGACAAAACTGGTCCCAGATGTGTTTGTATGTTTGCATCCCCCAAACATACAAAGAAAACAAAATAAACCAAAACGGGATGAGTTTGCATATGTTTGCATCCTTCAAACATATCAAACGAAAACAAAACCAAATCAATACGGATGAATCAGCAAATGTTTGCATCCTCAAAACATACCTTACAATACCACCCACCACCTTCAATCGACTCCAATTATCCTCATAATAAGCAGGGCTACCGATACCGACATCAAACACACAATAAACAACTTCAAACTAATGTTACTCTCTAACAACTCAATCGACCCATCACCTTTACCTCAGCATCATCAGAACCAACTCTTCAAGCTCTTCCTAAACCCGATCACCATCCCCTGTCCGAAACTGCACTTTAATCTAATCTTGCACTTAATCTGAACTAATTCAACTAAACAACTTCAATCTCCAACCACAACCATACCTTTTTTTTAGCAACAACAAATAATAGATCTCAAAATTACGAAGAACGCCCGTCTACTACAATCACCACCAACAAATAATAGATCTCAAAACTAACAAAAAAGAAACGACAGAAGTAAGAAGAAGAAGAAAAAGAAGAAAATAACAGATCGGTCACAGCAACCCGCTCTGATACCATGTTAGAATTTGATCAAGAGAGAAGAGAGTGATTAAACGGTAAAGCATAAAAGACTGCACTGGGATTACCAAAAAGGCAAAGGTTTCAAATCTTTTGGTTATTTTGGCTTTTTATTTATTTATTTATTTATAATTGCTATCTTAAAATAGTCCAGTTTTATGCCATTGTTAATTATTAGCCACCAACCATTGACCATCATTGATATTTGATTGAATAGTAAAATAGACGCCTTAGCATCTTGTAGAGAAACCATTAGGTTTCCCCTTTGTAATTCACTGGCTATGTAATTATTTGTATAAAATTTGTATTTACTATAGATCATTTTGATGTGAGGGTGGTAACAACTTATGTTGTTTGAGGCGCCGTGGCAGATGGGCGATTCAGGTTGGGATACGATGAAGCTGAGATGATGCAACTGGAGATTTATTTCATAGGCAGGGAGTTTCACAACTTATATGGTGCAAGTTTAATTAAAAATGGTGCACATGAGTTTTGTAAAAGAGTTTGGTATAAAAAAAGTATTTCCCAACGAATACATTGATTTCCTTGAATTCGAGAAATAATCAAGTGCCGATAGTTTTATTTTATCTTAGATTTTATGAAAAGTTATTGTAAGAACACCTTTTTGCATTTTACCGATTATTGGGATGTATTAGATCTCAAGTTTATTCAGACCGACTTCACGTTGAAAATGAATTGGGATGTTACGCTATTTGTTATCTTCCATTTATGTTACATAATTGAATATTCTATGAAAAGAAGTAATATGAAAATATATCAATAATTATTTGGCCTTTTTAATATTTCTTACCATTCTGGGATACTTAAATTTTACTAAATTACACTATCAAAAAATTGACTTATATACAATAATTTTCATTTTTTGATTATTTATTTCTTGTAGATCACTCTGAACTTTTTTGAAGGTTTTTCTTTGAAATCATATTTTTCAAAGTTTGTAAACTTGTGCATTTTCCAATATATAATGGAGTCCACTTTATTTTTAACGCTAGTGTGTTGCTTGGTTTGATTACATTATATAGCTTGCATATAAACATGCATCCACGACTTAAGATCTCAAAAAAGAAGATCATAGGACATCATTGGCTTCATGTTCATTTCTATACAGGGAACTGCACAAAAAGAAATAATAGCAAAAGCTTAGATATTTAAACCCTTACTCTTTTAAGTCGATAATATTTCACAAAATAATAGAAAAATATCAATCTATAAATGTTCTCTTTACATATACCCTATCTGTTTTCCTAAGAATACAGCTTAATATGGTCCAATGAAAAAAAAATATCTCATACACTTAGACTTCACAAATTTTGATGATTTCTACGTGATTAATCAAAATCATAGAAGGAAAGATTACAATACATGCATATAAGGAATTTACTGGCACTGATTGTTAATTATTAAAAGCAGCTTGACTTAAAATGTAGATCTTAGGCACAAAAGGTAGTAAACTATTACTGGAACTTGTTCCCACCATCTGGCGACCAAATTTAGCTGCATAAACTTCGCATTCAAAATGCAGTAGACCTTAATGCAAATTTTCTGTTTTTTTCCTTCTATGTCTTCATCGCTGGATTCCTTTTTGTAACCTATTAAGGAAACCTGTTGTCAAAGAATATATCACCGATCAAGTAACAATAAATAAATAAAATCTGATGCACTTACATAATTTAAGTTAAGCCATCCACAACACAGGCCACAATTTTTTGTGTATATGTATCATATTCTAAAGTACAAATATAATTCAACAGTGCATATGAATAAACAAAAAGTCTACAAATTACAGTCTATCTTTATCTTGAATATTACGGGATTGGTTTCACCTAAAATACAAACAAACTTACACTTAAATTTGTAATGCAAGAAAAGTACACTACAATAATAATATCACCGAGGCCACCATCATTGTAACAGATAATTCAACACCTCTAAGAAATATTCAATTCATTACTTGCAAAGATATTATTTCTAGATGGTTAAGCCATGGGATCATAAAACACAATACATACCAGGAAAAAACAAAAGCTAGACTCTAGTGATCAACCACTATAAGAAAAAGGTTTATATGTATGTTACCATATTCTATTCAAAACATAATCAGAAAACAAACTCATCACGAACTTAAATGGAATAACCGCTTATAAAATTTGATAGGAGTAGAAAAATGGATTATAGCTTGATTGAACTTCTATTACAGAGTTATGATTGCATAAGAATGTATAAATGTGGACTTTATCATATAACTTTAAAAATAATCACTTAGAATTCCTCAAGGAAATAAAAGCATCACCATATTAATCTGTTGATATGTAATCAACATTGTAACATAGTAATGATTTACATCAACTAAGTCCCAAGGCTGCAAAACATACGATATGAAACTACCAATAATTGCCTATGTGTCAAAGAACTTGTGGTATTGTTAACAGGAAAGACTGATATTTTTGGTAGTTGTACAAACATAAATATCCGTGGAAAAGTGATTTACTTCTACATTAATTGAATTGACAAAAAAAAAATTGACATGTATATGTATCTTTGATTTACTTCCTTAATTGAAAATAAAGATCCTACCAATACTTTTAAGTAACAATGTTAAAACTTAGAAGTAATCTATTCACAGTATACATGTCACGCCAATTTATGAAAGATAAACCATGATATGAAAATCGAATTTTGCAAGATACATGCTTGTTGGATCTATTTTGAGGAGAAACTAAGCAATGAAAAATAATCATAAGCAAAACAAACCATTTTTGTAAGATCATGATGAAATAAACTTGTAAAGAAATAAACGAATTACTCTGTTCAGTTTATAGATTACAGTTGTTGCCTCACCTAACACAATTATTGAAATGTAAGCATTATAGATCCCTAGCATAGCAGTCACGGACACTCTAACTCACTAATGAAATTTTTTATCGAAATTTTTTATACAGAGGCAACAAATTGAATGTGCAAATTAAAATGCTTTAAAGTGTATTAAAAAAATAAATCATGCCTACACCTATTTTGATGAAAAAATATCGACAGCCTGTGTACTTACGAAACCAGTTATATGACCCGCCTTTAATAAGAAGTTGGCTCCAACACTAACACTCAGGATTTTTGATGGTATGGATACTAAGAATGTAAAAACAATTCATTCCTTATATATGAATTCATAGATTCAGACTTTTTTTGTTGCATATTTCATGGACAAAATAAAGACTGATTTTTTATACTTTTTCACATAATATTATTTTGGATCATTTCATATGGCATGGGTTGTTCATAATCAGCAACCATCTGGTCAATAACAATGTTATATTATTTGCAGTCATAAAGAAATAATGTTAATGACAATAACGTTTTTCAGGCATGATATTAACGTGTTTACATTGTGCGTAAATCATTTGGTTATTTCATGATAAGTTAAGACAAAAAGTTAAAAGTCCAAATTATGTTTCTGTCTGCTATCTTCAACTTATGGAATAATTAATTGGTGAGTGGATAAAGATGAACAGTAAAAGCCACTAATTTTGACTCATCAATAAAAACCTATGATACATCGCTGTGTGTGCATGTCATAATATCTATTGTAAGTGCATAGGTCACAGATATAACGAAAGATAGTAAGCTGTACAAAACATCTTTCTCTAATAACTGGCTATATAAAATCAATGATTTTTATTTGCATCAACGATTTTGATAGTCGTAAATATTTTTTATGTATCTAAGGCTGTAGAATATGAACTGAAGGAATAAAAATCTTTGTGAAAAAGAGAAAACTCTTATATTGAGAGTCAAAATGCATTAAAATTAGCCAAAATATGCATACTCCCGGAAGCAACGTTAAAATCGATGCAGTTAAGGCTGTCATGAGATAATATATTTTTTATGTCAATGATGTGATGCTATTTTGTATTTTGCTATATGTTTTAGATACAAATATATTCAACATGAATTATAATAGTTATAAAAACATAGGCATATCTATTTTATTCTTATGAAGGGTGAGCGAAAAAAAATAGTTGGTAGGAACTAATTACCATCTAATTCCATTTTATTTGTATTCAAACTTTTGGTTAAGATTTATACACCACTAAATAGTAATAGACTCCTGTTAACCAAATTAAATTAACATGCAAATTTTTACAGATAGGTTATTCATGAGATCATATGCTAAACCTTAGTCCATGTAAAATATACTGCTCTGTCTTTTTTTTCAAAACAAAATATACCATAAAGGAGAAAATAGTCATTCTTCGGTGGCGTACAAAAAACAGTTCAGCAGTTAGAAGGACACTACTAAGACTGTGAGAAAAGGAACAGACACAAACAAACAATCAGGCGAAAGAAAACAGAAAAACAAACCAAAAACCCCCAAACACCCTAGCTTGACTACAGACACGAAGCCTATAACAGTGTGATAATATACCGCTCTCACTAACAGTGTGATAATTTAAATGTAAATAGGCATCAAATAAAATTCATGGTTATTACACTTTAGTAGATCGACTGTTTCCAGCTTTGAATATGCGTTACATAAGTAAACAAAATTTATATAATTGTTTGATATATTTATATTGTTGTATAAATATTTTTGGTGTAGTCAAAATTCATCTTATGATTTGTTTCAAAAGCAAGCATTTCATTAAATATTAATCAAAAAAGATATTATTAATATACTACTATTATCTTTTGTACTGCTTAATATATCGTTCTTTTCGACTGAATTATGGTAAATATAATACACTATAGTAGAACGAAAAGTTTATGAAGCAATAAAAAATTATTAACTAACGGTACCTTCATTCCTGCACAGGCTCCATTACTTGGTTATAAAAAACCCTCCAATGTTCAAAACTCGTTACAGTCCAAGCCCCCTGTATACAAAAGTCATTATTGCCCACTTCTTGGTCATCAATTAGTTACTGACGCATAACCTGAAACCGAAACATGAAGGTTTTATTAATGTAAGAGTCAGAATTATGAACATTCAGATATGGCTTTTTTAGATTTATTTCAGGACACTTCCTTCTCCTGGACGGCCTATTCAAATTTGTCTACACCTTAAGCGCTATGAATTTTGAATATTTGCATGATGTATTCCAATCACTTGCAGCGTGTTGGTGACTTTCCTAAATGTAGCATGGCTCTCTTCAGTAGAATCTAGGACTCAGCATAATTTATTCCTGAGTTCAAGCAATTTTTTACTCTTTTTTTTTAATTTTCTTCTATGGTTGTATTGCTTAGACTATTACAAATGTTATTCCCTTTGAAAACAGAAAAAAATGTTTTTTTTCATAACAATTGAACGTATCACCTATGAATTATGGTAAGATATGCTTCTTTGCTGCATTTCTGTGCACCTTTAATTGTACGCATGATAAAATGATGTTTTATATCCAGTAACATTCAATTTGCTGGCCAGCAAAAGTATTATTTCCAATCTAGGACTAATGAAAATTAGTTTGTTATGGTTATACAATGTAATTCATATCTAATGTAGTACCACAGACCATGCAAGCTGTGTAGTTTGATTTTAATAATACTTTTATGAAGTACAATTTATCTTATAGATGTTAAATCATAACTTATACACATTGTAAGGCATGAGGTATAAGTAAATAGTTACACTAACTATTGCAGGTTACAGCTCATGCATTGTAACTCAACTATATTGAAGACATAAGTTTGTTTTCAAATATTAGAACTTACATATATTCCTATAAGTTTGTAACCAAATTACATGGTGGATCTTTTTAGTGTGTTCTTATATCTAATGTATCCAAATAAGCATTCTTCTTTTAGAAAAATACTTTGTTCATCTAAGAAGCTATGATATATATAAAAAAAAATGTATGCACTTTGATTGAACATCTAATTGTTTAGTCCACTGAATATAAAACGTCAACTATTATGACAACGAAATCAACCACTTTTGAGTAGGAAAAAAAATAAAAAATAAAAGCACATGCATTAATGTGTACTAACATTGGGATTATCCAATATAGTGTAACAGAACATATTTAAACAGGAAACATGATACAGATACCAAATTTATATATTACTAGTTTGTAAACACTTAGAATAGTACATTATCAATTTCTTAATTTATCCTATTATCTTGAACTTGCTAGCTAGTTATACGTAGAGAGCATATTCAAAAATTTATACGAAATATGTTAAAATATAATTTGTTTCCATATAGAAGCTATAACATTTATGCAAAAAAATGTATTACGTTGTACGGTAGGCTATCCAAATGTCTAATTCTCCTGGATATAAAATGTAAACAGGTAAAACAAAGTGATCAATTTTTAAAAACGGAGTTGAAGTCAAAACTAAGAGTAATTAATCAATATCCACTAACTTGTGAAGTATCCATATAATGAAGGAAAACATGTACTTAACTTGGAAACATAACATAGATACAAAATTAAAATATAGCAAAGTTTATTAAGACTTAAAAAGAGAACAATGCTGATAAGAAGATACAAATCTTGCAAAATCAACACGAAATGCACTGATATAAAATTACATCAATAAGTGCAAAATATAGTGACAATACAGACTTGGCAAATATTTGATGATGAAGACATAATATAAGGGAATATGGATTAGAAGAGGCAATGAATGCATTTAACTTGACATATTGGACTAAAATCCAAAATACATATGCCAATCTGAGAAGAAATCCTTAACCTCTTGAATCCCACTACCATTACTGATTGAATTAGAGTTGAGACATGCCAATCTGGAAAGGAACGCTAAACCCAGTAAGTACATCTACCACTAATGAATGCAGTTTTATGATATGCTGGAAGGAGTATAAAAAGGGGGAAATATAAGTATTTATGGAAATATACCAAAGTAAAGCATAAACCTCACTGAAATTTACATGTATAGTTTCCAATGATACCAAAGTTCCAAAATGTATACAAAGGTCCATAAACTTTCGTTGTATGCATGGTATAATACATCATAATTTTCGTATATTTTAGCCTGGATATGTTTAGCCTGAAGATGCTTTGTACATTTTTAAATATATAATGAAAGAGTAGGGCCCATAACAAATTGAATGATGTGCAGAAGCAAAATATTTCTTGTTTTGCTGTTTGCTTTATATGTTAGTCACCGTTGGCAACCATTATAGAGCATAAAATAGTTAGAAAATTAAGAACCATCAACCTTGAATTATCTATGATAACATAAATAGATCATGACATCAAGAAAAAAAGAATATGATAATATAAGCTAGAAATAAAACCAATTGAATAAAAGTCAGTAACAGAAATAATCAAGTAATAGATAACTACAGAAAATATGCACTTCTATAGTTTCTTTTAAAGTAACATTTTTTTTCATTTCATAGTTCATAAACCAAAAAAACATCACATGAAAATCGTTACCAGTATTTGAAACGCCAAAGATTCTTGACCCATAGAACGGAGCTCTTTAAACTCTTTATGCCAGGCCTAATATAAAACAATTGTTACCCACATTTTAGCAATTGTCTTAGAAGCAGATTGAGCTGTATGTTTATGTCAGCCATATAGTATTAGGATATTGGAATGTAAAATCGTTACTGGTTATACAAAGACTCAGTGACATTGAATGATAAATAAATCGGTATGTTGTGTCATATTTTTCGGCCCTTGTGTAAAAGTTACAAATTGTTGATACATATTTTAGGATTTTGTTTTTAGAGGAAAAACATGGAAACAGTGTTGTTTATATTAGAATGCATGCATCTAGAAGCAAAAAGAGATCAAATAATTGTTAAAAAATCCGTCGGAGAATACTTATCAGCATACTTCGGTCGTTCAATCAGAATAATTTTATAACGATGAGGCATAGCATTCTAATATGGTTAGTTTAAATTACAAATAGATTTGTTGAATGATTAGGCAGTAACAGGTGGAGATTCAATTCCAAACAAATCATACATAAAATGTCAAACACGCTCTAGTATACAAATCATAATCATATCGAAATAACTTGTAATTACTTTTTTTTCCACAAAATTAGGTAAAAACAGAAATCACCCAATTTACCAACTCACGTAAATTTAACTGCATAGGATAAACTGAAAGGAATGGTGGGCAAGAACACAAAAACATGAAGTGGAGATGAGATGACGAATCTGAGTTAATTTATTGGTTCACGCGATCAACTTTTACCCCAAATTGATTTGAAATGTTCAAGGTTTATTTCGCATGAAGACATGATAAATAAATTTATTTTAGGGGAAATATGATTTGAGAGAAGGAATGCAGGGAGGAGAAGCACGGATAGGAAAAACAATGCGAAATGTGACTGTTGAGTTGCCGAAATCTTCAGGAGGCTTGTGCGTCCTTGAAGCACAACCCGGTAATAATATTGTAGTATAGATAATTAAATTAAATCGAATAACGACGCTGTAGTTCGTATTTTTAAATCGTAACTTCAAACGATTAGTGCGGGAGATCCGACCGTCGGATTTTCCCAAAACTGAAACCGTTGGATTCGTTTTGAAAAGATCTTTCTAATGATATAAATTTTGTGAAGATCCAACGGTTAGATTTTCAGATATGTGTTAATCAAATCTGAAGAAGAACAGCGCCACGGCCGCGTTATGGCCTGAAACATCGTTTGAATGAATTGACTATTTTTAAATAAATAAAAATAGCGATAAATCTTGATAAAATATTATAAATGATATGGAATGGAAATAAACTGAATTTGTTCGGTTTATGTGATATTTGATGGTTGAATGTGTTTGGTGTGAAAATTACATTAAAGAACAGAATTAGTGATATCGAATAATTTAACCATTCAAATGAATTGATTTGAAATTCTAAATATACGTGAATTATTTGAAAAGGCCGAGTTGATTCTCATTTCAAATAATTGTTCGACGAGTGAAAGTCGAAGATATGAAGACGGTGCAACACCGATGATCTTCACGTCGAATGGAGGGGTGCTACTGATGCTCATGATGGGAGTAGCTACCTTGAAGGGGCTGAAGTAGTAGCCGTCCGGACGTACCTGTTGACTATATGGATATGCGAGGTATTGAGTGCCTCCGGTTTCGTTCAGACCCGAAACGAACTTGTAAATGGACTGTGTGTCTGACATTGGATTTTGTTCTGTGCTGATTGATCTCTATTAAATATATATCTGTTTGGCGGCGGAGAATTTATTCTTTTGCTTAACGCCCTTCTCTGGGACGTATGAGCTCAGAGGTTATATATCGATGGAAATCAGTCGCATGGAGTGAATTGCCTGTGTGGCATGCCTAAGTGGCAGATGATCAAGTCTTCTGTTGAAAAGCAAAGTCTTGTGGTTGATGATCAAAGCACGGCCTGTGTGGCATAGCTTTGTGTATAATGTGAATTCGCGAGCCTCACACCCCGGTATGAACCAGAAACGGGACAGGACTTCAGGGAGGACATGCGTTTCCTTCTAGCTAGGAGTTGTGTCGGTGTTTTTACATGGCCTGACATTTTACTTATGTGGATGATGGATAGCGAGGCGCCTCGGATATATCGGTCGATCCGGGACCGATGGAGTCATTGGGCTCATTTACGCCCCATAGGGTGGGGAAACACAGTGTTCAGGCATTTTAATCTACATCGGTGGACCGGCCCTGAAGTTCCAAGGGTCACTCGAGCTCTGATCCTGAGACATGGGCTAGATTGTCTCGAATCAGTAAGGACTATCTTTTGCCTTGGTTTATGATGGAAATTCAATTTCCAAATACGACATCGTGCGGTTTTGATTGTATACCTATATATGGCGACATAGTGGTATGGGGCATTAATGCCGTCTATGATTGATACTTATGATTGAAATTGTTTTTGAAACATATAAACACTAGTAATAATATCAAATACTTTTGTTTTATTCGTATCAAGCATATTTTGGCCATTATAAGGTAAAACTCTATCCTCCGGTTTGTGTTTCATTGTGTGATGGGAACTGAGTCTTATAATGGCTTCATTTTTATAAAAAGCATTGTGATGTTTAAAAAGATTTACTTGTTTTAAAGCACTGGCAATCCAATGGAGTAAACCCGTTCCGTGAAAGTGGCATGGTCCTGTGATTAGCCATATTGTAAAGTGTGTTAAGTAGATTTCTCATACCAGTCCCATGACTGACTCGTAGTTTGTTTCACTTGCAAACTCGGGTGCCCATTTTTCTATATGGGCAGCCTTGTATTCAGGTTTTAGCAGGCTCTTTCTACATAGCTGGAGCTGGAATGGATTCTATCATTTATCTCTTTTTATGCTGTTCAGCTCCTGTTGTACATATTATGTTTTCTTTTCCGCTGTAGACATTAATGTATAGCTGAACTGTATTTGTATTAAGTATGATCCTATATACTGTGTAACTCTGATGATTATATTTATCCAGTGTATTCTATTGTACATTATCTGGTGTATTTATTTATTTATGTTCTGCTGTTATCTGTTTATGTGTTATATTCCAAAGATTACCCTTGCCATTGTCTTATCGGGGTATGGGGTCGTCACAATAGCGGTCGTCGACGTTATTAATTTTTGAGTGATACAAAATTTGGACGATCCAGGCTTGCGACTTGTAAATTGAACGTGCCTCCCATCGCTACTCGTCCTGTAACAAGACAAACGCTTACACCATTTTGGAAGAATTTTTTGCCGTCGATTGCCCACATCAATGACATATTAGTTTCATTATTAAAAATAATGAAAAACGAGATTCTTAATTTAAACTGAACGAAGAGCCTATACATAATCATCTCGTTCAACCATTTATAACTTGTCGAACATCGCTTGCAAAGACATGACACTCTAAATTGAATTTGCGATGACGCTTGAGATCCATGAATCAACACACGTCGACTGCAGATTTCGACCTTCATTTTCAATAACTTGTATAATTCTGCACGCCACTTCACACTTTAGGAAATGTTCATCTGTAAATTATTTAAAAACAAGATTCCTTGTGTAAATGGATACTCGACAAAAGACTCATCATCACTCTTAAGAGACAACTACTTCTGGTTAGACTGGAGCTTCCACTTAAGTTTCTGAAGCTAGAATGATTGTAGCTCTATGGTCGGAAGCACATCACCCTGCTCATGTTCCCCATCCCCTTGGCAATCCGACGTCGGAGAGATGCTCTTCAACGCTTACTCAATGTACTTTTAAGCAAATATATGCTCAATTTGGCATTCCCGAAGCTGACGCAAGATTACCGGGGAAAGATGAGTTTGCTAACCGTCCTCCCTTTGGCATCATCGCAATTAATCGACATGTGTTAATGAGTGGATCCATTCCTCCCTCCAATCCATTTCTGCATATGGTCCTTTGACCCTTAGCGATTGCCCCCTTTCAGCTACACCCGACTGGTATATGCAGTTTTAATAGAGCTATGCGTGCTTTTTATGAGGACAATGCATTGTATGCCTACTTTTTAGGACATCTGCTATTTATTCATCTTTAAAAGGAGAAAAGAACACCCTTCTATTGTATTTATCGAAGGCGCTCGTAATCGTCGGCTTATCCTCAACTTATAATATAGCGCTTCAGGATTCCTAAACCAATTCTTTTATGTTCGATGCCCAGAGAGTTTTATGGAATCTGGATGGAAGGAGGTGAACATATCTGCTTAGAGCTTTTCATCCAGTTTTTCTAAGTCTCGGTTGCTAAATTTTACTTTTATTTTGTAGAAGTGCAATCTCTTATCAAAGAATCCATTGTTTGTAAATCAACTCTCAAGAATTTGAAGGCTGTTAATGACAAAGAGGGGACTAAAAGGTTCTTGATTAGGGAGGAATTTCTTCATCAATTTGGGTTGCTCGACCCGACTCGATCTTTCCTTTCTCGATAAATTTCTTCTGATTCTCCTTATATACCTGAAGCATCGGATGCCCCAGCCTCTAGTGAAGATGTTGCTTTGAAAGGTTTTACTGAGGAGTCTATTTTAAAGAAATATTCGGACCCTGCTGCTGGAGCTGCTTCAACCGCAAAGCCTAAATTACCTCCCATTGTTGAGGATGAGATTACGCATCGCGAGGGAAAAGCTCCCGCGAAGACTGATGAACAACTTAAAGAAGGAGAGATCGCAGGTAAAGGCGATTCCAACATTAAAAGAGGCGACGCCAATCCCATACTTCCAATTGCGACTGAAGATGAATTTTCTGATATATACGGGGGTTTGAGTGATATTGTTGTCACCCCAGGTGAGCTTTTCCCGGGTGACATTGCAACTTCCCGACTCAGCCTAAAAGATATCTTCTGTATCGTCCCTTACTCCTTCTCGGAAACCCATCTCTGAGATTGCAACCATTTTGACTTCGAAATCGATGAGTGGTTCATTCCTCAATGCGCGTTAGATTACACACAACACACACTTAGGGCTTTTGATATTTTGCATGTATATTCTGGCTTGCCCTAGTGCTTCCTGATTCAAAGACCGAACCTTCTTTTTCCTTTGTTTTAGGTCAAACCGTGAGCTATTCTTATGTGGATGACTTCAACCATTATACATGCTCTTATAATCCGCGACACTATGGTCCACCTCCTCCTCATATGGAGACTGGTGAAGAGAGGTGTGCAAGAAAGGCTGAATAGGTGTAAGGCCATCAGGAGAAGGATGAGCGAAGCAGGTAAACTCGTGAAGATCGTCAAATCCGGGATATACGGGAGGAAGAGGACTGGAAAAAGTGGAAGGAGAGGGATGACAAGGGTAAGGATCACGGTGGAGATGATAAACATGCCAGAATCAACAAGGATCCTATTTCTACTATTCAAACTTCCATGAGCCTTAATCCAATTGCACCTCCAGTTGCTTCCTCTCCTCTTGTTAACATTCAACAAATCATCGAAAGACCAACTTACTCCCTCCCGCTAGTGCCTAGCACACTCTCTTCATGATTTCCCCACTGGTTTTTAAAAGGAGTTCGTTTCGATTTGAACATAAATCCATTGGATAGGGAGGTCATGCTTAGGAATCTTGATACGATAAAAAACGATGTCGAAAGGCTGGCCAACATGTCGAAGTTGGTTGACGAATTCTAGAGAGTCAACAAACTTAATTATGAAGCTCTTCTTTCGTAAAAGAACAAGTTTCAAATCTTCCGTATTAAGGCTCTTAACCTTATGGTCATGGATTTATAGCCCTACGGTGGGCATCAAAATGTTAACACTAAAAAATGATGCTAACACCCGAGGAGGTGTAGCGACACATTTAAACTGTAGAAAACAAGGTTAAAAGAAGAAAAAGTAAAGTAGCGAGCAAATTTATAGTAGTTCGACCTCTGTTTTGGCCTACATCCACTTTGAATGAGCATTTAATTGATTTCTCCATTACAAGGCACATATATGATCTCAATTTACACTTTTGTCAATGATTTACTATGATTCTCTCATAATTCTCTAAGAATTCTCCGACAATTCTCTATGTCTAGAGTAGAAACATTCTAATCTCACTGGTAGGGATGATTATCGGTCTTGATCCTCGATAATCAAGCTAGGTGATTAAGTTTGATGATTTTTGGAGAAGGATGGTGTTGGAGAAGCTTTAATGATGCTTGAAGAAGCTTTGATGGTGTTGGAGAAGCTTAAGATCAATAATGATAGTCATTCGGGAGGAGAAGATCTAACCCTTTTTATGTGTGAGGGGTCCAGTATTTATAGGCAAAAATTAGGGTGCTTGGGAGCTTGAAATGGAGTGTACACGGTCTTTCTAGATCGGTCGACGATCCCTCGCAATGGATCGTGAGCGATCCATCAGTTTTCAGCGATCCAAGGAAGCCAGCGACCAATATGAGCCCGTGCTCCATCAAATGTGCACACAACCGGTCCGCTGATCCATGCTCTCTGGAACGTGTCCAACGATCAATACTTTGCCTTTAGGTTTTGCCACGTATGATCCATGGATTCAACTCATACGTGATCCATCACTCTTGTGATCCGCCTTTATTCAACCAACCAGATCCACTGTGTCACGATCCATTAGATTCACGGTGATTCATACATAAGCGCGATCCACATTACCACTAGATAAACACACACACACGATTCACCGGATTCATCAAGTTTACCCAGTCCATTACTTAAACCTTCGCCCGATCCATGTTTTAACCCGATCAATCACTTTCTGCAGCCATTAATCAGACTTGCTTGGTTCATCATTACTTGAATCAAGACCTGAACCATGATGTTACCCACGATCCAAACTATCATGTTGCACACAACTCATGTGCTTACACCGATTCATTCATATATGCACCGTTTTTAGTACAGATTAACAATTATCATAAAGTGGGCTTATGGTAAGGGAAAAACTAGGATGCACTAGTCATGCATGCCATAACATTTCACTCTTCCACTTATACTTTCATTTCACATACACAAGTCAAACTAATTACCTAGGAGGATAGCCATTATCATCACTAAATAGAAGAGAACTAAGTATAACTGTGGGGAAAATGTTTAAGAAGTCAAGCTACACAAAATCGCAAATGTTCATCCATTTTAAGGTGAATAATATTCTCATCCCTATATGTTAAGATTCGTTTATGCGTAATACAAAGATTATCTTTGTTGTTTTGGATGGTCTTTTGTTGTTTGGATAGAACAATAACATATTTAATTTGTTTCGAATTGATATGATTAAGGCTTTGGATAAAAACCATTGTTTTTCATCTTCAAATGATTTGAAAATTTAATATGAAATGCTTTATATGATTTTAGATGCGAGTTTTGAGTTTATAATTTTTAAAACATGTATGAATATATTATGAACTTTTTAAGGAGGAAATATGTTTTTAACTTGGATTTTAAATTAGTAGAATGACTAAATAATTAATTTTGAGTTCAAGTTTTAACAAAATGAAGAGAAATTTATTCTCTAATTTATATGATTTTGGGGTTATTCCCTATTAACATTTAACTAATACAATTTTTTTTATATCTTACATAGATTAAAGGAGATCATTAATTAAGTTATTAATTAGATCATTTTATTTGTTTTAGCTAGTGGATAGGACGTAAAATTTTTACACGACTTCTAGAAAGAAAATGCATACTTTTAGACCCACTATAAAATTTTGATAAATATAAAGAGTTTGTAAAAAGTTTTCACTTTATTTACAAAGAAATTAGTCTTATCTTAAATTACGATTCTGCCAGGTTATTTCAATTGTTTTGCATTTTCCTATTTTGCTTTGAATAGGTAAAAATTAGGACATTAACTTGTTTATATGGAATGTTCATCGTAAAGTTGAATGTGAACTAGGATAGTGCGTGGCAATTGTTTCATTTTGGATTTAAATTCAAAGCTAACTCTTGTTTTGTTTCGAAGCACTATGCTTCAAAGTGCTTTGCTACCAAAAATTACGAAGCAACACAGGCGTATTTCCAAATCTCTTTTAAACTTGGTTTCGATTTGATCGATGCTGCATCATTCCACTTCGAAGATAATTAGACAAGAAAGAAACCACCTCCTATTTTGTTTCACTTTGAACTTATTGGATAGAGAGGGCCCAAAGCACTATTTTGCTTCGTGTAAGCTAGATGAGTGGGTGCGAAGCACTCCTTTGTTTTGATTCGCACTATGATGGATATTCAGAAGTGAACCGCTATTTCAAGGATGTTGTTTCGATGTTATTTACTTCAAAGTCAGTGTTTTGCTTTGCATGAAGTATTATTTCATTATTTTTCCTCGGTTCAAGGGATCGAAACAGATTAAGGTGAAAATTTATATATTTGAATCATTGTTGTAACACCCCAAAATTTAATACACCATAACCATACAGTAAAGACAATAAAATGGATATTATATAATTAAATATTCAAAATTAAGTAAAACTGACTTTACCATGCGTTTGTCTCGAAATTCTGGTGCCGATAGACCTTAAGTTTGCGTAAATCGGATAACGTATGAAATAGTTATGAGCTTTTAAAGTTCGAATGGAAATTTTAATTTCAAAATAAAGTTATATATAAGTATATACATAAAACAACGAGGAACCAACGATCATGGGACGACTCATATCGACCTGGGTCGACCCATGTCAAGTGGGGTCAACTCATGGGTCGACCCGATAGGTAGGGGTCGACCCATCGAAATGCAGGCCTAATTTTGAACGATGTATTTGGATTGTTTTGTATATTAGGTTCATTGGATAAGTTAAATGCCTAGATTGAAACCCTAGAATCTAACAGTTAAGAATTATCTCAGTTAATCTATAAATAGGGGATCTCTCTATTTTTTTTACATACAACTATTATTCACCTCTTTCTACCTCCATGGCTATATTCTAAATTTATTTAATAAAATGGGGAGATGCTGCTGAAAGTTAGATTAACAGAGGGAATTCAAGATCTGCAATCAACATAGAACCTTCTTCATACAACCTTTTTCAAGAACTATTTCTGAACCTAATACCTAGCCATGTGAGTTCAAGTTGCTTTCAGATCTGATACCTAGAAATGTATTATGACAGTAAATAAATTTGGATCTAGAACATATAGTACCTATAAGTTATTTTCTATACTGTTCTTTTAATGTTATTCATCTATGCAAGTTTTTACAATAATATATGTTTTTTTATTGTCAGTTGATTAATCAGTTATGTTCATAAATATCTATCTTCCTTATCCCTATTCTGCTACTTAATTTATTTTCAGTCTTGTTTACACGCCTGTTTTATACAATTTACATGATTATATTCTTCACCTTTTACTCTTCCCTTTTTATTTACGCTAAGCCTAGGCCATCAAGAGCATAGGCCATTTTCGATTTAAGATTGTGTATAATTGAATTTGGTATAAAATGACATGACAATGAAAAAGGAGAATTTAGGCATATTATAAATTGAGCACTTTTGACTGTAATTTGGGCATATTATAAATTGAGGACTTTTGACTGTAATTTGGGAATATAATCAAAAGGAAGAATATACATATATGTATACATGTTAGATTAGACTTAATACAGATATTAAGTATAGGGCATGTTAAAATAATGGAAGTACCAGATGTAGGTTAAGTAAACTAAATTATTATAGTGTATATATACATCTGGGCGGGTGTTTGTTTTTGGGAAGGGGTTGTACATATAATAACATGTAATATTACAATCATGCTTATTAATGAACATAAACCTGCTAAGTTAAACTTGATTATTAACAAGCCAAGAGGTCCATTATTCTGTTATTGTACGAGTTTGTGGGCTTAAATCCTAATTACTTGGGGACATAAACTTAGGGGGTTTGGCTTGTGTCAATCTTGTTGTGTGGAACTCATATCAGTCAGTATCCCTGTTGGTATCTTGTTAGGGGGACTCGCACTAGGCAGAGGCTAAGGGCTAGGGCACGCTCTACTGAACTGGATAGTAAGAGGTCCAAAAAGAGGAAGGTGAATACTGGCGCGTTCCGACGGAGTCATAAGCGTGCATGAGTCCGATTAGGGAAACTAAGCCACTGTAACACCAGTAAATAGGTCTGTGTTCTATAAGTTGCTAGGTTAGGGAGTGATACCCACTACTATCGAGGCTAACACAGGGTATTTACGTAGTAGGGAGTCGATCGCGTGGGTAGTTGTTGACACGCTTTTTGGTTAAAGCTGTCACACGTTAGGATTTTGGTTAGCAACATGCTCAAGCGTCAATAACATCATTTGAAAATAGGAAGCAATTTGGTCAAAGTTGTGTCGTTAACATAAAAATGGCCCAAAACCCCTTTAAATGACCTCTTTTGGGCTCGAAAACATTAATTACGGTGTTTTGCATGGTAACTCTTGTAGCCCTCTAAATTAGCTATAGGTACAACTTTCGTTTGGCCCAAATGGACTTACGATTTGAAAGCTACGTCCGTTTTCGTGAACATGTGTAGAAAATCGCAACACCCATGTTCACATGGCATTGCCTCCTCAATCAGTCGCATCACCATCGACTCGCATCAGAAGGATCACATCGCATCCGCCATCATAATTCACATCCCTTAGGGGTGCAAAAATTCATATCCTTCAGATGCGAGTATTCACATCCTTCTTATGCGAAAATTCGCATTGGATGCGAATATTCGTATCCCTTGGATGAAAATTTTCGCATCCCCAAGATGCAATAATTCGCATCCGAAAGCGTAGGCTCACATCCCTTCGGGATGCGAAATTCGTATCCCCCAGGAGGGATGCGAGATTTCCTGCAATGCGAGTGTTTTGGAGGCTCCGGATGTGATTTTTTACTCTCCACCAAGCCAGGATGCGATTTTCTCTTATGCAACGTGATGTGATGCAATTTTTCATATCTGAGCAAGTTGTGATGCAATTTTTCGTGTGTGGGTTGCGTGGGATGCGGTTTTCTTACAGTGGGTCCCAAAATCTACCTACTCCTACCTAACCCCCTCAACTATAAATACCCCAAGGCTTGACCTTCATTTGGATCATTTTGGCTTGGATTTTTAGACTTCTAGAGCTTCAAAAGCATCATTAATTGCTTCAACTTTCTTCTCCAAGGTTATTGGACATAGCATGGACCATTAAAATGTGGCATACACGTTTTCCATCAACATTAGGACATTAACAAGCATAATTATGCCGCTTTTGGGATGTTTGAACATATTCGGATTTCTTGGACATTGTCGACCAAGTCAACACGTTTTCCACCCAATGAAGATGAAGAAGGACAATTTAGTCAAAGTTTAGAATTAACATACATTTTGTTATTCTATTGTAACGCTCTGAACTCACCTATTGTCCGGACATGTACTACATTGTAATCGAATTTTTAATGATGAATGATTACTATGAAGTGGATGTAGGCGTTAGTGCCAAACCATTTTAAAAAGTTGTGTTCTCCCACATTACTTTTGGATTATTGTGTTGCCAATACACACTCACTTTCAGGTGTTGGCGTGCGTTGAGTAAACGACAACTTCCCACGTCACCAGTAGTAATTACGGTAACACCTAATTCTGTTATGTAATTCGGGTAACATATAATTCTGATATACTATTATTGGTGCAGAGAAAAACTTGTTATTGGGATAAATGAGAAGCTTTACTCGATCCTTATTTTATCTTGTTTTATCTTGCTGTATGCTACTGTAAGTTCTCATCCAGTCTTATCTATCTATCTTGATACCTCTATTTCATGCATATACTAAAATTCATTGGAACTCGCTAGGCTTTATGTCTGACTTATTTTGTTTCGCTTTTTCTCTTCCTTTACCCCTCCCCCTCAGGTCGTCAGAGTGGTAGTACTCCGCAGTGATTAGGATTTTCTTCCATCTTGGATCAAGAATCTTCTGCTTTGATGTACCGCTTTAATTATCTTTCTACTTTGCTATGTCTTGTAAAAAGGGATATGATTTTGCATTATTGTACTCTGATGTTTTGCATTATAAGACAGATGGTTTTATTTGAAGTATTTTGTATTTGATGATGTAATAGGTTTGGAACTATGTTTTGCTTTTAATAATAAAAGTTAATTTTCTGCTGCCTATTTATATTTTTCTTATGAATTTTTTTTCTATTTACCTATTCCGCTTCATGAAACTTATTGCATTCTCTTACAAGTGACATTAACAGACATGAGGTGTCACAATTGTTATCAGAGCTGAAGGTTACAAGATCAGAGAAAAGTTTCGAAAAATGGTTTTAAAAAAGAAAAGTATTTTTAGATAAAAACCTATTTTTGAAAAACATATCCCCTAAAGCCATATACAAAATTCTTTCGATCTCTTTTTGAATCCTTGCTTCTCCTCTTTTCAGCATGTCTGGGGCACCCAATCTTCCTGAGGGCATTCCACTACCGACATGGTTCCATAGGTATTTAGAGGCTAAAACACATGCCGGAGTTCAAGGAGATGCCCTACCCCCAACTGCAGCCGCAGTAGTTCCACTTCCTCCTATATTTAACTTTTCTAAGCTTTGTAAGGACTTTTGCGCAATGAGAGGCAAGTCATTTCATGTACCAAGAGTTGTGTTGATGCGTGCAATTGGCTTAGAGAAACAAAGAATGTGTTTGGTCTTTTCGAGCTCGATGATAGGAGGAAGATACAGTTGGCCGCTTGGCAACGAAAGGAAGAAGCTTCATACTGGTGGGAGGTGACACATGCGAGACAACCAGTAGTTATTTGGAACATTTTCAGACAGAGATTAGAGATGAAGTTCTTATCTCAGGAAGAAGAGGGAATGCATTGGAAAAAACCAACTGAGTCTTAGGAAAACCGAAGCCTCTACTAAGCAATTAACAAAATCAACATGACGATTCTTGAATAAGAAACAGTTGTTTAAGACTTATTCTAGTTCTTATTTCAACCATGATGACGATTCGATATAAAAACCAAATCATGATTTCTTGATGCATTTGTTTTAAATGACATTAAAACCATCTCCGGTTATCCACATTTCCAATAGACACTATAGCCATTACTAAAGGAAAAAATCTGCAAATGACATTCCAAAATAAAAGTCATAATAAAGGTAAATCAACGATCATATAACATAACTGATAACTACAATCTGCTACCAAAAATAAAAAATGGATACCTAAAATCTGGAAACATAAATCTGATACTCATGTTAACAACAATTGATAAAGTAAAATATAAACTTGTAAAGAAAACAAAAAAACAAAAGCTTGTAAAGAATATGAAATACGAAATAATACTTATATTAAACTCTAAAATATAAAATTAATACTGCCGGACACTAGAAACTGACGAAAAGATGATAGCTAAAAACTGATACTATAAAAAATATGAAAACGATACCTAATAGCTATGACCTAAAAACTGATACTATTAGACACTAAAAATTGATACCTAAAAACTGATACTACCAGTCACTAAAACCCAATAAATTGGAAACATAAATATGGTATTGTTGCTATTAATAAATAATATTGGCAAAAATAGACATTAAAAAAAATAAAGCAAAAAATATATCATAATACATATGAAATAAAAATGAAACTCATAGTAAATTTTGAAACATATAAACAATTCTATCAGTTACATAGAACTGATACTACTAATATACCATGACAATTGGGAAAAAATTGCATAACTTAAGTCAACAAACGATAAAACCATAACTTGATTACCATTCTTTGCAGTGGCCCACATCAATACACCTGACCGACCCATTAAATGAGTAACATCCAGAAATATCATATCTCGGCAATGTTTGAGCCGAGGGATACAAGCACTTAGACTAACAAAGGCTCTTTCAAATTGGATCATAGAGTCATTAACATCCATGTCAACACAACTACTTGGATTGTTCTTCTATAACAAGTTGCTTTCCACAATACTCAAAAGAGTAAGACAACTCAAGATTATACTCACTACAAAAATCATCAATGATATCTCCGGACTTCTTACTAGGATGATCTCAAATTTCATAAATTATCAATGATTTAAAAAATTAGCTAGAAAGGTAGGGATTATTCAAATTTCTAAGGCCATCACCATAAGAATGCTCATGAACCAAACTCCAAACTAAAATATATTAAGTTGCCCAGAATCACAAGAGACATGCACTTTAAAAGGACATCCACTTGAAGGTGAAGAGAAAATGACCGTAAGATGTGTACAATTATTCTTCAAAAAAGTAACTCCTATCCTTTTTGAATTTGGCATGCCATTAAAACATCTCTAGAATCATTAACTCTGCAGAAAAAACCAGTATAATAAAAAATGGATAATGTATAATTTCTCTTTATTATATCTTTCAAATAATTTTTTCTATACACAACAATATTTGAACACAAAGACCCACTAGTTGATAAATGTATTGAAACATGGGACGAAATTGAAATAAAACCATCACTGATATTTTTCAATCGAGAATTCTTCACCTTAATACTAAAAGAGAAAAAACGATTCTTCTTATTTTATTGAAACAAATATATTTTGAAGATCAGGATCAGTATCAACACTAATAATCTTGTTCTCAAGCAAATAGCTAATCTCAATAGATAAAAGAGTTAGTTGAGACGAATAGAAACATCTTTCATTCTTCAAATAATAAAATGAGCAATTCACTGACAACCGAGTGCTAAAAAGAATCATTGAATACAAACAGAGCAAGAAGACTATTGCCACTACTGCAAAAGAAATTTAATCAATTAAAAAGGAATCAACAAAATAATTATTTAAAACTGATACCAACATTAGACAATTCTGATACCCATAAATATAAATTTGATACTCAAAAACTACTACTATATTAAAACAAAAATCATACACAACCGCTAGAAAGATTATTTATATTATAGAACGTTTGGTTAAAAAGGAAGCAGTTTCATTCAAATGATTTTGGTGCATCAATTAATATGAATTATATATTAAACACTGCTCCAAAATTTAAAACAAATATACTCTTAAGTTAAAATAAACTGATACTTAAAAAAATAGAAACTGATACCTAAAAACTAAATTAAAGCAAAGAAAACACAACAATACAATCTCATTGAATTTAATGTAAATCATATAACTAAGTGAAAAAGCTTAACATTCGAATCAAAGATTAAAAAAAACATTTTTTCATCAATAACAGGAAAAAAAATCAAATCTGCTGCTACTACCCAAAGAAGCCATTAATCATCGAATATGAACCAAAAACAACAAAGCCTAATCGCAATTTTCAAATAAAATTATAAGGCTGATGACACAGAAAAAATAAAATTAAATGAACAAATTCACAAATTCGAGTCTAAAGTTTAGTCGAGATCGATATTTTAAAGACTTAATTTGAGACCGACGCTACGATCCAATTATGCAAATGATAATTTTTGGTGCTGGAAAACATCCAATGTAAACAACTGAACAGGGAAAAACAAAGGGTGAAATAATTAATTTACTTAAAACAATCATAACTTTTCATTCGTTATCAGAATTCAGCTAAACCAGATGCGTTGGAACCGTAGCGATAAGTGCTTTGCAATGAAACTAACTTGAAGTGATTTGGAGCTGATCGAAATTTTTTGTGGAGAAAAACGTCCGATGTAAACAATTGAAAGCTCATCGTTAATCAACGACACTAGAACCGTCAATCAAAGACTGATGGAGTGAAAACCAATGGTGAGAACTCTCTCACTCAAATATTTTATGCAATTATTTATTTCTGTAACTGAGTTATATTTATTGCCTGTGATTGCAATATATTTTTGGTGATTGATAGTTGTTTATAGCTTTAATGCTATTATTATTAAACTGTAGATAAATTCACATGGATTGTGATTTGAACACCACACGGGTATTGGAACGATAAATTTAACACATCGCCCAACTATGGAAATGATAATAATTGGATGTTGATTGAAAACCCCACACGAGTCTGGGGATGATAATAACTTTGCAATCTCCCTTGTGTTTAGTTGTATGTCAATCGATTGATTGACAGACCGTAGTAAGCGTTATTTAATTATTTAATGCTTATACAGTGGTAAATTGCACTCTGGATGTGAATTGAATGTTTAATAGTTGTTCATCATTATTTTTGAATACCTACATTGTATGAATTCCATATAAATAAAATTATATGGTGATTGATTGAGTCTGATTCCAATTCAGAGGTAACGAATATTTTGAAAAAAAATATTCAGTGAAGAATCAAACTATGATTTTGATGTCCGATTTTGGATGGAAACAAAAATATTGAAATAGATTTTGGATGAAATACTCCAAGTTTGAAAAGTTATTTTTATCTAAATGAAATGGTTAACGACTAGAATAAAGAATGAATATGGTTTTGATATAAGCAGAATTTTTCCAATGTATGAATTGGAAAGGATTTGAAGGGAAATAATCTCCGGAATATTTCAATATTGGATTCCGTGATTATACAGATATCGTTGAGGAATTTGAAGATATAGGCATCGTTATTCCCAATAAGATGTATGTTGGTTTCAGAATGTGATATTGAATATAAGTCGACATGATTTCTGTTAAAATCCTTGTATTTAATGTCAAATGGTAATTTGAGTTTCTCATGAATGGTGTCTTTAATAACACTCTAATTAAATCCAATTGAGAATGTAATAAATCTTTTGACTAAGATTAATGAAATTCTCCAATTAATAAATATAATTGGAAGTAAATGGAAGCTGATTTTGGGTTGATTGTGAACAATATTTTAAACAACATTAGTTCTTAAACCCGATTAACAGTGAAGTTAAGATTTGGAATTTATAAATCTTTATTCTAAGATTTAATGGAAATTTTCCAAAGTAAGTTTTACAATTTAATAAAAGAATTTGGAATTGAATGGGATTCGATTTAGTGATAATCGAGATGAGCTTCTATGAAGGAAGGCATTTACTATTTATGGAATTTAAAAGGGCCTTGCCATTATTCCGTTTATAGTATTAGCCCGATATGGAAATTTATATCGATTATATACTGCTATGATTTCCGTGAAGATTCCCTTTTGATGAAAGATGATTTTGGGGCTTATAGTGAATAGTGTTTTTAAATGACATTGGTTCTTTAACCCAGTTAAAGACAGGATTAATTTTCCAAAAGTTGAATAATCATTAAGTAATGATTTTAGAGATTAAAACTAAGTGGAGTTTTAATGATTCTATAACTAGATTGAAATGGGAATGAGTTAAGTAAATTTACCAAATTCAAGAAATGTTCAAGAATGGAGTGTCACCGGTTTTACTCCATGTGATAGCTAAATCTTTAATTAGATTTGAACAATAAAATGGTAATTTATTTTACCAATAACACAATGGGTGTTAGATATGGAGTACTACCAGTTTTTCTCCATGGGACGAATAGGTTGGGATTGGAAAAATAAAATAAACGATTACTTTGGCAAGGCTTGATAATCCCGACTAGTTTGATAAACCTTAATTTGGTTTAATATTGTTAAAAGATAATACAAAATCTTTTGCGATGGTTTTAAAGAAAGATTTATAACGAATATTTGAATAAAAAAATATTCTGAATTGGAATGAGGCATATGATGTGTTTTTATAGCACTTGATTATTAAATATATGAGTTATTCGGAAATATCGGAACCCATTTTGAATAACTATTACGACGATTAAAAGTCGTCGATGAAGACTGGAGATCTTCACATTGTTTGGATGATTACTGATGTCTTGATTGGGTTGTACACCCAAGATAAGGTAATAAGTGGTGATCATCCATAGGTACTTGGAGATCGACCGGATATGCGAGGACCTCTCTCCTATATTGGACAATGGGATAAGGAATAAGGTGCCTCCGATTCGTTCAGACCCAGAACGGACTTGTAAATGGATTATGTCTGACATTATATTTCAGTCTGTGTTGATTGATTTCTATTAAATATGTATATGTTTTGTGACGGAGAATCTATCTCTTGCTTAACACCCTTCTCTAAGACGTACGAGCTTAAAGGTTATATATTGATAGAAATCAGTTGTATGACATGAATTGACAATGTGGCATGTTAAAATGCAAATGATCAAGGTTTTTGTTGAAAAGCAGGGCTTTGTGGATGATGATCAAAGCACGACTTTAAGTAGCATAGCTTTTTGTATATTTTTAATTCGCGAGCCTCACAACTCAGTATGAGTCAAAAACAGGATGAAGACGGCAAGGAGTGCATGCATTTCTTTCTAGCTGAGAGTGATGTCATGGTATGAAGCCCATACATTTTTACTTATGTGTATGATGGATTGTGAGGCGCCTCCGATATCGAGCCGACCAAAAGGCTCAGAGATAGGTCCTATAGGACCGGGAAACGTATTGTTCAGGAATAATCAATCCTCAAGAGTAAGAGAGGACCTGCCCTGCTGCTAACCAAGGGTTGTCCAGAGTGTGTAATCCTAAGGCATTTGTTAGAGTGTCTCGAAACCGAGAAGGAAGATCCCTTGCCTTGGCTCATAGATGGAAATCCAATTTCCAATATGTGATGTTTCAGTTTTAGTTGTAAACCTATGTATGGCAACATAATATATGATACTTATGCAGTCTATGATTCATACATTTATATTGAAGTTGTTTTCGACACTATGCACTTATAGTAATAATAAAAGATAACTTTCATGTATCAAGCATGTTTGGCTATTATGAGGTAAAACTATATCCTCCGATTTGCGTTGCATTGTGCGATGGGACCTGAGTCTTATAATAGCTTCATTTTTCCCTTTAGCATTGCATTGTTTGCTTTATGGTATTCTTGGAAGGAAACCCGTTCCGTGTTATATGGCGTGGTCCCTTGATTTACCAAACTTTAAAATAAAGTTAATAATTGTTTTAGTTCTCACACCAGTCCCATGACTGACTCGGAGTTTATTGTTTCCCGCCTAAACTCTGGGCACCCATTTTTTCCACACAGGCATCTAGTAGTTTTGGTTTGCAGATATTCATTTTTATAGGATGTATTTCTTTTAGTTGTGTTAGTGGATGTATTTCCATTGTACATTGTATTTATACATTTTTAAATTTATGTATTTTAATATCTAAAAAATTTCCGCTGTATATTATTTATTTGTACTCTGATATCTTGTACTCGGATGTAAATTGTTGTAGTAACAATAAAATGTTCTCATGTTTGTGTTTAGATGCATCGTGTTCTCAACACAATTCGGGTTCTCCCGTCTCTTCGAAGGCCGGGCAAGTTCGGTGCGTGATAGTTTGGTATTAGAACTTTGGTTTACAAAGCTCGAGAACAAGACACATTAGAAGCAAACCAGAGAATTCATCAGATATAGGATTAGTAACATCCTATTAGGATAACTTGTTAGAGATGGGGTTAGTAATAGCCTAGAATGAGTTTGAAGAGTGCTATTTCTAAAAATGAGTTTTTTTTTGAAAAATATATCTTATTATAAAGATTTAAATATTTTATTTTATTTTGGACTATCGGATATAACGATATTTTGCATACACGTCTGATCCACGTGCATACGAAGTCTCAAATATACTGGGTAGATGTAGAATCACACTCTAGTCGCCCGGAGATGATCCTCATGATTACTATAGTATCATCAGTATTTGTATTCGATTTTCGAAAGTGGGATATCTATATGATTCCAATTGGCTGGTGTGAGAACCAAAGCTTAGTTAGGGTTTATGTTATGATTTGGCATTGAAATATGATTTTTGAGTATATGTAAAAGATATATGTTTGAAAAGCTAATTAACTAATTGATTGTTGGTTGTGATGAATGATAATTAGTTTAGTTAATTAAAATATTGGAATAATAAAACCAATGTGAAAATGAAAGGTAAATTAAGCCAAATCGAATTTAGATTGAACTGAATTGAAAATTGGTTCGAATTGGATATATATATACATGTACATATATGTTGAACAAGTCATAGCATGGAAGCGAAGAAGAGGAATAAATTTGTATTCCCGACAAATAGGTACATAATTACTATTTGATGATTTTATGAGTCGATCGGCTAGACACTTTGCTTTTGGGTTTTCTTTTGATATATGAGAGCCTGTAGATGCCATTTGTGGTTGTACCGATCAATCCGTACAAAGGAGGTTGTGGAGAATTTTTTTCTAAAATTAAAGGCGTTAGCCAAATTTTGAGAAATTAAAAAGTTCTTAGAAACAAAAAAGTTAAAGAACTTGAGTCAAGCGAAGGTTCAGTTGGTTAAGTAAATGACCTTAGTTCCTTCTTCCTTTTCGAGGACGAAAATATTTTAAGTGGGGGAGATTGTAACAATCCGTATTTTTGGAACCAATTTAAAATTTATTTTTAATTGATTTTCATAGAAGTTAAATATTCTCGATGAATTATTTTGAGAATAAATGATTTAATTTTTTTTAAATCGAAGTTTGAAAGTATAAATTTAAAATTGGTTTAAAACGAGCTTGAAATGGCATGGTTTAAAAATTCGATTTTAAACTTCGAACGAATGTATAAAATTCAATATAAATTAGAATTTGATAAAACAATAAACATTAGAATATTTTGAATTGTAGTTTTCTAACGAATGTAAGAAATTGAGATTTCACTTTATAAATTGTAAGTTATGTCTAAATTAAATTTTAGAATAGCTGCTGTGGAATATATATATATATATTTAATATTATATATAGTCCTTAAAAATCACCATTTTGCAAACGACCTCCGTTTTTGACGAAACCACTTCCATTGGGTTCAAAATGTCGTTTAGGTAATCGAAAAGTATAAACTTCGATATATTCCAATCTTCGGAGATTTGGCACCTTCGTTGGGTCTTGGTTTAACTAACCTAGCCCACCATATAACCCCAAATGAGACTCCTGCTCTTCATTCATTCAAACACTTAGCCAAAATTAGAAAATGGTGATTGGGAAAGGGAAATTAAAATTCCTAAGCTAGGTTTTTCAGTTTGGAGCTCAAAACAAGAGGAAATCAAGCATAGAAACTAGGGTAAGCTCCTCCATCTTCATCTTCTCCATCTTGTTTCCTCTTCAATTTCTTATGATTTCCTAAATCTAACTTCTAGGAAATTTGTGCATTCATGTTTATATTGAAGATTTGTGAGTAATATTGGAAGAGGGGTTGTTCTGGCTTGTAATTGGATCGATTTCTTGCTTCTAACCATCCAAGGTGAGAGCTTTGTGAGTTATTCATGAATCTATGTCTATGCCATAAGTTTATAGCTTGCAGGAGTGTAATTTAGAGAAAATTTGAGTTTGCATATGCTCGTGGATTGGGTAGGCTAGTGAAACCTAGTCGGATACATATATTCATGTTTCGTTAAATTGGAAATTATGATTAGAATTGTCCACACAATCTAATTCATTAGCTATGAGTTGATTTGGTGATATTGTGAAGCTCCGTTGCCGCCCGACAAAGTTCTAAGTCTTCACAATTCAATTATATCGCATTTGATTGCATTAATTAGAAAATTTGCCATTTTGGAATTTATATTCAAAGATCATTGCAAATCTTTTGTATGAATGTTTGTGCATATGAGTTTGGTGTTACGAGTTGCTTCGGTGAGTTATAAATGCCTCATTTGCACATATATAACATCATAGGCCTTCGGGCATTGGCCAATATCATTTTGGATATGTTTGGTAGGAAAAAATGTAAAATTTTGGGGGAATAATAGCCGTTCGGCCATTAATGGCCATGGGTTTTGCTTCTGTTCAGCCATTAATGGCCAAACAGTGAAAAAGAGAAAAATTAATAATTTTTAAACGATCATAACTTTTTCATACGAACTCGGAATTCAGCGAAACAAGGTGCGTTGGAACCGTATCGACGAGAGCTTTGTATTGAAACTAATTTGTAGTGATTTTGATTTAATGATAATTTTTGGTGGAGGAAAACATCCAATGTAAACAAGCGAACAAGGAAAAACAACGGGTAAAATAACTAATTTACTTAAAAAGATCATAACTTTTTCGTACGTTATCAGAATTCAGGGAAACCAAGTGCATTGGAACCGTATTGACAAGTGCTTTGCAACGAAACTAATTTAAAGTGATTTGAAGCTGATGGAAATTTTTAGTGGAGAAAAACATCTGATGTAAACAATTGAAAGCTCATCGCTAATTAACGACACTAGAACCGCCAATCAAAGACTGACAGAGTGGAAACCAATAGTGAGAACTCCCTCACTCAAATATTTTATGCAGTTATTTATTTTTGTAAATGAGTATATATGTATTGCCTGTGATTGAAATATTTGTCTGGTGATTGATGGATGTTTACAGCTTTAATGCTATTATTATTAAATTGTAGATAAATTCACATGGATTGTGATTTAAACCCCACACGGGTATTGGAACGATAAATTTAACACATCGCCCAATTATGCAAATGATAATCATTGGATGTTGATTGAAAAGCCCACATGGGTCTGGGGATGATAATAACTTCGCAATCTTCCTTGTGTTTAGTTTTTTTTTTGACAAAAGATGTGTGATCCTCCATGAAGAGGAGAGCATCTTCCTTGTGTTTAGTTGTATGTCAATCGATTGATTGACAGGACGTAGTAAGCGTTATTTAATTATTTATTGCTTATATAGTGGTAAAATGCACTCTGGATGTGAATTGAATGTTTAATAGTTATTCATCTCTATTTTTGAATACCTGCAATGTATGGAATCCATATAAATAAAATTATGTGGTGATTGATTGAGTCTGATTCCAATTCAGAGATAACGAATATTTTAAAATAATATTCAGAAGAATCAAACTATGATTTTGATGTCCGATTTTGGATGGACACAAAAATATTGAAATAAATTGGATGAAATACTCCAAGTTTGAAAAGTTATTTTTATCTAAATGAAATGGTTAACGACTAGAATAAAGAATGGATATGGTTTTGATATAACTAGAATTTTTCCTGAAACGACCCAAACTTGCCCTTACGGGAAAGCCCAGATTGAGTTGAGAACACGACAAATCAGAATGCAAACAGAAGAACATTGCATTGCTTATTACAGCAATAACATTAGAGTGCAAGAATATAACAGGGTATGAATAAATAATACACATCAGAAAAATATCAGAGATTTAAATTACAATGCAGCGGAAAAATAATACATAACACAACTAAAAGAGATACACGGATACAAAGCTTTCCGAATATAGCTCCAGCTATAAATCCAGGATCCTGGGAAAATAATATCTGCAAAACCAAAACTACTAGCTGCCCATGTGGAAAATATGGGCACCTAGTGTTTAGGTTAAAACAATAAACTCCAGGTCATTCATGGGACTGGTGTGAGAACTAAAATATTTATTAGATCTTTACTTTAAAAGTTGGTAAGTCATGGGAGCACGCCGTATAACACGGAACGGGTTTCCTCCCAAGAATACCAGTGCATAAACAAATAGCGCAATGCTTTTTGAAAAAAAATGAAGCTATTATAAGACTCAAGTCCCATCACACAATGCAACGTAAGCCGGGGGATAGAGTTTTCCCTTATAATAGGCAAACATGCTTGGTACGTTTAAAACAAATCATTTTGATATTACTATAAGTGTATAGTGTAAAAACAACTTCGAATATAAATGTATCAATCATAAACGGCATAGCTACCACATACTGTGTCGCCATACAAGTTCTACAACTCAAAACCGAAGAATGTCGTATTGAAAATTGGATTTCCATCATGAGTCAAGGCAAGGGGTGGTTTCCTTACTGATTCAAGTCACCTCTAGCAAGATGACTCAGGATAACACCTACGGGCAACCCTGGATCCTGCAGTGCCGGTCCACACATACTTTAGTGGATTGGTTATTCCTGGACACAAGTTTCCCGGTCCTGTCGGATCTATCACTTGGCCAGTAGCGACCGATATCTAGAGCCACTAAGGACTCAATCCGAGGCGCCTCACAATCCATCATCCACATAGGTAAAAATGTTTGGGCTCCATACCATGACATTACCTCTAGCTAGAAAGAAACGTATGCACTCGGTGCGTTCCCTTATCCCCTTTTTTTGACTCATACCGGGTGTGAGACTCACGAATTAACATTATACACAAAGCTATGCTACTTAAAGCCGTGCTTTAATCATCAACCACAAGACTCTGCTTTTCAACAAAAGCCTTGATCATTTGCATCTTAGCATGCCACACTAACAATTCACGCCATGCAACTGATGTTTATCAATATATGACCTCTAAGCCCGTACGTCTCAGAGAAGGTTGTTAAGCAAGAGAATAAATTCTTCGCCACCAAAAAGATATATATTTAATAGAAATCTATCAACACAGAATGAAATCCAATGTCAGACACACACCCAATTACAAGTTCGTTATTGGTTTGAACAAAACCGGAGGCACCTTATTCCTTGTCCCATATGTCCAATACAGGAGAGCGGCCCTCGCATATCCGGTCGATCTCCAAGTACGTCAGGACGACCACCACTTATTACCTTATCTTGGGTGTACGACCCAGTCAAGACATCAATCACCCAAACGATGTGAAGAACTCCGGTCTTCAACCAATGTCTTCATCGTCGACTTTTAGTCGTCGTATCAATTATTCAAAATGGGATAAACCCGATCTTTTCGAATAACTCGCATATTTTATAGTCAATAACCAAGTGCTATAAAAACACGTCATATGCCTCATTTCAATTCAGAATATCCTTTTATTCAAATATTCATATCTTTTGGGAAAGGTTCCCATTAATTTTATCAAATATAAATTCTTTTAGATTTATACTTTAATCTTCCTTTGGATATCAATTCTAAACCAAATTAAGGTTTATCAACTAGTTGGGATTATCGAGCCTTACCAAATTAATCATTTTTTTAATTTCCCAATCCCAACCTATTCATCCCATGGAACAAAACTGGTAATACTCCATACCTAACACCATGGTGTTATCGGTAAATTTAATTACCATTTCACGTTCAAATCTAATCAAAGATTTAACTATCGCCTGGAGTAAAACTGGTGGTATTCCATTCTCGATCATTTCCCAAATTTGATAATTTAAATTATCACATTCACATTTCAGTCTAATTAAAGATTCATTAAAACTCCACTTATTTTAATCTTCCAGCAACCATTATTAATGATTATTTAACTTTGGGAAATCAAACATGCCGCATCGACAATCTACACCGTACCATTGATTTCTGCCGATATATAACCTCTAAGCTCATACGTCCCAGAGAAGGGTGTTAAGCAAGAGAATAAATTCTCCGCCACCAAACATAAATATATTTAGCAGAGATCAACAATATAGTTCGAAATACAATGTTAGACATGTAATCCTGTCTTTTAACGGGTTAAAGAACTAATGTCATTTAAAACACAGTTCACGATAAACCCAAAATCACATTCCATTAATTATGGAATCTTCACGGAAAATAGATCAATATATATAATCAATATAAATTTCCACATCCGACTAATAATATAAATGGAATAGGGTAAAGCCTTTTAAATTCCATATATAGTAACAGTCTTCCTCCACAGAAGCTCACTTCGATTAATACCCAATCGAATTCCATCCAATTCCAATTTAATATATTAAATTGGAAAGCTTTACTTTGGAAAACTTTCATTAAATCTTAATAAAATATTTATATATTCCAAATCACATTTCACTGTTAATCGGGTTAAAGAACGAATGTCGTTAAAAACACAGTTCATAATAAACCCAATTTACATTTCATTTTATTCCAATTACTAAATATAACTGAAACTCTAACAATCATAATTAAAAGATTTATTCTTTTCACCCGGGGTTCAAGAATAGTGTTATTTAAGACACCATTCACGAAAAACCCAAAATCCACTTTGATATTAAAATTAAGGCTCTAAACAGAAATTATATCCGCTTATGTTTAATATCAAACTCTGAAACCAACACATATTGTATGGGGAATAATGATATATGTCTATCTTCCAAATTCCTCCACAATATCCATATAATCACGGAATCCGATATCGGATTCTTCCGAAGATGATTTCTATTCAAATCCATTCCAATTCATACATTGTAAAATTCTGGTTAAATTAAAAACCATTCACAAATCCATTTTATTTATTTAAAAACGTTGGATTATTTTTTAGTTGATAACTAGTTCATTTTGATAAAAATATATTTTTATCTTTACACACGTGGAATTTTTCATCCAGATTCTTTCCAAACCATTCATTATGATTTTATACAAATTATTAATATTTTTAATAATTTTATCAAGGCCCGTACAGTCGGTTTCCAATAACGGCCACCGAACAACATTCATAACGACCTTTTCCAAATTTGATTTGGACATGATTCCAAATCCAACTGTTAGATTTCAAATCTCTTATCTTCATCGGAAAGCTCTTTCTGATACAAATCCAACGGTTCTGGTTTTAGGAGAATCCGACGGTCGAATCTCCTGTAATGTCAATTCGAAGTCAATGGTCGAAATTCGCGAACAGTCGCAGCACGGCGCGTTCTATTCAGGCCATTTATATATATATATATATATATATATATATATATAATATACTTCATTCAAAACGTATTTTATAAATTCATTTGACAAATGATTCCCACTTTCATTTCCATTTTAAATCAAAATTGAATACTCCTTATTATTATAATATTTAAATGATAATATTTTCAAAATATCAGATTTTGAAATAATTTCCTTTCTCGATATTCATTATAAAAATGAATAAAATCGATATAAATATCATTTACGTTAAAATAACGCATAACTAATCAACATGGCTTCACACATTTCAATATTTTCGTGTCCATCCAAAATCGGACATCAAATTCACATTTTAATCCATTACTGAATATTATTTTAAAATATTCCTTATTTCAAAGTATTCGTTATTTTAAAATATTTGATCTTTCTGAATTGGAATCAGACACAGTCAATTACCACATAATGTTATTTATATGGATTTCATATAATACATGTACACAACAATAATGATACACAATCAACCATCATCCAGAGTGCATTACACAACTGCATACGCATTGAATATAAATAATTAATGCTTACAACAGCTTGTCAACCAATCGATTGACAGACAACTAAACAATTGGGAGTAGTGTACATCAAAAATCATCCCAATACCCGTGTGGGGTTTCAACCATCAAATATTGAATATTATTTGTGCAATTGGGCGATGTGTTAAATATATCGTTCCAATCCATGTCAGTTAACTGGGTGTACATAAACAAATCGTCCGATTTGTAAGTGAATATTTATTTTCAATTTAGGAGAATTTTTTGCCGTTCACATATTCGTTAAAAATTACATTTTTAACGATAAAATATTTATTTCAACTCATGAATAATTTACATAGTTCATACATTCAGTAAAAATAATATTTTTATTATTCTAACATTATATTCGACACATGAATATTTTATACAGTTCATATACACATTAAAAATTATATTTTTAATGAACAATATTCATTTCAGAAAATTTCGGTATTACAACGGCGCGATATTAGAACCGGAGTAATGTCTAGCATTACCCTTCTCCTGATACTGGATCGCGCCATACACAATAGTCAATCACATTCAATACACCACAATACAATCAATTTTCAACACAACCAAATTTCCACAATACAATCCAAACAAAATAACTATGGTTTGTACAATAAATAGTATCGGGGGCTTCTAAGCCCTGTATGCATCCTAGTATATATTTAACTGTAAAATAATTTGAGTAAGAAGATGTTCTCACATTGGGATCCACTCCGCCGTTATTTTCTGACGCTCTGATTTACTATTCTGGCTCTAGAATTTGCAAATGAGCTCCAGTCTTCATGCTGTCTTTTTTGCTAGGCTTAAACGTGCTATTGCGGATAACTTTCGCCTAGTGGACTTTCTTCTGAAAATGCTCCATTTCACTGGAAATCGCGAAAAGACATAAATCGGATAACAGATTTTGGATGCGTTTTCTGAACAACATCGCAATCTAAAATATGACTTCCATATAGCCAAATCAAAGAGAAAATCGTGCTCTTCGATTTTGGCATTGTGGGGTTTTGGCCGTAGGGGCTCGGATTGGAAGATATTGGCTGTGGAAGCTCAGGGTGTTATATGCAAACATTGAAAATATAAAAATTGGATTTTTATCGAATGTGGGATCCATAGCTAGAGTGGTGGTCGGAGGAGGGGCGGTGGGTGTTGCTGGTGGTGCGGCCAGGCGGTGGCGGTGGGTGGTGGGCCAGTGGCGGCTGTGGAGGATCGGATATGGGGGTTTGCAGGAAGAAAAGGGGAAGAGAGGAGGGCGGCGCTGTAGATGGCCGGAGGGGGAGGGGGCGCGGCGGCGGCATCGGTGACTGGGGGGAAGGCAGTGACACGATTGATTTTTTTTATTTCTTCTTTCTGTTATGAATGAGAGGGGGGGGGGAGGAAAAAAGTGTTGACCAAGTTATTAATATATATATATAATTTTATTTTAAATTCAAAAAGTTGATTTTTCATCTGAACTCCAAATCGAACCCAACGACTGTGTCCCTAGCCAAATACCTTCATTCCGGACACAATGGGATATGTTCGGTAAGCCAATTCGACTGTTATGATCAGTTTTCGTCAAAATTAATATATAAATTAATATACATTCAAAATAGAATTCAATGTACATTTTAATTTATCGAGGCCACATACTGACTCCAAAAATTCCAGAAAAATAAATCTAGATATGTTTTGACGATACAGTCCTAAAAAAACTAATTTCGTCGAATTTGGAGGCCGTTTGAAAAATGGAAAATTTTCAGTCGGTTAAATTCAAACTAAAAGTACCAAACGCGTTTAAATTCACCACACTCGCATAAATTTTGAAAATTTTGAAAATTGGAATCTAGTAACAATTTGACATTCCGGATCCAAAAAAGGTGGTTTCATCGAAAATGGCGTTTGTTTGCAAAATGGCTATTTCTAAGGGCTATATATTATATTAAAAATATATATAAATTCAATAGCGACTATTTTAAATTTTAAACTAGACATAACTTTCAATTTATATTTTGAAATCTAATTTTTCACATTCGTTAGAAAGACATTATTAAACAGATTCAAATATTTCTTGTTTTACTGAAATCCAATTTTGTTCTGAATCCTATACATTGAATTGAAATTAAAAATCGAGTTTTCAAATTACCGTGCCATTTCAGGCTTGTTTTATAATTAAAATAAATTTATACATTCTAACTTTGATTTAAATAAATTTTTAGTCGTTATTATTTAAAATAAATCATTTTAAATATCCAACATCCATTAAAATAACTAAAATGAAAATTATAAATTAGTTTTGAAAATCTGGGTTGTTACATTTCCAACGCATGCATTAGAAAGGATTTGAATGGAAATAATCTCCTGAATATTTCGATATTGGATTTCATGATTATACAGATATCGTTAAAGAATTTGGAAGATATATACATCGTTATTCCGAATACGATATTTGTTGATATCAGAATATGATATTAAATATAAGTCAACATGATTTATATTCAATGCCTTGTATTTAATGTCAAATGGTAATTTGGGTTTCTCGTGAATGGTGTCTTTAATAACACTCTTCTTAAACCTAGCTGAAAACATAATAAATCTTTTGACTAATATTTAATGAAGTTCTCTAATTAATAAATATAATTGGAATTAAATGAAAGCTGATTAACAATGTTTTAAACAACACTAGTTCTTAAACCCAATTAACAGTGAAGTTAAGATTTGGAATTTGAAAAAATTATTCTAATATTTAGTGGAAATTTTCCAAAGTAAACTTTTCCAATTTAATAAAAGAAATTAGGATTAAATGTGATTCGATTTAGTGATAATCGAGATAGCTTCTGTGAAGGAAGGCGTTTACTATTTGTGGGATTTAAAAGGGCCTTTCCATTATTCCGTTTATAGTATTAGCCCGATATGGAAATTTGTATCGATTATATACAACTATGATTTCCGTGAAGATTCCCTTTTGATGGAAGACGATTTTGGGGCTTATCGTGAATGATATTTTTAAATGACATTGGTTATTTAACCCAGTTAAAGACATGAATAATTTTCCTAAAGTTGAATAATCATTAAGTAATAATTTTAGAGATTAAAACTAAGTGGAGTTTTAATGATTCTTTAATTAGATTGAAATGAGAATGATGTAAGTAAATTTACAGAATTCAAGAAATATTCAAGAATGGAGTGCCCTCAGTTTTACTCCATGCGATAGTTAAATCTTTAATTAGATTTGAACGTTAAAATGGTAATTTATTTTATTGATAACACAATGGGTGTTAGATATGGAGTACTACCAGTTTTGCTCCATGGGCTGAATAGGTTGGGATTGGAAAAATAAAATAAATGATTACTTTGGCAAGGCTCTATAATCCCGACTAGTTTGATAAACCTTAATTTGTTTTAAGATTGTTGAAAGATAATACAAAATTTTTTGCGATGGTTTTCAAAGAAAGTTTTAAACAAGAGGTTTAAATGAATTAAATCTTTGATAAGGTTTGTGGGAATAATTCCCAATGTAATGAATATTTGAATAAAGAATATTCTGGATTGGAATTAGGCGTATGATGGGTTTTTACAGCACTTGATTATAAAATATGTAAGTTATTCGGAAAGATCGGGTTTAACCCATTCTGAATAACTGTTACGACGATTAAAAGTCATCGATGAAGACGGTGGATGAAGACTGGAGATCTTCACATCATTTGGATGATTACTGATGCCTTGATTGGGCTATACACCTAAGACGAGGTAATAAGTGGTGACCGTCCAGACGTACTTGGAGATTGATCGGATATGCGAGGACCTCTCTCCTATATTGGACATATTGGATGAGCAATAAGGTGCCTCTGGTTTCGTTTGGACCCAGAACGAACTTGTAAATGGTTTATGTCTGACATTGTATTTCATTATGTATTGACTGATTTCTATTAAATATGTATCTGTTTTGTGGCGGAGAATTTATTCTCTTGCTTAACACCCTTCTCTGAGACGTATTAGCTTAGAGGTTATATATTGACAGAACTCACAATGTGGCATGTTAAGATGTAAATGATCAAGGCTATTGTTGAAAAAACTGGGCCTTGTGGATGATGATCAAAGCATGGCTTTAAGTAGCATAGCTTTGTGTATATCGTTAATTCATGAGCCTCACACCTCGGTATGAGTCAAAAAGGGATAAGAACGACAGGGAGTGCATGCGTTTCTTTCTAGCTGAGAGTGATGTCATGGTATGGAGCCCAGACATTTTTACTTATGTGGATGATGGAATGTGAGGTGCCTCGGAAATCGAGTCGATAAAAGGCTCAGAGATAGGTCCTATAGGACCGGAAAACATATTGTTTAGGAATAACCAATCCTCAAAAGTAAGAGAGGTCTGACCCTGCTGCTAACCAAGGGTTTCCCAGAGTTTGTAATCCTAAGGCATTTGCTAAAGTGTCTCAAAACCGGGGAGGAAGATACCTTGCCTTGACTCATAGATGGAAATCCAATTTCCAATACGTGACGTTTCGGTTTTAGTTGTAAAAATATGTATGGTGACATGATATATGGTACATATGCCATCAATAATTGATACGTTTATATTAAACTTGTTTTTGACACTATGCACTTATTGTAATAATAAAAGATAAATTTCGTGTATCAAGCATGTTTGGCTATTATAAGGTAAAACTCTATCCTCCGACTTGCGTTGCATTGTGTGATGGGACCTGAGTCTTATAATAGCGTCATTTTTCCCTTAGCATTGCGTTGTTTGTTTTATGGTATTCTTGGGAGGAAACCCATTCCGTGTTATACGGTGTGGTCCCTCGATTTACCAAACTTTAAAATAAAGTTAATAATTGTTTAAGTTTTCACATGAGTCCCATGACTGACTCGGAGTTTATTGTTTCCCACCTAAACTCTGAGTGCTCAAAGTTTCCATATGGGCATCTAGTAGTTTTGGTTTGCAGATATTTATTTTCACAGGCTCCTGGATTACAGGTGGAGCTATATTCGGAAAGCTTCGTATCCGTGTATTTCTTTCAGTCGTATTAGTTGATGTATTTGCACTGTACATTGTATTTACAAATTTTTAAATCTATGTATTTTAATCTCTAAAAACTTTCCGCTGTATATTATTTATTTGTACTCTTATATCTTGTACTCTGATGTAGATTGTTGTAATAGCAACAAAATGTTCTTATGTTTGTGTTTTGATGCGTCGTGTTCTCAACACAATTCGGGTTCTCTCGTCTCTTTGGAGGCCGGGCGAGTTCGGTGCCTGACAGAACCCATTTAGCCTCTCACGATTCTTGAAAAAAAACATTTCCATCTGTCATAACTATTTATTTTCTATATTCTAGAAAATATCACTTTTTAACATCGAAAAACATTTTTATATATTCACAAATTCTTATTTTCTATATTTTGAAAACATACATTATTAACATTGGAAAGCACTCCATTTCTTATTTACACATCACTATTCTTCCACATTCATCAATCCCTAAACGTAAACTAGTACGAGAACAACTCCCTAAGTACTAACCCCGAAGGCCGAAACCAACATCAAATCGACACTCAGGAAGCCATTCAAATTGACTAATTTCCAATCAGTTTCTAATTTCCTTAACTCCATTTCATTTACGCAAAACATAAACTATTATTCACTTTAAAATGTGAATATTATTCTTTTATATAAATCTGGACTCGTTAAATTAAATAAATCTTGACTTAATATTGTTGCAGGTTCAAATCTTGTGTATCAAGCAATTTTATAAATTCATATTCCACTTCATAACTCTGATTTCAAGTCAGTTTCTTATTAATTATATATCAAGTTTGTAACTTAATCTCGATTACATACTCGATTATAAATTATTGGTTTCAAACCAAATATTAACTATCTTGTCAAATTCTTAGTTACATAGTATATAATTTCTAAAAATAAATTATTTTTATAACATTCGACATAGTCGAATTCTAATTACAAATCCTTATGGATTTATTTCAATTCTATTTACATTTTGGACATCGAAATAAATTCCATCTTTCCTTTTAAAACAATTCCCAAATTATCCAATGATAACTATTCCACTTCATTTATAAACGTCGTTTATAAATTAAACTATTTTTTTTATTATTAAAAACAAGTTATTATTTCCTAGCCCATTCAGAATTAAATTTCTATTTTTAAAAAATAGTTTTTTCCCTTTTGTAAACTCAAATTCTTTTCCATTTCATTTTAATATATTTTTATTATTTTAAATACCAATTATTCTAGGGCCAGTGCTATTCAAGCATCCAAACACAACAAAATTTACTATAGGACATTTAACACATCATATATCACAATATATGAAAACAAACAATAATAATTTTGAGGAATCCTGTTGGATCCCTCCAACCTGTTTCCCTACGTTCACAGATGTTAATCAACGTAAATAACATAAATTTCATTTTAATATGAGATATCATAATAAATAGAATCAATATTTTACCAATGTTTTATATAGGTAACAATATTTATATAAGCAATTCATCCAAACAACCATCATATAGCATTCAATCATCATATATCAACATTAATTAATGTTTATAATATTATAAAATTGGGCAGATTTAGTGAGTTTACTCACTTTGATCGTTAATCGTTGAATAACGATTAACAGTCGATAGATCCTATCAGGCGTTTTAGTCTGCCATAATTTCTGACGAGCTCCAAATCACTCTAAATTTCACGGGCATGTAACGCTCGTCCTTGCGATCCCAACGGATCTTGTTTCATCAGATTCTGATAACGTATGAGATAGTTATAAGTTTTATAAGTTTTTATAAAATACAGTGCTGTTAACTTATAATTAATTATAAAATTAATTAACTTAATCACCATATTAATTTCTAAACAACCTCCTCATCATTTATTCCTCCCGCTGCCTACAGTACAACGTTGCTTCCATTATTTATCGTTCTTTCATAACTCTTACACACCACACTCCACTATATCACAAACCGAGGCCACCAACGATCTTCTTTTCGTGCATACATCCCTCTCCACCCCATATAGTTTAACTCGACTGCCTACCTGAAATTGTGACTCACGACTCCCCCTTCCCCGCTACACAGTGAAGGCATGACAATTTTTAGTAAGAAATCCCCTTAAATATTCAAAACACAAGCTAAACACTACCACAAACTCGAATACAATCTCCGAAAAACCCGTCAATGCACCAATTCAAGAATAGAACAACCCCAGGCTGTCGCTGAACCCACGTTGTATATTCGCACCAACCCAAACAAACGTCGAACTCTACCATTTATATAAATAATGAAAGCCCTCAACCCAAGGATTATAATGGATGCGAATATGATATTTTTGTTGATTGTTATCAATTTCTAAAGTCACGATAATTTTCTTGGTAATGAAAACTGGCGGCGTGAATCGGCATTGAACAGAGAGATTTTTTTTTAGGGTTTGGGATAGGTTAATGGTACTATAGGATTTGAAAATAGTGTGAAGGACAAAATTAAAGAAAAATTTAGGCATAAGGACAAGAGGCCAAAAAATTAGGTTGAAGGATACTTTTTAGTCTAAAATAGGGGCACCAAAAGGTGTCGTTATGTCTAAATTTTTGGCCTCTTGTCCTTCTGCCTAATTTTGTCTTAAGTTTGGTCTTTGTGCCTAAAAACCCCTTTACAGGATTGAAGAAATATTTTTTAATCCGATTATGTATTAATTTTTAGCCTATTGCTACTCAGTTTGTTAACTAAAAATCCTTATGATCACATACGATATTCAATTTCGATGAAAATGGACATACAACTATGGTTCAACATTACAGACCCAACAATACTTGTTTCATTGAATTTCAAGTCCGCTTGCTCACATGACATTATTTTAAAGTCAAAATATTGACCGATTCACATTTAAATTCTGCACTGTCACAAAATATCCCTGATTGGCGAGAAATTTTAAATCTAAAAATAATGAATCATTACAGATCTAATAAAGTTTGTTTCATCGAAAACGGAGGTCATTGGAAAAATAATCATTTTTAAGGCTTACATATAACCACTAAAATATTAATTAATTCAAAACAATTCAATTAAAAATAAATTAATTAATATTAATGCATACATCCAAATAGAATATCATATAGCTCCAAAATAAACATACTTGGATTTATAACTTGGTATTTCAAAATCTAAGTTAAATCGATATTCGATTAATATTAAAATCCTTTTATTTATTAAATAAATCGTTATAATTTATAAATGATTGCATAGCGACTTTCTAAAAATTTGATTTGCACATAACTCACAATCTACAACATGAAATCTCCATTTTTCACTTTCATTTGAAATATATAGTTCAGTAGATCTGAATGTTTCTTGTTTCAAAGAAATCCAACTTATAACGAATCTTGTATAGTCATTTAAAGTTAAAAACGTAAAACTACGAACTACCGCGACGTTAAAAGCCCGTTTTAAATTACTATAATTATTACCCTCAAACCTCATTTAATAAACAAATTTGTTATTATAATTCGAATCTAACTTCAATTGAATTTCTTGAATTATCCATTCACAAAATATTGTAAATTCAACTATTTTCGATTATTTCGGATATAAATATATTAGTCGACAATTTGTGTTAGTTAGATATTCAAAATATTTAATTCTAGACATTCAAATCTTCGAATTAACCTTTTAAATAATTAAACTAATTAATCATTTAGTCAATAAAAATCTGGGTCATTACATTCTTTCCCCCTTAAAAGAATTTCGTCCCCGAAATTACTAAGGTAGGAAAAATGTTACAACCCTATTAACTAGGTTAAAAAATCTTTTGTTTTACTTTTTAATTTCAGTTTCAACTGAACCAATTTATTTCAATTGAAATATTAATTCGTTCCTTCTAACGAAAAATTTCAAAAATTCTGAAAACTTCCTAACACCTTTATTCTCCGAAAAATTTCGTTAGCGTCTCCTTTGCACGGCTCAATTGGTACAACTACAACTCGCCTCTCTAGGCCTTCTCCAATCCAAAAGAAAATCAAAAAGCCAAGCGCCTTGCCCAATAGGCTCATAAATCTTATACTCATATCAAATATAAACTTGTACCTTTTTGTTGGGTATCCAACTCTATCTCTTCTATTTGCTATCCAGTCAGCATACACCCATGTATTTCCAATTGATCCCAATCAATTCATCCTCAACACAATTATTTGCTTATATCCAAGCCAATCTAATCAGTTATCTTCATTTCAAAATTCAAAATCTGATTTTTATTTCAAAATTCAATCAATTTTAACTCACATGAGTCCAAGTATATTTCAAAATCCAATTTTACTCGATATCATCCTATACTAAATCAATTTTCACTTAACTGGCTCCAATTCAATTCCTATTTGCTTTCTCAAATTCCTATTTAATTTGTTTTTAATTCAAACAGTCTCTTCCTGGGAGTTTTAAATAGCTTGGCTTTTTCTAAAATCAAGTATTCCCTTTCATAATTCAAAACAACTGTTTTCTCAAAACAATTCAAAATCAATATCTTTGGTAGTAATCCTTCACTTAAAAACTCGAAAATGAACACTGATGATGTCGCGATCCGTCATCGGTATTATTTTGCCGTGACCGAAGTTAGTTCAATACTATATCATTTTCAAAACCATTTTAACTACTTCTATTCACAAGTTATTTCAAAATATCTTTGACGATGCTTGGAAAACATTTCTAAATCTCCCAGGATCTTAAAATTTCCATATATTTAATCTAAATCCATTTACAAACATTTTTCAAATTTCTTGAGTTTTAATTTCAATCCTGGATTAAATTCATATTTAATCCATTTGATTTTAAATATTACACTTATACAAATGCTGATTGGTTGTTTGCAACCATCTCAATTATAATCTTATTCGATTACAATAACAACCAACGCATCCAATATACTATAATAATTTCAATATCAACAATTCTTTTATATCAAAATATACTTTTGGTAAAATTATTTCATTTACCCTCTTTTCAAAACATACTATGTCGATTCATCATATTCAAGTGTTTAGAAACTCCTATCGATAAAGTGGATCATACTGATCGACCGAAATTCATAAGCTACTCAACCAAACAATCTTCATAATATAAAACCATTTTATATCAAATAACAAATACGCAGTCATGTATATACATTCAAACTCAATCTAGGGTATTACTAACCTTATATCTATTGAGTTATGCTACAGAGCTAAGATTATCACTTAACCTTCTGCTCTGATACCACTGTAACGAACCGAGAGATCTTCGACCTCGAAAATCGACATAAATACCATGTCAACTATTTAAGTATCTAAAATACCAGATCATTAATATAAAGAAGTTAGAGGGTGAGAAATAGAAAGAAAGAAAGTTAGAATAGAAGAAGAACATAAATACGACAACATCAGAGTAAACATGAATCTCACAGCAGAACGAATAAAGTATATTATATAACATAACTTTTGAAATACAAAACTGTCTGTATATACATAACAGTATCATAGTACAACACTTACAACATAGCGGAAATAATCAATTGCTATAAAATGCTGAAGCCAGTTGCTCCAAGCTCTTCCAAGTGTATATGTAAAATCCTAACTACTTGACCTCCCGTACAGATTTAGGCACCCAAGAGTTAGGGGTAAAGCAAAACAAAATAAACTCTTGGTCAGTCATGGGACTGTGTGTGTAAACTCCAACCACTTGGTTTAACTTTTAAAAATCTTATTAAAAGAAAGGATAATCGTAAGATCATTCCACACATAAATACAGATGGTTTTTAGCTTACGATAACCCAAACCATTCTTTAAAATCAATACTATTCTGATATTATAATAGTGTCTAAATCAAATAAATAGCAATCTAGTAGAACGATTGCATCACATGCTCCACATACATAGTGCATAATCAAAACGGCAGGCACTTATTGGAGAATGGATTTCCAACTATAGCAAGGTATAGGACCACCTTCCGACAGTTTGCCTCTAGAGTGGAATACACCGGGTTCAACAAGTATATCTTGCAACCTAGGCTAAACATGAGAGGCCACTCACTGCGCTTGAATGTACCAAATGTATTTGTAATATCCTAGTTTTTGACTACTTCTGTAATATAATTTATTATAGATTAGTTTAATAATTTATTTAAATAATAAATTGTGAATAATAAATATTAAGAAAAAAATCCAGTATATATATATATATACACACACACACATTTTTGGTTTAAAATTTCTTAATCAGTATATATATGTATATAAGGCCAGTAAATAATACAGTATCATTTTGTTTTATATTTTTATATTTGTTTTAGCTCTTGCAAATATAGATAATATTGTATGTAAATATTATTAAAAAAAATAGAATAATTATTTAAAATGTTATGTGCATATTTTAACTTATTTATATATGTGTATATATAAATGAATGATGTTTAACATTTTGGTTTACATCTAAATTCTTAGTTAAGTTTGTATAAAGCTAGAATTTATAAGGTAATTTAAATTAAAATCTAAGTGACTTCACGTCCAACTATCCAAGTGTGTAAAAAGACACAACTATCAAATGAAAGGGGTATAACATTCTAAAAACATTTAGTAGACACATGTAGGGCCTGACCATACATGTGCATAGCAGGCTAGCATTTCCAATCAATACGAAAACTGCCAGCATCATTTCTTTCAATTCAAAGTGTAGAAATCCTAGCATGTAAACAACCTAGTTTGAGAGCCTAGGTAGCATATAATTTGTATCCATATGTATATCAAAGTCAATACCAATGCCTAACATAGACTTAAGCTTAGCAGCTAAGTGATCTAAAGCACCTTCACTTCCAATGCATATAGTAGACATCCTAGTTAATAGGAAGCCTACATCATCTAAGTATATAGGACTGAAAATCCTTGTAGGTACTTAACGGCAAGGCAAAATTTTGAACATGTATTTGCATATAACCGTAATGTGTGTGACTGACAAGAAATAGGGAAGTGACTTGGCAAGGCATTTTCAACGGGTTGGGATCATCTGGACCAGATTCTCTCTGGTCCGGTGTGCCCAACGAATGAAATCACCCCATTTTGGGGTGATTTGCACATTGCTCCCCTGAATTACTTCCGAATTTTAGGGGGTAATGTGCAAATCACCCCAAATGGGGTGATTTCATTGGTGCGGACCACCGGACCAGGAAGAATCTGGTCCAAGGATCCGCACCCATTTTCAACCAGAACAGTAGTAGGCAGCCTAAACTAGGTAGTACTGAAACATTAGCTGGAAATTACTTAGAAGCAAAGGAAGGGATTTTTAAACATTTTAGTAAAGGAGTAAGGTACTGGCCATAGATCAAATTAAGATAATCACCTTGCACATCATAGGAGGCAGTTGCCTAGAACATCCGTATATCAAATCCAAGACAGCTTAGACTCCTTCCTATTCAAGCCTAATGCCAAAATATCTTCCATCATATGTTTCATCTATAAATACATTGGGTTTCCATTATAGACCGGCAACAAATCTGAAGCTAAGAAACAAGCTAAAAACAGAGTTAAAGATTGAAGTTAAGTAATGGCAGCCAAGAATTTCCAAAACTAGTAAGCTAGTGTGAACCTGGGACTGTCCAAACAAAATCAGTGAGCTTGTGAGTAAATAATTATTATCTATTTTTTGTTATGCTAGAATAAAATTATATATGGATGCTTATAAGTTACAAATGTGTGATTTGTGTGATCTTCACTCACTAAGCAAGAATAGAAACCTGGAACCAAACTATAAGTATTTGTGAATAAAACTACAATATTTAGTTATTTATTTCCCAATATTATGGTGCAGATATATATTTGGATGCATGTTTTGATGAGTTTCTTATATTAGTTAACCATACATCCTGTGTCAACCTACAAATAAAATAATGAATAAATGTGAGTATTACCTTTTCTTTTCAACTATCTCTGTTTGCATAGTAAGATATGTACATATAGGCATGTATGTTTGGGTGTGTATTGGATTTAGCTAATTTATTTTTTTCATAACAAATCTGGAAATAGAACATATCAACTATAGTGAAAAACAATATACAAACATACTCTGTTTTTCTTTTTTCACACAAATGCCAGTGGACAACAAAAGCTTGAATCATGGAATGAAATGTTAGAAACAATGCTTAACTGTGGTGTGAGTAAACATTTAACTAACCCTTTTCACTACTGATAACACATTCCTGTATTTATATTGAAAGTATTTAGATCATATTGTAAATACCTGAATGGGATGAATTAGTGACTACATGCTTTAGATACAATGAATCAATTTGGTGAGTAATTACCTTACCTTATTTTCTAAGTATGTCAAAATACATATACATATAAGTGAACTGAATGTGAATTTGACTGAGACTCAGAAATGTAGTATACTCGAATCTGTAGACATAAAACTGTGTATAAGATTGGTGAGTAAACTATTTTGTCCCCTTTAAATCTATAACCAACTGATATAAACAGATATATATATATATATATATATATATATATATATATATATATATATATATCTATACACACGCCTGAATATGGTGTGTTTAATCCATTTTTTTTCACTCATCTGAAGTAAATAGGAAGCTGGACGGAAATGTTTGAACAATATATGTACGCATAACTTTAAAAGCTAAAGCTCTGTTGGTGTCCAACAAACAAATACATGCTATGTTATTGATTTTGTAGGCCACTACTTAGCTTCAAGAAAAGCAACAACAAAATTGAACTGAAATTTATGGGATCAGAAAGACGTATTGGTACTTAAATAAGGGAGCTTAAAGAGTTAAGAAGATATTGACATCCAAATAAGATTCTGGTTACAACAGGAATTTCACATTTGCAAATGGGTGTGGTACTGTTGAAATTCGCTAATGACGATGGAGGAGCTTTGAGGTGATGGTGATGAAGTCCATAGGTGGGGGGATGAGCTTGCGTGGGGATTGGTAATCGTTGCAGGTTGGCTTGGCGAAGCATACATGTACACCAGTGCCTCATGCACATAAATAATCTAAAAGCAGAAGAAAAATGGGAAGAAGGGCGGGGGAGCGTACGTGAGTGGTTAGCACATTGGTCAAAGTAAAATAACAGAAGATAAAAAGAATTAAGTGGCAGCCGAAAATAACAGGGAAAATGGAGACAACAAAACAAAGGAAGGGATGAAAGGAAAGAATGGAAGACAGTGAGGATAAGAAGGGAAGGAAAGGTGGTAGGAAATACCAGGTAAAGAATGGCGCACAGTCTGGTTTATGGAGCCTGTATATAAAGAGAAAGTATATAAAGACAAGAAAATGCGAGAAACAGAAGGGAACAGAACGAAGACATAAAGAAAGAATAAAATTTGTTACCTAGGACATTCAAATGGGTGCGTGGCTTTTATTTTTGTTTACATGGTTCATGGTTGGACTGGGCATCGGACCAGTCTTATTATAAAATAAAAAAAATAAAAAAAAATGGGCACGCTCTGGAAATAAGGGAAGGAGAGGAATGGGAGGGGGATGCAGTATAGAAACAATAAGACAACTGAAGAAAGAAGGGGCGGATTGGAAGAAGTGAGCTGGACCAAAGGAAATAGAAGAAAAGGGGATGGGCCGAAAATGGGCTGTAGGAGTAAAGAAAAAAAGAAAAAATAAATAAAAAAGAGAGAGATGGACATGCGCAGGCAAATTGATATAAAAGAAGGGGGAGGCAGCAATACAATGGGGGAGTTCATGTGGATTTCGGCATTGGGAAAAGGTGAGGGAACAATGCAGTTTGATTTATAGTTTACTGATCACCAAAGGAGTGATAAATGTACTCAACTGCATGAACACATGCAAGCAAGAGAAAAAGAGAAGTAATGTATAAAAATGGAATAGGAAGTAAGAGTATGGACATGCAGAAGTTTTTGCAAGGAACTGGAAAAGCAAAAAGGAACAATGGCATTTGGACCGGTGATCAGTTGGGCTTATTGAGCCGGCGTGAAATATATATATATATATAAGGAGGGTTATATGGCACCTCATTTCTTTGGACTTCCTTTTGCACCTCATTTGTGGTCAAATATTTATAGTTAAATAAGTTAGTGGAGGGAGAGAGAATTAGTGGAAGGAGAGAGAAACGGGAATGTGTGGTGGAAATCAGTGGGGTTAAAGGGGTGCTACACTATTTGGGGTGCCATTGAACGCTCCTCTCTCTCTCTCTCTCTCTCTATATATATATATATATATATATATATATATATATATATATATATATGAAATTGATTCTTCTTTTTAAGGATGAATATAAAAATAAATAAAAGGAATTAACTGAATGGGCAAACAGTAGATGATCGGTCGAGGATCGTAATTAACCGAGCCAACTTCATCAGAAATTAACGAAGTCATTTTAAGTAAATAAAATTTATTTCTTTCCTAAATTGATTATTATAAATAAATACAGATTTACTTATTTAAAATCCAGTTAAATAGTTCAAGTAAGATTAGTTGAATTAAAATCAACGGTGTGCAGAAATAAATAAATGTGGGCTGATCATTTATTTTATTATACTACAATGAACACGAACGCTTTGAAATACGAATTGAAATTTACTTTAAATTTAATCAACTTATGTTGATAATTATATTTTGAAATCAAGAAATGATTTAATGACAGTTAAACCAAATATTGAAATTCACACGAATATGAATAGTGACTAGAGCAACAGAATTTAACTCAGTACTAGTATTTGTTAATCAAGTGTATGTTCAGTAGGAAGAATATTCACAATTCAAAGTGAACAGGTGTTAAAAGCAAATGTTTACAAATGAGGAGTGTTAGGAAGAAAATTGGTTAATCAGTAACCATGGGATTTTTCTAAAGTTTAGGAAATAAAAAGAAAAGTGATGAATTAGAAGGAGATGTCATATTGGAAATCGATTAAGTTAAAGTTAGGAAAGTATCATTTACTTTCCATTTCAAATAAGATTTAAACAAATTATATAAAATTAATTATTTATCTAAAGAAATAAATAATAAGTCATATATGCATTTAAGTGTAGATTATAACAATACAGTTATAACAAAATAAAATAAATGGGATTCTTAAACTAAATTAAACATTGGATAGATATGAATCGGAAATAATTATTTCCCAAGATTAACTGGTTTATAAATGGCATTATTTGAATTATTGAATTGTGAGGGATCTGTATGATAGATGTTTGTTTGAGTAAAATGTTGTGTTATGACCCAGTAGACTTGTTCAATTTAAAATTATCATTTACATGTCTTACTTAGATAATACTAAACTACTGTTGAAATTTGGAATTGGTAGATAAGTCCTAATATTGTAAATATTGAAATTTTGTTGGATATAATAACCTGACCATTTTAGTATCACTTGTCCCTAAAAGATTTAACGTTCATCGATCCAAAGAGACTGGGATTGGTTTTCTAAAATGAAACCCGAATACCACTTTGTTTCGACCTAGGCATCGATTAGTTTAAAGTCAAGTTGAAGAAGATGGTGTTTATGCAAGGATTGTTCTGTCAATCCTATGTAGAAATTGCCTAAGATAATTCTACGGAACGGTGCCTTCAGTTTGTCCAGTCCCAGGACAACTTCTATGGATGAATGTCTGACAAAGTATACCTAACAAATCACATAAGTTGATCTCTTTAAAACTATGTTTGGTGGCAGAGGAATTCGTTTCTCTTAGCTTTTCACCCGTGGTTTTAAGGAAATCAATTTGTGATTTGACGGGTTTGACGATGTGGCATTCAAAGTGAATGAAGACATTGATATATCTAAAGGTAAGTTCGGCCTCAAACCTCACAACTGGGAAATGATAAAAATCGGGCATACATCATGGCTATGTGGGTCGCTCCCATTAGGGTGTATTGTCACCTATCTAGAGAAATTCCCTTTGCTTCTTTATTCTATTCAATGTTATCCCTTTCGGGAAACGGTGGGTAGCTACCAACTGTTGGTGACAATATATTTGATACACTCAAGCGAAATGAGTAGTCGGTCATGTGTGGGCCGGGTTGCAAGTTGTTCTTGTTGAACCGAGTGTATTCCCCTCTAGAGATACATTATCGGCAGGTGGTTCCATACCGTGTCATTGTCAGAATCCAATCTCCAGTAAGCGCCTGCGGTTTTGATTGTATACTATATATGTAGAGCGTGAGATGCAAGCGTTCTGCAAGATTTGCTATTTATTTGTGGGTTGATAGACACTATTATAATATCAGAATAATATTGTTTTTCAAAGATTACTTTGGGTTATCGTATGGTAAAAACTATCCGTATTTATGTGTGGATCGGTCTTACAATTATCTTTTCTTTCAAAAGGTTTTTGAAAGTTAAAATCAAATTATTTTAATCGTTTACGCACACCAGTCTCATGACTGACCCAAAGTTTATTTTCTATGTTTTCCCTAAACTCTTAGGTGCCCAAATTTGTACGGGCAATTCAATAGTTCAGGATTTTACAGATAAATCTAGAGGACCAGGAGGCTTCAATATTATTTATTTAAGGTCTATTTCCGCTGTATTATGTTTGTGTATACTCTGATGATATATGTAAGAAAGGATATAGTTTTGTACTTTAAAAATTATGATATATATTATATTTTATTCCGCTGCGACTGTGAGATTTTGTGTTGTTGTTCATTTCTATCTTCTATCTATTTTCTTCTATTCTAATTTTCTATCAATCTATTTCTCATCCTCTAACTTCTTTCTCTTAATGATTCGTATTTTCGTGCTACTAGGGTTGGACGTAAGTTGTATTCAGTCAGCTCAAGGTATGGTTTTGCGGGTCGTTACAGTATTATCACCAATGGTTGGGATCAGTAACCATTACTAAAGCATACAACGACGATAGAATAAAGAAGCAAATGGTCTAGATTAGGAGACAATACACCCCAATTGAGAGCGACCCTATTAGCCATGCGACCTACCTAATTTTATACCATTTCCCGATTGTGAGGCTTGAGGCTACGTCTTACCTTTTTAACACCACATCATCATTCACTTTGAATGCCATATCGTCAAACATGCCAAAATCATTTATTGATTTTCTAGAAAATATCACCGGTATAAAACTATGAGAAACAAATTTCTCCGCCACTAAACGTAAATACTTTTGAAGGGAACAATATAAATGATCTGTTAGGCACACTTTGTTAGACATTTGTCCATACAAGTTGTCATGGGACATGACAAACCAAAGGCACCATTCTATCAATCCATCTTAGGCAATTTCTACCTAGGATTAATAGAACATCCCTTGGACTTTACTCCGTCTTCAATTATCTTTAGCAATTTGATTCGCAATGCTTATTCCCATGCAGAAGGGTTTTCAGATAATAAACCTGATCCTGATCTCTCCGTGTTGACAACAAAAATATAAAATAGGACAAAAACTTTGATAGCCAGTTATTTAACTATCAAAGGAAAACATCCATACAACCAACGATCCTATTTCCGAATGGAAATTCTACTGATCAAGCATCAAGCAATACTGAGCCCTTTTTAAACTAATTCCCTATTAATTTAACATTTTCCAATTTCCCTTTAATATCTTTACCCAGATATTTCTCCAAACCCGTTTAGCCTCTCACGATTCTTGGAAAAAACCATTTCCATTTATCATAACTACTTATTTTCTATATTTTAGAATTATCTCTTTTTAACATCGAAAACATTTCATATATTCATTAATTCTCATTATCTATATTTAAAAATATATGTTAGTAACATTGGAAAACACTTCGATTTCTTATTTACGCATCACTATTCTTCCACATTCATCAGTCCCTAATTGTAAACTAGTAAGAGAACAACTCCTTAAGTATCAACCCCGAAGGCCTAAACAAACTTCAGATCGAACACTCAAAAAGCCATTAAACTTGACTAATCTCTAGTCAGTTTCTGATTATCGTAACTCCATTTCATTTGTGCAAAACGTTTGCCTTTAAACCATTATTCACTTTAAAATATGAATATTATTCTTTTATATAAATTTGGACTCGTTATATTAAATAAATCTTGATTTTATTTATAAATACTTTTAAGTTTTAAATCCTGTTTATGGAGTCATTTTATAAATTCATATTCCACTTCATAACTCTGCTTTCAAGTTAATTTCTTATTAATTATATATCAAGTTTATAACTTAATCTCCATTACATATTCGATTATAAATTACTGGTTTCAAACCAAATATTAACTACCTTGTGAAATTCTGAATTATATAGCATATAATTTCTAAAAATAAATTATTTTTATTACATTTGACATAGTCAAATTCTTATTATAAATCCTTATGGATTTGTTCAATTCTATTTACATTTCGAGCATCGAAATAAATTCCATCGTTTCCTTTTAAAACAATTCCCAAATTATCCAATGATAACTATTCCACTTCATTTATAAACGTCGTTTATCAATCAAACTACTTGTTTTTATTATTAAAAACTAGTTATTGTTTCCTAGCCCATTTGGAATTAAATTTCTATTTTTAAAAAATAGTTTTTTCCCTTTTAAAACCCATATACTTTTCCATTTTATTTTAATATATTTTATGGTACTTTAAATGCCAATTATTCTAGGGCCAGTGCTATTCAAACATCCAAACACAACAAAATTTACTATAGGACATTTAACACATCATATATAACAATATATGAAAATAATATATGAAAACAAACAATAATAATTTTGAGGAATTCACTTGGACCCTCCAACCTATTTCCCGGTGTTAACAGATGTTAATCAACGTAAATAACATCAATTTCATTTTAATATGAGATATCATAATAAATAGAATCAATATTTAACCAAGGTTTAATATATGTGACTATATTTATAATTTTAACTAATTTATAAGTAATTCATCCAAACAACCATCACACTACAACAAAAACACCGTATTACAACTTTAATTTTACAACGGTGGTAAAAGCACCGTTGTAATAAATGTTTTTTACAACTTTTTTTTTCCAGAAAAGTTGTAATAAACTTATTTTTAGTAACCGTGTTATTTTGACAGTTGTAATAAAAGCCTATCACAACTTTTATTTTTTGACTGTTGTAATATATGACTATATTTTAATATAATTAACAACTAATAATTAATATTTAATACATTTATATTGATTATTTATAATTAACAACTAATAATTACTATTAATAATCAATTAGGAAGTAATAATTAATAATTAATCTGTAATATTTAATACCTAGCAATTAAGAAGAATAATTAAAAAATATAGTTAATATTACATGTTATTATTATTTATTAATATTTGATAATTATTAATGATAATAATTTCTAATAAAAATGAATACATAATAATATATACTCAATATTAATACTTAAGAGTCATAATTAATCAAAACATTACTACTTTTGAAGTGATATTTAGTTTTTAATAATTATTTTTAAATGATAAATATTTAGAATTAATAATTAATTAATAATCAATAACTAATAAAATATTTAATAATTTAGAATTAACAAGAGATATTAACAATTAAGAAGTAACATTTTGTATTTAGTATTTCATAATTATAGTTAGCAACTGTGTGAGAACCCAAATTTTGTGACTCAAAAATAATATTGATTATAATTAAATATATATTTGGGGTGAATGAACAAATGAATAAATAGATCATTTGTGTGTATATGATGAATATATACAAATTTGTATATGGTTAAAATTGTTGACAAAATATTCACGTCTATTGCTTATTTTATATAACGTAGAAATGGATCTAAATGTTGTAAAATGGGTTAAGTGTTGTATGGAGTTAATAAAGAAAAACCCGAGGGGGCAAAGTTGGAATTAGCAAGATCACAGCCCTAATAACTTAACCTAGAAAACAATCGGCCGACCCTCAATTCATTTCTCTCGTTCATTACAAAACAAAACAAAAATGGCCGAAGCCCTAGCGGATAAAAATTGGAGGAAAATCGATCAATCCACCATCTCACATCAAATAGAACCTATTCATAAGAGAGATGGATTCTAGAGGGAAGCGGCGGTAGGTCGAGGGAGATCGAAGCCTAAATCAAGGAACCACGGAGAGAAATCGAAGTTTGGAAGCACGAAACCGAAATTAATGTGAGTGTATTTCACTTTTCGTTGGCATTAAGACCTTTAGAGGCAGTCGCATTGCTTGTATCTCTTTCAGTAGTGTTGCAAGGTGTATTGTTATGTTGCAAACCAAAATTAATGTGAGTGTATTTAACAGTCTTTTTGTTAAGTTTATGTTTGATACATTACATGTGCACGGGCGTCTTGCCTAATTACTACTGAAAAGGCTGTAGGATTGGTTGAGGTTTAAGAATAAGTCGGTAAATAAAGATACTGGCTGTGATTGGGTTGCTTTGAGCCCAGGTTGACCATTCATTGGTAAAAGGTTTAGCAGTTTATCATAGTAAACAGAGATGGTTGCCTACTTCCGTTATTTAAGATTTGTTAATCCCATGCTCCTTGCACAATAGAAGCATAAATTTTTGTTTAAACTATAACACAGTAATAGGAAAAAAAGAACCAGTTAACTTTGAGACAACCACAACATATGCAAATTCATTATTTCCATGAAACATAACATCGAATTTTTTTATATTTACATGGTTTATTTAACGATATGAAAAACAGGTTCATATCATGTAGTTGATATGTTTTTCAAGTATAAAATATAAACAGTTAGAGCAGTGTACTTCGTAGTTCGTATATGACTATGATACATAAATTAATTCTGCACTTTGGTGTTCTGACAATAGGTTAGAGTTCCATATTTATTTTATACTGTGATCGCACAGTATAAATTATTACATAAACTTGTCATTGATTTTTTGTATTGGTATTGTGTCATTGATTTTTTTGTACCTTCTTAGTGCATGCATTTAGCAAATTGAATTAGTTTGCTGTTGGATCACGTTTTGTTATAGAGATTGCTTGTTTTAAGGTTATCACTGATTCTCTAGAGCGTGCTTTAATAGCTGGAAATAATTTTCAGTGTATTGCTCATTGAGTTGTCATAGCTGGAAACAGAGCAATATTTGTACCATTATAACACAACATGCTACAAAGGAGATTGAATATTATGTATTATGCATGACATTTTTATATAACTGCATTCTACATTTATTATGAAGCTTGGATCTAGTGCCAATTTTTTAAAACATAAATGACCAATATTTATAATAAAAAGACCCACCACGGCACCACCAATATTTATAATAAAGCCTTTCCTCTCATTTTGGTTTGATTGGTACATTTGTTCTTTTGTGCTTTTGGTCTATTTTCCATGTTCAGATGAGCATTTATGTTAACAGTGCAAGTAGCATTCATTCATCCCAGATTCATTTATCTCAGTTTAAACTACACAGATTGAATTCTATAAAGAAAAATAATATTGTACATCAAATTTTGTTCAGCTCTACATGGTTTCATCACCAGATGCATCCACATTTGTTTTTAAACTCGATGTAACCTTCTTTTTATAAAGTAGTTTCCTATAAAAGCTTACTGTACAGTGTTCTGTTGTACTGTCTTATGTGAACATTATCCTTGCAATTTTTCTTAGGTGCTACTTCATGGTACATACACATTTGGAATTATGCGAGTTCCTAGCAGAAGTTGGAATTATCACTCATGTGCGTCATACGCCTTTGGTTCCGTTAGTTGGTTATTGCATTTCAGGTGACCATAGATTTGCTTGTGTATGAATATGTTCATCACAAGACTCTCGAGTACCATTTGCATGGTAAGCTTTCTTTTCTTATTTCTGCTCTGATGTGTCAAATCTCTCTACTCTGCTATGTGGAATTTTATTTCATTTTCTGTAGTTGCTTCTTTGATGTTGCTTGACCATATATTCTTGTCTTGAGATGTGGTTAGGTTGTGATACTGGGCATATGTTTGTTTGTTCAAGTATTCACATGCCTGGTCTGTGCATTTACTGTCCATGCATCCTCCTGTTCCTGAAATTTAAATTACCCAGATTACTCAGATTTTCATTTCTGAATTGATTTTTTTTGGTGCATGTGTTTGATTGAGAATTGTACCAATTTTGCCTCATTAGATCAATTGAATTCAAATAGAGGTTAGGATTATTTTTGTGCAGAGTGTTCAAATATAAAGAGTTAGCTGTGTATTTTGACTGTTCTCATTTTTATCTTTCCTGTTAATTTCATAAATCCATCCTGTATCACTAACTGTGTATTTTGTTTTAAGGATGAGTGTGGAAGCAGCCGTCATGGAAGCTATATGGCGTTCAAGCCTAACATTGATGAACTGGAGATGTTATTAGAGGCTTATTTTGTTCAGATAGTATGTAATAATGCACGAAATGTTGTCTAAAACTTATGGTTTGTAATACTAAATATTTGAGTATTTTAATAAATTAGTTTGCAAATAACTATAGTATCTGATTTGCTTATGGAGTATTGCTATATTTAGTGTATTGTTCTTTTCAATTGCAAATGGTGTCTATTTTTTTAAAAACCCCAAATGTCAATCACAACGGTGCATAACAGTTGTAGTAGATATTATTACAACGGTGCATAACTGTTGCAATGAAGTTTATTACAACGGTGGAAAAAAGTTGTAAAATATACATATTACAACGGTGTTGCAACAGTGCAAAAACGTTGTTAAAGATATTAGTCTATTACAACTTCTTAATACACGACGGTTAGCCCACCGTTGTAAAATGTATATTACAACGGTGTTCCACCATTGTAATAGGGTCATTTTTTTGTAGTGTCACACAACATTCAATCATCATATATCAACATTAAATAAAGTTTCTAACATTATAAAACTGGACATAGGTAGTGAATATACTCACTTTGGTTGTAAAACGTTGAATAACGATTAACGGTCGATCCGATCAGACATTTTAATCTGCCATAATTTTTAATGAGCTATAAATCATTCCGAATTTCACGCGCTTGTGGTTCTCGTCCTTCGATCCCAACGGATCTTGTTTCGTCAGATTCTGATAAAGTATGAGATAGTTATCAATTTTATATGTTTGTGTAAAATACACTGTCATTAACTTATAATTAATTATAAAATTATTTAACTTAATCACCGTATTAATTTCTAAACCACCACCGCATCATTTCTTCCTCCCGTTGTACCACGCTGCTTCCATTACCGATTGTTCTTCCATAACTCTCTCTCACCACACTCCATTATATCACAAAAAGAGGCCACCAACGATCTTCTCTTCGTGCGCACATCCCTCTCCCACCCCACATAGTAGAACTTGACTGCCTCCTTGAAATTGCGACTCACAGCTCCCCCTACGCTACACAATGAACACACGACAATTTTTAGTACGAAATCTCCTCAAAAATTCAAAACCCAAGCTAAACACTACCACAAACTCGAATACAATCTCGGAAACACCCATCAATGCACCAACTTCAAGAATAGAGAAACCCTAAGCTACCGTTGAACCCACACTGTAAATTCGCACTGACCCAAACAAACGTCCAACCCTACCATTCATATATATAATGAAAGCCCTCAACCCAAGGATTACAATGGATCCAAATATAATATTTTTGAAATTTTTGTTGATTTGTTATCAATCCGAAAGTCATGATAATTTGCTTGGTGAAGAAAACTGGTGGCGTGCATCGCCATTGACCATAGATATTTTTTTAGGGTTTGGGATAGGTTAGTGGTATTTATAGGATCAAACAAATTTTTTTATTCAATTTAATATTAATATTAATATTTAGCCTATCGCTACCCCAATTTTGTTAATAAAAATTCCGTATGATCACATACGATATCTAATTTCGATGAAAATGGACATACAACTACGATTCAACATTACAGATCCAACGAAACTTGTTTTATCTAATTTCGAGTCCGCTTGCTCACACGACGCTATTTTAGAGTCAAAATATTGATTGTCTCACATTTAAATTTTACGCGGTAACAAAATAATTCTGATTGGCGTGAAATTTTAAATCTAGCAATAATGAATCATTACGGATCTAATAAAATTTGTTTCGTCAAAAAAAGAGGTTGTTTGCAAAATGGTTATTTTAAGGCATACATATAACCAATAAAATAATAATTAATTCAAAAACAATTAATTTAAATAAAATAAATTAATATTATCATATATATCCAAATAGAATATCATATAGCTCCAAAATAAACATACTTGGATTTATAACTCGATATTTCAAAATCCGGGTTAAATCGATATTCAATTTGTATTAAATATTATTTATTAAACAAATCGTTATAATTTCTAAATGATCCCATAGCGACTTTCTGAAAATCTCATTTGGACATAACTCATAATTTACAATGTGAAATCTGCATATATTTTTTTACTTCTGTTGACATGGAAAATTGTCACACGCCAACACCCAATGTGTATGCAAATGCGTTAGCAACACAACAATCGATATATGTAATAAAGTAAAGTAAATGCGGGAAAACAGAGCTTTATATAGTGACTCTGCACTAACGCCTACGTCCACTTTATAATGATCATTCATCATATGATATCCGATTACAATGTTGTACAAGTTTAGACAATATTGGAGTACTAAGTATTACAATATAATAACAATGTCCTTGTTAATTATAAACTTTAACTGAAATGTCGTTCTTCTTCTTCTTTTAGATGAGTTGACTCATTCAACTATGTTCAAATTTAGCTTCAATGTACAAGAAGTCCAAAACATCCCAAGAGTAGCATATTTATCCTTGTGAATGTCCAAGTGTTGATGGAAAACAGTATATCACGTTTTAATTGTCCATGCCATGCCCAATGGCCATGCAGAAGAAGGTAGCTGCCATTAATGAGGCTCTTGGAGCTCTAGAAAGCCAAAAGTACCATGGAAAATGGTTCCAAACGAAGGCCAAGCCTTGGGGTATTTATAGTTGAGGGTTGGTAGTAGAGTAGGTGAGATTTTGGGGCCCACTTCCAGAAAATCGCATCACACATAGACCATATACAAAAAATCGCATCGCAGCTCGCTGAATCCCAAAAAATCGCATCCTGGGCTTGTTGAAGCATAAAATCACATTCTGGCCCCTTGAAAAACTCGTATTATAGGGAAATTCACATCCCTCCTTGGGGATGCGAATTTAGCATCCGAGGGATGCGAATTTTCACATTAGAAGGATGCGAAATGTGGTGATTGATTCGAAGTGGGGGATGCGACATTTTTGTAGGATTCGATGTAGAGAAGATGTGAGGTGATGTTGGGTGATGCGGTGCGATGCGATGCGACATGATGGATGATGCGATGCGAGGTAGGGGAATTCAGGTTTTCGTTGGTTTGAACTGGAGGGATCCGAGCTTTCGGCTCCGAGGAAATTGAGTGAATCGCCATCGGGACTATGGGGCCCCGGACCCCCCCTAACGCTGTGCCCGGATCCGCTGACGGCTCACCTTCGGTAAGAGTTATAGTGCAAAGCATCGTAACAGATGTTCTTGGGCCCAAAAGTGGTCATCTGATAGGAGTTTTGGGCCTATAATGTTTGCAATGCGACTTTGACCTCTCCATATAGCTCCAAGAGACCTCTCTAATGGCATCTTCACTTTGAGGAAGAAGAAGGACCAAAGCGATTTTTTTCATATAATCACATATGATGACTATGGCTTCAAATTATATGAAAATGATTGTAACTAAATGCCTAGAAGAGGCTCATAGCTAATAAATCATTGTTGTCAATAAAATATTAACAGCTCCTTCAAAATGGACGTATGCCCCACACGGGACCGAACCACTATAAATCCTAAGTGTTATTTACTGCTTTCCTGCTCTTCTGCACTTGATTTCCTTACGTGAAATGGTATTCTTACGTAATTAAGAATCTTGGGTGTTGGTGACAATTTTTGCCGTCTCTGGTGCTTTCACTGGGAAATACGACTAAGACTCGCATTTTTGTTGCACATTACCATCTCGACTCCAACGCGCTTTAGGTTACTTCCCTAACCTGCCGCTAAGTCCTCTTATGATGATTAAGTAAACAAAGACGACATTGTTCGGCTCCTTTATTGCAGTCGAAGCTAAGACCTCTCAACAACCACAGCCGATGGATATCGCGACTGAAATGTACATACTTCCTCCTATGGACCCCGAAGTCCCCGTAACCCAAGCATAGATGTATGCATTCACCAAGAGGCATGAGACTACGACTCTTGAACTCAACCAAGCACTGAAAGCTAACATCGACCTTATGCATCAGCTTCAAGAGAATCAACGCATAGTCGCCCTACTTCAACTAGCTCAGAACAATCCTCGGGTGAGGCGTACTATCTCGGAAACTTCTTCCTCCGAGTCTAAGGGCTCACATCATTGAAGGAAGATCAGCCTTAGTAACAACATCTTTGCTCTAATGCTCACACCAATGGCCACAACAATAACAACGGAAATGGGAATGGCGACAGGACCACCGTCACCTATAGTGGGGGAATGCCTCACCGCGATCAATCCCGACTGGTCATCAACGATGAACCAGGCCCAAGTAACCGCCCCCTCCACGACAGCTACTTACTGTCGCCACTTAGAACTTTGAGCCCACGCTCCTTGCAACACAGTAGACTCTGGTTTACCAAGATCAGAATGAACGTCGGCTCGCTTAACCTCACCAGCCATACCAGAACCAGGTGATTAACGTCAACAATATGGAAGAGGATGATCCCAAAGTTCACCATAGAAGATGCCCAAGGAATAGGACTCCCGAAGTCCGCCGAAACTAGATTCCGCCAAAGGATGTACATCTGACATATCTCCTCGACATGATCCGGAGAATCATGAGAGATATGGGGGGAAACGGTAACAACTCGTGGGATCCCCACCTGAGGCATAACCACTTTATCAGAGCAGTCCACGAAGTCAAGTGGCCTCGGCACTTTAACATGCCGCAGATGACACTATATGACAGCACAATCTATCCCTACGCATTCTTGAACCGCTATGAATGGCAGATGGACTCAGTAGAGCCACCGACGCCGTCAAGTGCAAGTGCTTCCCAGTTTCCTTAGCAGGCACAGATTTGCTTTGGTTCTCTCGCCTACCGCTCCATTCAGTTAATACCATGGTCAGCTAGCCACCGAGTTTGTCAAGCAGTTTAGGATGCACATGCTGACCCCAAAGAATGCACTCACCCTTACCGACCTATAATATTATCCAGCAGAGTCTCTTAAAAGCTACCTCGAGCAATTAAATACTGCCCTCGCCGAGGTTGATGATCCTGAACCCCGTACCGTGTTGTTCCAACTAGCCAAGGGCATCCTCCCAACTTTTGAGTTCGGGGCATGGATAGATAGAAAACAACCCAAGAGTTCGGAGGCCTTCTATGAAAAGCAAGACAATTCTTGTGTCAAACGGAATCCAGGCGTAACAGAGCTTCATGGGCAAACCACTCCAACAACCCCCTCGCCAGCACTGTCAACGACAGTGTCAAAGGAAAACAAGTTGGGGAATCTTCCGATAAGGGTAAAGGAACCGTCCCCTATAAAAGGAAACCAAATCCTGGTAAACGTGGCGGTCGCAGCAGTAATCCAAACCCACTGGACCCCAAGAAGAACAACCGCTATCATAATTACATGAACTACATTCCGCTAAATCAGGACATGGAGACCATTTATTTGGAAACCTGCAACACACTCCAGTACAAGAAGCCCAACACAAGGGAATCGATTGACTGTGAGTAGTACTCCGGCAAGTACTGCAAGTTCCATGATACGTATGGGCACAATACCAATTACTGCCTCCATCTCAAGGAAACAATCGAAAAACACGTCTGTGAGAAGCGCCTAGAGAAGTATGTTTCAGGATCCTGCCCCTCCCGAGGAGACTACGGGCTCACCAATGCTTGCACTTCCTGCTCCTACGAATGTGGCCTCGGGGTCGTCCAAACAAAGGTCACGTGGCATCATGATCAATGCCATATGTGATGGGCCTCATCCCACAAACGACAACTTCTGCAAAATAGAGGAGTCCATAAAGCATGCCACTTACGAATCCCGTTCCACTTTGGACGAATCCGTCCTTACCATACTTCAAAAGACAATGTGGGACGATATCGTCTTTCATGAGTGGGAGTCAACACCCCATCATAGACCCTCTCGTCATCTCTTCTCATATTGGACAAGCTTTCCTCCGAAGGATCCTTATTGACTCAGGAAGCTCGATCAATATCATATTCAAGGCGGCCTATGACCAAATGAAATTGGAGGCCAAAGACTTGAGACCCTTCCACGCAACAATCCACGATTTCAATGGCTCCGCCAATCAACCAGTAGGCATGATTGACCTAACCATAGAGCTTAGAGAAGGGGATTAAAGCCGGGTTCGCATCCTCAACTTTGTGGTCATTGATGTCGCCCCACCATATAACTCTTTCTTGGGAAGACATTTCCTTATAGAATTCCGGGTTTGCCAATCACCATGGTCCATACTGATGAAATTCCTGATAGAGAATGGCATCGGTACGGTCAAAGGCAATCAAGCCAAGCACGAGATTGCTACCTCATAGAGTGGAGGAATGCGCATAACAAGGGCAAAGGAAAGAACATGCCTCCGCCACCTTGCACCAAAACTGTCTCCGCATAGCGATCAGAGGCATCTGAGTCCTGGCTCAAGCACCACTACCATCTTTTCGACGATCTCAATCAAAGGAAGTACGTAGAGCCCGATTCCGAAAGGGCTACCCCGGTCAAACCAACAGTGGATGTTTTGATCAGCTCCGACGACCCGACAAAGTTCTTGAAAGTTAGATCGCAATTCCACCCGTAATAAAAGAAGAGCTCGTGGATTTGTTGAGAGCCAATCTGGATGTGTTCGCATGGAAACATTCAGACATGTGTGGCATTGATCCAGGAGTCGCTTGCCACCGACTCACCATCAATCTCTGACACCTCCCTGTCAAACAAAAACATAGAATCCTGTGAACATGCAGATCGACAACGCTCAGAGAAGAGGTTCATAGGCTTCTCAACAACGTTATTATCCGAGAAGCTTATTACCCCGAATGGGTTTCCAATCCAGTCTTGGTCAAGAAGGCGAACGGAAAGTGGAGAACATGCATAGAGTTCTCTGATCTAAACAAGGCATGTCCAAAAGACAGTTTCCTTCTCCCAAAGATCGATTACCTTGTCGACTTTACTGCCGATTATCAGCTCCTGTCCTTCATGGATGCCTACTCGGGATACAACCAGATTCTGATGTACCTCCCCAACCAGTATCATACATCTTTCATATCTGACCTCGAGCTCTACTACTATCTCGTCATGCCTTTTAGTCTCAAGAATGCGAGAGCTACCTACCAATGATTGTTAACTTCATTTTCAACGACCGGATTGGGAGATCAGTGGAGGTTTACATGGAGATACGCTCATATAATCGAGAATATCGAACGATCACGTCCATGACCTCTCCAAAATGTTCGGTGTCCTCCGCCAATATGGCATGAAACTTAATCCCTTAAAATGCTCTTTTTGTATTACATTGTGAAAATTCTTGGGTTTCATTGTCAATTCATGAGGCATTAAAGCCAATCCGGACAAGATCAAAACCCTATAGGACATTCAAGCTCCTCGAGTATCAAGGATGTTTAGAGTTTAAACAGGAAGGTCGCCGCCCTAAGTCCATTCATATCCAGAGCAACTGACAAGGGCATTCCTTTTTTTGACTTGCTCAGAAAAGGGAAGCACAATTTCTCATGGACACTGGAATGCGTTGCCGCATCCCAGGACCTCCTGAGTCACTTATAATAGTCACCTGTCATGTCCAAACTCGTAGATCACGAAGACTTATATATTTATTTGACTGTTTCCTTGCAGGCGGTAAGCTCAGCGCTCGTGTGTATCGACGATTGTGTCCAGCGACCCATTTATTACATTAGCAGAAGATTGACAGGAGCAGAAAATAACTTCCTTAATATTGAAAAGTTGGCCTACTGTCTGTTGATCTCTTCTCGGAAGCTACGACCTTATTTCCAATCTCATCCTATCAAAAATTTCACCAACCAGCCGCTGCGATAGGTCGTACACTGACCTGAGGCGTCTAAACGACTTCTAAAATGGAACATTGAGCTAAGCCAGTTCAGTATCACTTTCATCCCTCGCCGCTCCAACCTCAGGTAAGCCCTAACCGGCTTCATCGTAGAATTCACCATTCCGGAAGACCCTCCTCCAGAGAACACCAAAATTTCGAAACTTCAATGGAAACTCTATGTGGAAGGATCCTCTAACGACCAATGCTTTGGTGTCTGGATCGTCCTCATTACTCCCTAGGCAGACCCAATATGCTATGCTATGAAGTTCAACTTTCCTGCAACCAACAATGATGCTGATTACGAGGCCCTGATTGTCGGACTTAGGATTGCAACTGATCTTAACATCAAGGCAATCCAGATATACTCAGACTCACTTCTCGTCGTACGTCAGGTACCGGGAGAGTATCAAGCCAAAAGGGCACAACTCGCTCCTTACCTCGCTCTGGTTCATGAATTCCTCACTAACTTCGACCATTACGTCAGTACGCACATCCCTCGAGGACAAAACAAAAAGGATCACTTTTTTATCCAAATTGGAAAGTTTCGGGGATGCATAGCTTATCGGGCTTGCCCCCGTCGAGGTACTCGACTCTTCGAGCATTGATCACATGCAGACTGATTCGGTAGAAACGACGGAGATCGTGTTCGAGTCATGGATGATGCCAATCAATAACTACTAACAACATGTAACTCTACCCAAACGCTGCAAAGACAGATGAGCACTCACCCAAAAATCATCACGCTACATCATTCTGGATGGGGTGCTCTACCGTAGGGGATTCTCTATTCCATTACTTCAGTGTTTAGCCTACAACGTTGCCGAGCGCATGTTACTAGATGTACATAAAAGAGAATGCGGTGATCACACCGGAGGGCAAACTCTAGCGAAAAAGATTCTCAGAGACGGTTATTTCTGACCGACACTCGATCAAGACACGGCGGACTATGCCCGCAAGTGAGACAAATGCCAGAGATTTTCCCAGGTTCCAAGAGCCCCGCTTAACGAGCTAATGCAAATGGTCAGTCCTTGGCCATTCGCCATGTGGGGAATTGACAACATCGGAACTCTCCCAATGGCCCGAGATGGGGCACGTTTTGCCATCGTCGCAGTGGATTACTTTACCAAATAGGTCGAGGCCGAGGCCCTTACCACAATCACAACAAAGAAGGTAATCAACTTTGTCGTCTGCATCATCATCACTCAATATGGATTTCCCTAGGCTATCATTTACGATAATGGAACCCAGTTCGAAAGTGTCGTGTTCAAGGCTTTCTACCGGCTTTACAACATCGAAAACAGATTTTCATTGGTGGCCCATCCTCAAGCCAATGGGCAGGTCGAGGTTGTTAACAAGGTGATCAAATCTATCATCAAGAAGCGTCTGGAAAAAGCTGGAGGCTTATGGGCTAAAGAGTTCCCTCTGGCCCTATGGCCTTTCCAGACTACCTACAAGTCAGGGTCCGGTCACACCCCTTTCGCTCTTGCCCACGGATCTGAAGCCGTCATTCCCATTGAGCTAAAACTCCAGCCCCATCGAGTCACCTACTACGATCCGAAGACCAACCAGGATCTTCTCTTGGAGTCGCTTGATCTGCTCGAAGAGAAAAGGAATGAAGTCGAGCTCAGAGACGCCGCTCTACGCTAACGAGTCGCAGATACTTCAACTCTAAGGTTCGTACCAAGTTCCTCAAAGTCAGCGACCTCATCCTGAAGCGGGTCTTTCCCACATCGACTGGCCTCAGTCCTTGATGGGAAGGACCGTATGTCATACAAAGAATCGAAGATGGGACCTTCAAGTTAGCCTCCGTCGATGGCGCTGAACTCCCAAGGGCATGGAACTTCGAGCACATTCGTCGTTACTTCACATAACTTAGTGTACAAATTTTCCGCTTTCGAACAATGTTTTGTCTTCTTTAAATTCAAGGCATTGTAATGGTTGTTACTGCTAAAGTTATTAGTAAAGATAGTGTTTGTTTCTCTATTCCCCTAATGTGTTTACTTACTGCATGATATGTTTGATTAACCATCACAACTAGCTTGCACACACAAACACACGGGCCAACGCATTAGCACCCTGAGCATGGGAGCCGATACCGCCCCTCAAATCTTGAATCAATGCCGAGACCGAGTATAAATAACATCACTCGAGCCTCAACGATGAGACAAAGTATAAATAACATCACTCGGGTCTATAATCAGCGACGAGACCGAGTGTAAATAACACCACTCGAGTCTCGAATCAACGACGAGACCGAGTATAAATCGTTCTACCACCCAGTCTCCGGACTTAGGGGCAACCCTTCAGCCAAATTAGCGTGAGATCGACCACTCTTGCGGCTCCATCCAACCCACTGGGTCAGGATCCGGGTACTACTCAAACCTCGGCCCAGCGCCGAGACCGAATACAAATTGCTTCTCTCCTAAGTCTCCGTGCTTGTGGAAATCGCCTCGGCTACAATTCGACCTACCAGGTCTGGATCCGGGCACCCTTTAGCGAATAAATGATGACCTCGTGCTCTAAGGCTGAAAGAATTACAGGAGAATCAAAGTCGGATGAATCGCAATGTCCAAGCATCCTTATTACTTAGGACCCAACGACCTTTTGGGGGGTCCAAGAGAGAGGAAACCTAACCTGAATTCCATGCGACTCGGGACTCCGAATTGACGGAATCCTCGAGAGTGGAATCAACACGCGACCTTTGCATGATCGAGGGACACCCTCCCATGCGGAGTCTTCGATTACGTCTGGTTGACTGTGAAAACAAGTACGTTTATGTAAGTATAAGGCTTTGGAAAGCATATAATGAACATTCAAACAATTGATGCAAATGCGATATAAGAAAAACTAACTGATACTTTCATTCACATAACTAAGTCAGATTATATATATTGATATCTTTCTTTCTTAATGACAGGGTGTACATGAAAACCACGTCGTGCCTCCAAAAGCCAAAAGGCGAGGTTCATACTCGCGTATACTATCGGCCTACCTTACTGTAATACAAAATGCCACAATCACTTGGGCAGCTCGCCCTCCTTCACTTCCTCGGGCTCCTTCTCTCCCTTCTTCTTCTTGCCTGAACCATCTCCTGACAGATCATACCCTCTCTTCCTTCGCTTCCTGGAACTGTCCCCTCCTTTCTCCTTCTTATCATTGAGTCGAGAAGGGAAAAGAGAGGCTAGCGGGATATCCTCCTCGTCGTCACAAATCTCTGTGATCTCGTCATCCGTCGGGATCTCCTTTAAAGGTGGAGAACAATTATGTGTGAAAGTACAAGTACTAACGGCGTGCTATCTTTTCCCTGGGACCCGGTTTTCAGTACCGCCTTCTGCTGACCCGCCTTCCCAGTTAAGTTTTTTAGCCTCTGCATCCCGCAGCTTTTTGTATGTATCCGCGACCTTTTTCGTAGAGGCCTCTGCATCATCCTTTTACTTCTGATCTGCCTGCTCCTTCGCCGCAGCCTCCTTTTCTCTCTAAACCTGGGTCGCAGCCTCTTCTTTGGGTTTCTTCCTGGAATCTACCAAAGCCGCTTGCCGAGCCAGCTCGTCATCAACCTTTTTCTTCTCTTGTTCCTCGGCCTTGGCATGTAAGCCCGCCTGCAGCTGCTCAAACATCCCCCGCATCGTATGCTCGCTAACTTCAGCGATCTCTATCGCCTGACCCTCTTGCCCATCTCTACCTATGAAAGAACTAAAATACGCCAACTCCTCCTACGTGAGCGTAATCTTCGTTCTTGCTCCCTTGCCCAGCTGGCTCGCAAAATCTCCCACTTCAATTTTGGGCTGCCCAAACTGAGTCGTATCCAGGCTCGCAATCATCTCCGTTCCAAAGGGCCCTACACATCAAAGAAAAGGATCATCATTCGACTCAATTTCCATGCACTTACACCTTTAAATACTTAATGAAGGTGTGACTTTACCTACTGACACCTGCGGTGCTGTTCTGGCAGGCGTCACGCCCTCTCCCATTATCTGGGTTGAGCTCCCGAGACCAAACCCCAGTTAATATGGGTTGTATTCAGGTATGAATGGGGAAGCAACTTGCAAGCCAACTATCAGAGTAGATGACCCGACTGGCTGTTGGGAAGAACTACCTCCCCCGCATTTATGGGCCACCACCAGACTATCGGTGTCCACCGTTTTTCCCTTCACGGCAGCTCGTGCCATGTCAGCATCATTCCTCAACAATTGTCTTCCCTCTGCCTGCTTCAAGCGTTCTGCCTCTTTTAAGTGGGTGAACATGAAATCGACCTCGTTAATGACATCCACCCCTAGTTCATCGGCATCAACTACCAACAGTTTGTCCTACGCCTCGACCAACACCCCATAGTAATCATCAGTCCATGAAAAATCGCGGTACTTTAGCACTTTAACATACATATCCTATATGTAAGGCTCCAAATCCTTTTCGGCATGGGCCGCTACATCCTCCACTACTATTCAGAATCCCTTTACCTCTCTCGCATGCTCGGCTCTCACTCCATCCAGCTGGCTTAATGTATCCTGAGCCATTTCCTTGGCCTTTTCCTTGTCTCTCTTGGTCTCCTCAACCTGCCTCTTCAGATCAACAACCTCCTGTGCCAACCACTGAGTTCCTGCGCTCTCAGCACTCAATCTCTGGTTCTCCCTCCTCAGAGCCTCATTCTCCTCCTGGAGTTTAGAGACCCTTTCATTATCCTTTTCCAGCTAGGCATTGACTTTTTCCAGTTCAGCTTTATCTCTCTTGAGGGTCGTATTCTTAGTTGTAAACTCGGTTGTTGTGTCCTTGAAACTTAAAGCGGTATGTCCACCTCCCTTTTCAGCCTATTGTGCTCCCCCTTCAGCTCCGTTGTGTCAATAACAAAAATTTAGCCTTCGAACGGGGCACTACGAACACAAAAAGCGCTTACAACACAAGGATAAGCCTCACCTATCTCATTCTCCAGGTTTTGGATAATCGTCCGCTCAGCATCGATGATCAGACCGTAGTTCTAGATCTCCACGTTCTTGTCCCGAATCAAGTCAGAGAGATGCCCAACAAACTTAATAATCTCTGTGGCATTGTGATAAGTATGGTACACTTTCCTCCACACAACGGTGGTATCCTCTTGAGGAGTCGGACTAATATCTGATACAAACATCAACTCGTCCAAGTAATAACTCAGGAACTGTCGTTTCAGTAGGGAAATCTTCTCCTCGTTGGTTAGTTGTGGGGCTTTCGGTCCTCACCTTGATGTGCCCATCCTCGATGGCCCGTAACCCACTGGTTGAACAACATGACCAGTGGATCTCTGAACGGGCTCCACTTGAGGGGTAGGAAGAGGGAGCGTCGGAGCCTCAGGCCTGGTGGTCGCAGTTTCAGGTTTTGCATCTGTCCTCGACGATCTAAGTGGCAGTGGAAATTCTGAGTGTTGTTGATATTGGCGATCGCCGCCACGATCATGAGAGCGGGAGGACTGAGGAAGTCTGGCCTCTTTCCTAAAACATCTAAAAACCGAGCTCTTTTGCGGTCGCCCGCTCCACGATCCACAGCCTCAGTGCCTGTCATCGCCACCTCCACGAGCCATTTCAACAGCACAAAGTAAAGCCAAAGGTTAGACCAAAGCACTTCGCACATGTGATAAAATGCTATGTTATTCAGTGTTTATGAATGTGTGTTCTAAGTACATTCTCCATGGACCAGATTGGGACCCGCTAGGAGGGGTTGTCCCCCTAATCGGTAAAGTCAAAGTTTCAGAACTTGTGCCACTTGGCCAAGACGGTGGAACTTCGATTGGAACATCATCCAATCCTTTAAACTGATTGCTCTTTCCAATGAAGCGGCGGTATCAGCAACATTTATTGGGGGAACCAGCCTCATCGATGCTCCAGCTCCAGCCTTAACATTCGTAGGCGGGACGGAAGTGGACGGAGGACCATCTCCTCCACCAACTGCCTCCTCGACATGAGTACCGCTCGCACTAGCATCCTCCTGAATCTTTGCAGCCTTAGGACATTTAGTCACGGCCGGAGGAGCTTTCCTCTTATGACCCTTTCCTTCCTCAAGATCTTTGCTCTCGTTCACTAGAGTGGCTGTCGGGAATATCCTCTGGTTTTGCGGGAGCAGACATGTTCGACGAAGGTCCTCCTCATCCAAAGTGTTCACCATTGAGCAAACATCCTTCGGAATAGCTTTTAAATGTGCTACACATTCTTGGTATTCGTCGCCTCTCGGCGCTGTCAGGGTTAATGTTATAGAAGAACGAGGTTGGCACTGAGTTCTCAATTTAATCGACAACAAACTAGCAAGAACACAGATACTTATTTCCCTCCATCCATCATCTCGTGAAACCCAGAGGACAACGAACGAAAAACCACTCAGACTTGAACAACCCAAGTCTGGTCCATGACCCTTCAATGAACTGGGCACTGTGTTTTGCTTCTAGAAATTAGAGGGAAGGTGAGGTCTTGGGTCTTCTTCTTATTTGAAACAAGAACCGGAAGTCCTCTCCGGTGGGGTCTGCATTCAAGTACTCTCTAAACAAACGATAGGTGCCGGGGAGAAAGGCATGCTCGTTGGAATGAAGCTGCATAGGCGCTAATTAGAGGTAGCTCAACATGTAAAGAATAAACCCAAAAAACTGGGGCATATACCCCGCGATGCACATGTGTTTGTTCCATGTGGTGTATCCGGCTGGCGGAGCTTGCATTCGGCCCCCCCTCCTCTGGAACTCGAACATGGTCCCATGGTATGTCGAATCTTGCGCAAAAACGCTCCAAGGAAGGTTTATCCAAGCTCGAACATACGAAGCATGGCAGATTGTCAACAATAATTGCGCCTACTATGGTGTCGGGAGCCTCAGGTACGTCACTCGCTACAACGTCTACGTCCTCCTCGAACGTCTCCACAACTGTAGTTACACCTCCCAGCAGCGACGGGTCAGTCAAGCACTCGGTCATCTGTTGTAGATCACAGTCGGGTGCTTTCGGCAAATCTATAGACTAGGAAGCGATCGAATCTGAAGAAGTCTCAAGCTTTCTATTCCCAGGAGTAGTGCTCCTAGTTGAACCAGACGGGGATGTTGAATGTTGAGTAGCTTCAGCTTCCGACCGTTGCTGTGTTTTGGATCGTGTCTCCATTTCTAGCTATACTTCAATATAGTTGTGTTAGACATCGTATGTAAAACATGTACCCCTTATGTTGGCATAAACTAACATGTAAACGTGTAGTGTAGTGTGGTGACGACGCAGTTACAACAAAAACAAACTCGAAACATAGTGACAATCACTGCCTTTTAGCGATAGTTACCATCGTCATCATCAACCGATGTCCCTAAACTCGTAGTAAGTCACGACCAACTTTTGATTGGGATCAGGAAGCAAAGTACGGTCCAATAGTCCAAATTTCTCGTCCCAAGTCCAAGGTATATGCTCTAACACCTATGTGCAAAGTCTTGTCCCTCGCATCCCACTACTGGTAAGAGCAATCGCAACACCAATGCAATGCAAAATTGCATTACTCGAATGCAGATCTGCATCAACTAGATGCAAGATCTCGCATCACCGAAGTGATGCGAAATCGCATCATGCACATGCAGGTCTGCATCCAGCTGGATGCGAGATCTCGCATCAACGAAGTGATGCAAAATCACATCACTCGAATGCGAGTCCGCATCTAGCTGGACACGAGATATCACATCATCAAAGTGATGCGAAATCGCATCACTCGGATGCGAGTCCGCATCCAACTGGACGCGAGATCTCGCATCATCGAAGTAATGGGATGTGATCCGTCACTTCTCGCCCGGATGCGAGTTTCCCCTAAATAATGGTGATCATGATACATATGTATGTGAATGCGTATATCTATGAGTATGTGTATACGTGTACTTGTACGCATACACGTGTACGATATGCGTGCATATATGCATATGTGATGATACGTGTGTACGTGAATGCGTTTGCACACGCCTTCCCCTGCATCTATCTTTTCACTCACGCACTACTCCGGAACCATGAGCGGTTCACGATAATCCGAACAAAAGCGTGTGAGCATACACGCAGCGATATGTCGATGACATTTTGTTTACAATACCATATAAACAAAAAGTTGACAGCTAACATTTACACTCGCGAGTAAGCAGGAATTATATACCAAAAGAACGATCAATGAACCAGAATCCATGATACTCAACAAATGTAAAGCTTCATGCTTCTCCGTAACTCTTTCCTCAACACAAAGCACATCCTGCCTAGGCAAGAAAAACTTTGGGGGTGCAAATGTAAACCGATATTCCTGTCTGGTTCCCTGAAGTACACAAGATCCACCCAACTCAACAAGTCGTGTGATATTAAGGCTCGAAATGTTGCCAAGTTGTCAAAGACTCAAGCCGAGAAGAGGACGAGCAGGCAATAGCATCACAACTCCACTTCAGGCCAACCCGCCTCACCTTGCCTCACTCACTCATCTCACCTCATCTGGCTCGCCTCACTCACTCATCCCGCCTCGCCTCACTCGTATCACCTCACATTATGTTCCCTCAAAACAAGTGCCTCACATCGCATCCAACTGGGTGCGATGACATTGCATCCAAATGGATACGATGCCTTTGCATCCCTCTGGATGCGATGCTATCACATATAAAGGGATGTGATAGCATCACATCCCTCTGGATGCGATGTTATCGCATCCAAATAGGAGCGATGGCGCCGCATCCCTTTGGATGCGATGCCATCGCGTCCAGGGGATGTGGCGCCTCTCCATCGCATCCCGGAGAGGGAGACGAGCTCTGCCTTCTTTCACCACAGTGTGATGCAATTTTCTGATACTTGTGGGACATTGATGCGATTTCCTTCGAAGTGGTCCCCAAATACTACCTACTCTCACCTAATCACTCCACTATAAATACCCACAAGCTCAATTGTTACAAGGGTTAGGGAAATTGGCTTATTTGACATCTCCATAGAGTTCCAAGAGACCTCTCTAATGGCACCTTCACTTTTAGGAAGAAGTAGGACCAAAGTGACTTTTTTCATATAATCACATATGATGACTATGGCTTCAAATTACATGAAAATGCTTGTAACTAAATGCCTATAAGGGGCTCATAGCTTGTAAATCATTATTGTCAATAAAATATCGATAGCTCTTCCAAAGTGGACGTAGGCCCCACACGGGACCGAATCACTATAAATCCTAAGTGTTGTTTACTGATTTCCTGCTCTTCTTCACTTCTTTTCCTTACACGAAACAATATTCTTAAGCAATTAAGAATCTTGGGAGTTGGTGACAATATTTTCCTTCAACTATTTTCCATTATTTTGAAAATAAATATATTATTCCATAATTTATATTAATTTAATTCAAAACTTTTAAATCTTTGAATCAACCTTTTAAATAACTAAATAAATTGATTATTTAGTCACTAAAAATCCGGGTTGTTACAATGCAGATCGATTGAAGGAAAAAAAATTAGCGGTGAGAATTGTAGCTGATTTAAAGTTATTAGCATATTGTCCTTGGGATTACAATTTGAATAAATTGTTATTGGGTTTCGAAAAAGCTTATAATGGTACATGTTTTCTTGATCAAAACCCGTCCTTAACTCCTTGAGTCATGTCTCAACTCCAATGACCAAATTTGCAATTCCCAAATTCATTCTCTTCGAACCGCTTCCCCACCCTAATTTTGTACACACACAAACACTCTCTCAACCTCCTCATAGGATCCAGAACCTCCCTTTCTTCCTCTTCCTCCTCCTCATCTCCCTTTCCTCCTTCTCTTTCCTAGCATTATTGAGGTGCATTTTAAAATGAACTGTATAAATTTATTTTTGTTGCAATAGAAAATTTGTACAATGTAATATTGATTGCTGAATTCTCAAAATATAATTGTACGATGTAGTGAACAGGCGTATATATAGAAAATGTACATAATTAGGCCCAACGCCCTTTATCATCATATATGAGCCTTTGCCCAAGTACTAAGAGATAAAGTAAACATGGTATACACAGTAAAAATATATATTCACTTTATTTCCCCCCTTCGATTAGATCTATGTTTTCCTCCATCTTCTTTCCCTCCACCTCAATCATTAACTTTTAAATCTACTCTCAATCGATTAAAATTCGATGCCAAGAGCGGCTTCGTCAAGATATTTTTTCGTTGATAGTATGCGGGGATGTGATTTACTTTAAGTTGACCATTAGGGGTCTGCTTGAGCACAAAATTTATATCAATTTGTATGCGCGTCCAGTATTGGATTTGCTGAAAAGGATACGAGGCTTAGGTTGTCACACCAAATCATTGGCTTTCTGGTGAGTTCGATTCCCATGTCTCAAGGCAAGAATTTGATCCACATTAGCTCAACAGTGGTGCAACAACAGATCTGTATTCCACTTTTGTACTAAGCTGCGAAATAGTTGGTTGTTTCTTCGAGCACCATAATATCAGATTCGGGCCCATGTATACGTAGTAGCCTGAGGTGAAATTTTGATCGTCTGAATGGAAGGGCCAATCAGTATTAGTGTAAGCTTGTATGTTTACTTCATTGTTTGCTTTAATCTGCAGCTCATAGTTTTCAGTCCCTTTTAAGTATATTAAGATGCGTTTCGCCGTCTTCTAGTGTTCACCTAGTGGATTTTACACAAGCTAACACACATTGTTGACACAGTTGCATAACTCAGGTCTTGTTATTGTCATATATTTGAGTGCACCTACTATGCTCCTATATGTTTTTGACAATCGTAAGTTGCTTGCCATGGGCATGGGTGACGATTTGGCTTTATCCATGTTTCAATGGACAAAAATCTCTCTAATATATTTCTTTTGAGATAAGAGAATTTCTATTTTGGACTTGTGTTCAACTTATATTCCAAGAAAATAGTTCAAATTTGCGAAGTCTTCGATAAAAAATGCTTGGTTTAGATGATTCATAATGTTGTCAATTTAACTTGTGCAATTACCATTTATAAGTATGTCATCTATGTAGACTAATATGTAGATGATGCCTTGATTTTTTTTATTTTACATATAGAGAGCAATTTGACTTTGTGGCCGTGAACCATAGTCGTGTGAAAGTAGCTTCTAACTTATCATACCAAACCTTCGATCTTTGTTTTAGCCTGTAGATTGCTTTATTTAGTATACATACAAGTTTACTGTTCTCATTTTTGTTGTATCCATTGGGTTGTTGCATGTATACCCCCTTTTGTAAATCTCTACTCAAAAATGCATTGTGAACATCAAGTTGTCCCACATTCCATTGTGTGCATAGTGCAATGTTCAAGATGATTCTAAAAGTAATAGGTTTTATGACTGGGAAGAAGGTTTCATTAAAGTCGAACCCAAATTGTTAAGAGTATCCTTTTGCAACTAACCTTGCTTTATGTTTTGCTATGCTGCCATATGGGTTCCTCTTTAGTTTGAATGTCCATTTGCATCATATAACATTATTATGACTAGGTGGTGAAAACCGAATGCCAAGTCTTGTTTATCATTAATGCTTTATACTCTTCATCTGTTGCATTTCGCCATTTTTTGTTGGCTGCAGCTTCTTCATAAATGAATGGTTATCTACCACTTACAGAAGAAGAATAAAATTTGGGATTAAATTTTCCTCTTTTCCTCTAGTAAACATATGATGTACATTTTCATTTTGAGTATGCATTTTCTCTTGTTGACACGACCCGGAATCCCGCCCGGCCTAGACCGAACCGGAACGCAGATTGCGTGAGAACACGACGCATCAAAACGCAGAACGACAGAACTTTTCATTGCTCTTACAACAATTTACATCAGAGTACAAGAATATCAAAGCACGAACAAAGAATAAGATACATAGCAGTGGAAATTAAATGTATAAATACAATGAACAGGAAAAATAGATCAACTACCGCAACTGAAAGAAATGCACGGATATAAAGCTTTCTGAATATAGCTCCAGCTGTAAACCAGGATCCTGTTAAATAAAAATCTGCAAAACCAAAACTACTGAATGCCCATGTGGAAAATACGGGCACCCAGAGTTTAGGCGAAAACAATAAACTCGAGGTCAGTCATATGACTGGTGGAGAATTAAAACAATTAATAAATCTTTACTTTAAAATAGGATAAATCACGGGACCATGCCGTATGACATGAAAAGGGTTTACTCCACATAAATATTAGTTTAAGAATAAAACAACGCAATACTTTTCCAAAATAGACGTTATTATAAGACTCAAGTCCCAACACAATGCAATGCAAGCCAGAGGATAGAGTTTTACCTTATAATAGCCAAACATACTTGGTACGTTTTAAAAACAAATCTCTTTGATACTATTATAAGTGCATAGTGTATAAAAAAACTTCAAATATAAATGTAGTGTGGTGCTAAGGGAACCCCAATATGTTCTTCCTAATACCGCAACTAGAAAAATAAAACTCATTAAATTTTGTATGCTTCCTAATACCACATTACCTCTCCATTCTAATCTCTCACTCAATCATTATTTGCCAAACTAATCACGTACTAAGCTAATCTAAATATCATAATCTCTTGTAATCGCTGTTTTCTTCGCATTTTTCGCAGAAAAATTCAAACTTGTATGGTAATCTCTCAAATGTTTGGTGATCTGAAAACCCTAATCTCTCACTTTCTCTTCTAGTTTGCTTAATTCAAACCTTATTCACGGCTTTTGTATATTGCGATGTCGAATTTGTTGATCGATTATTGATCTAGGGTTTAGCTCGTTGATCGGTTTTACAAATGAGGACAAATGAATATCGAGCAAAATAGACATAGGGTAAAACAGTGTGGTAACCCCTACTTTTTAAGTACGTGGTATTAAGAAGAGTGCAATACCAATTCTTGTGGTATTTTTTAGTCACGGTAGTAGGAAGAACATATCGAGGTGCCCTTAGCACCACACTAAATGTATCAATCATAGACGACATAGTTACCATATATTATGTCGCCATACATAGGTTTACAACTAAAACCGAAAATGTCGTATTGGAAATTGGATTTCCATCATGAGTCAAGCCAAGGGATCGTCCTCACCGATTTCGGGCCATCTCTAGCGCGATGCCCAGGACTCAGACGTTGGTGAGCCCTTGGATCTTCAGGGTCGATCCTCTCTTACTTTTGAGGATTGGTTATTCCTGAAAAATACGTTTTCCGGTCCTATCGGACCTATCACTTGGCCATTGGCGACCGATCATATCCGAGGCACCTCGCATCCATCATCCACATTAGTAAAAATGTTTGGGCTCCATACCATGACACCACTTCTGGCTAGAAAGAAACGCATGCACTCCCGGCAGTCACTATCCCGTTTTAGACTCATACTGGGGCGTGGGGCTCGCTAATCAACTCTATACACAAAGCTACGCTATATTAAAGTCGTGCTTTGATCATCATCCACAAGACTCTGCTTTTTAACAAAAGCCTTAATCCTTGCACCTCAGCATGCCACATTGACAATCCATACCATACCATTGATTTCCACCAATAAATAACTACTAAGCTCGTACGTCTTAGAGAACGGTGTTAAGAAAGAGAATAAATTCTCTACCACCAAACAAATATATATTTAGCAGAGATCAACGAATACAACACACAATACAATATCAGACATACAATCCATTTACAAGTTCGTTCTGGGTCTGAACAAAACCGGAGGCACCTTAATCATCATCCCATATGTCCAATACATGAGAGAGGTCCTCGCATATCCGGTCGATCTCCAAGTACGTCTGGATGATCACCACTTATTACTTTGTCACCTTAATCATCATCCCATATGTCCAATACATGAGAGAGGTCCTCGCATATCCGGTCGATCTCCAAGTACGTCTGGATGATCACCACTTATTACTTTGTCTCGGGGATCAGCCCAATCAAGACATCAGTAATCATCCATTTGATGTGAAGATTTCCGGTCTTTAACCACCGTATTCATAGTCGACCTTTAATCGTCGTATCAGTTATTCAGAATGCGTTAAACCCGGTCTTTCCGAATAACTCGTGTATCTTACAATCAAGTGCTATAAAAACACATCATACACCTCATTCCAATCTAGAATATTCTTTTATTTAAATATTTTTATTACTAGGAATTACCCCCATAAATCTTTTCAAAAATCTAATTCATTTAAACCTCTTGTTTAAATCTTTCTTTGAAAACCACTGCAAAAGATTTTGTATTATCTTTTAACGATCTTAAACCAAATTAAGGTTTATCAACTAGTCGGGACTAAGGAGCCTTACAGAAATAATCATTCATTTTATTATCCCAATCCCAAACTATTCATCCCATGGAGCAAAAATGGTAGCACTCCATATCTAACACCCATTGTGTTATTGATAGATTTAATTACCATTTACCATTCAAATCTAATTAAAGATTTTACTATAGCATGGAGTAAAACTGGTGGAACTCCATTTCGAACATTTCTTGAATTTGGTAAATTAAATTACCTCATTCACATTTCAATCTAATGAAAGATTCGTTAAAACTCCAATTCAGTTTTAATCCCAAACATCATTATTTAATGATTATTCAACTTTTGGAAATTAATCTCGTCTTTACTTGGGTCAAAGAACAAATGTCATGTAAAAACACTGTTCACAATAAACCCGAAATCCTCCTTCACTTAATACAAAATCTTCACAGAAATCTGAACAATTTATAATCGATATAAATTCTCATATCTGGCCAATACTATAAGTGGAATAATGGCAAAGCCTTTTAAATTCCATAAATAGTAAACAACTTCTTTTCCAGAAACTCATCTCGATTATTATTAATCGGATCCCATTCAATTCCAATTTAATTAGACAAATTGGAAAATTTTCTCCAAACTTAATTAAAAGATTAATTCCATTCATAATTAGGTTTAAGAACGGTATTAATGAAGATACCATTCACAAAAACCCAAATCCAATTTACCATTTCTAAAAATCATTGGATTATTATTCTAGTTATTAACTAGTTAAATCTGATAAAAATATCTTTTATATTTTCAAATGTGGAATATTTCATCCAAAATCTTTCCCAATCATTTATTATGATTCTCCACAATTTATTCGTATTTTTAATAATTTTAATAAGGCACTTGCAGTCGGTTTCCAATATCGGTCACCGAACTGCATCCGTGGCGACCTTTTCCAAAGCTGATTTGGAAATATTTAAAATCTAATTGTTTAAATCTAAATCTCATATATTCATTGGAAATATCTTATTGATACGAACCCAACGGTTCCAGTTTTAGGAGAATCTAATGGTCGGATCTCCCGTTACGTCCATTTCAAGTTAATGGTTGAAATCCGTCAACGGTCGCTGCGCGGCACGTTCTATTAGAGCCACTTATATATATATAATATATATATTTATATATATATATATCATCGATTTCTATTCAAAACGTATTTTATAAAATTTTATACATTCATTTTAAAACGATTTCACTTCCATTACCAATTTAAATTAAACTTGAACATTGCATTTTATTATGATCTCAAAATAATAATATTTTCAAAATGTAATATTTTGAAATTCAATCCTCTCGATATTCATTTTAAAAATGAATAAAATCGATCTAGAAATCCGTTGGAGTTAAAATAGCGTTTTCTACTTAACCTGGCTTCATAAAATTTGTATTTTTGTGTCCATCCAATATCGGACATCAAAATCAACTTCTAATCCTCATTGAATATTACATTATAAAAATATTCATGTTTATTCTAGATTGGAATAAAATTTCAACCAACATCCATGTAAATAAATTTATATGGGTTATATTCATCATTTACACCAAACGATAGTTGCAAATAACTATCAACATCCAAAATGACATCCAATGTGCATTTTATTTTCATATAAGCTTCAAATGATTTATTGATGCTCATATAAATCCGTCAATCAACCAATTAACCGAAATTTCACACAAGGGAGATGTGTGAGTCAAATATCATCCCAAGACCCGTGTGGGGTTTTCAATCAACAACAATTATTAATGAATTATGACTCTCATACAAGAAAACATAAATAAATAAACAACTAACAAATGCCATTTAAGGCGCCACAAGTGTCCATCCACGGAGTATGAAATGCGAGTGTCACATATTCACACAATGCTTCTAATGCAAATGATTTGTGAAAAGTTCATGTTTTGAACTCCAAAAATATATTATAACTACATGAAGCAATTTCTAACTTGCAACTTAAAATGCGTAACTAACTACGCTAATATACCAATTTAAGATAGAAGTTCTCACTGAGATATTTGATCGTTATAATAACAATCGCTTTTGAGTTATATAAAACGCGGGTTTAATTTAACCCAAATTTCCAACTAGCCCCAAATCTTACCAAATTAGTTTCATTGCGACTCTCTCGTCATTACAGTTCCAACGCATCTTGAATCGCTTAATTTCGAGTTCGTATGAAAAAGTTATGACCTTTACAAGTTCGCATATATATGTTAACCAAACACTTAGCAATATATCTATGATTTAAACTACACAAATTATATAAATTAAATAAATTAAATAATAAAACTCACTCCCAAGCATTCCAACACCTCGACACTTCACCATAGGAACTCCAAACACTTGCCACGAGCCAAAGACCTCGCACTTTCAATTCGAATCAACTCCAAATCTCTCGCACACACTCAGACACACATTAACACAAAGTATACAAGCTAAAGGTAGGATTTTTATGGGTGTTTGAGCTTGTGGGGCCCACGGGCTCGTTGTTCGGAGCAATACAACGAAATGGGTGACATGGAAGGGTTGCGATGTGGTTTCGGGATGATGTGGGGGCCACACGAGGTGGTTGGTAGTGGTAGGCAGTGGTTTTAAGGCTAAAGGAGGAGGCTTTAAGGAGGAGAGAGGTGGTGGGCCCACCGTCGTGGCCTGGTAATGCACATGATGACGTGGCACATCAGTGGGGAGGGGTGGCACATCTTCCTATGGTGGCGCAGCCTCCTAGAGTGGCATGGTGGAGCTAAAGGGAAGAGGGAGGGAGGGTGGCTTCCATTTTTAAGTTTTTCTAAGTTCCTAACCTTCCTTTGCAAAATAAATGACACCCTTAGCACTAATTACACTTAATTAACAAGTCATCATGTCATGGAAGCACCAAAGAAGGAGAGCAAGCCAAATGGAGGAGGGAAGTGCCTTCGTGTAACACCCCACTTCCATTAAGGTCACTCGCAAAGGGAATGCCTTAACTTCGGTGGAACGTTATAAGTAAACAGAACAGAAATTTACAAAATAGATAAAGTAGTACCTGAAAAATTTATAACTTTATTATAGCAGAAACAGAAATAAGTTTGGTTACATATTTCAAAACCACTTTATCGGAATTCAAGTACATAAATTTCGGTCTTGTACAAAAACCTTTAGAATGCATAGCTTTTAAAGCCATAGTCCCCAACATAAACTACCATGGAAAGATAGAGTCAAAGCTAAGAAATACTTCAAACACTTCAAGCAGAGAGAGTCTGAATCAAGCTCCTATGTTTCCACCCTGAGCACCAAGGGGGAGGGGGGGGGACGGAAAGAAAAGAGGCGAAACAAACTTGGTCAGATATAAGTCTGGTGAGTCCAGTGACTTCCAGCATATAAACAGATAATAGTATCATGATAAAACTGGATGATAGATAACCGTAACAAGAATACCAGGTTAACAGATGAAACAGAATGATATAGGCTAAGCTAAGCTTCTTACTTAGTTTTCACTTCTCTGCACTAATACTAGTATAATAGAATTAGGTGTTGTCTTAATGTCTAAACAGAAAACAGAACGATCTCTTCAGAAACATGATGCTAGTAATGGGCCTTTACCACCCAAATAGAGATAGACGGTACCGAAACAGAATGCTAATAATGGGCCTTTACCACCCAACTAATGGGCCTTTACCAACCCAACAGAGACAGACGTACAGAAACACAAGCAGGAACGGAATCAGAGACGGAAACAGAATAATCCCTACGGAAACAGAATATTAGAATTAGGTTTAAACTAGTAATGGGCCTTTACCACCCCAACAGACGGTACCACTCAGAAACAGACAGGTGTTACCACTCCAACAGAAACAGACGGTACCCCAACAGAAACAGACATAACTAAGTGTACCCTAAATTCTACCCTAAGCGATCAGCTCTCTAATACATAAATACCCTGTGCCGGCCCCACAGAAGGGTGTATCACTCCCTAAAGTGGCAACCTATAGACACAGACCTATTTACAGATGTCACAATGTCTTACATCCTCAGAGAAGACCAGATCCATGCACTCACATGATCCGGTTGGAATGCGCCATCAACACCCCTCGCCATTATCAGAGTGAACCTCTTACAATTAGTTCAATAAGCGTGCCCGGACCCCTCTTAGTGTCGGGTCATAGTTTTGATACCAGAAAGGGTTACTGACTAATATGGGTCCCAAACAACAGATAACACAAGTAATTACCACTCCTAACCTTGTGTCCCCAGACTAACAGATTTCAGATTAACTTGCTTACAGATTTCAGATGTACAAAGTTCAAATTAACTAGTTCTTAGATCAGACATACAGGTTAACAAGCTTTCAGACTAACTGATCAGATATACAGATTAACAAGTTTTCAGACTAACAGATCAGATATACAGATAAACAAACTTACAGATTGTTTCACCTAACCTTGTATTGGGCCTAAAGATTTACGAAACGGGTTTATTAGATTCATCAGTCTAGTTGTTTTAACCCTATTCACCCAACACGTTTTAGGTATCACATTTATCCTAGATTTGCATTAATTAAATATTAATGCATAGACCTCTCACATTAAGTCGGTAGCTTGTGGCCGCTGGATGTGCCGGGTGGTTCCGGGCAGACTTCTGCCACAAGCCAGACCTAACCTCGTGTCTAAGCATCTTTATGCCTAAGTCCTCTCACATTAGACTGACAGTTTGTGGTTGCTGGTTAAGCCGGTTGGTTCCGGGAAGGCTTCTACCGCAAACGAAGTCTAACCTCGTGTCTCAGCATTCTTATTTTAGCCAATGTATTCCATTACAGATTACGCCAATATCAGACTAATTATGCCAATTCAACAAATTAACTTCGTTACAAGTTACAACAGATTATTCAAAGTTCTATTAACATGTTTTTGCTCAATTTTGGATCTAGCCTACAGATTCTCATACTCCAAATTACCGTATTTGGTTTTTAACAGATTTAGCAGATTAGGCGATTTAACATATTTAATCATCCCTTAAAGTTCCATTGATGTATCTCACCTAATCATAAAATTAAGCCTAATTTCAACAAGCCCAAATTATGGTCATAATTCACAATATAACATATGTCCCAATTTTTAGTTAAATTCGCACAGTACAGAATATTCTTTAAAAACCCCAAAATCATGATGCACAATATAAATTATGTCAAATTATAGCCTCTGATTACCGCATATGTCAAATATCTAAAAGTCCAAATTAGGCGTATTCAAATTAATAGTTATCCCTATTTTAATATAGGTTTTTTTCAGGCCTAAGTCACATACCCTTTTCTTCCAAATCATAAATCGTCATATAAAATATACCCAAATCTAGATCCTAAATTATAACATGTATTTTGCCCGCAAAATAAGACCTCGAATTATAACATGCATTATGTCCTCCAAATTACAAGTCATATGTTATCATACAATAATTCTCCTTCTTCTAAATCATAAACCGTCATATACAGCATGCCTAGATCTAGATCTTAAATTACAACTTATGTTGTGTTCTCAATTTAGTCACAAATCAGTTATGTCCGATTATGCATCATTCAATATTTTCCCCAAATTTAGCGTTCGCGTGTCAATCTCTTATGAGATTTGGCTCAGGCTCATGGTAGCCTGGCTATAGAACAGAAAGAAGGAAGAGATATAGAATATTTACAATAAGATAGATCTACACAAAATACAACAGATCTAATAAACAAGAATAAGATAGATCTACATAGAATAAAACAGATCCGATAAACAAGAATATGCATAATCTCCAATTCAGATTTATAACCATGTCAAGATCATAATTAAATTTCATATCTGAAAATAACTGTACTCACAAAAAGAGAAGAACGATTCTGGGATCTGATTTTCTGGAGTTGATTTAGCTTTCCGTTGATGTAGGCGTTGATTTGTTATCTTTTAATCCTATTCAGATTGGAAGAAGAAGAAGCACTAGTTCTAGCTTAGGTTTCAGCAGAGCAGCTACGCCATTGATTTATTTTAATATGAATTAGAGGAGATTATAGGCGTAATGAAATTGTGTGGAGAGAAAGTGAGGTTTGGGGGTGTTTAAATAGGTGTTCGATCAACGTACGAAGTCAGAAATAGCGTCCAGGTGCAGAAAATGAATTATGCCCAGATCTGGGGGTAGGTCGACCCCGTGGTCGACCCCTAGGTCGACCCCGTGGTCGACCCCTAGGTCGACCTCCCTGGGTAGGTCGACCCCCAAGTCGACCTCCTTGTGTAGATCGACCCCCAGGTCGACCTGCCTGGGTATTTTCCTATGTAAATTTTGAATTTTTGTTGAATCTTCCGAAGGCCATAACTTCTTCATACGTAGTCCGATTTACGCAAACTTGGACTCTATTCCAAGTAGAATTCCGAGACGAACGCAATAGCATAACCCGTTTCCCTTGATTCTTCTTCTAAAAATTAAGTATTCTTTATTTTTTACTTTATGTTCACAGAAAATTCGGGGTGTTACATTCTCCCCTCCTTAAAGGATTTCGTCCCCGAAATCTTCAAGTTAAGAAGAATGTATCCTACCATCCAATCACCCATCTACTCAATAATCATCCACAAGCATCCATTGTCCTTAGAAAACTTCTAATGTTGTATGAACATATGCAAAAGTGTGTGTATATGTCTCTTATCTAATGCAAGGATCAGGTGGTCCACTGATTCAATTGACCTCCTTAATGCGAATTATGTTAGTGCCATGAGTCCAATTATGTATGCAACAAATCCTATTTGATATGCATAATTTCTATATGAGTGCATCACCATTCATCCAAATGCAACATCCATGTGATGAGTCAATCATTTTTCATCCACAAAAATTAAAAAATGCACACACATCCATATGCAGTATGAGAGTGCTTTTGAGCCGATCTAGTGCCTAGTGTGTGCATATCCATGAGCAACCACTTGCAATCATCAAACATAACATGTCTCAAACATATGTTTACACCCATTAGTTTCTACCTGTAATGACCCGCATTTGCAGAGGTATTATAATTAATTTATTTAATTATATAAATAGTGATATAGTGAATTCAATAGTCGTGGAATTAAATAATGATGAATATTTAATTAAAATAATAAATTAAATAATATATTTAATTCTGAAATAATCAAAATTGGCTGAAATGACGATATGGTGCGAACTGGATCATCTGTGATATTTAATTCAGTTTAGAATTGAATTAGAATAACGAATATATTATATAAATGACGGTTTGAACATAGAATTATAATATAATTAAAATCGAGCTTGAAATGGCGCTACAGTTCGTAAATTGGCGATTTGAACATCAACTGAATGTACAGGATTCGTTTTAAGCCGGATTTCTATGAAACAAGAAACGTATGGAGCTGGTGAAGTATATCTTTCTAGTGGAAGAGAAAAATCGGGATTTCGTCGTGTAGATTTTGATTCACGTCCAAATCAAATTTTAGAAAAGTCGTTTTGGAATTCCTTTATAATTTATAAAGGAATTATTTATATTTTTAAAAGGAATTTCAATATAAATCGAATATCGGGTTGACCCAGAAGTGAATATCGGGTTAGAATTCATATAGGAATATTCTAGAGCTGTATGGTATTCCACTGTGGATATATACGATAATATAAATTTATTTATATTTAATTTAATTATATATAAATATATTTATATATTTAAATGGGTCATTTAGAGCAGTAAAAATAAGGCACTTTTGCAAACGAAGACGGAATTCGACGAAACTAATTTTGTTGGATCCGCAATGTCAAATAGTTATTAGATTTCCAGTTTCGTGATTTTTAGAGTCACTGTATGGCCGTACGGATTTTTAGAGTGAAAAACAGTCAGTATTTCGACAGTTAAAAATACGCTGTGTGAGCATACGAGGTCAGAATTTGATGAAACCAGTTTCGTTGGGACCGTAATGTCAAACTATAGCTGCATGTCCAGTTTCGTGATTTTTGGTTACCATATGTGGTTATAGGAAATTTTAGAAGTGTAATGCAAGTTGCAGTTCATTATAATTGAATATAAAAATAATAACATTTAACCTATATAATCACCTTACATTTCTAAACCTAGGGAGAAAAAGTCCACGGCTTCATTCTTTGAGCCGCCAACCATTTCCATCTTCTCCAGTAAAGTTTCAATGGAAGAAAAAATCCAAAGGATAATATATAAATCAAAACAAGTATGTAATTGGATTCCCCTTGAGTTTTCTTCCAGTCTATACAGTTTGCTTGGGGTCCGACGTTGGTTCTGGGTCGTGGAAATGTACCCGTTGTTCTAGGGTTTGATATTAGGCGAGATACAAGCACCGGTTGATGAAATTGAGTTCAGATATGAATTGAGGAGGGTGATTAGTAGTTGGTTGCGAAGATTTGGAGTATTTGGGAATAAAATACTATCGCGCTTTCCTGTAGGTGCTCGACGACGGAAACCTTGTGGAGCAACCGAGTTGGAGGAAGGTTATATGGGTGGAAAGAGGACGCGAAGGAGAGTTGGATGGTAACTTCTGTTTTGATTTTCATTGAAGATGGGAGGATGTGGTGGTTGTTGGAATGGACGGAGCGGTTTACTGTAGCGTGGTAGAATGGTGAACAGGGAAGAAGGTGTATTAAATGGGTGCGGGTTTTAACGTAGGTGGGTCGGTTTTGTTTAAGGGGGTGAGGCCCAACTCTTTTAAATTCAAGTTTTAATTACTTTAAATAGTGTAAAACTTCGAAATGTTATAACTTTACCATACGATGTCGAAATTCAGCGAAATAAGATCCAACAGGATCGTATGGATGGTAGCTACACGTTTGAAATGATCGGGAGTGGAGTGGAGCTCGTTTGAATTTATGGTGAAATAAACTGTTTGATTCAAATCAAACAACAGTTTATCATTCTTTAACGATGAACTGAAAATGTGAGTAAATCTCACTAACTCTGAACGGTTTATAATTTCATGTTGTATTTTTATAACTGTTAAATATTGGTTGATTGACTGTGTGTTGACTGTTTGATTGAACTGCTAGTCAGTTAGTTGAATTTCTATATTGATTCTGTTTAACAAAATATATCATATGGAACTGAAAGTGACGTTATCTATATTGTTTAACATCTGTGATGTAGGGAAACAGGTTGGAGGAATCCAACTGGATTCCTCAACATTTATTTTACTATGATTCATATATTGTGATATATGATGTGGTATATAATCTGTTGTTGATTATGTGTGTTTGGACGATATTTCTCGTTGTTATATGGTATGTAAATACCATAAGAAATACTGGATGTGGGAAAAGGGATTTTCAAAGTGTATTTTGAAAATGAATTATTTATGTAAAATCGATGGATTTTATATAGAAAATGTAATAACCCGGAAAATACGAGCCAATTTAAAATTTTTAAATTGGTGATTTCAAAGGAATTTGAACAATTGAAATAGAATATTTCAATAAAATAGTGAATTAGAAATAGTGAGTCAGTTTGAAAATTTGAATTCAAACTTTGACTGGCTGTGCAGGGTGGAGAATATAACGGATTTTAGCGAAACCAAAAATAATTAAATCTGTTAGTCAATACCTTTCTAACGAATCTGAAAAATCGAAGTTTCATAATGGGAATCAAAAGTTATGGCCGAATGAATTTTCAGAATGGTCGCTATATAGAATATATAACCCTGGAAAATTGATATTTTGCATACGACGTCGGAATTCGACGAAACCACTTTTGTTGGGTCCAGGATGTCAAACTATTGCTAGGTTTCAAATTTCATAATTTTTGATGCTAGTATGTGAGCGTGGCAAAAGAAAATGTGTTTGGTCAATTTCTGTTAATTTGGATCGACCAGAAAATGGCCATTTTTCAAACGATCTCAGAATTTGACGTAACTAGTTTTGTTGGGACCGTAGCGTCAAAACATAGCTAGATTTATTTTTCTAGAATTTTTCGAATCAGTTTGTGGCCCTGGCAAATTGAAATGTACGTTCAAAGTTAAAAATTAAATGTTTTGTACTTTAATTTGAGAAATAACTGACTGTAACAGTCGAATTGGCTAACGAAACATATCCCATTGTGTCCGGGATGGGGGTATTTAGCTAAGGACGATAGTCGTTGGGTTTGAAAAGGAGTTCGTTTGAGAAAACACTATTTAAAAATTTAATAAAACCATCGACCAATCATATTTCTCCATTCATAAATAAATAAATAAAAACATCAGAAAACCACCGACCCCCCCCCCCCCCCCCGATATCGACGATGGAAAGCTTCCTCCCCTTCCCTGGCGATTTCCGATCGCCACAGCCCGAATCAGCCCCTCCCCCAGTTCAGCTTTTTGTAGTTCTCCTTCCCCTCTTCAAATCCATATAAGGAGCTCCCCCTATCGTTGCTCCTACGTCGAGATATCTCCCTACAAAGTCCCGACCTTCCAGCCGCCGCCGCGAGCTCTGGGCCCCACCGAGTCGCCTCCAACCGCCGCGCGCCTGTAGCCCTCTCCTCCCTCTTCCACGTCCAACCCGCCGATCATCCCCTCGTGCCTCGGTTCTCGCGAAAACCGCAAACCTAGTTTTGAACCATCGTGAAAGGTGAGTTCTTTTTGATGTTTGCACTTTGAAAAATCATATCTTTTTGGTGTGTTGACGAAATTCGATGAAACAGGAAACATCGGGACCGCAAGGAAGCTTTCTACCTCATAGAAGAAGCCGCGGATTTTTCTGAGTCATCTACGATTTTTAGCACTCCACAAACCAATGTGAGAAATCTAAATTAATTGAATTTGAATGGAAAATGACGTGTATAAATTATATTAGCGAAATATAAATTACACACGTGTTGTATACCTCATGTACATGCGTGGTGTAAGTTATATGAGCGAAGTATGAATTTTACATGCATAGAATAATTGATATATGTGTTGAAATGCAAGTGAAATATAGCAATTATATATATATATATATACTCCCCTCGTCCACAAACCATGGACGATATTTATTGTTGTGAATTGGTGTGAAATATTGGATGAAAAATACGAATGGTTGAATAATTGTTTGTGGTTGATATTGTTTGGTTGTGGTTGAAAAATACCCATTGGTGATTGAAATGAATTGGAAATATTTGTGGAAATAAAAATAAAACATGCCGCCTGCGTGCGAACTAGATGCATGAATCCCCATTGTCAAAAACCACGAGGTTTTAAGGTAGAGCGAGGAGCCGTACTAGGGACGGTGCTGGTTTTAACTACCCTGCCGTTATGCTGCCGAAATTTTGAATAATCTTTATGTGTTAGAATAATTTTCATGTGTTGAAATTATCTTCATGCGTTGAAATTATAGCCATATGTTGAAACTATATCCACGTGTGGAAATGTTCATGTGTTGAAAAGTGATGTGTGAAAATTAAATTCATTTGTGAATGAATGAAGTGTTTAAACAATAAAAATCACATTTTTATAATATATATGAAGTATGAAAAATATTCGCCTTATATAAATAGTTTCAACAATAAAAATTCCATCTTTCTAATATGAACAACATAAATAAAATATCCATGTGTGGAAATGCTCATGTGTTGAGAAGTGTGTGTAGTGGAAAAGTTCATGTGTTGAACAAAAAGATCGAACAATAAAAATTACATTTTTATTGAAACTATGAAGTGTTGGAAACATCCATTTGTTGAATAAATATTTAAATGATAAAAATATCATTTTTATCATATATGTGATATGCTAGAGATATGCGGGCGTTGAAATAAATATTTGTGAAGAAATATTATTTTTAACATCCATTGGAACTAAATAAAATAGTCATGTGTTGAAATCTATTTTAGTTCGCCAAATTTATCATCTTTGAAATGTGAAGTGTTAAAAATAGCCACTTGTTCAAATAAATGTGCATGAGTTGAAATATACATTAATTAGCTAATGATATGATTTTAGCCTATGCATGCAACATTAGAATGAATGGTGTTTTTAAACCAAAGTAAATCAAATATGAAGTTGAATGGAAAATGATAAGTGATAAAAATTGTATATATGTACATGCATATTTATTGAACTGGTTATATCAAAGGGGCTAGAGAAGAGGAATAAAATTTTGTGCCCGACAAATAGGTACACATTTACTGTTTTGTTTGGGTGATGATTTTATGAGCCTGTTGGCTAGCCGCTTGGCTTTTTCTTTTTCTTTTTGACATGAGACGCCCGTGTGGCTATTTGGGAGGCCCCTCCCGTACAAAGGAGGTTATGGCGAAATTTTCCAAAATTTAAAGGCGTTAGTGAAATAATTGAAGTGAAAACGATATAGGAATTTTTGAATGAACTATATTTATATAAATATATAAATAAAATTAAAACGAAACGTGGCCGTGCAGTTCGTGTTTTAAAACCGTGATTTCAAACGACTAGTGCGGGAAATTCGACCATTGGATTTTTCCGAAACCGCGACCGTTGGGTTCGCCTTAGAAATATCTTTCCAACGGCACCAACTTTGTGAAGATCCGACGGTTGGATTGTCTGGAATGTTTAATTCAAATCTGAAGAAAAACAGCGCCAGAAACGATTATATTTATATATATATATATATATATATATATATAATTAAATTAAATCGAATGACGACGCTGCAGTTCGTAAATTGAAATCGTAACTTCAAATGACTAGTGTGGAAGATCCGACCGTTGGATTTTCCTAAAACTGAAACCGTTGGATTCGTTTTGAAATGACCTTCCTAATGATATAAAATTTGTGAAGATCCAACGGTTAGATTTTTAGATATGTGTAAGACAAAATTAGTGAAAAGCAGCGCCAGTGCATCGACACGACCTAAAACGTCGTTTAATTAAATTTGGCTGTTTTAAAATAAATAAAAATGGCGATATATCGTTATAAAATACAATAGACGATATAGAGTGGAAATAAACCAATTTCGTTGTGTTTGCTTGATATGTGATGGTTGAATGTATTTAACATGAAGATTGTAACAAAAGAACTGAAATGTGAATGTTGAATAGTCCAACCATGTGATAAATTGATTTGAAAATCTAAATATACGTGGATTATTTGAAAAGGCCGAGTTCATCTCATTTCAAATAATCGATCGACGTTGAGAAGTCGAAGAGTCGAAGAGTCGAAGACGGTTGAAGACCGACGATCTTCACATTGGATGGATGGGCGCTACTGATGCTCGTGATTGGAGTAGCTACCATGAAGGAACTGAAGTAGTAGCTGTCCAAACATACTGTTGATTGTACGGATATGCGAGGAATTGGTGCCTCCGGTTTCGTTCAGACCCAGAACGGACTTGTAAATGGACTGTGTGTCTGACATTGGATTTTGTTCTGTGCTGATTGATCTCTGTTAAATATATATCTGTTTGGCGGCGGAGAATTTATTCTCTTGCTTAACGCCCTTCTCTGAGACGTACGAGCTCAGAGGTTATGTATTGATAGAAACCAGTCGCATGGAGTGGATTGCCTGTGTGGCACGCCTAAGTGGCATATGATCAAGGCTTCTGTTACAAAGCAAAGTCTTGTGGTTGATGATCAAAGCATGGTCTGTGTGACGTAGCTTTGTGTATAACGTGAATTCGCGAGCCTCACACCCCGGTATGAGTCAAAAATGGGAGAAGGACCCAAGGAGTGCACGACGTTTCTTTCTAGCTATGGTGGTGTCAGTGACCTCCCAGCCCTGACATTTATATCTACTTTTCCCCTGTGTGGTTGTTGGAATGCGAGGCGCCTCGATTATAGGTCTGTAAGGACCGGGAAACGTGTGTTCAGGAATTGCCAATCCTCAAAAGTAAGAGAGGACCGGCCTTGGAGGATCCAGGGGATTGTTGTGTGCGGTCTCGAGGCATTTGCTAGAGTGTCTCGAATCGGAGAGGAGCTTGCCCCTTGCCTCGACTCATGAAGGAATCCAATTTCCAATAAGAAATATGCGGACGTGATTGTATTACTAGTACGACGACATAGTGGTATGGGTCATTTATGCCGCCTATGATTGATATTTATGATTGAAATCGCTTTTGAAACATATATGCACTAGTAATAATATCAAACACTTTTGTTTAATTCGTATGAAGCATTTTTGGCCATTATAAGGTAAAAACTCTATCCTCCGGCTTGCATTGCATTGTGTGATGGGACCTGAGTCTTATAATGGCTTCATTTTATAAAAAGCATTGCGATGATTTAATCATTTACTTTATTTCATGCACTAGCACTCATTGGAGTAAACCCGTTTCGCGAAAGTGGCGTGGTCCTTTGATTTGCCTTATTATTGTTGTTAATAAGTTAAGTAGATTTCTCATACCAGTCCCATGACTGACTCGTAGTTTGTTTCACCTTGCAAACTCGGGTGCCCTCATTTTCACACGGGCAGCCTAGTTACAGGTTTCTGACGCACCTTTTGGCTCATGGCGAGGCTTGACTACACCGTGCTGACTTGGATTTTCTCCGCCATTATTGTATCTATATTATGATTCCGCCATTGGCGATGTAGACTGATATTTATTTTGTGTACTCTTTATTTATGATTCCGCCTCAGGCGATGGTGACTGACTATGTATCATTATGCACTAAGTTGTATCCTGTACTGTGCTTCTCTGATATGATGATATCTATATGATTCTGCTGTCATATGTGTGTAAATTATTCTATTTTCTGTTTATGCTATTATCTGTGATCTGCTAATGATGATTAATGTGTTATATTCCAATGATTATCCTTAACACCGTGTCACGGGGTTTTGGGATCGTCACAGAAAAGGAAAATGATTTTTATAAAAGATAATAATTATAAAATCGAAGGATAAGTTATAATAAAGGAGATATTTATTTGTTAAATAAATAGAATTGAAAAGGAAATATTTACAGGAAATAAATATGTTAAAATAGAATTGGAAAAGAAATATTTATGGGGAATAAATATGTTAAAATAGAGATGAAAGGGATATATTTGTAAACCATTTACAAATAGAAAAGATAAAAGAAATATTTATTTGTTAAATAAATAGAATTGAAAAGGGAATAGTTATTTGTTAAGTAAACAAATAGAAAAGGAATAAATTTAAGGAGTTAATTCAAAAGAGTTAATCGAAATGAGTTAATCGAATATTAGTTGTTCGATTAGAGTTAATCGAATAGAGTATGAGTTAGAGTTAACAATTTATAGTTAACCATTTGGAGTTAATCAACTAGGGTTGACCAGTTAAATGATCAGTTAGAGTTTATCAGTTAGAGTTAACCAGTTAAAGTAGAGTTAACCGATAGAGTAATTAAATAGAGTTTATCAGTTAGAGTTAACCAGTTAAAGTAGAGTTAACCAATAGAGTAATTAAATAGAGTTAATCGAATTAGTTATTCGATTTGAGTTAGTCGAATAAGGAGTTATCGAATTTAGTTTATTCGAATGGAGTTAAAATGAGTTAATCGAATTAGTTATTCGAATAGAGTTAAATAAATAGGAGCTATTCAAATTAGTTATTCGAATAGAGTTAGAAGAAAGGAGTTATCGAATTAGTTATTCGAAAGAAGTTATCGATTATAGTTTAATCGAAAGGAGTTATTGAATTAGTTATTCGAAAGGAGTTATCGAATATAGTTTAATCGAAAGGAGTTATCGATTTTAGTTAAATCGAAAGGAGTTATCGAATTAGTTAATCGAAAAAAGTTATCGATTTTAGTTAAATCGAAAGGAGTTATCGAATTAGTTATTCGAAAGGAGTTATCGATTATAGTTTAATCGAAAGGAGTTATCGATTTTAGTTAAATCGAAAGTAGTTATTGGATTAGTTATTCGAAAGGAGTTAAGTAAAAAGAGTTAATCGATTAGGGTTAAATAAATAGAGTTAATCGAATTTAGTTTATTTGAAGAAAGGTTTTCGAATCTAGTTATTTATAGGAGAGATTATCAAATATAGTTATTTGAAGGGAGGAGTTATCGAATAGAGATTTATTCGAACGAGAGTTACGTAAGGAAGTGTTAAAGTGTTAAAAGATGAACTTAACCTATTTCGATATTTGAAATGTTGTTCAATTAAGGTCTGAGAGGTAGTTATACCCCAACTTGATTGACTACGTTTTAAATTTAGAAATGGTTAAGGTTCGAGAGCGAAAGTGGTTAAGTGAATTTAGTAAATAAGTATAGTGGTTTGAGTTGTCGTCGCGATGTTGATTTAAACATCTGTTTTAAATCCAAGTAAAGAAGATTTGGAAATGTTTTCCAAATAGAATCAGAAACGTAATCAAATATTGAAATAGGAAATATGAGTATATATATATATATATATATGATTGATGATTGATTGATAGAATTTCCATCTGGAAATAATATTGTTGTTTGCACACCTGTTTTTCTTTGATGGTTAAATCACAGACTATCGATGTTTTGACCATTTTAACATAGTTAATATGGAGAGACCGGTTGGATTATTATCCAAAGAACCACTCTGTATTGGCATAAGCGTTGCGAATTATATATGCCTAATAAAAATTGAAGACGGAGTAAAGTGCAAGGGCTATAGTACAAGTCTTAGATAACAGTGTCTAAGATGGATATACTGAATAGTGCCTTCGGTTCATCCTGTTCCTGGATGACTTGTATGGATGAATCCCTGACAGAGTATTTCCAGAAAGGTCACGTACATTGATTTCTTCAACCATACCAAGAGTGGAAGGGGAGAAGGAAACTTCTTTAGCTAACACGTAATGTATGGTTGTAGACGTCAATCGGTGATTTGATGGATTTGACGATGTGACATTCGAAGTGAATCTGGCGTGATGATAAAGCGTAGCTTCTAGCCTCACAACCGGTAAATGATAGAAATCGGGCAGGTAGCATAGCTAAGTCGGTCGCTCCGAAGTAGGGTGTATAATCACCTGATCTAGAGTTTCATTTATTTCCAAAAATCTATTGTTGATGTTGTCCCATTCAGGGAACAGTTGCTGATCCCAACTGTTGGTGATATACATTCGATACACTCAAGCGAAATGAGTGGTCGGTCATGTGTGGCCGGGTTGCAGGATGTTCTTGTTGAACCCAGTGTATTTCTTTCTAGAGGTACACTAGCGAAAGGTGGTTCCATACCTTGTCATAGTTGGAAATCCATTACTCAATACGTGCTTGCAGTTTTGATTGTATACTATATATGTAGAACGTGAGATGAAAGCGTTTCTGCTAAATGATTATTATATTGTGGTTGATAGACATTATTATAATATCAAAATGGAACCCGTTCCGTTATACGGCGTGGTCTTATGAGATATCATTTACCTGCTTAAACTATTTTAAACTGTTTTACTCATACCAGTCCCATGACTGACCCAGAGTTTATTTTGTTGTTTTCCCAAAAATCTTGGGTGCCCAATTTTGCACGGGCAGTCAAGTAGTTGGGATTTACAGATATACCTGAAGAGCTGGAGCAGGAGGCTTCAGGATCATATAGCTATAGTTATTTCCGTTGTGTTGTAAGTGTTGTACTTTGATAATGATGTATATTCAAGTACAGATGTATATTTCAAGTTATGTTACATATATTATATGTTATTCGTTCCGCTGTGAGGTTCGTGTTACTCTGATGTTGTGTTCTTCTCCTTCTTCTATTCTAAGTTTCTATCTTATCTTTCCTCACCCTCTAATTTCTTTCATTAATGACCGGTATTTTTCGATGTTTGGTTAGTCGTCATCGTGTTTATGTCGATAACCAAAGTCGTCAAAAACCCGGGTCATTACAGTTGGTATCAGAGCTTAATTTAAGAATTACCTTGGCTCTGTGGCGTGACTCAGTAGAGATAGTGTTAGTAATACCCTAGATTGAGTTGAGTGTATATATACAAGAGAGCGTATTTGTTATTGATATAAAAATTTGTTTTATATTATGGAGATTTATTGGTTGAGTCGTTTATGAGTTCTGGTTGACCAGTTTGATCCACTGTATCGGTAGGGATTTTGTAAACACTTGAATACGATGAACCGTCATGGTATATTTTGAAAAGAGGGTAAACGAAATAATTTTACCCAAATTATATTTTGATATAAAGGATTTATATTGGAATAATTATAATATAGTGGATATATTTGTTGTTATTATAATCGAGTAAGATTATAAATTAAATGGTTATGTAAATAACCAATCAGAATTAATATAAGTGAAATACTTGAAATCAGATGAGTTGAATCTGAAATTTTAAACCAGAAATTGAGTTAAAACTCTGGAGAATTGGATAAGTGTTTGTAAATGGATTTGGATTAAAAATAAGGAAAATTTAAGATCCTGGGAGATTTTAAATTGTTTTACAAGCCATGTGAATTATATTTTGAAATGAATTTCAAAGTGGAAATGTTTAGAAATGGTTTTATAGCATTGAACTCACTTCGATCGCTGGAAAATAGATTCCGATGATGACAGCTGCATAATCAGTATTCATTTTCGAGTTATAAGTGACGAATTACTACCAGAGATACTGTTTTGAATTGTTTTGGGAAAGACAAGTCGTGTTGAATTTCAAAATGGGATTTATAATATAGAATTTGATATATAGAATTTGAATATATAGAATTCAAATGGAATTAAAACTATAGAATTTGAATAAAATTTGAGTAGAAATTGAATAGAATTAACCAAGTTGAAGAGGAATTAGTTAATCGAGTTTTGAATTTGAAGTTGAACTTTGAAAGGTGAATTGGATTTGTAAATGGATATTCGAAATCAAATATAGAACTTAAATTTGAAATTTGGATTCAAATTAGTTAATAAGCAAGTTAAAATATATTTGAACATGTCATGTTCAAATATAAAAGTGAAATAGACTAAAGAGTAAATTAACAAATTAATTAACGAATTGAGTTAAAACGATCAGGTATAGTTAAAATAGATTGGGCAGGTATAAATATACATGAGATAGGTATGGATAAGGTATCAAGGTATATAAATAGAATGCTCGACGAAAAGGTAGGTATTTAATTCATATGTGAGGTTTTATGCGCCGTATCGACTAGCCGCTTGGCTTTTTCTTTTTCTTTTGGATTGGTAAGGGCCATGGGAGGCTATTTGAAATATCCCGATGCTCCTGGTACAAAGGAGGTTATGGCGAATTTTTCTGGGAATTTAAGGAGTTAGAATATTTTTAAGATAATTTGATAGTTAGAAATCAACGTATCGATATATATATATATATATATATAAGTCGATAAGGAAACAAACTTAGAAATAGAATAGTAAAATCAAAAAGGAAGACTAAGAATAAAATATAGTAAGAATAGAAAGGGGAAGCGTATACGTGTTTAAAAGTGAATAAGTAGTGGTATGGTATTGATTATTCGAGTAAGTAGTCATATCTGTTTTGACGTTATAAATGTTATTCAGTCAAGATCTGAGAGGTAGTTATACCCCAACTTGATTGATTTCATTATTAACAAATAAATAGTAAGATTTCAGGCTCGAAGATCAAGGTTGAATAAGAGTTAGTTGAATATAGTATTTGGGTTGTCGTAACGATGTTTTACTCAACATCCGTTTTAACCCAAATAAGTGTAAGCTTGGAAATATAATAAATAATATTTCCTAAGTATAGAAATAAACAAGATCGGAAAAGAGATAAGTAATTGGAATATTTTCCAATTATAAATAGCATACATTTTCTAAAGTTTAGAAAATAAAGGAAGGCGATATTCGGAAATGTTTTCCAAATAACATAAAAGGCCAATATGGTTATTGAAAATATTTGGTTAACAAATATTGATAAATAAATGGAAAAGTGATTTAACTAATGGAATATTAATTTAGGGCACAGTGACATGTTCAAAAGGAAAATTTGATTTTTGAAAAGAGTAAACTGTTTAAAAACTCCCAGGGAAAGACTGTTTGAATCAAAAACAAATTTAACTGAAATTTGTGAAAGCAAAATTGAATTAAAGTAAAGCCAGTAAAGTGGTTACTGAGATTGAATTAGAATGATATCAAGACAAATTGGATTGTGAGATTTAAATTTGAAGTGTGATGTGATAATCAAGTTAAGAGTTGGGAATCGAGAATGAAACTCGAGTTTGAAATGATATTTGGCTCGGATATAAGCGAATGGCTGTGTTGTGGATAAAAGCAGATTGGAATTTGGTTGGGATGACCCTTGTGTCTACTGAATTGATAACAGGTGGAAAGGATATAATGATATGCCGATAAAAGGTACAAGTTTATATTTCTATTGGATATAAGATTTATGAGCCGAATTGGCAAGCCGCTTGGCTGTTTGATTTTCTTTTGGGTTGGAGATGGCCCAGAGAGGCAAGTTGGGTTTGAGCTATTAACCAGTACAAAGGAGGTGTTGGCGAAATTTTTCAAAAAGTTAAGGTGTTAGAAAATTTTCAGGATTTTTGAAAATTTTCGTTGATAAGAATTAATTAATAATTTAATTGAAATTAAATTGGTTCAGTTGAAACTGAAGTTAAGAAGTGAACAAATATGTTCTAACCGGTCGATAGGGTCGTTCTCTACATTAGCAATTTCGAGGACGAAATTAATTTAAGTGGGGAAGATTGTAATGACCCGCATTTGCAGAGATATTATAATTAATTTATTTAATTATATAAATAGTGATATAGTGAATTTAATAGTCGTGGAATTAAATAATGATGAATATTTAATTAAAATAATAAATTAAATAATATATTTAATTTTGAAATAATCAGAATTGGCTGAAATGACGATATGGTGTGAACTGGATCATCTGTGATATTTAATTCAGTTTAGAATTGAATTAGAATAACGAATATATTATATAAATGATGGTTTGAACATAGAATTATAATATAATTAAAATCGAGCTTGAAATGGCGCTGCAGTTCGTAAATTGGCGATTTGAACTTCAACTGAATGTACAGGTTACGTTTTAAGCCGGATTTCTGTGAAACAAGAAACGTGTGGAGATGGTGAAGTATATCTTTCTAGTGGAAGAGAAAAATCGGGATTTCTTCGTGTAGATTTTGATTCAAGTCCAAATCAAATTTTAGAAAAGTCGCTGTGGAATTCCTTTATAATTTATAAAGGAATTATTTATATTTTTAAAAGGAATTTCAATATAAATCGAATATCGGGTTGACCCAGAAGTGAATATCGAGTTAGAATTCATATAGGAATATTCTAGAGCTATATGGTATTCCACTGTGGATATATTTATATTTAATTTAATTATATATAAATATATTTATATATTTAAATGGGTCATTTAGAGCTGTAAAAATAAGCCACTTTTGCAAACGAAGACGGAATTCGTCGAAACTAATTTCGTTGGATCTGCAATGTCAAATAGTTGTTAGATTTCCAGTTTCGTGATTTTTAGAGTCATTGTGTTGCCGTACGGATTTTTAGAGTGAAAACAGTCAATATTTCGACAGTTAAAAATACGCTGTGTGAGCATACGAGGTCGGAATTTGACGAAACCAGTTTCGTTGGGACAGTAATGTCAAACTATAGTTGCACGTCCAGTTTCGTGATTTTTGGTTACCGTATGTGGTTATAGGAAATTTTAGAAGAGTAATGCAAGTTGCAGTTCATTATAATTGAATATAAAAATAATAAAATTTAACCTATATAATCACCTTACATTTCTAAACCTAGGGAGAAAAGTCCACGGCTTCATTCTTTGAGCCGCCAACCATTTCCATCTTCTCCAGTAAAGTTTCAATGGAAGAAAAAAATCCAAAGGATTCAAAGGATAATATATAAATCAAAACAAGTATGTAATTGGATTCCCCTTGAGTTTTCTTCCAGTCTATACAGTTCGCTTGGAGTCCGACGTTGGTTCTAGGTCATGGAAATGTACTCGTGTGTTCTAGGGCTCGATATTAGGCGAGATAACCGTAACATAAACTACCATGGAAAGATAGAGTGAAAGCCAAGCAATTCTTCAAACACTTCAAGCAGAGAGAGTCTGAATCAAGCTCCTACATTTCCACCCTGAGCACCTGGAGGGAACGGAAAGAAAAGAAGCGAAACAAATTAGGTCAGACATAAGTTTGGTGAGTCCAATGACTTCCAGCATATAAACAGGTAATAGTACCATGACATGTAAATAAAACTGGATGAGAGATAACCGTAACAGGAATACCAGGTTAACAGAAGAAACAGAATGATATAGGCTAAGCTAAGCTTCTTACTTAGTTTTCACTTCTCTGCACTAATACTAGTATAACAGAATTAGGTGTTGTCTTAATGTCTAAACAGAAAACAGAACGATCTCTTCAGAAACATGATGCTAGTAATGGGCCTTTACCACCCAAACAGAGATAGACGGTACAGAAACAAAATGCTAATAATGGGCCTTTACCACCCCAACTAATGGGCCTTTACCAACCCAACAGAGACAGACGTACAGAAACAGAATTAGGAATGGAATCAGAGATGGGAACAGAATAATCCCTACAGAAACAGAATATTAAAATTAGGTGTACACTAGTAACGTCCTTTACCACCCCACAGACGGTACCACACAGAAACAGACAGGTGTTACCAATCCAACAGAAACAGACGGTACCCCAACAGAAACAGACAGAACTAAGTGTACCCTAAATTCTACCCCAAGAAATCGGCTCCCTAATACATAAATACCATGTGCTGGCCCCACAAAAGGGTGCATCACTCCCTAAAGTGGCAACCTATAGACACAGACCTATTTATAGATGTCACGGTGTCTTACATCCTCAGAGCAGACCGGATCCATGCACGCACATGACCCGGTTGGAATGCACCATCAACACCCCTCGCCACTATCAGAGTGAACCTCTTACAATTAGTTCAGTAAGCGTGCCTGGACCCCTCTTAGTGTTGGGTCATAGTTTTGATACCAGAAAGGGTTACTGACTAATATGGGTCCCAAACAACAGATGACACAAGTAATTACCCCTCCTAACCTTGCGTCCCCAGACTAACAAATTTTAGATTAACTTGCTTACAAATTTCAGATATACAAAGTTTAGATTAACTAGTTCTCAAATCAGACATACAGGTTAACAAGCTTTCAGACTGACGGATCATATATACAAATTAACAAGTTTTCAGACTAACAGATCAGATATACAGATAAACAGACTTACAGATTGTTTCACCTAACCTTGTATTGGGCCTACAAATTTACGAAACGGGTTTATAAGATTCATCAGTCCAGTTATTTTAACCCTATTCAACCAACACGTTTTAGGTATCACATTTATCTTAGATTTGCATTAATTAAATATTAATGCACAAACCTCTCACATTAGGTCTGTAGCTTGTGGTCGCTAGATGTGTCGGGCGGTTCCGGGCAGACTTCTGCCACAAGCCAGACCTAACCTCGTGTCTAAGCATCTTTATGCCTACGATCTCTCACATTAGACTGACAGTTTGCGGTTGTTGGTTAAGCCGGTTGGTTCCGGGCAGGCTTCTACCGCAAACGGAGTCTAACCTCGCGTCTCAACATTCTTATTTTAGCCAATGTATTCCATTACAGATTATGCCAATATCAGACTAATTACGCCAATTCAACAAATTAACTTTGTTACAAGTTATAGCAGATTATTCAAAGTTCTATTAACATGGTTTTGCTCAATTTTAGATCTAGCCTATAGATTCTCATACTCCAAATTACCGTATTCGGTTTTCATCAGATTTAGCAGATTAGGCGATTTAACATATTTAATCATCCCTTAAAGTTCCATTGATATATCTAACCTAATCATAAAATTAAGCCTAATTTCAACAAGCCCAAATTATGGTCATAATTCACAAAATAACATATGTCCCAAATTTTAGTTAAATTTGCACAGTACAGAATATTCTTTAAAAACCTTAAAATTATGATGCACAATATAAATTATGCCAAATTATAGCCTCTGATTACCGGATATGTCAAATATCTAAAGTCTAAATTAGGCGTATTCACATTAATAGTTATCCCTATTTTAATATAGGTTTTTTTTTCAGGCCTAAGTCACATATCCTTTTCTTCCAAATCATAAACCTTCATATAAAATATACCCAGATCTAGATCCTAAATTATAACATGTATTTTGTCCGCAAAATCAGATCTTGAATTATAACATGCATTATGTCCCCCAAATTACAGGTCATATGTTATCATATAATAATTCTCCTTCTTCCAATTCATAAACCGTCACATACAGTATGCCTAGATCTAGATCTTAAATTACAACTTATGTTGTATTCTCAATTTTGTCACAAATCAGTTATGTCTGATTATGCATCATTCAATATTTTCCCTAAATTTAGCGTTCGCGTGTCAATCTCTTATGAGATTTGGCTCAGGCTCGTGGTAGCTTGGCTATAGGACAGAAAGAAGGAAGAGATATAGAATATTTACAATAAGATAGATCTACACAAAATACAACAGATCTGATAAACAAGAATAAGATAGATCTACACAGAATAAAACAGATCTGATAAACAGGAATATGCATAATCTCCAATTCTGATTTTAACCATATCAAGATCATAATTAAATTTCATATCTGAAAATAACTGTACTCACAATAAGAGAAGAACGATTATGGGATCTGATTTTTTGGAGTTGATTTAGCTTTTCGTTGATGTAGGCGTTGATTTGTTACCTTTTAATCCTATTCAGATTGGAAGAAGAAGAAGCACTAGTTCTAACTTAGGTTTCAGCAGAGTAGCGACGCCATTGATTTAATTTAATATGAATTAGAGCAAAGTATAGGTGTAATGAAATTGTGTGGAGAGAAAGTGAGGTTTGGGGGTGTATAAATAGGTGTTTGATCAACGTATAAAGTCAGAAATCGCATCCAGGTGCAGAAAATGAATTCTGCCCAGATCTGGGGGTAGGTCGACCTCCCTGGGTAGGTCGACCCCAGGTCGACCTCCCTGGGTAGGTCCACCCCTAGGTTACACCTAGGTCGACCCGCCTGAGTATTTTCCTATGTAAATTTTGAATTTTTGTTAAATCTTCCGAAGGCCATAACTTCTTCATATGAAGTCCGATTTACGCAAACTTAGACTCTATTCCAAGCAGAATTCCGAGACGAACGCAATGGCGTAACCCGTTTCCCTTAATTCTTCTTCTAAAAATTAAGTATACTTTTTTTTGTAACTTTATGTTCATAGAAAATTCGGGGTGTTACACTTCTTGTCTAAATCCCATTCACTCAACACTATTCATCGAAGGACGTAAAGTGAACATGCATTAATTGCAACGTGCAAACGTCGTTCTAGTATCAAGGCCATACGTTAACTCCAAAAAATATTAATTTTTGAATCTCGCTATATTTTGGAATTACGGTTCCAACGAACCTTACTGCGTCGAATTTGGAGACCGTCAGAAAAACGTCCTTATTTTCAGCTTAAACTAAAAACTGATTGAATTTTCAGCTTACAATTATTTACCGTTCTCTCACATATGAACTCCGTTTGAGTTGAAAATTGGAATCCTGATGTATTTCGACATTTCGGATCTAGAAAAAGTGGTTTCATCGAATTCTGTGACTGTTAGAAAAATGGTACTTTTTCAAGTGATCGATACAGCTTTTAAAATGTTGATTTTTAAATTCGTACTTATAAATCAAATTCATAATTTTATTGAGCTTGTTTTAAGTCAAATAAAATGTAAAAACTAAATTTAGAATTATTCTCAAATTTTATTATGCAAAAATAACCAATTTATATCCAAAAATTCATTAATATGGATTAAATTAAAATTTTAAATTGGTTCTGGAATTCTGGGTTGTTACATTCTCTCCCACTTAAAGCTTTTTCGTCCTAGAAAAAGAACGAACTGAAACTTGTTTAACTAACCGACTCAACTTTCATTCTGGCTTGAGTTCTTCAACTTTTCAGTTACTAAGAACTTCTAAATTTCTCTGAAATTTAGTAAACACCCTAAATTTCTGAAAATTTTCGCCATAACCTCCTTTGTATGGGTTGATCTGAACAAATTTATTAGGCCATATTAGGCACCCAATGAATCAATATATCGCATACAAATCAATGTGAATCATCAAAGCTCAAGGGAGATGTGAAAAAAAATCATCCCTTGACCCAGTGATGGGAATAAATCATAATCCATGTGTCGTATCTAAAATAAGAGAGTCGTGTACATTTTTGTCATCTCATGACCTGTGTAGGGTTTGTTATTTAATCCTACAATTTTCCTTTATATGTTATCAAGTCCATAATCAGTCTTCACTTCAACCTGTAATTCAGTCATCGCCATACAAGCATCTCGCTCATATGGTAAACCAAACCTCGTGATATAAGCAACAAATGCTTATATGGAATATGATATGTTATGCCATCTTCAGTAGTATGTTATGCGGCGTAGTCTATAATTAATTTGTTACTATCCTATGGCGTACGATTAATTTCACACAGAACAACCACAACAGTACATCCAAATCATTCACAGTAGTTTAATATAATAATAAAATTGCGCAACCAACTCACTAAGTTGTACCTGTTTGTCGGGCATGCAATTTATTTCTTTACTCAACCTTTACACAATAGTAAATCCATAACCTGCTCAACACACATATATATATATGTATATATCCGTGTACATGAATCCAATTCAAACTAAATTTCAACTCAGTTCAATATTAAATTTGATTTGGCTTAAATTAACTTTCATTCTCATACTGTTTTATTATTCCAATATTTTATTAGTTAAACTAACAATCACACAACACAACCAGTAATCAATTTGTTGATTAGCTTTTCAAATATAAAACTTTTATATATTTAAAATCATATTTTCAGTGCCAAATCACAAACAATAAACTCTAACTAAGTTTTGATTCTCACACCAGTCAATTGGAAATATATAGATATCCCACTTTGAAACACGAACATAGATACTGATGATAATCGATTAATCATCAAAATCATCCCCGGGTGACTAGAGTGTGATTCTATATCTATCTAGTATATTTGAGACTTCGAATATATGTTCATAATGCATATATGCAAAATCTTTTTATACTCGATAGTCCAAATTCGAAATAAAATAATATTTAAAACTAATAATAAGATATAAATTTCGAAACTAAATTCGTTTTTATAAATAGCACTCTTCATACTCATTCTAGGATACTATTGATCCTATCTCTAACGAGTTATTCTTATAGGATGTTACTAATCCTATCTTTTATGAATTTTTCGTTCGGTTCTAATGTGTCTTATTCTCGAGATTTGTAAACCAAAGCGCTGATACCAAGCTGACACGACCCGGAATCCCCGCCAGGCCTAAACCGAACTGGAACGTGGATTGCGTGAAAACACGACGCATCGGAACGCATAACGACAAAACTTCTCATTGCTGTTACAACAATTTACATCAGAGTACAAGAATATCAAAGTACGAATAAATATTACATTGCAGAAAAATACAATTATTAGAGAATAAGATACATATTAGCGGAAATTAAATGTATAAATACAATGCACAGGGGAAATACAGCAACTACCACAACTAAAAGAAATACACGGATACAACGCTTTCCGAATATATCTCCAGCTGTAAACTAGGATCTTGTTAAATAGAAATCTGCAAAACCAAAACTACTGACTGTACGTGTGGAAAATATGGGCACCCAAAGTTTAGGCGAAAACAATAAACTCCAGGTCAGTCATGAGACTGGTGTGAGAACTAAAACAGTTATTAAATCTTTACCTTAAAATAGAGTAAATCACAGGACCACGCCGTATGATATGGAACGGGTTTACTCCACATGAATATTAACTTAAAAATAAAAAAAACACAATGCTTTTTCAAAAATGAAGATATTATAAGATTCAGGTCCCATCACACAATGCAATGCAAGTCAGAGGATAGAGTTTTACCTTATAATAGCCAAACATGCTTGTTACGTTTTAAAAACTGTTAATACCCTAGGTACCCAAGGTATTTATTTTGATGACTGCAACCATATAAACATTACTACTAACATATCTTTGAGTTGTGTAGTTACATTAGAAATATTATAAAGGTATTTATAAAGATAAACAGGAATACAAAAGAATAACTACAGAGGAAGGATAATCCATGCAATTAAAGACTAAAAGCTACTAGAGAAGAATGCTGAAGAACAGAGGTGTTTAAAGTGATGAGGAGTTGACTGAACCTTAGAATATCTTGTTAAAGATCCCACGACAATTATACTTGAAGATAATCAACCATTATCCTCAACCGAGTCACCAAAATCCATAAATATAAGGAAATTTGAAATGCAGGAACTTTGCCACACTTATAAGTGTTGCTGCCATATTTGCAACAAAAGTTTGTCGACATACTCTTTTTCATATGTCGACATATAACGGCTAGTCCAGATTTTTGAACTCAAATTGAGTAGTTATTTGCCTCTACCCTTTCACCAAAAGACACATCCTTTCATACACTATCTAAAGGCCTCTGGTAACGAATTTTTATATAATAATTTCACATTTTCTTCTACTCCTTCTTCTCCATTTATTCTCTACAAAATTCCATTGAAAACTGTCATATTACTCTTGCAAATTCACTCTCTTTCACTCCTATTCTTCATTGATTTGCAAGCCACACAAAATCAAGGAGTTGTACTTGAATTCATATCATTCTTTCTCTGATTTAATCTTATTTCCTCAACGAATTCAAAGATATATTGCCATTGGAGGTCTATAGGATCATTGTATCAAATCTGCAAGAAATGTATAGAAGATACGTCTACTTGCCATTTTTTGTTATTGTTGATAAGGGGAAGGTGTATCTTGTAACCCGTGAAATCAATATTGTAAAGTTGTTCTTGCCACCTGTGGAAAGCAAGAGATTATAGTGAAATTCTGCACGGTGGAGTGCAGGACTGGATGTAGGCTTAGTTAATCCGAACCAGTATAAAAATCATGTTGTTATTTACTTTACTATATTTTATTTTATTGCTTATTTCTTTTGATTTGAATTTAAATAGATATAGTTTATATCCCTAGTTATTGAGTAGCCTTAAGGTCCTAACAATTGGTATCAGAGTCTGGTATTTCAAAAAGTTCATAATCTTATTTTTGAAAAATTATAATGGCTAGTGACATTAGTAACACCATTATTAGTTCTTTTATAGAAGGGAAATCTACTACTAGACCTCCTCTATTTGATGGCAGTAATTATACTTATTGGGCTTATAGGATGAAAATTTATTTGCAGTCTAATGGTTTAGATATTTGGAATATTACCCAAGTAGAATACATAGAGTCTCAAACTGAATATTCAAAATGGACACCAGACCAAAAGACATAAGCACTTAATAAGTCTAAGGCCATGAACATTTTATTTTGTTCTTTAAATAGAAATGAATTTAATCGAGTTTCTATATGTAATTCTGCATATGAAATTTGGAGAATACTGAAAGTCACACATGAAGGCACCAATAAAGTAAAACAGACAAAGATATCTATGCTGATTCACTAATTTCAACATTTTCAAATGAAACCAAATGAATATATTTCTGATATGTATTCTGGATTTCAAGATATTGTACATGCCTTAATATCATTAGGAAATAAAATTACTAAAGAAGACCAAGTCAGGAAGATCTTGAATTCACTTCCTAGTGAATGGAACAGAAGACTCTGGCAATCGAAGAAGCCAATGATATTAGTACTTTGTCAATAGAAGAATTAATTGGTAATCTAATGTCCTATTAAGTGAAGTTGCAGGTTAGAAAAGAGAATCAGGGAAATGAGAAGAAATCACTGGCATTTAATGCAATGATTGATAATGATGAACTAGATGGTGATACTGTTGATGATGATATTGAGTTTATTACCAAGAAGATCAAAAAATTCGTGAAGCACTGGATAACGAAGAAACTTCGAAAAATTAACAACAATAATTCCAGAAATGGGAATGTTGTTAGATGTTTCAAATGTGATAGACTCGGTCATTTGAAAAGAGACTGTCCCAACTTGAGAAAACCAAAGCACATTTCAAATACTTTCAATAAGGAGAGGAAACAGGCATTCAATGCAACATGGGATGATTCATCATCTAGCGATAATGATTCAGAAATAGAAAATGCCAATGTATGCTTCATGGCAATGGATGACCAGGGATGGAATTTTGATAAAGAAATTACTAAAGTTTTAAATGATATGAATCAAAGTTATGAAATACTTAGGAAAGTGTACAATAATAGTATGGCAGAAATAGATATTTTGATGAAAAGTTCAGTAAAGAAAAACAATGTCTAGAAGATGAAATTGGAAGATTTAATGGTCATAAAAATGGAAAGGATTTAACATTTGGAAGTTTTGAAAAACTAAAAAGTGAAAATGAGTCCTTAAAATCAGAAAATCTTTCAATGAAGTCACATATCATTGATCTAAATAAGTAAATGACATCTTTAGGCAATGTTATTTTTAATCGTAGTAAGGATTTTGATAAAATAAAAACTGATATTGATAAATTTAATAAAGGAAAGGACAATATAGAGAAATTATTATTTGCATCTAAACATAATAGGAATAGGCATCGAATTGGATACACCCCTAAGGATAAATCAAAGAAAAATAGTACTCAATGTACTAAGTTTGTTAAAGCCACCAAGTTCAAACCAAAACCAAGGAAATTAAAGGTAGATCCTCCAAATAAGTTCATTAATATGTGGGTTCCAAAATGGTTAGATAATACTGAAAAATAACAATATATTGATAATTTTATTAATAAGGTTCATTTACTAATGATTATATTTTGAAAGGGCATTCAAACTCTTCATGGGTTTGGCATCCCAAAACTTAACCCCATGGACCCCGAAATAAAAAGGGTACCAGTGTACATATTTAATAAATTTTCAGGTACCAAATAGTCGATGCTCAAGGCATATGACAAGAAGTCTATTGAACCTTGGATAAAAATGAAAAGGATTTGTTGTTGGCATCAGCAAAGTCGGTAACTCTAAAACTCATCTGATTATTTAGTTTATTTCATGTTTTGATTTCCCCACTTGTTTTATTTATATGCAAACTCTACATATTGTCTAGAAGTTAATTAAACAATTCTTTTTTACCTTTTTTTATGACAAAAGGGGAGAAAATGTATAAATATACGAGACAAAATGATAGAGGGTGCACAGGGTTAGGGGAAGTCAACAGATTTGGGGGGAGTCAAATACAAAAAATATTATATTTTATATCTTAAATATTTATATAGTTTTCATCATCAAAAAGGGAGAATTGTACCCTAGGTATTTATTTTGATGACAACAACCATATAAACATTACTACTAACATATCTTTGAGTTGTGTAGTTACATTAGATATATTATGAAGATATTTATAAAGATAAACAAGAATACCAAAGAAGAATTACAGAGGAAGGATAATCAATGCAATTGAAGACTAAAAGCTATTAGAGAAGAATGCTAAAGAACAGAGGTGTTTGAAGTGATGAGGAGTTGGTTGAACCGTATAATATCTTGTTAAAGATCCCAGGGCAATTATACTTGAACATAATCAAACATTGACCTCAACCGAATCACCAAAATCCATAAATATAAGGAAGTTTGAAGTGCAGGAGTTTTGCTGGCTACAACTTCTTCATAAATGAATGGTTCTCAGCCACTTACAGAAGAAGAATAAACTTTGGGCTTAAATTTTGCTCTTTCCTCTAGTAATCATGTGATGTACATCTTTATTTTGAGTCTGTGTTATTCTCTTGTTGACACGACCCGGAATTCCCGCCCGGCCAAGACCGAACCGGAACGTGGATTGCGTGAGAACACGATGCATCAGAATGCAGAACGACAGAACTTTTCATTGCTCTTACAACAGTTTACATCAGAGTACAAGAATATCAGAGAATGAACAGAGAATAAGATACATAGCAGCGGATATTAAATGTATAAATACAATGCACTGGGGAAATACATCAACTACCACAACTAAAAGAAATACATGGATACAAAGCTTTCCAAATATTCTCCAGCTATAAACCAGGATCCTCTTAAATAGAAATCTGCAAAACCAAAACTACTAACTACCTGTGTGGAGAGTATGGGCACTCAGGGTTTAGGCGAAAATAATAAACTCTGGGTCAATTATAGGACTGATGGAGAACTAAAACAGTTATTAAATCTTTACTATAAAATAGGGTAAATCATGGGACCACACCACATGACATGGAACGGGTTTACTCCACATAAATATTAGTTTAAAAATAAAACAACACAATACTTTTTCAAAAATGAAGCTATTATAAGACTCAGGTCCCAACACACAATGTCACGCAAGCCAGAGGATAGAGTTTTACCTTATAATAGCCAAGCATGCTTGGAACTTTTTAAAAACAAATCTCTTTGATACTATTATAAGTGCATAGTGTATAAAACAACTTCAAATATAAATGTATCAATCATAGAAGGCATAGGTACCATATATTATGTCGCCGTACATAGGTTTACAACTAAAACCGAAAATGTCATGTTGGAAATTGGATTTCCATCATGAGTCAAGGCAAGAGATCATCCTCACTAGTTTCAGGCCATCTCTAGCGGGATACCCAGGACTCAGACGTTGGTGAGCCCTTGGATCTTCAGGGCTGGCCCTCTTTTACTTTTGAGGATTGATTATTCCCGAAAAATACGTTTCCCGGTCCTATCAGACCTATCACTTGGTCGTTGGCGACCGATCATATCTGAGGCGCCTCGCAATCCATCATCCACATTAGTAAAAATGTATAGGCTCCATACCATGACACCACTTCTGCCTAGAAAGAAACGCATGCACTCCCTGCAGTCACTCTCCCGTTTTAGACTCATACCGGGGTGTGAGGCTCGCGAATCAACTCTATACACAAAGCTACACTATATTAAAGCCGTGCTTTGATCATCATCCATAAGGCTCTGCTTTTCAACAAAGGTCTTGATCCTTGCATCTCAGCATGCCAAATTGACAATCCATACCATACCATTGATTTCCACCAATATATAACCTCTAAGATCGTACGTCTCAGAGAAGGGTTTTAAGCAATAGAATAAATTTTCCGCCACCAAACAGATATATGTTTAGCAGAGAACAATGAATACAACACACAATATAATGTCAGACATACAATCCATTTACACGTTCGTTCTGGGTCTGAACAAAACCGAAGGCACCTTATTCCTCATCCCATATGTCCAATACATGAGAGAGGTCCTCGCATATCCGGTCGATTTACAAGTACGTCTGGACGACCACCACTTATTACCTTGTCTCGGGAATCAGCCCAATCAAGACATCAGTAATCATCCATTTGATGTGAAGATTTCCGGTCTTCAACCACCGTCTTCATAGTCGACCTTTAATCATCATATCAGTTTTTCAGAATGGGTTAAACCTTGTCTTTCCTAATAACTCGCGTATCCTACAATCAAGTGCTATAAAAATACATCATACACTGCATTTCAATCCAGAATATTCTTTTATTCAAATATTCTTATTACTGGGATTCACCCCGATAAATATTTTCAAAGATCTGATTCATTTAAACCACTTGTTTAAATCTTTCTTCGAAAACCATTGCAAAAGATTTTGTACTATCTTTTAACGATCTTAAACCAAATTTGGGTTTATGTACTAGTCTGGATTAACGAACCTTACCGAAATAATCATTCATTTTATTATCCCAATCCCAATATATTCATCCAAGGGAGCAAAACTGGTACCACTCCATATCTAACACCCATTGTGTTATTGGTAAATTTAATTACCATTTACCATTCAAATCAGATTAAAGATTTAACTATTGCATGTAGTAAAACTAGTGGAACTCCTTTTCGAACATTTCTTAGATTCGGTAAATTAAATTACCTCATTCACATTTCAGTCTAATGAAAGATTCTTTAAAACTCAAGTTCAGTTTTAATCCCAAACATCATTATTTAATGATTATTCAACTTTTGAAAATTAATCTCGTCTTTACTTTGGTCAAAGAACAAATGTCACGTAAAATTACTGTTTGCAATAAACCCAAAATCCTCTTTCACTTAATATGGAATCTTCACGGAAATCTGAACAATTTATAATCGATATAAATTCCTATATCCGACCAATACTATAAGTGGAATAGCGGCGAAGCCTTTTAAATTCCATAAATAGTAAACGCCTTCACAACAAATCGGATCCCATTCAATTCCAATGTAATTAAAAAATTTGGAAAACTTTATCCAAACCTTTATTAAAAGATTAATTCTATTCATAACTAGGTTTAAGAACGGTATTAATGAAAATACCATCCACAACAAACACAAATCCAATTTACCATTTCTAAAAATCATTGGATTATTATTCTAATTATTAACTAGTTCATTCTGATAAAAATATCTTTTATCTTTTCAAATGTGGAATATTTCATCCAAAATCATTCTCAATCATTTACTATGATTTTCCATAATTTATTCATATTTTTAATTATTTTAACAAGGCCCTTACAGTCGGTTTCCAATATTGGTCATCGAACTGCATCCATAGCGACCTTTTCCAAAAATGATTTGGACATATTTTAAAATCTAATCGTTCAAATTTAAATTTCATATATTCATTGGAATGCTCTTCTCGATACGAACCCAACGGTTCCGGCTTTAGGAGAATCCAACAGTCGGATCTCCCGTCATGTCCACTTTAAGTTAATGGTTGAAATTCGCGAGGGTCGTTGCGCGACACATTCTATTCAAGCCATTTAAATATATATATATCGTCGGTTTCTATTCAAAACATATTTTATGAAACGTTTGTACATTCATTTTAAAATTATTTCGCTTCCATTACCAATTTAAATTAAACTTGAACATTGCATTTTATTTTGATCTCAAAAGAATAATATTTTCAAAATGTAAAATTTTGAAATTCAATTTTCTCGATATTCATTTTAAAAACAAATAAAATCGATCTAGAAATTCATTGGAGTTAAAATAGCATTTTCTACTTAACCCGTCCTCATAAAATTTGTATTTTTGTGTCCATCCAGAATCGTACATCAAAATCAACTTCTAATCCTCATTGAATATTACATTATAAAAATATTCATGTTTATTTCAGATTGGAATAAAATATCGACCAACATCCATGTGAATAAACTTAAATAGATTACATTCATCATTTACACCAAACGATAGTTTCAAACAACTATCAACATCCAAAATGACATCCAATGTGCATTTTATTTTTATATAAGCTTCAAATGATTTATTGATGCTCATATAAATCTGTCAATCAACCGATTAACCGAAATTTCACACAAGGCAGGATGTGTGATTCAAATATCTTCCCAAGACCCGTGTGGGGTTTTCAACCAACAACAATTATTTAATGAATCATCACTCTCATACAATACAAACATAAATATATAAATATTCAACTACCAAATGCCATTTAAGGCGTCACAAGTGTCCATCAAAGGAGTATGAAATGCGAATGTCACATATTCACAACGGTTCTAATGCAAATGATTTGTGAAGAGTTCATGTGCTGAACTCCAAAAATATATTATAACTACATGATGTAATTTATAACTTGCAACTTAAAATGCATAAATAACTACACTAATATACTAATTTAAGATAGAAGTTCTCACCGAGATTTTTGATAGTTATAATAATAATTGCTTTTGAGTTAAATAAATCGCGGGTTTAATTTAACCCAAATTTCGAACTAACTCCAAATCTGACCAAATTAGTTTCATTGCGAAGCTCGTCAATACGGTTTCAACGCATCTTGAATCGCCTAATTTCGAGTTCGTATGAAAAAGTTATGACCTTTACCAATTCACATATATACGTTAACCAAACACTTAGCAACATATCTATGATTTAAACTACACAAACTATATAAACTAAACATTAAATCTCACCATCGAGCATTCCAACACCTCGACACTTCACCGTAGGAACTCCACACACTTTCCATGAGCCAAATACCATGCCTTTTCAACTCGAATCAACTCCAAATCTCTCGCACACACTCAGACACTCACTAACACGAAGCATACAAGCTAAAGGCGAGATTTTTATAGGTGTTTGAGCTTGTGGGGCCCACAGTCTCGTTGTCCGTAGCGGTACAGCGGAGTGGTTGAAATGGAAGGGCTATGAGGTGGTGTTGGGACCATGTGGGGGCCACACGAGTTGGTTGGTGGTGGTAGGAAGTGGTTTTGAGGCTAAAGGAGCCACCTTTGCACACAAAAGAGAAAGAAGGAGGCTTTAAGGAGGACAGAGGGGGTAGGCCCACCGCCGTGGCCTGGTGGTGCGCCTGTTGATGTGGCACAGCAGTGGGGAGGGGTGTCATAGCCTCCTAGGGTGGCGTTGTGGAGCTAAGGGGAAGAGGGAGGGAGCGTAGCTTCCATGTTAAAGGTTTTCTAAGTTCCTAACCTTTCTTCGCAAAATGAATGACACCCTTACCACAAATCAGACTTAATTAACAAGTCATCATGTCATGGAAGCACCAAAGGAGGAGAGAAAGCCAAACGGAGGAGGGAAGTGCCTTGGTGTCTACATCCCATTCACTCAACACTATTTATCGATTGACATAAAGTGAACATGCATTAATTCCAACGTGCAAACTTCGTTCTAGTCTTTTGGCCACACGTTAACTCCAAAAATTATGAATTTTAGAATCTCGCTATATTTTGGAATTACGGTTCCAACGAATCTACCCGCATCGAATTTGGAGGCCATTTGAGAAATGGCCTTATTTTGAGCTTAAACTGAAAGCTGACTGAATTTTCTGCTTACGATTATTTACGGTTCTCTCACATACGAACTCCGTTTGAATTGAAAATTGGAATCCTTTTTCAAGTGATCGATACAGGTTTTAAAATGTCGATTTTTAAATTCTTACTTATAAATCAAATTAATAATTTTACTGAGCTTGTTTTAAGTCAAAATAAATATAAAAACTAAATTTAAAATTATTCTCAAATTTTATTTTGCAAAAATAACCAATTTATTTCAAAAATTCATTAAACTAGATTAAATTAAAATTTTAAATTAGTTTTGAAATTCGGGGTTGTTACACTTGTCCTTCCTCATCTGATGAATCATCACTGTTTTGTTTGCTTGTTTCAGATGAATAGTCACTGTTACGTGCTTGTGGTGTGTCATCAGTGGGATCCTTTGAACTGAATGATGATCTTGTGCTAGTTATAGATTGTGATGCCCCTGAATTATCAATGTTGTGAGTCATAATTTCTTTATTCAGTATGTTCTGACAATTCTGGCAAAGGCAGAAATGTTGTTGCTGGGTTGCTAAGTTTGCTTGATGTTTTGATTTCCTTTTCTGCAAAAGGGAAAACATGATAATTAAACACAGGATGTCTGGACACAAACATTCTTCCCTTGCCATCCATACACTTGTATCCTTTTTGATTACTTTTGTAACCCAAAAAGGTACATGTTGTGGATCTAAAACTCAACTTATGTCTATTGTACGGTCTAGTGTAGGGAAAACACAAACATCTAAAAGTTCTTAAGATATGATAATCTGGTTTTATTCCATATAACATTTTATATGGACATTTATGTTTCAGAACTTTAGTGGGGAGTCTGTTTATCAAATAAATAGATTTTCAAATGCCTCTGCTAGAAATTTAAGTGGAAATGATGCTCGTGACATTAATGTTATGCCAGTATCAACTATATATCTGTATTTATGAGTCACCCCTTTCCTATTGGAAAAACACTTTGGTCGTTTAAATTCTGCACCTGAAACACCCCACCTCCGTTAAGGTCACTCACAAAGGGAATGCCTTAACTTTGGTGGAGCATTTTAGGTAAAAGATGCAGATAAATTACAAGACAGACAAATAAAGCAGCGGAAAATAAAGTCATTTTATAAACAACTTAATTCAGTCAAGCTTTTACAACAATTGTCTCAATCATACTTAAAAGTAATACATAGAAATTCTGTCTTGATTCAAAAACTTCCAAGTATAAAAGGAGCATAAAAATAACAATGATATTCCCCAATAAAGCGTGAACCAGCCGTAGCAGTGGAAGAGAGAGTCCAAAGTAATACATCGACTATCTTCGAGCTTGGAAAGAAAACTGAGCTAAGTGATAACATTTCCTCCCTGAGAACCTGAGGGGGGAGCGGGAACGGAAGAAAAGAGGCGAAACAAAACTAGGTCAGACATAAGTCTAGTAAGTTCAGTGACTATCAACAAAAAAACAGGCAAAAGCATCATGACATGAATAAACTAAGTATAAGACAATACCGTGATAACAGGGATAACAAGATTACAAGATAACATACGATTAGAATGGATATGATAAGGCAAGAGAAACTAAATGCGCTTCTACTCTTTCTCTGCTTCGCCACTACTTTGTTATTCTGATTTCTATATCTATCTCTGTACCACCTAACTAGTGTCCTAACTAGTAATTTGAATAAAATGATAACGTGATCCCAATCCCCGTAACTGTGGTAGCCTTCAGGTGTACATCTATCGTGAGGATTCCACCTCAATCAGCCGAATTGCCATGAACATGTTAGATGTACCCTTACTACCCTATCGATCGGCTCCTTACTTGCACTAATGTTCCATGTGTCTATGTCAATCTGTAACAACCCGGATTCCGATAGACCGATTTTTTTTCAAAAACCCAATCTATCGAAACCCGAGTTGGGCGCTCTGGTATCCTGCAGAAAAGATAGAGATAAAGAAAACATGTCTAAATTCGTAATCATCTTACAGCGGAAGGAATTCAAAGTATAATATACTTTAAATATAGCTTTATCTTATTAAACATACTGTCTTACCAGTATCCAAAGCTTATACCATCTCTATCATGAACCTAACCTTGAAGTATGTAATGAGGAGGGAGTCAGAACATAAGTTCTCTGTGAGTGGACTTAGAATAAACTTCTGCATAATCCTACATATACCGTTTAGTTATATTTTCTTGCTTATTAAGTTATTTGAGATATTAGCTCTCTTGGCTATACTCATGTCCCACTAGTATATTAACCTAATACAATGTATATGTAGATACCCCCAACTCGTATAATCCTTTCCATGTATATATATAGTCCCTTGCCGTATGTCGTACGGGCTTCATCATGTAAATCTATTCTACTTTAGTGTAGTGCCACCATTCTCGAAATCGTTTAGACTACCACTCTTGATCTTGCTAGATTTCGTTTATTACCTAGATCTAATCTACGGTTTTCTATCCAGCACTTCCTAGATTCAACCAGGGTTTACGCTACCCAGGGCCACTGGGGTTTATGATACCTATCGAACAATGCCCCCTAGTCTAGGACACACTACCCAGAGCGATATATGTTCCTAGACTTTACGTCCCAATCGTGTCGTTAAACATGTAGATATCTAGTTGCACACGTCCTCTATATGTGCGGCCCGAGTCCCGTGGCAGGGCAAATCAAGAAACACGGAACTCGGTTAGGAGCTTTAAGTCATCTGCCGATGCAGTTGCTAAGGTCTGTTTTATCCGTATGTAGCTATGGTCCCACTTGACGCCTCCCTCAACTAATGAAAGACACCCAAGAAAATCAAGAATGAGAACTGTACGCAGGCCCTCTATGCCCCCCACAAACCTATTGGCCATCCTCACCCATAACTAGATAGCAAAGTATATGGTCTTTTGGAATTCTCCATCTTTCCGCTTGCATGTCACGATTGACTCAAGATGGTAGGTAGACGACGACGTGCTATCTTAGGGCTAAACAAGATATCACCGCCTCACGCTGACCCATCCTAGTCTTTAGGTTGCTTATATTGCAACCAAGGCATACCCTTGGCTCTTTTAACGCAGACCTTAACCTGTGTGAGCCCAGGAGGATCATCTACAACCTCACAGAGGGATACCAAGAGTACTCTCACGTCCCCTCGAAGCCACGTGCTTCGTAACCCAGTTCGTTGGAGCCTTCTTCATGATCAGATGGACGTTCACTCCTCCTCGTGTTCTACTTGGCTTTCTTAACTAAGGTTTACTACTTAGTTCTCTTAACTTAGGTTTACTACTTAAATTCCTGAATCGTTAGCTTTCTTACCTAAGGTTCACTACTTAGTTTCCTGAATCGTTAGCTTTCTTAACTAAGGTTTACAACTTAGTCCTTTTAACTAAGGTTTTTTACTTGGTTCTCTGAACCAAGGTTTGATACTTAGTTTCTGTTACTTAGTTCTCTTCAACTAAGGTTTGTTACTTAGTTCCTTTTAACTAAGGTTTACCAATGAATTCAAGCATGACTTAAGTTCTCTTTGTCAAATGATAGCATACGGGTGTTTCCCCACATTTCCAGCTTAGATTAACTTATTTCATGGCATAAGTCGTCCTACCCTTAGAGTCTTGTATTACATCTTAAGTAATATTCATTTCTTATCCCTAGGATAAGTTTGTCTATTATTTAATTTTATCATTCCCCACTTTTCCTTGCTTTGATACTGTTATATTGGTTAAGTTTGCCCATGTGTCCAAGTTGACTTAACCCCCAATCACATATTTAATTCAACCCACGTACCATGCTAAATTGTTTAAGTGTTCTCTATCAGTTCATGTTGACTTAACCCGCCCATATATCATGTCAAATTGGTTAAGTGTTATCTAGCGGTTCATGTTGACTTAACCCACCCATATATCATGTCGAATTGGTTAAGTATTGTCTAGTGTTTCATGTTGACTTAACCTTACCATACTAGCATGTGTCATTAGCATTAATCAACTATTAATGCCCAACCTTTCACATTAGACCTATTGTTGCGGTCACTGGATGTGCTGGTTGGTTCTGGGCAGGATTACACCACAACTCAATCTAACCTCGGGTTTCAAGCACGTTATGACTAACTTTTCACATTAGAACCTATTGTTTACGGTCACTTGATGTGCCGGGCGGTTCCAGGTAGGATTACACCGCAAACTCATTCTAACCTCAAGTTAGCCATGTTTCATGTTTACCCAATTAACAATTCATGTATATTCTAGGTGTCATAGGCCAATTATAAATTTACAAGCATGTTCATGTTCATTCTAGATATCGAATGTCAATTTCATGTTATGTGTCGAGTTCCATAATTACATAAAAACATGGTTTGTCCAACATATTCCATTTTTAATTATGTTTCTAGATCTTAACGGCATATCCAATTTTCAAGTCTCAAATTCAAGCTTTACCCAATAACAACAATTTATGTTCATGCTTATAATCCCGTTAATAGGCTATACCTATTATTCCAGTTTCCCATACATGTGTTCCTAACAGGTGGCTATCATTCCTCATATGTTGGTTAAGCTTATTCATATGTCAAGTGCTACTTAACCCATTTCTACTTTGCTTACACAACCATTCATGTAATAATCTTTTTACCCAAATCACCTAATTCATCGATCAAATCTCAAGCTCTTCCCAAATAACTATAATTTACGCCATGTTGACCTTGGCTCGAAGGTAGCCAAAGTTTCAAAAATAAAAAGGAAGAATAGGGAAAAGAAATAGATTAGGCATACAGATTATTTTAAATTGCAACATGAATTTTAACTGAGGAATGACGAACGATAATAATACTATTATGCATGAAGTGTATTGTAATCCCACTCACTGATTTAAGAACGGATCTTGAATTATGGGATCTGATTTCTGAAACTGGAAAGCAATCCCTTGACGTAGACTATCGATCCTCTAATTTACATTTGATTCTTAGAAAATAGTTGTTGAAGTCGTTGAATTAGCCTTTGATTCTCTACTTGAATTCTAACGAAGAACTTGCTTAGCATAACCCCGTCTTTGATTTATTTTGATATGAATTAGGGAAGAGTATAGGCATATTGAAAATGCGTAGAGAAAACTGTAGCCTTAGGGGTGTTTATATAGGTGCTCAAGACCTTATCGTACGCGCAGCGCTGGGTCAGCATTGAACCTAGTTATGAAAATAGTCCAGGTTCGCAGATGAATCTAGCCAAATCTTATCATATACGCAGTGTTGTGTCCGCATTGGGTCCCGCAAACTGTTTTGGAGTAGAAATTCGAATTTCGAATGTTTGAATTGTTTTGGCGTAGAAATTTGATTTTTGAACTTTTGAATTTCTGGAATTTATTTTACTGTTTTATTCACATGAAATATTCTTATATATATACAATTACTCTATCGACCATTTTACGCGTATATATATACGCACAATTTTCGTTTTATTTTCAAATTTCAAACGATGTTGCACCGTTATTTGATTCTTGCCATATTTCATTGGCTGTAGCCTTATCTTGAATTTTATCTTTTGTATACATATATTTATGCATATATATATATATATATATATATTCTCATATATATACATATATTTTCTTTATTTCCTTATATGTACGTTCTTATCCTTTTAAATTTTGAATTTGTATGTGTACATATATTTGCATGTTCAGTTGGCCCTCTCTAAAATAAAGATAAAAATTATGCTGTCGTTGGGGTTCGAACCCCCGACCTCCATGTTACAAATCCAATGTCTTAACCAACTGAGCTATGAAGTCTTTTGTCAATAAGTTTTAGAACAATAATAATTATTGTTCTCTCCTTGGTTCTCTTTCTCATGTTAGTTACAATACTTAAATTAAACCATTGCATGAATCTTTTTCTTTTAATGTTAATGCATTATGTTTGCAAATCAGTGCATGCAACATATTTACATTGCATGCAACCAATCCTTTCTTTCTTTTAATGCATGCATTACATTTTTTTCAGTGCATGTATTTATTACATGCAATCCTTATTTTATTCTTTATTTTATATTTCAATTTTTTTTGTATATATATATATTTCTCTTGTGCGTATACAAACTTTTAGGCTTAATAACTTCTTCATATGATGTCCATTTTACGCAAACCAGGTGTCTATCTTGACCAGAATTCCGAGACGGACACAATGATGATGTCCGTTTTACTTAATTATTGATATTTAAATTAAGTATTTTTATTTTCCCATCTCTTCGATTACACACATTGTTATCACGTTAATTTCCTTACTCTTCAATGTATGAATTAAATTTTCATTATACATCACCATTATTTATCTATCTATGCGTATATACATATTTGTACATTTTTTATTATATTAAAAATGTGGGGTGTTACATTCTCCTGGCCTTAAAGAATTTCGTCCCCGAAATTCGATAAGAGTAAAATAGATAATCCCTCGCAATATCCATCCATCCAGTGTGCATCCAATTGTTGCAAACATTGTGCACATGTGCAAAGTGAGATACATCATAGTAAAATATGTATGCCTAATTTGGATCCACCTATATGTATGCAAATTTTAAAAAACCTTTCAAAACATGATGCTCACATCCTAAATATACTTGCAATTCTATATGGATGCAATATTCTTGAAAAATCAAAATAGTTTTCATCCAAGATTTCCTATACTCTTATAGAATAAGAGCATGGTTCACCCAATTGTCGCATCCAAAACCCTACCAACCATCATTAAATTCGAAATTTAGAAAAATATAATTTTCTAAATTTGATTTCTTATGTTACAAAAAGATATAAAACGGAAGAATTTACATTTTCCACTGTACCTTTTATAATTACACTCGGATTTTTATATAACTATTCTATAAAAACTTCCTAATTTCCTATCTAAGAACAACCACATAAGAAAACTTTCCTTTCTCTTTCATCTTATCTTGGAATAGTTTCATATTTATTCATCTTTTTCTTAAGATTTCCTTTTCCTTTTCCCGTCACATTTGTTGCCTTATTGAATTTATTGTCTCTTGTTAGCTTAGGCTTTTCTCTTTCGTAGCTTATTTGACTTAATCCAATTACTTAAGTTTATTATTTCAAATAAGCTTTTTCTGTTTTCAACTCAAACTGCATCCTACACAGCTACTACTATGAGCCAAGAATCTTAGGACTTTGTCATCTCAGACACACACAACAGGATCTACCCACTTACTTGCCCTTTACTACTTAGTAGTCACTACTAGTCCTTGCTGTGCATTACTAGCCTATACTTTTTCTCTCTTTCTCAAGCAACAAACCTAGGTTTCTCAATGCTTATGCATTCTACGGGAATTTTCCAATAGTTTAATATTAGCTAATCCCTGACTGTAAATTGGCAAGAGAGCAACTCCCTAAATATCTACCATGAAGACCGAAATCAACATCAGATTTGCACTTAGAGAATCACTCAACTCAAACAATCTCTAGTTGGTTCCAATTGTTTAATTCATAACTTTAACTTTTTCTCGTCCTTTTCTAGGCACTTATCCTTACCTACTCCATTTTTTTTAAAACATGGTTTGGCCTCCTTTCTTTTCATTACATTTTTCATTCAAAAATTAAAAGCGTTAAAACTTTGTTTTCTTCTCCAAAACTTGTTTTCGCCAAACCATAAAAACATGTTACAGAATAAAATGCAAAACATTTTTTTTCAAATCAAAAAACTAGAGTAGACAAGGACAACTATCAGGCTTGCATTGTTTCTAATTACAATGTTAATTTAACTACTCGCTATAAGGTGCAGACATTTATTCTATTCCTACAACTTATTTTGTCCACCCAACAAAATTTCTTCGTAAATCAACAATCAAAATTTATTGTTAACAGAATAGAATTTTCTTTTACAAAACGCAACACTTTCTTTTCAATCCTTTCATATATTATAATATGAAAACTAGCGAGCTATATATGCTCTATATTATGCACTTTTTAATGAGAGAGTTCTTTTAAAACAAGAAATCATTGTTTTACCAAAGTATACACCACTTTACTTTAAAAACCCAACAGGCACTGAATATGTCCTTTACGTATTTTTCTTAAACATAAAAAATACTTCTAAGATTAAAACTTGAAAAACACCACAAACTCTTATACAAATTCAAGTTCTTAAAAGTTTATTATTGGGTTAGACTCAAAGTGGGTCTTTCAACTCAACTAGGCTTTCCTAGGCACTTTCCAAACCAATTCTCTCAACTATATATATATTCCTAATCCATTTTCCACATTTTAACCTTTTTCTAACTTATAAGGTTTTACTTCTATACCCACTACTCTGAAATAACAACATTTCAGTTTCAATTCTTATGGGATACTTTCTTTCTCCAATACCAAATCATATTGTACACTTTCCAACCAAACCACCTAAGGGTCTTAAAATTTCTAGGTTCATTCCTTTAGTGTACAAAATAGCTATCCCAACTCTTTCCATTCCTAGTGGGCTACTTTATGGATTTAGGTTTATATATATAATATATTTATATTTTAGAAAATACAAATATGTTCACTCATTATCTCCCTAAGATCACTAAATCGAAGCTCTGATAATAGATGTAACAACCCGGATTCCGACAGACCGAATTTTTTTCAAAAACCCAATCTATCGAAACCCGAGTTGGGCGCTCTGGTATCCTGTAGAAAAAGACAGAGATAAAGAAAACATGTCAGAATTCATAAGCATCTTACAGCGGAAGGAATCCAAAGTATAATATACTTTAAATATAGCTTTACCTTATAAAGCATACGGCCTAACCAGTATCCAAAGCTTATAACATCTATGTCATGAACCTAACCTGGAAGTATGTAACGAGAAGGGGTTCAGAACATAAGTTCTGTGTGAGTGGACTTAGAATAAACTTCTGTATAATCCTACATATACCGTTCAGTTATATTATCTTGCTTATTAGGTTATTCGCGATATTAGCTCTCTAGGATATACTCATGTCCCACTAGTAGATTAACCTAATACAACATATATGTAGATACCCCCAACTCGTATAATCCTTTCCATGTATATATACAGTCCCTTGTCGTATGTCGTACGAGCTTCATCATGTAAATCTATACTACTTTACTGTAGTGCCACCATTCTCGAAATCGTTTGGACTACCACTCTTGATCTTGCTAGATTCCGTTTAATACCTAGATCTAATCTAGGGTTTTCTATCTAGCACTTCCTAGATTCAACCAGGGTTTACGCTACCTAGGGCCACTGGGGTTTATGCTACCTATCGAACAATGCCCCCTAATCTAGGACACACTACCCAGAGCGATATATGTTCCTAGACTTTACGTCCCAATCGTGTCGTTAAACCCAATCGTGTTGTTAAACGTGCTAGATATCTAGTTGCACATATCCTCTATATATGCGGCCCGAGTCCCGTGGCAGGGCTAATCAAGAAACACGGAACTCGGTCGGGAGCTTTAAGTTATCTGCCGATGCAGATGCTAAGGTCTGTTTTATCTATATGTAGCTATGGTCCCACTTGACCCCTCCCTCAACTAATGAAAGGCACCTAAGAAAATCAAGAATGAGAACTGTACGCAGGCCCTCTATGCCCCCCCCACAAACCTATTGGCCATCCTCTCCCATAACTAGATAGCAAAGTATATGGTCTTTTGGAGTTCTCCGCCTTTCCGCTTGCGTATCACGATTGACTCAAGATGGTAGGTAGACGATTACGTGCTATCACAGGGCTAAACAAGATATCGCCGCCTCACGCTAACCCATCCTAGTCTTTAGGTTGCTTATATTGCAACCAAGGCATACCCTTGGCTCTTCTAACGCATACCTTAACCTCTGTGAGCCCAGAAGGATCATCTGCAACCTCACAGGGGGATACCAAGAGTGCCCTCACGTCCCCTCGAAGCTGCGTGCTTCGTAACCCAGTTCGTTGGAGCCTTCTTCATGAATAGATGGACGTTCGCTCCTCCTTGTGTTCTACTTGGCTTTCTTGACTAAGGTTTACTACTTAGTTCTCTTAACTAAGGTTTACTACTTAGTTTCCTGAATAGTTAGCTTTCTTAACTACGGTTCACTACTTAGTTTTATGAATCGTTAGCTTTCTTAACTAAGATTTACAACTTAGTCCTCTTAACTAAGGTTTAATACTTGGTTCTCTTAACCAAGGTATGATACTTAGTTTCTGTTACATAGTTCTCTTTAAATAAGGTTTGTTACTTAGTTCCTTTTAACTAAGGTTTACCAATGAATTCAAGCATGACTTAAGTTCTCTTTATCAAATGATTGCGTACGGGTGTTTTCCCCACATTTCTAGCTTAGATTAGCTTATTTCATGGTATAAGTCGTCCCACCCTTCGAGTCTTGTATTACATCTTAAGTCACATTCATATCTTATCCCTAGGGTAAGTTTATCTATTATTTAATCTTATCATTCCCCGGTTTTCCTTGCTTTGATACTGTTATATTGGTTAAGTTTGCCCATGTGTCCTAGTTGACTTAACCCCCAATCACGTATTTAATTCAACCCACGTACCATGCTAAATTGGTTAAGTGTTCCCTATCAGTTCATGTTGACTTAACCCGCCCATGTATCATGTCAAATTGGTTAAGTGTTATCTAGCGGTTCACGTTGACTTAACCCACCCATATATCATGTCAAATTGGTTAAGTGTTGTCTAGTGTTTCATGTGACTTAACCTTACCATACTAGCATGTGTCATTAGCATTAATTAATTATTAATGCCCAACCCCTCACATTAGACCTATTGTTGCGGTCACTGGATGTGTCGGTTGGTTCGGGCAGGATTACACCACAACTCAATCTAACCTCAGGTTTCAAGCACGTTATGACTAACTTCTCACATTAGAACCTATTGTTTGCAGTCACTGGATGTGTCGGGTGGTTCCGGGCAGGATTACACCACAAACTCATTCTAACCTCGAGTTAGCCATGTTTCATGTTTAGCCAATTAACAATTCATGTCTATTCTTGGTGTCATAGGCCAATTATAAATTTACAAGCATGTTCATGTTCATTCTAGATATCGAATGTCAATTTCATGTTATGTGTCGAGTTCCAAAATTACATAAAAACATGGTTTGTCCAACATATTCCATTTTTAATTATGTTTCTAGATCTTAACGGCATATCCAATTTTCAAGTCTCAAATTCAAGCTTTACCCAAAAACCCCAATTTATGTTCATGCTTATAATCCCGTTAATAGGCTATACCTATTATTCCAGTTTCCCATACATGTGTTCCTAACAGGTTGCTATCATTCCTCATATGTTGGTTAAGCTTATTCATATGTCAAGTGCTACTTAACCCATTTCTACTTTGCTTACACAACCAATCGTGTAATAATATTTTTACCCAAATTGCCTAATTCATCGATTAAATCTCAAGCTCTTCCCAAATAATTATAATTTACGCGCTGTTGACCTTGGCTCGAAGTTAGCCAATGTTTCAAAAATAAAAAGGAAGAATAGGGAAGAGGAATAGATTAAGCATACAAAGATTATTTTAAATTGTAACATGAATTTTAACTGAGGAATGACGAACGATAATAATACTATTATGCATGAAGTGTATTGTAATCCTGCTCACTGATTTAAGAACGGATCTTGAATTCTAGGATCTGATTTCTATAACTGAAAAGCTATCCATTGACGTAGATTATCGATCCTCTAATTTAGATTTGATTCTTAGAAAATAGTTGTTGAAGTCGTTGAATTAGCCTTTGATTCTCTACTTGAATTCTAACGAAGAACTTGAGTAGCATAACCCCGTCTTTGATTTATTTTGATATGAATTAGGGAAGAGTATAGGCATAATGAAAATGTGTAGAGAAAACTGTAGCCTTAGGGGTGTTTATACAGGTGCTCAAGACCTTACCGTACAAGCAACGCTGAGTCAGCATTGAACCCAGTTAAAAAAATATTCCAGGTTCGTAGATGAATCTAGCCAAATCTTATCGTATACGCAGCGCTGAGTCAGCATTGGGTCCCGCAAGCTGTTTTGGCGCAGAAATTCAAATTTTGAAGTTTGGATTGTTTTGGCGTAGAAATCTGATTTTTGAACTTTTGACTTTTTGGAATTTATTTAACTGTTTTATTCACATGAAATATTCTTACACGTATACAATTACTCTACCGGCCATTTTATGCATATATATGTACGCACAATTTTCTTTTTATTTTCAAAATTCAAACGATGTTGCACCGTTATTTGATTCTTGCTATATTTCATTGACTGTAGTCTTATCTTGAATTTTATCTTTTGTATACATATATTTATGCACACACACACACACACACACACACACACACACACATATATATATATATATTCTCATGTATATACATATATTTTCTTTATTTCCATATATTTATGTTCTTATCCTTTCAAATTTTGAATTTGTTTACGTACGTATATTTGCATGTTCAGTTGGCCCTCTCTAAAACAATGATAAAAATTAGGCCGTCGCCGGGGTTCGAACCCCCGACCTCCATGTTACAAATCCAATGTCTTAACCAACTGAGCTATGAAGTCTTTTGTTAATAAGTCTTAGAACAATGATAATTATTGTTCTCTCCTTACTTCTCTTTTTCATGTTAGTTGCAATACAGAAATTAAACCATTGCATGAATCTTTTTCTTTTAATGTTAATGCATTATGTTTGCAAATCAGTGCATGCAATATATTTACATTGCATGCAACCAGTCCTTTCTTTCTTTTAATGCATGCATTACATTTTTTTCAGTGCATGTATTTATTACATGCAATCCTTATTTTATTCTTTATTTTATATTTTAATTTGTTTGTGTACATATATACATATATATATATATTTCTCTTGTGCGTATACAAACTTCTAGGCTTAATAACATCTTCATATGATCTCCGTTTTACGCAAACCTGGTGCCGATCTTGACCAGAATTCCGAGGCAGACGCAATGGTGATGTCTATTTTACTTAATTCCTAATATTTAAATTAAGTATTTTTATCTTCTCATCTCTTCGATTACACACATTGTTATCGCATTAATTTCCTTACTCTTCAATGTATGAATTAATTTTTCATTATACATCACCATTATTTACCTATCTATGCATATATACGGATTTGTACATTTTTAATTATATTAAAAATGTGGGGTGTTACACAATCGGCCCTCTCTTGCGTGTAGATACCCTGTGTTGGTCCCACCATATGGTGTATCAGCCCTTATGATAGCGACCCGACACGATTCAAGATGCACAATGTATAACTACTGGTACCCAGTGCCTGCTTTTTCCCACTCCGGAGTACGTGCATGCCCGTAAACCATCGGAACCTACACTGACGTACCCCCTATCGCTGTTTTGACCGCTTATAATCAGCCCAGTAATCGTGCCCCACCCTGCCTAGTTTCAGGGTATCATGATACATCTATATGGGTTACTGCTGAAATGGGTCCCCGTTGCTAGGGTTTCCTGCTGGTTAAGTTTGTGGGCATATATATACAAATATTACCCACCTACATGAGATGTACTTAACCCTCCCACCGATTCTAGCATGTTCTCTTAACGGTTAAGTTTGTGGGCCTATATGTACTAATATTCCCACCTACACGAGATGTACTTAACCCTCCCATCGATTCAAGCATGTTTATTTAGCGGTTAAGTTTGTGGGCCTATATGTACTAATATTACCCACCTACACGAGATGTACTTAACCGATCCATCGATTCAAGCATGTTTATTTAACGGTTAAGTTTGTGGGCCTATATTTACTAATATTACTTACCAATCCGATATGTACTTAACCCTCCCACACATTATGTCATATTGGTTAAGTGTTGTCCATTCATGTTAACTTATTCTACCCAGTCATCGTGTCATGTTGGTTATGTGTTTCTTATTAACTTAACCCCGTTCGTTCATCAAGTTATATTGGTTAAGGGTTTTCTTGTTAACTTAACCCCACGTGTTCATCATGTTGTATTGGTTAAGTGCCATAAATCAATTCAAGTTAACTTAACCCATCTACTTGTCATGTTACTTTGGTTAAGTGTTGCCTTCTTGTGTTAACTTAACCCTACCACAAATCAAGTTATATTGGTTAAGTGTTTCTTATTACTTAACCCTACCCATTCATCATGCTATACTGGTTAAGTGTTTCCTATTAACTTAACCTTAGTCATTCATGTTATATTGGTTAAGTGTTTCTCATTACATAACCCTTGTCATTCATCATGTTCATTAGCATTAATCGATTTATTAATGCACCAACCTCTCACATTATATATGTGTTGTTGCGGTTACTGGATGTGTCGGGCGGTTCCGGGCAGTTTCACACCACAACTCAATCTAACCTCGGGTTTTTCTTGGGCATGATGCACTAACCTCTCACATTAGATAGGTGTTGTTGTGGTTACTGGATGTGCCGGGCGGTTCCGGGCGGTTTTACACCACAACTCAATCTAACCTTGGGTTAGGCATATTCATCTTTTCACATATTTACATATATGTAAATTATTCACAATTGTTGTAATTATCCCAACCAGTCATGTTTCAATTCTCAAGTTATGCCTAACATAGCTAATTGCAAGTTATGGCCTCCAAATTTAATTTTGAGTTATTACTCAAAATAGGCTATACCTAATCTTCCCAAGCTTGTACTAATAGTCATGCCCCAATACCCCCAATATACATTATTCTTTGGCGTCTCAACCAGTGGTTATGCCCAATCTTGATTAATATCCTGATTTACAGTTTTGTGCCCAATCTAGATTAATATTCCAATTTACAGTTTGCACCAAATCTAGATTTAATATTTCAATTTACCCCAAGTTCGCAACAAAGACAAATTATGCCCCAAATCATAAGTTACAAAATTATGTTCCACCATTACCCCCGCATTCCTACCGCTCGTATAATAAGTTTTAGTCTAGATTCAAGGTTAATCTAGATTCATAAAATAAAGGAGACGAAAGAGGAACATAAACAGGCATTAAAATGGTAGATCTATCAAATATTTTGGACCTACGAGGTTTACAGATCTGTTAGAGTTGGGGTATAACAAACTGACAGAAATAACCTCATAGACATATAGATCTGATATAAATAATATCATGAACCTAAAAAGAATTATATATCAGATGTCCAACAAAGCTAGGCATGATTTAATAATAACTTCCTAGGCACGTAAATCATTGATTTAATAGAAAGATAGGAACTAATCTGAAAGATTTGTATTATGGACTTAGATCCATTTCAGTAAATGCCAAAATCACTATTAGTTGTTTTAACCTTAAATTAACTTGGATTTACATGTTTACAGCTCGATTTATGCCCCTAAATCCCAAGTTATATGTTCAATATACTTTATGCCTTAAATCTCAAGTCATATGTCCAATACTTTATGTCTCGAATCTCAAGTCATATGTCCAATACTTTATGCCTCAAATATCAAGTCATATGTCCAAAACTTCATGCCTCAAATCTCAAGTCATATGTTCGATACACTTTAGGTTTTGAATACAACATGTGTTATGTCCTCAAATTAGTTAAAACTCAATTATGCCCAATTATACACAATTTAATACTTTTCCCAAATTTTAGCTCTGGTCATGTCCAAATCATATTTTATTCCCAATTTTATTTCCAACGTACGTTCATCTCTTATGAGATCTGGCTCAGGCTCGCAGTAGCCTGGCTATGAAACAAAAAGGGAAGACGGAAAGAAGAGACAAAGAACAGACATAATATTATCAATGAGATAGATCCAAAGGATATAGAAAGACAAGCATAATCTCAGATCCAGATTTATTACAATATCAGAATCACAATTAACTTTTATTTCTAAAAGTAACGTGAGCTTACAAATTATAGAAAGGTCTTGAATTCTGGGATCTGTATTTTGAAACTGAGTAGCTCTCGCTTGAAGTAGACTAATTGTTCTTCTAATTTAGATTTGATTTGATTCTTAGAAATAGTTGTTGAAGTTGTTGAATTAGCCTTTGAATCTCTACTTGAGTCCTAAACTTGATTTCTACGAAGAGCTTGAGTAGCATAACCCCGTCCTTGATTTATTTTGATATGAATTAGGGTAGAATATAGGCGTAATGAAGTTGTGTGGAAAGAAAGTGAGGTTTGAGGGTGTTTGAATAGCTTAGGAGCAACGAATCTGGTCAGAACGAGCGTCTAAATGCAGAAAAACGAATCTGTCCACGGATCTGGAAAAGGGGGAAGGTCGACCCCATGGTCGACCTGTTTTACCCAGGTCGACCTGGGTCCTGGGCGGGAAATTCCCCCCCCCCCAGCCTGGGTGTGTGATTTGAATTTCGAAACTTTAAATTTGAATTCGGGTTGGTTTTTATTTTAAATTCATGAAACTTCTAAGTGCCATAACTTCTTCATACGGAGTCTGATTTACGCAAACTCAGACTCTATCCCAAGCAGAATTCCGAGACGAACGCAATGGAATAACCCGTTTCCTTAATTCTTCTATTAAAAATTAAGTATTCTTTAATTCATTCTTTGATGTTTACAGAAAATACGGGGTGTTACAGTACCACCATCTGTTTGCATGATTTTAACAATGCAGTTTGTCTGTTTTTCGACTTGCATTATGAAATACATTATTGCATCATGTATTTATGACTTGGATTTGAGAAAATATATCCAAGTCTATCTTATATAAGCATAACAATTGAGAGATTATACATGAACCCTTAATCAGTTGTTAGAGGAGATGGACCCCATAGGTCTGCTATTATTAACTCAAGAGGGAGATAATAAACAGTTGCAGAATCAATAAAAGGCCTTTATCAGAATTTCACTCTCAAACTAGAAATCTAATTAAGGTAATTAACTCTCTGAGCTATTACAAACACAATAAAAGGCCTTTATCAATTTGAGATAATTAACTCTCTGAGCTATTGTCACAAACACAATAAAAGGCCTTTATCAATAAAAGGAAATTGGTGCAATTTCTCAAATTAGATTTATTTTTATTCAGGATCTGCTTTGAAATTCTAATACTGAGGTGCCCCAATTTATAAAGCCATGTATTAAAACATTTCTTCCATTAACAACACTACTCTCTGAGCTATTGCACCAATTTCTTGTGACAGTTCCATTTCTTGTGTTTGTGTTACTGAATTTGTAAAGTCCTTTATCCAAACTACCATATACCAATACTTCTTTGTTACATAAATTTTTGATAACACAAAATTTTGGGTGAAACTCAAAGTAAACATTATTATCATTGGCAATTGTGAAGCACTTAATAAATTTTTCGTTATGCTAGGCAACCTAAGTAAATTATTAAGATAGAGATGCCTTTTCCCAATGATATAGCCATTACCAATATGAGATATACTTGTAATTTCACCATTACCCATACAAATAACTTGCGTACCTGAATAGCCCTTATTCCCAAGGTTCAGATTCGGCAAGCTACTAGCCACATGGTTAGTGCCACTAAAATTTGAATACTAATCATCTAAGCCACAATCATCACTCTTAGCTAGTTCGGTAAGATCCACTGTCTGCAGTCTTGGATTTTCTACATTGTTCTTGTTCTATTTTGCACCATATTAACATTAAGTCCTCTTTGATTGTTTTGCCTCTGCTATACTACATTAAAAAAATTATTAAACCTGAAATAGCATTGGTTAGCAACATGACCAAATATTTTACAAATTTGGAACTTGACCCTACAGTTATTCCACCTACCACCTCTGTCGTAGTCTCTCTGCACATTATTTCCTCTTTGCATTCACCATCTTGTTTGTTGTTTTGGTTGAAACTGTTTTTATGCTGGCCTTTGCTTCTTGATGTAGCGGTGTAGTTGACACCGAAAATGGTCATCAAAGCTCGAAAGTTTCTAAAATTTGAAACTAAATGTCTAGAGCAGAAAAATGTGTGAGTCGCAGTAATAGTATGCGAGAAGGTAAGGAACACAATAGTTTATAGTGGTTCGGTTCAGATTGAACCTAAGTCCACTTTAAACGCTTTGCTGATTTTATTCACAGTTGAAGGTTACAAGTGTTGAACGTCATCGTACAAATTTTGGCTAAGTATTCGGGAGTCATATTTTGCATATGTAAAGTCTTGGGATAAAATATATGTTCTTCTTCCTCAAGTCCAAGGCTACCATTAATGGTGTCCAAGGTCCTTGTAGAGCTCTTAAATCATGAAAATGCCAACACCTTTCTGTGTGAGGCAAAGCCGCATTTATAGGGAGTGGAGTAGGTGATAGATGGGTCCCACAGACAAAAAATTGTATCCCCTGTGCAGATTTTGTATCCCAGAGGGCGCAGCAGAAATTTCGCATCTCGGGATGTGAAATCACTATTCATCGAAGGGATGCGAAATCACTACACCCGAAGGGATGAGAAATCAATATTTATCTAAGGGATGTGAACCACTATTCATTCGAGAGATGTGAAATCAATATTCACTCGAAGGGATAGGAAAGCACTATTCACCCGAAGGGATGAGAAACCACTATTCACCCAGAGGGATGCGAAATCACTATTCACTGGAGGGATGCCAAATCACTATTCATCAAAGGGATGCTAAATTACTATTCACCCGAGGGATGCAAAATCACTTTTCACTCGAAGGAATGCGAAATCACTATTCATCCGAGGGATGCAAAATCATTATTCATCCGAGGGATGTGAAATTATTATTCACCCGAGGGATGCGAAATCACTATTCAACGGAGGGATGTGAAATCACTATTCACTGGAGAGATGTGAAATCACTATTCATCCAGAGAGATGTGAAATCACTATTCACCTAAGGATGCGAATCTCTTTTCATCCGAGGGATGCGAAATCACTATTCATCTGAGGGAGGCGAAATAACTATTCATCGAAGGGACGCGAAATCACTATTCACCCGAGGGATGCGAAATCTATTCACTTGAGGGATGTAAAATCACTATTTATCTGAAGGGATGCAACATCACTATTCATCCAAGGGATGCAAAATCACTATTCTTCGGAGGGATGGGAAATCCCTATTCACTAGAGGAAATGGGATACAAATTCGCATCCCAGAGTTGTAGGGTTATGGATTTGCATCACAAAGGCGATGGGATACAAATTCACATCCCAAAGCTATGGGGATACGAATTTGCATCCTAGAGCTGTGGGGATACAAGTTCGCATCTCGTAGTAGGGATGTTACATTTGGTTGGGGGAGAGCTGGTTCGAAGTTGGTTGGTTCGAGGCTGAATTCTAGAGGTGATAGGCATGAGGTGTGCAAGCTTTTTATTATGATTGACGCGTGATGAGAATGCTAAGTCCAGGGTGGTGCAAAGCCTGATCTGCCTATGTTGCGCGAGGTTTTTGGAGTGATCAACACGTGTCGGGCAGGTGATCCTTGATGTTGGTGAATTTCGTATCCAAGGGATATGAAACTCACCTAGCGATCCGACTCGAGTTTTATAGTGCTATAACTATGGTTTGCTCAATCCAATCACAAAATGTTGAGTGCGCACACTTGATCCCAGACTTATACTATGTGAGAGCATTTTTGATGAGCCATGCCAACTGTTCCTGGGCGACCCCATCTTGGATTGATTCTTAAGAATGTTAGCAACACTTCTAGGCCATTGAACCATGCGATGGGCCGAGTCTTGTGGGAATGGACTGCTTCTGGTAATCGAACCATAATGCTGATTAACAAGTACCAAGTCGATCACATAAGGCTTTAATCTTCATAAGATATTCACTCATGCTCATATTATTCTTTCTTATGGTTTGCAATTATCTACGGTAAGGCATTATTCTCGAAGGCGATTGCGAACTGAAAATCAATTTTATAAGCATTATTCTCGAAGCTGATTGCAAATTGAAAATCAATTTTATAACTGGCCATATTTCGAATGATATGTTTCTCCCTATAAATTGGATAACAAGGTTGCGCTGATGGATGATAATAACCAAGTAGCAAGTAGACTGTCTTGTTTTCGATACATAATGCATTGTTAGTTGATGATGATATTTCCATTTTTGTCTTCTATCATGACAGGTGGTACATTCATTGTTCCTTTGATGAAATCTTAGAGGCCATATCATTCTAAAGCTGTTTCAACATAGTATATCCAGAGCATGTAATTATCTTCAACGAGAGGAATGGTGGTTACATGACTCTCCGTCTTAATAAGGTTAAAGCTTGATAATGAGATTTCAGTGATGGCTCTCTGGATGTTGCTGAATTGACTGCATCATTGTTACTAGCCATTGATTCAAGAAATATGTAGAAATGAAAGATAACAAGGTATGACAAAAAGAAAATGGTGATTCTTGAGTGGCTAGACACAGAATAAGTGTTTAGCAACCGGATCAGTTGGTCAGATGAAGAGTGCACAAGTTGGATGGCCACGACAGCATTATTCACTGATTAAGAAATGATGAAAACTTTTTGATTTGATCCTATCGAGGCAGTGATCTAAAACAGGTAAGAACAAGGAATGATGCTACACGATTGAGGAAGGGGACTGAATCCTCTGGACCAAATACCCCACGTTACCATGGACCCAACCAATCACGGCCTTCTGATTTGTACATTTTGCAATTAAACTCACATTCTTTCGGGGGTTTAACTGCAAAATGGAGGAAATCAGGGGGCTGTGATTGGTTTGGTCCATGGGAACACCGAAAATACAGTTCAGGTGATCCCCTCCCTTGAGGAAGGTACACTCCAGTGATGACAATATTGTGAGGAGCGAAAAATTCAATTCCTTCCTCTGAGATCGATGGACAGTGATGATCACTGATGTGATGGTTGCAACCTTATGGATCTTGATTAATGCCATGAGGCGGATGAAACTGAGTGTGAGTTTGTAGACATCAACTTAACTGTTGTTTTGTTGACACCTTTATGGCGTTAAACAAAATTAAATGCATGGTCCACACCGATGGGTACATGCTCAGTTTTCTATGCATTACTATACCGTTCTCTTTCATCAGTTCAATGGTTCTCACAATTTTGTACTTTAATATTTATCCTTCTTCTGCAAGTACTTCCAACTCCTTATTTGCTATCTACTAGTTAATATTCCCATGCCTTTCAATGTTGCAATTCCTTCTATTTGTTTTGTTGTACCAGTCATGAATTAAAATATAAAAAAGGGGTATATTCTCTAACTTTTTCCTCTGTAAATCGTTGCATTCATCATGCATTAACAACATTCTATCATTTATCATGAATGATAAGATACCAGGATATGTAACATACGCAAGCTTTTAATAAATGAATGAAGACCAAGCTAGTTTACATATTCCTCAACAATGAATTAACCATCACAGAGTAGCATCATGTAACTTTTTTTTTTGCAAAATACTCACTTATCCATCATCAGTAAATGAATACTGCAGAGAGTGCAAATACAACAAAACCAATTATTCTTACATTGTCTCATCCCCATATTAATATGTGAGTGTGCCAAGCTGAAGAATACATGCAGCAGAGAAGTAAAAGAACTAAATAATGCAAAAGACTTATGAGCACAAAACACCAAATTAATATTCGTTGGCTAGAAGGAAAGTAGCAGCATACAATCAATTTTTTCAGATCAAAATACAAAATTAGTTAACTTCATAACAATAATTCAACAAACCAGAGATTTGCCAAAACACTCAAAACAAAGCATTAGAGGAACCTTCACATACACAGCAAGGATCCACATAATACACTGTTAATAATAACCTGAAAAACTTAAACATGCATCAACAATCCACATGCAGCAAGCCTGAAAGGTACAAACATATTTTTAAAAAAAAAATCATAAACTACAAATATGTACATTATGTGGAACAAGAATATTTCAATGTAAGCCAAATAAAAACTCACTTACTGAATTTGACTTTCTATAAGGTTAGAAAATCTGTAAATTTAGTAGTCGAGGAGTTCGTAAAGGTTTTCATATGTTGTGCATTTGAAGGATCATTTAAAAAAGCATACATGTGAGAAGAGGAAGCCTGCAAGAGCATACATACTATGATAAATTTTGGGTTATATAGTTTGAAATGTTATCATTGTTATTACCATATAACTTAGTCTAAAAATATATACCTCCTGCGACATAAATATATTATTTGAAAGAAATGTCCTATCTTATTGAGTTGTTGCATAATTCCTTGGTTGAAACATGTTATGTGATTGTTTCCTTACATGTAAATCGATCTCATTGTGAAACATGGTATGGACTGCTTCTTCACCTACAAAAATGAAAACTAATACATGGTTGAAATATCCACGTACAAACATGCAAGAAATTGACTAAAAGAAGAGCTAACCAATCTACATATTGCACTTACATGTTGTTTTTGGTAATTTTGTTTTCTGATACTTCTTTTCTAGCGGACCTTTGATTCTTTTGCTTGATTGACCTTTAACACGTCTTTTTGTTGGGTTTCGCAATTGTGGATCCTCATGAAAGTTGTATGTAGCATTAGCATGAATACTAGTTGGTGTATTCTCCTTCAGATTCTGTCTACCTTCATCTTTAGAGATGGTAAAAGCACTAACCTTTCTCTCTACTTCTAGTAATAATGATTTACTTAGCACATATGAATCAAAACACCTTGAACCTTTGCATACAATTTTTTGTGAAATATGAGATATAGCTCACTATAATAAGTTGTTAGCCGCAGGTCATTGGCTTTTGAGATGATATCTCCAACTGGATCATAAATAACTTCATTTATAATTTCTTGTGTCCATCTCTTTAAGTAGTATTGAGGAGGTAATGTTTTATACTCCAAGTGACGAAACACCTTTTATGCATGTGAACAAAGAATCCTATCAAACTCAAATTTTCTACATGAGTAGGATAATATTTGCTCTGAATGATTATACATAACTTTGCGAGTCCTTTTCCAACCTTCGATTTCATCAACTTTATATATGCGAATAATTCCATCGTCATTTTCTAATTTTAATGATAAGTCAAGGGGTTTTTTAACACACTCCTGAAACGAATAAAATAACTTCTTCGTGTATTTTTCTGCTGCATCACGCTCTACAGACCAACAAAAAATAAGATTAGTGTTGTTTGTTGAGTCAAATATTCGGCCTCCTTTTCCTTTTCACAACGATTTTCCATAGCTTTAGAGTAGCGATCTACAAACTCTCGGAGAAAAATTCTACCATGGCTAAAATAATCCTTTAAGAATTTATTTATGCTCCCACTCCTTTGTGATGTGGTCAAACTAGCACAAAAATGAGAACGGCTATAGACTTGTGCCCATTTTCGTCTCAGCTCATAAGTTTTTTTAACCATTCATTATTCCTAGGCCTATTAACTTCAAGAAAAGTATCCCAACTTTTCTCAAATTCTTCTATAGTTTTTGGGTTATATATGCAATCGTTAAATTGTGATGAAAATGACTTATACCCGAAATTACCTAAGTTCTTTGCAGCATTTTGACAAAAATGCCATAAACATAAATCATGATGAAATTCAGGAAATAAATTATTCACCACATTTGAGATAGCTGCTGACTGATCTATAAATATACTTTTTGGTTCTTTACCTCCCATAGCCTCAAAGAAAATAGTAAATAACCATGTTACTGCATCAACCGTTTCACCATCTAGAAGGTCGCACCCAAAAAGTGATGTTTGTCCATGATGATTGATGCCGACAATTGGCACACATAGCATGTCATAATTACTTGTATGAAGTGTTGTATCGAAGCATACTACAACACCAAAAAATCCATAATCCCTTCTTGATTTAGCATCATAAAAGAAAACACCGCGTATCTCGCCATTTTGGTGTGTTTGAAAAGAGTAAAAGAAATGACTATTTTCCACTTCTTTTGCTTGAAGTATTCGAGAAGTCACTGGACATCACCATTCTTAAGAAATTTTCTTTTTGATCTTTGTATTAACTTATTGCTATCCAATCTAGTGAAATTTAAATTGTTGGCTCCACCGGTTTCTTCGCACATATAAGAGAAAATTTGACCTTGTTTTATTCCGGAAGAATGCATTTTCTTCATAAGTTCGGCTTGCGAAAAGTTGATTTTTCTCTACGATTACAAATAATGAGAAAGCTCTAACGGGACAAGGTTATGAGAATGTCCATCTTCAAATTTAGTCAGTCTGTATTTATCATTGAAAATACGATTCACCGTAAATTTTGCTTTGCAATTGAACTGCCTATTTTCTCTTTTTTCCAGTGTCTTAATTTTTTTTATATGTTCCCTCACACGAGCATACTAATTCTTGCCTCTAAACTTTTGATTTTCTGTTATTTGTTCTACGTATTCGTACACTTAATCAAACTTTTAAAAATGAGGCTAAGCAACGGTACTATCGTGTAGTATGGAGAATAAATATAGAATAGTAAAGTAGTAGCTGTAAGTAAAATCACACGGTCGATTTTATACTGGTCCGGAGCACTGTCCTACATCCAGTCCCAGACTCACTTCTGGAATTTCACTAACACAATAACCCTCATTTCACCCGGAGGAATAGGTTTACAACTACCTGAGAAGCCGAACGGGATTTCTTGCCTCAACTGCTGAAGAGGACTTCCACAAATAGAAAATAATTGATGATTTGTTTGTTGTAACACCCCATGATTTTAAATATCCAAATTAAAGAATACTTAAAATTCAAATGTGAGAATTAAGGGAAAACGGGTTGCGCCATTGCGTTCGTCCCGGAATTCTACTTAAGATAGAGTCCGAATTTGTGTGAATTGGACTTCGTATGAAGAAGTTATGGCCTTCAGAAGTTTCAGAATTTAAATAAACAGTTCAGAAATTCAAATTCAAATTCAAAACAGGGGAGCAGGCTGGCCGGGAAATCTCCTGCCCAAGGGCCAGGTCGACCAGGGGGTCGACCTACCCATACAAGTCGACCAGGGAGTCAACCTGAGGGTCGACCTGCCCTCCCCCCACCCCCCGGGCAGATCTGGAAGATAACGCTTTTCTGACTTGATGCTGAGTCATTAGGGCTGAGGTGTCATTCTATCTTGACTGGATGGTCTTGATTGATTGTAGGTTAATCAGACGGCTCTTAATCAATTAAAATTCTATATAAGCAACCTAAATCTTAAACTAAAATCATACTAATTCATACCAAGAGCCGCCATGCCGTCAATGAAGAACCTAGAGTAGCCGCCATCTTTTTCAACTCAAGAGCAAGATAAAAACTTGAATCAAAATCAAATCAAATCAAATCTAAGATTAGAATAACGATTAGTCTACATCAAAGGCGAGCAATTCAGTTTCAGAATAAAGATCCCAGAAAGATAAGACTATTCTTTTGTTTGTGAGTATAATATCTTTCACAAAATAATTAATTAATTTAATTATGATAAGTTATAATTGGGATCATGAGGGTATGATTTTGAATCATGTGATGTTGAATTATATGCAAGTTTGCGATGTTGGATTACATGTTCTTATATAAGCAAGTTTGTGATGTTGGACTATATATTCTTATATGAATTATATGCAAGTTTGGGATGTTAAAACATATATGAATCTTATGCAAGTTTGGGATATTAAGACATATGTGAATCTTATGCAAGTTTGGGATGTTAAAACATATGTGAATCATGTAGATACATATGCTAGTTTATATGCAAACATGTGACGTTAATCCTTATGTGTAGATCCATATGCAAGTTCACATATTTATGTTTAGATCCATATGCAAGTTCACATCTTTATGTGTAGATCCATATACATGTTCACATCTTTATGTTTAGATCCATATGCAAGTTCACACCTTTATGTTTAGATCTATATTTAGATCCATGGCAGTACATAGTTATGCAAATTGCCTATGCTAGTTTTGTATGAGAATCATATGCTAATTTTTCATATGCAAGTTATAGGAAAACCATACACATATGTGCAAGTTATTGGCTATGTAAACTTATGTCATGATTCTTAGATCTATTTTATGTGTTATGTGATGTTGCTTTTCTTTTTCATAAGTTAGACTATTTGCGAGTCTAACATATGTCATATTGAAATGTACGAATAGCGTGGGGACGATGGGAAAATATTGAATATACAAAATTGTGAATTGGCAGAATATGGCCTTAAAAGCATGTAATTAATTTGAAACATTATTTGGTATAAATTTGTATACCTGGAATTTATGGACATAATTTAGGTGACAATTATGGACATGAATAAATTTGGAATTTATTGACAAATTTAAATAGGGATATTAATCCAATTTGGGGATAAATGAAGATGTGTAATAATTAACCGCCTAAGACATGAGGTTAGACTCGTTTGTGGTGTAAGACTGCCCGGACCCGCCCGGCAAATCCAGCAACCACAAATGGTAGTCTAATGTGAGAGGTCAAAGACACGAATTAAATGCGTAACAATTGTAAAGACACGAGGTTAGGCTCGTTTGCGGTATAAGACTGCCCGGACCCGCCCGGCAAATCCAGCAACTGCAAATGTCAGTCTAATGTGGGAGGTATTTACAAAGTTACGGCTATAATGAATTAAGTAACACTTAACCAGATAAACATGTGGTGGGATATGGGGGTCAGGTGGGTGCCTTGGCTGGCATGTGAAATACGATTAGAAACGCTTAACCAAGTTGAAAACATGTAAGAAGACATGATAAGAAGGTGTTAAGTGGGAAATTCTAGTGGGGACCAAGCACAGGTGGAAAGCTTGTTTGGGGACCCTTTTCAAACCAGTAACCCATTGAGTATCTTTGTGAGCTCGACCCAAGTCGAGGACGGGACACGCTTACTGGGTTTGATTGTAAGAGGTCAAAATGGGTTAGCGGTGGCAACGCAAGTCCAACGGGGTCATGTGTGTGCGTGGGCCCGGGCTGGTAGGTAAGACGTTGTTGCATTGTGTAGATATAAGTCGTGCATCTTTAGTGGTATCGGGTTGCCACTTTGGGAGTGATACACCCCACTATGGGACCAGCACGGGTATCTACGAGTTAGGGAGTCGATCGCATGGGGGTAGTGGGTACAACTAGTGGAGTTAGGGGCAGACGGCACCTATAAAGGCAGCTAGGGGTACACGAAACTACCATTATCATTGTTATGTTTTGTAGGCGGGATCAACTTTTAGGGTGACTAGTAATGGTGCGGTGTAATTAACTTTGTTGCAGTACAGTAATTATTCTATAGTGATTAGGAACGAGATTAACGCCAAAATATTCCTCCTGTTTGTTGTGTCATGCCCACTTATTTCACAGTCATACCTTGTTCTACCATTTTATGCCTTATCCTAGTTACTTTAATAATTATATTGTTAAAGTGATTATACTCGCCAGACTTTATGTTTGACCCCCTTGTTTTCGCCTCTTTTATTCCTTCCCCCCCCCCCCCCCAGGTTCTCAGGGTGGGACTAGTACTAGTAGAGCTTGATCTTAAATCTCTTTCTCCCACTTTTGGAAGTGCTTGGATTGCTGAAAGTAAAGTTCAGCTCATCTCCTTTTATGGCTACTTATGTTGGGGTTTATGCTTTTACTTTATGTATTCAGAAAACAAATTAGTCAAGATGGACATTAAGTGTACTTGGTTTATGAGGTTATTGTAATCAAACTATTTCTCCGCAGCAATAAAAGTTGTTTTAAATCTTTCAAGTACCATTATTTGTATTTGTCTTGTTATATTCTGTTCTATACACTAAATACGCTCCATGGAAGTTAATGCATTCCCCTTGTGAGTGACATTAATGGACGTGGGGTGTTACACGTTGCATCAGAGCTGAAGGTTACCAGAACAGATATGAATTTTGAAAAATTAATTTTCAGAAGCATTTTATAAAGAAATACTTTCAAGGGTATGTTTTAAGGAAAGTATTTTCAAGAGAAAAGTTTGTTTTAAAAAAAAAACATAACCCCCAAGAGCCATATATCTTTCCTTCGATTCTCTGTTTTGAATCTCTTCCTTTTTCTTTTATAGCATGTCTGGGGAACCTGAGATACCCGAGGGCGTACCGATACCAGGCTGGTTTAGAAGGTATCTGGAGGCTAGGGCCAACGCCGCGGGCCCAGCAAATGTTGCTCCTCCCCCAGCTGCAGTTGCTCCTCCTCCCCCGCCTCGCATTGATACTTTTTCAAAGATATGCAAAGATTTTAGGGCGATGGGCGGGAAACCTTTTCACGGATCAGAGACGTTTGTTGAAGCCCGAAATTGGCTTAATGAGGTGGAAGATCTATTTGGTATTTTCGAGGTAGAAGATGGGAGGAAGGTCCGATTGGCTGCTTGGTTAATGAAGGACGAAGCCTCGTTTTGGTGGGAGGTCACGAATGGGGAGCGTCCAATGGAGACATAGGTGGATTTCAGGCGTAGGTTCGAGATGAAATTTCTCTCACGAGCAGAAAAGAACTTATATATGGAAATATTCTTAGCGTTGAAGAAAGGAAATTTGTCAGTAAAGGAGTACGTCAACAAATTCAATCAGTTGGCGAGATTTGGCTTAGACTTGGTGAACACACCTGAGAAGAAGGCTTTGAGGTTCGTTAAATGCTTGAATGAGCCGCTACATGGGTTGGCTATGACCCATGTTCCGATGGGGGCTACCTTTGATAGATTGGTTGACATGGCGCTTATGCTTGAAGAAGAGAAGGGTGCCAATGCTAATAAGGCACCGGAGAAGAAAGGTGATCAAAAGAAATCACAGCAGTAGAACAAGAAAGGTGGTAAGGATAACAATAGCAAGGGAAAGAAAAGGTGCTTTAATTATGGGACACCAGGCCATCTGAGAAAGGATTGTAGGAAAAAGAAGAAGACTGGCTGCTTCCACTGTGGAGAGGCAGGACATCTAATTAAAGACTGCCCGAGGAAACAGGGGCAAGGGCAAAGGACGGGGTCCACTTTCGAAGGGAAGATTCAGGCTCTCATGGCACCGGGGCAAGCAAAGGGGCAGATTCAGGCTCTCATGGCACCAGGACGGGAGAGAGGTAGAAACATTTCCGTTGAGAGTTTAGTTTTTCTGTTTGATCATCCTGTTCGTACTTTGTTTGACTCTGGCGCATCACACTCGTTTGTATCTACTTCGTTAGTTGAAACACTGCACCTAAATACTAGTCTAATTGAGGATCCCATAGTAGTCTCAAATCCTATTGGTGGGTTGGCTCATCTTCCTATGATTTGTCGGGATTTGTGAGTGTCTATCTTGTGCGTTGGGTTTGAATGCAACGCCTTCGTTCTTGGCTTCATGGGCTACGGCTTGATTCTAGGCATGGATTGGCTCGCTAGATACGGTGCCATCCTAGATTGTGAAAGAAGGGTAGTTAGATTGTTGACTCATTGTGGAAAGACCCTCGATATTTCTTGTGACTCTAGAGGTCCGATAATGCTTAGCTACCTAGAATCCCTTGACGCATCCAATGATGATTTGGAATCTGTTCGTGTAGTCCGTAAATATAGTGACGTCTTTGATGAGATTCGAGGTTTACCCCCAAGGCGCGAGATAGACTTTCGAATATACTTAGTAGATAATGCAAAGCTAGTTGCATTACCAGTGCACAACATGGCTCCGAGAGAGAGAAGAGAACTCAGTAAGCAAGTGAAAGAGTTGATTAAGAAGGGGTTCATAAGAAGAAGTATTTCAGAGTGGGGTGCTCCAGTCGTTTTTGCTACAAAAGCTGATGGTTCACTTAGATTATGCGTGGATAATAGAGAGCTGAATAAGGTAACAAAGAAGAACAGACACCCATTGCCGAGGATAGATGATTTATTCGATCAGTTGGTGGGTGCTTCGGTTCTCTCGCAACTGGATTTGCCTACAGGGTTTCCTCAACTATGGGTGGCTGAAGATAGCATAGATAAAACTGCATTTAGAACTCCTGATGGTTTCTTCGAGTGGCTCGTCATGCCTTTTGGTTTGACAAATGCACCCGCATACTTTGTTGACTTAATGAGTAGGGTGTTTAGGGAGTTTCTAAACAAGTTTGTGGTAGTATTTGTGGACGATATCCTGATTTTCTCTAAAAATGAAGAAGAGCATGCCCTACATCTTAGGGAAGTCTTAGAGACCCTATGAGCGCATCAACTTAAAGCTAAGTTCTCCAAGTGCCACTTTTGTAGAAAGGAAGTGAGTTCTTAGGGCACGTGGTCTCTAAGGAAGGGATAGCTGTGGATCCCGCGAAGGTGATGGCAATCCAAGATTGGAAAATTCCTAGGAACGCAATAGAAGTAAGAAGCTTTTTAGGGCTGGCTGGTTATTATATGAAGTTCATTAAGGACTTCGCGAAGATATCAGCCCCACTTACGCGATTAACGAAGAAAAATTTGACTTTTGCTTGGGACGTCGACTGTGACGATGCTTTCCAACGTCTGAAGAGGGCTTTGACGACAGCTCTAGCTTTAGTTTTGCCAAATGGGAGTAAGCCATTCATAGTATATACCGATGCTTGCGGGACAGGACTTGGCGCAGTTTTAATGCAAGAGAGAAGGGTGATATGCTATAGAGGAAGGCAGTTGAAAGCCCACGAGAAAAATTACCCTACCCACGACTTAGAGTTGGCTGCCATAGTTTTTGCACTTAAGTCATGGCGTCATTATTTGCTTGGAAAGAGGTTTGAGTTGTATACAGACCATAAGTTGCTAAAATACTTATTCTCTCAGAAGGACCTAAACTTGAGGCAACAGAGGTGGATGGAGTTTTTGGCATCCTACGATTTTGAGATCGCATATACCCTTGGTAAGTGTAACGTTGTAGCTGACGCCTTAAGTAGAAATAAGTTGGCTCTAAGTCCCTTGTTCGTAGAGCGACAGAGTTTGGAGTATATATCTACTTTTGACTTCAGACCCTCCGTCAATTATGTACCCGGGTTGTTGGCATCGTTAGAGGTGCAACCTACACTTTTGGGTCAGATTGGAGAGGCACATCGGGATGACCCGCACTTGGTTGAGATAGTAGGCAAGCTTATAGGAGGGGAGTCTTCGAGTCATCTTAATAGATATGCTATAGATGAGAGAGGCTGGCTGCGTAGAGATGGGAGACTTTGCGTACCGCAAGACGAGAGTTTGAAGAAGGCAATTCTTGAAGACTCACATCGCTCTAAGATGACCATACATCCCGGTGGTGACAAGATGTATAGGGATATGAAGCGAGTTTTCTTTTAGGCAGGAATGAAGAAGGACGTGGCTGAGTTCGTTTCCAGAAGCTTAGTGTGCAAGCAAGTCAAGGCGGAGCAAAAGAAGCCTGGAGGTTTGCTCCACCCTTTAGAGATTCCGCTGTGGATGGGAAAGTGTTTCTATGGATTTTGTAGATGGGTTACCAAGATCAAGGAAGGGTAATACGGGGATTTGGGTAATTGCGGACCGACTTACAAAAAGTTCCTATTTTATTCTCGTTAAAAGTAGGAGGACTGCCGCTTGGTTAGCATCTGTTTACCTTCGAGAGATAGTTCTTCTACAAGGCATACCCTCTAGCATTGTGAGCGATAGAGATCCCATTTTCACAAGCGAATTTTGGAAAAGCATACAAGAGGCGGTTGAAACACAATTATGCTTAAGTACCGCTTATCACCCTCAGACGGACGGCCAGACCGAGAGAGTAAATCGGATTCTAGAAGACCTTCTGAGGCTATGCATCCTAGACTTTGGAGGAACATTTGAAGAGCATCTTCCATTAGTGGAGTTCGCCTATAATAATAGCTTTCAGGCTAGCATTGGCATGGCGCCTTTTGAGGCTCTTTATGGATGACCATGCCAGTCACCCACTTGTTGGTGGGAATCCACGGACAAGGTTTTGCTTGGACCCGACATGATTAGGGAGACTTCGGAGAAGATAGACCTGATTCGACGACGAATGAAGACGGCGCAGGACCGACAGAAATCATATGCTATAAGAGACGGACCGATCTTGAGTTCGAGGTTGGGGACATGGTTTTTATTAAGGTGTCACCGTTGAGAAACGTAGTCCGTTTTGGATCGGTAGGGAAGTTGGCACTGAGGTTCGTAGGACCCTTTCCAATTACAGAGAGGGTTGGGCAGACGGCATACAGAGTAAAGTTACCAGAGAAGCTCAGTGGAGTTCATGACGTGTTTCACGTTTCGCATTTGCATAAGTGTTTACATGATACAGCGGAAGTGGTGGAGCCGAGCACGCTTGAAGAAGTGGAAGTAGAGCGCAATGCCATGGTTAAACGAGCTCTTACACGCATTCTAGGATCGGAGGTCAAAAAGCTATGCAATAAAGAGGTCGAGTTGGTCAAAGTGTAATGGAGAGATGATCAAAGAGACGCGACTTGGGAGATGGAAGATAAGATGCGTACGATTTATCCTTTCCTTTTTGAGGTTATGTTTTTTTTTTACTTCTCCCTTTTCTACCGCTTTGTTGGTACTTGTCCTATCATTTAGTATTATCTTTGCGATGACACCTTCGATCTTTAGTTAGGAAGAACCCTATGGTTGCAAACATGTGTTTGAGACATGTTATGTTTGGTGGATGCAAATGGATGCAAGTGGTTGCTAGTGGTTGCTCGTGGATGCATGTACACACACCTTAGGCACTAGATCAGCTCAATCACCTTCATATTGCATATAAATGTGTGTGCATATTTAAATTAATGGATGTATAATGGTTGTGTTATCATATGGATGTTGCATTTTGATGAACGGTTGTGCACACATGTAGAAATAATATGTACCGATAGGATTCTTCCGCATACATAATGGACGCACGGCACTATCATGATTTGTATTAAGGAGGCCAACGGAATCAGTAGACCACCTGATTTTGCATTAGACAAGGAACATATACACACACTTTTTGCATATGTTCATACGGCATTAGAAATCTTGTAAGAACAATGGATGACTATGTTTGATGGTTGAGTAGATGGATGATTGGACGTTAGGATATGCATTCTCCTTAACTTGGAGATTTCGAGGGTGAAATCCTTTAAGGAGGGGAGAATGTAACACACCACGATTTTAAATATCAAAATTAAAGAATACTTAAAATTCAAATGTGAGAATTAAGGGAAAACGGGTTGCGCCATTGCGTTCGTCTCGGAATTCTGCTTGAGATAGAGTCCGAGTTTGTTTGAATTGGACTTCGTATGAAGAAGTTATGGCCTTTAGAAGTTTCAAAATTTAAATAAACAGTTCAGAAATTTAAATTCAAAACAGGGGAGCAGGCTGAGCGGGAAATCTCCTGCCCAAGGGCCAGGTCGACCAGGGGGTCTACCTACCCATACAGGTCGACCAGGGGGTCGACCGCCCCCCCCCCCCCCTCCGGGGCAAATCTGAAAGATGATGCTTTTCCGACTTGATGCTAAGTCATTAGGACTGAGGTGTCATTCTATCTTGACTGGATGGTCTTGATTGATTGTAGGTTAATCAGACGACTCTTAATCAATTAAAATTATATATAAGCAACCTAAATCTTAATTTAAAATCATACTAATTCAAACCAAGAGCCACCATGCCATCAATGAAGAACCTAGAGTAGCCGCTATCTCTTTCAACTCAAGAGCAAGGTAAAAACTTGAATCAAATCAAATCAAATCTAAGATTATAATAACGATTATTCTACATCAAAGGCGAGCAATTAAGTTTTAGAATACAGATTGCAGAAAGACAAGGCTATTCTTTTGTTTGTGAGTATAATATCTTTCACAAATTAATTAATTAATTTAATTATGATAAGTTATAATTGGGATCATGAGAATATGATTTTGAATCATGTGATGTTGAATTATATGCAAGTTTGTGATGTTGGATTACATGTTCTTATATGAATTATATGCAAGTTTTTGAATTTGGATTACAGGTTCTTATATATGCAAGTTTGTGATGTTGGACCATATATTCTTATATAAATTATATGCAAGTTTGGGATGTTAAAACATATATGAATCTTATGCAAGTTTGGGGATATTAAGACATATGTGAATCTTATACAAGTTTGGGATGTTAAAACATATGCGAATCATGTACATACATATGCTAGTTTATATGCAAACATGTGACATTAATCCTCATGTGTAGATCCATATGCATGTTCACATCTTTATGTTCAGATCCATATGCAAGTTCACATCTTTATGTTTAGATCATATGCAAGTTCACACCTTTATGTTTAGATCTATATTTAGATCCATGGCAGTACATAGTTATGCAAATTGCCTATGCTAGTTTTGTATGAGAATCATATGCTTGTTTGTTCATATGCAAGTTATAGGAAAACCATATACATATATGCAAGTTATTGGCTATGTAAACTTATGTCATGATTCTTAGATCTATTTTATGTGTTATGTGATGTTGCTTTTCCTTTTTCATAAGTTAGACTATTTGCGAGTCTAACATATGTCATATTAAAACGTACGAATAGCGTGGGTACGATGGGAAAATATTGAATATACAAAATTGTGAATTGGTAGAATATGGCCTTAAAAGCATGTAATTAATTTGAGACATTATTCGGTATAAATTTGTATACCTGGAATTTATGGACATAATTTAGGTGACAATTATGGACATGAATAAATTTGGAATTTATTGACAAATTTGTATAGGGATATTAATCCAATTTGGGGATAAATGAAGATGTGTAATAATTAACTGCCTAAGACACGAGGTTAGACTCGTTTGTGGTGTAAGACTGCCAGGAGCCGCCCGACAAATCCAGCAACCACAAACGGTAGTCTAATGTGAGAGGTCAAAGGCACGAATTAAATGCATAACAATTGTACAGACACGAGGTTAGGCTCGTTTGCGGTATAAGACTGCCCGAAAATCTAGCAACTGCAAATGTCGGTCTAATGTGGGAGGTCTTTACAAAGTTACGGTTATAATGAATTAAGTAACACTTAATCAGATAAACATGTGGTGGGACATGGGGGTTAGGTGGGTGCCTTTTGTGACATGTGAAATACAATTAGAAACACTTAACCAAGTTGAAAAGACGTAAGAAGACATGAATAAGAAGGGGTTAAGTGGGAAATTCTAGTGGGACCAAGCATAGGTGGAAAGCTTAAGTGGGGACCCTTTTCAAACCAGTAACCCATTGAGTATCTTTGTGAGCTCGACCCAAGTCGAGGACGGGACACGCTTACTGGGTTTGATTGTAAGAGGTCAAAATGAGTTAGCGGTGGCAATGCAAGTCCAACGGGGTCATGTGCGTGCGTGGGCCCGGGCTGGTAGGTAAGACGTTGTTGCATCGTGTAGATATAAGCCGTGCATCTTTGGTGGTATCGAGTTGCCACTTTGGAGAGTGATACACCCCACTGTGGGACCGGTATCTACGAGTTAGGGAGCCAATCGCATGGGGGTAGTGGGTACAACTAGTGGAGATAGGGGCAGACGGCACCTATGAAGGCAGCTAGGGGTACACGAAACTACCATTATCATTGTTATGTTCTATAGACGGGATCAACTTTTAGGGTGACTAGTAATGGTGCAGTGTAATTAACATTGGTGCAGTATAGTAATTATCCTATAGTGATTAGGAATGAGATTAACGCCAGAATATTCCTCCTGTTTGCTTTGTCATGCCCAACCGTTTCACAGTCATACCTTGTTCTACCAGTTTATGCCTTATCCTAGTTACTTTAATAATTATATTGTTAAAGTTATTATACTCGCCAGACTATATGTCTGACCCCCTTGTTTTCGCCTATTTTCTTCCTCCTTCCCCCGGTTCTCAGGGTGGGACTAGTACTAGTGGAGCTTGAACTTGGATCTCTTTCTCTCTCTTTTGGAAGTGCTTGGATTGCTGAAAGTAAAGTTCAGCTCATCTCCTTTAATGTCTACTTGTGTTGGGGTTTATGCTTTTACTTTATGTATTCAAAAAACAAAATTTTCAAGATGGATATTATGTGTACTTGGTTTATGAGGTTGTTGTAATCAAACTATTTCTCCGCTGCAATAAAAGTTGTTTTAAATCTTTCAAGTACCATTATTTGTAACTATCTTGTTATATTCTGTTCTATACACTAAATACGCTCCATGGAAGTTAATGCATTCCCCTTGTGAGTGACATTAATGGACGTGGGGTGTTACATTTGTGTTCTTGTTAACAAGGATATGTCAAGTTGAAGTCCACCCTTCCTATAACCTTTCCTTGATGATAGTAGTGTAATTCATGAAGGAATATGGAAGGTTTAAAAGATTAAAATCTTTAGAGTATGAAGATGAAGTTCTTAGAGATCTTTTAGAGAAGATAGAAAGAATTGTAGTAAGAATATTCGGTAGTTTGATCACTTAATCAAGTCTCTATTTATAATATACAAAAGGATATAACTTATCACGAAGAGATTCGACAAAAAGATATGGATTAGAAAGTTGTGACTCTTCATTTAAAGTTGCATCTCTTCGTATTTAGATGTCTGAATGAAAATTTCAGATGTATGTTTTGATTTAAAAACAAAACAGCAAGAAAATAGGAAATTTCGGTGTAGATTCAGATGTCTGAATTTTTTTAATTCAGATGTCAGAATTAAAAAATTCAGATGTCTGTTTTTGAATAAAATTCAAACAGCAAGGAAATAGGTCATTTTGGAGGTTATTCAGACGTCTGAAATTTTTGACTCAGATGTCTGAATATTATGGGAATTTATTCTTTGATTCAGTTGACAGACGTCTTAATTAAATAATTCAGACGTCTGTTTTCTATAACAGACCTATGCCTTGTGCATGTCATATATAAAATCACATATATATATATATATATATATATATTAAAACGTGCATGTGTGTGTTTCATTAAGGAAGATTTTAACAACTAATACTAATACTAACAGACTCTAAACATATTTAATCTTCAATTATAGCTCTTGAATCTGTTGTTGAGTATCTTCCTGCAAAGCAAAGTTAGTCGATAATAATATATATGTACATGTATAGTTGTCATAATCTAAACGCCATATAGCGAGATCCAACATTCTCCCCCTTTTGATAATGACAACTATATATCTAACTCCCCCTGTCAATATGCATATATATTTTTCCCCCTTTGTCATTGAAAAAAGGAGATACTTATGTAAACAATTCACATGAATATGCACAAACACACAAACAATACGCATACATAATAAGTTAAAACAAACAGACAGATGATAGACATTTTAAGCTCATTCAAACGACTAAATTATAGGATAAAATTTTGATCCCATGAATATTCAGACAACTGAATCTGGGATTTAGTCGACTGAGTATATAGTTTTTCTGAGTTATGCATATGATATTCATGTTTACATATAACTTGTAAGTTTATATTCAAGTTCAATATATATTTCATGTCACAAGCTACAATTTGATCATACAGAAGCATATTTACACAATCATTTAGAGATGTATTCATATATAAGTCAAAAGAGAAATTGTAAGCTTTATTTACTTATGAGCTTGTGATATATGAAGTATTTCCATAAGAAACTGTATAAAAATATGTAGAAATGATATAGTTTATCAATTGTCCCTTAATATGAAATATGATGTGTAAAAGAATAATTGCATATCAATATAAATATATAAGATTACCAATTTTTCCGATTTATTCTTTCATTTTGGGCTCTGTTTCCAAAAATTTCAGAGATATTGGAATAACCTTATCGTTGTGGTGTACCGCAAAAATATGATAAATACTTTGGTATCCACTTCCTTTGTCAGAGTCCAAGGGTTAAATCGAAGGTAACCATACCCAAGAGGGTGTAATGGAACCTTTAAAAATAAAAGTTTCATTATTAACTACTGAATCAAAATAATCATATATATATATATATTTTCTCTATTTTCCCAATTTACTGGAACCCAAATACTTAAATAATTTATATTGATATTTTCTTTGGTAGTTCTAGATTTATTATAAATATCTCTAGTCATAGGAGTATTCGAATTTCGATAAAAATTGAATCTTGGATTTATTCGTGCTTTAGTACTAACAGTGATATTTTTCATAAAAGCATATCTAGTACTATTCCTCTGATTAGTTTCATTATATCCTGAACCACTTTTGTCGTGTAAAGGTCTAGAACTAGATAAAATCACATTTAAATCATTTTTACTTTTATTGAATTTTGGAAACTTATTTGTACATTTTTCAAATTTGATTCCAAAGTCACGATTAACACTTTCAAAAGAAATTTTGATACTTTTTAAATTATCATTTTCCTTATTTAATTCAGAATTCTTCCTTTTCAAGATACTATTCTCATTTTCAAGATGATAAATTTGAGATTCTGAATTAAAAGACGATTGTAAATTTTCAAAATTTTCTCTTGAGTCACAAATTTTTTTTTTGTAAATATTATTATTAACTTTTAAAAAATCACATTCTTTAGATAATTCTAAATTCTTTCCAATTAATGCTTCTTTCTCTTTTTCAAGAGACAAAATTAAAGAACAAGAATTATTTAATGAATCTTCTATAGAAGCATTTTTATTTTGTAAAAGATCAATTTCCTTTAAAAGAACCTTTTTTATCTTCTTGTCGCTCGTTTTCTTTTTGAAGGAAATCTTTTTGAAAAACAAGCTCTTTTAAAGTATTTTCGAAACAATTGGCTTATTTTACTAAAAAATTATTTTCCTCTTTTAATTTGGAATTTTCTTGCTCACAATCTGTAGATTTGGCTAAAATAATTGCAATAAGTTTACCCAAACTTTTAAGATCTTTTAACAATTTTTCATGTCTAACAAAAGATCTTTATATAATGAATCTACACATACCGTTTGTGATCTGACTTTAGCCATGAGACATTGTTCTTTTGATTCTGCTTTGTTGCTCTTCTTCTTTCTAATTCCTTGACTAGATTTCTTTATTGCCATATATTCTAGGATGTTGTTACGATCTCTAGAATCCCTTGCTCTAATACCAATTGAAAAAGGAGGCTAAGCAATGGTAGGATCGTGTAGTATGGAGAATAAATATAGAATGGTAAAGTAGTAGGTGTAAGTAAAATCACATGGTCGATTTTATACTGGTTCGGACCACTGTCCTACGTCCAGTCCCAGACTCACTTCTGGAATTTCACTAACACAACAACCCTCACTTCACCTAGAGGAATAGGTTTACAACTACCCGAACAGCCGAACGGGATTTCTTGCCTCAACCGTTGAAGAGGACTTCCACAATACAAAATAATTGATGACTTGTTTGTGTTCTTGTTAACACGGATAAGTCAAGTTGAAGTACACCCTTCCTATAACCTTTCCTTGACGATAGTAGTGTAATTCGCTAAGGAATATATAAGGTTTAAAAGATTAAAATCTTTAGAGTATGAAGATGAAGTGCTTAAAGATCTTTTAGAAAAGATAGAAAGAATTGTAGTAAGAATATTCGGTAATTTGATCACTTAATCAAGTCTCTATTTATAATATACAAAAGGATATAACTTATCACGAAGAGATTCAATACAAAGATATGGATTAGAAAGTTGTGACTCTTCATTTAAAGTTGCATCTCTTTGCATTCAGATGTCTGAATGAAAATTTCAGATGTTTGTTTTGATTTAAAAACAAAACAGCAAGAAAATAGGCAATTTCGAAGCAGATTCAGATGTCTGAATTTTTTAATTCAGATGTCTGAATTTTTTAATTCAAATGTCTGAATTAAAATTCAGATGTTTAAATTATAAAATTCAGATGTCTGTTTTTGAATAAAATTCACCCAGCAAGGAAATAGGTCATTTTGGAGGTTATTCAGACGTCTGAAATTTTTGACTCAAACGTCTGAATATTATGGGAATTTATTCTTTGCATCAGTAGACAGACGTCTTGATTAAATAATTCAAACGTTTGTTTTCTATAACAGACTTATGCCTTGTGCATGTCATATATAAAATCATATATATATATATATATTAAGACGTGCATGTATGTGTTCAAGGAAGATTTTAACAATTAATGCTAATACTAACAGACTTTAAACATATTTAACCTTCAATTATAGCTCTTGAATCTGTTGTTGAGTATCTTCCTGCAAAACAAAGTTAGTCGATAATAATATATATGTACATTTATAGTTGTCATAATCAAAACGCCATATAGCAAGATCTAACAAACTTGCCTTGCATATGTGTTATAAAATGTATAAATGTAGTGGCCCGCAAATCCATACTATCTGAGTTGACTAATACAACATACGTCCAACCAAAATAACACAGAACTATGAGTCATTAATAGAAAGAAGTTAGAGGGTGAGAAATAGAAAGAAATTTAGAATATAAGAAGAAGAAGAATACAGAATCTCACAGCGGAACAAAGAAAATATAACATACTCTTTTGAATACAAAATGATGTATTATATATACATACCATTATCAGAATGCATACAACATTTGATACAACGGAAATAACTCTAAATAACTATCGGTGAAGCCTCCTGCTTCAAGCTCCTCCAAGTGTATCTGTAAAGCCTGAAACACTTGACTGCCCATACAAATATAGGCATCCAAGAGTTTAGAAAAAAAAAAAAAAAAAAAAAACTCTGGGTCGGTCATGGGACTGGTGTGAGTAAACTCCAACCATATTGTTTAACTTTGATAAAATCTTTTGAAAGAAAAGGATAATAGTAAGACCAGCCCACACATAAATACGGATGGTTTTTACCTTACTATAACCTAAACATTTTTGATATCAAAATCCAGTGATATTATAATATTGTCTAATAAAATAAATAACTAAATAGTAGAACACTTGCATCTCACGCTCTACATACTTAGTATAAAATCAAAAACCGCAGGGCACTTATTGGGGATTGGATTCCAACTATGACAAGGTATGGGACCACCTACCGATAGTGTATCTCTAGAGGGGAACACACTGGGTTCAACAAGAATGTCTTGCAACCCGGCCCACACATATAACAACCCGTATTTTCAATAAACTGTTATAACATAAATCGAGGCAGAATTAAATTCAAAAATCAGAATCAGGGGAAACGGGCTATGCCATTACGATCGTCTCGGAAAAATACGCGAAATAGAGTCCGAGTTTTCGAAAATCGGAGTCCGTATGACCCAGTTAAGGCCCATTGAAGTTTTCAGAAATTTCCATGCTAAAGACAGATTTAAATTTCAAATTAAAATCAGGGATTTGGGCTAATCAGGGTTAGGCGGGAAAATTCCCGCCAGGGGGGCCCATGTCGACAGGCATGTCGACAGGGCACCCAGGGTGTCGACTGCCCTGTCGACAGCCCTGTCGACAGGGGGTGCCCAGGCAGCCCAGCCTGGTGCACCATTTCTAATTGGGGTTGGGTCAAGTGGCTTGGTTCTGGAGAATTCTAAGATCTGACGGGCCAAACCTAATCTAGGGTTAATCCTAGGGCCTAAAACACTCTAATTCTCTATAAATATACCCCTAATCCTACCCTAAAGCCTCATTAATCAATCTTGCAACTAAACTATGCCAAATTGAAACCTCAAATGGCCTCCATCTAAAAATCCCTAGCCTCCACCTTCCTCAAAGTTTAATCCTATGATGATATGATGATCATACAACCTTTTCTATGTTGTATGAATGCTTAATAACTTGCATACTTCATTAAGATGCAAGTTTGATTTGCTAAAGTTTGTGTTTTTGGGATTTTGCAAAAGGGTTTTCTTGTTTGAGGCTTTGTTTTGGTTTTTAAAAGGGCTTCTTCATCTTATTTGGTGGATTTGTGGCTTGTTTATATTTGTAAGCCCTCTTACCTTCACTTTACAAACTTTAAAGTTAATATTTGGTGAAAGTTGAGATTTATGTGAGTTTAGTTGATTATGCATGCTTATGCGAACTCACTATGTCATGTTTTATATGATTCACAAGTTATGCATGCTTATGCGAACTCACTATGTCATGTTTTATATGATTCACAAGTTATGCATGCTTATGCGAGCTTATTATGTCATGTTCTACATGTTTCATGGGTTATGCATGTTTATGCAAGATCATCTTACCATGTTATGCAAGTTTAATGATTATGCATGTTCACCTTACCATGTTATGCAAGTTTAATGGATTATGCATGTTCATCTTGCCATGTTATGCAAGTTTAATGGATTATGCATGTTCACCTTACCATGTTATGCATATTTAATAAGCTATGCATGTTTATGCGAATTCACCATGACATGATTTGCAAGTTTAACATGTATGCACGTTTATTATGACATGTGAAGTTCACCATGTATGTTATGCCAAGTTACCTTTTATACCCTTATACGTTATGACGAATATGTAAGCGAGATAGTGACGTTGGGAGGGTTTGGGTAAACTTAAAAATACATGAAACTAAAAGATTGGGAATTTACCTATTAAGCTAGGTCTACCCCTTGGGAATTTACCTATTAAGTTAGGTCTACCCAAGTATATGTTAACTTGTAAATATGTTTTGAAGTGGACATGACATTAGATAACATGATATGGCCAACTCGAGGTTAGACCTAGTTGTGGTGTAAATCTTCCCAGGTAACCACAACGTGGGGTCTAATGTGGGTAGTTGGTCATGTTGCACCATAAGACCCGAGGTTAGACCTAGACGTGGTGTAAATCTTCCCAGGTAACCACGGATGTCTAATGTGAGAGGTTGGGTGCGTTAAGTAATTAATGCCTCATGATTAGGGTTAAGTCATGGCCCACTAATACTTAACCAATAATGGGGATGCGAGGATTAGATGGGGGTAAGTGGTTACACTTAGCTAATCTAATCCAGGTTTAGTGAGGGGTTAAAACCACACTTAACCCTCTTAGAAACCCTAGCAACGTGGTCTGTTCCAGCAGTAATCCCAGTTTGGTATCACTACAACCCTATAGCTAGGTTAGGGCGGGGCACGATTACTGGACTGATGTAAGCGACCAAAGCGACGGCTGAGTGGTACAGCGGTGCGGGTCCGGCGGGCTACGGACGTACACGTAGTCCGATGTTGGACAAACTCGAGGCACGGGTACCAGTAGGCTTAGACTGTGCATTATTGCTTAGGTGTCTGGGGTTGACACCCGAGGGCTTGATACACCCAAGGGTGGACCCAGCGCAGTCTGACTACATCCATGTGGGCCGTATGGACACCAACACTCGACGTGTTAGGTTTATAGGGAGCCGATCGACTAGACCGTTGGGCTGGGCCTTATACTAAGGTCACTTCATGTTATTGGGCCAAAGTTTGGGCTAAGGGATCAAGATTTGTTTTGTGGGTTTGCTAGTACACTGTGGTGCAAAGATTAATCTCGTCTATGTGATGTCACCTTTATCTGTTGTCAGAATGTTCCTCTCAGTTTCCATCATACTGTTAACTTTATTAGTTTATAGATTGATCGTAGTAGGGCTTACCAGTCTTTTTGACTGACCTATTTTCTTTCGCTTCTTTTCTTCCGTTCCCCCCCCCCCACAGGTTCTCAGGGAGGGACTACATCTGCTTAGTGGATCTTTGACTTGCTTGTTGGATAGCTCATGTATGGATCTGAGCTAGCTGTGGCTTATCTTTTATTTCTGGGGATTAGTACTGATGTTTACTATGTATTTTGTTATCACGTATCTAGACTGGAGTTGTATTTTGGATCATGACATTTTGATATTATGTACTTGACTATGTGGGTTTTCTGTGATGATGATGGGTTTTTATCTGCTACCGCTGCTTTACTTATATTTATTTTTATATACTCTGTCTTGCTATATCTCTGTGCATGTTTACCTTCACAATAACGCCCCTCCAAAGCTAGTACATTCTAAGGAGTGATCCTAGTGGAGGTGGGGTGTTACATTTGGTATCAGAGCACAAGGTTAACAAGATTGAACAAAAAACTTTTGAAAAAAAAAACCCTTTTCGAAAAACTATTTTCAAAAACCTACTAAGTATTTTCCAAAATAAAGTCTAGATTATTTTAAGGCTAATCCCCAAAAAGCCATCAGCGTTATCCTTCGTTCCCTTGACCTAATCTTATCTTATCTCTTGTTTCAGTATGGCTGAGAATCTTGACATCCCAGATGGAGTGAACGTACCACTCTGGTATAGGAGACTCCTAGAAGCTAGGGCGGCTGCTGGTCCCGCCAACCCTACTCCCACTCCCCCTCCTGTGGTTGAGAATCCTACCCCTAATATCCCTCCTCCGGTGGTCCCTGCTCCCCCTCCTCCAGCAGCTAATATTCCCCCTCCCGTTGCTAATGTTCCTCCTCCTCCCGTTGCTGAGGCTCCTCTTCCTCCTCCTCCCCCTCAGCATCCTCAGATTGAGTTTACAAAGGTGTGTAAAGACTTCAAAGCAATGGGGGGCAAGAATTTTCTAGGCACAGAATCTTTCGTTGAAGCTAGGAATTGGCTGAAGGACACGGAGGACTTGTTTGCCATTTTTGGAATAGATGACGAGAGGAAGATCTTATTGACCGTATGGCTTCTGAAGGATGAGGCGGCCTATTGGTGGGAGGTCACCAATGGGACGAGGCCCGTTGAGACTTGGGCCGATTTGAGGGCTAGATTTGTGACCAAGTTTCTATCTTCAGCTGAAGCAAATTTACAAATGGAGAAGTTCATTGCACTAAAGCAAGGGGATATGTCTGTCAAGGAGTATGTGAACAAGTTCAATCAGCTGGCCCGCTTTGGTTTGGATCTAGTAAACACCCCGGAGAAGAAGGCTCTTCGATTTGCCAGAGGATTGAATGAGCCGCTACAGGGCTTGGCAATGTCACATATTCCGCATGGAGCCACTTTCGAGAGTTTGGTCAATATGGCTCTGCTTCAGGGAGAGGGAAAGAAGGAAGTCAAGTCAGGCGATACTCAGGCAAAGAAGGCTGATTCTCAAGGCAAAGGCAACCAAGGTCAAAGCAGTCAAGGAAATCAGAATAAGAACAAGAAGGGCAACAACAAAGGCAAGGGGAAGTGCAATTACTGTGGCATAGCTGGGCATTTTGCTAAAGATTGCAGGAAGAAGAAAAGGAAGCTTAATGGTGGATGCTTTTCTTGTGGAGAGGCTGGGCACTTCAGCAAAGACTGCCCAAAGAAGAAAGGACAGGTTGGATCTTCAGGAGGGCAAGTTCATGCTCTCAATGCCGCTTCAGTTCCCGAGAGAGGTAGTGTTTCTGTTGAGAACCTTGTTTATATCTCTGACCTTCCGGTACGTACCTTGTTTGATTCCGGTGCATCACATAGCTTTATTTCATCTGATCTTGTTGATAGTTTGCACCTCAGTACTAGCTTAGTGGATGATCCCGTTTGTGTTTCGAATCCCATTGGGGGTTCTGCTCATCTATCCATGGTATGTGAGGATCTAAGAATCTCTATACTCAGCGTTGAGTTCTTGTGTAGTGCGTATGTTCTAGGTTTCAGGGGATACGGATTGATCTTGGGCATGGATTGGCTGTCTAGATATGGAGCCATTCTGGATTGTGAGCATAGGGTTGTAAGGCTTGTGACTCGCCTGGGCAACACCTTAGAGATTTCATGCAATCCGAAGAATCCCGTCATGTTATGCTATCTAGAATCTCTCGACTCATCAGAGGAGGCCCTTCAGTCTGTAAGGGTGGTCCGAGATTATCCAGATGTGTTTGAAGAAGTTAAGGGGTTACCCCCTAAATGGGAGATCGACTTTCGCATCTATCTGGTAGATAATGCTAAGCCTGTTTCTTTGCCCGTTCGGCATATGGCTCCGCGTGAGAGACGGGAGTTGAGCAAACAAGTTAAAGAATTGCTTGAGAAGGGCTTCATCAGAAGGAGTATATCCGAATGGGGAGCGCCTGTGGTGTTTGCAACTAAGGCAGATGGCTCTCTCCGACTCTGTGTGGATTATAGAGAGTTGAATAAGCTAACTAAGAAGAACCGACACCCGTTACCAAGAATCGATGATCTCTTTGATCAACTTGTTGGTGCTTCTGTTTTCTCTCAGCTTGACCTAGCTACGGGTTTCCAGCAGCTCAGAGTGGCTGAAGACAGTATAGACAAGACTGCATTCAGAACTCCAGACGGATTCTTTGAATGGCTTGTTATGCCGTTCGGTTTGACGAATGCACCCGCATATTTTGTGGATTTGATGAGTAGGGTGTTTCGGGAGTTTTTGAATAAGTTTGTCGTGGTCTTTGTTGATGATATTCTGGTCTTCTCCAAGGATGAGGAAGAGCATGCGAGGCACCTAGTAGAGGTGATGGATACACTCAGAGCACACCAGTTAAAAGCCAAGTTCTCCAAGTGCCACTTTTGGAGAAGGGAAGTCAGATTTCTTGGGCATATCGTATCCAAGCAAGGCTTAGCGGTAGATCCCGCTAAGGTGGTTGCAGTTCAGGATTGGAAGACTCCAAGGAATGCAACCGAGGTGAGAAGCTTTCTGGGTCTTGCGGGTTTCTATCGGAAGTTCATTAAAGACTTCGCAAAGATATCCGCTCCTCTTACTAAGTTGACGAAGAAGAACTTAGTCTTTGCTTGGGATATGGATTGTGAGCTTGCTTTTCAGAGACTCAAAAGAGCCCTTACCTCTGCACCAGTTCTAGCCTTACCCGATGGTGGTAAGATATTTACCGTGTACACTGATGCTTGTGGCACGGGATTGGGTGCCGTTCTGATGCAAGAGGGCAGAGTTATATGCTTTGGTGGAAGGCAACTTAAGGTACATGAGAGGAATTATCCCACTCATGATCTAGAGCTAGCAGCGATTGTATATGCGCTCAAAGCATGGCGTCATTATCTTCTGGGAGAGAGATTCGAGCTATATACCGATCATAAGTCTTTAAAGTATCTCTTTTCGCAGAAAGATCTGAACTTAAGACAGCAGAGATGGATGGAATTTTTGGCTTCCTATGATTTTGAGATATCCTATACCCCTGGCAAGGGGAATGTTGTAGCGGATGCGTTGAGTAGGAAAAGGTTGACACTAAGTCCTCTGTTTGTTGAGATGAAGAATTTAGAGTTCTTAGCGACCTTTGATTTCTCTTTGGCAATGGAGTCGGTGACCGGTTCCTTGGCATCGTTAGAGCTCAGGCCTACCCTCCTAGATCAAGTTGGGGCTTCGCAAAAGGAAGACCCTCAGATAATTGAGATCTTGGATAAGCTGGTTCGAGGGGAGACATCTAGTCACCTTGCTCGATATTCTATAGACGATAGGGGTTGGCTGAGGAGAGAAGGAAGGCTTTGTGTCCCGATGGTAGAAGACTTGGTGAGGAAAGTTCTCGAGGAAGCACATCGCTCCAAGATGACCATACATCCAGGGGGTGATAAGATGTATAAGGACATGAAGCGCGTTTTCTTCTGGCCCGGAATGAAAAAGGATGTGGCGGAGTTTGTCTCGAGATGTGTTATTTGTCAAAGAGTAAAAGCTGAGTCGAAGAAGCCCGGTGGGCTATTACATCCGCTAGAGGTCCCGCTATGGAAGTGGGAGAGCATTTCTATGGACTTTATTGATGGGCTTCCAAGGTCCAGGAAGGGGAATACGAGCATATGGGTCATTGTAGATAGGCTCACGAAGAGTGCTCACTTTATCCCAGTAAAGAGCAAAAGGACAGCATCTGGACTAGCATCAGTATATCTTCGTGAGATAGTGCGACTACATGGGGTCCCTTCCAGCATAGTCAGTGACCGAGACCCCATCTTTACTAGTCAATTCTGGAACAGCTTGCAGGAGGCTATGGGCACGAAGTTGAACCTGAGTACGGCCTATCACCCACAAACAGACGGCCAGACAGAAAGGGTGAATAGGGTACTTGAGGACTTGTTGAGGCTTTGCATTCTAGATTTTGGTGGTGCTTGGGAAGACCATCTCCCTCTTGTCGAGTTTGCATACAACAACAGTTATCAGGCGAGCATAGGGATGGCACCCTTTGAGGCTTTATATGGGAGGCCGTGCAAGTCACCTACATGTTGGTGGGAATCCACGGATAAGCTTATACTTGGACCCGATATGATTAGGGATACATCCGAGAAGGTTGAGTTGATTAGAAGACGGATGAAAGCGGCCCAAGACCGGCAGAAATCCTATGCTGACAGGCGAAGGTCCGAATTGGAGTTTGAGGTTGGGGACAAGGTTTTCGTGAAGGTTTCTCCTTTGCGGAATGTGGTCCGATTTGGAGCTGTTGGGAAGCTAGCACCGAGATTTGTTGGACCCTTCCCCATCATTGAGAGAATTGGGAAGATGGCATACAGAGTGCAATTGCCCGAAAAGTTGTCCGGAGTGCATAATGTCTTTCATATCTCGCATCTCCGAAAGTGCCTGCATGAGTCCGCTGAGGTGGTTGAGCCTAGCATGCTTGAAGACGTGGAGGTAGAGAAAGAAGCAACTTTAAGGAAAGCTCCGATTCGTATCTTGGGGACAGAGACCAAGAAGCTAAGGAATCGTGAGGTCAGATTGGTGAAGGTGCAATGGGGTGAAGCCGAAGAGGACGCAACTTGGGAAACCGAGGAGAAGATGCGTGGGCTTTATCCATTCCTTTTTGAGGGTACACTCTCAATCTCTTCCCTTTGTTAGTATATCTTTCTCTTTGCAATCCATATTTATCTAGTTATCGTGCTAAGCTTGTCATGAGAACCTTAGGTAGAAACCCTTTGGATGAAACATGTGTTTGAAGCATGTTATGGTTGATGATTGCAAGTGGTTGCAAGTGTTTGCAGGTGGTTACTCGTGGATGCATGATACACATTAGGCACTAGATCGGCTCACACACTCCTCATATTGCATGTGCATGGGTGTTTATGCATATTCTTGGATGAAATTTGTATGCAATCACATGGATGTTGCATATGGATGTATGATTGAGCACGCATGTAGTCATTATACATTATGTTAGGGATTTGCATACATATGGATACATTTCACTAACATATTTTGCATTGATCATTGCATTAGATAAGTACATATACACACACTTTTGCATACGTTCATACAGCATTTAGAATCCTTTAAGGACGATGGTTGCTCGTGGATGATGTTTTGAGTAGATGGATGTTGGATGGTAGGATATGTTCTTCCTAACTTGAAGATTTCGGGGACGAAATCCTTTAAGGAGGGGAGAATATAACAACCCGTATTTTCAATAAACTGTTATAACATAAATCGAGGCAGAATTAAATTCAAAAATCAGAATCAGGGGAAACGGGCTATGCCATTACGATCGTCTCGGAAAAATACGCGAAATAGAGTCCGAGTTTTCGAAAATCGGAGTCCGTATGACCCAGTTAAGGCCCATTGAAGTTTTCAGAAATTTCCATGCTAAAGACAGATTTAAATTTCAAATTAAAATCAGGGATTTGGGCTAATCAGGGTTAGGCGGAAAAATTCCCGCCAGGGGGGCCCATGTCGACAGGCATGTCGACAGGGCACCCAGGGTGTCGACTGCCCTGTCGACAGCCCTGTCGACAGGGGGTGCCCAGGCAGCCCAGCCTGGTGCACCATTTCTAATTGGGGTTGGGTCAAGTGGCTTGGTTCTGGAGAATTCTAAGATCTGACGGGCCAAACCTAATCTAGGGTTAATCCTAGGGCCTAAAACACTCTAATTCTCTATAAATATACCCCTAATCCTACCCTAAAGCCTCATTAATCAATCTTGCAACTAAACTATGCCAAATTGAAACCTCAAATGGCCTCCATCTAAAAATCCCTAGCCTCCACCTTCCTCAAAGTTTAATCCTATGATGATATGATGATCATACAACCTTTTCTATGTTGTATGAATGCTTAATAACTTGCATACTTCATTAAGATGCAAGTTTGATTTGCTAAAGTTTGTGTTTTTGGGATTTTGCAAAAGGGTTTTCTTGTTTGAGGCTTTGTTTTGGTTTTTAAAAGGGCTTCTTCATCTTATTTGGTGGATTTGTGGCTTGTTTATATTTGTAAGCCCTCTTACCTTCACTTTACAAACTTTAAAGTTAATATTTGGTGAAAGTTGAGATTTATGTGAGTTTAGTTGATTATGCATGCTTATGCGAACTCACTATGTCATGTTTTATATGATTCACAAGTTATGCATGCTTATGCGAACTCACTATGTCATGTTTTATATGATTCACAAGTTATGCATGCTTATGCGAGCTTATTATGTCATGTTCTACATGTTTCATGGGTTATGCATGTTTATGCAAGATCATCTTACCATGTTATGCAAGTTTAATGATTATGCATGTTCACCTTACCATGTTATGCAAGTTTAATGGATTATGCATGTTCATCTTGCCATGTTATGCAAGTTTAATGGATTATGCATGTTCACCTTACCATGTTATGCATATTTAATAAGCTATGCATGTTTATGCGAATTCACCATGACATGATTTGCAAGTTTAACATGTATGCACGTTTATTATGACATGTGAAGTTCACCATGTATGTTATGCCAAGTTACCTTTTATACCCTTATACGTTATGACGAATATGTAAGCGAGATAGTGACGTTGGGAGGGTTTGGGTAAACTTAAAAATACATGAAACTAAAAGATTGGGAATTTACCTATTAAGTTAGGTCTACCCCTTGGGAATTTACCTATTAAGTTAGGTCTACCCAAGTATATGTTAACTTGTAAATATGTTTTGAAGTGGACATGACATTAGATAACATGATATGGCCAACTCGAGGTTAGACCTAGTTGTGGTGTAAATCTTCCCAGGTAACCACAACGTGGGGTCTAATGTGGGTAGTTGGTCATGTTGCACCATAAGACCCGAGGTTAGACCTAGACGTGGTGTAAATCTTCCCAGGTAACCACGGATGTCTAATGTGAGAGGTTGGGTGCGTTAAGTAATTAATGCCTCATGATTAGGGTTAAGTCATGGCCCACTAATACTTAACCAATAATGGGGATGCGAGGATTAGATGGGGGTAAGTGGTTACACTTAGCTAATCTAATCCAGGTTTAGTGAGGGGTTAAAACCACACTTAACCCTCTTAGAAACCCTAGCAACGTGGTCTGTTCCAGCAGTAATCCCAGTTTGGTATCACTACAACCCTATAGCTAGGTTAGGGCGGGGCACGATTACTGGACTGATGTAAGCGACCAAAGCGACGGCTGAGTGGTACAGCGGTGCGGGTCCGGCGGGCTACGGACGTGCACGTAGTCCGATGTTGGACAAACTCGAGGCACGGGTACCAGTAGGCTTAGACTGTGCATTATTGCTTAGGTGTCTGGGGTTGACACCCGAGGGCTTGATACACCCAAGGGTGGACCCAGCGCAGTCTGACTACATCCATGTGGGCCGTATGGACACCAACACTCGACGTGTTAGGTTTATAGGGAGCCGATCGACTAGACCGTTGGGCTGGGCCTTATACTAAGGTCACTTCATGTTATTGGGCCAAAGTTTGGGCTAAGGGATCAAGATTTGTTTTGTGGGTTTGCTAGTACACTGTGGTGCAAAGATTAATCTCGTCTATGTGATGTCACCTTTATCTGTTGTCAGAATGTTCCTCTCAGTTTCCATCATACTGTTAACTTTATTAGTTTATAGATTGATCGTAGTAGGGCTTACCAGTCTTTTTGACTGACCTGTTTTCTTTCGCTTCTTTTCTTCCGTTCCCCCCCCCCCCCCCACAGGTTCTCAGGGAGGGACTACATCTGCTTAGTGGATCTTTGACTTGCTTGTTGGATAGCTCATGTATGGATCTGAGCTAGCTGTGGCTTATCTTTTATTTCTGGGGATTAGTACTGATGTTTACTATGTATTTTGTTATCACGTATCTAGACTGGAGTTGTATTTTGGATCATGACATTTTGATATTATGTACTTGACTATGTGGGTTTTCTGTGATGATGATGGGTTTTTATCTGCTACCGCTGCTTTACTTATATTTATTTTTATATACTCTGTCTTGCTATATCTCTGTGCATGTTTACCTTCACAATAACGCCCCTCCAAAGCTAGTACATTCTAAGGAGTGATCCTAGTGGAGGTGGGGTGTTACAACACATGACCGACCACTCATTTCGCTTAAGTGTATCGAATGTATATCACCAACGGTTGGGCTCAAACCACTGTTTCCCGAAAAGGGACAGCATCGAAATAGATTAAAGAAGCAAATGGAATTTCTCTAGATAGGTGATTATACACCCTAATGGGAGCGACCCACATAGCTATGCTGCCTGCCCAGTTTTTGTCATTTCCCGGTTGTGAAGCTTGACGCTACGTCTATCTTTTAGAACATCTGGCTACCATACACTTTGAATGCCACATCGTCAAATCCGTCAAATCACTAGTTGATCTTCCCAAAAATATTATGGGTATAAAAACTAAGAGAAACGAATTTCTCTGCCACCAGACGTAATACTCTGTTAGACATTTGTCTATGCAAGTTGTCCTGGTACTGGACAAACATAACAACTCTTGAATTTCACTCCGTCTTCGATTATCTTTAGCATAATCTAATTAGCAACGCCTATGCCTATACAGAGTGGTTTTCGGATATTAAATCCAACCGGTCTCTCCGTATTGACAACGATGGTCAAATTTTTTTATAATCGGTGATCTAACTATCAAAGGAAAATAAACATCCATCAAACAATCACTGTCCCTTTCTAATATTTCATTTTAAATTCATTTTCTTAGAAAATTATATATATATCGTTATAACGATTTCTATTATCAAAATTTCTTAAAAATATTCTAACTCCTTAAATTTCCAGAAAGTTTCGCCAGCACCTCCTTTGTAGCGGTCAATAGTTCAAACCCCAACTCGCCTCTCTAGTTCCTTTCCATTCAAAAAGAAAATCAAAAAGCCAAGCGACTTGCCGATTCGGCGCATAAAACCTTATATGGAAATTTAAACATGTACCTTTTTGTCGGGCACTTAAATTATAATCTTCAAACTCTCTTCCTACTCTTCATCCCATACTTGTCTATCATATATATGACATCCCCAATTTATTTAAACTCAATCCAAATCATTTGACCCAATTTGCTAATTTATTCTCCAATTAACCTTCTTATCCAATCCCTTTTATTTTGAACTTATCATGTTTAAATATAGCTTAATGCGCTTGCCAACATGTTGAATTCCATTTCTAACTCGGTTTTCATATTCGATTTTCCAATAAATCTACATCCCTTCCCAAACCAAGTTAAGTTTGATTCCAACTTTACTAACTCCACTTGAGTTCGTATTTATTTTATAACTCAAATTTGGATTTTTCTAATTGCAATTCGTGTTTTATTCATTAAAAATTCCTTTATTTTATTTAATAAACTGTTATGGTTTTAAACAACTATGGCGCTATTTTTCTGAAACTTTGATTTTGACATAACTCAAAATCTATAAAATGAAATCTAGATTTTTCTCTTCCATTTGAAAACCATCATTGAATAGGTCCGGACGTTTTTTGTTTCATTGAATTCCGAATTATATTGAGTTTTATATACTCGATTGAAGTTCAAAACGCCAAATTTCAAACTACCGCGCTGCAGCGAGTTCGTTTTAATTAAATTAAATATAAACGTTAAAAACTTCGTTTATAAAATAATTTCAACTCCATTTTTAATAAATCGAACTCATTATCCAAACTACCTTAACAATTCAAATTATTTAAACTCGTCGACGATTCTGTTCCATATTCATAACTAAGTTCAAAACCTCGATTCCTATATTCTAGTCTAATTCACTTGGAATTAGATTATTTATGAAATATCGATATCATCGAATTCTAATTATAAATTTCGTTTATACAAATAATTAATTGACTTAACATCTCTTACCATTACAAACTAATATCATCCCTCGATAATAGTGAAGTCGTTCAAGTTGGGGTATTTTAATTACCTCTCAGACCTTGACCGACAACGTTCTTATCTTGAGATGGATAAAAGTTTGTAATACAAAAGCCCGATTAAAATCTCACCTTCCATTCCATCTCTTATATTTGGAAATCTATTTCCAATTCACCTGATGAAAATTACTTCACCACATATATAAATACTGTTTATAAATTAATTTCCTTATTAAAATCAATTTCCGTCTTGAAAATCTATTGAAACTCGATTTCCATTTTTTCTTTAATATATTTTAATTATAACCTATATATATAATTTATTTTCAAATTAAATCTTAAATTTCTATTTAATTCAATTTCAAAATCTTATGAAAATAACTTTACTTCTATAAATTCGACATAGTCGAATTCAAATCATAAATCCATGTGAATATATTTAAATTTAGTTTACATTCCGAATATCGGAATAAATTACATCGTTTCTTCTTGAAACGATTTCAAAATCACTTTTTAAAATTCATACTTGAATTAAAATTTCAAAGTTATTCAATAATAGTATTTTTCTCTTATTTAAAAATATCTTATAAATTTCGCTTCTTGTTTAAAATATTAAAACAAGTTTCTGATTTCAGATTCCATTTGAAATCTAGTTTCTATTTCGAAAAAAAATAAAGTTTTCCATTTCAAATTCATACTTGAATTTGAAATTTAGTATTATTAAGTGATAACATTTCTTTCTATTTATAAACCTCGTTTATAAATAACACTCCTTGTTTTAAATATTAAAACAAGTTTCTGATTTAGATTCCATTTCTATTTTCGAAAAATAAAGTCCTTTTTTTTTTAAATTTAACACCCGAGTTTCCATTTCGAAATTATCAAACGATAATTTCTCTATCCAATCGTAAACAATGTGTAAAATTCGACTCCTTGTTTTATTATTAAAAACAAGTTAATATTTCCCAATTCATTCGAAATACCATTTCCATTTCAAAAAGTAAATTTTCTTTTTTTTAAATCCAATAATCTCTTCTTGATATTTCTTAAATATAAATATCCAGGGCCAGTGATATTTAATCATCCAAATACACAAATCATTAATCCAAATTCAACACATCATGTAACGACCCGCATTCTACGCATCACAGGATCGTAGAATATTTATTTCATCATCATAGTAGGTCGTATGGTCATGTAACTTTGGGTGACGACTATTAGGGTCAATTCCCATGTTCATTATTTTTGCCAATTTTTAAATGACCATTTTGCCCCTAGCTGATCTTGTTTCATCCATAACTTTTGACTGTAAGGAATTTTGACCTGAAACCACTTCCATTGGATTCGGATGATGGTTTACAATTCTGTAGAGTGGTCACATTAGCCAAACGGAATTACCATTTGAGAGATATGACTGAATTAAGATTCATAAGGTGAAAAACAGCATTAGCGGGCTTTACCGAGTGATTAACAACTAGGCCCATTGGGGGATTTTGGGATTAGAAGTATTTAAAGGCTGTTAGGGTTAAGAATTTCGGTTTTTAGTCATTTTCCAGCTGCCACAAACTTATCTTTAACCCTAGCCATGGCCTCCACTTTCTAAAAACACCCCCAAATCACCTTCTAATCACTAATTAAGAAGATCTACACCAAATCAAGGAAGATTAGTGTCAAATCAGAGTTGGAGTTGCTGCTAAGCATTGGGATTCGACCCAAAACATAGGATATTTCAGATCTATAGTTTAATTTGTGGCAAAGGTGAGTGATTTGCATTGTATTTCACTAATTATGGCTAATTAGGGTAATTAGCGAAGATTAGCGAAATTAGAACTTATAAAAGTCTGGAAAAATTTCTAAAATTCTAAAATATTATTTTATGGCTCTGATAGAAATTTGGGCTAATTTGGATAAGTTTTGCTAATCATATCATTAGTTTTGTTTAAACATGCTTAAAGGAAAATATGGGTTTTTGGCTATGTTTGATCCGTTTTAACCTATCAAATTGTTGTTTTGGTGTTAGTGGTTGATTATACATGTTTCTATGACTGTATGGTATGCTTTATGATTGCTTAGAAAAGTTAGATTGATCGAAAACGCCGTCGAATGGCATAAAACAGTCGCTGGAAAGAAGTGCAGGAAATTACCCGAACCGGACCGGATTGGAGGAGAAAAGCACGATCCGACCCGCGCGCCTGGAAGCTCCACTATCCGACCCGCTTGTGAGATGGATCTCCGATCTGAACCGATGCCACTCATGAGCTGCCCCACCCTTCCACGAACCGCTTGGGAAAGCAGGCCACGAGTGAAGGAGCCACGAACAGGTGCAATGATCCGACCCGGAGTAGGGACCACCTACGAACTGAACTGGAGCATGATGTCACAACCAGGAGTTTGGCACCACGACCCGATCCGATGCAGGTGGCTCGAACCGATCCGAAGGAGCATGATGATCACGAACCGAACTCAGAATTTGACCGCGAGGCATGGGTTGCTAACCAAATGAAGACCGATCTGGAGAAGACCAAAACCCGAGATGCAAAGGTAGTCCAAATGGGAAGTAGAACTCAGGATCCAATTGGGACCAACGAGTTAACACCATGGTTGGACTTTGCTGCAGGACGTGTGCAAAGGGGTTATCGATACTTATAATTTTGGTTCACCACTGAGAGATGGATTAGGGGCTTGTAGTGATAGTTATACGGGGTTGGACTCCGTTATGACCCAAAGATTAGGTGACCAAAGTAGTTGATATCGTGTGCTTTACGCACTGAGTGAGAGATGTGAGGATAGTTGCTATGCTTGATTGTTTGCCATCACTATGACATGTACACGCCCACCCCCGTATTCTTTACATCATGTGTTAGTGGCACCTTAGAGTATTGAGCGGTATATTGTGCTAACTCTTTGGTTGCAGGTCCAGGTTCAGGTATGATTGGATTATACCTGTTATTGTTTTGTTTTACTGCTTATCGCTCATACCAGACTTTTGTCTGACCCAAAGTTTTATGTCTCTTCTTATTACTCTGGGTGCTCCTAAACGAGCAGACTAGAGACAAGTTAGGTGGTATGCACGAGTAGTTGTACCGGAGACGAGCAGGAGGCTTCCACGTATGATATATAGATATTCTCCCTGTATTATTGAAGGTCACTGCTTGGGAATTAGTAGTGTACCTCCTTCTTTTGTTTTCTTTTGGTTTAGAGACAGTTTAAAGTTGCAATAATGATGGTCATGGAACATAAGCTGTATTTGGATTTCCGCTGCTATGATGTTTAGTTTTAGTTTCAGCTTATGCACTATCTCGCCTGTTTTATGTCACGTATGTTGTTATTATATTTTATTCCATGCGCTGTGAGACATTCTACAGGTTCCTTGTTGGATCATTGTTTTAAATCCCTTTCTTTACCTTTCTTTTGGCGACCGTTCCATGCCGGTAGGACATCGGTACAGCACATTTCAGGGAAATGTCGGCTGGTGCGGGGCGAGCCGTCACACTTGGTATCAGAGCCTAGGTTGCGTAGTTAACCTAGGGGAAGATATCAGGGAGAGGTAGTATACGTATATGAGAACGCGTATTTGTTATATTTTGGTTTTCAAAAGCTAGCTATATATATATATACTATTAGTATAGTTATGGGTGGAGTCGCACTGCACTGGCACCACTGAAGAGATTGTTAATTGTTTTCTCTTTACAGATTGAACGATGAGCCGAAACTTGAGGAATACGGGTCCAAGGGCTAACAATAGGAATGACCCTAATACGAGGGAGATGTTCACCAACTTCATGAGAGAGATGCTTAGGGAGGTGCAGAGGGCAGCTCCCAATGCTGGTAATGGTGGTGGTCCAGTAGTGCAGGCACCTAGGGCCGATTTCGCCAAGCTGAATAAGGATTATACTAGTCTTGGTGGGAAGTCGTTCCATGGAACGGAATCGGCGACGGATGTTCAAGATTGGTTGGATAGCTGTGAACGTATCTTCGAAGACTTGGGTATCGAGGATGCGATGAAGAGAAGGCTAGCATCCCGTCAACTGCAAGGACGGGCAATGAATTGGTGGAATGCTATTAAGGCAGCTACTCCAGAGGACCAAGTCACTTGGTATCAGTTTAGGACTCGTTTCAGTGATAAGTTTATCCCAGCTACTCAGAAGTCAGAATTGTTTAGGAAGTTCTTGGAGCTTAAGCAGAATGGTAGGGCGGTCTTGGAGTATATTGCTGAGTTCGATACTTTATCGAAATATGGATTATCCCTTATAGATACTGCCGAGAAGAAGAACAAGAAGTTCATAACTGGTTTAGATGGGTACTTGGGGGAAAGGCTTATAAATCACATCGATGAGACGTTTGAATCGATTGTAGGAAAGGCATTATGGTCAGAGAGTCTTTACCCTAAGCCAAAGACTGAGGTTGCTATTGCATCTGCGGAGGAACCAAAGCCGCCAGCAGGCGGTGGAGGCAAGAATAATTCCCAGAATAAGAGGAAACGAGACCAAACCATGGATGGTCAGAATAAGAAAAATAAGAAAGATGGCGAGTGCTTTAGCTGTGGCAAGAAGGGTCACTATGCTAGAGATTGTCAGGAAAAGCCTGGGGAAAGGAAGTGCTTTAATTGTGGCCAAGCGGGACATCACAAGAATGATTGCCCTCAACCTCCTAGGGAGAAGCAGATCGTGAAAGCATATGCTAACAACGCTGTTCCTTCTTCGTCGAATGCCCCAACTGCGGCGCGGAAGGAAAAAGGTGTCATTATTCGAGGTATGCTTCCTATTTAAGATGTTTCTGTTCGAGTTTGTTTGATATCGGGACTTCCCATTCCTTCGTACCTAGTGACCTGGTAGATAGGTTAGAATTGGAACCCGAGGTAGTCAATAGACCTTTAGTAGTGACAAACCCGATAGGTGGTTTGACTAGCCTTTGTAGGATTTGTTGTAATTTGGTCTTATCGAGTCATGGATGTATGCTTGTTGTGATTGCTTTATTTTGAGCTTTACTAGGTCTAGCTTGATTTTGGGAGCCGATTGACTCCAAAGGTATAGAGTGATAGTAGATTGTGAAGAGTCTTTGACGACCATAATAATGGATGATGGACGAAAGGTGGTATTGGATCGCCTACCTTATGATGAAGATGGTAACGGGAGTTAGAGAAGCAAACGTACATCGGATGTACATTAGTTTGGTCAGGACTTGGCCATGCGATCGACGATAGTCTCAAGCAAGATTGGCAAGGATAGCCAGAGTTAGTTATGGATGCTTGAGTGTTTGGATGTTTTGCTCATATCAACACACGTAGATTGTCAGAACTCGAGAGAGATATTTCCTTGGGTGCTTGTCTAATATTGGCTTAGGCCTTTGGGGCTTGTACTCGGGGAATGTCGAAGTCGACTAGGATGGTTTGCGTGAGAGATAAGTAGTTATTGTGATTTTCATTGGATTATATCTTGGTTTACTCGAGGAGTAATGGGCAGCTGTGACAGGATAAGACTATTCGATGGTATGGACTGCCCCGATTTAGACTTGATAGGGTTATGAGATGACTCGAGTGGGACTCGAGAATGATACGAAGTAATGGATTGTTTATGACCCTGTGTTGATGTTCTTTTTGAAAAAAATAGGATGTGTTCGTTGATCATGGAAGATGCAACGAAGGTTAGGACGATTCAAGTTGGACTTGAACTCGTAAAAGAAAATAGGTGTTCGTTGATCTTGGAGCGGCAACAAATAGGGGGACGACTCATGTTGGACTAGGGTTTGTAGGTAATGGATACTCAAGACTAGGTCTGAGTTTATGGGTAATAGATTGACTCGAGTTGGACTCGAGAAGGTTGCAAGGAATTGGATTGGCTCGAGTTTGACTCGAGAGGGCAGCAAGATAATGGATAGACTTGGGTGGGACTCGAGTATTTCAGACGGACTAAAAACAGGGGTATCTGGGGATGCCCACTTACCTTGGATCCGTTGGACGTGATCTAGTTATCCTTGGAGGATAAACGTACGTTGGACGTACAGTAGTCCGTTTGGAGGCAGGGCTTCCATTAGTTATTGATGTTGGTTGGACCAGACATACAGGTATCGACGTTTTCATGGCTTTAGCAGGTGATAAATAGGATTTGTTTGATGGACGCTATGGTTGTTGTGTTTGTTCCTACCTTTCTTCTCTTGAGTATCACCTATAGGATCCTGTTGAATGGAAATAGGATAAGTTCGTTGATCATGGTGATATGACGGGTGTAAGATACTTTACGTTAGACTAGAAGTATGTTGGGCATTGTGGAGCGCCCGTTGACCTTGGAGATTCAGCGGATATATGAGCTTCAAGTTGGACTTGGACTCGAAGGTAGAGTACCTAGATTCATTGGATGAGTCTAGTTCACCTTTAGAAGGTGAATGTACATTGGACATGCAGTACGAGTATAAGTGGAGTACCTAGGTTCGTTGGATGGGTCTAGATTGCCTCAAGGAGGTGAATGCACGTTGGACGTGCAGTACGAATGTAGAAATGACTCAAGTTGGACTTGAAAGGACATTTGGAATGTAGTTGGAAATTTGGCGTATAGGGTTGGATTACCTAAGAAGATGACAGTATAGACGGATGCCATAGTACCGGACTGGGTGCAATAGCTGATGCATTGGGTAGGAGACATGCCAGTTTAGAGGCTATGTTTCTGGAATGGAAGCAACTAGAATATATCAAGAGAGATGACTTCAGACCTAGTTGCGAATTGGATTCAAAAACGCTAGTAAGCTTGACGGTTAGATCGATCTGGATTGAGTGGATCGATTCCAGTCAGAGGGACGATCCTAACCTATTGGAAATCACCTCTAGGGTAGAGATGAGAATCGATGGCGAGAGAACGACTATACTTGGGAAGTAGAAGATGACATAAGAAAGTCGTATCCAAAGCTCTTTGCCTGGTAAGATTTTAGCGGTGATGATTCTTCCCTTGTTAGTAAACCGCATGCTAGGACAGATTGGTTTTGTTTGTTTTTCACGTTTGATTGTTGTGTATAGCTGGTAGGCATGCAGGATCCATTGTTGTTCTTAGTTACGGAATTTCGGGGGCAAAATTTCTTAAGGGGGGAATAGTGTAACGACCCGCATTCTACGCATCAGAGGATCGTAGAATATTTATTTCATCATCATAGAAGGTCGTACGGTCATGTAACTTTGGGGGACGACTATTAGGGTCATTTCCCATGTTCATGATTTTTGCCAAATTTTTAAATGACCATTTTACCCCTAGCTGATCTTGTTTCGTCCATAACTTTTGACTGCTAAGGAATTTTTACCTGAAACCACTTCCATTGGATTCGGATGATGGTTTACAATTCCGTAAAATGGTCACATTAGCCAAACGGACTTACCGTTTGGGAGATATGGCTGAATTAAGGTTCAAAAAGTGAAAAACAGCATTAGCGGGCTTAATCGGGTGATTAACAGCTTGGCCCATTGGGGGATTTCGAGATTAGAAGTATTTAAAGGCTGCTAGTGTTAGGAATTTCGGTTTTTAGTCATTTTCCAGCCGCCACAAACATATGTTTAACCCTAGCGATGGCCTCCACTTTCTAAAAACACCCCAAATCACCTTCTAATCACTAATTAAGAAGATCTACCCCAAATCAAGGAAGATTAGTGTCAAATCAGAGTTAGAGTTGCTGCTAAGCATTGGGATTTGACCCAAAATTGAGGATATTTCAGATCTATAGTTTAATTTGTGGCAAAGGTGAGTGATTTGCATTGTTTTTCACTAATTACGGCTAATTAGAGTAATTAGTGAAGATTTGCGAAATTAGACCTTAGAAAAATCTGGAAAAATTTGTAAAATTCTAAAATATTATTTTAGGGCTCTGATAGAAATTTGGGCTAATTTGGATAAGTTTTGCTAATCATATCATTAGTTTTGTTTAAACATGCTTAAGGGAAAATATTGGTTTTTGGCTATGTTTGATTTGTTTTAACCTATCAAATTGTTGTTTTGGTGTTAGTGGTTGATTATACATGTTGCTATGACTGTATGGAATGCTTTGTGATTGCTTAGAAAAGTTAGATTGATCGAAAATGTCGTCGAATGGCGTAAAACAGTCGCTGGAAAGAAGTGTAGGAAATTACCCGAACCGGATCGGATTGGAGGGGAAAGCACGATCCGACCCGCTCGCCTGGAAGCTCCACAATCCGACCTGCTCGTGAGAAGGAACTCAGATCCGAACCGATGCCACTCACGAGCTGCTCTACCCTTCCACGAACCGCCTGGGAAAGCACGCCACGAGTGAAGGAGCCACGAATAGGTGCAGTGATCCGACCCGACCAGAAGGCACGATCCGACCCAGAGCAGGGACCACCTACGAACTGAACTGGAGCATGATGTCACGACCAGGAGTTTGGTACCACGACCTGACCCGATGCAGGTGGCTCGAACTGATCCTAAGGAGCATGATGATCACGAACCGAACTCAGAAGTTTGAACGCGAGGAATGGGTTGCGAACCAAATGAAGACCGATCCGGAGAAGACCAAAACCCGAGATGCAAAGGTAGTCCAAATGGGAAGTAGAACTCAGGATCCAGTTGGGAACCAATGAGTTAATCCATGGTTGGACTTTGCTGCGGGACGTGTGCAAAGGGGTTATCAATACTTATAATTTTGGTTCACCACTGAGAGACGGATTACGGGCTTGTAGTGATAGTTATACGGGGTTGGACTCCGTCATGACCCAAAGATTATGTTACCAAAGTAGTAAATATCGTATGCTTTACGCACTGAGCGAGAGATGTGGGATAGTTGCTATGCTTGATTGTTTTCCATCACTATGACATGTACACCCCCACCCCCGGCCCGTATTCTTTACACCATGTGTTAGTGACACCTTATGAGTATTGAGTGGTATATTGTGCTAACTCTTTGGTTGCAGGTCCAGGTTCAGGTATGATTGGATTATACCTGTTATTGTTTTGTTTTGCTGCTTATCGCTCATACCAGACTTTTGTCTGACCTAGAGTTTTATGTCTCTTCTTATTACTCTGGGTGATCCTAAACGAGCAGACTAGAGACATATTAGGTGGTATGCACGAGTAGCTGTACCGGAGACGAGCAGGAGGCTTCCACGTATGATATATAGATATTCTCCCTGTATTGTTGAAGGTCACTGCTTGGGCATTAGTAGTGTACCTCCTTCTTTTGTTTTAGAGACAGTTTAAAGTTGTAATAATGATGGTCGTGGAATATAAGCTGTATTTGGATTTCCACTGCTATGATGTTTAGTTTTAGTTTCAGCTTATGCACTGTCTCGCCTGTTTTATGTCAAGTATGTTGTTATTATATTTTATTCCATGCAATGTGAGACATTCTACAGGTTCCTTGTTGGATCATTGTTTTAAATCCCTTTCTTTTCCTTTCTTTTGGCGGCCATTCCGTGCCAGTTGGACATCGGTACAATGCATTTTAGGGAAATGTCGGCTGGTGCGAGGCGGGCCATCACACATCACATGCATATAAATAGATAAACAACAATAAATAAATTTGAGGAATCCAGTTGGATCCCTCCAACCGGTTTTCCCTACATCCACAGATGTTAGTCAACGTAAATAATACCAATCCTGCTTCAAGGCAGGATATCGCGATATGAAGGTCATCCACTATATATATTGTGGGTCGCATAGGGAAATCATCCGCTAATGGTACTGCGGGCATCCGCTAATGGTACAGCGGGAAATATCCAATCACCAATACTATATATATTCAACCATCAAGCCTAAATAACTAATATATATGTAACCACAATAATTCAATAATTCATGCATGCATCCAAATAACCAACAATTTATTTTTAAATAAAACTGTGAGTGAGATTTACTCACCTCGATTTTATTTGCGCTAAGTATCCAATTTAATTCCATATCGACTCTGCTACGCATCTTCTTGAGTCGTCTACTTAGCACCTTATTTCTTTGCGAATAACTTGATCAATTACGAAGGCATCTCAACTGAACCTATCCCCTATGATTATTGAATTTTTGTTTAAATATTAAACAACTATTAAATTAAATTAACTTAACAAATTAATTAATTAATTATCTTATGTAATTTAAATAAATAAATAAAAACGTATACCTTGTTGGTTTGCAACGCTCGACCAATCTGTGAACAATACACCGAAAAGTTCCTAAAGCTTCCCCAATATTGATTCACAACACTTCGACACTTTGTCGACATCATACTTACAATCTTTCACATCTTTTTCTACCATCTACTTTCCATTTTACTGCTTCACCTCACATCTCCTTCAACAAGCATTACCATTTCACACCCAGTTCATCCCATTCAACCTCATACCATGTTCAACTAACCAACATGATACATCACACTCCATTCCAATTGTTCCCAATCCTTACTAAAGCGCAGCACCTCGAAACTGAACTTTCGAGCCTCCACAACAACCTCCCCTAGCCACGTAGGCTTCACCAGAACCCAACACTACCTTCTTCAAGCCACAAAAATGCAAACTGACTTCACCATTGCCTAAACACAGACCCAACTCTCCACTTTTAAATCTCCAAACAAATGATCCATCCCCAAATTACACTGCTACTCTTCCAAATGCAGTATGTTCAAATCATCCACCCTTTACCACATTCACGTACCATTCCATCTTAAACAAATCGGCCCCTAAATCATCATCAGAAAAATCGAACAAAACCAGTTCAAATTCCAAGTGACAGGCCACGCCTGCATCCATATCTCCACGAAAACCCAAATCTAAACTCCCCATTCAACATCGCGACCCCTCAATCATGGTGATTTTGGCTTTCTCGAACTCCACAATTACCCCAAATCGCACAGCAAAAACTCAACATCGTATCCACCTTGATTTGATAGCGCGCAACCTGTTGTTCTCACGGTGATCTAAACTGCGATAGCAATTTCATTGTCGCCCTCTTAAAATCGCACAGCTTCAATGATGCCCAAAATCACTTCCAGTGAACCACAAATTCGAACTCCAGTTAGCCATCTCCTAGCGGTACCCAGTTCGAACTCATCGCCCCTTCCAAACACAACAGGTTTCAATGGCGCAACCCTTAACGCGAGCACGGTCCCAAGTTAAGCTTCAGGGAGTTGACCAGAATCTTATCGTGATTTCGATTTCTACACTTTTTTTTAATGGTGTGGCTTCGATTTCGATTTGAAAGAGGATGGAAAAAAAATCGGCTGAGAGTAATGAAATGGAAGGAAAGGGGGTGCGCGACTTATTTATAATGAGGAAAGGGGAGACAGATAGTACTTATGCCATTAAATCGTTGCTTCTTTGATACATAAGATTGGAGATAAATTATTTGGCTCGAGGAAGGATAGGGTGGCGATGTTTTTAGTCTTAGGTCGGCAAACATAATTTATATTTATTTTGATTTTAAATAATAGGAATTTCTTTAATTTAAAATACCAGTTGATTTCAAATTCTGTTTTTAACGTAGCGACCGTCATTCTTAAGGTTATACTATTATTCTAAACACCCTGGAAAATGTCTCGAAGTCCAATTTGCTTGTCTGGAAAAGATACCAATTTAACTAACTATTTAAATTAAATTCGACTGATTAAAATGTAAATTGATATCGAACAATTTAAATTCATCGATAATTAATTTCTATTATCGTTCTAATTCAATGTAGGATTTATATTGGTAAACTGAATTGTTTCGATTCAGTTTTTAACTGTTGATTAAATTATTTCACTTTTCCCTTATAACGATAATTTGATATCTTTGAAATTAAATCGTATATTGATGATTAAATCGATAAAGTAAATATAAAAATCCATTTATACTTCTAAATCAATAATTAAAAATAATTTAAATATCCATTATAAAACAGCTAAAAATCCAGGACATTACAATAAGCATCTTCTATGGAGTCAAATACCATACCAATCTTAGGCTCTTCAAATTTGTAACTTGAGCCTTCACTGTCCTCATCACATTCAATAGGCATCTCAACATTTAGATCAATGTCTATATTCATTTCTTTGTGAGAAAAACTTTTATCAGTATCCATATAACAACCTGTAGATTTTCTAGGATATTAAGTTATGAGAAAGCAAAATATGTGCAAATATAAATACACCAACTTTTCTTACATGAACATGATTATACCAAATTAGCCATTACATAACATATTAATATGTAGACATAAGAAGTAATTTTACCTTTTCCCCAATCAAATTCTGCAATATATCATGTTGTTTTGTTTGCGTGAAGACTGGAAAAAAAAGTAAGTTTATTGGTCTTCTGAGAAGAAATAAACACAAATAAAATGTGCAAAACTATTAGGTGATGAAGAAAAGATAAAATGTAGATATTTTATTGATAGATGGGTATATGACAGGAATTCATGGGAAACATGCATTAGCATTTATTGAGATGGGGCCATCACTTTAAAGAAAAATTAACCTGCATGAGAAACAAATAACGAGCAATGAAAGTATAATTTGTAGGAGGAGGAGAAACATTAAGTGCCTGTAGAGTTAATTGGTACATAATAATGCATCAAAACGGAGCATGTATGGATGGGTGTGGACTATGTATTTGATATTTTTTTTAACACCGTGAAGTGTCAACATAACAGTAGCTAATTTGATGTCTACAAACTCACACTCGATGAAACTCTGATACCATAAAATGAATTGTACAAATTTATTTATTATTCAATAGAATTTTTTTACAATGTAGTATTCATTGCTAAATTCTCAAGAGATATTTGTACAATCCCGTGAACAGGCATATATATAGAAAATGTACATAATCGGGCGTAACATCCCTTATCAGCATATATAAGCTATAGCCCAAGTACTAAGAGACAAAGTAAATAGGGTATATGCAATGAAAATATCTGTTCACTTTATTTCATTTGTCACGTCTTTCTACAGCAGGTGATATTAGTCGCATCTTTCTTCTCCGGGAAATATGAGACATCGCAGCCTTCAAATATTTACACAGTAGAATAAGTTAACAGAATTCATTTAACTATAGCTTTTTGTTTCCTGGTTATATGGATCATTTCTTGGAACGGTATATAAATTTATAAGCCAAACCATGTCAAGAGATTATTCTTGAAAATAACAACAATTATAAACTATGTGTCTTGCTTTATCTGTTTTTACATATAAAAAAGTCCATAATAATGATGCAATACATTACCAGAGAAATTATACTAAATAAACAAATCTAGTGTAACTTCTTTGAGCCACTATACCAATCGTTAGTCAATTAATAACTACTTTAATCTGTGAAGGCAACTTTAGGATTTAATTTTTGATGTATTGTATCATTGCTATGTATCAGGACAAAATTTAAGTAAGACTTTTTTATCATTCAAAATTGAGCTTTATCAAAAGAACTAAAAAATATGTGTAGGTATATTTAGTAAAAGAATTGTGTGATGCTTTATTTCTTTTGTAATATACTTTGAATACAGAATTATTGAATAGAATGCAAAATAGTTTTGTATAAACATATTTATAGGCAACATAGCTGATAGCAGGCTTGGAATGAAAATAAACAATAACTAGCAGCCTCTACCATGCCGCCATTAACAATTCTCAATTCTTCGCGCAATCTCTGGGAATTCTTTTATGATAAGGCTTTGTCAGGATATCAACACGTTGATGGTATACCGATAGGGTGAGCATTATTCGGTTAAACCAAATAAACCAACCAAACCAATTTATTTTGGTCGGTTTGGTTCGGTTTTGAAATAAAATCGATTTGTAATTGGCCCGAAAGAAAATTAAGTTTGATTATCGGTTTAACCAAATTAACCGAATTTTTACTATATTTTCAAAATTATCGGTATTCTAATAAATATTTTAGGTTAGTTTAATTATTTAAGTATATATCAATCATCATCTATGTGTCAAAATTAATATTAAAAAGCATAAAAATCAAAAATAATAATACTGTAATCATATATTTATAATTTGTTTCAAATTATAGTGAATATTTCAAACACAAAGTGTAAAACCTTTTTAGTTCGGTTTAATCGGATAACCAACCGAACCAACCAAACTTAATTTGGTTGGTTTGGTTTGGTTTCATTTTTATTGGTTTTAGTTTGGTTTGACAAATTTATCATCGGATAAACCAAACCAACCAAACGCTCACCCCTATATACCGATATATGATACTATCTGATAGATGATTGACATCAATTTTTCTAGCTACTGTCTGCTCGCGAATGAAGTACAAGTCAGTCTCGATGTGCTTCGTTCGCGCATGCTGCACAAGGTTAGCCGAGAGCAATACCGTGCTTAGGTTATCACGCTAGATCTTCGGCTTGTTGGAGATCGTAAACCCTAACTCCCGAACTAAGGATTTTATCCACATGACTTCAGCGTCCATACATGCCACAAATCTATACTATGCCTTGGTGCTTGAGCGGGGGACTGTTGGTTGCTTCTTCAAACGCCAAGAGATTGGGTTCAAACCCATGAATATGTTGTAGCCTGACATCGATCTACGATCGTCGGGGTCCAAAGCCTAATCCGCATCACTATAAGCATTTATATTTAATTCTCTGCTAGTTATTAGTTGTAGGTCATAGCCTTGTGTACCATTTAAGTAGCACAGTGTGAGTTTAACAGCACGTCAATGCTCTCATATAGGATTCTGCATAAACTGGCAAACCTTAATTACACTAAAACACAACTCTGGCCTGGTAATAGTCACATATTGAGTGATCCTACTATGCTAATGTAGCTTTTGATGTCCTTGAAGCTTTACCTTTATGTTTGGACAGTCTGAGGTTACCGGTCATATGCGTAGGTGGTGAGCTGAACTTGTCCATTCTGGTACGACTTAATATTTCCAACATTTACTTTTTCTTAAATAATTTTTCTTCGGTTTTTTATTTCTGAATGAGTTGTATGCCAAGGAAATAGCTTAGATTGCCCAGATCCTTTATGGAGAATGCTTTGTTTAGATGGTTAATTAGGCCATCTATTTCTGTATCATTGCTGCCAGTAATCAGTATGTCATCGACATAGACTAGTATGAATGTATCATCATTGACACTTGTTTTGATATGTAGAGAGTTGTCAGATTTTTATATGGTAAACCCAAGGCTTATAAAAGTCATCTTAAGTTTATCATACCAGACTCTCGATGCCTGTTTCAACCCATATATGACCTTGTTTAATTTATAGACTAGATGTTCCTGCCTTTGCTTGCAGCATCCTTTTGGTTAATGCACATATACTTCTTCTTATAGATCTCCATTTAGAAATGTATTGTAAACATCCAATTGTCTAACCTTTCATTGTTTGTGAAGTGTTATGCTTATGATAATTCTAATGGTTATGGGTTTTGCAACGGGTGAAAAGGTCTCTTTAAATCAAACCCATAAATTTATGTGTACCCTTTGGCTACCAACCTGGCCGTGTTATGCTTATGATAATTCTAATGGTTTTGGGTTTTACGACGGGTGAAAAGGTCTCTTTAAATCAAACCCATAAATTTATGTGTACCCTTTGGCTACCAACCTGGCCTTATGTTTGTGAATACTACCATTGAATTTCTCTTTAATTTATAAGTCCCTTTACACCCACACAATGTTCTTGTGTTTTGGTGGTTTAACTAAACTCTTTTATAAGTACATTTAACTCTTCATCCATAGCATTCTTCCATTTGATGTTGCTGATGGCTTCATCATAGCTAGTGATTTCTCTATTACCTATAGTGGTAGTATATAATTTTGGTTTAAATATACCACTTTTAGCCCTTGTTATCATGTGACGTTGATTTATTTCTTGGCCTTATGCCTGCTCATTATTGTCACTACGTCGTGTTCATTGTTGTTGTCCACAGTGCTCTGCATATCTTGATCATTTGTTATGTCTTTTATTGTTTCATGGTTGATGCTTAGATTCATTGTTCATGGAATTTGTTAAACTGTAATCTGACTTTGTGTTTGGCAACTGAGTTGTCATAATTGATTTGATTTTTTACCTCTTTATCTTCCTTTGGTAAGCATGAAGTCCATTTAGATAGTCCTAGTATTCCCAGAGTGACAATTATATCTTTTCCAAACCTTTTGGTAGTCTTAATATTCTTTTATGCAAAGGGAATTTTTTTTCATTAAACGCAACATGTCTAGAAATATATAATTTGTCATCCCCATCCAAACATTTGTATCCTTTTCTGTTATTTCCATAACCCAAAAGGTTCAAAGGGTCGATTTCAAACTCAACTTATGTCTGTTATATGGCCCGAGCCAAGGAAAAGACAGGCACCTGAGATTTTTTAATTCATCATAGTTTGGTTTTAACCCAAACATCATCTCATATGGGCATTTTTCTTTTAGCACCTTAGTTGGAAGTCTGTTCATTAAATAAATTGATGTTGCAAATGCTTCTGCCAAAATTTTAGTGGTAGAGATGCTTGTGACATCAGTGTCAGCCCAGCTTGAACTATATGCCTGTGTTTTCTTCTACTAGGCCATTATGTTCTGAAGTGTGTGGACATATCAGTTTTTGTTTAATCCCTCTGTCCTTAAAATAACCTTTTAAAGGCATAAATTTTGTGCCACATTCTGTTTGAATTGTTTTAACAATGTAGTTGGTTTGTTTTTCTATTTATATGATAAACTGTACTATTATATTTTGGGTTTCCGACTTGGATTTGAGGAAGAATATCCAAGTGTATCTATTATAAGCATCAACAAAGAAATATAGTGTATGTTCATTTGATCATACATGATTGGTGATGGGCCCCACAAATACAGTATTAGAATTACTTAAAGGTAGCTTGTGACTTTTCCAATTTAGCAGCATGTGCAAACGTATGAATCAGGTGAACATCCAAAAGCAATTTTATTATCGTTTAACCCTTGCATAACAGTTTTGCCACTTAGGTGCCCTAGTTTACAGTGACACTTATCAAACACATCTTTCATATTCATGACATTAGTTTCTACTTTATTGCTGCACTTTCCATTTTCAGTCACTAGTCTTGGCTTCATATTGCTGAATTTATAAGGACTTTATTAAAGTTGCCCTATAATAACATGCCTTTATTTAATAAGTCCCTAACTAGGAAAAACCTGGGGTGAAACTCAAAGTACACATTGTTATCACTAGAAAATTGTGATACATTAATTAAATTATTTTTCTATTTTGGATACCCTTAATAGGTTGTTAAGATGAAGTTCCCTTTTACTATAATGTACCAATTCCCAACATGTAATATACTTATTGTTTCACCTGTGCCCATTCAGAAAGTTTGCGTACCTAAGTAGTTTTTATTCCCAAGATTAAGACTTTGTAAGTTGCTTGTCACGTGATTAGTAGCCCCTAAATCAGGATACTATTCATCTAGTTTGATGCCATTACTTTTTTTGGAGTCATCACAGTCACTGGTCCCATTCTTGAGTTGTCAACATTGTTTCTTGGTTGATTTAATGTGCCATGTTCACACTAGCCCCCTTTGATTTGTTTGACCTTTCTGTATCACATTTAAATCAGTATTAAATCTAAAATAGCATCTTCTAGCAACATTCCTGAACTTTTCAAAAATCTGACATTTAATCCCGCTACCATTGTTCCATCAGCCTCCTCTACCGCAACCACTTTGTGGTTGACCGCCTCCATGAAATTGTATTGGATATTTGTTCCCTTGATTACTGTTACTTCTCTGTTGACCTTTGTTTCTTGAAGTTGAAGAAAAATTAACAGTGTATTATGGTTGTGTCATTCTTCTCTGTTTAACTCTTCCCTCATGGGCAAGAAGAGTAAAATAGACATATTGGAGGTCGGGTATGGATCTTTGGGAGGCAATGAATGTCACCATAGACTCATATTCATCATTCAATCCACTAGTTATATATAGAACTTGCTGATTCTCAAAAGTTATGTGCCTTGTAGCTACCAATCTGTCACATAGAGTCTTGATTTTTGTGAGATACTAGTTCACTGACATGCTTTCTTTCTTTAGGTTCTGTAAGTATTTCTATAATGCATGATCCTTGCAGCTGACTGTGAGTTGAATATTTGTTTAACTGTAGTCCATATTTCATATGAGTATTATTTCCAATAATTTGTCATAGAAGACTTGGTCCAATAAATGAAACGAGCCAAGAAGCAAGCAGACTATCCGGTTTTTGATAAAATTCATGTGCAAGGTTGTTAATCACATTACCGTTACAGTCTTCTTTCATAACAGGTAGTATGGCTATGGTTCCTTTGATGTAGTCCTATAAGTCATATCCCCTCAAGGCAGTTTCTATCTAAAACTTCCACAACATGTAGTTGTCTTCATCAAGAAGAATATTAATAACATGGCTCTTGGGTTTGATGAGGGTAAGATTCAGTGATGTATTAATTTCTCTGGTTTTTGAAATTGCTGAATTTGGTTTTGCAATGCTACTAGTCATGGTGGATAATCTTTCTTGATGAAAAATGTAAGTGTAAAGGAATCAGGAATAGCTTGGAAAATGTTGGAGAGGTTTCAAAATGACGCAGCAAGTGTGTCCCAAGGCAGTTCTTAAAGGCAGGGATGCGATTCGGATGACTTTTGTCTCTTAGGGTAGTATGCAACTAAATTTTATTCAAATGATGACTCTATGTCAGATGATCTGGTCTCTGTCGCAACTTGGAGTCGAGGATGGTGCAGAATCACTAACTCGATGACAGGCGAGGCAAAAAGGGACAGTGGGAAAGGAAGAACAACACTAAATAGGAGAAAGGCCCACCCCTATGATGAAAACTTAACTAAGGGGTGAAATGATACTAACTGTTTTCTAATGATTAACGCACGATTCTAACAATGAAGAAATTCTGAAAACTTGTTGTATTGTTGTAAGGATTCGAGCTCTGATACCATAAAAGAAATATGTAATGGTTTATTTCTTTTGTAATATACTTAGAATACAAAATTATTGAATAAAATGTAAAATAGACATGTACAGACATATTTATAGGCAACATAGTCGATAACAGGGCTTGAAATGAAAATAAAATAACCCGTAATGGGCCAAGGCCCATGTACCCATAGCCATAGTAGGGAGATAAAAGATGTGGCGGACCGTATTGCTGCACTTTATTTTTTACATTGAATTTTAAGTGTGGGAATTCGGGAAAATCTCATGCACAGACCAATCATTCATTGGTGATTTTAAAGTTTTTTTTTAGTTTGTTCTGATTTCTAAATATCTGCAAGTGGTTATGATGTAAAGTTGATCACCTTCATCAGATAGCCATCATCTCTATTCTGTTTTGCTACATATTCATGATCCATTATTTGGTTTGTTAGCATGTATCATTGTATTAGCAGCAGGGTCGGCCCTGAGTATTTGTAGGCCTAGTGCGAAAAGAAAATTTTGGGCCTTTAATTTTTTTTATGAAATTGAAGTTAAGTGAAAATGTGCTTTTTCTACTGTGCATCTCCATTGGGAAAATTGCTTTTCTCAGTAAATTCATAAACTTTTTACCCATGGGGCCCATTAGGTCATAAAAAGGATAATACGATAAGCATGCATTATCCCATAGGGTCCGTTAGATTCAATCTTTTCTGCATGCTGACATACAATTCACCACCTAGATTCACTCTTTCAACAATTCTATTATGTACAAGTTAAATATCTCCTTGCTCTAGTAAAGGTAATATAGTTTTTTTTATGGGTCCCCTGACCTAATGGGCCCTGTACAGCTGCACGACTGGCACTAGGCCAGGGCCGCCCCTTATTAGCAGACTTGTCTTTTTAAATAAATCACTTGGTTTATTAACATATATCATTTTATAGCTAGTCTGTATAAACCACGTGGATGAAAGTTGATTAATTTGTCAACATGAGAAAACTGAATGGATATGGAATAAGATTTTTTAAGGGAAAATGACTTGTCACATGATAAAGGTTTCTATAAGGAAAAAATGACTTGGTGCAGGGGAAATGTGCAACTGTGGAAGATGCCCGGTCTACAAAATTGACCCTGCTTGAAATTTAGTGTGAGCCGAAGGCCAAGCATCATTTTTATTTATCTTGTACTCAAAATTTTCTTTATAAATATTTTTAATTTAATATTGGTTTTTTATCATTTTTATTTCAGTACTCGTTAAATTTATTCATATACTAACACATTAGTTTTGTTGCATAACTCTAAAATTATATATATATATATATATATATATATATATATATATATATATTTGGCAAGCGGCATTTGTCGCGTCTTGTGCAGAAGGGGATGCGGTATTTTGTGTAGGGGGTAAGTGGACAAAGATATTTGGAATGTCTTGGAAGAAAAAACCAATCAAGATATGGATATTTAGCAAATTTATTTGTTGTCCAATATGCAAGGTGCCAAGGAATCGCAAGTAATATGATTATGACTCTAGAAGCCATTAAATCAAATTATATGTATAAACTTTTGACTTTGAACCGTTTATTTATGGATATGTCCATGGTTACAATCATATTTTTTCAGTTATAAGACCCATTACTACTAAATGAAAATAAATAATTGGATTTTTTTGTGCCAAATCCATATTCTTATAGGTATTTTTTGGGCTGAAGTATAAGAATTAGTTCATTGTGCCAAAATTGAAAGAAATGCAGGCTTTGCGGAAATGGGGGATGGGTGATTTTTCTCGGGGTAATTTGAACCAAACTGTGATTATTGGTGTTAAGGAGGGATTTGAATTTAAAAGTTATTGACACAAATCATTTTGTTGGATTATAACAATAAGTGAAGGAGCAAAGGTGTTTAAGGCTCAAGTCAAAACGGGAGGATGCAAATGATGGTCCAATCACACTTACAATCCATGCAACTACAGATGAATAATATGTATACTCTTATTGTAATATATAGAAGAAAGACTAGCTAATTTACTGTTATTTGTTGCTAGTTGTTCCTTTTCCTTCTCATTTATTTTATCATGATATTCTACATGTTGTTGGATGGATAACACGGAAGCTGCCGAAAATGTGGGAAACTATTGAACTTATTAAATAACTATAAACAATTTCGAGGTATTCGATCAATTCGAGTGTTTTCTTGTTTACTTCTTATGATATTGGTGCCTATTCGATGTTGTTAGAGTGTTACATGTTAATATTACGATTTATTGAATGAAGCACAATAATAATAGTATATCAAAAATGGTTTTGAAAAAAATGTATAATAGGTGTAGGCAAATTTATTATGATAAAAAGGTCATGCAGATGACGTAGGAAAAACGTAGAAAAACAATGGTGTAGGGAATACGTTGGAAAATAATGACATAAGTTGGGCATATAAAGCAACCCACCTTTGACATAGATAAGACATAGGTACTTTTTTATCTATGAAGGTTTTACTTACGCGGTAAATAGCATTGACACATCATAAATATTATGTTTAGCTAAATCCACAGTAGTGTGAGTTTGATAGATTTGCAAAGACAATTGATTCTTATAGCCTCTTGTATACAACTTGATCTTTCAAGTGAAAGAGGTACTTTCAATACAATAAAGTCTGAATTGATTTCATATGATTTTGAATAGAGTATAGTATATTTTTTAAAGATAGAGTTGTTGGAAGAAAGTAAGTAATTAGTTGTTAAAAATACTTGCTTGCACTCCCCTTTATATAGTAAATGAATAGTTATATCAATCCACGAGCCTAACACCTATATATTCGATAATCAAAGGTAATTACAGTAACAAAACAGTCGCAAAAATATAAGAAATAGTAAAGAAGATATGATTTTTATAGTGGTTTGGAAAACTCTGACCTACATCCACTTGATGGAAACTATTATTCATGCTGCTAAATTACAACACCGTTCAGGTTTGAGTACAAAAATGTGGAGAAGTAGAGTTGAGGTTTGAGAATGGTAGAATCCCTGCATAAAGAAGCAAAGAGAAAATCCATTTTGTTAAAGCCCTGTGGTCTATTTATAGATGAAACATAGAATCAGATTAGTCTAAAAGTACACAGGAAGCCCACCTAGGTGAGACAATCGAGCCCAAGAGGTCATGCCTGGATCGCTCCACCTATAAAAGATCGATGCAAATCACTTAGGGGTTGCACCCTATGGGTTGTAACCCCTAAGGTAGGCCCTCTATTGTCCTCCCTTGCCTCTTATGCTTTTGTTTTGTATTCTGACATCCTGATATTCGGTTATTGATGAAGTTCTGATCAAATTTCAGAGTCTTAAAATTAAGTGTCTTAGACAGGTACTAATTCGAGACTTAGCCAAATTTCATATTTTGTTCCTTTGTTTGTATCGATCCTATATTTAGCGAAATTTTGGGTTCTGATTCGGTCAATTCCAAAGTGATATTCCGATGAATCCACTTGTTCGTAGCTTCATATAATCATCCATACTCGATTCCCGAGCTGTTCAAGAAATCAAATTCAAAGCATAACTTCCTTGTAAAAAGTTGGGTTAATACTTGCACTCTGAATATATCTTTTGATGGAGGACGTGTTTTGTATAATCTAGAAATCTGAAGTCCGATGTGAATAATTCATAAGAAACCCATGAGAAATCTGAAAGATATCCATAATACGGAAGCTAGTATCCAGAAAACCACGATTATGCCAGACAGTTAGTTTAACCAAAACCTAGAGACAAATACCCAAAATTCGAAAACCAAAATCTGAGAAGTCCTAGAATTCCATAATATAAGTTCAAAATTCACGATCGTGCAAGATCATATTTATAACTAAAAACCAAACTCAAAATCCAAGCAATCCCTAATCAAAATATGAAATTCACAATATCCAAATAAGACAAGCCAGAAATCTAGAAATATGTGGCCTCTCCAGGTATTGCCTGCGTCGGTACAATCGATTGAGCGTTCCCAATTTCGGGGTGACCCGACCATAGCCAAGCATGATCCTACTTGGCGCTCAATCAGACACCTTACCAGGTAGGGAAAAAGTGACCCAAATCTACCTGAGCATAGTCCATGCTCGAGGACCCATCAAACAACCTCGCCAAGTCCTTACGAAGGAACCCGAATCTTTCCAAGTATAATACATACTTGTGGATCCAGATATTAAAGCCAAAATCCAATTTATGATTCCGCACTTTACGAGCATAGTCCATGCAAGCGAAGTGATTTTGTTGAAGTTCAAAAAATTAGCTTATTACAAATATGAGACGAAAATAAATAGTTCATCATTGGAAAGAGCATTCCTAGGTACTAAGTTCTAATCTTGTAAAAGAGTATATTGACTTAGTAGTTTTTTATTATAAATTTATTATGAAAGAAGTTGGACTGTTTATCATTCCCAAAGAGAATGTCTAAAGGTTAAATCCTAATTCTATACATTGATATACGAACTTAGCCATCCATACTATGAAGTCCACACTAATTAATAGTAATCCCATGGGATCTGGGTCCTTGCTCGCTTCTATTACATGCGGTAAATGGCTGCTCTTGTAGGCCACCATAGTCCTATTATGAATGTGCTATGCCAATGTCCACTCCTGAAGAGCTCCATGACCATGTCCTTCAAATGCCGACACTCTTTAGTGTCATGACCATCTAAGTCATGCAAAAAAAGGGCTTCCCATAATTCCTTTATTTTTCAGCTAGTTCGCTCATCAATGGTTTTTTGAATGGAATACGATCCAAATTCGTCAAGCAAATCCTTTCCAACGATGCACTAATATCAGTGTATGAAGAGAATTTTGATTTTTTTTTTGTTGCCAATTTTTTGATCTAATCCATTGTAAACCTTACATTTTCCTTTTTCCTTGTCAAATTTATACAATCCTTCATCTTTGACAATGTTTACCTCGAAAGCCTCTCTATCTTCTCTCACTTCATCTTCTTCCTTGAAGAATCCATCTACCTCAAAATAAAATTCTCCTAGATCCTTCGCGGGATCCCTTTCTAACAAAATCTTAAAATTTGAGTTATATTGTAACAACCCGTATTTTGAATAACAAGTTATAACATAAATCAAGGCAGAATTAAATGATAAAATCTGAATTAAGGGAAACGGGCTGTGCCATTGCGTTCGTCTCGGAAAAATATGCGAAATAGAGTCCGAGTTTTCGAAAATCGGAGTCCGTATGACCCAGTTATGGCCCATAGAAGTTTTCAGAAAATTCAAGTTTAAAAACAGATTCGAATTTAAATTCAACAGGGCAGGATAGGCGGGAAAAGATCCCGCCACTCCCCAAGTCGACTGGGGAGTCGACTTGGGAGTCGACACACCCCAGGCTGTGTCGACTGCCCAGTCGACACCCCTGTCGACTTGGGTGGTCAGCCAGTCTGGCCTGGGTGCACCTGACTTGTTTCTCAAGACATGTTTGGAGGCTAGTGACGTGAATTGATGGCCGAGATCTGAATTAGGGTTAATCCTATGGCCTAAACTAACCTAATCTTCTATAAAAGGACCCTAATACCTAGCCTAAATCATCATAAATCAATCCTACAACTAAACTATGCCAAAATGTTTAATCATAGCCTCCACCCTCTTGTCATAGCCTCCATCTTCATTCATATGAGAGTTCCTAAGCTTGTTTGAGAGTTTCAAAGCTTGATTCAAGGCCAAAGTTCAATCTTTCTTCATTAAAACAAGGATCTTTCTTCATATAATCAAAGGAGCTTCTTGGAGCTTGTACTCATTTGGGGTTTTTAGAGTTGCTAGTGGCTTCGTCTCAATCTTATTTTATTTTATAAGTCTTCATAGCATTGTAAACCCTATTCTACTCTTAGATTCTAACTATGAAGTTAAATATGACATGTTGCAAGTTTGAGTTTGGGCCTAAGCATGATTTGTGCTTCGATTCTATCATGTTATGCATAATATTTATTCTATGCATGTTTGTAAAGCTATCACCTTGACTTTGTGCATAGAAAGCTATGAGCTTTGATTCTATCATGTTATGCATAGACTTATTCTATGCATGTTTGTAAAGCTACCACCTTGACTTTGTGCATAAAAAGCTATGAGCCTTGGTTTGAAATGTTGCATAAAAGCAACATAGAAACTCTCATAACCCTTATGTTAACTTGCATATGATGTTATATGCGAATCACTTGCTATCATCCCATGTCATTTATGACCATGTTTCATCTATTTTGCTAAAGTTGATATCATGCATGTTTTGAGGCCTATAATGTAATATGCAAGTTTATGAACACATTTGCCTCATATGCCACCATGTTTAACTTGTGGCCCAAACCTTATTAATTATGTCATGCTTCTAAGTTCCCCCTTTGAGATCTATTTTCGTTTATGCGAACTTACATGCGATGGGGTTACGTTATGGGTAAACTAAAATGACATAAAAACATGACTTGAAAAGATGACATGAAATATGACATGTGATTATGCTTGGAACATGAACATGAACTTGGACATGACTTCTAGAAAACATGAGAATGGCCAACTCGAGGTTGGGTTGAGTTTGTAGCATAAATCTACCCGGAACCGACCGACTTAACTAGTGGCTACAAGCAATAGGACCCAATGTGAGTAGTTGGTCATGTCGCACTTGAAACCCGAGGTTAGACCAAGTTGTGGTGTAAAGCTACCCGGACCCGTCCGGCTTAACTAGTAACCACAACAAGGTCTAATGTGAGAGGTTGGGTGCATTAAATTAATTAATACCACATGATAGGGTTAAGTCATGGACCACTTGAATACTTAACCAATTAAACACGATGGGTTGATAGGGTTAAGTCATGAACCTTGGGTACACTTAACCAACTTGATTGGGTAGGGTTAACCACGTTTAACCCGTTAGAAACCCTAGTTACGTGGTCCTTTTCACCAGTAACCCTCTTGATTGTATCATGATACCCTAGGGACTAGGCTAGGGTGGGGCACGATTACTGGGCTGACATGTAAGCGACCAAAACGACGGCTGAGTAGGTGCGCCGGTGTAGGTTCAGGCGGACTATGGTCGTGCACATAGTCCGGAGTTGAAAAAGCAGACACGGGCACCAGTAGGTTTAGACTGTGCGTGCTTGATTTGTGTCCGTGGTTGGCACCCTAGGGCCTGATACACCCTAGGGTGGACCTAGCACCGTTTGACTACACTTCGTGATTGGGCCGTATGACACCGACACATGACGAGTTAGGCTTTTAGGGAGCCGATCGACTAGACCGAGTAGTTGGACCTTGATTTAGGTCACCTCATGATAGTGGGCCTGCTTTGGGCCAAGGGATCATTTCTTGTTTATACTTGACATGGATTACTAGTACACACTTGGTGCAACTTAACCTCGTATATGCGATGCCACACTTGATCTATCTTGTTAACTTTTTACCATGCCAGTTATCACCCTATGTTTCATCTCTGCTTTACATGTCCAGTTAACTCTATTAGTTTTTATACTAATAGTAGGTAGGACTTACCGGTCTTTTTGACTGACCCGTTTTCTTTCGCCTCTTTTCTTCCTTCCCCCCCCCCCCCCGGTTTACAGGGTGGGAACACTGGTACCTAGCTGGATCTTTAGCTGCTTTTCTGGATAGCTCATGTACGGTTTGGACTTGAGCATGCTATGGCTTTATCCTACTTTGGGGATAGTTACTTTATGTTTTTTTCCAGTTTTCAGTTTATGTTCTAGACTTTGTTTTGTGGGAAAATAATGACCAAGTACTTTGATGTAACTTGACTATGGTTTTGAAATGTTAGTTTTATCTGCTGCTTTACTTACTCTGTTTTACTTATATGTTCTATCTTGTGATATCTGCATGCATGTTTACCTCGTTTAACGCCCCCTCCAAAGCCAGTGCACTTGCAAGAGTGGCATTGGCGGAGGTGGGGTGTTACATTTGGTATCAGAGCATAAGGTTTACAAGATTTGAGCAAAAAGGGTTTTTAAAAAAAACTTACCTTTTTGGAAAACTATTTTCAAAACCAATTAAGTATTTTCCAAGAAAAGTCTAGTGTATTTTAAAAGGCTATTCCCCAAAAGCCATTAGCACTATCCTTTGTTTCCTCGTTCTTAATCTATCTTTTCCTTTTTCAGCATGGCCGATCTTAACCTTCCCGAGGGAGTAACCATTCCCGGATGGTTCTGGAGGTACTTGGAAGCTAGGGCCAACGATGCGGGCCCAGCAAATACCCCCACCGTAACTGAGGTTCCCCCTCCTCCTCCTCCTCCGCATCCACTAGCAGATTTCGCAAATGTTTGCAAAGACTTTAAGGCGATGGGTGGCAAGAATTTTATTGGGACGGAGACTTTTGTGGAGGCGAGAAATTGGTTGAAAGAAACTGAAGATCTCTTTGCCATCTTTGATGTGGAAGACCGTAGAAAAGTTCTGTTGGCGGCATGGCTATTGAAAGAAGAAGCTGCTTATTGGTGGGAGGTCACCAATGCTACTAGGCCTATAGAGACTTGGGCCGACTTTAGGACGAGGTTTGGGCTTAAGTTTCTATCATCTGCTGAGGCAAATCTGCAATTGGAGAAGTTTATATTTTTGAAGCAAGGGGACATGACAGTGAGGGAGTATGTGAATAAGTTTAACCAGCTTGCTCGATTCGGTTTGGACATGGTTAATACTCCCCAGAAGAAGGCTTTGCGCTTTGCACGAGGGTTGAATGAGCCATTACAAGGTTTAGCCCTGTCTCATATACCCATGGGGGCCACTTTTGAAGGCCTAGTGGACATGACATTGCTTCAAGGAGACGATAAGAATGGCAAGAAAGAAGTCAAGACTAATGAGACTCAAACCAAGAAGACGGACTCCAAGTGGGGAGGGAATCAGAGCAATCAGAACAACAAGAACAACAAGAACAACAATGGCAATAAGGGCAACAACAACAAGGCAAAGGACCCAAGAAAATGCAACTTCTGTGGGATTGTTGGGCACATAGCCAAAGATTGCAGAAAGAAGAAGAGGAAGTTGGGCGAATGCTTTCACTGTGGAGAGCCTGGACACCTTAGCAAGGATTGCCCCAAGAAGCAAGGACAAGGGCAAGGGCAGACTCAGCGTGCAGGACCTTCTGGAGGGCAAGTGCATGCTCTCAACACTGCTCCAGTTCAGGACCGAGGTAGTATTTCTGTAGAAAGCCTTGTTTATATTTCTGATTTTCCTGTTCGCACCTTATTTGATTCTGGCGCATCGCATACCTTTATTTCTGCTGACATTGTTGAAAGTTTGCACCTAAGTACTAGTCTAGTTGAGGATCCCGTTAGTGTTTCAAATCCAATTGGGGGTTCCGCCCATCTATCTATGATTTGTGTGGATTTGAAGATTTCTATCTTGACCGTAGAATTCACGTGTAATGCTTATGTTCTCGGATTCACGGGATACGGGATGATTTTAGGCATGGATTGGTTGTTCAGTTATGGAGCCATTCTCGATTGTGAGCATAGGGTGGTGAGGCTCATGACTCGCCTCGGTAATACCCTAGAAATTTCTTGTAACCCTAGAGATCCCGTCATGTTATGTTATCTTGAATCTCTTAACTCGTCCATCAATGATCTGCAATCTGTAAGGGTGGTCCGAGAATATCTTGATGTCTTTGAAGAGGTTAAGGGGTTACCCCCTAAACGAGAGAGAGATTTCCGCATTTATCTTGTTGATAATGCCAAGCCAGTTTCATTGCCCGTTAGGCACATGGCCCCACGAGAAAGAAGAGAGCTCAGTAAGCAAATCAAGGAGTTGCTTGAGAATAATTTTATTAGGCGAAGCATTTCTGAATGGGGTGCTCCGGTGGTATTCGCTATTAAGGCGGATGGTTCGCTTCGTCTATGTGTTGATTATCGAGAGTTGAACAAGCTGACAAAGAAGAATAGACACCTGTTACCGAGGATTGATGATCTCTTTGACCAGCTTGTTGGTGCTTCTGTTTTCTCTCAACTCGATCTAGCCACCGGATTCCATCAGCTTAGAGTGGCTGAGGATAGTATTGATAAGACTGCGTTTAGGACTCCAGATGGATTCTTTGAATGGCTTGTCATGCCATTCGGTTTGACTAATGCACCCGCCTACTTCGTAGATTTGATGAGTAGGGTGTTCAGGGAGTTCCTTAACAAGTTTGTGGTTGTCTTCGTGGATGATATTCTGATCTTCTCAAAGGATGAGGAAGAACATGCTAGACATCTCAAGGAAGTGATGGATACGCTTAGAGTTCATCAGTTGAAAGCCAAGTTCTCCAAATTCCATTTCTGGAGAAGGGAAGTTCGGTTTCTTGGACATATAGTTTCTAAGCAAGGCATAGCGGTGGATCCCGCGAAAGTGGTTGCAGTTCAAGACTGGAAGACTCCTAGGAATGCAACCGAAGTAAGAAGCTTTCTCGGCCTGGCTGGCTACTATAGGAAGTTCATCAGGGACTTCGCTAAGATTTCAGCCCCTCTTACTAAGTTGACAAAGAAGAACTTAGTCTTTGCATGGGACTTAGAGTGTGAGCTTGCTTTTCAAAGGCTCAAGAGGGCCCTTACTACAGCTCCAGTTTTGGCATTACCTGATGGCGGTAAGATGTTTACCGTGTACACCGATGCATGTGGCACGGGTTTAGGTTCTGTTCTGATGCAGGAAGGAAGGGTGATATGTTATGGGGGTAGGCAACTTAAAGTTCATGAGAAGAACTATCCCACTCATGATTTGGAGTTGGCAGTGATCGTCTTTGCACTCAAATCCTGGTGCCACTATCTTCTAGGCGAAAGGTTTGAGTTATATACTGATCACAAGTCGCTCAAGTACCTCTTCTCGCAGAAGGATCTGAATCTAAGGCAGCAAAGGTGGATGGAATTCTTGGCATCTTATGACTTCGAGATAGCTTATACCCCTGGCAAGGGTAATGTTGTGGCAGATGCGTTAAGCAGAAGTAGGTTGACTTTGAGTCCCTTGTTTGTTGAGATGAGGAGCCTAGAGTTCTTGGCAACCTTTGATTTCACAACAGCTGTTGAGTCGATGACTGGTTCTTTAGCATCCCTTGAGCTTAGACCTATACTTCTTGATCAAGTTGGGGCTTCACAGAAGGAAGACCCGCAAATAGTCGAGGTCATGGACAAGTTGATTCGTGGTGAGACGTCTAGTCACCTTGCTAGATATACTGTTGATGACAAGGGTTGGCTAAGGCGTGATGGAAGGCTATGCGTTCCACAAGTAGGAGACTTGGTGCATAAAATTCTCGAAGAAGCGCATCACTCGAAGATGACTATACATCCTGGAGAAGATAAGATGTATAGGGATATGAAGCGCATCTTCTTTTGGGCTGGAATGAAGAAGGATGTGGCAGAGTATGTTTCAAAGTGCATGGTGTGCCAACAAGTGAAAGCCGAGTCGAAGAAACCCGGTGGGCTATTACATCCATTGGAGGTCCCGCAATGGAAGTGGGAAAGTATTTCTATAGATTTTGTGGATGGATTGCCTAGGTCAAGAAAAGGGAATACGAGCATATGGGTCATAGTTGACAGACTTACGAAGAGTGCTCATTTCATTCCAGTAAAGAGTAAGAGGACCGCATCATGGCTAGCATCTGTTTATCTTCGAGAGATAGTGCGATTGCATGGAGTTCCTTCTAGCATAGTTAGCGATCGTGACCCAATCTTCACTAGCCAGTTCTAGAATAGTTTGCAAGAAGCGATGGGTACGCGATTGAATCTAAGTATAGCCTATCACCCTCAGACGGATGGCCAAACTGAAAGGGTGAATAGAGTGCTAGAAGATCTTTTGAGGCTTTGTGTTCTTGACTTTGGTGGTACTTGGGAAGACCACCTCCCTCTTATAGAGTTTTCTTATAATAATAGCTATCAAGCTAGCATAGGGATGGCACCATTTGAAGCTTTGTATGGGAGGCCATGTAGGTCACCATCTTGTTGGTGGGAGACTACTGATAGGCTTATACTTGGGCCCGATATGATACGGGACACATCCAAGAAAGTTGAATTGGTGAGAAGACGGATGAAAGCAGCCCAAGACAGACAAAAATCCTATGTTGACAAGCGAAGGACAGATTTGGAATTCGAAGTTGGAGATATGGTTTTCGTGAAGGTTTCTCCTTTGCGTAATGTGGTTCGTTTTGGAGCAGTTGGGAAGCTGGCACCAAGGTTCGTAGGACCCTTCCCTATCATAAAAAGAATTGGGAAGATGGCTTATAAGGTGGAATTGCCCGAGAAGCTGGCCGGAGTGCATAATGTCTTTCATGTCTCGCATCTCCGAAAGTGCCTACATGAGTCCGCTGAGGTGGTTGAACCTAGTATTCTTGAAGACGTGGAGGTAGAGAAAGAGGCAACCCTGAGGAGAGCCCCGATTCGTATCTTGGGAACGAAGATCAGGAAGCTAAGGAATCGAGAAGTCAAATTGGTGAAAGTTCAGTGGAGTGAAGCCGAAGAGGATGCAACTTGGGAAACCGAGGAGAGGATGCGTGGGCTTTATCCATTTCTTTTTTAGGGTACATTCTCGACCTCTTTTCCTTTTTAACATATCTTCCTTTTTGCTATCCATGTTTATCCTGTTTATCTTGTTATCTCGTTGACCTTGTCATGAGAACCTTAGGTAGGAACCCTTTGCATGAAACATGTATTTGAAACATGTTATGCTTGATGTTTGCAAGTGGTTGCAAGTGTTTGCAAGTGGATACTCGTGGATGCATGATACACATTAGGCACTAAGATTGGCTCACACACTTTCATATTGCATATGCCTGAGTGCTTATACTTATTCATGGATGAAACTTGTTATGCTATCACGTGGATGCTGCATATGGATGAATGTTATGTGCACTCATATAGAGATTATAAATTATGTTAGGAATTTGCATACATATGGACGCATTTCACTAACATACTTTGCATTAAGGAGGTTTACTGAATCAGTAACCGCCTGATTTTCGCATTAGATAAGTACATATACACACACCTTTGCATATAATCATACAGCATTTAGAATTTTTTAAGGATATTGACTGCACGTGGATGATGTTTTGAGTAGATGGATGATGGATGGTAGGATACGTTCTTCCTAACTTAGAGATTTCGGGGACGAAATCCTTTAAGGTGGGGAGGATGTAACAACCCGTATTTTGAATAACAAGTTATAACATAAATCAAGGCAGAATTAAATGATAAAATCTTAATCAAGGGAAACGGGTTGTGCCATTGCGTTCATCTCGGAAAAATACGCGAAATAGAGTCCGAGTTTTCGAAAATCGGAGTCTGTATGACCCAGTTATGGCCCATAGAAGTTTTCAGAAAATTCAAGTTTAAAAACATATTCGAATTTAAATTCAACAGGGCAGGATAGGCGGGAAAAGATCCCGCCACTCCCCAAGTAGACTTGGGAGTCGACACACCCCAGGCTGTGTCGACTGCCCAGTCGACACCCCTGTCGACTTGGGTGGTCGGCCAGTCTGGCCTGGGTGCACCTGACTTGTTTCTCAAGACATGTTTGGAGGCTAGTGACGTGAATTGATGGCCCAGATCTGAATTAGGGTTAATCCTATGGCCTAAACTAACCTAATCTTCTATAAAAGGACCCTAATACCTAGCCTAAATCATCATAAATCAATCCTACAACTAAACTATGCCAAAATGTTTAATCATGGCCTCCACCCTCTTGTCATAGCCTCCATCTTCATTCATATGAGAGTTCCTAAGCTTGTTTGAGAGTTTCAAAGCTTGATTCAAGGCCAAAGTTCAATCTTTCTTCATTAAAACAAGGATCTTTCTTCATATAATCAAAGGAGCTTCTTGGAGCTTGTATTCATTTGGGGTTTTTAGAGTTTCTAGTGGCTTCGTCTCAATCTTATTTTATTTTATAAGTCTTCATAGCATTGTAAACCCTATTCTACTCTTAGATTCTAACTATGAAGTTAAATATGACATGTTGCAAGTTTGAGTTTGGGCCTAAGCATGATTTGTGCTTTGATTCTATCATGTTATGCATAAGATTTATTCTATGCATGTTTGTAAAGCTATCACCTTGACTTTGTGCATAGAAAGTGATGAGCTTTGATTCTATCATGTTATGCATAGACTTATTCTATGCATGTTTGTAAAGCTACCACCTTGACTTTGTGCATAAAAAGCTATGAGCTTTGGTTTGAAATGTTGCATAAAAGCAACATAGAAACTCTCATAACCCTTATGTTAACTTGCATATGATGTTATATGCGAATCACTTGATATCATCCCATGTCATTTATGACCATGTTTCATCTATTTTGCTAAAGTTGATATCATGCATGTTTTGAGGCCTATAATGTAATATGCAAGTTTGTGAATACATTTGCCTCATATGCCACCATGTTTAACTTGTGGCCCAAACCTTATTAATTATGTCATGCTTCTAAGTTCCCCCTTTGAGATCTATTTTCGTTTATGCGAACTTACATGCGATGGGGTTACGTTATGGGTAAACTAAAATGACATAAAAACATGACTTGAAAAGATGACATGAAATATGACATGTGATTATGCTTGGAACATGAACATGAACTTGGACATGACTTCTAGAAAACATGAGAATGGCCAACTCGAGGTTGGGTTGAGTTTGTAGCATAAATCTACCCGGAACCGACCGGCTTAACTAGTGGCAACAAGCAATAGGACCCAATGTGAGTAGTTGGTCATGTCGCACTTGAAACCCGAGGTTAGACCAAGTTGTGGTGTAAAGCTACCCGGACCCGCCCGGCTTAACTAGTAACCACAACAAGGTCTAATGTGAGAGGTTGGGTGCATTAAATTAATTAATGCCACATGATAGGGTTAAGTCATGGACCACTTGAATACTTAACCAATTAAACACGATGGGTTGATAGGGTTAAGTCATGAACCTTGGGTACACTTAACCAACTTGATTGGGTAGGGTTAACCACGTTTAACCCGTTAGAAACCCTAGTTGCGTGGTCCTTTTCACCAGTAACCCTCTTGATTGTATCATGATACCCTAGGGACTAGGCTAGGGTGAGGCACGATTACTGGGCTGACATGTAAGCGACCAAAACGACGGCTGAGTAGGTGTGCCGGTGTAGGTTCAGGCGGACTATGGTCGTGCACATAGTCCGGAGTTGAAAAAGCAGACACGGGCACCAGTAGGTTTAGACTGTGCGTGCTTGATTTGTGTCCGTGGTTGGCACCCTAGGGCCTGATACACCCTAGGGTGGACCTAGCACAGTTTGACTACACTTCGTGATTGGGCCGTATGACACCGACACTTGACGAGTTAGGCTTTTAGGGAGCCGATCGACTAGACCGAATAGTTGGACCTTGATTTAGGTCACCTCATGATAGTGGGCCAGCTTTGGGCCAAGGGATCATTTCTTGTTTGTACTTGACATGGATTACTAGTACACACTTGGTGCAACTTAACCTCGTATATGCGATGCCACACTTGATCTATCTTGTTAACTTTTCACCATGCCAGTTATCACCCTATGTTTCATCTCTGCTTTACATGTCCAGTTAACTCTATTAGTTTTTATACTAATAGTAGGTAGGACTTACCAGTCTTTTTGACTAACCCGTTTTCTTTCGCCTCTTTTCTTCCGTTCCCCCCCCCCCCCCCCCAGGTTTACAGGGTGGGAACACTGGTACCTAGCTGGATCTTTAGCTGCTTTTCTGGATAGCTCATGTACGGTTTGGACTTGAGCATGCTATGGCTTTATCCTACTTTGGGGATAGTGACTTTATGTTTTTTCCAGTTTTCAGTTTATGTTCTAGACTTTGTTTTGTGGGAAAATAATGACCAAGTACTTTGATGTAACTTGACTATGGTTTTGAAATGTTAGTTTTATCCGCTGCTTTACTTACTCTGTTTTACTTATATGTTCTGTCTTGTGATATCTGCATGCATGTTTACCTCGTTTAACGCCCCTCCAAAGCCAGTGCACTTGCAAGAGTGGCATTGGCGGAGGTGGGGTGTTACATATATTATAGTGAAAATTGGTCTCAAGTCCCTAATAAGTTTCGAAATTAGGCTCACGTCCCTTCCTTAAATTTTTATAATTAGGTCCTTATTTTTTGTAAATCAGCAAAAAAATCATGTAAATTTATAACTAAGCACAACAGCTAATCATCATCAAATTCAGGGGTTAAAACTATCAAAAAACAATCCAAAAACCAAAATAATAAAAAAAACAGCGAATCACCAGTATTATGCATCAAACGATGCACTTATTTGTAATAGTTGCATATGTTTATGCATATATTTCAGTTATGCATCAAATTGCAATATAAATGCAGAAATGTATGCACTAATACTACAATAAAATACATCATTTGATGCATTAATTCAATCCAGGCCTTTTTTTCAAGCATACATAGTTTTTAAACATTGTTGCATACATTTCTGCATTTATAACCAATAAATGCATACATTTATGCACATATTCATAAGCCTTCATTCGTTAACTTTGTTACATACATTTATGCACTTATACGTAATGAATGCATAAATTTCTGCAACAAATGGTAGCCCATGCAGATTAGTTCATCTTTGTATGCATACATCTCTGCAACTATTACCAATATATGCAAACATGTATGCATATATTCATCCAGATTTTCAATATAAACTCTAGATAAATATATGCATACATGTATGCATATATTAAGTATTAATGCAGAGATGTATGCAACTTTTTTTTTCAGGTTGCTTCTGGGAATATTTGCAATTTTTTTTTTTTTAGTGTTGTAGTGCAATTTTTTTGGTTGAAAACACGTAAGTCCCAAAATAAGGACCCGCTTTGCATGGAAACATCGGGGAGGATGTCGTTTGTATTTCCAAACTTTTTAGTGATGTACGACTAATTGATCCTATATTATATTCTAGAAACGCCACCATTAAATCCACTGATGAATCTGTCCAATTCACCGAAGCCTCATCAACCTTGAATCTCTCCAAAAACTTACGCAGATTCACTCCAATCCACTACTTAATAGTAGTAAGTGTCATCACATTTTTGGGTGACATGGACCCAAAACTGTTCAACAAACTTTTAAAAAAGATTATTCCAACATAACGACTTTCCCATTGCTGAAACCACATGGAAGCAATATATGAAAAAAGTAATAGGGAACACTTAGCCATAAAATTGTGATGCCCCAAGTATTTCCATACGTCATATGTATCTCATTATCTAAATAGTCAGATCCTTCCTCCTGTCATAGCTTCCATTTCTGACGATTTAAAGTCCAGAGAATTCCTAGAGTTTTGTATGTTCGAAGTGAACGAACTATGGTTAACACAATACAAGTCTTATGAAAATAATCCACCTCTCAATGCTCGTCATATCATGTCCATAATCATGTTATAATCTCCTACAAGTTGTTAACTATTACCAAATCCAGCAAATACTTCCCGAGTATCTTGAGTGTCCAAACCTGAAAATCTACCTCTAGTTGGCAGAGTTGGGTAAATGTCAACCCGATCTTCTTGAAGAGGGTTAACCTTGTTTGGTCTAACCCGCAATCCAAACTTGTGCGCCCTTGATTTCCGTTTCCTAGATACACTGAAATCCTAAAGTGTCGAGTGCCAAGTTAACGCCCCAAAGGGGATTTCCTCCGGTTTGAACTATGCCTGTATCTACCTGAGGATTGGAGTTGATAACAGACCTTGAGAGGTTAGGGCAATTTCTCCTTTTCAATCCTAAGTATCATCACACAACTGGCTCGAACCACAACAGCTCCATCCTAACCTTCTTGTCGCCCATTCTGTTCATTCTAATTGAGGAAATTAGTCGTTGTTTCCTCCTATCTTCTAGTAATCCTTCCGGATGTTCAAGTCGGGATTCCAGTTCCTTGATGACTCCATTTATTCCTCTTTGGTGAGCTAGACAGAGGAGTTTCTTCCAGAGAAGCCTCCTGACTTCCTTCTGTCGTAGCTTCTTTAGGTTGGGCATCCATTTTCTTCCTTTTCACCATTATTCCCTAAGTAGAAAGTACGTCCCTAGATCAAGTAGTGTGCCCCCTACCTGACATGCCAAAGATGTTAGACTGGATTTTGGTCAATCGAGCCAACATCCCTAAATATTTAATAATCAAGGCTAATCACATAAAATCACATATCATAGTCACAAAAATATAAGAAAGCAGTAAAGATGACAGAGTTTTTATAGTTGTTTGGTAAACTATGGCCTAAGTCCACTTAATGTAATATGTTATTTATACTGCAAGATTACAGCACTACTCGGATTTGAGTACAATAATGTGGGTAAGTAGAAGTTGAGACTTGAAAATGGTAAAATCCTTAAGTAGAGGAACCAAGAGAAGATATCTTTTTCAAAAATCCGTATGATCTATTTGTACATGAAACAGAGTATCAAAACTGTCTGAAAATGCACAAAAGAACCACCTAGGTGAGATGACTCGACTGAAGAGATAAGGCTTGGTTTGCCCCACCTATGAGGGATTAGCGCCAATCGCTTAGAGGTTACACTATATGGGGTACGACCCCCCAAGATAGGTACCCTAGTGTCATGTCTTTCCTCTTGTTCTTTTGGTTTTGTATTCTGACATCCTGATGTTGATTTACTGATGAAATTCTGATCAGGCTTCTAAATCTTAAAATCTCATGTATTGGATAGATATTGATTTGAGAATTATCCAAATTTTAGGTTCTGTTTCTTTACACTAGATTCATATTGATTTTGTGCTTAGCAAAATTTTGAGTTATGATTCAGTACATTTTCAAGTTAATGGTATTCAATGAATCCTGTTGTTCATAGCTTCATATAATCGTCCATACTTGATATACAAATTACCGAAGCATCCAAATCATAATGGTCTTGTAAGATGGTGGGTTAACGCACACAAAATTTAAAAAACAATTTGGTGGCATAAATTTTGACATATATGTTGACTTACCCTATACATAAATATATGTCTGTGTATATTAGTTAAAACGAAAACTATATTTTCTAGCTATTTGGAAAATTCTATACTTTGTAAAATAATTTAGTACTTTGTAAAAAAGTATGAACATAGACTACAAACATTTAATCTTTAAAAGCCTTTTATATATATTCTAAAACATGTTTTTGTTTAAAATATAAAAGATACTAAATTGAAGATTGAGATCAAAGATTCTTATCAGGGACTTTAACAATATATATACTATGATCTATAATAATTCCTTGAGATCCTCATTCTTTTTCCTTCAAACTCATGGGTTTTCGTTTTTATGTCTTGAGTCTTTATATTGTATTTAATTCAAAACCTTTTTAATATTCTACGATATACACTATATAATTTGTAAACCATTAGTATTTATATTTTATATGGTTGTTGTCATCATAATTAATAACTTAGATATTGTTACCAAACCTATTGTCTCGAATGTTAGAAGCAATCTGGATCAACACAACTTGACCATCTGTAACAACCCGCCCCGCACCAACCGACATTTACTCCAAAAGTGCGCTGTACACATGTCCAGTTAGCACGTAACGGTCGTCAGAAGGAAAGAAAGAAGACAAAGAATCAACAAGGAACCTGTAGAATGTCTCACAGCGCATGGAATAAAATATAATCATAACATAGTTGACATAAAACAGGTGAGACAGTGCATAAGCTCAAAATAAACTATCATAGCAGCGGAAAATCTAAATACAGCTTATGTTCCACATCATCATTATTACAACTTTTCAAACTGTCTCTAAAGGTAAAATCAAAATAAGGGAGGTACACTACTAATGCCCAAGTAGTGACCACCAATGACACAGGGAGAATATCTATATATATCAAACGTGGAAGCCTCCTGCTTGCCTTCGAATTAGCTACTCGTGCATCACCAGCTAACTTGTCTCTAGTCTGCTCGTGAGTGCACCCAGAGTAATAAGAAGAGACATAAAACTCTGGGTCAGACAAAAAGTCTGGTATGAGCGATAAGCAACAAAACAGAACAATAACAGGTATAATCCAATCATACCAGAACCTGCACCTGCAACCAAAGAGTTAGCACTACATACTGTACAACACTCCAAGGTGCCACTAACATATGGTGTACAGCCATACGGGGGTGGGAGTGTACATGTCATAGTGGTGGCAAACAATCAAGCATAGCAACCATCCTCACATCTCCCACTCGGTGCGTAAAGCATACGATATCCGCTACCTTAGTCACATATCCATTGGGCCATGACGGAATCCAATCCCGTACAACTATCTTTACAAGCCCACTATCCATCTCTCAGTGGTGAACCAAAGTTATGAATACCGACAATCACTTTGCACACGTCCCGCAGCAAAGCCCAATCATGAAGTGAACTCATTGGTTCCCAACTGGATCTTGAGCTCTAACTTCCATTTTGACTACCTTTGCATCTAGGGTTATTGGTCATCACCGGGTCGGTTCGGATCTCCACACAGCCATCGGTTCGGTTCGGTCTTCAGTGTCCCCCATCAATTCATGCCAAGCTTCTTTGAATTGGATCGGATGACATTCCCCATCGGTCTGGATCGGATGTCTCCCTTCCATCGGTTCGGATCCTTCTTCCCAAGCACTCCGGATCGGGTCGGGTCTCTCAAGCCTCTCCATGGTGCATCGATTCGGGTCGGAGTAGCTCCAAGCCCATGAGGGCGGATCGGGTCGGATGTGAGCAGCTCTCGTGTAAGGTAGATCGGATCGGGCTCCTTCCTCCGATCCGATCCAGATCGGCCAAAATCCTGCAACTTCTTCCATCGACTGTTTACGCCATTCGACGGTGTTTTCGACCAATCTAACAATTCTAATCAATCACAAAACATACCATACAGTCATAGCAACATAGAGAATCAACCCTAAACAACAAAACAACAATCATAGCATGTAAAATGGATCAAACCTACCCAAAATCCCATATTTTCCCTTAAGTATATTTGAGCAAAACTAATCGTAGGATTAACAAAACTTAACCAAATCAATCCAAATTTCTAACAGAGGTTTAAAAAATTATTTTCGAATTTATAAATATTTTTCCAGAATTTATTAGTGCATAAATTCGCTATTCTTCACTAATTACCCTTAATCAATGTAATTAGTGCAAAACTATGCAAATCACTCACCTTAGCCACAAATAAACCTTAGATCTCAAATAAATCTCTGATGTGACGTGAATACTAATGCTAAACAGCAGCTCTAATCTTGATTTGGTGAAGTTCTCCTTTGATTTGATGTTGCAAAGCTTAATCCTTAATCAGAAAGTGGTTTGGAGGTGATTTAGAGGTTGGAGGCCATTTTTAGGGTTTCTAAGAGGTAAGTGGAGGCTAGAAAACTGAAATGGAATGAAACCCTAACTCTTTTCAGCCTTCCCATAACCCTATTCTCGAAACAGGTTATAGGCCCATTCACTAATCACTCTATTTGGCCCGGTTAAGCAGTTTTTCACCTTCCAAATCTTATTTCAGCCATATCTCCCAAACGGTAAGTCCGTTTAGCTATTATGACTACTCTACGGAAAGGTAAACCATCAAACAAATCTAAAGGAAATGGTTTCAGGTCAAAATTCCTTTCCCGTCAAAAGTTATGGCCAAAACAGTATCAACTAGGGGCAAACGGTCATTTAAAAATCGGCAAAAATCAAAAACATGGGAAATGACCCCAATGGTCGTTTCCCAAAGCCACATGACCATACGACTTCATATAAGAAAGAAAAAATATTCTACGATCCTCCGATGCGTAGAATGCGGGTTGTTACATTCTTCCCCCCTTAAGAAATTTCGCCCCCGAAATTCCCTAACCAAAACACACAAAAGGTCCCGCATGCCTATCAGTCATAAAACAACAATCAAACATGCACAACAAGCAAAACAAGTCTATCCTAGCATGCGGAATAACTAAATTGCAAAGTAAATCTAACCAAGTAAAGAGCTTTAGATACGACTTTCTTATGACATTCTCTACTTCCCAAGTACAGTCGTTCTTTCGCCATCGATTCCCATCTCTACCCTAGAGGTAATTTCTAATAGGTTGGGATCGTCCCTCTGACTGGAACCGATCCACTTAATCTAAATTGATCTAATCGTCAAGCTTATTAGCGTTTCTGAATCCAATTCACATTTAAATCTGAAGTCATATCCCATGATATACCCTAGTTGCTCCCATTCCAGAAAAATAGCCTCTAAAATGGCATGTCTCCTACTCAAATGTATCAGCTATCGCACCCAGTCCGGTACTATGGCATTCGTCTACTGTCATCTTCTTAGGTAATCCAACCCTATACGCTAAATTTTCAACTACATTCCAAATGTCCTTTCAAGTCCAACTTGAGTCTTTCCTACATTCGTACTGCACGTCCAACGTACATTCACCTCCTGGAGGCAAACTAGACCCATCCAATGAACCTAGGTACTCCACTTATACTCGTACTGCACGTCCAACGTACATTCACCTTCTAAAGGTGAACTAGACTCATCCAATGAATCTAGGTACTCTACCTTCGAGTCCAAGTCCAACTTGAAGCTCCTATATCCGCTGAATCTCCGAGGTCAACGGATGCTCCACAATGCCCAACATACTTCAAGTCTAACGTAAAGTATCTTACACCCATCATATCGCCACGATCAACGAACTTATACTATTTCCCATTCAACAGGATCCTTCAGGTGATACTCAAGAGAAGAGAGGTAGGAGCAAACACAACAACCATAGCATCCATCAAACAAATCCTATCTATCACCTGCTAAAGCCATGAATACATCGATATCTGTATGTCTGGCAACATTAATAACTAATGGAAACTCTGCCACCAAACGGACTACCGTACGTCCAACGTACGTTTATCCTCCAAGGATAACTAGATCACGTCCAACGGATCCAAGGTAAGTGGGTGTCCCTAGATACCCCTGCTTTTAGTCCGCTTGAAACACTCGAGTCCCACCCAAGTCTATCCATTGTCTTGTTGCCCTCTCGAGTCCAACTCGAGTCAGTCCTATTCCTTGCAGCCTTCCCGAGCCCAACTCGAGTCAATGTATTACCCATAAACTCAGACCCAGTCTTGAGTACCCATTACCAACAGACCCTACTCCAACGTGAGTCGTCTCCCTATTCGTTGCATCTCCAAGATCAACGAACACCCATTTTCTTTTACGAGTTCAAGTCCAACTTGAATCGTTCTAATCTTCGTCGCATCTTCCATGATCGACGAATACATCCTATTTCTTCAAAAAGAACATCAACATAAGGTCCTAAACAATCCATTACTTTGCATCTTTCTCGAGTCCCACTCGAGTCATCTCGTAACCCTATCGAGTCTAACTCGGGGCAGTCCATATCATCGAATAGTCTTATCCTGTCATAGCTGCCCATTACTCCTCGAGTAAACCAAGATATTATCCAATGAAAATCACAACAACTATTTATCTCTCATGCAAACCATCCTAGTCGAACTCGACATTCCCCAAGCACAAGCCCCAAAGGCCTAAACCAATATCAGACAAGCATCCAAGGAACATCTCCTCCAAATTCGGACAATTCACGTGAAATGATACTAGCAAAACAACTAAGCACTGGAGCACTCATTTGCCTCCCAGAGACAACTAGAACTTAATACAACGATAACCTCTCAGCTTCCTTAACTCCAGTTATTATCACCATCATTAGGTAGGTATCTAATACCACCCTATTCCTTTAGAGTAGATTGACTCCCTAAAGTAATGCTAAACCCAGTAAAGCCCAAAACAAAGTAATCACAAACAAACATACATCCATGACTCGATAAGACCACGTTACAACAAATCATACTGAGGCTAGTCGAACCACCAATCGGGTTCGTCACTACTAAAGGTCTATCGACTAACTCAAGTATGTCAAACAAAACTCAATCAAAAACATCTTAAATAGAAAGCATACCTCGAATAACGACACCTTTTTCCTTCTGCGCCGCAGTTGGGGCATTTGACGAAGAAGGAACATCGTTAATAGCATATGCTTTCACGATCTGCTTCTCCCTAGGAGGTTGTGGACATTCATTCTTGTGATGTCCCGCTTGGCCACAATTAAAGCACTTCCTTTCCCCAGGCTTTTCTCGACAATCTCTGGCATAGTGGCCCTTCTTACCACAACTAAAGCACTCGCCATCTTTCTTATTTTTCTTATTCTGACCATCCATGGTTTGGTCTTGTTTCCTCTTATTCTGGGAATTATTCTGGCCTCCACCGCCTTCTTGCGGCTTTGGCTCCTCTGCAGATGCAATAGCAACCTCAGTCTTTGGCTTAGGGTAAAGACTCTCTGACCTCGATGATTTCCCCACAATCGATTCAAAAATCTCATCGATATGGTTAATAAGCTTTTCCCTCAAGTATTGATCCAAGCCTGTTATAAACTTCTCGTTCTTATTCTTGGGAGTATCGATAAGGGATAATCCATACTTCGACAAAGTGTCGAACTCAGCAATATAGTCCGAGACCGCCCTACCATTCTGCCTAAGCTCCAAGAACTTCCTAAACAATTCCGACTTCTGAGCAGCTGGGATAAACTTGTTGCCAAAGCGAGCCTTAAACTGATCCCAAGTAACCTGATGCTCTGGAGTGGTTGTCTTAATAGCATTCCACCAATTCATCACTCGCCCTTGCAGCTGACGAGAAGCTATCCTTCTCTTCATCGCATCCTCGATACCCAAGTCGTCGAAGATACGATCACAACTATCCAACCAATCCTGAACATCCGTGGCCGACTCCGTTCCGTGGAACGGCTTCCCACCAAGGTTAGTGTAATCCTTGCACAACTTGGCGAAATCGACCCTAGGCGCCAGCACTATTGGACCACCACCATTACCGGCATTGGGAGCTGCCCCCTGCACATCCCTAAGCATTTCTCTCATGAGGTCAGTAAACATCGTCCTCATGTTAGCGGTATTCCCATTATTGGCTCCCATACCGGCACCACTTGCGTATCGGCTCATCGTTCAATCTGTAAAGAGAAAACGATTAACCATCTCCATAGTGGTGCTAGTGCAGTGCGACTTCATCCTTATACTACTAATAATATATATATATCTTTTGAAAACCAAAATAATCACAAATAAGCACTCTCATATACGTACTATCTCTCCCTAGTGTCTTTCCCTAGGTTAACTTCGCAACCTAGAGCTCTGATACCAAATGTAACAACCCGCTCCGCACCAACCGACATTTACTCCAAAAGTGCGCTGTACACATGTCCAGTTAGCACGGAACGGTCGTCAGAAGGAAAGAAAGTAGACAAAGAATCAACAAGGAACCTGTAGAATGTCTCACAGCGCATGGAATAAAATATAATTATAACAAACTTGACATAAAACAGGTGAGACAGTGCATAAGCTGAAAACAAACTATCAAAGCAGCGGAAAATCCAAATACAGCTTATGTTCCACATCATCATTATTACAACTTTTCAAACTGTCTCTAAAGGTAAAAGCAAAATAAGGGAGGTACACTACTAATGCCCAAGTAGTGACCACCAACGACACAGGGAGAATATCTATATATATCATATGTGGAAGCCTCCTGCTCGCCTCCGAATCAGCTACTCATGCATCACCAGCTAACCTGTCTCTAGTCTTCTCGTGAGAGCACCCAGAGTAATAAGAAGAGATATAAAACTCTGGGTCAGACAAAAAGTCTAGTATGAGCGATAAGCAACAAAACAGAACAATAACAGGTATAATACAATCATACCTGAACCTGCACCTTCAACCAAAGAGTTAGCACTACATACTGTACAACACTCCAAGGTGCCACTAAGATATGGTATACAGACATACGGGGGTGGGGGTGTACATGTCATAGTGGTGGCAAACAATCAAGCATAGCAACCATGCTCACATCTCTCACTCAGTGCGTAAAGCATACGATATGCGCTACCATAGTCACCTATCCATTGGGCCATGACGGAATCCAATCCCGTACACCTATCGTTACAAGCCCACTATCCGTCTCTCAGTGGTGAACCAAAGTTATGAATACCAACAACCCCTTTGCACACATCCCGCAACAAAGCCCAACCATGAAGTGAACTCATTGGTTCCCAACTGGATCCTGAGCTCTAACTTCCATTTGGACTACCTTTGCATCTCGGGTTATTGGTCATCACCGGGTCGGTTCGGATCTCCTCACAGCCATCGGTTCAGTTCGGTCTTCAGTGTCCCCCATCAATTCATGCCAAGCTTCTTCGAATCGGATCGGATGACATTCCCCATCGGTTCGGATCGGATGTCTTCCTTCCATCGGTTCGGATCCTTCTTCCCAAGCACTCCGGATCAGGTCGGGTCTCTCAAGCCTCTCCATGCTGCATCGGTTCGGGTCGAAGTAGCTCCATGCCCACGAGGGCGGATCGGGTCGGATGTGAGCAGCTCTCGTGGAAGGTAGTTCGGATCGGGCTCCTTCCTCCGAACCGATCCGGATCGGTTAAAATCCTGCAATTTCTTCCAGCGACTGTTTACGCCATTCGACGGCTTTTTCGACCAATCTAACAATTCTAATCAATCAAAAAACATACCATACAGTCATAGCAACATAGAGAATCAACCATAAACAGCAAAACAACAATCATAGCATGTAAAATGGATCAAACCTACCCAAAATCCCATATTTTCCCTCAAGTATATTTGAGCAAAACTAATCGTAGGATTGACAAAACTTAACCAAATCAACCTAAATTTCTAACAGAGGTATAAAACATTATTTTCGAATTTATAAATATTTTTCCAGAATTTATTGGTGCATAAATTCGCTAATCTTCGCTAATTACCCTTAATCAACCGTAATTAGTGCAAAACTATGCAAATCACTCACCTTAGCCACAAATAAACCTTAGATCTGAAATAAATCTCTGATGTGACGCGAATACTAATGCTAAACAGCAGCTCTAATCTTGATTTGGTGAAGATCTCCTTTGATTTGATGTTGCTAAGGTTAATCCTTAATTAGAAAGTGGTTTGGAGGTGATTTAGAGGTTGGAGGCCATTTTTAGGGTTTCTAAGAGGTAAGTGGAGGCTAGAAAACTAAAATGGAATGAAACCCTAACTCTTTTCAGCCTCCCCATAACCCTATTTCCGAAATGGGTTGTGGGCCCATTCACTAATCACCCTATTTGGCCCGGTTAAGCAGTTTTTCACCTTCCAAATCTTATTTCAGTCATATCTCCCAAACGGTAAGTCCGTTTAGCTATTATGACCACTCTACGGAAAGGTAAACCATCAAACGAATCTAATGGAAGTGGTTTCAGGTCAAAATTCCTTTCCAGTCAAAAGTTATGGCCAAAACAGTATCAACTAGGGGCAAAACGGTCATTTAAAAATCGGCAAAAATCATGAACATGGCAAATGACCCCAATGGTTGTTTCCCAAAGCCACATGACCATACGACTTCATATAAGAAAGAAATAAATATTCTACGATCCTCCGATGCGTAGAATGCGGGTTGTTACATTCTTCCCCCCTTAAGAAATTTCGCCCCCGAATTTCCCTAACCAAAACACACAAAAGGTCCCGCATGCCTATCAGTCATAAAACAACAATCAAACATGCAAAACAAGTATATCCTAGCATGCAAAATAACTAAATTGCAAAGTAAATCGTACCAAGCAAAGAGCTTTGGATACGACTTTCTTATGTCTTTCTCTACTTCCAAAGTACAGTCGTTCTCTCGCCATCGATTCCCATCTCTACCCTAGAGGTAATTTCTAATATGTTGGGATCGTCCCTCCGACTGGAACCGATCCACTTAATCTAAATCGATCTAATCGTCAAGCTTATTAGCGTTTCTGAATCCAATTCACATTTAAGTCTGAAGTCGTATCCCATGATATACCCTAGTTGCTCCCATTCCAGAAAAATAGCCTCTAAACTGGAATGTCTCCTACTCAAATGTATCAGCTATCGCACCCAGTCCGGTACTATGGCATTCGTCTACTATCATCTTCTTAGGTAATCCAACCCTATACGCCAAATTTTCAACTACATTCCAAATGTCCTTTTAAGTCCAACTTGAGTCTTTCCTACATTCGTACTGCACGTCCAACGTACATTCACCACCTGGAGGCAAACTAGACCCATCCAATGAACCTAGGTACTCCACTTATACTAGTACTGCATGTCCAACGTACATTCACCTTCTAAAGGTGAACTAGACTCATCCAATGAATCGAGGTACTCTACCTTCGAGTCCAAGTCCAACTTGAAGCTCCTATATCCGCTGAATCTCCAAGGTCAACGGATGCTCCACAATGCCCAACATACTTCAAGTCTAACGTAAAGTATTTTACACCCGTCATATCACCATGATCAACGAACTTATACTATTTCCCATTCAACAGGATCCTACAGGTGATACTCAAGAGAAGAGAGGCAGGAGCAAACACAACAACCATGGCATCCACCAAACAAATCCTATCTATCACCTGCTAAAGCCATGAATACGTCGATATCTGTATGTCTGGTCCAACCAACATCAATAACTAATGGAAACTCTGCCTCCAAACGGACTACCGTACGTCCAACGTACGTTTATCCTCCAAGGATAACTAGATCACTTCCAACAGATCCAAGGTAAGTGGGTGTCCCCAGATACCCCTGCTTTTAGTCCGCCTGAAACACTCGAGTCCCACCCAAGTCTATCCATTATCTTGTTGCGCTCTCGAGTCCAACTCGAGCCAATCCAATTCCTTGCAGCCTTCTCGAGCCCAACTCGAGTCAATATATTACCCATAAACTCAGACCCAGTCTTGAGTACCCATTACCTACAGACCCTAGTCCAATGTGAGTCGTCTCCCTATTCATTGCATCACCAAGATCTACGAACACCCATTTTCTTTTACGAGTTCAAGTCCAACTTGAATCGTCCTAATCTTCGTCGCATCTTCCATGATCGACGAATACATCCTATTTCTTCAAAAAGAACATCAACATAAGGTCCTAAACAATCCATTACTTTGCATCTTTCTCGAGTCCCACTCGAGTCATCTCATAACCCTATCGAGTCTAACTCGGGGCAGTCCATATCATCGAATAGTCTTATCCTGTCACAGTTGCCCATTACTCCTCGGGTAAACCAAGATATTATCCAATGAAAATCACAACAACTATTTATCTCTCACGCAAACCATCCTAATCGAACTCAACATTCCCCAAGCACAAGCCCCAAAGAACTAAACCAATATCAGACAAGCACCCAAGGAACATCTCCTCCGAATTCGGACAATTCACGTGAAATGATACTACCAAAACAACTAAGCACTGGAGCACTCATTTGCCTCCCAGAGACAACTAGAACTTAATACAACGATAACCTCTCAGCTTTCTTAACTCCAGTTATTATCACCATCATTAGGTAGGTATCGAATACCACCCTATTCCGTTAGAGTAGATTGACTCCCCAAAGTAATGTTAAACCCAGTAAAGCCCAAAACAAAGTAATCACAAACAAACATACATCCATGACTCGATAAGACCACGTTACGGCTAATCATACTGAGGCTAGTCGAACCACCAATCGGGTTCGTCACTACTAAAAGACTATTGACTAACTCAAGTTTGTCAAACAAAACTCGATCAAAAACATCTTAAATAGAAAGCATACCTCGAATAACGACACCTTTTTCCTTCTGCGCCGCAGTTGGGGCATTTGACGAAGAAGGAACATCGTTAATAGCATATGCTTTCACGATCTGCTTCTCCCTAGGAGGTTGTGGACATTCATTCTTGTGATGTCCCGCATAGCCACAATTAAAGCACTTCCTTTCCCCAGGCTTTTCCCGACAATCTCTGGCATAGTGGCCCTTCTTACCATAACTAAAGCACTCGCCATCTTTCTTATTTTTCTTATTCTAACCATCCATGGTTTGGTCTTGTTTCCTCTTATTCTGGGAATTATTCTTGCCTCCACCGCCTTCTTGCGGCTTTGGTCCTCTGCAGATGCAATAGCAACCTCAGTCTTTGGCTTAGGGTAAAGACTCTCTGACCTCAATGCTTTCCCCACAATCGATTTAAATGTCTCATCGATGTGGTTGATAATCTTTTCCCCCAATTACTGATCCAAGCCTATTATAAACTTCTCGTTCTTCTTCTCGGGAGTATCGATAAGGGATAATCCATACTTCGACAAAGTGTCGAACTCAGCAATATAGTCCGAGACTGCCCTATCATTCTGCCTAAGCTCCAAGAACTTCCTAAACAATTCCGACTTCTGAGCAGCTGGGATAAACTTGTCGCTAAAGCGAGCCTTAAACTGGTCCCAAGTAACCTGATCCTCTAGAGTGGCTGGCTGTCTTAATAGAATTCCACCTATTCATCGCTCGCCCTTGCAGCTGACGAGACACTAGCCTTCTCTTCATCGCATCCTCGATACCCAAGTCGTCGAAGATATGATCACAACTATCCAACCAATCCTGAACATCCATGGCCGACTCCGTTCCGTGGAACGGCTTCCCACCAAGGTTAGTGTGATCCTTGCACAGCTTGGCGAAATCGACCCTAGGCGCCTGCGCTATCGGACCACCACCATTACCGGCATTGGGAGCTGCCCCCTGCACATCCCTAAGCATTTCTCTCATGAGGTCAGTAAACATCATCCTCATGTTAGCGGCATTCCCATTATTGGCTCCCCTACCGGCACCTCTTGCGTATCGGCTCATCGTTCAATCTGTAAAGAGAAAACGATTAACCATCTCCATAGTGGTGCTAGTGCAGTGCGACTTCATCCTTATACTACTAATAATATATATATAGCTTTTGAGAACCAAAGTAATCACAAATACGCACTCTCATATACGTACTATCTCTCCCTAGTGTCTTTCCCTAGGTTAACTACGCAACGTAGAGCTCTGATACCAAATGTAACAACCCGCCCCGCACCAACCGATATTTACTCCAAAAGTGCGCTGTACACATGTCCAGTTAGCACGGAATGGTCGTCAGAAGGAAAGAAAGAAGACAAAGAATCAACAAGGAACCTGTAGAATGTCTCACAGCGCATGGAATAAAATATAATCATAACATACTTGACATAAAACAGGTGAGACAGTGCATAAGTTGAAAACAAACTATCATAGCAGCGGAAAATCCAAATATAGCTTATGTTCCACATCATCATTATTACAACTTTTCAAACTGTCTCTAAAGGTAAAAGCAAAATAAGGGAGGTACACTACTAACGCCCAAGTAGTGACCACCAATGACACAGGGAGAATATCTATATATATCATACGTGGAAGCCTCTTGCTCGCCTCCGAATCAGCTACTCGTGCATCACCAGCTAATCCGTCTCTAGTCTGCTCACGAGAGCACCCAGAGTAATAAGAAGAGACATAAAACTCTGGGTCAGACAAAAAGTCTGGTACGAGCGATAAGCAACAAAAACAGAACAATAACAGGTATAATCCAATCATACCTGAACCTGCACCTGCAACCAAAGAGTTAGCACTACATACTGTACAACACTCCAAGGTGCCACTAACATATGGTGTACAGACATACGGGGGTGGGGGTGTACACGTCATAGTGATGGCAAACAATCAAGCATAGCAACCATCCTCACATCTCTCACTCAGTGCGTAAAGCATACGATATCCGCTACCTTAGTCACCTATCCATTGGGCCTTGACGAAATCCAATCACGTACAACTATCATTACATGCCCACTATCGGTCTCTCAGTGGTGAACCAAAGTTATGAATACCGACAACCCCTTTGCACACATCCCGCAGCAAAGCCCAATCATGAAGTGAACTCATTGGTTCCCAACTGGATCCTGAGCTCTAACTTCCATTTGGACTACCTTTGCATCTCGGGTTATTGGTCATCACCGGGTCGGTTCGGATCTCCTCACAGCCATCGGTTCGGTTCGGTCTTCAGTGTCCCCCATCAATTCATGCCAAGCTTCTTCGGATCGGATCGGATGACATTCCCCATCGGTTCAGATCCTTCTTCCCAAGCACTCCGGATCGGGTCGGGTCTCTCAAGCCTCTCCATGGTGCATCGGTTCGGGTCGGAGTAGCTCCATGCCCACGAGGGCGGATCGGGTCGGATGTGAGCAGCTCTCGTGGAAGGTAGTTCGGATCGGGCTCCTTCCTCCAATTCGATCCGGATCGGCCAAAATCCTGCAACTTCTTCCAGGGACTGTTTACGCCATTCAACGGTATTTTCGACCAATCTAACAATTCTAATCAATCACAAAACATACCATACAGTCATAGCAACATAGAGAATCAACCATAAACAGCAAAACAACAATCATAGCATGTAAAATGGATCAAACCTACCCAAAATCTCATATTTTCCCTTCAGTATATTTGAGCAAAACTAATCGTAGGATTAACAAAACTTAACCAAATCAACCCAAATTTCTAACAGAGGTATAAAACTTTATTTTCGAGTTTATAAATATTTTTCCAGAATTTATTAGTGCATAAATTCGCTAATCTTCACTAATTACCCTTAATCAACCGTAATTAGTGCAAAACTATGCAAATCACTCACCTTAGCCACAAATAAACCTTAGATCTAAAATAAATCTCTGATGTGACGCGAATACTAATGCTAAACAGCGTCTCTAATCTTGATTTGGTGAAGATCTCCTTTGATTTGATGTTGCTAAGCTTAATCCTTAATTAGAAAGTGGTTTGGAGGTGATTTAGAGGTTGGAGGCCATTTTTAGGGTTTCTAAGAGGTAAGTGGAGGCTAGAAAACTAAAATGGAATGAAACCCTAACTCTTTTCAGCCTCCCCATAACCCTATTTCCGAAATGGGTTGTGGGCCCATTCACTAATCACCCTATTTGGCCCGATTAAGCAGTTTTTCACCTTCCAAATCTTATTTCAGCCATATCTCCCAAACGGTAAGTCCGTTTTGTTATTATGACCACTCTACGGAAAGGTAAGCCATCAAACGAATCTAATGGAAGTGGTTTTAGGGCAAAATTCCTTTCCAGTCAAAAGTTATGGCCAAAACAGTATCAACTAGGGGCAAAACGGTCATTTAAAAATCGGCAAAAATCATGAACATGGGAAATGACCCCAATGGTCGTTTCCCAAAGTCACATGACCATACGACTTCATATAAGAAAGAAAGAAATATTCTACGATCCTGCGATGCGTAGAATGCGGGTTGTTACACCATCACAAGGAAAAATGATTGTTGCTTCAAGGCCTAAGGATCAAGTCCAGATAGCATCACACGATTACAGTTGTTTCAGCTCAACAAAACGACACCAATATTTCCACTAACTCTTGGGTCGATATTGATCCTTGAATTGGATCGGTATGGATCCTCGAAGTGAGTCGGTAGGAATCCACATTGTCTCCAACAACCCGACTCACAATTCATTTATATGTGGGTCGGTAAACCTCTTACATAATGGATTGGTACGAACTCTTTACTAGGGATGTCAATTTCCTACCTGTCCTGAAACCCACATGGAAATTAGTTGGTTAACTCGACCCATTTAGTTAGCGGGTCATTTTCGGGTCAACCTGAATTTGACCCGTTTATAAATGGGTGGGTTTAGGGTTGACCCGCTTACCCGATTTTGACCCATCAAACCCGATTATATGTTGTATCTCTTCCATACTATTAGTCTATTATGTATGTTGTTAGTGTTAATCTTTTATGTATGTAGTAATCAGTATGCTCATATATTCGTGTGTAAATTGTTATATTTTACTAATTTATTCTTGTATGTTGTTAGTTATATTTCACTTATAACAACTGTATCTCTTATATAATGTTAGTCTTTTATGTATGCAGCATGCTCATATGTTCTTATGTATGGAGAATGATTTTTTGATATAGTGATTTCATGCTTTATATATGTGCTACATACTAGTGATTTTGTAATTTGTTATGTGTTGGTGATTATATTATTGTGTTGCATGTTAGTGATTTGGTTCTTTTGTTGTTTATATTAGTGAGCAATATTTTCCAATGAGTCAAACGGGTAAACCCAACACGACCCGACATGACCAGTTTAGTTAAACGGGTTACACGGGTCGGGTCAGGTCGAACCATTTATAAATGAGTTGTGTTAGGTTGGGAAAAACTGACCCGTTTAATAAACAGGTTGACCCAATCCATTTAAAAATCAACCAGAACCCGACATGACCCGAACTCGACCCGACACGACCTATTAACCGCCCTACTCTTCATTATGGACCGGTACAACTCTACCAATCTGCACAACATCATAACTCACAAATTTTATAGGATTGCACTCCTACATTAGCTAGTCAAATCACCACCAAACTTCACACGAAGAAGGAAAGAGATTAAATGGAGTGTACACAGACTGATCCACCAAAAACAATAAGTATATGGACCGGTAATGATCAGTGTATGGACCGGTACCGATCCGTATATGGACCGGTACTGATCTATGTACTTTGATCCTTTGGACTTCGGGACATATAAACTCCCTAATACTTCGGACCCCAAATTTCCAACATGAACCTCAAGTATAAATAGCCATATTTTTGATAAAAATATGGATTTTTTAAGCATTCTAACTACATTGTACTATCTTAGTCGGGATTTATACTGATTCGCACATTATACCTAATGAATTTCAGTATTAAAGTGATTGAACCTGCAAAGTGGACGTAGGACGACGTAGGCCAACTTATGTCGAATCACTACAAATAGTTGTCTTCTTCTTTAACCACATTACTTCTACTTCTTACTCGTTTTCCATTTATTTTAGTTTTACGTTTATTGAACTCTTTGGGAGTTGTGCAAAATTTGGTGTCAACATTCTAGTGCTTTCACTTAGTGTTGAAAATAACTTGATTTTTTTCCTTTTCTTCTAATACATTCAAATTTTGGAACTTCCTAAGACTTCTCCATAGTCTACATACGAAGCTTGATATGATGATGAAGAAAACCAAATCCACAGCCGCTAGACCTTCTCATGTCGATCATCAGAATGCATCGCTCTAATATAAAACATCTGAAAATGCTAACCCTAATCTTCTTGCCAATAACGATATGGAAACCTCGTCCAACCTCGATGCTTCGATCACTCAAACTCAGATGTTAAGAAAATGAAGAAGTTGGAGATCACAAAAAGGGATCTCAGTCAGCAGATCGCTAAAAACCTAGAACTCATGGAGGTGCTGAAGCAATCTACCCTAAGGGATATTACATTCCTGGAGAGAGATAGAAGCATTCATTCTTCCAATATCAACCGTGTCTCTGGTATCTCTTCATTTGGAACCTACCAAAGCAACTAAAGCCATTGGAGGAGAACTTCTCGCGTTGGCATGAAAAGAAACATCATAGAGGGAACAAGACAATTTGCTCATTCTTGGCTCGGTCCAACTGCTAACCAAGGGACTGGAGCCATACCCTGTAACACTCAAGATCACGCCACATCTGCTCAAAATATGGCTTTCAGACTTCTATCATCAACCGTACCAGAATTCTCATGCCCATCCTCCTTGGAGACAAGCCACTAATGTGGTCCAAATTGAAGATGAATGACCCATGAGGAGAAGACGTGGGAACTATGCCCTCGGAGGAGATCATGACTGTCAGAACCCAACTCAGACCTCCTCTCCAGATATTGATGCTATGATCCGAAGGATCGTAAGTAAAACTTAAGGGGGCCCCACTGACATCTAGGAAGCTAGTATGAGGATCTACCCTATAACTGAGGCCATTCTGAGTGTTGAATGGCCGCAAAGATTCAATATGCCATAGCTTGTTGCTTACTCGAGGAAAACCGATCCTCGAGAGTTCCTCAACGGATATGAGTGGCACACGGATTCATCTCGCTCCACCCACACAGTGAAGTGCAAATGCTTTCCCATGTTCCTTAAAGATGTTTCTCTTCTATGGTTCTCTCGACTAATACCAAAAACCCTATCTTTTTTGACCAGCTTGCTAGGGAATTGGTAAAGCAATTCAGGATGCACGGGACAATGCTAAAGGACATCCTAACCATGTCAAATATATTCCAGTGATCTGATGGTACTTTAAAGAGCTACTTGAAAAGATTCAATAATGACCTCATAGAATCCGATGGTCCAGGTATAAATGTTGTACTAGTTCAACTAATCAAGGGCGTGCATCCGAACATAGAGTTCGGAAGATGGATAGACCAAAATGCTCCAAAGTCATAGGAGATCTATGAAAAAGTCATCAGGTACCTATGCCAGGAAGAAAAGCGTAGGAATAGGGCGTAACATAGACATCCTCATATTCCACATCAAGGAGTTATGCAAATAAACGTCGCCAATAAACTTATCGGAGAGCACTTCGAAAGGGACGTGGGGAATGCTCCTAGTAAGCCCAAACAAAACAACAACAATGGAAACAACTCCGATAGTGGTGATAAGAAGGAATCGATGAATTGGAATTCATTTCCCACCTACAATGTTTAAACTCCACTGAATTCTCAGTTGGAGACCATAACCTAGAGATTTGCAACATGATCCCATACAAAAATCTAATCTATAGGAATCCATGGGAATGGAGAAGTAGTCAGGCAAGTGCTGCAGTTTTCACAGTATGAACATGATAAATTTTCTTGCCCATTATTCCATCCACTGTGTACTATTTCCGATTGTTTCTGATTGTGAGAAATAACTTTGAGCATGTGACTTAATCTGAATCTAGTTAGTTTTTGTTAAGCCTATTTATTTATTTATTTTCAAGCTTAGTTCTTTTGATTTTTCTTTTTAGCTTAATTTAGTGTTTTTTAAAAGCTGAATTTAGTTTTGTTTATATTTTTCTTTTCGTCTAGGCGTTTGTTAGTTTAGTTTTCCCCCCTTCCAACTTAGTTTTTATTTTTATTATTTTTATTTATTTTCTTTAAAAAATACAAAAATGAAACAAAGAAAGAAAAAAAGAGTTTCAAATCAAAGGCCAACTTTGAAGTGAAGGGTTTAAACAAGCAACAAGGAATTTAGAGGTCAAACAATTTGCAAACAATGGGATTTTAATTGCTAACGCTACAAAATTGGTACGGACGGACAGCCATACCCCATTGTAAAATTTGTTTAACTCTATAGGTGCTTTGCTGCAAAGAAGAAAAAAATAGACATTGCTTGTAAAAAAATTCTGCAAGGGCAACGACTTGCTTGTACAATTTTTAATCTCTACAATTATTCTTGTCTGATTGTTGTATGGCTGAAATTTCTGAATATATTTGGTGAGGAACGAATTTCCATAACTAAAGTCATCATTCTCGTCATTTTTTTAATTGTGAAACTTGATTTGATTTGCAACATATTTAACTACAAGAGCGTATTTTTTGAAATCGGTTGTCTAAAGGGTTTGATCACGGATATATATTAGTTCAATTTATTGAACTTTTAGCAAAAGAGATTGCATACTACCCGTAAAACATTGGTCGTATCTCTTAGTATTTATATTATACGTGAATGGTCATAAGACCCACTTCCCCCTTCAAATCGGAATTATCAACTAATAAGATATACTTGAGTACATTATCTATTTTGTAATAAAAGCTACCTGTGTAACCTTTAAGTTTTGTTTTTTTCTACATTCGACAACGATGAGTGAAAAGAGTGTTAGCCACTATAATTCTCCTATCTTAATAGATGTAGCCTCTATGTCTCTTGAAGAGCTATTAATGGACAAGCTTAAATTTTTAAATGATGAATTGGGAGTAAAACTCGAAGATAACCTTAACAAAAAAAGAAATTATGGTTAAACACTCAAATTTTTAGGATTATGGTAATTTTCGCTTAAATGGTATAATTCATTGTCATGACAGAATTTGCATCATAGGGAAGATTTTTATTTCAGAATTCATTGACATGCCTATTATACTTCAAAATTCAGATAGGAAGTCATTACGCTTCATTTTCGATAGAGGCAAGTGTGGGGGGAACAGGAAACATCATTTTTTTTACAAAACATTCACCATCATCATAGATTACATTTTTCGTATAATTGGCACACACATATAGCAGTTAAACTTCATTTCATTTTACAAATTATTGCATCTCAACCATCTTTGGGTTCTATCTTTCAAATTTAGGAAACAAGTTTACATTGTAGACACTGTTTTGATCAAGTGTAGGGGAAGTCTGTATTGTATTCATTTTTATTTGTATTTAAAAAAAAAATCTTTTCATTTTAATGCATTTAGATAGGACCATCATGCATTTTAGATTGTAGTAGCATACCACATTTTTTTTGGAAATATGATTCTTTTTTAGATTGGTACAATGAAGCAAGTTTACAATTTTTTTGGTCAGTTGATAGTAATTTTTTTTTCTCTCAATTAAGATCAAATAAGGAATATAAAGAAAGGTTGAATTACGAGCGATAATAATGTAATTGGTACATAGGAAGATTCTTAGGTGATGACCATGAAGTTTGTTCTAAATTTTAGTCTTTGTTTAATAAGTGGAGGACTTAAAATACTTATGTTGGATTTTCAATTCTTTAAAATTAAGTTGTGTTAAGGTGAAATCGCATAACTCTGTAACAACCCTGAATTTTGGGGATAAATTTAAAATTTATTCTAACTAATTTTAATGAGTTTTTGATATTTAAAATAATTTATTTAGAATAGTAATGATTAAAAAATTATTTAAATCGAAGTTAGAATGAATAATTTAATTTTAATTATAAAAAGAGTTAGAAATAGGGCGATAGTTTGAAAAGTCAAACTTGAACTTTGACTGATCGTGCAGGATGCAAAATTTAACGGATTTTAGTGAAACCAAAAATATTAGAATATATTTAAAAATATCTTTCTAAGGAATCTGACAAAATTGAAATTTCATAGCGGGAAGAAAAAGTTATGCCCAACTTAAACTTTAGAAAGGTCACTAGGAAATTTACAAAGGTCAAAAACACTACTTTTTGCATACAAAGGAATTTGGACTCGAAACCACTTCCATTGAGTTCAGAATGACATTTCTGCATTGAAAAACTGTAAACACTTATATATTTCGAGTTTCGGAAATTATTTGTTTAAAAATGTATTTTTAATATTTAATATATACGCCTTAAAAACAACCATTTTTCAAACGACCTCTATTTTCGACAAACCCACTTTTGTTGGATTCGGAATGTCAAAATATAGTTAAGTTCAATTTTTCATAATTTTTAGAATTAATTTGTGGCCGTGGAAAAAAGATTTCAGTTTTGTCAGTTTCGGTCACTTTTAATCGACTTGAAAATAGTCATTTTTCAAACGGGCTCAGAATTGAACGAAATTAATTTTCTAGGTCCGCAACGTCAAAACATAGCTAAATATATTTTTTTGGGAATTTTTGAAGTTAATTTGTGACCCCGGTGAATTTTCATGTACGGTTGAATAAAAAAAATTAAAGGGTTTATATTAAAAATAAATAAAAAACGCTGTAAACTTCGAAATTGGGCCTCGAAACATGTCCCATCGCGTTCAGAAGACGTCAAAATATTAAGATAGACAGTAAGCATGTCTAATTCTGAGTTCGGGCCAAATCGGACCATAATGGGCTAATTAGTGAATATAATAATATAAATATACTCCTTAATCCCAACCCTAATCCTTCCCTACCAAAACTCAGCCGCCACTTCAGGTTTCATGGCCTAGAATGGCCGAAACTTCCTCCCTCAATCTCTCCCTCCTCTCTACGAATTAGAAGACAAACTATATACCATTTCGAAGCTCTTCTCCTCCTCTACCATTCCATAAGGTGATGATCGGATTTGGGCAAGAGATTTGGCCGAACCCATCCCCTCAACCCGCGGCCAAACAGTCCCCACCGCACCCTCCACCACCTAGGGCGCAAGTAGCCCTCTCCTTCCTCTCCGATGTGCCACACTCCGATCATCTTCAAGCTTCACCAATCTCGAGTTAAATGGCAACCTAGTTTCGAAGGTTATGGGTTCAAAAATGAAAAAGGAGACGGCTTGGAACGTTGAAGAGAAAAGTGGAGGGAGGTTGACTTTTTCAATCTTTAATTATTTAATTAATTTAAATTCAATTTTGTCCAATCTTAATTTAACGATATCTCACTCATACAAACTCCGATTCGAACGATTTCAGGTGCGCCACGATCCTGAGAACGAGATCTTCTCAGTGAAACTAATTAGACCTAATTCTGAAGAAGTCAAATTTTTGCCAAATTTTGGGTCTGAACCGCGCAGAACCCAGTAACGAGGTGAGAATTCTATTTTAAAATAACATTATTTATTCATTTATCCCACTACAAAATTTACATTCATCTTATATAAAATTCACGTTATTGTTGTGTATATTTATTCGGTGATTGGTTTATGATTGCGATGAGTTATTGAACTGATTTGTGAAATTTCTTGATTTAAGAATAATATATGTATATATATATATATATATATATTTAGATTGTTTTTGATTGTGATATTAAAAAACATTTCTAATAGGAAACACATATAGATTTTTGTGTAAAATTGAGATTGATGTATGTCTGTTGTAGTGAATTGTTAGATCGAAACATATGTCGTTCACTGAAATATTTAGTTTAGATTAAAAATATCCATTAGTTAATTAAGTATATATTTGCAAAATTCGTCTTTTCATATAGAAAGTGTATGTTAACAAAATTTCTCTTTTCATATGGAAAACGTATGTTAACAAAATTTGTCATTGTATGTAGAAAAGGTTATGTTATCAAAATTTGTCATTTTATATAAAAAAATTGTTACAAAAAGAAAAATAACCTTTTGGTTAGAAACATGTTAGGAAAATAAAAAAATAACATTTTTATTAGAAATTTGGTATGTAAATAAAAAGATCACTTTACATAGAAATTACCTTTTATGTAAAATATGACATTAGACATAGAAATTACATTTTATGTAAAATATGACATTAGAAATAGAAATTACATTTTATGCAAAATATGACGTTAGAAATAGTTAAACAACATGTATCATTTTTGTCTATTGAATTTGTTGGGAGGGTTTTATTGTCGTTTTGTTCAAAATAAAAAGATCATTTTTTTTTAGCATCGTTTTGTTTAAAATAAAAAGATTTGATTTTTAGTGTCGTTCTGTTTCAACTAAAAAGAATAGATTTTAGCGTCAAAATTGCTTACGCTAAAAAGAACATATTTTTAGTGTGGATTGTTTCAATTAAAAAGAATGGGATTAAAAGATTGCCTTTTTATGTAATACTGTTGTTTTCATAAAAAAGCATTGACGACAAACAAAGTTATCTTTTTATTTGTTTTGTTTAAATGTTGAAGGGATTTAAAAAAAAATATTCCCTTTATGTTAGAAATATGTCATTTGTTATTATAAATCTGTGTAAACAAATATGTATTTATTTGTCACTAGAGTTCATAAGAAAGAGGTAGGGAAATAAAAGTGTTATGTTAGATGAAAATAAAATGTAAAGGGAAAAGGAAAAACCCAAAAATTTCCATTTTGGTGAAGAAAGAGAATGAAAACCAAAATTTACATTTTGGTCAAAGAGTAGAAAAGAATACATTTTATTTAATGTAGTCAAAGAATAGAAAAGATTTCACTTTTCTATAAGGTAACAAATGAATGTAAATGGATGATTACATTTTATATGTAATCAAAGCAAAGTATTTAAAATTACATTTTTCAATGTAAATAAAGATTTCATAGGAATTTATATTTTCCTATGTAAATAAAGAATGAAATGAAAATTTGCATTTTTAAAATGTGAATTTACACAGTATGATAAAAATTTACATTTTTACATGTGATTTAGATATGAATGAGAATGGTAAATTAAAAATTACATTCCTTTAAAATGTGAATTTACACTATATGATAAAAATTACATTTTTATATGTAATTTATATATGAATTTACATCGCATGATAAAAATAACATTTTTATATGTAATTAAGGTATGAACTTGCATTGTAATAAAGATCACATTTTTATATGTAAACAAAAGTATAATTTATACCGCATAAATAAAAAGTTACATTTTTATATGTAATTAGAAGAGAGAATTTGCACTGTAAATAGAATTCCATTTTTTTTATGTCAATTATGTCAATATAAAAGTATGTCATTTATGATAGTAGACAAAGTTAGAATTTAAAGAGATTACCTTGTTAATTGTCAATGTGTTAAATTAAGAAGATTTTGGTTTCAAAATGTTATCAATTTTGAAATAAAGGAATGTTTTTATTTTATATTCAATTAATGAAATTAATTGACGTTGGTTTAGAAAGATTACATCTTTGGCCTCAATATATAAAAGTAAAAAGATATGGTTTTAAAATTGTACATCTTGAAAAGATTTTTATTAGAAAATCATAAAAATAGGGAAAGTTACAATTTATATTAAGATACTTGAAATCAAGAGATTTTGAAATAAAGAATACCTTAAAATTAAGATTCTTTAATGGAAAGGATAATTTCAAATAATGACATGTTTTGAAAAAAAAAATATAATTATAAATTATAATTGTGCTTGGGCACGAGGTTAGGTAACATTTGTGGTAGAAGCCTGCCGGACCCGACCGGCATATCCAGCAGCCACAAATGTTGAACCTAATGTGAGAGGTCCAAGTGCACAAATACGAAACGGGCCATGACACGAGGTTAAGCCCAACTTGTGGGATAAGTCTGCCCGGAACCGACCGGCACTTCCAGCATCCACAAGTTGTAGGCTTAATGTGAGGGGTCTAGCCCATTATAAAAATATAAAGGGATAAGATAATGAATGGGGCTATTAAATCCGTTTTAAAATAGTGACACTATTTTTTTTTATCCAAATGAGTTTATCGATTTATTTTATCCAATTTATAATGAATATAAAAAGAGGAATAATTTCAAAATGAATATTTTGAAAATTAAAGTAAACATTATTGTGTGTTATGTTATATATCAAAATGTATGAAACCAAGTGCTCTTTACTTGTTATGATAATCAAAATAATGAAATGGACGGAGGAATTATATTTATATAAATTATATATATGTATATATAAATTAAAAGTAAATGAATCGAGCGGGGTAGTTCACATTTTAGAATCGTACTTTTAGTTGATTATACCGAAATATCCGACCGTCGGATTTTCCCAAATCTGTAACCATTAGGTTCGCCTTGGGGAGATATTTCCAATGTTATAAATTATGTTAAAATCCAACGGTTAGATTTAGAGAAATGTGTAAAACAAATTTGGGTGAAAACAGCGCCAAGGTCGCCTTTTGACTTAGAGCGTCGTTAAATGGAATTTAATTATTTTTATGTAAATAAAAATAAAGGTTGATCATTATAAATTAATATCAATGATATGAAATGATTTTTAAATATATATATATATATATATATATATATATATATATATATATATATATATATGCGAGGATCATTTGAAAAGTCCGAGTTCAATCTCATTTCAAATGATCATACGACGAATGAAAGTCGAAGAGTTGAAGATGGTGATTGAAAACCGGCGATCTTCACATCGAATGGACGACAACAGCTGATGCCCATGATTGGAGTAGCTACCTTGAAGGGGCTACAGTGGCAGCCGTCCGGACGTAGTGTTGATTAGTACGGATTTGGATTTCGGTCAGACCCAGAGCATAAGCTTATGAATGGAATGTGTGTCTGACATTGTACTCCTTTATATTGTATTTGTTGATTTTCTGTCGAATTCATGAATGTTTGGTGGCGAAGAATTTATTCTCTTTCTTAACACCCTTTCATATATTTCGGCAAAGGATTGGTAGTGTGATATGGAGTGACGATGTGGCATGCTAAGATGCATATGATCAAGGTTTTGTTGAAAAGCAGGCCTTGTGAGATGATCAAAGCATAGCCTGTTTAGGCATAGCTTTGTGTATAGCGTGACTTCGCGAGCCTCACAAACCGGCGGAGTCTAAAACGGGAGAAGGGAACGCAGGGAGAGCAGCACGTTTCTTTCTAGCTAGAAGTGGTGTTTGGGCTTTAACACGGCCCGACATTTTACTTATGTGGATGATGGAATGAGGCGCCTCGGATGATAGGTCCTATAGGACCGGGAAACGTGTGTTCAGGAATAACTAATCCACAACTCGTATGGTGGACCGGCCCTGCAGGATCCAAGGGTTAACTGCGGGGAATCCTGAGACATTAGCTAGAGTGTCTCGAATCGGTAAGGAGCTCCTCCCTATCCTTGACTCATTATGGAAATCCAAACTTCCAATACGAACCCACGGATTTGATTGTATTACTAGTATGGAAGCATAGTATTATGGTATCTATGTGTCCTAGGATTGATACATTATGATTGAACTGTTTTTGAAACTTATATACACTAATAATATTATCAAATTCGTTTTTATCGTATTAAGCATTTTTGACCATTATAAGGTAAAACCCTATCCTCCGATTTGCGTTGCATTGTGTGATGGGACTTGGGTCTTATGATGGTTTCATTTTTCCAAAAAGCATTGCGTGTTTTACGATTTACTCTAAGTTATGCACCGGCAATCCATTGGAGTAAACCCGTTCCGCGTTAGCGGCGTGGTCCTTGGATTTGCCTTATTACTATTAGTTAAATTAGTTAAGAATTCTCACACCAATCCCATGACTGAATCGTTGTTTGTTTCCACCTTTACAAACTCGGGTGCCCTCTTTCCACATGGGCAGTCGAGTAGTTTGTCTATAGGTTCTTATCTCGAGTAGGATTCTGGATTGAAGCCTAAAGCTGTGTCCATAGCATAGTTGTCTTCCGCTGCCTTAGTTATTTTATTTCCGCTGCAATGTATTGAAATATTGTAATTTATCTTCCGTTGTAATTTTATTCAATATACTCTGATATTCTGTACTCTGAAGTAACATTATTATGATGTTTATAAAAGTCTGATGTTGTTGTTCTGATGTGTTGTAGCTCAAAGTAAGCTTATCCGGCGATTTTCGGGTCGTTTCATTTTGGTATCAGAGCTTTGGTTAGCTCAAATCTTTGGGGTACAACTCATTAGAACTGAACAAAAGACTCATCAGAGATTGGATTAGTAATATCCAATAAGAATACTCATTAGAGATAGGATCAGCAGTATCCTAGAATGAGAAAACTCATTAGAGATGGGGTTAGTAATGCCCTAGAATGAGTTGAGAGTGACAAGCTTATAATTAACATATTTGTGATTATAGATAATCTATTTTTGAAAATATGATTTTTGAATATATAAAAGTTACAAATATTTAGAAAGCTAATCAACTAATTGATTGATGATTGTGTAATGTAATTATTAGTTCAACTAATAAAATTATAGAATCCAATTGAAATAAAAAATAAAAGATGAGATAGGATAATTAAACAACTTTAGCTTCGTTCCTTTTCGAGGACGAAAAGTTTTTAAGTGGGGGAGATTGTAACAACCCTGAATTTTGGGGGTAAATTTAAAATTTATTTTAACTAATTTTAATGAGTTTTTGATATTTAAAATAATTTATTTAGAATAGTAATGATTAAAAAATTATTTAAATCGAAGTTAGAATGAATAATTTAATTCTAATTATAAAAAGAGTTAGAAATAGCGCGGTAGTTTGAAAAGTCAAACTTGAACTTTGACTGATCGTGCAGGATGCAAAATTTAACGGATTTTAGTGAAACCAAAAATATTAGAATCTATTTAAAAATATCTTTCTAACGAATCTGAAAAATTGAAATTTCATAGCGGGAATCAAAAGTTATGCCCAAATTAATATTTAGAAAGGTCACTAGGAAATTTACAAAGGTCAAAAACACTACTTTTTGCATACAAAGGAATTTGGACTCGAAACCACTTCCATTAAGTTCAGAATGACATTTCTGCATTGAAAAACTGTAAACACTTATATATTTCGAGTTTCGGAAATTATTTGTTTAAAAATGTATTTTTAATATTTAATATATATGCCTTAAAAATAGCCGTTTTTCAAACGACCTCTGTTTTCGACGAAACCACTTTTAATGGATTCGGAATGTCAAAATATAGTTAAGTTTAATTTTTCAAAATTTTTAGAATTAATTTGTGGTCGTGGCAAAAAGATTTCAGTTTTGTCAATTTCGGTCAATTTTAATCGACTTGAAAATAGTCATTTTTCAAACGGGCTCAGAATTGAACGAAATTAATTTTCCTAGGTCCGCAGCGTCAAAACATAGCTAAATATATTTTTTGGGAATTTTTGAAGTTAATTTGTGACCCCGGTGAATTTTCATGTACGGTTGAATAAAAAATTAAAGGATTTATATTAAAAATAAATAAATAAACGTTGTAAACTTCGAAATTGGGCCTCGAAACATGTCCCATCGCGTTCATAAGACGTCAAAACATTAAGATAGACAGTAAGCATGTCTAATTCTGAGTTCGGGCCAAATCGGACCTTAATGGGCTAATTAGTGAATATAATAATACAAATATACTCCTTAATCCCAACCCTACCAAAACTCAGCCGCCACTTCAGGTTTCATGGCCTAGAATGGCCGAAACTTCCTCCCTCAATCTCTCCCTCCTTTCTACGAAATAGAAGACAAACTATATACCATTTGGAAGCTCTTCTCCTCCTCTCCATTCCATAAGGTGATGATCGGATTTGGGCAAGAGATTTGGTCGAACCCATTCCCTCAACCCGCGGCCAAACAGCCCCCACCGCACCCTCCACAACCTAGGGCGCATGTAGCCCTCTCCTTCCTCTCCGATGTGCCACACTCCGATCGTCTTCAAGCTTCACCAATCTCGAGTTAAATGGCAACCTAGTTTTGAAGGTTATGGGTTCAAAAATGAAAAAGGGGACGGCTTGGAACGTTGAAGAGGAAAGTGGAGGGAGGTTGACTTTTTCAATCTTTAATTATTTAATTAATTTAAATTCAATTTTGTCCAATCTTAATTTAACGATATCTCACTCATACGAACTCCGATTCGAACGATTTCAGGTGCGCCACGATCCTGAGAACGAGATCTTCGCAGTGAAACTAATTAGACCTGATTCTGAAGAAGTCGAATTTTTGCCAAATTTTGGGTCTGAACCGCGCAGAACCCAGTAACGAGATGAGAATTCTATTTTAAAATAACATTATTTATTCATTTATCCGACTACAAAATTTATATTTATCTTATATAAAATTCACGTTATTGTTGTGTATATTTATTCGGTGATTGGTTGATGATTGCGATGAGTTATTGAACTGATTTGTGAAATTTCTTGATTTAAGAATAATATATGTGTATATATATATTTAGATTGTTTTTTATTGTGATATTAAAAAACATTTGTAATAGGAAACACATATAGATTGTTGTGTAAAATTGAGATTGATGTATGTCGGTTGTAGTGAATTGTTAGATCGAAACATATGTCATTCACAGAAATATTTAGTTTAGATTAAAACTATCCATTAGTTAATTAAGTATATATTAGCAAAATTCGCCTTTTCATATAGAAAGTGTATGTTAACAAAATTTCTCTTTTCATATGGAAAACGTATGTTAACAAAATTTGTCATTGTATGTAGAAAAGGTTATGTTATCAAAATTTGTCATTTTATATAAAAAAAATTGTTACAAAAAGAAAAATAACCTTTTGGTTAGAAACATGTTAGGAAAATAAAAATAACATTTTTATTAGAAATTTGGTATGTAAATAAAAAGATCACTTTACATAGAAATTACCTTTTATGTAAAATATGACATTAGACATAGAAATTACATTTTATGTAAAATATGACATTAGAAATAGAAATTACATTTTATGCAAAATATGACGTTAGAAATAGTTAAACAACATGTATCATTTTTGTCTATTGAATTTTTTGGGAGGGTTTTATTGTCATTTAGTTCAAAATAAAAATATCATATTTTTTTTAGCGTCATTTTGTTTAAAATAAAAAGATTTGATTTTTTGTGTCGTTCTGTTTCAACTAATAGATTTTAGCGTCAAAATTGCTTATGCTAAAAAGAACATATTTTTAGTGTGGATTGTTTCAATTAAAAAGAATGGGATTAAAAGATTGCCTTTTTATGTAATATTGTTGTTTTCATTAAAAAGCATTGACGACAAACAAAGTTATCTTTTTATTTGTTTTGTTGAAATGTTAGAAGTGATTTAACAAAAAATATTCCCTTTATGTTAGAAATATGTCATTTGTTATTATAAATCTGTGTAAACAAATATATATTTATTTGTCACTAGAGTTCATAAGAAAGAGGTAGGGAAATAAAAGTGTTATGTTAGATGAAAATAAAATGTAAAGGGAAAAGGAAAAACCCAAAATTTCCATTTTGGTGAAGAAAAAGAATGAAAACCAAAATTTACATTTTGGTCAAAGAGTAGAAAAGAATACATTTTATTTAATGTAGTCAAAGAATAGAAAAGATTTCACTTTTCTATAAAGTAACAAATGAATGTAAATTGATGATTACATTTTATATGTAATCAAAGCAAAGTATTTAAAATTACATTTTTCAATGTAAATAAAGATTTCATAGGAATTTATATTTTCCTATGTAAATAAAGAATGAAATGAAAATTTGCATTTTTAAAATGTGAATTTACACAGTATGATAAAAATTTACATATTTACATGTGATTTAGATATGAATGAGAATGGTAAATTAAAAATTACATTCCTTTAAAATGTGAATTTACAATGTATGATAAAAATTACATTTTTATATGTAATTTATATATGAATTTACATCGCATGATAAAAATTACATTTTTATATGTAATTAAGGTATGAACTTGCATTGTAATAAAGATCACATTTTTATATGTAAACAAAAGTATAATTTATACCGCATAAATAAAAAAATTACATTTTTATATGTAATTAGAAGAGAGAATTTGCACTGTAAATAGAATTCCATTTTTTTTATGTCAATATAAAAGTATGTCATTTATGATAGTAGACAAAGTTAGAATTTAAAGAGATTACCTTTTTAATTATCAATGTGTTAAATTAAGAAGATTTTGGTTTCAAAATGTAATCAATTTTGAAATAAAGGAATGTTTTTATTTTATATTCAATTAATGAAATTAATTGACGTTGGTTTAGAAAGATTACATCTTTGGCCTCAATATATTAAAGTAAAAAGATATGGTTTTAAAATTGTACATCTTGAAAAGATTTTTATTAGAAAATCATAAAAATAGGGAAAGTTACAATTTATATTAAGATACTTGAAATCAAGAGATTTTGAAATAAAGAATACCTTAAAATTAAAATTCTTTAATGGAAAGGATAATTTCAAATAATGACATGTTTTAAAAAAAATTATAATTATAAATTATAATTGTGCTTGGGCACGAGATTAGGTAACATTTGTGGTAGAAGCCTGCCCGGACCCGACCGGCATATCCAGCAGCCACAAATGTTGAACCTAATGTGACAGGTCCAAGTGTAAAATACAAAACGGGCCATGACACGAGGTTAAGCCCAACTTGTGGGATAAGTCTGCCCGGAACCGACTGGCACATCCAGCATCCACAAGTTGTAGGCTTAATGTGAGGGGTCTAGCCCATTATAAAAATATAAAGGGATAAGATAATGAATGGGGCTATTAAATCCATTTTAAAATAGTGACACTATTTTTTTTTTACCCAAAGGAGTTTATCAAATTATTTTATCCAATTTATAATGAATATAAAATGAGGAACAATTTCAAAATGAATATTTTTAAAATTAAAGTAAACATTATTGTGTGTTATGTTATATATCAAAATGTATGAAACCAAGTGCTCTTTACTTGTTATGATAATCACAATAATGAAATGGACGGAGGAATTATATTTATATAAATTATATATATATATATATGTATATATAAATTAAAAGTAAATGAATCGAGCGGGGTAGTTCACATTTTAGAATCGTACTTTTAGTTGATTATACCGAAATATCCGACCGTCGGATTTTCCCAAATCTGTAACCGTTAGGTTCGCCTTGGGGAGATCTTTCCAATGTTATAAATTATATTAAAATCCAATGGTTAGATTTAGAGAAATGTGTAAAACAAATTTGGGTGAAAACAGCGCCAAGGTCACCTTTTGACTTGGAGCGTCGTTAAATGGAATTTAATTATTTTTATATAAATAAAAATAAAGGTTGGTCGTTATAAATTAATATCAACGATATGAAATGATTTTTAAATATATATATATATATATGCGAGGATCATTTGAAAAGTCCGAGTTCAATCTCATTTCAAATGATCATACGACGAATGAAAGTCGAAGAGTTGAAGATGGTGATTGGAGACCGGCGATCTTCACATCGAATGGACGACAACTGCTAATGCCCATGATTGGAGTAGCTACCTTGAAGGGGCTACAGTGGCGGTCGTCCGGACGTAGTGTTGATTAGTATGGATTTGGCTTTCGCTCAGACCCAGAGCATAAGCTTATGAATGGAATGTGTGTCTGACATTGTACTCCTTTATATTGTATTTATTGATTTTCTGTCGAATGTATGAATGTTTGGTGGCGGAGAATTTATTCCCTTGCTTAACACCCTTTCATATATTTCGGCAAAGGATTGGTAGTGTGATATGGAGTGACGATGTGGCATGCTAAGATGCATATGATCAAAGCTTTGTTGAAAAGCAGGCCTTGTGGGATGATCAAAGCATAGCCTGTTTAGGCATAACTTTGTGTATAGCGTGACTTCGCAAGCCTCACACACTGGCGGAGTCTAAAACGGGAGAAGGGAACGCAGGGAGAGCAGCACGTTTCTTTCTAGCTAGAAGTGGTGTTTGGGCTTTAACACGGCCCGGCATTTTACTTATGTGGATGATGGAATGAGGCGCCTCGGATGATAGGTCCTATAGGACCGGGAAACGTGTGTTCAGGAATAACTAATCCGCAACTCGTATGGTGGACCGGCCCTGCAGGATCCAAGGGTTAACTGCGGGGAATCCTGAGACATTAGCTAGAGTGTCTCGAATCGGTAAGGAGCTCCTCCCTAGCCTTGACTCATGATGGAAATCCAAACTTCCAATACGAACCCACGGATTTGATTGTATTACTAGTATGGAAGCATAGTATTATGGTATCTATGTGTCCTAGGATTGATACATTATGATTGAACTGTTTTTGAAACTTATATACACTAATAATAGTATCAAATTCGTTTTTATCGTATTAAGCATTTTTGACCATTATAAGGTAAAACCCTATCCTCCGATTTGCGTTGCATTGTGTGATGGGACTTGGGTCTTATTATGGTTTCATTTTTCCAAAAAGCATTGCGTGTTTTACGATTTACTATAAGTTATGCACCGGCAATCCATTGGACTAAACCCGTTCCGCGTTAGCGGCGTGGTCTTTGGATTTGCCTTATTACTATTAGTTAAATTAGTTAAGAATTCTCACACCAGTCCCATGACTGACCCGTTGTCTGTTTCCACCTTTACAAACTCGGGTGCCCTCTTTCCACACGGGCAGTCGAGTAGTTTGTCTATAGGTTCTTATCTCGAGCAGGATTCTGGATTGAAGCCTAAAGTTGTGTCCAGAGCATAGTTGTCTTCCACTGCCTTAGTTATTTTATTTCCGCTGCAATGTATTGAAATATTGTAATTTATCTTCCGCTGTAATTTTGTTCAATATACTTTGATATTCTGTACTCTGATGTAACATTATTATAATGTTTATAAAAGTCTGCTGTTGTTGTTCTGATGTGTTGTCGCTCAAAGTAAGCGTATCCGGCGATTTCCCGCAAGGGCGATTTTCGGGTCGTTTCAAACTCTTTCTTCTTCTTATATTCGAAAATAATAGTAATCCAAGGGTATCCAACATTGCTTGTAAATCTAGCGTTGGTGCGCAAATCCGCCAAGCTATTTCCTAACTCTCACGTCAGCCTATGAGGCAGTGCATGAGTGGTATACCTTCGTCTCATTTTATGAGTTGGACACCTAAGAATTACCGATATCTTGTTGACAAAGTCAGCGTCGATCTGCACAACCCACTAAGCTCTATCCAAAACTCTCACTTTTCAATCCACGAGGCATTGCATGAGTGGTATATCTTGGTCTATTAAGTTAGGTGTATGTAAATAATTATAAATCTTCATTTTTATAAAGATAGAGAATAACCAATGATGCCTAAGCACTTCTTAACCTTATAATTTGACTAGCCATATACAAGGAAATGTGAATGCCACTTTGCAAATTGTGGCAAGCAAACTAAGAATTTATTTCATAGTTGCATTATGTTATCAACCGAATCAACTGACCAAACTAGAATTTAATATATGAAAACTTGAACTATGTTGAAAATTTATGACAAGTTGAGGAATAAAAAATTTCTATAGATTGATTTTTAATTGTATACTACTATGTTGCAACTTTTCTGAAACAAGTCATGTTTTCATTTTTGTTTTCATTTGCATATGTCCATTGCATTCATTAGAACAATGGCATACTACATTTGGATTTTGTGGGTAGTATCCGCTGAAAATCCTCACGAGACACCACTCGTCCTACTAGGGACATCTAAACGTTTAACGGCTTGTTGCATACGCTTAATGCAATCATGTTTCCTACGAAAGTGTGACCTACCTAGTTTAGTTTTTTTTTCATTTCATTTTTACTCGAGGACGAGTAAAAGATAAGTGTAGGGGTATTTGATTAATATGAAAATGTGTTTATTCTATGCCCTTATATTCCATCTTTCATGTATAAATAAATATTACTTGGGTATTGTTTTGTCACTTTTACAGATATACCAACTAAGCCACATGCAGTCAAAAAAATTGAAAATAAATATCAAATTTATTGTGCATACATATATGAAGATTTTTCAGATGAAGATCTCACATCGAATTCCTCTTTGGACAAGAGAATAATTGGTAGAAAGAATATGCATAACACAAACCAAGTATTTCTTGTAAAGGAAGAAAAAGGAGAAGAGGAAAGGCCAAAATTTACCTGATTTAACTAAGGCTCATTTGTGATTATATTAGGGTTTAGGTTGGCTAATCTATCCTATAAATACCCATATATTATCATTGTAAAACTTTATCCAGGAATTGAGAGTTCTTCTTTTCTTTTCTATACTCCTCTTGGGTGTAGTAAATTTGTGTCGTCTATTCAATTAGATTTGGTATAACACAGTTTACTATTGCAGTTTACTTTTTCTCGTTAGTGATTGACCATGTGATTAGATTCAATGGTAATCCTAATTTTTAATTATGTTTGTTTATTTCTTTTCCGCAATTTTAATTTTAGTATTCTGTTTTATTTTTTTATCATTGAATTTATTATAGATCCGATTAGATTCGAATCCGTAGTGAAATCAATTGCAGTTTTAATTTTTTTTTCAATTGATAATTGTGATTTGATCGTTGGTTCAATTAGATTTGTTCTAAATCAAATTGCAGTTTCAATTTTTATTTCAATCAAATCCTCCAATTTCGTCTAACTCGCCCAAGAAGTATATAAATAATAAAATTTAACTTTCCTCTCGGTGTTCGACCTGCATACTACACACTTATGCACTTGAAGTAATTTTATAATAAATTTGCCCTTTTCTAGTCCATAGGAAAGTGTCAAACACGTACTTAGCACCCCACTGCGTACCAAGCAGATCCATGTATCCTGACCCATTTCTTGTTTATATGTTAGGTTTAGACACTTGTTCTTACTAATATTTTTCATGCACCCTACCCTGTGCATTACATTACATTCCTTTTTCCTTAACTATTTTCCATGGTACTCCTTCAGACTTATCACATGACATATGTGCATTTCATTCAATAAATTTAGAAGATCTAAAATATAAGTATTTTCAAGCATACACATCTGATCATATCACATATGTTATTTATTCAAACAAGTGTATTATTCAGCAATAGAAACCAATTATGCATACTTAAATTGACTTATTATAATATCCCCTTTAATTTAGGATTTTATGACATAACCTCCATTTATTGTAAGAAAAATCTTACTGACATTACACCCAATATTTGGATGTATATTTTCTTTGCTGTGTAAATACCATTAGAGGTGTTTTTATGATACCTCCTAATCTTTAGCTTTTCCTTGCTAAATATCTTAACATAAATACGAGAATCTAGCTTAGAAAATCAAATAAGAACTAAGTGGATCAGCATATGAATTTCTTTGCTCCAAACATGAGAACGAATTTATTTGTTCATGCTGACAGTTCCTATTTTTTAACCCTACTACACATCAATGCTTTGGTGGTTTTAATCCACATTTTTATCAAATTTTTATAAGGTTCATTACCTCATAAAATCTCAATATCAGAAAAATATTGATTAAATCTAGATTCATATAAATAGATATATACCCATGATACACAACAAGGAACAAACATGATAAAATGGCTGCCTCTATTGGTCTTATTGCCATAAGAATGAATTATACTCACCAGCACCCTTTCTCCTTTTGATTCTAAGTTTTCCAATTTGTACCCTACCCACTCTATTGCTCTGTTAATGTTTATAGATTGTAGGACACATATGTGCTGATCCATGCTATCACGTTATATCCTTGACATCCATGCAAACATTTTCTATTAACTCATGTACAAACATTCATGAATACACAAAACATTATTACTGATTTATTAAATAAAAGTATGATTGTATCCTAGTGTTATCACATACACCCCTTTTTAGAAATTGTGTCCTACAATTTTATCATACCTTCACCAGGTATTTCAGCTAATTTCTTTTCCTGCAGTGCAACTGATTCATACTTTCCCAAGCCAATCAACCTGACTTGTGTATAAAATTTTAACAAAAGTTCAGGCATTATTGAACAAACACATTGGAAACAACCAGTATGTGCTTTTATTTTAAACACTTACCAAGATTATCTCAGTATCTAGCTATCAAACATCATTTTGAAAATAGACTAGTGTATTTAGATTTTATCTTATCTTCCACTTCCCATGTGCAATAATTTGCATCCAAGCTCCATTGCATTTTACCAATTTTATTGTTTTATTTCTCAATTTCTTTTCCTCCTTTGCCATAATTATATTGTCTCTTTCTCATAAATCATATCAGGTTTTATTTTCACTTAAGTAGGGGAATCCAAAATTGTTCCCTTATCATGCACCTACCTTCAGAGTTAAGACACATGGAATATATTATGTTTTACTTTTAATTCCTCAGGAAACTTCAATTTATAAGCCAGTGTACATATTCTCTCTACAATTTCATAAGGCCAACATTCTTGTATAAAGTTCCCCTTCCTTGCCTCAGTACCTTTTTCATCGGTGATATCTTGATAAATACAAAATCCCTTATACTAAATTCAACTGGCCTTCTCCCTTTATCAGCATAAGCTTTTTGCCTCAATTGTGAAGCCCTCGTTCTTTGCCTTAATAATTCTATTTTGGTTGTTGTTTCGTTAACTTGCTCTGGCCCAAGTAAAACTCTATCACCCACATCCAACCAACGTGCTGGAGACAAGCATGGCCTGCCATATAAGGCTTCAAATGGGGACATCCCTATGCTTGATTGGTTACTATTATTGTAGGAAAATAATGCAAGGTACAAGTGGTCTTCCCAGCCAATTCCAAAATCAAGCACACATGCCCTTAATAAATCCTCTAATATTTTGTTTACCACCTCTGTTTGCCTATCTGTTTGGGTGTGAGAGGAAGTACTTAAGCATAGTTCAACTCCCATAGTTTCCTGAAAACTGCCCCAAAACCTTGATGTAAACAGGGTATCTCTATCACTGATAATTGTCTTGGGTATGCCATGTAGTCTTACCAATCCTTTCACAAATAATTAAGCTAATTTATGAGCATTTCTATCTGATTTGATGGGAAAGAAATGGGTTGTTTTGGTCAATCTATCAGCCACTACCCAAATACTATCATTCCCCCTCTTTGTCCTTGGCAATCCCTCTATAAAATCCATGGAAATGTTTTACCACTTCCATTTAGGCACTTCTAAAGGTTACAACATCCCCGATGGTCTTTGATAGTCAGCTTTAACATGCTGACAGGTTAGACACTTTGATACATATTTAGCTATATCACCTTTCATTCCTTTTTATTAATAGCTTCTCTTTAGATCATGGTACATCTTTATACCTCTGGATGAATTGTATACTTAATTTTGTGATGTTCATCCATCACTTTTTTCTTTAACTCTTATAAATCTGATATGCAAATTTTACCTTTATACCTGACATAACCTTTTTCGTCCAATTCATAATTTTCCACTTCTATGTTTTCCAACAGTAAAATCTTTTTCTCTTTTAGGGATAAATCTTGATCTTGTAAATTCTTTATTTTATCTGCCAGGGTTGTCTGGATATAATTCATACTCAACTTCCTATACTCCAACATATCACAATGTTTTTCAATTGCCATTTCTTCACTGCTGGGTATTTCTACTTCACTAAGGGTGGTTAAATCTCTGAATTCTTCTATCATCAAATTGGCCAACTTAACACGATGCCTGATTAATGCATCTGCCATCTTGTTTGCCTTTCTTGGAGTATACAATATATCCAAGTCATACGCAGCCAAGAATTTTACCCATCTATGCTGCCTCATGTTCAAATTCTTTTGTGAAAACAAATATTTAAGGGATTTGAGATCAATATATTGCTCAAATTATCCCAAGCAAGTAGGGTCTCCAAATTTTTAATGCATACACAAGTACAGCAAGCTCAAAGTCATATGTTGCATATCTTGTTTTACTTGGCTTGAGTTGCCTTAATGCATATGCTATTACCTGACCATTTTGCGTCAACAAAACCCCCAAATTTTGCATTAACACAGCCCTTTAAACGTGACCCACTAGCATATGTGTACACCAACAAGCCTTCATTTCCTTCGAGAACTTGCAAAATAGGAGCCTCGATCGGTGCTTGTTTAATCTCTCAAAAGTTGATTCACATTTCTCTGTCCATATAAATGGCTACTCTTTTCTAGTTAGCTTTGTCAAAGGAAAATATATTCTAGCAAAATCCTTTATAAATCTTCTATATTATCAGCCATCCCTAAGAAGGATCTCACTTCAGTCGCTATTCTTGGTCTTTTCCAGGTTTGCACTACTATGACTATGTCAGGGTCTACTGATATACTCCTAGTTGATATGATGTGTCCCAGAAATTTCACTTCTTGCTGCTAGAAGGTACACTTAGATAGCATTACCTTCAATTGATGTTTCCTTAACATGGTTAACACTTTATGCAAATGCACCTCGTGTTCTTTTTCTGATTTAGAATATATTAATATATCATCAATGAAAGCTAAAACAAATTTATCCAAATAATCCCTAAAAATCCTATTCATCAAATCAACAAAATAGGGGGAGCATTTGTTAATCCAAATGGCATTACTAGGTATTAATACAAGCCATATCTTGTATTAATTGTTGTGTACTTTATGCTTTCTTCTTCAACTTTGATTTGATAAAATCCTGAAGCTAAGTCTAGTCTATAAAAGATTTTAGCTCCATTTAATTGATCAAAAAGATCATCTATTCTAAGCAATGGATATTTGTTCTTTATTGTCACTTTATTCAATTCTCTATAGTCTATGTACATTCTCATAGAATCATCTTCTTCTTCAAAAAAACTATTAGAGAGCCCCAATATGAATTACTAGGTCAAGTGAACACTTTCTATTCCAGTTCCTCAAGTTGTTCCTTTAATTCTATTAACTCTTTTCGACCCATTTTTGTAGGTTTCTTAACAATTAGATTAGCTCCTAGGACCAACCTAATTTGGAATTCAATGCGTCTTTCATGAGGAGCCTCACTTACTTCTTCAAATACATTAGGGTACTGATTTACTATGTGAATGTCTTCCAAACTAAGCCCCTTTTCTTCTTTATTTATTCCCCATACATCACCAGAAGCGGTATATTTAGTTGTTTCACACATTACTATTATACTCTAGTTACTTATATTTCTCAAAGAAATAGTAGATTTTTCAAATTTTATAGTTGCTTTATACTTTTGTAACCAGTCTACATGCAATATTATTCCTATTCCAGGGTAATTCAATACATGCAAATCGGATATGAATACGCGTCCTCCTATATTTAGCTCTACACCCACACATTTCATCCCCAATACACAAGAACTTCCTATATGAAATTTTATAATTAAAGGCCTATCCATTAACACATATACAAGTTCTTGTTTCTGAACTATCATGGGATATGAGGAGTGTGTAGCGCCAATGTCATATACCACACCAATAAGGAAAATTTTAATAAAGAGTATACCTTCTACTTGCCTTGATTCTCCTGCATTAGCACCCGCAATTTCCTTTCCCTTGCCTCCCAGATCTCCTACTTGAGCATCCACTTTAAGTGGAACAGGATAGTTTTTCTTGATATGCCCCTCTTTTTCACAGTTGTAGCATTTATATGCTGCCACTTTTCTAGCCAGACACGTTTATTTTATGTGTCCTTCTTATCCACAGTTAAGTGTAAGATATTCCTCTTAACCTTTGATGTATTAGCCTCATCTATTTTCATAACATTTGCTTAAGTTTTCTTCTAATCATAAGGATGAGCATTGTTCTTTCCTTTCTTACTAATATTATTTTTCTTAAAATTTCTAAATTTCTCCGTAGCATTATCATGCTACTCATACTTCAGGGTTAGATCTAAAACTTGGTAGAATATTCTTTCTACATAGGGTAGCATTTCCCTTGCGAAATTTGCATTAAGTCCATGAATGTATCTACCATTCTTTATTGTATTGACTGTCAAAACTGTATGATACTTTGAAAAGCTTTCAAATTGTATAGTCTTTTACACTCATGTTTTGTATAACCTTAATAAATTCCTCCAGTAATGTGGTTTTTGCTGAGGCTAGTACAAGCCTTGCTTCTAACATGTCTTCAAAATAGTTCAAGGTTATCTTATTCTCAAGTCTACTTGCTATCATCACCTCCCACCAGTCTAGTGAAACCCCGTTTAACCTTGTTGAAGTTTTCTGTCTTTTTCTCTGATCATCTACTTGCATGTTAGTGAAAATTCTCTCCAAACTTCTTAGCCAATTTTGCACCCCCATAACCCCTTCAGTTACTTCAAACTCCTTCCCACCTAGGTGTGAGTAAGTTTTTAATAACTTTGACAGCTCTGCATGTGGGATTTTTTGGCTTTGACCCTATCCCATCTCTAACAACTCTAGTAAATTCTCGTACATTTATCATTGGAGGCTCTCCTAATCCACCAGGCCCTTGGTTTAATCCTCTACCTACCACTGACGTCTAACAACAATTTGGGTTCTAATCAGATCATATTGTCATATTCTATAACAATATTATTCTAATTATTTATTTAAGTGTTTACAATCATGCAACCATAAAACAACCAATGTACATCATAAACTAGTTATTGTTCTAATCATTTTTCCATGTTTTTGTTCAAACATAATTCTGATACCAACTGAAGTGACCCCTAAAATTTTTCATTTTTTTACAATTTAGTCCTATATTAATCAATAGGATAACAGTTGGTGGAACTTTCTCACGGGACTGACCTATAAACAATTTCCCAAGACCCAAAGAAACCAATGTAAATATAATAGTACACACTAAAAATTCACAGCCCATATATATGATGATATATAGGCCTATTTTGCCATTGCGGAATTCTTAGGATAATAGAGATTACAAGATGTATTTATTTCAGATTTTATCTTGTACAAAACATGAATTATTTAATTTGAGATAAGGTTTTCCAAATATTATATCTTGGGTAATCTTTCAAGAGTATTTAGACGTCTTAATCACTGCTTTTATTTCCAGATTTTTAAGTGCAAAACTGCCATATGTTTTATCTATTATTATTCCTTCCATTCTTGAAGATCTACTCAATTTCTATCTAAATAAAACAGGGGATTGTTTCTGTAACAACCCAGAAAAATCAAAACCAATTTAAATTTTTATTTTAAGGAAATTTTGTTAGAAAATGCATCAGAATTTAAAAATTCCATTTTTAAATTTAATTATTGAAAAAAAAAGTTAACAATAAAAATTTACATTTTTATTGTTTACAAGAAATGATGTAAAATGACCATGATTTGAATAGGAAAATTTAACAATAAAAATTTACATTTTTATTGCATGTAAGCAATGATGATTAAAAAAATGTCACATTAAAATTTTACATTTTTAATATAAGAATGGTTCAATAAAGTAAAAAATTCATTTTTGATGAAAATATTTTTTACATTTAAAATTACATTTTAATGTAGAATGAATCATTTAAAAGATTCTAGTTGAAATATTTTGTTACATTTAAAATTACATTTTTAATGTAGAATGATGCATTTAAAAAGATTCTAGCTTGAAACATGTTAACATTAAAAATGCCTTAGGAACTTTAATGACATTTATTAATTTATTGATTGAAAATAATGTGTAGGTTATTAATGAAATAAATTCTGACAATATATATATATATGTGTGTGTGTGTGTGTGTGTATGTGTGTGTGTGTGTGTCTTTGGCTATCGTCTTTAATTTTTTCCCAGTTTGTTTAAAATATAATTTTTAGGAATTCAAACGTGGATTACATGTCCAATTAAACTTCATTAATTAATTTAATTTGAAAGTTAATTATGCATTCATTTCATTCCTATATATATGTGTGTATATATATATATATATATATATATATATATATTTCCCTTACATTTTAAACCTTGCGCATGCAACCTACAAGGATCATTTCATTTCTTTTTTTTTTCATGCATTAAATTCTAACGTTTCACTTATAGTTTATATTGCATTCATTCATTTCAATTTAATTCATTTCATTTTCGTTATTTTTCAATACATGCATGTAAGTCTCTTACCTTGTTTTCAATGCATGCATTCATTTGCTCATTCATGTCCATTTTCTTTTTGAAATGTTTCATGCTTCTTTGCCACTTTCTTTCAATTTTCCATACATGCGTTTTCTATTATCTTACTTTAAAACCTAAACATTTATTTACTTAAGTAAACAAAAATATTGCTTCTTTGAATTAACATAGATAACAAATGTATAACTAAAAGAAAAATAATAAATAAATTATAATCAAAATTAAATCAAGAAAATTCAAAATTTGGAATACATCAAATTGGATAGAATGTAGGAATTACTTTCATATAGAAATAAGCAATTTTGTTTTCTTTCTTGTTTTGTCACTAGGAAATGTGGAAACAATAATTCAATTGTTTGAAATAAATATCTACATGTAACCATGCTTCACAAAAATAAATAAATAAACCTGTCATCATAAAATTTCGAAATTCAAATGTAATACGTTGAACTGGTATTATTAATATTTAGTGGCGTGACTGGTAGATTTTGTGACCGCTTCTCTTCATATACCTGAAACTAAATCCTTCACTATATAATATCTTTTCCTTTCCACAAATCCTCATTTCTCTTCTTCCTCAAAATTTAACAGCAGCCCTCTTTCCCTCTCTCTCTTTCAAAATTTTGCAGGAAAGCCGCCACTATCTTATCCAATAGCCATAATCGTTCGATTTTCCTTCTCTAATCTTTCACAATCCAATCCAAATTAAATTACCATTCCAAAGTTAAATTCAAAGAGATTTTCGAGATCTACGTTTACATACGGTAGTGATCAGATGGGGTAGAAGATTGGAGCTGATGGGTTTGGTTCTATCTGAAGTAACGAAGAAGAGGGATAAGGTTTAAAGTAAATAATTTATTTAATTATAAAATTAATTATAATAATTATGTCATTAACCTTTATAACATCATAACTTTTTAATTTGAGGTACGTTTTACAAACCATCAGATGCGTTGGGCTCATGTTGATCAGATATACGTGATGGAATAGTTGAAAAACAGATTTGGAGCTCGTCTCAATTTAACCTTCAGTGAGATTTCTCATTTTAAAATTAAAATAATTAACTATATATATATATAGAAAAATATATATGTTTAAAATGATCGTGATTGTGTTATTATTATGCGCTATACAAAAATTTGAGATTGATTGATTTTGGATGTGATGTTTGGTTAGATCAAAATATATGTTGTTCGTTTAAATAATGTCTTTACCATTTTAGCTTAGAATAAAAATATTCATTTGTTGATAAACATTTTTGTTATAAATCTACATGTTGTGTAAATATAAATGTTATTCATTTAGCAAACATGTTATGTAAATAAAATTTTTATTCATTTAGAATAAAGACATCATATTAGACATAAATGTTTATTTAGATTAAACATGTCATATTAGATAAAAATGTTTATTTAGATAAGACATGTCATTTTAGTTAGAATGTTTAATTTGATTATAACATGTCATTTTTGTTAAAATGTTTTAATTAGATTAAAACATGTCATTTTTGTTAGGACGTTTTAATTAGATTAAAACACGTCATTTTGTTAGGATGTTTTAATTAGATTAAAACATGTCATTTTTGTTAGAATGTAAAATTAGATTAAAACATATCATTTTTTTTGTTAGAATGTTTTATTAGATTATAGTAATGTCATGTTAATTATAATAATGTCATTTATGTTAATTTTGAAAATGTCATTTATGTTAAATATAAAAAGGTCATTTATGTCAAACATAAAAATGTCATTTATGTCAAACATAATAAAATGTCATTTTAATGAATTAGAAATATTAATTATAGAAGTGTCATTTACGCTTGAAAAATGTTACATTAGAATAAAATTGACATTTTAGTTAAAAATGTTACATTAGAATAAAATTGACATTTTAGTTAAAAATGTTTTATTAGAATTAAAATTGTCATTTTGATAGAAATGTTATGTTAAGAATAAATATGTCAATTTAGTTAAAATTGTCATTTTAGAATAAAAATGTCATGTTAGGATTAAATTGTCAATTTAGTTAAAATTGCCATTTTAGACAAGAATGTCATGTTAGAAGAAAATTTCGTTTTACTTAAATATGTCATATATGTTAGAGTAATGAATATGTCATTTATTTAGGATAATGATTTGTCAAATAAATATATCATTTATTTAGATAATGTCGTGTTACATTAAAGATGTAATATATTTAGGTGATGTTCATGTTACATAAAAAATGTCATATTTAGATCATGTTCATGTTAAATAATATGTCATTTATTTAGATTATATCCATCTTAAATGAATATGTCATTTATTTAGGATAATGTTTTATGAAATAAAAATGTCATCATGTTAGACAAGGATAAAAATAATTACTTGCCAAAATATATGGTAGTGAAATTAAATAGTGAAAATTGGTTAAAGTGAAAATAATTCAAACTGAATTATAATTGGTTAAATTTATTAACCATTGATTTATTTATGTAGACTGTTGTTGTTTGAAAACCCCACATGGGTATTGGGATGATGTTTGTCACACACTAGTCACAATATTTTGATGTTGCCAATCGATGGATTAACAGTTTGTGATGAGCGTTATTTATTTAATTATTTTAATGCTCACACAATAATAAAATTTCACTCTGGATGTGAATGGATTGTTAATTGATTATATCTCCTTATTGTTATATGCATGGGATGTATGAAATCCATATAACTGAAATTGTATGGTATTTAATTGGGTTGCATTCTGATTCAGAATATCTTTTAAATAAACAATATTTGAAAATAAAGAGCATTATTATATAAATAATATTTTGAACTAATGAATGATAAATAATCAGTAAACATCCAAATAACAATTTAGTATAAAGGACATTTTAGAATAAAGGATATTTTAAATTAAGTATATTTTAGAATAAAGATATTTTAAATAAAGAATAGTTCAAAATAATGAATATTTTTCAGTGAAATAATTACAATTTTAAATTATAATTGCACTTTTGACACGAGGTTAGGTTGCATTTGTGGTGGAAGTCTGCCCGGACCCGGTCGGCATATCCAGCAGCCACTAATGTTGAACTTAATGTGAGAGGTCTAAGTGCGCAAATAAGAAGCGGGCTATGACATGAGGTTAAGCCCAACTTGTGGGATAAGTCTGCCCGGACCCGACCGGCATGTCCAGCATCTGCAAGTTGTAGGCCTAATGTGGGAGGTCTCGCCCATTATAAACCATAAATGGACATGGTAATGAATTGGACTATTTAGCCCATTATAAGTTGAAACGCCATTTTAACCCGAATGGGTTTATCGATTGTTTTTATTCATTTTATAATGAATAGAATAAAAAGTAGTAATTTCCAAAATCTAATATTTTAAAAACATTATTTTAATAAAGAAATAGAACAAATCTTTACTCAAGATTTAATGGAGAATTCCAACTAATTAATATTTATTTGGAATTAAAATAAAATAAATTGGATTTTTGGGTTTGCCGCAAATAGTGTCTTCAATAACACTATTCTTAAACCCAGTTGAGAAAAGAATAAATCTTTTAATTAAGATTATTAGAGTTTTCCAATTATATGTAGAAATTAGAATAAAATAAAATGTGAATTGGGTTTATTGTGAATTGTGTTTCAAACGACACTTGTTCTTTAACCTAATTAACAGTGAAAATATAATTTGGAATTTATAAATCTTTTATTAAGATTTAAATGGGAATTTTCCAAAGTAAAATTTCCAACTTAATATATTAAACTGGAATGGAATAGAATTCGATTTAATAATAATCGAGATGAGTTCTGTAAAAGAAGATCGTTACTATATATGGAATTTAAAAGGCTTGGTCGTTATTCCATTTATATTATCAGTCTGATACGGGAATTTATATCGATTATATGTTGATTTGATTTGTGTGAAAATTCCATATTTAATGGAAGATGATTTTGGGTTTACCGTGAATTGTGTTTTAAATGACATTAGTTCTTTAACCCAATTAAAGATAAGATTAATTTCTTAAATTTAAATAATCATTAAGTAATCATTAAATAATGATTTTTGATATTTAAAACCAAATTGGAGTTTTTTAATAAATCTTTAAAAGAAGGATTTAAGAATAAATTTAAAGAATTTATCTTTGACAGAATAATTTGAATGTTTTATTGAAAGAATATTCTGAATTGGAATGAGGCGTTTACTGTGTTTTTATAACATTTGATTTTTGATTACAAAATACGCGAGTTATTCGGGAAGACCGGGTTTAACCCATTCTGAATAATTACTGCGACGATTGAAAGTCAAAGATGAAGACGGTGGTTGAAGATCGGCGATCTTCACATCGAATGGATGACTACTGATGCCTTTGACAGGAGTTGCTGCCTTGAAAGGGTTACAGTGGTAGTCGTCCAGACGTACTTGTTGATTGTTCGGATAAGCGAGAACCTCTCTTCCATATTGGACATACGGGACGAGGAATAAGGTGACTCCGGTTTCGTTCAGACCCAGAACGGACTTGTAAATGGATGTGTGTCTGACATTGGATTTCATTCCATGTAAATTAAATTTATTTCTATTTAATATATATCTGTGGTGGCGGAGAATTTATTCTCTTGCTTAACACCCTTCTCTGAGACGCACGAGCTCAGAGGTTATATATTCGTAGTTATCGATTGCATGGTGTGAATTGTCAATGTGGCACACCAAGATGCAAATGATCAAGGCTTTGTTGAAAAGCAGAGCCTTGTGGGATGATCAAAGCATAGCCTATCGCGGCATAGCTTTGTGTATAACGTTACCTCGCGAGCCTCACACCCCGGTAAGAGTCAAAAACGGGACAAGAGAACTCAGGGAGTGCACACGTTTCTTTCTAACTAGAAGTGGTGTTAGGGTTCTTACAAGGCCCAACATTTTTACCTATGTAGTTGATGGAATGAGGTGCCTCGGATTTATTGGTCGATTGTGACCATTCTATAGGTTCAATAGGACCGGGAAGCGTGTGTTCAGGAATTACTAATCCACTAAAGTATTTGTGGACCGGCTTTCCAGGATCCAAGGGTTCGCCAGAGTCTGAATCCTGAGATATTGCTAGAGTGTCTCGAATTGGTAAGGAGATCGTTCCTATCCTTGACTCATGATGGAAATCCAACTTCCAATACGACAGCATGCGGTTTTGATTGTAAAACTAGTATGGCGACATAGTAGGATGGGGTACTATTCCGTCTATGATTGATACATTATGATTGAAGATGTTTTTGAAACATATATACACTAATAATAATATCAAATCCGTTTTATACGTATCAAACGTTTTTGACCATTATAAGGTAAAACTCTATCTCCTGGTTTGCATTGCATTGTGTGATGTGACTTGAGTCTTATAATGGTTTCATTTTCTAAAAAACATTGCGTTGTTTAACAATTTACTTTATTTATGCACTGGCAATCCAATGAAGTAAACGCGTTCCGCGTTAGCGGCGTGATCCTGTGATTAGCCTTATTATTAGATAAGTCAAGTTAGATTTCTCATACCAGTCTCATGACTGACCCGTAGTTTATTTCACTTTGCAAACTCGGGTGCCCTCTTTCCACATGGGCAGTCGAGTAGCTTATTTTGTAGATATATTGAGCAGGATTCTGGATCAAAGCTTAAAGCTGTGTCCAGAACATTGATGGTCTTCCGCTGTGTTAGTTTATATTTCCGTTGTGCAGTGTATTACATTTATTGTAAATTATCTTCCGCTGTATTTTACCAAGGTACTCTGATATTCTGTACTCTGATGTAACATTATTATAATGTTTATAAAAGTCTTCTATTATTTGTTCTGATGTGTTGTATTCCCAGAGTTAGCGTATTCGGGTTTTTGAACGGTCTTAGTCGATTTTGCGATCGATTAGGTCCGGGTAAAATCCAAATCGTTACAGTTGGTATCAGAGCTTTGGTTAGCTCAAATTTTGTGGGTACAAATCGTTAGAACTGAACAAAAGACTCATCAGAGGTAGGATTAGTAATATTCTATAAAAAAATACTCATTAGAGATAGGATCAGTAGCATCCTAGAATGAGAAAACTCGTTAGAGATGGGGTTAGAAATGCCCTAGAATGAGTTTAGAGTGATAAATTTATAATTAACGCATTTGTGATTATATATATAATCCGATCTTAGAAAATATGATTTTTGAATATATAAAAGTTATATATATTTGAAAAGCTAATCAACTAATTGATTGATGATTGTGTTGTATGATTATTAGTTCAACTAATAAAATTATTGAAACCAATAAAAGAATGAAAGTTGAGTTAGTTAGCTAAACCACTTTCAGCTCCATTCCTTTTCGAGGACGAAAAAACTTAAAGTGGGGGAGATTGTAACAACCCAGAAAAATCAGAACCAATTTAAAAAATTTATTTTAAGGAAATTTTGTTAGAAAATGCGTCAGAATTTAAAAATTCCATTTTTAAATTTAATTATTGAAAAAAAAGTTAACAATAAAAATTTACATTTTTATTGTTTATAAGAAATGATGTAAAATGACCATGGTTTGAATAGGAAAATTTAACAATAAAAATTTACATTTTTATTGCATGTGAGCAATGATGATTAAAAAAATGTCACATTAAAAATTTACATTTTTAATATAAGAATGGTTCAATAAAGTAAAAAATTCATTTTTGATAAAAATATTTTTTTTACATTTAAAATTACATTTTAATGTAGAATGAATCATTTAAAAGATTCTAGTTGAAATATGTTGTTACATTTAAAATTACATTTTTAATGTAGAATGATGTATTTAAAAAGATTCTAGCTTGAAACTTGTTAACATTAAAAATGCCTTAGGAACTTTAATGACATTTATTAATTTATTGATTGAAAATAATGTGTAGGTTATTAATGAAATAAATTCTGACAATATATATATATATATATATATGTATATCTATATATATATATATCTTTGGCTATCGTATTTAATTCTTCCCCGGATTGTTTAAAATATAATTTTTAGGAATTCAAACGTGGATTACATGTCTAATTAAACTTCATTAGTTAATTTAATTTGCAATGTTAATTATGCATTCATTTCATTCCTTTATATATATGTTTATTTCCCTTACATTTTAAACCCTGCGCATGCAACCTACAAGGATCATTTCATTTCTTTTTTTTCATGCATGAAATTCTAACGTTTCACTTATAGTTTATATTGCATTCATTCATTTCAATTTAGTTCATTTCATTTTCGTTATTTTTCAATGCATGCATGCAAGTCTCTTACCTTGTTTCAATGCATGCATTCATTTGCTCATTTATGTCCATTTTCTTTTTGAAATGTTTCATGCTTCTTTGCCACTTTCTTTCAATTTTCCATACATGTGTTTCCTATTATCTTACTTTAAAACCTAAACATTTATTTACTTAAGTAAACAAAAATATTGCTTCTTTGAATTAACATAGATAACAAATATATATCGAAAAGAAAAATAATAAATAAATTATAATCAAAATTAAATTAAGAAAATTCAAAATTTGGAATACGTCAAATTGGATAGAATGTAGGAATTACTTTCATATAGAAATAAGCAATTTTGTTTTCTTTCTTGTTTTGTCACTAGGAAATGTGGAAACAATAATTCAATTGTTTGAAATAAATATCAACATGTAACCATGCTTCACAAAAATAAATAAATCTGTCATCATAAAATTTTGAAATTCAAATGTAATACGTTGAACTGGTATTATTAATATTTACTGGCATGATTGGTGGATCTCGTAACTGATTCTCTTCATATACCTGAAACTAAACCCTCCACTATATAATATCTTTTCCTCCCCACAAATCCTCTTTTCTCTTCTTCCTCAAAATTTAACAGCAGCCCTTTTTCCGTCTCTCTCTTTCAAAATTCCGTAGGAAAGCCGCCACTATCTTCTCCAATGGCCATAATTGTTCGATTTTCCTTTTCTAATCTTTCACAATCCGATCCAAATTAAATTACCATTCCAAAGTGAAATTCAACGAGATTTTCGAGATCTACGTTTTCATATGGTAGTGATCAGATGGGGTAGAAGATTGGAGCTGATGGGCTCGGTTCTATCAGAAGTAACGAAGAAAAGGGATAAAGTTTAAAGTAAATAATTTATTTAATTATAAAATTAATTATAATAATTATGTCATTAACATCATAACTTTTTAATTCGAGGTCCGTTTTACGAACCGTTAGATGGGTTGGCCTCGTGTTGATCAGATCTACATGATGGAACAGTCGAAAAGCAGATTTGGAGCCCGTCTCAATTTAAACTTTGGTGAGATTTCTCGTTTTAAAATTAAAATAATTAAAATAATATATATATATATATATATATATATATATATATAAATTGATCGTGATTGTGTTATTATTATACGTTGTACAAAAATTTGAGATTGATTGATTTTGGATATGATGTATGGTTAGATCAAAATATATGTTGTTCGTTTAAATAATGTCTTTACCATTTTAGCTTAGAATAAAAATATTCATTTGTTGAAAAACATTTTTGTTAGAAATCTACATGTTGTGTAAATATAAATGTTATTCATTTAGAAAACATGTTATGTAAGTGTAAATGTTATTCATTTAGAAAACACGTTATGTAAATAAAAATGTTATTCATTTAGAATGAAGACATCATATTAGATAAAAAGGTTTATTTAGATTAAACATGCAATATTAGATAAAAATGTTTATTTAGATAAGACATGTCATTTTTATTAGAATGTTTAATTTGATTATAACATGTCATTTTTGTTAAAATGTTTTAATTAGATTAAAACATGTCATTTTTGTTAGGATGTTTTAATCAGATTAAAACATGTCATTTTTGTTCGGATGTTTTAATTAGATTAAAACATGTCATTTTTGTTAGAATGTTTAATTAGATTAAAACATGTCATTTTTTCGTTACAATGTTTTATTAGATTATAGTAATGTCATGTTAATTATAAAAATGTCATTTATGTTAATTTTGAAAATGTCATTTATGTTAAATATGAAAAGGTCATTTATGTCAAATACAAAAATGTCATTTATGTCAAACATAATAAAATGACACTTTATTGAATTAGAAATGTTAATTATAAAGTGTCATTTATGCTAGAAAAATGTTACATTAGAATAAAATTGACATTTTAGTTAAAAATGTTACATTTGAATAAAATTGACATTTTAGTTAAAAATGTTTTATTAGAATTAAAATTGTCATTTTGCTAGAAATGTTACGTTAAGAATAAATATGTCAATTTAGTTAAAATTGTCATTTTAGAATAAAAATGTCATGTTAGGATTAAATTGTCAATTTAGTTAAAATTGTCATTTTAGACAAGAATGTCATGTTAGAAGAAAATGTCATTTTAGTTAAATATGTCATATATGTTAGAGTAATGAATATGTCATTTATTTAGGATAATGATTTGTCAAATGAATATATCATTCATTTAGATAATGTCGTGTTACATTGAAGATGTCATATATTTAGGTGATGTTCATGTTACATAAAAATTGTCATATTTAGATCATGTTCATGTTAAATAATATGTCATTTATTTAGATTATATCCATGTTAAATGAATATGTCATTTGTTTAGGATAATGTTATGTGAAATAAAAATGTCATCATGTTAGACAATGATAAAAATAATTACTTGCCAATATATATGGTAGTGGAAATTAAATTATAAATAGTCATTTATAATTTTGAATAGTGAAAATTGGTTAAAGTGAAAATATTTCAAACTGAATTATCATTGGTTAAATTTGTTAACCAATGATTTATTTATGTAGACTGTTGTTTGAAAACCCCACACGGGTATTGGGATGACATTTGTCACACGCTAGTCCCAATATTTAGATGTTGTCAATCGATGGATTGACAGTTTGTGATGAGCGGTATTTATTTAATTATTTTAATGCTCACACAATTATAAAATTTCACTCTGGATGTGAATGGATTGTTTATTGATTATTTCTCATTATTGTTATGTACATGCGATGTATGAAATCAATATAACTTAAATTATATGGTATTTGATTAAGTCGCATTCCGATTCAAAATATCTTTCAAATAAACAATATTCGAAAATAAAGATCATTTTTATATAAAGAATATTTTAAAGCAGTGAATGATAAATAATCAGTAAACATCCAAATAACAATTTAGTATAAAAGACATTTTAGAATAAAGGATATTTTAAATTAAGAATATTTTTAAATAAAGATATTTTAAATGAAGAATAGTTTAAAATAATAATATTCTTCAGTGCAATAATTACAATTATAAATTATAATTGCACTTTTGACACGAGGTTAGGTTGCATTTGTGGAGGAAGTCTGCCCGAACCCGACCGGCATATCCAACAGCCACTAATGTTGAACGTAATGTGAGAGGTCTCAGTGTACAAATATGAAGCGGACTATGACACGAGGTTAAGCCCAACTTGTGGGATAAGTATGCCCGGACCCGACCGGCATGTCCAACATCTGCAAGTTGTAGGCCTAATGTGGGAGGTCTAGCCCATTATAAACCATAAATGAACATGGTAATGAATTGGACTATTTAGCCCATTATAAGTTGAAACGCCATTTTAACCCGAACGGGTTTATCGATCGTTTTTATTCATTTTATAATGAATAGAATAAAAAGTAGTAATTTTCAAAATCTAATATTTTGAAAACATTGCTAGTTATAAGGAAAAGCCCTTCGTTGTCAATGGCGGATGCGTCACCATCCCTCTCTGCTTTTGATGTCTCTTTCCCTCCTCTTCCTTGCTCTTCTCCTCCAAAACCCCCCGATCCTCCACTCTCTGGAGCTATTCCCTCCGCTGCAAAGTCATCCGAAGATTTGAACAGAGATCAAGATCCAAGAAATTTATCTACATCGAAAGCCTCTTTTCCTTCTTTTACGAAGGTTGATTATTATTCACTTTTCACTTCTCTTCCGAGGAAAGCTGGAGCTTTTAGACCTTTGCATTTTGACATTCCTCGTGATGAAATTCCGCAGTTGATTCCTGACATGATCAAGAACGAGGGTTTAAAGTATTGTGGCAATCAACTAGTCGGGTTTTTCTTGGATGGTGTTCAACCTTATCCCATTGTAGTTAATTCTTTGTAAAGATCTTGGAAGCTAGAAGGTACTGTTGACATTAAATTTGATGGAGTTCATTTTTTCTTTAAGTTCTCTAATGAAATTGATAGATCAAAAATCCTCAAATCAGATCTTGTCTTTATTAGATCACATATGTTCATCATAACCACTTGGGATCCGTCTATTGGGCATGCTCAATCACAAATAAAAAAGGTTCCTGTATGGGTGCATTTTTATAGAATCCCAATCATTTTATGGACACTCTTAGGAATTAATTAGTTGTCGTTCCATATAGGGAGATTAATCTATTTCGATACAAGCACTGAGAAGCTTCATCGTTTTCGTTATGCCAAGGCGCTGATTGAAATTTCTTCTGACTTTGAATTTCCTGAACAAATAGTAATAAAAGAATTAGGTAGGTATTGTCCCCTTGTTAAGATTGTGCATGATTGGAGACCATGTGTTTGTACCATTTGTAAAGTGTTTAGTCATAATACTTGTGCATGTGAATTTAATTCAAGTTTTGAGAAGGGAAATAATGATAATTTGGAGACTGAATTTCAGCATGGTAGAGAATTTGGTTTTGGGAGTACTGTTAACAAAAAGGTTAGTAACCTTGGCCAATATAACAGTCAGAATATCTCTTATGCTAATGCAAATAAAGGCATGAAGTAAAGTTAAGAAAATTTGGCAAAAAAAAGGAGAGAATGTTGGTAAGTCAAATGATCAATCAAATGTGGATAATATGAATGCAAACCCTTTTAGTATTTTTAGTAAAGATGATAATGTGGGTGATGATACTGGGAACTATGTACAAGTCAATAGAGGTGGAGATAGGAATCAGGGACTTGATGTTAATAAGAATGGACAAGTTGCTAATGAGGATACTGCTAGAGTAGGAAAGGACTTTAACTGTAATTTTGGGGCTGGAAATGTTGATCAATCAGAAGGAAGTGAGCGGGGAGCTGATTGCAATAGGTTTGATAAAGAGATAGTGGATTATGGACTAGGAATGTTATTTGATGGTGGTGATGTTTTGGTGCAATCTGATGACAAAGAGAAACAGGATACTCTTAATATAGATGTTGGGCCATCTGTGGTTACAGAGGAACAAATTATCAATGACACTAATGATGGGCAAATTGTTGACAAAGAGAAATAGAGTCATTTGGTAAGTTCTTTAGTTTTGTCAAATACAAAAGCAACTGCCTCATCTGGGTTAACTGGGAAATTCTAGGATGATGAAGTTGAGGTTAATGATACCGATAAAGTGCAAGAGTGTGATGTTGGCAAAGCTGTAAATGCCTCTTTTGCTCCTAGTAATTAGCCATATTCACATCTAAACCTTCCTCCGCACATCACTTTGCCTCCTCCATCAAATTCACCATCTAACCCTACGCCACTTTCTTCAGCTCCTTCTAAAGCAGCGTCTAAGAATGCTAAGAGGCGAGCTCGTTAAAAGAAGGCTGCTGAGTGTAAGGATGATGATTTAGATGAGGGTATCGATTATTCGCTTGAGGAGTTTCTTCCAAATTCTTTGAAATTTCTGCTAAGGCACACTAGAAGAAATCCAGTTTAATTTTGTACTGTGATCAAGTTGGTTATTGATGTGCAGTTCCATTGAGTAATTCTGATGTGGATATTAATTTCCTGTGTAGCTAGTGAACTCTATTTTGTTGTTGTATCTTCTGACAAGCAGGAGATATTTTGTGAAGCTATTTTGATTGAGGCTTATAATTCTACTGAGAAGTGCTATTGTGATTGAGTAGAAACGTGTCCTTTCTAAAAAGCAAGTGACATTTCTGGGAAATAATTGAGTTTTGTGAAGGAGATCACTTTATTTGTTGATATATGTTTCGACTTGATGTTGCTGATTCTAACTGGATGTTTTCAGTGGTGCTGAGGTTTTTTCAGGGCTTCTTTGTATATTAGTTATTGTTGTTTTCTCAGCACAAGTTTGAATGACATGAGTGCTTTTGTATATACATGTATAATTGCGATTGTAATGCTGTAAACTTGTAATTGTTTTTCTTAGTGTAATAAAATTTTACTTGCCTTTCAAAATATTTTGAAAACATTATTTTAATAAAGAAATAGAACAAATCTTTACTCAAGATTTAATGGAGTTTTCCAATTAATTAATATTTATTTGGAATTAAAATAAAATAAATTGGATTTTTGGGTTTGTCATGAATGGTGTCTTCAATAACACTGTTTTTAAACCCAGTTGAGAAAAGAATAAATCTTTTAATTAAGATTATTAGAGTTTTCCAATTATATATAGAAATTAGAATAAAATAAAATGTGAATTGGGTTTATTGTGAACTGTGTTTTAAACGACACTTGTTCTTTAACCCAATTAACAGTGAAAATATAATTTGGAATTTATAAATCTTTCATTAAGATTTAAATAGGAATTTTCCACAGTAAAGTTTTCCAACTTAATATATTAAACTGGAATTGAATAGAATTTGATTTAATAATAATCAAGATGAGCTTTTGTAAAAGAAGACCATTACTATACATGGAATTTAAAAGGCTTGACCGTTGTTCCATTTATATTATCAGTCTGATACCGGAATTTATATTGATTATATGTTGATTTGATTTCTGTGAAAATTCCATATTTAACGGAAGACGGTTTTGGGTTTACCGTGAAATGTGTTTTAAATGACATTAGTTCTTTAACCCAGTTAAAGATAAGATTAATTTCTTAAATTTAAATAATCATTAAACAATGATTTTTGATATTTAAAACCAAATTGGAGTTTTTTAATAAATCTTTAAAAGAAGGATTTAAGAATAAATTTAAAGAATTTATCTTTGATAGAGTAATGTTAATGTTTTACGAAAAGAATATTCTGAATTGGAATGAGGCGTTTGATGTGTTTTTATAACATTTGACTTTTGATTACAAAATATGTGAGTTATTCGGGAAGACCGGGTTTAACCCATTCTGAATAATTACTGCGACGATTAAAAGTCGAAGATGAAGACGGTGGTTAAAGACTGGCAATCTTCGCATCGAATGGATGACTACTGATGCCTTTGATAGGAGTTGTTGCCTTGAAAGGGTTACAGTGGTAGTCGTCTAGACGTACTTGTTGATTGTCCGGATAAGCGAGCACCTCTCTTCCGTATTGGGCATACGGGACGAGGAATAACGTGACTCTGGTTTCGTTCAGACCCAGAACGGACTTGTAAATGGATGTGTGTCTGACATTGGATTTGATTCCATGTAAATTAAATTTATTTCTATTTAATATATATCTGTGGTGGCAGAGAATTTATTCTCTTGCTTAACACCCTTCTCTGAGACGCACAAGCTCAGAGGTTATATATTGGTAGTTATCGATCGCATGGCGTGAATTGTCAATGTGGCATGACAAGATGCAAATGATCAAGGCTTTTGTTGAAAAGCAGAGCCTTGTGGGATTATCAAAGCATAGCCTATCTCGGCATAGCTTTGTATATAACGTTACCTCATGAGCCTCACACCCCTAAGAGTCAGAAACGGGACAAGAGAACGCAGGGAGTGCACGCGTTTCTTTCTAGCTAGAAGTGGTGTTAGGGTTCTTACAAGGCCCGACATTTTTACTTATGTGGTTGAAGGAATGAGGCGTCTCGGATTTATTAGTCGATTGTGACCATTTTATAGATTCAATAGGACCCAGAAGCGTGTGTTCAGGAATTGCCAATCCACTAAGGTATTTGTGGACCGGCCATGCAGGATCCAAGGGTTCGCCAGCGTCCGAATCCTGAGCCATTGCTAGAGTGTCTTGAATCGGTAAGGAGATCATTCCTAGCCTTGACTCATGATGGAAATCCAACTTCCAATATGGCAACATGCAGTTTTGATTGTAAAACTAGTATGGAGACATAGTAGGATGTGGTACTATGCCATCTATGATTGATGTATTATGATTGAAAATGTTTTTGAAACATATATACACTAATAATATTATTAAATCCGTTTTATACGTATCAAGCATTTTTGACCATTATAAGGTAAAACTCTATCCTCCGGTTTGCGTTGTATTGTGTGATGGGACTTGAATCTTATAATGGTTTATTTTTCTAAAAAGCGTTGCATTGTTTAACGATTTACTTTATTTATGCACTGGCAATCCAATGGAGTAAACCCGTTCCGCGTTAGCGGCGTGGTCCTGTGATTTGCCTTATTATTAGATAAGTTAAGTTAGATTTCTCATACCAGTCCCATGACTGACCCGTAGTTTGTTTCACTTTGCAAACTCGGATGCCCTCTTTCCACACGGGCAGTCGAGTAGCTTATTTTGCAGATATATTGAGCAGGATTCTGGATCGAAGCTTAAAGCTGTGTCTAGAGCATTGATAGTCTTCCGTTGTGTTAGTTTATATTTCCGCTGTGCAGTGCTAATACATTTATTGCAAATTATCTTCTTTTGTATTTTACTGAGGCACTCTGATATTCTGTACTCTGATGTAACATTATTATAATGTTTATAAAAATCTTCTGTTATTTGTTCTGATGTGTTGTATTCCTAGAGTTAGTGTATTCGGGGTTTTGAACAGTCTTGGTTGATTTTGCGATCGATTAGGTCCGGCTAGAATCCAAATCATTACAGTTTCCCTTGAGAAATGGATAAGTACACATGTGCAAGGTAGGTTCATGCACATTTCCATTTTACTCTAGATAATTTACTAATAAAAATACAAAGTCCTATTGCTAAGATTATTTACTTTCATGTTGTTTTTACCTCATATTAATCATTCTTATTAACTAAGTAGTTTGATTCAGGCATACACTGGTTGTTTGAGCCCATAAATGCCTTTGCATGCCTTATGAAAAAGGAAGGACATATTTCAATTTATATGTTATGCTTCCTTTCATATAAGTCATGTATATGTGGTCATATAACCAGTAAGTATTATATATCTTACCGTTACGTACATAAATATATAACCAGTTCAATAATCAAACATACACAATTATGCATAAATATTAATCATATACTACCTACTGGATTATAGAGAAAACCACCTCCATTTACTTCTTAAATGGCATGGCCCTCTCTTGAATTAGTATCCATTTTCACAACAAAATTTTCTCTTCATATATAAACCAACATTACCAAATAACTCTAAAACTTATGTGCTTCATGCATTAACACGGGTTTTCAAAAGGTAACATACATTGTCATACATCAAATATCCTTAGCAATAGAGAAACTTATTGGAAAACTAGGCAAATAAAAGCAGTTCTTCCCAAAGACTTTAAATGCTTTTTAAGCAAAAACTCCAAGCAACTTTAAATTCAACTATTCATGCCTCTTAACCTAAAATCAATCCTTAAGTTGCCCCAATTAAATGAAACACCCAAGAGATTGCAAAAACAATCAAACAGGGTCATACATACTAGCCTGATATGAGTATAATGCATTTTAATTTGATGTATAAAAGCATGTCGCCACACTTTATCATAAACCTTTTTACATATATTCACCTATACTAACTTGTTTTTAGGGTCTGATCATATATATATATATATATATATATATATATATATATATATATATATATATATATATATATATATATATATATATGATGTCCAGGTTAATCTTACTTCTGACGTAAATAAATATGAACTATAATCATTAATACAACAAAAACAATTCATATCAACAAAACATTCATTCATAATGTTCTCAATGCAGCTGAACACCAAATACCCAGTCCATCCCCTAAATGGTTTGCTCCTGACTTAAATACAACTAATTCTACAGCACCACCTAGTACTTGACTTTAAATAATTTTTAAGCAGACATATTATCATACATTGAACACACGAGTGCATGCTGCTTGGGTCCTTCAATTATCTGTTATCCCAACACACAAAGGCCTTTTGGGTTAAATCAAACCATGTGCATACTTAGCACCTTACTAGGTACCAAGCAGATCAATGTAAACTAGTGATAAGCACCTATCCTGACCCACTTCTTGTTTATATGTTAGGTTTAGACACTTGTTCTTACTAACATTTTTCCATGCACCTTACCATGTGCATTACATCCCTTTTTCCTAACTATTTTCCATAGTATTCCTCCAGACTTATCATATGACATATGCGCATTTCATTTAACAAATTCAAGAGATCTTAAATATAAGTATTTTCCAAGCATACACATCCAATCATATCATACATGTTATTTATTCGAACAAATGTATTATTCAGCAACACTAACCAAATGTGCATACTTAAACTGGCTTATTATTATATCCCCTTTAATTTATGATTTTATGGCATAACCCCTATTTATCTATAAGAAAAATCTTACTGACATTACATCCAATATTTGGATGTATATTTTTTTGTGTATATATGGTTAGAGGTGTTTTTAGGATACCTCCTAACCCTTAGCTTTTCCTTGCTAAATATCTTCACATAAATATGAGTATCAAGCTTAGAAAATCAAATTAGAACTAAGCGGATCAGCACATGAAATTCCATTGCTCCGCCTTCCTCATGTTCAACCAACTGTTGTCGTTCTCCCGGCTGCGCCTCACGATCAGATACTTCCGGTGAACCTAACACCTGGGACAGTGTGGATTGCCCGGAAGTCTCAAGCTCGCTACCCTTCGAGCTAGCATCGCTAGTTGAGTCGGAGGTGGACGATGGGTGTTATGAAGCTGCGGCTTCCCAGATTTGTCGTGTCTTGGATCTCGTATCCATTTATTTAACTATACTTTAACCATGCTGGCGTTAGATATTACATTGCACAGCCTGTACCACTCGTGCCGGTGCAAACTAGCATGTGCGTACAGTGTTGTGCAGTGCCATGATGACGCTAGTAAAACATGTGAAACTTAAGACACGATAATGATAACGGTTTGTCACAGTCGTTACCACCATTATAGTCAGCTAGTCTCTTTGGGTTCGCATCGACACACGACGACTATATGATGGGAGTCAACAGGATTTGTTCAATAGTTCGACGGTTCAGTTACTGTCGGCTAGCTTAGCCCCTGGCTCAATCATACAATGTCCTGAAAACGATGCAATTCCCAAGTCGGAGAGTTGAGATATTGAATGAAAAAAATGGTGCTCTTTAAAGGCAAGATGCAGAATGCCAGAGCAAACGATGAAACTCGTACCCCCAGGTATTAAATCTTGTACCCCACTCAGGGGTTTGGAACCTTGTACCCCAGGGGTATGAAATTCCATAGCCCATTAAGGGTCTGAAATCTCGTAACCTAAGGGTACGAAATTCGGCACCCCGTTCGATGTCCGAAAACTCATACACCACTCAAGGGTTCGGAATTTCGTACCCCTGGGGTAGGAAATTCCAAACCCCATTCGGGGTCTGAAATCTCGTACACTAGGGGTATGAAATTCTGCACTCCGTTCGGGGTTCAAAATCTCGTACCCACAAGAGGTACAAAATTTTCATACCCCTTTAACGGGTCGAAATTTCGCACCCCAATTAAGGGGATACGAGCTCCATCGTGGTAAATCTCAAGTTCTACTTCCCTCAATATAGTCCTCCCTCTTTCTCCTCTACCTCGAGTCCAACTCCTTCTCTTCTCCTCTCCCACTTCTCTTTCCTCCATGCCCCCGAACTCAAGCCCTTTCTCCCTGACAAACTCGACTTGAATCCAGCGTCAGTCAAGCCCCACGAACTCCGACACAGAGCCAAAGGCGCAGCCGACGTCGGAAGCTCCTCGAGAAAAGTCATGGGGTGCTTTCGACCATCATGGCCGAGTTCGAGGCAAGGCCCATGACCACCTCCCTAGCAAAGTTTGGCATCGAGACCCACCTTTTTATCAATATCCAAGGTTTTATTTTTGCGTGTGACGGTGATCGTCTTCACTCGCAAGTCTCAATGAGGTGGAAGAAAAAAGAGAGGAGGTAGAGAAAGGGGCTCAGATTTATAAAGGGAGGGGAGTTGGGCTCTGGCCTAGTAAACGTATCGTACCCCATATAGGGGTATGAGTTTTTGTACCCCAGTGGGATACGAGAAACTCGTATCCCACGAGGGGCATGAAACCTCATACCCCGCGAGGGGTACGAAGATTCACGCTCAGTCAAGGGGTATAAGCCTACCAAAAAATATATATACATATATATATACATAAAACATATAAAAATGGCTATAAAGATGCATACATACATATATATATATATATATATATATGTGTGTGTGTGTGTGTGTGTAGCGTGTTAATACACGTAATACACACATACATTTACGATGCGCCATCACGTACGTGCACACCATTATAAGTGAGCAACGTATACCCAGAGGCGCGAACACGTGTATGTGTGCATCCTCACTTACATACTAGCATGTTACTTTTCCTATTTTGTTCCCTTCAGGTCACAATGAACAAAACCACGTAAAAACGTGCGAGCATGTATGTGACCTAACCCCGACAAAAACTTGTTTACGTTACGATGTAAATGAGAGTCGATAACTAACTTTTACATTCATAAGTTTACAGAGATTCAACACAATTTTTTCTACAAACTCAAAGCACATCGTGTCAAGACAAGATATACTTTGAGGGGTAAATGATAACCGGCTTTTCTGGCCCGGTTCCCAGAAGTACACAAGGCATGCTCGACTCAACACATCGTGCGGAACTAAGTCTGAAGTGTTGCCAAAAACACAAGGAAGCAAGGTTGGAAAAGATCGCGCAAGCTAGGGCTTCACAACTCCTCAATACCGTGCACATACCACATTTTCGTACCTCTCCCTTCTCCTTGATATCCTCGACTCGAACCCCTCAAGCTAGTACCCGAGCCCCTCATGTTGCAATACAAGCATATCCATCATACCTCTCGGGGTACGAATTTCGTATCCCAGGAGGCACAAAATTTGTACCTTGCAGTTACGAGTTTTGTACCCCTTGGGGTAAGAAAATTCGTACCCCTCGATTACGAGTTTCGTGCCCCATCGGGTACGAAATTCGCACCACATGGGGTACGAAAATTTGCGCCTATCCAGTACGAATTTCATACCCCATGGGATACGAAAATTCGTACCCCTCGAGTACGAATTTCGTACCCTACGGGGTACGAAGGGGATCCGAGTTTTCTGGAAGCCTACTTGCTGGGGTAGAAAACGTGGTGTATGGTTTCCCACTCCTACCTACTCCTGGCTAATCACTCCACTATAAATACCCCCAAGTCCACACTTCAAAAGGGTTGGAAAATTGCCGATTTGACATCTCCATAAATCCCAAGTGTTGGAGAACGGAGATTTGATGACAACAACCTTATCTCAATATTATTTGATTATAAAATATATACTAACATCTCTGTCTAGAATATATATACACACACATATATACATGATTTGTATACAGGAATTAGTACTGAAGACTGTACAGTTTTAGAGTTTTAGAGATTCAAGATATTCAGAATTCAGAAAAGATTCAGGACTCATGGGTAGTCAAGAAATCAAGAGTTCAAGAGTTCAAGTGTTCAAGATAAATACAGTAATAGAATTTAGTTTATGTAAGACTTAGAATAACACTCCAGGTTCAAATTCAAATTCAAATTGTGATTTTCAAATTTCAAATTCTATTCGAATTTTAATTAAGTTTTTCTATTTTAATTAAGATTTTAAACTTGAGTTTTAAAGATTATAACTTTATATATATTTATAGTTATATACTTTGATACTTATATATTCATATTGTTTTATAACTTTATTATTTTATAAATATGTTCATATAATTTATGTTTATGATTTCATATGATTTTCTACTTTATAATACTTATTTATGTCACTATGTTTTATTTCAAGAATTTCCAGAATTATATATGTATTAGAACACTTGATAATTACTCAAAATTTGAATTTTGAATGACATATGTCGACATACATATGTGGCCATGTCGACATATAATTGTCATATTTTCAATTTTGAAAGGAAGTGTCTTTTCACCATTTGTAACTTTCCAGAAGCGTTGCAATCTTTCAAATCTTATAAATAGGGGTTGATTCCGAATTTTTTTCGCGTTCTTCTTCTCTGTCTTCATCCATTTTCATTCCTCCATTATTATTTTATATTTTTATGATTTCTACACTTATACTCTATTGATATCAATTCTATTTATATAAAACTTCTTCTCTTCTCACTCTCTGCTCGTTACTCTCTAAATTGAAGTGTTATTGAAGAGTTATATGGTTGTTGTAATCGTTTAGGAAGTGTTTGGGAAAAGGCATGTTCCTTGTTGCCTTGTAATCTAGGAAAGGGAGCGGTGTTAACCTTATAGTCATGAAATCAAGGGAATTATACTTGATCAAGGGAGTTTGGAAATGGTGGTAATTTTGTAGCCGTGAAATCAAGGGGATTGTACTTGGATATTGATACAGTGATAAAACTCTATGCAATCCAGCGTTGCGTGAGATTGAACGTAGGAGTAATCCAAACCAGTATAAAATCTAGTGTGTTCTTACCTTTTATGCATTTTATTTCTATTTATTTCTGTGTTTGTGTTTGATTCTTTATCTTCGATTATCTTTGTGGTTTGTGATTCATATAGTAGACAATATTAGTTTTAGATTTTCTTAAATTTCTTGAAAACACTATTCACCCTCCCTCTAGTGTTAGTTTTGCCTTAACGATCTATTCTGCATTCTCTAATAATTGGTATCAGAGCAAGGTTTTTCAAAAAGTTCATAATCTGATTTTTGAAAATATTAAATGGCAAATTCTGATAACACCAGTTTAAACTCATAACCCTTTTTTTGAAATTTGATTTTTGAAATTTGAAATTTTTGATATATGGATATGTTACAAAACCATCATGATATTATTGTTTAAAATTATTGTTAGTTATTTGAAAAGTCATTTGATTATTTGTAAAGTTAATTGACTATTTGAAAATTTGTTTTGTTTTGCATGAGAAGAGTGATGACGGTTGGTGAAAACACCAAGAAGAAATGGATATATACAATGTAAACTAACAAAGAAATGGGTACTAGATCAATTTACAACTTTGGATTTTCATCTGCAACTTAACTTCATAATGTTCTTCTCTTCATTTGCTTCGTAATGCCACCGGTTTCATGAGAATCCATCAAGAATTAACCAAGTAATGATCAAATGAAATTTTGGTGAATAAAGAGAGAAGGAACTCAAAACTGTCGACGATTATCTTCAAATTGCATCCACATGTTAGACTATTTTGTCACAAATCCTTTTCCAAATTGTAGTTCTTGTTTTCGCGGTCGTTTTGATAGGTAAATCATCGAATTATGATCAAAATTGAGTGAGATATGACTATTTGAAGTTGGCTACGCAAAACTAAAAATTGTGTACGGGATTTCTTACATATCTCCTACTGTTTCGACATACTGCACCCTAATACCACCCAAATTCATTCCCAAACTATTATTAGATCATAGTCCTTGCATTTCTCTTCGATTTGCCACTGATTTCGTCCAATTCCGTTAAGAAACAAAGAAGGTATGCCTCCTAAAAGTTTGATTGAAAGTGAAAAAGGAGAAGAAGAAGAAGACGAAGAAGAAGAGAAAAGACCGTGAAGAGACATGACTATTGGGCCTATTTATAATGGCTGAAGTGTCTTTTCATTCAATTCAAAATTCAAAATTGAAATTTTGGCTCCAAGTTGGTTGAACTACTAAATAATCAATATCTTTCTCATACGATCTTTAAATTCAGCAAATGAATATACTATGCCGATGCCCCATTGCAATAGAGCAGATCTCATCGTAAAATTCTGAAAGATATGAACGTCTGGTTCATAACAATGGAAGAACAACAAAATGAAGGATTGTGAAAATAGGTACGCCTTACGATTATTTCATAATTATCATAGAATTTAGGAATATATATCTACGCACATAGTTAGGTATAGAAATCCATCCCTTTTATAATTCTAAGATATTTTGGTTCATACAATAGTATACAAATTAATATACTAATCTAGTTAAAATATCTTCTTATTTTAAAATTTAACTACTATTTGATTTGTCTTTGAAAAGACAACTTTTCAATATGAAAATGTCAATTCAAACTCTAATTATAAATTTTGTTCATCTACTTATGTTTCAAAAAAAAATATTGGAAGTATATTAATAAATAAAACTATATAAATACGTTAATTTTCAAACACTTGATATTGTTATAAGATATAAATATATACATATATATCTTTTATGTGTAGTTTAAACATACATAGTTTAACTTGGATATATAATTTCGTAACAATTTTGGGTTATATTATCACAAATACTATTTGTAAGTTAATAACTAATTTTGATTTTATTTTTTAACATTTATAAAAAACTTGTATATTTAACTTAATATTTCGATATATATATATATATATATGACTTTTATGTCTTAAATATGTTTAAAAATTATAGTTTTACAGTTTGCTTTATAATACCAGACTTCATCAAAAATTATTTTGTCATAACTATAGATTTATTTTAAAAGTTTTAACGTATAAATGGTTCTTTAAGAAAATAAATATGTTTTGATTTCTAAAGTTTAAATTTAAAATTGACTTGTATCAAAATATTGATGTATATCTTATAACAAATTAAATTTTAATTCCTTTCCAAATTAGTCTTTACATTTACTAATGAATATATGTTTATATCAAAATAGTTTACTTTATATGATCCAAATTTTATATTCTCTTTAAAAATTTCTTCAATTTTTACAATAAGAAGTACCCTACTAAGATTATTTAACTCCATAGAATCATTCTGAATATTTTACTACTTATCATGAATATTTTCTAATTATACTCTTATCTTTATTATTGTTTCAATCACTTTCATTAGTATAATTAACCTAAGTCTGGAAATTAACATTATCTTCGTTTGATTCAAATAATTTATAATATGCGTAATAGTTGGATATAACTTTAAATATCTTCTACAGAAATACATATCATCATCAAATCATTATTATCATAATATCATTACACATCTTGTTTAATATCATACATCATTATAAATTACAATGCAACTCGAATTAAAATCATCACATCATAAGTTGTATCTCATTTAAATATATCATTTCATATTGTTTTACATATTACATATATTTCATACTGCATTATAATCAACATACTACACACACTGCATTACATATTAACTTTAACTCCTCATAACAAGTATACTATATGGGGAATTATTGTCTTAGAAATATACAGGATTATTAATTAAAAACATAACATATTTACTTTGACTTGATTGATTTGGTTTACTTGGTTGAATTGTTTGACATAATTGACTTGTCTGATTTGTTTGACATAAATAACTTGATTAACTTACATGGTTGAATCCAATTAGTATTGTGTTAGAAATATGCTTATGCATTTGTGGTTGATAGGAGTGTTATAGGTTTTTAGGATAAATAAAAGTGACAAGAAAAAGGTTTGCTTTATGTTTGAATTTATTTGAATGGATGTTTTGTGACAACAAAACTTAAACATGTTGATTGTTTGGACTAAACTGCTTTACTTAACTTATATCATAGTTTTAGGATATCATATCAGAGTTATTTCTTAGTCTATATTAAAACCTTATTATAGTGGTTTAGACTTGTATTAGATTAAGGGGGAGCTTTATAGTTTCTAGGATTAGTTGAAGTTTCAAGAAGTGTTTTTGAATTGGCATATTTTTTGCTTTGGTTGATTTGATTTAGATTGATTGTTTGAATTGCTTATTTGGATTTATTTACTTGTTTAAATTAATTATAAATATTAATTGGTTTGTTGTCATTCTATTTAGTATAGTCATAATTTTAGTGGGAGTTATAATCTTTTAGGCCTAGAATCATATATTTAGAGGGAGATATAAGGATATTATAGGATGAAGGATAGTTATATTTAACCATTAGGAAAATTTATAGCATAGATTTAGAAGTAGTCATATACATTAAGTATATTATTGTAGAGTCAAAAATTAATAATCATAGAATAATTATAGATAGATATTTATATAGGATTTAGGGGGGTATCTTTAGAATTTCTTTTTGATAATGCCAAAGGGGAAGAAATTATAAAATATAGACTTAGTTTAAGTAGAATACATAGGATTCATATTGATAGGGGAGTATTAGAAGGATCAGCATCAACAGATATGAATATTTTATGAACTAAGGTTGTCATCATCAGAAAGGGGGAGATTGTTGGAGAATGGAGTTTTGATGACAACAACCTTATTTCAATATTAATTGGTTATATATATATATATATATATATATATATATATATATATCCTAACATTGTTGGATCTAGATTATAACCTTAGAGGGGGTGAATAGGGTTTATTGATAATTAAGCGAGATATTAAAAATATCAGATCACTGAATGCAGCAGAAAATAAATGCAGAAAGGTAAATGACACAAGATATACCCAGCTTCGTCAAAATCCTGCCTACTACAGCATTCCTAAGGTTTCTACAAAGGTAGTAGAACAAACTCGCTTACAAGACCATGTAAACTCGCAAACCCCTCGCTCCTATTCTAATCTGATGCTCAAAACCCTAGACTGATCTATACCCCCTAGATCAGATTTCCCCAGATTACAACCCTGTAACCCATAAACCTTGTTTTTATAGACTCTAGTAAACTGCCACTTAAACCCCTAACTGGATCCCCTAGAATTCTACTGACTCTAGAATCTGTTAGAATACAAATCGAATTCAAAAACAAACACAAAATGAAAATACAAAGATTAGAAAACCCCTTTTAAAATCCTAAGCCCTTATCAAACTTGGCCGGCCCATTTGTTGGTTAAGTGTCCACCCTTATTTGCTTTTATCCATTGTTTACTCCTTCTAGAAAAAGAAATAGCAGCGTCAGAGAAAATCTAGGGTTTTCTGTTTTATCCTAAATTGCAAGTCTTGATGCAATGATTTCTATGATGAACTTCGAAGGACTGGATACTTTCTGATGATTTGTAGTCACGATTTGGGATGCGATCGAAACACTGATATACTGTGAGTTCTCTGAAATATTTCTCTTCGAATTTCATCTGAAAATTGTTTGTGGTTTCAATACTTAATGCCTGTAATGTATTGGTGATATAAATAGGATTATAAATCCTATAAATCTCTGATTTCTATTTAAATGGCTTGACTTGATTTGCTCGTGAATTTGTTTCCTTCTTTAAGATGATGTCCACGGCTTTGATTGAGTTCGAATTTATTGCCATAACAAAATGAATTCCTGGAAGAATAAATATGTTTACTTTTGGTTGCTCTATAAATGGCCGTGATTTCCTGGAACAAATTGTTGAAAAATATTTTCTTGACTTCTTGAAAGGTACGGCTTTGATATCCTTGTGAGATTCCTGGAATTTGTTGATTGATTTCTTTCCAATTTTAACTCATTCCAATTTGCTTGATCCTTTATAAAATCTGGAAACATAAGATTGCCTTGCATGATCTAATTCCTGAAATATGCCGTGATTCCCCTGAATGAAACAAAACTGGAAACAAAAGAAATTTGTTTCTTGTTCCTTGCATGATTTACAAATTGTTGCCTTTGTTGAAATTGTGTAATTGATTTTCTAAAAACAAAATCCCTGATTTCATGCTAGAAATGAGTTGTTATTTTCAAAACAAGAAGCATGATCTCAAAAAAAGAAAAATTGATGAATTTGTGGGAGAAATGTGCCGAATATATTGTGATGATTTCTTTGTCAAAAACTTGTAGTCCACATTTAAACAGATTTTAAAATTTGAAACCTTTCCCAAATTCATTGGTGAATTTTCAACAATAACTCTTGCTGATGTTCTACAATTCTGGAAACCAATTCAAATGTGAAATTTATTGGGTTGTCTTGTTGTTTATTTTTGGAAATACTTCAATGCCATATGTGTATATGTTGTCTGATTTACTATTTCTTGTATTGACTTTGGTTTCCCCTTTTAAAAAAAAACTAGAAACACTTGCATGATTGTTGAGTTCATTTGACTTGTGCTCATCATTCCTGAACATGAAATTGTGTAATTCATTGTGTTGTTGCCGAGTCCTTGTGAATACATATGTCACTCCCTTGTCTTGCCATTTTCACCACTGATATAAAAATGTTGTTATGCCTCTTGTGTATGTTGGCATGTAGTTGTTGCCAACCATGTCCATGTTGCGATGTCCTTTATTTGTTTGCACTTACCATGTATAGTTGTTGTGTACTTTTCTGTGTTGTTACTGGCTCGACCATTTATGAATTTATTGTGTGTCTTTCTGATATTCTTGACCACGTATACACCAGACTGCTCTGTCACCAAGTGTGATTTCTCTTGTACATCCCTAACGTCACATGTATTTGTACCTGCTTTACTATTTTAGCTGACTTGAACTGTCTTGTGCTCGACCTCTTGATTTGTTGAGTCACATATGTTCTATGTTGTACCATTATGGTTGTTTGGATGTATTCATGCAAGTTCGACTTGTTTTGTTGCTTGGTTATTTGTGTTGGGCTGCCTCTACCACTTTGCTGCACATGAACTTTGAACAGGCTCGACCATGTATGTTGCTTGAGTGTTGCACTAAGTCGAGTTGGTCCATGTTTCTGCTCCTCAGTTTCACTTTGATTGGCGAGACAGTGCACGCGTGTATATTTACACACACGTGTATATTTACACACGCGTGTATATTTACACATGTGTGTACATGCAGCCATTCAGAATAGTTCTCTTGTCCCTGTACTGTAATATGTGGATATATATAATGTCTACCTTGTGGTATTTGCAGTGTATCACTGTGAATATCACAAGCTATCTAGGCACATATGGATGAATGTATAAATCGGATCAAATCATGAAAAATGATGAGAAACACACCAGATTTCTAAGGCAAATAAATTTTTAAAATAAAAATTATATTCGCTAGAATATAGAATATTATTCATGTCCCAGATACTGTGTGTGTTTCCGTATGTGACTGGTAAGCAGATGATGATTGGACTGACTATGGCTGTGAAGACAGAAGACAAAAGACAGTGTTGTGTCAGTGTGTATATGAGTTGTAAACTGAGTGAATGACTATATAATTGAGTGTCAAAGTGATTCTGTAGTTAGGAACTTTGTATATAATGAAATTGATTGTACTGAAATGTATATCAGTGAAATGTACAAATAGTGGAGCATAAAATTTGTACTGTATGAAATGTTGAAATAAAATATTATATTTAATAAAATACTATTTGAATATTTAAATCCTTGTCTAGTAGTATTTTAATTAAATATAAATATTATATTTATGTCTGTGACGTATATATGAAATTGTACAACAACAAACACATTTTTAATAATATATATTTAGGTTGTTATCATCAAACAAAAATCATATAATTGTGTATACGACAATATTATATACAACAAACATCTCTATCTAGAATATATATATATATATATATATACACACACACATATGCAGAATTTGTATATAGGAATTAATACTGAAGACTGTGCAGTTTTAGAGATTCAAGATATTCATAATTTAGAAAAGATTCAAGACGCATGAGTAATCATGAAATCAAGAGTTCAAGATAAATATAGTAATAGAGTCTAGTTAATGTAAGACTCTGAATAGCACTCCAGGTTCAAATTCAAATTATGTTTTTCAAATTCTGATTTTCAAATTTCAAATTCAAATTCTATTCAAATTTTAATTAAGTTTTTCTATTTTACTTTTGATTTTAAACTTGAGTTTTAAAGATTATAAGTTTATATATATTTATAGTTATATACTTTTATACTTATATATTTTTATAGTTTTAAACTTTATAATTTTATAAATATGTTCATATAATTTATATTTATGATTTCATATGATTTTCTACTTTATAATACTTATTTATCTCACTATGTTTTAATTCAAGAATTTCCAGAATTATATATATATATATATATATATATATATATATATATATATATTCGAACACAAGAAAATTACTCAAATTTCAAATTTTGAATAACATATGTCGACATACATATGTGGCCATGTCGACATATAACTATCATATTTTCAGTTTTGAACGGAAGTGTCTTTTCACCATTTGTAACGTTCCAGAAGCGTTGCAACCTTTCAAATCCTATAAATAGGGGTTAATTTCAATTTTTTTTCATCATTCTTCTTCTCCATCTTCATCCCATTTCATTCCCCCATTATTATTTCATATTTTTATGATTTCTACACTTATACTCTGCTGATTTCAATTCTATTTATATAAAACTTCTTCTCTTCTCACTCTCTAGTCATTACTCTCTGAATCGAAGTGTTATTGAAGAGTTATAGGGCTGTTGTAATCGTTTGGGAAGTGTTTGGGAAAAGGTGTGTTCCATATAGCCTTGAAATCAAGGAAAGAGAGCGCTGTTAACTTTGTAGCCGTGAAATCAAGGGAATTGTACTTGATCAAGGGAGTCTGGAAACGGTGGTAACCTTGTAGCCGTGAAATCAAGGGGATTATACTTGGATATTGATTTAGTAATAAAACTATGCACAATCCAGCGTTGTGTGGGACATGGACGTAGGAGTAATCCGAACCAGTATAAAATCCATTGTGTTTATTCCTCTTGTACATTTTATTTTTGTTTATTTCTATGTTTGTGTTTGATTCTGTATCTGTGATTATCTATGTGGTGTGTGATTCATATAGTAGATCATATTAGTTTTAGATTTTCTTAAATTCCTTGAAAACACTATCCCCCCCCTCCCGTCTAGTGTTAGTTATCTGCATTCTCCAACACTAATAGGCCTCTCTGTTGGCATCTCCACTTTTAGGAAGAAGAAGGACAAAATCTACTTTTATCATATAATTATATATGATGACTATGACTTCAAATTACATGAAAATTCTTATAAGTAAATGCCTAGAAGAGACTCATATCTTGTAAACCATTGTTGTCAATAAAATATCAGCAGCTCTTCCAAAGTGGACGTATGTCCCACACAGGACCGAACCACTATAAAACCTAAGTGTTATTTACTGCTTTCCTGCTCTTCTGCACTTGTTTTCCTTACGCGAAACCGTTTTCTTAAGTAATTAAGAATCTTGCATGTTGATAACATTTTTTGGCATCAACGGCATTGATATAGTTTAATATTATGGTGATTTTATGATATTGTACATCCATTTTATTATTATAATGTGATCCTTCCGCCGTGAGTTCTTATTTTGTTATAATATGGCTCTGCTAGTCCATTTCTTATAGAAATCAACGACCTATATAGAGCAGCTTTAAGTTCTGATGGGCCTTTTCTCGATTGGGATTCAAGCTATTCCCCAAGCACGATGCTTAAATATACATCCTTGGTGTTTTCTTTCTCCTCTTTTTAATTTTTCTAATTTGATTCGCCACCAGAGTAATCTTCTCCTTTCCCTCGAGCCTAGAGTACGTACGGGACTCCCCCTAGTTTTAGTATTGTACGTTGTTGGCTGCACTTGCCTTAAGTTTCTCATGATTTGATCCACAATAGCCTACTGTTATGCAGTGAGATGAGCATTAAGCTCTGCCATAACTCTATCTAAATCACCTCTAGCGATGGCATCTGGAGCTGGAGTACTAGGTGAATGGTTATCCTATTCTGTAATTCCGCGGTTGACATCTTTGTTGGAACCGCCTATCTTACTTTTAGATTAAGAATGCATGAAGAGAAAGTTGAAATTTTCTCGGCGAATGCACCAAAAAGGTTTGCAAGACAAATTAGCAAACTCCTCTAATCAATTTTTCACAATACACTAAATGAAAAGTAAAATGTAGAAAAAATAAATAAAGAACACCAGAATTTATTGTGGACTGCCCTTAATGGGACTACATCCACTGTTCTTTTTTATTTATATTCTTAAATTCTGATATTACAAAATTTTAATATGACATACATTGATTTATAGTAGGAAGAATGAATATAAATGTTCTTATGAATCAAATATTGTTGCTTGGAAGTTTGTGAAACCAAAGATTATCATTGTAAATGCCAAAATGCTTTGATATTTATAGAGGTGGAGAAACGATATATTTGTTCCGACAAATTTATGACATTTCCATTATTTGGAATATGTTTGATAATTTCCAGATATATGTTGAGTTCCTTCCACTTAGGCACTGCTTGGTTCAGCTAGGAGCTCGGTCAAATTTTGACTGGTTATGTATGATAAAACTTAAATAAAATCAACATTTTCAAAGCAAATAAAGGAATCATCCAAAGCTATAATTGATTTCCCTTTTGTAAATCACGATTCTTATGTGTAAGATAAAGCTTAAATTTAACATGTAGAATCTTTTAATTTGTTAGAGCCAGGGTGATGATAAAAATCCATACAACCTTCCAAGTTCCATACAAAGTTAATTTTGATTAACGGACGCGTTCCCTACCAAGGACATGGGCCGTCTCCACATGCACTAGGACTAAGTCCATAACAGGCCATTATTGTATTTCGGCTGCTAAAACCATCGTACGAACTACGAAGCATGATTATGAATCATGGGCTGCTAATCCCAATGCAAAATCATATGCAACCATCGTAAAATGTACATCAGTGCATTCCATTATTAAACAGTTTTTACTTTTTTTTTTCTCCCTCTGCTTTCGGATCTTTTCGGAATGCTCTTTTCGCTTTATATCTGCTCCTGCACGCGTTTGCATTCCCTATATTATCTGAAGAAACCTAGGAAAAATACACACTCGGTGCTGATTTTCAAAATTAATCGTTTACGTAAATAAGCTTCATTTGAGATGAATTTGATGTTGATCGTCTAGCATACGAAAACAGCGATCAATCACTTGTAGACTCGTCTCACAAGTTTATAAATCATGTTTTCACTCCACTAAAAGTATGTATTAGCTAGTTTTAGCAATATGTTGTAATTGATTTACAGCAACAACGTTATATTATCTGAAGAAACTAGCACAACATTGAAATACAGAAAGATTATAGAATGATGTATATAAATATACAGATAAACTAGAAATCTAACTAAGCATTGAGTATGCCATCGTATGATACAACAGACGTAATCTGCACGAGATAATAATGAGTATGTCACTCTGTGATTTATGTTACAGGTAACAAAGAATAAAGAAGGAAGAAAGCAGAAAAATCGAATGGAGAATGTAATCAATATTCTCCTCTATTTATATTTTCTTCCCTACCCTACGAACAGTCGCGTCCGCCTGAAAGGTTGCAACGTTTTTCCAGTTGTTGTTCGACAAAAAAGTGCATCGTTCGCCTTTTGTTCTTGTTGTTCACCAACTGACGCAGACACAAATTTTTATTTGGCATACTTCCTTTCTTTGCACATGTTCTAAACCTATGTGTTTTTGTTTTGACATATTGTCTTTGCCTTAGCAAATGAGTTTGGATTTTTAAGATGGCTATGATCTGTGATTCTGTATGTCTAACGGGTCGCGCCCGCACATTGCTGCTATTTAACAGGTCGTGCCCGTTTGCAAAAAAAACCGTGCCTACTGTCGCCTGATGGTTCGCACCTCTTTATGTAAATCGAACTGCAACCGCTTTGCCTGAGTCCAAGCCCATCCCTATTTCTGTCTGAAACTCGCAACTGTTAAAAACCATCCCAGTAAAAATATGACTCATACCGAGCCCAGTTCGATTTGATCGGTCAAACAAACAACGGCATCACGCATGTGTGTGTTGGTTAAATATGATTTCCTTTCTCACAACAAAGCACACATTTGAGTGCCCTAAGATCCCAACCTTTAAGAAAGCCACTTATATACTTGACTTTTTTCTTTTTCAATTTTGGGGATGTGGGACAATATATTTCATTCAAAAAATTCAACATTGGAATCATATGAAAATGCTAAGTGCTATAGAATTTATTTGAACTGAATTCAAGCAATTTAAAATTTATGATTTAATTAATAAAATAATTTTTGCAAATTATTTACGCATAGGGTATAGACAAATTAAGAAGCTAAGCAGCTATGTTTTGTTTTTATAAAGTATGTCAGCAATATTGCCAATAAAGTATGACATATTGGCATGATATTTGCGTACTGTGCAAGAGGTCGCGAGATCGATACTCCCTTTAAGACCCATATAATGTATTAACCAAATTTCAGAAGGAAAAAAAAACATTTGTCAGCAATATATTTTAAGAAAATGATCACAGCAAAATGACAGAGGTAGAGCCATAGAGGGCCTCCTTGAGATGGCTAGTTTGTTTTTCACTCGTGAAAATTTTGGGGGTAGAATATAATTTTTTTTGCCTCATCCTGTTTTTTTATTTGAACTGGTTTCCTATGGTTAAGGATAGGCCCTATTTACACATATTATTGATTAAGAAAAATAATAATTAAATATTAATCAATTTGTATTTTAAAATATACATTTCAAATACTTTCTTTAGATTCTTCGCACGTGTTGATCCGCCATTTTATAAGGCAGTCACATGTTGGATTTCCGACAATCGAAGCGTTTTGGACTTCGATATGAGCTTATAGGCGAGCTCAAATGTGCGTCATTGATCTCACAAAAGTCTCAAAGACATGGATTTTATTTGCTTCGATTCCGGCTCTACATAGCCCGGTTCGATCAGGATGCTCTCCACCTCATTTCAGATTGAAATGTCTGCATTGACAATCTCGGTTCGACTATGTCGAACCGAAGGCGGACACTTACAATCTTACTACTTTCACTGCTCAGACGTAGTCAACCCACTACCTCTACGATTTTGGAGATGGCTCTACGTGTTTTAGTCGAATCGGATCCATGGCTACTTATAAATACAAGGATTTTGGACTTCTCAAAGGACCGATCTGCTTCCTTTTGAGCTCATACGTGCAAGGTCATTGCCGTGAAGGAAAACTCACTTTGTTTCTCCATTTTTTTTTTTGAAAGAAACTAACCGTATTATATTCATGCAGTATAATAAAAGGTAGATTACACTAAGTGGACGTAAAGTTGATTATTAAACCACTATAAAAATGCATCCTTTTTTTTATATATATTCTGTGGCTGAATGTTACTGTCGTTCTGTGATATTTGTGGATTTTGAGTGTTGAACTCAGGAAAACCAAATTTTGTATCAAAAGATTGATGCCTACAGCTTCCTCCTTCGTTTAATTATCCTTAATTTATTTAACTATTATGAAATGAAGACACCTCACCTAAAAAGAAGCCTAATTAAATATACATGCGTATGTATATGTTTGAAATCCTATCAAAAAATATCATCATCTTGTTCGTCCACGGTTTCGATGGTAACATAACATACTTTTGTAGTATCCATTTTATGTGTACATATATTTGATCTTGGTCTCAGTAGGTTTTGACTTTGAATGTGAGGGGATGAACAGTCTGTAATCTTTTAAAACAATGGTTTAAGATATTTGGACTACTTATTTTATGTTCCTACCAACAACAATGATACAATATGAGATTCGTTTGCACATAATGGTTAGCAAAATATTTAAACGAAATTGAAAGTTAACCAAAAGACGGGATTGCAACTTGAAGTGAAACATTTAAGTGGGATATTTTAATTTGTGATTTATAAGTTTTTCCATGCTTTAGAAGCTTTTTAAACTACTCTTTCACTTATATATCAGCTTTAGGATAGGCTCTCATTTCGGACGCGGCTAAAGGACCACTAGTTGTCATGGAAATGCAGGAAAATATGCATTTTGGATTGTTTAATCTTTTTATTGGTTAAATATAAATTTTTTATTTTTCCAATTTAGTGATTTGCCCAAATAATGTTTATGCTACAATCATATCGAAGCCGCTCTACATTGTATGATTTATTTGAATTGAATTCGAACAGAGTAAAATTTGCAACTTAATTAATTAATTGATTTTTGCAGGTTATCGTATACATTATTTATCAAGAAAAAGAAATTTACTAAATATAAATCAGTTTTATGTTTTTAAAAATACAATTAATATACCATATTTGGATTCTTCGCATGCAACATACAAACGTAGTATTCTCTGTTCATCAGCATTCTGCGCTAAAACGATGCACTCAAATTCTCGGTTCACTTGGCAAAAAATGAACCCTCCATCTTAAGCTGGAGCACGGTAGCATGCAATGTGCATGTTATAAAATGTAAAATATTTGTCTTTACCATAAATGGACAAATTTTCTACTAGTTGTTGGAGCAGTTGACATGCATTTTGCATCGAACTTTAGCCGAATGATGAATGAAAGGCATATGTGAACAATATCAATTAAGTTAATCAGTCGACCAAACTGGAGATGGTTGGTAACTGTTTGAAGATTGATACCTTAAAAATGACTATCATGAAGGGAGGACACCTCACCTACAAAGATGCCTATTTAAATATTACATGCCTACTTATATGTTTGGACTAAAAAAAATAAAAAAATAAAAAAAAAACGTCGTCAAGTTCGTGCATGGTTTAGAAAAATATTTAAACGGAATTAAAAGTTAAACAAAAGAAGTGTTTACGATATTAAACGGAGATATTTTAGTTTATGATTTATAATATAATTGAACTGTTTACATACTTTGATTTTTTCTCATAAATCTTGTCAAATATTATTTATACGAGTGAGAGTTCGGGGGTAAGCAATCTCATTCACTCATTATCTTTATCAATAGTAGTGTTCGAAGCGTAAACTTTTAGTTCGACTACAAATAATCTTACATATGTTTAGTAATATATCACTTATAGATAAGATCTCATAATTAAACATTTTTTTAAAATTCAAACTTTATGTATGCACATGTTAACAAACTTAATTTAACAGCACTTAAAAGATTAGAATTCATGTTTGCATCATTGTTCTCGGTTAATTAACAAAGCAAATAAAAATTATATATTGCAACTTAAAAATAAAAATTCAAACTAATTCACGTGCAATACATGTATTATAATTGTGCACGAAGCGCGTATCGTAACGCTGATTTAAATATAAACAAGTGATTGTGGTTCGAGTATAAAATGCAAAGTTTTCATAATCGTACCATGATTTGATCCGTGATGATCTAAGGTTTATGGTTTTGATGATTCAACCAGTCAAACCAAAAAGGGACAAAATAGCCTAAAGATGAAGTCGCCAAAAATTGGAAATTCCACCGGCTTGGATCTTATGTTGAAATGTCCGTACTTTTATATTATATGTTAACTTTGGTGAATGGGCCATTTCCCTAACCGGGCCAGGTTCTCGCCGTGCGGATCAGGCGCTTAGCCGGCCTTCCACCAAAGTTGGGCCGCTAAAATTGTCATACGGAAGGTAATAATGGATCGGGATCACAAGGCATTAAGATCTTATTTCCAATCACTTAGCACGATAGCTGTCGGTTCTGTTCAGGGTTCTTTTTAGGCTTTATATCTGTTACGCTGTTAAAGTGTGACTTAATATATGGTCTCTTTTGAGCCCACGCAAAGTATGAACTTCAACATTCATGGAAAAAACGTATAAATGCCTAGTAAAAACACATATATTTTAACTAATTTGATTAGCTTGGACACACCATGGTCCAGTCGAATCCAAAATGTTCGTTGTTTTCTATTGTTCAAAAGTTGTCCGTCCATTGTTCGGCTCGTACGAACAGTGTTTTAAATTAATGTTTTTCGGTCTGTGTCCGTCTGAATCTTGACAGAGCTATGTCGCACCTTCCCCGCAAACTTCTCATTGTTCTTTCCTAGCAAATGCACTAAGCATAAAATGTTGTATCTTTTCCTAATGCAACGACAACAAAAGTTTTATTTATCCGCAAACTCCTCAGAAAATACTCGGTAAACTTTAACGTATTTACGCATGTGCTTATGTTATGATGTGCTTTACTTTTCACTTGAACGTTAATCCCAACGCAAAAGCATATGCTTCTAAGCTTCAAAACCCAGAAAAAGCCGCGCACAATCATCAGAATTATTTTTTCCCAGCCTTTTTAAACGCTCTTTTACCTCTATATCTGCTCCTGCCCATGCTCAAATTTCGAAAGCATCCGACACAACAATGGTGGAAAGAACTAATAGACATAGTTTGAAGCACCTCTTTCGCGTTGCAATTGTTAGAATTTCCTGCATGTTATTAAGATAAAAACGGCAATTTGAAAAAATAGTCTTAAATCAACTGTTAGAATTTCCTCGCATGTTATTAAGATAAAAACGGCAATTTGAAAAAATAGTCTTAAATCAACTGTTAGAATTTCCTCGCATGTTATTAAGATAAAAACGGCAATTTGAATAAATAGTCTTAAATCAACTGTTAGAATTGTCTTGCATGTTATTACGAAGAAATAACAGATTTGAATATAAAGTCTCACATCACGAAATAAATTAGATGAATAAAGTATAAACATAAGTTTGTAAGGATGTGTACGCCAATTGATATAGGTTATAAATTTTACAAGTTAATTGATTAATTAATTAATATAGGCAAATTATTAATATATGTTATTCTTAAAAAAAAAACTATCTAAATATGCCTCAATTTTATTTTAAAATATACATCTCATATACCTCGGGTTCTTCGGTCGGGGTCTTAATCTTAGCCTAGAAAGTGGTACCAAAGAATGTGCATGCAATAAAATGTAAATCAAAGTCTTTAATTGGGCAAAAAAATTCTGGTTGTTATTGGAGAAGCTGCCATGCATTTTGCATTCGCATGGAACTTTAGGCAAATGATGTAATGAAAGACATATGCGAACAACATAAATAAGTCAATCAATCGACGTTATTGGAGAGAGTCGGTAACTGTTTAAAGATTGATGCCTACGGCTTCCACTGCTCTTTCATTTCCTTAGTTTAACTATTATAAAGAAAGGACACCTCACCTACAAAAGTATCAAATTGAATATTTTACATGCGTACCTATATATTTGGACTCGCACCAAAAAAATATCGTCATCAAGTTGGTGCGTTATTTCGACGGTTACTTAATACAGATTTGAAATATTTATTTATGTATGCATTTGATCTTGGTTTTAGTAGGCTTTGACTTGAAACGGGAGGGGTTTGATTAGAAAGAAAAAAGAAAACATAAATGCTAAAGCGATTAGTTTAAAAAGGAGCTTAGAAGAGCATCTTCTACCCATGATAAATATTGAAGTAATGTCAATCTACATCAACAGTTAAAAAATATCCTTAATAATGGTGTTTCCAACGCAAATGTAATTTATAATTCTAAGATCACATTGTGAAGTGCAATGTACAGTTCTGGACATTGCACATCACAATGTGAAGTATTTAACCTATATAATTAGTGTGGTGCTAAGGACACCACAAAATGGTCTTCATAACACCGCTATTAAAAAATACCATAAGAATTATCGTTACACTTTTCTTAATACCATATATAAAAAATAAGGGCTACCACATCACTGTTACCTTATTTTCCTCTCGTCTCTTATCTGTTCCTCTTTCATTCCATTCTAAAACCATAGTTCTTCAATCGATTAATCAACGATAACGACACCGCAACAATGCCGAGAAAGATGAATGCGTGCCTAAATATACAAAAGCCGTGCATAAGGTTTAAATTAGACAAACTAGAAGAGGAAGTGAAAAACTAGGGCTTCAAATGGTAAGAATTTGATTTTTTTTCCGCGGGAAAGATGAAGTGGACAGCGATATTCCTGATTAGGGCTTTCATATGAGGGCTTGCTACATTATTAGTTTGGCAAATACTGGTTGAGTGAGAGATTAGAATGAAGAGGTAGTGTGGTATTAGGAGGCATACAAAATTTAATAAGTTTTATTTTTTTAGTTGCAGTTTTTAGAAAGAGTATTTTGGGGTGCCCTTAGCACTACACTATAGTTATTGGTGAGTTGGATAATTTTTTTCATTTTTCCACCAATGGTAAATTGATACATATGCAAAAGATGACAACATTTGATATTTACATTGAAGAGAAATTATAAATGTTATTTTCATATATACAAACAACGGTGGAAAGAATTTCTTATTACCTTTTACATTTGTTATATCCCAAAACAAGAAAAACAAATTTATTTTGCTTTTCACGTTCTCGATAAAAAAACAAAAGCATTAAAAACAATTTATCCCCTTCATCATCCATCTACTATCATAATCATCAAGAATTCTGCAACTTTCCCCCCATTTTTTTCTTATTTTACGGTGCGCGATGAAATCAGAATACATAAGTTGACAACAAACTGACTATTAAAATAAATTTGATTTGCACATTCAAATACTATTTCTAAGGGTGGAGGGATCTATTTCATCATCTTAAAATCAGGTTTTCTCTTCTTTCCCTTAGCCACCACTTATTCATTCGCACGTCAAATTTCTTGAATCGAATAAATTGAACGAAATAAAGAATATTTTTAAATTAAGAATATTTATGATCTTTGAAATGAACACGTATAATGAAACATGTTTCTCTTCTTCTTCCTCACTTATTGACCATTAAAGAAATGTGTTTTAGATCAGATCAAAGTAGTGCAAACTTTGAATCTATTCTGCTGTTGGACCATTAAATCTTGAAATCGATAACTCGATAACTTATTTGTATTTAGAGGGTCAAAGTATTGATTAAAAGTAACTTTTATACATGTAAATGAAGTCAAAAGTACAATTTGCATCATCATCGTTTCACCAAAAGAAATTCATCAAAAGTGGACAATAATCAACCATAGAAGGTTCGGGCAACAACATTGCACCGTATGTTCATGAAAATTTTATAAAATTTGTGTAAACATTTTGTTTTAGAATCAAAATGATAGAAAGTAAAGAGAAAGTGAGATTTTTGTTTCTACATCAATTTTCTTTTCTTGAAATTAAGTACTTTATATGCAAGTCTAGGTATTATTATATACCATATTGCATGACAATCATGACATCTCGCAACATGTCAAATGGCTTAACCATTTAGACAATAAAGCTTGTATCTTCAAACCTTCGAATAATGGGAACTATGTTTACTTAAATATTGTATTCTGATGAGAAGAATTGAGTTTTTGGGCATCTAAATGCTTACTTTGTCATGAGCAGTGAGGTTTTGGATGACCACACGGGCGTGCCTTCGTCCGACTGAAGTAGCTAGGCTAGGGCGGGTTTGGGTCTAAAATTGTATTTTTGGACAGAATTATTGCAATTAAAAGGGCTAAATTTCACATATATAAATAGCGAGGTCTAGAATCTGTTTCTAATTAGGTTCAAAATTCATCTTTTTTCCTTAATCTGCAACGTCCAAAAAATGTTGTAAAACTCTAATCACATAAACACTTAAATAGCATTTCAAAATTTTAAATTCAAAGACCCTAGTAAACCTTTGCAAATCATATCTTTTCATTCTCTTTTTCCATTTTATTAAATCAGTGTTATGATACTACAGATTACAAAGCTATACTCTTCTCATTACAAATCACCCATTTAATTTTAGTAGGCTTTGACTTGAACACGAGGGGTTGATTAGAAAAAAATATATATAAAGCAACCAGTTTTAAACAGTAACTTAAGACCCATTAGGGACGTCTATGAATACCCCAAAAATCTGAAATCCTTGCGTATTATATCCGTAAATACGGAAAATATCCAATATTCGAAAAGCGGTTACAAGTACCAATATTCGGAAACGTACTCGGAAATGTATACGGATATGCAATACCCATATTCAAAAAATATACATTCGCCATGGAATTAAATATTCATTTCTATTTTCAGATTATAATTAATTCTTAAACCTTTAACCATTATAAATCTGTTTAAAAACCATGAAACCGTTGATTATTTTCAGCCGTTGTTACTTGAAAATCATATTTTACTTGACGAGTGCAGATATTTTCAGATATTTTTCGGGTGTTCGCATCCATCAAAGCGGATACGAATATTTTCGGATATTCGAAAATATCCATGGATGCGGACACAGATATTACTTTTAAAATATTTGCAGATAGCGGACACAATTACGGATGTAGATTTTATATTTTGCATAAGGATCGTATACAACACTATCCGCATCCGTTTACATCCTTAGGTCTCATCCGTTTCATTCAAAGTTTTATGTTTTTCATTTTCATTGTTTCCAACAACAAACGAAAGAATAAAAGAAATGATCCACAACTCTTAGCCATTATGATGAAGAAGAAACGACAGTAAAATTAATTTTTTCTCTCTATGCTTTTGTCAAATCTCAGAAAAGGGAAATAAATTTATTTTGCATTCTAGATTCTCAGTAAAACAACAAAAGCATGAAAAATGATTTGCCCCTTTTATCATCCATTTGTCATCATAATCATCATGGGTTTTGAATTTTTTCGCCTCTTTCTTCTTATTTTATAATGCATAATGAAAACAGTGGAAATAAAACGATACCAACAAATAGGGAAATAAATCTGACTTTTCACTTTCAAATACTAGTGCTAAGGGTGGGAGGATCCATTTCTTCATCTCAAAATCGCCCTTCTCCCTCTTCCGCTGGCCGCCACTAATTCATTCGCACAACAAATCGCTGGACCCAAAAAAAATTAAACAAAAGAAAGAATAGTTTCAAAATAGGAATATTTCTGATCTTTGAAATGAACACATATAATTGATGAAATGAACATATCTATTCGTTAGCCTATAAACATGTTTTAAAATGAAACATGTTTCTCTTCTTCTTCTCCACTTATCGATCATTAAAGAAAGGTATTTTAGGTCGTATCAAAGTATTATAAACTTTGAATCTGATTTTGTTGTCTGAACATTGAATCTTGAAATCGATAGCTCGATAACCTATTTGTAGTCAAAGAGTTAAAGTATTGAATCTTTTATAAAGTTAATTGAAGTCAAAAGTACAGTTCACATTATCATCATTTCATCATAAATTTCCCATCAAATTTAGACAATAACTAATCGTAGAAGGTTTGAACAACTTTAACGCATTGTATGTTCGCGAAAATTTTATTAAATTTGAGTGAGTTTTTGTTTTAAAATGAGAATTAAAGATAAAGAAAAGCACTTGAGATTCTCTCATATTTTTTAATTTTTTTGTAATTGGGTACTTTATATATATATGTCTATGTAGTATATAACTTTACTACATAACAAGTTGGTTAAATCCTGCTAGACGGTATTCGAACCTGTGACATCTCACACCATGTCGGAGTGCCTTAACCACTTGAACAATGTGCACCTTTTTTCGTATCATGGGATAATGCAAACTATATTTACTTCAATATTGTATTCTATGCAACGAACCGACGAATTCAACGCTCGAATTTCGACAATAATAGATTATCCTGTATTCACTTACCAAAAAATCAAGTATGAAAACACATATAGTTAATAAAAAGAAATTAGAGCAAGAGAAAAGGAAAGAAAAAAATATTAGAATAGAAGAAGAAAAAAAACCAACACTACAGAATCATAGTAGACTAGAACTTCAAAACAGAACAAATAAAATATAACATATCAAAACTTTTTACATAAAGAGAAAACTGTATATATATGATTACAACAACAGAATACTCATTAGATCAATACAACATGCACAGTGGAAATAAATTAGTACCATAAAATAAGGGAATACGTCTCGACTCCATCTTCTTCTTTGAAGTTATAAGCGAAACCAAACCTGAAAATATACTCGGTCTGACCCAACCACATTTTAAAGCAAAGCAAAATCAATCTAGATCAGTCTGAAATACTTTCAGTGATAAATTCATATCACAAACAATTAGCTTAACTTTACAAAATCTTTTGAAATAATGGAAGTCTGGTAAGACACGACCGCATATAAACATAGCAAGTATTTTTACGTTACGATAATGTCTATGAAACCACAAATAAAATGGAAATATAGACGAAAAAATTGCATTCACTTTCCAGCATAATTGGTATACATGTTAAATGTACGGCTCATACTGGAGTTTGGATTTCCAACATGACTAGGTATGGAACCACCTTTCTATCAGTGTTCTCTAGAGACAAAACACCTAGGTTCAACAAGAACATATTGCAACCCGGCCACACATGACTGACCACTCAATCAACTTGAGTGTATCAAGTATATCAACACCGCCGTTGTAGGATCCATCAAACCGTATTCATTCCGAGGCATACAAAAAGGAACATCTGATTTCTCTCGATTAGGTGATGATACACCCCCAATGGGTATGACCCACATAACCATACTGCCTATCTGATTTCAGTCATTTCCCGGTTGCTGAGGTTTGAGGTCACGATTACCTTTTTAGAACATCACATCATCATTCACTTTGAATGCCACATTGTCAGATTCGCCAAATTAGTAATTGATTTGCACAAATATACTCTGGGTGTTAAGCTAAAGGAAGTTACCTTTTCCACTACCATACTTGGTATGTTTGTAAAAATCAACGTACGTGATTCTTAAAGAATAATCTGTCAGACATTCGTCCATACAAGTCATCCAGTAACTGGATGAACTAAAGGCAGTCTCCTACAACATCCTATATATGAACCACCCCAAGGATCAGTAGCGAGTACTCCTTGCAATCCGTAGATTTCGACCACGACAGAATCACAGTCTATCTCTAGAGCTACCCAGAGATTTTAAGTAGTTCTTCCAATTTATGAAGATCCACAATCTCTAATTCTTCCGTCTTTAAGTCGCATAAGCATCCTTGCAAGTTAGTTTTGTACATAAAGTCGATACGAAATGGTTTTGGGTCAAGTTCCCATCCCGGTCTCTTTGAAACAAGTCATAAGTCCAAGAACAATATTTCATTGATAATTAGGTTTTAACTATCAGTTCAGATAGTACGGTTAAGTACATCAATAACTCATATCCTTTTTAAAATAAAAAAACCATTCACGAAACCATTTTATCGACTTTTAAAAAATCAATTTCGTATACTTATCTCAACAAATCCCTTTGTTTTCATTACTTTGAAAACAATAACTATATCTTATCTCTTCAGAATAAGCATATTCACAAAATTTCTTATTTATCTTCTTTACTTCGGAAATATCACTATGGCTTCACAAAAACCTTTTCCATTTCCTTTATCTTGATTTTTTTTTATATTCTCAAAACCCATTTATATTTCCTTTACTTCGGGAATAACGATATATATATACTTAACCAAGTGATAATGATCTAGTTACCAATCTTATATGTTGGCCCAAAACAATGTCATTCGACATATTGTTTATAATGTTACGTAAACAGTTTATTAAACCCTTAGTTGGACGATGTCAACCGTAGCAAGCCTGCATTCATGACCCGTAGCTGGTTGTCGCCTACCGTAACTATTCATGACCAATAAGCCGTAGCTAGTGGTAGTTGACCGACGTAAGCCTGAAACATATTTACCACATTTCATCTTCGATTCTACCTTCTAGTCACACATATTCATAATACCCCTATCCATTCATTTCACAACCCATATACCTTCAATTCCATAACATATTTACATCTCAAGTAACTCAACATATAATATATACTCAGTTTCACAACATATATCCACATAAATATCAAAAAAATAAACAAATATAACGCAAACCAACATATACACAATAAATACCAATATCATACATTCACATATCAAAACAAAATATCCATAGTAACTCGTATATACCCCAGAAACCTCCATATATCGATATCCAACAACATATGTTTATATTTACTAAAAACAAAACAACAAAAAAGACAAGTAACTATTCGTCTCTATCATCATCCGCCTTCCCACCATCCTCATCCCTCAACCCATCCTGAAGCTCAGGCTTCCTACTATGCTCGATAAGATACGCGGCGATCCACTCATCATGCACGGTCGTCAGTTAACTCTTCTGCCAATCCTGAAGCTTAGCAGCCTACTGACGGAGCATGATGATCTCCTCCTCCTGCTGGAATCTCTTATAAGCAGCCTGGGAATTGCTACCTAAAATTTATTTTATTAGGAGTTTTATTTTAGAATTTAGGATTAAATATAATTTATTATTTAGTTAACAATACACTTTACCTCTATATTACCAAAATCATACCCCATATTTTGAGTTGGCAGGTTAACGATGACATCTCAGATGCGATTACACTCCTCTAGGGTCGAGTCATGACTTGAGGCTGCGTAACTCGAGCGATCTCAGCCTAGTATCTCTTAAAAAAATACAAGTAATTTTTTTAATTTTTTTAAGAATATTTGTTCTTACAATAATCATTTCTTAAATTTTTAGAAAATCAATTTGAATAATATTTGATCTTGTATATTTATTTTTTAACTTCTTAGAAAACCGATTTATTAGAATATTTGTTATTATTATTTTATTTTTGAACGGTTTTGGAAACCATTTTTAGTATAGCATTTTCTATTGTTATAATCATTTCAATTTTTTTTAAATATTTAGTAGGATATTTTTCCCTTATTGAATTCATTTGTAAACATCAAAGAAAATCGATTTCATTATAGTATTTATCGTTGTTAAATTCATTTCTAACTTTTTAACAAAGTCGATTTAAGTATAGTATTTCTTAACTTCTCTTTAACTAAGCTATAAATTTAAAACAAATTTTAAAAATCATAAAATTGTTAATTTTTTTGCTTAAACTATAACAAACATTATTTAGTCTTTAATATTCGTAGACTTCCAGTACACATTTTAATCAATAATTATACTCCAATATTTGGAATTTACCTCAACCATTTTTTTATTAAAAATACTAAGAAAAAGAAAAAAAATCAAACTACTAATTTTAATACTCAAATCAACTCACACATAATATTATCTTCAACTAATTCACAATCTATACTAATCGATAATCATCTAAATTTAAAAACTTCAAAATTAAGGTTTAACCATATTCAAAATCAATACTAATATAGGATTTTCATCTAATAACAGTTCATAGATATATACATATACATAAACTTCAGCTAATACATAACATTGATCGATTTCTAATTGATAATCAATTAATTTCATTGCATAAGTGTTGATGGCAAAAAATGACGTAACATCCAAAGATTCTCCATTACCTGGAGAATTAAGTTTCGCACAGAAATATAAGTGCAGAAAGCAGTAAATAACACAATAGATTTATAGTGGTTCGGTCCCGTGAGGGGCCAACGTCCAATTTGGAAGAGTCGCTGGTATTCTATTGACAATAATGAGTTACAAGCTTGAGACTATCTCATGACATCCTTTTACAAACATTTATAAGTATTTTGATGTCATAATTATCAAATTGAATATTTGGAAAAAGTCACTTTTGTCCTTCTTTCTCAAAGCAAGGATGTCATTAAAGAAGTCACTTGGATCTCTCAAGAGATATCAAATCAGCCAATTTCCAACCCCTTTAAAGTGTGAGCTTGGGGTAATTTATAGTGGAATAGTTAGGTGGGAGTAGGCACGATTAGAGGAGCAAAACAGTACATTTCATGTCCCTGAGTGGAGTCCTCTGAAATCTCGTACCCCCTTGTCATATTTAAAAAACTCGTACCCCTCTCTAGGGGTACAAATTTTGTACCACATAGGGTATGAAATCCGTCCCCGTGGGGTACGTTAGATGCACTAGTGTCACGATTGGGTCTGGGATGGTGGGTTCGAAACTTGGAGGAGGCGAGGGATTTGTAGGTGCATTCGGGGGGATACGATGTGAGAGGTCTAAACCCCGGGGGTTCGAAACTTTACGGATTCGAGACGGAGTTCGATAATATGGTTTGTGCACTGTTTTGAAGAGTTGTGAGGCTTGCGCTTACACGTCTTCGCTTAGTCTGGGATCCCGGTGTTTTGGCGATGCTTTGGACTTTAGCGTCCGCGACATGTTGAGTCGAGCGTGTCGTGTGTACTTTCGAAAACCGGACCAAAAGGCCGGTTAACAATAAGATTTTAATCATATTTTAAATCGTACAATAATTTAGTTTTATCATATAATAATATATATCAGTAGATTCATATATGTAAACATCATAATCTAACAAAATAGTAATTAAAGTTTATACCAAAATTAAATAGCAAACTAAAAGAGAGTAGAGGTTGAAGGAGACGGGGTGCAATCGACCGTAGGTGGAGGTTGTCGACGTTGGTAGGCGGCGACGGTGGTTCGGGTTTTGGAAGGGTTTTGGCGCATGGTTTATTTTTTGTGAAAGCGAAACGTTTTTGTGGTTCGTGCGTTATACTCAATTTGACGATGGCTAGTGTCAACCGTTTATTTAAATCAACGTTAGTCGTTGCTAGCTATCGTCGACCGTTTATTTAAATCAACCCCATCCGTTGCTAGGCGATCGACCGCGATTTAGATCTTTTTAAATAGTGTTATGATAACATACCTCTGTGAAGTACTATGACTCAATCAAACTGGAAAAGGATGTGTAGATACAATGGATTGGTAATATTTTAATAAAATAATATGATGCACTCGCATGGATCTTTTAAGCTTAAAACTAAAAACATTTTCTTTGTAAGTTTAAACCTAAACATCAGAATTGAATAATATGGAATAAAATAATCAACATAATAGAACTGAACGATGTAAATGCCAAAGAAATTTCTTAGTGAAACTTTGGACAAAAATTTCCTACCAGTAGATTTCCATTTAAAATTAGGGATTGAAACACGGAAAAGGATGATGGGAAATGAAATAGAACGGCTTGATAATTTATCAGTAAACCACAATAAGAAGGAGAATGTTAGGAAGTTAATACTGCACAATGTTAAAAAAATGGATATGCAATCGCATTCGGAAATGAGCATGTTTCATTTATAGCCCCCTTTCCCCCTACTTTTAGCCTCCTTTTGCAAAATATTGCAATTATAGCCCCTTTTTGGCACGTAGCAGAATTACATGTCTGTTCATTTATACTGGCGCAATCACAGATTGCGCCAGTATGAACAAATCTTTGGGGCGTAATCCAGGAATGTGCCCCGGTGTATATTTTTTTCAACTTTCCAATCAAAGAGGACACTGTTTTTTTTTTTCATTGAATGGTCACTCAACTATTTTGTAGGAAACAGGTACTCTACTTTTGCTTTTTTGACCAAAACCTTGGGCTCTTGTCCTAATTCAACACTCTTAAACAATTTACACTTTTATATATCACCTCATTTTCTTATATCTCTTCACTCTTTTATATCACCTCATACACTTATATCACCTCATACAAAATGCCTTCTTGGCCATCATCCATAGACTCCGACGAGCAGGCATATGAAGAGATGAGACTTCAAGAGCTCGCGGACGAACTCAACTTCCTAATGGGACTTGAGGAACAAACACCGAGCGAACGGGCGAACGTACAATCCCAACATGAAGATCAAGTGCCACATGTTCAGCTCTCGTACGAACAGACAGTCACTCAACCACTACGCAAAGTAGAGGCATATCGATTACCACATGTTGATTACAATCCAGTTCGTTGCTATTGCGGTTATACTGTTGAAGTTGCGGTTCGAGCGGAAGGCAACAATATAAGTCGGCGCATGCAAACATGTCTAACCTATCCAAATGGTTGCAATTACACAGAATGGATAGACGAACCTTTGTACCCAAGGGGAGTAGTATATGCAAGCGAGCTCGAACAAGAGATTAGACGTCTCGAAAATGTTATTGAACAATTGCGGTTTGGGGGTAATTAGTAGTTTGTTTGCCTCAAGTGCGATGGTGTACTAATTTTAGGTCAGTTGAATGGTTGTATTTTGGATTGTATTGAATGGTTGGAATTAATGTATTTTGAGTTTGTCTTGATTTGTCGAGAAGTGGGCAGTTTCCTCTTTGATTGTAGACAAGTCGAGAGCTATGCGGAAGCTAAATTTCTATCCTGGATTCATAATGTAGACAAACAAGAAGAAAAATTGCTCTCGACCTCTCTTAGCGGGATCCTGGATTGCGCCAAGAGATGTCGAGAGAAACGTTATGTTGAAAATCTACCTGGGGCGCAATTCAGGATTGTGCCCCAGGTTGATTTTCAACATAACGTTTCTCTCGACATCTCTTGGCGCAATCCAAGATCCCGCCAAGAGATGTCGAGAGCAATTTATTGTGAAAATCTACCTGGGGCGTAATTCTGGATTGCGCCCCAGATAGATTTTCAACATAAATTTCACTAACACAAGCAGAAAAAGCAATACCATTATTCAATGCATTGACTAACATTATCATTCAACACAAGCAATACCATAAATCAATACAGACTGATAAAGCAATACCATCATTCAATACAAACAGAAAAACACACCAAAATACTTGTCAAATAGAAACCAAAATAACATCATTCAATTCAATATAAGAACTCCAACGATTCAAAACCAATTACAACCAAATTACCATCATTCAGTCCAACCATTCAGTCCAACCATTTAGTCCAACCATTAAGTTCAACATTAGTTCAAATGTGCAACAACCACTAATACTTTTAAAATGACCACCAAATTAATTCGAAGTACATGCCAAAATGTAAAGTTAAAACAAATCAAAATGCAACGCCAAAATGTCAAGTTCTCTTACGTACTCCTACTTTCCTTCTTTGACCACTGAGAGGCCTGAGAGTTGGATCCTGCGACTGAGTTGGCTGAGAAGGACCGAGCATGAGTTCCATTTGGGAAGGCTGAGAAGATGAAGCTAAAGCCTTTTTCCCCTTACGAGTGGGAACCGCAGGAGGACGTGCAGATGGAGGCGGTGGCGGTCGTGCAAGCTTGTTCTTCCTTAAATTCGTCTGGATAATGCGTTTGATCCCCAAGCACTTTGGCTTCGATTGCTCCGGCACCTCCCCCACAAACTCGTCAACCAACTCGACCGCATGGTAAATTCCGTCAGTCTATAATACACAAATTATGAGCATGCCAATTTATATATGGTTTGATGTTGTACATACCAGACTTTGCTCAAGCGACGCTCTAGGAATGTATGGTTCGCACCTTGAGGAACATCTAGAGGCGGATCTACGGGAATAACAATATAATGGCACGTGAGGTTCCAATACCATGTGTAGTATTCCATATCAGATACCGCTGCCACGCATTGCACTTGCACATGATCATAGCGATGGTTCCTGTAACAACCCGCACCTCCGTTCACGCAAAATATTGTCCCCAACTTAGCCACCGTATAGGTGTGGGGTTTTATTCCTCAAAAGGCCTCGACATTAGTAAGAGATGGGCTCTACTATATAAGTACCCACTTCACATAGGCTTCCACGATGTGGGACTTAAGGGTGTTACATTCTCCCCTTCTACAGAGCCCAACGTCCTCGTTGGCTCATAAACACCTCACACTGGCATTGTGGTCCACGCAGGAGCCACAATTCCGATTGGGTATTGGCTCTGATACCACTGTAACAACCCGCACCACCGTTCACGTAAGATATTGTCCCCAGCTTAGCAACCGTATAGGTGTAGGGTTTTGTTCCTCAAAAGGCCTTGGAGTTAGTAAGAGATCATGGGCTCTACTATATAAGTATTCACTTCACATAGGCTTCCACGATGTGGGACTTAGGGGTGCTACAGTTCCATGTATTGATTGCTGCTTAATAGGCCTCGTCGTTCCCGACTTCAATCATGTAGTGCGGTGGCTTCTCAGGAATGTGTTGTAGCAAGCCAAACTGCCTCATCACTCTATCCGGTAGATGATTCGAGACATCCCGAAAACAAATTAGCGGCACGCGTGCTGTCCAAAGCTGGATAGAAGCAACACACAATGGAGGTGGATGAGGAAATGCCTCGGTGTAGAGGGTCCATGAAACAACATCATAATCGAGTACATCGAACTCGTTACGATAGAACTTAACATTGTGTCTAGGCATCGCCAACGTGCTCTTCAAGCCGACCCAACTATTAAAAACATTCAAGACTTATAACCACAATTTAAAAAATAACTATCTGCAATTTATAATTGTAGTAATAGTACCTCGAAGCAAAAGGCAAAGAAAAATCAATCTCCGACCTCTTCATTGTTATTCTCCCAACCGGGAGATACGTCCAAGACCAAGTCTGTAAATGAGTATACGTATAAGAAAACCTAAGATGTATATGTGTATAATAGAACATAAGATGTATACGTGTAATAAAACATAAGATGTAATACCTGCACCAATGTTAGACAACCTCCAATGGAATCGCCCCCGCCCTAAAGTCAATCGTGATAGTTCCGCATACGTGTAGCCAAACACGGCGCTACCCCTAGCATACTGCCGACATACATCAAAGTCATCCAAGTAATGTAGCTATCTAAGCCACATCCGAGATTTCGAATGGTCACATACCAAACGTGACCTGATAATGTGAATTATAATCACACGCGCACGCTGCTCCACCTGTATTTGTGAAGCATCCTCAGGAATGTACGTCGCTAGTTGTGCCCTAAACCACTTCATAGTAATCATCTCGGACCCCCCACCACGCATCTCTTGGAGGAGATAATCCTAGCAGTCTCTCGCACATCTCGGCATAATCAGTTGGTTCGGGTTTGGTGAATGGACGACCATCGGTTGGTATGCCAAGCAGAACCGCTGCGTCCTCCAATGTGATCGTCATTTCACCGCATCTGAGGTGAAATGACGATGTCTCGGGTCTCCATCGATCAATCAAAGCTGTTATAAGATGGCAGCCAAGTTGTATGGATCCAAGTCAATGTATTAAAAGAAAGCCCGCTCGTTCAAGAAGTGCTAACACACCGGCATGATTTGAAGTGATTAACTTTAACGAAGACGAGTGCTCTATGGTTTCAACAGCAGTTTTGCCCTGTCACACAATAACAAAATTGATTTTTTAAACTAGTTTAACACGCACAGTAACAACGAAGGGATGAGTGCTCTATGCTTACTGACATCAATTCCACATTGTTTGAACGATGTTCGGACTGTAAATATAAGACGCTCTTGTCTACGGGTCCGGCCAACATCTCCGCATAATCTACAATAATTCAATGCTAACAAATTTAGTATTATGTTTTTCCAAAACAAATACATGAATACCAATCTTCAATTCCACACAAACTCAGTAGAATAAAATCATCTAGCAATCTTCAATTCTACAAAACTACCATGAAATTTCAATTTCTATGACTACCCACAACCCTAACCTAATTTATTCGAATCTCAATAAAACTACCATGAAATCCACAATTGTATATATTAAACAACAATAGATCATCACTAACTAGCAATGAATCAACTATGCACAAAATTCCAAGGATAATCAAAAAACCCTAAATCTAATTTTTGAAAGAACTAGAAAAAATTTAAAGAAATTATTACCTAAAGCTTCTTCTTGTGTCGGAGAGCTTGTCATATTTACTTAAGAGCTTGAATTTAGTTGAAGAAATTTGAGTTTTGATTTAATTGAGGTATAGGGGTTTTGGGTTGTAAGTGGAAGAGTTTGAGAAATGAGGAGGAAAGGGGTCGGTCGGCTGTTTTTTTTTTAAAAACAAATCTAACGGGGCGCAATCTTGGATGCGCCCCAAAGGTTTGTTCATACTGGCGCAATCTGTAATTGCGCCAGTAAAAATGAGCAGACATGTCATTTCCTATGTTTCAAAATGGGGCTATAATTGCAATATTTTGCAAAAGAAGGCTAAAAGTGAAGGAAAAGGGGCTACAAATGAAAATTGCTCTTTGGAAAAGATTCAGGGATGATAACTGCAAGTTGTTTCCTTAAATAAAAAAGAAACATAGTTTTTAGGTCGAATTAGAAATATGCATATTCGTACACCCTCCTTTAACATATAGTAAATATATTTAGTATAAAATATGGTTTACCTTTTGTTTTGATATTTCTTCTTCCAAACATCGGACATTTTTATATCTTTCAGAAAATGACTAATTTAAAAAATAAAGTTAACACAACAAACAGAAAATAAATTTACTTTTTACTTAATCTATTCCCTTCATTTTCGTTACACTTTCCCCTCCATTGTATCAATGCCATTGTCAAAGTGACTTAAAAATTTAAATATTCATCTTCCTTATCTCATAATCATGCAAATGGTCAGATATGATAGGTATGGAGTTAGATAATGCCAGATCCATGTTTATATCCATGTCCGTAACCATTTTCGAATATACTTACATATGGACATAGACGGATATTAGTTGTTCTTCGATCGGTTCACAATTGATATATCTATATCATCAATAAATAGAAAAGGTTAATTCACTATAAATTAATGTTAAAAATATAACTGACAACAGATATGCTAGAAAAAACAGTTTTAAGTAATGAATATTTACTTTTATACACAAACTGTTTTAAGTAGATAAAAAATGAACGACAATTGTTCTATAAATCAAAATGCACACGGAAAATTGTCATGGATAATTTTCTATATTCCAGACACAAACAAGATTTCGGATAACCACTAATTGTTATGTCCCATATCTTATATCTTACAAAGGGGGAAATGAAAAATAAATAAATAAAATGTCTCTAAGACATTAACATAAAATTAATAAAACGTTGGCACGTGGAAACATAGTACAAATTGATCATCATATTTTTTTCTGTTTTACTCTTTCCCAACGGGACTTCCCATTGTAGTATTTAAAACCGATGCAGACTCCCAATTTGCTTGCATCATTAAAAATTGTTATCTTGTATGAAGGAGACGCTTTCAAGTTACAACAAAGAAAGGAACGTTAAAGGTTGTGTAAAATCCAAGCGAAAATGATCCATGACATGGTTGTTCACAACTTAGATTTTGAACACTGTCTTCGCGTTATTCTCTTTCTTTTACATTTCATTTCATTTTCAGCTTTTGGTTGCTCACCATAGATCCTTTTACCAAGAAAATTTGAAATTTGCATGCCAAGGTCATTTAGCCAAAGGCTTACCAATGTCATATCATGAAAAACAATTATAAAACCACTAAAATCCACGTGTTTTACAAATTCATTTTGCATGCTGAACAAATACCGATTGGCACCGCTTCTCTTATTGATAGTTATCGAAAATAAAATTAGTCTGATTTTTTTAACTATGCGAAAATGTCAACATTTGATAGTTTTACGAAATGTTTTGTATTAAAAAAAGTATAAAGTAAAACTATATTCAGTATATAGTAAAACCTACCTCCTAAATTGCTTATCGTCTCTTGAGTATTATTAAAATCAATTTAGTTAAAGTGGTTATTCCTTGAGTAAGACATATGCCTTTTTAACTCATTCCCCAAAATTTCACATTTTTAGAGGTTTATGCCGTAACAAAAAGCTGAACATTACCAAATGTTACTGTTAAAAACACGTCGAATGCGTATACAAAGGTAATGTGTCAAATCTATTCGAGGTTTAGTTTGTTCATACCATTTTTGATAACGTGAACATAACTCGCGGTATTGATCGGTGGAAATCAAAGGATCATGTATGAGATCCATTGATTTTGACCGATCACCAGCAATGTTTTGTTCACACTATCGAAAACAGAGTGGATAAAATACTAATGCAATTATCCAAGTGAGCCGTTAAAGCTACTCCCATTTTGTTTACGTATGTCGAACGTCTACCGCAATGCTTGTGCAGAGTAGCAGGTGCAAAGAAATGAATACGAATAATAAAAAAGTTGATTCCCCTAACATGGAGCAAAAAAAAAAAAAGTAGAAAAAAAAGCAGCTTTTAAGCAAGTTCTTGCATGTTCTATCTTTTAAGTAACTTATTATTTGTACATGGGAAGCAGAGACAGCGAAAGATGATGAAATAATAAGGTGGTGTCCATACGTTCATCAATTCGAAGGCACAACTACTGTGCAGCACAGCTATGATAGTTAAAAGCCGAAACGACTTTTCTAGTATGGACTACTACTTTTTAGCAACCATGCACAGATGGGATGCTTCAATGTGTGAACCGTAGGAAAGCAGCAGCGGGGGCATATTAAAGTGCGTTGATGAACAGGGGGGTAGATGCAAAAACGACGCAACAACGAAGCCATGTGGGTTTGGGATCAGAATACCGGTAAGTTGTCGGCCGCAATTAAGCATTTTTGACCCACAATTCGTTGTTTTCTGATTCCGACCCCTCATTCACGGTCCTATGTGCTGCTTTCAATTATTGTTCCACACATGATAGCTGAAGCTGAAATTCGTTACACAGCTTTGTATCCTTTCAGATCATCTGATTTTTTTGTTTTAAATCATACAACACAAGTTCATGAGGATAAAAGCTTAAAAAAAAAAGAAACAAAGAATCATCTTAATAACTAGTATCATTTCACGAATCCTTTATGGTTTGGATATCAATTTCTGTTATGTTTCTTCTAGATGGTAATAAAGTTGAAAGGCTTAGGAATTATTATTAATGTAAACGAGTGTGTAATATCGATAATATTACAAAATATAGTTTTTAAAATTTAATGTAAAAAATGGTTCTTTATTATGCAACATGTGCTGAATTCGACAAAATAAATATAATATAAATTATTTTTGTTGTTGTTATATATGGTAGAGTTATGCTTCTTATGTTTCTTTGAATGATAACAATAATTTTATTGCTCTTGCCACCATGAGTAGATATATTACGTTAAAACTACTTAAACTGCTTTTTATTCTTTCTTTCTTTTTTTAACCAGGTTCAAATATTTTAGAAAATATATTTTAAGATTATAAATCATCTTAAAATGTCAGCTATTTACTGTATAACTACTGTTCAGTGAGAGATAATACCATTGACCTTAACCAAATAAGTCCAAACTGCACCACAACATAGAGCCCGCAAATATGAACCCAATGATAGAAAAAATGTCCAAATCAGAACTCGTATGCATGAAATATATATAATATAAGTTTATAGACTAAATAAACAATAATTAAATCGCTTATCAAATGTTAATTGCCTATTTAAAATAATGCCTTTTCTTCCCTAATCTTATTTCCCAAGTCGTGCATATCTACCCATCACAAAGTGCATCGTGATCCATGATACAAAGTTGCGACCCTTATTGCGAGGACCGATTACGCCATCATGATCTACGACTGAAATTCGACATGTCGACACTGTAAACTCAAACGACCCACATTTACGTCCTCGTGACCTAGAAAGTTTTCCACCTTGGCCTTGCAATGTTGCAAATCTCTATAGGCAACCAAGTTGGCAAAAACTCGGTGGGAAGAAGGTCCTTTCCACTCTCTTGATGTTTCCGGCCACTGCTACTCCTAACTCCAACCAAATCAACCAAAAATCCCTAGTTCGTAGCTTTTACAATAAAATTTCTCACAGCGAAGAGCTAAAGAGAGTCCAAGTGTGCATGCATGTTGTCTATCCTTTAGAGACTACTATTTACTTAGAACAGACGGAGCAGAGATAAACATAACTTCATGTTAAATAATCGGTATTAGTATATGAAATGTTATAAAATATTCATGGGGTATAACAGAAAAATACGTCAGTCATCCAAACGTGTACCACGAATAATACTGCACACATTTTATAATCAATTCAAGAAATGTTACAAATGCATAAGCAAGAAGAATCCAATTTAGCTCTATAACTTTTTTATTCACAGCAGGTACCTGAAATCGAGCAAACGAAACAATTAAAATTTGAACTGTAAATGTGTGTGTGTGTGTGTGTGTGTGTGTGTATATATATATACACACACACATATATACATAGAGAGAGAGAAGCCGATACGATAGTGCATACGAGTAAATAATAAGTAAAAAAGACCTTTATAAAATAATGCAATAGATGAAGATCAAAGAATCACAATAATTTAAAAAAAAAAGACCTGGATACATGATCGTGTAAAACGACTTCCTAGTAACGTTGATGCAAATGGAGCTCCATTCCTTTTTTCATCCATACTAAGTGACTGCATGGATCAACGATTAGTTAAAACTATATAACTTAATGCATATCATAATCAAGTAGTATTGTTCTACCTGAACCCCAAACTAGTAATATTTGAACCGATCTGTTATTAGAAAATTTAGAGATATATTTGCAAGTCTCACAACAATAATTAATTGCTGACAGAACCTGCAACTCACTTGAATCGGCATCCTTTCGCAGAAAATAAACATATCATAGAGAAATTATGTTCGAAATTAAACAACTATAAGTTGCTCAATAAAAAAGGGAGGATTATATGGAAGGCAGAAAACAATCAGTCCACATTGCAGTGGAGAAAATTATGTCAGTTATCAAATTACGTCAGCTTCATATGAATTTCACTTTGGAACCAAACCTTCTACTCGCATACCATGTATTATACCGATAGATTATCAAAACTGCCAACTTTTTATCACCGTGTACAAGAGTTATACTAGCATACTGTGTATTAGAGATCACCATTACATATCTGGGTTCATCTTGGAATAAGCAGTAATCACTCCAACACAGTTAACGGTGAACATATCGAAGAGTTTCTATTGACTGATGACAAAATATGGCATGTGATATTTTTGATTGCTTCTATTCCAAGGCTTTTAGCTCTACCCCGGCTTTACGGGCAGTAATCACTCTAACAAAAAAACTAGTAGAACATATCAAAAAATGGAATAAACGTACATAAAAACTCACCTGAGATTACCAACAATAACTCCATTTTTCTTACCTTGAAAGCATCTGGCATTAAGTAAAACAAATCCCTTCTCCCCAGTATACTACTTATTGCAAATAAACAGTAAGTGGGAGCTAAAATGAGTTGGAGAATCATCTCCTACTCATTACACAACTCCCAAGATAGATCCTACACTCGTTAATGGCTTCCATCTTCCGAAACAATATCTAGACCGTATTTGTTTAGCTAAAACACATCATTAAGTGAAGATTAAGTCAGATCGACATCAATTCAAGGATAAAGCTACTGCAACGCATAGAAATCCATGCCAAACACAATTCATCTTAGATCTAGCAAAGCTTGGGTTATTAACGTAAGTGATTAGTATATTTGCTCACTAAGTATGGTGTACTAGTCTATAATCACCTTCTAAAAATGTGGAAAAATACATATAAATCATGATTTAATCATATTATCACACATATATAAATTTGATGTGATATAATTAATGTTTGTGAATCTTGGAATTCAATGGAGGGTCGGGTGTTACCATATCAACATATGCTCTCTCCTTTGTTGGATGCTTTACCTTTCTTTGTTTGAACTAAATATTGTTTGGGTATGCTTTGTATGTTAGAATCTTGCCTAGGAATGTTATAATGGGTGCAAACGCCAATGAATGAAGAATTAGGAAGTCATCCGGTAGAGGTAAAAGAATCTGGTTCAACATAGTCTGGATCGATATAGCCCGAATTAGCGTGATATTTTATGGAGACGACAAGGAAGGTCACAAGAGGCCTTAGGCAAAGTTTCAAGTCATATGAAGTTCCAGAGACTAAGTTATGGCGTCAACTGTTCTGGTTTGGCATACGGAGAAGGTTACGAATCAGGAATGAGGACATAAATCGTGTAAAGAAGTGGAGGCGATAAGCTCTGATTCGGTAGGCCGTACCAGATCCAGATCGGCATGGCTATCCGAATCCAAATCGATATATGAACCAATCCCTCGTTTGGCTATGCTAATCCGATCCCGGGTGATGGTGTGGCTTAGTTGGATAATCTCTAGGGGATGGAGTTTTTCATGGCGTGGCGCTTCTTCATGGTGAAGATTCTATTCTTCAACGAACGAACTCCAATATGACGAGCTTAAGTCTGAGATGCAAAGGAAATCTAAAGGGGAGAATTACTAAAAGGTTCTAAGTTGTGAGCCATAGAGGCGACCCTTGAGATGGATTTCACTACAGATACATGTGCTAGGGAGAGCATGGCGCTTGAATGATCTAAGGGTACTTGAGTAGCAGGGGTACTAGGATGGGGTTTATTGGGTGACGATGACCCTAAGCAACAAGTAAGAGTAATGATGCCCCTCAGAGAGACGATGGCTCATAAAATTTAGGATTCCGGTACCCTGGACAATCGTTGGATAGTTTAGTTCCTGATTTGCTAAGTAGCATGGAATCAAGTACATGATCATATGGCCATTGTGCATACTCAATGCACTGAGTGAGTGAATGTGAGGATTGATGTTTGTTACAACATTATCACACACACTTCCATTTACGCTCAATAATATGATGACCTTAGAGTAGAGCACATTATTATGTGTACTAACTCTTCGGATGCAGGGGCAGGTCAAGTATGACTCTTCATGCCTATACTGGTACTTTATTAGTAGCTAAGATTATTATCGCTTACACTAGATCTTGTTAGACTTGGAGTTTTATGCACTGCTTCTTATTACTCTGGGTGCTCTTAAAAGAGTAGACTAGGGATAGGCAGGGCGCGCTCGAATAACTGCCCGTAGATGAGCATAAGGCTTTCCACATATTGTTATATATACTCTTATGCCCTGTTTTATTTCGTTGTTTACTATTTTGAGCATAGTAGTGTTATGTGTAAAGGCTATTTTAGAGATGTATCATTGTATCAATTTACCGATACTATGCGGTGATGTGAATCTGTTAATCTGATATATATGGTTCATTATCAGCATGTACTGTCTCGCATGTTTATATCGGTTTTATGTTACTATTATATTATGTTTCATGCGTTGTGAGATATATGATTGGTTATGGGTTGCTTTCTTCAATTTCTCTTATTTCAAACTTGATAATCACCTTGCATTGGTCGAGCAACGTCAAAGCGCGTTCTGTTGGGTGTCGGCAGTGTATGGCTGTTGTAACAACCCAGGCTGTTGGGTACCCTGGGTAGATAGACCATAACGTGTTCTATTTATTTTAAATCTAAGATGAATAAAATATGAGGCCTTGAGTCTAACCTATACAATATTTTGAGGAGAGAAATAAGAATTTTTGGTTTCCAGAATCTAATGTTTTGGAATAAATTAATCATCTTTGATATAATAAGAAAATTATTCCAATCTATGTTGTAAATTATAACTTAATGATTAATGAGAATATTAATAATGTGTAATATTGGTTAGCAATCAATTTTAAGTAGAAATATATTTTCAATACAAGTTATTGTACTGTTTTTAAAATGAATATTAATAAATTGTGGATTTGTGTTTTCAAATTTTAGTTGTATTTCTTGACAAAAATAATTGTTGGCATTGTGTTTTAAATTGTGTTAGTAATAATTATGCAAATTATATAAGTAGTAAAATATAATGTTGAATATTTCTAAAGATGGAAATATAATTTAGGTTGTTGTTAAAAGAAAGTTAATGACATTAACAACAATATTAGTGATTTAATCGGGTTATTATCATGATGAAAATGCGATTTATTGATTGTTTAAGCCAGCACTTGACCTTTGGGTCAATCACGTTGTTATGCGACCTTCGGGTCGATCATGTTGGGTAGACTGCCACTCATGTTATCATGAGTACAGACTATGGTCTTGAGTCATCGTGTTGTTAGCTTGGTAGACGTGGCTGTGGCTTGCCAATCATGTTGTTGGATCCAAATCATGTTGTTTCAGTGTTTTGTGATTTGTTTTTTATTTCACCATTGTGATCATTATTATTATTGGTGATATCGTTAATTGTTTTAAACTCTTAACAGAGTTAAGTGATTCCATGATTTGGCAAATCAGTATTTCGGTGATAGGTGATTTAGTGTTTTATGATATTTTGTGATTTCATCTTGTGGATTTAAGTGACATTCCTAAAATTGTTTTGTGAGTCAAAACCTTGTGGAACATTGTGACATTTCATTCCTTTATGACTTAAAGGAATGTTTCCCTTAGAGAATTATTTCCTTATCTCGCTAAACCTTTACCTCTACTGTACCATTGGATTTACCTTATTAACTCTTCTAGATGGAGAGTTACTTCTCATGTCAGTGCATTTATTTTGTACCATTACTCACTGTTAACTAGATTGACCGTGTGTGTTAATGCTTAGGTCAGACCGAGTTGTTTTATATTTCAGTATGTTGTTGACTCGTGGTTTGTGGATCTCTCTAGGACTTTATTTCCCAAAGTTATGTCCAAGTTGTTCTTGAGTGTTCAAGTTGTTGCATATTTGTACTTGGAGATTTTTAATTTATGCTTGGTTATTTGAAACCGTTCAAGTCTATAGCACATGTATTTGTTTTACTCTGCAGTTGTAATTATATGTTTTCTGTTATATGAAATGTAATATGCGATATATTGTAATTTATTTTGAATATGATCCTCGGCCATCGTAATGTTATAATAGAAATATTGAATATTGCAATCCACTCGAAATAAGAAGAAAAAATTTGTACACCCAATCGATGTATTCAATACTCGTCTAGTACATAATTACAGATGGTCCCCCTAACCAGCCCTATTCTCCGCTCAAATAGATGACATTACTCGTTAATGCTCTTTATTAGGGTGTGTCTCGAAGGTAGGGGTGTAACATTTGGTATTATAGAGGAGGTTAAGAACAAGTACAGTATACACATTACGGAACTGGAATAGTACATGTGTTACAACGTAAAAAGATAACACTTATGTCTACTTTATCACTTCTGTTGTTATCCTTTTCTCGTGATTCTTACTTGTCGAGTTGTGTGTAAGCCCAAGCTTTCAGAATATGTTTAGCAATGTGTTTCATTCCATAGTATTCTATATGTGGTGACTTATCATTCATAGTCTATCCTATTAGGGACTGCGGAAAGGATCATTAAGGCAAAACAAACACTAAAGAGGGGGTGAATAGTGTTTTTGAGAATTTAAACAAAATCTAAAATATATGTGATAAACTATATGAATCAAACACCACAAAAATAATCACTGACACAGAATCAAACACAGATGCAAAATAAACAGAAATAAAAATGTAGAAAAGGAAAGAACACATCGGATTTTATACTATTTCGGATTGCTCTTATGCCCAGTCTCACAAAATGCTGGATTGCGTAGAGTTTTACTACTGTATCAAAATTCAATTACAACCTCCTTGATTTCACGGCTACAAGGGATACCACCGATTCCTACCTCCTTGATTTCACGGCTACAATACCACCAATTATCCATCCTTGATTTCATGGCTACAAGGGATACCACCGTTTACCCCGAATACAACCCAAATAATTACAAACAGCCCTATAACTCTTCAATAACACTTGATTTAGAGAGTAATGAGTAGAGAGTGTAGAGAGAAAACGATTAGTGAAAACCGAATTAAATTTAGCAGAGTATCGGAGTAGGAATCATAAAAATGATAAGAATTAATGGTGTAATGAAGTATAGTGAAAGTGGAGAAGAAGAGATGATAAAAAATTCGAATTCAAGCCCTTTTTATAGTGTGTGAAAGGTTGCAACGCTTTAAAACCGTCACATTAGTGAAAAGACACTTCCTTTCAATTGAAAAAATGACAGTTATATGTCGACATAGTATTTTATACATATCGATATGCTTAGTGTAAATTTAATTTTTGAGCATTTTTCAAGTGTTTTGATATAAATATAATTCTAGAAATTCTTAAATTAGAATATAGTGTTATAAATTAATCTCGTAAAGTAGGAAATCATATGAAAACATAAATATAAACTACAAAATTATGAAGTTTAAAACTATATAAAGTATAAGAATATTGTTATATAAAACTTAAGTTTGGAAACAAAAGTAAAGTAAGAAAGAAAAATAGAAAAGATATAAAATAAAATAGAGAGGATTAAAGATAGAATTTGAAAACAAAATTTATAAATCAGAATTTGAATTTGAATCTGAACCCGGAGTGCTATTTAGAGTCTCACATAATCCAGACTCTATAACTATATTAGTCTTGATCTCTTGAACTGTTTAAATCTTGAATACTCATGAGTCTTGAAATTTCTCTGAACTTTGAATCTCTAATATATTTAAACTGTACAGTCTTTAGTAATATTTCCTGTATATAAATCCTGCATATGTGTATATATGTATATATTCTATACAAAAGTGTTAGTATATATTTTATAATCAATTAATATTGAAATAAGGTTGTTGTCATCAAAACTCCATTCTCCAACAATCTCCCCCTTTTTGATGAAGACAACCTTAGTTTATAAAATATCATACCTGTATATACCTGTTGATCATGATCCTTTAAATACTCCCCATGTCTATATGAATTCTATAAACTATGTCTATATTTTATAATTTCTCCTCATTTGGCATTATCAAAAATAAATTCTAAAACTACTCCCCCTAAATCGTATAACTATCTAAACATATCTATACTAAATTTCTATGGTATATAAATAACTCCCCCTGAATCCTAAATCTATCTGTATATCCTAGCATAAATTACTCCCTCTAAATCCATGTTATAAATGATATAACTATCCCTGATTTTGATTCTAATCCTAAAAGATTATAACTCCCCCCTAAAATTATGACTACGCTATTTTGATAAACTAAATAGAAGGATAATAAACTAAGCAAACCAATCAATATTTATAATCAATTCAAACAAGCAAGTTAATCCAAATAGCAATTCAAACAAACAATTCAAGCAATCAATTCAAGCAATCAACCAAATTAAATAATATGTGTCTATAACACTTCTTGAAGCTTCAATTAATTCTAGAAACTATAAAACTCCCCCTTAATCTAATACAAGACTAAACCTATCTTGTACTCTAATTACCTTAAAACTATAATAAGACATTAATCTAGTCTAAGAAATAACTCTAATATGATATCCTTAAATTTATGATATAAGCAAAGCAATTTAATTCAAACAATCAATCAATTCAAACATAAAACCAAATGTTTCTTGTACTTCTATTTATCCTAAATCTTATAAACCTCCTATCAACCACTAATGAAATTTAACCATGTCAAGTAAGTCAATCAAGTTATTTAAGTCAAACAAACCAAACAAGTCGATCAATTTAATCAAGCCAAATAAGTTAATCAAATTAATTGAGACAAAGTAAATATGTTATGTATACTTGTTATGTGTGGAGTTAAAGTTAACATGTAATGTAGTGTGTTGGTTATAATGCAGTATGTCATATGCAAATCTATATGAAGTGATATATTGAATGAAATGCAACTTGTGATGTGAATGATTTTAATTTGAGATGTACTATAATTTATAATAATGATATATGATACGGAATAAGATGTCTAATGATAATATTAGAATGATTTGGTAATTGTATTTATTTAGGTAACATATATTCAAAGTACTATGTAAATATTATGCATATACATATATATTACAAATTATTTTAATCAATCAAAAGTAATATTAATTTCTAGACTTAGGTTAATAAAACTAATGAAAGAAATTAAGAGTTTAATTAAAAAACTTTCATGATAGGTGGTAAAATATTTAGAAAATAATATGGAGTTTAATAATCTTAGTATGGTGCTTCTTTTAAATATAATATAGTGAATTTTGTAAAGCATTTTAAAGAGAATATAAAATTGTTATCATGTGAAGTAAAAAACATATATTCATAATTGTATATATATACAAACATATAAATGAACTTAAAATTTAATTTAACATATAAATCAATCTTTTGATACAAATCAATTTTGAAATTAAACTTTTAGAAATCAAAATATGTTAAATTGCTAAAGAACCATAAATTAAACTATAAAACTATAATTTCTTATATTTAAGACATAAAATCATATAGGGAAAATCTATTTAAACACAAAATGAGGACACAAAATTGCACACAATAAATCTCAACCACTGGATCCTCCCATGAATTGCACTCTCCACATAAAGTAAAACAAATCCAACGGTGGAGGCTTTGTGTCCCTCTCTTTGTGTTTAGTTTTGTGTCCAAATAGCCGGCCCCAATCATATATATATATATATATATATATATATATTACTTTTATACCAAAATATTGGGTTATATATTCAAACTTTTATCAAAATAAGTATTAAGTTACAAATAGTATTTGTGATAATGTACCAAAATTGTTATGAAATCATATGAATAATATATAAGTTAAACTATGCATGTTTAAACTATATAAAAGATGAATAAATTTATATTTTTTAACAATATTAAAACAAAACAAAAAATTATATTAATTTTGTATATCATATTATCATGCCTATATAATATTATTAATTTATATATTATATATATTATATATTTATTTAGAGACAAGGTATAAGAAAATAAGTAGATAAACAAAGTTAATAACTAGAGTTTGAATTGGCATTTTCTAATTAAAAAAGGAAGGGAAGTTTGAAAGTTCAAATTTTTGGAATTCAAATTAACCATTTATGTATGTCGACATACATGTGGAAAATCCAAAAACATATTGTTTTGACTTCTTGGTTTTATTATATTATCGATTTATATTTCAGGTTTAACTATTTCCTGAAATAATATAAATGCTAACAAACATCCAAAATTTATTTTATTATTATTATAGTATTATTATTTTGAATTTCAAAATCCAAATTTCAATTTTGAATTTTGAATTTCAAGTTTGAATTTTAAAGTTTTTATTTCAAATTCAAAACTTTGGCAAACAAAACAAAGCAAATGAAACATCTATTCAACCAAAAAAAATTAAGGCATACCCGGTTTTTAGTTCCATTTCTTCGACATTCTCTGAATTCTAAATTGATCTTCTGGAATTTGATGATGAGATCTGCTCCATTGCGACGAGCTCGTTTTCCTGGTCAGGATAGTATATTCATTTACTGAAATTGAACATCGTATGAGAAAGATATTGAAGATTTAGTAGATCAACCAACTTGGCGCCAAAATTTGAATTTGAATTTTGAATGAATGGACACTTCAACTACTATATAAAGGCCCAAAAGTCATGTTTCCTTACAATCTCTTCTTTTCTTCTTCTCGTTTTTCACTTTCAATCAAACTTTCAGGAGGCATAACTTCTTCGTTCTTAACGGAATTGGACGAAATCAACGACAAATCGAAGAAGAATTCAAGGACTACGATCTACTGATAGTTTGGGGTTAAAATTGGATGATATTGGGGTGCAGCAAGTCAAAACAGTAAGAGATATGCATGAAATCCCGTAACAGTTTTTCAGTTTAGCATAGCCATCTTCAAATAGTCATATCTCACTCTATTTTGATCGGAATTTGACGATTTACTTATCAAATCGATAGCAAGAACAAGAACTACAATCTGGAAAAGAATTAGGGATAAAATAGTCAAATTTGTGGATGCAATTTGAAGATAACCTCGACAGTTTTGGTTTCCTTCTCTCTTTATTCACCAGAACTTCATTTGATCATTACTTGATCGATTCTTGACGGATTTTCATAAACCAGCGGTATTCCGAAGAAAATGAAGAGTACTACAGTATTGAATCTACTTGTAGATGAGAATCAAAAGTTTCTACTTATCTGGTACCCATTTCTTTATTGATTTACATTGTATATTTTCATTTCTTCCTCTTGATGTCTTTTCACCAACCGTCATTAATCCTTCAGAATTTGAAGTCACAATACCCGTTTAACACAACAGTTCGGAATTTGAGTTTCCAACAGCCACTTTTTCAGAATTTGAATCACCAACAGCCACTTTACCCATCTTTTCAAAGTTTGAATATCTAATAGCCATATAAGATGTCTTTTCCTGTAAAGAAACACAACTTTTTCAAATAATCAAATAACTTTTCAAACTAACTAATGTACAATTTGAAACAACAATATCATGATGGTTTTGTAACATATCAATATATCAAAAAAATTCAAAATTTAAAAAAATCAAATTTCAAATTTCAAAAATCAAATCATTGTAACTTGATTTTTTAATAAAATTGAATGCAGACTCATCTAATACTGATGCAATACATGAATTAAAACTAGTGTTAACAATTATATCAAAATTTGCCATTTAAAAAGTTTCAAAAATCAGATTATGAACTTTTTAAAAGACCTTACTCTGATACCAATTGTTAGGGATTGTGGAAAGGATCGTTAAGGCGAAATAAACACTAGAGGGGGTCAACAGTGTTTTTGAGAATTTAAACAAAATCTAAAATATATGCGATAAACTATATGAATCAAATAACACAGAATCATACATAGATGCAAAATAAACTGAAATAAAAATGCAAAAAAGGAAAGAACACACCGGATTTTATACTGGTTTGGATTGCTCATACGTCTAGTCCCACGCAACGCTGAATTGCGTAGAGTTTTATTACTATATCAAAATCCAATTACAACCTCCTTAATTTCACGGCTACAAGGGATACCATTGATTGTCCGTCCTTGATTTCACAGCTACAAGGGATACCACCGTTTACCCCAAATACAACCCAAATAATTACAAACATCCCTATAACTCTTCAATAGCACTTGATTCAGAGAGTAATGAGTAGAGAGTGTAGAGAGAATAAGATTAGTGAAAACAGAATTGAATTTGGGAGAGTATTGGTGTATCAATCATAAAAATGATAAGAATTAATGGTGTAATGATGTAGAGTGAAAGTGGAGAAGAAGAGATGATTAAAAATTCGAATTCAAACCCTTTTTATAGTGTGCGAAAGGTTGCAACGCTTCAGAACCGTCACAATTAGTGAAAAGACACTTTCTTTCAAAATTGAAAAAATGACAGTTATATATCGACATAGTGTTTTAAACATGTCGACATATGCTTAGGTAAATATATTTTTGAGCATTTTTCAAGTGTTTTGATATAAATATAATTCTGGAAATTCTTGAATTAAAATATAGTGCTATAAATTAATATTGTAAAGTAGGAAATCATATGTAAACATAAATATAAACTATATAAACATATTTATAAAGTTATAAAGTTTAAAACTATACAAAGTATAAGAATATAAATATATAAAACTTAGGTTTGGAAACAAAAGTAAAGTAAGAAAGGAAAATAGAAAATATAGAAAATAAAATAGAGAGGATTAAAAATAGAATTTGAAAACAGAATTTGAAAATCAGAATTTGAATTTGAACCTAGAGTGCTATTTAGAGTCTTACATAATCTAGACTCTATTACTATATTAGTTCGTAGATTTTATGACAAAATTGGACCACACTCTTTGATAGTTGTACGAGCTTGAAGCCCCATTAAACACGAATCAAATACAAGTGGTTTCGATATTTTTAATGGTGTAGATCTAAATATTTTAATTTATGATTAAGGGAAAAGAGGCGGCCATAGTTTAATGTAACAGTAGCTTTTGATTTTTTGGGGAAGAAAGAGGTATACATGTTATAGTAGCATATGGTTTAAATATTATAATTAAATTCAAACTGGTTTAAAATCTCAACTAAAAACCGACACGCATTTCCATTTGTATGATCATATGATACATCCGATCGTCGCGAAACTTGACTGTGTATATCATCTTGATGATATGATTATGCTTATACAAGTTTCGTCATATTCCAAAACCGTGCACCAAAACGTCAATTCATGCGTATTTCGAGATCGTTTTGACCACTAAACGGTCTGAACTCGAAATATAAGGATTCATATAGTTTTCATTCACGTAATGAACAATTCGGATTTAATGGAACTAGTTTAAAGTCCTAATTCGGTTGTCTGTGAAAAGTCATATTTTAAACTTTCACTCAATCAACGATTAGTATTTAAATTAAATATTTTAAATGTTCAACCCTAAATGTGGATCGATATACTACTCATAGTGATATTAGATTACATCTCAAAGATGCAATGATTTGGTGCTTTAAATTAAGCTTATAAAACCCTAGCTATGTTGCCACTTTTATGTTTGATCGCCAAAATAGCTTGCTTACCCAATTGAATGTGTTTTAAAACCGTACACAGGAGAATCTGATGGATCAGTAAACTGCTGGAAGAAATTCATTTTAACTCATGATACTTGTATTTTTTATATACTATACTTTATGAGTAATGCATGAAGAAAGGATTAACAGACTCAGGAACCCTGTTTCCATTGACACATTCAAACTTCTGCTAACGTTATTTATAGATAACATTACAAATATGGTTAGTACAAAAACATGAGATTTCATATAACAATAACGTAAAACAAATTCTAGAACTAAATGCTTAACAAATAAAAAGTAAATTTTATTTAAAGGACAAACTTCCAAAAAAATTAAATTCCAGAAATAAAATCTTTAAAATTTAGTCATGAGGATATGATATAAAAAATGGTACAGTCTAGCATCATTATATGAAAACATTATGCAAAACTAATATACACAGTCTCTTTCTCATCAATTTTTTTATTTTGTTGTATTTTATTGAAAAGTTCCTTGTTTTTACTAAAAAAATGATATTGTACTCCTAAAAATAAAAAATTAATGAATATTGTATTTTATGCTATTTTCTGTGATAGAAGTAGAAAATAATAATAAAATGACATATTGTGTAACGTTAGAAAGTAATTTCGTCCTAAAATACTACTACACGATCGTTTAATGGAGTCCTTATATATATATTTTTCTTACCATGAGTATTCTCCGACATTCTTGGCAAATAATAATCATTTACCGATACAAGTTTCGATCAGTGGCAAAATCTTCAATTCATGATATTCTTTTGTACTCTGCTATTAGATATAACGGTAAAAATAACGTATTTATTTTGTAGCGTAACACAGAAGCAATAATCACTTGTTAAACCTTATTCAAGGACTATTCGTTCAAAATAAATACCATAACTCAACGCCTACTAAAATTTTCGTATGACGAAACCTAGTCATGACATCGCCGTCGCGATTAATAATATGAAATAGGGGGTTTGTTTAAGTGTCAGATGGGTAGGGAGTACGGAAGCAAAAAAAAAATAAGAATAAAAAAGGTTAGGTTAGCGGTTGCGAAATGAACAGCACGCTGGTGCTGTGGATGGATGGACGATGCTTGAATCGCATGCATGTTTTCCACCAAACTTTTTGGTGCTGAGGCAGCAGCGTGCGCCTTCGTACTCGACTCACATGATTTGTTTTTTGGCTTGGCACCACGTCATCTGTTCTGAATTCTCCCTTTCTTACAGTGTTCAACCACTAATACTTCGACATTTCACCATATAATTTTTTGAAAAAAAAAAAAGTGATGGGCATGACAACAAGAGTAAATGCATTTTGTTGAAAATTTTACTATTGAAAAAGGATAGGTAGAATGTGAAGGTGATATGAAGTTGCTCTCACTTTACTATTAGCATGGTATCTTAGCCGAATTGTAATTTTGGATTCGTTGTCATCTGACGCGTAAATGTATCGGATGCCTTATACGACAACGTCTATTAACACGATACTTTCTCAACATTTTTATACTAGTCGCTCTCCATCTTCGTTGTCTACATCTCCTATAATATTATTCTGTCATCATCTCTGTACTACGATGCAACAACCAGACTCATGATCGCTTCATCATTTAACACACAACAAGATAGTTGCTAACGATATTTTTCGTCAACACCGGAGATGACTTAGCATGAACGAACCCAAAGGAGAAATAGGTGGATTGTCTATTTTTTGGTCAAATCGGGCTACCACCCTAGATATCGAAGCTTGGAGGTATGGGATCGTCAAGAACTGTCAGAACAGATTTGAACTCAGAGAAGTATATTCTCCTATTCGAGAACATATATGGATGGGAATCTGTGCTTATCTGGAGAATGAACAATAAACTGCAATATCGATGATTGGAAAATAACAATATAAACTTACAGAGCAATTTTCTTGTAAGAAGATCCCTTTTTATTAGACTTTCAATAGGAGTACATAGATGTAATAGGGGAATCCCCAGATTAATCTCAACGTCAAACTTCTTTTTTAAGAGTACAAGTATAAAGGAAAAATCGATCCTCTAAATGTGGCCCCTTGGGTCTTATTTATACTGGTTTAGGGCTCCTTCCGCTGATGGGTTATTGGGACTGTGGGGGTCTTTGCCGGTCGTTTTTTTCTTGGTTTCAGGCATTTGACTTCCGATCGTCTTTGGAGTATCAGCTATGGTCTTCAGATGGTATTTGAACTCTTGATAATAGCTCCCGTATGTAGGCTCTCGGATGTAGGCCTCCGGCTTTGTCGTAAATACTTAGAGGGGCTTGCCCTCGTGATGTATGTTGATAACTGCCGGTTCGAAGCCGCTGTGGGTTTCGGTACTAGGTAAATTAGTACGGGTAGTCTGTATCTCTACTTGGGTCTCGGTTAGCCCTTTCGTGGAGCCCTTTGAGGTAGCTTGAATTCTCGGAGGATGGCTTCTGGTGTCATTTCTATTTATTTGTGGATGTGACCTTTCAGTATTTGTACGACATATGCTCTGGAAGCTGGTTTTTGGTGATCCATGTGCTCTCCTGGTCTAGTACCTCCGATGCCCTCGCCTTCAGGTGTATCGGTATTTAGGCAGGTCATTACCGAAGATTCATTTGAGATTCATTTGATGCCCTCGTCTTTGGATGCGCTCTTGGGATCTCCGCTTCTGGTGTATCGTAGGCTTCGACGGGATCCGATTCTTCAGAGTGTGAGATTGGGGACTTTCCCCCTAGAATTGATTATTCCTTTGATGTCAGGTGGCATAGACAGGTTAAGGCAAGTATGAGAAGTTTTTATGATAAGAAGGGGATTGAGGGCTGCTCTCGTCGTGCCGACTTTTATACCTCCAAAATTAGGCAATTACAAAAGGAGAAATAGTCCTACGTAGAGATGCTTTTGACTTGAGGAAGTAGAACAAAAACCTTCTTGCGATGGGCAAGGCTTTCAATCAAGCTTTAAAGTGGCAGCCTAAACCTTTGGATGTCTCTTGTGTGGTTATGTAGAAGGTGCGAGAAGTCGACGGGCTTTTGCATGCTGCAATTCATCATTTTGCCACTTCTTCCCGGTCCCGTGAATAAAACGCATTCTACTGGGAGTTAGACTATTGCTCATACGGGAGTTGTAGTGTCGGGACTCTACATCCAGCTGTGATTTGCGCCGAGGCTCGACGTCGAGACAGAGTTGGATTGCTTCCTCCAATATTTGTAAAGAACTGAGTTGACCCCGATTCAGGTATTTAAGATTGTAGACCAGAAATTCCTTTTCGACTTTAGTGGAAGTCCCGAAATAACCCTTATCAAAATAATTTAAAGATTATGAATCGCGAAGCCCCTTCCAGTATTTGTGAAGCCTCGAATCGACAGGGACTTGGGTATTAAGACAGAAGACCGGGAATCCTTCCCGTACTGGTGAAGAGCCGAATTGACCCAGATTTGGGTATTAATATAGAAACTGGAACCCCTTTCGGTATTTTTGAAGAGCCGAATTAACCTAGATTCTGGTATTAATATAGAAGAGCGGAACCCTCTCCGGTATTTGTGAAGAGCCAAATTGACTCAGATTTGGGTATTAATATACAAGACCGGAACCCCCTCTGATATTCATGAAGAGCTGAATCCATCCAGATTCGGGTATTTAAAGATTGAAGGCCAGGAACTCTTCTAGTATTTGTCGTTTTGTTATCCCTTTTTGAATTCGATTGATGAAGCAAAAGTTGTACGTGCTTCTTGAGCCTCTCCTTGGGCTTTTGATGTCAAAGAAGAGGTTGTGCGTGCTTTGTTGGCCACTCCCTGGGACTGTGCGTCCGGAGCGGTTGGCTAGCTTATCCACAAGCAGGGCCCAAGGACTCACCCGACCTCCCTCCAAGAGGCATCTTATCTTGACCATTATAGGTGATGATAGGGTCTTAGAAACTTAGGCAGGGCCATCGTAGACACAGAACTAAGGTTTACTCTTTTGACGCTCTATAAGGACCATCGTAGGTTCTGATAGAGGCTTATATGCCATCCCCCTCCGAGGGGTGCCCTATCCAGACTATCGTAGGTGATTATAGGGGTTTTCATTCCCTTCTCCAGGTAACGCGGAACATAAGCAGAGGTAGGACGTGCTTAGTTCTAGCAGAGAAGGGTGTACTCTTCTATGAGCAGAGCAGGGCGTGCTAAAGTTAGATGCACCACCACGACCATTTCTAGTGTGAAACGGAGGCTTACGCTTTTGATGCTTTAACCTTGCCCCCTCTTATTTGGGTATGGAGAAAGACTAACACATCATCCCCCCTTTGGGAGATGCCTCATCCTGACCAATTTGGCGATTACAGGGGATTTAATCTATTTACAGTTTGACCCCTTTTGGGTTTCCTTGTGAAATCTGAGAAGAGGGATTTTCATACCCTTGAACATGTTTGGTAATCTTTTCCCAAATATTCCTACCGAATTCACCTCGAGCTTTCCATAAATTCTCGTTATTGCCTTTGGGTAACGAATCTAACGATGGTTTCCCCGAGGGTTCTGCAGTGATTAGTCTCATGTCCGTTCATCAGGTGGTAATGGCAGTAAGGCCCCCCGGTTTTCCTCTCGTATTCGGGCTTCTTCTTCATGAATGGCCTTTAGTTGAGTTCGTGTTTGGTTAGGAAGTAAATGTTCTCCATTGAAGTAGTGAGGTAGTATTCCTTTGGTATCCTCGGCGTACATTCTTCTCTTTGCTGCTAGGGCCTAATCCTCCTGTGACTTAGCCTAGCTATGGTGCCTAGACTTTCGTTCTTTCCTTCCGGAACATATTAGGATTGAGTTGACATCTCTTTAGATCATTTGTTGGTGAAGTGGTTGAAATCTTCCATTAGTTCTCATTCGAGTGTCATTCCCTTAACTTGTCTATAGAGAGCATTTTTTAGATGAGAGAAAATGCTAGCTTCCTTCGATGTAGATCCACTGGGTGGGAGCGCTAAGATTTGTCCTATATGGGAAGAGCTATCATCCCCAGTATCTTAAGCATGTAGTTCCATTTTTCTCTTCTGCTTTATCACCCATAAAGACTCTGCTCTTAACCTTTTCTCCTCCATCACCCTGTTCAAGATCCTGAGAACTTTTGTCGGGAACTCCTACTCATATCTTTGCTTCTTTAAAGCCAGTCCAATCCAGGACGAAACAACTCAGATAGATATGTGTGGCTGTCAACCATAGGATCGGAAGTTCAAACCCTCCTTCTAGCACCAAAATGTTAACAATATTTTTCGTCAACACCAGAGATGGGTTAGCAGGAATGGATCCAAAGGAGAAATTGGTTAATTGGCTATTTTTGGGTCAAATCGGGCCACCACCCTAGATATCGAAGCTTGGAGGTGTGGGATCGTCAAGGACTATCAGAATGGATTTGAACTCAGAGGAAGTATATTCTCCTATTCGAGAACATGTATGGATGGGAATCCGTGCTTATGTGGAGAATGAATAATAAACTGCAACACTTATGATTGGAAAATAACAATGTAAATTTACAGAGCAATTTTCCTATAAGAAGATCCCTTTTTATTAGACTTTCATTGGGAGTACATAAATGTAATGGGGGAAATCCCTGAATTAATCTCAGCGCCAAGCTTCCTTTTTAAGAGTACAAGTATAAAGGTCGATCCTCTAAATGTGACCCCTGGGGTCTTATTTATAGTGATTCAGGGGTCCTTCCGCTGATGGGATATTGGGCCTGTGGGGGTCTTTGTCGGTCGCTTTTTCCTTGGTTTCGGGCATCTGGCTTCTGGTCATCTTTGGAGTATCAGCTATTGTCTTTGGATGGTATTTGAACTATTGATAAAAACTCCTATATGTAGGCTCTCGGATGTAAGCTTTCAGATGTAGGCCTCCAGCTTTATCGAGGAGCCTGCCCTCGTGATTAATGTTGATAACTGCCGATTCGAAGCCTCTGTGGGTTTCAGTACTAGGTAAATTAGTACGGGTATCCTGTATCTCTGCTTGGGTCTCGGTTAGCCATTTGGCGGAGCCCTTTGCGGTAGCTTGGATTCTCAGAGGATGGCTTCTGATATCACTTATGTTTATTTGTGGACATGGCCTTTCAGTATTTGTGCGGCAGATGCTCCGAAAGCTGGTTCTGGGTGATCCCTGTGCTCTCCTGGTCTAGTACCTTTTGATGCCCTCGCCTTCAGATGTATCGGTATTTAGGTAGGTCATTACCGAAGATTCATTTGAGCTTCATCCGACGGGTTTGTTGCTTTTGACTTTCTTGATTTCAGATTAGGATAACTCTTTGCCACATAATATTTCTACCGGACTGGTACTATCAGATGGATTTTATCGGATTGACCCTGGCGGATAAATCCCGTTGGTTATACTCCGTAGCTTCTACGATCCTTTCCCCTACAGGGGTTTCAGTTGATGTAGCTTTTCAGGTTATTTCTTCCTGCTCTTATCCCTTCTTAGTACTTGGCCCCAGTTTTTGTTGAGCCTTCGGTGAGCTTTCGGTCATCCAATACCCCTTCACCGCCAGCTCATTCCACTGTTAATTTTCGGTAGTAATAATAGTGTAAGAAAATAACATGAAATAAGTCATGAAACCTCCTCTTCGCAAGCATGAAATCAGTAAAAAGGAATAAATGTAAAAATAACATTTTCAAATTTCACTGCTCTTTTAACATTTCTAGTTTTCAAAATGCATTATTCAAAAATTTAATTGGATGATTAAGTGGAAATAATGCGGTAGATAAGGGTATGAGTTTTGTGCTTAGTGAATTAATTAAAAGGTTGACTATCAGATAAATAAACCAAACTAATTGTTGACACCAAAAAATGTCGCTAACACCCATGATTCCTAATTACTTAAGAATACGGTTTCGCTTAAGAAAAAGTAAGTGCAGAAGAGCAGTAAAAGAGTAAATGACACTTGAGATTTATTGTGGTTCGGTCACATGAGGGGACTACGTTCATTTTGGAAGAGCTGCTAATAATTTATTGACAACGATGATTTACAAGCTATAGGCCTCTTCCAGGCATTTAATTTCAAGCATTTCCATGTAATTTTAAATCATAGTCCTTATATGTGGTTGTAGGGAAAAAGCCAATTTTGTCCTTCTTCTTTCTCATAGCAAAGACGCCATTAGAGAGGTCCACTGGAGTCTAGAGAGATGTCAAATTAGTACTTTTCCAACCTTTGAAACAAATGAGCTTGGAGGTATTTATAGTGGAGTGGCTAGGTGGGAGTAGGTCGAATTTGGAGACCACTCAGCAGAAAACGCATCACGGGATCGCGCATGCCATAAAATCGCATCAAATATGGTTGTTGGAGTGAAAATTGCATCACCTTTATGGGATGCGATTTTCGCATCCCATGCGATGCGGAAATCGCATTCCAATGGGATGCATTAGAAGTGCGATGACATCGCATCCTTAGGGATGCAGCGCCATCACATCTCGTGGGATGCAATGGCATCACATCTTGGCGGATGCGGTGCCATCACATCTTGTGGGATGCGATGGCATTACATCCTAGGGAATGCGGTGCCATCACATCTCATTGGATGCGATGGCATCACATCCTGAGGGATGTGGCGCCATTGCATCTCGTGGGATGCGATGGTATTGCCTCCTGAGGGATGCGAAGCCATTACATCTTGTTGGATGCGATGGCGTTGCATCCTGAGAGATACGACGGACTTCTAATCTTCTGTGGTGCGAGGTGATCAGTCGTGGGTTGACGCGATGTGAGTTGAAAGGTCATGAGGGGAGGCGAAGGGCGGTGAGGCGATGTGGACCTTGTGAGTAGTTGTGAGGCTATTGCTCGCCTATCCTCTTCTCGATCTGGATCTTCAGTCCCATGGCAACATTTCGGGCTTTGGTATCACGCGATGCATAAAGTCGGTTGGTCTTGTGTACTTTTGGGAATCAGACGAAAATGCTGGTTAACATTTCTCCCAAAGTACGTCTTGTCTTGACAGAATGTGCTTTGTGTTAAGAGAAGTGACGGGGAAGGGCGAAGCTTTTCATTTGTTGGTATCTCTTTAGAGCATTTTAGTTTATGTCTTATTCATGAAGCTTAAACATTAGTTGTCGACTCTCGTTTACGCTTTAGCGTAAGCGAGAAGTTGCCGATGGGTGTTCGCACTCACACTCTCATATTCTTGTATGGTTTTACGTGAGCGATTACAGTTTCGAAATAAAAAACTTGGAGAGAAAACAAGGGAGAGACACTTATGTATTGATAGGTATTCATACGTACATCTCATGTATATGTACCCATAGGTACGCATATCGAGGGTAGAGATACGCACGTACACGCTCATTCTTCTTTTCCCTATTTTTATCGCATCCTAGCAGGATGCGATATATCGTAGCCTCATGGGATGTGATATATCGCATCCTCATGGGATGCAAAAGATCGCATCCTAGCGGGATGCGATATATCGCATCCTCGTGGGATGCGACTGATCGCATCCTAGTGGGATGCTGTGCCAACTAAGCTCGTGGGATGCGACTGATCGCATCCTAGTGGGATGCTATGCCAACTGAGCGGGCCGAATCCCATCTCTTTCTCTACAAAAACTGGATCACCTCCTCCTTCTTACACTTTACTTGCTCGAATTTCTAAACCATCAGACCCCTCGTCTTTACTTGAGGAAAAGGAACTTGGCTCAAACTCATAGGAGGGCATTAGATTTTTGATTAGTTATCGGGGTTGAGTTCTAAACCGAGTTCGTACCCACGAATGCTGGTGTGATTTCACATCTCGGGGTTTAGAGCTCGATTTGAGCTTAACATCACGGTTAATGGCGGATGAGGAGAGGTGGTTGATGTTGGAAAAGAAGAGAGGGAGAGGGGAGGCGCGACGCCTCCTTTGTTGTGTAGCGGTTCGCATCGGGAGACGCGGCGTATCGCAATATCCTTATGCGAGGTTCCGTATCAAGGGTGATGCAGGGTCCCCCATCCCCACGATGCGAACTCTCGCATCCTTGAAGTCGCATCACATTGGTGATGCGATTCCGCATCATTTATGATTCGAGCTCTCGCATCCTTGTGATGCGAATTCACATCGCATTGGTAATGTGATTCCGCGTCACTTGTGATGAAAGCTCTCGCATCCTCGTGATACGATGTCGCATCACTTTGGGGATGCGGTCCCACATTGCTTGTGAAGCGATTTTGCGTCTCTTTGGCGATGCGAGATCTCATGCTGCTTGGGTGATGCAAAATGTCATTTCCTGCATTGTTCTGGTTATACTCCGTGACAAGATAGGATTCATACTTCGCACATAGGACTTAGAGCATATAGCCCGGACTATGGACAAGGACTTAAAAACTTTTTGGACTCTAATTTGTTTCCCGATTCTGATCACGATGTGGTCACGATTCAACGCGAGTTTAAGGACGTCGGTCGATGACGACGATGGTTACTGTCATTAAGAAGCAGTGATCGTTGCCGCGTTGCGAGCCTGCTTTAGCTATATTTGCATTGTCACCACACTACACTACACGTTTGCACGTTAGTTCACACTAATACGAGGGGTATAGTTTTTTCATACGATGTCTAATGCAACTATATTGAAGTATAGCTAGCAATGGAGACACGATCCCAAACACAACAACGCTCCAAAGCTGAAGCTTCTCAGCAAGTCTGGCTCAACTAACAACATTAGTCCTGGGGACAACAAGCTTGAGACTTCTTCACAGTCAAACTATTTCCAGTTTATAAATTCGCTGAAAGCACCTGACCGTGATTTACAATAGACAGCCGAGCGCTCGACTGACTAGTCCGCACCGGGAGGTGTTACTATAGTTGAGGAGAGGTATGAGGAGAACATAGATATTGTGGCGAGTGATCACCTGAGGCTCCGGATGTGATGTCAAGCGCCATCATAATTGACAATCCGCCAGATTCGGGATGTTCGAGTGTGGATGAAATTGCCCTAAGGCGCATTTGCGCAAGGTTTAGCATACCATGGATCCACGTTCTTGTTCCCGAGGAGGGAGACCAGATGCACGCTTCGCCAACGGGATATACTGCATGGAACAGGCACATGTGCATTGCGGGGTGTGTGCCCCGGCTTGCGACTTCATCCTTGACATGCTGAGTTACTTCCGCTTAGCGCCTATATAGCTTCATCCGTATGGATATACATTCCTTCTCAGCACCTGTCATTTGTTTATAGAGTAACTCATGAAGAACCCACCATAGAGGACATCTGGTTCTTGTTTCAAATCAAGAGGAGGCCCAAAACTACACATTCCCTTTACTTCCTAGAAGCAATATGCAGTGCGCGTTTCATTGAAGGGTCATGGACCAGGCTTGGATTATGTAAGTCTGGGTGGTTCTTCATTCGTTGTCCTCCGGACTTTGTGAGATGATGGCTAGAGGGAAGTAAGTATCTTTATTTTCACTAGTTTGGTGTTGCTCGAGTCATGAACTTGGTGTTGATCTTGGTTTCCTATAATAGGAATCCTGCAAGTGTCGAAGGACGATGAATACCGGAGGCGTGTAGCGCGTTTGAAAGCTATCCCAAAGGACATTCATTCTACAGAGAAGGTTTTGGATGAGGAGGCCTTTGTCAGACAAGCCTGCTCCCGTTAAACCGAACAATGTTCATGGTGGCTGCTTCAGAAAGGGGAGCGAAGATCCCGAGGGAGAAAAGAGCTCTCTGGGTCTTAAGTAGAAAGCTCCTTCTACTCTGACCAAATGACCTACGGTACGAAGATCCAGGAGGGTGCTACCGCGAGCGGTGCTCATGTCGAGGAGATGGTTGGTGGGGGAGGTGGTTTGCCATCTATTCCCGTCCTACCTACGAACGTTGAGGCTGGAGCGGGAATGTCGGCGAGGACGGTTCCCCGATTACCACTTCCGGGACCTCCGCTTCGTTGGAGAGAGCAGATCAATTTAAAGGGTTGGATGATGTTCCAATCAATATTCCACCATCTTGGCCTAGTGATACAAGTTTTGGAAACTTGACTTTACCTATTGGGGGACAAATCCTCCTAACGGGTCTCAGTCTGCTCCATAGAGAGCATACTTAGGGCACACACTCATAAACATTGCATGACATAACATTTGCTTATTTGCAAAGTACCTCTGCCTAACCATTGATTTTTCTCTATGCATGTGAAATGGTTCGTGGAGGTGGCAATGATAGATATCGAGGCCAGGGATCGGGGGGTCGGCGACTGCAAAAGAGCTCAGTCCTGAGTGGTTTCAAGGAAAATGTCATGCTGCCTTAGTCCTCCCGCCCTCGTGGCCGCGGTGGCGATCATCGGTATCAGAGACACTCGGGCTCCCCACCACCACTTCAATCGTCTGGAGAAAATTTGAGACTCGAGACTTTGGGAACCGGACCGCAAGCTTCGATGATCCCCTACCCCTCAGGTGGAGACCGCCCACAAATCTACTAGTCAGGTTGTTCAGCCGGTGGATCATAGGCCATCGCGGTCAGGCATGTCGAGGAAAGGACAGGAAATCCCACACTAGACAAATGCAGAGAAGATTGCCTTCTTGAAAGAGCAGTTCTCAATGCACTACTTTGAGGAGTTGATGTTTGTACCGAAACTTAACCCAATTCCTCATGACGACATCGCTCTTGTATAGAAGAAAGTATATCAAGCTTACCACCAGGCTATAGAGTTCAACAGGAACTCCGGGCTTCTCTCTGACTTGATTCGAGCCAAGAATGTGGAGATTCAAAACCGAGGTCTGACCATTGATGCTGAGCGGACGACTGTTCGAAATTTGAGAATGACATAGGTGAGGCTTTTCCTTATGTCGTAGATGCTTTTGTACTCGTAGTTCCCCATTTGCAAGTTAATTTTTTGGTGTTGACACAGCGGAGGTGAAGAATGCACATGATAGGCATAAAAGGGACGCTGAGCACGCAAATTCGAGCTTCAAGGATATAGAGGGCTCCCTAACAACTGAGAATACGAACCTCAAGAAAGATGAAGCCGACCTGGAACAAGTTAGCGCCCAATTGGAGAAGAACAATGGAAGAGTATCCCAGCACCTGACGGATAGTGAGACCCTGAGGAAGGAGAACAAGAGGCTGAGCGCTGAGAACGAGGAAACCTAGAGGCTTATACAAGATAATGCCGATCTAAAGAGACAACTTGAGGAGACTAATAGAGACAAGGAAAAGGCCGAGGAAACGGCTCAAGATACGTTAGGCCTTCTGGATGGAGTGAGGGTCGAGCATGAGAGAGTGGTGGAGGAGCTCAAAATTGCAGCCGAGGATGCCGCAACCCAAACGGAGCTAGACTTGAAGCCTTATGTTTGGGACATGTATGTCAACGTGCTTAAGTACCGCGAACTTTCATGGGTTGATGATTACTCCAGAGTACCGGCCAAAGTGTCGGACAAGCTGTTAGAATTTGATGTCGACCCATGGGAGGTGGATGCTATAGACGAGATTGATATAGATGAGATTGATTTCATGTTATCCCACTTGAAAGAGAATGAGCGCTTGACGTTGTAGGAGGGAAGACAATTGTTGAAGGATGATGCTAAGGCAGAACGGGTTGCCGCGAAGGGAAAGACCGTGGACACTTACAGTTTGGTGGTGGCCCATGAGTTTGCTGGAGATAGCTTTTCCCAACAGCCAGTTAGGCCGTCAGCTCCAACAACCAGTTTGCAAGTTCCAGCCCTCGTGGTACCTGGATACAATCCTGACCAGTCGGGGCTGGGACTTGAGAGTTTTTCCCGGACAACGGGCGAGAGATCGGCGGATGTCGGAGCTGCGCCTGAGGTGTCGGTAGGTAAAGTCACACCCTCCTAAGTACTTGGAGGTATGAGTGTATGGGAATTGAATAGACTGATGAGCCTTTTCTTGGATGTGCAGGACCCTTTGGAATATAAATGACCGTGAGCCTGGACCCAACTAAGTTCGAACAACCCGAGATTGGAGTGGGAGGCTCTGTAGGCCAGCTTGGCGAGGGATGAGGAGGAGGTGGCGTATTTTAGGTCCTTCGTAGAGAGAGATGAGAAGGAGGGTCAGGTACAAAGACCGCCAAAGCGAGCGAGCACACGATGTGTGGGATGTTCGAAGAGCAGCAGGCTGGCTTACGTTCCAAAGACGAAGAACAAGAGCAGAAAAAAGTAGGTAACAAGTTAGCTTGACAAATGGCTTTGGTGAATGCTAGCAAGAAGGCCGAACAAGATGCTACAGCCAAGGTCCAAGAGAAAAAGTGGCTGCGACAAATTAGCAGGCAGGTCTGAAGGAAAAGGCCGATGCTGAGGTCTCGAGGAAGAAGGCCGCTGAGACATACAAACAACTATAGGAAGCGTAGGCCATAAAACTCGAGGCTGGAAAGACATGCCATCAAAAGGTGGTTCCAAAGACCAGATCCCACGGGAAAGAGAGCGCGCCATCAGTTCTTACGCTTTCAAGCGAGGTTGTTCCTTCGCCTTTGAGAGAGATCCTGCCCGATGATGATTTCACTGAGATTAGTGATGAGGAGGAGATTCCGCTGGCATCTCTCAAGCTCTCTTCCCAATCCAAAGGGAAGAAGGAGAAAGGCGGAAGTAGTTCCAGGAGGCAGAGGAAGAGAGGTAGCGACCCGTCAAGCGGGGACTCGGATAGGAGGAAGAAGAAAGGAGAGAATGGGCCCGAAGAAGTGGAGGAGGGCAAGCTGCCTAAGTGACCATGGCGTTTGCCATTTAGTGATGTAGGCCGATAGTATATGCAAATACGACCCTCGCTTTTGTGCTTTTTGAGTCATGGTGTGGTTTTCATGTACAGCCTGTCATCAGAAAGAAAGGTGTCGAAGTATGTAGTTTTCTTTAGTTATGTGAATGAAAGCAGTAGTTAGTCTTTCTTATATCACAATTGTATTAAGTGTTCGAATGCCTGTCTTATGTTTTCCAGCGTCCTGTACTTACACAAGCGTACTTGTTGTTACATTTATACAGATGTGACTATAGGTTTCGCTCTGGGGGTGCCCCCGGTCGCACAGAGGTTGTGCGCCATTTTCGCTCTTGGGTTTTCCTTCGTTTAGGAGTCCGAGTGATGCAAAATTTAGGTCAGGTACCTTCCCTTTTGGACCTCCCAAAGATCGTTGGTCCTAAGTCGCGGGATGGCGTGGATGTCGTGGTGTCATCCAATTTGGCTCTCCCGTCGTCCGATCGGGATTAGAGCTCGGGGGCGTCGCTTATTCACTAAATGGAACCTGGATCTAGACCCGGAGGATCGGATGTGGCTGCTGGAGTGGTCAGTTTCACCCTGGATTGGTCGATGGGTTTTCCCAAGTCCGTAAATTGGGTTGTTGAATGATTTATGCTCGGTCTTGTCATTGATTCGAGGTTCGAGTGGTACTTGGATTCGGACCCGGTAGGTCGTATGGAGCCGCGGGAGTGGTCGATCTCACACTAGCTTGGCTGAGAGGTTGCCCGCAAGTCCAGAGACTGGGAGGTTGTACGATTTATACTTGATCTTGTCATTGATTCAAGGTTCAAGTAGTGTTATTTATACTCGGTCCTGTCATTGATTCGAGACTCGAGTGGCGTTATTTATACTCGGTCTCGTCGTTGATTCGAGACTCGAGTGGCAATATCGGCTCCCGTGCCCGGGGTGCCGATCCGTTGGTCAGTGTGTTTGTGAGTGCAAGCTAGTTATTATGTTAATCAAACATATCATGTACTAAGTAAAAACATCAAGAGCATAGAGAAAAAACACTATCTTTACTAATAACTTTGGCAGTAACAGACTTTACAATGTCTTGAATTTAAAGAAAACAAAACATCGTGAGAAAGTGGAAAATATGTACACTAATTATGTGAAGTAGCGGCAAATATTTCCGTTGTTCCATGCTCTTGGAGTTCGAAGCCATCGATGGTTGCTAACTTGAAGGTTTTGTCTCCGAGCCTTCGTTGTATAACGTACAGACTTTCCCATCGAGGACTGAGGCCAGTCAGTGCGGGAAAGATCTGCTTCAGGACGAGATCACCGACATTAAGTTCCTTGGGGCGGACTCTAGAGTTGAAGTATCAGGAGACTCGCTGGCGTTGAGCGGCAGCTTTGAGCTCAGTTTCGTTCCTTTTCTATTTGAGTAGGACAAGTGATTCCAAGAGGAGATTCTGGTTGGTCTTTGGATCGTAGTAAGTGTCTCAATGAGATTATGGCTTTAGCTCAATGGGAATGATGGCTTCAGGTCCGTAAGTAAGAGCGAAAGGGGTGTGATCGTTCACCGACTTGTGGGTGGTTCGGTAGGGCCAGAGGGAGTTCTTCGGCCCATAAGCCTCTGGCCTTTTCCAAATGCTTCTTGATGATGGATTTGATCACTTTGTTGATAGCCTCGACTTGCCCATTGGCTTGAGGATGAGCCGCCGATGAGAATCACTTCTCGATGTTGTATAGTCGGTAGAAAGTTTTGGATTCGACACTCTCGAACTGGGTTTCATTATCGGAAATGATGGCTTGGGGAACTCCATACCGAGTGATGATGTTACGGACGACAAAGTTGATTACATTCTTAGTGGTGATTGTGGCGAGGGCCTCGACCTCTGCCCATTTAGTAAAGTAATCGACGACGACGATTGCATTACACACACCCCCTTTTCATTGGGGAAGTTCCAATGATATCTATTCCCTACATGGCGAATGGCCAAGGACTGACCATTTGCATTAGCTCCTTAGGAGGGGTCCTTGGAACCTTTGAAAATCTCTAGCATTTGTCGCAATTGCAGGCATAGTCCGCTGTGTCTTGGTCGAGTGTCAGCCATAAATAACCGTGTTTGAGAACTTTTTTTGCTAGAATTTGCCCCTCTGTGTGATCGTCGCGCTCTCCTTCATGTAAGTTTAGCAACACGCGCTCGACATTGTTGTGGGATAAACACCGGAGTAATGGAACAAAGAATCCCCTAGGTTAGAGCACTCCGTCCAGAATGATGTAGCAGGATGACATTCGGGTGAGTGCTCGTTTGTCTTTGCGGTGCTCGGGGAGGATTCCATGCAGTAAGTAGTTCATGATTGGCGTCATCTATGACTGGGGCTAGGACTCGGTCTCCATTGTCGCTATTGAATCAGTTTGCATTTGATCGATGCTCAAAGAGTCGAGTATTTCAACGGGGGCAAGCCCTATAAGCTGGGCATCCCCAGAGCTCGCCAGTTTAGCCAAGGAGCCAGCCTTTTCGTTTGGTCCCCGAGGATGTGTGTGATGAGGTAGTAGTCGAAATTTGTGAGGAGTTCGCGAACCTAAGAGAGGTAGGAGCGAGCCGTGCCCCCTTGGCTTGATACTCTCCCAGTGCTTATCACACAACGAGAAGTGAATCCACGTAGATGTGGATTGCTTTGATGGTAAGTTCAATTGCGATTTTAAGTCCAACTATCAAGGCCTTATACTTGGTGTCATTGTTGGTAGGAGGAAAGTCAAGTATCCGAGCATAGCATATCGGGTGTGCCTCGGGAGTGATGATCACGATTCCGGCACCGGAACACTGGTCATTGGAGGGTTTGTCCACATAGAGTTTCCATTGGGGTTTCGGAGTTTCAGTGTCCTCCAGAGAAGGGTCTTATGGAATAGTGAACTCCCCGATGAAGTCAACGAGGGCTTGCCCGAAGATGGCCTGGTGAGGGATTAAAGTGATCTCGAATTGGCTTAGCTCAATATTCCATTTCAGAAGTCGGCCGGACGCCTCAGGTTGTTGCAGGACTTGTAGTAACGAATAGTCGGTGAAAACCTTGATTGGATGAGATTGAAAATAAGGCCGTAGCTTCCGAGAAGAGATCAACAGGCAGTAGGCCAACTTTTCAAGCTTAAGATAATTTTTCTACCCCCATCAGCCTCTTGCTAATGTAGTAAATGGGTCGTTGGACACAATCTTCAATACGCACGAGCGTTAAGCTGACTGCTTACAGGGAAACAACAAAATAAATATGTAAGCCCTCATTATCCACGGGCTTTAACAGGATATGTGGTCGCTTTAAGTGATTCAGGAGGTCCTGGAATGCGGTAACGCATTCCGGTGTCCATGAGAAATTGTGCTTCCCATTTCTAAGCAAATCCAAAAAGGGAATGCACTTGTCAGTTGCTTTTGATATGAATCGACTTAGGGCGGCGATCTTCCCGTTTAAACTCTTAACATCCTTAATGCTATGAGGGGCCTAGATGTCTCAAATAGCTTTGATCTTATCTGGATTGACTTGGATGACTCGGGAATTGACAATGAAACCTAAGAATCTTCCTGACGCAATGCCAAAAAAGCATTTCAAGTGACTAAGTTTCATGCAATATTGGCAGAGGACACCGAACATTTCAGAGAGGTTACGGATGTGTTCGTTCGATATTCTCGATTTGAAGAGCATATCATCCACGTATACCTCCATGGATCTCCCAATATGATTCTTGAAAATGAAGTTAACCAGTCTTTGGTAGGTGGCTCCAGTGTTCTTAAGACCAAAGGGCATGTCGAGATAGTAGTAGATCCCGGGGTTGGTTATAAAAGAGGTGTGGTCTTAGTCCGGGAAATACATCAGAATCTGATTGTAGCCTGAGTAGGCGTCCATGGAAGACAAGAGTTGGTATCCGGTGGGTGAATCAATGAGCTGGTCGATCTTTAGAAGTGGAAATCTATCCTTTGGACAAGCCTTGTTTAAATCGGAGAAATCAACACATGTTCGCCACTTGTCGTTTGCCTTTTTGTCCAGTAAAGGGTTGGAGACCCATTCAGGGTAGAAGGCTTCTCTAATTAAGCTATTGTTGAATAACCTGTCGACCTCTTCTTTGAGCGCGGTCGATCTTTCGATTTCCAAGATTCAGCATTTCTGTTTGATTGGAAGTTACAAGGGATTGACGACAAGACTATGACAAGAAACTCTTGGGTCGGTGCCACACATGTAAGAATGTGTCCAAGCGAACACGTCGGGGTTGGCCCTTAAGAATGCCATGAGCTCTTCCTTTAACGCGGGGGGGAGTTGCGATCCAAATTTCAAGACCTTCATCGGGTCATCGGGGATGGTTGGAATGTCCACCATTGGTTCTACCGGGGTATCCCTTTCAAAATCGAGCTCTTCATCCTCCCTTGGATCAAGGTCGTTGGAAAGATGGCAGTGGCGCTTAAGCCAGGACTCAAATGCCTTTGATTGCTATGCGGAGATGGTCTTGGCGCAAGAAGTAGGAGGCACTTTCTTGCCCTTGTTTGTATTGCGTGCGTTCCTCGTTCTATGAGGTAGCAATCCCTGGCTGTGGCTTGGTCACCTTTGACTGTGTCGACCCCATTCTCTATCCGGAATTTCATTAGTAGGGACCATAATGATAGGCAGACTCGGAATTCTACAAGGAAAGGTCGTCCCAAGAAGACATTGTATGGAGAGATGACATCAATGACCACGAAATTGAGGATGCAGACACAGCTCCGATCCCCTTCTCCAAGTTCAACGGGAAGGTCTGCCATGCCGACTGGGTGGTTGCTGGATCCATTAAAGTCGTGGATCGTTGCAAGGCAGGGCTTCAAGTCTTTGGCCTCTTATTTCATCTAGTCATAGGATGCCTTGAATATAATATTGATTGAGCTTCCTAAGTCAATAAGGATCCTTTGGACTAAAGCCGGGACAACCTAAGCAGAGATGAGGAGATGTCTATGGTTGGGATGTCGATTCCCATGGACTCCCTCTCGCGGAAGATGACATCGTTCCTCATTATCTTTTGATGTTTGACAGGGACCGATTAATCGAGGGTAGAACAAGCCTTGTATGTGGCATGCTTGTGTATTCTTCCATTTTGTGGAAGTTATCATGCGTGGGGTGAGGCCCACCACAGGTGGTGTTGATCATGATGCCGCGTGACCTTTGATTGGACGGCCCTGGGGCCGCATTAGAAGGAGCCAGAAGCGCGGGCATTGGAGGTCCCGTACCTTCCTCAGGAGGACCAGAATCCTAAACAAATTGCTCTAGGTGTTCTTCGCGAATGATTTTTTTGATGGCGTCCTTGAGATGGCAGCAATCGTCGGTATTGTGCCTGTACATGTCATGGAACCTGCAGTACTTGCCAGAGTTCTTCTCACTTGTCGGAGGATTCTCCTTTCGGCCTTGTCTTGTAGAGGATCGCTCCTTTAAACTTGTCGGAGGATTCTCCGACCTTTTTTCTATTGACACTGTCGTCGACAATGCCGACGTGCAGGTTGTTGGAGTGATTAATCCGTGAAGCGTCTTGCTTCTTCTTAGCATGGGAATTGCCCCGCCTTTTCATAGAATGTTTCCAAGGTCTTCGGCTGCTTTTTATCGATCCAAGCACCGAACTCAGAGGTGGCAAGGACACCTTTTGCAAGCTAGAAGTGTACGGTGCGAGGTTCTGTATTGTCGACTTTGGCAGGGCGGTATTGAATCGCTCTAGATAGCTTTTAACAGGCTCTGCAGAACCCTGGTACAGGTTGGAGAGGGTAAGTGCATTCTTTGGTGTAGGCACGTGCATTACGAGCTGCCTAACTAGCTCCGTGTCCAACTGGACGAAAGTCTTGATGGAGCGGAACGGAAGACGAGCAATTTCATTTTACCACGTCGGTAGCACGGTACGAGTCCATCTTCCATTCATAGTGGTTCAGGAAAGCGCAAGGGTCAGTCGTGCCATCATAGGATGTCATTTGTGGCGTATTGAAGCACCGAGGCCACTCAGCTTTATGTACGATTCTAGTGAAAGAGTTGCACTTCAAGTGGGCTTCTCATGAGTCGTTGGCGTTTCCCCGCATATCCCTCATGATCCTTCAGACCATGTCGGGGAGATATGCTAGATCGACATCTTCTGGAGGACCCCACTAGTTTCGGCTAACTTCGAGAATTCTGGTATGGTTGATGAGGCTGAGCGGGCCGATGTTCATTTGGGCGTGCTGAGCTGTGGGGAGCGTAGGAGCCATGTTTTGAGCAACGACAGTTGAATACTGCCGAGAAGGGGGCAATTACTTGAACCCAGTTCATCATTGATGACAATTCGGGATCGATAACGGTAATGCGTACCCCCGCTATAGGTAATAGTGGTTCTATTACCATTCCCGTTGTCATTGCCATTTTTGTGACCATTAGTGTGAGCATTAGAGCAAACAACGATGTTGTTGCTAAGGCTAAACATCCTTCGTTGATGCGGGCCCTGAGACTTGAAGGTAGAAGTTTTCGAGATAGTACGCCTCACTCGGGGATTGTTCAGAGCTAGTTGGAGTTGGATGGCGATGCGTTGACTCTTTTGAAGTTGATGCATAAGATCAATGTTAGCATTCAATACTTGGTTGAGTTCGAGAGCCGTAATTTTATGCCTCTTGGTGAGCACGTAAATCTGCGCTTGGGTTGCGGGGGTTTGGGGTCCGCAGGAGGAAGTACGTCCATTTCGGCTGGGATATCCACCAGTGGGGGTTGCTGAAATGTTTTAGCTTTGGCTGCAATAGAGGAGCCAATATGTATTTTCTTTGTTTTCTTAACCATCATAAGCGGACTCGACGACTAGTTAGAGAAGGGACCTAAGACATGTCGGAGTCGAGATGGTAGTGTGTAACAAAGAAGCGAGTCTCAGGTTCTCAGTGAAAGCATCAGAATGTTGACACCAAAAAATGTCGTCAACACCCAAGATTCCTAATTACTTGATAATACAGTTTCACGTAAGGAAAAGTAAGTGCAAAAGAGTAGTAAATCAGTAAGTTACACTTGAGATTTATTGTGGCTCGGTCCTGTGAGGGGCCTACGTCCACTTTGGAAGAGCTGCTGATATTTTATTGACAACAATGATTTACAAGCTATAGGCCTCTTCTAGGCATTTAATTACAAGCATTTCCATGTAATTTGAAGTTATAGTCCCTATGCGGTTGTAGGGAAAAAGTTAATTTTGCCCTTGTTTTTCCTCAAAGCAAAGATGTCATTAGAGAGGTCCCTTGGAGCTCTAGAGAGTGTCAAATCAGCACTTTTCCAACCATTAAAACAAATGAGCTTGGGGGTAATTATAGTGAAGTAGCTAGGTCGGAGTAGGTAGGATTTGGGGACCAATCAGCAGAAATCGCATAATGGGATCGCACATGCTAGAAAATCTCATCAAACATGGTTGTTGAAGGGAAAATCGCATTACCTTTATGGGATGCATTAGAATAGAGAAGTGTCGCATCCCTTGGACGTGACGGTATTGCATCCTGAGGGAGGTGCAATCATCGCATCTCGTGGGATGCGATGGCATCACATCGTGGGGGATGCGGTGCCATCGCATCTCATTGTATGCGAATGGCATCGTATCGTGCGGGATGCAGTGCCATCGCATCTCATTGGATGTGAGGCATCGCATCCTAAGGGATGTGGCGCCATCGCATCTCGTGGGATGCGATGGCATTGCCTCTTGTGTGATGTCATTGCATCTTGTTGGATACGATGGCGTTGCATCTTGAGGGATTCAGTGCGATGGGAAGGACTTCCAATCTTCTATGGTGCGAGGTGATCATTCGTAATTTGACGCGATGCGAGTTGAAAGTTCATGAGGCGAGGGGTGGTGAGGCGATGTGGACCTTGTGAGGAGTTGTGAGGCCATTGCTCGCCTGTCCTCTTCTCGTTCTGGATCTCCAGTCCTATGACAACATTCCGGGCTTTGGTATAGAGTCGGGTTGGTCATGTGTACTTTTGGGAACCAGATGAAAATGCCGATTGAAACTAATGTACTTAAGAAAGGGATATGAGAGGAGCAAATTTGGATTTTTGACCCATATATATAGCATAACCTTCCATATCGTTTTCATTCTACATTCACTTCTAAAAACTAAAAAAAACTAAAAATGGCCGAACAATGAAGTTAGGAGAAGAAAGAAAGAAAAATCTACAAATCTTAGAGTTTGGAACTTTGTCTGCAATTTCATCACCTCCATCCAAACGTAATTCTCTACCCATTGAGGTTTCGGCCATTAGGTTGTAGTTGAAACATGTGTCGTTTTTCATGATTTATTTGATGTCACATGAGTGTTTTGTAATACTCATGATTTGTTTATGTGTATGATTGAAATGTATGAAATAGAATAGGTTCATAGGCTGAAACATATTGTTAAATATCTCCAATTACCATGAAATTTTGATACGATGTTTGTTATATGATTTTGGAAATGAGGTTTCGATTTCATGATTTATCACGATTGAATGAATTTGTTATGAATTTTCTAAGATTGAATTGTTTAGGAAATGCTTGAATATTGATTAAAATATATGTATAAATATTTTATACATGGCCGATACAAAGTTACTGTAAAAAGGACTGTATACAACAATTTTCAAATTTATGAATCACTGAGAATTTGATAAATATGGTGGAGCAGGTATAAATTAGCATTTCAAAAGGAAATAAGTCAACTTATTCCTTATTTACTGTCAATGCCAATACCTATCTAGAAGCACCGTTCAACAAGGTTGGATCACCTATCGATAGCGTTGGATGCTTAAAATACCACAACATGGCATATAAAGCATTCAAGGCTTCCACCTCTAAATTTTCAGTTTTTGTATTGGTCTCCCGATACTTAAATGTTTTGATTTTGAAAGATAGCTACTCCACAAGAGGCTTTGGCCTCGGCTCTTTCGGTTAAGTCGAAGATGTTACTTTTCATAAAAAATGTTTTGTAAAGAAAGATTTTGAATAGCGACTCTTAAAGGAACATGGGCTTTACATCTATTGGTCTTTCATTGTAACCGGATGGTGATTCTTACCAAATCCTATGCTTCAGAAAGCATGGAAACCCGTTAAGCCCTTGCCTATGATGACATGCCTTTATAAACCTATTTTCTCTAAAATACTTCCTTCGACACAGATGGGGTATGTTAGGAAATTTTCTAAAATCAAATGGTTTGAGGCTTCACCTCTTCAGCTGTCGACGTCGGTAATGATGACAAAGAGACTTTTATTAAATTGTTTTTTCTAAAATGGAATAGAGATTCTACCTGTATTACCTATCGACTTTTGAGTGATGATTGACATTGATTATTGATTGTTGTGTGGAGCTGGAATGGTTTCCCCTTTCAGGCCAGCTTGTCGTCATTTTTATGACGATAGGTGTTGAGCACTGGTCGTGGTTGTTCTATCGTAAGTGTAGTCTCTTTCAGAATTGTAACGACCTGAAATTTATACCAATTTAAAAATAAGAATTTAAATATGATTTAAATGGATTTTTAAATATATATAAGGTTTTAATTAGTAAATACACCATTTGAATTTCAACTTAATTAAATATTGGATTAACAAAATAATCAGCTTCGATAATATTTGTTGATATTGAAATTTGTTGTAGTATTTAGCTAAGTATTCTAGTTAGTAATACTAGCAAATAAATTTAGTACTTAAGTTAATAGTTAAGTTAAACTAATGCAAACAATTCCTAAGCTAATAAAAAACCAAACCAAACCATGTGTTATACTTTTAAAGTGTCACCTTCTTCCACTCCTTCCTTCTTTGTTTGACACATCACTATTTCATGCTTAAGAAAGAAAACAAGTCCATGTGCTTGCCTTTTGAGGTGTCATCTTCTTCCCTTTCTCTCCCCCCTTTTTCGACACCTCATCTCTTCTTGCTTAAGGACTGGAAACAAGTCCATGTGATTACTTTTGAGTTGTCTTTCTCGCATACTCTTCCTTTTTCCTGAAACCAACACCTCCGTTGTCCTTTCATTTCACTTTTCTCAATTTTATTTTTCTTTCCAAGCTCCTTTAATGGCTTCCTCCTCCCCTCTTTAATTCAACCATGCCTAGTTCTTCCCCTCTCTCCACCATAAAACACTTCCAAACCACTTCATTTCTCCTCTCTACCTCCACATGCTACACTCTGTAGCTCTCTCCCCCTCCTTGCCAAGGGCGTGTCCTATTCTCCTTTAAGGTGAACTATACTAAGTCTGAAAATGCCACCTTTCCACTTTAAAACCATTTATACACTTCTTCCTTTTAAGTAGCAAGCCATATACCTCATAAAAATCAAAGCTTAACATTTTAAATTCAAAATGATGCCTCCTTATTAATTTATTTGTCGAGTTAGTAAGCATCGTGAAGTTTAGTTAAGATCTCGAGAGAACGATAGCTTATGACGCCGAAAGGCTACTGGATAAGACCTATAGCTTTAAAAAAACGATGAAGTAGATAGTGATGGTGAGAACTCTTCACTCACTTTTCGATTATTAGCTAAAAAAATTAGTTACTTATGTTGGCTAATGATGTTTTATAAGTTTTTTATGATGTTAATAGCTTGCTAATGATCTTTTGTGGTGATTAATGATGGTTATCTTTGTTATTAATGTAATTTGAGTTGGTTTGGAAATTAATGAGTTCTAAAGTTTGTGAACACTTAGCTTAAAGTGTTAAAAAATATTGTCTTTAGGTGTTAACTATGTAAACACTCGGTTTAAAGTATTAAAGATGTTTCCTTATGTGTTAACAATGTGGACACCTAATTTTAAGTGATATAAATGTCACCTTTAGGCGAATATGGTATGAACTCTTGTGTGAACGACACAATATGATGTTACTGGATGTTGTACGATGTTATTAGATGCTGCGATGAATAATAATTGGGTAATAAGATATGTTATTGGGTTGTCGATTTTAAGTGTTAAGTGTATTAACACTTATGTTAAATGATATCCATTTGAAAATTAAGTGTTAACACTTAAGTGAATGACACATACGTATGGATACATAATTACTAATGAAGTCTCTTTCTAAAAAAATACCGGATGTTCTAGGATGACAGAGAGGATAGTGTCTAGGCTTGAGATCTAAAAAATATAGTTTCCTATGCTCCCTGGCTATCCCTAACTGATCTGACGGGCGTAATGGTTAACTTGAAATTTATCTGAAGTTAAAAATGATTTAAATTGAAATTCAATTTGAAACTTATTTGAATTTAAAAATGATTTGAATTTAAGACTTAATTTGGAATATAATAAAATATTAAGTGAAAAATAAAAATTTTAATTTTAAATCCAAAAAAATTTGTAAAGATGGCTTAAGTAATTGCGAATGGCTTTCGTAAAAGTAAGAATTTGTTTTGAACTAGTTTTAAAATAATAAAGGCATGTTTTTCAAATTTAAATTGAAAATGAATAGTAACTTTAAAAAGTGAAGTTTGATTTGGGTATCCAGAAAATGTTTTAACAAGATTTTATTTGGCAAGCAACCTTATTTATTTTTATAATGGACTTCAGGAAAAACTGGGTTTCAAATAATAAGTTCTTAAAAATAATATTATTTCGTTGATTCAAAATAATATTATAATGGTTAAATCATGGAATATTTGATTTTTAAGTGAAATTATTGAAATATAGTTCCAAAAGAAATTATATATATAATTAATAAGCTATTTTAGAAGTAATCCGGTTCGATTTTAAAGATAAATCGGAATTTGGTCTGAATATGACTAGTCGTGCAGCGGCAGTTTGCGAATTTCGACCATTGACTTTGAATTGACTTTCCAGGAGATCCAACCATCGGATTTTCCCAAAGAGAAACATGTCAAAGGTCCAAATGAAAAGGTTTCTCAAATGCAAAAGAAAGTAGTAAGATCCAACTGTTAGGTTTTAAGATAAATTCAAATCGGATTTTCCTAAAAATCCTGATTTGGTAGTTTAAAGGTCAAAATTGGGTTCTGCCTAAAATGGTCAAATAAAAATTATTAAAAATAGGGAAAAATTATGATAAATCATAATAACTGATTTAAAGTGATTTGGATTTAAGTTATTTGGTTTATCAAATCTAAATAACGTTTAAAGGTATGTTTTGATGAATCTTTTGATTAAGGAAAAGGTTTTCCAATTTTAATTAATTGGATTTAGATAGAAATAAATCCTTGGATATTCGGTGGTTTAGACTTACAATATTTTAAGAATATGAAAAATATTTATATTATTATTCCACTAATATATTTTTTTTCTTCAGGAATTGGTATCAGATATAAGCTGGTATAATTTTTGTTTAAAATCTTATATTTGATATCAACTGAATTTTTCGGTTTGTTGTGAATGACATCTTAAATAACGTTATTCTTTAACGTAACAATGATTATGAGACGATTTGGAATAAAAAGTAATGATAAATATTTAAATTAAGATTTGATGAATTTATTTGAAGATATGTTTATCAAGTTAATGAATTAAATTGGAATTAGATGGGAATCGAATTGGTTAAGATTGGTATGAGTATCTGTAGATGAATACATGTACTATTTGAAGAATTTATAGGGCTTTGTTGTTATTTCATTTATAGTATTCGTTGGATACAGGAATTTATATCGATGGCGAGCAGATATTATTTCCATGAAGATTTTATTACAAATGGAAGTAGGATTTTGGGTTTGTTGTGACCAATGACTTTAATAACATTGTTTTCGAACCATTTAAAGAAAAGAATACTTTGAAGATTAAAACTAAGTTAGGGTTTTAATAAATCTTTGAGTAAAGATTTGAATGAATGAAATGAAAACATGATTAATGAAGGTAATTAGAACTTACCAAAATAAATATAGATATGGATTAGGGGTAATGAGCTAGTCACATTCTATCGTAGGTAGAAATTGCACTAGACCAATAAAGTGGAAATGGTGTCTTCATCTATGTTCATTAAGTGGATTGGAACGGGATTTTGATTTAAGTAATAACATTTGTGTTAAGGGTAAATTGATATTAAGGAACAATCCAAAATAGAATCAAATTTATGATATCCGTGTATATTCTCCACACGTTTTAAAGATGCGCTAGTTATTCGGAAAGACATGGTCCCAATCCATTTTAAATAACTATACGACGTGATAAGAGCATCAGAGAATGGCGATGACTGTAATTGAAGATCAGAGAACTTCACATTGGAGGATTGCTCATTAATGTCTCATTGGAAATTCGGGAACCCATAGAAAAGGTAGGTAACGACCGGGAAATGGCATACTCATGCAACATGGCTTGGATTGCACTGACGGCCTTTTGTTGGCAGAGAAGGGTTTACTTCTCGGGACATTTTTAGAGGCGTACCCATTCGGTAAGGAAGTTCCTATTAGCATTGGTCATTTGTTGGAAATCCAAATTATCCACTATGTGGATTATCAGCTACGTGCCCATACAGTTTTCTATTGTAGATCCTGCTTAAACGCGTAGGAGGTCTGTATAATTATGGTACCTATGCTGACTAAGATTGATACATTAATTTGCGAAAGTGATTTTCACACTATGCACTAATAATAATATAAGAGGATTTTTCACGTATCAAGCATATATTGGCTATTATAAGGGAAACCCCGCCCAACTGTGTGTTTCCATTGTGTGTGTGGCGCTAGATCTTATGATAGATTCATTTTCCAAAAGAACACAACACCAAAACAACAAATTTGGCACACCTGGAAGCAAATATTTGATATTCTTTTAATTCGTATCAAATTTGGTTGGGCTTATACCCGTATCAAATTTCCATTTGTGATCTGCACCATCTCTAATACATCAAATCCAACCCTACATCATAAATGTTGCAGATCACTTCATTTGATACTTCTTTAAGCGGTATCAAATCCGCAAAATATTTTCCCTATCCCTTCCTTTTTTATTTTTCGTTTCTCCCTCCATTTTTTTCATTTCAGCCGAAATAAAAAGATTTAGCAAACATGTAAATATATAGTTGTTCTGAGAATATATGCTCACTATTGTATATTTCAGATAGTTAAATAATGAATGGAGATATTTGTGCATAAGGAGTGCCCAGTTAAGAAAACAGACATTGTTGAAATGGAAGCCACTATGGGTCAACTTTTTAATAAGGTAATTTGTTAGTCAGCTTATAGTATTTATCAATTTATTTTTGGAAAAAATTATTACTTTTCTGTTTGCATATTACATTTTCCAGTCCAACTGGCGTGAGTTCATCTTTATTCGATAAAGGGGAACCTATAGAAAAATATAATATCATATTAACCTACCTTTAATTTCGATATAAAATGCATACATTTTTGCCAGTTAAGAAGTGTACTCCAATGTCAGACCGACCTTCAAAAGAACCGATGTTTTGGCCGATTGCAGTGGGTTACTTGGTTCAAGCAGCAAAGTCATACCTCTTACCTCTGTTTCCTATGATGAACTTGATCAAACAATTACAAGCAGCGAGCAACAAGTCTTCACGACAGTTCTTAGAGTCACAAAGGTAATGAGTAGCGTCTTGGGACAATACATGGTTCCTTTTGATTCCGTGTGAAATACCAATGTAGGGAATGTCGTAATACATAGCTGTATAACTATCTAAAGTGCATATCTCTTGTTAAATATTGCAGAAGAAAGAAGAATTTGTATTTTCTAACTAATTGTATGCTAATGAAGTTTTTAATGTTTTGTACTGTTTATTGCCGAAGTATGAACTGAACTGTTATGTATGAACTGCTAAAGTTTGAAAGAACGTGTATCATTAGTGAAAGGTAATTGTATTTTTTTATTATTTGTTTAAATTAGATACGACCATGAGCCTTATCTATTTGTCAATTAGATACAACTCATAGCCGTATCTATTTGTTACTTTGATATGGTCTTAAGCTGTATCAATTTACAAATTTTATACGGCTTAAAAACATATTAAACTAATGTACATATACGACTTAAAACCGTATCAAATTCCTATATTGATACAGTTTTAAGCCGTATCAATCTATGAATTTGATATGGCCTTAAGCGGTATCAAATTGTAAATTGATACGGCTTAAGACCGTATCAAAGTAACAAAGGCGCCATTTTTTGATACGGCCCTGGGCACTGCCAAATTGCATTTGATACGGTTAAAAGCACAGCTTAATTTGCAGTTATGGTGTAGTGGCATTGCGAATTTTTATGCACTGGTATTCATATGAGAGGAAACTCGTTCTGTGTTATATGATGTGGTCTTATGAATTACCTTACTTTTAAAAAATGATTTAAAAACTGTTTTAGTGCTCACACCAGTCCCATGACTTACTCGGAGTTTATTGTTCTTCCACCCAAACTCCGAGTGCCTATATTTTTCCACATGGGCAGCTTAGTAGTAAAGGTTTGTGTAGATTTAGTCTTGGAGTCTTTCTAGAGCAGGATTCTTGATCATGGGTGGAGCTACACTCTGGATCATTTTCTAAATTTTCCGTTGAGAGTCTTATATTTTCGATGTGTATGTGCTTTCAGTATACTCTGATATTTGTTGTACTCTGATATATTCTTGTACTCTGATGTAATATTGTGAAGATATTAATGAAAAAGTTATTTGGCTTAGTGCTGATGTGTTGTTGTCCTAAATAAATCTAGCGATATGGACTCCAACATTTGAACACTTTGATGAATTAAGCGTCGATATTCGAAGGTCGTCGTTGGTTAAAGTTTCGAGGATTTTTGCCGTTTGGATCGAACTTGTGTGGTTTATAGTCGATTCAAAAGGTAGGAATTTTTGGGTCTTTATAGGAAGGAATTGAATATGGCATTGGCGCTTATGAGGGAGCCGAGGGTATTGGGAACGACACAGGTGTCATATCCATTAAAGTGTAAATTAACATTGATTGAACCCATTGAAATGTTTATGTTGGTTGTTATCGACTATTTTCAAGACATTTCATATGTGTAAAACCTAGGGAAGGTATAATGGATGGGAAAATTGGGGAACATTAATTAAATTGGGGAACATCAATTAAACTCAAATATGAATATTAGTGCCAAAGCATATGAGGTTAAACCCGAAGAGACTGTTGCTTCGCAAAGTTTGGGAGATTTAAGGATAAGCCTTTTTATCCCGTTGTTAGTAGGGGTTAACCTTATAAAACATGGGAGATGGATTGAAAGGAGGAATTACATTGTTTCACATAGTTCGGAAATTATAATAAGAAAGTGGCTCTATTGCTTCATGTAGTTCATATGTCAATGAGTTAGAAGGGATGTGGTTTCATTAATGATCGGGTTCGATTTCACGAAACACAGATGTAACCACATATGTTATGTAAAATGATGAAACCGTTAGGACAGGTAGTCAGTGCAATAGAGGGATTGGAAATCCAGTGAAAATTAGAAATCGTTAAGACAGGTAGTCAGTGTAACGGGGTATAGGGAATCAATTATGTATGTAGCATATTATATTGCTTTTTGTTATATCATCGTGATGATTGTACTGACCATTGTAGGGTAGGGGGATATGGTTTGCATTGGTTTGCTGCATGGTTCTAACAAGAGAGAAACTCGTTCCGCTACGCGGCTTGGTCTCGTTAACCATCTGTAGTGTTAGGTAGTAATTTATTATCCACACATGACCAGTTGTTTTTTCCTTTTTTGGTAAACCCTCGGATACTCAATTGAGTAGGCTGTGGGTTAAGGTTTTCCAGGGACTTGTTCATATATGCTTCGGAGGCAATCAAGAGGCTATTACTAATAGCAGTTCTGCTGTGTTCCATTTTGTTATGTTCTGTAGTGTCTTTTGTTGCACGTATCAGCATATTTTGACAACCACTATTTATATATTCTAATCAACCAAAGGTTCATCGTTATATGTGACTCCTGAAATATTATTTGTAATATGCTATAATTTCTCTAAATAGGTATTACGAAGGTTGTGTGAATGAATAATAATATCAATGAATGTTTTGTAAATAAAATCATACTCTCGTGTTGACTGATGTTATGGTTGATTGGCATTCGATTTTCCTACCGTCAAAAGTTGAAACTAGAGACGACTGCAACTTCTGTAGTGTTTAACTTTCGGACTTAGAGAATGGGGTGTTACAATTTGGTATCGAGCAAGGTTTATGCCAACTTAATTAACCTTTTATTTACAATATTTTTCAACTAAAACCCTAAATATCAACAAAACTACCAAGGGTTGGGATAATGAAATTACGATGTATTTTATTATATACATATGTATATACCCCCACAGTTTTCGGTTCATCCTTCAGTATCTTACTAAAGTTTGTCTATAGAAAATTAGTAAGATGTAGGGAGAAGGTGTGCAAGGCTAAATATTGGTGGTGGAAGCACCACAGCCGATGGAAATTCTCAACTTGAAACCAATAGAGATCAGTGCAAAAGGGAAAGTGAGAACCATGGTGCTGCTACTCCATCGGTTGATATAGGGAATTCGTCCCAGAAATTCATTCATATGTTGCGTGATGGAGTTCCTACTGGTCCAGGAGGAGCTTATCCCAAGCATAACTTGAAACAACTATGCATATTGAGTCAGGACTATTCTAGCTTGGGAGAAAAACCATTTCTTGGAATGGAGGATGTTTCCATGGTGGATATTTGGTTGCTTTATTGTGAAAGAATCTTTGGAGATTTCGGCTTGGTGGATGAGAAAAAGAGGAGGTCGACTTCCATATTGTTATAGGGCAATGCTTTCCATTACTACAACTGTATTACAACTACGACACTAGAAGAAGAAATTATTTAGGAAGAATTTCGAAGGAGACTTTAAGCAAGATTTCTATCAGAAGCCACCCAGAAGCAAGGAGATATGGCAATGGTTAAGTATGTTAGTACGTTTGATGAATTGTCTCGCTATGCTTAGGGGACAAATGGTACTGTCATATTGAGGAGTTAGAAGTTTATTAGGGGAATCAGATTGAAACTGCGAAAGCAGCGATGCCTCATTTGTGAGACCCTATTTATGTTTGTTGTTGAGATGATTATCCGTATTAAAGAGATGCTTGAAAGGGTTGGGATACCTAGTGGAGGCCAGAACTCTGAAGGGACAAAAGAAAATTCTCCAAAGGAAAAAAATTCAAGAAGGACGAAAGCCGAATAAAAATAGAGCGTAATTAGTTTTATTTAAGTTTTATCAGAAGGGTTATCACTCTAACAAGTGTAAGGAAGCCATTCCCAAGATCAATGTTTCAAGGAAGGATATTCGCCAATACGATTATAACCTGATAGGGAATTATAAGAACAAGTTTCCATAAGCCGCAAAAGGGAAAGTGCTTGCTATGGAACCTTCATCTTCTGGACCTATAGCTGCTGAGAAAGGAGAAACTACATTGGAAGGTCCACTTTTGTTTCATAGTATATTCATTAATGTTTTTTGACACTGTTGCATGCTATTCCTTTATCTCCAGATGTGTAGTAGATAACTTGGACTTGGAACCATCGTACCATGTTACTTCCCTTTAAGTGGCTAACCCAATGGGAGGTTATGGGACTTTTGGGATGAGAGGTGATAACCTAGAAATTCGATTACTAGGTTTCACTTTTGTTTTTAACTTGTATGTTTTTTATTTTGATGGTTTCAGCATTATTTTGGAAATGGATTGGTTGAATCGTTATGATGCTTGATTGTTTTGTCAAAGTAAGGAAGTATCATTAAGACATCCCGATAACAACGATAGGATTATGTTTCTGGGGAGAGGCTGGTTTTATAGATATTTTCATCACCATATTTTTGGAATTAGATGAAGAGGTAAGTAATGTTCCTGTCATAAAGGACATTTTTTGATGCTTTCAAACCAGTGGCAGGTTTGCTATTGAAGAGGCCTATTGAGTTCTATATCGATTTAGTTCCAGAAACGGTGCCAATGAGTAGGCCACCAAGCTGAATGACCCCTTCGAAGTTGAAAGAGCTGAAGACTTAACTTGTTGATTTAGAAGGAAGAAGCTTTATTCGTCCAAGTAGCTCGCCTTTAGGTGCTTCTGTTGTGTTTGCGACGAATCCTGATGGAATGTTAAGAATGTGCATTGACTATTGGATGCTTAATAAGAAGATGATGCAGAATAAGTATTCTCTTCCTCGTATTGATGATCCATTCAATCAGTTGAGTGGAGAAAAAGTGTCTTTTGAATTGGATTTGGCAACTGTTTTTTACCAACTAAGGATAGCGGAAGATAACTTTCCATTTCATCCCTTTTCTTTCGAGATATGGATCGTAAGAATGAATGGTTATGCCATTTGGATTGACAAATGTGGCTGCTTTCGTTGTGGATTTGATGAATCTAGCATTTCAGGAGCACTTAGATAGTTTTGTGCTAGTTTTCATTGATGATATATTGGTGTATTTGGAAGATGCGAAGGAGCACGAGTGCACAAATTGTTTTACAGATTTCGTTGAAGCACCACTTGATGGCCAAGTTTTCTAAGTTTCAGTTTTGTGAAGAGAAAGTTAAGTTTCTTAGTTTAGTGGTTTTGGTGAAGGTCTGTCTGTAGATCTTATGATGGTAGACGCCGTCATTAGATGGAAGAGGCATGAATGAAAGTGTTACGGAAGTCCAAAGATTTCTTGGATTAGTCGCATGCTATCAAAGATTCATTAAAGACTTCTCGAGGATCGCGACACCGCTTACTAAGCTGACCCGAAAGGAAGTTAAGTTTGTACGGTCTAGTAAGTGTGAGAATTTATTCTAGAATTTGAAGCACTCATTAGTTGATGCTCTAGTGGTAGTGGTGCTAGATGAAAATCTTGATTTTGTGGTTTATATCGATGCTTGCGGAATAGGATTAGAAGCTAATCTAATGCAGAAGGGAGAAGTTGTTGCTTATGGATCCCAATAGTTGAGGCCACATGAAGTGCGATATGGAGTTCATGATCTTGAGTTAGATGTTGTAGTTTTTGCACTGAGAATTTGGAAACATTATGTTAGGCGAAAGGTTCGATTTGTTTACAGACCATAGTCTTCGAGATACTTTTTCCCTCATGAGGAATTGAATATGCGACAATGGCGATGGTTGAAGTTTTTGGATACTTATGATTTTAGAATTTTGTACCTTCCAAGAAAGGATAATGTGGATGTTGATTCTCTTAATATAAGCTACCAAAGGATGGTGTCGGCTATGTTGAATGAATGGAATGACTTAGAATCTTTGGTTGCTTCCAAAATGAAAAACATGTTGACATCTTGTTCCGGTAGAGCCATGATGTCGTGTTTGGAAGTTCGACAAGTTTTGATTGAGAAATTGCTTTTAGGCAGGAGAAAGATCCTTCGTTAGCTAAATGGATATGTATGCTCATAGTTGCAGTGGAAGGCGATAAACAGAAAGGTATAACTCTTGACCTAAATGGTTGGTTAAGGAAGATAAAAAGGTTATGCATTCGGGATGTTGGTGACTTGATCAAAGAAGTGCTTAGAGTGAATCATCGTTCAAAGATTATGATACACACTAGTGGTACCAAGATGTGCCAGGATATTATGAGAAGTTTATTTTGGGAAGGCATTAAAAAGGATGTAGCCTTGTGGGTGAAACAATGTAGAACTGATAGCAAGTGAAAGTCGAACATTAGAAGCCTAACGGTTTATTTCTACTATAACATATTCTGATTTGGAAGTGGGATTCGATATCCTCAAACTTCGTTGATAGGTTGCCACGAAAGTGAAAGTAGAACGAAATCATATCGGTTAACATGGATGGACTAACCAAAAGTGTTCATTTTATCCCCACAAGATCGAATAAGATGTGTAACACCCCACGTCCATTAATGTCACTCAGTAAGGGAATGCATTAACTTTCATGGAGCGTTATAAGAGTATAGAATAGAATATCACAAGATAGATATATAAAATAGTACTTAAAAATTCAAAATTTATTCATTGCAGTGGAAAGCAAAACATGTCTGGTCACAACATCAAAACCATATACTAAAGCCAAGTACACAAATATCCATCTTGAACAAAATTATTATCAAAGTACATAAAAGAAAAACCATAATCCCACTTCAAATAGTCATAATGAAAAAGAGATAAATCTGAGCATTACTTTCAACACTTCCAAGCACTTTAAGAAGAAAGAGATCCGAGTCAAGCTTCACTAATCCCACCATTAGGACCTAGGGGGGAGAGAGAAAGAAAAGAGACGAAACAAAAAGGATCAGACATAAAGTTTGGCGAGTCCAGTGACTTTAACAATATAATTTGTAAAGTAACAGGATAAGAACATAAACTAGATGTAAGAGATGACTGTAACATAAGCAGATATGACAAGGTAAACAAGATAGAACATCGGTTGCGCTCCTAACCACTATAAGATATGCTCTGCACTGTACCAACATACTAGTTACATACTAAAAGACGATCCCTCCCTACCAATCATAATAATGGTAGCTTCATGTACTCTTAGCTGCTCTCGTAAGTGCCCACTTTCTCCTACCACCACTAGTCATACCCACTACCCTCCCCATTCGATCGGCTCCCTAACTCGTAGATACATGTGTTGGTCCCACAATAGGGTGTATCACTCCCTAAGGTGGCAACCCCGATACTACTGAAATGCACAGCTTATACCTACATGATGCAACAACGTCTTACCTACCAGCCCGGACCCACGCACGCACGTGACTCCGTTGGACTTGCACTGCCATCGCTAACTCTTTATTGACCTCTTACAATCAACCCCAGTAAGCGTGTCCATGTCCTCGACCTAGTTCGAGCTCATATAGATACTTAAATGGTTTACTGGTTGAAAAGGGTCTACACTTGACACAAGCTTCCCTCCAAAGCTTGGTCCCCACTAGGAATTCCCACTTAACTCCTCTTTATCCCCATGTCTAATCACATGTCTCATCTTGGTTAAGTGCTTTTATTATGTTTCACATGCCACCCATGTTACCCACTTAACCCTATATTATCCCCATGTCTAATCACATGTCTCATCTTGGTTATGTGTTCATTACTTCATTATAACCGTAATCTTGCAAGACCTCCCACATTAGATTACCGTTTGCGGTTGCTGGATATGCCGGGCGGTTCCGGGCAGGCTTATACCGCAATCCGAATCTAACATCATGTATTTCCATTATTATGCATCTAATTTCTGCCTTTGACCTCTCACATTAGACTACCATTTGCGGTTGCTGAATATGCCGGGCGGTTCCGGGCAGGCTTATACCGCAATCCGAGTCTAACCTCGTGTCTTAGGCATTCATTTTCACTTTCTTGATTCAAGTCCCAATTTCAAATATTAGATTGTAATATATTCCAATTACTCATAACAATCTAAATTATGTTTATAATTTTAATCCAAATTATGTCTATAATCTCATGTATACAAGTTATGCCAAATTATGCCCAAACCAATTTCCATAGCCATCAACAATTTATGCCGAATCTCATTTTATTGCATATTTCCCAATTTTCCCAATCATTCCAACGTCAACGCAATATGCTTAGGCTCGAAGTTAGCCTAATATCAAATGGAATTTGGAAAGGAAGAAGGGAAGAGAATCAAACATCAAAATTGGCATAAACATATAAATAGGCATGTGAAACGAATAACGATAAAATAGATCAGACATGCGTATGATAATAGCAATTGGGTATGAATCTGAAGGATAAATTACAAAACTTGATATGTTCATCTTATTTACAGGCTTATACATTAGATCCAATTTACAATCCTATCACAGTTACTTTTTAATTTAATTATACGTGAAAGTGACATAAGCTTACAGCGATAGGATTCTTAGAAAAGAGAATTAGGCTTTGTTGTTTGTAGATCTGATCTTGAATAACCTCTTTTTCGATTGTTGAAGAAGAAAAGCTAAATTAATTTGAGATGGAGCAGCAACATGGAGGCTCCATGGATTAGGGATGGATGAGATTAGGGTTAGGTGTTTATTTATAGGTGTATTAGGCGAATTAGGACCTTTAGATTAGATTAGAGACCATCAGAACCACTCAGATTAAAAAGACACGTCATCGGGGAACTCTCCAGAATTCTGCAGATCTGGGCTCAGCCTAGGCGCACTTCCCAGGTGCGCCAGGGCACTTTTGTTCTGGCGCACTTCACAAGTGCGCCAGTTATCCTGTCATGTTTCCTAATTGTTCTACCAAACTTCCATCGTCCATAACTCCTTCACACGTTATCCATTTTACGTAAACTTGGACTCTGTCTCAAACAGAATTCTAAGACGAACGCAATGGCATAACCCGTTTCACTTAACTCTTCTTCTAAAAATTAAGTATTCTTTAATTATCCCTTATGTCATGTTTTAAAATTACGGGGTGCTACATCCCCCCTACTTAAAGGATTTTGCCCCCGAAATTCCGAAGATGAAAGGAATGTATGTCCTACCATTCATCATCCATCTACTCATCCATCAATCATGGGCGTCCATTGTCCTTAAAATATTTCTAATGATTTCATGAACATATGCAAAGTGTGTGTATATGTCTTTATCCTAATGCAAAATTAGGCGGTCTACTGATTCAGTTGACCTCCTTAATGCAAATCATGGTAGTGCCAGGTGTCCATAATGTACACAAAATAATCCTAATGATACATATCATTTCTATATGAGTACACAACCATTCATCCAAATGCAACATCCATATGATAACACATTCAATATACATCCATTAATTTAAATATGCACACTCACCTATATGCAATATGAAAATGATTGAGCCAATCTAGTGCCTAATGTATGTGTAAATGCATCCATGAGCAACCACTAGCAAACACTTACATCCACTTTCATCCACCAAAGATAATGTGTCTCAAACACATGTTTACAACCATAGGATTTTCTACCTAAAGATCGAAGATATAATCGAGAGGATACACTAAATGATAGAATAAGTATAAACTAAGCGGTAGAAAAAGGAGAAGTTAAGAACATACCCTCAAAAAGGAAAGGGTACGACACATGTATCTTGTCTTCCATTTCCCATGTCGCGTCTCCTTGATCATCTCCCCACTGGACTTTAACCAACTTAACCTCTCGGTTGCGTAATTTCTTGACCTCTGATCCAAGGATGCATGCAGAAACTCATCTAACCATGGCATCTTGCTCTACATCCACTTTCTCTACGCATGTTCGGCTCTACTACTTCCGCGGTATCATATAAACACTTTCTCAAATGCGACACGTGAAATACGTCATGAACACCACTAAGCTTCTCATGCAACTTCACTCTGTAGGCCATCTGTCCAATCCTTTCTGTAATGGGGAATGGCTCTATGAATCTTGGTGCCAATTTCCCTATAGATCCAAATGAACTACATTCCTCAATGGTGATACTTTAATAAAAACCGTGTCTCCAACATCGAACTCAAGATCGTTCGTCTCTTATCAGCGTATGACTTTTGCCGGCCTTGTGCCGTCTTCATGCGCCTTCGAATCAAGTCTATCTTCTCCAAAGTTTCTCTAACCATCTCATGCCCAAGCAAAATCTTATCCATAAATTCCTACCAACAAGTCGGTGATGGCCAAGGTCGTCCATATAGAGTTTCAAAAGGTGCCATGCTAATACTAGTCTGATAGATGTTGTAGGCGAACTCTACTAATGGAAGGTGTTTCTCCCATGTCCCTCCAAAGTCCAAGATTCTTAACCTCAAAAGATTTTCTAGAATCCGATTTACTCTTTCTGTTTGGCCGTTCTCTAAGGGTGATAAGCGGTGCTCAAACACAATTGCATACCTACCGCCTCTTCCAAGCTCTTCAAAAACTCACTAGTGAAAATAACATCTCGATCGCTTACGATACTAGAAGGTATGCCGTGTAGACGAACTATCTCTCGGAGATAAACAGATGCTAACATGCCGCTGTTCTTTTACTCTTAACGAGATGAAATGCGTGCTCTTGGTAAGTCTATCTACTACTACCCAAATCCCCGTTTTACCCTTCCATGACCTCGGCAACCCATCGACGAAATCCATGGAAACAATTTCCCATTTCCACTGTGGAACCTCTAAAGAGTGAAGCAAACTACCAGGCTTCTTTTTCTCAGCCTTGACTTGCTGGCACACTAAGCATCTAGAAACGAACTCAGCCACATCCTTCTTCATTCCTGCCCAAAAGAAAACTCACTTCATGTCCTTATACATCTTGTCACCACCGGGATGTACGGTTATCTTAGAACGATGTGCTTCTTCAAGGATTGTCCTTCTCAAACTCTCGTCTCGTGACATGCAAAATCTCCCATCCCTACGCAACCAACCTTTTTCATCTATAGTATACCTACTAAGATGGCTCAAAGACTCCCCTCTTATGAGCTTGTCTACCATCTCTATCAGCTGTGGGTCATCTCGCTCCGCACCTATTTGTCCCAAAAGCGTAGGTCGCACCTCTAATGATGGCAACAAACCGGTTACATAATCGATAAAGGGTCTAAAGTCAAAGGTAGATATATACTCTAAACTCTGCCGCTCGACAAACAAAGGACTCAAAGTCAACTTCTTTCTACTCAAGGCATCAACAACAACGTTACCCTTGCCAGCGGTATATGCAATCTCAAAATCGTAGGATGCTAAGAACTCCATCCACCTCTGTTGCCTTAAGTTTAGATCTTTTTGAGAGAACATGTATTTTAGTGACTTATAGTCTATATACAACTCAAACCCTCACAAGCAAGTAATGGCGCCAAGACTTAAGTGCAAAAACTATGGCAACTAATTCTAAGTCGTGGGTAGAGTAATTCTTCTCATGGACCTTCAATTGCCTTCCACCATAACATATCACCCTTCCCTCTTGCACCAAAACTGCGCTAAGCCCGGTCCCGCAAGCATCGGTATACATTGTGAACGCTTTGCTTCCATTCAGAAAAACTAAAACTGGAGCTGTCGTCAATGCCCTCTTCAATCGTTGAAAAGCATCATCACAGTCAACATCCCAAGAAAAGGTCAAATTCTTTTTCGTTAACCAAGTATGTGGGGCTGATATCTTCGCAAAGTCCTTAATGAACTTCCTATAATAGTCTGCCAAACCAAGAAAACTTCTTACTTCCGTTCCATTCTTAGGAATCTTCCAATCTTGGATTGCCACTACCTTCGTGAGATCCCCTGCTTTCCCTTCTTTAGAGACCACGTGCCCTAAGAACCTCACTTCCTTCCTCCAAAAATGACATTTGGAGAACTTAGCCTTGAGTTGATTTGCTTGAAGGGTCTCTAAGACTTCCTTAAGATGTAAGGCATGCTCTTCCTCACTTTTAGAGAAGATCAAGATATCATCCACAATGACTACCACGAACTTGTTTCCTAAATACCCTACTCATCAAATCCACGAAATATGCGGGTGCATTCGTCAAACCAACAGGAATGACGAGCCATTCAAAGAAACCATCTGGAGTTCTAGATGCAGTCCTATCTATGTTGTCCTTAGCCACCCTTAGCTGATGTAACCCTATAGCTAAATCCAACTGCGAGAAAACCGAAGCGCCAACCAACAGATCGAACAAGTCATCTATCCTCGTTAATGGGTATCTGTTTTTCTTCATAAGCTTATTCAACTCCCTATAGTCCACGCACAATCTAAGCGAACCATTAGCCTTCGTGGCAAAAACAACTGGAGCACCCCACTCCAAGATACTTCTTCTTATGAACCCTTTCTCAAGCAACTCTTTCACTTGTTTACTAAGCTCCGTCCTTTCTCTTGGAGCCATGTGGCACACATGCAATGCAACTGGCTTTGCATTGTCCACCAGGTATATACGCAAATCTATCTCGCGTTTTGGAGGTAAGCCCCTAACTTCCTCAAAGACATCTGCATACTCACGGACAACTCGAACAGATTGCAAATCATCAATAGATGTGTCAAGAGATTCTAGGTAGCTAAGCATAACAGAACCCTTAGCGTCGCATGAGATATCGAGAGTATTCCCCAAACTAGTCAACAGTCTAACTACCCTCTTTTCACAGTCGAGAATGGCACCATACCTAGCTAGCCAATCCATTCCTAGAATCAACCCATAGCCCGTGAAACCAAGCACATAAGCATTGCATTCGAACTCAACGCCATACACAGATATTCTCAAATCCCAACATAACATGGACATATGAGTCGTACCACCAATAGGATTTGAGACAACAATTGGATCCACTACTATACTAGTGTCTAGGTGCAGAGACTCAATAACAGAAGCAGATATAAACGAATGTGAAGCACTAGAATCAAACAAAGTACTTAGGATGATCGAAAAGGAAAATCAAACTTTCAACAGAAAAGTTTCTACCTCTCTCTTGCGTAGCTTTTATGAGAGCATGAACCTTCCCTCCAGAAGTAGAACATGTCCTCTGTCCTTTCCCTTTTCCTTACCTCCTTGGGCAGTCTTTAATCATATGCCCTGCCGCACCACATTGGAAGCAACAAGTCCTCTTCTTCTTCCTGCAGTCCTTCTTCAAATGGCCAGGTATTCCACAATTGTGACACTTTCTTTTCTCTGAACCCTTGTTATCCTTACCGCCCTTCTTTTGTTGTAGCTATGCCTTCTTTGGGTCCCCTTTCTTATCCTGTGCCTTATCTACATTAGCACTTTTCTCCTCTTCATGTATCAACGCCATATCAACAAGATTCTTGAAAGTAGCCCCCATAGGAATGTGGGATATAGCCAACCCGTGTAATGGTTCATTCAGATCCTTGGCAAATCTCAAAGCCTTCATATATGGTGCATTAACTAATTCCATACCAAATCTTGCTAACTGGTTAAACTTGTTAATGTACTCCTTCATAGACAAACTCCCTTGTCTCAAATCCAAGAACCTCTCCATGTATAAACTCTCCTCTGCTTGTGAAAGAAATTTCAACTCGAACCTTTGTCTAAAATCAATGCACGTCTCCACTGCACGTCCTCATTAGTTACTTCCCACTAAAAGGAAGCTTCATCCTCCATTAACCAAGCAGTTAGCTTAAGCTTCTTTCCATCGTCTATCTCAAAAATACCAAACAAGTCCTCCACTCCCTTGAGCCAATTCTGAGCCTCAACAAACGTCTCAGTTCCATAAAACGGTTTTCCGTCCATTGCACGGAAGTCTTTGCATATCTTAGAAAATGAGTCTACACGGGGAGGAGGAGGAGCAACTATAGTTGGGGGAGGAGGAACGTTTGCTGGGCCTGCGGCAATAGCCCTAGCCTCCAGATACCTTCTGAACCAGCCTAGTATTTGTACGCCTTTGGGTATATCGGGTTCCCCAGACATGCTGAAAGGAAAAAGGAAGAGATTCAAACAAAGAATAAAAAGAAAGATATATGGCTTTTGGGGATTATGTTTTACATAATAAACCTTTCTCTTGAAAATACCTTTTTTAAATCACGTTTTTGAAAATACTCCTTTTTATAAATGCTTTTGAAAACGGTTTTCAAAATCTTTTATCTATTCTGGTAACCTTCAGCTCTGATACCACGTGTAACACCCCACGTCCATTAATGTCACTCATTAAGTGGATGCATTTACTTTCATGGAGCGTTATAAGAGTATAGAATAGAACATCACAAGATAGATATATAAAATGGTACTTAAAATTTCATAATTTATTCATTGCAGCGGAAAGCAAAACATGTTCGGTTACAACATCAAAATCATATACTAAAGCCAAGTACATAAATATCCATCTTGAACAAAATTATTGTAACACCCCGCAATTTTTCTAAGTAGCAAATAGGTAATAGTGCATATGTATATTTTAATGTAAATCTTAATAATATGTAAACAAAAAGAGTAAGAAGAGAATTGCGCATGTAATTAATTATGTGCATATGCATGTATAAATCAATAAATATATAAAAAGAAGAATTAGTAAATTGATTTTAAAATAAGGATGTGCAATCAAAATAGAAAGAAAACAAATGTCAAAAGAGTTAAATGCATGAAGGAAAGAGATTAATATGCAATGCATTAAAAATAGTACAATATAATGTACTAATTAGAAGTAAGAAGAAAAGAAATTGAATGAGCTAATGAGCGTACAATTCAAATTTTGTATACATAATGTAATGAGCAATTAATAAATAAAGTTAATTGCGTGAAAATAAGAAAGATGTATATATACATACACATAACGGTTAAGAATTTAATGCATGTAATTAAAAATGTGTAGATGCATGAACCAAAATAAACATAAATTTAATTCATGGAAAAATATAAGAACATGAGAAATATGCAACAAAGAATTAATACATTTCATATTGTGTATAAAATAATGGAAGGATGCATTAATGGAAAAGAAACCGCATGTGGGAAAAAGGAAAGGGTTATATATGAATAAAGACTGATGATTAAATAAATTTAGTTGTGTGAAAAAAATGTATGTGACAATTAAGTTGCTGCAAAAAATAAATTAATGGGAAAATTTATTGGATATGAAGTTGCTGCAATAAATAAATTAAAGGGGAAATTTATTGGATATGAAATATTGGCGTGCAATTAGAATAGAGTGAAAGCAATAATTGTAGAGATAAATTAATTAAAGAAAGGAAGATATGCAATATATCTAATTGCACAAAAGAAACGTCATAAGTATATAAAAGGAAAAAAAATGAGCGATCAATTAGCCTACTCTAGAGCATTCTTTTCTTTAGCGAGGTGTAAGGTTTAGATGAATTCTATTTTAATCCTAAGGCCCTAGTTGTTCTAGCCTGCCTATAAATAAAACTCAAAACCTATCCCTAAAATTCACAATCCCAAAGCTACGCTAAAGTCGTGCTTCTTCTTCCTCAAATCTTAAATCTACTTAGAATAGAGGGAAAGCAATAATTGTAGAGATAAATTAATTAAAGAAAGGAAGATATGCAATATATCTAATTGCACAAAAGAAACGTCATAAGTGTATGAAAGGAAAAAAATGAGCAATCAATTAGTCTACTCTAGAGCATTCTTTTCTTTAGCGAGGTGTAAGGTTTAGATGAATTCTATTTTAATCCTAAGGCCCTAGTTGTTCTAGCCTACCTATAAATAAAACTCAAAACTTATCCCTAAAATTCACAATCCCAAAGCTACGCTAAAGTTGTGCTTCTTCTTCCCCAAATATTAAATCTACTTTCTGCTTTATCTCTTCAAAATCCATTTTTAAATTAAAAGAATTAGATTTAGAATTTCTTCTATTTCAAGATAAAGAGAAAAAGGGATTTTGGATCTACAAATCTATCCCGCAAGAAAGAGAAGAACTTTGGATGCTAATCTAAATCAGACCTCGGAAAGCAAAAATCTCTATGAGTGGAATTAAACTATGACTTTTTTGATAATGTTATAGCTATCGTTTAACATTCCCATATATATGTAAATTGTGAAATTGCAAGTTTAACTATAAATTGCGATTATAACAAGATGAAACGTGAAAAATGAATAGATCTGCGAATTCATGTCCTGAATATAGTAAACTGTGGGAATGGTTAGCATGTCATGACATCAATAATTTGTTTATTTAACCAGTTGAACGTTTACATGATTTATAGAATAACATTGAACATGTAATCGGATTAGTCGGAGTATTATACAGTTCACATGAAAAACTGTCATATTTATGTACAAGGAATGGCTTGAGTAAGTGTATGACTATATTGACCAAATTATGTTTAAAGATCTGAAATTTGATTATAAGTATAAAAATAATTTGGGTATGAAACGGGACGTGTCTAAATAGTGATTTGGGACATAAATTAGAACGCATGTGAATATGAATTTTAGGCATAAATTGGAAAATATATGTGGGTTTGGGTTGGTGCAATATATATATATATATATATATATATATATATATATATATATGCCTTAATTTATGATATGGGGCATAATTAAAAGTGAATTAAAAAGAGGCATAAAAGTCTACAATTTGAATAGTGAATTAGGCATAATTCAAATGGGGAAAGATTTAATTGATTAATTAATTAATAATGGAATATTTAGTAATTACAATTAGGAATTGTAATTGTACTTATGACACGAGGCTAGGTTACATTAGTGGTGGAAGTCTGCCCGGACACGACCGACATATCCAATAGCCACTAATGTTGAACCTAATGTGGGAGGTCTGAGTACGTAAATACGAATCGGGCTAAGACACGAGGTTAGACCCAACTGTGGAATAAGACTGCCCAGACCCGACCGACATATCCAGCATCCACACGTTGTAAGCCTAATGTGGGAGGTCTAGCCCATTATAACCATAATTGGACATGGTAATGAATTAGAATACTTAACCCAATTAAATCTGTAGTGGTGTTTTGAACCAGTTGAATTGGGTAGGGGTTAAGTAAACGTGTTAAAGAAATGGGAAAGGTTAAGTTAATCTTAATTAATGCCATATTGGGGAATGATAGCAACCTACTATGAACATATAGGGGAAATATGAAAGTCAAATAATAGGTAAACTTGTCCTAGGGATAAGGGAAGACGATAATAAGAATAGAGAATGGGACAACTTATATTATAAAATAAGTTGAATACAAACAACAAAGCGATAATGAGTAATCTGTAGACAAACATAACATGAGTTATGATTACAAAACCTTAGTTGGGAGAACCAAGTAAATAACGATAAAGATAACTAGGTAGTAAATCTTAGTTAAGAGAACTAAGTAATAAACCTTAGTTAATAGAAATAAGTAATAAGCCTTAGTTAAGAAAACTAAGCAATTAGCCTTAGTTAAGAAAACTAAGCAAACAACGATGGATTGTGGGATAATAGATGGAAGTATAATTGAATAAGAAGATATATATGAGGAAAAACTTATATAAAAAATAAGTTAGGATTTTATAAGAAATAAGTTAGGATGGATAATGGGGTACAAAGCTTATTAATGAAACTTATAAGTAATGAGTCATATATGAAACATTAATATGCGAGGGTAACTTAGTAAACTTGGAAAGGAAATCAATGTGAAGGAGAATAACCAAGTTAAATGTGAAACCTCATGAGGTGGCACAAGCATCTAAATAAATGGTTAGACATAGGGTCTAATGACATATAAAACTGAGGTGCTTGGACCAGTCCATACGTTAGAGGATGAATAACCATAAGGGGTAGATCATCGGGATGTCAAAAGACACAAAGAGAAGCGCATGACCATCTAGATATTCTTGTAGGCTCCAACGGACTGGGTTAAGAAGCACGTGTCTTCCGGGGATGTAAGGTACTCTTGGTATTCCCTGTGAGTGGCAGATGATCCGCCCGTGCTCACAGATGTTAGGTCTGCGTAGGTGAACCAATGAGTGTGCCTTGATTGCAATAATTAAGGGGCAATAAAAAGACTAAGATGGACCAGCGTGATTCAACGAGGCCAGTTAGTGCCCTGTGATAGCAACTCGTCGTCTACCTGCCATCTTTAGTCAGTACGTGAAGCGGAAAAGCGGAGAACTCCAAAAGACCATACACTTTGCTATCTAGTTATGGGTGAGGTTGGCCAATAGGATCGAAGGGCATAGGGTGCCGGGATTACAGTTCTCATTCTTGATTTTCTTGGGTGCCTTTCATTTGTTAGTTGAGGGTGGGGTCTAGTGGGGCTATAGCCACTGTAAACGCAGACTTTAGCATCTGCAATCGACAGATATCCGAAAGCTCCCTACTGAGTTCCGTGTTTCTGATTAGCCCTGCCATGGGACTCGGGCGCACATATAGAGAACATGTGCAAATAGACATTGAGTACGATTGATGATATGTACGTGGGGAAAGTCTAGGTACACTCATATCGCTCTGGGTGGTGTACCATAGACTAGAGGGCATTATTCGATGACAGAATCTAGTAGAATCTAGAATGGCAGTCCAAACGCTTACGTAACACAGTGATGATAGTTTTAGGCAAACGTGGCATTGATATACATACGACACGCGACATTGGATAAGGGACTGCGTACATACGGTGGCGACCATGCGAGTAGAGTATACCTTAATTGGGGGTAGCTACATATACACTATATTAGGTTAATCTACTAGAGAGTAGATGGGTGCGACGTGTGTGTAAGCCTTGAGTGCTAATAACATAAATAACTTAATAAATAAGAAAATATAATTGAATGGTATATGTAGGGTTATCCAAGAAGTGTAGTTTAAATTCATTCACACATAACTTATGTTCTGACCCCCTCCTCATAACATTCGTAGGTTAATTTCATAACAGAGACTGTATAGCTTTGGATACTGGTTTAGCAGTATTATTATTAAGGTAAAGCTATGTTTCAACTACATTATATTTTATTCCTTATGCTGTGAGATGTTTTACGAACTCTGATAGGTTTTATTTCTCTGTCTTTTCTGCAGGATACCAGAGAAACCAACTCGGGTTTCGATGGATTGGGTTTTTGGAAGAAAAAGAAATTGGTCCGTCGTAAGTGGGTTGTTACACCTGGTATCAGAGCTTCAGTTTAGTGTTCCTAGGGAAATAATGAGTGGACGTATTTGTATTTTCAAAAATATAAATATAAAAATAATATGTATATATATAGGCCTAAGTCCATAAAAGAGCCCACTAGGTAGAAAGAGTAAAATATGGAAAGAGTTGGGATATTGGTTTGTACACTAAAGGAATGAACATAGAAATTTTAAGACCCTTAGGAGGTTTGGTTGGAAAGTGTACAATATGATTTGGTATTGAAGAAAGTATCTCATAGGATGGAAACTGAAATGTTAGTATTTTGGAATAGTGGGTTTAGAAGTGAAACCTTATAAGTTAGAAAAAAAGGTTAGAATGTGGAGAATGGACCAGGAACATATATAGTTGAGAAGTGTCTAGGAAAGCCTAGTTGAGTTAAAGACCCACTTTGAGTCTAGCCCAATGATTAACTTTTAAGAACTTGAATTTGTAAAAGTTTTGGCAAAGGAGTTTGTGGTGTTTTCAAGTTTTAATCTTAAAAGTGTTTTTGATGTTTGAGGAAAATATGGGAAAATATGTAAAGAACATATTTAGTGCATGTTGGGTTTTAAAGTAAAGTGGGGTATATATTTTGTAAGACAATGATTACTTGTTTTAAAAAAATTCTCTCATGAAAAAGTTGCATTTTGAAAAGGAAGTTTTAAAATCTCTATACTGTTAACAATAAATTTTGATTATTGATCTATAAAGAAATTTTGTTGGGAGGACAAAATAAGTTGTAGAGAGTATGAATAGAGTAGATTTTTGCACCTTGTAGAAAGTAACCAAAATTAACATAGGTAGAAACAATGTGAACCCGATTAAGAAGTAGTTGACCTTGTCTACTCCAGTTTTGTGATTTGAAAAAAAATATGTGTTTTTCAATTTTATTTTGAGACATGTTTTTATGGTTTGGAAAAAGCAAGTTTTGGAGAAGAAAATAGAGTTTTAACACTTTTAATTTTTGGTAGAAAAACGTAATGAAAAGAAAGGAAGCAAACCATGTTTTAAAAAAAAATGGAGTAGGTAAGGATTAATGCCTAAAAAGAACGAGAGAAATAAATAGCAAAGATCATCTTGGAATGGAATAAAATTCCAATAGAATGCATATGCATAAAGAAACTTAGGTTCGTTGCTTGAGAAAAAGAAAAGTATAGGCTAGTAATACATAACATGGACTAGTAGTGATTACTAGGTAGTGAAGGGCAAGTAAGTGTGTAGATTCCGTTGTTTGGACTTGTGACCTAGTCCTAAGATTCTTGGCCCTTAATAGTAGCTGTGTAGAAAAATGGAAAGGCTTATTTGAAAAATAATAAATTTAAATAATTAGACTAAGCCAAATAAGCTAAGGAAGAGAATAACCTAACTAGAAAGAAAACAACAAATTTAGTAAAGCAACAAACGTGACGGGAAAAGAAAATGAAAATCTTAAGAAAAAGATGAATAAAAATGAAAATTTTCTTATGTGGTTGTACTTGGATAGGAAAATAGGAAATCTTTATAGAATTGTTATGTAGAAATCCAAGTACAATTAGAAAAGGTACATAAAAGAAAAACGGAAGATGTGAATTTTTCCGTTTTATACCTTTGGTAAAATAAGAAATCAAATTTAGAGAATTAGTTTTTTCTAAATTTCGAAATTTAATGATGGTTGGTAGGGTTTTGGATGCAACAATTGGATGAACTATGCTCTTACTCTGTAAGAGTGTGGGAAAATTTGGATGGAAAAACTATTTTGGTTTTCAAAATATTGCATTCGTAAAGAACTGCAAGTATATTTAGGATGTGAGCATCATGTTTTAATAATAGATTTTTAGGTGGTACCAATTAGGCATACATGCATTACTATGATGTATTTCACTTTGCACATGCACACAATGTTTGGAAAAAAATAGGATGCACACATGATGGATGTATAATTACGAGGGATTATCTATTTTGCCCTGAACGAATTTCGGGGACAAAATTCCTCAAGGGTAGGAGAATGTAACACCCCGCAATTTTTCTAAGTAGAAAATAGGTAATAGTGCACATGTATATTTTAATGTAAAAGTTAATAATATGTAAACAAAAAGAGTAAGAAGAGAATTAGTGCATGTAATTAATTATATGCATATGCAAGAATAAATCAATAAATAAATAAATAAATAAAAAGAAGAATTAGTAAATTGATGGTAAAATAAGGATGTGCAATCAAAATAGAGAGAAAACAAATGTCAAAAGAGTTAAATGCATGAAGGAAAGAGATTAATATGCAAAGCATTAAAAATAGTACAATATAATGTACTAATTAGAAGTAAGAAGAAAAGAAATTGAATGGGTTAATGAGCGTATAATTCAAATTTTGTATACATAATGTAATGAGCAATTAATAAATAAATTTAATTGCATGAAAATAAGAAAGATGTATATATACATACACATAACGGTTAAGAATTTAATGCATGCAATTAAAAATGTGTAGATGCATGAACCAAAATAAACATAAATTCAACGCATGGAAAAATATAAGAACATTAGAAATATGCAACAAAGAATTAATACAATTCATATTGTACATAAAATAATGGAAGGATGCATTAATGGAAAAGAAATCGCAAGTGGGAAAAAGGAAAGGGTTGTATATGAATAAAGAATGATGCATTAAATAAATTTAGTTGTATGAAAAAAATGTATGTGACAATTAAGTTGCTACAATAAATAAATTAAAGGGAAAATTTATTGGATATGAAATATGGGCGTGCAATTAGAATAGAGGGAAAGCAATAATTGTAGAGATAAATTAATTAAAGAAAGGGAGATATGCAATATATCTAATTGCACAAAAGAAACATCATAATTGTATGAAAGGGAAAAAAATGAGCAATCAATTAGCCTACTCTATAGCATTCTTTTCTTTAGTGAGGTGTAAAGTTTAGATGAATTCTATTTTAATCCTAAGGCCCTAGTTGTTCTACCCTACCTATAAATAAAACTCAAAACCTAACCCTAAAATTCACAATCCCAAAGCTACGCTAAAGTTGTGCTTCTTCTTCCCCAAATATTAAATCTACTTTCTTCTTTTTCTCTTCAAAATCTATTCTTAAATTAAAAGAATTAGATTTAGAATTTCTTCTATTTCAAGATAAAGAGAAAAAGGGATTTTGGATCTACAAATCTATCCCGCAAGAAAGGGAAGAACTTTGGATGCTAATCTAAATCAGACCTCGGAAAGCAAAAATCACTATGAGTGGAATTAAACTATGACTTTTTTGATAATGTTATAGCTATCGTTTAGCATTCCCATATATATGTAAATTGTGAAATTGCAAGTTTAACTATAAATTGCGATTATAACAAGATGAAACGTGAAAAATGAATAGATCTGCGAATTCATGTCCTGAATATAGTGAACTATGGGAATGGTTAGCATGTTATGACATCAATAATTTGTTTATTTAACCTGTTGAACGTTTACATGATTTATAGAATAACATTGAACATGTAATCGGATTAGTCGGAGTATTATACAGTTCACATGAAAAACTATCATATTTATGTACAAGGAATGGCTTGAGTAAGTGTATGACTATATTGACCAAATTATGTTTAAAGATCTGAAATTTGATTATAAGTATAAAAATAATTTGGGTATGAAACGGGACGTGTCTAAATAGTGATTTGGGACATAAATTAGAACGCATGTGAATATGAATTTTAGGCATAAATTGGAAAATATATGTGGGTTTGGGTTGGTGCAATATACATATGCCTTAATTTATGATATGGGGCATAATTAAAAGTGAATTAAAAAGAGGCATAAAGGTCTATAATTTGAATAGTGAATTAGGCATAATTCAAATGGGGAAAGGTTTAATTGATTAATTAATTAATTAATTATGTAATGTTTAGTAATTACAATTAGGAATTGTAATTGTACTCATGACACGAGGTTAAGTTACATTAGTGGTGGAAGTCAGTCCGGACCCGACCGACATATCCAACAGCCACCAATGTTGAACCTAACGTGGGAGGTCTAAGTACGTATATACGAATCGGGCTAAGACGAAGTTAGACCCAACTGTGGAATAAGACTGCCCGGACTCGACCGGCATATCCAGCATCCACACATTGTACGCCTAATGTGGGAGGTCTAACCCATTATAACCATAATTGGACATGGTAATGAATTAGAATACTTAACCCAATTAAATCTGTAGTGGTGTTACGAACCAGTTGAATTGGGTAGGGGTTAAGTAAACGTGTTAAATAAATGGGAAAGGTTAAGTTAATCTTAATTAATGCCATAATGGGGAATGATAGCAACCTATTATGAACATATAGGGGAAATATGAAAGTCATATAATAGGTAGACTTGTCCTAGTAACAAGGGAAGATGATAATAAGACTAGAGAATGGGACAACTTATATTATAAAATAAGATGAATACAAACTACAAAGCGATAATGAGTAATCTGTGGATAAACATAACATGAGTTATGAATAGAAAACCTTAGTTAAGAGAACTAAGTAAATAACGATAAAGATAACTAAGTAGTAAATCTTAGTTAAGAGAACTAAGTAATAAACCTTAGTTAAGAGAAATAAGTAATATGCCTTAGTTAAGAAAAATAAGTAATAAGTCTTAGTTAAGAAAACTAAGCAATAAGCCTTAGTTAAGAAAATTAAGCAAACAACGATGGATTGTGGGACATCAATAGATGGAAGTATAACTGAATAAGAAGATAGATATGAGGAAAAACTTATATAAGAATTAAGTTAGGTTTATATAAGAAATAAGTTAGGATGGATAACGGGGTACAAAGCTTATTAATGAAACTTACAAGTAATGAGTCATTTATGAAACATTAATAAGCGAGGGTAACTTGGTAAACTTGGAAAGAAAACCAATGTGAAGGAGAATAACCAAGTTAAATGTGAAAACTCATGAGGTGGCGCAAGCGTCTAAATAAATAGTTAGACATAGGGTTTAATGACATATAAAACTGAGGCGCTTGGACCAGTCCATACGTAAGAGGATGAATAACCATAAAGGGTAGATCATCGGGATGTCAAAAGACACAAAGAGGAGCACATGACCATCTAGATATTCTTGTAGGCTCCAACGGACTGGGTTAAGAAACATGCGGCTTCCGGGGACGTAGGGTATTCCTCTATGAGTGGCAGATGATCCGCCTATGCTCACAGAGGTTAGGTCTGCGTAGATGAACCAATGAGTGTGCCTTGATTGCAATAATTAAGGGGCAATCATAAGACTAAGATGGACCAGCGTGATTCGACGAGACCAATTAGTTCCCTGTGATAGAAACTTGTCGTCTACCTATCATCTTCAGTCAGTACGTGAAGCGGAAAGGCGGAGAACTCCAAAAGACCATACACTTTGCTATCAAGTTATGGGTGAGGTTGGCCAATAGGATCGAAGGGCATAGGGGTCCGGGATTACAGTTCTCATTCTTGATTTTCTTGGGTGCCTTTCATTTGTTAGTTGAGGGAGGGGTCTAGTGGGAACATAGCCACTGTAAAAGAAGACCTTAGCATCTGCAATCTGCAGATATCCGAAAGCTCCCGACTGAGTTCCATGTTTCTTGATTAGCCCTGCCATGGGACTCGGGCGCACATATAGAGAACATGTGCAAATAGACATCGAGTACGATTGAAGATACGTACGTGGGGAAGTCTAGGTACACTCATGTCGCTCTTGGTGGTGTACCATAGACTAGAGGGCATTATTTGATGACATAATCTAGTAGAATCTAGAATGGCAGTCCAAACGCTTACGTAACACAGTGATGGTTGTTTTAGGAAAATGTAGCGTTAATATACAGACGACATGCGACGTTGGATAAGGGACTATGTACATATGGTGGAGACCATGCCAGTAGAGTATATCTTAATTGGGGGTAGCTACATATACACTATATTAGGTTAATCTACTTGAGAGTAGATGGGTGCGACGTGTGTGTAAGCCTTGAGTTCTAATAACACAAATAACCTAATAAATAAGAAAATATAATTGAACGGTATATGTAGGATTATCCAAGAAGTGTAGTTTAAAATCATTCACGCAGAACTTATGTTCTGACCCTCTCCTCATAACGTTCGCATGTTAGGTTCATGACAGAGACTGTATAGCTTTGGATATTGGTTTAGCAGTATTTTTATTAAGGTAAAGCTATGTTTCAACTATGTTATATTTTATTCCTTCCGCTGTGAGATGTTTTTTGAACTCTGACAGGTTTTATGTCTCTATCTTTTCTACAGGATACCAGAGCAAACTGACTCGGGTTTTGATGGATTGGGTTTTTGAAAACAAAATCGGTCCGTCGGAACGTGGGTTGTTACAATTATTATCAGAGTACATAAAAGAAAAACCATAATCCCACTCCAAATAGCCATAATGAAAAAGTGATAAAGTTGAGCACTACTTTCAACATTTCCAAGCATTTCAACAAGAAAGAGATCCGAGTCAAGCTTTACTAATCCCATCCTGAGGACCTGGGGGTGGGGGAGAAAGAAAAGAGGAGAAACAAAAAGGGTCGGACATAAAGTATGGCGAGTCCAGTGACTTTAACAATATAATCAGTAATGTAATAGGATAAGAACATAAACTGGATATAAGAAAAGACTGCAACATAAGCAGATATGACAAGGTAAACAAGATAAGCAAGATAGAACATCAAATGCGCTCCTAACCACTATAATATATGCTCTGCACCGTACCAACATACTAGTTACATACTAAAAGATAATTCCTCCTTATTAATCATAATAATGGTAGCTTCATGTACTCCTAGCTACTCTTGTAGGTGACCACTTACTCCTACCACCACTAGTCGTACCCACTACCCTCCCCAGTCGATCAGCTCCCGAACTCGAGATACCTGTGCTGGTCCCACAATAGGATTGGCAACCCCGATACTACTGAAATGCACAATTTATACCTACACGATGCAACAACGTCTTACCTACCAGCCCGGACCCACGCACGCACATGACTCCGTTGGACTTGCATTGCCATCGCTAATTCTTTATTGACCTCTTACAATCAACCCCAGTAAGCGTGTCCCTGTCCTCGACCTAGTTTGAGCTCATACAGATACTGAAATGGGTTACTGGTGGAAAATGGTCCACACACTTGACGCAAGCTTCCCTCCAAAGCTTGGTCCCCACTAGGAATTCCCACTTAACCCCTCTTTATCCCCATGTCTAATTACATGTCTCATCTTGGTTAAGTGCGCTTATTATGTTTCACATGCTACCCCTGTTACCCACTTAACCCTCTTTTATCCCCATGTCTACTCACATGTCTCATCTTGGTTAAGTCTTCATTAATTCATTATAACCGTCATCTTGCAAGACCTCCCACATTAGACTACCGTTTGCGATTGCTGGATATGCTGGGCGGTTCCGGACAGGCCTATACCGCAATCTGAATCTAACCTAATGTCTTTGCATTATTACGCATCTAATTTCTGCCTTTGACCTCTCACATTAGATTACTGTTTGCAGTTGCTAGATATTCCGTGCGGTTCCGGGCAGGCTTATACCGCAATCCGAATCTAACCTCGTGTCTTAGGCGTTCATTTTCACTTTCTTGATTCAAGTCCCAATTTCAAATCTTGGATCATAATATATTCCAATTACCCATAATTTCCGATCTAAATTATGTTTATAATTTTAATCTAAATTATGTCTATAATCTCATGTGTACGGGTTATGCCAAATTATGCCCGAACCAATTTCCATAGCCATCAACAATTTATGCCAAATCTCATTTTATTACATATTTCCCAACTTATCCCGATTATTCCGACATTATTCGCACGTAAATCTCAACGCAATATGCTTAGACTCGAAGTTAGCTTAATATTAAAAGGAAAAAGGAAAAGAAGAAGGGAAGAGAATCAAACATCAAAATTGGCATAAACATATAAATAGGCATGTGAAATGAATAACGATAAAATAAATCAGACAAGCATATGATAATAGCAATTAGGTATGAATCTGAAGGATAAATTACAAAACTTGATATGATTCATCTTATTTACAGGCATATACATTAGATCCAATTTACAATCCTATCACAATTACTTTTTAATTTAATTATATGTGAAAGTGACATAAACTCACATCGATAGGATTCTTAGAAAAGAGAATTAGGATTTGTTGTTTGTAGATCTGATCTTGAATAACCTCTTCTTTGATTATTAAAAAAGAAAAGCTAAATTAATTTGAGATGGAGCAGCAGCATGGAGGCACCATGGATTAGGGTTGAATGAGATTAGGTTTAGGTGTTTATTTATATGTGTATTAGGTGAATTAGGACCTTTAGATTAGATTAGAGACCATCAAAACCACTCAGATTAAAAAGACTCGTCATTACGGAACTCTCCAGAATTCTGCAGATCTGGGCTCGGCCTAGGCACACTTCTCAGGTGCGCCAGTGCATTTTTGTTCTGGCGCACTTCACAAGTGCGCCAGTTATGCTGGTCTGTTTGCTGATTGTTTTGCCAAACTTCCATCGTCCATTACTCCTTTATATGGTATCCGTTTTACACAAACTTGGACTCTATCTCAAGCAGAATTCTGAGACGAACGCAATGGCGTAACCTGTTTCATCTAATTCTTCTTCGAAAAATGAAGTATTCTTTAAATATCCCTTATGTCATGTTTTAAAATTACGGGGTGTTACAAGACGGCATCGGTTTCAACGGACTAGTTCATAAGGAATATAGTAAAACTTTATGGAATTCCTAGTAGTGTCGTGAGCAATAGAGATCCTTTATTTACTAGTGAATTCTGGAAGAGTTTGCAGAAGGTATTGGAAAGAAACTCCAAATGAGTAGCACGTATCATCCATAGACGGTTGGTCAGATCGAATTGGTAAATATGGTACTAGAATATTTGTCGAGAGCTTGCGTCATGGACTTTGGTTGTTCATGGGAGGACCACCTGCACTTACTGGAATTTTCCTATAATAATAGCTTTTGGACTAGTATAGAATTGATGCCTTTCAAGCTTTATACGGAAGATCGTGTAAATAATCATCATTTTGATTAGAGATAAGAGACAAGTTAGTTCTTGGTCCAAAATTGATAAGAGAAGCCATAGAAAAGATTGAGGTTATTCGGAAGCTGATGAGGGAAGCTCGGTCTAGGTAGAAGAGTTAAGCTGATGGAATGCGTAAGAATTTGGAATTCTCGTTTGGAGATAGAGTCTTCGTGAAAGTATCACAAATGAAAGGCGTGTTTTGTTTCAAAAAATCCCTAAAGCTTGTGCAGAGGTTTGTTGGACCATTCCGCATATTGGAATGAATTAGGAAGTTTGTCTGCAGAGTGAAGCTGCCGGATAATTTTGTAGGAACACATAACGTGTTTCACATGTCGCACCAACAAAGATTTTTGCATAACCCCGATGCTACCATGGATCCAAAGGTATTGGAAGAGCTAGTAGTGCAACCTGACTTGACTTTCACTAAACAACCAGTGAGAGTTGTAGATAAATACGAAAGAAAATTGAAAACTATGATGGTTAAGCTGGTGAAAGTCAGGTCGATTGCATACGAAAGGGGCTGCACTTAGGAATCCAAATAGTAGATTAATGTGACTTATCCTATAACACCCTTCATTTTTAATTAAATTAAATAAATTTGAAAATTTTCAAAATTTGGTATCGGAACTAGCGTCATTACGTCCATGGCGATCTTCTGATTAATTTAGACCTATGATTTGCAAAAATAGATATATGATGAAGATGATATCTTTAAATGAAATTTTCGAACAAACATGAAAATGGAGATATAATAGGAACACAAATAAGAATTACCAATGTTTTTAGTCTTGTGAACAAAAGCTAAGTTAGGTGAGTTAGTAAGGCATACACTACCCAAGGTGGAAGTCAGGAGTTCAAATCCTGTAACACCCCGAATTTTCTGAGAATATTAAAATTAACGAATTCAAGAACACTTAATTTTTAGAAGAAGAATTAAGTGAAATGGGTTGCGCTATTACGTTCGTCTCAAAATTTTGGTCAAGACAGACATTTAGTTTGCATAAAACGGATACCTTATGAAGGAGTTGTTAAGCCTTGAAGTTTGTATGCATATGAGAAAATTATATATATAGATATATATAAAAATTAAATAAATAAATAAGCAAAAAAGTTCAAAATAGCGAATCGGGAGGGGGAATAACCAAATCGGCCCATTTTTGAGGTCGACCCGAGCCCCGGTGGGTCGACTTGGGGTTGATTCAGGGTGTTTGGCTGTCAACCCGTGGGCCGATTCGCTCTAAGGCAGATGTGACGTCTGACTGGTTCTAATGGACTTCTTGCTGAGTCATTAGGGCTGATGTGGCTATTCTATCTTGTCTGAATGGCTTTGATTTTCTCTAGGTTCTGACGGTTTCTATTAAATCAAACTTCTATATAAGCAACCTAATACCTCAACCCTAAATCATACTAAAAATCAAACCAAGAGCCGTCATGCTGCCGTTGGACAACCTCGAGTAGCCGCCGTTCAACTTGAAGCAAATTAAAAGAGACAAACCAAACCAAATCAAAATTAAATAAAACAACGATTGTCTACATCAAAGGCGAGCATTTCAACTTCAGAATACAGATTCCAGAAATCATGATTGTCTTTTGTAAGTGTAGTTATCTTTTAGATGTAAATAAATTTAAGACGTGATTTGATATAAAGTGAAAAATAGAATTATACCATGTTGTATAATATTGACGATGCTAACTCATGTTTGTTTCTTGTGATGATTTTATCATGAATTGTTTTGGAATGTTTGTAGCTTATTGGACTTGGTGTTGGATCTATTAAAGATTGAGAATGAAACTATCAATATCATATGCAAGTTATATGTTTCATGTTAAGATCTACATATGTATGTTTATATGATTAATGCAAGTTGTATGTATTATTTTAGATCCAAGTCAAGATCTACATATATATATTCATATGCTTTATGTTAGATCCATATGCCTATATATATATATGTTCATATGTTCATATGCAAGTTACAAGTTTTATGTTGGATCCATGTCAAGATCTATCTAGGTTCATATGATTAATGCAAGTTATATGTTTTATGATAGATCCAAGTCACGATCTAATTATACATATGTTCATTTGCAAGTTACATGTTAGATCCAAAACTAGATCTATATTTTTATGCATGTTCGTAAAGTGGACTTATGCAAGTTCACCTTGTTAGATCTAGTTCACACCTATATGTTAATGTTACAATTATACATGCCTTGGGATTGGACATGTCATGATTATGTCATATGCTAGTTTATAATTGAGGTTATGTTCACATATGCCTAGATCTACATATTAACATGTTTTAGGCTTATGATTATCTAAGTCTAAATTATATGCAAGTTCATGTGACATGTTAAATTATATGAATAAAGTTTTATGCAAAATTTACATGTTTGGTTGAATCTATATTATGCATGTTCCCTTCTTTACCTTTTGTTTATAAATTGGGCTAATATGCGGGCCCAATGACTTTATGTGATTAATACGAACGAACAAATGGGGGTAACGTTGGGATAATTATTAGATCAAAACATGTTAATAATGTAGGTGGGCCCAAAACCATGTAAATGGTTAAGGCCATGAATGGTATAATTTATACCATTAGTCTTGAACATAATTAAAATATATGACATGAAACACTTGTAGAAAATTCACACATATAAAATGTAAAAGATGAATATGCCTAACCCGAGGTTAGACTGAGTTGTGGTGTAAACCTGCCCGGAACCGACCGGCACATCCAGTAACCACAACAATACCTGTCTAATGTGAGAGGTTAGTGCATCAAGCCAAGAAAGACCCGAGGTTAGACTGAGTTGTGGTGTAAAGCTGCCCGGAACCGACCGGCACATCCAGTAACCACAACAATACCTGTCTAATGTGAGTGGTTGGTGCTTTAATTAATTAAAGCTCATGAGCAATCAAGCTAGAAATGGTGAGGTTAAGTAATTAAGGGAACACTTAACCAACTTAACATGTTAACAAGACAAGATTGGTGGGGGTTAAGTATTTGAGGAAACACTTGACCAACTTAACATGTTAACTAGACAAGATTGATAGGGGTTAAGTCAAACCAAGGATACTTAACCAATTTAGCATGTTGACTAGAAAAACCCTAGTATCGCGGACCCGTTTCAGCAGTAACCCACATGGATGTATCAAGGTACCCTGAACTAGGCAGGGTGTGGCACGATTACTGGGCTGAATATAAGCGGTCAAAAGGGCGGCGTTTAGGTGCGCCAGTGTAGGTTCCGACGGAGTACGGGTGTGCACGGGCTCTGGAGTGGAAAAAGCAGGCACCAGGCGTACACTTGTGCATCTTTGAATCGTGTCAGGGTTACCATTATAGGACTTGATACACCCTATACTAGAACCAACACAAGTACTTAAAAATCACGTGGAGCCGCATGACACGGGAATACATGAATGCGAGTAGGAGCCGATCAATACATGAATGGGATCACTTTATCATGAACATACATTACTAGTTAAACAGCTCTTAGTGGGTGCAGATAAGTAAAAGTGGGTGCGATAGCCAAATCTAGTTAAATCTTACTTTAACTTGTTTTAGGACTACCCTATCCTTGTGGTATCATTCTAAGTTCAGTTTATTCATGTCATAGTCTTTTACTTGTTTACATGCTATTAAATAACTGGGCTTACCAGACTTATGTCTGACCCATTTTCCTTTCGCTTCTTCTCTTCCGTTCCCCCCCACCCCAGGTCTGCTTGGAGGAAACACTTCTGCTTAGTCCAGGTTAGCCAAAGCTTGAAGACCGTAGATGTAAGGCTTGGACTTCCCTTTTTGAGCTATGGCTATGGTCAAGCACATATTGGGGATTTATGTCATTTTATTTTCAGTATTGTTTCTGTAACACCCCATGATTCTGTAACACTAAGATTTACAAACCAAGGCAGAATTAAAAGTTAAAATCAAAATCAAGGGAAACGGGCTGCTCCATTGCGTTCGTCTTGGAATTCTGCATGAAAACGAGTCTGAGTTTGCGTAAATCGGAGTCCGTATGAGGAAGATATGGCCTCCGGAAGATTCAGCGAAGTTCAAATTTCAAAACAGGTCAGGTTCAAAATTCAAATCGGACCCAGAATGGGCTGGGCGGGGATTTTCCCTCCCAAGGCACCCAGGTCGACTGGGTAGTCGACCTGGGACACCCAGGTCGACTGGGTAGTCGACCTGGGGGTCGACCCCCCCTGCTTTTTCCTGTTTTCTGCACCTAGTTCGTTCTTCTGTATTCGGACGCCATCCTGACCAGATTCGTTGACTTCTACACTATATAAACAGCCCTAGACTCCTTCTTTATTCACAATTCTTCTCTACCCTTATGCTACAAAGATTATTAGTGAACATGGCTTCCTCTCCTCCTCTTAATCAAATAATAAATAAAATAATATATATAAAATAAATCAAGACGAGGAGTTGCTGCTCAAAGACTTTCAAAGAGGAGATTCAAGCTATAATTCAAGTGAAGATTCAAACGACTGCAACGACTATTTTTCTATGAATCTAATCTAATCTCTGTAAGTCAGTTATTTCTAGATATGAACGTTTTTCTCTGTTCGTGACATGAAATTAAAGGAATAAAAGAATATGCCAAATCTCTCTCTCTCTCTCTATTCGAATCAGTGTCTATACTCTTGAATCTAATTAAGAACTGTTATGATTCGAGGACAAATAAGACCGTGACTATGAAACTATGGACCTTAAAACCATATGCCTATGACTATGAACATTGCCTATGACTATGGACATTGCCTATGACTATGAACATTGCCTATGACTGTGACTATGACTATGAGAATTATTTCCTTGACCATGAACACCAGCCTATGCCTTTGAATAGGAAAAACATAAACTATTGCCTATGACATAACATGAACAGCTGTGATTAAGCACCTATGATTCATGACTAGGGAAGTGTTGCTTAAGTTTTGTGACTGTGAAATTGGGTCTAAACCCGATTTTCTATTCTGTCTATTCTTGGTTTTCTTTGGTTTTAGACCTTGGGAATTTACCTATTAAGTTAGGTCTACCCATGTTCTTGAACCTACGTCTCTATTCTGTCTATTCTTGGTTTTAGACCTTGGGAATTTACCTATTAAGTTAGGTCTACCCATGTTCTTGAACCGACGTCGTTATTCAACTCTTTTTATGCCAGTTAGTATGTCTATCTTTTGCATAGCATCTTTGGTTCATTCCCTATTTTCTACGAGTCTAGATTTATCCATAATCTAGATTTAATCGCCATTATATGAACGGTGGGAATACGATTTGGGCATAATGTGAAATGTACTAAAAACATAGTTATAAACTTGGAATCTGGCATAAATTGGGAACATGAATTATGGCATGTTCATAGAATAATAAGACTAGTATTGACTTGTAAATGTAGCATTTACATGAGTTATGAACTAGAATAATAAGACTAGTTTGACGTGAACTGTAATTAGAATGTTAAATCAGATTGGATTAGCTAATTTGGCGTAGTAAGTATATTGGTATAAATTTGAGATTGGCCATAATTGGGAATAATCGTCAGGTTTAGCAAGATCATGGTTAGTGACACTTAATTGGTATAGTTTACATACCAAAGGGCATAAATATGATATAGAGGGGAAAATGGGCCATAGAAATAAGTGTAGACAATTTACATTAAAAGAGTAATTAGAAAATAAGTAAATTAGGATTAATTTACTTATAAAATTTGTCCTAAATGAGGAAATGTTAATTTAGACAAATTAAAGGTTTGTTAATGACATCTCTTTTAATAATAAACCAGAAAGTTCTAGGGTGACAGAGAGGATAGTGTCTAGGCTTGGGTTTGGAAAATACAAGTTTCCTGCTCTCCCTGGCTATCCCTAACTGATCCGACGGACGGGATGGTTACTTTCAAAACCTGATTTGAAAACTAATCAAAACCCTTTGAACTTAGAAAACACGAATATGCCTAACCCGAGGTTAGACTGAGTTGCGATGTAAACCTGCCCGGAACCAACCGGCACATCCAGTATTCGCAACAATATCTGTCTAATGTGAGTGGTCGCGGCTTTAATTTATTCAGTTAAAGCTAGAACAAGAAAGGTAGGGTTAAGTTAACCAAGACACTTAACCAGTTCAACATGATAACTAAACTGATGGGTGGGGTTAGGTTCAGACTGACACTTAACACAGTTAAGCTAGAATGGGAGGGCTAAGTCCATAGAGACACTTAACCAAACTCAAGGTAGCAAAACGAGACTTGTAGAGGTTAAGTAAAGTTAATACACTTAGCCAAATTAATATGTTAACTAGACTAGAGGTTGGGGTTAAGTAAAATCTAATACACTTAGCCAATTTTGATATGTTAGCTGGGCTAGACTGTAGGGTTAAGTAAACCTGAACACTAAACCATCAGGTTGTGATAAAGGAATGAGGTTAAGTCTAAAACATGAAGCGATAATACTTAACCATTAATAACATGTTAGTTAAGACAGACGGGCAAGGTTAAGTTAAAAAGGAACACTTAACCAATACAGGGTGAATGGGTAGGGTTAAGTAATAAGAAATAGTTAACCAATATAACTTGGTTTGTGGTGGGGTTGAGTCAACATGAATTACTGATAACACTTAACCAGTATAACAGGATGAATGAAGAGGGTTAAGTTGGCTTGAATTGACTAATGACACTTAACCAATCCAAATTGATGGGAAAGGGAACTAAGTAGTAAACCTTAGTTAAGAAAACAACGATTCTGGAAACTAAGTGGTAAATCTTAGTTAGTAAAACTAAGCAGTAATTCTTAGTATAACATGGGAAGGAGCGAATGTCCGTCTGAGTAGAAAGAAGGCTCCAACGAATTGGGTTACGAAGCCCGAGGCTTCGAGGGGACGTAAGGGTACTCTTGGTATCCCTCTGTAAGGCTGCAGATGATCCTCTTGGGCTCACAGAGGTTAAGGTCTGCGTAGAAGAACCAGGGGTATGCCTTGGTTGCAATACATGGCAACCTAAAGACCAGGATGGACCAGCGTGATTCGACGAGAAGACGGTAGCCCTGTGATAGCAACTCATCGTCTACCATCCATCTTGAGTCAATCGAGATACGTGAAGCGGAAAGGCGGAGAACTCCAAAAGACCATATACTTGCTATCTAGTTATGGTTGAGGATGGCCATAGGATAGAGGGGCACCGGGGGCCGACGTATAGTTCTCATTTTCAAGGTGTGCCTTTCATTAGTTGAGGGAGGGGTCAAGTGGGACCATAGCCACTAGAATAAAAACAGACCTTAGCATCTGCATTGGCAGATATCTGAAAGCTCCCGACCGAGTTCTGTATTCCTTGATTTGCCCTGTCACAGGACTCGGACCGCACATTACAGGACATATGCATCTAGACAAGCGATAACGATTCGTGATACATGCGTGGGGAAGTATAGGAACATATTCCGCTCTAGGTAGTGTGTCCTAGACTTGGGGGCATCGTTCGACAGGTAGCATAATTCCTAGTTGAACTAGGTGGCATAAATCCTGAATCCGAGAAGCGTTCAGCAGACAGCGTAAACTCTAGCTGAATATAGAAGGCACTTGGTAGAAAACCCTAGATTAAATCTAGGTAACAAACAAATAAATGGATGTCTGAAGGCGATGGAAAATACAGGGATTGGGATCACGTTAGCGTTACTAGTTGGGACATTAGTTAGCTGGTGCATAGATAATAGTAATCCGTATAACAAGGAAATGGCGAAGCGACGGAAGTATTAGAGAACATCCAGTTTATCTTATCTTAGCATATCTTGTGTTGATCTTGTCTAATCTTGCTGACCCTATCATCATGGTGTTATCTTGTATTCAGTTAATTCATGTCGTTTTGTTTTCCATGTTCACATGATAGAAGTTACTGAACTTACTCAGGCTTTATGTCTGACTCTGTTTTTCTTTCGTCTTCTTTTCTTCCGTTTCCCCGCCCCCCAGGTAGTAAAGGAGGGAATAGTTTAGCTCATGTTAAGTTGGACTGCCACCCTTTCCAGCTTGAAGATCTATCGAAGTTTGCTTGGATTCTCTTTTCAGATGCTATGGCTGGCTCTTGCTAAAATCGGGGAATATAAATGTTGTTTTTATGCTTCTTTATTTTGTAAGACAGATGATACTCTGATATTGTAAAGAAACCATTGTACAAACTATTTTATCAATAAAGCAAAGTTTTATTTTCCGCTGTTTAATTTCTGTCTGTCTTGTAATTTATCTGCATCTTTTACCCTAAATGCTCCACAGAACTTAGTGCATTCCCTTTGTGAGTGACACTAACGGATGTGGGGTGTTACACGTGGTATCAGAGCTGAAGGTTACCGGATCAGATAAAAGATTTGAAAAATTATTTTCAAAATGGTTTTAAAAGAAGCATTTTTAAAAGAAAAGATTTGTTTTAAAGGCATATTCCTCAAAAGCCATACGCACTATCTTCTCTTCCTCTGTTTGAATTTTTGACTCCTTCTTGCTTGAGTCTCTGGGGCTCCTGGCTTTCTGGGAGGTAACCTCGTCGAAGGGCAAAGTAGTGCCCGACTTCCATCCATAGCCATAGTTGTTTCATCTATGGGCAGTTTTCTTTCAAAGCTTATAGGGTTTTCCGGACGATGGAGGCAGTTTTCGAGAGATTTGTCAACATGACTACACACGGAAGGGGATGAGGAGTTTGGCTAAGGAGCATAACCCTAGGATGAGGAATTCATGGATGTAGACTTAGCACACGACGGAGGAAGAAATTATAAAACCTAAGACAGGAGGAAGTATCTTTACTAGGGTATGATAGGGCATATACTTAAGGACGAGGACGAGATTTTCAGAAGGACAAGTACATGCTTTCGCCACCAAGCGTACCTGGGAGAAAGGTAGTCCGGTTGGAAGAGTCTAGTTTTTTGTTCGTGCTATTTCCTTAGGTTCTAGCGCTTCGCATTTTTTTTCATATCCACTTCCATAGTTGGGTCTCTGCACCATAATATTTGTATAGTAGAAAGATCCCACTAGAGCCTCAAACCCAATTGGTGGTCCGACCAGCTTATTTTTGGTTAGTAGGGATTTGAGAATAGCTATCGAGTTTGCTTATATCATCTCACGTAGATCATCTAAATTCGGGGGAGATATTCCTTAGGTGCTTGTCTGATATTGGTTTAGGCCTTTGGGGCTTGTACTTGAGGAATGTCGAGTTCGGTTTGGATAATTTGCGGGAGAGATGAATAGTTGTGGCAGGCACTCCAAAGAGCACGTAGTGACTTTTCGACTCTTATAGTTATGGCATGGCGGATAAGAGGGAAACCTCTAATCATCTTAGTAAGTATACCTGGTACCGTGATTGACATCTGTTTATTTTGGAAATGGAGATCCGGAACTTCACAATCGTGAAGTTAAATTAGTTAAGATACAGTGGAGTAAAGCTCAAAAAGGCTAGATACTAGCACCATACCCTTTTCCTTGAGGGTGCATCCTTGATTTCTTTGTTTTAGGAGCTTTACGCATAATTGTTTCTCTCTTTCCAAAGTATATCACCTAGGTCGTATCTTCGATCCTTAGGTAGAAGCCAATGGATGAAAACATGTATTTGAAACATGTTATGGTTGATGGTTGCAAGTGGTTGCTAATGGTTGCTTGTGAATGCATATGCATACGTATTAGGCACTAGATCAGTTCAGACGCTTTCATATTGCATTTACAGATATGTATTTGTTTGTAAGTTGAACTTGATATGTTAACATATGGATGTTGCATATGGATGAATGGTTGTGCACGCATGTAGTATTTACGTAACTAGGGATGCTTGCATACATGATTGGACGCATGACACTGACATGATTCGCATTAAGGAGGTCAACTGAATCAGTAGACCGCCTGATTTTGCATTAGATAAAGACATATACACACACTATGCATATGAACATGAAAGCATTAGAAATATTTTAAGGACAATGAATGCCTGTGGTTGAATGGTTGAGTAGATGGGTGATTGGATGATAGGACACATTCTTCCTAACTTGGAGATTTCGGGGACGAAATCCTTTTAAGTGGGGGAGAATGTAACACAACGTGATTCTGTAACACTAAGATTTACAAACCAAGGCAGAATTAAAAGTTAAAATCAAAATCAAGGGAAACGGGCTGCACCATTGCGTTCGTCTCGGAATTCTGCATGAAAACAAGTCCGAGTTTGCATAAATCGGAGTCCGTTGAGGAAGATACGGCCTCCGGAAGATTTAGCGAAGTTCAAATTTCAAAACAGGTCAGGTTCAAAATTCAAATCGGACCCAGAATGGGCTGGGCGGGAATTTTCCCGCCCAAGGCACCCAGGTCGACTGGGTAGTCGACCTGGGGGTCGACCCCCCATGCTTTTTCCTGTTTTCTGCACCTAGTTTGTTCTTCTGTATTCGGACGCCATCCTGACTAGATTCGTTGACTTCTACACTATATAAACAGCCCTAGACTCCTTCTTTATTCACAATTCTTCTCTACCCTTATGCTGCAAAGATTCTTAGTGAACATGGCTTCCTCTCCTCCTCTTAATCAAATAATAAATAAAATAATATATATAAAATAAATCAAGACGAGGAGGTGCTGCTCAAAGACTTTCAAAGAGGAGATTCAAGCTATAATTCAAGTGAAGATTCAAACGACTGCAACGACTATTTTTCTACGAATCTAATCTAATCTCTGTAAGTCAGTTATTTCTAGATTTGAACGTTTTTCTCTGTTCGTGACATGAAATTAAAGGAATAAAAGAATATGCCAAATCTCTCTCTCTATTCGAATCAGTGCCTATACTCTTGAATCTAATTAAGAACTGTTATGATTCAATGACAAATAAGACCGTGACTATGAAACTATGGACCTTAAAACCATATGCCTATGACTATGGACATTGCCTATGACTATGAACATTGCCTATGACTGTGACTATGAGAATTATTTCCTTGACCATGAACACCAGCCTATGCCTTTGAATAGGAAAAACATAAACTATTGCCTATGACATAACATGAACAGCTGTGATTAAGCACCTATGATTCATGACTAGGGAAGTGTTGCTTAAGTTTTGTTACTGTGAAATTGGGTCTAAACCCGATTTTCTATTCTGTCTATTCTTGGTTTACTTTGGTTTTAGACCTTGGGAATTTACCTACTAAGTTAGGTCTACCCATGTTCTTGAACCTACATCTCTATTCTGTCTATTCTTGGTTTTAGACCTTGGTAATTTACCTATTAAGTTAGGTCTACCCATGTTCTTGAACCGACGTCGTTATTCAACCCTTTTTATGCCAGTTAGTATGTCTATCTTTTGCATAGCATCTTTGGTTCATTCCCTATTTTCTACGAGTCTAGATTTATCCATAATCTAGATTTAATCGCCATTATACGAACGGTGGGAATACGATTTGGGCATAATGTGAAATGTACTAAAAAAATAGTTATAAACTTGGAATCTGGCATAAATTGGGAACATGAATTATGGCATGTTCATAAAAATACAAATTGGATTAATTTAACATGAATTATAGGATGTGTAATTTCAATCTAGTATTGACTTGTAAATCTAGCATTTACATGAGTTATGAACTAGAATAATAAGACTAGTTTGACGTGAACTGTAATTAGAATGTTAAATCAGGATTGGATTAGCTAATTTGGCGTAGTAAGTATATTGGTATAAATTTGAGATTGGCCATAATTGGGAATAACCGTCAGGTTTAACAAGATCATGGTTAGTGACACTTAATTGGTATAGTTTACATACCAAAGGGCATAAATATGATATAGAGGGGAAAATGGGCCATAGAAATAAGTGTAGACAATTTACATTAAAAGAGTAATTAGGAAATAAGTAAATTAGGATTAATTTACTTATAGAATTTGTCCTAAATGAGGAAATGTTAATTTAGACAAATTAAAGGTTTGTTAACGACATCTCTTTTAATAATAAACCAGAAAGTTCTAGGGTGACAGAGAGGATAGTGTCTAGGCTTGAGTTTGGAAAATACAAGTTTCCTGCTCTCCCTGGCTATCCCTAACTGATCCGACGGACTGGATGGTTACTTTCAAAACCTGATTTGAAAACTAATCAAAACCCTTTGAACTTAGAAAACACGAATATGCCTAACCCGAGGTTAGACTGAGTTGCGATGTAAACCTGCCCGGAACCAACCGGCACATCCAGTATTCGCAACAATATCTGTCTAATGTGAGTGGTCGCGGCTTTAATTTATTCAGTTAAAGCTAGAACAAGAAAGGTAGGGTTAAGTTAACCAAGACACTTAACCAGTTCAACATGATAACTAAACTGATGGGTGGGGTTAGGTTCATACTGACACTTAACACAGTTAAGCTAGAATGGGAGGGCTAAGTCCATAGAGACACTTAACCAAACTCAAGGTAGCAAAACGAGACTTTTAGGGGTTAAGTAAAGTTAATACACTTAGCCAAATTAATATGTTAACTAGACTAGAGGTTGGGGTTAAGTAAAATCTAATACACTTAGCCAATTTTGATATGTTAGCTGGGCTAGACTGTAGGGTTAAGTAAACCTGAACACTTAACCATCAGGTTGTGATAAAGGAAGGAGGTTAAGTCTAAAACATGAAGGGATAATACTTAACCATTAATAACATGTTAGTTAAGACAGACGGGCAAGGTTAAGTTAAAAAGGAACACTTAACCAATACAGGGTGAATGGGTAGGGTTAAGTAATAAGAAATACTTAACCAATATAACTTGGTTTGTGGTGGGGTTAAGTCAACATGAATTACTGATAACACTTAACCAGTATAACAGGATGAATGAAGAGGGTTAAGTTGGCTTGAATTGACTAATGACACTTAACCAATCCAAATTGACGGGAAAGGGAACTAAGTAGTAAACCTTAGTTAAGAAAACAACGATTCTGGAAACTAAGTGGTAAATCTTAGTTAGTAAAACTAAGAAGTAATTCTTAGTATAACACGGGAAGGAGCGAATGTCCGTCTGAGTAGAAAGAAGGCTCCAACGAATTGGGTTACGAAGCCCGAGGCTTCGAGGGGACGTGAGGGTACTCTTGGTATCCCTCTGTAAGGCTGCAGATGATCCTCCTGGGCTCACAGAGGTTAAGGTTTGCGTAGAAGAACCAGGGGTATGCCTTGGTTGCAACACATGGCAACCTAAAGACCAGGATGGACCAGCGTGATTTGGCGAGAAGACGGTAGCCCTGTGATAGCAACTCGTCGTTTACCATCCATCTTGAGTCAATCGAGATACGTGAAGCGGAAAGGCGGAGAACTCCAAAAGACCATATACTTTCTATCTAGTTATGGTTGAGGATGGCCATAGGATAGAGGGGCACCGGGGGCCGACGTATAGTTCTCATTTTCAAGGTGTGCCTTTCATTAGTTGAGGGAGGGGTCAAATGGGACCATAGCCACTGGAATAAAAACAGACCTTAGCATCTGCATCGACAGATATCTGAAAGCTCCCGACCGAGTTCTGTATTCCTTGATTTCCCCGTCACAGGACTCGGACTGCACATTACAGGACATGTGCATCTAGACAAGCGATAACGATTCGCGATACATGCGTGGGGAAGTATAGGAACATATACCACTCTAGGTAGTGTGTCCTAGACTTGGGGGCATCGTTCGACAAGTAGCATAATTCCTAGTTGAACTAGGTGGCATAAATCCTGAATCCGAGAAGCGTTCAGCAGACAGCGTAAACTCTAGTTGAATCTAGAAGGAACTTGGTAGAAAACCTTAGATTAAATCTAGGTAACAAACAAATAAATGGATGCCTGAAGGCGATGGAAAATACAGGGATTGGGATCACGTTAGCGTTACTAGTTGGGACATTAGTTAGCTGGTGCAAAGATAATAGAAATCCGTATAACAAGGAAATGGCGAAGCGGCAGAAGTATTAGAGAACATCCAGTTTATCTTATCTTAGCATATCTTGTGTTGATCTTGTCTAATCTTGCTGACCCTATCATCATGGTGTTATCTTGTATTCAGTTAATTCATGTCGTTTTGTTTTCCATGTTCACATGATAGAAGTTACTGAACTTACTCAGGCTTTATGTCTAACTCTGTTTTTCTTTCGTCTTCTTTTCTTCCGTTCCCCCCTCCCCCAGGTAGTAAAGGAGGGAATAATTTAGCTTAGGTTAAGTTGGACTGCCACCCTTTCCAGCTTGAAGATCTGTCGAAGTTTTCTTGGATTCTCTTTTCAGATGCTATGGCTGGCTCTTGCTAAAATCGGGGAATATAAATGTTGTTTTTATGCTTCTTTATTTTGTAAGACAGATGATACTCTGATATTGTAAAGAAACCATGGTACAAACTATTTTATCAATAAAGCAAAGTTTTATTTTCCGCTGTTTAATTTCTGTCTGTCTTGTAATTTATCTGCATCTTTTACCCTAAATGCTCCACAGAACTTAGTGCATTCCCTTTGTGAGTGACACTAACGGATGTGGGGTGTTACAGTTTCTTTATGTTTTCAAGACAGATGAAAAGTTGTAATAATTTGGAAGGTTGAAACATTAGTTGAATTGTTGTGTTGAACAAGTATTTATGAAATAATATTGATCTTTTTCCACTGCATAAATTTTCTGTCTTGTAATTTATTAGTATCTTGTACCTGAAAACGCTCCACCGAAGTTTAGGCATTCCCTTTAAGAGTGACCTTAACGGAAATGGGGTGTTACACTTGGTATCAGTGGTAAAGGTTACCAGATCGGATAAAAATTTTGAAACTATTTTTGAAAAAGAAGTCATAAAGAAGCATTTTTAAGAAAAAGCGTTAATTTAAAAGGCATAATCCCCAAAGCCATATGCACTATCTTTCTATCCTTCATTTTGAATCTTTCCTTTTTGTTTCAACATGTCTGGGGATCTTAACCTTCCAGAGGGTGTACCGATACCTGGCTGGTTTAGGAGATACCTAGAAGCTAGAGCCAATGATGCGGGCCCAACTGACATTCCTCCTCCCCAAGCTGCTCCTCCTCCTCCTCCTTTGAGAGGAAATGCTTTCTCAAAGATCTGTAGAGACTTTAGATCCATGGGTGGAAAAGACTTTAAGGGGAGTGAATCATTCGTTGAAGCCAGAAACTGGCTCAAGGAGACTGAGGACTTATTCGTTATCTTTGAAGTAGATAATAGGCAGAAACTACAGTTGGTGGTGTGGTTGCTCAAAGACGAGTCCTCCTTCTGGTGGGAAGTCACTAATGCTGAAAGACCGATAGAGACTTGGGAGGACTTCAGGGTGAGATTTGAAATGAAGTTCCTCTCACAAGCTGAGCAAAGTCTGCAAATGGAGAAGTTCCTATCACTTAAACAAGGCAGCTTGTCGGTCAAAGAATACGTCAATAAATTCAACCAGCTTGCTTGATTTGGACTGGAGTTGATAAACACTCCACATAAGAAGGCTCTCTGCTTTTCCAAAGGACTGAATGAGCCACTGCAAGGTTTGGCAATGTCCCATATACCTATGGGAGCGACTAATGAGAGACTGGTGGACATGGCTCTGTTGCAAGAGGAGAACAAAGATGGCAAGAAGGAGGTGAAGAAGGAAGAGCCTCAAAACAAGAAAGGAGATGGATCTCAGAACAAGAAGACGGACCCCAAGAAAGGCGGGAAGGATAATAAATCCTGTAAGAAGATGAAGTGCAATTTCTGTGGGATACCTGGACACTTGGCTAGGGACTGTAGAAAGAAAAAGAGGAAATTGAGTGCTTGTTTCAGTGCGGGGATACTGGACACTTGTCTAAGGACTACCCAAAAAGGCAAGGGCAGGGACAGAGGACTGGATCATCTTCTGGAGAGCAGGTTCATGCTCTCGTTGCACCTCTGCAGGAACGAGGTAGACATATTTCTGTTGAGAGTTTAGTTTATCTGTGTGATAATCCTATTCGTACTCTCTTTGATTCTGGCGCATCGCACTCTTTTATACCTACTGCTTTAGTTGAATCTCTGCACCTAGACACTCATATAGTAGATGATCCCTTGGTTGTCTCAAATCCTATTGGGGGCTCAGTTTATTTGTCAACGATTTGTTTGGATTTGGAAATCTCTATTTTAAGCGTTGGGTTTAAATGTAATGCTTATGTTTTGGGCTTCACGGGTTATGAGCTGATTCTAGGCAGGGACTGGCTATCCAGTAATGGTGCCGTCCTCGATTATGAAAAGAGAGTGGTTAGACTCATGACTCGCCTCGGTAACACTCTCGAAATCTCTTGTAATCCCATGACTTCTGTTATGCCAACTTATCTAGAATCTCTTGATGCGTCTGTTGAGAATTTGCAGTCTGTTAGAGTGGTCCGTGAATACTCGGATGTGTTTGAAGAGGTAAAGGGCTTACCTCCAAAGCGAGAGATAGACTTCCACATATACCTTGTTGATAATGCAAAACCCGTTGCTTTACCCGTTAGACACATGGCTCCAAGAGAGAGAAAAGAACTCAGCAAGCAAGTTAAAGAGCTTCTTGGAAAGGGGTTCATAAGACGGAGTATTTCTGAATGGGGTGCTCCAGTAGTGTTCGCGACCAAAGCCGATGTTTCACTCCGCCTATGCGTGGATTATAGGGAGCTGAACAAGCTGACCAAGAAGAATAGGCACCCACTCCCAATAATTGACGATCTGTTTGATCAGCTTATAGGTGCATCCGTTTTCTCCCAACTAGATCTGGCTATCGGGTTTCATCAGTTAAGAGTGGTTGAGGATAGCATTGACAAGACCGCATTTAGGACCCCGAATGGTTTCTTCGAGTGGCTTGTCATCGCACATGCTTATTTCGTGGACTTGATGAGCAGGGTGTTCCGGGAATTCCTCAATGAGTTTGTGGTGGTCTTCATGGACGATATTTTGATCTTCTCGAAGAGTGAGGAAGAGCATGCTCAGCACTTAAGGAAAGTCATGGATACTCTCCGTGCACATCAGTTGAAAGCCAAATTCTCCTAATGCCATTTCAGGAGAGAAGAAGTTAGATTCCTTGGACATGTGGTGTCCAAAGAGGGGTTAGCTGTGGACCCCGCAAAAGTGGTTGCTGTGCAAGTTTGGAAGATTCCATGAAACACAACTGAAGTCCAAAGCTTTCTCGGGCTCGCAGGCTTTTACCGGAAGTTCATCAAAGACTTTCCGAAAATCTCAGCTTCACTTACAAGGCTGACGAAGAAGAACCTAGTTTTCGCTTGGGATTTGGATTGCGATATTGCTTCCCAACGCTTGAAAAGGGCTCTAACAACAGCCCCAGTTCTGACATTGCCTGATGGGAGCAAGATGTTTACCGTGTACATGGATGCAAGTGGTACAGGATTAGGCGCTGTCTTGATGCAAGAAGGAAAGGTAGTAGCTTATGGTGGAAGGCAGTTGAAAGTACATGAGAAAAACTACCTAACCCACGATCTAGAATTAGCGGCCATCGTTTTTGCTCTTAAGTCTTGGCGCCATTATCTCCTAGGTGAGAAGTTTGAATTGTTTACTGACCATAAATCGTTGAAGTACCTTTTCTCGCAGAAAGATCTCAACTTGAGGTATTAAAGATGGATGGAGTTTCTTGCCTCATATGATTTTGAGATTTCCTATACTCTTGGCAAGGGCAATGTGGTAGCAGACGCTCTGAGTAGAAAGAAGCTGACCTTAAGCCCTTTCTTTGTAGAAAGGCAAAGCTTGGAGTACATAGCAAACTTTGGCTTTAGACCCTCCTCTGAATTTGTACCTGGCTTGTTAGCAACACTGGAAGTGCGACCTACACTTTTTGACTCAATAGGAACCGCACAACGTGAAGACCCTCAGCTAGTAGATGTGATAGATAAGCTGATTAGGGGTGAGACTCCGAGTCACCTCAATAGATACTCCATCGATGATAAGAGATGGTTGAGACGGGATGGAAGGCTATGCGTCCCACACGTAAGAGATTTAGTGAAAACAGTTCTAGAAGAAGCACACCATTCAAAGCTGACCATACACCCAGGCGGAGACAAAATATATAAAGACATCAAAAGAGTTTTCTTTTGGAATGGCATGAAGAGGGACGTAGCTGAATTCGTTTCTAAGTGCATGATATGCCTGCAGGTCAAGGCGGAGCAGAAGAAGCCTGGTGGTTTGCTTCATCCTCAAGAGGTCCCATAATGGAAATGGGATAGCATTTCGATGGACTTTTTTGATGGGTTGCCTAGGTCAAGAATGGGCAATACCAGTATTTCGGTAATAGTGGACCGGCTCACAAAAAGCGCTCACTTTATACCTGTCAAAAGTAGAAGGACTGCCTCATCTCTAGCATCTCTATATCTTAAAGAGAAAGTTCGACTGCATGGGATACCTTCCAGCATAATAAGCGATCGAGACCCTATCTTTACAAGCGAGTTCTAGAAGAGTTTGCAAGAGGTTGTAGGCACACAACTATGTTTAAGCACGGCCTACCACCCCAAAACCGATGGACAGACGGAAAGGGTGAACAGAGTCTTAGAAGACCTCTTGAGATTGTGTGTTCTTGACTTTGGAGGGACATGGGAAAATCATCTTCTTCTGGTGGAGTTCGCCTACAACAATAGCTACTAAGCTATAATAGGCATGGCACCCTTCGAAGCCTTATACGGGAGACCGTGTCGATCACCAACCTGTTGGTGGGAATCCACGGATAAGCTTATACTTGGGCCAGACATGATTAGGGAAACCTCAGAAAAGGTAGACCTAATAAGAAGACGAATGAAGACTGCTCAAGATAGACAGAAGTCCTATGCAGATAAAAGAAGGACCGACCTTGAGTTTGAGGTTGGAGACAGAGTGTTCCTTAAAGTATCTCCTTTGAGGAATGTTGTTCGCTTTGGATCCAAAGAGAAATTGACACCTAGATTCATAGGACCATTTCCTATCATTGAAAGAATTGGGACGATGGCCTACAGATTAGAGCTACCTGAAAAGTTGGCTGGAGTTCACAATGTCTTTCATGTTTCTCACCTACGAAAGTGCTTACATGAGTCTGCGGAAGTGGTGGAACCAAAGATACTAGAAGAGGTAGAAGTGGAACGAGAAGCAACAATGAGAAGAATCCCAACTCGTATCTTGGGAATGGAAGTCAAAAAGCTACGCAACCGTGAAGTCAAGCTTGTTAAAGTACAATGGAGTGACAATGAAGAAGACGCGACTTGGGAGACCGAAAGCAAGATACATGCAGCCTACCCTTATCTTTTTAAGGGTACATCTTTGATCTCTCCTTTATCATAAGTTTATTCACGCTTAGTTATCTTCTCGGTCCTATTTCTTGATCCTTAGTAGAAATCAATGGATGTAAACATGTATTTGAAACATGTTATGGTTGATGGTTGCAAAGTGGTTGCAAGTGGTTGCTAGTGATTGCTCGTTGATGCATATGCACATACACATTAGGTTCTAGATCGGCTCAACCACTTTCATATTGCATTTGCATATGAACGCATGAAATTGTATGTGGATTGAAACTTGATGTGTTAACATATGGACGTTGCCTTTGTATGAATGATTGTGCATTCATGTAGAATTATGAATAGGAAAAAATTGCATACATAATGGACTCATGGCACTCTCATGATTCGCATTAAGGAGGTCAACTGGATCAGTAGATCGCCTGATTTTGCACTAGATAAGAGACATATACACACACACAAACTACATATGTTCATATGGCATTAGAAATCTTTTAAGGACAATGGATGCTTGTGGATGATGGATGAGTAGATGGATGATTGGATGTTAAGATGCATTCTTCTTAACTTGAAGATTTCGGAAACGAAATCCTTTAAGGAGGGGAGAATGTAATACCCAGAATTTTCTGAGAATATTAAAATTAACAAATTCAAGAACACTTAATTTTTAGAAGAAGAATTAAGTGAAATGGGTTGCGCTATTACGTTCGTCTCAAAATTTTGGTCAAGACATACATTTGGTTTGCATAAAACAGATACCTTATGAAGAAGTTATTAAGCCTTGAAGTTTGTATGCATATGAGAAATATATATATATAGATATATATAAAAATTAAATAAATAAATATGCAAAAAAGTTCAAAACAACGAATCGGGAGGGAGAATAACCGAACCGACCCATTTTTGAGGTCGACCAGAGCCCCGGTGGGTCGACTAGGGGTTGATTTAAGGTGTTTGGCTGTCAACCCGTGGGCCGATTCGCTCTAAGGCAGATGTGGCATCTGATTGGTTCTGATGGACTCCTTGCTGAGTCATTAGGGATGATGTGGCTATTCTATCTTGTCTGAATGGCTTTGATTTGCTCTAGGTTAATCTGACGGTTCCTATTAAATCAAACTTCTATATAAGCAACCTAATACCTCAACCCTAAATCATATTAAAAATCAAACCAAGAGCCGTCATGCTGCCGTTGGACAACCTCGAGTAGCCGCCGTTCAACTTGATGCAAATTAAAAGAGATAAACCAAATCAAATCAAAATTAAATAAAATAATGATTGTCCACATCAAAGGCGTGCATTTCAACTTCAGAATACAGATTCCAGAAATCAAGGTTGTCTTTTGTAAGTGTAGTTATCTTTTAGACGTAAATAAATTTAAGATGTGATTTGATATGAAGTGAAAAATAGAATTATACCATGTTGTATAATATTAACGATGCTAATTCATGTTTGTTTCTTGTGATGATTTTATTGTGAATTGTCTTGGAATGTTTGTGGCTTATTGGACTTGGTGTTGGATCTATTAAATATTGAGAATGAAACTATCAATATCATATGCAAGTTATATGTTTCATGTTAAGATCTACATATATATGTTTATATGATTAATGCAAGTTGTATGTATTATGTTAGATCCAAGTCAAGATCTACATATATATATATATATATTCATATGTTTTATGTTAAATCCATATGCCTATATATATGTTCATATGTTCATATGCAATTTACAAGTTTTATGTTGGATCCATGTCAAGATCTATCTAGGTTCATATGATTAATGCAAGTAATATGTTTTATGATAGATCCAAGTCACGATCTAATTATATATATGTTCATATGCAAGTTACATGTTAGATCCAAAACTAGATCTATATTTATATGCATGTTTGTAAAGTGGACTTATGTAAGTTCACCTTGTTAGATCTAGTTCACACCTATATGTTAATGTAAAAATTTTACATACCTTGGGATTGGACATGTCATGATTATGTCATATGCTAGTTTATAATTGAGGTTATGTTCACACATGCCTAGACCTACATATTAACATGTTTTAGGCTTATGATTATCTAAGTCTAAATTATATGCAAGTTCATGTGACATGTTAAATTATATGAATAAAGTTTTATGCAAAATTTACATGTTTGGTTGAATCTATATTATGCATGTTCCCTTCTTTACCTCTTGTTTATAAATTGGGCTAATATGCGGGCCCAATGACTTTATGTGATTAATACAAATGAACAAATGGGGGTACCGTTGGGATAGTTATTAAATCAAAACATGTTAATAATGTAGGTGGGCCCAAAACCATGTAAATGGTTAAGGCCATGAATGGTATAATTTATACCATTAGTCTTGAACATAATTAAAATATGTGACATGAAACACTTGTAGAAAATTCACATATATAAAATGTAAAAGATGAATATGCCTAACCCGAGGTTAGACTGAGTTGTGGTGTAAACCTGCCCGGAACCGACCGGCACATCTAGTAACCACAACAATACCTGTCTAATGTGAGAGGTTAGTGCATCAAGCCCAGAAAGACCCGGGGATAAACTGAGTTGTGGTGTAAAACTGCCCGGAACCGACCGGCACATCCAGTAACCACAATAATACCTGTCTAATGTGAGTGGTTGGTGCTTTAATTAATTAAATTAATTAAAGCTCATGAACAATCAAGCTAGAAATGGTGAGGTTAAGTAACTAAGGGAACACTTAACCAACTTAACATGTTAACAAGACAAGATTGGTGGGGGTTAAGTAATTGAGGAAACACTTAACCAACTTAATATGTTAACTAGACAAGATTGATAGGGGTTAAGTCAAACAAAGGACACTTAACCAATTTAGCATGTTGACTAGAAAAACCCTAGTATCGGGGTCCCGTTTCAGTAGTAACCCACATAGATGTATCAAGGTACCCTGAACTAGGCAGGGTGGGGCACGATTACTGGGCTGAATATAAGCAGTCAAAAAGGCGGCAGTTAGGTGCGTCAGTGTAGGTTCCGACGGAGTACGGGCGTGCACGGGCTCCGGAGTGGAAAAAGCTGGAACTGGGCACCAGGCGTACACTTGTGCATCTTTGAATCGTGTCAGGGTTGCCATTATAGGACTAGATACACCCTATACTGGAACCAACACAAGTACTTAAAAATCACATGGGGACGCATGACACCGGGAATACATGAATGCGAGTAGGAGTCGATCAATACATGAATGGGATCACTTTATCATGAACATACATTGCTAGTTAAACAGCTCTTAGTGGGTGCAGAGAAGTAAAAGTGGGTGCGATAGCCAAATCTAGTTAAATCTTACTTTACCTCGTTTTAGTACTACCCTATCCTTGTGGTATCATTCTAAGTTCAGTTTATTCATGTCACAGTCTTTTACTTGTTTACATGCTATTAAATAACTGGGCTTACCAGACTTATGTCTGACCCATTTTCCTTTCGCTTCTTCTCTTCCGTTCCCCCCCACCCCAGGTCCGCAGGGAGGAAACACTTCTGCTTAGTCCAGGTTAGCCAAAGATTGAAGACCGTAGATGTACGGCTTGGACTTTCCTTTTTGAGCTATGGCTATGGTCAAGCACTTATTGGGGATTTATGTCATTTTATTTTCAGTATTGCTTCTTTACGTTTTCAAGACAGATGAAAAGTTGTAATAATTTGGAAGGTTGAAACAGTTGTTGAATTGTTGTGTTAAACAAGTATTTATGAAATAATATTGATCTTTTTCCAATGCATAAACTTTCTGTCTTGTAATTTATTAGTATCTTGTACCTTAAAACGCTCCACCGAAGTTAAGGCATTCCCTTTGAGAGTGACCTTAACAGAGGTGGGGTGTTACAAATCCCACCAACATCATGTTTTTAATTTCATAGGGATGACTAAAGAGATGCATGTCCTAAGAGAAAAATATATAAAAACGTACATATAAGAAAAGTTATATATATAGGTGAGTATACATATATACATGTATATGTGTATATATGTGTAGGTGCGATCAAAATGAGTAAGAAATAAATGTCGGTGTAACGAGGTTTGAGTTTTGAAAAAAGATGAAGATGTGCATAAATATATACGCATAACTTCAATATTCGAAATTAAAGTGTAATCTATGAGCGGAAAATAATAAATGTGGAATGAATGAAAAATAGGTAAGAGAATAGCTACATTTGAAATTTTAATATATATTAAAAAGGGAGGAATCAATGAATTGATAACGTTAATAATGACGTTTATTGCACAACTATTGATGAACAAAGATTTGAAGAGCTATACGCGTATATATGCATGTAAGTTTAAAATAGAGATGTTAAATATACCTTATAAATGGAGGAAAATAATTTACTTAACAATATTTAGCAACAGAACGAATGTTACAGTCAAACGCTAAACAAAAATTTAATGTCGACAGAATTAACGTAGTAGCCCAAGCTATTGGGTCAACAATGACCGTATATGGGTCGACCCGGGGGTCGACCCACCCTAGAGACGGGTCGACCCACTAGGTGTTCAGGTCGACCCATTGCTGAATCAACTGACTTTATATTTTCGATTTATACGTCTCATATTATATTATATTTAATTCGACGAACCAGAATCTTCTATGTACCTATAAATAGATTAGTAGAACCTAACCTCCAATTGATATTTTCTAAGACAACACCGAGGCTCTACCATTTCTTTCTTCTTCAAATCTTTTAGAAATAAGAACTTTAGTTTTAGGAATTCTGATTCAAGATTTAAAGATAAAGAATACAGATCATTGATATAGGTTTTCAGATTTCTTGTCTACGTTAGGTAAATTCTGTTAATATGAATTGTTAGGATTTATTTTTTTATTTCAGCATCATATTTGTAAATCCATGGTCATTTCAATGTTAGATTCAATTAGGAAAATCATAGGGTAGCAGATCTGAATCAGATTCAAGAATTGGAAAGTAGTCAGGTGAGTGGATTTAAATTATACCTTTTGGTAACGATATACTTATTGTTTAAATTTCCTATAATTTTTAACGTAATGAATAATTGAAATTGTGGTAATTATGATATTATCCATTCCTTAATTACGTTAAGAATGTTACTGTGGTATGAATCTGTTCCATTCACTTTCTATTTGGTTTTGAGAATTACTGTAATTGTGAATCTGGCAGGATTATGCATATTTTCTTAAGACTGTAATTCCACGGTAATTTGGGTATGTTGTAAAAAGAAGTATAGTTAATTGTGGGAATAAGAATTAACAAGCCTAATTTTTTATAGAAACTTACCATGATTAAATGGAAATTAGGATTTTTTTTTGAAAGGCAAAGTAAATCTATTAATACTAAAGAATGTACAAGAAACATACAATACAGAAAATTCCAGCATTGAGAAAAAAACAATATGCTATACAAATGAAAATGGAAAAAAATCAATGCTGAAATATAACAAACACAAGCTACAACAAATCACCAACTATACATGCCAAAGCTGCTACTAAACCAACATTGCTTCCAGTAGATCCACACAAGAAAAGCTTGAAATCACCACTGCATCCAAGAGATCCACACACAAGTGAAAATCCATGCAATCACCATGGTCACTACAGAAAACCATGCTATGCACCTCTGAGTTTCTTCAAAACCTTACTTTGTATAACACTGAAAACCTGGACAACACTCAAAACACCATGTCCAAAAGCTCTAGATTACGCTCAACCTATATCTCATAAACAAATTTCTTCAAAATAGTTAGAAGAACCTTTGTTTTCTGATTTTTCCATCGCATTGCTTTATACAGATTGAACCATTCTGTAATGCTAACAGAAGAAGGCCTGTGAAAGTTACCCAATGCCATTAACCTCAACCAGATCTAAAATGAGAAAGAACATCCAAAAAACAAATGAACATTAGTTTCCACAGCTGCACCGCACAAAAAACATAGTTCATCAGTAACCACCCTATTCTTAAACAACTTGTCTTTTGTATTTATTGCATTCGCCACCACTTTCCATAACAGAAAATTTTCCTTTGCAGAATTATTTGCTAGCCAAACCCTCTTAGCCCAAGGAAAAACCTGTTTTTCACCTTGCAAATATGAATAAACATGTTGAGTAGAATGATCTTTTACCATCCAAGAAATACCGTAATCACTAGACACCTTAAAGTTACCAGATACCTCAGACCACAAAGATCTCAGAATAGCTGAACAAGAAAATGGAAGAATAACCAAACCATCATGAATATAGTCACCAATTATTGCATTTTCTGGAATTCCAGAGAGCCTCCTCAATTCATGATCCATCAAAGAATTTAAAATCACACCAGTTTATTACCAAGGATCATTCCAGAAAGATAATCCTTTAACATGCAAATAATTACATTGGACCATTGGAAGAAAAACACTGCGAAGCTTCAATATATTCCTCCAACTCCAGCTACAATTTAAAGGTATATCCATTGTCCAAAAATGCTTATCACGTATCAAATTTTCCTTAACCTATCTTGACCATAAATAAGAATCAGATTCATATAACTTTCCAATAAAAGAGGAGATAGCAGCCTTATTCCAGAGAGACAAATTGATTATACCCAAACCCTCATGTCTTTTGGCATCAAACAATTTGATAATGGAAATTGGAATCATTTGTTTAGAAAATGGGTCACCATGCCAAAGAAACTTGTTCAGAGCACTAATGATCATATTAACAAGTTTGATTGGTAAAAGGTAATGTCTGGTCCAATAAGTTGTAAAAGCCAATGCAATCTATTGTACAATAGTTAATCGCCCAGCTTGAGAAAGAGCACATGAAGGCCATTGTTGAAGTTTGGAAATAATCTTTTCAAAAAGTGGGAGACATTGATTCTTAGAAATACGAGAGCTAATTAAAGGCAACCCTAAATACGATGAATTCACAGACATCTCTTTTAAACCAGATTGAACTATCAACTCAATTTTCTTAGCATTAGAAATACCAGCAAATAGAATATGAGATTTGCTAAGATTAATATGAAATCCAGTTATCAAATAAAAGGAGTGCAATGTATCCATAATACACCGGATATTACTTTCAGTAGGTTTAGTAAAGAGAACTAAACCATTAGCAAAAAGGAGGTGTATAATCATGGGAGATTTACACTTAGGATGAAGTTCCAGATTTTTCTTCAATACTTGTTCAACCAGAAGAGAATTAAGTAGTTCCATGAATTAAGTAATACGCTGAATTAAGTAATAACCAAACCAGAAGAGATTTACACTTAGGTTTACAAATAATTAGGATTTTTCTATGAAAAAGGAAATAATATAACTAAGAAAGAAAAAGGGAATTAGTAGTGGATTGAGTTAATTGGGGATGAGAAAGGGACATATTTCCATAATTACCATTATTGTAAATTCCAGAGAATGTAGTTGCAAGAAAAAGAAATGTAATAAGGATAGTGTGAAATGGTTTTTTTGTTGTATTACACGCTAATCAAATACACACACACACACATCTGATGTAATAGAAAGAAATAGCTTGCAACCATTGATCTTAATTAATGTATATTATGGAAATAGAATCGTATACGTTTCCTCCATCCAAATTAATGAAGTGCATGAAATATTTCCTGTAATAATAAAAATGTACAAGGCAGTAAATAAAGTAAGGTTACAACAGTAAAAGGTTTTCTTAAAGAACAAGGAACTATGGGAAAATGTGACGAACAGGGAATATAACCTATTATAATTATTTATGTGAATGAGAATGAAATATAATAGGTAGGCTTGTCCTAAGGACAAGTGGAATTATATAATAGGTTATAATTAATAATGAAAAGAGAACTTATTAATAAAGGTAAGTTAAGGGAACTAAGTTAATAAGTAAATCCACAACAACATTTGTAGTAACGATATAATGCGGGTTATAAGAAGAGGTAAGATGAGAACTTATTAATAAACCTTATTTAGAGGAACTAAGTTAATATCTAAACCCACAACAACGGTTGTGGTAACAGTATAACAAAAAGTTATAAATAACATGAAAACAAAATGAAAGAAGAGGGTTATTATTTGTAAACTTATGAATTGAAAATATTAAGCTTAATGAATGTAATAATAAGTGGCTCATAATAGGGTCTGTTCCGGTAGCATGGAACTGATTTAGGAAAATAAACGGTCAAACGTAACCTAATAAACTAGTAATCTTAATAGAAAATGAATTTGTAAGTAATCAAGTTAATTAGCAATATGATAATTTAAAGCAAGTGGATGATTAAAAAGATTAGACATAGGATTTAATAACACGATGATGTAATGCGCTTGGACCAGTCCCTATGTATGGAGATGAAGAACCCAACGGGGATATCATCGTGGTGTCTGGAGACACGAAAGGAGCACGTCCAACTTATTATTCTATAGGACTGAAGGGAAGCACGGGGCATCTGCGGGATGTGGTAGGGTACTCAGATATGGACCTCTAAGGAACAACTGAATGAAGTCGTCGCTTGGAGGCATGTCTGTTGCACTATCTAGAGTACACCTTGACTACAACTACGGTGTGGCAGTCAGAAGGCTGTGGCAGGAGTTGGGTGATTCAACAGTTTTTCTCGCTCTGGGAGGAGGTGATCAGGACTAAACTAAGGATAATAATCATTGGATACCTGTTATCGGCAGTCAGTGGGATGTGGAAAGACTAAGAGCTAAACCAAACGACCAACAATCTTTCACTATCGAGATGTTGTGTAACACCCCATAATTTTAAAATATTAAAATTAACATATTAAGGAATACTTAATTTTTAGAAGAAGAATTAAGGGAAATAGGTTGCCCCGTTGCGTTCCTCTCGGAATTCTGCTTAGGAGGGAGTTCGGGTTTGCATAAATCGGATATCGTATGGAGAAGTTATAAGCCTTAGAAGTTTGTATACGCATAATGAAGAACACACACACACACACATATATATAATAATTCTAGAACCTTCGAAACAGTTCAAAAATCAAAATCCAACCAAAGCGGGCTGAGCGGGAAAATTCCCGCTCGCGGGTGTCGACCCCCCCCCCCCCCCACGGGGTGTCGACATGGTTTTCGACCCCCTTAGGGGGTGTTGACAGGGGTGTCGTCCCCCTATAGGGGTGTCGATCCCCCCGGGCAGATCTTGGCATAATTAATTTTACATACTTGGGCTTGATTTTGGGTCTGATTCATTGGTTCTAGGCTATAAATATGGTCACCAATTCTCCTATTTTCTTCATTGGAGATCATGGGAGCCATATGCTATCAGGTTGCAAACTGAAACAAAATCAATTCCTACAACAACAGTTTAGCTAATCAAATTCAGAATTCAGATCTATTCTCTCTCAATTCTCTAAACCTAACGCTGTGAGTTTCTATTCACTTTTAGGTTTAAATAAATAACAGGGAATTGTGAAAGATAATGAATTGGATATGTTGTAAAGTATGAATCTATACCAGTATCAAATCTTATACTATGTAGATCTGAAATAATTGTGGTTATTCTATGATGTTGCCTATGTGGATCTTGATATATCTATTTCTCTAGATCTGAAATAATTGTGGTGATTCTATGATGTTGCCTATGTAGATATTGACTTGTAATTGTATTATGGAAAATGTGAATACATTAATTTGGATAAGTTATGACATTTATTAAATCTGGTTCTTTATGTAAATCACCTTACACCTGTCATATTGTGATAAATTTGGATATGTTATAAATTGGACATGTGAATTTATCCTTAGATCTAAACATGCTACTATGTCACCGTTACTATGCTAGATCTGAATTGCTAGATATTTAAATGATTAGTTTAGATCTCATTTTTGTTAACTTTGACATCATAGAAATTGTCACAAGTTCATATGACAACCTTATGACTATGTTAATCTATGTTATGCTAAATCATACTCAATTATCACTTGTGTTACACCCCTATTAGCTTTCCTTTTCATCGCTTATGGCTAGGCTAATTATTTAGCCTAAGCATGCCGTCAATTTTGTGAGGACGTTAGTTAGAAATGGGGGAAAAAGTAAATATTGGCATAATTGGGAAATAAACATTTTTGGACTAGTAATTCAAATTGTTGACAAAATGGGCAGTAACACCCAAAAAGGTAAGATTAATTAGTTGGTAAATTAATTAATAAGTGGAATGTTTAGCAACTATAATTAGGAATTATATTAACATTTATGACACGAGGTTAGTTTACATTAGTGGTGTAAGTCTGCCCGGACCTGACCGGCATATCCAACAGCCATTAATGTTGAACCTAATGTGAGAGGTCTAAGTGTGTAAATACGACTCGGGCAAAGACACGAGGTTAGGCCCAACTGTGGAATAAGACTTCCCGGACCCGACCGGCATATCCCGCATCCTCATGTTGTAGGCCTAATGTAGGAGGTCTAGCTCAATATAACCATAATTGGACATGGTAATGAGAAAGGACTACTTAACCTAATTTAATCCATAAGAAATGTATGATTATGAACATAAATTGGGGTTGAGTAAAATGGATTAGATAGTGGGTGGGTTAAGTATAACTGAAGGGGGTGGGTAATATAAATATATATAAATATATGTCCACAAACTTAACCCGGTAAAGTTATGTAATTAAAGATCACCCTTTTAGGGTAAGCATAACTGGTATTGGGCTATGTAATTAAAGATCGCCCTTTAGGGTATACACAGTCAGTGAAAAACCTAGTGGAGATACAAGACAAAAAGGGAGAGCTTGTATCATATTGTGTGGGACCCATTTCAGTCAGTAACCCGTATTAGGTATCAGAGTAGGGAACTCTGTACTAGGCGGAGAAGGGGCACGCTTACTGATTGATATAAGAAATCCAAAACGTGACGGGTGATATAGACGGCGCAAACCGGCCGGGAACATGTGCATGCATGGGCCGGGCAGAGGGGGACAAGACGACTGTGACACCAATAGATATGACTGTGCACCTCTTGGGTTGCCACTTTAGGGAAGTGATACCCCTACCGTGGGACCAGCATAGGGTATCTACAGAGTAGGGAGCCGATCAATTAGGGTAGTGTTAGGGTACACTGGGATGTATGCCCTAAGTCTACCAACTTATATTGGAAGGGATCATGTCATTTTAAATTATAATAGTAATAGTGCACAGTAGCTATTAGTGAAGCATGTATACACCTTATCTTATCTGCCTTGTTACACCTGCCATTTGTATAGTGATCTCTCTTATCCACTTTATGCCTGTCATGATTACCTTTATTAATTTACCGGCTAAAAGTTACTAGATTCGCCAGACTTTATATCTGACCCCTTTTGTTTTTCCTTCTCTCTTCCATTCCCCCCAGGTTCTAAGGGAGGAAATACTTAGACTTGATCGTGATTTTGCTTGATTGCTGGAGCTGCTGATATGTATGGATCAAGCTCATATCCTTGTTGCAGTGGCCATATTTTGTTATTGGGGAATTTTCTTTCTTTTATATACTTTGATATTTCTAAAGTACAAGATAGTGGTTTTTATGTTGTAATGGGTTTTTATATTTCAGACAAATATGTTTTGAACCACGGTATTTTGATGATTAATATAGTTGTTTATTTCCCCTGCAAATTTTTTTATATCTGCCTTATAATATTTTATGTCTGTTTACCTAAACGCTTCACGAAACTTAATGCAGTCCCTTTATGAGTGGCATTAACGGACGTGGGGTGTCACATGTTGGTTTAGGGACATGCCAAATTGGATGCTAGATTGGTTTATACTTGCACATCATTAGCTCTTTGTGCATTCTTTCATTGGTTGTGGAGGGGCCACAGTGGGACCATAACCACCGTGAAAAGAGACAGACCATATGTGGATATTTGTATTGTAGACCTAACAAAGTTGTCCATTACAAATATCAAAAGCTCCTGACCGAGTTCCGTGCATTGGATGCAACCCTGTTATGCAACTCGGGTTATAGTAGGCAGTACGTTCGGGTGAGGGTCTAGGTACACGCACTGGGTGGTGTATTGTAGATGATAGGGAATTTCTCCGTGTCGAGACGTGATTCAATCGAGAAATTCGGATATAAGGATCCGTGCGCTTACGTGCCATAGCGATGGTGGTTCTATGCGATTACGAGGTGTAACAATATAGATTTTTGTATGCGTAACAATATAGGGAGAACTTTGAGATTTTGGGTATAGCTACATATATATATTGTATTATGCTTAATCTATTAAGGAGTACTTGAGCGCGACGTGTCTACAGGGCCTAGAATGTTATTTACGCGAATAACCTAATAATTAAGAAATATAACTGAATGGTATATGTAGGGTTATTTTAGAATGTATAATCTATCCTCTTACCACAACTTGTGCTCTGACCCCGTTCTCATAACATACTCGCAAGCTAGATTTATGGGAGAGATTTTGTAGCTTTTGGACACTTGTTAGGCAGTGTCATTATTTCGGTAAGACTATATTTAATTATTATATTTTATCCATTCCGTTGTGATATGTTTTATCAAGCTCTGATATATTTATTATCTCTGTTTTTTCTGCAGGACTCTGGACAAGCCAACCCAAACTTTGGTAGATTGGGATTTTCAAGAAAAATTCGGTCTATCGAAATTTGGGTTGTTACGTTTCGTATCAGAGCTTAGGTTTAGGATTCTTATATTGATAGTGAGTGGGCGTATTTGTATTTTTACATATAAATATTATATATATGCCTATATCCATACAGGAATCCACTAATTAAGAGAACAACATATGTAGGAAGTCGGATGTCAATTTTGTACACTTAGGAAATGGTTATGGAAGTTTGAGGATTAGAGATCCATAAGTGGTTAGGGTGGATGGAAAGCATACAAAATGTTTGGAAAAAAAACCACGTGTTAATATTTGAAATTTTGGGTATTTCAGATTAGTGGATTCGGAAGTAAGGCCTCGTAAATTGAGAAATGATTAAGAGGGAGAAAATGGATTAGGGATATATATATATATATATGTATGTATATATATATATATTTAGTGCAAAAGAGGCGCTAGTCTTATTCTTTAGTTCAGACATAGTTTGGAAGAAATTATGTAAATAAGAAACTTAGGATGAAGAAATGTAATTTTGCGCAGAGTTTGGAAAATGCAAAAATTAGAAACCACTTTGTAAATTTTCTGAAGGCTAGAACATTTAGAAAGAACTTGACAAAAAACTATAAGTGTAGAAAAATATTTCTAGAAAACGTTATCAAGCTTCAAAAATTTAAGAGTTTACAATTTTAGAAATTTATTGGTTCGCATTGTTAAGCGTTGCATTCAAAAGAATTTTTGAGGTAATTATGAAATTTGTTTTCAAAGTATTGAATGCGTAAGCTAGTTGTGGTGTTAAGCAATATAAGTGGTTGAGAGAATGCACGAGTAAACGAATTGGCGTTATGGGATGCATAGGTGACCTTGAGTGAAATAAAACATAAAGTTTTCTGAAAGGACGGATTATGGCACACTTAGACTTGTTGGGATAAGAAGAAATAATAGATAGTTATTGTGAATCAACAGGGTTGTTAAAAACAAGTTTTGTTAAAGTTGTGACAACCCTGTTTTCGACAGACCGGATTTTTTTCCAAAATTCCATCTATTGAAACTCGGATTGGTTTGCTTTGGTATCCTGCAGAAAAGACAAAGACATAAAACAAGTCAGAGCTCAGAAAACATCTCACAGCGGAATGGATAAAATATAATGTAAATCAAAGTATAGTGTGGAGTATAACAGTATGATTTTTTCTTGATGATAACAAACATATATATATATATTATTTTGCAAATGTGTTTGTAAGCAGTACTATTCTATATTTTACACATAGAAATAAATATTTATTGAATAGAACACTACTATACAGAATTGAATATCCAAACATTGTTTTTATTCGAATAAATATTTTATTTTACAGTTGAAATAGTACATATACGTCACTCCACTGTATACAATTCAAATATTTTTGAATATTTCTGTCATGACTCATTTAACACATCACAGAAATTGTACTATTAAAAGATTCAAACAAAATGAAACAGATTGAATTGAACAGCAAAAATATATTTTCTCTTCAATCAATATTGATCATTACAAACAATAGTACAATTCTATTCAGTCGTATCTACAATCACTCTCATATACAGAAATTCAACGCTTATACAATCACTTTTATACACTAACACTATCACTCAGTTGACATTTCAAATACAGACACACACTAACACTGTTCTTGTCTTCATCTTCAGTCTTTTTTCTTCACTGCTATTAGTTAGTCTTGTCTTCATACCTGTCACAAATAGAAAAACACACACAGTAGACTGCAACAAAAATAAAAATAAAATAAAAGCAAATAAAATTTTATTTTTAAATTTTATTTGCCTCAGAATTACGGTGTGTTTCTCATTATTTTTTTAGACTTGGTCTGATATGCAGGGACAGAAAATCAGTTTGACGGCTGCATATACACATGTGTTTAGATATACACGTGTGCACTACCTTGCCAATCAAAATACAACTGAGGAGTAGCCACGTGGACCTTCTCGACTCAGTGCAAATAAGTGTGCAAATGGTCGAGCCAAAAGTGCAAATAAAAATAAAAAGCCAAAATGATCGAAAGAAACTCAAAGATTCGAGTCAAACCAAGAATGGTCATGCAACAACATATACAGCAAATCTACAACATGAAGTACCCAGGTCGACACAACTCAAGCGAACCAAACAGCGTTACTACTTTGAGTGCAGAGTGGAGTAGCATGGTTAAGTGGCCTGGCGCAACATGTAACTATGGTCAGGGGTGACACAAGTTCAAGTATACAACATACAAGCTCAAGCAATGGATGTGTGGTCTAAGCAATTGTACAGCAGGAACATGAAAGTGGCAACATGCATATGTAGTACAAGACAGGAACAACCACAAGACTAAAGAACTTAAGAAAATGGATCAAGCACCACAGTGGCAAGCTAAAGGTCTACGTAAATCAAAATGGTGCAAGTGCAAATGGACGTTATACAAGGGGCAGACAAGGTAAGCAATGTGATTCAAGAGTGCATGACACCAAACAAGCAGTAAGGCCATAAACAACAAAGCAAGGGTTGGATGGTAACGCTAGTCAAGGCAGATGTTTCAGGTTCGAATATCATAGATGCACTGGTTTAAAAAAAAATAGTTCAAGTTTTGTGTACAATGGATCAACATATTGAGTTCGAGTCCAAGTGATACATGATCATAGCATATACTACTCAAATTAGTATGGTGCCAGCAAGTGATGATGGTGCGACCAAGTGTACAAGCAAGGTTCATCTAATCAACATTAGGTGGTGCAAATACAATAGACAAACACGGTGGAACAGTACAACATGGTGAGAGAATTCAAGTGGAAGTGGATGTGTATGTGCAGCATCAAATATTGTTCAAACAGAATGACCAAGCCAAGATTTATTTTACAAGTTGAAGTCAATACAGTGATAAAACTCAAGTGACAGTTCATTAAGGTACAAACATGGACAGAGTAATATGAACTGCAAATAACAAGTCTCAGTAAGCTGCCAGGCTCAAATACCAAATATGCAAGTTAATATTAATGGAGCACGGTTTAAGCTGTTAACAGAATGTACAAATGGTTCAACAAGTCAGTGTCAATTCAAGTCAACACAAGTGCATGAGAAATCAATTTCAGAAATGCAAGTATGTACTGGCAGCAACAAAATTGTGCTGCATGAGCATGTGTACATGAATGAGTGGTACAATTACAAAGTAGCAATGAAAATTGGAAAAAGCAGCATGAATACAAACTATAATGCAAATGTCAAGGTAGTGCTATAGCACAGTTCAAAATAGCATGTATATGGAAAAACAGATTTGGAAATCCTTTCTTACAGATTTAATCAAGTTAAATGCAGAGGTAATCAAGATAGAGTCTGCTCGTATCAGTTCTTGTGGATGTCTAAAGAATCAGAAAATTGCAAGGCAAAGTCATGTATAACATCTGTTCTTAACAGAAAAATAAGGATTCAAAATTCCAGGCAATATTTCCAGGAAAAGGATTTCACAATTTTTATGGGATAAAAGACTCAATCGAAGTTCCAGAAAGATTAAAGAATTCAAACTCTACAAATTCAAAGCCAGAAATCTATAAAACCCCAAAATATGTGAAAATTTCAAACCCAAAGTTCACACTAATATCATAACCTAGTCTCAGTATTGAAATCAGAGAAAATATCAGATTTTTAATCCTATTTAAACACCAATCCTCATCGGCAGAATACTATCCAAGCTCAAGCACAATCAAAGAGAATTTCGAATCAAAAATCATACCAAAGAACAAGCAAGTAACTTAGATCCAAATCGAAGCATCTGAAAGCAACATCAAAGTCGAGCATCAGAAAATCGCACTCCTTCACTCAAGCGCAGAGATTTGGGGCAAAATTGAAAACCCTGGTTGTGGTGCCGCCGCCATTTTTCTAAATAGAAAAGAGATCGGGCAAAAGTGGAGTAGCAATACAAAAGCGGCCGGCCAAGTTTTTGAAAGGGCTAAGCAAAAGGATTTTAGATTTAAATAAAACTAGGATTTTATTCTAAAGTGTTTTTAAATTGTTTTTGTTAATTTCTTTTTATTTGTTTCAATCTGTAAAAATCTAGCATTTTTCTAGTTTGTCTCTAAATCTAGGGAGACGAATTACGGGATTTGTAATTCAGAGAAATCTGGTTTCGAGGATGGAAACTAGTGCAGGGTTTTGAGCATAGGGTTAAGAACAGTTGGGAGAGAGTGTTGCGAGTTTATAGGGAATTGTTAGCGTAAAGATTGTATTAACTCCTAGTAGAAACCTTGGGGAATGCAACAGTAGGCAGGCTTTTGCCGAAGCCGGGTATATCTGTGTGTTATTTATTTTCCACATTTATTCTGATTATTATCTGTGCTGTTATTATTTAATTACTCTGCGAAAATCTGCAATAAACCCTATTCGCCCCCCTCTAGGGTTAATTTAGATCCTACAAGTGGTATTAGAGCAGGTATTTTTTATTTTAAAATAACTCTAGAGTCATGGATTTCCCTAACGGCGAGTTTTCTAGTTGTCAATCTAGCGAAAAAATTTCTAGTATAACTCCAACAATTTTTGATGGAACAGATTTTTTAAATTGGAAATTAAAAATGGAATTTTATTTAAAATCTGTTAATATTAAATGTTGGGATTTTATTAAAAATGGGTCTGATATGGTAGATAAGAATGATATTATAATCAACTCTCGTGCTACACACATTTTATATTCTTATATTAATGATGATCAGTATAACCATATCTCTCATTTTTTAACTGCACAGGAAATCTGGAAAACTCTCGACACGCTGTATGGAAGAAAAGACAACAATAGCTCAAAACCCCGATTGCCAACTCAGTTTCAGAAATATGCTTCACAGGATTTACAAGAGATGGATCACATGATGACAGTGATGAAGATTCAACAGATGACGACCACGGTGAATTTCCTTTTAAAAAGTTATTTTTTCTTTGTGACAAATTAACTAAAACTGTCGAGAATCTCAAACTGACAAATAAAGATTTAAAATCTGAATATGTTGAGTTGAGCAATAAAAATCATGATTTGGAATTAAATCTTGAAAACGTTAAAAAGATTGAAAACTTAAATTGAAAAAATGTTTAGATTTGGAAAATGATTTAGTTCATCTTAATGAAAAATTTCAAAAGCTTGAAAAAGGAATAGTGTTTCTAAAAATAAACGAGACTGAAGTAAAAATAAAAAATGATTTTTTGCAAAGGATAAGTTTAAGAAGGCTAAAAATTTCAAATATGAAATTTTAGAGAAAGAGAGTTGATTGAAAACTGAATCGATTTTGGATGAGCTTGAAATTGAAACCGAGAAAATCAAAAATCTCAAGTGTAATAATTATACGACTTTTCAAAAAGAATTATTTGAAATAAAAGAAAATTTAAAAGCCTTTGAAAAAGAAAATGTGATCTTGAAAAATAATGAATTTGAAATTACTCGTATAAATCACGATTTTGAAAAAGAAATTGGAAAATTCAAGGATTTTGATATACTTGTAATTGAAAAGCGTAAACAATTTGAAAGTGAGATTTTTGAGTCTAATGCGAAAATTAAAATGCTTGAAAACAAAAATATGGTTTTGAAACAAAATGATTCTGAAAAGAGAAAAATCGCTATAAATCGTTGTTTGAACATAATAAAAGAAAATAGCGATCTTAAATCTAAAATTCAATGACTTGAGTCAATATTGGCTAAATTTTCCAAATGAGAAAATTCGTTGAATATGTTGTTAAAAAACCAATTTTTTGTTAAGAATAAGAAAGGACTCGGTTTTGATAAATTTGACCAAATTGAAAAATGTGATTTTAAAAATCCTTCAAACCGATTTGGGGAAATCGATCAAGTCGAAAAACAAAATCCTAATGATTTTAAAAATCTTTTAAATAGCTTTGAAATTGATCAAATTGAAATTTTGAATTTTAGTAATTTTAAAAGGTTTTTAAATCATAAACAATATGAAAACTCGTTTATAAACAATTCAATTAAACGAATTTGGATTCCAAAAAATAACAAAATGAATTTGAACAAGTTTAAATGAATTTGTGTTCCAAAGAGTACGTTAGTGGATAATAATGGATTGTTAAATAAACGGGTTTGGGTACCAAAACGTGTAAACGAAGATAAGAGTGGTAAAACAATTTTTGTTAGACCACTCGATCCTATAAACATTTAGGTACCGGGGATAGGCTAAGGGACAATTGTGTTTAAAAGATAAAAATTCAAATTGTTCCATTTTATTGAATTATTTGAAGTTCCTTAGCCATAGATTCAGAGTTGGAGATTCATTGGATTACATCGATTATAGTAAGCCAGGTATGATCTCTAAACTAATATTTTTTAATTCCTTTTTGGTTTATTTCCCTTTTTTAGTTTTTATTTATTTGAATTTCATTTTTTTCTAGGCTTGATTTTGAAATCATTCATTTTTTATTGTTGAATTTATTGGATTATAAAAAAAATTGATATTTTTTCTCAAGTGATTTCAAATAATTTTCTTCAGATTTGATCGTTGACAGTTTCTTGCTGTTGTCTAAAAAATTCTCTGAAAAATTCACTTGTGATTCTTGCTTTGAAAATGATCTTGTGCTGCTCTAATAATGAAATTGATTTAATTCGTTTGAATACCTTGGTGATTGGACGATGAGTTGAAAAATCAGTTATTAGTTTTCTTTAAAATTTGAATTTCATATGCAAGTTTTTTTAATTGTCTAAGAGCAATCAGTGTTAAAAATATTAGAAAATTCCATATTCTACTGATTGATTTTTGAAAATGACTTTGAACTTGAATTGATATTTTCAAAAACTCCTCTTGAAATTGGTATTTTCAATTTTACAATTATTTTTGATTATTTATTCAAAAATTGAAATTATCGATTAATTTGAACCGTTTTGTGACTCATCAAAATTATTAATAGATTTATGAAATTGTGATGAGTTGTGACTATGATATAATTCGTAACTAGAGGAGATGCTATTTTAAATCTCATGATGATCGGACAGATTTTATAATATCTTTGAATTAGAGCTTATTTCATGACCATCTTCTATATCTACCATATTTCTGTCATTCATCATGGTTTTATTTAATCTAGGGAGTTCTAATTATTCTTGGAATTAAAAATAAAATAAAAAATAAATAAATAATTTATCCTTGGTATTCACTCCCATTTAAAAGTCCTCGCGGTTATGCATGGGTGAATTACCTTAATTTCTATGTGCTTCCATTCTCACTTAAAAGACCTTTGGGCTGTGCATCGATGGAACTCATTAGAAGAGGATAGAATTAAGTTACTACTAACCCATTTAAAAGACCTTTGGGTTGTGCGTGGTTAGGAAGTGCTTAACACATTTTTTAGCGTATTTAAAATCTTTAAAATTCATATTCAAATATTCAATTTTATTGAACTCTCCTCATTCTATAAAATCCATTGGAAATCCATTAATCTGAAAGTGAAATTTGCTTTTGAATTAAAGATTATTATGATTTTTGTTTGATTAAATGGGATTTGCGATATATATTCTCTCTCTGAATTTGAATTTATATTTATGGTCTAAATTTGTAACTATTTCGATCTCTATTATCCTTTTGATGATAACAAAAGGGGGAGAATTGTCAAGATTTGATTGATGAGTATTTAATTCAAAAATATTTTAATATTTGAAATTAAATATCTAGAGGGAGAATGGTCAGTCGGATTTCATCATTCATATTTTCCACATATATAGGGGGAGTTCAGTTGTAGGGGGAGCTAATAAATAGGGGGAATTCAATATTTCACGTACAAACACATTTAACACATTCAAAATCTTGTATATGTTTGTCATCATCAAAAGGGGGAGATTATTGAGTATAGCAATATGCTTTTTGTTTGATGATAACAGAAATATATATATATTATTTTATAAATGTGTTTATAAGCAGTACTATTCTATAATTTACACACAGAAATAAATATTTATTGAATAGAACACTACTATACAGAATTGAATATCCAAACAGTGTTTTTATTCGAATAAATATTTTATTTTTATAGTTGAAATAGTACATATACATCACTCCACTATTAACAATTCAAATATTTTAGAATATTTCTGACATGACTCATTTAACACATCACAGAAATTGTAAAATTAAAAGATTTAAACAAAATGAAACGGATTGAATTGAACAGCTAAAATATATTTTTGTTTCAATCAACATTGATCATTACAAATAACAGTACAATTCTATTCAGTCGTGTCTACAATCACTTTTTATATACAGAAATTCAACACTTATACAATCACTTTTATACACTGACACTATCACTCAGTTGACATTTCTAATACAGACACACACTAACATTATTCTTGTCTTCAGTCTTCACAGCTTTCAGTCAGTCCTGTCTTCACACCTGTCACAAATAGAAAAACACACACAGTAGACTGCAACAAAAATAAAAATAAAATAAAAGAAAATAAAACTTTATTTTTAAATTTTATTTGTCTCAGAATTATGGTGTGTTTCTCATCATTTTTCTAGACTTGGTCTGATATGCAGGGACATAAAATCAGTTTGATGGCTGCATATACACACGTGTATAGATATACATGTGTGCACTACCTCGCCAATCAAAATACAACACTGTGCAACTGAGGAGTAGTCATGTGGACCTTCTCGACTCAGTGCAAATAAGTGTGCAAGTGGTCGAGCCAAAAGTGCAAATAAAAATAAAAAGTCAAATGATCGAAAGAAACTCAATGGTTCGAGTCAAACCAAGAATGGTCATGCAACAACATGTACAGCAAATCTACAACATGAAGTTCCCAGATCGACACAACTAGAGTGAACCAAACATCATTACTACTTTAAGTGCAGAGTGGAGTAGCATAGTTAAGTAGCATGGCGCAGCATGTAACTATGGTCAGGGGTGACACAAGTTTAAGTATACAACATACAAGCTCAATCAATGGATGTGTGGTCTAAGCAATTATGCAGCAAGAATATGAAACTGGCAACATGCATATGTAGTACAGGACAGGAACAACCACAAGACTAAAGAACTTAAGAAAATGGATCAAGCACCATAGTGGCAAGCTAAAGGTCGACATAAATCAAAATCAAAATGGTGCAAGTGCAAATGGACGTTATACAAGGGGCAGACAAGTCGAGCAATGTGATTCAAGAGTGCATGACACTAAACAAACAGTAAGGCTATAAACAACAAAACAAGGATTGGATGGTAACACTAGTCAAGGCAGATGTTTCAGGTTCAAATATCATATATGCACTGGTTAAAAAAAAAAGTTCAAGTATTGTGTACAATGGATCAACACATTGAGTTCGAGTCCAAGTGATACATGATCATAGCATATACTACTCAAATTAGTATGGTGCCAGCAAGTGATGATGGTGCGGCCAAGTGTACAAGCAAGGTTCATCTAATCAACATTAGGTGGTGCAAATACAATAGACAAACACGGTGGAACAGTACAACATGGTGAGAGAATTCAAGTGGAAGTGGATGTGTATGTGCAGCATCAAATATTATTCAAACAGAATAACCTAGCCAAGATTCATGTTACAAGTTGAAGTCAATACAGTGATAAAACTCAAGTGACAGTTCATCAAGGTACAAACATGGACAGAGTAATATGAACTGCAAATAACATATCCCAGTAAACATTCAGGCTCAAATAAAAAATATGCAAGTCAATATTAATGGAGCATGGTTTAAGATGTTAACAGAATGTACAAATGGTTCAACAAGTCAATGTCAATTTAAGTCAACACAAGTGCATGAGAAATCAATTTCAGAAATGCAAGTATGTACTAGCAGCAGCAAAATTGTGTTGCATGAGCATGTGTACATGAATGAGTGGTACAATTTAAAAGTAGCAATGAAAATTGGAAAAAGCAGCATGAATACAAACTATAGTGCAAGTGTCAAAGTAATGCTATAACACAGTTCAAAATAGCAAGTATATGGAAAAACAGATTTGGAAATCATTTCTTATAGATTTAATCAAGTTAAATGCCGTGGTAATCAAGATAGAATCTGCTCGTATCAGTTCTTATGGACGTCTAAAGAATCAGAAAATTGCAAGGCAAAGTCATGTATAGCATCTGTTCTTAACAGAAAAATAAAGATTCAAAATTCCAGGCAATATTCCCAGGAAAAGGAATTCGCAATTTTTATGGGATAAAAGACTCAATCGAAGTTCCAGAAAGATTGATGAATTCAAACTCTGCAAATTCAAAGCCAGAAATCTCCAAACCCCAAAATATATGAAAATTTCAAAGCCAAAGTTCACGCTAATATCATAACCTAGTCTCAGCATTGAAATCAGAGAAAATATCGAATTTTTAATCCTATTTAAACTCCAATCCTTATCGGCAGAATACTATCCTTGTTCAAGCATAATCAAAGTGAATTTCGAATCAAAAATCATACCAGAGAACAAGCAAGTAACTTGAATCCAAATCGAAGCCTCTGAAAGCAACATCGAAGTCGAGCATCAGAAAATCACACTCCATCACTCAAGCACAGAGATTTGGGGCAAAATTGAAAACCCTAGTTGTTTAGCCGCCGCCATTTTTCTAGATCGAAAAGAGATCATGCAAAAGTGGGGTAGCAATACAAAAGTGGCCGGCCAAGTTTTTGAAAGGGCTAAGCAAAAGAATTTTAGATTTAAATAAAACTAGCATTTTATTCTAAAGGGTTTTCAAATTGTTTTTGTTAATTTGTTTTAATTCGTTTCAATTTGTAAAAATCTAGCAGTTTTCTAGTTTGTCTCTAAAACTAGGGAGACGAATTACGGGATCTATAATTCGAAGAAATCTGGTTACGGGGATAGAAACCAGTGCAGGGTTTTGAGCGTAGGATTAAGAACAGTTGGGAGGTCGCGAGTTTAATGGACTATAAACGTAGAGATTGTTTTAACTCCTAGTAGAAACCTTGGGGAATGCCGCAGTAAGCAGGGTTTTGCCGAAGCTGGGTATATCTGTGTGTTATTTATTTTCTGCATTTATTCTGATTATTATCTGTGCTGTTATTATTTAATTACTCTACGAAAATCTGCAATAAACCCTATTCACCCCCCTCTAGGGTTAATTCAGATCCTACGTATAGCCTTACCGTATTAATAATACTGCCTAATCAGTATCCAAAGTTACAATGTCTCATGTACCTGCCACAAATTTAACCTGCGAGTATGTTATGAGGAGGGGGTCAGAACACAAGTTCTGGTGACAGGATTTAAACTATACACTTTGGATAATCCTACATATATCGTTCAATCATATTATCTTATTTATTAGGTTACTTGGGTTAACAACACTCAAGGCTTACACACACGTCGTACCCATTTACTTCCCAGTGAACTAACCTAATACAATATATGCGTAGCTACCCCCAGTATCAGGGTACACCACATGGAACCCCATTGCACGGTCTCTACCGTAGCACTATCGCAGTATACGCAGTCCCTCATCCTATGCCGTAGTGATGTACAGATAACAATATTACGTCTTGCATATGTATATCATTACTATGCTACACAAACATATGGACTGCCACCTTTGTTCGAATCTGACTCCATAACGGAGTAATGCCCTCAAGTCTACGATACACCACCCAGAGCCGATATGCATGTATCTAGACTGTCCACCATACGTATCTTCATTTGTAGCTCGATGCCACAATTGCACGTCCCCTAATGTGCACCATGTTCCGTGGCAGGGCGATATAAGAAACACGGAACTCGGTTGGGAGCTTTTCCATATATGTACGGGCCCGTCTCTAAAGAGCCTCTATATACAGACATACCTAGGGTCTGTTTTCGTGGTGGCTATGGCCCCACCTCGGCCCCTACCTCAACTAGTAAAGACTACTAGAGCTATGTGACCGCCCCTACGCAAATAATCTAAACACCATGTGGTGTCTCCCCTCAACCCTGTACCCCGATAGTGAAGGGTGAAATGGTATCTTGGGTTTAGCTCGAGTCTTTCCACATCCCACTGGCTGTCGATGACGGGTATCCAATGATCTACTATTCTTGTTGGTCGTGGCCCTCCGCCTCACCGTTGAGGAAACCCTCGAATTACCCTGGTGTCACTGCGTCACAGGATTCTGGATGCATAACAACATTTGAAGTCAAGGCCCACCCACCTAGTAGTTACGCGCAGACCCAATCTCTGCGAGCACAGCCTAAAACATCCGTCACCACACAGAGGACTACTAGGAGCACCTTACGTACCTCAGGAAGTTGCGTGCTTACCTTTCTAGTCCTTTGGAGCCGTTAGAACATTCAGATGAATGTGCGATCCCCTCATGCTTTACAATACCTCGATTATCTACCATGTTGGGTTATTCACCCTCAACCGTATAGACTGGTCTAAGCGCCTTACTTTAGCATGTTGTTAGACCTTATGTCTATACCTTCTTTTACATGCTTACCTCACCTCAACAGATTTCCAGTTTACTTGGTTATTCCCATTCATATTGAATTCTTATTCAAATTACCAAGTTTCTCTTGCTTATTAATTTCAGTCATACAACTTAATCCATTTAAGTTTATTAATAAGCCCCAACATGTTATTCTCTAGATTGAGGCCCAAGGTCTGTAATCTACAATCTCTTTTATATTCTTGTTTGATTTCATCATTACAATAACATGTTTTACTTAATATGTAATTAAGTATGTCCAATTCACATGTTTTCTAATTAACATGTCACTTACCATTTATGATTAAATATAACTTACTTTATTTCATAAGTTTTCCTCATTCTTTCTCATTTATTCACAATTCCATTTTACGTTGTTAATACAACTTATCGTTGTTTACTTATTAACTTAGTTCTATTAATTAAGGCCCATAAATAAGTTTCTCTAGCCGTTTGTTATAACCTATGTTATAATTTCCACTTGTCCCTAAAACATTCTTATCAACGGGTTTCAGAATTCCAAGCTTACAGATCACTTAATTTATAATTAAGTTCAGTATATTTTCCCTCTTTTCTTAACTGGTTTCAGGTTCTCCCCTTACTGATTACTTAATTTACAATTAAGCGTTCCTTAACTCAATTCACCAGTTATCCCATCCTCTTACTCGTTTACTATAACCAAAGTTATAATATTCACTTGTCCCTAGGACAAGTCTACCTATTATAAAACATTTTCATTAATGTTATTTATTTATAACTGGTTATTATCATTCCCCTTTTAAACCATTTTCTTTTACTATCGTATTCCAGTATCCTTCATTCATAGTAATATATATATATTCTTTATTTTAATTAAGGAAAACACTTCATGCACCTTATCAGTTTGATAGAAGAAATCAGTGATTTATTTTCATAACGTATTCCAATCTAAATCCGTGGTAGCAAGTAATTTCTTTACTTTTTTTAATTTACGGTGGCTTACTTGCAACAACGTTTTCAGAAATAGGTCATTCATGGAAATACATCTCTTTTCCTTCTTATCACACTAACACATTCATTACGTCCCTTCCTTTCTTATTTTCTAGGTTAGAAATTTAATTATCATCATTGCCTTTTATTCATATCTTGTTATATACATATATATATATATATATAAGCACTTGACCTCTCACATTAAGCTACACTTGTGGACGCTGGATTTGCCGAGCGGGTCCGTGCAGACTTCTACCACAAGTTGACTTAACCTCGTGTCTTAGCGCCATTACATGTTTTTAATTTTTGCACTTAGGCCTCTCACATTAAGTTCAACATTAGTGGCTGTTGGATATGCCGGTCGGGTCCTGGCAGACTTCCGCCACTAATGCAACCTAACCTCGTGCCATAAGTGCAATTACAGTTTCTAATTGTAATCCTAGGCATGTTTGTTCTTTAACGATTACTCCCATTTCATGAAAATTTTAGGCATATTATCCTTTTTACTGTAATCTAATTTACATGTCGTCCAATTTTGCCTATATTTTGTCGCACGTTCTTTTCAACATATGTTTGATTCTATTTTGACATGTAAACATTCAATTGGGTAATTATTCAAGTCCATAAATCTAAACATGTAATTTATTCTATAATATGCCGCAAGTGAAACATATAATTATAACAACAACAATTATTGCCCATGTTCTAACCATTTTTAACAAGTTTTTTTTCAAAAAGTAATCGTTCCAATAATTTAATAGATTCAACATATGAATTTCCTGATCTATTCATATTAACGTCCCAACTTGTCATATGTAATAACCCGGAAATCTGGGCCAATTTAAAAATTTTATTTTGGCAATTTTAGCGAATTTTGATTATTTAAAATGAATTATTTTAAATAATAATGACGAGAAATTTATTTTGAATAGAATTCGAACGAATATATTTATATAGTTCGTCGTTAGAATATAAATATTTATTTATAATTATAAAAGGAATTGAAGATGGCGCGGTAGTTCGATAATTCAATTTCAAACTTCAAATGAATGTACCGGGTGCAAAATAAACCGGATTTTAGTGAAACCAAAAATATTAGAATATATTTGAGAATATCTTTCCAACGAATCCAAAAAATTGAAATTTCATAGCGGGAATCAAAAGATATGTCCAGTTGAAAATTCTGAATAGTCGCTATGGAATTCAGGCCCTTAAAAATGGAGATTTTGCAAACGACCTCGGATTTCGACGAAACCACTTTTGTTGGATCCGTGATGTAAAGTTATTGCTAGATTTCAATTTTCGTAATTTTTTGAATCAATATGTGAGCGTGGCAAAGGAAAACGCGTTTGACCAGTTTTAGTTGATTTTAATCGACTGGAAATTGGCCATTTTTCAAACGGTCTCAGAATTCGACGAAACTAGTTTTGTTAGGACCGTATCGTCGATACGAAGCTAGAAAATATTTTTCTGAAATTTTTCGAGTTAGTATGTGACCCCGGTTAATTGAAATGCGCGTTCAAATTCAATATATAGAGTTATATGTTGATTTTGACGGAAATTGATCGAAACGATCGAATCAGCTTACGATACATATCCTATTGTGTTCGGAATGAGGGTAGTTAGCTATGGACGACAGGCGGTGGGCCTTGTTTTGAGGTCAAAAATAAAAGTTGCTTTTTGGGTGGAAAAATAAAATAATTAAATGAAAACCCTTTTCTCTTTCCTCTCCCTATTACCTTTCTGCCCCCCCGATTCATTTCTGAACGAAGAAGAAAAAAAAACCCCCAAGCTAATCGCGCCGTGCCCCCCTATCTGCGACGCCTGCCGCGTCGATCGACCCCCTACCCTGCTGCGCGACCGAGGAACCCCCCTACCCTGCTGCGCGACCGAAGAACCCCCCTACCCTGCTGCGCGACTGAAGAACCCCCCTACCCTGCTGCGCGACCGAAGAACCCCCCTACCCTGCTGCGCGACCGAAGAACCCCCCCTCCACCGCGCGCACTTCAACAGCGCCCCCCTGCTGCCACCTCCGATCAAACAATCGTGAGTTCATTCGATTTTTCTTTTCCTTTTTTATTTATTTGTTTGTTTTTATTATTTAAGGATCCGATTTAACTAAGTGAAAAAAAACCTGATTTTTAGTATATAAAAATATAGTTTTTTTTAGTTAGTTAGGTAAAAATAAGATTTTTTAAGTAGGAAAATATAATTTTTACGATAGGAAAATATTTTCTTTTTAGTAGAAAAGATCTCATATTTTTAAAATAGAAAGATATGATTTTTACGAATATAAAAATATAATTTTCTTTTCACTTTTTATGATATGAATAACATAGAAAGATTTAATTTTTAGGAGTATAAAGCTTTGATTTTTCCTAATGAAAAAGAAGTGATTTTTACAATGTAAAGGAAGTGATTTTTGAAAGTTAAAAATATGTTTTTTATATATTGAATAGCGAAGTAAAAATTCGATTTTTATATATTGAATAGCAAAGTAAAAATTCGATTTTTATATATTGAATAGCGAAGTAAAAATGTGATTTTTATATATGTAGTGGCTACGGGCAACGAAAGTGAAGAAAGGCAAGAACGGCGAAGATTTCTACCTAAGAAGAGTCGTGGCGTTGGATTAGCTATTCGGTGAGAATTTCTCACTCTTTAATTTAATTTTCTAGTTATATATATATATACTAGGATGCAGACGGTGTTTAGTAGCACCCGACACCCGTCGTCCACAGACCATGGACGGCTTGTATGCTTGTTTGTTCGATTTTGCTGTGTAGTTGATTGTGTGATGTGATGCGAAAGGAAATACAATATTTATATAGTTAAAATGTTTTATAGTTAAACATAGAAATTTTAACGTGTATATGAAATGAAATAAAAATAAACAAATCGGATGATTTGTTTATATACACACATTTGACTGATATTGATTGGGACGATAAATTTTACACATCGCCCAACTGCACAAATAAAATCTGTGTTTGATTGTTTGAAACCCCACACGGTATTGGGATGATATTTGACGTACACTAATCCCGATTGTTTAGTTGTATGTCGATCGATTGATTGACACGCTGTTATAAGCGTTGAATATTTATATTTGATGCTTATACAGTGTAGAATGCACTTCGGATGATGGTTGATTATTTATCGTTGTTATTGTATACATGTGTTGTAGAAAATCCATATAATTAACATTATATGGTAATTGATTGGGCCTCATTCCAGTTTTAAAAAAGAAATATTTGAAAAAGAAATATTTGAAATAGAAATATTTGAAAAGAAATATGTGAAATAGAATATTTGAAATAGAAATATTTGAAGAGAAATATTTGAAATAGAATATTTGAAATAGAAATATTTGAAAGAAAATATTTGAAATAGAATATTTGAAAATAGAAATATATGAAGCTGTGTTGATTAGATTGACGTCATTTTGACGTGAACGATAGTTATATCGATTTTATTCATTTTATAACGAATATCGAAAGTGATTTCAAAATCTGAAATTATGAAAAGAATTGAAATTCGAATTAAATTGAATAGAAATGAATTCGAATTGAAATTGAATATAAATGAATTCGAATTGAAATTGAATTGAAATCGATTTGAAATGAATTTAAAACGAATTTGTATTGGAATATTCAATTTTGATTTGAAATTGAATATTAAGTTGAAACCGTTTTGAAAATGAATTTAAAACGATTTATAAAATTCGTTTCGAAAGAAAATCGACGAAGTATATATTATATATATCATATATATAATATAACGGCCTGAATAGAACGCGCCGCACCGCGGCAGTTCGCGAATTTCGACCATTGACCTCGAACGGATATTGCGGGAGATCCGACCGTCGGATTCTCCTAAAACCGGAACCGTTGGGTTCGTATCGAAAAGAGCTTTCTAACGAATATTAGAAATTTGAAATCTAACGGTTGGATTTGGAATTATGCCAAATCAAATTTGGAAAAGGTCGCTATAAGTGCAGTTCGATGGCCGTTGATGGAAATCGACTGTACAGGCCTTGATAAAATTATTAAAAATAGTAATAATTTGTGTAAAATCATAAGAAATGATTTAGAAAGAATTGGGATGAAAAACTCCATATTTTAAAAGATAAAAATAGATTTTTATCGAAATGAACTAGTTTTGAACTAGAATTATAATTCTATTTATTTTTAAATAAATAAATTGGATTTGAAATGGTTTTGAAAATAACCAGAATTTCCAATGATTGCATTGGAATGGGTTTGAATCGAAATTGTCTTCGGAATATTTCGATGTTGGATTTCGTGATTATACAGATATTGTTATGGAAATTTGAAAGATATATATATATATATATCGTTATTTCCAATACGATATTTGTTGGTCGTAGAATTTGATATTGAATATAAGCCGATATATATTTTCTATTCAGAGCCTTGTATTTAATATCAAATGTGATTTGGGTTTGTCGTGAATGGTGTCTTGACTAACACTGTTCTTGAACCCAGTTGAGAAAAGATTAAATCTTTTTATTTGGATTTAATGAAGTGTACCAGTTAAATAATATTTAACTGAATTGATATTGATTTTTGGGTTTATCGTGGACATTGTTTTAAATAACACTCGTTCTTTAACCCGATAATTAATGGAATGTGGTTTTGGGTTTATCGTGAACCGTGTTTTAAATGACACTGACTCTTTAACCCAGTTAACGATTAAAACTAAGTGGGGTTTTAATGAATCTTTAATTAGATTGAAATGATCGAGGATGAAGTATCACCAGTTTTGCTCCAGGCGTTAGTTAAATCTTTAATTGGATTTGAACGTGAAATGATAATTGAATTTACCGATAACACTGTGGTGTTAGATATGAAGTATAACCAGTTTTACTTCATGGGATGAATAGGTTGGGATTGGGAAATTAAAACAAATGATTACTTCGGTAAGGTTCGTTAATCCCGACTAGTTGAATCAAAATTCAAAAGAAGATTAGAGAATAAATTCAAGGAATTTATCTTGGATAATATTAACGGGAACCTTTCCCTATGAATGTGAAATTTAGAAACTAACTAGAGGTTAGTTAAGTTGAATGGTTTCTGAGGTATTGATCTGATGTTGGTTTCGGCCTTCGGGGTTAATATTTGGGGAATTATTCTCTTGATTAATTTACGGTTAGTGACTGATGAATTGGAATGAGGCGTATGTTGTGTTTGTGTAACACTTATTTAAAATATACGCGAGTTATTCGGAAAGACCGGGTTTATCCCATTCTGAATAACTGATACGACGATAAGTCGAAGATGAAGACGGTGGTTGAAGACCGGAAGTCTTCACATTGTTTGGGTGATTACTGATGATCTTGATTGGGTTGTACACCCAAGATGAGGGAATCAATCGGTGGTCGTCCAGATGTGCTTGGAGATCGATGGATATGCGAGGAAAGTGCCTCCGGTTTCGTTCAGACCCAGAACGGACTTGTAAATGGACTGTGTGTCTGACATTGGATTTCATTCTGTGTGACTGATATCGGTTGCATAGAGTGGTTTGCCTGTGTGGCATGCTAAGATGCAATTGATCGAGGCTTCTGTTGAAAAGCAAAGTCTTGTGGATGATGATCAAAGCAAGGCCTGTGTGGCATAGCTTTGTGTAGCGTTGATTCGCGAGCCTCACACCCCGGTTGTGAACCAAAAACGGTAGAGGACCTCAGGGAGGGCATGCGTTTCTTTCTAGCTAGGGTGGTGTCAGTGACCTACCAGCCCTGACATTTATATACTTTTCACCTGTGTGGTTTTTGCTGTTGCGAGGCGCCTCGGTTTGATCGGACGATCCGGGTCCGATGGAGTCATTCGTTGGCTCATTTACGCCCCAAAGGGCGGGGAAACGCAGTGTTCAGGCATTTTAATCCACATCGGTGGACCGGCCCTGTCGCTCCAAGGCTTGACTGAGTACTTGCCTGAGGCTCGGGCTAGAGAGTCTCGAATCGGTAGAGGACGATCCCTGGCCTCGGTTCATAGATGGAAATCCAACTTCCAAATACGTGTTTTTGCGGTTTTAATTGTAGAACTAGTATGGCGACATGATATATGGTACCCATGTCGCCTATGATTGATACTTATGATTTGAAGTTGTTTTATACACTATGCACTTATAATAGTATCAAATGATTTGTTTTAAAACGTATCAAGCATTCTTTGGCTGTTATAAGGGAAAACCCTATCCCCCGGCTTGCGTTGCATTGTGTGATAGGATCTGGGTCTTATAACAACTTCATTTTTCTTTATTTAGCATTGCGTTGTTTGTTTTATGCACTGGTATTCTTGGGAGGAAACCCGTTCCGTGTTATACGGCGTGGTCCCTTGATTTACCTAACTTTTAAAATAAAGATTAATAACTGTTTTAGTTCTCACACCAGTCCCATGACTGACCTGGAGTTTATTGTTTTAACCTAAACTCTGGGTGCCCTTATTTTCGACACGGACAGCTAGTAGTTTTGGTTTTGCAGATTTATATTCACAGGATCGTAGTTTACAGCTGGAATGATATTCGGGAACCTTTGTATCCGTATATCTCCTTCAGTTGTGTATTGTATTATTTTCCGCTGCTATGTAATTTATTGTAATCTCTGATATTTCTGTGTAATATTTATTTGTTTATACTCTGTATATTCTTGTATTCTGATGCATTGTTGTAATATACAATGAAATGTTCTTCCGTCTGCGTTCTGTTGTGGCTTGTTCTCGACTCAATCCGGGCTTTCCTCAACCGGGGAAGTTCGGGTCGTTTCATTATAACAACAATTTATAATTAAACTGGCAATTTCACAATTTATTAAAAGGGGAATGCTAAACGATAGTCATAAAATTATCTAAAGGCTACAATTTAAACCCATTCAACTTTAAGCTTTCCCCAATTTTTGGATCCGATCCGTTCCATCATCTATGGTTTCCCCTTTTCCCTTCGATTAGATTCACAACCTTGCTTTGAATAATCTTTTATTAACATCGATCCTCTCCTCCAGATGTGGATTCATAACTTTCTAGGCTAATGTTTTAATTTCAGAATAGATTTGAGAAGAGAGATAGAGCCATGGCAGAGCTCCAGCGTAGCCGCCTAATTATATGGTGTAGGGTTAGGTCTAAGGTCTTATTTATAGGAGTATGGAGCAACTAGGATCCATAGATTTAAATAAAACTCCATCAGAGCTAACCACTTCATACGACCAGTAGGAAATGGCCACGTCGCAACAAAAACAAACATTCACCAATCAAAACACGCCAAGTATTCAAAATGATGCGCAGGGGTTGACACCTCTGCTTGGGTGTCAACATCCCTGCCGTATATATATATATATATATATATATATATATATATATCTTTTGATTTGAAATTTTATTTATTTATAATACATGTAATCTTCTTGCATATAAATCAAATTTCAAGCATTCCTTCTTTGTTTGCTTCTTTGTTCGCGCACAATCCTTAATTTGAATTATGTTCATTTGTATTCAACTCTTATGCGTATGCTAATTTTTTATATACGAACAATTATTTATCTCAAACCCATTAATATATATATAAAAATCCTCTTTTGAAACATTCTCCCAATTAAACCTCTTATTAACCCTTTTCATACTAAACCGCTGTTTAATTAAACCGCCATCCTACTAAGCCACTTTTTAACTGCTTTCACACTAAGCCATTTTTTAGCCATTCCCTTAAAAAAATATGACACTGACGGGGATCGAACTCTGAACCTCTCTGTATGCAAGTCACATGTTCCAACCAACTAAGCTACTTGGTCTTTTGTTAACAAGGCTTAGAACAGTGCTAGACAATATTCTTTTCTCAATCCTTTTTATATGTTTTGTTGCAATAATTAATTTAAAGATATCTCATTCATTTTAAATCATTTTTCTGTAAATTGTAGGTCAAATTGACCCAAAAAATCACCGCGAACGCAATGACGCTAATTTCGTGACCAAATTCTAGAAGCTCTTCAAATTTTCCTTTTTATTTCTTTTTAAATATTCGCATGCAGTTTCAATTGCATTGCATTGCATTTATTCTTATTTCGTGTATTGCATGTAATTTCTTTTATTAATCTTTTTCTTCATTTCACTGCATGAACTTATTACATGCAATTATATTGTTATTTAATTTTTCCTTTAAATATACCCATGCATATAATATATATCTATATACATATACGCATATTTTTAATTGCATTAAAAATGCGGGGCGTTACATTCTCCCACCCTTAGGAAATTTAATCCTCGAAATTTTATAAGGCTAAAATAAACAATCCCTCGCATAATATCCACCCATCATGTGTGCATCCAATTTTTGTAAACATAGTGTACATGTGAAAAGTGAAATACATCATAGTAATACATGTATGCCTAAGTGGTACCTCCTATATGTATGCAACTTTTTCAAAAATCCTTTCTAGAACATGATGCTCACATCCTAAATATACTGGCAGTTCTATATGAATGCAATATTTTGAAAACCAAAACACCTTTTTCATCCAAATTTTCCCATACTCTTACTAAGTAAGAGCTTAGTTCGTCAAATTGTTGCATCCATAATCCTACCAATAACTTCATTTTTTGAATTTCAAAAAAAATCTAACCTTCTAAATTCGATTTCTTATGTTATAAAAAGGCGAAAAACGGAGAACTTTGCATCCTCCGTTTTTCTTTTCCAACCTTTTTCTATCTGTACTTGGGGTTTTATGTAACTATTTATAAAGATTCCCTATTTTCCTATCCAAGCACAACCCACATAAGAAAATTTTCTTTTGTTACTGACTTCCTCTTAATCTTATCTTTGAAATTTTCCATTCTTATTCTTCTTTTCTCATAATTTTCCTTTTTTTTTGCTATACTGAATTTTCTATTTCTTTTTCAAATCACAAAACTGAAGTAGATACGGACAACTATTTTCTCAATTGGGTTTTTGACTTGTTCTTACCTATAAGGTCAGTTTTGTCTCTTACTACAAGGTGCAAACATGCATTTTATTCTTAATTTCTACAACTTATTCTGTCCACCTAAAAAATTATCATAAAATAATTTATCAAAAAGGGTTGTCATAAGAATAGAGATTTCAAATATTTCTTTATTACAAATCCTTGTATGAAATATAACAAGAAACTAACAAGCTATACATGCTCTATAATATGCACCTTTTTATTGAGAGACTTTTATTTTAAATAAAGTTTTCGCAAGAAATCATTGTTTTCAAAATGTACCCCATTTTACTTTTAATACTCAATATGTACTTCTTTACATATTTTAAAATTATAACATTTAAGATTAAAACTTGAAAACACCAGAAACCATTTTACCAAAACTTTTATAATTTCAAGTTCGTAAAAGTTAACTATGGGGTTAGACTCAAAGCGGATTTTCAATTTTCTAGGCTTCCCTAGACACTCCCTAAAGTCAATCCTCTCAACTATATATATTCCTAATCCATTTTCCTCTTTTCAACATTTTCCAATTTATAAGTTTTTCATGCCCACTAACCCAAAATACTAATCATATGGGATTCACTTTCCTTCTATACAAAGTATATTGTACACTCTTTACCCAATTTACCTAAGGGTCTCGAATTTCCATATTCATTCCTTTAGTGTACAAAACAACATCCCATTTCTAATCATATTACGCTCTTTCTATTTATTGGGTCCCTCTATGGATTTAGGTATATAATATATATTTATATTTTTAAAAATACAAATACGTTCACTCACTATTTACATAGGAATCCTAAATCTAAGCTCTGATACCAGATGTGACAGCCCCAATTTCGACTGACCGATTTTTTTTTCAAAATTCCAATCTATCGAAACTCGGATTTGTTTGCTCTAGTATTCTGCAGAAAAGACAGAGACATAAAATATGTCAGAGCTCAGAAAACATCTCACAGCGGAATGGATAAAATATAAAATAAATCAAAGTATAGCCTTACTGTATTAATAATACTGCCTAACCAGTATCCAAAGCTATAATGTCTCATGTCCCTGCCACAAATCTAACCTGCGTGTATGTTATGAGGAGGGGGTCAGAACACAAGTTCTGGTGACTGGATTTGAACTATACACTTTGGATAATCCTACATATACCGTTCAATCATATTATCTTATTTATTAGGTTACTTGGGTTAACAGCAATCAAGGCTTACACACACGTCGTACCCATTTACTTCCCAATGAACTAACCTAATACAGCATATGCGTAGCTACCCCCAGTATTGAGGTACACCCCATGGAACCCCACTTGCACGGTCTCCACCGTAACACCATCGTCCTACACCGTAGTGACGTACGGATAACAGTATTACGTTCCGCTTATATCTATCATTACTATGCTACATAAACGTATGGATTGCCACCTTTGTTCGAATCAGACTCCATAACGGAGTAATGCCCTCAAGTCTACGATACACCACCTGGAGCCGATATGCATGTATCTAGACTGTCCACCATAAGTATCTTCATTTGTAGCTCGATGCCTCAATTACACGTCCCCTAATGTGCACCGAAGTCCATGGCAGTGCGATACAAGAAACACGAAACTCGGTCGGGAGCTTTTCCATATCTGTACGGGCCCGTCTCTAAAGAGCCTCTATATACAGACATACCTAGGGTCTGTTTTCGTGGTGGCTATGGCCCCATCTCGGCCCCACCTTCAACTAGTAAAGACTACCAGAGCTAAGTGACCGCCCTACGCAAACAATCTAAACATCCATGTGGCGTCTCCCCTCATCCTCGTACCCCGATAGTGAAGGGTGAAATGGTATCTTGGGTTTAGCTCGAGTCTTTCCGCATCCCACTGGCTGTCGAAGACGGGTATCCGACGATCTACTATCCTTGTTGTTCGTTACCCACCGCCTCCCCATTGAGGCAACCGCCGAATCACCCTGGTGTCACCGTGTCACAGCATTCTGAATGCATAGCTACATTTGCAGTCAAGACCCACCCACCTAGTAGTTACACGCAGACCCAACCTCTGCGAGCACAGCCTAAGACATCTGTCACCGCATAGAGGACAACTAGGAGCACTTTACGTACCTCAGGAAGCCGCGGGCTTCCCCTTCCAGTCCTTTGGAGCCGTCAGAACAATCAGATGAATGTGCGCTCCCCTCGTGCTTTACAACACCTCGATGATCTACCCTGTTGGGTTGTTCACCCTCAACCGTACGGACTGGTCTAAGCGCCTTACTTTAGCATGTTGTTAGACCTTATGTCTAAACATTCTTTTACACGCTTTCCTCACCTCACCAGGTTTCCATTTTACTTGGTTATTCCCATTCATACTGAATTCTTATTCAAATTACCAAGTTTCTTTTGCTTATTAATTTCAGTCATACAACTTATTCCATCTAAGTTTATTAATATGCCCCAACATGTTATTCTCTAGATTGTGGCCCAAGGTCTGTAATCTACAATCTCTTTTATATTCTTGTTTGATTTCATCATTACAATAACATGTTTTAATTAATATGTAATTAAGTATGTCCAATTCACATGTTTTCGAATTAATATGTCACTTACCATTTATGGTTAAATATAACACATTTTATTTCGTAAGTATTCCTCATTCTTTCTCATTTAATCATAATTCCATTTTACGTTGTGAATACAACTTATCGTTGTTTACTTATTAACTTAGTTCTATTAACTAAGGCACATAAATAAGTTTCTCTACCCGTTTATTATAACCTATGTTATAATTTCCTCTTGTCCCTAAAACATTCTTATCAATAGATTACTGACTTCCAAGCTTACAGATCACTTAATTTATAATTAAGTACAATATATTTCCCCCATTTTCTTAATTGGTTTTAGGTTTCCCCCTTTTCTTAACTCATTTCAGGTTTCCCCCTTTACTGATTTCTTAATTCACAATTAAGCGTTCCTTAACTCAATTCACATGTTATCCCATCCTCTTACTAGTTTATTTTTACCAAAGTTATAATATTCACTTGTCCCTAAGACAATTCTACCTATTATATAACATTTTCATTAATGTTATTTATTTATAACAGGTTGTTTTCATTCCCATTTTAAACCATTTTCTTTTTCTGTTGTATTCCAATATCCTTCATTCATTGTAATATATATATCCCTTATTTTAATTAAGGCAAATAGTTCATGCACCTTATCAGTTTGATAAAACGAATCATTGATTTATTTTCAAAACGTATTCCTATCTAAATCCGTGGTAGCAAGTAATTTCTTTACTTTTCTTTATTTATCATGGCTTACTTGCAACAACGTTTCCAGAAATAGGTCATTTAGGGAGATACATCACTTTTCCTTCTTATCACACTAACACAGTTCATTACATCCCTTCCTTTCTTATTTTCTATGCTAGAAATTTAATTATCATCATTGCCATTTATTCATATCTTGTTATAAACACACACACACACACACACACACACACACACACACACAAGCACTAGACCTCTCACATTAAGCCTACACTTGTGGACGCTGGATTTGCCGGGCGGGTCCGGGCATGACTTCTACCACAAGTTGACTTAACCTCGTGTCTTAGCACCATTACATGTTTTTAATTTTTGCACTTAGGCCTCTCACATTAGGTTCAACATTAGTGGCTGCTGGATATGTCGGTCGGGTCCGGGCAGACTTCCGCCACTAGTTCAACCTAACCTCGTGCCATAAGTGCAGTTACAATTTCTAATTGTAATCCTAGGCATATTTGTTCTTTAACAATTACTCCGATTTCATTAAAATTTTAGGCATATTATCCTTTTTACCGTAACCTAATTTACATGTCGTCCAATTTTGCCTATATTTTTTCGCATGTTCTTTTCAACATATGTTTAATTCTATTGACACGACCCGAAATCCCCGTAGCGGGAAATCACGGATTACTTTGAGAACAAGCCACATCGGGACACAAACAGAAGAACATGTCATTGCTTATTACAACAATTTCATCAGAATACAAGAATATATAGAGTACGAATAAATATTACACACCAGAAAAATATCAGAGATTCAAATTACATTACATAACAGCGGAAAAATAATACTAAACACAACTGAAGGTGATATACGGATGCCGAGCTTTCCGAATATCATTCCAGCTGTATACCAGGATCCTATACATTCATTTGAAATTTGAAATCGAATTTTCGAACTACCGCGCAATTTTCAATTCCTTTTATAATTAAAAATAAATATTTATATTCTAACGTCGATTCAAATAAATATATACGTTCTAATTCTATTCAAAATAAATTTCTCATCGTTATTATTTAAAATAATTCATTTTAAATATTCAAAATTCATCAAAATTGCCAAAATAAAATTTTTAAATTGGTTCAGATTTTCCGGGTTATTACAATATCCCCCACTTAAAACTTTTTGTCCCCGAAAAGGAACGAAGCTGAAAGTTGTTTAACAAATCAACTCAACTTTCCTTATTTTCATTACGGCTTAAGTTCTTCAACTTTTCAGTTTCTAAGAACCTTTCAAATTTTCAAAAATTAGGCTAACACCCTAAATTTTTCGCCAAAAATTTCGCCATAACCTCCCATGTACGGGAGCACCGGGAAAATCCCGAAATTGCCTTACAGGCCTCTCCAATCCAAAAAGAAAAAGAAACAGCCAAGCGGCTAGCCAATCAGCTCATAAAATCATCAAAAACCCCAAGAAATTAGTAAACATGTACCTATTTGTCGGGCATACAATTTTATTCCTCTTTTCTAGCCTCCTTGCTATGACCTGTTCAATGTAAGTACATGTATATGCATGCAAATGCGATAAATTTTCAATACAATTCACTATTTGGTTCAATCTGGCTAAAGGTTCAACATTTAATTAATCAAACAATAATCAAACAACACAACCAGCAATCAATTAGTTGATTATGTTTTCAAATTCATAACTTGGATACATAGTCAAAAAAATCACATTTTGGTGCTAAATCACAACAATAGACCCTATCTAGCTTTGGTTCTCACACCAATCAACTGGAAATATATAAATATCACACCTTCAAAACTCGAACACAAACTGCTGATGCTACGTAGTCATCAACAAAATCATCTCCGAGCGACTAGAGTGTAATTCTATATCTGTCCAGTATATTAAAACTTCAAATACACGTGGATCAGATGTATATGCAAAATCTTTATATATTGGATCATCCAAATCAATATAAAAATAATATTCAAATACAAATAATTGATTTAAACTTTCAAAACAAAAATCGTTTTCATTTTTATTTGAAAACAACACTCTTCACACTCGTTCTAGGATACTACTGATCCTATCTCTAACGAGTCATTCTCATTGGATATTACTAATCCAATCTCTGATGAATTCTTTCGTTTGGTTGTAACGTATCTTGTTCTCGAGCTCTGTAAACCAGAGCTCTAATACCAAACTGACACGACCTGAAATCCCCCTTGCGGGAAATCAGGGATTGCTTTGAGAACAAGCCACATCGGGACATAAATAGAAGAAAATTTCATTGCTTATTACAATAATTTCATCAAAATACAAGAATATACAGAGTACGAATAAATATTACACACCAGAAAATATCAAAGATTCAAATTACATTACATAGCAGCGGAAAAATAATACAAAACACAACTGAAGGTGATATACGGATACAGACCTTTCTGAATATCATTCCAGCTGTATACCAGGATCCCGTACATTCATTTGAAATTTGAAATCGAATTTTCGAACTACCGCGCCATTTTCAATTCCTTTTATAATTAAAAATAAATATTTATATTCTAACGTCAATTCAAATAAATATATACGTTCTAATTCTATTCAAAATAATTTTCTCGTCATTATTATTTAAAATAATTCATTTTAAATATTCAAAATTCATCAAAATTGCCAAAATAAAATTTTAAATTGGTTCGGATTTTCTTAGTTATTACATCTATTTTGACTTGTAAACATTCAATTAGGCAATTATTCAAATCCATAAACTAAACATGTCATTTATTCTATAATATGCCGCAAGTGAAACATATAATTATAGCAACAACAGTTATTGCCCGTGTTCTAACCATTTCTAACAAGTTTTTTTTCATCATGTAATCATTCCAATAATTTAATTGGTTCAACATATGAATTTCCTGATCTATTTATATTAACGTCCCAACTTGTTATAACAACAATTTATAATTAAATTGGCAATTTCACAATTTATTAAAAGGGGAATGCTAAGTGATAGTCATAACATTATCTAAAGGCTACAATTTAAACCCACTCACCTTTAAGCTTTCCCCAATTTTTGTATCTGATCCGTTCCATCGTCCTTGGTTTCCCCTTTTCCCTTCGATTAGATTCACAACTTTGCTTTGAATAATCTTTTATTAATGTTGATCCTCTCCTCCAGATGTGGATTCATAACTTTCTAGGATAATGTTTTAATTTCAAAATAAATTTGAGAGAAGAGAGAGAGAGAGAGAGAGAGAGAGAGAGAGAGACCATGACAGAGCTCCAGCGTAGCCGCCCAATTATATGGTTTAGGGTTAAGTCTAAGGTCTTATTTATAGGAGTATGGAGCAACTAGGACCCTTAGATTTAAATAAAACTCCATCAGAGCTAACAACGTCATACGATCAATAGGAAATGACCACGTCGCAACAAAAACAAACGTCCACCAATCAAAACACGCCATGTGTGCTGAATGATGCGCAGGGGTTGATACCCCTGCTTGGGTGTCAAAACCCCTGCCGTATATATATATATATATATTCTTTTGATTTGAAATTTTATTAATTTATAATACATGTAATCTTCTTGCATATAAATCAAATTTCAAACATTCCTTCTTTGTTCTTGCACGACCCTTAAGTTGAATTATGCTCAATTGTATTCAACTCTTATGCGTATGCTAATCTTTTATATGCGAACAATTATTTTTCTCAAACCAAATAAAATATATATATATATATCCTCTTTTGAAACATTCTCCTAATTAAACCTCTTATTAACCATTTTCATACTGAACCGATGTTTAATTAAACCGCCATCCCACTAAGCCACTTTTTAACTGCTTTCACACTAAGCCATTTTTTAGCCATTCCCTTAAAAAAATATGACACTGGCAAGGATCGAACTCTGAACCACTTGTATGCAAGTCACATATTCCAACCAACTGATCTATTTGGTCTTTTGTTAATAAGGCTTAGAACAGTGCTAGACATTATTTTTTTTCTCAATCCTTTTTTTCATGTTTTGTTGCAATAATTAATTTAAAGATATCTCTTTCTTTTTAAATCGGATTTCTGTAAATTATAGGTCCAAATTGACCAGAAAATCGCCACGAACGCATTGACCCTAATTTCGTCACCAAATTATGGAAGCACTTCAAATTTTCCTTTTTATTTCTTTGTAAATGTTCACATGCAATTTCAATTGCATTGCATTTCATTTCTTCTTATTTCATGCATTGCATGTAGTTTCTTTTATTAATCTTTTTCTACATTTCACTGCATGAACTTATTACATGCAATTATATTATTATTTAATTTTTCCTTTAAACATATCTATGCATATAATATATATATATATATACATATATGCATATTTTTAATTTCATTAAAAATGCGGGGTGTTACAAAAGTGACAAGGAAATGTGCAGTGAAAGAGACTACAAAATATATGTGAAAGGGCTCATATAAACTTTATCGTATTTAATTAAAAATAATTTAGTGAGAAAGGATCCCATTAGTGTGCATGGACAGTTAGCAAAGGTTTGAGGAACTTCTGAAAAGATGTTTCAATTGGTTATTGTTTAGTAGAAAAAGCAAATTGATGTTTTTACAAGTAAATTTGTGACAAGGTTAGTAATTAATAGAAATCCTTTTTTGGTACCCTTTGAGGAAATATAAAATTTTATTTTAGTAAAAACTTGCATTCCTATGTTGTGTTCTATTTTAGAAAAATAGAATGGTTTAGTTGGATATTTTTCTTCCTTAAGTGTTTGTAGTGATCGCTAGGTAAGAACAAAAACATAGGATACTACGAATTGAATGAAAAGGAAGGTAAAAGATGAACAGCTAAAAGAAAACAAATAGCGACGGCAACTGCAAAAATAAAGAACAATAAAAGATAATGAATTCTTCCAAAGTAAGTTTGGAAAAATGAAAAGGAAATTTTCTTATGCAAATCGTGCTTGGAATAAAAAATAGGAATTTTAGTAAAATTACCAATTAAGTTTTCCAAGTATGGGGAAAAAGGTGTGTTAACACCAAAATTTTCACTAGCCAAATAAAAAGACGCAGAAGCTCCAATACCAGAAAGTATAAAAGGAAAAGGCACGAGTACAGCTATGTCGACACCAAAAAAAGGAGACGAAATCTTATTTCTACTATAACTTTTCATAGATAAGAGACTAAGGCCTGAAACCACTTCCATTGGATTTAGATGATGGTTTACCATTCCGTAGAGTGGTCACACTGAACAAACGGACGTATCGTTTGAAAATAATGGCTGAAACAAGAAAGCCAAAGAAAGCTGGAAACGAAACAGGGTGCAGGAATCGACAACATGGTATTGGAACCGACATCAGGGTGCAAGAATCGGCAGCTGGGTGCAGGAACCGCTAGCAGGGTGCAGGAACCGGCAGCAGGGTGTAGGAACCGACAACATGAAGTAGGAGAGAGCAAAAAAGGGGGGACCAGAATGGTCTAGGAAGCTGGAGAGAGAGAGTAGAAAAAGACAATAACCAGGACCAAAATTGTCTAGGAAGCAGGAGAGCTGAAAAAGGCAAAAAGAAAAAAACAAGAGCAAAAAGGTGACACCAAAAAAGTGGCCCAAAAAGGGCGGGAAAAAGAAGCAACAAAAGGGGGCCTAAAACCTCTGTAAATAAGACCCCTGGGGTCACAATTTTGGGGATATTTTCCTCATTCCACAACTTTCTACTCAATTCTAAGAGAGCAAACCCTAAGTTGCAAATCAAATTCGGGATTTCTTATGGAACGTTCTACATGAATAAAGTCATCAACGCTCTTAAAGTGGACATAGGTTCAATTCAAACTTAACCACTATAAATTCTTGTGCTCCCTACTATTTTACATATTCTATAGTATATTGTCGTGCTATGTTAGTTAACGCTTCACAACTTAACCCTTTCAACGGGTACCAAGCTACCTTATTCTTTCCCCCTCAATAAGAGCTTCACAAGAAAGCCTTATCCTTGAATCTAGGTCTCCTGAACACCTTATGCTTTCTCCTAAATGAAAACCAACCTTCATGCACATGCCTTTCTTACAACCTTAGAACATTAACCAACCTTTCCACAAGCTGTTTAGCTTCCTAACTTGTATTGTGCTTAGGGAACCCTTATCCAAAGGTATCTGTTGGTCCTTGAGTCATTAAAGTGTGATACCCGCTCCTTGTGTGAAGAGTAATTAATCTTCGGGCTCAAGACTTTGATATCTAGGAAACGGTGAATTAACTCAAGCTCGCAAGAGCTGAATAATCCTATTTTTTCCTTAGGTCCATTTCCTTAGACCTATCTCTAGTATGTTGTTAAGAAGGTGTGTAAAAGGGGATGAAAAGTATGCAATTTTCTTATTTATACCTCCTTCTAGCATAAGAAATCGAATTCAGAAAATTAGACTTTTCTATAGTTCGCAAATTTAAAGTTGCTTGGTAAAGTTTGGTTGCAAAAATTGAATGAACTACGCTCTTGCTCTATAAGAGTGTAGGAAAAATTAGATAAATAAACGTTTTTGATTTTCAAAATATTGCATTCATATAGAATTGTAATATATTTAGGATGTGTACGTCATGTTTTCAAAAGGTTTACAAGAAAATTAACATTCATATAGGAGGTACTACTTGGGCATTCATGTATTATTATGTTGTATTACACTTTGCACAGGTGCACGAATGGTTGCAAAAATTGGATGTACACGTGATGGTTAAAAATTATACGAGGAATTACTTAATTTCACCCTTACCAAATTTCGGAGATGAAAATTCCTAAGGGTAGGAGAATGTAACGCCTTGCATTTTTAATTAAATAAAAAATGTAAAGTTTTCAGATTTTGGTCGTGGAACTAGCGTCATTGCATCCATGATGATTTTCTGATCAATTTAAACATATCGTTTGCAGAAAACGGATTCAAAACGAAGAAGATATCTTTAAATGAAGTTTGAGAATAAACGTGAAAAAAAAGATATAAGAGAAACCCAAAAGCTACCAATATTTTTAGTCTTATGAACACAAGCTAGGTTAGATGAGTTGTTAAGGCATGCACTTCCCAAGGTGGAGGTGACGAGTTCGAGTCCCGTCGACGTCATGTTTTTTTATTTTAGAGGGATGACTAAAGAGATGCATATTCCAAGAGAAAATTATACATAAATGTACGTATAAGAATATATTTAGTGAGTATATAAATATGTACACATGTGCACACTACTACAAAAGTGGGCATATTCGACAATAATTTGTGTGTGTTGCATGAAAAGTGTGGCGAAAGCTATGTTCTCTTTGATCTTCTGCACAATATTCATATGTTGTTGCATTGTTGTTGCACTATACGTGAATGCACTGTTTCGATTGGAATACTTGTGCTGTGGCGTGCAACACCAGTTCAAAGCGTAGCTTTACATAAATACAAGCCAGGTTAGCAATTCACGTTATCAGTTTAAACAAATAAATAACCGTAGATGTTGATTAATCTAACGGTTCAAACCGATCCCTACTTCAGTTTAGTGAAAATTTGGCATGATGTTTCCCCATTCACGAAATACTTCCCCCCAAAACAAATTTCTCTCTTACTTTTCCTTCTATACTCTTCTCTCTCCACGAAATCCGTCCACAAACATCTCTGATTGCTGCTCTAACTCTGGTTACAAACTATAAACCTCTGATTCCTCCTATTTTACAAACTTTAAACCTCCGATTTGGATCATTTAGGACAAATACAGGTAGTTAGGGCTTCATCATTTTGGTTTTATTTAGTTGAGTTCATCTCTAACTTATTTTGGTCTACATTTAAAGTCTCTATGTGATTTGGGTATACCGATTGCCTTAAATTTGAGTTTTTTTATACTTGAGGTGTTGTATTTATATGTTTGCATGTGTTGAAATTCTGCAAGTTATGTATTTTTATGTTTGTCAAACTATTGATGTATTGGTAAATAATGCCAATTTCGAAAAGTGGAAACAAAATTTAGAGGACAAAAGAAACCAGTTTAATTGTTTAAATGTCTATTTCTGCTTGTATTTAAATAATGCCTATTTCTCTTCCTACATCGTATGACTATGAAGATACCTTGGGCATGGTTGATCAACGACTGTCAAACCCATCATCACCAGAAACTCCTATTGATTTTTATATAGTGATGCAAGAAAGGCACTACGATGATTTGTGTGAGCATGAACTAGAGCAAGAAGAACTCCGAAGACAAAGACGAGAAGAAGAACGATGCGAAGAAAGGGCAATGCGACAACATAGTCGTGCTGCCTTACGTCGTCAGTATCAAAACAACCTAGTGGTTAACGAACAACAAGTTGACTCACTAATCATAATGTGTGAGTGTGGGAATACCGCTGTAGAAGATGTTATTTCGATTGGATTTAAAATTGGTCATCATTATTTTAGACGTCTTGTGTATCTCATAGGGTGTACCCTTTGGCAATGGATTGACCATCACATTCCAAGTCGAGCCGCTGAGTACGCAAATGAATTACAACATCAACTGACAATGCTGCAAAATTGAGTTATTGGTTTTTGAACTGACATTAGTAGACTTAACGACCAGCTTCAAGAGCTAAACATTAGAAGATAAAATTAAATTATTGCATCGTTCTTTGTATTACAACTGTATCGTCTCTGTATCACCTGTATAGTCTTTGTATCTGTACTGTTTTGTTTTGGTGCAACCATGTAATGTTATGAATTTGTGTTCAGTATCCTTAGTTGCTTATTTTATGTATTCTCCTGATAATTCAGTTCTAAAAGTTAGTGATAATTCATATCAAAACAATTGTTGATGTGGCCACACACTGATTACGTATATTTGTAAACTATTAACTTGTTTTGTTTATATTTCTAATTTAATCAAACCTTACAGGGTAGCCCCTGCTTGTGTCTTGAAATTGTTAGTGGTATCAAATTTAGTTTTACTATGTTGTGGTTAGATTGTGGCAATGGATAATTAGTATTACATATGGATGGGACTTCTGAGATAGATTGCAGAATATGTAAGAGGGGTAAAAGATTTTCTAAGAAATTCATTTTCCATTTATATAGTAGGTGATGAGATGAAGTGCCCAAGTAAAAAATGTACATAACGTAATTGATATTGTAAAAATGTCATATACGATCATCTTATTATTAATGGCCCTTCTCGAGTACATACCGGGTGGATTTGTGAAGTTTCACAAACGAAATTAATAGGTGTTGATGACCATATGGATTGTCCAATGGAGATGGATTTTGAGGAAAATTTAGATGTGATGTTCAAATGTGCGGTTACAAATTTGATCAAAATCCCGGGGACATTGAAGTAGAACCAAATCCAAAGGCTGAGAAATTTCATCGGCATGTTACAGAAGGAAAAAACCCGTTATATCCTAGCTGCACTAAATTTTCTAGACTAAGCTTCTTGATCAGGCTTTATCATTTAAAGTGTGCTTATGGAATTAACGAGTCTGTGTTTTGGGAATTACCAAAGCTTATAGAAGACGCCTTTCCTGACGTCCAACTGCCTTTGTCTTCCTACGCTGCAAAGAATGTCCCTAAGGATTTAGGTCTTGATTACCATAAAATACATGCCTGCCCAAACCATTGCATATTGGGCAAGGAATAATGATAAAGAGGATTGTGACATTTGCAGTTTTTCAAGGTTGGCTGTAAAAGAAAAAGAAGGCATCGTTGATAATAGTGATCCACCAAAGTCGATTCCCAAAGTGCCGACAAATGCTATGAGGTACTTTCCACTAAGACCAAGGTTACAAAGGATGTTTATGTGCAAAGAATTTTCCAAACTTATGAGATGGCACCAAGTGGAACGAAAAGAAGATGGAAAACAAAGACTTCCATATGGTGTATCATAGAAGATGATGGATGCTCGCTATCCTTATTTTTCATCAGAAAATCTTAATGTTAGATTGGGTCTAGCATCTGATGGATTTAATCCATATCGTTCAATGAATTAAAGTTATAGTACATGGCCAATTGTGTTGGTAAACTACAATCTTCCGCCCTGGTTATGTGTGAAACAAGGGAATTTGATTCTTTCAACATTAATATCCAGTCAAGATTCTCAAACGAACAGTATAGACATATATATGCAGCCTTTAATTGCGGAATTGAAAGCATTATGGAATGTTGGCGTCGAAACTTATGATTCCTTGACTGATGGGGATATTAATTTATGTGTAAGCATCTTATGGACCATTAGTAATTTTTCGGGATATGCCATGTTGTCGGGTTAGAGCACGAAGGGGAAACTAGCCTGTCTAGTATGCCATTATGAAACTTCTTGAAATTATTTGAAGCATAGCAAAAAAATGTGTTATATGCACCATAGAAAGTTTCTTGATCCGACACATAAGTGGAGTCTGGATAAGAGGACATTTAATGGCGGAACTGAAATGGGGGGGAATTCCAGAAATATTACCAAGAACAGACATTGAAGAGTTATTAAGGGGGTTCAAAAATCAGTTTGGGGATAAGACCAAGAAACTGGGTAAAAGTGATGCCCCTTTCAAAAAAAGTCAATACTGTTTGACTTACCATATTGGTGTTATAATCCCCTTCGACATAACCTAGATGCCACACATATAGAGAAGAACATATGCAACAAAATATTAGGTACTTTACTTAATATAGGTCGCATATCGAAGGAACACCTAATCGCTCGTTCAGATTTACAGGAATTGGGCATAAGGAAAGTCCTTCCTCCTGTTGAGTGTGGTGATGGAAAGCAAGTGGAAATTAGAGCTGCAATATTTTATATGACAAATAAGGAAAAAGAAATCTTTTGCTCTGTATTAAAGAATGCCAAACTACCCCACGGTTGTGGCTCGAATTTTAGTCGGTATATGCATATAAGAGAGAGAACGGTTATGGGATATAAGAGCCATGATGCTCATTTCATACTCCATTATTTGTTACAATTTGCCATGAATAAAGGTTCAAAACCCGAGGTTGTGTTATCAATGATCAGATTTAGTGCATTCCTTAAAGGACTATAGAGCAAGGTTATCGAAGTGGATGATATCGAGAGGTCCAAAACAAAATTTTCGAGATACTTTGTCATTTTGAAATGATTTTTCCACAGGTTTTTTGTGATATAATGGAACACTTGCACGTTCATTTATGCATAGAAATCGAATACGACGGACCTAAACACCTTAGATGCATGTATCCAATTGAGTGATAACTTGAAAAGTTGAAATCTTATGTGCAAAATAGAAATAGACCGGAAGGTTCGATTGCAGAAGTTTACTTGGCAGAAGAGTGAGTGACCTTCTGTTTAAGATTTTTAAGCATTGATGGAGGAACAAAAAACATGTCGATTGATTTTGGAAGATGTCCAAGCTGATTTGGAATATCATATTGGAACAAAGAAGAATGAAGATGTAAAGATGTTCAATTTGAAAGATGCAGATTGGAAGGCAATGCATCGCTATATTCTGTTCAATTCCGGTAATGAAGAAATTGAGAGTTTGATCAAGTAAGTTCTTAAGTTCCTATATCGTTTTCCTTAACTATAAATTAATATCTGCATTTCATAGTTTTTTGACCTTGATTATTATTTAGAGTTCGTCGTGCTTTTGTGGATGGTCTTGCAAATCCAAGAAGATATTAGAGGGAACGAGACCATTTCGAAGTGTTCTGGAATTGGCTAAAAGAAGAGATTCTGGAAGAGGACAATATTTCAAGAGATTTAGAGGTGTTTGCATTCCTAATCGAGTTGCTAGGAAGTTTACCAGTTATATAGTAAATGGATATAGATTCCGCACAAAAGTTTGAGATTCTTGATGTACCACACAAAATAGTGGTGTATTTTTTACTATCAAAACCACTAGCTTTGCAAATTCGAAAGACCAAAAGCCAACAGTGGGTGATGTCAATTACTACGGATCAATCGAAGAAATTTTTGAGCTTGATTATTGGGAAGCTTTCACAGTGATCCTTTTTTAGTGTTGCTGGTTCCAAGAGGAAAAAGATTTATATGGTCTTACTCGAGTAAATTTTAGTAAGTGCCATAAAACTGATCCTTATGTCCTGTCTTCGCAAGTGCAGCAAGTATTTTATATGGAAGATGCAGTTGAAAAGAATAGTCAATACGTTATTCAAAATTTGCCGAGAGATTGATGTGATACTAAAAATCAGAATGCAATGGAAGAAGACATGAGCAATCTGCGTTCACCTGATATGGGCATAAGTGGTAAACTAGAACCAGAAGTTGTTGAAGGGGGTTGGATTAGGGATTATATCACCATAATACAATTGGAAACAGAAATAGAAACAGAACAAGAAGCAGAAGTTCCTGATCTTGTTCCGTCTCGTTAGGACAAAAAAAATCCTCTTTCTTATAGCTTTATTTTGGTCTAATCTGTTGTCTAATTTATGATGTATCTGGCACTTTTTGTTTTAGCAGTAAATTATTATCTTTGATGAATGTATTTGGCACTCTTTTTTCATAATGCAATCTACATTGTTTACATGTTTCATGATTTAATGTCTTTCTTTACTGTCATCTAAATTTGTTATAGAACAAAATGTTATTTGTTGTTTTTTGTCCACTTTAACATGCATGTACCTTGTTCTAGTGTATTCATTTTGTATAGGAAGGATGAACTTATAAATATCTGTCTGCACCATGGCGGAGAGTTTCGAAGGACATGTTACGTGGGTGAAGAATCCTTCTTAGTAAAAATATATGATGTAGATCGCTTTTCTTACAACGTGCTTATGGACTTTGTTAAAGATTGCCTCCATTACACTGAAATAGGAGAAGTCTATGTCAGCAAAGGAAAGAGGGGTGGCTGGCAGTTGATATTGAATGACAAGGACGTAAATGAATACATACAGGGCTGCAATAAGGAAGAAGAAGTGGTTTTTTACATTGAAAACACCACTGACAATGACAGTGAGCCGTTGATTCAACTGCAGCCACATGTAATCATATGGCCAAGGAAAAACATAATTCAAGGTATATGTGTATATGTAATATAGATCCATTCTTGTGTGTATATATATTTCTGTATGTGTGTGAATGTGTAAAGAACTATGAAGGAGGCCATTGTTATCATTTTTATTGTTACAGGTTCTGATAAGAATCCGGTTGCAAAGCGCAAGTAAATTCATGCACATTGACTTCAGCAGCAACGCAAAATGATGGAAAACAATCCAATTCAAGTGGGTCAGAAGAAACTATCTCCGGATCCTGATATGAATAATGGTGAAGAAGATGTTACTGTGACAGACAAAGAAACCAAGAGGAAATTAAATGTAGAAAATGAAACAGATAATGATGAAGATACCCAAGAGAATGAAGCAGATGTTCAGGTATTTTTCAGTTTTCATTTCAGTTTTATTAATCAGGATGAAATCTTGTATTTCAAACTTCTTTTTATTAAAATTCTACACGTAAAAGCAAGAACTGCATTTTAGTGTTTTCTATTACTATGTCGATTTCCTATTCCAACCATGAAGGCCGCAGCTAATTCAGGTAACTACTGGTTCTTTTTGCATGCATTCCCTCGAAATAGCAAGAATTGTTTATATGTCGACTCTATTTGGTTCACTAGCTTAAATTTATCATCGATGGTGAGTAATAATGCTAATCTGCTTGCAGTTCTCACAACGACTGGTTTTGACGAAGTATGAACCAGAGCGAATCGCGTGAATGCAAGAAAATGATGCAGTTAGTAGATCACTTGAGGTGCCTTCATTGGTTAGTAGTATGCAAGAGGCTGCCACACAAAATAGGAAAGAAAAAGGTAAAGATATTGATGGACATGATGAATACATCCCAGAAAATGATGGTGAAGATGTCAGTGATGTTTCATCAGATTCAGATGTATTAAAAAGTTATTTGTTTACTACTTATTGTCTTTGCCTTTATGAACGTAAAAAATTTTGAGCTTCGACTTAATTGTAGAGAATCGAAGTTGTTAAGTCAAACAATCCTTTACCTCGACCGAGAACTCGTTCGCGAACCAAGGCAGCCATTGAAATTGAGAAGGAACCGATGCCCCGCACTACCTCCAAAGAAAGCTGGCTCCAACAAGGAATTGATGACACACACTCCCACTCCAAATGAACTTAGTAACCAACAGAAATTTGCAGAAACATTAAATAAATTGATGAAACCTACACTGTCTTATTCAGGAGTTTTAAAACCTACAACGTCATGTCCACCGGTTTTAAAACCTACTTGTAGCAAAATGTTCAAACAATCAACCAATTCATGTGAAGCTGCTGGTTTAGTCGTTGCTTATTTAGCGATGTAGAAATGTCAAAAGCAGAATGTTGAAGCGCCTCCAATAATGGAAAATCTTACCGATCGATTAAAGCAGGAATGGATTGCGCAAGAAGATGAAGTAGATACATGTACTATATTTCTTTATCTGTGCACTGCACTATACTGTTGAGTGTGTCTATTTCAAGCTTTGCATGCATATTATGTTTCTGTAATGCCATACATTAATTTTCTATTTATTTTATTGAACTTGGTATATAAAGTACAAAGTCCCAAAAAGCCTAGAGGGTAGTCAAAAATTACCAGGGTGCATGCTAGAACACCCGATGATAAAGTAGTCATTGAGTTGAATGAGGATGGTCAGCCAGAATCTAATAATATAGACCATCATCGACTAGTATTACGGAGTTAACCAATTTTCTTAGGACAATTTCAAAGGATAATGTGCCTCTTACTTGCATCAATTGGCATGTTGTTCCTGATCAATTAAAGCGGAAAATGTTGGAATATTCTCAGGAAAAATCTACCACTCTAAACCATAGTTCAACTGACTTCCTAAATGTTTGGTTTTAATTAATTAGTTTGTTTCCTAAATTTTGTGTTTGATATATTGTAGGCTAGGTATGTGATTCCGGAAGAAGGACACAAGTGGGTCTTGAACATGCTTAATGACTCTTGGAGGCAGTATAAGTCTCGTATCAAAGTAGGTATTATAGTAAAATGTTCAAATGATGAGGAAAGGCTTGCAGATAGGCCCAGCACAATTCCGCTGGAGAATTTTAAATTTCTCTTGAAATACGGGGGAAGGGGAGGATGAAGCGGTTCAGGTACGACTTTAATGTGACCACAAAAGAAAACTAATTTATATAATGCTAATTAAATAGTAATGCAACAGATGGAAAAAATAAATAAAATACATTAATGATATTCACATTTTCTTGTTTAGTGATAATCTTTTCTTGTTTAGTACTAATTTAATAATTATGTAATAGATGGAAAAATAAATAAATAAATTAATGATATTCACATTTGTATAATGTTTAGTAGTTCACATTATATTGTTTAGTGCTAATCTTTTCTTTAGTAGTTCACATTATCCTTATTTAGTGCTATTTTTTTTTGATTTCCGGCCTTAGTTGAGACTAATTCTGTGCATCTTAATTCACTAAGTGAGACACATACCATGAGTCCCAAAACTCATGCAGTAGCCATAGAGTGGATAGTATGTGCTTTTTTGAACTTAAGTAAAAAAAAATTGATTGAGTTGAATTTTTTTTGATTGAGTTGAATTGGCCACATGATAATTTTAATTTTTTATATTATTGAATTATATTTTATATCATTGTCACAATGTTTATAGGCAGCAACAAGATTTATAAATTTTTAACATTGAATGCTAAAATTTTTGATAATCCTAATACTTGACAGAGAAAGAAGGACCCGGAAAAAGCCACCCCATCTGCTGCCTTGGTCTATTTGGAAACGTATAAATGAGAATCGAGGAGAACTTAGAAGACTAACACAGATGAACTGAAGGCCAAATATGTAAGTACATTAGATACTGAAATTGCAATTTAATAGTTAGTTTGAAAGATGACCACATTGTAGTTGAAATTTCCATATTTTAATTTATACGTTTTAAAGATAATCACTTCTGTTAATAAATTTTATCGAGTAGCTTATATAAAGTATTTGACTCAATATCAATTATGAATCAATACTTGTGTCAGTATAATTGGCACATTGTACGTTTGTTGGAGCTTCTTATTAGATCGAACACGTAGTTAGTCTGAAAGAAAACAATGGTGTTAATAAATTCATTCGTGCCAGTTGTCCGTTTATATGCTTGCCTTGTTTTCATTTTGTAAGCGAAGATTCAAGCAATGGTGGATGCAGGAAACATTGTTGAGGAAGATGCACTTGTCTTTGGTGGGAAGAGCCGCACACGGAACTGGCTTGTAGGAAGGCGAGGTAAAATGACTGAAAAGTCTCCAACAACTCCTGGTTCTTTAGACAGTTATGTGCAAGAGCTGGCCAAAAAATAAACCAAGAGCATGATGCGGATTTGGAATAAAAGGTGAACAGAAAAGTAAAAGAGGACGTGTCATAGGTGCTAAAAAAACTAGATGAAGCTAATCTAGATCTTATTTTAGATGTCGGATACTTTTGTGTTACCACAACAAGTGATGAAGATGACATTGGTACTCCTGCAACACCGACAACTGAATGAAGTATTTGGATGGTATATGTTAGCACTCCTGACGTATTCGAATTGTACTTTTAAATTATGGCACTTGTGGTATGTGTTCATGATGGCACTTGTGTTTTGTTTTGGTGAAGACACATGTGGTATGTGTTGGTGATTACACTTGTGAGTTGGTGTAACGATCCAGAATTTTTAACCAATTTAAAATTGGAATTTTATTACTTAAATTTAAATTTGAATTGGACATAAATATATATGGCTAAGTATATTTAATAATTTTGGTTAGTAATATAGTAGATTTTTATTTGAATTATAAATTTAATGGATGAGAATGAATATTAATAAGTTTGGATTTTAATTTGAAAGGCAAGCACAATTTTTTTTATTAATATTAATAAGTTTGGATTTATCAATACTATTTGTCGTACGATCGGATTTGTCAAACTATAACATGAATTAGTAATATTAAAATTAGTTGTTGCCCTTAGTTTTCATAGCATTTAAGGGAAAATGCTACCAAAATTTCACCTTCTCTCCTTAAGACAAGTGTAAAGACACTTGTATTTTTGCATGCTTCCTTTCATGCATGCCTTCCACTTGCCCCCTTAGGTGTCATCACTGCCTTAACTCTCCATTTCTATATAAGGAGGCCTTTACTCCACTTTTATACTATTCCATTCCGTTTCCTCCTTTTCGTCTTCTTCCTAAAGCTTATGGCCATGGTTTCCATGACATAAGTCTTCCTCTTTTCCACCACCACCATGCCAAAGTTCGTCGTCATCCTCCTCCTCCTCCTTCCCTTATAAAGAGAGAGATTAATATATATATATATATACATACATATATATATATATATATGTTGGCGAAGAAGACGTTGTGTCGAAATACTGTCCGACGGTTCGCTCAACTAGGATCGCCTATCGTGAAGATTGAAAGTTGTTTGGTGAGAACTCTTTAACCATGTTTATATATTTAATTAGTAGCTTGACTAATTTAAATATAGTGATGAATTATTAGGGTTAATGATGGTTGATGTTTGTTGTGATGGATGATGGATGCGTAGTTTAGAACACATACACTATTAAGCATTAGTGTTATAATGATTGTGCATAGTTATGATTTATTTAATTATGTTGATGATAGTTGCTATGGATGTTTATAATAGTTGTTGATGTTGTTGTGCACACACTATGACACAACAATTATGGTATCACATTAGTGATCGACAAAACTTCTTCGTAATTAGAAGCAATATTATTATTGAAATTGAAGGTTAATAATTAGAAAAGACACATATGTATAAATTCATATATATATTTATAAAGTTTCTTGAAATGAATAAATAAATACTTGAACGTTCTAGGATGACAGAGAGGATAGTGTCTAGGCTTGGGTTTGGAAATATGGTTTCCTGCTCTCCCTGGCTATCCCTAACTGATCCGACGAATGGGATGGTTAATTTAATGTTTTTTGAATTTAAAAATAAATTGGATTTTAATTTTATATGTTATTAAGTGTAAAATAAAAATTGAATTTTAGATCCAAAATAATTTGGAAACTAAATTTAAATGATTTTAAAAGGGTTATATAAGGATATAATTGTTTTCTAAGGTATTTTGAAGTATCGCAGAATAATGGTTGTTATGGTCAAAATAGTGCTTGTCGCACAGTGGCAATTTGTGTATTTTAGATGCAAACTTTAACACTTATAACTTTTGCAATCTATATCGGATTTCCATGAAATAGAAAATTTTGATTTCCATTAACAAGAGCTTTGAGATGAGTGAAAGCAGATTTTAATTTCGAGTCATAATTTTCAAGTTATATTTAAAACCGTTTTGGAAATGGTCATAGTAAGAGTAGTAGTCGACCATAACTACAAACAACTACCTTAATTTTTTTAAAAATATGGATAAAAATTGTAAAATCATTCTAAATTATGTAAAAGTGTTTTGAATTGTAGAGTTTAAGTTTTTGGCTAAGATAAACGATATTTCAATAAAAGTAGTTAAATAACTGCTTTTGTAACGCTTTTGAAACACTATGGTAACTCTTTCTTTGAAAACAATCTATTTTGAAGTTTTAAACCGCGAGCTGTTTTCCAAACTATAAGTAATCATTTTAAAATGATTTGTGGAATGTTTTCAAAGATTTAAAAGTATTGGAAATATTTTATATGGAATTTAAATTGATTTATTTAATATTAAAATGAGATTTCCAATTTTAAATAATTGGATATGGTTGGAGCTAAATCTTTGGATGTTTGATATCAATCCAGTAGATGATGACTCTTACTATTTGAGGAATTATAAAGGTAGTTCACTATTATTTCGCTTATAGTGTGAGTTGGATACAGAGATTTATATTGAGGATAAGTTGATGATATTTCTATCCAGATCTAATGTCAAAATGTTCGATAAATCTTTTAATTAAGATACGAGTTTCCTAATTTGATTGAGATAAGTTGGATAGAAATAATCTTTGGATATTTGGTATGAAATCATGTGGTGTAAACATACACTATTTGAGGAATTTGGAAGATATTATTATTACGTCGTTATTCCACTTATAGTATTCATTGATTATGAGAATTTATACCGAATATAAGTGGATACAATTTATGTGTAACTTTTGTTCAATATCAATTGATTTGGGTTTTGTCGTGAATCATATATTCAATAATATCATTCTTGACACCCAATGAGACTGAGCTGTGGAAATTCATATTGTAATTTGGGGATTTAATCAAATCTTTGATTTGAGGAAATTGAAAATAAGGAATTGGGAAGGAAGTATAATCTTTTAGTTAAGATTACAAACTTGAATGTCGGGAAGCCGATTTAATTGGCTACCACGGGTGAAATGTGGGCTAAGGATTTTCAAAGGAAACTGGATTTTTTGATAACGAGTTATCAAATGGAAAATTAATTAAGGCTTTGACTCTAAATTATTTTTGATTTAAGGGATGTGTTTTAAAAAGAGAAAGGTTAAATATGGATTTGGTTATAATTTGAGAATGAAGAAGTTTAATTTAACCAAATCCAAGATGGAAGGAGATTTGGTTGAAAGCTTGGGTTATCCGTAATTGTGTTTTTTTAAATTGCGCTTATTATTTGGAAAGACCGGGATTAGATGTATGTTCGAAAACCATTCAAAAGTAATAACATGACGTTGTGGAGCATTTAAAGATATTGAAGACGGCATTGAAGACTGGGACCCTTTGTATCATAAAGACGACTTGCTGAATGTCACGAACGGTTGGCTCCTATTCGTAGATGGATTTTATATCAGCTAAGTTGCAAGAAGCCCGAGCGTATGTGAAGGAATTCCGGATTGTGGTTTCATTCAGACCCAGAACGGACTTATATGGATTGTTTGTCGGACATTGTAATCGACTGTGTAGCACTGATCTCTGTTAAATATATATCTGTTTGGTGGCAGAGAATTTATTCTCTTGCTTAACACCCTTCTCTAAGATATATGAGTTTAGAGGTTATATATAGATAGAAATCAGTGATGCGTTGTGAATGGACAATGTGTCATACTTAAGTTATGTGATGAGCTATGAATGATCAAAGCATGACTTATTTAAATGTAGCTTTGTGTATATTGGGAGCTTGGCAAGCCTCACAACTCAGTAAATGGCCAAAACAGGAAGAAATGCGGCATGGTTATGGATTGTTGTCTCCTTCTAGACAAAAGGTGTACTACGGTATGGAGCCCAGGTATTAACCTATGTGGTAAAAACATTTTCTTTTGTGTTGTTGTTGGCATGCGCTCGAAAAGATCGGTAACGACCGGGAGATGACATACTCAGGCGTACTCTAAGTTACCTAACTACAGAGGTAAGCCGGCCTTGTGTTGGCATGAGGATCATGGGTTGATCCTCGGACATCCCTCTAGAGGTGTTCAAAATTCGGTTCGGAAGGAAATTCCTTTGCCTGGTCATTGTTGGAAACCTAATTTCCGCTATGAGCCCGTACGATTTTAGCTGTATACCATACGTCAGTATAGAATATGGTACCTATGCTAGCTAAGATTGATACATTTACTTTCGAAAGGATTTTTTTACACTATACTATAGTATTGAAATAGGACTTTACGTGTCAAAGGCATTTTTGACTGCTTAAGGAGAAACCTCGCCTATGTATGCGTTTGCATTGTGTGTGTGTGTGTATGCCGCAAGACCATATGTTAGTTTCATTTTTTGAAAAGCCGTTGCAAATTTCTATGCACGGGTATTCAAATGGAGAAAACCCATTTCGAGTTAGCGGCATGGTCCATTGAATTACCCAACTTTAAAATGAATCCTAAATAACTACTATTTTTAAGTTCTCACACCAGTCGCATGACTGACCTGGAGTTTATTGTTCCTACACCTATACTCTGGTGCCCATAATTTTTGCATGCACAGCCTAGTAGTTTGGTTTGCAGTTTAGACTTGGAGTTGGTTGGAGCAGGATGCTAGTTTAGCTGGAGCTATTATATCTTGGAGCGTGCATATTCTTTCGCTGAGTTTAGTATCTCTTCCACTGTGTAATCGATTTACTTTGATGTTTCTCCCATAACTCTGATGTAATATTATTGTAATGATAATGGAAAAGTTATTTTTATTTTGTGCAAATGTCTAAGTACCTCTAACAATCCATCTTTCTGAACGGTTTAAGTTGGTTTAATTACCGGCGAAAATCAAGCAAAAAGCCAGGTTGTTGCAGTTGGTATGTATAATTGGTTGGTTTGATTGTGGTGATGAATGTTTTGGGAGGATTTATTGTATGAATATTTCGATATATATGTATGAATGTGGTACAATATTTTGGATTGTATATATGTACTGCAGAAATTTGTAATAACAGGGTTATATTACAGTTGTAGTTGATTTTTTTTATGTTGCAGTTGATTTTTTTACTATTGCACACTACACCATAATGGCCATTTGGCAACTCTTATTTTTTTCAACTGCCAACACTTGTAAGTGTTGTAGACTCATGACACTAATATGTGTTGCTATAGCAAAAATGTGTCACCAAAAATGTGCCAACACTTCTATGTGTTGGTACGCCTGGTCAACTCTTCTTTTCTAAGGGCAAAAAGGTAAGTTATCACCCATAACCCTAAATCAGATGCTCAACGCTTAGTCCAACACTTATTCCTTCCAAGGCCGCAACATAAACAAATAAACAGAATGAAACTTCGAAGATTGAGATCGGAATCAATATCAATTTCAGAGAATCAACGGATTTTGGATTTCTAACATCGGTATTAGCCTCTCAAATCCTCTCTCCATTGCTTCGAATTGGGGCTTCTAGGAATTGGGGCTTCTAGGAATCACGGTAGCTTCTAGGAATCACGATAAGAGGTAAAAACAATGGTATGATGATTGTTATTTTCTTCGATTTGGGATTTAGTTCATGCTTCGATTTACTTGGGCATGCTTCGATTTGGGATTTAGTTCATGTTTTCGTCGCACATATTAAATTAGGTTAGGTAATTTCTCCAGGACTATTGGATAATTATTGTACTGTTATTACAATACTGTTATTCATATTTTAAATGTTTTCTAATGAGCCAAATAACTGTTATATTATATAAAATAAGACAAAGTTTGGAAATTACAGAACATGCTAGTGTCAGAATCTTATCTTTAGATCTAGCAGAACTAGTCATGTGGCCATTTGAATTGGTGAACTTTTTATATGGCGGTGGAAAGAATGAACCTGATGGCAGGTTGAAAGCATGAACCCTTTGCTTTTGTATTCCTTTTGCTATTTTTGACACAAGATTGTGTTGTTGGTAGGCTCAAAGCATGAACCTGATGGCAGGGTGATATTAGCTGAATTTGAATCACTTTTCATACTGAACACATATGTACCAAATAATGGATGGAAAGAGGAGGAGAATTCATTCGTAAGAAGAAGAAAATGGGATAAAAGAATTCTTGAATTTGTTCTTCGGATTAAGAAACCCTTAATATGGTGTAGTGACCTCAATGTAAGGTATAGTTTTATTTATTTTTTTATTAGGTGCTTTATAACTGTTGGTAAAATATTGTTGGTTTGTTTTCTCAGACATTGCTATGGTAAACTTCTTTATTAAATTATATATGCATCTACCATTTACAGAAGGCATTGAATGAATAGAGTTGCACAGTATTGTTTTGAAGGTCTGAAAATATCCTTATCAGGATCTTGGTGAAGGATGCATATGAGTGTTAGCAGTGAAATATTGAGTGCATACAACATTTACGCATCATCATAGGATAGTTGAGTTGGCTAACTCAAAGCATAGGTTAGTTGGAAGAAGAGATGATATATTCATCATAGGTGATGCCATATTGCCATGTGGAGCAGAGGGGTAGAAACATTCAATATAGAAATATTTCCAGTTCATGGATTAGTTAATTGATTCCATGGGGACGTAGATGGTTTCCTGGTCAAATTTATGAACATAAAGTCCTTAAGCAATAATCATCCAGTATTGAAGGAAAAAAATGCAAGAAAATTGCAAGATGTAACTTGGGTGAGTTTCTTATACAACATTTGGATCTTAGTTGATCATTATAAGTAAAACTTCATTTCCTAAGAAATCACAGGAAGTATGAGTTTTATAGGCAAGAAGTTAAAATTTTCCCAGTCTTATTCCTTAATTGGAACTTTTTAATTCTTGATAGTATACAACGTGCTTTTGTTTTGGTCATGTCAAATAGAATTACTCGTAACTTGTTTGAATTGAAAACTTGTGTCTTAAACGAGTTATGTCGGAATTTTCTTCTTGATTGTATACAATGTGCTTTAGTTTAGGATATGTCAAATAGAATTACTTGTACCTTATTTGAACTGAAAACTTATATTTTTATTGAGTCGTCATTTCGAACAAGCAATCCAGACTAGTTTCTGATATGATAACTGTTTAAAACCTTATTTTAGTATACCTCCTTAACATATACATTAAAATCTACAAAATACGAGTAACACATGTGAGAAGAATTACTGTGTACTCATAATTTGTAATGGGTGTCTTGAACAAATAACTTTTCAGAATTATTTGGAATATTGAAACCATAGCTCATTCTTGTCAGTATATTAATTTTAAATAGGCGCGTTATCCCCAATGTCCATAACTTAATATCATGTCATTTCCTCCTTTTGCTTCTATTTTTCTTTTATCTTATATCAAGATGCAATCAAGTTAATTTTTGAATGTCAGTGGAATTAACCTTTTTGCGACTAAGCACACCCTTTTCTGTATAATTAACCTACTGTAGTCAAAATAACAACCTATTGGTTATATGTATTTTTTTTCTGAAGGCTATAATATGTTCTTTGAGTAGCATCCACACACAGTATAGTAAATGTAATGAAAAAAGAAAAATGAAGTTTTTTGTTCCGGTGGTTCATTTGGACTTTCAATTTTTTTTTTTTTAACCTTTAGGCTCTAAATCACCTTGGGTTTTAGCTAATATTAAACCCTATAAATTGCTATTCATCTATCCTAGAAGGAAGCATACGGAACCTTGTTTGTACCAAACCTATTGCCAGTGAATAGAGCTTATAGTCCTTTAGAAAAGAATATCAGCAATAAGCCACTTTAAACAATGATATTCTTGATATTTGATAGGAAGTACAAATGCCTGCTGCCGGTTCTAAAGGTGCACCTAAGAATCCTAGCGAGCTGAAAGATGATACGAGCTCGTCCCGAGAAGAAAAACAGGCAATGAGAATGCTCAAGATATCAATTTTATATAATAAAATTTTACTATGGTTAATGCCTCCGAAATTTTGTTACGTCATTACTATCCTTTTGAATGTTTTGTTTTCCTGTGCAGGTTCTCATGCGTGCATTGTCAGGTCCTCAGTTCAGAAACTATAATGTTTGTTGGTCTCTTTCAGATTCCAAGTATGCTGGTATGTTTTATATGTATCAACAATATTCTTTCTGTATTTAGTTCAGAAGATTGTGATAATAATATTATGAAGCATGAACCAAAAGTATCCACCTTTATAACTGCTATATACAATTAACAAGTAATCAATTAGTATTATAATAGTACCAGTCTATCATTTGCAGAAACGTTAGACTAATACAACCATATAATGCATTGCCTACTGGCATATGCAAAATGCATATGCCAGAAGGCATATGCAAAATGCATATGCCAGTAGGCAAATGCAAATGCATATTGACTACTGGCATATGCAAATGCATATGCCAGTAGGCAATATGCATTTGCATTTGCCTACTGGCATATGCATTTTGCATATGCCTTCTGGCATATGCATTTTGCATATGCCTTCTAGCATATGCATTTTGCATATGTCAGTGGCATATGCAAATGCATTACCTACTGGCATATGCAAAATGCATATGCTAGAAGGCATATGCAAAATGCATATGCCAGAAGGCATATGCAAAATGCATATGCCAGTAAGCAAATGCAAATGCATATTGCCTACTGGCATATGCAAATATCGTAAATTTATTTATTTTCCATTGTAACCTTCCAGAGTATTGCATAACTAAGAGAGTTGCACATTCGGTTTATACGTACTTTTTTTAAAAAAAGAAATCATCGTTGCATTTCTTCTTTGTTAATGGGGTCGATATTGGAAATTTTCACTTAAGGTCTTCTTATTTCCCTACTGTAAATTAGGGGTTTCACTACGGTTTTAAAGATTGGATTGATAAAGGAAAATATATATTGTCGGATTTTGAAATTAGTTTGGTTTGGGTAACTTAGATTTGACGCTTTTAAGTTCACAGGGAATATGCGGTAATACTTAAAATGGCGATATATGCTAAGTGAGTCCCTTCACTTGTTCGTATATTTTAGTTTCCTTGCATTGCTAAAAACTTAATTTCGCATACTGGAATTGTAAATTTGAAATCACTACTTAATTTTTAGATTAGTTACCCACATAAGGGAGAAATCTGAAGAAAAAAAAAAACATTGTAAAATCTACTTTAGAGTTTAGACACAAATATTTCTGGTAACCTTATTATTGTTGTTGGGACATCAACAAGTCGATCTTCTTTAGGATGTCAGTGGGTGGAGCTCTTACTGCTATATCAATGTGGCTAAATGAAACACGGGATAAATTTCATGGAAGCGAAGACCTTCCTACTTTAGCTGCTGTTGTAGTAATGTAAGTTTCTTGAAATTCCTTTCCTTTTGTTTATAAAAGTAAGGGCCGTCTATTTGAACACATAATAAACACAATGGTGATACAAAGTATGTGAACCGTCGGATCCTTTTGTCTTATACGGGATTCTGGGAAGATGGGATTTCAAGTGCAATTCAATGGTGCATATTCATTGTGTCATCAATATTTTGATATTTTGATATCAAAGCTTCCAGTTAGAACTTTGTTTACAAATGTTATTGATTTTCTTGCAATAACTCCGTTCTTAACATATGCAGTTAAAGACAGCTGACAATAGAATCCTCCAAGAGCAGCTACAAGAAAAAGTAAGCACAAATAGAATTCTGTTTAATACGTGTGAAAAAAAAGTATTTTTAATAGCACTGTTAAATTAATATATGTAAATATGACAGTCTGTTGAAAACACTCGACTCCAAGAGGAAGTGATTTTGCTACAGCAGCAACTAAACTCAATACAAGCTATGCAAAATTTTGGATGTAAGGTTCGTTATATGGCTGGAGTTTCGCATTTGGTACTTGTAGACTTCAAATATGAAAAACATCTTGCATTTTGTTAATTATGTATTGTTTTTACTATGGAATTGGATATTGTATATGTGTTGAATTTAATATCTTTATGTATTATTATTTTTTGTTAATTTGTACTTTGTTGTTGTCACGAATATGGATTTTTTTCTTATGGATTTCGTTACATGTTGTTATGTCGAGATAATATCATAGCTGAATGCATATTAAATAGAGCTTATGTCATCTTATATGTAAATATAAGTGTTATCAATGAATATGTTTGTAACTCTTATAAGTGTTATCATATCTTATAGTTCCAACATTTATAAGTGTTAGCAATGAATATGTTGGTAACACTTATAAGTGTTACCATATCTTATAGTTCCAACATTTATAAGTGTTAGCAATGAATATGTTTGTAACACTTATAAGTGTTAGCAGTTACTCTGTTCGTAACACTTATAAGTGTTACAGGAAATTCCTCACAGGCCGTTGGTGACACATAAAAGTGTTACAGAAATTATTTGTAACATATATACTTGTTGGGAATCCGCTGTTTTGGTGTAGTGGCAGTTGATTTTTTCTGATGTCGCCTTACAGTGTTGTGGTGTTGCATTGGATGGTGTTGTGGTGTTGCATTATATTGTTGTGGTGTTGCATTAGATGGTATTGTGGTGTTGCATTAAGTGCAATATTATTAATTCCACTATGGTACGACACGTGGGGCCCTCAGCTTACGTGGTACCACATGGATAGCTAACGTGGCATGTGACATATGGGCAGTTAACGTGGCATGTGACACGTAGGCAGCTGACATGGAAAGTTTATGTGGGCCCCACTACCATAACCTGGAAGCCAGGCTCTAGTCTACTTAAGGCAACGTTGTATGTTGTTGCATTACATGCATATACTGTTGCAATAGGGTTATAATGCAACACTTTCTTTCTTTGGCAGTAAATGGGAAAAAGTGAAGCCTTAGAGGGCTAAGGCAACGGTCGTGGATGCCACACCCCTCTGGTGTTGCCTATTTGAAAAAAGGCCTACGATAATGCTTTTTTGATCTACGGCCACATAAAACGAGTGTCGAATATGCCCACATTTATAGTAGTGACATGTGCATATATGTGTGTGTATGTGTATGTGTTTGTGTATATATATATATATATATATATATATATATATATGAATATGTAATCCAAATGTAACCTGCAATCAATCAAAATGAGTAGGAAACAAATGTCAGGATAACATCGTTTGAGTTTTGAAAAGAAAGGAAGTTGTGCGTAAATATATACGCATAAATTCAAAATTTGAAATTAAAGTATAATTTAAGGGAGGAAAGTAATAAATGTGGAATAAATGAAAAATAGGCATGAGGATTGCTACATTTGGAATTTGAGAATATGTTAAAATGGAAGGAATCAATGAATTGATAACGTTAATAATGACATTTATTGCGCAGCTCTTAACAAAAAAATATTTAAAGAGTTATACGTGTATATATGCACGTATGTTTGAAATAGAAATTTAATGTTGGCAGAATTAACGTAGTGACCCAAGCAACTGGTCAACCAAGACCGTATGTGGGTCGACACGGGGGTCGATTAACCCTAGAGCCGGGTCGACCACGGGGTCGACCCACCATGGTCCAGGTCGACCCATTGCTGAACTAATTGACAAATACTTTCCATTTATATGACTCATAATATATTATGTTTAATCCGACGAACCAAAATCTTCTATGCACCTATAAATAGACCAGCAGAGCCTAGCTTCCAACACATATTTTCGGAGATGACATCAAGGCTCTGCCATTTTCTTTCTTCTCCAAATCTTTTAGAAATAAGAATATTAATTTCAGGAATTCTGATTCAAGATTTGAAGATAAAAAATATGGATCTACGATATAGGTGTTCAGATTTCTTTTCTACATGAGGTAATTTCTGTGAACTTGATTTATTAGGATTTCTTTCTTTCTTTTAGCATCGTATTTGTAAATCCATGGTCATTTCAATGTTAGATTCAATTAGGAAAACAACAGTGTACCAGATCTGAATCAGATTCAAGAATTGGAAAGCAGTCAGGTAAGTGGATTTAAATTACACCTTTTGGTAATTGTATATTTTATCATTTAAATTCCCCATAATTTTTAATGTAATAAATAATTGAAATTGTGGTAATTGTGATATAATCCATTCCCTAAGTATGTTTAGAATGTTACTGTTGTATGAATCTATTCCATTAACATTCTATTTTGGTTTGAGAATTACTGTAATTTTGAATCTGACAATGATTATGCATTTTTTATGGATGTAGTTCCATGGTAATTTGGGTATGTTATAAAAAGAAGTAAAGTAAATTATGGGAATAACAGGATAAGAATCAACAAGCCTAATTTTGTATATAAACTTACCATTATTAAATTAGAATTAGGAATTGTGTATGAAAACAGGAAATAATATGACCTAGAAAGAAAAAGGAATTAGTAGTGGACTGAGTTAATTGGAGGTGGAAAAGGGATACATTTCCATAATTATCATTATGGTAAATTACAAAGAACGTAGTTGGAAGGAAAAGAAATGTAATAAGGATTAGTACGAAAAGGGGGTTTTGTTGTATTACATGCTAATTATATACATATACACACACACACCCCCTGATGTAATAAAAACAAATAGCTTGCAACTATGGATCTTAATTGATGTATATTATGAAAATAATTTTTTATACATTTCCCCAACCAAATTAATGAATTGTGTGAAATATTTCCTGTAATGATAAAAATGTAAAAAATGGTAAAAAAAGAAAGTTTACAACAATAAAAGGTTTGCTTAAATAACAAGTAACCATGGAAAAATGTGACGAACAGGGAATATAACCTATTATAATTAATTACGTGAATGTGAATGAAATATAATGGGCAGGTTTGTTCTAAGGACAAGTGGAAATATAACATAGGTTATAATTAATAATGAAAAGAGAAATTATTATTAAAGCTTGGTTAAGGGAACTAAGTTAATAAGTAAATCCACAGCAACGGTTTTGGTAATGATATAACGTGGGTTATAAGAAGAGGTAAGATGTGGACTTATTAATGAATCTTAGTTAGGGGAACTAAGTTAATAAGTAAATCTACAACAACGGTTGTGGCAATGGTATAACACGAAGTTATAAATAACATGAAAAAGGAAAAGAAAGAAGAGGCTTATTATTAGTAAACTTATGAGTGTGATAATATTAAGTTTAATGAATGTAATAATGAGTAGCTCATAGATAGGGTCCATTCCAGTAGCATGGAGCTGACTGGGTAAAATATGTGGCTCTCTGAGGGGCAACCAGGTGAAGCCATTATTTGGAATCATGTCTGTTGCACCATCCAGAGTATACCTTGACTACAGCTATGGTGTGGTAGTCAGAAGGCATTGGGTGATTCGGCGGTTTGCCTTTCTCAGAGAGGCCAGGACCAAATTAAGGATAGTAATCATTAAATACCTATCATCGGGAGTAGTGGGATGCGGAAAGACTAAGAATTAAACCAAAATACCAACGATCTTTCACTATCGAGACGTTGGTTGAGGGACATGCCAAATTGGATGCTAGATTTGTTGTTTGGGGAATGTCATTAGCTTTGATGTAGTCTTCCATTAGTTAAGGGAGGAACTAGGGTCAGGCCATAGCCACCGTGAAAAGAGACAGACCATATGTGGATATCTGTATTGTAGACCTAACGAAACTGTCCTTTACAGATATCAAAAGCTCCCGACTAAATTTTGTGCATTAGATGTAGCCTTATTATGGGACTCAGGTTATAGTAGACAGTGCGTTAAGGTGAGTGTCTAAATACATGCAATAGGTGGTGTATTATCGATGGTAGGGCATTACTCCATGTTGAGACATGATTCAATCAAGGAGTTCAGATTCGGGGATCTGTATGTTTACGTGGCATAGCGATGGTGGTTCTATGCGATTGTGTGGCGTAAAAATATAGATTTCTATATGCTGGGTGGCATAGGATGGAGGTTATGCATACTTCCGTGGTGTGACGGCAGAGACCGTAGAGGAGGGTGTTATGGAACGTACCTTGAGATGTTGGGTGTAGCTACATATATATTATATTATATTATGTTTAGTCTACTAGGGAGTAGATGGTGCGACGTGTGTGCAGGGCCTAGAGTGCTATTAACCTGAATAACCTAATAATTAAGAAATGTACCTCCCCCTCATAACACACTCGCAGGTTAGGTTTATGGCATAGATTTTGTAGCCATTGGACACTTGTTAGGCAGTGTCATTATTTCAGTAAGGCTATATTTTATATAATATTTTATCCAATCCGCTGGGTGATATTTTATCGAGTTTCGATATATTTTTTATCTCTGTCTTTTCTGCACGATACCAGACAATCCGACTCGAGCTTTGATAAATTGGGATTTTGAGAAAAATTCGGTCTATCGAAATTCGGGCTGTTACATATCCTTATTTGCTTGCGGTTAGATCTGTATTACTTTATTGGATGTATATCGTATGATACAGTTGTATAAATATGAGTGTTAGCTAGATTGTTGGTTTCTATGATTGATTAGTTCTTATTTAAATTTCGTTGACGAAATCCTTAAGGGGAGGACGCTACGTCCTTGATTTTTGAAAGGCATTATTGAATAATTTAATAGGGTGATTAAATATGAATAATATGCCAAATCAGGGTATGAGATTTGTTCTTAATGAATAAATTTGTAGGCTAGCCATAAGACAAATAAACCTAGTTAATGTGCTTAAGATGGAGGGATATAAGAGGGAAAAAGTTGGAACTTTTGAGCCCCACATATATAGCATATGCTCCTACATCTTTTTCGTTCTACATCCACTTCTAAAATCCTAAGAAAACTAAAAGTGGCCAGCTGTTGAAGCTAGGGAAAAAATAAGAAAAGGTAGGAATTTTAGAGCTTGGAATTCCATCAACAAATCTCATCAACTCTATCCGAACAAGGTGAATAATATTCACTACCCATTGAGGTTTCAGCCATTTGGTTATAGCCAAAACATGTATTGTTTTTCGTGATTGATTTCATGATTTATTCGATGTTACATAAATGTTTTGTAATACTCATGATTGGTTCCATGTGTATGATTGTAATGTATGAAAGTGAATAGATTCATAGGCCAAAACACATGGTTACATAAAATTTTGATATGATGTTTGTTATATGACGTTGGAGTTGGTTTTGGATTTCATTATTTATCATGATTGAATGAATTTGTTATGTATTTTCTAAGATTGAGTTGCATAGGAAATACTTGAATATTGATTAAAATGATTAAATAAATGTATAAATACTTTATACATGACTGGTACAAAAGTACTGTAAAAAGGAATATATATGACAGTATTTCAAATTTATGATCGACTGAGAATTTGATAAACATAGTGGAGTGGATATAAAGTAGCGTTTTAAAAGGGAATAAACCAATTTTTCTGTATTTACTGTCAGTGCCACTACCTATCTGAAAGCATCTTCCAACAAGATCGGAATCACCCTTCGGTAGCGTTGGCTGCTTCAAATATCACAACTACGGTTTATGAAGCATTCAAGGCTTCTACCTCAAATCTTTTGGTTTTGGTATTAGTCCTGATATTTATAAATATTTTGGTTTTGAAAGATAGCTACGGCACAAGAGGCTTTCGCGTTGACTCTTTCAGTCAAGGTAAAGGATTTTTTTGTAACAAAATGTTTTTAAAGAAAGATTTTGAATAGTGACTTTGGAAGGAATAAAGGCTTTACGCCTCCATATTTTTCATTGGAACCAGAAGGGCTTCCTAATGAAGCCTATGCTTTCAAAAGCATGGAAATCCTTGAAGTCATTGTCTATGACGACATGCCTTTATAAACCTATTTTCTATAAAATGCTTTTTTCAACACAAATGGGGATAGTTAGGAACTTTTATAAAACCAAATGTTTTTTGTTTCTTTTCCTCTTTGGTTGTCCGCACTAGTAGTGACGTGAAGGAGACTTTTATTGTTATCTGAAATAGAATAGGGGTTCTGCCACTGTTTCCTACCGACATTTGAGTGACGACATACATTGATTATTGATTGTTGAGTGAAGCCGGAAGGGATGCCCCTTTCATGCTAGCTTGCCATCATTTGTGTGATGATAGGAATTGAGCATTGATTTTTCTTATTATTTTCTCTGAAGGATAGACTCTTTTGGAATGAACTGATTATGGTATCGGTGCCCATGAGGGAGCTGCGAGGATTGAGAACGACACAGATGGCATGCCCATTGAAGTGTAAATTGAAAATTGATTGGACCTGTAGAAATGATTATGTTGTTGATTGTTGACCATTGTTAAGATATTGATATGTGCGGAACCTAGGGAACGTATTATGGATGGAAAAATCGGGGAACACAAATTAAATTAAAACATTAATATTGGTGCCTAAGTCGGCTATTTTGCATAGTTCAGAGGGAGTGAGCTTTCAGTTTCCTGTTAGCGGGGGGTTACTCTGCGAAGCATAGGAGGTTAAACCAAAAGGGCCTAACGCTTCGCACAATACGAGAGATTTAAGGATAACTCGTATGTTCCCATTGTTAGCAGAGGTTACCATGCGAAGCACAGGAGAGGGATCAAAATGAGGAATTCTATTGCTTTAAGCAGTTTGGAAATTGTAATAAGAAAGTGGCTCTTTGGCTTCGTGCAGTTTGAAAGTCAAATGAGTATGAATAGAATTGGCTTCTTGAAAAATGGTATTTGACCCCCATGAAGCCTAGATAGGACCACAAAATAATGAAACTGTTAAGACAAGTAGTCAGTGTAACGGAGGGATTGGAAATCTAGTGGAAATAGAAATCGTTAAGATAGGTAGTCAGTTTAACCGAGGGATGTGGGATCCATTATGTGTGTAGCACATTATATTGCTATTTGTTGTACCAGTGTGCTGAATGTACTGCCCATTATAGCGCAGGGGCATATGGTAGCATTGTTTTGTAGCATTGCTCTAATGAGAGGGAAATACATTAATTTATATGGCATGGTCCTGTTAGACATGCAGTGTCGGGTTGCAATTTATTACTCACACCAGTCTTTTTGACTGACCCATAATTTTTTTAATTTCCCCTAAATTCTCGGATACTCGATTGGGTAAGCTGAGGGCTAAGGTTTTTCAGTAACCCTTTCATATAAGCTTACGGAGGCGAGCAAGAGGCTATAACTAATAGGAGTTCTGATATGTTCTGTTTTGTTCTTTTTCCGAAGTGTCTTTTGGAATACGTATCGGCATGTTTTGACCATCATTATTTATATACTCTAAACAACTGATGAGGTGTCGTTATATGTCGCTTTCGAAGTATAATTCATAATATGTTATGATTTCTTTTAATGATATTACGAAGGATCATGTGAATGAATATTGATATCAATGAATGTTTTATAATACTTTTCGTACTCCCATGTTGACTAATGTTATAGATGATTAGCATTCAATTTTTCTATCATGGATAATTTAAACAAGAGACGAATGCACATCTGAAGTGTTTATCTTGCAGCCTCAAAGAATAGGGTGTTATGACTCTTATCACCCATGTAAATCAACCTGAAAAAAATTGAAATTGTAAAAACAATATCGCTTCTTACGACTAAAAGTTTTAAAAAAAGTATTTTGTATTTTGAATGGCACCACCAGAACCTGATTGAAACTTAGGATTAAAAGGATAAAACACAACCTTTAGTAGCAATAATTTATGATGAAGCTTGTTACATACAAGGAGTAGTATTTTATTATCTATATCATGTTTTTCCCTTTCAGATGTAAAGCTTGTTTTCCTTCTTTTAATTCCAACGTATCTATATTTTATGACCATCTTTTTTCCAAAAAAAAATTCTCATTTTTTCTATTTAATTCCAACTTGCAACATTATTCTGTAAGTATTCAAACCAAATTAACTGTTATAACTGGTCCTGCCCACAGTGGAATTTATGAGTGAATTTCCAAAAAAAATTACTTTGTTGAATCTCCATTGAGCCTATGAATTCTAATTTACTTCAAGCATTTTTTAATTTATTTTAATTAAAGCAATGTATTTTTATTTAAACTCAACGACTGTGTAAGATAAATTAAATTTTGCTTGATTTAATTTATACATACATGCATCAGTATGTATACGTGTGTGTTCATGCGAAACATAATAGTATGTGATTTACATTCTAGTGTACATACCAACTCTTCAGTATGCATTGTATGTTATCTACGTATTTATGTTAAATTATATAATAACATTAAAAAACACAAATTTTGTTTATAGGTATGTGGGGTGTGTGTATTGTTATCCCAAATTTATTCCTTCGGATAGAAAAGCTGAAAGAAGGACGAAGTAGAGAAAGAAGTTTTAGAAGCAGGAAGATGAAGCTGGGTGCTTTCAAAGTTGGCCAAAATAAAGACTTCCGTATAAATCAAAGGCTTTGTACAATAGCCGAACAACTCATGGTCAATATAAAATGCAACGGTAATCATGCAAGAAACAAAAAAGCATTCCCTTATACATCTCGAAATAGAAGAGTTCTGGAGAACTGTTTGTTTGAAGAAACACCCTCATACTAGAAAAAGGCTCCTTTCCCATAAAGAAAGCCAATGTTGGCGAAAACTGAAGGGCATGATCCCTTAAGCAGTTATCTTGGATCATAAGGGAAGAAGCTAGGTATGCCTTTTAGTATGCCCGAAGTGTGTATGCCGAAAAGCTTAAGCCTCCATCAGATAATTACCGCAAGTAAACACCACATGTAAGAAGAGAACAAAACCATAAGCAGCATTAAGAGACTGAAATTCCTAAAAGAATCTCTTATGCTAGAGGAATACCATCAGAGGATTCGACAACTGTCATATAGTCACCTTCCCGAATATGAAGGAAAGCAGCTCTATCAGCTGTTCATATGCGCCTTCGCAAGTGTCAAAATGAAGCCCAACAAGTGAAATGGGGCCAAAATCGTATCGATAAGTAAGACCCCAGGGGTTTATAATCGGGACAAACAATTCACTCCTAAAATTATAATCACAAATTACGAGGTGTAACCATAATTTCTAAATGGAATTGGGGATTTTCTCTTACTCTTGTAATCATATTTAACAGTTCGTAAAAACCAAAGGAGAACTAAGGATCTTGGCTTATGAAGTTTAACTTTAAGAGAAAGGGGTTTGATCATTTTTGGCTATTAACTTGTTTAATGCTCGATTACACATGATTCTAACTTCTTACTTCTTACTCTTATCTGAAACCCTATTACGAAGCATATGAAGAGGAATAGTGTAGCTAGGACCAAAAGTAGTAATTCTTATCCAAAAGGAAAAGGAGGATTACTTTTGACTGAACCTGATTCCCTTGAGGAAACATAATCAAATTTCTCCCCTCTTTATTAAGTTTCGCAATATCACATTCTTATTTTACTAAGTTATAAAATAAATTCTACACAGTAGAACTGATAATCTACCGAAAGGACAAGCTTTCGGTATTGTATGCAGTTTTAATCAAACCAGACATATGAAACCATGCTTAATGTGCCTTCGATGGTCCACGAAATGAATCTAACAATCCGGTATTTTGGTGATAATTAATTTAGTTAGGCTCCAAAAATGGAATTTTTATAAGTAATGGAATTTGACCATGAACCTTGCAACGTTGCGTTTGTGATGGAATTCTGGTTAAATTTCATGTTTGGAACTACGCGAGCAGAGTCCGTATGAAAAGTTACAGACGAAATACAGAAACGAATGGAAAATAAATTAAAGAGAATAATTAATATATGGAAACAAATAAATATCCTCCTCTCCTACTTCCAGGCTGGCCGGGTGGTTAACCGCTCCATTGACCGCTTGGTCGATGGAAGGAGGAGGTGGATTGGTTTTGATGTATACTTTTATTATATTAAAGGATAAATCAATATTAAATTAGATCTAATGGTCTAGGGTAATTTCTATGCCTATAAATAAATGGCTAGACCCCATTCTCTTGTTCATATTTTCTAAAGGCAATAACGAAGCTCTACCATTTCCAATCCTCCAATCTCTTACAAAGTACATATTGTAAACATATACAAATCATGTTTACTAGATCGAAGAATACTAGATTTAGATTTATGAAAAAGAGGCGGTTCTTTACTTATTCCAAATTATTTAATTTCCTTCTTCTTTCCCTATTTCTTTTCTAGATCTACAAACCTAAACCTTTTTTGTTAATGCCCTTTTTGAAATAAATTGTAGATTAGTAAGATTTGGGAATTTTAGGCTTAAAAGCCATGTAAGATTTGGGTTTGGATAGCTTTTAGGTGAGTGGAAAATCATATGCATCGTTTATAAAAAACATATATAATTTGTTTGTGTTGAATTGGAATTATGTGCCTAAAAGTGTCAAACTTGTGTATTTTTATCAAATCTGTGTATTTTTGTCAAATCTGAATTATTGTGAATATTGGTTAAGTACGGATTTTGTATTCCTTTTTAAGTTATCATCATCTTCTTGCCTACAATTATTCTTTAGTTGTTGTGGTTATTGTAAACACCATAGATCTGGAAATCAGTACCAATACATTTATCAGATTTGTAGCTTTATTCCAGATCCATAGGATTGGGTGTTAATTTATTATTTATGTAGTATTGATTAAAATAGTAATCATCCTATTGTGTTTGACATTGTTTTTTGTTTTGCTTGATTATTGTAACTTTTTTCCTTTTTGTTCTTTTTGTATAGAAAGGTGTTATTTTAAATCTATAAGGAAAATAAATAAACCAAATAAGAAGAGATGTGCAAATTCACTTATTTTTATACATAGTTTGCCACAGCTATTTTAAATAGAATATTAACTTATTTCCTGGTGAATTTGAATAATGTCAACTTTCATCTTTTTAATAATTTGGGCATAATTTACAACAATTACAGTAAATAATATTTCGAGATTTCGAATTTCAAAATAAGATTAGACACAAAAAGGGTAGTTTTGGTTTCTAGTTTAGTCCAGAGCATAAATAATAAATAATAAGAAAATATAAATTATCAACTATGTTAACTTCGCATTTAAATATAAATATAAATATATATAAATTTTATCCTTTTGAATCTATGTAAATGACGCTAATATATTAAATAAGTGTTTGTTTGTATTGTGTGTTTGGATTTGGAGTCTTTTCGTTTTACGGGAATAAACGCATGGTAATAACTCCTGTAATAAATGGAAATTAAACATTTATGACCGTTATAACAGTCAATATGGAATTTTTTGCTGAAATAAAAAGGTCATAAGTAAGGTAATAACTATTGTAACTATGAACGTTTGGGAAATTAATTGAATATGATAAATATGCCTAAATAGTTATAATTAAAATTGACATTTAGGAATTGTAACCGAAACTAGGGAATAAATAGATAGCATATGTTTGTGTGTATATATATATATATATATATATATATATATGGATACATTCACATAATAATTAATTGGAATTAAATTTGTAGTAATATTTGGGAGTTACAATAACTAGATTAGAATTCAAAAGGGACTGATATAAATGGCATTTAATAGGATAATGAATGCCGTAGGAAAATATGATCGTTAGTGTCATAAATGGGATTGAATAGGTTATTGATGCCTTAGGGAATATGACCGTTAGGGTCATTAGTAGTAGGTAACCTAATTGATAATAATAAAGGGAATAGAAAAGGGAAATTAATGGGGATTGATTGGTGTAGTAAATACTAGGTCCAATAAGGAAATTAATAGTTAGACATCCTAGGTTAGGAAGTTATAGGTTTTCCTTATTTGTTTATAGTTAATCTAGAATTAATATAATTAAGAATACTAAGTGGACTTAGTAAGTTAATGGTGTGAGGTATGTTTCCTTATTCGACAGAAGTCTGCACTTTCTAGTAGTCGGATATATGTACAGCCGATATGAGATATCATTAACTATAGGAAACCGTGATGATAGTCAATTACGTAGCGAAGATTATTTCCTGAATTGAGGTTTATTCCAAGTGTCAAGTATTGAGTGGTTGTAAGACCCTCTTCCGGTCTAAAAGAAGAAACCTTAAAAAGGGGGCTCATGCCAGCTTCGGGATAGTGGTATCATGTAGTTAGATCCACTCTTAAAAGGGTATAAACTGATCGCATAGCTCACCTCTCCATAATCAAGATGTATTAAAGGGCTATTGGGTATGAGCTTGGTAATCCTTGCATTAGTCCACTTCCTTTAAGTAGTAAGTGACTGGGGTGAGAGTTCGCCTTAGGATTAGCTATTAAATAACCGCTACGGAGGTACCACAGGTCTTCCAATCCCGCGGGAAGTAATAAGGTCAACTAGGTAGTAACAGAGGGGTCCACTATGGGAAGGTCATAAATGATGAGATGTTGTCTGCCTGTCCTATAGGTAATAAGTGATTGCTTGCTATCTCTTGCCTTATGCGGGGCATTGGCATATGCATGAAAGGGAGAAGCCTTAAATTAGTAGGACATGTAGCTACTGTCCTCTAATTTATATTAGTGTAAAATAAACCACTGAATAAGTGATGAAAAGGTCGGCATTGGTCTTAAGTGGTCAAAAGGATCCACCTTTATCTTATATTGGTAGTGGGTTCTTAAGAAATCGAAAGGATCCATCCTTATCTTATATAGATAGGGAGGTCTTATGTGGCAATATAGAGATAATTAACCTCCTTATCGAATAGTGAGTAGTTGAGGGCCCACCTCTTAGTTTTTGGTAATTAGTTGAATGGTGGTTTAAAGGCTTCATAGTTATGTGTAAGCATTTTATCTCAATATTGCAATATCGTTGTGCTTAGGATATTGCCTCGGATGTGGTAGTTTGTTATTGTGCGTAAATCTTTTCAAGGTTAGGTTATAATTACTAGTCTTGTCAGACATATGTTTTGAATCTGACCAAACGAGTTACATTTGTGTATTGTAGATAGTGTTATACATCTTCTTCTTACCAAGACTTGTTTTTTTGACCTCTTCCTCATAACAATACTTAGGTTTAGCTCGGGGAACAAAGTTCTTAGTAGGTGTTCAGTTTGATTTTTGTCTCGTTCTCGCATGCTCGATATCTATGTGATGATATTCTTTAAGATAGCCGCCTTAGTCGGTAATAATTATCTTATTATGTTTTCGATGTGAGTTAGTTTTATTTTACTCTGATTATGCTCATACTCATTATTTGTAGGAGCCAGGTATATACCCTTCATGCTTGGATGAGTTTGAGTTCCGATTTTTAAAAATTCGGGCTCGGAAAACAGTGGAGTGTTACACTGAAGGTCGTAGATGTTTGTTTACATCAAATAAAGGCTTTCGGAGACATTGAAAGCCAAAACATATTAACCTTTTGGATTACTTAATAAATAAGGAAACCTTTGCTTTTGGGTTTTATCTATCTTAAACTACTTTGAGGTGGTGCCAGGAGGAAGGCCTGAACCTTCGACCTTATGGTTAATACAAACTAACTTTTTAATTGGATAAATGTTGGAATAACGAATACAACGAAAATCAAATAGAAAATATTAGACACAATCAGTGAGGATATGGTCCACACCTCTCGGCTAAAGGAAGATATAATGTCATCTTCCAACTATGCAGGCACAATACACGGATATCCTTCCATTATAGAATCAAAGGAAGCAAACACTAAAGAAATTAAATTGATGAAGAATAAAATCCCTGAATTAAAGACATTACTGAATGAAGTGCTTTCTTAAAAGTCTGTTAGAAGAAAAATTCTCCAAAATGAGAAAACAAATGTAAACTAGGTGGTGGAATCTAAAAGAAAAGGGTCCAAAGCTATTCAATCAAAAAGCAAAAGAATAACAAGCCTTCTGAACTCAAGCTTAAAAAATTGGGGGATGGAAACACGAAAGCTGATTACCAAGTGAAGCTGAAGAATAAGGAGCAGTCTGGAAGCTCCACCACTATGGGGACAATCCCCATAGGGTCGACAATTAGAATCGAGTACCGAAAACCCTAATTGAACCGATCCGAAAGTACTGAACCGAATCTTATGGGTCTCGGGTCGGGCCTAGGTGATGAAAAATACCATAAAAACGCCATAAAACCCAACCGAACTGACCCATCCTGAAAGACCCGACCGAAATTTTTTGAAATATATGTAATTTTAGTGTTATTACCCACTCGAATATGAACCGACCCGACCCATGCCGAAGCTCGAGATGGGTTGGTTTTAGATTTTCTGTTAAATTTTATTGGGAGTAGCCGAGGGGGAAAAATTCGGCACATAAGAGAAGTTTGGAATGGATTTTTCTTGTTTAAGAAAGGTTGTCGAATCATTCCAAGAGGGGGATCCATATGCATACTTTGGTGGTGACCTTGCAAGAGATCTAGAAGGGAATTCATCACCTACATGATGACCCTCTAGTGATCATCAACTAGATAAGGCAGTCCATGGTTGCCAAAATCCTAGTTGATATTGGAAGCGATGTCAAAATCATCTCCAAGTATGCCTTCTAACAATTGAATATCCCAAAAGCTAAACTTGAGCCTAACCTAGAGCCAGTCTTTGGCTTCAATAGTAAGGGTTAGTCAAGCGAAGCTCAGGGTACAAATGGGACTTCCTCCATGATGCCACGCTTTTGAAGCCCTCTTCGTAATCATCGACCGACTATCCTTCTACAATGCATTCTTTGGGTGCCCAACATTAAAAGAGTTGGACGCCTTCATCTTCCCTAAATACTTAATGGTCCAATTTTGACATGGAAAAGCTTGGGAAATTTAAAGAACAGTTTGAGGGAGATGTATTGTGCAATACTTGATGAATAAAAGAAAGAATACTTTTCTTGTTTCGATCTTTCTCTAAACTACAACCTTCGGATGATGTCTCCTAAACTCGACATTCGAAGCAAAGGCAAGGGTGTATATAATCTACTAAATGAAAAAAGAGAGATTGCAGGTCAAAGAACATAAATAAATAGGAGTCGAAAGACAATAACATTGATGATGAAGAAGTCATAACTAATTAATACTTTCGATGAGTGGTCGAAAGGGTCTAGCCTTCCGAAGAAGCTGAGGAAATAGGAATTGATTAATCCAATCTAGAAAAAACTATTAAAGTGGGTAAAACCTTAGAATCTTAGGTAAAGAATGAATTAACCCACTTCCTTAAGGAAAGTAAGGATACCTTCGCACGGATGCATTCCAACGTGATAGGAATTAACCCTTCATTTGTAAATTATTCACTTAATATTTGCCCACGCGTGACACTTGAACTAAAAAAGGAAAATCAGCAAGGTTCGGTCTGACGCCTTTAAAAAGAAAGTGAATAAATTGCTTGAAAAAATGAATTGATCTATGAAGTCTTTTACCCCAAATGGTTAGCAAACCTCGTCTTGGTAAAGAAATCCAATGGGAAGTGGGGAACGTATGTTAATTACACAGATTTAAAGAAAGTGTGCACAAAAGATTGTTACACCTTACTGAGAATTGATCAACTAGTGGACGCCACAAGTAAGCATAATTGGTTGTACCTCATGAATACCTATTTGGGATATAATCAAATACCCAAGTTCAAACAAGATGAAGAGCATACAAGCTTCATCATTGGGATATACTGCTATAAAGTTATGCCTTTCATATTAAAGAATACCAGAGCAATGCATCAAAAGCTAGTCAAAAGGATGTTCTACGGTCAAATCGAAAGGAATATGGAAGTCAACGTGGATGGTATGTTAGTCAAATAATAAGAGGCGGAAAGCCGTCTAAACGATCTTGGGGAAATGTTAAGTGTAATTAGAATGTATCAAAAGAAATTGAATCCTCAAAAATTCCATTTTGGGTCCACTTAGAAAAATTCCATGGTTATATTATAAATGAACAAGGAATAGAAGCCAGTCGAGCGCAAATTAAAGTAATAAGAGAAATGGCTGAGCCTAAAACAAGCAAACATGTAATGAGCCTTAATGGAAAGATGGAAACTCTAAGTAGATTTATCCTCAAAACCCCAATAAATGAGTGTTATTCTTCATCGTAATCAAAAAGAAGAAAAACTTAGATTGGGGAGAAGAATGCCGAAGGATATTTAAAGAGTTAAGAGATCATTTAGAGAAACACCCTGTAATGTCGAGCCCAAAAGATGGAGAAACCTTAAGTCTTCATTTGCTATTTTGGAGCATGCCATTAGCTCAGTCTTATTATGGGAAGAATACAGAAACCAACTTCCTTTTTACTACATAAGATAAAGGTAAGGAATGTCGAAACCCGTTATCCAGTTGTTGAGAAATTGGCCTACGAATTAATCTTAATTTTCCGAAAACTACAGTCATACTTCCAAGCACGTCCAGTTCAGCATTTAAATAATTTAACCCTTAAATAAGTTTTTAGCAAGCTAGAATTCTTTTGGAAGACTTGTAAAATGTGGAATTGATCTAAGTCAATACGACATTGAGTATAAACCTCGGCGGCTATCAAGGGCCAAGCCCTTACGGATTCTGTAATGAATGCACTTGATTTATTAAACAATAATCTGGAAAGGAAAAGGATTTAGAGCTAAAATGGCAATTGTTTATCGATATCGCATTTAATGAGCAATGTGCGGGAGCATGATATGTCATTACAATGTTGGATAGGCATCCACTACATTATGCCATTAAATTAGGCTCCGCCGTAACAAATAACATAGTGGAATATGATTCCATAGTTGCAAGATTAACCTTAGCAAAGCAGCTAAAAATTCCATGGATCCAAATTTTCGGTCTTTCTCAATTAATGGTAAAGCAACTTACGAAAACGTATAAAACAAAGGATCCAAAACTATCTCAGTACATTAAGAAATACTAGGAATGCTGGTAGAAGAATTGAGGGTTTCTCAATGACCAAATCATAATAAGAGAAAATTCCCAAGCTGATTCCTTGGCTAAAATAGCTAGCTCATGACAGTCGAATATTACCTGTCGGATATTAGGCAACATCAAGAATAAAGGAAAAAGAGACCCAAAAAGGAAGAGAATCTTTGGTACTGACCAAGTCCCAAACAAATATCCAAAATGAAACTGAGAAAGAGATAAGAGAAGAAATTCCAACCAAAACGGAAATCTCCTCTGGGAATATTAACAAGAGTAATAGGATAACACTAGTCCTTCGATATTAAAATAATTTCATATTACCTATGGATACAATGAAGGTTAGGAAAATCAAGGGCAAGCCTTAAATTTTGTTATCTTGGATGAAATCCTATATGAGACAGGCTATGCAATGCAATATTTAAGATATTTAAACCTTAAGGATGGGTTAAGGTTGCTAAAGTAGGCCCACGAAAGGCTCTATGAAGACCACTCTAATGGAATAAAATTGGCAAAGATGATGGTGAGACAAGGATTCTTCTGGCCACAAATGACCAAATAGGCCAACGACTTAGTCAAAAGATGTTGTAACTGCCAAAGATGCCTAAAGATTCCTCGCTTGCACCTGAGCAACTTAACTCTCGCAACGGGCCCATGGTCATTTGATGTATATGGGGTAGACCTTATCTACACATTATCGATTTCAAAAGGAGCTGCGAAATTAGTTGTGGTATCCATCGACTATCTTACCAAATGGGTATAAAGAGAACCTCTTCCAAAAATCACTCTCGACAAAGTTCTAGGATTTGTCATCAAGAACGTAGTCATCCAATTCGGGTTACCTCATAAGATCATATCTAACAATGGAACACAACTTGAAAGTGAGGAGTTCTCGCGGTTCTGCTATAGTAATTGTATCATAAAGGGTTTCTCTTCCGTAGCACACCTGAAGGAAAATGGTATCGTAGAAGCTGTCAACGAGACCATCAAAATCGTACTAAAGAAACGGTTGAGTATAGAAAAAATAAATTAGGTAGGAGAATTATCCTTAGTACTTTGGGCCTATCAAACATCTACTAAAAGGACAATAAGCCATACACGCTATTCTCTAACCTTTGGATGTGAATCAATGCTTCCGATCAAAATAGAAATTCCATCACACAAAAGGTTGGCCTGTGTTTTCGATAAAAATCAAGAACTAAAGATGGAATCTTAGTCTTAATCATTAGTCACAGAGACGCAACCGCTATTCGAAAAAAAATAGTATCAAAGGAGAATGCCTTAATAACACGAGGGTAAGGTTAGAAGTATTCAGGGAAGGAGACCTAGTTCTCCAAAAGATAATGCCCAATACAAAAAATCCAATAGATGGACCATTAAGGACAAATTAGGAAGGACCCCTAATTATACATACAATAATACCTCCAAAAGAGAACCATTTATGTCACCCTAATGGCAATATGACTACAAGGACATGGAACGCGGAACACTTGACACCATACTCCCCCTCCTTAAGTGAATGAAGTAGATTCACCATGGGAAATATTTCCATAAAAGATAAGGAAAATCACCCCTAAGGGAAAGAAAAAGGAAATTATGACCCGAATAAGTTTTTTCAAAATCATCTTCATGAGAAAATAATGGATAAATGACTTTTGAATGGACTATCCATGAAAATTCCTTGGCGTAGTCATGACGCTTCCCAAAAGGGAGGTGGGGTAAGCTCAGGGAATGCGTCCGACACCGATTAAACTCCTTGGTATACCAAGGTCTTTCCCCAAAGAGGGAGGCGATAAACCTAGGACGTACGAGCCTAACCCCGAGGAACAACTTTGAAATACGTGCCTGGTCCCCAAACCCTTGACGCTGTCAAGGTTCCCTCTGAGGAGGGATGGGTAACCGCTGGTGCACAAGCTCGGTTCAGACCAATCCTTGACGCAGTTAAGGCGCCCTTTAGAGAAAGGATGGGTAAATGTCAGTGCAAACCCGAATCTGAATGAAGCTTGCCAAGCCTCTTTATATGTCTCGTATCGCATAAGGGAATAAAGTCCCAAAAGGAGCACCTAAATCATGTCAATCCTCTATCCTTAGGAAATGACTAAAATGCAAAGAATTAGTTAAAACTAAAAGCGTTTTCATATTCAAAATGTCTAGAGGAATATTTCTGTATTTCTATTACCATGGTATTCGGGATTTCTATTAGCCAAAAGATGCTTCAAACACATTAATTACTTCCTGAATAAGGACTACTAATAATCAATGCCTGAATTTACATTCTGGGTCTTCTATTAAGCTAAAGGTGGCTTCGTATACATTATTTCTAGAAAATGGTTTCTAGAATTTTAATATATTAATTCCTGAATCTGGGTTGGGGTCATCTATTAAGCCGAAGGCCTCTTCGAATTCACTATTTCCAGAAAAAAGATTCAGGAATTATAATATATTAATGCCTGAATATGGGTTTTGGGTCTTCTATTAAGCCAAAGACGACTTTATATTCATGATTTCTTGAAAAAGGTTTGAATTCTAATATATTAATACTTAATTTGGGTTTCGGGTTTTCTGTTAAGTCGAAGGCAGCTTCGTATCATTATTTCTAGAAAAATGTATTTGAAATTCTAATATATTAATATCGAAATATGGATTTTGGATCTTTATTAAGCCAAAGGTGGCTTCATATTCGTTATTTCCAGGAAAAGTTTTCTTGATCCTAATATTTTAATGTCCAAATCTTGGTTTTTTGTTGTATATCGAGCTGAAATAGGCTTAGTGTTTATTATTCCCAGAAGTCGGTTACTAGACTTCTATTATTCTAAACACAAATTAGGGTCCCAGGCTTATATTAAGCCAACAAAGGTTTTCATATTTATTATTTTCTTAAAAAGGTTTCTAAATTTCTATGATTGCCTGATTTTGCATTTTAGGCTCTCTATTAGGCGTAATATAGCTTCATAACTATTATATCCAGCAAAAAACTTCAAATTTATTAACCCGATTAAGGACTTTGGGCTTCGACTATTCTAAATCTCGAATCCAAATTTTGAATTGCTTATTAAACCAAAGATGGTTTCTTATTTATTACTCTAGGAAAAGGATTCCAAGATTTCCACTATCTTATTACCCTAATATAAGTTCTGAGGTTTCTATTAGCTAAAATGACGTTGTATCTATCTTCCCCAAAGGAAGATTTTTAGGTAATATTTCCTAATATTGGCTTCTGATATAACAATAAGCCGAGAGAGACATATAAAGAGTCTTCGTATTTGGTCTTTGTTAAGCTAAAATTAGCTAAAATTAGCTATGAGGACAATCCCCAAAGGAAGATTTTTAGGTAATATTTCCTAATATTAGCTAAAATTTCCATTCACAACCAAATATAGGTTCTAAATATCAAGGGATATGTTTGTTCTCTATCGTATTTGGTCTTTGTTAAGCTGAAGAATTTGAACCCAAGTTATAAATTTCTTATACGACGAAAATGGTCTCAATCGAACTAATCTATTACAACAACAAAAATTCGAATTTTTATTTCCAAATATTAGGATTTGTTCAAAGGCAAAAGAGTCTTCGGTATAACCTGTTAAGGGATTTCAAATCATATTAGTTTCCAGAAGTATAATCATGAGAATTAATATTCTACCTTGCTAGTAATATACAACTAAACAAACTTATACACATACTATTATTGGAGTTTCAAACCAATATAAACGCTAACATAAATAAGTTTGTAGGTAAAAATAAGACGAAAGAATTCAAGGTATTTTTCCTAAAGAAACAAAACCTCTTTTACATTAGGAAAGGACTAAATGTAAGCCTAAATTTATTCCATTGGATAGACATAGTGAAAGAATGCCAAAGTAAAGAAAAAAGGTTTTAGAAGCAGTAAGAAGAAGTCGCTTGCTTTCAAAGTTGGCTAAAATAAGGACTTCCATATAAATCAAAGGCTTCGTAGAATAGTCATGCAATTCATGGTAATTATACAAGGTAATGGTAAAGAGGTATGACTCCGATGCAGTAAATAAAAGGCCACTCAGCTACACTGAAGAGTACACCCTTCAGTAACTATGTTCCAGATCCAAGCAACAAAGCATTCCCTTATAATGTTTGAAAGAGAAGAGTTTCAGAGGACTGTTTGTCTGAAGCAACAACTTAATATTAAAAAAAGATCCTTTCCCATAAAGAAACTCCCTGTCGACAAAATCCTAAAGGCAGGATCCTTTAAGCGGTTATCTTGTAGCACAAGTGAAGAAGGAAGGTATGCCATTCGATTTTCCAAAGGGTGTATGCCAATGAGCTTAAGCCTTCATCAGATAATTTCGGCAAGCAGACACCGCATATAAGATGAGAACAAAACCGTAAGCAGCGTGAAGAGATTGAAATTCCTACAAGCATCTCTCGCACTAGAGGAATACCTTCAAAGGATCTGACGGTTGTCATGTAGCTATCCTATCAGAAAATGGAGGAAAGCGTCTATGTTTTCTCTTCGTATGCACCTTTGCAAGTGTCAAAACGACGACCATCAAACGAATGGCTGTCAACCCGCACCTATCAATACGACCCAGGGGTCCAAAATTAGAACAATCAATTCATTCCAAAAATTGTAATCACAAATTTCTAAGAGTAACCCTAATTTCCAAATCGATTTGGGGATTTTCTCTTACTCTTGTAATCTTATTTAGCAGTTCGTAATAAATGAAGGATAAATGAGGACCTCGAACTATAAATTTTAATTTTAAGAGAAAGAGGCCGGATCATTTCCGGCTATTAGCTTAATTAATGGTCGATTTCACATAATTCTAACTTCTTATTCTTATCCAAAACGATGTTGCGAAGCACCTGTGGTGTAACTAGGACCAAAAAGTACTAATCCTTATCTGAAAGGAATAAGAAGGATTACTGCCGATGGAGCATGTTTCCCCTTCGGAAACATAATCAAATTTCTTCCCTCTCTGTTGACTTTCACAATATCAGATTCTTATTTTAATGAGTTGTAAAACAAAGCCCTCCCAGTAGAATTTATAATCTCCCAAAAGGAACAATCTTTCCGTATTTTATGTAGTTTCGATCAAACTGGAAATACGAAATCTTGTCCTATTGTGCCTTCGATGAACCGTGACCTGAAGGTCAGAGATGTATTTTTACATCAAATAAAGGCTTTCAGAGGCATTGAAAGTCGAACATATTAACCTTTAAGGTCACTTAATAATATGGAAGCCTTTTCTTTCAAAATTTGTCTCTTAAACTAATTTAGAGTGTTAAACATTTATATGGTTAACATTTATATACACGCACACGAAAAAAATATGTATGTGTACTTGTTTAAGTATGCATAATACATGAATATAATAAAATTATACATAAAATAAGATACATACACATACATGTGTGTATGTATGTATGTGTGTATATATGTACATACATTAGGAAAACTATATATATTCAATTTTAAATCGAAACTAGACCTAAAAGTGATTTAATTTTATAATAATAGAATTCGTGATTTATATTAACATTTTCATATATAATATACACTTTCAACCACAATAACAAAATATAAAATAATCATATGTTTATTTTATTTTTATATGAAGAGATCATGAAATAAAAGAAAGGAAAAAGTTTGGTGAATTTTTGTGTTAAATTGTTATTTTTAGTAATTACGTATAATTTCGAATATATACTTTATGCCAAAATAATTAAATAATACAGTAAAAACCCAAAATTTAAAATTTTGAAATTCAAGGATTACGAAATAATGATTACAAATAAATCTGGTGAATATTCACATTAAATTATTATTTTAATAATTAATATACTTATCTAGTCAAAATTAAAATATTTATTAAAAATATAAAATAATAATAGAAAAATATTTAAAATATTATTAGAGCTACTGCAATGATGTATTAATTTTAAAAGTATTAAACATGAATTTAAATGCAAAAATATTTTATATATAATAAATAGCTTGAAATTCAATAATTATTAATTTAAACATATATATATATAACCAAAATTAATTGTTTTTTAATTTCATAATTCATGTTATATACAAATAAGAGCAAAAAAATTGAAACTATATATGTATGTTGTGTGTGTGTGTGCATATATATATGTATGTATATCTATTATATTATATGAAAGCACAATATTCATTTGGAGGCCTTTCGGTTCCAGTTATCCCAAAAATCACACGTGCTGAAATGTGTCATGGAAGTTTAATTGTCTTAAATTTGTCATTATTTTTACTGATTGCCGGTACTTCTTATAAGAATTCTAATGGACCATGAATATTTTGTTGATTATCTTCTTATTATACACCTAATATATTTATTATACTATACCTGTTATAAAAAGGAAGTTTAATTATATTAAATTTGTCGTTAATTTAGCTTATTGCAGGTATTTATTAAAAGAATTATAACAGACTTACGAATATTTTGTTGATTTTCTCCCTATTATACATCTATTATATTTATTATATTATATATAATATACTATATAAATCACATTAGATGACATTTTTGTATACTTTCTCCTCATTCAATCTAAACTCATTCCTCGTCGATATGAGTATATAAAACCTATGTCTCAGTTAAACCTATTTCTTAATTAATTAAGCAAACCGATTTTGATTAACACACAAAACGACATTACCTTCCATCTCTTCTTTTCCGAGCTCTTAATCCCAGCTTGATTTCTATTTTCAATTCTCCTAATTCCTATACACATTTTTTTGAATCTGGGAAAACCGCCTCGTTAAAAACATGTACGTGTACCCAGCGTGAGTACACGACAGGAAAAAAGAGTGCAGCGCTTTATTGATAACTCATCAATAAAAGTACATAAGTACGGGCAAGAAAACAATGCATAACCTTTCTTGCCCAAACCCCACAAATAAATATACAAAAGAAAATAAAGGGAAAAAACCAAGAAAGTCCAAAGCCCAACCCACTTCAAAAACAATCTTCACAAATACATATGGGAACTTTAACTGGCAACTGACGGTAAGAAAAAGGAAACATCTCTTCGAAGACGCTTCCAATAAAACATCGAACCCTAATTTTCTCCCCCAAATGGCGGCGGCCTATCCAGTATCAAGAATTCCTATGCACATTAAGTCATATGAATATTTAAATTAGCTCAATATGAATGCTAATTCTATAATTTACAGCATCGATTCCAAATACGTATGCCTTATTGTTCCCATTCCTACAGTAAATTCCCCGAATTGCCAGATATCCTCCTCCCCTAATTTTCGCAAATTAATAGTTTATTTGTTTTGCTATGTTATTTCTTCATTTTTTTCTCTTTAGTTTATTGATTTTACAGCTAACTCTAATCCTTAAGCATTTTCCTACCTTCATTCTCTTCTCCCTTTATTATTTCATTTTCTCTATGTTTTGCCTCCATGTATGATTTTCTATGTTCCACTAGCAATTTCATATGTATAATAAAATCATAAGAAACAGTTCAAATTTATGAATAGGAATACTGTAAACTAAATTATGGCTTTACTGTAGATCATCCTGGGCTATACACAAACACAAGTAAAGTTTGGGCAAAGGAAAAATCAAAATAGAAGTTTAATTATCTTAAATTTGTCATTATTTTTGCTTATTGTAGGTATTTATTAAAAGAATTCCAATGGACTCAGGAATTTTTGGTTGATTATCTTTCTATATACATCTATTATATCTGTTAGCCCTCTTTTTGGTACTAATCTTATCGGGCCAAAACCAAAGCCCAAACGCACAACCAAATACAAGTCGCGCCCCAGGAGACCCATCAGGGGCGCTACATCAAGCCATGGTATATCTGCCCAAATCTAACTCAGTCAGATTAACTGCGTATTACCAGAAAAATCGCTTACCAGGGCGACCGAGTTTCTCGCTTCCAGAAAGAACTCGTCGACCGGTTATTTCGGGCCAGCGTGGAAGATTTCTACAGAGCCAGTCCACTTAATATCCCGACTTCCATGGAGATAAAGGCGGTCAACCATATGCGGACAAAGCTCTGCTTTTGATATACCTCTCCATGGATGCCGCGTCGGCCACAACTTTCGAGGATACTGTTTATGAGCAGTGGAATCAGTCTTCCAACCGCAATTCGAGCCAATGGATAGGTTCCACGTATCTGGACCTTCCCGGAATGGCCGGACCATTTCGCAACAGCCCAAGCTGCATTTTCCACCTATAAATACTTCCAAACTTAAAGAGAAAAGGGGACTTCTTTGGGCCAGACGGCTTTCTTCAAACTTTTCATCTCTACTCCCCTCCAGAATCTTAGTCTCTCAAAAGGAAGAAAGGAAAATAATCATTCTCTTTCTTTTCTCTGAGCAGAAAAAGCATTGTATTTGTAATCAAAAAAGAAAGGAATAATATATAAAGTGGACGTAGGCATTGGCTTTGCCGAACCACTATAAAAATTCTGTGTGTGCTCCCCGTTCTTTTACTTTTTATTGCGTATTTTATCTTTACTCGTGTGTAGATCACGCGATTGGGGGTTGATTGTCACTAGTGACCAACTTCTTACGTCAACACTTTGGCGCGCCAGTAGGGGTAGCACACCAACACCGCCATCGAGCTCCTGCTTATTCCAGGTCATGGCGAACAAACGAAAGAAAGATGCAACATCCTCTCGTCCCGCAAACGCCGATGCAGCTGATGCCGATGCTGCAGAAGCAAGCCACGAAGTTTCCTCTCATGACAATATGTCCCGATTCCTTACCCGGGATGACATCTATAAAATCATGGTCGAACTCAGGGACCATATGACATCTCAGGGTAAAGTCCTCGAACGACAACAACAGTTGATGGATCACCTTCTCAGTCGACTGGAAACAGGGTTAAACGTTTCAACATCAATTCCTCCATCGACCGAAGCCGGGGCAATAACTGATCTTCGATCTGCACGAAATCAGGCCACTGATCGGGTTACACCTTTATTTCATCCTGGTTTGGCTCCACCAACCGATCGATCCCCACCACGAATATCGCTTCCAGCGACCAGCGCGGTTGCAGCAAAAGAACCTCAGGGGGTAGGCGACCAAGATCTAGGTCATCTGACAAATATGCCTCCACTCTTTGGAACATCTCGACCTACCGAATCAGTCGAGCGACCCCCCGGTCCCTCAGAATCAATTCCATTCCCATTACAACCCGGGATCTTGCCGCAGACCAGTCTAACCACTCTTCCTCTTCAACGAAGAGTTGGAGTAGCCTTCCCTTCGAACGAGGGGAGCCACCCTACCATGCCGGTCCTCACCGTAGCGGAAGAAAACGCTACCCTAGACCCTCCTAACCTCGCTTCAAATGGGGGCAACCCTGGCCCCCGAACATCACATGCTATGCTGGATCATCCCAGACCTTTAGCTACAAATATGGCTCGATCCACAACTCATCAGGTTCCAGAGGAGCCATTCTACCCAGAACAACCCGCCAGATCCCACTTTCCCTCACACCTTCACTCAACTCTCGGAGGTCGAGCCCAGCCAATAACCACCCTTTCAAGTATGCTTTTGCCAGATCCTCGTAAAGAACCCCCTCAGGATGCAGAGTTAAGTTCATGGCTACGACTCCTTGGAGATGGGAGTCAGCTTGCAAGCATCATCCGACGTTTCTCTCGGGGCAATTCTTCGCAGCAAGACATAGACAATGTCAATCGCAACCCCTTCACTAGAGAAATCAGAAATTCTCGAAACCCTCCGGACTTCAGGTTCCCTGCCATCGAACCGTACAATGGTCGCACTGACCCGACCATTCATCTTATGCGATACATGCGACATATGGAAGTACTTGGTGCATCGACCAGCTTCATGGCTGAGTGCTTTCCACTCTTTCTCATAGATATAGTCGAAATGTGGTTTCGGCAGATAACAACGGAGTCGATCAGTAGTTGGAATACTCTGGTCACCCGTTTCATCGAGCAATTTTGAGTGCATATCTCTCGACCGAAAAGTGTCATGTTTCTATCTACCATCAAACAGCGATCTGGAGAGATGCTAAGATCCTTCCTCGAAAGGTTCAACGCAGCCGTAGCATCCGTCGATCGACCCGAGCCATCGATGGTGCTGATGGCAGCCATCGCGGGAGTCCAGAAGAGATCGGAATTCTCGAACTCCTTAACTAGGGATCCTCCCAAAGATATTGATGATTTCTATTCCGAGGCCGAAAGATTCCTCCGACAAGAGGATGCCAGCCTTGAGATGGAGAGCCTTGAAGTCTTAGTAGCCAAACAACATGGTCCACTCAATGGAAATGGCCAGAATAAAGGAAAAGGAACGGCCCCGGAAAAGGATAAACGCAATGTACGACCTCGAAATGAAAACAAATATAATCAGTACACCGAGTTCAATTCCTCTTTGCTCGATATTTATCTCGATATGCGCGAGTCCTTCCCCAGTCCAAGGCCACCTCAACGAGAACCGACCCAGATAGAACTTGACTCTGGCAAGCATTGTATATTCCACATCGTAGTTGGACATAACACAAATGATTGCCGACATCTGCGCGATCTCATTGAAGGGTGAGTCAGAAAAGGGGAACTCACTGAGTATGTCAAAAATCACGCCCCGACCGTGCTGCCGCGGCCTTTCGCCCAAGCTCCTCAGACTGGTCCGCAAGCTCCTAGGAATGGAAAGGACCCTGAGACTAGCACTCGCGGCATTATCATTAATTAGATTTTTTATCTTTTCTCTCGATGAATTTCTTTCAATAATAGGGATGCTTTGATGTTATGTAATCAATCGCTGTCCTCGTAGATTTTCTTTGTAATAAATGCTTAGCAGTTATGAACTTTACTTTTTGCAAAAGTAGATCGACTGTTGTAAAATTTCTAAGCCGAACCAGGTTAGTGTTCGCCATTAAGCCGAGCATGGTTAATGCTCGCCCCCCTGTTCTATGTGGTTAGCGCGAAAATCTACCACTACTTCAAAACACCTACCCTTTCAAGCGAGAGAGGTCGCTTTCTCTTAAACACGAGTGTGGATTACACTCTTTTTCTTTACACCACGAGCGTGCATAGCTCGTTAATCTAACTAACCCAACATGAGTTGAGCATAAGAAACACTTGCACTAAGCCGAGCATGGTTTATGCTCGCCACTAAGCCGAGCATGGTTTATGCTCGCCACTAAGCCGAGCATGATTTATGCTCGCCACCCTCTAAAGCCAAGTGGAATAAAATGCTCGACCCATGGTTTGTTTTTTTATTTGCAGGAACCAACTTTTGTACCTGTGGCGATCATCACCTCAGCCTTAATACGGTTTCCGATAGTTGTTGGTATTCTGGCCTTAATACGACCTGGCATGGTCGTCGGATTTCTGGTCTTAATACAACATCGGACCGTCGGTTTTTTGGCCTTAATATGGTCTGGTGCGACCATAGTAGCTCGAGCGTTTGTGCTTCAGTTCAGATTTCAGAATACACCTCCTTCTGTCGATGAAGATATATTATGAGGGGAAAAGTGTTAGCCCTCTTTTTGTTACTAATCTTATCGGGCCAAAATCAAAGCCCAAACGCACAACCAAATACAAGTCGCGCCCCAGGAGACCCATCAGGGGCGCTATATCAAGCAATGGTATATCGGCCCAAATCTAACTCAGTCAGATTAACTGCGTATTACCAGAAAAATCGCTTACCAGGGCGACCGAGTTTCTCGCTTCCAGAAAGAACTCGTCGACCGGATATTTCGGGCCAGCGTGGAAGATTTCTATAGAGCCAGTCCACTTAATATCCCGACTTCCAAGGAGATAAAGGCGGTCAACCATATGCGGACAAAGCTCTGCTTTTGATATACCTCTCCATGGATGCGGATAAAGGCGGTCAATTACCATATTCTGTGTGTGCTCCCCGTTCTTTTACTTTTTATTGCGTATTTTATCTTTACTCGTGTGTACATCACGCGATTGGGGGTTGATTGTCACTAGTGACCAACTTTTGACGTCAATAATATCTACCATATTTGTAACAACCCGAAAAATCAGAACCAATTTAAATTTTTTATTTTGGCAATTTTGATGAATTCCGAATATTTAAATTTTATTTTAAATAATAACGACTAGAAATTTATTTTGAATAGAATTAGAACGTATAAATTTATTTAAATCGAAGTTAGAATATAAATATTTATTTTAATTATAAAAGGAATTGTAAATGGCGCGGTAGTTTGAAAATTCGATTTCAAATTTCAAATGAATGTACAGGATTCGAAATAAACTGGATTTTAGTGAAACCAAAAAAATTTGAATGTATTTGAAAATATTTTTCTAGCGAATATGAAAAATCCAAATTTCATAGCGGGAAAAAATGTTATGCCTAGTTGAAGATTCAGAATAGTCGCTGTGAAATATAACCCTTAAAAATAGAAATTTTGCAAACGACCTCAGTTTTCGATGAGACAAATTTTGCTGGATCCTGAATGTCAAATTATTGTTAGATTCCAATTTTCATAATTTATGGAATCAATATTTGAGTGTGGAAAAGGAAAACGTGTTTTTGATAGTTTCAGTCAATTTGGATCGACCAGAAAATAGCCATTTTTCAAACAGTCTCCAAATTTGATGAAATTAGTTTTGTTAGGACCATATCATCAAAACATAGCCAGATTTATTTTTTTGGAATTTTTGGGGTCTGTATGTGGCCCCGGTAAATTGAAATGTGCGTTCAAATTCAATATATAGATTTAAATTTTGATTTTGACGAAAACTGAACGTAACAGTCGAATTCGGTTACGAAACATATCCCATTGTGTTCGGAATGGGGGAAGCTAGGGTGATAGTCGTTGGATCTCGTTTGGAGTTCAAATTTAAAAGTCAACTTTTTAGAATAAAATATTAATTAATTAAATTATTTATATAATAGGCCACCCTTTTTCTCCATCCCCAGTCAATTTACAAATCAGAAAGTAAAAAAAAGCAATGGAAGGGGGAGACATCCGCAGCGGCGGTTTCCAGCGCCGCTGCACCTCCGGTGATCGGCCGCCACGCCCTCCCCACAACTCCTCCCTCCTCTTCTCCTTCTCCCTTCTCCAACTCGTGACCACAAAGCCCCAACCCATTGAACGACGCGAGACCCCCTCCTCTCGACCACCTACGACAAGCCTCACGAGACCCCCACCACCACCTCAGCCTCGCCGCCCCTCCCTGGCCCCACCGCCGACCCACCACCCTCCTGCTCCTACGTTTAAAACTTCCACAGCCCAAAGAGAAACCCTAAAAACCGAGCCCCACCTCCTAGGGCCCACTTTCGTCACTGCGGCGCCACCACCATTGCCTGCGCCTCACCTGACCCTTGCCCAACTCCACCGTGAGTGTTCATTTCTGTTTTACTTTATCTATGTAATTAAAGCTATGTTTTATACTATAAAAAGATTGGATTTTTAAATGTTTGAATGAAGAAGAATAGGATTTTTAATTTGGAAAAAGAAAGGATTTTTAAAATGGAAAAGCTTAGATTTTGAAAATAGAAAAGCATGATTTTTAATAGAAAAGCATGATTTTTAATAGATAAAGATTTGATTTTTAATAGTATAAAGATTTAATTTTTTACAGTATAAAGATTTGATTTTTAGAAGCATAAAAATCCGATTTTTAGTTAAATAAAAATATGATTTTTACAATATAAACAACATGTTAAAAATATGATCTTTATAAAGGAAGTGTTGAAATAAAAATGTGATTTTTACTATGAACAGCGTGAAAAAGATTGCATTGGAAATTCAGGAAAATCTGAACTGTTCAGAAATAAAGAATGACGGAGTGGAACCCGAAGGTGAGAACTCCTCTCTGTAATTTTCTTTATACAGTTGTTTATTTTAAAACTGCATATATGAACTGCTCCCCGTCGTCCATAGACCATGGACGACTTGTTTGTTTGATTGTATTGTGTTATTGTGATTGATTGTGATGCGAAATAAATTATTCATGTGTTGAATAAAATATATAATCATTAAAAATATCATTTTTAATGTGTAGTGGAAATTAAAAATATTCAGTTGTTGAAATAAATATTCTATAATGAAAAATATAATTTTTAACCTGTATATGAATAAAATAAATATTCATTTACAAATCGGACGATTTGTTTATGTACACACATTTGCCTGATATGGATTGGGATGATAGATTTTACACATCACCCAACTGCACAAATAAAATTTATGTTTGTTGATTGAAAACCCCACACAGGTGTTGGGATGATATTTGACGTACATTAATCCCAATTGTTTAGTGGTATGTCAATCATTTGGTTGACAAACTGTGTAAGCGTGAAATATTTATATTTAATGCTAATGCAGTGTAGAATGCACTCTGGATGATGGTTGATTGTTTATCATTTTTGTTCGATACATGTGTTGTATGAAATCCATATAAATAACATAATATGGTAATTGACTGTGTCTGATTCCAGTTCAGAAAGAATGAATATTTTAAAAATAATTAATATTTTAAAATAATATTCAGTGAAAGATCAAAATCTGGTTTTGATGTCCGATTTGGGATGGACATGGAAATATTTAAATATATAAAGCCGTGTTGATTAGATTAACGCCATTTTAACGTGAACGATAATTATATCGATTTTATTCATTTTATAATGAATAACGAAAAGGAAGTGATTTCAAAATCTAATGTTTTGAAAATATTATCATCTATATATTAATGATATGGAATATTCATTTTTTATTTGAAATAGAATATGAAGTTGAAATCGTTTTGAAAACGAATTTAAAGCTATTTATAAAATACGTTTTAAAAGGAAATCGAAGAAATATATAATATATATTATATATATTTAATGACCTGAATAGAACGCGTCGCGCCGCGGTAGTTCGCGAATTTCGACCATTGACTTCGACTAGACATTACAGGAGATCCGACCGTCGGATTCTCCTAAAACTGAAACCGTTGGGTTCGTATCGAAAAGAGCTTTCTAAGAATACAAGAAATTTGAAATCTAATGGTTGGATTTGGAATTATGTCCAAATCAAATTTGAAAAAGGTCGCTGCAAGCGCAGTTCAAGGGCCGTTTATGGAAATCGGTTGTACGAGCCTTGATAAAATTATTAAAAATATTAATAATTTGTGTAAAATCATAATAAATGGTTTGGAAAAAATTGGGAAGAAAAATTCCATATTTGAAAAGAGAAAGATATATTTTTATCAAAATGAACTAGTTATGAACTAGAATTATATCCAATTATTTTTAAATAAATATATTAGATTGAGAATGGGTTTTAATATAACCAGAATTTCCAATATATGAATTGGAATGAATTTGAATTGAAATTATCTTCGGAATATTTCGATATTGAATTCCGTGACTATACGGACATTTTGGAGGAATTTGGAAGATATATATATATATCGTTATTCTAATACAATATTTGTTGATTTCAGAATTTTATATTGAATATAAGCCGATATATTTTCTATTCAGGGCCTTGTATTTAATATCGAATGGGATTTTGGGTTTGTCGTGAACGGTGTCTTCACTAACACTGTTCTTAAACCCAGTGGAGAAAAGATTAAATCTTTTTACTAAAATTTAACGAAGTTTACCAATTAATTAACATCTAATTGGAATTAAACTGAAATTGGTTTTTGGGTTTATCGTGAACGGTGTTTTAAATAACACTTGTTCTTTAACCCGATTAACAATGAAAAGAGATTTTGGGTTTGTCGTGAATGGTATCTTTAATAATCCTGTTCTTAAACCCAATGGGGTTAAGGAAATTAGAAACTAACTGGAGATTAGCTAAGTTGAATGGTATCTTGGGTGACACGACCCGAACTTCCCCGTAAAGGAAAGCTCGGATTGAGTTTGAGAACATGACAAATCAGAACACAAACAGAAGAACATTTCGTTGTTTATTGGAACAATTCCATCAGAATACAAGAATATACAGAGTATGAATAAAGATTACACATTTGATAATTATCAGAGGTTTAAATACATTACTGCAGCGGAAAAATAATACAAAACATAACTGAAAGAAATACACAGATACAGAGCTTTCTGAATATCGTTCCAGCTGTAAACCAGGATCCTATGAATATAAATCTGCAAAACCAAAACTACTAGCTGCCCGTGTGGAAAATAGGGGCACCTAGAGTTTAGGTTAAAACAATAAACTCTAGGTCAGTCATGTGACTAGTGTGAGAACTAAAACAATTATTAATCTTTATTTTAAAGTTCGGTGAATCAAGGGACCACGCCGTATAACACGGAAGAGTTTACCCCCAAGAATACCAGTGCATAGAACAAACAGCGCAATGATAAATAAAGAACAATGAAGCTACTATAAGACTCGGGTCCCATCACACAATGCAACGCAAGCCGGAGGATAGAGTTTTTACCTTATAATAGCCAAAAATGCTTGGTATGTGAAATTTCATCTTTTATTATTACTATAAGTGTATAGTGTCAAAACAATTTCAATCATAAGTATCAATCATAGACGGCATGAGTGCCCCATCCCACTGTGTCGCCATACTAGGCTCTACAATCAAAATCGCAATATGTCGTATTGGAAGTTGGATTTCCGTTATGAACCAAGGCAAGGCACAATCCTACCGTTTCGAGACAATCTAGCCCATGTCTCAGGAATCAGCCGCAACTGTACCTAGGCAACATGCAGGGCCGGTCCACACTAAGTGCAATAGTGAATTAATAATTCCTGAGCATGCCTTTCCCCGCCCTATGAGGCGTAGATGAGCCAAATGACTCCATCGGCCCCGGACCGACCGATACAACCGAGGCGCCTCACTATCCATCAAGTAATAAGCAACACATGCAACATCCACATAAGTAAAATGTCAGGGCTGGTAAAACACATACACCACTCCTATCTAGAAGGAAACGCAATGCCCTCCCTGCTGTCCTCTCCCGTTTCTGGTTCATACCGGGGTGTGAGGCTCGCAAATTAATGCTACACAAAAGCTATGCTATATTAAAGTTGTGCTTTGATCATCTACCACAAGACTTTGCTTTTCAACAGAAGCCTTGATCATTTGCATCTCATCATGCCACACAGGCAATTTACGCCAGACTGATGTCTATCGATATATAACCTCTGAGCTCGTACTTCCCAGAGAAGGGCGTTAAGCAAGAGAATAAATTCTCCACTGCCAAACAGATATATATTTAATAGAAATCAATCACACCGAATAAAATCCAGTGTCAGACACACATCAATTTACAAGTTCGTTCTGGGTCTGAACGAAACCGAAGGCACCTTATTCCTCCCCCATATGTCCAATACAGGGGAGAGCCCTCGCATATCCGTCGATCTCCAAGTACGTCTGGATGATCACCACTTATTACCTCGTCTTGGGTGTATGGCCCAATCAAGACATCAGTAATCATCCAAACGATGTGAAGACCTCGGGTCTTCCACCACCGTCTTCATCTTCGACCTATCGTCGAATCAGCTATTTAGAATGGGATAAACCCGTTCTTTCTGAATAACTCGCGTATATAATAAACAAGTGCTATAAAAATACAACATACGCCTCATTCCAATCTAGAATATTCCTTTATTCAAATATTCTTATACTTTGGGAAAGGTTCCCATTAATTTTATCAAAGATAAATTCTTTAAATTTATTCTTTAATCTTCCTTTGGATATCATTTCAATCAAATTAAAGATGCATTAAAACTCCACTTGGTTTTAATCTTCCCAACAATCAATATTAACGATTGTTTAACTTAGGAAATCATATCCTGCCTTTAACTGGGTTAAAGAGCCAATGTCATTTAAAACATTGTTCACGATAAACCCAAAATCACATTCCATTCTATCAGCCTTTAACCATAAATTAGCAAGTGAACGATTCCCTAAGTATTAACCCCAAAGGCCGAAACCAACACCAGATCAATACCCAGAAAACCATTCAACTTAACTAATCTCCAGTTGGTTTCTGATTTTCTTAACTCCATTGGGTCTAAGAACAGTATTATTAAAGATACCATTCACGACAACCCAAAACCTCATTCCACCGTTAATCGGGTTAAAAAACAAATGTTATTTAAACACAGTTCATGATAAACCCAAATCACATTTATTTTCAGTTCCAATTAAATGTTTATTAATTGGTAATTCTTCTTCAAATCTTAATTAAAAGATTTATTCTTTTCACCCTGGGTTTAAGAACAGTGCCATTTAAAACACAGTTCACAACAAACCCCAAAATCCCATCAGTCTCTAACCGTAAATTAGCAAGAGAACAATTCTCTAAGTATTAACCCCGAAGGCCGAAACCAACATCAGATCAATACCCAAGAGACCATTCAACCTCGTTAATCTCCAGTCAGATTTTAATTTTCTTAACTCCATTGGGTTTAAAAACGGTATTGTTAAAGATACCATTCACGATAAACCCAAAATCCAATTTGATATTAAATACAAGGCTTTGAATAGAAAATATATTGGCTTATATTCAATATCAAATTCTGAAACCAACAAATATCGTATTGGAATAACGATATATATATCTTCCAAATTCCTCCACAATATCCGTATAATCACGGAATCCAATATAGAAATATTTCGAAGATAATTTTGATTCAAATCCATTCCAATTCATATATTTGGAAATTCTGGTTATTTTTAAAACCGTTTCAAATCCAATTTATTTATTTTAAAAATATTGGATTTTTAATTCTAGTTCATAACTAGTTCATTTCGATAAAAATATATTTTTATCCTTTCAAATAGGGAATTTTTCATCCCAATTATTTCCAAATCATTTATTATGATTTTACACAAATTATTGATATTTTTTAATAATTTTATCAAGGCCCGTATAGTCGATTTCCATAAACAACCATCGAATTGCACTTACAATGACCTTTTCCAAATTTGATTTGGACATAATTCCAAATACAACCATTAGATTTCAAATCTCTAATATTCGTTGGAAATCTCTTTTTGATATGAACCCAACGGTTCTGGTTTTAGGAGAATCCGACGGTCAGATCTCTCGTAATGTCTGTTCGAAGTCAATGGTCAAAATTCACGAACTACCGCAGCGCGACGCGTTCTATTCATGCCATTATATATATATATATATATAATATATTATATATATTTCGTTGATTTCCTTTTAAAACGTATTTTATAAATTGTTTTAAATTCGTTTTCAAAACGATTTCAACTTCATATTCAATTTCAAATCAAAATTGGATATTCCATTTCATCGATATATAAATGGTAATATTTTCAAAACATTATATTTCGAAATCATTTAGTTTTTGATATTCATTAAAAAACGAATAAAATCGATACAAATATCGGTCTCGTCAAAATGGCGTTAATCTAATCAACACGGCTTTATATGTTTAAATAATTTCGTATTCATCCCAAATCGGACATCAAAATCGTATTTTGATTCTTTTACTGAATACTATTTTAAAATATTCATTATTTTAAAATATTTATTTTTTCTGGACTGGAATCAGACACAGTCAATCACCACATAATGTGATTTATATGGATTTCATACACATATGTACACAACAACAATCAAACATAGTCAACCATCATCCAAAGTGCACTCTAGACTGCATAAGCGTCAAATATAAATATTCAACGCTTACACAGCCTGTCAATCAATCGATCGATATACAGCTAATTATTGGGACTAGTGTATGTCATATATCATCCCAATATCTGTGTGGGGCTTCAAACAATCAAATACAGGTTTTACATGTGCAGTTGGGGATGTGTAAAATTTATCATCCCAAACAATATCAGTCAAATGTGTGTGCATAAACAAATCGTCCGATTTGTTTATAAATATTTATTTAATTCATATACCCGTTAAAAATTATACTTTTAACTATAAAATATTTATTTCATTCAACAACACACAATCAATTTTTACAACATAATCAATCAAACAAACAAGTCGTCCATGGTCTGTGGACGACGGGTGTCAGGTGCTGCTAAGCACCGTCTGCATCCTAGTATATATTTTTACTAGAAAATAAAATTCAAAGTGAGAAGTTCTCACCTTTGGGTTCCACTCCTCCATTATTTATTTCTGAATGGTTCGGATATGCCCAAAATCCCAATGCGACCTTTTCACGCTGTTCGTATATAAAAAAAATCATATTTTTATAATGGCATTTCATATATGAAAATTATATTTTTATCGCTTCATTCCAATAAATAAAAATCATATTTTTATTTCTACTATATATATATATAAATTGAATTTTTTTATTGCTACTTTCAAAATGAAAATCTAATTTTACTACAATGAAAAATCTAGATTTTCTACAATGAAAAAACTAATTTTTCTATGATGAAAAATCTATTTTTTCTTCTGTTAAAAATCAAATCTTTTTAAAGAACAAAATCAAAATTTTTTGTCCTCGCTTTACATATATAAAATTATATTTAATAAAATTAAAAATCACTTCTTTATATAATTAAATCTAATCTTTTCGCTTCTAGAAATATAATCTTTTCACTTCTAAAAAATCAGATCTTTTTATTTCTAAAAATATAATCTTTTCATACACAAAAATCTAATCTTTTTATTTTATAAAACAATCAAATCTTTTTGTTTTCAAAAAAAAAATCAAATCTTTCTATTATCAAAACTAATCTTTATCTATTATAAAAATCCAATTTTTATCAATTATAAAAATCTATTCTTTTCAATTTTAAAAATATAATTTTTTCTCATATAAAAATCATAGTTTTTATCAAATAAAAATCCTCATTTTTATCACATAAAAAAATAAACAGAAAAGGATAAAAATACGGAAAACTTACTAATTATGGTCTGGAGCGTCGAAAGCCCCGGGGGGGGGGGGGGGGGTTTGGGTCAATTTGGAGGCGTTTGGGTCGGTGTTCATCGGAGAAGAGGGAAGGGAGGCTTGGTAGTCGGAGGAGGAGGGGGAGGCGAATTGGAGGCGGGTGTCAGGCGACGTGGTTGCGGGCTGCTTCCTCATGCGATGGCACGCTTCACGATGGGGCGGGTCAGAGGCACGGAGGAGGTCGAGGTGGGGGAAGTCGACGTGAGAGGGGGGGAAGAAGATGGAGGCGGCGTCGCCGCCGCTGTGGGGGGGAGGCGCGATTTCCGTTGATCTTCCATTCTTTTTTTTTATTTTGTTTTATCTGAGAGAGAGAGGGAGGTGAGGATATAATTATATATATTTTATTATTTTTAATTTCAAAAAGTACCTTTTCATTTCGACCTCCAAACGAGACCCACCGACTGTCGTCCATAACTAATTACCCACATTCTGAACACATCCATATACAAGTTCGTTGTGGGTCTGAACGAAACCGAAGGCACCTTATTCCTCCCCCATATGTCCAATACAGGGGAGAGGCCCTCGCATATCCGTCGATCTCCAAGTACGTCTGGACGATCACCACTTATAACCTCATCTTGGGTGTACGGCCCAATCAAGACATCAATAATCATCCAAACGATGTGAAGACCTCTGGTCTTCCACCACCGTCTTCATCTTCGACCTATCGTCGAATCAACTATTCAGAATGGGATAAACCCGGTCTTTCTGAATAACTCGCATATATAATAAACAAGTGCTATAAAAACACAACATACGCCTCATTCCAATCCAGAATATTCCTTTATTCAAATATTCTTATACTTTGGGAAAGGTTCCCATTAATTTTATCAAAGATAACTTCTTTAAATTTATTCTTTAATCTTCCTTTGGATATAATTTCAATCAAATTAAAGATGCATTAAAACTCCACTTGGTTTTAATCTTCCCAAAAATCAATATTAACGATTGTTTAACTTGGGAAATCATATCCTGCCTTTAACTGGGTTAAAGAGCCAATGTCATTTAAAACATTGTTCACGATAAACCCAAAATCACACTCCATTCCATCAGCCTTTAACCGTAAATTAGCAAGTGAACAGTTCCCTAAGTATTAACCCCGAAGGCCGAAACCAACATCAGATCAATACCCAGGAAACCATTCAACTTAACCAGTCTCCAGTTAGTTTCTGATTTTCTTAACTCCATTGGGTCTAAGAACAGTATTATAAAAGATACCATTCACGACAACCCAAAACCTCTTTCCATCATTAATCGGGTTAAAGAACAAATGTTATTTAAACACAGTTCACGATAAACCCAAATCATATTCTATTTTCAGTTCCAATTAAATGTTAATTAATTGGTAATTCTTCTTCAAATCTTAATTAAAAGATTTATTATTTTCACACTGGGTTTAAGAACAATGCCAATTAAAACAGAGTTCACGACAAACCCCAAAATCCCATCAGTCTCTAACCGTAAATTAGCAAGAGAACAATTCCCTAAGTATTAACCCTGAAGGTCGAAACCAACATCAGATCAATACCCAAGAGACCATTCAACCTCGCTAATCTCCAGTCAGATTCTAATTTTCTTAACTCCATTGGGTTTAAGAATGGTATTGTTAAAGATACCATTCACGAAAAACCCAAAATCCAATTTGATATTAAATACAAGGCTCTGAATAGAAAATATATCGACTTATATTCAATATCATATTCTGAAACCAACAAATATCGTATTGGAATAACGATATATATATATATATATATCTTCCAAATTCCTCCACAGTATCTGTATAATCACATAATCCAATATCGAAATATTTCGAAGATAATTTTGATTCAAATCCATTCCAATTCATATATTTGGAAATTCCAGTTATTTTTAAAACCATTTCAAATCCAATTTATTTATTTTAAAAATATTGGATTTCTAATTCTAGTTCATAACTAGTTCATTTCGATAAAAATATATTTTTATCCTTTCAAATAGGGAATTTTTCATCCTAATTCTTTCCAAATCATTTATTATGATTTTACACAAATTATTGATATTTTTAATAATTTTATTAAGGCCCGTACAGTCGATTTCAATAAACAGCCATCGTACTGCACTTACAGCCACCTTTTCACATAATTCCAAATCTAATCGTTAGATTTCAAATCTCTAATATTCGTTGGAAAGATCTTTTTGATACGAACCCAATGGTTCTGGTTTTTTGGAGAATCCTATGGTCGGATCTCCCGTAATGTCCGTTCGAAGTCAATGGTCGAAATTCACGAACTGCCGCAACGCGAGCGTTCTATTCAGGCCATTATATATATATATTATATATATTTCATTGATTGCCTTTTAAAATGTATTTTATAAATTGTTTCAAATTCGTTTTCAAAACAATTTCAACTTCATATTCAATTTCAAATCAAAATTGAACATTCCATATCATCGATATATAAATAATAATATTTTCAAAACATTATATTGTGAAATCATTTACTTTTTTATATTCATTTAAAAACGAATAAAATCGATATAAAGATCGATCACGTCAAAATGGCGTTAATCTAATCAACACGGCTTTATATATTTAAATATTTTTGTGTCCATCCCAAACCAGACATCAAAATCATATTTTGATTCTTTTACTGAATATTATTTTAAAATATTCATTATTTTAAAATATTTATTCTTTCTGGACTGGAATCAGACACAGTCAATCACCATATAATGTGATTTATGTGGATTTCATACACACATGTACACAACAACAATCAAACACAGTCAACCATCATCTAAAGTGTACTCTACACTGCATAAGCATCAAATATAAATATTCAACGTTTACACAGCCTGTCAATCAATCAATCAACATACAGCTAATTATTGGGACTAGAGTATGTCATATATCATCCCAATACCCGTGTGGGGCTTCAAACAATCAAACATAGGTTTTATTTGTGCAGTTGTGCGATGTGTAAATTTATCATCTCAATCAATATCAGTCAAATGTGTGTACATAAACAAATCGTCCGATTTGTTTATAATTATTTATTTATTTCATATACCCGTTAAAAATTATATTTTTAACTATAAAATATTTATTCCATTCCACAACACACAATCAATTTTCACAACATAATCAATCAAACAAACAAGTCGTCCATGGTCTGTGGACGACGGGTGTCGGGTGCTGCTAAGCACCATCTGCATCCTAGTATATATTTTAACTAGAAAATAAAATTCAAAGTGAGAAGTTCTCACCTTTGGGTTCCACTCCTCCATTATCTATTTCTGAACAGTTCGGATATGCCCAAAATCCCAATGCGACCTTTTCACATTGTTCATACATAAAAAAAATCATATTTTTACAATGGCATTTCATATATGAAATTTATATTTTTATCGCTTCATTCCAATAAATAAAAATCATATTTTTATTTCTGCTTTATATATATAAAAATCAATTTTTTTATCGCTACTTTAAAAATGAAAATCTAATTTTACTACAATGAAAAATCTATTTTTTCTATAATGAAAAATCTAATTTTTCTATAATGAAAATTCTATTTTTTCTTCTATAAAAATCAAATCTTTTTAAAGAACAAAATCAAATCTTTTTGTCCTCGCTTTACATACATAAAATTATATTTTATAAAATTAAAAATCACTACTCTATATAATTAAAAATCTAATCTTTGTGCTTCTAGAAATATAATCTTTTCACTTCTAAAAAATTATATTTTTTTATTTCTAAAAATATAATCTTTTCTTATTTAAAAATATAATCTTTTCATACACAAAAATCTAATCTTTTCATTTTATAAAAATCAAATCTTTTTGTTTTCAAAAAAAACCAAATCTTTCAATTATAAAAACAAATCTTTATCTATTATAAAAATCCAATTTTTTTCTATTATAAAAATATATTCTTTTCAGTTTAAAAATATAATCCTTTTTCATATAAAAACCCAAGTTTTTATCACATAAAAATCCTAGTTTTTATCACATAAAAAAATAAACAGAAAAAGATAAAAATACAGAAAACTTACTGATTATGGTCTGGAGCGTCGAAAGCCCGCGGGAGGGGGGGTAGGGTCATTGGTTTTTGGGTCAATTTGGAGGCGTTTGGGTTGGTGTTCATCAGAGAAGAGGGAGGGGAGGCTTGGTGGGCGGAGGAGGAGGCGATTTGGAGGCGGGGAGGCGGGTGTCAGGCGACGCGGTTGCGGGCTGCTTCCTCGCGCGATGGCGCGCTTTACAATGGGGCGGGGCAGAGGCACGGAGGAAGTCGATGTGGGGAAGTTGACGCGAGAGAGGGGGAAGAAGATGGAGGCGCCGCCGCCGCCGTTGGGTGGGGCCGATTTCCGTTGGTCTTCCATTTGTTTTTTTATTTCGTTTTATCTGAGAGAGAGAGGGATGTGAGGATATAATTATGTATATATTTTATTATTTTTAATTTCAAAATATATCTTTTCATTTCGACCTCCAAATGAGACCCACCGACTATCGTCCATAACTAATTACCCCCATTCCGAACATAGTGGGATATGTATCGTAAGCCAATTCGGCTTCTTCGATTGGTTTCCGTTAAAATCAAAATATAAATCTATATATTGAATTTGAAAGCACATTTCAATTTACCGGGGCTACATGCGGACTCTAAAAATTCCCAAAAAATATTTTCTAGCTTTGTATTGACGATACGGCTCTAACACAACTAATTTCATTAAATTTGGAGATCGTTTGAAAAATGGCCATTTTTTGTTGATCCAAATTGACTGAAATTGGCAAAACACGTTTTCCTTTGCCACGCTCACATATTGACTTCAAAAGTTATGAATTTCGGAATCTATCAATAACTTGACATCAAGGATCCAACAAAAGTGGTTTCGTCGAAAACGGAGGTCGTTTGCAAAATTTCCATTTTTAAGGGCTAAAATTCCATAGCGACTATTCCGAATTTTCAACTGGACATAACTTTTTATTCCCGCTATGAAATTTCAATTTTTCGGATTCGTTGGAAAGATATTCTCAAATAAATTCTAATATTTTTGGTTTCGCTAAAATCCGATTTATTTTGAATTATGTACATTCATTTGAAATTTGAAATCGAATTTTCAAACTACCGCGCCATTTTCAATTCCTTTTATAATTAAAATAAAATATTTATATTCTAACGTCGATTCAAATAAATATATACGTTCTAATACTATTCATAATAAATTTCTCGTCTTTATTATTTAAAATAAATCATTTAAAATATCCAAAATTCACTTAAATTGCCAAAATAAAAAATTTAGATTGGTTCGAATTTACGGGTTGTTACACTGGGTATTGATCTGATGTTGGTTTTGACCTTCGGGATTAGTACTTAGGGAATTGTTCTCTAACTAATTTACGGTTAGAGACTGATTGGACGGGGTCTTCAGTAACACTGTTCTTAAACCCCGTGTGAAAAGAATAATTTTTTTAATTAAGATGTAGAGAAGAATTACCAATTAATTAACATTTAATTGGATTTGAAATTGAATGTGAATTGGTTTTATTGTGAACTGTGTTTTTAACGACATTCGTTCTTTAACCCAACTAACAATGGAATGTGATTGTGGGTTTATCGTGAGCTGTGTTTTACATGACATTAGTTCTTTAACCCAGTGAAAGATAGGATTAATTTCTTAACTTGGAACAATCATTAAGTAATAATTTTTGGAGATTAAAACTGAATTAGAGTTTTAATGAATCTTTAATTAGATTGAAAGGTAATTTTGATAACTAAAATCATCAAATTCGAAAAATGATCAAAAATGGAGTACCACCCGTTTTACTCCAGGCGATAGTTAAATTTTTAATTAGATTTGAACGTGAAATGGTAATTAACTTTACCGATAACACTGTGGTGTTAGATATGGAGTACTACTAGTTTTGCTCAACGGGATGAATAGGTTGGGATTGGGAAATTAAACAAATGATTACTTCGGTAAGGATCTCTAATCCCGACAAGTTTGGATAAACTATAATTTGGTTTGGATTGATACCCAAAGGAAGATTAAAGAATAAATTTAAAGAATTTATCTTTGATAAAATTAATAGGAACCTTTCCCAAAGGATATGAATATTTAAGTAAAAGAATATTCAGAATTGGAATGAGGTGTATATAGTGTTTCTATAGCACTTGTTTATTATATACACGAGTTATTCGGAAAGGTCGGGTTTATCCCATTCTGAATAACTGATATGAAGATAAGTCGAAGATGAAGACGGTGGCTGAAGACCGGAGTTCTTCACATCGTTTGGATGATTACTGATGTCTTGATTGGGTTGTACATCCAAGATGAGGTAATAAGTGGTGATTGTCCACACGTACTTGGAGATTGACCGGATATGCGAGGACCTCTCTCCTGTATTGGACATATGGGACGAGGAATAAGGTGGCTCCGGTTTCGTTCAGACCCAGAACGAATTTGTAAATGCACTGTGTGTCTGACATTGGATTTCATTCTGTGTGATTTATAGACATCAGTTGCATATCATGAATTGCCTGTATGGCATGCTGAGATGCAAATGATCAAGGCTTCTGTTGAAAATCAGAGTCTTGTGGTTGATGTTAAAAGCACGGCTTTAATATAGCATAGCTTTGTGTAGCGTTAATTCGCGAGCCTCGCACCCCGGTGTGAACTAGAAACGGGAGAGGACATCAGGGAGGACATGTGTTTCCTTCTAGCTAGAAGTAGTGTCTAGGTTTTGCACGCCCAGATGTTTTAGTTATGTGGATGATGGATAACGAGGCGCCTCGGTTATATCGGCACTACGGGGCCGATGGATAGTATGGTCTTTATACAGACCAGATTTATGCCCCATAGGGCGGGGAAACGTTTTATTCAGGCATTTTAATCCACTTCGTGTGGACCGACCCTGAAGATCCAAGGGTCCACCTGAGTCTGGGTCCGGAGACACGGGCTAAAGCGTCTCGAAGCGGTAAGGACGATCCCTTGCCTTGGTTCACAGACGGAAATCCAACTCCCAATAGTGACAATTGCGGTTTTGATTGTAGAGCCTAGTATTGGCTACATGATATATGGTACCCATGCCGTCTAGGTTTGATATATTTATTTTTGAAGTTGTTTTATACACTATGCACTTATAATATTATCAAAATGATTTTTTTGAACGTACCAAGCATTATTTGGCTATTATAAGGTAAAACTCTATCCTCCGTCTTGTGTTGCATTGTGTGATGGGACATGAGTCTTATAATAGCTTCATTTTCTTTATTTAGCATTGTGTTGTTTGTTATATGCACTGATGTTCTTGGGGTTAAAACCCTTGATTTACCGTACATAAAAAATAAAGATCAATAACTATTTTAGTTCTCACACCAGTCACATGACTGACCTGGAGTTTATTGTTTTAACTTAAACTCTGGGTGCCCCTATTTTCCGCACAGGCAACTAGTTGTTTTGGTTTTGCAGATATTATATTCACAGGATCCTGGTTTACAGCTGGAGTGACATTCGGAAAGCTCTGTATCCGTATATTCCTTTTAGTTGTGTTTTGTACTATTTTCCGCTGCATTGTAACTTGTAAATCTCTAATATTTTCGTGATGTAAAATATTTGTTCATACTCTGTAAATTCTTGTACTGATGTAAATTTTTGTAACAAGCAACGAAATGTTCTTCTGTTTGTGTTTTGATTTGTCGTGTTCTCAAAGCAATCCGGGCTTTACGTTATGGGGAAGTTCAGGTCGTCACATTTTGGTATCAGAGCTTTGGTTTACAGAGCTCAGAGAACAAGACACATTAGAACCAAACAAAAGAATTCATCAAAGATTGGATTAGTAATATCCAATGAGAATGGCTCGTTAGAGATAGGATCAGTAGTATCCTAGAACTAGTGTAAAGAGTGAAATTTTAAAATCAAATTTTGTTTTGAAAATTCAATCTAATTATACGTATTTGAGTATACTATTTTATTTTTTTGGACAATCGAGTATATGAGATTTTGCATATACGCGTCATGAACGTATATTCGAAGTTTTAATATACTGGATAGATATAAAATCACACTCTAGTCGCCCGAGGATAATTCTGATGATGATGCATCATCATCAGTGTTTGTGTTCGAGTTTCAAAAGTGGAATATCTATACATTTCCAATTGACTGGTGTGAGAACGAAAACTAGATAGGGTCTATTGTTGTGACTTGGCATCAAAAATGGATTTATATATAAAAAATTATGAATTTGAAACGATAATAAACTAATTGCTTGCTGGTTGTGTTATTTGATTATTGGTTTGATTAATTAAAATTTTGAACCATTAAGGCAAATTGAATCAAATACTGAACTGACTTGAAAATTGTTTGAGATGCATGCACGTACATATATATGTGTGAATAAGTCATAGTAGGGAAGCTAAGCAGAGGAATAAAATTGTATGCCCGACAAATAGGTACATGCCTACTAATTTATTGGGTTTGGATGATTTTACGAGCCGATTGGCTTTTTCTTTTTCTTTTTGAGATGAGAGGACCTGTGTGGTGGTTTGGGGATTTTCCCGGTGCTCCCCGTACAAAGGAGGTTATGGCGATTTTTTTTGAAAATTTAGGGTGTTAGCCAAATTTTTGAGAAATTAGAAAATTCTAAGAAACTGAAAAGTTGAAGAATGAACGCCAAACTGAATGTTGAGTTGGTTAGTTAAACAACTTTCAGCTCCGTTCCTTTTCGAGGACGAAAAGATTTTGAGTAGGGGAGATTGTAACAACCCGGAAAATCAGAACCAACTTAAAATTTTAATTTTGGCAATTTATTGAATTTTGAATATTTAAAATGATTTATTATAAATAATAACGACTAGAAATTTATTTTGAATAGAATTAGAATGTATAAATTTATTTAAATCGAAGTTAGAATATAAACATTTATTTAATTATAAAAGGAATTGTAAATGGCGCGGTAGTTTGAAAATTCGATTTCAAAATTTAAATGAATGTACAGGATTCAAAATAAATCGGATTTTAGTGAAACCAAAAATATTTGAATCTGTTTGAAAATATCTTTCCAACGAATCTAAAAAATCCAGATTTCATAGCGGGAATAAAAAGTTATTCCCCGTTGAAGATTTAGAATAGTCGCTATGGAAATATAGCCCTTAAAAATAGAAATTTTGCAAACGACCTCCATTTTTGATGAGACCACTTTTGCTGGATCCGGAATTTCAAATTATTGTTAGATTCCAATTTTCAAAATTTATGGAATCAATATGTGAGTGTGGCAAAGGAAAACGTGTTTTGACAGTTTTTGTCAATTTGGATCGACCAGAAAATGACCATTTTTCAAACAGTCTCTAAATTCGACGAAACTAGTTTTGTTAGGATTGTATAATCAAAACATAGCCAGATTTATTTTTCTGGAATTTTTGGAGTCCGTATGTGGCCCCGGTAAATTGAAATGCACGTTCAAATTCAATATATTGATTTATATTTTGATTTTGACGAAAACTGAACGTAACAGTCAAATTGGGTTACGAAACATAACCCATTATGTTCGGAATGGGGGTAATTAGCTAGCGGCGACACTCGTTGGATCTCTTTTGGAGTTCAAAATTAAAAGTCAACTTTTAAGAATAAAATATTAATTAATTAAATTATTTATATAATAGCCCCCCTTTCTCCTTCCCCAATCGATTTACAAATCAGAAAGTAAAAAAAAGCGACGGATGATGGAGACTGTCGCTGTCGCGGCTGCCAGCACCCCTTGACTCCGGCGATCGGTCGCCACGCCCTACCCACAGCTCCTCCCTCCTCTTCTCCTTCACCCTTCTTCAACTCGTGAACACGAAGCCCTAATCCATCGAACGACGCGAGACCCCCTCGCCCACCGACCACCTACGACGAGCCACGCGAGACCCCCACCACCACCTCAGCCTCGCCGCCCCCCGGCACCTCCGCCGCCCTCTTGGCCTCCGTTTAAAACTTCCACAGCCCAAAAAGTAACCCTAAAAATCGAGCCCCACCTCCCAGGGCCCACTGCCGCTACTGCAGCGCCACCACCATCGCATGCGCCTCACCCGACTCCAGCACAACTCCACCGTGAGTGTTCATTTCTGTTTTACTTTATCTATGTAGTTAAAGCTATGTTTTTTACTATAAAAAGATTAGATTCTTAACTATAAAAAGATTGGATTTTTAAATGAAGAAATATAGGATTTTTAAAATGGAAAAGCTTAGATTTTTAAAATAGAAAAGCATGGCTTTTAATAGAAAAGCATGATTTTTAATAGATAAAGATTTGATTTTTAACAGTATAAAGATTTGATTTTTTACAATAAAAAGATTTGATTTTTAACAGTATAAAGATTTGATTTTTAATAGTATAAATATTTGATTTTTAGAAGTATAAAAATACGATTTTTAGTTAAATAAAAATATGATTTTAAAAATATAAACACTGTGTTAAAAATATGATCTTTATAAAGGAAGAGTTGAAATAAAATTGTGATTTTTACTGTGAACAGCGTGAAAAAATTGCATTGGAAATTCGGGCAAATCTGAACCGTTCAGAAATAAAGAATGACGGAGTGGAACCCGAAGGTGAGAGCTCCTCACTATAATTTTCTTTATACAGTTATTTATTTTATAACTGCATATATGAACTGCTCCCCGTCGTCCACAGACCATGGACGACTTGTTTGTTTGATTGTATTGTGTTGTTGTGATTGATTGTGATGCGAAATAAATTATTCATGTGTTGAATAAAATATATAATCATTAAAAATATCATTTTTAATGTGTGATGGAAATTAAAAATATTCAGTTGTTGAAATAAATGTTCTATAGTTAAAAATATAATTTTTAACCTGTATATGAACAAAATAAATATTCATTTACAAATCAGACGATTTGTTTATGCAGACATATTTGACTGATATGGATTGGAACGATAGATTTTACACATCGCCCAACTGCACAAATAAAATTTGTGTTTGTTGATTGAAAACCCCACATGGGTGTTGGGATGATATTTGACGTACATAATCTTGTTTAGTGGTATATAAATTGTTTGGTTAACAGACTGTGTAAGCGTGAAATATTTATATTTAATGCTAATGCAGTGTAGAATGCACTCTGGATGATGGTTGATTGTTTATTATTGTTGTTCGATACATGTGTTGTATGATTTCCATATAAATAACATTATATGGTAATTGAGACGACCCGAACTTCCCCGTTAAGGAAAGCACGGATAGAATTGAGGACAAGACAAAATAGAACGCATACAGAAGAACATTTCATTACTATTACAACAATTCCATCAGATACAAGAATATACAGAGTATAAATGAATAAATTACATTCGACAAATATCAGAGATTACAATAAGTTACATAGCAGCGGAAAAATAATATAAAACACAACTAGAAGTGATACACGGATACAGAGCTTTCCGAGCATCGTTCCAGCTGTATATCAGGACCCTGTGAATATAAATCTGCAAAAACCAAAACTACTAGCTGCCCGTGCGGAAAATAGGGGCACCCAGAGTTTAGGTTAAAACAATAAACTCCAGGTCAGTCATGGGACTGGTGTGAGAACTAAAACAGTTATTTAAAACTTTACTTTAAAGATAGTAATTCAAGGGACCACGTCGTATAACACGGAACGGGTTTCCTCCCAAGAATACTAGTGCATATAACAAAACAGCGCAATGCTCTTTGGAAAAATGAAGCTATTATAAGACCCAGGTCCCATCACACAATGCAACGCAAGCTGGAGGATAGGGTTTTCCCTTATAATAGCCAAACATGCTTGGTACGTTTAAAACAAATCATTTGATACTATTATAGGTGTATAGTGTCAAAACAATTTCAATCATAAATATCAATCATAGGCGGCATGGGTACCATATATCATGTCGCCATACTAGTTCTACAATTAAAACCGCAATACACGTATTGGAAATTGGATTCCGTCATGAGCCGAGGCAAGGGGCAAGCTCCTCTCCGCGTTCGAGACACTCTAGCAAATGCCTCAGGACCCCACTATGATCCTTGGAATCGGCTGGGCCGGTCCTCTCTTACTTTTGAGGATTGGCAATTCCTGAACACACGTTTCCCGGTCCTTACAGACCTATATCCAAGGCGCCTCGTATCCAACAACCACACAGGTGAAAAGTATATAAATGTCAGGGCTGGTAGGTCACTGACACCACCCTAGCTAGAAAGAAACGTCGTGCTCTCCCAGCGGTCCGTCTCCCGTTTTTGACTCATACCGAGGTGTGAGGCTCGCGAATTCACGTTATACACAAAGCTACGCCACACAGGCCGTGCTTTGATCATCAACCACAAGACTTTGCTTTTCAACAGAAGCCATGATCAATTGCCACTTACGCATGCCACATTGGCAATTCACTCCATGCGACTGATGTCCATCGATATACAACCTCTGAGCTCGTATGTCTCAGAGAAGGGCGTTAAGCAAGAGAATAAATTCTCCGCCACCAAACAGATGTATATTTAATAGAGATCAATCAACACAGAATAAAATCCAATGTCAGACACACAATCCATTTACAAGTTCGTTCTGGGTCTGAACGAAACCGGAGGCACTTTCCTCGCATATCCATCCATCTCCAAGTACGTCTGGACGATCACCAACTGTTTCCCTCATCCTGGGTGTACAGCCCAATAAAGATCATCAGTAATCACCCAAACGATGTGAAGACTTCCGGTCTTCAACCACCGTCTTCATCTTCGACATCTCGTCGAATCGGTTATTCAGAATGGGTATAACCCGGCCTTTCTGAATAACCCACGTATATAATAAACAAATGTTACACAAACACAACAAACGCCTCATTCCAATTCAGAATATTCTTTTATTCACAAAATCACATTCTTAGGGAAATGTTCCCATTAATTTTATCCAAGATAAATTCTTCTAAATTTATTCTATAATCTTCATTTGGATATCATTTCAAACTAGTCGGGATTAACGAACCACACCGAAGTAATTATTTGTTTTATTTCCCAATCCCAACCCATATATCCCATGGAGAAAAACTGGTAATACTCCATATCTAACACCACGGTGTTATCGGTAAAATTAATTACCATTTCACGTTCAAATCTAATTAAAGATTTAACTATTGCTTTGGAGCAAAACTGGTGGTACTCCATTCTCGATCACCTTTCAAATTTGATAATTTAAACTATCAATTCACATTTTTAATCTAATTAAAGATTCATTAAAACTCCACTTAGTTTTAATCTTCTCAAAAATCAATATTATGTCTTTAACTGGGTTAAAGAACCAATGTCATCTAAAACACGATTCACGATAAACCCAAATCACATTTGATATTAAATACAAGGCTCTGAATAGAAAATATATCGGCTTATATTCAATATCAAATTCTGAAACCAACAAATATCGTATTGGAAATAACGATATAAAATATATCTTTCAAATTCCCATAACAATATCTGTATAGTCACGAAATCCAACATCGAAATATCCCGAAGATAATTTCGATTCAGCTCCAGTCCAATTCACATATTGGGAATATTGATTATTTTTAAAATCACTTTCAAATTCAATTTATTTATTTCACAAATAAATTGATTTTAATTCTAGTTCAAAACTAGTTCATTTCGATAAAAACCTATTTTTATCTTTCCAAATGTGGAATTCTCCAGCTCAATTCTTCCCAAATCATTTCTTATGATTTTACACAAATTATAGATATTTTTAATAATTTTATCAAGGCCCGTACAGTCGATTTCCAACAACGGCCATCGAACTGCACTTACGGCGACCTTTTTCGAATTTGATTTGGACATAATTCCTGATCCAACTGTTAGACTTCAAATTTCTAATATTCATTGGAAAGCTCTTTTCGATACGAACCCAACGGTTCCGGTTTTAGGAGAATCCGACGGTCGGATCTCCCGCAATGTCCGTTTGAAATAAATGGTCGAAATTCACGAACTGCCGCGGCGCGGCGCGTTCTATTCAGGCCATTATATTATATATATAATATATATAATATATATTTTGTCGATTTCTATTTAAAACGAATTTTATAAATCGTTTTAAATTTGTTTCTAAAACAATTCAACTTCTACATTCAATTTCAAATCGATTTGATTTCAATTCAACTCGAATTCATTTCCATTTTATTTAATTCGAATCCAAATTCGTTTCAATTCAATTCAAATTCAAATTCGTTTCAATTCAAATTGATTTTAATTTAATTTCGATTCGAATTCAATTAAATTTCAGTTCGAATTCAATTAAATTTCAGTTCGTTTTCAATTCAACTTGAATTTGTTTTATATTCAATTCCATTCGAAGTCCTTTTATATTCAATTCAAATTCGTTTTCTTTTTAATTCGAATTTGCTATAATATTCATTTCAATTTGAATAAAATCGATATAAATATCGTTCACGTCAAAATGGCGCAAAACTAATCAACACGGCTTTATATTTTTCACAACTTCTTTATTCTATTCAACAAATGAATATTTATCCCATTCAACACATGAATCTATATTTCTTTCAACACACGACTAATCTCAACACATGAGTGCTGTCAACACATCACTATTGTTGTTATGTAAAATATTTTATAAACTATGGTATCTATCGTTTGATTTTAATTAGACTCCACCGTGAAGTAGATTCTAATTGTAAATATGATAAAGATGTAATTTATTTTATTTAAAATATTTTACTCAACACATGAATAGTTTCAACACATGATCATCGTCAACACATGACTATTTTTATATTCAACACATGAATTTTCTTTTATAATATTCATTATTTTCCCGATTGGAATGAGGCCCAATCAATCACCATATAATGTTAATTATATGGATTCCATACAACACATGTATATAATAGCATTTGAAAAATAATCAACCATCAACCAAAGTGCACTACACTGTATAAGCATCAAATATAGATATCTGACGCTTATAACAGCCTGTCAATCGATCGGTCGACATATTTAATCAATCAGGATGAGTGAACTTCAAATTTCATCCCAACACCCGTGTGGGGTTTCAAACAATCAAACACAGATTTTATTTGTGTAGTTGGGCGATGTGTAAAATTTATCGTCCCAATCAATGTCCTTCAAATAGGTGTACATAAACAAACCGTCCGGTTTGTAAATGAATATTTTATTTATCCACTTTCACGTTAAAAATTATATTTTTAACGATAAACATTTTATTTTAACACATGAATTTCTATTAGTTCATTTATTCAATAAATTGATATTTTTATTTTTCTAACATATTTTAGAAAAATTCGGCGGCATAACGGCACGATACTAGAAACGGGACGAGGCCTAGCCTTATCCCCGGTCTAGTGAAGGCCCACGCCATTCACACATCAATCAAATCCATTTCAATTCACCAAGCAATTCAATTCAGCATAAATCATCTAACTAATTTATTCAACCAAACAAACAAGTCCATGGTTTGTGGACGATTGTGTCGGGTGCTACTAAGCACCGTCTGCATCCTAGTATATATATATATATATATAACTAGAAAAAGAAGTTGAAGAGTGAGAAGTTCTCACTGATAGCTATCCAATACCACGACTCTTCATTTATAGAAATCTTCTTCATTCTCGCCTTTTTATCATCTTCGTTGCCCGTAGTCACTACATATAAAAATCACACATTTTTATATTTTGATGTCTTTAAAATAAAAATCACATTTTTATTCACTTTCAATTTAAAAATCATATTTTTATAATCACTTCATATATTTAGAAATCGAATTTTTACTATGCTATTCAATATATAAAAATCGAATTTTTACTTTGGTGTCATATAGATAAAAATTCCATTTCAAAAATATTGATTTCGCCTTTATAAAAATAAAGTTTTCGCCTTTATAAAAATAAAGTTTTCGCCTTTATAAAAATAAAGTTTTCGCCTTTCATCACTATAAAAATTCCCTCTTTATTTCAACATATATAAAATAAAAATCAGATTTTTATTTCGCTACATATACAAAGATGATATTTTTACATTCTATATCTCATAAAGATTATATTTTTTTATAGTTCCTACTATGCAAAGATTATATTTTTATCTTTCTACAATATAAAAGATTATATTTTTATTACTTTAAAAATATAAAAATCCAATTTTTAATTCTTTAAAAATATAAAAATCATATCTTTAAATTTTCCTATCGAATAAAATTCAGTTTTTAAATTTAGAAAAATAAATAAAACTTGAATTTAAAACTTACATTGTTTTCAAATGGAGAGGAGGGGTCCTTGCGCTCGGTAGAGGGCTGTCGGGGTTGTCGGCTAGGGTTTCAGGAGGGAGGGAGGTGCGGTGGGGGTGAGGCGGTGGTCCAGGCGGCGGAAGGGGGACTGGAGCGTCGGAGATGAGGAGGGGAGGTGGCGCATTCGATTTGGAAAAAGGGGGGCTCGCGTCGGCTCTGGGTTGGGGGGGGGCTTCTGCTTGCGGCGGCGCGCCAGGGGAAGGGGAGGAGGAGATGAAGCAGCGGCGGCGGTTGCTGGGGGGGGGGGGGGGCGCACCTCGCGCGGCGGCGCGATGGGGCTCCGTCGCCCACCCTTTTTCTTCTTTTTTTTTTCGTTCCTGTTGAATGAAAACGAGAAGGGGGGGCCAGCGGGTTAAGGGGATGAAGATATTTTTTTATTTATTTAATTATTTTATTTTCAAAGAAGTTGACTTTTACATACGACCCCGAAACGAGGCCCACCGCCTGTCGTCCATAGCGTTTCACCCCCATTCCGAACACAATGGGATATGTATCGCAAGCTGATTCGATCGCTTTGATCAGTTTCCGTTGAATTTACATTTAAATCATTATATTGAATTTTAAACGTACATTTCAAATTACCGGGGTCACATAATAACTCTAAAAATTCCAAAAAAATATTTTCTGGCTTCGTATTGACGATACGGTCCTAACAAAACTAGTTTCGTCGAATTCTGAGACCGTTGGAAAAATGGCCATTTTCCAGTCGATTAAAATCAACTGAAACTGGTCAAACGCGTTTTCCTTCGCCACGCTCACATATTGATTCGAAAAATTATGAAATTTGGAATCTAACAATAATTTGACATCACAGATCCAACAAAAGTGGTTTCGTCGAAATCCGAGGTCGTTTGCAAAATGTCTATTTTTAAGGGCCTGAATTCTATAGCGACTATTCAGAATTTTCAACTGGACATATCTTTTGATTCCCGCTATGAAATTTTGATTTGTCGGATTCGTTGGAAAGATATTCACAATTAGATTCCATTATTTTTGGTTTCACTAAAATCCGGATTGTTTTGCACCCGGTACATTCAATTGAAGTTTGAAATCGAATTATCGAACTACCGCGCCATTTTCAGTTCTATTTATAATTATATATAAATATTTATATTCTAACGATGACGTATATAATATATACGTTCTAAATATATTCAAAATAAATTTCTCGTCGATATTATTTAAAATAATCTATTTTAAATATTCAAAATTCGCTAAAATCGCCAAAATAAAAATTTTAAACTGGCCCAGATTTTCGGGTTGTTACAGTAATTGACTGTGTCTGATTCAAGTTCAGAAAGAATGAATATTTTAAAAATAACGAATATTTTAAAATAATGAATATTTTAAAATAATATTCAGTAAAAGATCAAAATCTGATTTTGATGTCCGATTTGGGATGGACACAGAAATATTTAAATATATAAAGCCGTGTTGATTCGATTAACGCCATTTTGACGTGAACGGCATTTATATCGATTTTATTCATTCTATAATGAATATCGAAAAGGAAGTGATTTCAAAATCTAATGTTTTGAAAATATTGTCATCTATATATTAATGATACGGAATATCCAATTTTGATTTGAAATTGAATATGAAGTTGAAATCGTTTTGAAAAAGAATCTAAAACGATTTATAAAATATGTTTTAAAAGGAAATCGATGAAATATATATAATATATATTATATATTTAATGGCATGAATAGAACGCACCGCGCCGCGGTAGTTCACGAATTTTGACCATTGACTTCGACTGGACATTACAGGATATCCGACCGTCGGATTCTCCTAAAACCGAAACCGTTGGGTTTGTATCGAAAAGAGATTTCTGACGAATACAAGAAATTTGAAATCTAATAGTTGGATTTGGAATTATATCCATATCAAATTTGGAAAAGGTCATTGTAAGCGCAGTTCGAGGGCCGTTTATGGAAATCGACTGTACGGGCCTTGATAAAATTATTAAAAATATTAATAATTTGTGTAAAATCATAATAAATGGTTTGGAAAGAATTGGGATGAAAAATTCCATATTTGAAAAGATAAAAATATATTTTTATCAAAATGAACTAGTTATGAACTAGAATTATAATCCAATTATTTTTAAATAAATAAATTGGATTGAGAATGGGTTTTAATATAACCAGAATTTTCAATATATGAATTGGAATGGATTTGAATTGAAATTATCTTCAGAATATTTTGATATTGGATTCCGTGATTATACGAACATTTTGGAGGCATTTGGAAGATATATATATATATCGTTTTTCCAATACGATAATTGTTGATTTCAGAATTTGATATTGAATATAAGCCGATATATTTTCTATTCAGAGCCTTGTATTTAATATCAAATGGGTTTTGGGTTTGTTGTGAACGGTGTCTTCACTAACACTATTCTTAAACCCAATGGAGAAAAAATTAAATCTTTTTATTAAGCTTTAACTAAGTTTACCAATTAATTAACATCTAATTGGAATTAAATTGAAATTGGTTTTTGGGTTTATCATGAATGGTGTTTTAAATAACACTTGTTCTTTAACCCGATTAACAATGGAAAGAGATTTTGGGTTTGTCATGAATTGTATCTTTAATAATACTGTTCTTAAAGCTAATGGAGTTAAGGAAATTAGAAACTAACTAGAGATTAGCTAATTTGAATTGTTTCCTGGGTATTGATCTAATGTTGGTTTAGGCCTTCGGGATTAATACTTTGGGAATTGTTTTCTTGCTAATTTATGGTTAGAGACTGATGGGATGGGGTCTTTAGTAAATTTGTTCTTGAACCTCGTGTGAAAAGAATAAATCTTTTAATTAAGATATAGAGAAGAATTACCAATTAATTAACATTTAATTGGATTTGAAATGGAATGTGAATTGGGTTTATTGTGAACTGTGTTTTTAACGATATTCGTTCTTTAACCCGATTAACAATGGAATGTGATTTTGGGTTGAGCTATGTTTTACATGACATTAGTTCTTTAACCTAGTGAAAGATAAGATTAATTTCTTAACTTGGAATAATCATTAAGTAATGATTTTTGGAGATTATAACTAAATTAGAGTTTTAATGAATCTTTAATTAGATTGAAAGGTAAATTTGATAACTAAAATCATCAAATTCGAGAAATGATCGAGAATGGAGTGCCACCAGTTTTACTCCAGGCGATAGTTAAATCTTTAATTAGACTTGAACGTGAAATGGTAATTAACTTTACCGATAACACTGTGGTGTAAGATATGGAGTACTACCAGTTTTGCTCCATAGGATGAATAGGTTGGGATTGGGAAATTAAACAAATGATTACTTCGGTACGGATCGCTAATCCCGACTAGTTTGGATATACTATAGTTTGGTTTGGATTGATATCCAAAGGAAGATTAAAGAATAAATTTAAAGAATTTATCTTTGATAAAATTAATGGGAACCTTTCCCAAAGGATATGAATATCTAAATAAAAGAATATTCAGAATTGGAATGAGGCGTATGCAGTGTTTTTATAGCACTTGTTTATTATATATACGAGTTATTCGGAAAGACCGGGTTTATCCCATTTTGAATAACTGATACGACGATAAGTCGAAGATGAAGACGATGGCTGAAGACCGGAGGTCTTCACATCGTTTGGATGATTACTGATGTCTTGATTGGGTTGTACATCCAAGATGAGGTAATAAGTGGTGTTTGTCCAGACGTACTTGGAGATTGACCGGATATGCGAGGACCTCTCTCATGTATTGGACATATGGGACGAGGAATAAGGTGGCTCCGGTTTCGTTTAAACCCAGAACGAATTTGTAAATGCACTGTGTGTCTGACATTGGATTTCATTCTGTGTGATTGATAGACATCAGTTGCATATCATGAATTGCCTGTGTGGCATGCTGAGATGCAAATGATCAAGGCTTCTGTTGAAAATCAGAGTCTTGTGGTTGATGTTAAAAGCACGGCTTTAATATAGCATAGCTTTGTGTAGCGTTAATTCGCGAGCCTCGCACCCCGGTGTGAACTAGAAATGGGAGAGGACATCAGGGAGGACATGTGTTTCCTTCTAGCTAGAAGTGGTGTCTGGGTTTTGCACGCCCAGATGGTTTACTTATGTGGATGATGGATAGCGAGGCGCCTTGGTTGTATCGGCACTGCAGGGCCGATGGATAGTATGGTCTTTATACTTACCAGATTTATGCCCCATAGGGCAGGGAAACATATTGTTCAAGCATTTTAGTCCATTTCGTGCGGACCGGACCTGATGATCCAAGGGTCCACCCAAGTTTGGGTCCTGAGACACGGGCTAGAGCGTCTCGAAGCGGTAAGGAAGATCCCTTGTCTTGGTTCACAGGCGAAATCCAACTCCCAATATGTGACAATTGCGGTTTTGATTGTAAAGCCTCGTATTGGCGACATGATATATGGTACCCATGCCGTCTAGGATTGATACATTTATATTTGAAGTTGTTTTATACACTATGCACTTATAAGAGTATCAAAATGATTTGTTTTAAACGTACCAAGCATTATTTGGCTATTATAAGGTAAAACTCTATCCTTTGGCTTGTGTTGCATTGTGTGATGGGACCTGAGTCTTATAATAGCTTCATTTTCTTTATTTAGCATTGCGCTGTTTGTTATATGCACTAGTATTCTTGGGGTTAAAACCCATTCCGTGTTATGCGGCGTGGTCCCTTGATTTACCTAAATTTAAAAATAAAAATCAATAACTGTTTTAGGTCTCACAGCATTTACATGACTGACCTGGAGTTTATTGTTTTAACCTAAACTCTGGGTGCCTCTATTTTCCGCACGGGCAGCTAATAGTTTTGGTTTTCCAGATATTATATTCGTAGGATCCTGGTTTACAACTGGAGTGATATTCGGAAAGCTCTGCATCAGTATATTCCTTTCAGTTGTGTTTTGTATTATTTTCCGCTGCATTGTAACTTGTAAATCTCTGATATTTTTCTGATGTATAATATTTTCTCATACTCTGTATATTCTTGTAATCTGATGCAAATTGTTGTAATAAGCAATGAAATGTTCTTCTGTTTGTGTTCTGATTTTTCGTTTTTTCAAAGCAATCTGGGCTTTCCTTTACGGGGAAGTTCGGGTCGTCATAATATTATATCTATTATATAAAGGAAGTTTAATTGTCTTAAATTTTCATTGTTTTTGCTTATTGCAGGTGTTTCTTAAAAGAATTGTAGGCTCACGAATGATTTGTTAATTACATTTCTATTATACATCTATTATATCTACTTGTTATATCTACTATAAAAAATAGAGTGTGTGACTCTTTATATACTTGCTTCTCATTCAACCTAAACTCATATACTCACTACTCACTAATTAGAGCAAACAAAACTTATTTCTCAATTAATAAGACAAATTAATTTTAAGTAAGACAAAATGACATTACATTCCACCATTCATTTTCAAACTCTTAAATACCAAAATTGCTTTATATTTTCAGTTATCCTAATTCCTATATATCTAATGTCCTATGGATAATTAAAATTTGCTCAATATAAATGCTAAGTCTAATCCTTACGGCATAGGGTTCAACTACGCAGGCCTTATTGCTTCCCATTCCTACAGTAAATTCCTAAAATTTCCACGTATCCTACAACCCCAATTTTCGTATGCTAGGTATTTATTTGTTTCACTATGTTATTTCAATGGTTTTTTGCTTTGCAATATCACTTTTGAAACTACTTCCATAAGTTAATCCATATATATGTTTTTATCGTTAAAAGAAGGAATTTGAGAGATTATATTGTATAAGGAGGAAATAAACTGTTGTAATATATATAAGTGATTATGCTCTTGTCATATTCTATTTAGTCCCACATCATGGGAATAAGTCTAACATCAACTCCAAAGCCTATATATAAAGGAGCCAATGTAATAGAAATAGTACACACTTGAAGTAATAGAAATAAAAGTCTCTCCCTTATTTTTTCTGTTCTCTCTAATGGCTTCTTGTTTAACATGTGTTCTGTTTTATTTTATAACACGTTATCAGCACGAGATTCTATTATAGTTATTTGTTGAAATCTTCTAGATCTACATCTATGAGTTTTTCATGTAATAATTTTGGTTTGAGGATATCAATTCATATATTTCTATATTTGTTCTACAATTATTTTCTATTTGAGAATATTTGATCAACTGATCTATGAATTTGTTATATCTTCTGTTCTTTTAGGTCTAACTCAAACTTATAGATCTCTTATCCTATTTATTTTTTTGTAGATCTGGATTATATTTTAGTGGATCTAACTTTTTAGATCTAATTATCCATATTGATCCTAAATATGTATAGATATATTCTTCAATTCTTTGCGGATCTAATTTTGTGTTTTTCCAAATCCAAATGGAGATTTGATTATATATGTATTGTTTATATTACTGATGATGTAGAGGTAGATCTAGTTTTATCCTTTTCGATCTACCATTATTTTTTGTATGTACCTTTTTTTTGGATAGACTTAAGACAAAATATCTCTTGAAAAAAAAACAATTCTTTCAAATGAGGAAACTGAAGTTCATATGACATGAATTCATATACAATTTTTTTTTTCAAATGAGGAATCTGAAGTTCATATGCAAATGAGGAACCTGAAGTTCATAAACAAATGAAAAATCATAAAGTATATTAACTCTTTGGAATCTGAAATAATATGGACCTGAAGTTCATATGTTGAAGAAGAAAAAATTGAATTCTGAAACTTTCTTAAATGTTGTGACATGAAAAGGTTGTACTTCCAGAAGAAGTTAAAAGAGACACACACATTATAATATGTGACAATAACATTGGATTCAATAGGAAATCTCTATACGGGTTTCATCTAACTGGCATCTTTTATGTACGGTTTATATTAACTGAATATCTTGAAGATATAGTATGAATATTAATCTCTTGAAGAGATGTTTTAGAGATTTAATTTTATGCAGCAAATCCAACATCCTAGAAGAGATGTTAGAGATTTTTTTGTTGCATTGCAATTAAAAAATAAAAGATATGTTTACTGAAGGAATATCATACATTCCAAAAGTAGTGATTTCTTTTCTCTCCTGAATCTTATTTTTATTTAATGCAACAAATTTTGCTAATGCATTTAAGGTTTGATATGTATTTTTGTATATTGATATGGCATTTCAATAGTTTGTATATATTTATCTCTAAATGAGATAAGTTCATCCCAAAAGCGGTGATAACAAAATATCTTTTGAGGATATTTGTATATTTGAAAATGGTAAAATATTGAAGAGATTAAAATATCTCCAGAAGAGATTTCTACAATTAAAGGTGATAAAATATTTGTAGAAAAAGTTCACAAATTTTTTCTAAAAAAGAAAATATGTATTAAAACTTCATAAATGGTGTTTATGGAATATCCCAGAAGCGATATTATATTCTGATATGTTTATAAAAGAATTTTCATTGAAATATTTTCAAATATCAAAGATAATGATGCAAATTTAATGAATAAAGAAAATATGCATCTCGAAGATCATAAGCTAAGATTTAAATATTGATCTTAATTTAGCACACCAGAAGTTTATGTAGAAGCAATTTTTGTTATAATAATGGAAAATTTCGAACCTGCGGTTTCTATAATGGTAAGAGATAATTTTGATATAAAAAGAAAGATCTAAAAGATTTTTATATGGATTGTATAATTTGAACCTAAAACATGTAATTTTTATGTTGTAAATTTTATGTATAGATCTGCAAGTTTATGGAATTATTCACATTAAAGAATGTAAAATATTGGTTCTATAATTATGCACTTTTACTCAATTCTCGATTAGACATTATGCATATATATGGTATTTAAGAAAATATTATTATTGGGAATGCAGTAAAACTATAAGTTGTTTATTTCGATTTTGTCGTTAATCAATATAGTAGCTAGATCCAAATATTATTATGTTGATATAAGTAAAATTTATTATTTGATTCATATATTTAGACCATATAATGGTTATTTCCGTTATTTTTATAATAAATGCATTAAATGTATCGTTATGGTAATATATAGTGTATTACCATATAATTATAAATGTATTAAAAGCATTGGCTATTGTAAGGTAAATGATGTATGTTTGTGTTTGGAATAAGAATATACATATATGTTATTTGTCAATGTATTTGGCAACTAATATCTATTGTAACGGAAAAAGTTGTATAACTCAGATCCAAGACCTAAAGTCTTGGATTATGAAAAAAAGAAACTTTTTGATGAAGTTTATTGTTAGAAATCTTGACAATTAGCAAGAATGTTAAAGCTTCTAAACTAGAAGTATGTTAAAAGGTTGAGACTAGAAGTTTGTCATAAATTAATAAACTAGATATAATATGTATGTTTATATATATGCATAGGAACTTGAAGTTCCTTAATTAATGAACTTGAAATACTTCATAATTTAAAAGCCTGAAGCTTTATTGAAACTGTGTGAAATAATAAAAATAATAAAATTGATATCCAAAGATTTCACGATTTCACAATTTTCAAAATGTGTTGTATCTTGCATATATATTTATATTTACATATTATGTTAAAGAATAAATTTTAACGACTTGAAGGTGTTTATATATTTTATTAGAACCAGAAATTGAATAAGTGGAACCAGAAGTTCAATACAATTGAACCATAAGTTCAATACAATTTAACAAACTTGAAATTGTTTATATATTAAGTTCAATATGGATTCACGTTGACATTGCTTGATAAGAAAAAATTAACGATTGGAACATTATAAACAATTTGTTCGAAAATTAGTAACTTGAATGAGAGAGAATATGCAAATCAATTACATATGTAATATGTGGATGCACGTATATACACATATATGCGAATATTTAATTAACAACCCGAAATTGTCATGAGCTCAAATTATAAATTATGCATGTATTATTTTATATTTCAGAAAGTTGATTGACATCAATATTGAATGACCTAAAGTCATATGCATATTCAAATGATAGAAAATTCCTCCAAGTCATTAGATTATTGAAAGGGAATAAGCAATACAATATGAATGCATCTTATCAACTAATAAGAGCATTATCCTCCTACAATTGAAATACATCTAATGTATTTGCTAGCTATGATGCTATAATTGATCAAAAATGAATCCAAAGTAGGTTTATTATTTAAAGTAACAATGTTTGTCAACATTGAGGGGGAGGATAAAGGAATCATCGATGTTAAATATTTGCTAGTATATAGAATTATGCAAAGTATTAAGTAACTTGCATAAATTATCAATTATGTCCCTAATAGACTTTCTCCAATATACATTTGAATCCCTGAAGGATCAAAATGTGTAAATCACAACTGAAAATGTGGTATAAAAGTCATTTCAAAATATTTTTGGAGTAAGTCATAAGGATACAAAATAAAGGAGGTGAGTGTTCCTTAAGAAACACTTAAGGGTGCTTTAGGAGAAACCCATGACATGATTGTCAAAATAACCCCAGAAGTGGTTTAGGTACCTAAAGCATGATAATTTTTGAGATCTCAATAAATCATGTATAGAACTGACAAGAAATAATCATCGATGATAAATTAACAAATAATAAAACGCTTATTTATAAATGGATTAAAATCCCATATTAGAGAGAAACATGATTGGTCATCGTGAAATTCTCCTAAATAAGATATATGGACCTGTAGTCCATAAGATATGAACCTGTAGTTCAAAAGATAAAAATAGAAATATATATATGAAGCACCATAGAGCGTCAACAACATGTTATGTGCCATGATCATTGTATTTTCAAAGATAATTGAATTGATTAAAGTGTTTAAAATGCTTACAATACCCTGAAGGTATAAACGATGAAAGTATACAAATTCCAGAAGAATTTAAATAACTTTGGTAGTGATAAAGAGCAAGAAATGTAGATTACAACATTCTTTTAAGTATCGTTGTGATGAAAATCTTAAAATAATTCATGATGAATAGATCACTTCCTGTTTTCAAGAATTGTTGTAATGAAACTCTTAATATCCATTAAAGTAGTAGTTGCGATATGCAAAAATTATTATAATATATAAGTTCCTGAAGAACATAAATAACATTTGTTATTATAAAGAATACCAAGAATATGGATGATAGATTACAACATTCTTCTAAGTATTGTTACAACAAAGATCTTGGAATATTTCATTCTTCTAAGTATTGTTGTAATGAAAATCTTGATATACTACAAGATGAGTAGATTACTTCCTGCTCATTTATGAAATGTTACTTATTCATCAAATATGTATTGCAACATGCAAGTCCGATTGAAACAGAAAATTATAAGCACCTGAAGTGTATTCATAAATGAATATTAGTAACATACAAATCACAAAAGGAAGGCGTTTTAAATAAGAAAACATGCCTGAAGCATGGAAATGCACATGAAGTTTTAAAAGAAAAAACTTCATTATGAAGTATTTGTAAGCAATTTGAGTTACTGAAAGAAGAATATGAAGTCAGAGGAAATTATTAAATCAAGGGGAGCATCCATAAGTATGATATAATGTACTCTTTTTCCTTAACTATGTTTTTCCCCACTGGGTTTGCTTAGTAAGGTTTTAATGAGGCATGGGTCATGATCCAGAAGTATCAACCCAAAAGTAACATAGAAAAATAGGTTATAATGTACTCTTTTTCCTTATTTAAGATTTTTTTCTATTGGGTTTTTCTAATTAAGGTTTTAACGAGGCATTACATTGATCCAAAAGTATCATGCCACTTTTGACGTAGTAAATATGACATTTTATATGGTACTTTTTTACCTTCACTAAGATTTTTCCCATCGGGTTTTTCTTCGTAAGGTTTTGACGAGGAAATATTTTGATCTATAAGTATCAAACATCTTCTGGTACAATAAACCATTATTTATGAAGAAGACAAGCAGTTTGCACGACTCAGATTCAAGTGAATTATATCAAAGGTGATAAGATGGAGCATATTTCTTCTAAATTTCTCTTCACACATGAATGAAAGGATAAGAAGAAAGAGGAGAAACATTTTTAGTTCAATAAAAGCGGGTAGATCTGTTCTCAAAGGCAATTTCCAAATCAACATTCTAAAAGATGATGTACAAAATTAGCATGCGTCAACTACATCAATAGACTAATTGAATAATGAGTTATAAATAAGCGGGAGCATATAAAAATATGCTGTAATGTACTTTTTTCTTTCACCAATATTTTTCCCACTAGGTTTTTGTTAGTAAAGTTTTTAATGAGGCATTATCTTGATCTTGAAGTATCAACCCTTACAGTAATATTGTAAAATATGTTACTTAAAGATGAAATAAATTTGCACTCTTTTCCTTGTTTATGATTTTTCCCACGGGGTTTTTCATAAGAAGATTTTTAATGAGGCATTGTTTTGAACCTGAAGCATCATACTCTTTTAACGAATATCATTTTAATATGATATTCATAATGTCAGACGTTGTACTCTTTTTCTCGTTTAAGGTTTTTCCCATTGGGTTTTCCTAATAGAGTTTTAAAGGCAGCAGACAATAGTTGTATCGATTGAACGGATATATGCAAGAAAGATAATTATAAGGAGGAGAAATCATCATATATGTTTTAAATGGACAACTTCAAGTTAGCAGAGCATTCAAGATTTTAAAGACGCATATTCAAGGGGGAGTGTTGTAATATATATGAGTGAATATGCTCTTGTCATATTCTATTTAGTCCTATATCAGGAGAATAAGTCTAACGTCAGCTCCAAAGCTTATATACAAAGGGGCCAATGTAATAGAAATAGTACAAACTTTAAGTAATAGAAATAAAAGTCTCTCCCCTATTTTTTTAGTTCTCTCTAATGGCTTCTTGTATAACATATGTTCTGTTTTATTTTATAACATAAACTTATTTTATTATTTTTCTTCAAACTCAGTTGCATACTTCAGCTTGATACATTGCTTCTATAATGCAATACAATCTATAGAATATTCTAGAAAAGCATTATCTAGAATTATTTAAAATAGGAATTCTAGATTTCCTTTATTCTTAATTTATTCCTTCCATTAATACAATTACTAATTTGTCAATATAATTAATTATTTCCTAAAAAACCAAGATCATTTCCAACATTTACCTTTCATGCTATTTTTGTTCCCTTGAATTTGTTATATGCTAATTCTCTAATCCTTAAGCATTTTTCACACCTTCATTCTCTTCTCCCTTTATTATTTCGTTTTCTTAATGTATTGCCTCTGTTTATGATTTTCCATGTTCCACTGGCAATGTATATTAAAATCAAAAGAAAATGTTCAAAACTATGAAAAGTAATAACTGTAAACTAAACTATGACTTTACACCAAACACAATTGAAGTCTAGATAAAGCGAAATAAAAATCTACAAGCAAAAAATCTTAAGGATTGTAGTTGCAAGTTTTAGGTCGATGCTTTTATTAATGACATCGATTTTGCTATTATGTTAGCATATGATTACTATTTTTTATGGATTTTTTCAGTTGAAGTTATTTTTATTTTAGGATGAACCCAAACTGGTTGAGTAGACAAAATGGTAAACTTGCTAATATATACGTGATAACTAAAATTGAATTTTTGTCACACCTTTAATAAAAGTTTAGTGATGTGAATTTTTTATTTTGTTTAATGTGCAAATTGGCATTTATTTTTGTATGTAATTAAATTATCTATGTGTGTTTGATTATTACGAGAAGCTTGAATTATATATATTGATTATTATACTTAGTTAAAACATACTGGAACATTAACCTTATGTTTATATTTTAAATAATTTTCACTTAAAATAATGTTGATTAATCATCTAGTAGGGACAAGGATATAATAAACCCGCTAACTTCATAATAGCAGGAATCTAATAATAGAATTACAAGGTAACATTGTTAACACTACCCCCGTCAGTTTGATTTTTTATATCCCTTTTCTTTTATGTTTTCGGGGAAGTGCTTTCTCCTTTGAGGGAAAATAGTTAGAATCTAAATTTTTTTTCTAAGGTTATTATCTTTAAAACTTCTTTATCATTGAAAATAATGGACAAAAAAAGTATACGTACTTAGCTTTTATTTTCAAATTTTTTTTAATTTGTGAACTTACTCTGTTTTTTAACTCTTTAGATTCATGCATATGACTAGCTTGCTATATAATATATGTACACATTGGTTTATATTGCATCATCTTTGCATTTTCTTTGGGATAATTTATGTTTTCATGGTACGCATGGGTGTTTCATTTCGATTTGATCTTTTGTAAATTATAGACATTGCTACTTTCATTTTATTGTTTAGTCTTCATAATCAAAATTTAGAGCTTTTCATATTGCTACTTCACTTAGATCATTTTTTTAATACAATTATCGCTTATCTCCATTTTCCCGAAAATCCAATAAGTAGATTTTTTTTATATAATGGGTATGAAAGTATCCATTACAAGTTATGAATATGTTTTATGTTGACGGTAGAAGTCACCAGAAGTTTTTGGAAAATATAATTGCTAGATGGTAATTGGAGATTACCACATCCTTATTCGAAAGAAAATACCATATTCTGAACTGTGATTTGCAAAAGCATTCCCAATTGAAACAAGATCTAAGTTAATGGGATCATGAGCGTATATATGGCATATTCTTTTATCTGGTAATGTTTCAAATTACAATGAACAAAAAGTTTTAATTTTCTAACCATGTTAAATCAACGCTGGTACTCATGTTAAATAATTGATAGCTATAACTTTTTCACAACTGTACTGTTTTATGAATGTGGTTAAAATTAATTTTCATTTTGAGTAGCAAAATAATTTAATGTTTTTCTATAGGAGAGGAATCAAGTTATAATATTATATGCATATCATTCATAGGAAATTCTTGCTACTTATAAAAAGTGGCAACTACTATGAATTTCATTGGACTTACGCTGGCAAAGGAATTTAATGTTAGTTTAATTGGCTTATTTGCCAAACACTGAAATAGTTTATGTTATTGTTTGGCTTTATGATATGTTCGATGTATTTATTTTTCATTATTCCAATTTTTTTTATTCCGCCTCTAAATTGAATATATATACACGGCATTGTTTTGTTGAACTTTATGTTGGTGTTCTATTACGTAGTTCATTTATTGGCAATATAAAGATATCTATGGTCAACCTAGAATTAAAGTATGTTACTTTTGAAAAAAATGATATTTAATTTTTGGTCCATAGACTGTTACTTTTTCATCAATTTCATAATCCTTCAATAATTTATATACATGCTCAACGTTTCTAAAAATATCATACCTATGAATTCTTATTGTGTGTATAATATGTTTATGGTTTCCCTTAGTCATCGTTAGTTAAAATAACTTTAACAGTGAAATAGGGGACATATAATTTGGTTGTGGTGTAGGTTTATCATGTCTTTAAACGAGTTGATTACTTAGAGAGAGAGATAATATTCAATTGTAACTTAAGATATGGAGAATTAAATGTTCACAAATCGAGCTTATTGCAACTTGGAAGGGATAAAATGATGAGAATCTAAAGATATTTGATTACCATCTAATGATCCTAAGGAGAGAACTTTGGTAATTTTTAATTATTGTTCATGGTTGCTCATTTTCTTTTTTATATACATTAATTGCAAAAATAAGATGATATTTTAGTTCATAGAAGAAATTTGTGTTACATCCTACGATCAGAGTTCCATTAATGCTGCTTAATTTTCTTAGAATTAGCTTTCAAAAGGTTATTTATATCATATACTTATTAGGTCTTACAATCTACATCCAAATACCCAATGCACAAAGCAATCCAAGTAAAATTGGGTTTATTCTACTTTGTGATTATGTTATTGAAATGGTTATTGAAAGCACTTGATTGGTGGATGAATAGTTTATGTGGATAGTACAAAATTTTATACCTTATTATATAGTTTCTTATGTTTCAGTTGCACGGTACTGGCAGAGAAGGTTTGTGATAAATGTGTAACATCCCAAGATTTTGCGATAATTAAAATTATTAAATTTAATTTGATTTTGGATAATGGTGGTTTAAATATAAAATTTTTATTTTGATATGTTGATTTATAATGATATTAGAAACTTGTATATTGAAATATTTCGATTTGTGTAAATAATAATTGAAATACAAAAATTGAAGTATTTTGATAATCAATATGGAATTCATATAAAAAGAAATTTTATTTATGAAATCTATTTGAACTCTATTTTTGATTTGGTTAGAGATTTTAAATTGTTGAATTCAATTTTAAAGTTAAATTTGAATAATTTCTTTATTAATAAGTGAAATTTTACATTTTTGCAAACAATCATAGAATTCGATGAAATTAATTTTATTGAATCAGAAATGGTAAATTATTTTATGATCTAAAATTTCGTAGCCATCAGAATTATAGTTTGTTTGTAAGAAATTAAAACGCATACAAATTTATATGACGATTTAATTAAATGATCGATTTTTAGAATAAAATGCTAGAGACTTTGGAATTGGGCTTTTAAACATATTCCATTGTGTTCAAAAGGCGTCAAAACATATTGTTAGGTAGTAAACAGGCCTAATTTGGACTCAGTCCGAATTTTGGCATTTAATACACGCAAAACGATAAATTTATTAATAAAATATTATTATTCTAAACCTAATTAACATGGCTGCCGTTCTCCGTGGTTGAATGGCCAGAAATTGCGATCCTTCTTCCTCTAATTTCTTCAAATCCATTCATTGTTTTTGAAAATTTCGAATTGCAAACTTGTCAATCATTATGAGATCTTCAAATCCATAAGGTGGATCATACCCTGTTATTCATGGATCTTCCAGGATTTGGTATCGAAGCTTGTGCGGTTTTCGAGGAATTGCGGGCAGTAGACGTCACCGAGTGGGGCCGAGCTTACGGCGGTGGAAGAGCACGGAACAACGCTCCTAGCGGTGGCTTCCGATCGACGATCAGTGGTCTGATGTGCAGCGCGTGATGAAGGGAATAATCACGGTATGGGTTCCGTGAAATGAGAACTGGAAACAGAAACGCGAGAATGAAGATGATAGAACATGGCGCTAACATGGCGATCAATGTATGGGTGCTTTTATTTTATTTTAATTTGATTTAAATGTGCAAATATTTCAACATGTATATCTTTTTCATACGAGATCCAACTGACACGCGGTTTGTTGGGTTGAAACGCATCGACGAGCTCTTCGCGATAGCATTGATTTGAACTGATTATAAGACCGTTGATTTTTGGGCTAAAATTTTGGTTTCAATCTCGTTTGAAACCAAGGTGAGTGATTAAACCCACTCACATTTATCTAAAATATTTGATTGTTAGTTAAATTAAATTCATTTCATGATACGATTATATTGTTTGCTATTTGATTGTTTAAATTGCATATTTATGTTAAATCTGCATAGACTGTATAATTTAATTTAATTGTTATACAAATTGTACAGTAATAGATTAATTTATAGTTTTAATAATAATAATAAAAAGAACCTCATACCTGATGACTAGTAACTGATATTATTGAGTTGTTTAGATGTGTTGATTAATATGTAATCCATCTTGTTATCGACATTGTTTATATATGTTAATGTTTTTTGTTGATTAATCCCAAGAATTACCCTAGATGTTATCGGCATCAAATAAACCCGGGATTAGTCATTAAAATAAAAGTAAGAACGTAGGTTGAAATGATAAATACCTATGGCCCTGATTTGGATTGAAATGATATATATCCTTTCTCAAAATACTAAAATTAAATTCTAAGTATTGCTTGGCCACAGGTTAGAAAATTATATACGGACACCGGTTGGTTAAATTAAATTTGTTTTTGACCTTGAATTTTGGAATATTGTTTTAAAGACGATATAAATGATATTATAAATCGTTTTTCTTTAATTTTGAGCTTTGAGCTTTGAAAATTTAAATTTTAAGTAATTCGTAAATGTGAATAACTGAAGTTGAAACTGAGTTGAATATAAAATATAAATTTATCGAAATTGAATTGTTTATCCATCTTTGATATTTACTTTAAATTAACTTGATTTATAGTAATAATTGAATTGTGAACTCTAGATTTTTATTATAATCGAATAATTCAAAGTGAGAATTATAATTGAAATTTAATTATTAAATCGAATTATTGAAATCGAACTGTTGAATCAGATTGAAATATGAATGGGAAGTTGAATCTTTTTGAATTTAGATATCGAAATTTTGTCTAATAAAGTTCAAGCTGGAATATGATTTACAATTTGGTTGAATTTTGGAGAAATGGTTCTAATTCCAACTATAGTATTTTAAACCATTTTACAAAATATTTTAATAATAATTACTTTTCTTTATAAACTATTCACCTCATAACTATTTTATATTTATTAATTATTTTAAATAAACCATTTTTAACAATTAAATATTTATTTTTATAAACTATTTTATATTTTTAACTATTGATATTTCTAAATCTGAAAATTATGATTTAAATACAAATTATTGATTTCCAAACTATTTAAATTATATATCTAAACTATTCCAAATATATATATAAATAACTATTTTAATATTCAAATTATTTTAAAGTTGGAATTTTTTTCGAGATTTAGAATTAATTTTAATGTAGATTTTGTGATGAATAATATTCTCTCTTGAATATAGAAATGATTTTTATGAAAATCTGATATTTTGATATGAAGTATGAACCCCTTTGAATGTAAAAGAACTGACCGGTGTGAAAAATGTAAACGATTGGTTGTTAAAGAGACCGGGATCGGATATTGTCATACTCTCTGCCAATATCGAAAACCACTTTAACAACTATGTACGCGGTTGAGTTCCAGAATGAAGTAGGATGGATTTAGAGGTGATTACTGGATTTGAAGAAAGAGAACGATGATGGATAGCCTTGACCTTCGGGTCATAATTAAAATGACTAAAACAGGAGCCATACCCAGGATAATGTGAGCTAGCTCCTCTTAGCAAGCATGCTTATTCAATACCATATATATCACTTTGTGATTGATTGGCGCCTTTGATTTTTGGGGTATTGTCTTGGGTGGGCGGTAGTCGTGGTTATGCGTTAGCACTGGCCTGGGTCTACAATCCGGTAGAATGACTACTGATGGGTATTGCCTCGATGCCTTGTCATATTTATCCTGATCGAGCCCCTTACGATTTTGATTTAACGTTGTCGTATCACGGCGCATCCCTATCCATCGATGTACTGGTGTGTTATATGCAAACTGCATGACATAAGTATAAACAGTGTAATGGTAATAATGGTAATCCCGCTTACACTATTTTAATATTTTATATTTAACCATAGACACTATTATAATAGTGTATTATATTATATAGTATCTAGTTTGATGGATCCTTAAGAGAATTTCCCAAAACATCTCTTAAATTATTGCACTTATATTATCACATGAAATTGATTTAACTAGTATGAAAATATTTTAGTTCTGATCTGAGTGTTTTTGTCTTTTCATGTATGCTCGGGTCAGCCTGAGTTTTTCAGTTATTGAAGATACCATTTTGGACATGAAGACGGAGCTCAACAGGCGTATTTAGTACTATTTATTCCGTTGTAAATATTGGTATGTTAATGATAGTTAACTCTAATAGTTGTTGCAAAATAAAATCAAATGTATGTTTTAACAACTTCATGAACTGTTATTTAATTATTATATTTTGTCCTTTCACTATGAGATTATGTGTTTGTTGTTCTTCTTCTCTTCTTTTTCTTATATAAATCCCGATAACAATCTGTATTTTTGATTTGTTTAAGTCGGCATTGAGGATCATTGTTGATTTGGACGGTCAAAATTCTTGGATGTTACATTTGCTATCAGAGCATTGGTTTAGCGATAACCTTGGCTCTATTTGGGATTAACTCATTAGAGATTGGGTAGTTGTACTGTAATAACCCGGAAAATGTGAACCAATTTAAAATTTTTAAATTTGGTTATTACCAAAGAATTTGAATAATTGAAATAGCATATTTCAATAAAATCAAGAATTGGGTATAGTATTGCAGTTTGAAATTTTGAATACAAACTTTGTCTGACTGTACCGGGTGGAAAATATAACGGATTTTAGCGAAACTGAAAATATTTAAATTTGTTTATGAATACCTTTCTAATGAATCTGAAAAATCGAAGTTTCATATCGGGAATCAAAAGTTATGGCCAATTGAATTTTCAGAAAGGTCGCTATATAGCATATATAGCCCTTGAAAATTGATATTTTGCAAACGACCTCGGAATTCGACGAAACCACTTTTGTTGGGTCCGGGATGTCAAACTATTGCTAGTTTTCAAATTTCATAATTTTTGAAGCTAGTATGTGAGCGGGGCAAAAGAAAACATGATTGGTCAATTTCTGTTAAAATGGGTCGACCTAAAAATGGCCATTTTTCAAACGAGCTCAGAATTCGACGAAACTGGTTTTGTTAGGACCGTATCGTCAAAACAAAGCTAGATTTATTTTTTTGGAATTTTTCAATTCAGTTTGTGGCCCTGGCAAATTGAAATGTACGTTCAAAATTAAATATTGAATGTTTTATACTTTAATTTGAAAAATAACTGACTGTAACAGTCGAATTGGCCAACGAAACATATCCCATTGTGTCCGGAATGGGGGTATTTAGCTAGGGGCGATAGTCGTTGGCTTTGATTTCGAGTCCGTTTGCAAAAACACTATTTAAAATTTCCTATAAAGCTCTGACCAATAGGATTTTTTTCTTTAAAAAAAAATCGGAAAAAAACCCTAGTCGCCAGCGATTTGAACGACGCACGAAGCTCGAAACTTCCCATCGATTTTGCCGCCGCCACAGCCAGTTTCGCCGCCTCCTCCAGTTGAGGATTCTGATCGCCTCCGCCTCCTCTTTAAATCCGACCAAGCCTCGCCTCAAACCATCGACTGTACGCGTCGAATTTCGAGGAGGAAGTCGCCCCCTTTAGAGCGCCGCCGTGACTCGCAGGAGCCACCGGGTTCATCGCCACCACCGTCGATCGGAAGGTGGTTCGTAGCCCTTCGACGCCGTGTAGTCTGATCGGAGCAACAAGGTACGGTTTTGATTTAAAATCAAAACCTAGTTTTGAAGCTTTGAAAACCATTCTGATTTAAATTTCTGAAATGAAAATAACACTTTTAAGTGTTGCAAAACTTTAAAAAATCATATCTTTTTAGTGTGTTAACGAAATTCGATGAAACAGGAGACACCGTGACCGCAAGGAGGCTCTCTACATTCTAGAAGAAGCCGCGGATTTTTCTGATCTTCCTACGATTTTTAGCACTGCACAAACCAATGTGAGGAATCTAAACTAATTGTGTGGATGAAATCGCGTTGTATAAATTATATTAGCGAAGTGTAAATTATATACGCATTGTATACCTCATGTACATGTGTTGTATAAGTTATATTAGCGATGTATAAATTATACAAGCGTTGAATGAAACATATATGCTTTGAATTGTGATGAAATGCAAGTGAATTATAATATTATATATATATATATACTCCCCTCGTCCACAGACCATGGACGATATTTATTGCTTGTGATTGACGTGATATTATATGGTATGACGAATGGTTGGAAATAATTGTTTTTGGTTGATATTGTGGTTGAAAAATACCTTTGTGGTTGAAAAATACCCTCTTGTGGTTGAAACAAATTAGAATAGGATTATGGAATTGAAAATAAAACATGCCGCCTGCGTGCGAACTAGATGCATGATCCCCATTATCAAAAACCGCAAGGTTTTAAGGTAGAGCGAGGAGCCGTACTAGGGACGGTCCCGGTTTTAACTACCCTGCCGTTATGCTGCCGAAATTTTCTGAAATATACATGTGTTAGAATAATTTTCATTCGTTGAAATAAATTACATATGTTATAACCAATATTCATGTGTTGAGTTGCAATTCATTCGTTGAGTTGAAATTCATGTGTTGAACATTATTTGAATTTAAACAAATAGCTTTAGCGATAAAAATCCCATTTTTATATATATACAAACTATATCGAATATTCATGTGTTGAGTTGCAATTCATTCGTTGAGTTGAAATTCATGTGTTGAATATTATTTGAATTTAAACAAATAGCTTTAGCGATAAAAATCACATTTTCATATATATACAAACTATATCGAATATTCATGTGTTGAGTTGCAATTCATTCGTTGAGTTGAAATTCAAGTGTTGAATATTATTTGAATTTAAACAAATAGGTTTAGCGATAAAAATCACATTTTCATATATATACAAACTATGTCGAATATTCATGTGTTGAGTTGCAATTCATTCGTTGAGTTGAAATTCATGTGTTGAATATTATTTGAATTTAAACAAATAGCTTTAGCGATAAAAATCACATTTTCATATATATACAAACTATATAGAATATTCATGTGTTGAGTTGCAATTCGTTCGTCGAGTTGAAATTCATGTGTTGGATGTTATCGTATTTCAAAATAAAATGAATAGACAATAAAAACTACATTTTTATTGTGAATATGAAGTGTTAAAAACATCCACGTGTCGAATAAATATTTTTGATGATAAAAATATCCCTTTTATCATGTATACGCTTTGATAAAAATACACACGTGTTAAATAAATAATAGTTTGCTAGAAATATTATTATTAGCTTTGTTCTGCATATATATACATGTATTGAACAGGAAAATGGATTAGCTGTAGAGTAAAGAAATTATTTGCGTGCCCGACAAATAGGTAAGCCTTGATGAGTTGGCTGCGCAATTTTATTTTTATATCAACTCCTGTGAATTCCATTGGATGCGGAGTGCTGATTATTCTGTGTGAAATAATAAACGTCGCCATAGGATAGTAACAATTAATTTTGAACTACACTACATGGCATACTTCTTGACGATAGGCATACTTCATCATATTCCACATAAGCAATTGGAGCTTGTGTGACGAGGTGGAAGATTTACCATACGAGCGAGAGGCTTGTATGGCGATGACTATATACTACAGGTTGAACTGATGACTGATATGGACTATATAAAATATAACGATAAATTGCCAGATTAATAAAAACCCCACACGGGTCTGGAGTTGACAATAATCACGTCGCTCTAGTTATTAGATACGGCACATGGACTATTTATTTCCACACGGAAACGGGGTGACGAGAATTTATTCTCTGGAGTGATTATCTATACATGCTCCCCCGTAAACACCAGAATATATCACTATAAATATGTGGATGTTGTTTAGGATTTATTGGGTACCTAACACGACCCAATAAATTTCCAAACCCCTCCCCGTACAAAGGAGGTTATGGCGAAATTTTTCGAAATATTAAGGCGTTAGTGAAATATTTGAAGTGAAAACGAAGTTGAAAATATGGAATGAACTATAGTTGAAATTATAGACTGAACTATATTTATATATATATATAATTAAAAGGAATCGAAGCCGCGCAGTTCGTGTTTCGGAATCGTAGTTTGAAACGATTAGTATGAGAAATCCGACCATCGGATTTTCCCGAAACCGCAACCGCTGGGTTCGCCTTGGAAATATCTTCCCCACGGCACCAACCTTGTAAAAATCCAACGGTTGGATTGTCCGGAATGTTTAATTCAAATCTGAAGAAAAACAGCGCCAGAATCGTTTATATTTATATATAAATATAAATATAATTAAATTAAATCGAATAACGACGCTGCAGTTCGAATTTTGAAACCGTAACTTCAAACGACTAGTGTGGAAGATCCGACCGTCGGATTCTCACGAAACTGGAACCGTTGGGTTCTCTTTGGGAATATCTTCCTACTGATATAGACTTTGTAGAAATCCAACGGTTAGATTTTCCGATATGTGTAAAACAAATTAGGGGAAAAACAGCGCCAGTGCCACGGCACGACCTGAAACGTCGTTTAATTAAATATGGCCATTTTTTTAATAAATAAAAATGGCGAAAAATCGTTATAAAATATAATAAGCAACATAGATTGCAAATAAACCAATTGGGCTTGAATTGTTTGATATTTGATGGTTGTATGTGCTTGACACGAAAATAATACTAAAGAACTGAAAGATGGATGTCGAATAATATAACCATGGAAAGAATCGATTTAAATTCTAATTACGTGAATTATTTGAAAAGGCCGAGGTAACCCTCACTTCAGATAATCTATCGAGCGATTCGAATTGGAAAATACAAGGACGATTCAAGACCGACGATCTTCGTATCGGTTGGATGGGCGCTGCTGAGGTTCCTGACCGGAGTAGCTACCGGGAAGGGACGGAAGTAGTAGCCGTCTGAACGTATGCGTTGATTGGACGGATATACGAGGAATTTGACGCCTCCGGTTTCGTTCAGACCCAGAATGGACTTGTAAATGGACTGTGTGTCTGACATTGGATTTTGTTCTATACTGATTGATCTCTGTTAAATATATATCTGTTTGGCAGCGGAGAATTTATTCTTTTGCTTAATGCCCTTCTCTGAGACGTACGAGCTCAGAGGTTATACATCGATAGAAATCAGTCGTATGGAGTGGACTGCCCATGTGGCATGCCAAGATGCTATGATCAAGGCTTCTGTTGCAAAGCAAAGTCTTGTGGATGAAGATCAAAGCACGGTCTGCGTGGCTTGGCTTTGTGTATAGCGTGGATTCGCGAGCCTCACACCTCGGTATGAGTCAAAAACGGGATAAGGACCCAAGGAGAGCATGACGTTTCTTTCTAGCTATGGTGGTGTCAGTGACTTACCAGCCCTGACATTTATATCTATTTTTCACCTATGTGGTTGTTGGAATGCGAGGCGCCTCGATTATAGGTCTGTAAGGACCGGGAAACGTGTGTTCAGGAATAACTAATCCTCAAACGTAAGAGAGGACCGGCCTTGGAGGATCCAGGGTTGCCCAGAGTGCGTAGTCCTGAGGCATTTGCTAGAGTGTCTCGAAGCGGAGAGGAGCTTGCCCCTTGCCTCGACTCATGACGGAAATCCAATTTCCAATACGAAATAACGGACTCGATTGTAGAACTAGTATGGCGACATAGTATATGGTAGTTATGCCGTCTATGATTGATATTTATGATGTTATTCGCTTTTGAAACATATATGCACTAGTAATAATATCAATTGATTTTGCTTTATACGTATCAAGCATATTTGGCCATTATAAGGTAAAACTCTATCCTCCGGTTTGCGTTGCATTGTGTGATGGGACCTGAGTCTTATAATGGCTTCATTCTTTTAAAAAGCATTGCGTTGTTTTGGAAAGAATTTACTTTGTTTTAAATGCACTAGCAATCACTGGAGTAAACCCGTTCCGCGAAAGTGGCGTGGTCCTATGATTTGCTTATTACTGTTGTTTAACTGTTAAATAGATTCCTCATACCAGTCCCCATGACTGACTCGTTGTTTGTTTCACTTTGCAAAACTCGGGTGCCCTTGTTTTCACATGGGCAGCCTAGTTCACAGGTGATAGGTTGTTTTTGGCTCTGCACTGTTACATAGAGTGCATTTTGGCTCATGGCGAGGCTGACTTCACAGAGACGACTTTGATATTTTCCGCCATTACTGTACTTATATTATGATTCCGCCACTGGCGATGCAGACTGCTTTACTTTCAGTACTTCTTATTGTATGTATATGTACCACCTTCGGTGATGTAGACTGATACTCTTATTATGTCTCACTGCATGTATGTATTCCGCCTCTGGCGATGATGACTGATCATTTCCCTTTATTTACTAAGTTATATCCTACGCTATGTTATTCTGATGTTATTACATGTTGTGATTCCGCTGTCATATGCATGTAAAATTATTTTATTTATTGTTTCTGCTATTATCTGTGCTCTGCTATGATGATTAATGTGTTATATTCCAATGATTATCCTTAATACCGCCCCTCGGATTTTGGGATCATCACATGTACCCTAGAATGAGTTTGAGTGTATATGAGAGAGCGCACTTGTAATTTGATATAAAATGGTTTTGTATTGTGTTGGTTTGTTCTGTTGAGAATTTATGAATTTTGGTCGGTACTTGGGATGAAAATGCATCGATATGGATTCCTAAACACTTGAATAGGTCTTATTGACATAATCTTGTTTTGAATTATATTTTTGTATGTTAATGATTATTTGAAAATCTATGAAATTTTATTTTGTTGATGATAATATTAAATTTTCATCATTTATTACTCGATTAATCAATAATTTAAAACTATTGGTTACTAAATGGTTTAAGAAATAAATATTGAAAATAAGTTGATAATGAAATGTTGAAAATTAATTGGTAATGAAATAAGAAGTAAAATATGAATTTGAGAATTTAGTTTCAGGTGGTTTTGTAATATTGTTTTACAAATGGTTTGAAATAATATATTTAAGTTTTAAAGTTATTTCATATTGAAATTGCTTTCAAATGAATTTTGAAATAAGTGTACACTTTTACCCTTTGCCTTTGGAAAATGATTTCGATGATGAGTGCATGCATTATCAACATTATTTTCAAGAGACTAAGTAAGGGAGACCACTTAGAACTTTTATACTTTGTTTGGAAATTTGGATTTCATTTAAATATTTTAAATTACGATTTGAAATAAAAGAACATATATATATATATATTATTTTAAAGTTGATTTGGAAACGAACCCGAAGCTAAATTTTTAAGTTTTTGAATAGTTATTGATTTTCAAAATTGCTGAAATGAACTAAAGTTGAAATTATAGAAATTTCTGAATTATATAATAATAAAATGAATCCAAGAGAATTATAATTAAAATAAAACTCTTCTTAGGTTGAAATAATGAATTCAAAATAAACTGAAACTATTGAACTTGTATAAAATCGAACATTTCGATAGCATATATAACTTACCAATTAATCAAAAGTTAACGTGTTGCTGCAATATATTTAGATAATATACAAGTACTAGTATGAATAATGAATGTTGAAAAAATTGATCGTTTATATATAAGAATGGAATTTAAGTTATGAAATGAATGGTGTATACTTGGTTATGTTTGAAATTGAATTCAACTAGGTAATGAAGATAAACCAAATCAATGAAATAAGCAAGTAAAATAAATTGTTTGGTTATGAATTAAATTGTATAGCTATTGACAGTTAGATATTCGACGACTTAGGATAATCGATATTTCCAAGTTGAAAATAAATGTTTAAATTGTTTTGTGAAAATAAAAGTGAATTGGTTTATAATTTATAAATTTAGTGATGGTTAAATGAATTAATTAAATTAAATTAAAACGAGCTCGCCGCGTAGCGGTAGTTCGTAATTTTACAAATTGAAGTTTAAATGAATGTATAGGATCCAAAATAAGTTGGAATTCTTTGAAACAAGAATCCTTCGGATCTGTTTGAATATAGTTTTCTAATAAAGGAGAAAATTTTGGATTTCCACTTGTAGATTTTAAGATATGTGTAATTCAAATTTTCAGAAAAATCGCGGTTTAGTAATTCACGATTTTGAACTAAAATATTTATGAAATTGGTTATGTGAACTAACAAATGAGACAAGTTGAATAAGAAATTATATGGTAAAACATATATAATTTGACAACCTTCTTACTACGCCTTTTCGACGATGAAAAGTTTTAAGTGGGGGAGAGTGTAACATCCCAAGATTTTGCAATAATTTAAATTATTAAATTTAATGTGATTTTGGACAATATTGGTTTAAATATAAATTTTTTATTTTGATATATTGAATTATAATGATATTTTAAGCTTATATATTGAAATAGTTCGATTTGTGTAAATTATAATTGAAATACAAAAATTGAAGTATTTTGATAATCAATATGGAATTCATATAAAAAGAAATTTTATTCATGAAATTTGTTTGAATTATTTTTGATTTGGTTAGAGATTTTAAACCATTGAATTTAATTTTAAAGTTAAATTTTAATATTTTATTTATAAATATGTGAAATTTTAAATTTTTGCAAACAATCTTAGAATTCGGTGAAATTAATTTTATTGAATCTAAAATGGTAAATTATTTTATGATCTAAAATTTTGTAGCCATTGGAATTATAGTTTGATCTTAAGAAATTAAAACACATATAAATTTATATGTACGGTTTAATTAAATGGTCGATTTTTAGAATAAACCGCTAGAGACTTTGGAATTGGGCTTTGAAACCTATTCCATTGTGTTAAAAAGGCGTCAAAACATATTGTTAGGCAGTAAGCAGGCCTGATTTGGACTCAGTTCAAGTTTTGGCATATAATACACGCAAAACGATAAATTTATTAATTAAATATTATTATTCTAAACCTAATTAACATGTCCGTCGTTCTCCATGGTTGAATTGCCAGAAATTGCGATCGTTCCTCCTCTAATTTCTTCAAATCTGTTCATTATTTTTGAAAACTTCGAATTATAAACTTGTCGATTATTACAAGATCTTCGAATCCATAAGGAGGATCATACCCTATTATTCACGGATCTTCCAGGATTTGGTCTTGAAGCTTGCGCGGTTTTTGAGTAAATGCGGGTCGTAGACGTCACCGAGTGCGCTCGAGCTTACGGTTGTGGAAGAGGACGGAACGACGCTCCTGGCGGTGGCTTCCGGTCGGCGATCAGTTGTCTAATGTGTGGCGCGTGATGAAGGGAGTAGGCATGGTTATGGGTTCCACGAAATGAGATCTGGAAACAGAAACACGAGAATGAAGATGGTGGAACAAGGCACTGACGTGGCGATCAATGAATGGGTGGGTTTATTTTATTTTGTTTTAATTTAATTTAAATGTTCAAATTTTTAAACATGTATATCTTTTTCATACAAGATCCAATTGAAATGTGGTTTATTGCGTTGGAATCGTATTGATGAGCTCTTCGCGATGGCTTTGATTTGAACTGATTCTGAGACTATTGATTTGTGGGATAAAATTTGGATTTCAATTTCGTTTGAAACCAAGGTAAGTGATTAAACCCACTCACATCTAACTAAAAGATTTGATTGTTGGTTGTTAACCCTGTTAAAACACAGTTCAAAACTCCGGTTCAGTAGCAAATATGGATCGGCCTCGACAATGCAGATCGGTCACTATCTCGGGTCGGCACATTGCAAAAAGAATGGATCGGTCATATTTCTTTAAACAGTACGGACTGTATGTTAAGAACATGAAATGGCAGACCACAACACTTCATGTAAACAAATAAAAAACAACATGCAAAGGACGTGGATCACACATCAGCTTCAAAGCAACAATTGGATCGGCAGTATACTTTTAACGTGAATGCATGCAGGCAATCACATAGTTCAACTCAAACATATAAATCTGCTTGAATGGCGCCACGTGGATCATAAAGAAAATGAAACATGGATTGGTAAATGAAATTTTGGTAGGTCTCAAACACGTAGGGAACAACTCTATGTTGATGCATGGATATGAGTTCCCGTACAAAGTATTGTCTGGGCACATTGTCAAGAAAATGGATCGATTCTGGGAGAATACATGTGGACCGGTACATAATGTAAGCTGGATCGGTCCTAAAGCAAATGTGAGAGCACATGGTCCTAAGCCAAATAATATCTAGATCGGTCATCAATATTATATATGCGATGGCAAAGAAGTAAATAATGGATCGGTCAGCAATGTAAAAGGTAGAGCGGCCTGTAGTACTTTCACTTGAATCGGTCCTGTGTACTTAAAATGGATCAGTACAACCCCATTCCAAGTCCAACCCGATTCAACTTTGCACCCCGATCCAATTTCATGCCTGATCCATGTCTACCCCGATCCAATTTCATACCCAATCCAAGTTGCTACCCGATCCAAACTTTGCACCCTATAATTACAAAACTGCCACTACCTTCAAAGTTCTTCTATAAATAGCCCCTCGCTTCACAAGTTAAGGGACCGATTTCTTGACCCCGAATGGCTGCCTAAACCATTCCTACACCTCTCTAAAAGATTAAAAACATCATTAGTTGCCGCCAAACTTCTCTCCTCCTTTCTCCAACATGAGATGGATCTTATCTTCTCTAAGCACCATTAATTCACACTCCAATCTACTCCAAGTGATCTCCACTCGCCATAGCTCCTCCTTAATGCACCGATCTAAAATCATTTTCATGATGGAACCAAGGAAAAGCATATAATTACGCAATCCAATCCTTCTCGAATCAAAGTGCGATCTAAAGTGGAAAGAGAGCGATAAGTGGAGAATTATCACAAAAGTGGTCAAGTGTAATTAATGCGATGTATGAGATGATAAAATTTGTACTTCTCTCCATAATGATGAAAAGTGTTTGAAAAGTGGACGTAGATTCATATTGAATCGAACCACTATAAAATCTCGTGTCTCTTACTTGTTTTTCTCCATTTATTTTGCGTTTGTGGCCCCTTTTAATTTCTAACCATAATTGGTGAAGTGTGATTTCACACCCTTGGTGTTGATTTCAATTTTGAGATCAACATTTGGCGCCCACCGTGGGGCCGCGTTCGCTTCTCCTACTTCCTCTCACACTCTCACAAAGTTAAACGCTTTGCCATTAAAGTCTGCCTTCCTTAAAATTATGGCCAAATCTAAGAATACCGTTAGCAAAACCGTGGTAGAAGCCAATTGTGTTGCTAATGAAGAAACACCGCTCATAAATCGCTTTGAAGTTGGTGAAAATTCAGAAAGCGGAGCCGGTGTGACTAGAAATGAATTAAAAGCCGCTATTGCCAATGTCAACAACCGAATGGATGCATCTGCTAAAATGATAATGGAGAAACTTGACGCCATTCTTAATGCTCGATCAAATCCAACCCCTCCGAAAGTGCGTGTGGATCTCGAAGAGAACGATAAATCGCCTGCTTCCGATCATGACCACAACGACAATATGGAAGACGATTATGATTGGGCAAGTGACAGGGATGAAGCTAACATCGAAGAATTGAAATCAAAAGCTAACAACCATTCCGAAGTAAATGCTCGAAAGGTCACTAATCTTATCACGGGGGCACCTCCTCGTCGAGAGGGTAAAGGGCCAAAGCTTTCTAATCGAGATCATATGCCTAGACGACATTTGGTAAAGATCTCAGTTTCACAAAGCGCCATAACACTGAAGAATACATTTCGGACATGATATAACGAGCCATGAAAAAGAATCAAGCTAGCAAAGACGACGAAAGAGAATGGGACTTCTCCCCCGATAGGACTCCGTTCACTGAAAGGATACTTGAAGCAGAATGTCCAAAGAAATTTAATCCTCCTACTTTGCCTCCGTACAACGGCCTCCTTGATCCCAACTACTTCCTATTCGAATGTGAGTGGCATATGAGTGCAGCTAAAGCGACTGACGAAATGAGATGCACGTACTTTCCCTTTTATCTAGAAGGTGCCGCGTCATTATGGTTCACAAAGCTACCATCCAAATCCATCGATCGATTCTCTGATCTAACCAAAAGGTTCAAGGAGCAGTTTCGCTTGTACGCTACCAAGGCCAAGGACGCTATAACGCTCTCAGCCATGAAGCAGAAGCCAGGGGAAACTTTCAAAGCCTTCCTTAGTTGATTCAATGTTGCCTTGTCTGAAGTAAGGAATCCGGAACCACGCATAGTCATCATGGCTCTACTCGATGCTATAGACAAAACTAACGAATTCAAAAGATGGATAAATATGAAGGAACTGACTACGCTTGACAAGTTCTATAAGAAAGCAGAAGAGTACATGAGAGTGGACAATAATCCTATACCTCTTTAGATCATTGGCGGTAACCAACTCCTTGAGGCTCCTAAAAGTGCAGCTATTCAACCTAATCAGAAGAGTACGCAGGGGCAGAAGCGAGCCAACAACGGAAACGACAACAATGCTAATAAAAAGTTTCGTCCTCTTGACTCGTCTGATCTAACACCTCTGAATGATACTCCTGAGAACATTTACCTTGCCACAAAGGATGCAGAAGATTATTCAGAGCCTCGGCCAATGAGAATGACGACCATCTGACAAAATCTGGGAAGTTTTGTCGGTATCATAATCAGCCAGGCCACAACACCAACGAGTGCAGACAACTAAGATCATTGATCGAAGAGCTGATTAAGAAGACCATTTGTAACAGTATGTGAAAAATTCTCAAGATGCAAATCCTTCTGCGACTACCTAGGGTTAAGGGGCATCAAATGACCAATCCGGTCCAGGCAGCATAGCTTCTGCTCACACTATGCCAAGGATGATAATCAACTGATGACCATTGATGATGATCTAATATCTACGGCTCAGAATAAGTGACCACTATTGCATTTATTTTACTTCCTGCATTACTTTACTCTTTGCTATATACTACTTTCTTGTAAATATTTTGTAGTGGTTAACATGCATTGTACCTGACAATAGCACAATGAATGAAGTATTATCTGCCTATATAAATCTATGTCTTGCCAATTTACATGAAAATTTGCTAACAGACGATTTCTCATTACAGGCTATCCGATGAGCTCTTGCTTTCTCATAACCCGACTAAGTGAGACAACTCCGATAATTCCAACCTAGTGGTTGATCAAGAGAGCCCCGACGAGTCAAACACACAATAAAGCATCAAGCAATCCCGGATTCAAAACCTCATACCCTAAAGGTTCGTGGGAGTCTAGGGCACGTCAGTCGGGCAGCGATCACTTACCAAAGTTAAGTAACTCCGACCGATGATTGACGTTTGCTCTGCGGATTGATGCAACCTTCACCTTACCTTATGGTTCATGGTGGTCTAGGTGCTTCAGCCGAGCAGCGATCACTTACCAAAGTTAAGTGACTCCGACCGATGGCTGATGCCTGCTCCGTGGATCAACCCAACCTTACCTCATGGTACATAGAGGTCCAGGTGCTTCAGTCGGGCAGCGATCACTTACCAAAGTTAAGTGACTCTGACCGATGGCCAATGCCCGCTCCGTGGATCAACCCAACCTTACCTCATGGTTCATGGAGGTCCAGGTGCTTCAACCGGGCAGCAATCACTTACCAAACTTAAGTGACTTCGACCGATGGCTGATGCCCGCTCTGCGGATCAAAACTACCCTTACCTCGAGGTTCATGGAGGTCCAGGATGCTTCAGTCGGGCAACAAACACTTATCAAAGTTAAGTGACTTCGACCGATGACTGACACCCGCTCCATGGATCGATATAGCCTTAATCAAAGGTTCGCTGGAGTCTAGGGCACCTCATTCAGGCAGCGATCACTCACCGAGTTAAGTGACTCCGACCGATGACTGATGTTCGCTCTACGGATCGATGCAACCTCACTCCTGACCCAAACTTCGCGGGAGTTAGCATTGCAAAACGATGCGACAACCAAAAAAATCTTTTCCATAGGAAAAATAAACTTCTCCTTGGCAGAGATCAACATTCAATGAACTCTACAATGTCAAGTCAATCAACTGGAGAAGACGAACGTTGGATTAAAATGACCTCTCCAAAACACGGGGCATCCAATGGAATCTCAATGTCAAAACTGATCAATAAATCAAATAAAAATTGAGCTATAGAAACAATTCTTCTCGTAATGAAGATTGGTGATGACCTCCAGAGCTGGGGCACCAATAATCAAAAACTTCTCCGAAGAGAAACAGAGAATAATCACATATAAGTATTTCTCAAATACGAAATATCTTATACCATCATATAAGTCATAAAGCGATGAACTTTGAAATCCACAGTCGACTCTAGTCGATTAGCTAATTTTAAGCATTAAATGTGAATTCGGATATTGTATTTGTTCAGATAATATTCAGTGTGTTATAAACTGTTGAGTAGAACAATTCCGCACAGATATTTTATTCAATTCAAAATAAAATTCGCTATATTTCATTCTCTAATGATTAACTAACCTGTTATCGATATGGACGACCGATAGTGAGGTATAAGTCCGAAATTGTGCAAGTGCTTGTTTTGATTACAAAACAGGCAACACGAAGCATATGAATTCGAAGAATGTTTGGCCATAGCAAGACAGAGAGATATAGCCGGATTTCAATGCAGAATATATCAACAGCAAAATCAATTTCGAAGCTCGCATTTCTCGCAAGCAAAAAATACAAGCTTCGAGGGGAAAATGTTAACCCTATTAAAACATAGTTCAAAACTCCGGGTCAGTCGCAAATGTGGATCGGCCTCGACAATGCAGGTCGGTCACCATCTCGGGTCGGCACATTGCAAAAAGAATGGATCTGCCATATTTGTTTAAACAGTACGGACTGTATGTTAAGACCATGAAATGGCAGACCACAACACTTCATGTAAACAAATAAAAAACAACATGCAAAGGACGTGGATCACACATCAGCTTCAAAGCAACAATTGGATCGGCTGTGTACTTTTAACGTGAATGCATGCAGGCAATCACATAGTTCAACTCAAACATATAAGTCTGCTTGAATGGCGCCACGTGGATCATAAAGAAAATTAAACATGGATTGGTAAATGAAATTTGGGTAGGTCTCAAACACGTATAAACATGGATTGGTAAATGAAATTTGGGTAGGTCTCAAACACGTAGGGAACAATTCTATGTTGATGCATGGATGTGAGTGTCCCGTACAAAGTACTGTCTGGGCGCATTGTCAACAAACCGGATCGGTTCTAGGAGAATACACGTGGATCGGTACATAATGTAAGCTGGATCGGTCCTAAAGCAAACGTGAAAGCACATGGTCCTGAGCCAAATAATATCTGGATTGGTCATCGATATAATATATGCAGTGACAAAGAAGTAAATAATGGATTGGTCAGCAATGTAAAAGGTGGAGCGGCCTGTAGTACTTTCACTTGAATTGGTCATGTGTGCTTAAAACGGATCAGTACTACCCCGTTCCAAGTCCACCCCAACTCAACTTTGCACCCCGATCCAATTTCATGCCCGATCCATGTCTACCCCGATCCAATTTCATACCCAATCCAAGTTGCTACCTGATCCAAACTTTGCACCCTATAATTACAAACTGCCACTATCTTCAAACTTCTTCTATAAATAGCCCCTCGCTCCACAAGTCAAGAGATCGATTTCTTGACCCCGAAGGTCTGCCTAAACCATTCCTACACCTCTCTAAAAGCTTCAAAAACATCATTAATGGCCGCCAAACTTCTCTCCTCCTTTCTCCAACATGAGATGGATCTTATCTTCTCCAAGCACCATTAATTCACACTCCAATCTACTCCGAACGATCTCCAATTGCCATAGCTCCTCCTTAATGCACCGATCTAAAATCATTTTCATAATGGAACCAAGGAAAAGCATATAATTACGCAATCCAATCCATTCCTTCTTGAATCAAAGTGCGATCTAAAGCGGAAAGAGAGCGATAAGTGGAGAATTATCACAAAAGTGTAATTAATGCGATGTATGAGATGATAAAATTTGTACTTCTCTCCATAATGATGAAAAGTGATTGAAAAGTGGATGTAGATTCATATTGAATCGAACCGCTATAAAATCCCGTGTCTCTTACTTGTTTTTCTCCATTTATTTTGCGTTTGTGGCCCCTTTTAATTTCTAACCATAATTGGTGAAGTGTGATTTCACACCCTAGGTGTTGATTCCAAATTTGAGATCAACATTGGTTAAATTAAATTCATGTCATGATATGATTGTATTGTTTGCTGTTTGATTGTTTAAATTGCATATTTATGTTAAATCTGCATAGACTGTATTATTTAAATTTTAATTTAAATATAAATTGTACTATTATAGATTAATTTCTAGTTTTAATATTAATAATAAAAAAGAACCTTATACCTGATAACTAGTAACTGATATTATTGAATTGGTTAGATGTGTTGATTTTGCTGTATGCCTTGAATTTACATATTTAATGTGTTAATATGTAATCCATTTTGTTATCGACATTATTTATATATGTTATTGATTTTTGTTGATTAATCCCAACCATTACCCTAGATGTTTCGGGCATCAAATAAACCCGGGATTAATCATTAAAATAAAATTAAGAATGTAGGTTGAAATGATAAATACCAATGACCCTAATTTGGATTGAAATGATATATATCCTTTCTCAAAATACTAAAATTAAATTCTAAGTATTACTTGGCCATAGGATAGAAAATTATATACGGGCATCGGTTGGTTAAATAAAATTTGTTTTTAACCTTGAGTTTTGGAATATTGTTTTAAAGACAATATAAATGATATTATAAATCGTTTTTCTTTAAATTTGAACTTTGAGCTTTGAAAATTTAAATTTTAAGTAATTCGTAAATGTGAATAACTGAAGTTGAAACCGAGTTGAATATAAAATATAAATTTATCGAAATTGAATTGTTTATCCATCTTTGATATTTACTTTAAATTAACTTGATTTATAGTAATAATTGAATTGTGAACTCGAGATTTTATTTTTATAATCGAATAATTCAAAGTGAGAATTATAAATGAAATTTAATTATTAACTCGAATTATTAAATCAAATTGTTGAAATCGAACTGCTGAAGCGAATTGAAATATGAATGGGAAGTTGAATCTTTTTGAATTAAGATATCGATTTTTTTTCGAATAAAGTTGAAACTGGAATATGATTTACAATTTGGTTAAATTTTGAAGAAACGATTCTAATTCCAACTACAGTATTTTAAACTATTTTAATATTAATTACTTTTCTTTATAAACTATTTACCATATAACTATTTTATATTTATTAATTATTTTAAATAAACCATTTTTAATAATTAATTATTTATTTCTATATACTATTTTATATTTTTAACTATAGATTTTTCTAAACTTGAAAATTCTATTTTAAATACAAATTATTTTTATTTCCAAACTATTTAAATTATATATCTAAACTATTTCAATATATATATATATATATATTTAATGATTTTAATATTAAATTATTTTAAAGTTGGAATTGTTTCAAGATTTAGAATTAGTTTAAATGTAGATTTTGTGATTAATAATATTCTCTCTTGAATATTGAAATGTTTTTTGTGAAAATCTGATATTTTGATATGAAGTACGAAACCCTTTGAATGTAAAAGAACTGACCGGTGTGAAAAATGTAAACGATTGGTTGTTAAAGAGACCGGGATCGGATATTATCACACTCTCTGCCAATACCGAAAACCAGTTTAACAACTATGTACGCGGTAGAGTTCCAGAATGAAGTAGGATGGATTTGGAGGCGATTACTGGATTTGAAGAAAGAGAACGATGATGGATAGCCTTGACATTTGGGTCATAATTAAAATGACTAAAACAGGAGCCATACCCGGGTTAATGTGAGCTATCTCCTCTTAGCAGACATGCTTCTTCGATACCATATATATTACTTTGTGATTGATTGGTGTCTTTGATTTTTGGAGTATTGTCTAGGGTAGGCGGTAGTCGTGGCTATGCGTTACCACTGGCCTGGGTCCACAATCTGGTAGAATCACTACCGATGGGTATTGCCTCGATGCCTTGTCATATTTATCCTGATCGAGCCCCCTACGATTTTGATTTAACGTTGTCGTATCACGGTGCATCCCTATCCATCGACATATTGGTGTGTTATATGCAAACTGTACGGCAACAGTATAAACGGTGTAAGGGTAATAATGGTAATCCCGCTTACACTATTTTAATATTTTGTATTTAACCATATACACTATTATAATAGCATATTATATTATATAGTATCAAGTTTGATGGATCCTTAAGAGATGGAATTTCCCGTAACATCTCTTAAGTTATTGCACTCATATTATCACATGAAATTGATTTAACTAATATGATAATATTTTAGTTCTGATCTGAGTGTTTTTGTCTTTCCATTTATGCTCGGGTCAGAGTTTTTCAGTAATTGAAGATACCAATATGGAGATAAAGATGAAGCTCAACAGACGTATTTATTACTATTTATTTCGCTGCAAATATTGGTACGTTAATGATAGTTAACTCTCATAGTTGTAAAATAAAATCAAATGTATGTTTTAACAGCTTCATGAACTGTTATTTAATTGTTATATTTTGCCCTTTCGCTGTGAGATTCTATGTTTGTTGTTCTTCTTCTCTTCTTTTTCTTATATAAATCCTGATAACAATCTGTATTTTTGATTTATTTAAGTCGACATTGAGGATCATTGTCGATTTGAACGGTCAAAAATCTCAAATGTTACAAAATGACTCCATGGAAGATGAAATTTATTTATTTGATGATCTGTTAGTTATGGGGTATGTATTTGTTTTTGTACTTGGGGTGTGTAAATTTAACTTAATAGGGGAAATTGAAGAAAGATGTATTCTTAAGCTAACACTACAAAAATTCAGTTGTCAGTTTCCTTGAGAATTTAGGTTATGAACTTTATTGTGAATTCTGTTTCCATATAAGCTCATTAATCTATTCATGATTGAAATTTATTCATTTTTTAAAGACTATTTCTTCCAATTGCAAAGAAATGGTTAGAATACAAATATTACAATAACTGTATGATTTGATTAAATGGTGAACCAACAATAGACATAAAAGATTACTCATTTCGCTCCTCAATAATAATTGATATATTTGATATTTTGTGTTCTTTAGTTGCATCAATTCATTAGCCATATCATATTTTTTTTCCCATTTACTAGCATTGTTGGCTTTGTTCTACTTATGCCAAGTGATCTAATTTTTATCATTAATAAGATGTCATTTCAGTGCGTTTTTAAATGTATTTGAAAGTACTTCGTATAAAAGTAATTGATTAATTTACTTTGAATTTTACTAATAGCCTTATTATTCAACTATCATTATTGTATTATTATATTAAGTAACGATAAAATATTATTTGGTTATTATTAAAATTAAAATGCACAATATTCATATTTTTGTACTTTAGTCCCATCATATAATAAAACTTGCATATAAATAGCCTTGAAACAACTGATATTTTCAAATTTTAGTTAGCATTAGGTAATGTCGAAATTTAAAGATGAAAATTTTGGAATATTGTTTGTTTGAATAAATTTGAAGCACAATTTCACTCATTAGTTAATTTAAATGAGGTAAACATTATCATTGACCAATCTATACATATTTAAATTTATATGCTAAATATTCAAAAATGTAATGTTAAATTATGCATTTCATATGAAAATTAATCTCCAAGCTCAATTATATAATGATTAACATTGTATAGTAAATTGATAGTTAATGTCAATAATTATTGTATAAAGTTATTAAGCATAAAAAATGATTTGTTATCCTCGAGGTTTGATTCATTCTACAACTTAAAATTACCAAGCTAAATTTATCAATAAACTTTTGATTATAACATTTGATGAAAAGATTAATCCTAGAAAATTATAATTCGTTAAAAAAATTTCCTACATCAAACTAAAAAATGTGTTTTATTTTTAAATTAAATGGTAATCCCCGTGTGCATAGCACGGGTTCGCACTAGTATATATATGCAATTGAGAAAGTGATAATTTCACTTATATATATATATATATATATATATATATATATATATATACACACACGTGTGTGCACGCGCGTGTGTGAATTAATTTATACATACATATATATATAAACTATCAAAAAAATTGATTTAGGACAGTGAAATACGTTTTTAATAGTTAATTTAAAGAATTTATGATCCGTTAATGTACATTTCCACTAATTTGTGACAACTACATCATACTTGCAAAAATCTCACTAAGTTAAACATATAGTGTAAACATATATACAGATATGAAATGGCTCATTAATGAATAATAGAATGAAATTTAACTTCAACGATATGTATTAAAAATACTAGTTTATAATGCATTTGAATCCACGTGGAAGTAATGATTTTTTTCAAGTTGTTTCTTATCCAATAGCTTGTACGGAATCATCGACCTTTTTCCATTGGATAATATTATTTTAAACAGAATTAAATTTGAGAATTATGGAGTATAAAGAGATAATGATTTTGGAAACAAGAAGATGATAAAAACCAAAAAGAATACGATGAAGTGGCTTTAAAAATAAGTATATAGAGCTCTGTTTGGTGAGACATAAAAATAACCTTGTTTACCCATTCTCACATGATCACAACCTTCTATCTTCTGCATCATGCCACATGTTTAGCAACCTTCTATCTTTTGCATCATGCCACATGTTTAGCAGCAGATTTTATGCATCTATACCAACCAAAAATTAATCTCTATCCATCATGGGTCTAATACCAATTTTTCCCACATTAAATATACAATTACGTTTAGTTGTCCTGTTATTAATACCTTGCATCAATAAATATATTTATAATTATTATAAAAATATGCAACACTATTCTTTTTTCACAAATCATATTTAAAATATTTAATAATTAATTTTTAATAAATATCAATCAATTAGTTAATTTATAATACTTGTAAACTGGTTAAATCAAGTGGTCATAAGGAATTCATCGTTTCGATTATGTGGATCCCAGGCGTAATTTGGTCAGCAATAAACATTGAAGTATTCGAGTATTAATGTTCACACATCACTTAGTAGGTGGTGCGATATTTCGCTCTAATTTGTCACTTACTTATTTTTGGTAAAATTTAATTTTGATTGAATATGTGTTACCCGATTCTGATAATTAATTACATAAATTCTTTTCGTCTAAACTTTGAACTTATCTAATTTGGTAATGTTCGAATTCCAATATCATCCATATTCAAACTATACAGTCCTAATACAAATTCCTTGATTTCGTAATTACAATTATTACTAAATAAATTGCTTTGACCAATACTTTGACTTTGAGTTGATTTGAGTTGACCATGATACTAGCCTTACATAAATGAGGAGACGAATCCTCACTTTAATAATGTTTCACTTCCAAAACTTCCCCTCAGTCCAATAATAGTGATTTAATGGATGAGGTACCGTGATATGGCTATAATAAAGGTATACCTTGCATGTTGAAGATCCACTGTATTCTCAAGTTGAGAGAAAGTTTAAACCAGTGACATCCATAATTTCATTTTGGCCTTAGTTTTATTAACAAACTGAAAACTATCGTGTAATTCGTCCCATGATTATCCAATAGCTATCAACATTTAACCTCTAGGTTCCCTAACCATCATGACTAATATATTGTCCAACATTTAAAGAATGTTACGTACTCTAATATCGACGTATACATCAATGTTCAGTCTTGTTGTATCTTTACTAGGAACATTTGAAATGATGTACTTATATTCATTGTGATATATTACTCACGGTTATAACACTTTGTAACTACTATCATGAAATATACAATTTAAGAATTTTGAATTAAATATACTTTTAACTTAATTTAGTTAATTAATATAACATATTATATTAAGTATAATATAGAAAGATTTTTTTTTGAATAATATTGGTTAACGAATTAAATAGTTTTCATATAATAATGTTATGGGATTCTCGACAATTGGAATTACTCTCAAATTTGTTATGGTTTTATGCATTTTTTTATATACATTTTGTTATGACCATATTCAAAGTAATTTACTTAGCCTTTACACTGAATTGGAAACAACGTTTCATTCTGGAACATGTCAAATTTGGATTTTTTTTTTTAAAGCTTGAATTCATTATTTATATTTTATATTTAATATCATATATTTGTTTAGAGTCCAGCTACTCTTTCACAAGTAGTTTGTTGTTTGTAAAACGACTCTATACTATTTCATAAATATACAAGAACACTCTAAATTGTCATTTATTGCTATGTATTTGGATTTAATTTTGATTCATGTGTTAAGTACTTAGACGAATCTTGATATCATACAAAATATAGTATGTGTGATAATTCATATTGCCAACGCATAAAGAACTTATCTCAAATGGTCCATATTAAGTAATTTAATAAGACTATTTACATATCAATCTAGGTTATTCCAAATATCTTTTATACTTGCAACAAAATATATCGTTTATAATCAAACATTAAGTATTTAAAAAACTAATTTATTTTTTGTATAGAAACATTAACATATCTATTTAACATTATTTTTTCAATAGACATTTCCTCTGCATTTTGATTAATAACCAGACTACTTGATAATTATATCATAATTTTAATGCTTATAGCACGATACTCTCGTACTAGCTCTTTGATCATATCTAACCCAAGTATTACTCCCGTTGACTTTGTGACTACTGGTTGTTTTATGCAAACAACCAATTCTAAATCATTATTTAGAATTTTCCATTTGAGGACATACATGCCAGAACTGAAAGTATATAAAGTGATAATTTCATGAGTAAGTCCATAAAAATTGAGCACATTGAATGATAAATTTATTAGTTTAACTTCAACAATTGAAATTTATAGTAATAATCTTATTAGCATGGCTCATTACATTCCAATAACAGTTTTCTTTATCATGAAAACATATTGTGGTCAGTGGAAATTTATAGTAATAATCTTATTAGCATGGCTCATTACATTCCAATAACAGTTTTCCTTCTCATGAAGACATATTGTGGTCAGTAGATCACATCCCTTTCGAGACAACTACCAAAATCATATTTCATTTACATACCTAATATCTATTTATGATTGGTGAATCATACCATGTCATAGAGTTAACACTCTAGATGTTCAATAAAATAATCAAGGATTATATCTATTTTCGACATCGACAAAAAAATCGTAGTTCTCTTTAATGTACGAGAATACTTATTAGACATCCTAATGTGATGGGTTCATTTTGATTATTTAATTTCATTTCACCTCATAACAATTATTTTTATCATTGGATCGTTTCTTAATCCAATTTATTACCAATAGTTTTTCAAAGAAATTCCTACATATAGTTAGTATTTCTTGAAATAAAAGTAATTTCAAGATGCACTAGCAAAAATATTCATAAACATTTTATGAGTTACCTTTTATGTACAACTAATTTCGTTTTAGATTACAAATTCGTGCCCTAAATGCAAATATGTCGCACATTCTATTAAAATTTTTCCTTTTGGGAGATTATACAAAATCCTTCATGGACAATTATCACTTGCTGCTTTTCCACTTGCTTAGCCTGCCAAACCATTAGCCTAGATTATGTTTGGGATTATCATAAACTCTTATATTGTATGATTTTGGAAACAATTATTGAGATGAAATTAATTATAACCCCATGTACTACTCTTATATGCACGACTATACAGAAAGAAGTTAGCTCAACTTCACTCGCAACTAGTCATACTTCATCTAACCAAGTTTGATTACATCTTATAAACACGTTGTTACATACCACTAGGATGAGTGACTTTAGAGGTTGGATCTTTATTTATTTACAGGTACATCCAAATCTTTTCCAATATATACTCATCTATTCGATCAAATTAAATCATTTTCATTTATTGGATATTATTTTTATCTACTTACTTTGTGTTTATGATCTTGTCAAAAACATACTACTTGTGTATCAAATACATAGGTCCATATTGGTGATAAATCATCGACGAATATAGCAGAGAATTTGGAACCATTTTGGTATTAATAGATTTGTGATTGCATACATCAATATTTTTCAACCCGAAGAATTAATTAACTCCTCTATGCTCCCACTAAGTAGGTGCATTCCCCTTAATTATCCGAGATATAATTAACATTTATCATATTATTCATAATCACATAACAAAACTATTTCTCAAATCTAAAACCTAGTCTATAACTCGAGAATAATTCTAAATAATAGTAGATACTTCAGTATTCTCAATGCATCACTTTCGTTAAGATCATTGACGTCATATTTTAGATTTATTTGACTATGAATATTCATAATATTCATATTGAAGTTTAGCTATGTCTATTTTTTAGATGACACCAAGAAGGTCTTTGTTTCATAATAATGTTTAGTATGTTTTACAAAAATGATTTTCATAACGTGATGTGATCAACTAGTGCTAATGGCAAGCTTCGATCATTTACGCCATTACTATAACAACATATTAAACTTGGAGGTCCTCCATGCACCTAATAGAGTTCATTTATTTCATGTATTTTAGCTAGTTGACACACAGAGTTCATTGGTCTAACATCTTGAACTCATTGAAATAATCATATAGACAACACCTTTCCATATTAAATACATTATGGAATAGAAATATTATTACTACTTCAAAGGTTTAGTATCATTCAGCATGATTATTCTTATTTATAATGTTTCACTATGAAGCAAAAGTGGCCATTAACTTTCTTCATCCCAACTATACATTAAATTATTTTTATGATTACATAATCAGCTTCCTTTAAATGATATTCAAAAGAAATCCTTTACTATAATGTCATAATGAAACCTACAAAAGTGAATTCAATTATCCTTAACAATTAGGGATATCAAATACTTGCACTTTACATAAACCAAACCAATTGACATTTCAGTGATTGCATTCTTAGAATTGAATTATAGTTTTGATCTTTTGTTACATTTGACATGATATGATCCTTCAAGAATCAATCAAGTTGAATAACTGATCTTGTAATATTATTTATTCATTTGTTTTTTGAATGAACCTACATCATCGAAGTATGATACATTATGAACTACGAACGTTCACCATATAGCATTCATATGTGATAGTGTATAGATCAAATACCTATAGTCTTGTATTTTATTTAGAGTTAAAAATTCCTATAATGCAACATGCGATCTTGACCAAATAAGCATATAGGCGACCAAATTATGAATATATTAAGCACTTGTAAATTTACACACTTGCATGACTATAGGAAGAATCACATGTAATAATCATTTATTAGTAAGTGTTTTTATAGGTATATACTTCAATTTTTAGTTAAGTTCATCTGTATATTTTAATTTTTAAACAGTGTATCAATCATTTTAAATGCACAAATTCATCAATGTAGACAATTATAATATTATATAGTATATATTTTTACAATATTAGAAAAGGTTAGATGTTATCATTTCATTTTTAATAAGGTTCCCACTAGTCATTCATGTTTCATTAAACCAAGAGTTAATATAGTAGCCTCTTGACTTCATTTGTGGATGTTAAGACTTGTTAGTCTTGGTATTCTGACCTTGAGTTTTCTTAATGGATCAAAGCCCTTCAAAGTGTAACAATGCAAAATTTAAAGATAATTAATTAACAAATTCGAATATTACAAGTTAACGTTGTGTAGACATAACATTACAGAATAATGAATAGAATAACAAGAACATCAATGTTAATATTATAAAATTTTAAATGGAAGTTGATTAAATATTAACATTGTATAATAATAATATCAAAAGTTAATAAAAGAGTTAATTCACATATGTTAGCATGCATGTTTGAATTCATAAAAAACTAATGCTTGCCATATGTAGGAATTAAAGCAATCAAAATTTGAATTTATTGAAAAGTTAGATAATAATTAAAAAATTAATAAAATGAGTTAGTGAATTTTTCCGAATTTAGCTACAAAAGTTTCACCAATCAGTCTGTGACAATTTTCTGAGTAATTTACATATACAACTTGTCAAAATCGGAGTTAGGATGAATAAGTTATTAAAGAAACAAGATATGAGATAAAAGAGAAAAAAAACATGTATATAAGTCGACCCGACCTTGCACGGTTCAACCCATAGGCCGATCCAGAGAGACCTAGGGTCAAACCTTGTTTTCCACCATGACGATATTCCATCCAAGTGCAATTTGATTGCGAGATTTATAAATTTTTAAGCAATATGGCTTAATTTAGAGCGTTTATTTGTTAATCTAAAGGATATAACTACACCTATGACATATCTAGACTGGAATAAATCTTCGAATCCAATGACTTGATATCCCTAGACTTCATTATAAACAAAGCCGTAGGTCTAGCTTCTCATTAACAACACAAATCTTTTCCCTTTGGGCTCTCTCTAAACCGAGACAACCTAAATCATTAATCGACCCAAGGATGGGATCCGGGAATGTTGTGCGCACTCCAAAAGCTAAGGACTACAAATGAGTACTGAAATTATCTATATTTTTGGGAAATATAAGGAAACATGGTTTACAGTAGATATAGTTTTTTCTAATAGTATTTCGTACAGTTTTAAGTATTTTTTTCTATAAGTTAGTCTTCCTATAAGTATTTCTCTTATTATTTCTTATAGTTTCTTTTTAATTAAATTCTATAAGTTAGTTTTCACTTTTTATCTCTTAGCAGCTATTTTATTTTCATCAGTTATTTATAGTTTAAACTATTATTTATGTTTGTTCTTGAACATGCCTTGATTTGTAAAAGCTAATTTATTAACGTAGATTTAATCCTTTTTTATTCATGGAAAAATAAAAATAAAAGTAATAAATTCGTAACCATGGATGAAAAGAAACTAAATTTACAAAAAATTGTGCATAAATTGTAGATACGTATTTTAAAAGGAAGCAAACTGAATTAAGTGAATTAGTAGGAACTTGGAGTAAATTATAAAATGGGTTGTATTTTGAAAACAAACGTGTTGACACATTTTTTGGCAAAAGCCGTCACACATGGAATTCCTGAATGATAACATGCTCGAGCGATGGAAATGACGTCAAAAGACATTGAAAGATTTGGTCAAAATCACATCCTCAACATAAACAGGCCCGAAACTCCTATCAGAAGACCTCTTTTGGGCCCGAAAACAGCGATTACGGAGCCTAGCTCCGTAACTTTTGTAGATCTCTGAGTTAGCTTCAATTTGAGCTTCGGTTTGGCTCAATCGGACTTACGGTTTGAAAGTTATGCCCGTTTCCGTAAACTGGTGCAATCTGGCAATTTCCTGGATAAAGCGACGAAGCAGCACACGATCGAAGTATGGATCACGCACCCTCGGATCGTCCCTCATCGGATCGCCCCTCATCGGATCGCCCTCCTCAGACCACGAACCGTCCATGGTACATCTCACGATCCGACCCGATCACCAGCACTTCAGTCCAGCTTCACTATGCCGCTCACGACCAGACTCGGCTCGTGATAGCCATATCACGATCCGACCCATGACCACGATCCGACCCCATGATCGCGATCCGAACTTCCGACCTGCAGATACGCTCCCTGTTTTGACCTATTCTCGTGCCACATCTTGCTCCTATTATCCTGGATCGTGTGCCACGTACCCCACCACGATCCGATCCCCGCACCTGCTCCTGCGCAGCTTGTTCTGACCTATTCTCAAGGCTATTTTCACTCCAACTTGCATGGATCTGATTACACATGTCACATGACGATTTGGAGATGATGTCTGGACGTTTTCCACCACATTTCGAGATTTTTGGGATGCGTGCCATGTGTCACATGAACCGCCTTCAGGAAACAACTATAAATACACCATTTGAAGGCATTTTCAAGGATCTTTTTGGCCATTCTTCTTCACTGCTTCCACCATTACTGAAGTGCAAGGACTTTGCACCTTCATACACTCAAATTCTTCTCTTTTCAATACAATTAACACACGGATTGTGTGTCTACATGTAACTGATTCTTGTAATCTGTCAGTATAACAATAAGATTATAAAGTGGACGTAGGCTACATCTACAGCCGAACCACTATAAAAACCCTGTGTGTCTCCTCTTTATTTACTCTTTTCTGCATTTTGTGATCTGCGATCTGCATTTGGGTGTTAGGCCCAATTTTTGGTCTAACAGTAACAGAGAATGAGTATATTATTATGATAGTATATAGACATGTTGGTAAATCATTATAGGCAAATTTGGGATATTTGCAACTAAAGTTATAACATGGGGTTATAATTAAAAAGGGAATAAAAGGGCTTATTGTAATTAATACTTAAATCTCGGACAAAGTTAGTAAGTAGGAAATAGTAGTGGTCATTAACTAGTAGCATTCCCGTTTAGGTTAAAAACTAATGGTCTCTGCATGAGATTGAGGCAGTGCACGTTAAAGTAGGTATATAAGTGACCAGTCAATAAGGCCCAGATCAGTGGGACGGATGGGGAGGGGGGAATTAGAATATTTGATTGCCAGGGACCAATACAAACAAGATTCCCTTTTATATTTATTACTGATGGTCTTACATAGAGGGGTTGAAGCTGGGCACCTTTTTCTAATTGGGGTAAATAAGTGGTCAACAGAGAAGGGACAATAGTGGGTGAGTTCCAGCGATGATCGAGCGTGTGACAACATCGATTGGGGAAAATAAGTCACTATTACATTCAAACGTTAAAATTTTGTCATTGCTGGTGGATTTAAGGTTGTGATTGACTTCACGACGGGAAGGTCCACAACGAAATTCTATCATATGATTTGGTCTACTGGTAGGAAAGACCGATACATAGGTAGTATTAGGAAATTATCCTAATCACATTTCTTATATTCAGTGGTTTAATAAGTGTAAAAGTTCGAATAGCCAGTCTAAGTATATTTATCTTATGTAGTTATGCATGAACACTTCTACCCTATTTATACTAGTACTGTTATTGATTCTATTTCTTTTATCTTTCTCAATCATGCTATTAATTACATTATTCACTAGACTTATTATCTAACCTATTCCTCTTACTCCCTGCATTAGGCTCATAAGACAGAGGTCGAATAATATTAGCAGCTTGGGAGAATAAATTGCAAATGTCTTATTTTTCTTTCTACAGATGTATTCCCTTATATTTTGACATCTTATTTGTCATGGTTTTGATTTGTATTTATGTTGAAAAAAGTTTTGTTGTATACTCTGATTTGGGAAGAGATTATGTAAGACATATGATTTATGTTAAAACTCATTTTGCATAAAGTTTGTTTTGGAGTGGTAAATTGTTTTAAATAAATATTTCTGCAGTTTCTGCTATTTCTGTTTTATGTCTTGTAAATCTTGGTCTTTTTGATTCACTTCTTTATACCTTCAATGGTCTGTATTCCTTGGTATATCCCTTTAGGGAGTGCCAAATAGTATGGGGCATTACATTTGGTATAGAACGAAGTTACATGATTCCTGAAACATATTTGAAGTTAAATGCTTTACAAATATCGTCTCAAGTCCATCTCCCTTCCTTATTCTATTCTCTCCATTTTTTATTAACCTATCAATGGAACAACCTATCTAAACTTGCCCATGAATATAGAGACCCCAAATCATTATTGGTTGGAGCTTTGATTTTTAGATAAACCTGTTTAGTTCATTTTTTATAAATTCTTTATGGGACAGAAGTTTGGAGATAGACTTGTTACTTAACAACTATTAAGTAGGGCCTTGTTTGGATAAGACAACCTTAGAGGCTAAGGATTGTGTGATGACTTAGAAGCATTACCGTAATGATTTGGAAATATCTCTAGCTTTAGTAAGGAAATAGTTGATGTATCTTGAGTACTGATAAGACATATGCGTTATGCTAAAAGTGTTGAAGGAAATATGTGGATCCAATGAGGGATCAACTAATTAATGAAGGTGAGGAGTAATAAAGTTAAAGGTTGATAAAAGGGGTGTTATCTACCTTTAGTTCTTTTCTAATTAATTGCTTTAGAGAAAGAAGGTTAACCCTTAAGAGACTCTTTTCAACTAGTAGGGGAGGTGGTTGCACTAAGCCATAGCCACATCGATAAGACCAAGTAGAGCATCTATATTTTAGGCCTAATGAAGTTGTCCTTTATAGATGTATTAAATCCCTATTTCATATAGAGTGTGCGTTAGGGAAACTAATTGATTGTTTGCACTTAGACACTTTTATGGACACAGTGGTAGTTTCTTAACCATGTGGCAGGACCAGCATGGTAATTTATGATGAGCCAGCGTTTGAGACCCGAGATCCTAGATATAGAGGGATGCTTGGGGAATTTCCAGTTATGGGTTGGTTTTGGGTCCAGAAAGGTATGCCACATAATTGGTAATATCAGATTTTAACACTAATAGTAGAGTTTGACTTGGGTGCTTATGTTTTGGTATTTTTGGGATATCAAAATTTTAAGGAAAGATCAGTTAGCCACATGTGGGGCTTTTTTGACTCCAAGAGGAAAGTTGTCGGGCTAGGACATGCAGCGGATGAACTCTTGTGATTTCTTACGACCCGAGGGTTAGTCATATTGAGTTTCCTATTTCATTTAGTGCATCTCTAGGCGATATTGATTTTGTTCCCATTATTCTAGATTTCCTAGATATTAGAAGAGGTCAGAATGCCACCTCCTAGAAAAGAGATTATTTTTAGATTCATATTTATAACAATGCTAAACCTGAAGCATTGTCGATAAGGCCCAAAATTCCAAGGGAAAGAAGAGAGTTTATATTTATACCCATAGTTAGAAGTTTTTTTAGATATAAAGTGATTCTTACTGCATTACTGGGTATGGATTGATTCGGAGTTCAGACAGGGTGGCTATACAAGGAGCCAACTTAAATGCAGAAAGAAGATTTAAAACGAATCCATAAATAATATTTTTTTACTAAGGTTCTCAAATAAGATTTAAAAGGGTAAAATATTGTTTTGAAAAAAAAATATGAACTTTAAAAAGAAGCGTGTCCATATATGTTTGGATAATATAAATGGAACGGATAGAGGGGTGCAAAATAGTAGGTAAAAAATGAAAAAAAAATATTAAGTAAAATTGGTTAATTTACTTGGAAGATTTCTTCTAGGAGCATTTTGGGGGGTAAGGTGGAAAAGCTTCCCTATAGAATTTGTTAGAATGACTCAACAGTTATAAGAGAAACGTCTCAGTTAGGAGAAATACTGGTCGCTAGTTAGTCATCATGTGACGAGGCATTAATTAATTCAACAATAAGATCTTTCATCTCATAAGGAGACTTTTTGATATAGCAACTTGGGTGTCTTAAAAAAATCCAATTTTCTTACCCATGTTCTTTTAATAGACAATCTTTAGGTATTTTATCATTTATTTTTTCTTTGAATAGGATCATCCTACTTTTAGTACCATTGGAGAGGGTTGATTGTAGGATTGAACCTATAAACGGTGGGATTTGTTATAAATATGTTGATATAACATGTTATGTATGATGGATGCAAGTAATTGCAAGTGGATGAAATTAGGCACATGTACACACACTAGACACTGCTAGAGATTAGCAAACTAGAACACCAAACATGTGCATGTGGGTGTTGTGCATTTTTATATTATTTTCATGTTTGATATAAATGGATGATTTTCATACGATTATTGCATATGGAAAATGATTGTGTCATGCATATAGAACTATTAGTTATCAATAGGATCTTTTGAAAACATTTGGATTCACGGCACAAGCATATTTACATAAAAGGAGGTCGACTGAAACAGTGGACCAAATATTTTTGATTAGTTAGGGACATATTCACTACACTATTGCTTATAACATAAATTGCATTAGAAATCTTAAAGACAATGGATGCAAGAGATGACGGTTGAGTAAATGGGTATAGACCTAGGTTGTGATTACATATTTCATTCTTCAATCCTCAGAGATTTCGAGGATGAAATTCTTCTAGGAGGAAGGAATGTAATGATCCAATATTTAAGAATAATTAATAAAGAAATTCGAAGATTAGTTAGCGTTATGTAACATAAAATTATAGAATAATAAACCGAATTAATTAAAATGTTAAAGGTAACATTATAAAACATTAATGGAAGTTGATTAAATGTTAACATTGTTTAAGCATAACGTCAAAAGTTAATAAAAATGATTAATTCATAGATGTTAACATGCATGTTTAAATTTTAAAAAACTATAGTGTGCCATAAATAAGAATTAAAGCAAGCAAAAATGGAATTTATTGAAAAGTTAGATAAGAACTAAAGAATCAATTAAATAACAAAATAATTTTGTGAAATTATCATAATTTAGCTATGGAGGTTGCATCATTGAATTCGTAGCCATTTTTGAGCAATTTATATACATAACTTGTCTAAATCAGGGTATGAAGAAGTTATTAAAAACCAAGATATGAGAATAAATTAAAAATTAATAAGAAAAAGGAAAGAAAGAAAAAATGTATGCAAGATCGTCTTGGCCTTGAACAGGTCGACCCATAGGTAAAGCCATGGAGGATGGGGGTCAACCCGTGTTTTTTACCTCGATAATGTTTCGTATAGGTGCAAGCCGATTGCGAGATTTATAAATTTTGAAGCAACTTTTCTTAATCTGAAGTGTTCATTTGTTAATATGAAGGTCGTAACTGCGCGTGTGATGCGTCTAGATCAGATTAAATCTTCAAATCCAATGGTCTTAGATCCATAAATTTCATTGTACATAAGCTCCTACCAAGCTCTTCATTCCCAACGCAATTTTTTTCCCACTGGGTTGTCTCTTAACTGGGACGAACTAAAATTTTAATTTTTTTCTCTAAGAAGACATTTATAAAAATATTATTAATCTACCTAAGGACAGAATCTTGGGAGGTTGTATGAGCTCCCAAAGATAAAGGCTATAGGTGAATGTTGTAACTATTCATATTTTTAGGTATAGGGAAATTCGATTTGTAATAATTTTTATTCTAATCCACATTTTTAGTAAGTAATCCACCCTATTTTATAGGATCATTCACTTTTAGTAAAAATAAAATTTTTAATTAGTTTATCCACCTAAAAATAAATGTAAGTATCTTTCTTCTTCTCAGTCTTCTTCTCTATGTGTTTTGCGTCGTATTATTGGTTCCAAAATCCTACCATCCATTGTCATACCACTGAATCAAATTGTAGCCTCATTTTTTTTCATGTGTGCACTTTCCAGAGCATCGCATTGTCAGTTGCTCTACCTGATTCTCAGTTTCCATAGACATAGATTGTCAGCTGCGGTACTTTCCAATCGCCATATAGTCTTATGTCATTTGTTATTTTTTTGAACAGCTCTATTGTTTATCCATTGTACATCTAATGTATTTTATATTTGTTACCTATTTCCTTCCAGTGAATACAATCTGTTAGCACCAACTTGATATTTATGGCTTGTATTCTCTTTTACAACTCTTTAATCCACTTGTTGGATTTTAATGGAAGTAGGATAGTTCAACCCTGTATAATACTCGACACAGTAGCATCAATGTTCATGTTTGACTGAGTAATCTCCTGATGATGTAACAAATGACTAAATATACATCCATAAATTAACTAAGGATCATTGCAAAAACTCGTTGTACCATTTGTTGAAATCTCATACTTCAATAGTGATATGCCGATCTCTATCTGTTTAACGATATTTCCCCATGTCTAACTAGCATTGTTTGGTAATAACTACTACAGATTGTTCTACTTATAAGTTGTAAAAAACTTATAGCCAGGTGGTGGAGGAATCAGACAATTTTATCAAATAAAACCATGAAACCTATAAGTTAATCCATTCATGGATTAACTTACAAAATAATTGTGGATTAACTTATTAAAGTAAAATGGTGGATTAACTTAATAAACATGTGGATTAGAATAAAAATTACCTTTTAGTTTCTATACTTAATCAAAACAAGTCAATGTAGTAAAAGGCTCCAATGATGACTGTTTTTTCATTCTCTCTCTCCGCTCTTTAAATTTTCTCTCGGTCTCGTTCATCCCTCTACCTTCCCAAACTCCACGCTAATGCTTCTACTATGATCTCCTATTCTCTCCCCTAAGCAAGCTTTTGCCCATGTGTCCTTTCACTCTTTTCTCCTACCCAGATCTAGTTTCCCATATCCACTTTTCCATTAAAGCGTCTCTTCCTCAAAGTCGTGCCATAGCTTCCCTCTTTTGATTCATTATGCCAATTCCTAGCCATACGTCTTACGACTCTCTTCTTCACACTCATTTGAGCTCCCCCACCTCCTTTTTTGATGCCATCCCACTACTGATTTTTGCAACCTATCATGACTTCGCCTACAACTTTACCTATTTCTGAACTCATTAGCTCAGATCTGTGGATCCTACGGAAAGGTGAGGCATCTATTGCTATGGATAGCCACGTGTGACGTGCTGGTTTGAGTTTGTGGCTCCTTTTTTAGTGAGTTCTCTTAATGGGTTTGTGTTTGTTGGTGCTAGTTGGTCTATTGTGTTCTTCGGCAGTGCGTGGGTGTTAGAAATTAGATGTGGGTGTTTTTTTTTCTTAGGTGTTGTGTTATTGTCCTTGATTTGTATGTGTTGTGGGCTGCTATAGATCTTGAATAGGTGAACTAGTTTTGTTGCGTTTTGGGTGATTGCCATCTTCACTTTTAGGTTGCTAATATGCTCGGTGTTGGTTTGTCGTTGTTGTGTTTGGTAAGGTGTCCAAGTGAATGTTTTGTTGTACCCTAATGCAATTGTTATGTGATGTGAGAAATATTAATAAGTTTCCTAGAGGGTTTTGGTTATGTCATTTCTTGCTGTGACTTGTAGGATGGTTGGGGATTCTCTAACTTTGTTCCATCCAAGAAGGAAAATTTGTTTCTGGTTAACATTATACATGTCACAGAGTATGGCATGATGGTTTGGAATTTTTTTGTCGTTGTGCTAGACATGTAATCGGTACTACGTTGTGTAGTTCACCTTGTGTGATGACACAATGTATGTCATTGTTTTTGTTTGATGACATAGGTATGTCAATTTGTGTAATTGTGCTCCCTGCGTGGGGCCCTAATTATAGTCTAGCTCCTGTAGTGTAAGTTAGGTTAGTTTTGGTGGACAGTCCACCTTAAAAACTGTAAGTAGTAGTTATGTAATTTGTCTATCTCCTGTAAGTAATGTATTTATTATTTGTTATAATAAAAAAATGTTATGGATCACTTTAAAAGTCGATTGACTTTGCGAAAAATAGTTGTAGTTTTTCTATTAAATTTTCTTATAGTTTATCCTTATAATTTTTCTTCTAGTTTTTAGTAGCTTATGTGTAAGTTAGATCAATTAGTTTCTTTTTAATTAAATTTTATAAGTCCTTTTTTTCAGTCTTTTTTCCTTTAGTAGTTATTTTATTATCATCCGTTAATTATTGTTGATGTAAATATTTAAGTTTCTACTTAAACATGTCTAGATCTGTAAATGTTAGTTAATTGATACAGGTTTAATCCTTCTTTTATGCATGGAAAAATGGAATAAAAAGTAATAATTTCGCATACACGAATTAAAAGAAAGAGAACTAAATTTACAGAAATATGTGCACAAATTGTAGATCTGTATGGAAAATTAGTAGGAAGTTGCAGTAAATTATAACATGGCTTTTATGTTTAGAAGTAACAGAGAATCATCATATTATTATGTTAGCTATATGGACATGTTGGTAAATCATGATAAGAAAATCAGGAATATTTGCAACTAAAAATATAACATGGGGTTATAATCAAAAAGGGAATAAAAGTCTTATTATAATTAATTAAAACATAGATCTTGGATTGAGTTAATAAGTAGGAAACAGTAGTGGTCAGTAACTAGCAACAATCTTTTTTAGGTTAAAAACTGATGGTCTCAGCACGGGGGTAAAGGTTGGGCGTGCTGAAGTAGGTATATAAGTGACTGATTAATACGGCCTAGATCAGTGGGACAAGTCAGCTAGCGCAAATTAGAATATATTTTTGTGAGGGACCCGTACCGCCGGCATTCCCTTTTAGGCTTGTTATTAATGGCCTCACATAGGGGAGTTGAGGCTAGGCACACTTATGGTGATTGGGGGGTAAATAACTGGTCAATTGGAAGTGGCGAGAGCGGGTGTGCTCTGACAATGACCCGGCGTGCATCAAAATCGATTGGGGAAAATAATTCACTATTACATCCAAATGTTGAAACTGTGTCATTGTTGGTGGATAGACGGATGTTAATCAACGTGACTATTGCATGTCCACAGTGACATTCTACCAAGTGAGGTGGTAGATGGGCAGGAAGGGCCGATCGATGGATAGTATTAGAAAATTGTCCTAATTATATTTCTAATATTCGGTGGTGGAATAAGTGAAAATAATCGAGCATTCAGCATAAGTATATTTGCCTTCTATAGTTGTACATGAATACTTTACCATATTTACCCTAAAACCATTATTGAGTCTATTTCTTTTATCTTGTTCAATCATGTAAGTAATTATATCGTTCACTTGACTTATTGTGTGAACCACTCCCATTTCTTCCTTTGCCCCCCCTTCTTATTAGGCTCACATGACAAAGGTCAGTTGATACTAGCAGCTAAGGAAAATCAATTGCAAAGGTCTTACTTTTCTTTCTAGTGATGTGCTCTCTTCTACTTTATGACATCTTATTTGTCACTGTTTGGATTCATCTTTATAAGGGGAAATGTTTTATTGTATAATCTGGTTAGGGTGAGATTATGTAAGACATATGATTTGTATTAAAACTAATTTTGTATAAACTATTGTTTTGTAATGTTAAATTGTTTTTGAATAAATGTATCCATTGTTTCAGTTTTATGTTCTTATGGATCATAGTCTTTGTGGTTTGTTTCTTTATACCTTCAACACTCCATATTCCATGTTATCGCCCTTTAGGGAATGCCAAGGGGTGCGGAATGTTGCACAAAGGATGGATAATTCATTATCGGTTATACCACATGCATCTCCTAACTCTTTGGTACCTTGTCCTAATCTCATTTCGACCTTGAGTTTGTTCTACAAATCTAAGGAGATTATTCACTGTACCAATCATATTGTGATGGCTTGAGTATAGTATATGTACCTGGAGTTTTCTTAATAAATACGTATAGTTATCTTACCTCGTCTATTAAATATATTAATAATACTACACATAACATCCCTTATTTGAAACATTAATAATATTACTTTTATTTTAAATCAAAATTTTGTATTTTATATTTATAAATAATTTTGAAAAATAGCCCAAGGCACAATACAAATAGGGACTTTCTAATTAGGGATAAACTTTTGGGCTTCCATCACATTTTAGGTCCGGTCGGTAATCAGGTAGGACAGGGTACTTCATGCCCTAATTACAATCCTAGACATTATCTTTTTAGACACCGTACTAAGTGGGAAAGCAAAATGAATTATCTATAATAAAAAATTATTTAGACCACATATGTTACGGGGCTCTAATACCAACGTTAGAATTGGACTAGCCTGCAGCAGAATCTGTAGGTGGACTTCAAAAAAAGTACACTATTGATTTTTGTTTGACCTAGGAAATCTAATTTACTTTGAATATTTTTAAATTATTTTAAACAAAACCATGTATTTTACTTAAATTTCGGTATTTTGTTCAAGAAAGTTAATTTCTATAGGATACACACACAGAAACAAATATATATATATATGTGTGTGTGTGTGTGTGTGTGTGCGTGTGTGTGGGGGGGTGCATGTAAAGCATAATAATAAGTGAAAGGTATGACATAGTTGTATGTATATAGAAGATGAGATCTACATTACATTGGACATATCAACTCATTTTTTGTACTATATGTTGTCTGATTATATGCAAGAAATTATATAATAATATTAAAAAACATGAGTTTGACATATTTATACATATATTTCAAATTACATATACACATATATAATTAAGTATGCATGTAATATATGGACACATACAGATGTGGATTTATGTCTACCTATGTGTCTATGTATATATAATATCATTAGACATATAATAAGATACACACACGTATATAGAAAAGTTAGAAAAATTATGTATGTTCAATTTTATAACATAACCAAACCTAAATGTGAATTAATTTTCTAAAAATAGATTTTGAGATTTATAATTTAATATCTTAATATATATATAATATATTATACATAATAACTAAGTATAAAATAATCGTTTTCTAACAATTTATTTTTGTATTTTTTAAAATTTAATGATAGTGAAATACATAAGAGGGAAAATATTGGTGAATTTTGAATTAAATTACTATTTTAAATAATCTAATGCATAATTCAAATATATATATATACATATAATGTAACAACCCGGAATTTTGACAATAAATTAGTTATTTAATTAGACTCTCAAAAATAGGAATTTCTGCAAATGATGGAATTTGACCACAAAACTTTAACCGATGCGTTCGTCTTGGAATTCCGGTCAACTTTCATGTTTGGAGTTTCGCGAACTGAGTCCATATGAAGAAGTTATGAATGAAAAACGATAACAGATGGAAAATAAACAAAACAGAATATTATATTAATATAAAGGAATAATTCCCCAGCCACCTCACTGCCAGGTCGATTCAAGTGGTCGGCCAGGGAGGTCGACCGCTAGCCGCGACCGCTTGGTCGAGCCAGGCAGTGACGGTAAGGGTTTTGGCTATGTAATATTGAATATATACTGACAGATGTATAATAAATCAAATCTAATGGTTAAAGGCCAATTCCACTCCTATAAATAAATGGGTAAGGCCTCATTCTTTTCCACACAACTCTGTGGGCAGCAGCGAAGCTCTGCCATTTTCCTCCCTCTTCAAACCTAATTTTTTAAATAAAAATATATTCATATACTATAAATCAAATCCAAATCATATAGAATGGAGAGGATTACTAGACTCAATGGAAAAGAATGTGAATTGACCCTCCAAATCAGATTCTCCCCACTCTTCCTATATTTTTTACACATCTATATATCTGAAAATTTCCCCTTTCCAAATAAATTGTAGATTTATAAGAATTTGTGAATTGTAGGCCTAAAAGATTCAAACTTCAAATTTGGATGCTTTCAGGTGAGTGGGAATTTATATATATAGTTATAATAACATGTGTATCTCGTTTGTACCAGATCTCAAAGTATATGCCTATTTTTCATCAGATCTGTAGCAACCCAGAATTTTGATAATAAATAGTTATTTAATTAGAATTTCACAAATAGGAATTCCTACAAACGATGGAATTTGGCAATCAAACTTTAATCGATGCGTTCGTCTTGGAATTTTGGTCAACTTCATGTTTGCAACTTCGCGAGTGGAGTCCGTGTGAAAAAGTTACAGACGAAATCGAAAAAACGGACGAAAATAAATAAATAGAATAAATAATAAATGCCTTTCCTTTTATTACCTACCTTCATTGGGCAAGATCACTCAAGGGTGGTCGACACCCTTTCTGGAGCGGTCGACCGCTGCGAGCCAGATCTGCCTAGTGATGGCTAGGTTTTGAGGGGTATTTTGGTTATACTTTATAAAACGGATGGATGGATATAACTTAAAACAAATCAAACATCCCTAGGCCATTTCCATCCCTATAAATAAAGGAGTAAGGCCTCATTCATTTTCCATATAAATCTACAGAGGCAGCGGAGCTCTACCATTTTTCTCCTTCTACAAACATAATTTCTGAAATATAATTATATTCATACATAACAAATCAAATCCAATCCATATGAAATTGAGAGGATAAGCAGATCTAATGGATAAGCAGATTTGGAATTTTCCCCTTTCTAGATAAATTGCAGATTTATAAGAAGTTGGGGATTATAGGCTTAAAGGGTTCAAACTTTGGATTTGGAGGCTATAAGGTGAGTGAGAAATTTACGAATACAGTTATAATAACTTATCTATTTTGTTTGAATTAGATCTATGTTATTATGCCTATTCCCTATCAGATCTGTTCATTTAAATATTGTGAATTTATTAGGAACTGTCAGATCTGATTATAAACATGATTAAAACTTGTGAATTATAAGATGTGATTATGTATAATAAATTGTAGATTCTTAAATTTGTTCACATATATCCCTATAGTTACGTCATGAAATATGTTGTGCATGTTACATAACACTATGGATCTGTAAATCAATCCCATTAAACACAAATTAGATGTAGTAACATTCTAGGTCTTTAGTTAAGTGTTGAATAATGAAATATGTAAATTTGGATAAAAGAGGAAATTGGTGAATTATTTGATTGTGAGAATAAAGGAAATATTCCTGTTTTTATTCAATATTGTTGGGTTTTTGGCTTAATCATTGTAAACATGTCGTTTTCCTCCTTTTGAATAAAAAGGCATTATTTTGAAATCACAAGAGATATGATAAAAGAAAAAGATTAAAAAGGGAAAAGTAGTGTAAATGTACGTATAAATATAAATACATATAGTTGTATGTAATTTGCATCAACTATTCCAAAATATGTATTTACATATATTTCTTGTGATTTAGAAATATGTCGATTCCATTAATTAGGCAATATTTACAATGACTAAGATTAACGGTCTTTTGTGAGATTTAAAACCTTTTGGGTAAGATTGAATATAAAAAGGAAATGTTTGGTTAATTGATTAGATCAAATCATTAATTTAAGAATAATAATAAAATTAATAATAACTACGTTCACCGCACAAAAACATAAAAATAAATATATATATATATACATATTATCCGTCCAAATCAACGTAAAACGGTAAAATATACGTCGTATGGAATGTTTGAATGTCTGGATAAGATTCAATTATGGAATTATATGTAAATGTAATCCATATTGAATTAATATATTTGTGGTGACCATTTGTAGCAATGAATATAATTAATTGCCATAAATAAGACCGTAAATCAACAAATAACCGTTGTAACCAGTATTGATCGGAGGAAAATAAATGTGACTGTAAGATGGTTACAATTCCTAAAATCAATTAGGGTAAATGTTGTAAACCCCAATTAGGAATTTGAATTATAGCCGCATTTAGACACGAGGTTAAGTTTAACTTATGGTCCAAGCCTGCCCGGAACCAACCGACAAATCCAGCAACCACAGGTTGTTAGCTTAACGTGAGGGGTCTAATGCATAAATATAATCGTATTAATGCACGAGGTTAAGTTTAACTTATGGTAAAAGTCTCCTTGGAACCGACCGACAAATCCAGCAGCCATAAGTTGTCAACTTAATGTGAGAGACCTGGTATATATATATATATATATATATATATATATATATATATATATGTATATATATATATATATTCATAACAATAAATAAATGGATAAGAATAGAAATTCCCTATTGGGGTACAACAAATAGATAATTTGGGATTGATAAATAGTTACCTTAGGAAAATATGACCATTATGTTCATAAATGGCAATAAAAAGGAAATAAAAGGAAATGGGTGTCATAAGGGAATTTATGATTGTTGTTTAAATACTAAGTCCAAATTAGGGAAGAAATCAAATAAATGTCCTAGGGGAAAAGGGGATATAGCCTTCCTTATTTATGTTACTGAAAATAGAAAATACAATTGGACTTAGTAGGTTAATAATGTAAGATATTGTTAACCATATAAACCCTTGACGAAAATGAATCATGTAAGTATAGTATTTCCGTGTAGAGGGACTAAACGGGAATGACTTAATATTATAGCACACCTTATCTCAAATAGGGAAAGGTATAGAAGGCTATTGGGGTACGAACCAATATCGTGCACGTATAGTCCGCTTCCTTGGGTCTTTAGTAGCTTTGGATTGAGGAGTCCACCCGGGAATAGGTCTTCAAATTTAGGGGTATTAAATGACATGTGTGAGTATTGTCTGCCCAAACTTGGAAACTTAAAATGTCAGATATGGCTACCTATCCTATAGGAAGTAATAAGCAACTAATGAGGTTATCCAATAAGGTCACCTAGATGGTATAGCGAATGATAAAATACCACCTCTCACCTTATATGGGGAAAGGATATATGCGTGAATAACGGAAGCCTTAACTAGTAGGGACTATAGCTGGTGTCCTCTAGTTTATGTTAACATCGAATATATTATCGAAGGTTAATAAGTGAGCAATTGGTCCGCCTAGGATCTTAAGCGATCCAGAAATATCCACCCTATCTGTCACTGATATTGAGACATTAAATAATAATGGATACTGAATGAGGATACATACATAGAAACCCCGTAATTAGGGGTCCACTCTCGATTAAATAACCAGTCATGTTTTGGTATAAAGGCTTCACAAATACATGTGTAAACATTCTATCTCGGTATTATACTTTGGGAATACTACTTTGGGAAGAGTGGTAAAGTCGTGCGTAAACGGCTACAAAGTTAGGTTAGAATTGCTTACCTTGTTAGGCATACATCTGAGGTTGAACCAAACGGGATACATTTGTGCATTATAGTCTCAGTTGTACATTTCGCAGTCACCATAACTTGTTGTTCTGACCCCCCTCCTCATTACAACCTCCCAAGTTTCCTAGAGAGGGTCGGGTTCTCACAGATGATTAAGTTTGGCTTTCGGCTCTCATTCTCTCTCATGCTCAGTATTGGTAGAGTGACTTACTTTGAAAAAGGTAGTTACATAAGTTAATACTAGTTTGTCCTATTTTGTTTCCGCTACGAGTTATCTTTTATCGTACTCTGATTCTGATCATGCTCATTTACTGCTGGTACCAAATTTACACGCTCCATGCTTGGATGTGTTCAACTTTTGATTTTGTCAAAATTTGAGCATAGTAAAGTGTGGGGTGTTACATTTGGTACCAGAGCCTAGGTTAAATGATAAGAGGAATTAGTTAAATTAGGAATCGTGAGAGAACGTAACTCAATTTTATTTTCTGTTTTTCTTCGTCTTTCTTACTCGACTTTAGTTAGTTTCCACAATGAAATTAGTCATGGACCTAATTATATAAAATGAACTTTGAGTGACTAAAAGTTGGAATATGATAAGTTTAGATTTCTAACCAATTTTATCTTACCCTACAATGTGATTGGCAATCTCATCGTGAAGAGTATGAGGATGACATTTGGCAGATTCGGTTGATTCGAGTTTGAAGACTAGACAAAAATCTAGCTACAACCGAGATAGTTGTGATTTCTGGTTTTTGGTTTCGTTTGTAATTTTCAGTTAGGATCATTACTCGATCCAAAATAGAAAAAAAGCCCACGTTAATATGTCATATCCATTTTGGAAATATAATTACGAGGTGTATTCTTTTGTTACTTCGTTAAAATTCCGAATCTACCTTTGTTGAAATATTCAATTGTGTTCCTGGCCTTGTATTCGAGGAAAATTATTTTAAAACTATTTGAAAAATAAAAATGGTTTTCAACGGTTTTGAAATACAGTACCGGATAATAGCTTGTAAATATATGGTATTTAAATTTTTAATCTATTCGTGTTTTAAATTTTTCGGAGTTCACTTGGTAATTTTAATAAATATGGTCTGATTGATAGGAAAGAAGGAATTAAAAAAAACAGGGAATATACCACTAAAACTCAAGAATAATAAATATCCATTCCTTGTGATTTTTAGTATCCATGTTCCTATATATATTGGATAATTTATTAAAAGTTATCAAATATAATCTTAATTGTTTTAAGCTCCAATATTTTTGAACATGAAAAGGTTTTTCTGGTTTGAAATATAAACTAGAATGTAAGTAATAGTAATAAAAAACTTGGTTTATAAATACGAAACCGTTAGTTTATAATAAATTCCATTTTTGGAAAAGTTCCGAAATTTTCTTCGAAAAGGCTAAGGAAAATCCTTCATCTGGGTTTTTGGGGTATTTGATTTCGTGAATCGTCTGGTTTTTGTTAGATAGGTAAGGGAAAAACTGTTTTAATTTATATTACGGATTTCTGGCTGAATTATTTTTGGAATTCGTTCATTCGTTGGGTAGTCGCAGTATCGTTGTTGAGACTGTAAGTCCTTGGAGTGGGTTCGGAGTTTAATTACGGTCTTTAGATACTGCGGTGATGAGGATAATTATTTTTGGGATCGTGTCAAATCTTAAAAGATAATGCGTGACAATTAATATTTTAATCCAGCCTAATAAGGTCAAGGTTCAACCTCTGTTCAAAGCCCATTTGGTAGTTGACCATTTATTGTTATACTAGGATGGTCAATTAGTTGATGAGTTTTGTTACAACTTGGACCGAGGAATCAACCGTAAAAGTTGCTTCCAAATCACCCCCTTAACTTCCTTCTTTAATCCTTTCTTCCTCATCTAGTCGAACCATATCTCTATCCTTCTTCTCTTTCTTTGTCACCGCCTAACCTCCTCCTTTTCGCGCTTGTTTGCGCATTAGATCTTGCCTCACTAGTACCCCAAGATCTAATTACTTCTCTCCAACCATTTCTTAGCCTGTAATAACTAGTCTCAATATTCGATCTTACTCACACCATTTAAGTCTCATCCTTGGCTCGAGATCATTTGGTTGGATCGGAATGAGAAAAAAGGTATCACCGCTTTAGGGCTAAGAAAATTTCTCGTGGCATTTGGACTTGCACCGATCCATTGCTCGTGATCCTAGAATAGGATTTGTTGTTTGTATTGCATTATCCTTTGGTATACCTTGTTAGAATAAGTTCTTTCAAAGGCAATCGTCATTTTGGAGATGAAGACTAAGCTATCTTCGGATGGTCTTTCTGAGGAGAATCTCGATGAGAGTTTTAGAGGAAACCGTGTTTTACACAGATTTAAATAGTCTTTTGTTTGACCAACTTTGGGGATTTTGTAGCAAATCTCTTTTTCTTGATGTCGGTTTTTGTGTTTGGGAATCTATGTTCGAACTACCCAGGTTGACGTGTGACCCATTTAGCACATTGTTCTATAAATGGGAAGTTATGACTGGATTTGTCTTATGATGCGAAAATAAATCCTTTGTTTGATCGGTGGCATAAACATCATTTAATTCCGCATCATATTTGATTCAGCATGTTGTTCTTGTGTGTTATCTCATGGGGTTACTTTCTGTAATTTCATCTATCCATTTTGTCTTTAGACAGTATTTGGTGGATTCCCATGAGAAGTAGTTCTGTGTTAGGTTTCTTTTCTCATCATAAATTCTCTCTTAGAAGAGATGGTGATGTAGGAACCTCCAACAACACCAGCAGTGTTTGTAATACAAGACTAAGCATTACGTTACCAGGATATGGTTAATTAAAAGATCGTAGAAATTAGTTTGAGCTCCAGTAGCGAAGCAAGACATCTCGTTGTTTATATCCATTATTTTGGGAGTTTGGTGTTGTTTTGTCGTTGTCTTTGTTATTATCCCTTTCTAGCATCGGGATCTTAGTTTTGTGGTGATTCGTGCTTGTAACTATCAGTTCTGTTTAAAATCGCATGACCTAGATTAATGAGATTTCTAAGTTGTGAAATGTTTATGTCATTCACGCATGGCTGTTTGAATGAAATATAATTTTTCTTATCTAAGCTAACAGTTGTCCTAGGGCTGGAAAGAATAGAATTCTGTATTGAATAAATTTTAGTGAAGGACCGGTTCTACCTCACGGGAATATAAATAAATAAATCACCATTCCTTATTAAAGCTAAAATTAATTTTTGTCTTTTTGTGTGTGATTTCAGTTTTCGCATTTTTGGCTTGACTGACTTCGTTTTTCGCCAACAGGTGTCTTGGATCATTTAAGTTTCCGTAAATTACAATTTTTCAAAGTATTTGGAAAACTTTGTATGAAAAAAAAACTTTTTATTGTTTTCTTATTTTATAGGAAAGTGAAATTGCTTTGAAATGAAAATTTCAAAATAAATATGACAAGTTTTTAAGCAGAAATTTACTTTTATGAAAAATTTCGATTTTTGGTTACATCAGTAGCGTAAGGAAGATGTTTGAATAATTTGTGAGCACATTTTAATGATGCAATAGGACCAACGATATGTTAAAAACATTAACAATAAGAAGAAAAAGGCTGTTTGGTGAAAATTCCATTGTAAGGCGGGAAATGGAATATTTATAAGCGGGAAAAATGTTAAAGTTCTTCGCTTTGATTTCCTTTTTCTGGTTTGGGAGAAATTAAATAAGAAATGATTAGATTGCATGATGTTTTGGATGGTAGGATTTGGATGCAAAAATTGGTTACTTTACACCTCTATTCATAGTTGTGTGAGGTTTATGGAGAAAAAAGAATTTTTCAAATTTGTATTCATATATAACTACCAGTATATTTAGGATGTTTTGCATCATGTTTTCAAAGTGTTTTAAAAATATCAATGCATACATATAGAGGACCCAATTTAGAATCATATTGCATGCATATTTTATGGTTGAAGTGCATTATGTACACCATCCACATATACACAAGGTTGTAAAGTGAATGTACACAAATTGGTTGTGTAGGACAGGATAACTAGATGTCATAATTTCGGGACGAATTTCCTTTTAAGGGGGAAGAATGTAACAACTTGGAATTTTGACAATAAAAAGTTATTCAATTAGAATTAGCAATTTTTGCAAATGATGGAATTTGGTCCCGAAACTTTAACCGATTCGTTCTTCTCTCAATTTTGGTCAACTTTCTTGTTTGGAGCTTCGCGAACGGAGTCCGTAATGAAGAAGTTACGGACGAAATACGAAAAATGGACAGAAATAAATAAATAAATAAATATAATAAATAATAAATTCCTTTCATTTTATTACCTGCCTTTACTGGGCAAAATCGCTCAAGGGAGGTCGACACCCTTGTCTGAAGCGGTCAGCCGCTTCGAGCCAGATCTGCATAGTGACGGTTAGATTTTGAGTGGTACTTTGGTTATATTTTATAAAACGGATGGAAATATATAACTTGAAACTAATCCAACGGGCCTGGGCCATTTCCATCCATATAAATAAGGGGTAAGGCCTCATTCTTTTCCATATAAATCTGCAGAGGCAGCGGGGATCTGCCATTTTTCTCCTTCTCCGAACCTAATTTGTAAATAAAAATATATTCATACATAACAAACCAAATCCAATTCATATGAATTTGAGAGCATAAGCAGATCTAATGGAAAATAATGCAAAGTGACACTCCAAATCATATTCTTCCTGCTTTTCTTGTTTTCTTACATTTCTACAGATCTGGAATTTTCCCCTCTCTAGATAAATTGTAGACTTATAAGAATTTGGGGATTGTAGGGCTAATTGTTTCAAACTTTGGATTTGGAGGTTATACGGTGAGTGAGAAATTTACAAATACAGTTATAATAACTTATCTATTTCATTTGAATTAGATCTATGTTTTTAGGCCTATTCCCTATCAGATCTGATCATTTAAATATTATGAATTTATTGGAATCCATCGGATCTGATTATAAACATGGTTAAAACTTGTGAATTATAAGGTGTGGTTATGTATAATAAATTGTAGGATTCTTAAATTTGTTCATGCATATTCCTACAGTTACGTCATGAAATATGTTGTACATGCTGCATAACACTGTGGATCTGGAAAGCAGTCCCATTAAACATAAATTAGATGTAGTAACATTTCAGATCTTTAGTTCAGTGTTGAATAATGGAATATGTGAATTTGGATAAAAAGATGAAATTGGTGATTTATGTTATTATGAGAATAAAGGAAATATTCCAGTTTGTATTCAATATTGTTGGGTTTTTGGCTTAATCGTTGTAAACATGTCGTTTTCCTCCTTTTAAGTAAAAAGGCATTATTTTGAAATCACAAGAGGTATGATAAAAGAAAAAGATTAAAAAGGGAAAAGTAGTGAAAATGTAAGGATAAATATAAATACATATATTTGTATGTAATTTGCATCAACTATTCCAAAATATGTATTTACATATATTTCTTGTGATTTAGAAATATGTCGATTCCATTAATTAGGCATTATTTACAATTATTACGACAAACGGTCTTTTATGAGATTTAAAACCTTTTTGGCAAGATTGAATATAAAAAGGAAATGTTTAGTGAATTGATTAGACCAAATCATTAATTTAAGAATAATAATAAAAATAATAATAACTATGTTGACCGCACAAAAACATAAAAATATACATATTATCCATCCATATCAATGCAAAATGGTAAAATATACATCGTATGGAATGTTTGAATGTCTGGACAAGATTCAATTATGGAATTATATGTAAATGTAATCCATATTGAATTAATATATTTGTGGTGACCATTTGTAGCGATGAATAAATAAGACCGCAAATCAAAAAATAACCGTTGTAACCAGTATTGACCGGAGGAAAATAAATGGGATAGGAAGATGGATACAATTTTTAAAATCAATTAGGATAAATGTTGTAAACCCCAATTAGGAATTTGAATTATAGTCGCATTTAGACACGATGTTAAGATCAACTTGGGGTCTAAGCCTGCCCGGAAACAACCGGAAAATCCAACAACAACAGGTAGTCTGCTTAATGTGAGGGGTCTAACGCATAAATATAATCGTATTAATGCACGAGATTAAGTTTAACTTATGGTAGAAGTCTGCCCGGAACCGACCGACAAATCTAGCAGCCATAACTTGTCGACTTAATGTGAGAGGTCTGGTACGTATATATATATATATATATATATATATATATATATATATATATTCATAATAGTAAATAAATAAATAAACGGATAAGAATAGAAATTGTCTGTTGGGGTACAACAAATAGATAATTTGGGACTGATAAATAGTTGCCTTAGGAAGATATGACCGTTATGGACATAAATGGCAATAAAAAGGAAATGGGTGTCACAAGGGAATTTATGATTGTCGTTTAAATACTAAGTCCAAATTAGGGAAGAAATCAAATAAATATCTTAGGGAAAAAGGGGATACAACCTTCCTTATTTATATTAATGAAAATAGAAAATACAGTTGGACTTAGTAGGTTAATAATGTAAGATATTATTAACCATATAAACCCTTGACGAAAATGAATCGTGTAAGTATAGTATTTCCGTGTAGAGGGACTAAACGGGAATGACTTAATAACATAGCACACCTTACCCTAAATAGGGAAAGGTATAGAAGGCTATTGGGGTACGAACCAATATCGTCCGCGTATAGTCCGCTTCCTTGGGTCTTAAGTGGCTTTGAGTTGAGGAGTCCTCCCAGGTATAGGTCTTTAAATTCAGGGGTATTAAACGACATGTGTGAGTATTTCCTACCCAAACCTGGAAACTTAAAATGTCTGATATGGCTACCTATCCTACATGAAGTAATAAGCGATTAAGGAGGTTATCCAATAAGGTCATGAAATTGTAGGATTCTTAAACATGTTCACACATGTTCCTATAGTTACGTCATGAAATATGTTGTACATTGTGCATAACACTATGGATCTGGAAATCAGTCCCATTAAACACAAATTAGATGTAGTAACATTCTAGATCTTTATTTCAGTGTTGAATAATGAAATATGTGAATTTGGGTAAAAATATGAAATTGGCGAATTATGTGATTGTGAGAATAAAGGAAATATTCCTATTTGTATTCAATATTGTTTGGTTTTTTGCTTAATCATTGTAAACATGTCATTTTCTTCCTTTTGAATAAAAGGCATTATTTTGAAATCACAAGAGGTATGATAAAAGAAAAAGATTAAAAAGGGAAAAGTGATGCAAATGTGCGTATAAATATAAATACATATATTTGTATGTAATTTGCATCAACTAAACAAAATATGTATTTACATATATTTCTTGCGATTTAGAAATATGTCAATTCCACTAATCAGGCATTATTTACAATGATTACGGCTAATGGTCTTTTGTGAGATTTAAAACCTTTTTGGCAAGATTGAATATAAAAAGGAAATGTTTGGTAAATTGATTAGATTAAATCATTAATTTAATAATAGTAGTAGTAGTAGTAATAACAACTACGTTGACCGCATGAAAACATAAAAATAAATATATCCATATTATCCATCCAAATCAGCATAAAATGGTAAAAAATACATTGTATGGAATGTTTGGATAAGATTCAATTATAGAATTATATGTAAATGTAATTCATACTGAATTAATATATTTGTGGTGACCACTTATAGCAATCAATATAATTAATTGCGATAAATAAGACCGCAAATCAATAAATAACCATTGTTGTAACACCTAATAATTTTAAAGAACACTATAATGATAAACCAAAGAACACTAATTAAATATTGGGAATTAAGTAAAATGGATTGCGCCATTGCGTTCATCTCGGAATTCTGCTTAAGATAGACTTTGAGTTTGCGTAAAACCGACATCGTATGTAGAAGATATTAAGGTTTGAAGTTTGTATACTTATAGGAGTAATATATATATATATATATATATATTGAAAACCAATCCAGAATTCAAATTAACAACGCGGGGAAGGGGAAATCGGCCCATTAGGGGTCGGCCCCGGCCCCCATGGATGTTGATCCATGGGTTGATCCCATAACAGGGATGTCGACACCTATGTCGACCCTTGGGTCGACCCCACCAAGATCTGAGTAGATTCCTGTCCTGCACCAGGACATAGTTCTGAGCGAGGTTCATTGACCATAAGATATAAATAGGATCTTGTTCTCATTGTTTTTACACACCAAAACAATGGAGATAAATAGATGCTGCCCCAACTCAGATTGAATTAGCCTATTCTTCAGCAACAACAAGAGTTATACGTATTCAAGGATCTGTGCAACAACATCAACAATTATTCCTTAGTTCTTAGATCCATTCCTTGTGAGTTTTTGTTATTTTTAGATATAAACATTTAAAATGTAAACTTGACATGTCTATAAGTTGGATCTAGGCCTATGCCTATTAATAACTTGAACCATAACAGATCTACCAACACTTGTACATCTGATCCATTGTTCTCATATGCCCAAATTCTGCCATTATATGCCTATCTTGTTATTATGGTCAATTTTATCCTCATATGACTGTTTTGTTATTATGCTTATTCTTGTTCTCTTCCCTTCCTCTTTCCCTTTTTATTTTTATAGCCAGGCTACCTTCGAGCCTAAGCATACCGCTGAAAAATGCGAATGCGTGAAATTGGGAACGATGGGGAATGTTAAAATTGGGGAATAACTTGTATTGGGAAATTGGGGCATAACTTGTATTGGGAAATTGGGGCATAACATGTATTGGGATTATGGGGCATAACTTGTAATGAACATGAATAATTGGCTAGGAACGAATATGCCTAAAACTACCATAATTAGAAACTACAACTGCACTTTGACATGAGGTTAGATTACATTTGTGGTAGAAGTCTACCTGGAACCCCCCAGCATATCCAACAACCGCAAGTGGTTAACCTAATGTGAGGGGTCGAGGGCATATTTGTACACGTAACAGTGCTAAGACACGAGGTTAAGTCTAGGTTGTGGTAGACGACTGCCCGGAACTTCCCGGCATATCCAGCAACCACAAGTAGTCGACTTAATGTGAGAGGTCTGCAGCATAAATGAAAAACGACAAGAATCTATTAACCAGAAACACCTAACCTATTTAAGCCTGTGTGGTTACATAGACATGATGAATCGAGTAGGGGTTAAGTAAACTTGCTTGAATCAGTGGAAGGGGTTAAGTTATCTTGTATAAAACCGACAAACTTAACCTATATAACATGTTGCTTGAATCAATGGGAGGGGTTAATTTATCTTGTATAAAACCGACAAATTTAACCTATACGACATGTTGCTTGAATCAGTTGGGGGTGTTAAGTTATCTTGTATAAAACCGACAAACTTAACCTATATGACATGTTGCTCGAATCAGTGGGAGGGGTTAAGTTATCTTGCATAAAACCAACAAACTTAACCTGTATTACATGCTGGGGTTATGCAATCTTGTTAAACCATTAGTCCTAACTTGTCAAAATCATGTAGTGCGGATACAAGCCTAGGCGGGTAGCTTGCATCATCTTTGTGGGACCCTTATCAGTCAATAACCCATCTTGGTATCAAACGGTGAACCCCAAACTAGGTCGGGGTTAGGGAACGCTTACTGAGTTGATTGTAAGAGGTTCAAATAGGCGAGGGAGTTGACAACGTAGTATCCAACGGAGTCATGCGTGTGCATGGTTCCAGCTTGCTTGTGGAAAATTAAGACGCTGTGACATCAGTAAGTATTGTTGTGCATCTTTAAAATAAATGGGTTTCCATCTTAGGAAGTGATACATCCTACTATGGGGCCAACGCAGGGTATCTACAGAGTAAGGAGCCGATCGATTGGGGTAGTAATTAGGGTGCATCTAGTCCTGCTTGTGCAGAAGTCCATTATTATTGTTGGGGGTAACACCTGTCATTTCTGTTAGGCTAGATTGTTGGGGGTAAAACCCATCACCAGAAGTACACCTAAGTCTACCATCTATTTATGTATGTGTAACGACCCGCATTCTACGCATCGAAGGATCGTAGAATATTTATTTCTCTCACATACGAAGTCTTATGGTCATGTAACTTTGGGAGACGACTACTGGGGTCATTTCCCATGTTCGTGATTTTTGCCGATTTCTAAATGACCGTTTTGCCCCTAGTTGATTTTTTTTTTGCCCATAACTTTTGATTGGTAAGGAGTTTTGACCTGAAACCACTGACATTAGATCCGGATGATGTTTTACCTTTCCGTGGAGTGGCCACATTAGCCAAACGGACTTACCGTTTGGGAGATATGGCTGAATTAAGGTTTAGAGGATGAAAAACAACTTAATTGGGCTTAACCGGGTAATTAGCAGCTAGGCCCATTGGGGGATTTCGGGATTTGGAGTGTTTAAGGGCTGTTAGTATTAGGGATTTTGGTTTTTACTCATTTTCCAGCCGCCACATACATCATAGAAACCCTAACAATGGCTTCCAACATCTAGAATCACCTCTAATCACCGTTTAATCAAGGATTAAGCTTAGCAATCAAATCAAGGAGAAATAGCACCATTTAAGACTTAGAGTTGCTGTTAGACGCTGGAGATCGCCCCAAATCAGCGGAGTTTCAATTTTGAGAGTTTTGTTTGTGGCTAAGGAGAGTGATTAGCCTTGTTTTTAAACTAATTATGGTTAATTGAGGGTAATTAGTGTTAATTAGCGAATTTAAACATGATTAAATTCTGGAAAAATATTTATAAAGTTTGAAATATTGTTTCAGGCCTCTGTTAGAAATTTGGGTTGATTTGGTTTAGTTTTGCTAATCCTAACATTAGTTATTGCTAAACATGATTAAGGGAAAAATATGGGTTTTGGGTATGTTTGATCCATTCTACATGCTATGATTGTTGCTTTGGTGTTTATGGTCGATTATACATGTTGCTATGACTATATGGTATGCTTTGTGATTGTTTAGAATAGTTAGAATGGTCGAAAACGTCGTCGTATGGCGCAAAACAGTCGTTGGAAGAGTTGCAAGAAAGTTGTGCAGGGACCGGATCGGATCGCCCTACACGATCGTGACACCCCTCCCCGAACCGACCCGCTCATGATGATGGAAACCGACCCGGACCGCTTGCCTGAAGATGCCAGTCACGACCTGATGTTCTGGAGCTGGCACGAACCGATCCGAACCAGGCACCACGACTCGACCCGAGGAGGATGATCAAACCGAGCTGCTTCAGGGGGTGGACCACGACCCGGAGTAGATGACATGCATGGACTGACTTGAATGGAGGAGCTCAAACTGACCCAAACCGAGGCACCTCGAGCCACTTCATGGAGCACGAACCGAACTGTGGAGGAAGAGAAGTTGCCACTCACGAACCGACCTGGTGCAGGCAATCACGACCCGACCCGGAGGTGCATCACGAACCGAACTGAACCGATTGAGACCCAACTGAAAATGATGACCATAACCCGAGATGCAAAGGTAGTCCAAATGGGAAGTTTGTACTTAGGATCTAGATGGGAACTAATGAGTTAACTTCATGATTGGACTTTGCAGCGGGACGTGTGCTAAGGAGTTATCGACGTCCATAACTTTGATTCACCATCGAAAGACGAATGTTAGGCTACGAATATGTGCAATGGGGTAGTTACTACTTCATGGGGCAGAGTGATCGTAGCATGGCTATGAGCCAGTGCAGTGGAGTCATTATAACTTCATGGGGGTAGAGTGGACATAGCAAGGACTAGTGGCTATGGATCAGTGCAGTGGAGTCGCCATGACTCCATGGGGCAGAATGATCATAGCAAGGATTTGGGTGATCAAAGCGGTGGATATCATATGCTTTACGCACCGAGTGAGAGATGTGAGTATGGTTGCTATGCTTGATTGTTTGCCATCATTATGACATGCACACCCCCACCCCTGTATCCTTTACACCATATATTAGTGGCACCTTAGAGTATTGTACGGTATGTTGTGCTAACTCTTTGGTTGTAGGTCCAGGTTCAGTTATGGTTTAGTATACCTGTTATTGTTCTGTTTTGCTGTTTATTGCTCATACCAAACTTTTGTCTGACCCAGAGTTTTATCTCTCTTCTGATTACTCTAGGTGCTCCTAAACGAGCAGACTAGAGACAGGTTAGCTGGTTATGCACAAGTAGTTGATCCGGAGATGAGTAGGAGGCTCCTACATATTATCTACATATATTCTCCTTGTGTTGTTGATGGTCACTGGTTTGGGCATTAGTAGTGTACCTTTCCTTTCTTTTTCTTTAGAGACAGTATTTTGAAGTTGTAATAATGGTTATGGATCATAAGCTATATTTTGGATTTCCGCTGCTATGATGATTATGGTTTAGTTTTCATCTTTTGCACGGTCTCGCCTGTTTTATGTCAAGTATGTTATTATTATAGTTTATTCCATGCGCTATGATACATTCTACAGTTTCTTTGTTAATTCAAATTTCCTTCTTTCCTTTCTTTGATGACCGTCCCGTGCTAGTCGGGCATTGGTACAATGCACTTCCATTGGAAATGTCGGCTGGTGCGGTGCGGGCCGTCACACTTGGTATCAGAGCACTAGGTTGCGTAGTTAACCTAGGGAAGACACCAGAGAGAGATAGTACGTATATGAGAGCACGTATTTGTGATATTTTGGTTTTCAAAAGCTTTATATATATATATATGTACTATTAGTATATTTAAGGATGAAGTCGCATTGCACTGACACCACTGAAGAGATGGTTAATTGTTTTATCCTTACAGATTGAACGATGAGCCGATATATGAAGGGTACTGGTAGAGGAGCTAATAATAGGAATGCTCCCGATGTGAGGACGATGTTCACTGACCTTATGAGGGAGATGCTTAGGGATGTTCAGAGGGCAGCTCCTAATGCTGCAAATGGTGGTGGTGCAACGGTGCAGGCGCCTAGGGCTGATTTCACCAAGCTATGCAAGGATTACACTAGTCTTGGTGGAAAGCCGTTCCATGGAACGGAATCGGCTACAAAAGTTCAGGATTTGTTGGATAGCTATGAGTGTATCTTCGAAGACTTAGGTATCGAGGATGTGATGAAAAGAAAGCTAGCATCCCGTCAGCTGCAAGGACGGGCGATGAATTGGTGGAATGCTATTAAGGCAGCTACTCCAGAGGATCAAGTTACATGGGACCAGTTTAAGGCTGGATTCAGTGATAAGTTTATCCCAACTGCTCAGAAATCAAGGTTATTTAGGAAATTTCTGGAGTTAAGCAGAATGGTAGGGCAGTCTCAGAGTACATTGCAGAGTTCGATACTTTATCGAAGTATGGATTATCCCTTATCGGTACAGCCGAGAAGAAGAACGAGAAGTTTATAACTGGTTTGGATGGATACTTGGGGGAAAGGCTTATTAACCACATCGATGAGACGTTTGAATCGATTGTGGGGAAAGCATCGAGGTCAGAAAGTCTTTACCCTAAGTCGAAGACTGGGGTTGCAACTGCAGAGGAGCCAAAACCGCAAGCAAGCAGTGGAGGCAAGAATGGTTCTCAAAATAAGAGAAAGAAGAATCATACCAAGGAGAGCCAGAAGAAGAAGAATAAGAAAGATGTTGAATGCTTTAGCTGTGGCAAGAAGGGCCATTATGCTAAAAAATGTCGAGCAAAGCCAGTGGACAGGAAGTGCTTCAACTGCGGCCAAGTGGGACATCACAAGGATAAGTGTCCGCAACCCCCTAAAGAAAAGCAGATTGTGAAAGCATATGCTATCAATGTTGTTCCTTCTTCATCGAATTCCCCGACTGCGGCGGAGAAAGGAAAGAATGTTGTCATTTAAGGTATGCTTTCTGTTTATGATATTCCTGTTCGAGTATTGTTTGATACCGGAGCTTCCCATTCTTTCATATCTAGTGACCTGGTAGATAGGTTAGGATTGGAACCCGAGATAGTTGATAGACCTTTAGCAGTGACGAATCTGATAGGTGGTTCAACTAGCCTTAGCATGATTTTTCGTAACGTGGTCTTATCGAGTCATGGATGCATGTTTGTTTGTGATTTCTTTGTTTTGGGCTTTATTGGGTTTGGCATTATTTTGGGAGTCGATTGGCTCCAAAGGTACGGGGTGGTGGTAGACTGTGAGGGCTTTTTGGTGACAGTTAGAGCGGATGATGGGCGGAGGGTAGTGTTTGGTGGTCTACCTAGTGATAGGGTAATGGATGGTTTTCTAAATTCCTCGACATCCCACTTGATGAGTTGATTGATGTGCCCGTGGCTGGCCAGTATCTGGACGTCTTCGAGGAAGTGACCGGACTTCCACCACACCGAGAGATTGAGTTAGTATTGATTTGGTGAAAAATGCCAGACCTATAGTGATTCACTTCGTCGTATGGCACCAAGGGAGCAGCGAGAGCTCGGGATGCAAGTAAGCGATCTCTTGAAGAAGGGATTTACCAGAAGAAGTGTTTCTAAGTGGGGAGCACCAGTTGTGTTTGCTACCAAGGCAGATGGTTCCCTTCGATTGTGTGTGGACTACCACGAGTTGAATAAGGTGATGAGGAAGAATAAGTAACCTCTACCGCGGATAAATGATTTGTTTGATCAGTTGAGTGGCGCGAGAGTGTTCTCCCAGTTGGATCTCGTGACAGGTTTTCATCAGCTTAGAGTGGAAGCTGAGAGTATAGCTAAAACGGCCTTTCGGACGCCGTCTGGATTCTATGAGTGGTTGGTCATACCATTCGGGTTGACCAATGCACCAGCGTATTTTGTGGATCTTATGAATAGGGTATTCAAGGATCAATTGAATAAGTTTGTTCTTATGTTCGTAGACGATATCTTGGTTTATTCGAGGACAAAGGAAGAACCAACACTTGAGGATAGTGATGGAGGTGTTGAGAAAACACCAATTGAAAGCAAAGTTTTCTAAGTGCAACTTCTGGAGGAGGGAAGTGAGATTCTTGGGCCATGTTGTTTCAGAGAATGGTATTGCCGTGGACCCTGCGAAGGTGGCTGCGGTACAGGATTGGTCAACGCCCAAGAATGCAACAGACGTAAGAAGTTTCTTGGGATTGGTTGGGTATTATCGTAAGTTTATCCAAGACTTATCCAAGATAGCAGCACCGTTGACTCAGGTGACCAAGAAGAATCAAGCTTTTGTTTGGGACGAAAAGTGCGAGAATGCATTCAAGAGTTTAAAGGAAAAGTTTACATGTGCACCAGTGTTAGTCATTCCTAAGGGGAATGAATAGATGACAGTATACACAGATGCATGTGGTACCGGGCTAGGTGCTGTATTGATGCAAGGAGGTTGGGTTGTAGTTTATGCTAGTTGCCAACTAAAACCGCATGAGAAAAGATATCCTACCCATGATTTGGAATTGGCAGCGATCGTGTTCGCATTTAAGATATGGAGACATTATCTCTTGGGAGAAAGATTCGAGTTGTTTATCGATCATAAATCGTTAAAGTATCTTTTCTCTCAGAAGGATCTAAATCTCCGACAGCAAAGATGGTTAGAATTCTTGGCTTCCTATGATTTCGATATCGCATATACACCAGGAAAGGGCAATGCGGTAGCTGATGCATTGAGTAGAAGACATGCCAGTTTAGGGGCTATGTTTCTAGAATGGAAGCAATTGGAGTACATCGCTAGGTATGATTGCAGAACAAAGTGCGAATTGGATCCAGATATGTTAGCAAGTTTGACAATCAGACCCAGTTTGATTGAGCGGACTGGTTCCACTCAAAGGGACGATCCTAACCTATTGGAAATCATCTCAAAGTTAGAGATGAGAATCGACGAAGAGATGAACAAGTATGGGCTTGATCGAGATGGATGGCTTAGAAAGAATGGAAGACTAGTTGTGCCCAATGTCAATGGATTGAAAGATGAAGTGCTTAGAGAATGTCATCACTACAAACTGACCATACATCCCGGTGGTAACAAAATGTATCGAGATATGAAGCAGACCTACTACTGGGAAGGGATGAAAAGAGATGTTGGGAAGTTTATATCCAAATGCATGAACTGCCAGCTAGTTAAAGCTGCGAAAAAAAGCCTAGTGGTTTGTTGCAACCATTAGAAATTCCAGAATGGAAATGGGAACAAGTCTCAATGGATTTCATTGATGGGTTACCAAGAACTAGATCGGGCCATGATAGCATTTGGGTGATTGTGGACTGATTGACTAAGAGTGCAAGGTTTATACCCGCCAAGTCGAACAGGACGGCAGCTAAGTTAGCGGAACTGTATACAAAGTGGGTAGTGAGATTTCACGGAACACCCAAAGGCATTGTGAGCGACCGAGATCCGTTGTTTACTAGTGGATTTTGGAGGAGCTTACAAGAGGCGTTAGGATCAGAATTACATCTCAGTACCGCGTATCATCCTCAAACCGACGGTCAGACAGAGAGGGTGAATCGTATATTAGAAGTCCTCTTAAGAGCTTGTATATCGGATTTTGGTGGATCATGGGATTACCATTTACATCTAGTGGAGTTCGCATATAATAATAGTTATCAATCCAGTATTGGTATGGCTCCATTTGAAGCTTTGCACGGAAGACCGTGCAACTCACCGTCATGTTGGTTAGAAACTGGTGAGAAGTTTGTGCTTGGACCACATGTGATAAGAGAAACCTCCGACAAGATTAAGATCATCCGACAACGAATGAAGGCTTCCCAAGATAAGCAGAAGAGTTATGGTGATAAGAGGAGAAGAGATTTAAAATTCTCCATCGGTGACTTGGTTTTTGTCAAGATTTCTCCATTAAAGAGCGTGATACGATTTGTTAGGAGAGGCAAGTTAACACCAAGATTTGTTGGTCCATTCCCAGTTCCCGAGCAGGTTGGGAATTTGGCATATAAAGTTGAATTACCAGAGAAGATGGCAGGAGTTCATAACGTATTTCAGGTTTCCCAGCTAAGGAAATTCGTGCACGACCTCGATATGACTATTTCACCTGATCAGTTGGATGATATCGAGGTAGAACCCGAGGCGGTTGGGAACCGCAAGCTGATTCGTATTGTCGAGCACGATACGAAGCAACTTCGAAGGAAAGCAGTGAATTTAGTCAAAGTTCAGTGGGGCGAGAATGAGAATGACTGTACTTGGGAGACAGAGGAGAGCATTAGGAAGACGCTTCCAGAACTCTTTGCCTGGTAAGATTTTAATTGCGACTTAGTTTTCTGCATGCTAGGATAAATTTGTTTGTTGTTTTGTATGTTTGATTGTTGTGAATGGTTGGTTGGCATGCGGGATCCTTTACTTGTTTCTTAGTTAAGGAATTTCAGGGGCGAAATTTCTTTGGGGGGGAGGGGGAATGTAACGACCTGCATTCTACGCATCGAAGGATCGTAGAATATTTATTTCTCTCACATACAAAGTTGTATGGTCATGTAACTTTGGGAGATGACTATTGGGGTCATTTCCCATGTTCATGATTTTTGCCGATTTTTAAATGACCGTTTACCCCTAGTTGATCTTGTTTTGGACATAACTTTTGATTGGGAAGGAGTTTTGACCTGAAACCACTTCCATTTGATCCATATGATGGTTTACCTTTCCGTAGACTGGTCACACTAGCCAAACGAATTTACCGTTTGGAATATATGGCTGAATTAAGGTTTAGAGGGTGAAAAACAGCTTAATTGGGCTTAACCGGGTGATTAGCAGCTAGGCCCATTGGGGGATTTCGGGATTTGGAGTGTTTAAGGGCTGTTAGTATTAGGGATTTTGGTTTTTACTCATTTTCCAGCCGCCACATACATCATAGAAACCCTAACAATGGCTTCCAACATCTAGAATCACCTCTAATCACTGTTTAATCAAGGATTAAGCTTAGCATTCAAATCAAGGAGAAATAGCACCATTTAAGACTTAGAGCTGCTGTTAGACGCTGGAGATCGCCCCAAATCAGCGGAGTTTCAATTTTGAGAGTTTTGTTTGTGGCTAAGGAGAGTGATTAGCCTTGTTTTTAAACTAATTATGGTTAATTGAGGGTAATTAGTGTTAATTAGCGAATTTAAACATGATTAAATTCAGGAAAAATATTTATAAATTTTTAAATATTGTTTTATGCCTCTGTTAGAAATTTGGATTGATTTGGTTAAGTTTTGCTAATCCTAACATTAGTTATTGCTAAACATGATTAAGGGGAAAACATGGGTTTTGGTATGTTTGATCCATTCTACATGCTATGATTGTTGTTTTGGTGTTTATTGTCGATTATACATGTTGCTATGACTGTATGGTATGCTTTATGATTATTTAGAATAGTTAGAATGGTTGAAAACGCCATCGTATGGCGTAAAACAGTCACTGGAAGAGTTCCAGGAAAGTTGTCCAGGGACCGGATCAGATCGCCCTACCCGATCGTGACACCCCTCCCCGAACCGACCCGCTCGTGATGATGGAAACCGACCCGGACCGCTCCCCTGAAGATGCCAATCACGACCTGATGCTCTAGAGCTGGCACGAACCGATCTGAACTAGGCACCACGACTCTACTCGACCCGAGGAGGATGATCGAACCGAGTTGTTTCAACGGGTGGACCACGACCCGGAGTAGTTGACATGCATGGACTGACTTGAATGGAGGAGCTCAAGCCGACCCGAACCGAGGCACCTTGAGCCACATCATGGAGCATGAACCGAACTGTGGAGGAAGAGAAGTTGCCACTCACGAACCGACCCGGGGCAGGCAATCACGACCCGACCCAGAGGTTCATCACGAACCGAACCGAACCGATGGAGACCCAACTGAAGATGATGATCATAACCCGAGATGTAAAGGTAGTCCAAATGGGAAGTTTGTACTCAGGATCCAGATGGAAACCGACGAGTTAACTTCATTACTGGACTTTGCTGCGGGACGTGTGCTAAGGATTTATCGAAGTCCATAACTTTGATTCACCACCGAAAGACGAATGTTAGGCTACGGATCAGTGCAGTATGGTAGTTATTACTTCATGGGGGCAGAGTGATCGTAGCATGGCTATGAGCCAGTGCTGTGGAGTCGTTATGACTTCATGGGATAGAGTGGACATAGCAAGGACTAGTGGCCATGGATCAGTGCAGTGGAGTTGCCATGACTCCATGGGGCAGAGTGATCATAGCAAGGATTTGGGTGATCAAAGCGGTGGATATCGTATGCTTTACGCACTGAGTGAGAGATGTGTGGATGGTTGCAATGCTTGATTGTTTGCCACCATTATGACATGCACACCCCCACCCCCATATCCTTTACACCATATGTTAGTGGCACCTTAGAGTATTGTACAGTATGTTGTGCTAACTCTTTGGTAGCAGATCCAGGTTCAGGTATGGTTTAGTATAACTGTTATTGTTCTGTTTTGCTGCTTATTGCTCATACCAGACTTTTGTCTGACCCAGAGTTTTATCTCTCTTCTTATTACTCTGGGTGCTCCTAAACGAGCAGACTAGAGACAGGTTAGCTGGTTATGCACGAGTAGCTGATCCGGAGACGAGCAGGAGGCTCCTATGTATTATCTACATATATTCTCCCTGTGTTGTTGATGGTCACTGCTTTGGGCATTAGTAGTGTACCTTTCCTTTCTTTTGTTTTAGAGACAGTATTTTGAAGTTGTAATAATGGTTACGGATCATAAGCTGTATTTTGGATTTCCGCTGCTATGATGATTATGGTTTAGTTTTCAGCTTATGCACTATGTCGCCTGTTTTATGTCAAGTATGTTATTATTATATTTTATTCCATGCGCTGTGAGACATTCTCCAGGTTCTTTGTTAGTTCAAATTTCCTTCTTTCCTATCTTTGACGACCGTCCCGTGCTAGTCGGGCATTGGTACAACGCACTTCCATTGGAAATGTCGGCTGGTGCGGGGCGGGCCGTCACAGTAGGGATCATCTTCTTCTGTTATACTAGTATTGGTGTGGAGAAAAGTATTAGAGAAGTTCATTATATTCCATCATGTTTATTCTGCCTATCTTGCTCAGTCTGTTATACGCATCTTATAAAATAGTCATCTCTCTCCTCCAGTTTATATGCATGTCATGATGCTTTTACTTATTTATATGCTAAAAGTAACTGGACTCGCCAGACTTTATGTCTGACCCATTTTGTTTCCTCTTCTTTCTCTTCCGTCTCACCCCTCCCCCCCCCCTCCAGGTTCTCAGGGTGGGAATACTCAGGCTTGATTTGGATTCCGTATCTTCTCTACTATGGCAATATTTTGGGGACTATGCTCTTTTTATGTATTATCGTACTCTGATGATGATTTTAGTACAAGAAAGAAGTTTTATGTTGATGTAATGAATTTTCAGTATTTTAGACTTATTATGTAATTGGGTTTGGACCATGAAGCTTTCATATTAAACAAAGTTTTAATTCCGCTATTAATTTATATTTGTCTTGTGATGTTCCGTTTCTGTTTACCTATAATGCTTCACAAAACATAATGCATTCTGATAAAGAGTGACATTAACGAACATGGAGTGTCACAATTGTAACCAGTATTGATTGGAAAAAACTAGATGTGATAGGAAGATGGTTACAATTCCTAAAATCAATTAGGATAAATGTTGTAAACCCCAATTAGGAAATTTGAATTATAGCTGCATTCACGAGGTTAAGCTCAACTTGTGGTTTAAGCCTGCCCGGAACCGATCGGCAAATCCGGCAACAATAGGTAGTCAGTTTAATGTGAGAGATCTAATTCACAAATATAATCGTATTATGGCACGAGGTTAAGTTTAACTTGTGGTAGAAGTCTACTTGGAACCGACCGACAAATCCAGCATCCGTAAGTTGTCAACTTAATGTGCGAGGCCTGGTATGTAAATATATATATATATATATATATATATATATATATATTCATACCAATAAATAAATAAATAAATGGATAAGAATAAAAATTGCTTGTTGGGTTACAACAAATAGATAAATTCGGATTGATAAATAGTTGCCTTAGGAAAATATGGCCGTTATGGTCATAAAGGGGAATAAAAAGGAAATAAAAGAATATGGGTGTCAAAGGGGAATTTATGATTGTCGTCTAAATACTAAGTCCAAATTAGGGCAGAAATCAAATAAATATCCTAGGTAAAAAGAGGATATAGACTTTCTTATTTATATTAATGAAAATAGAAAATACAATTGGACTTAATGGGTTAATAATGTAAGATATTATTAACCATATAAACCCGTGATGAAAATGAATCTTGTAAGTATAGTATTTCTGTGTAGAGGGACTAAACGGGAATGACTTAGTAACGTAGCCCACCTTATCCAAAATAGGGAAAGGTATAGAAGGCTAATGCAGTACGAACCAATAACCTTTGCATATAGTCTGCTTGCTTGGGCCTTAATTGGCTTTGGGTTGAGGAGTCCACCTGGGAATAGGTCTTTCAATTTAGGGGTATTAAATGGCATGTGTGAGTATTATCTTCCCAAAACTGGAAACTTAAAATGTCAGATATGGCTACCTATCCTACGTGAAGTAATAAGCAACTAAGGATGTTATCCAATAATGTCAGCTAGATGTTATAATGAACGATAAAACACCACCTCTCACCTTACACGGGGCAAGGGTATATGCGTGAACAATGGAAGTCTTAACTAGTAAAGCCATATTTAGTGTCCTCTAGTTTATGTTAACGTTGGTTATATTATCAAGGGTTAATAAGTGACCAATAGGTCCTCCTAGGATCTTAAGCGATCAGGAAAAATCCACCCTATCTATCACTGATAGTGAGGCATTAAATAATAAAGGATAGTGAATGAGGATACATACGTAGAAACCCTGTAATTAAGGGTCCACTCTCGATTAAATAGCCAGTCATGTTCTGGTATAAAGGCTTCATAAATACATGCATAAATGTTCTATCTTGGTATTTTACTTTGGGAATACTACTTTGGGAAGAGTAGTAAAGTCGTGCGTAAATGGCTACAAGGTCAAGTTAGAATTACTTACCTTGTTAGGCATACATCTTAGGCTGAACCAGACGGGATACATGTGTGTATTCTAGTCTTTATCGTACATTTCTTTGTCACCAAAACTTGTTGTTCTGAACCCCTCTCCTCATTACAACCTCCTAGGTTTCCTAGAGAAGGTCGAGTTCTCATAGATGATTAAGTTTGGCTTTCGATTCTCGGTCTCTCTCATGCTCGGTATTGGCAGAGTGACTTACTTTGAAAAGGTAGTTACTTGAGTTAATACTAGTTTATCCTATTTTATTTCCACTGCAAATTATCTTTTATCATACTCTGATTATGCTCATGCTAATTTATTGCAGGTACCAGATTTACATGCTCCATGTTTGAATGTGTTCAACTTTTGATTTTGTCAAAATTTGGATGCAATAAAGTGTAGGGTGTTACAAGACCTGTTCATAATATTGTTGTAACTGAATTGACACCTATCAGGATTGGTTGCAAACATTTTTAAAACTTATAAATTGCAAACTGTGGTTAGGCAAAATATTAATTTTAGGATTCCTAAATTTATTTGTATATATATTTCCTACAAATTATGTGGTAAAATGTGTTGTGGATGTTGCAAAGCACTATAGATCAGGAAATCGGTCCGATTAAACACCAATTAGATGTAGTTATATTCCAGATCTCTATTTTCAGTGTTGAATGATAAATTATGTGAATTTGGATAAAAAGATACAATGGTAAATTTTGTGATTGTGATTTTAAAAGAAATATACCCGTTTGTATTCAGTATTGTTGGTTTTTGGCTTAGTTGTTGTAAATATGTCGTTTTCCTCCTTTTAAACAAAAAAAATGTTATTTTGCATTCACAAGAGATGTGACAAAAAGATTGAAAAGGAAAAAGTGGTGCAAATGTATGTATAAACATAAATATACATATTTGAGCTTAGTTTGCATCAACCATTCTAAAAATTTATATTCATGTATATTTTTTATGAATTTGAAATATGTCTAATCAGGCATAATTTACAATAATTATAGCAAATGATCTTTTTGTAAGATCTAGAACTTTTTGGCAAGATTGAATGCAAAAGGAAATGTTTGGTTATTGATTTGAACCAAATTATTGAATTAATTAAAATGGAAATAAAGAAAATGACTATGTGAACCACGTGACAACATAAAAATAAATACATATTATCCGTCCAAAACAGCGTAAAGCGGTAAAATATACATTGTATTGAATGTTTGAATAATGTTTAATTATGGAATTATATGAAAATGTAATCCATATGGAATTAATATATTTGTGGTGACCGTTGCAGCAATTAACATAATTTATTGCTATAAATGAGAACGCAAATCAAGAAATAACAATTGTAACCAATGTCGATTAGGGAAAGTAAATATAATAGGATAATGGTTACAATTCCTAAATTAATTAGGATTAATGTTGTAACCCCAATTAGGATATTTGAATTATAACTGCATTTAGACACGAGGTTAGGCTTAACTTATGAAAGAAGTCTGCCCGGAACCGACAGGAAAATCTAGCATCCACAGGTGGTCAGCTTAATGTGAGGGGTCTAATGCGTAAATATGAATGTACTAAGGCATGAGGTTAATCTCAACTTGTGGTAGAAGCCGGCCCGGAACCGATTGGCAAATCCAGCATCCACAAGCGGTCAACTTAACGTGAGAGGTCTGGATCACGAATAATATATATATATATATATATATATATATATATATATAACAAGCAACAAACAAATAAATGAATAAGAATTATATGTTGGGTTACAACAAATAGATAACTTAGGACTTATAACCTTAGGACTTATAAATGGTTTCCTTAGGAAAATATGACTGTTACAGTCATAAAGAGAAATAAACAAAGAAATAAGAAGAAAAATGGGTGTAATAAGGGGATTAATGGATATTGATTATTATTTAAATACTGAGTCCAATTATGGAAGTAATCAAATAAATATCCCAGTGTAAAGAGGATATAACTTTCCTTACTTATATTAATGAATATAGAACGTACAATTAAAAGTGGAGTTGGACTTAGTAGGTAAACAATGTAAAGATAATATTAACCATAGGAACCCGTGATGATAATGAATCTTATGCATATAATATTTTCATGGATAGTAACTAAATGGAAAAGACGTAATGACGTGGCTCACGTTATCCCAATAGGGAAAGGTACTAGGGGATAATGGGGTACGAACCTAATAACCTTTGTGTATAGTCTGCTTCCTGGGTCTTAAGCAATTAGGGTTGAAGATCCCACCTCGGAGTAGGTATTTTAGTTTAGGGTCTTAAATGGAATAAGTGTGTGGGGCCTACCCAAATCTGGAAACTAAAAACGTCAGATGTGGCTACCTACCCTGCGGGAAGTAGTAAACAACTAAGGGGGTTATCCAATAAGGTCAATTAGAAGGTATAGCGAGCGATAAAATACCATCTCTCACCTTATACGGGGCAAGGGTATATGCGTAAATGACAGAAGCCTTAACTGGTAGGGCTCGTAACTAGTGTCCTCTAGTTTATAAGAATGTGGAACAAATTATCGAGAGGTATTAATTGACCAATAAGTCCGCCTAGGGTATTAAGTGATCGGGAGAATCCACCCTATCTATTGATAGTGAGGTGGAAAAGAATAAAGAGTAAGTGGATGGAAAATTATATATATAAAACTCCGCAGTTAGGGGTTCACTTCTCGATCTAATAATCAGCTAAATTATAGTTTAAAGGCTTACTAAATATATGCGTAAACGTTTTATCTTGGTATCATAACTTGGAACACTACTGTGTAAAGAGTAGTAGGGTCTTGCGTAAACATTTACAAGGTTAGGCTAAAACCACTAGCCTTGGTAGGCATACATCTTGGGTTGAACCAAAGGGGATACATCTGTTTATTATAATTTGTATTGTACATTTCCTATTCACTAGAATTTTGTTGTTCTGACCCTTTCCTCATTACAACCACCTAGGTTTTCTAGAGAAGGTCAGGTTCTCACAGGTGTTTTTTTGGCTTTCGGTTCTCATTCTCTCTCATGCTCGGTCCTGGCAAAGTGACTTATTTTAAAAAGGTAGTTACTCGAGTTAATACTAGTTTATCCTATTTTGTTTCCCTTATGAGTTATCTTATCGTACTCTGATTATGCTCATACTCAAGCTCATGCTCATTGATAATGATGAATGTAAAGCTCCGTAAAATTATACCTAAAATAACTTTATAATAATAAATAATTAAAATTAACAATAAAGTAATAATACATTAACGGGCTGAAAAATGGAATTTTGCGGCATTAGGAATTGGGCCACGCAAATATCGTAGATGTGTCCGTGATGAAATTTGTAACACCTATGGCTATTACACACACACGCCTATAAATAACATCCTAGACCTCAGACCTAAATCTAGCCTCTTTCCCTACCTCCACTCTGTTATTGATTCCAGAGAATAGGTTTTCTTCTTCCCCTCTTAAAATTTATTTTTCTTTTCAAACCCCTTTTTCTTATAGGATTTGAATAGGATCTAAATCCGGAATCATAGGATTCATATATATAAGAATTCTAACTATTTAATTCTTATATATTTACATGTGTGTATATATATATATATATATCTAGGGATTGGAGTTCGCATCAAATAATCAAACATTGTCAGATCCACAACATTTCCATTCAGCCAAATCATTATGAGCGGAAATAGTAATTGTTTAGGCATATTCTACATTTGTAGATTTTTATATGAATTAGTATGTCTAGGGAGATTTGGATTAGCAATAGTATCAAACTGTAAAACCCCCCAAATGTAACAGCCCGCATTTTACGTATCAGAAGATCGTAAAATATTTTTATTTTATTCCTTGAGGGTTGAATCATTCTCATCTTTTGATATGTTGCTTATGGGGATGTGAGACATGTCCATAATTTTTACCGGTTTTGTTTGTGACCATTTTGCCGCTGTCAGTCTTGTACAGGGCATAACTTTTGACTGAGGTCGAATCAAAGGATGAGACCTGTTCCATTGGAAACGGATTGATGATTGCCTTTTCATAGAGTGGTTACATTAAAGATTTGGTTCGGCGGTTTGGGAGAAATCGTCGGTTTAAGGTTTTTCAGTTGGCTGTTCAGGTTTGGAGAGCCTAATGGGCTGAATTGGGGAGGCCCATTAGTGGGTTGGTGGAAACTATAAATAGGGGCTGAGAGGTACGAAGAATAAGTTACTTCTCCCGTTCTCTCATTTGGAGGCCCTGTGCTTCTTCTTCCTCTAACATCTTTCCGCCATTAAAAATTCAAATCTAAGGAGGGAAATCATAGATCTACACCATTGGAGGCTAGATCTACATCATTTCAAGGGTGAATTCATCGGATTGAGGAGTTTGGTTTGAATTGCTCGCTGTCCAGGTTCATAATTCTATCATGTTAGCTTGTATTGGAAAATCGGTGAGTGGATTACATCTCTCACATGGATTCAATAAAGTGTATGGGTAGCAGATCATGTTTTTCGTCAAATTCAAGTGTTTTTCCTTCGATCCATGCATTGGTAAGTTCACTTTCATATGAATAATCCTAGGATCTGATTTAGCAAGTTTAGATAGGTAATTTCTATGATATTTCATATGAAAGTGCAAGTTGGATCCATGTTTTTTGTTCATATGCATATTTGTGGTGATTTTGGTGAATTTGACATTATCATGGATAGAATTGTCATATTGATGATATTGTTGATTTCATAACATGCTTATAATCCTTTTTGATGAAGTGAATAAGTTAGCTTCGTCGGATTTATCGTTTAGCGAAGTTTTGATCGAAATCGGAGTTGAATTGCAATATGCAGGTTTTGGATCGGACCAAAGTTGGATCGGAACGAAGTTGGATCCGACCGAAGTTGGATCCGACCGAAGTTGGGTCGGACCGAAGTTGGGTCGGATTGAAGTTGGATCGGACTAAAGTTGGGTCGGACCAAAGTTAGGTCGTACATAAGTTGGGTCGGACCAAAGTGGGTCGGCCTATTCTAGTCTTCCATTTTTGCCATTTCTGGTCGGCTATTTCTGGTCAGACACTTTCGGTGATGATGTGACTTCAAAGTTAATTACAATTGGGAAGTTTGGAAGTGTTGAAAAGTGTTTGTTGTTTGTTGTATGCAACAAATGGAAAGATAACTCAAAAATGTATTGAATTTGTGTGAAGTGACAGCTTTGGGGTGTTCTGAGCTAATTAATAGTCGTAATTGATAACGACTAGAGAGGAGAAGGCTGAGGAATTATCGTTGTCATAGGTTCTAGCGGACTAAAGACAAAGGTACAATTGAAGACCAACTGTAGGTCGAGTGCCTTGGGCGTCGTGTATGGCCTAGACACGTGTTAAGCATAGCGTGTAGCATGTGTTGAGTATAGCATGTGGAGTTTTGCTAGAACCAGGGTGTCGTGTGTGGTCCTTGACAGTTGACGACAAATTGTTAGCCAGTTATACGATAACGAAGTTTCTAAAGCAAGGTTGGCGGTGATAGCCAGAGTCAGTCAAGGACGTTTGAATGCATGTTGTGACCATGATTCTGTTGCTTTGCCATATATTAATGGATGCTTTAATTGCCGTGACTGAATTGTTATTCCTTTGGGTGTATGGATTGTAAAGGCTATCACTGTCATGTAATGGGGATGGAAATTGAGAGTTCTTCTCTGGAGTTGGGTAAATTAGTTGATTATTTACCCATTCTCATATACTTTATTAATGAAGTTTGTTAGCTTTTTTATCGCTCATTAAGACTGTTGTCTGACTCAAGGTTTTATGTTTCCTCTTATTACCTTGGGTTGTTCATCCGATTGTTGGATGGGTAGACTAAGTAGCAGGTGACAGGTGATAGCTTAAGTGAGGACGGTGTTGCTGTTCGGAGGCGAGCAGGAGGCTGGCGTACTATCTTTACTACTATCTAGTATTTGTTTATGCTGTGTGCTATTTCTATGAGTGTTGTAGTGAGGCAAATTGTTCAAACACTACTGTTTCTATCCACGTGTAAGGGAAATACTTTCTGGTTGTCATGAAAGTTTAGTGTTTTCTGCTTCACTATCACTACTTATTGTATATATTCTATTATATTTTATCCTTGCGTTGTGAGTTTACGACAGGTTTCGTTTATCTGCCATACCTTGATGGTTGTCCATAGTTGTCCGGCATACCTTTCAGCGCGTTATTCCTCTTGTATGGTGCGGGGATTTGTAAATTTGTTTGAGTAGTGGACGAAGAACAATTTAGGTGATTTACTTTTGTTTGATTTGATTATCCTTTTTATCTAAAAGTGTTTGTGATGTAGAAAGGTTCAGATTTGATTTAGTTTTACTATTTGAACAGGTTTGGATTTCCATTCTAATTGAATAATTTGAACATATTCAGATTTGAAACAAATCAAATATCAATGTTTTTATGTACAACATAGGAAAGGGTAAATCAGATTTAAAAAGGTCTATGTATATATATGTATATATTTATATGTATATATGATGTATGAAATTTACACCTTGTTCTTGATTTATTACTCAAATTGTTCTAACAAGCCTAGGATGCAAGTTTTGATCGATATGCTGTATTTTTTCCCATTACTGCTATCTTTAATTATGCTGTGTTTTAGTGGTCTGATGTGGGAATTAACTTGTATGCCTTAAGTGCAGACCAAATTGACAATTTACACTGTTAAAACGTTCCTTCGCTCATACGAAACTATTGTTTATTGTACGTATTAAATATTCTACTTATATAGTGTAATTAATGTAGTTAGCGTAATATTGACGTAATAAACACAATTAGAATAAGGTTAAAATTTGAAAGTCCCTATATAAATTGTTGTTTGTGTGTACATATAAAATATTTTATCTATATATTAAATAATGACACACATAAACGAGGTTAATCGCCATTTATGGTAGAAGTCTACCCGAAACCGACCAACAAATTCAGCGACCACAAGTGAGCCGGGCTGATGCGAGAGGTTTGGGTGACATAGGCCGTTTAAATCAATACACTATGACACGAGGTTAAGCCCACTTGTTGTTGTTGTCTGTCCAGAACCGCCCGACATATCCAACATTTATAGGTAGAGGCTTAATGTGAGAGGACAAAAGTGTGTGTGTATGTAAATATATATATGTACATATTATGTGTGTAAATAGGTGGGTTTACTGCGCCTTGAGAAGGTCTTAAGTGGCTGACTCTCTTCTTATCTAGTTTGGGTCTTAAGTGGTTAGGACTATGACCACTCTAAAGGTTCATTCCTTGGATGTAGATCAAAGTCATGGGACCCTCCCTTATTAGATTCGAAGCAGGTCTTTGCGTTTTCCTTCTCTGAAAGTGGCTTAGACATGGAAATAACATAGTAGGGTAGTTTCTGGAATGTACACTTCCTCTAAGAGATTTGTGAGGGCTAATCTAGGGACAGAGTTGGTATACGTTGGGCGTAGCATGATATTTAATTCACCAACTGTCTAAGGGAAGCTTTAACTGGCATAGGTGTTCTACCGTAATATCAGTTAAGTAGTACCATGAGGCATCCATAGGAGGGGTCTTTAATGGCTGCATGTGGGTCTACCCTAAACCGGTACTAAGCGGAAAGATACTACTTCTCATATTACTTGTGTGAATATATACTTAAGAACGTTGATGTATTTGGAGGGGGTCTTAAGTGGTTAGGGTCCGCCTTAAGGTCATAAGAGATCATGAGAATCCACCCTTAATAAATATGTTAGAATGGTCCTTAAGTGACCGAGAATGTCCACCTCGTTGGGTCTCCACCCGTACTGCACTAATGAAGGTCTTAAGTGATTGATTTGGATATCCACCTCATTGGTTAAATACATTTTTGTATTTATGTGTGCTTGTGCATTTCACAGACATACCTTGACTTATATAACTTGCCAAATCTAAGGTATAATCTTTAAGGAAATATTATTTTCAATCACACAGGATTTCATGTTCTGACCCCTCTCCTTAACATATCGAATAAGTCAGTAGGTGGGGTAGTGATTCAATGGATGAAGCAATGATGGAGCTTGAAGTTGGCATCATTTTTGTATCGGGAGTATCCACTGAAGGATTCTTCCTTTTCTTTTTTAAATTGTAGAATGGTTGATAATCCTTCCGAATAGGGAAACCATGCAAGACCTCGATATTTTCCAGAATGGTTCCAACAGTAACTCCGTACAGTAGAGCAAGCCCCTGTTGCTAATCTTGTCCCAGCGGTGCCTGCGGCTCCTACCGTTGAGGTAGCCTTTGATTTTCCTTGATTCTGTAAAAGCTTCGCAAACCTTGGTGGAAAACCAATCTTAGGAACGGAAGGTTTTGTTAGTGCTCAAGCTTGTATAATGGATTGTAAAAGGATTTTTAAAGCTAGGTGGTTAGATGAAGTTAAAAGAGGATTGTAGGATGACACTTAAAAGGAGAAGCCCTTGAATGGTGGAACCTGATATTAGGATAAAACGAGGGCTGAGTATTTACATGAGTTGAATCCAAGACCCGCTTTAAAGCAAAGTTTCTAGAAAAAGTAGAGATGACGATCCAATTAGAGAAGTTTATCCATCTTAAGCAAGGAAGTTTGAGTCTACAAGAGTATGTGGCTAAATTCACTAAGTTAAGTAAGTTTGGTAGGGGTTTGGTGGATGCCCCAATGAGCAAAGCGTTAAGGTTTGTTAAGGGGTTGAACTCCCCATTGAAGGACACTTTGTTAGCGCAAGTAATATTCAGAGCAACTTTTGAAACATTAGTGGAGACGACTATTTCGTGCACAACATAAGGATCTAAGGAGAATAAGAATTGTGAGAAGTGTGAAGGAAGTTCTGGTCCTAGTAAGAATAAGAAGAAGGAGTAGTGGAAAAATAAGAAGAAAGGGGTAAGTTTAAGAAGGAAGCTAAGACCTATAGGAGGTGCAACCACAAGGGCCCTGGGGACAAGGATTGCATGACTGCTTTCGCAAAGAAGGAGTTTAAAGGAAGGTGCTACAACTGCCAAGAGGAAGGACCCATTATAAAAATTTCCCAAAGCCTAAGATTATTCGGAGCAGTCAGAATTATGGACTGGAGGCAACAGCGATACAATGCCGACCCCCAAGAGATCAAGGTCAACTCGTACTTGAAGGTATAACTTCTCTTTTAGGAATTTTTATATACATCTTGTTTGACTTGGGAGCAACCTATTCTTTTATCTCTAAGAGGCTAGTTGATTTGTTAAACCTTCCCTTATCTATCTCTAGAAATTTGATAGAGGTGGCCAACCCTATCGGAGGAGCTAAGTATCTTGAGTTGATCTGTAAAGACCTAGTATTTGGTATCAACAATGTCGAATTCCTCTTTGAAGCGTATGCTTTGGATTTATGGGTTATGACCTTATCCTAGGTATGGATTGGCTATCATTTTATGGGGCCATCCAAGATTGCGACAAGAGAAATGTTCATCTTAGGAGCCGAGGAGGACGTAGTCTGAAAATTCCTTGTAACATTAGAAACAAAGATAAAGACTTATTACATACCTTATCTCCTAGTCCAAAAGGACCATCTTTCGTCCTTATAGTATGTGAGTTCTTAGACGTCTTTGAGGAAGTCACGGGACTTCCACCCTAATAAGAAGTCTCTTTTCGTATTGACTAAGAGAAGGATGCCAGAACAGTAGCTTTACCCTTAAGGCATATGACGCCAAAGGAAAGGATAGAATTGGATAAACATATTTTGGAATTACTATAGAAGTGATTCATTCGACAAAGTACTTCCGAACGGGGTGCACCTATTGTGTTTACCACCAAAACGGATGAAACTCTAAGACTTTGCGTGGATTATATGGAGCTCGATAAGCTAACAAAAAATAATAGGTACCCCTTACCCAGAATTGATGACCTATTTGACCACTCGGGAGGAGCCCGAATATTTTCCCAATTAGAACTTGCAACCGGATTTCACAAATTAAGGATTTTAGAGGACATTAAGGATAAAACTGCGTTTAGGATGCCGGTTGGACTGTTCCAATGGAAAGTTATGTCATTCGGACTGACGAATGCACCCGCCTTCTTTGTCGACCTCATGAGCAGAGTGTTTTCTAAATAAGATTGTGGAAATTTTCGTAGGCGATATCTTATATTTTCTAAGGACCATAAAGATCATGAAAGTCACTTAAGACAGGTCTTAGGGATATTAAGAGAGAACCAATTAAAAGTAAAATTTTCGAAATGTCATTTCTGGAGAGAAGAAGTTAGGTTTTTGGGACATATCGTGTCAAGCAAGGCTTGGTAGTAGAACCTACAAAGATCGTGGGAATTAAGGAATGGAGAGTACCTCAAAATGCTATGGAGGTGAGAAGCTTCCTTGGATTAAGTGGATATTATCGAAATTTTATTAAAGACTTCGCAAAAATTTCTACTCCATTAACTCAACTAACAATGAAGAACTTGGTATTTTCTTGGAGTAATAAGTGCGGTATAGCCTTTAAGAAATTAAAGGAAGTATTGACTAGTGCGCCGGTTCTTATTATACCTGATGGCTTGAAAATATTTACAGTTTACACTAACACATGTGGAACCAGATTAGGAGAAGTTCGTATACAAGAAGGAAGAGTTGTTGCTTATGCCAGTAGACAAGTCAAGAACCCCATGAAAAGGTACCCAGTTCATGACCAAGAGCTAGCCGCAATAGTGTCCGCTTTGAAGATGTGAAGACATTATCCTTTAAGGGATAAGTTTGAACTTTTTATTGACCATAAATCCCTAAAGTATTTATTCTCTCGGCATGACCTGAATTTAATACAACAACATGGATGAAGTACATTGCCTATTTTGATTTTATTATCCAGTATACCCCGGGAAAAGGGAACGTTATAGCGGATGTATTGAGTAGAAAGCATGCATCTTTGAATGGAAACAATTGGAGTTTCTCTCTAACTTTAACTTGGAACCCTTGTCAATAACTTGTGGTAGTTTTTTTGGAGTCATCCTTGTTAGACCCGCTCTAAGAGAAAGAATTCAGAATACGTACGACCTTGACGAAGAAATAAGAAGCTTGAAAGAGAAAGTGGGGAAGAAGGAGACATTTCCCCATTCAGTTCGATATTCATTGCGCGATGACGGAAGGTTGCTTAGGGATAGACGACTTTGCCTCCCTAAGGATAAAGTGTTAAGAAAGGAAATTTTAAAGTGCCATAGGTCAAGGATGACCATACACCCCAGTGGAGATAAAAGTGTAAAGATCTCCATTGGGAAGAGATGAAAAGGGAGATAGCTGAGTATGTAGCCAAGTGTTCAACTAGCTAAAAATTAAAAGCGAAGCAAGGAAGACCCGGAGGATTACTATTACCCTTAGAATTTCCCATGTGGAAGTGGGAACATATTTCCATAGAATTTGTGGATGTGCTTCCAAGAACTCAGAAGGGAAATGAGACTATTTGGGATGTAATGGACCGTTTGACCAAGAGTGCTCACTTTATACCAATAAAAAAGAATAGGACTGCAGCTTCATTGGTCCAGTTGTATATCAAAGAGGTTATTAGACTACATGGTATCTCTTATAGTATAGTAAGTGATACAGATCCCTTATTCACGAGCGAATTTTGGAGAAGTTTACAAGCAGCGTCGGGAACGACCCTCAACTTAAGTACAACTTATCGCCAGCAAACTGACGGCTAGACAAAAAGAGTAAATCAGATCCTAGAAGACTTGCTCAGAGCTTTCATTATCAACTTTGGAGGAGTTTGGGAGCAATACGTACCGCTTGTGGATTTTACCTACAACAATAGTTTTCAAGTGACGATTAGTATGGCTCCTTTTGAAGCGCTTTATGGGGGGCCATGCAAATCGCCAACTTGTTGGTGGGAAACTACCGACAAGGTTCTACTCGGACTAGACTTCGTCTGTGATTCCACGAAGAAGATTTCCTTGATTAGGCAGAGAATGAAAGCAGCCAAAGACCGCCAGGAATCGTATGCGTATAAGAGGAGGAGGGAACTTGAGTTCGATATAGGAGACTTGGTGTTCGTAAACGTTTTTCCTCTCAAGAAGATTGTTCAGTTTGGAAAGACTGGGAAGTTAGCTCCCAGATTTATTGGGCCTTTTCGCATCATCGAGAGGATAAGATTATTAGCCTATCGAGTGGATCTCCTAAAATGCCTATCAGGAATCTATAATGTTTTTCATGTATCACATCTGAGCAAATGCCTTCATGATTCTGCTATCAGACTCGAGATTGATGAAATGGGGATGTATGAAAACTCGAGTTGGAGTCCAGAGTGCCCCGTGCCACTACAAAGATTGTAAAGCACGGAATCAAGAGACTCCAGAATAAAATTGTTCACCTCGTCCGAGTACAATGGGGAAATGGACATGTGGTAGCATATAGAAAACCGAGGATAAGATGAAACAGACCCACCCAGAGCTTTTCTCGAGTAAATTTTCTTATAAATTATGTTTATGGATGCATTTTGGTTGCTAGATTGGATGTTAGGGAAATAGATGCAACACCATTGCACAGTGCACTCATATAGAAATATATGCATATTAAGATGTTTTGCATATACACTGCATCACTTATTTCACATACACGCTAGGATTTGAGCTCAATTTATCGAGTTTGCAGTTCATAATCACTGCAATTCATGGATGCTTGTGGATGAATTAAAGAAAACATAGGTGTACAATATGGATGTTTTGAGCGAGTTGTGTTTTTCGCCCCTTCAGACAGGTTTTGGGATGAAATCTGTTTTAAGGTTAGGGGAAGGAGAATGTAACAGTCCATAAAATTATATCCAAAACAAATTTATAATAACAAATAATGAAAATTAACAATAAAGTACTACTACATTAATGGGCTGAAAAACAGAATTTTGTGGGTTTATGAATTTGGTAACAAAAATAACGTAGTTGTATTCGTGACGAAATTTTAATCAATTTTCATATATAATATGTCAGATTCCAAGCCCTAAGAGTTACATTTAAAACAAAATGTACGATGACTTTATATGTAATAGTGTTTGAAATTCAAACCATAATATTAATATATGGAATAATATATGACCAATAAATGGGTGATTAGAATATTCTGTTCCATCCAATGTGAATTGTTATGTATATATAAGTATACAACAAGGGACAAAAATAACATTTAGCAGGAAAGAAATAAATGGAATCAATAAACGTTATATAATAAAATCTTTCCATCCCTTATATACGCTCACTGGGCAGATCTACGAGCAGGAGCTTGACCGCCCCCTAGAAGCGGTGTTGACCGCCGATCGACCGCCATTTTAGGGAGCGGTCGACCGGCTGGTGCGACCAGTTCCCAGTAAGGCCTTGTTCGGGTCAAGTTTTAGTGTTAGTTTATAAATATAAAGAACTGAAATTTAATCTTAATAATCCTACGATTATTATACACACACATACACACCTGTAAATAACACCCTAGACCTTCGACCTAAACCAATCCTCCTTCTCCTTCCTTGCTTCCACTCTGCCATTGATTCCAAGGAAATTTGTAATAGGTTTTCTACTTCCTCTCTTAAAATCTATTTTTCTTTTATAGTCCCTTTTTCTTATTGGATTTAAATAGGATCTAAATCTAGAATCATAAGATTTATATATATATATATATAAGAATTCTAACCAGTTAATTCATGTATATTTAGATTTCTAGGGATTGGAGTTCGCATCAAATAGGCAAACATCATCAGACCCATGACATTTCTATACAGTCAAATCACTGTGTGTGTAAATAGTAACTGTTTAAGCATATTCTACATTTGTAGATTTTTATATGAATTAGTATGCCTAGGGAGATTTGGATAAGCAATAATATCAAACTGTAAAACCATAAATCTCCTATTTTTATATATGTTTCGCAGGAATTATCAATAAATATTGGGTTTGTGAATTTGTTTGAGTTGTGGATGAAGAATATTTTGGGTGACTTACTTTTGTTCGATTTGATTTAACCTTTTTATCTAAAAGTGGTTGTGATGTAAAAAGGTTCAATTTGATTTAGTTTTATTATTTGAATAGCTTTGGATTTCCAGTCTAAATGGATCATTTGAATGTATTCAGATTTGAAACAAATCAATTATCAATGTACTTATATACAACACCGGAAAGGGTAAATTAAATTAAGTAAAGTTCTATATATATGTATATATTTATATGTATATATGATGTATGAAATTTACATCTTGTTCTTGATTTATTACTTGAAGTGTTATAAAAAGCCTAGGATGTAAGTTTTGATAAATATGTTGTATTCCTCCCGTTACTGTTATCTCTAGTTATGCCATTATGTCATGTATTTAGTAGTTTGATATAGGAATTAATTTATATTCCTTGAATGTAGACCAAATTGACAATTTACACCATTAAAATGTTCCTTCGCTCATACGAAAACTAGTGTATACATATTAAATATTCTACTTATACAGCATTGTTAACGTTATTTTCCGTCAATACCCGGAGTAAGTTATATTGGACATGTGTTTAAGAATTTTATGCAGTTATGATCTAGGGTTACTGAAGAATATTCGAAGACCAGTGTTACTTTGCAAAATCTACATTTCCTTAAACATCGGAATCCCAATTCTGAAGATTAGTTATTATTCCCTCAAGGGATGAATACCAAGCTTACAGTACAGCGGTCTTCCGAAATGACCTGAAGAAGATTTACTTAGTTTGACACAAATAAGGTCTTACGAAATCAATTACTCCCTAGATCACGAATGTAGCGATATGTATTGTGATAAGAAGAAAATAGGCTAATGCTTCTCCATACTCGGGAGAAAAGGGCATTGCAACACTTATTAACTCAGATGATCCTTCTGCATCGAACCGGCCCGAAGGGCCTTGGTTGAGCCAGGGATCGAGTTATAAACCTGCAGATAACCTCCTTTCTGAGGTTAGGAAGCATTAGGCTCAATGTGAGAGCACTGATCAATGTTGCAAACCCTCAAGATAGAAGGAGAAGGACTTAGAATTTCTATGAAGCCCTTTCTCTTTCACGAAGGTGCTTTGATTAACCTTCTCATACGAAAGGTTAGTGTTAACTCCCTGTTTCATCATAATGGCACAACAAGATTATCAAATCGCAAGATGTTTAAGCCTCGGAATTCTTCATTCATAAATTGTATATGTATTACAAGAGTTGAAGAAATCCCCAGTCTGATTTGGGAATTTAAGATTTGCTCCTTTAAAAGGAAAGAACAAGATTGAGAAAGATGGAAAAAATCGTCCCACAAATGTGACCCCTGGGGTCATATTTATAGAGAAATCGGGGACCCTTCTACTATTGGGCCATTGGACTAAATCAACTCATATTCGGGTATTAATTTAGATAGAAGACCGGAAGCCCCTTCCGGCATTAATAGAAGTTTCGCATCAACCCTTATTCGGGTAATTAATATAGATAGAAGACTGAAAACCCCTTCCGGCATTAATGGAAGTTTCGAGCCAACCCTTATTCGGCTATTAGAGATTGAAGACCGGAAACCCCTCTCAGCATTTGTGAAGAGCCGAATCCACCCAGATTCGGGTACTGAAATATTTAAGATCGGAAACCCCTTCCGGCATTTTAAGAGACGAATCAACCCAGAATAGGGTATTAAAAGATTGAAGACTGGAAACCCCTTCCAGCATTTATGAAGAACTGAATCAACCCAGATTCGGGTATTAATATAGATAGAAGACTGGAAACCCCTTCCGGCATTAATGGAAGTTTCAAACCAACCCATATTCGGGTATTAAATATTGCGGAGCGGAAACCCCTCCCGGAATTTGTGAAGAGTCGAATCAACCCAGATTTGGTTATTAAAAGACTGAAGACCAGAAACCCCATCCGGCATTGTTAAGAGCCGAATCAACCTAGATTCGGGTATTAAAAGATTGAAGACTGGAAACCCCTTCCGGTATTAACGTTTTGGCATCCCCCTTGGATTTGATTTGTGAAGCAGAGGCCGTACGTGCTTCCTGAGCCACTCCCTGGGATTTTGATGTCAATGCAGAGGATGTACGTGCTTTGTTGGAAACTCTTTGGGCCTGTGCGTCCAATGCGCTTGGCTAGCTTATCCACAAGCAGGGCCCAAGGACTTACCCGACCTCCCTCTAGGAGGCGCCTTATCCTGACCATCATAGGTGATGATAAGGTCTTAGAAACTTAGACGGGGCCATTGTAGACCCAGAACTAAGGTTTACTCTTTTGATGTTCTATACTGACCATTGTAGGTACTGATAGAGGCTTAGATGTCATCCCCCTCCGAGGGGTGCCCTATCCTGACCATCATAGGTGATTGTAGGTTTGTGTTTCCTTCTGCGGGTAACACGGAACATAAGCAGAGGTAGGACGTGCTCTTCTACAAGCATAGGTAGGACGTGCTTAGTTCTAGCAGAGGCATGGTGTACTCTTCTACGAGCAGAGGCAGGGCGTGATAATTTTTAGATGCACTTCCACGACCATTTCTAGTGTGAAATGAAGGCTTAAGCTTTTGATGCTTTAACCTAGCCCCCTCTGATTTGGGCATGGAGAAAGACTAACATACTATCCCCCACCCGGGGATGCCTCATCCTGACCAAATTTTTGTGATGAAAAGTGATTTGATCCTTTTTCAGCTTGACCCCTTTTGGGTCTCTTTTAAGCTACTGAAAGGGTTTCCGTGCCATTGGTTATGTGATCATCTTTGGAGGAAAGCCTTTTTCCTTATTCCTTTATCGTTGAGAAGTATGGTCTTAAATGTTCCGAGTTCCATGTTCTCGAAACAAGATTACCATTGGGTCTGCATAGTCGATATGTTCCGGGCACAACTTCTTAATGGTTGATCAAGGGTCCTTCCCAATTTGGGCCGAGAGCGCCATCTGCTGGGTTCTTTATGTCAGCCATCACTCTTCACAAAACTAACTCTCCTTTTGCGAAGGTTCTCGTCCTGACCTTTGTGTTGTAGTATTTTGTAATCCTTTTCAGATATTCAGCTGTTCTGCTTGCAGCCTCATCTCTTAATACCTGTATTAAATCTAGGGATTCCTTTCTTAACTCCTGATTGGGATTAAACGCGTATGTTATCCTTCTATGCAATGGTATTTTGACCTCAACCAAAAGCATAGCTTCGCATGCATATGTCAAGGAAAAAGGGGTGTGTCCCGTTGTTGTTTTGGCAGAGGTTCTATACGCCTAAAGCACTAAAGGAAACTCTTCGGCCCAATTTCCTTAGGCTTGGTTTAGGCTTTTTTAAGAATTGTCTTTATGGTTTTGTTGGCAGCTTCCACAGCTCTGTTAGCCTTTGGATGGGCCACCGAGGAAAAACTTTTGATGATTCCACTTTTCTCACAAAATCGAGTGAATTCTTCACTCTCGAATTGTGTTCCATTATCTGATATGATTTTGTGAGGGATTCCAAAATGGGAAATAATATTCTTTATTACGAATCTTAACACCTTTTTAGACGTGATTATCGGAAGGGGTTCTGCCTCCATCCATTTGGTGATGTAGTCGATAGCTACTACGACATAATTAGCTCCTAATTTGGAGACTGGTAAGGGTTCGATTAAATCTATCCCCTATACGTCGAATGGCCAGGGGCTTGAGATAGTGGTTAGCTCGCTAGGAGGAAGCCGGGGCACCTTAGAGTACCTTTGACACCTTTTACAATGTGACATACTCAATTGCTTGATTAACCATCTATGGCCAATAATAAGCTGTCGCATGAACCATTTGGCCAGCTTAATTCCACTGGAATGGTCTCCACACCATCCTTTATGAGCTTCTTTCAATAGATTAAGCCCATCTTCGAAGCTTACGCATCTTAAGTAAGGAAGTGAATGTCCCTTTTTATAGAGTATATTATCCGTAATCACAAATGTAGGAGCTTGGTGTTTTATCCTTCTCGCGCCTGGCTTACTAAGGGGCAAGGTTCCATTTAGGAGATAATCTATCGTGGGAGTCATCCACGTAGTTTCATGGTGGTGGTTTGTTTCCATTAAGGGAGGTTCCCCATTAGAGTGTCCCTCTTTGCTTCCTTTGTCCCCCCCTTCTTAAGGCTTGGGACCTAGGTAGGACTAATAATTCTTTCCCCGTTTCTGATTCTTCATGCTCGATACTAGTCCTTTCTTGATAACCCATGGTAATTACTCGAGTTTCGGGGGCCTCCTAGGAGCTGGTTAATTTGGCTAATGATTCCGCTTGAGTATTCTCCCCGCGGGGTATTTGATGAATTGAAAAATCCTCAACATGGAAAGCATTTTTTATATCCTCTTCACACATAGGGTTAACCGTGCATCCTTGGTTTGATAGGTTTGCTTTAGTTGGTTTACCATTAGTTGTGAATCACTAAAAATTTCTATTCGCATTATCTTCAGCTGTAGTGCCAAATTCAAACCAGCCATCATTGATTCATACTTGACTACATTGTTAGTTGCTAGGAGTCCGAACTTCATGGTGTAACGCAAGCAGTGTCCATTAGGGGTAATTATAATATAACTTGCCCCTGCTCCCTGTTCATTAGAGCTCCATCTACAAAAAGTTGCCACTTGGCCTTTAAGTCGTTCTCTTTAATTGATTGCTCTATAATGAAGCTTGTGCACTCTTTCACGAAGTCTGCAAGAGCTTGTCCTTTAATTGTCATTTGAGGGTGAAATTCAATCTCGTATTGGCTAAGTTCAACTCCCCATTTAACTAACCTCCCAGAGGTTTCTGGCATACTGAGCACCTTTTTAAGCGGAAAGCTAGTTAAAACCTTAACGGGGTGAGCTTGGAAATACCCTCTTAGCTTCCGTGTGGTAAGTACTAGGCAATATGCTAGTTTTTCCATTACTGGGTATCGGGTTTCCGCGTCCTTTAGCCTTCTGTTGACGTAATAAATCGGGTGTTGAGTCTCATTACTTTCTCTTATTAGGACCGAGCTTACCGCATATTCTGAGACAGCCATATATAGGTATAGATCTTCTCCATTCTCGGGACTGGATAAAATCGAAGGAGTCCCCATATAAACTTTCAATTCTTGAAAGGCCTTTCTACATTCTTCGTTCCATTCGAAATTCTTTTTTTCTTTATAACATCGAAGAAATGGACACATTTTTCAGTGGCTTTGGAAATGAACCTACTGAGGGTTTTTACCCTCCCGTTTAAGCTTATGACTTCTTTGCGTGCCCTAGGTTCTTCCATGTCACTTATGGCTTGGATTTGGTCAGGGCTAGCTTCAATCCCTTGCTAAAAGAAAACTTCTGCGGGTTTAACTTCATTTGGTAACTCCTTAAGACATTGAACATTTCTTCCAAGTCTTTTAGATGGTTCTCTTTTTTGGGGAAGTTCATTAACATGTCATCCATATATACTTCCATATTGCGCCCTATCTGTTCTTGGAACATCCTGCTTACCACCCTTTGTTTGTTGCTCCCGCATTCTTCAACCCGAAGGGCATCACTTTATAGCAAAATATTCCCCAATCATTGATAAAGCTTATATGCTCCTCGTTGGGTTTATGCATCGGAATTTGGTTGTACCCTGAGTAAGCATCCATAAGGGATAGTATCTTGTGACCACTCGTAGCATCAACTACCTGGTCAATCCGCAGAAGGGGATAGCAATATTTTAGGCAAGACTTGTTTAAGTCCGTGTAATCAACACACGTTCTTCATTTCCCATTGGACTTCTTTACTAGCACGGGTTTATCTAACCATTTTGGGTAAAGGACTTCTGAGATAAACCCATTAGTTTCTAACCTTTTGACTACCTCCTTTAAGGCTTCTAACTGGTCTCTATTATAGTCTTTTCCTTTGCCGAATCGGGATCACTGAAGGGTCAATGTTTAAGGCCTGACTCATAATAGAAGGATTGATACCGATCATGTTTGAGTGGGTCCTAGCGAAAACATCCTTGTTGAGTTGTAGAAACTGACTTAGGTCGCTCTTAAGGGGACCTGTCAGCATTTTTGCTATGTTGATGACCTTCGATTTATCCTTTGAATCAACGTTTAGCTCTTCCACGTCTTCTATTGGTTTCATTCTCTCCATGTCCCCACTAGTGTCTAAGTGCATGACGATTTCCCCTTCTTCAGTCAAGTTTACATCATCAAATCTCTTCTTCTTTCTTTTTAAAGAAGTGTACCTACCATTTGCATGGCTATCATCCTTATTAATTTTTATCATAGCTTCGAGTGTAGGATGTAAGAATCCCTCATCCGAAGGTATAAAAACAGTAGAAGAATCAAAGTATGAAGAACACTCCCTTTTGTATTTGTCAATCGTTACGAAGTACAATTCGCGGGAACTAAAATTTTCTCCCCTGATGGTACCCCATCCCTGCCTGGTTAGGAATTTTAACATAAGATACTTGGAAGAGACTAAAGCGTCCATCTCCTCTAAAGTTGGTCGTCCAAAGAAGGTGTTGTAATTGGATGGTTGATCGATCACAACAAAGAGAGTTTTGAAGGTCCTACGAAGCGGAGACAGTCCAACTTGAACCAGATGGTTGATTTCCCCTACCGAAGTCGATCCCTTGTTGTTGAAGCCAAAGATTGGTTCGTTGCTTGGCTCCAACTTCTTCTTAGAAATTCCCATCTAATCGAAAGCTTGCTTGAAGATGACAATGACGGCACTCCCAGTATCCACAAGGATTTTGAAAACAATAGAGAGCCCTATTTGCTCTATTATCATAAGGGGATCATTATGTGGGTGGCGGACCCCTTTCTTCATTTCATCCGTAGAGACCACTAGGTTGTGCATTTTGAGAGCATAACGTGCGTTTTTCAAAGATGGTTCTTCTTGAATGGAGATTATTCCCTCTATGGCTTCCTTCATGCATTAACTCCTTGCCCTCAGACAGTTTCCGGCAGGGTGCGGCCCTCCATGGATCACATTGATTCGATTTATGGGAGGACCCAAGTCTAGGTTACCTTCTTCCATTGTAGCCTCTATTGCATTCACTGAAACTCTCTGTGGTCCATTTGTATGCTGAGCTGACATTGTCTTGTTTAAAACAAATTCTTTTAGATGCCCCTTTCGGATTAGCTTTTGAATAAACCCGTCCAATACCTTGCACTCGTCTTATGTCTGTTAGCCTTATGGAATTCGCAATATTTGCCGCCAGAATAAGGTTCAGGGCAATTCTTGGCTTTGAACGAGACGAGGAAGTTATTAACCTTTTCTCTTGCGACAGCATACACAAACGAGATGGGCTTGTTAAGAGCAACCGAGTTGGAACTAGAATTTTCCCACGTTGATCTCTTTTGGTTTCCCTCCGGGGGCTTTCATCCAAAGTTCGACCAACCTCCTTCCTCTCGAGGCCCGAACTTTCACTTTGTGAAGTACAATTCGTCCATGTGAATAAACTTGTCGGCTTAGAAGCGAAAATCTTATAAGTCTTTACAGCCATGAATGTATAATTCTTTCCAGAAGGGGCTGTTTTCGATTAGGCCCAAATGCACAGCTATCAATTTGTCACGATTGTGCATATCCTTGGCCTTTAACGCCTCGATATTGAACCTTTTCAAGTAATCTCTTAGAGACTCCCCTTGCCTCTGTTTGATGTTGGCGATGACTGTGTAGTCCACTATCGGATCTTTGCAGATGCAGAACAGCGCAATTCGTAGGAGAACTGCTTCCATTATGGTGTTTTCCCTATAATGATGATACCACTTTGTTGCTACCCCTTGAAAGTTCACTGAGAAAAGACGACATCTGACGGCTTCGGAGGCATTATAGAGATCCATCTGGCTATCGAAAGCCATTAGATGATCATCGGGGTTAGTTGTCCCAAGATACTTTATGGTTGGAACCTTCACTCTCGATGGTATTATGGTGTTCATAATTTCATCGATGAAAGGAGCTACCCTTTCGTTGTCATTAACTCTGTCATTATTGGTCCTCTTCCCTTTGCATCCTAGCAAGTCTTTGACGATCTTCTGAGCAATGTTTTTAAGATAAGCTTCTGTGTTGTCATAGTTGGCTCTCTTGGGATCATAACCTTTGGAAGTGGAACTCCCGAACTGTTCCTTCTCGCATTGATTTCCTTGATGGTCTACTCCTATCAAATAGGATTTCTTATTCTTATAGGAAGTTGCGTTGAGCTTCTTTTTTGCTTCAGATTTCTGAATGGGAACCTTCCTTTTCGGAGATTCATTCTTCTCTCTTTGACTAGATTTGGTGAGTCTTGAAGACTTCTGCGTTTGAGCAGCATTCATCTGAGCTTGCATTTCTTGGAGATGCTTCTCTAAGGCCATAATTCTTGCGACATTGTCTTCCATGGTGTTTGGATTTGGTGGTTGTGTTGGACAGGATGTGGCTTCTCTTTCATTACTGTTCAGATTAAGCGTTAGATCCATGTTTCCTTCAAGGGTTGCATTAGGAGTCGGTTCCTTGTTTCGCTCGTTCAATCTTTTTTATTTCATCTTCCCTGCGATAGGGTATTAAATTTTACCAAATTAGTTTTGACAAATTAACCATAAGTACGGAGGTTCAGGCCCTCCTTCTAGTGCCAAAATGTTAACATTATTTTCCATCAACACCCGTAGTAAGTTATATAGGACATGTGTTCAAGAAATTTGATGCAGTTATGATCCAGGGTTACTGAAGGATATTCGAAGACCAGTGCTACTTAGCTAAATATACCTTTCCTTAAGCATCAGAATCCCGGTTTTGAAGATTAGTTATTCTTCCCTCAATGGATGAATACCATGCTTACAGTACAGCGGTGTTCGGAAATGACCTGAAGAAGGTTTACTTAGTTTGACACAACTAAGGTCTTACGAAATCAGTTACTCCCTAGATCACGAATGTAACTATATGTCTTGTGATAAGAAGAAAACAGGCTAATGCTTCTCCATATTCAGGAGAAAATGGCATTGCAACACTTATTAACTCAGATGATCCTTCCGCATCGAACCATCCCGAAGGGCCTTAGTTGCGTCAGAGATTGAGTTATAAAGCTGTATACATCCTCTTTTTCGAGGTTAGAAAGCATTAGGCTCATTATGATAGCATTGATCAATGTTGGAAACCCTGAAGATAGAAGGAGAAGGACTTCGAATATTTATGAAGCCCTTTCTCTTTCACGAAGGTGCTAGGATCAACTTTTTCATACATAAGGTTAGTGTTAACTCCCTGTTTCATCATAATGGCACAACAAGATTATCAATCTCAAGATGTCCAAGCCTCGGAATTCTTCATTCATAAATTATAGATGTACTACAAGAGTTGAAGAAATCCCCAGTCCGATTTGGGAATTTAGGATTTGCTCCTTAAAGAGGAAAGAACAAGATTGAGAAAGATGGAAAATATCCCCCTTAAAATGTGATCCCTGGGGTCTTATTTATAGATAAATGAGGGACCCTTCTGCTGTTGGGCCGTTAGGCCCGCAGATGCCTTTGTCGGCTGCTTTTCTCCTTGGTTTCGGTTGTTTTAGCTCCCAGCCGCTTTGTGGTGTGGATTACAACTTCTGGAAGGAAGGTCTTGGTCGGTCGGGGCTTCCGTGAGAGGGACATGGGCTCGTTGACATAGTAGGTTTTTCCTTAAGGTCTTTGAACTTCCAATTGCATGCTCTCAGTTATAAGCTTTCGGATGTAGGTTCCTGGTTTTCCCATAAATACTTAGAGGAGCTTGTCCTCAAGATGTACGTAGATAGCTGCCGGTTCGGAACCGTTGTCGGTGTCTGTACTAAGTGGTTTAGTATGGATAGCCTGTATTCTCCCTAGTTTTCCGGTTTTCCTTCCGGTGAGATCTCAGGGTATAGCCTAGTCTTCCAGAATGTAGCTCCGGGTGAGCTTCCTGCTGTCTATCAGTGCGATCTGTCTGTGTTTATGTAGTAGATGTTTCAGAAGCTGGTTCCAGATAATCTTTCTGCACCTTTGGCTTAATACTCTTGATGTCTTTATCTCTTGGTGTATCGGTATTAAATAGGTTAATACCAATAGCCCTTCCGTCCTTCTAGGTTTACTTTGGCGAAGCTCTTGCCTCTTTCTTGGTTTCTGACTTAGGTGACCTTTCGCTACAGAACTTCCCGCCGGGTAGACTCTATTAGATAGACACTGTCGGATAAACTTCGCTGGCATTCCATAGACTTTAAACTTCTTTCTTCCTGGGAGGTGTCGGTTTATGCTGCTCTAAAATCATTCTTTCCTGCTTTCGGTTCTTTCTATTATTCGGCTTTTTGCTTTCGTAAGATTCTTCTGTGCTTATGTTCCTCCGATAACCCATCACTGTCAGCCTATGTTAGGGGGTTAATTTTGATAGTAACAAGCGTAATTAACATAATCAGCGTAATAATGACATAATAAACATGATTAGAACAAGGCTAGAATTTGAAATTCCCCGTATAAATTGTTGTTTTTGTGTGCGTATAAAATGACTTATCTACATATAAAATAATGACAGGCAAACACGAGGTTAGTCGTCATTTCTGGTAGAAGTCTGCCCGGAACCGACCGGCAAATCCAGCGACCACAAGTGAGTCGGGCTAATGTGAGAGGTCTTTGTGACATGGGCCATTTAAACTAATACACTATGACACGAGGTTGAGCCCACTTGTAGTAGAAGCCTTCCGGGAATCGCCCCGCATATCCAGCATCTACAGGTAGACGACTTAATGTGAGAGGTCTATTGTATATATATATATACCTATTATGTATGTAAATAGGTAGGTTTACTACGCTTTGAGAAGGTCTTAAGTGGTTGGCTCTCTTCTTATCTAGTTTGGTACAACTTATTGGTTAGGACTAGGACCTTTCCGAAGGTTTATTCCTTGGATGCGGACCAAAGTCATGGGACCCTCCCTGATTACATTCAAAGTAGGTCGATGGGTCCTCCTTCTCTGAAAGTGGTTTAGATGTCCACTTCCTCTAGGAGCATTGTAAGGGCCAAACTAGGGATAGAGTTGGTGTACGTTGGACGTAGCTTGGTATTTGATTCACTAACTATCGAAGAGAAGTCTTAAGCATCATAAGTGTTCTACCGTAATATCAATTAAGTTGTATCATGAGGCATCCGCCGAAGGGGTCTTAAATGGCTATATGCGGGTATACTCTATACTAGTACTAAGAGGCGAGATACTACTTCTCATATTACCTTTAAGAATATATACTTAAGAACGCTGACGTATTAGGATGGGATCTTTAGTGGCTTGGGTCCGCCTTAGGGTCATATGAGATCATGAGAATCCACTCTTAATAAATATGTTAGAATGGGCCTTAAGTGACCGAGAATGCCCACCTTGTTGGGTCTCCACCCTAAATGCACTAATGAAGGTCTGAAGTGATGGATTTAGATATCCACCTCATTGGTTAAATACTTCTTTGTATATGTGTATGGTTGTGTGTTTCGACATACCTTGACATATATAACCGGCCAAATTTAGGGTATGGTGATTAAGCAAATATTACTTTTAGTCACATAGGACTTTATGTTCTAACCCCTCTCCTTAACATATCCAATAGTTTTGTAGGTGAGGTAGCAATTCAATGGATAAAGCAATGATGGTGCTTGAAGATGGCGATGGGGATATTAAGCTATTATTAGTTATCATTGTTGTTTTGCTTATGGAAAATCTAGATTATGAACAATAAAGACGTACCGTTTTAAATAATTAACATACCGTTTTAAATAATTGTATTTGACAATTGTTATCTTAATTTGTAGTTTTTAGCACTATGGTGCATTTATTTTGGTATTATACTTTTTCGTTCCGCTGTGTGAGATTCCATAATACTATGTTTATCTTTTATTTTGTGCAAATGTAATTCCATATTGGAACCAACGATCCGTTTAGAGTCGCTCTAAGTTTCGATGGGCCTTTTCTTGATCAAAATTTAGGCTAACTCTGGGCGGGTTGTTACAATGAATATCATTGATATTTTCTTTGGTGGATGGAAAAATTATCATTGATTGTTTAAATTTCTTACTTTATTGTGTATAACCGGTATGATCAGAGGACCATTTATAGAGAGGTTCTTGTTTTGGTGTGGGAATCGACAATGGAGATAAAAGTGGTGACGATTTGGAAGAGTTTGGTTTTTTTGAGGCCATAGTGAAGTTGAATTATTTTGTTAGAAAAAAGAAATTGTTTATAAGACTAATGAGTAGTTTTTGATTTATAGCTTCATATAATAGTGATTGGTTATTGAAATAGAGGACTAGAAATTTGTGGTTTAGAGATGTTTTCAATTCTGAACTTACAGTTTTGTTTTATAAATAAATGAATATCAGTAGATAAAATTTTATTTTGAAAATAGTTTAACACAAATTTAATGTGTTTCCCTTATCGAGCAAGAAATACTAAATGGTCAAATGGAAAGTATATATGACTAGCATTCAAGCAACCAGAGTTCGAGTACCGACAAACACGAAAATGGAACTTTTTGTTGTTGTTAAAAAAATATTTGAACATAATAAATCTTTAAATGATACAATTCCGTATTCACGTCTTAATTTTATAAATTATAAATATATTTTAAAGTAATGATTTTGTAAAAATATTTACAAGTTGATTTTTTGAGGAAACGAAATCCAAATTTATTTTTTCTTTTTCAATATTATCACCTAAAAAATGACGAATACCTAGGTATTTAGTTTGTGAATGGTTAATCGGGTCTTTAAATAAATTAATTGCACTAGTATTATCACAATAAATAGTGGATTTTGATAGGTTTATTCCGAAATCTTTAAGTGTCGGTTGCATGTATATGACTTGACCACAAGCCGGAGCTGCTGATATATATTCAGCTTCACATGTTGATAGTGAAATACATTTTTTTCTTACTACACTAAGAGACTAGTGATTTTCCAATAAAATGACATGTGTCACTTGTACTTTTTTGGTCCATTCGTGATCCTCCGAAATCTGCATCACCGAAGGATACTAGCTCGAAAGAACAATCTTTCAAATAAAAAAGTCTGAAGTTTTTGTATTACTTAGATTATGCAATATATATTTTACTTGTCATAAATGTGATTCCTTTGGATTGGCTTTAAATCGTGTGCATAAACAAACACTCATCAGTATATCTGGTCGACTTGCGGTTAAATATAATAATGATGCTATCATACTACGATATAGTTTATGGCCGACATTTTTTATATTTTCATCTCTATCAAGATGTGTTGTTGTACTCATAGGAGTTGGTTTAGCATAAATGTTTTCCATTTATAAAATTTTAATTAAATTATTATAGTATTTTTCTTGATTTATAAAAATTTCATTTGGTAATTGTTTAATTTGTAGACCAAGAAAATAAGATAATTCTCCCCTTTAAGGCATTTTAAATTCCTTAGTCCTTTATTTTGAGAATTCTTGACAGAGTCCTGCATTGGTGTAACCAAAAATAATATCATCTACGTATATCTGTATTATTATTATTACATCCTTTTTAGAACATTTAATAAAAATGTTTGATCAACCTTCCCAATTTGAAAACATGAATTGATAAGATAATTCTTAAGATGTTTGTACCAAGCACGGGGTGCTTGTTTTAAACCATATAAAGCCTTTTTTAAATTATATATGCAATCAGAAAAAATTTCACATGTAAATAAAGGTAGTTATTCAATGTATACATTTTATTTTATATAATGTATATCCACTTAAAATGTGCATTTTACGTCCATTTGATAAAGTTTGAAATTATAAAAATCATCTACAATTACAAGCACATATCTTTTATGGTAAAAATTCTATATTTATTTGCTGAAAATAGGAATTAAAACCCTTTATCACACAGCTGACAAATACTAAGTAAGTTATGCTTTAAATTTTTAAGTAATAAAACATCAGCAATAAGAGGTAAATTAAATGTACCATAATTACTCACATCGTCTATGCCGATGACATTTCCCTTGTAATATCTCTAAAAGTAACAGTACCTCCATTTAATCAGATAATATTTGTTAGCATATTCTTATCTCCTTTCATGTGTTTTGATCAACCATATCGAGTATCCATTTTCCTCTTTTCTTGAGTGGGACCTAAAATAAATAAGAAATAACATTGATGCCCACTTTTTAATAGGGTCCTAAGAGCCAGGTCTTAGGAAACCAAACCCAAGAAGGTTTAATGTCCCTTTTATAAATATAATTTTTATTTCATTGAACAGTATATAAAAATGATTTTACATATTTATTCCTAATCAAATTGTTATTTGAATTAGGTACTCATATATTAATAGTTTTATAAACTACTTTTCTTTTTGAAAGCTTTGAGGAATTACAATGTTTAACATTCTTTTTACTAGAATTATTTTTAGATAAAGCCATAGAGTTCTTTTCATATCCTAATCCCTTTTGATTCGAAGCAGATTGAGAATTTTATGTAATTTTTCTCTCCCTTTATTGAAATTTAAGATATCTTTGGTAATATCTTCTAATTTATTTTTAAACTAGAATCTTCTAACTCCATTATTTTAATATTAGTTTTCAGCTCTTGATTTTTAGAAACAAGTGCGTTATTCTTTTCTATTTGTGTATCTATTACTTGACTCAATTACGTAAGTTGAGAACTAAAATTAGAGAATGACTCTTGAATTTTTCTAAGTTCTTCTTCTAATATTTCTTTGTCATCTTTAATGATGTCCCTTTTAAATTCTGCCTTTTTTATCATCATAGGCTTGTTTAAATTTTCTTTTGTGGTTATTCCTAGATTTTAATAATTTTGTATTCATTTTGATTATATCATCAAAAGTGAAATTACTATCCTTATTATCTTTGTCCATGAAGCATACATTAGCATGCTCAATATCACTATCATGTCGCTTTATGAGGAAGAACAATCTGAGTCATCCCATGTTACTGAAAATGCTTTCTTCTTGGATTTGTCCTTCTTTTTTCATTGTGATATTCTTTTTTCTGGTTTGGACAATCCTTTTGTAAATGCCCTATCTTGCGACAGTTGTAGCATTTAATTACTAATGATGATGGTTTGTTTTGACTAAAGCTCTTTTTCCCATTATTTCTTTTTCCCTTTTTATATTTTGAAGTTTTTGGAAATAAATGCTAGATCTTCTTCATCTAAATCTGAATCTCTTTTTCTACATGAAATGCTAGATTATTTTTGTCCTGATCATGTACTCTTTTAGCTAGCAAATTAACTTCATATGACATTATATTTCCTATTAACTCTTCTGGTTTCTTGGTAGAGAGATCATTAGCTTCTTCAAAATCTAAGACCTTTCTTGCCCAATCTTCCATTAATGAGTTTAGGATTTTTGGTACTACAACAAGATCAGAATATTTTTCTTCTCGTCCTAATAGTGAATGATAAATATCTTGATATCTGGAATAAATATCATTAATATATTCATCTTGTTTCATCCTAAAATTCTGAAATTGACTTTTAATCATGGATTTTTGCTTTGCTTCACCTTATTAGTTCCTTCGTGAGTAACTTCAGGTGTTCACCATATTTCATATGTAGTATTGCACATGCTAATACGGTTAAATTCATTTCTATCCAAGGCGCAATGTAAGTGGCACCTAATTTTTGTGAGTTTGACCATTTAGAATAGTTAGTGGTAGGAATGCAATATTCAGTTTTTGTAATGTTCTATGAATCAAAACCAATTGCTTGCATATAAATTCTCATACGTGTAGCCCAATAGTTATAATTCATGACATTGACTAACGGAGGTCGTGCAGTGGATTGACGTTCCAAAAAACTAGTGTTAGTGTTTACGGTTATAATTTGTCCTTGCTCTGATAACAAATAAAAATCTAGTAGAATCGAGTAATATGTAATAACGTGTAATAAACTAAGCGCATAAAATATAGTAAACAATATATAAACGGTAAATAAAAGTAAATGTTTAATGCAGTTGTGGCTTCGGTTAATCGATGAGATCGGTCTATGGTTCCAACGACCATGGTTTTTGGTATTTTGTATAGCTTAGATTTCAGGAATTCTTTGGAAAGGGATCCCCAGGGGATCTCGAATTTTATTTTGAAGCAAATCGATTTCTTAGGCAATGGGATGCAAAATGAAATATAAAGGCACTTAAGGTTAATGATGCTAAAGACGAATGGCCGTATGCATTTGGAAATGACAACGGTAAAAGGAAGGTTAATGAAGGATTTGATTGACAAAAGCGGTAACGGCGAGAACCGAAATTCTCTTCGTACGTGAATTTGAATGCACCTTTGGAAAGGATTCATAGGGATACCCAGGATTATCTTCTGTTTAGGAAACCAACTAACAGAGAGCCTACGGAAAAGGAAAGGAACTCTAAAAACCACTGTTTGTCCCAAGACTTTGATGGTTAAGATACAAATGAGTATCGACACCTAAAGGATATTATTGCAAAATCGTCAGAAGTGGACAGCTAGAGTGATACGTTCGGAATAGGATTGTGGTGACAATATAGAAGCAACTGTCTACCACTTCGAACAGAAGTGAACTAGGACCAAGTTCACATGGGAAAATCATTAATTAAAAAGCTTGGATTTGAATTTTGGATGGTTAAATCCACCTACCTATGCATGGGATTAGGACTTAATCCCTAGGCATGCACTTTGCTAATGGTGAACTAACCAACTTCTTTTACTTAATGAATTTGTAATAAAAAATGGCCAAGTTGACATACCCATATACGAGATAAGGGCTTAGTCCCTAGGCATTCTCTTTACCGATATGAATCGTTAATATTCTTTTTGAATTATGTTATAAACCTAGATTTTGAACTTCAATAATATCACTTCACTAGTACCGATTATGCTTGTGAAGTAGGTATTGAAAATTGTATTTTAACTTCAATATTTATATCCTAAGGTATGGACTTTACATAGGAAGGTTCAGGCCACTTTGTTAGGACTGGAAAGGTTAAATGATCCGTCCTCAAGTATTAATTATACTCAGAAAGGTTCAGGTCGCATTGTCAGCACCGGGCAAGGTTGTTTGAACAACAGTCAAGTGCGAATTGTACTTGGCAATGGTCAGCCATTATGGAATGAGAACATGCAATTATATTTTACAAGTAAAGGTTATAACCATGCAGGCTAGGCTGGTAAATGCCATGGATTTAGAATTCATCTTGGAACAACTTTGGATTTCTGGACTGGATTTCTAAATTGTATTACGTGGACTTCGGGCTTAGCATTGGTTCTTGGATATGAATTATATAAACAATTTGGCACGATCATAGATTTTGATTTTGATTATGGAATTCATGGACTCCTCAAAATTTTGATTTATTATATTTCAGATATTCAGCTCTAGATTTGGATTATATAGGTGATTTGGCATGATTATAGTTTTCTAGATTCTGGCTTTCAGATGTTGGATTTCTTATGGATTTCTAATGGATTATGGATTTAGATTTCTAGATTATACAAAACACATCTTCCATCAAAAGAAACGTTCTAGAGGACAAGTGTTAACCCGCCTTTTTACAGACCTATTGTGCTTTGGATTTGGATGCCTGAATATTTTGAGAATCGAGTATGGGTGATTATATGAGTTATGAACAGTTGAATTCATTAGAATATCACTTTAGAATAAACTGAAACATAGTCGAAGATTTGGCTAAGTTTAGGATCGATACAACTCTTGAGCAATAGAATAAAATGGGAATTTTGGCTAAGTGATGAATTAGTACTATCCCCAAGCACATGATTTTAGGATTCAAGAAACAAACCCAAAATTTCATCAACAACTCACGATCAGGCGGGAAAGACACAAAAATAAACACATGACGAGCAAGACAATTAGTGGAACAGCCAAGGCATTTTGCACCCCGTAGGGTGGAGCACCATGGGTTTTGCACCAAAAGGGGGGAACCCCCAAGGGAAGAGTACCAACCCTTCATAAGTAATGCGACTCGAGCCCTACTTCCTAATACGACTCGAGCCCTACTTCCTAGGCCTGGTCATTGTGTCTTGGTGGGCCTCCTTGTGCATTTCTGAACCAATTCGAATTGTCTCATCAGTTATAAATAGACATATATGGGCTTAGAAAAAGGATTTTCTTCTCTTCTCCACATGGAAGCTCTGCCATTCCTTGGTGATAACTTCATTTTCTATATTCTTCATTCATAAAATCAACTAACGTACATGTAATTAACAGTATAAACAATGATTACTTTAAGTGAACGTAGGTCAGGGTTTGACATACCACCATAAAAATCTTGTCTTCTTTACTTCTTTCTAACTATTTTGTGATTGTTTTGTGGTTGTGACAAGATATTTTCTAAATACTATTATATGATTGCATGATTTGGAGTGTTAGGCTCGATTGGACAAAATCCAGTCAAACAACAAATATCTACTTATTGTCAAGCTCTCATATGAGGTGGGAAACCATCACACCCAAGTCAGTGAGCTCATCAAGTGCTCTACTCTGGCATCATCCACTTATGGCAATTGACTCATTAAGTGCAAAAATCTCAACCTCACAAAATAGGTAACACAGTTCATCAAATGCATCTCAAAAGAATTACCAATACCAGCTATGAATTATATGTGAGTAGCACGACATCGCCTTATATAAATTAATATAATCCATCCAATGAGTCTCAAAAGCACCAAAATTATTGGTTATGGATTTGGGAAAAGGTAATAGGCTTAAACTAAGATAAATCAATTATCCATAAAGTGTATCTCAAAATCACTACATTTTTTTTACGGATTATATAAAAAGAAGAAGTCAAATTATAACAAATAATATAATCTATTAAGTGCATCTCAAAGCACCATTGAAAGCTACTTATCGCTTATATAAGAGAAAAGCCGTTCAAACTCGTAATAAATAATAGAATCCATCAACTACATCTTAAAAGCAACACTGAAGCTAGATTATAAAAAGTAAGGAAACTCAAACTTGTAATAAATAATAGAATCCATTAAGTACATCTCAATGTACCATCAATATTGGTTACGAATTATATAAATAAAGGAAAATCATATATGATGGAAAAATCCATCTAGTGTGTATTAAAAGCATCAATAAAAATTGTGTTGATTCGCAATATTTTTGATTCAAAACAACGATGAAATGGAGATCAAATCAAAAAGTTAGTTTATATATATATATATATATATATATATATATATATGTGTGTGTGTGTGTGTGTGTGTAAGTGTGTGTGTTTAGTTGTGTTAGATCATGTTAAAATATATCCTCCTTATATAACCTATATGCACATATTTTGATATATATATATATATATATATATATATATATATATATATATATATATATATATATATATATGGCTATAAAATAGCCATGACTGGACAAAATATACTTAACCAGTCGACTGGTGACTGGTGAACCAGTCAACTGGTTAAGCTTATTTTGTCCAATAACGGCTAATTTCTACAAGTTTTAAATATATATGATTTTCAGTAGTTTTAACTGGTTGATAGGTGATTTACAGACCAGTTGATTGATTCAAAACAACAACCATTTTTATGAAAGGTTGCCATTCTTCATGAAGGGTTTTCTTTTCATTTCTGAAAATAAATGGGTGCATCTCTTTGATTAAACTCTTCATGGAGGATCACTACCATTTAATTATAATATATACACTACAAACTCAGTTTTCTAATTACCAATTCTTTCCAATTCTAATCTATTTTCTGATCAACATATCTATACTCTTGCATTCTAAAAAGCTTTCATATATTCAAGTAACTTGTTGAATCATCAGAATTATTTCGTATCTCTTGATTCAACAAGTATATGCTTCCTTCAATCTTCGCATACACAATATATAATTGAGGATAAGATTATAGGAAGTGTGTACTCAATCATTAGCCAACAGTGTTTCAAGAACACAAGAAGAAGTCAAATTCTTGTAATTTGTAAAAGTCCTGTGTCGGTGCCCAGGCGGGGAAATCCTTGTTGGGACCTGAATGTTGTGAACCTTTTCCTCTTGTAGTCAATTCCAAAAGGAGTCTGGGACTGGACGTAGGACGGGAAGTCCGAACCGGTATAAAATTCTTGGTGGCATTTTACTTACTGCTTTTACTTATTTACGATATTCTATATCGTTTAGTTTTACTTGCATAACTATCGTATTAGACAAGTTAGTATATCATAGTCAATTCCGCTTTATTCTATATACAAAGATCCTACACAAAGTCACATGTAACAACATCATAGAATAAATGACAATAAAGAAATCTTGTCAAGGGATTAGAAAATGGAAGAGCAACAAAGAAGAATCAAGAGAGCAAGGAAGCAAATGTCTCATGGCTAAAGTCAAATCACAATCAGTATGTGTAGATTCTTTATATAAAGATCTTTTGTTAGACCATGAAAAATTGTTAAAAGATTTTAAAAGTTTGGGTAAACTTAATGCAATTATTTTAGTCAAATCTAAAGATTGCGAGTAAGAAAATTCCAAATTGAAAGAGGAAAACAATTTTTAGTAAAACAAGCCGAATGTTTTGAAAATACCTTAGAAGAGCTTGTTTTTCAAAAAGATTTCCTTCGAATAGAAAATGTGCGACTAGAAGATAAAAATAATGTTCTTTTAAAGGAAATCGATCTTTTAATAAATAAAAATACAACTTTAGAAGATTCTTTAAATAATTCTAGTTCTTTAATTTTGTCTCTTAAAAAGGAGAATGAAGCTTTAACTGAAAAGAATCCATAGTTATCTAAAGAATATGAATTTTTAAAAATTTGTAATAATGTTTTGCAAAATGAAATTTGTGACTCAAAAGAAAATTTTAAAAGATTACAATCTTCTTTAGATAATTCAGAACCTCAAATTTTTTATCTGAAAAATGAGAATGTTACCTTAAAAAGGGAGAATTCTGAATATGGAAATTGATATCTTGAAAACCAGCAAAAATTCTTTTGAAAACGTCAATCGCGACTTTGGAATAAAATTTGAAAAATGTACAAGTAAGTTCGCGAAATTTAATAAAGGTCAGAATGATTTGAATGATATTTTGTCTAGTTCAAGACCTTTACATGAAAAAAGTGGTTTAAGATATACTAAAACCAATCATAGAAATAGTACTAGATATGCTTTTATGTATACTAAAAATATCGTTGCTAGTACTAATGCACGAGTAAATCCAAGATCCAATCATTATAGAAATTCGAATACTTCTATAACTAGAGATATTTATAATAAATATAAATGTACAAAACGAAATACCAATAAAAGTTATTTAAGTATTTGGGTTCCTGTAAATTGGAAAAATAGAAAAAAAAATTGATGATTATTTTAATTCAGTAATTAAGAATGAAAATTTCATTTTTAAAAGTTCCATTAAACCCTCTTGGGTATGGTTACCTTTCATCTAACCCCTGGACCCTAACGAAGGAAGTGGGTACCAAAGTATATATGATATTTTTTGTAGGTACAACACAACATAAAGAAGGCTATTTCGGTATCTTTAAATTTGTGGAAACAAATATAAAATAAAGGAGTAAATCAAATAAACTACTGTTTCTATCTTGCTGATATTCTTTTTAATCGATGACAAAGTGGGAGAAACCCATGTCATTATATTCATATATATAATTTTATACACTAACATTTTGTTACAGGAATGGTAAGTTTATTATACACTAACAAAATGTTGCAGATAAGCTTTTTAATCAGGGGGAGATGAATATATAGAAGCATACATTCAGGAGGAGCAATTCATTATCTCAACAAAAATGCAAGGTGTTGTCATCAATCATTAAAAGGGGAGAATGTTGATTCACAAGATTTTTGATTCAAGACAAGGACGAAATGGAGATCAAATCAAATATTTAGTTTATATATATATATATACACCCATGTGTGTGTGTGTTTTTAGTTGTGTTAGATCATGTTGAAATCTATCCTCATTATATTACAGATATGCACGTATTTTGATTATATATATATATGTTATATATAAACAAATGATAAGAAAGGTAGCCATGACTGGACAAAATATACTAAACCAGTCGACTGGTGACCAGTGAACCAGTCAAGCTTATTTTTCCCAGTAACGGCTAGTTTCTACAAGTTTTAAATGCATACAATTTTCAATATTTTTAACCAGTTGACTAATGATTTATAAACCAATTGACTTATTCAAAACAACCACTTTTATGAAAGGTTGTCATTCTTTTTGAAGGGGTTTCTCTTCATTTCTGAAAAGAAATGGGTGCATCTCTTTGATTAAACTCTTCATGAAGGATCACTACCACTTTACTACTATATATACACTACAAACTCAGTTTTTTAATTACCAATTCTAATCTATTTTTTGATCTACATTTCTGTACTCTTGCATTCTAAAAAGCTTTCATATATTCAAATTACTTGTTGAATCATCGGAATTATCTCATATTTCTTGATTCAATAAGTAACGTACTTCCATCAATCTTCATATATACCAAAAATATAATTGAAGATAAGATTATAGGAAGGGTGTACTTAATCATTGGCTAATCAGTGTTTTAAGAACACAAGTAGAAGTCAAACTCTTGTAATTTGTAAAAGTCCTGTGTCGGTGCTCAAGCGAGAAAATTCATGTTGGGGTTCGGATTGTTGTGAACCTGTTCCTCCGCATGACGAGAGGGTGTTGATAGTGAATTCCAGAAGGAGTCTGGGACTGGATGTAGGACGGGAATTTAGAACTAGTATAAAATTCCTGGTGCCACTTTACTTACTGCTTTTACTTATTTGTGATATTCTATATCATTTAGTTTTACTTGCATAACTATTGTACTAGACAAGTTAGTATATAATTGTCAATTGCGCATTATTCCATAAACAAAGATCCTACACAAAGTCACACGACTTTTCAATTGGTATCAGACCCTGGTGTTCTAGAGATTGTAACAACGTCATTTCTTCATAAATACTGTGTGTTTATTATTTATAAACATAAATATTGTTTTTTCATTTCTTCAGATTATACACTTTCAGCCCACTAAATATTTATTGACATGGTATCTTCATAAAAATCTCATAATTAACTACATATAAATATTGTTCAAAAATGATATAGGAAAATACATAAAGGACTAATAACTTTTTAAAGCAATTAAGCAAAGAAGAGGGGATATTTAATAATAAAATAAATAATACAGGAAAATAATGAATGCTTATAGCGGATACCTATATGTTATTATCTAAATTAACTCCGGATATCAGTGTAAACAACCCTATTAAGAATTAAAAATTGTGCGTACACGTAACAATACTTTTTTGTGTTCAGTTATTAGTAGACTTATGGATTATATACCTGTAATGTAGTGATTTTAAAAAACAACAATTCAATGTATACATAAATTGATCATATTTCTCTACACTGTTACACTTTCAAATCCAACATTAAAAAGGACTAATTAATGTTATCATTAAATTTTTCACAAATAACGTTATATTCTCGCTTCCTATGTCAATAAAAATATTAATTAAGAGCCATCCATATGAGTTAGTGCGACTATACAAATATCAATATTCCAAAAAAAATCATATATTTTATTCTTCCCCCCTCCCCCCTCCAAAAAAGTTTTTCTCTTCTTCAAGCATGCGTAATAAACATGAATGTTTTTAGTATTATAATAACAATCAAATCTTGGAATAAACTCATGCCTTTGAAATGATGACATTCTTTATTCATTCGGATGAAATTTTTATAGCCCTATAAATTAAGTATTAAAAATTTATTCATTCTCATAGTTGATATATGATAAAATCTTGATATATCTAACGTATATATTCAACTTCAAAATTTTATCGACAAAAAACTCTTAGCTTTAACATTAAAATCCATAACAGTCATTTAAAATAGATTGTGATGACCAAGATATTATAAAAACTCATAATATTTATATTTAAGATTTATGATCAATCAACTCCACGATATAATAGAAATAAATTTCTCATTAGTTAGTTTAATATTTTAATTTTAATAACTGTCTGTCAACCAAATTCACTTTTCATTCCAGCATTATATAGACATTAAATGCTCTTAATTAATTTCTATAAATAAGTCATAAATCATTTACATTATTTAACAATGCAAAATCATGCTTTAAATATTAATAAAATTATTTGTGAAAAAATTGAAGTAAATCAATATTTTATCGGTTGCTTACATATATTTTTTTCTTATTTTTGCATTAGCAATGAAAGCTTCAATAAAAAAGCGATTGTCATTTTATTCTCAACTCAAAAATATATTAAATATAATTGATATAAATTTGTTTGCAAATTTGTCCATTTACGTAAATAAATTCTATTATCATAATAGAAAGAACGTTGAATTTTAAAGTAAACGAAGTGAATTTTTAAATCAACAACACTACATATACTGATATACAAACATTTATGCTTCATTAGCTCATTAAATACATGCCTTTCAAAATAGTTGTCCACACTGGAATGTTTTATAAATGAAAAGTATTTAATCTAAATAAATTTAAATCCACAAAACATACAATTTTTTATTCACGTCAAGTCAAATTACATGATATATTCACAGTAATCCAGACGTGTGACCATCAATTATATTTAATAATGAATGATAATGATTTGAATTTTAATCCACATCACATCTAATTCATTATCACACTCCATATGCACAATGCATTTGTTTAAAATAAAGATACTCAATGATAGTACCTAATATTTGAGAATATATTCGTTATTCTCAAATGTCTATTTGAAAACTTCACTGCCATCTTTATAATTCCTTTTATCGAAAGATTACACATGTTATTAAACATATTTTTTTGTTGCGACACATCATTTTTTTGCTACCATGATAAAAATATATATCATTAACCAGAACAATTACTTAAATATGATACGTTCTCAATCAATGATGAAAGTCATTATCAAAAGCTAAAAGAAAAGGATTTCAAATAGAAGGTAAAAGTGAAATAAACCTTGGTATTAATTTAATTGATTTTTTCCCCATTCTATTTGTTTGAATACTTTAGACTCAATTCAAATTTGCACAATATTATCAATTTTATTCTCATTCTCTAATCGTCATACCATTCTAATCTTTGTTCCAAAGTCTAAATACCTTAGTCATCATGAAAGATGAATTTAATTTCACTTTCCAAATATTGAAAAAATTGGTTGGTAGGACAATAAACAAAAAGTTACGGAAGTAGTGTCTTGGGTGAGTCTATTGCTATAAAAGCGCCACACTATATGACTGTAGTGCAATCAATAATTACCACTTGCTAGATTAACAAAATTGCCCTTCAGACTTGTGCACTTAAAATTCAAGAATTCGAAAATTTGTAGAAGTTACACTTCAACATTTTACGCCTTAAGATAAGTTTATTTGTCAAGGATAATGAAAATATCGATTTGTAGAGGATAATGAAAAAGACAATATTGTTTTGTTTTTTGTAGCTTTTTTTCTTGTTTAGTAAAGAGAGAACTGAGAGAGTTATCATAAACATATAAAATTCTTGTAATAAGTAATAGAATCATTAAGTACGTCTTAAATGTACCATAAAAATTGTTTATGGATTATACAAGTAAAGAAAATTCATATAAATCGGGAATCCAATTAGTGTGTATCATAAGCACCAACAAAGATTGGTTATGGATTAGTGATGCTAACGACACACCATTTTTCTGTAAAATAATACCATGAATAAAAATAATAAGCTCAATGAATTTTGTGTACTTCTTGATACCACACGCAATTCACACGGCAATCAACCACCATGTAAAATCATTTTGCATGAAAAACAATCGCCGACTAACACCGTTTTTCACGGCATCACTCATCGAAGTATTGTTGATTGGTTAATCACGTCGGAAAACAGTGTTGGTTGGCAGCTATTCGCTATACAAAAGTAAATGAAAATAATATATTTGGAACATTACAAGAGAAATAGTGCATACCAATGGCCAGGGGGCCGTTACGGCTGTTGGTATGGTCATTGGCAGCCGTTGGTAAGTCCGTTGGTATACGTATCATAGGTTTCCAACGACTTCCAATGCCATCAACGCCTATTTTCCAACGGCTTCCAACTAGGTAACTTGGTCATGTGTCTTTTATTTCTGGTCACAGAGACGTTGGAAAATATTGGAAACCGTTGAAAATAGCTGTTGGAAGACGTTGATATACAATGACCCGTAAGTCGTTGCCAGCCGTTGGAAATCTGGGTATTTGTTTTTTTTACAGATTTCAAGCTAATCACTTCCAGCCATACACAATATATATAATCATCAAAACTGCTTCATTTTGAGCATTTAAGTCTCAGTCTCAACGATATATAAATCCAAACACAATATTGTACAAAAATCAAATACAAAACACGTAACATAAACCAATATTTACATAATGCAACAACCCAACGTCACCAACATAATATATATGTACATACCATGTCCAAACCATCATCACCAACACCATGTCCAAACCTATCATCACCAACACCATGTCCAAACCATCATCACCAACCCAATATCAATATATACAACCATCATAATGTATCAGGCCTCATCAAGTCTCAAAGCATAAATAACATCAAAACAAACCAACCTCAGCTCTCTCCACCAGAAGAAGAAAGTGGCATACTGTACTGGGCAATGAACTCTGCTAGCCACTGGTTAAGCTGCTCCATCTGCTCTTCGCAGCGAAGATCACACTCATGAAGCTCTGCGATTTGCGCTCGTAGCTATGTGATCTTCTCCTTGTCATGAGCCCTCTGGTATGTCTGCCGTGATGTTTTAACATGTATATAATTTTAGATTTTCAGTATTTCATAATAGTAATTCAAGTAAAATTCAGTTTTTATTATAAATTTTAGATTTTATTACCTTTAGATTGTCATAGCCATATTGTCTGTTCTGGGTAAGTGGATCCATGACAGCATCAAAAATCGTATCCTCATCCTCCGTAGTCAACTCAGTCCTCTCACTGGATTCCAGCATCTGCGCCCTTCATTCCTAAAGTTTCTCCTATTAGACAAAAAACAATTGACTTTAAATAACGCTATTTTAATTAAATTAAATTATAATGTTAACTTAACTATGTTATACTTACATATGCCTGATGCGCCTTGGCATCGTGGTCCCAAGAGTAGGAAACTGAGCCTATGTCATCGCCTAACTCAATGCATGTGTATGCTCAAAAACAACCCAGTACGATACAGGAACACCACGCTATCTCTCCTGAAATAATCATATTATATATATATATATTAGAACTTAAAGTTAAATCAACTATTAATTTTAACAACTTATAAATTAAATTTTTTAACTATGTAATTAATAAATATACCAGGTCCTTGCGATGGTGATGAAACGACTTGGACCCACCGCGATGCATAACCGGAAACTCCTCATTATTATTCCAATAAGTATATTGGTCATCCCACACCTTACCGTCTATCCAGTCCGATCTTTTCCCATCTGATTTTATAATGTTCATCGTCTCTCTGTAATTTTTTGCCACTTTACTGTTCCAGTGGCGCCTGACAAGGTCCATATCCGTCTCTTAGAAATCCACAGTTCCTTGCATTTTTTTTAAAGTAGCATAAATATGAACTGATTAAATAAGAGCATGACTACTTAATGTAATAAATGATATATCACACGTACGTACCAGAAAATCCTATCATATTGTCTTCTTGAAAATGTCGGGTATCGACGTCCACATGGGCCAACGTGCAGTCATATGAGCCTGATAAGCGTGTCTTGATATAGTCAAGACTGTGTTGGAGGACTCCAACCCAAAACCCCTGTGTTAAACAAAAAACATTTCATGGCTATTGGAATAGCAATTTATATAATTTAATGTACATAAATTAAATTTATACTAGAAACTTAGTACTTACCTTTTGCTGGCTTTTGGCTTAAGCCACACCGCAGAACGGGCTAGCCCCTGCGATAGACCACTGTCATCGCCACCTATGGGACCTTGTGACGTCATACCTGTTACAGACAATAACATAACATAACCTAAATGAGCTATGTAAAACAAATAGTATGAGATAACATAAGAGTACTATGCGATATAAATAATATGACATGACATAACATAAAATTATCACATTATAACAAACAGTATGACATAACATAACATAAAATTACCTTTTTAAAATGAAGATTATTGTTTGGTTCTTGTCACTTTCGGATTCTGACTCTATTTCCTTCTCTATATATGGTTCATCTGTAGTATCAAATACTTCAATTAATGCATTTGATTCATCGTTTAGAGATCCATAATATGTTTGATCATCGGTCATTACTATTCCTTTATTTTCCTCGACATCTGCTTGATAAGCTTGGTCGTCGGGAATATTATGTCCGTCAAATGTGAACCTTGCCTTTGTTTTAAAAACAGCTGACCAATCTATTTTGTCTCTTCTTATAGATGGATAAGGAGCGTAATATACTTGAAGATCTTGTTTGGCAAGTTCAAAAGGATCGTACTATAATAATGGGAAGTATGTTTTATTTCTATAAGATTATATTTTGGGTGCACGTTGATTTCGAAACCTGAAATGTTGCTAAACCAGTTGCATTTAAACAAAAATGCTTCTTCCGCGGGTCGTATGAAACATGTCAATTGTAGAATCTGGATTAGCACGCCATAAAAATCGTGTATATGATCATTTGGATCATCACTACATTTAACAAATACATTTCAACACCACATTCTTTAGTGCTAAATTTATATCCATTGACAAAGAATATTGGATACGTCTTGAGATTCCTTTTTGGTCCCATTGCTAAATGTTTCGATCCTTCATCTACAACAAAATTTGTTGTATCTAAAACGTAATTAGTAAATCAAGTACTGAACTCTTTGTTGATATCGTTGTTTGGATACAGTGTTTGTAAATGTTGCAATTATAGGACAAATATAACATTATGATTAAAGATACATTACATGTATAGATGTATGAGTTCATTACCTAACGAACGGTGCAACTTCTGTGCAATTGAGAAGAATTTATGTGTGTGTTGCATTATAGTCTCTATCATTCAGTCATTCTTCCACATATCTATCACAAGGCCGACCTTGTTTTCTAAAAATATATAAAGTCACTTGACAGTCATCTTGATCAATTCCTTCATCATTACGCGCAGTACTTTCAAATGATATGTTCACATGATCACTAAAATAATGAGAGAAAAAAACGAAGCTTCTTCTTCGAAATATGATTTGCAAATAGAACCTTCAACTCAAGTTTTCCGCCTCACATTTTTCTTTAGATAATTTAAATACCTATTTAGAATTATTGTAAATTAATTTTTTATACATTTAATTAACCAATATTTAATTAACTAAATATTAATATATCTTTCAAACTGATACATCCATCCATATTGCACAGACCCTAGAAGACGGCTTATAATGGAAGATGAATAGGTAAATGCTCCATAACATTAAAAAAACCTGGAGGAAATATTTTTTCCAGTTTGCAGAGCAATATGGGGATTTCTTCCTCTAGTTTACGTAGATGATCAATTTTTAAAGTAGTAGAACAAAGCTCTTAATAGAACATATTAAGTTCTGTTACAACAGTCCAAACTTTTACGGGCAACGGTTCTTTGAAAGCGACGAACAATAAATTTTCCATCATAACATGACAGTCGCGACTTTTCTTCCCGCTAGGTTTATTGCTTTTATAGTTGACACATCTATGAAGATTAGAAGATATACTATCTGAGAATCTTAATCCTTCCACCCACTTTAAAAGTATTTTAACTTGATTGCTGTCCAGTTCATTGCATGCTTTTGGTCTTTTGATGTCATTTGCCTTTATACGAAGCTCAGGACGATTACATATTACTTCGATATCACGTCTTGATTTCAAATCATCGTTTATCTTCCCTTTGACATTCAAAACTGTATTTAATCCAATGTCAAACACGTTTTTCTCATTGTGCATCACGTCAATATAATGATGAATCAGGAGATTTTTCCAATAAGGCAACTCCCAAAATATGTTTTGTTTGCACCAATTATGAATCGTTGATTTACCTTGAGTTTCTATCTGTACTCCGGTTTCATGAAGCTTTTGATAATCTTTTACAAGTTCATAAATTTCTTCCCTTGACCATATTTTAGGTGGTGTCAAAGTTTCATTCCTATTAGCTGTAAAAAAATTCTTATCTCTTCTAAAAGGATAATTAATATGAAGAAAACATCTATGATAGTTAAACCATAAAATTTTCTTTTCAATAGGTAAAGAAAATGCTCTTGTTTCTTCCATGTAGTAAGGACAAGCTAGATGATCAGCCGTACTCCAACCTAAAAGCATTGCATATGCAGGAGAATCACTAATTGTCCACAATAGAGAAGCATGCTTACGAAAGTTCTTTTTTTGCGAAATATTATATGTTTCTACTCCTTCGTACCACAATTTTTTTAATTTTTCATCAACGATTGTAAATAAACATCGATTCCATGTGTCGGATCATTAGGACCAGGGACGACAATTGTGAGAAACATATAAGGAGTTTTCGTACACATCCACTGAGGTAAATTATAAGGTGTGACAACTATAGGCCAGGCCGAATATTTAGTGCCAAATTGAGAAAATGATGAAAATCCTTCCGTACATAAACCAAGTCTAACGTTACGAATCTCAGATGCAAAATCGGGATACTTGTGCTCAAAATGCTTCCATGCTTCCCTGTTAGCTTGTAACAACCCGCATTTTACGTATCGAAGGATCGTAAAATATTTTTGTTTCATTCTCCGAGGGTTGGATCATTCTCATCTTTTAATATGTTGCTTATGGGAATGTGAGACATGTCCATAATTTTTACCGATTTTGTTTATGGCCATTTTCCCGCTATCAGCCGTGTATAGGGCATAACTTTTGACTCAGGTAGAATAAGAGGGTGAGACATGTGCCGTTGGAAAGGAATTGATGATTGCCTTTCCGTAGAGTGGATACATTAATGATTTGGCTCAGCGGTTTGGGAGAAATCACCGTTTTAAGGTTTTTCGGTTGGCTATTCAGGTTTAGGAGCCTTAGTGGAATCCTATAAATAGGAGTGAGATTGGAGGGAAAAAGTTTAGTTCCTCATTCTCTCATTTGAAGGCATTGATCTCCTTCCGCTAACACCTTTCCACTATTAAAAATCCAAATCTAAGGAGGGAAATCGAAGATCATAACCATTCGAGGCTAAATCTACATCGTTTCAAGGGAAAATTCATCGGATCAAGGAGTTTGGTTCGAAGTATTCGCTGTTCGGATTCTTATTTCTACCGTTTTAGCTTGTTTTAGCAAATCGGTGAGTGATTTACATCTCTCACATGAATGCAATGAACTACATGAGTGTTTGTGCATGTTTCTCATCAAATTAGAATGTTTTACCATAGATTTACACCATTACATGTTAATTTTCATATGCATCACCCTATGATCTAATTTAACAAGTTTTACTTGTTAATTTCATGTCATTTTACATGTTTATGTTAGTTAGATCTCTCATTTTGATCATATGTTCATTTTAATGGTTTTTGGCGAGATTTATATGACTTTTGTGGTAATCATCATATTCACGTGGTTAGTAATATTGTGATATGTTTATGATTGTGTTTGATGATTTTGGTTGAGTTGGTTTTGTCAGATTCGTCGTTTGGCGAAGTTTTGGTCGAAATCGGAGTTGAATTGCAATATTCAGAAGTTGGATCGGCTAGAATTGGCTCAACCAGAGAATTGGCTCAGCCATAATTGGCTCGGTCAGGACTGACTCAGCCAGAATTGGCTCGGCCAGAATTCCAGAATTGGCTCGGCTAGGATTGGCTCGGCCAGAATTGGCTCAGCTAGAATTGGATCAGCCAGAAGTGACTCGGACTAAAGTGACTCGGACACTTCCGGTGATGATGTGACTTCAAAGTAAATTTAATTGGGAAGTTAGGAAGCGCTGAAATAATGTTGTGGATTGCTTTGAACCTTATAAAGATGTTGATTGGTTCAATGATGGTGGTGGCTTCGACGAGAGTCCAGAAAGGGATGTTCGAAGTGTTGGAGTGTTTGTTGATCGGGGAGATGCAACGAATGTAGTTTCAACTCAAAGGTCGTGAGTTGGTGGATAATGGTTACTCGAGAAGGTTGCTTGAGCTATGAAAAGTCATCAGGATGGATGACTAGAGATAAGGAGGTTGAGGGATTATCGTTGTCGTAAGTTCTAGTACCCTGGGTCTTTGGGAAAGGCCTAGTTGTTAAGGTTGGACATATGGAGTTTTTGCTAGAACTAGGGTTACCATTAGCCCTTGACATATGGCAAGGTTGGCCTTCATACGATTAACGATGGTCTCAAAGCAGGATTGGCGGTGATAGCCGGAGTCAGTCATGGATGATTGGTTGTTCTGTTTGTACTATCTCACATAGATTATCCAAAGTCGAGGGAGATGTTCTTTGAGTGCTTAACTGATATTGGTTTAGGCCTGTGGGGAGAGTACTTGGCGGATGTTAAACTCGATTAGGGTTATCTGTGAGAGACTTATATAATCTGGATGTTATGAGTGTTTTCCATGATTGAATGGGTGTTCTGGTTTCCATGGATGAATGGTTGAATTGTTTATAGTAAAGGCTATCACTGTCCGATGTGGGGAAGATAAGGTTGATTTCTTCTCTAGTGTCGTGGGCAGATTAGTATGTTTATCTACCCTTCTCACACACTTTATTGTTGAAGTTTGTTAGCTGTTTTATCGCTCACTAAGACTGTTGTCTGACTCAAGGTTTTATGTTTCCTCTTATTACCTTAGGCTGTTCATCCGGTTGTGGACGGACAGACTAAGTAACAGGTGACAGGTAATGCTTTAGTGAGGACGATGATGCTGATCGATGGCGAGCAGGAGGCTCACGTACCAGTTTTACTACTATCTAATAATTGGATTTCCGCTGTTTGCTTTTCTGAGTGATGTAGTGAGGCAACTTTGTACAAACACTATTTCCAAATTGTGGATATTACTTTTTGGTTGTATGAAAGTCTAGTGTTTCTGCTTCACTATTACTACCTATTGTATATGTTCTATTATACTTTGTCCTTGTGCTATGAGTTCATGACAAGTTCCGCTTGTGTTTACCTACTCTGATTGTCGTCCATGACTGCCTGGCACGCCCTTCAGCGCATTATTTCTCTTGTATAGTGCGGTGGTTTTGGGCGGTCGTCACATTTGGTATTAGAGCTCTGGTCAATGATTTTTGGCCAAAGTTCGAGGATGTAACTATGTATGAGAGACGTATTTGTAGATTTCAGTTGGATGCTTACTATATATATTAACATATATAGTAGTAGCGATTGTATCTCTTTAGCAGTTTTTCTTGAAAGTGGCTAATTATTCTAAATTGTAGATATAGAACGAATAGACGATCATCAAGACACGCTGCTAGGGGAGATAATAATGGAGGGGGAAATGGTGGTGAACCTAATTACCTGGCCATGTTTGAAGCTATGGCAGAAACAATTATGTGAAGGGTACCCACTCCAGTGGTAGCAACGGTAGATGTGGGTGTGCGAGTTCCTAGAGCGGTAAATTTTGCAAAGCTGTGCAAGGACTTTACATCTCTAGGGGGAAAACCATTCAAGGGAACTGAACCAGCTGAAGAGGTTCAAAGATGGATGGATTCATGTGTCCGAATCTTTGGAGACTTGGGTATCGAGGATGCAATAAAGAGAAAGCTTGCATCAAGGCAACTACAAGGAAGGACCATGGAATGGTGGAATTCTGTTACACTCGAGACTCCAGAGGAAGAAATTTCATGGGAGCAATTCTAAGCTAAGTTTGAAGCAAAGTTTATCTCCACAGCTCCGAAATCTGCTCTATTCAAGAAGTTTGTAGAGTTGAAACAGAATGGTCGTTCTGTGCTTGACTATATTTCTAATTTCGAAGCCTTGTCTAGATATGCTCATTCATACATTGATACACCTTATCAGAAGAACGAGAAATTTGTCTTGGGTTTGGATGCTTATATCGGAAAGCCATTAGTGGACCATCTTGATGATTCATTTGAGAAGATTGTGGAAAAAGCTATTCGTCACGAGAGCTTGTTTCCTAAAGAAGCAAATGTTGTCACTGCAACCAAAGAAGTTCAGAAATCACGAAAGGGTGGTAATAATAAGAAGAGGAAGCAGCAACAGCAGAAGGGAAAAGATGGCCAAAAGAAGCCCAAGAGTGAGGTGGTTTTCTTTAACTGCCAATAGAAAGGCCATTTTGTTAGTGAGTGCAAGAATCCCAAAGCTGAGAAGAAGTGCTTCAAGTGTGGGAAGCCTGGGCACAAAAAGAAGGATTGTCCAGAATCAGCTAAGAGCAAGCAAATTGTGAAGGCATATGCTTTGGAAGCCATGCCATCTTCTTCAAGAGCTCCTACTGCAGAGGAGAAGGGAAAGGGTGTCGTGGTGCAACTTTCTGTTAATGGTGTTTCAGTTCGAGTTTTGTTTGATACTGGAGCATCGCATTCGTTCATTTGCAATGAGCTTGTTTGTCACTTGGGTTTGGAACCCGAGATTTGTGATAGACTATTGATCGTGACTAATCCAGTTGGGGGTTCGTCCAGTCTGTGCATGATTTGCCATGGTATTGTGTTATCGAGTCATGGTTACTCTTTTGTGCGTGATTGCTTTGTTCTTAACTTTGCTGGGTATGGGATCATCTTAGGCATGGATTGGCTCAAGAGGTATGCGGCAAGGGTGAATTGCGAGAAGCTAGAGGTGAGGGTCAGGGACGTGGAAGGGCGAAAGGTGTTGATTAGATGTAAGTGCGAAGACGGGGTCTTCGTGAGTTATCTCTATTCGCTTGGGATTCCACAAGAAGACCTGTCATCAGTACTGATCGCTAATGAGTATGTAGATGTCTTTAACGAGGTCCAAGGATTGCCGCCGCATTGTGAGATCAAGTTTAGGATCGATTTGGTCGAGGGTGCTAGACCGATCGTTATTCCACTTAGGCAGATGGCGCCTAAGGAACATCGAGAGTTGGAGGTGCAAGTTAAAGACCTTTTGGGAAAAGGATTCATTCGGAGGAGTGTATCCGAATGGAGTGCACCGGTCGTATTTCAACCAAGGCGGATGGCTCGTTAAGATTGTGTGTCGACTATCGTGAGCTGAACAAGGTGACAAAGAAGAACAAGTATTCATTACCAAGGATAGATGACTTGTTTGATCAGCTTCACGAAGCCAAAGTGTTTTCTCAGATGGATTTGGCAACGAGATTTCACCAGTTGAGGGTGGCTAAGGATAGTGTGCCAAAGACTGCTTTTAGGACACCATCTGGTTTCTTTGAATGGTTGGTGATGCCATTCAGGTTGACTAACGTGCCAGTGTATTTTGTGGATCTTATGAATAGAGTATTCAGAGGCCAGTTGAACAAGTTTGTGCTTGTGTTCATGAATGATATTCTGGTTTATTCTGGAAATGAGGAAGAACATAAGACGCATTTGAGAGTTGTGTTAGAGATCTTGCGAAAGCATCAACTGAGAGCTAAGTATTCCAAGTGTCACTTCTGGAAGAGTGAAGTAAGGTTCTTAGGTCATGTTGTTTCTGGAAATGGGATAGCGGTTGACCCTGCTAAAGTGGCAGCAATCCAGGACTGGGGTAAACCTAATAGTGCGACGGATGTTCGAAGTTTCCTTGGGTTGGCAGGATATTACCGACGATTTATCAAGGATTTCTCCAAGGTAGCTGCACCGTTGACATGATTGACGAAGAAGAACAAAGTGTTCACATGGGATGTAAAGTATGAACAAACATTTGGAATCCTGAAGGAGAGATTGACGAGTGCACCTGTGTTGACCATTCCAAGAGGGAATGAAGATATAGTGGTATATACCGATGCATGTGGTGCTGGACTTGGAGCAGTACTAATGCAGAAGGATAAGGTTGTGGCCTACGCGAGTCAACAACTAAAGCCACATGAGAGGAACTACCCAACTCATGATTTGGAGTTGTCGGCGATTGTATTTGCTCTGAAGATGTGGAGACATTATCTATTAGGAGTTCGATTCGAGTTGTTTACGGATCACAAGTCGTTGAAGTATCTTTTCTCCCAAAAGGATTTGAATCTTCGGCAGCAAAAATGGTTATAGTTTCTGGCGTCATATGATTTTGGCATAGCCTATACTCCAGGTAAGGGTAATGTAACACCCCGCATTTTTAAGTATAATTAAAAATGAAATAAAATATATGAAAATATGCTTATGATTGGTAAATAATGGTGATGCATAAGAAGAATTAATTAATACATAAAAGAGAAGTGTAAAGCAATAGCTTATATCATTATGTTCTTCTGTTATATCTGCTACACCTGTTACAGTTATCTCTCATCCAGTTTTATGTTCATGTCATATTATTATTATCTGTTCATATGCTGAAAGTCACTGGACTTGCCAAACTTTATGTCTGACCCTTGTTGTTTCGCCTCCTTTCTTCCGTTTCCCCCCCAGGTTTTATAGAGGGGAGTACTCTAGCTTGACCCAGATTTCTTCCGCTTGAAGTGCTTAAAGTATGGCTTGGCTCTGTATAGCTTCCATTCTGTGGGGATTATGATTTTAAACTATGCACTCTGAAGGCTTTTGTACAAGACTGATATTTTGTACTTGAATTCTGATAATGTGATTTGAAAGGATGTAACCAAGTTTATTTCGGTTTCTGTTGAAATAAAGTTATAAATTTTTCAAGTACTATTTTATCTGTCTTGTAAGTTTCTGTTCTGTTTACTAAAATGCTCCACCAAAGTTAAGGCATTCCCTTTGTGAGTGACCTTAACGGAGGTGGGGTGTTACACTTGGTATCAGAGCTAAAGGTTTCCAGATTAGATAAAAGTTTTTGAAAACTATTTTCAAAAAGTTTTTAAAAAGGAAGTATTTTCGAAAGTAAAGCCTATTTTTGAAAAACATAATCCCCAAAATCCATATATCTATCTTTTGATCCTCCATTTGAATCTTTGTTTCCTTCTTTCTCCGGGGCTCCCGGCTTTCTGGGAGGTAACCTCATCGTGGCATGGTTCTGTAGGCTTGATAAGACTACGACACTAGTCAAAGGGCAAATAAACGCCCGACTTCCATCTGTAGCCGCAGTAGTCTCGCCTACGGCTAATTTTCTTTCGAGCTTTGTCGGATTTTCCGGGCGATGGAGGCAGCTTTCGAGGGACTTGTCCACGTGTTACACACAGATAGTAAAGATGAGAATGAGGGAGATTGGCTAAGGAGCACAACCCAAGGATGAGAAACTCATGGACGTGGACTTGGTTCACAAAGGAGACAAAAAAGGAAACACAAAAGTAGGAAGAAAAGCCTGAAGATAAAGGAGGAGAAAAGTGCTTTACTTATGGAAGCTTGACTCAAGAGGAAGGACAGAGGACATGACCTACTTCGGGAAGGCAGGTGAATGCTCTCATAGTTGGTGGATAGGATAGAAGTAGGAAAATTTCCGTAGAGAGTTTAGTTTCCTTATCTGATTATTGAGTTAGAACTCTTTCCGATTATGGCATTCTGATTTTGTAGTCGAGTCTCTGCACTTTAATACTAGTCTTGTTTCTGATCTGGTTATAGTCTCAAACCCCATAGGGGTTACGACTCATCTGCTGGTGATAGGTTGGGGTTTGAGGATATATGTGTTAGACATCAAGTATGACGCATACATTCTGAGTTTTTTTGGGATATGATTTTATCATACTTAACTTCCTAAGAGCCATTAGGGAACCTGATCTGTACCAGTAGTCTGTAAATATCTGAATACTTCTGATAAGATTTCCAGTTTTGACATTGTCTAAAGAGGGTAATCCTCTGGGTGTTAATTTGATGTTGGTTTCGGTCTTCGGGGCCGATACTTAGGACCCATGCCTAATGGGAACCAAGTTTTTGTTCTATCTGTACTCGCTTCCATCATTCGACTGTATCCTGTCGATCGAATCTTCGAACTTTAGGTAGAAACTAATGGGTGTAAACATGTGTTTGAGACATGTTATGTTTGATGGTTGCAAGTGGATGCAAGTGGTTGCTAGTGGTTGCCCGTGGATGCATATACACACACTAGGCACTAGATCGGCTCGAAAACACTCTCATACTGCATATGGATGTGTGAGCATTTTTAATTTTTGTGGACGCAAAATGATTGACTCGGCACATGGATGTTGCATATGACTGAATGGTTGTGCACTCATATAGAAATGATATGTATCGAGTAGGAAAATTGCATACATGTTGGACTCATGGCACTGGCATAATTCGCATTAAGGAGGTCAACTGAATCAGTGGACCGCCTGATCTTTGCATTAGACAAGGAACATATACACACACTTCTTGCATATGTTCATACAGCATTAGAAATCTCTTAAGGACAATGAATGCCTGTGATTGGTAATTGAGTAGATGGATGATTGGATGGTAGGACACATTCTTCTTAACTTGAAGATTTCGGGGACGAAATCCTTTAAGGAGGGGAGAATGTAACACCCCGCATTTTTAAGTATAATTAAAAATGAAATAAATTATATGAAAATATGCGTATGATAGGTAAATAATGGTGATGCATAAGAAGAATTAATTAATACATAAAAGAGAAGTGTAAAGAAATAGCTTATATCATTCTGTTCTTCTGTTATATCTGCTACACCTGTTACAGTTATCTCTCATCCAGTTTTATGTTCATGTCATATTATTATTATCTATTCATATGCTGAAAGTCACTGGACTTGCCAGACTTTATGTCTGACCCTTGTTGTTTCGCCTCCTTTCTTCCGTTTCCCCCAGGTTTTGTAGAAGGGGGTACTCTAGCTTGATCCAGATTTCTTCCGCTTGAAGTGCTTAAAGTATGGCTTGGCTCTGTATAGCTTCCATTCTGTGGGGATTATGATTTTAAACTATGCACTCTGAAGGCTTTTGTACAAGACTGATATTTTGTACTTGAATTCTGATAATGTGATTTGAAAGGATGTAACCAAGTTTATTTCGATTTCTGTTGAAATAAAGTTATAAATTTTTCAAGTACTATTTTATCTGTCTTGTAAGTTTCTGTTTACTAAAATGCTCCACCAAAGTTAAGGCATTCCCTTTGTGAGTGACCTTAACGGAGGTGGGGTGTTACAGGTAATGCAGTTGCAGATGCATTAAGTCGAAGACACGCAAGTTTAGGAGCAATGTTTTTGGAATGGAAGAGCCTCGAGTACTTGGCAAGGTTCGATTTCAGGCCAAGATGTGAGTTGGAACCTGAAATGTTGGCAAGCTTGTCAATAAGACCTACTCTTATCGAAAGGATTGGCGAGAGTCAAAAGAAAGATGTGAAGCTTGTCGAGTTCATTCAGAAACTGGAACCAGAAGATAAAGAGTTCGAGGATGATTGAGAAGGTTGGCTTCGAAAGCAAGGGCGATTAGTTGTTCCTCATATCGACAGATTGAGGGATGAGGTTCTGAGAGAATGTCATCACTCGAAGTTGATGATTCATCCCGGTGGTAATAAAATGTATCAGAATATGAAGAGAGTTTACTACTGGGAAGGGATGAAGCAAGATATTGGGAAATTCATTTCCAAGCGTATGAGCTGTCAGTTGGTGAAAGCTGAGCAGAAGAAGCCGAGCGGTTTGCTTCATGGAAGTTCCTACGTGGAAGTGGGAACAAGTATCGATGGACTACCTAGAACCAGGGCAGGAAACGAAGGGATTTGGGTCATCGTGGATCGTTTGACCAAAAGTGCGAGATTCATTCCTGTCAAGTTGACTAGGATGGCATCGAAATTGGCTGAACTTTACGTGAAATGGATAGTTCGATTCCATTGTGTCCCAAAGAGTATAGTGAATGACTGAGATCCATTATTCAGGAGTGGATTTTGGAAAAGTTTGCAAGAAGCTCTGGGAACCGAGTTGTGCTTAAGTATGGCTTACCATCCCCAAACTGATGGCCAGACTGAGAGAGTCGATCGAGTTTTAGATGATCTCCTGAGGGCTTAAGTGTTATACTTCCAAGGATCATGGGAAGACCATCTACATCTACTTAAGTTTACGTATAATAACAGCTACCAGTCGAGCATTGGGATGACATTATACGAGGCGTTGTATGGAAGACTGTGTAATTCTCCAGCGTGTTGGTTAGAAACTGGAGAAAAGTTGGTACTTGGTCCTGAGATGATTAGAGAAACCTCAGATTGTATCGAAATCGTTCGGCAACGAATGAAAGCGGCCCAAGATCGTTAGAAGAGTTATGTCGATAAGCGTCGTAAGGACTTGGAATTCGACGTGGGCGATTTGGTTTTTGTGAAAGCTTCGCCGTTGAAGCACATGATTAGATTTGGTAAGAAAGGAAAGTTAGCTCCAAGGTTTGTTGGAACATTTCCAATAGTCGAGCGAATTGGAAAGCTCGCATATAGATTGGAATTACCCGAGAAGATGTTGAGTGTGCATAATGTGTTCCATGTGTCATTTCTACGGAAATTCGTGCATGACTCGAATGTGGTGGTATCTTCAGAGCAGTACGAAGACTTAGAAGTAGAGACTGCAGTTTTGAAATTTCGTAAGCCGCTTTGTGTTATGCAAAATGACACGAAACAGCTTAGGAGAAAGACGGTTAAACTAGTCAAGGTACAATGGAGTGAGGATGGAGACGATTGTACATGGGAGACGGAAGAGAGCATGAGAGTGACTCATCCAGAACCCTTCGTCGGTAGGACCCTTTGATATCGTATCTTCATTATATCGTTGTATCTTATTGTTGTTTGTTAGAATTCCACGTATTAGGATAAGGCTATGGATGCATGGCTTGATGGTTGCTAGTTTGGATGATAGAATTGGCTTCTCATGGACGATAGGCATGTGGAATCGTTGTGATTACTTGTGTTTGTTTGGAATTTCGGGGGTGAAATTCTTAAGGGGGAGAATGTAACAGCCCGCATTTTATGTATTGAAGGATCGTAAAATATTTTTATTTCATTCTCTGAGGGTTGGATCATTCTCATCTTTTAATATGTTGCTTATGGGAATGTGAGACATATCCATAATTTTTACCTATTTTGTTTATGACAATTTTTCCCCTGTCAGTCTTGTACATGGCATAACTTTTGACTCAGGTTGAATCAGAGGGTAAGACCTGTGCCATTGGAAAGGAATTGATGATTTCCTTTTCGTAGAGTGGTTACATTAATGATTTGGCTCAGTGGTTTAGGAGAAATCGTTGTTTTAAGGTTTTTCAGTTGGCTATTCAGGTTTTGGAGCCTTAGTGGAATCCTATAAATAGGGGGTAAGAGTGGAGGGGAAAACTTTACTTTCTCATTCTCTCATTTGAAGGCATTGATCTCCTTCTTCTTATAACACCTTTCCACCATTAAAAATCCAAATCTAAGGAGGAAAATCGAAGATCTTAACCATTTGAGGCTAGATCTACATCGTTTCAAAGGAAAATTCGTCGGATCAAGGAGTTGGTTCGAAGTATTCGTTGTTCGGATTCTTATTTCTACCATTTTAGCTTGTTTGGCAAATCGGTGAGTGATTTACATCTCTCACATGAATGCAATGAAGTATATAAGTGTTTGTGCGTGTTTCTCATCAAATTGGAATGTTTTACCATAGATTTACACCATTACATGTTAACTTTCATAGGCATCACCCTATGATCTAATCTAACAAGTTTTACTCGCTATTTTCATGTCATTTTACATGTTTATGTTAGTTAGATCTCTCATTTTGATCATATGTTCATTTCAATGGTTTTTGATGAGATTTACATCACTTTTGTGGTAATCATCATATTCATGTGGTTAGTAATGTTGTGATATGTATATGATTGTGTTTAATGATTTTGGTTGAGTTGGTTTCGTCGGATTCGTCGTTTGGCGAAGTTTTGGCCGAAATCGGAGTTGAATTGCAATATTCAGAAGTTGGATCGGGCAGAAGTTGGATTGGACCAAAGTTGGATCAGACCATAGTTGGATCAGACCAAAGTTGGATCGGCTAGAATTGGTTCAACCAGAGAATTGGTTCGGCCAGAATTGGCTCAGCCAGGATTGGCTTAGCCAGAATTGGCTCGGCCAGGATTGGCTCGGCCAGGATTGGCTCGGCCAGAATAGGCTCGGCCAGGATTGACTCGGCCAGAATTGGCTTGGCTCGGTCAGAATTGGATCAGCCAGAAGTGACTCGGACTAAAGTGACTCGGACACTTCCGGTGATGATGTGACTTCAAAGTAAATTCAATTGGGAAGTTAGGAAGTGCTGAAATAATGTTATGGATTGCTTTGAACCTTATAAAAATGTTGGTTGGTTCAATGATAGTGGTGGCTTCGATGAGAGTCCAAAAAGGGAGTTCGAAGTGTTGGAGTGTTCGTTGGTCGGGGAGATGCAACGAATGTAGTTTCAACTCAAAGGTCGTGAGTTGGTGGATAATGGTTACTCGAGATGGTTGCTCGAGCTATGAAAAATCGTCAAGATGGATGTCTAGAGATAAGGAGGTTGAGGGATTATCGTTGTCGTAAGTTCTAGTACACTGGGTCTTTGGGAAAGGCTTAGTTGTCAAGGTTGGACATATGAAATTTATGCTAGAACTGGGGTTACCATTAGCCCTTGACATATGGCAAGGTTGACCGTCATATAATTAATGATGGTTTCAAAGCAGGATTGGCGGTGATAGCCGGAGTCTGTCATAGATGATTGGTTGTTCTGTTTGTACTATCTCACATAGATTATCCAAAGTCGAGGGAGATGTTCTTTGAGTGCTTAACTGATATTGGTTTAGGCCTGTGGGGAGAGTACTTGGGGGATGTTAAACTCGACTAGGGTTGTCTGCGTGAGACTTATATAATCTGGATGTTATGAGTGTTTTCCATGATTGAATGGGTGTTCTGATTTCCATGGACGAATGGTTGAATTGTTTATGGTAAAGGCTATCACTGTCCGATATGGGGAAGATAAGGTTGATTTCTTCTCTGGTGTCGTGGGTAGATTAGTATGTTTATCTATCCCTTCTCATACACTTTATTGTTGAAGTTTGTTAGTTGTTTTATCGCTCACTAAGACTATTGTCTGACTCAAGATTTTATGTTTCCTCTTATTACCTTGAGTTGTTCATCCGGTTGTGGATGGGCAGACTAAGTAACAGGTGACAAGTAATGCTTTAGTGAGGACGACGATGTTGATCAATGGCGAGCAGAAGGCTCACGTACCAGTTTTACTACTATCTAATAATTGGATTTCCGCTATTTGCTTTTCTGAGTGATGTAGTGAGGCAACTTTGTACAAACACTATTTCCAAGTTGTGGATATTACTTTCTGGTTGTATGAAAGTCTACTGTTTCTGCTTCACTATTACTGCCTGTTGTACATGGTCTATTATACTTTATCCTTGTGCTGTGAGTTCACGACAGGTTCCGCTTGTGTTTACCTACTCTGATGATCGTACATGACTGCCTGGCACACCCTTCAGCGCATTATTCCTCTTGTATAGTGCGGGGGTTATGGGCGGTCGTCACACAGCTGGGTGTGTTAACGCACCTTCGTCCTGTGTTCTTACACTGTGCTATCTCAAATGTTGCGCGGTTACAAAAGATGCATATTACCTTTGAAGTCTAGAAGTAATAGGTAAATAATGAATACGTTTATGCGAGACTTCCTTTCCCTTTTTCTTTCTTGATTTGTATCTTTCCTGGTTACATATTTTATAATTCTTAAGGTTGATATCTTCCTTCCAAAATAGCATGCAACCTTTTAGACATGTATTTTTTTTCATACGGTAAACCAAAAGATGACATCATTTTTTTAACTTCATAATGATTTTCGCATATTAAATTATTGGGAGGCATATGCCGCTTCGAAGCTTGTACAACAACTCTAAATCCAGCTTCTGTGAGGTTATATTTAGATTTCATCGTAATGTATTCAACAATTACTGATAATTGACTTCCGCTTTCACAACCTTCCCAAAGGGGTTTCTTCGCAGCATCTAATAAATCATATATTTTTTGGCTCCAATAATTGGTTCTTCTTCACCATTACCATCATCATCAATAAATTGTTGGACTGGGACCATTGAACGTGCAACATCTTCAACCATATGTTCTACGAGATTCGTCGTAGCAATTTCATTATTCACTCACTACAAGAAATATGTTCATTAACAGCGTTGAAAAAACGTTGTTATATCAATTTACAGCGTTTTAAAGAACGCTGTCTACCAACACGTTGTTATAGATCATGGAAATATCACAATACTTTGAAAATGCTGTAGAAAAAGTACATACTACAACGTTTTAGTTGTTGTTGTTGTTATGTTTGCACAACATTTTAAATGGCGTTGTTATTATTTTTATATAGCGTTTTGTATTGTTTTGTTTGCATAGCTAACATAGATTATTCCTTCTTCATCTCATATATGACAGCGTTTTAAATGGGGTAGAAACGTTGTTATCATCTTAATACCACAGCGTATTTTATGAATATATAGCAGCGTTTTAAACCGGCTAGAACCATTTTTATTTCCCATATATTACAACGTTTCTAACATGTATAACAGCGTTTTATAAAGTCCAGAAATGTTATGCCTGTCCACATATCACCGCGTTTTTCAACATATATTACAGCGTTTATTTCTGGTTAGAACTGTAGTTACTCCCTTCGTATCGCAGCGTTTTACCATAATGTATATGTTGTTCTTTCCCTCATGCCATAGCGTTTTTCCAAAATATATCACAGCGTTTCTGTAGAGTTGTTGACGTACATCAATCAACATTTATCATTTTTACACAATGCAGTTTAAAATAATCACGAAATTCAAACAACACAAAAGAATTATAATTATAAAACTATATCACATAAGTTATAATAATTCCATATGCCAAATATACAATAGTTGTGTATAAACCGTTCAAAGTCCAAGCTCGTGTGCTCTAAAGTTGAATTTCCGTCATGCATCAAACATCAAAATTTGATTTGGCAATAAGACAATACATAACTATTTTTGTTATATATGTATGACATTGAGAAACTGCTAACAACTGAACTAAAAAATACGGCTAAACATGGCAATGTGAAAAGAAAACGAGGTCAAGTGTGCTAAAGTCATCTTGTTGTTGAATTCGGTATAATATAACATTTCTAATATTGGCTTGTTTGACTGGTTGTAGTGCTTAAATTACTTGACAGCGTTGGCATAGTTTAGTTCCATGCGCAAGCAACATATGTTTTTTCCAACCAGCATCCTAAACTTCACAACATTTCTTGTGTCAACAAATATGCGTACGACTTAGTACGACCAAATTGCACGAAAGAAAAATTGTATAAGATCAAAATGTTTGAAATAACTAGGTTACCGTATCTTCTATTTTTTACGGTTTTATGTACCTAAACGAAATTTAAATATTCAGTTTTAACAGATGAAAAGGGAAATCATACTTGAAGTAAAATTATACCAAAACAATTATAATAAGGAGTATTTTCATCATTCATACCGATGATAATTAAAGAGAAGTATAAGATATTCTTACTTGAAGACGATTCTGCAGTGAATTTGTAGAAGGCCAAGCTATAGTATCAAACAAAACAGTCTCACATTTAAGATTATACAAGGCGAGGATGGCAGATAATTTTGTTTGATCGATACAATCAGGATACAACGGGGCTTTTGGTTCTTCCAAGTTCCTTAACAAATCATCCTCTCATTTTTGTGCGCTACCTTCATCTTTATCGTCATCGAAAAAAGTATACTTGATGAAATCTTCATTTTGATAATCGATAGTTTCAAATAAATCATATATGCTAGCGAACTTAACATCTATGCTTATATTTATGTGCTCACCGTGACAATACCACCTACTTGTCTTATATACACGATCCATTCCTCTTATAATCAGATGTTCAACTACCACCTTCTCATATTGATGACTAAGTTTTCGACAATCTAAGCAAGGACATAGAATTTTTTCTACATTTCCAGAATTTTTCATAGCGGTATGCATAAACTTCTTAGCTCCTTGCTGATACTCACTACTAGTTCTTTGAAAAAAAAATATCTTTTAGCTTTCGTCAAAATATAGGATATGATTTGCAAACTAAATTAATGTTGAGAATTATGTAGTTACCTGTGTAGATTCACCCAATTTTTATCCATCATCATCTACTACATAAGCAAGCAAATCTATAAAATTTGAAGTAATAGTCTATTGTTGAGTACAAGCAAATTAACATAACTACTTAAATAAAACAGTGATACTAAATGGGACATAACAATTTATAAACTACTAATAGCATAGTCAACATTTTCAGTAGGCATACCAGATGTTAAAAAAAAACTGAATATTGGCTAATCAATGAAAAATATAAAATAATCAAGGCAACGCTTACGTTAACTTAAGGACAACGAAAACTGAACGTAATCTATGGGTGTGACCTCCACTGGAATGGAAATTCCTCCACTGGAACCGATTGCCTTCCGTTATGACAACCAAGAGACCAAGAGCAACAGCGCGAAGTGACCGGAGATTCGAAAGTAATACGGAGACCGGGCGGACGACGAAAATGCGATGGAAAATTTGTAATTGAGAATTTAAAATTTTGGGGAAATTTTATGTATTCGTGGCCGATTTTAGCAATAGTGGAGGAAAGTGAAAATTAATTCTCGCTTTAATTTATCTCAGCATTTTAAGCTAAAACCAATGTACTCCTGCTTGATTTTTACAGCATGGAGACAAAATGCTGTGATTTGCAATTGTAGATAACCATTTTTCTTGTAGTGATTACCTCTTCAACTTGTACAGAAATATATGCTAACGGTTCTCCATGACGATCCCAAACCAAATAGTTCAGCACAAATTAAACTATACTGACGCAAATGAACTCTAACCATTTGCGGTATCAAATGCTTCAATAACTTGCATCTACTACATGGACAACCGATTTCGACGTTTTTTCCGTTGTTACTTAAGGCAAAATCAATAAACACAGCAACACCATTAATAAATTGTTCACATATTGTACCATCAGCTTCTCTTCGTTTGTACATCCAGCTTCGATCATTAAAATAATTGTCCATTTTTTCTAAGTAGATATATAATAAAAAAGTATGATAAAATTTGCATTGACATTTTATTAAAACAATTTTATTGTTGAATGTTATGTTAATTCATCATTTACACTTTTGCTAGTGGTTCATCCTACTTCCCATTACAAATACAATAACACAATTAAATCATGTAAATCATTTCAGTTTAAAAGATTCAACAAAATTTCGGCCTCACTTCGCTTCAGTTCCATGAACAGTACACAACGGCGTGTACATAGGGAACATAATGGAAGCACTTTCGAAATTTTGAGAACCGTTTAAAATGAAATGATTTATGAGATTTAATTTCGTTATTGTGTTCATAACTTGTCCAATACAAAAAACAAATCCAAGAAATATTATATATGATGAATAGAAATGTTTGTTTCGTTAATAAAACAAACATTTACATAACAATCATACACAATACTTATCAGTCGAGGTCAAAAAATCTCTAAGGCTTAATTTCAATCTCTAATTGTACGTATACGAAATTTATCACATATACTATATTTTCAACATTCAATTGAACTAACCATAGGTTATAAAACTAAATATAGTTTTTGGTAAATTTTTATAAAACATAAACTTATCTATTTCTATTTCCACTAAACGTCATTTAACAAGTATGAAATCTCTTATGTATTAATTCAATACACGTACATGCACATAATTCCATTGCGACACAAACAACATAAACTTGCAATACATAAATTAATAACAAGAATTAAGCCTCAATTAAGTCAACCTATACATAAATTAATTAACAACACTATGTATACATGCATACAACACTATTATATATACACATTTACATACAACATAAATTCTAATTAACCCAACATTAGCCACATAATTAATTCAACCTATATATGCATATATTTACAACACTACACATACAATCATGTAATCTAACCATCAATTTAACCCTGAATTAACAAATCTAGGGTATTAACAAAAATTATGGCTTCATACCTTCAAAAACAAAGATGATTTGGAGTCTAGAGAGGAGGAGAGAGAGCCTTGAACACGTTCGAGAGAGTAGTGGCGGGTATGGAGGCAGTGGTACCCGATTTTGGATTTGGGGGGAAATAATTTGGGGGAAAAGGAGAATATTTGGGGAGAAAATCGAAGTGAGGGAGAAGAAGCAGGTCGGACAATTTTCTGCTAGACTGAGCAATGACATCCAACAGCCACCAACGTCATTAAAAACAACGGCTTCCCATGGGATTATTTTAATACGGAAAGAAAAATCCAGAATTTTGCCTCCGTTGGAAGCCATTAGGGGATGCCGTTGGCGGCCGTTGCCTCCCTCCGTTGATATACACAGTGTTTCTTGTAGTGGTAGCTCCTTAAAAATTTGATATTAGGAAAAGTGTAGTATAAAATTTTAAGGTATTTTTTAGTAACGGTATTAGTAAGAAGAAAACGGAGTGCCTTTAGTAGCATGCTATAAATATAAAGAAGCTCAAAATCATATGTAATAGAAAAATCTATCAAGTACGCCTCAAAAGCACCACTAACAATTAGTTACAGACTACATAAAAGTAAAGAAGCTCAAAATCATATTATATGGAAAATTTTATTGCTGAATTTTCTAAACTACGGTTGATCTGCTTTAGCTACATACCTCACACTTCAAAAAAAAATTGTCTGGATGAGTATCTTTTCATAATCCAGTAATGGCTCTTTCAAGATTTTCATGAGGAACCATGTTGAGCACGAAACAATTGAGTAAAGTAGTTTATTTCACATGTAATCTAATTTATAAAAATTGGTATAAACAATTTTATATGCTTCGTAACATTTAATATAATTTTAACAATTTTTTGTACATTCAATCATAAAACAACTCAATACAAAGAAAATAATGATTATATAACGAAACATAAATTAATACAACACTCTGCTTAATTAATGACATTTTCTATTTCCATGTAGAACCAATAAAGCATGCACTTACTAATGTAACATGCTAAGCAAAGAACTACATAGCTAAATTTATGTGTGTTCGTGTACGCACACATATGAGTAAATTATATTCATAGTTATTTTATTCATTAAATTGTTCGTCATATCATTTGGTGTGCTCATCATCTATAACACATAGATACTATATTTTTTTATATATATTTTCTAAATATATATTTCAATCTACTAAATATTTGCTGATATAATATCTTCGTAAAATTCCCATAATTAACTACATATGTATATTATTCAAAAACAGTCTTCTTAACTTCAACACATAAACCCAATGATATTTGTATACCAAAAAGGGAGCATGGATTGTGGTAATTTGAAATACATGAGGGACTAATAACTTTTTATAGCAATTAAGCAAAGAAGAAAGGATGTTTAATTTAATAAAATGCATGCTTATTGTTGATATCTTCATTTATACTTGAAGGTTATAATCTAAATCAACTTTGTATATTAGCATAAACAACAATATTAAGAAATAAAATTTGTGTGCATTATGTAACAATGCATTTTTGCGTTTGATTTTTAATAGAGTTATGAATTAATTTACTTTTAATGTTGTGACTTTAAAACAACAGTAAAACATGCACATAAACTAATCATATTTTTCTATGATATAACAATCCAAATCCTACATTGAAAAGAAGATAGACTAATACATGTTATCTTTAGTTTGTTCACAAATAACAATATATTTGCTTCCTGCTATGTTAGTGAAATATTAATCAAGAGTCACCTATATAAGTCAGTGCATCTATATAAATACAAATATTCAAAAAAGAAAAAACAACGTATTTATTCAAAATAAAAATCTTTTTTCTTCTTCAAGCATGCATAATAAACATGAATGGTTTTAATATTAAAATAGCAAACCAAATTTGGAAATAAACTCATGTTTGAAACGATGACTTTCTTTCTTTATTTTGATGAAAAATTTCGATACTGTTATGAGTTGAATATTCAAAATTTCTTCATTCTCATAGTTGACATATAATAAAATCTTGGTATATTTAATACATATGTTCCACCACAAAATTTTATACACATGCAAACCTTAACTTTAACATTAAAGTCCATAATGTTAGTTTTACAAAATAAGATTGTGATGACCAAAATTGTAACAACCCGTATTTTGAATAACAAGTTATAACATAAATCAAGGCATAATTAAATGATAAAATCTAAATCAAAGGAAACGGGCTGTGCCATTGCGTTCGTCTCAGAAAAATACGCGAAATAGAGTCCGAGTTTTTGAAAATCGGAGTCCGTATGACCAAGTTATGGCCCGTCAAAGTTTTCAGAAAATTTCAAGTTAAAAAACAGATCAAATTTGAATTCAGAATTCAAATTCAGTCAAGCAGAACAGGCGGGAAAAATTCCCGCCACCCCCATGTCGACTGGGGAGTCTACTTGGGAGTCGACACACCCCAGGTGATGTCGACTGCCCAGTCGACACCCCTGTCGACTTGGGTGGTCGGCCAGTTTGGCCTGGGTGCACCTGACTTGTTCCTCAAGACATGTTTGGAGGCTTATGACGGATTTTAAAGGCTCAGATCTGAATTAGGGCTAATCCTATGGCCTAAACTAACCTAAACTTCTATAAAAGGACCCTAATACCTAGCCTAAACCATCATAAATCAATCCTACAACTAGATTATGCCAAAATGTTTAATCATGGCCTCCACCCTCTTGTCATAGTCTCCATCTTCATTCATATGAGAGTTTCTAAGCTTGTTTGAGAGTTTCTAAGTTTGATTCAAGGCCCAAGTTCAATCTTTCTTCATCAAAGTAAGGATCTTCTTCTTATTTCTCAAGGGTTTTTCATTGGAGCTTATTATTTGGGGGTTTTTAGAGTTGCTAGTGGTTTCGTCTCAATCTTATTTTATTTTATAAGTCTTCATAGCATTGTAAGCCTTATTCTACTCTTAGATTCTAACTATGAAGTTAAATATGACATGTTGCAAGTTTGAGTTTGGGCCTAAATATGATTTGTGCTTTGATTCTATCATGTTATGCATAGATTTATTCTATGCATGTTTGTAAAGCTATCACCTTGACTTTGTGCATAGAAAGCTATGAGCTTTGATTTGAAATGTTGCATAAAGCAACATAGAAACTCTCATAACCCTTATGTTATCTTGCATATGAGGTTATATGCGAATCACTAGCCATCATCCTATGTCATTTATGACCATGTTTCATCTATTTTGCTAAAGTTGATATCATGCATGTTTTGAGGCTTATAATGTAATATGCAAGTTTATGAACACATTTGCCTCATATGCCACCATGTTTAACTTGTGGCCAAGCCTTATTAATTATGCCATGCTTCTAAGTTCCCTCTTTGAGATCTACTTGCGTTTATGCGAACTTACATGCGATGGGGTTATGTTATGGGTAAACTAAAATGACATAAAAACATGACTTGAAAAGATGACTCGAAATATGACATGTGATTATGCTTGAAACATGAACATGAACTTGGACATGACTTCTAGAAAACATGGGAATGACCAACTCGAGGTTGGGTTGAGTTTGTAGCATAAATCTACCCGGAACCGACCGGCTTAACTAGTGGCTACAAGCAATAGGACCCAATGTGAGTAGTTGGTCATGTCGCACTTGAAACCCGAGTTTAGACTAAGTTATGGTGTAAAGCTACCCGGACCCGCCCGGCTTAACTAGTAACCACAACAAGGTCTAATGTGAGAGGTTGGGTGCATTAAATTAATTAATGCCACATGATAGGGTTAAGTCATGGACCACTTGAATACTTAACCAATTAAACACGATGGGTTGATGGGGTTAAGTCATGGGCCTTGGGTACACTTAACCAACTTGATACTTGATTGGATAGGGTTAACCACGTTTAACCCGTTGGAAACCCTAGTTACGTGGTCCTTTTCACCAGTAACCCTCTTGGTTGTATCATGATACCCTAGGGACTAGGCTAGGGTGGGGCACGATTACTGGGCTGACATGTAAGCGACCAAGACGACGGCTGAGTAGGTGCGCCGGTGTAGGTTCAGGCGGACTATGGTCGTGCACATAGTCCGGAGTTGAAAAAGCAGACACGGGCACCAGTAGGTTTAGACTGTGCGTGCTTGATGTGTATCCGTGGTTGGCACCCTAGGGCCTGATACATAGGGCTGTCAACGGGTACCTGAAAAATCCGATATCCGTCCGCATCCGTATCCGAAAATACGAAATATATCTGTTATCCGAGATGCGGATACGGATATCCGATATCCGAAAATTATTTCGGATACGGATATGGTTATAGTGGTATCCGTATCCGAAAAATATCCGTCCGATTTTCTGATATGTGTATGTATGTATATATATATATTATATAATTTTTAATTTATATTTAAAATTAAATTAATATACAAATTTCCTTAAAATAGCTAACCTAAACTCAACTATTTAATTGTAAAGGAATGTTGTATTTTGTATTATGCAACATTTTAAATCATGTACTCATTTTATTTTGTGGTATGGTTATAATTAAAACATAATTATGTATGTGCTTCTATGATTTATATTTTGTTTTATTTTAGTCTTAGGGTTGTGTATTTCATATTTTGAACACTTTATCTCTTAAAATATTTGTTGTGAGAAATTTATTTGATTGATGTCCTGCTTGTAATTTTTAATTAGACATATTCACATTGTCAAAAAATATATTTTATAAGCCAAATTTATATGTAAGTGATGTATTTGTAAATTTTTATTGTTTTATTTTCGGATATTTTTTCGGATATTTTTCGGATATTTTCGGATAACCACATCAACGTACAGTTTTAAGTTTTGGATACAGATATTTCGGATATTTTTGGATATCCGTATTCGCTAAGGCGGATACAGATATTTTCGGATATCCGAAAATATCCGCGGATACGGATACAAATATTTTTAACTAGTATCCGCGGATATCGGATACGGATTTTCATTTTCGGATACGGATTCGGATACGGCACTATCCGTATCCGACTGCATCCGTTTACAGCCTTACTGATACACCCTAGGGTGGACCTAGCACAGTTTGACTACACTTCGTGATTGGGCCATATGACACCGACACTTGACGAGTTAGGCTTTTAGGGAGCCGATCGACTAGACCGTGTTGTTGGACCTTGATTTAGGTCATCTCGTGATATTGGGCCAAGATTGGGCCAAGGGATCACTTCTTGTTTATACTTGACATGGGTTGGAATACTAGTACACTTGGTGCAAAAACTTAACCTTGTATATGCGATGCCACACTTGATCACCATGCCAGTTATCATCCTATGTCTCATCTCTGTTTTACATGTCCAGTTAACTTTATTAGTTTTTATACTAATAGTAGATAGGACTTACCAGTCTTTTGACTGACCCATTTTCTTTCGCCTCTTTTCTTTCGTTCCCCCCCCCCCCCCAAGGTTTACAGGGTGGGAACACTAGCACCTAGCTTGGATCTTTAGCTGCTTTTCTGAATAGCTCATGTACGGTTTGGACTTGAGCATGCTATGGCTTTATTCTACTTTGGGGATAGTTACTTTATGTTTTTCTTTCCAGTTTTCAGTTTATGTTTCTAGACTTTGTTTTGTGGGAAAATAATGACCAAGTACTTTGATGTAACTTGACTATGGTTTTGAAATGCTAGTTTTTACCCGCTGCTTTATTTACTCTGCTTTCACTTATATGTGATATCTGCATGCATGTTTACCTCGCTTAACACCCCTCCAAAGCTAGTGCGCTTGCAAGAGTGACATTGGCGGAGGTGGGGTGTTACATTTGGTATCAGAGCATAAGGTTTTACTAGACCGGACAAAAGTTTTAAAAACCCTTTTGGAAAACTATTTTCAAAACCAATTAAGTATTTTCCAAGAAAAGTCTAGTTTATTTTAAAAGGCTATTCCCCAAAAGCCATTAGCACTATCCTTTGTTTCCTCGTTCTAAATCTATCTTTCCCTTTTTCAGCATGGCCGATCTTAACCTTCCCGAGGGAGTAACCATTCCCGGATGGTTCCGGAGGTACTTGGAAGCTAGGGCCAACGATGTGGGCCCAGCAAACACCCCCACCGTAACTGAGGTTCCTCCTCCTCCTCCTCCCCCTCAGCATCCACAAACAGATTTCGCAAAGGTTTGCAAAGACTTTAAGGCGATGGGTGGCAAGAATTTCATTGGGACGGAGATTTTTGTTGAGGTGCGAAATTGGTTGAAAGAAACTGAAGATCTCTTCGCCATCTTTGATGTGGAAGACCGTAGAAAAGTTCTGTTGGCAGTATGGCTATTGAAAGAGGAAGCTGCTTATTGGTGGGAGGTCACCAACGCTACTAGGCCTATAGAGACTTGGGCCGACTTTAGGACGAGGTTTGGGCTTAAGTTTCTATCATCTGCTGAGGCGAATCTACAATTGGAGAAGTTTATATCTTTGAAGCAAGGGGACATGACAGTGAGGGAGTATGTGAACAAGTTTAACCAGCTTGCTCGATTCGGTTTGGACATGGTTAATACTCCCCAGAAGAAGGCTCTACGCTTTGCACGAGGGTTGAATGAGCCATTACAAGGTTTAGCCATGTCTCATATACCTATGGGGGCCACTTTTGAAAGCCTAGTGGACATGGCATTGCTTCAAGGAGACGATAAGAATGGCAAGAAAGAAGTCAAGCCTAATGAGACTCAAACCAAGAAGACGGACTCCAAGTGGGGAGGAAATCAGAGCAATCAGAACAACAAGAACAACAAGAACAACAAGGGTAATAAGGCCAGCAACAACAAGGCAAAGGACACAAGAAGGTGCAACTTCTGTGGGATTGTTGGGCACATAGCCAAAGATTGTAGGAAGAAGAAGAGGAAGTTGGGTGAATGCTTTCATTGTGGAGAGACTGGACACTTTAGCAAGGATTGCCCCAAGAAGCAAGGGCAAGGGCAGACTCAGCGTGCAGGACCTTCTGGAGGGCAAGTGCATGCTCTCAACATTGCTCCAGTTCAGGACCGAGGTAGTATTTCTGTAGAAAGCCTTGTTTACATTTCTGATTTTCCTGTTCGCACTTTATTTGATTCTGGCGCATCGCATACCTTTATTTCTTCTGACATTGTTGAAAGTTTGCACCTAAGTACTAGTCTAGTTGAGGCTCTCGTCAGTGTTTCAAATCCAATTGGGGGTTCCGCCCATCTATCCATGATTTGTATGGATTTGAGGATTTCTATCTTGACCGTAGAATTCACGTGTAATGCTTATGTTCTCGGGTTCACGGGATACGGGTTGATTTTGGGCATGGATTGGTTGTCCAGTTATGGAGCCATTCTTGATTGTGAGCGTAGGGTGGTGAGGCTCATGACTTGCCTCGGTAATACCCTAGAGATTTCTTTCAACCCGCTGGATCCCGTCATGTTATGTTATCTTGAATCTCTTGACTCGTCCATCGATGATCTGCAATCTGTAAGGGTGGTCCGAGAATATCCTGATGTCTTTGAAGAGGTTAAGGGGTTACCCCCTAAACGAGAGATAGATTTCCGCATTTATCTTGTTGATAATGCCAAGCCAGTTTCATTGCCCGTGAGGCACATGGCCCCGCGAGAAAGAAGAGAGCTCAGTAATCAAATCAAGGAGTTGCTTGAGAAGAATTTTATTAGGCGAAGCATTTATGAATGGGGTGCTCCTGTGGTGTTCGCTACCAAGGCGGATGGTTCGCTTCGTCTATGTGTTGATTATCGAGAGTTGAACAAGCTGACAAAGAAGAATAGGCACCCGTTACCGAGGATTGATGACCTCTTTGACCAGCTTGTTGGTGCTTCTGTTTTCTCTCAGCTCGATCTAGCCACCGGATTCCATCAGCTTAGAGTGGCTGAGGATAGTATTGATAAGACTGCGTTTAGGACTCCAGATGGATTCTTTGAATGGCTTGTCATGCCATTCGGTTTGACTAATGCACCCGCCTACTTCGTAGATTTGATGAGTAGGGTGTTCAGGGAGTTCCTTAACAAGTTTGTGGTTGTCTTCGTGGATGATATTCTGATCTTCTCAAAGGATGAGGAAGAACATGCTAGACATCTCAAGGAAGTGATGGATACGCTTAGAGCTCATCAGTTGAAAGCCAAGTTCTCCAAATGCCATTTTTGGAGAAGGGAAGTTCGGTTTCTTGGACATATAGTTTCTAAGCAAGGCATAGCTGTGGATCCCGCGAAAGTGGTTGCGGTTCAAGACTGGAAGACTCCTAGGAATGCAACCGAAGTAAGAAGCTTTCTCGGTCTGGCGGGCTACTATAGGAAGTTCATCAGGGACTTCGCTAAGATTTCAGCCCCTCTTACTAACTTGACGAAGAAGAACTTAGTCTTTGCATGGGACTTAGAGTGTGAGCTTGCTTTTCAAAGGCTCAAGAGGACCCTTACTACAACTCCAGTTTTGGCATTACCCGATGGCGGTAAGATGTTTACCGTGTACACCGATGCATGTGGCACGGGGTTAGGTACTGTTCTGATGCAAGAGGGAAGAGTGATATGTTATGGGGGTAGGCAACTTAAAGTTCATGAGAAGGACTATCCCACTCATGATTTGGAGTTGGCGGCGATCGTCTTTGCACTCAAATCCTGGCGCCACTATCTTCTAGGCGAAAGGTTTGAGTTATATACTGATCACAAGTCGCTCAAGTACCTCTTCTAGCAGAAGGATCTGAATCTGAGGCAGCAAAGGTGGATGGAATTCTTGGCATCATATGACTTCGAGATAGCTTATACCCCTGGCAAGGGTAATGTTGTGGCAGATGCGCTAAGCAGAAGAAGGTTGACTTTGAGTCCCTTGTTTGTGGAGATGAAGAGCCTAGAGTTCTTGGCAACCTTTGATTTCACCACGGCTGTTGAGTCGATGACGGGTTCGTTAGCATCTCTTAAGCTTAGACCTACACTTCTTGATCAAGTAGGGACTTCGCAGAAGGAAGACCCGCAGATAGTCGAGATCATGGACAAGTTGATTCGTAGTGAGACGTCTAGTCACCTTGCTAGATATACTGTTGATGACAAGGGTTGGTTAAGGTGTGATGGAAGGCTATGCGTTCCACAAGTGGGAGACTTGGTGCATAAAGTTCTCGAAGAAGCGCATCACTCGAAGATGACTATACATCCTGGAGGAGATAAGATGTATAGGGATATGAAGCACATTTTCTTTTGGGCTGGGATGAAGAAAGATGTGGCAGAGTATGTTTCAAAGTGCACGGTGTGCCAACAAGTGAAAGCCGAGTCGAAGAAACCAGGTGGGCTATTACATCCATTGGAGGTCCCGCAATGGAAGTGGGAAAGTATCTCTATGGATTTTGTGGATGGATTGCCTAGGTCAAGGAAAGGGAATACGAGCATATGGGTCATAGTTGATAGACTTACGAAGAGTGCTCATTTCATTCCAGTGAAGAGCAAGAGGACCGCATCATGGCTAGCATCTGTTTATCTTCGAGAGATAGTGCGATTGCATGGAGTTCCTTCTAGCATAGTTAGCGATCGTGACCCAATCTTCACTAGCCAGTTTTGGAATAGTTTGCAAGAAGCGATGGGTACGCAATTGAATTTAAGTACAGCCTATCACCCCCAGACGGATGGCCAAACCGAAAGGGTGAATAGAGTGCTAGAAGATCTTTTGAGGCTTTGTGTGCTTGACTTTGGTGGTACTTGGGAAGACCACCTTCCTCTTGTAGAGTTTGCTTATAATAATAGCTATCAAGCTAGCATAGGGATGACACCATTTGAAGCTTTGTATGGGAGGCCGTGTAGGTCACCATCTTGTTGGTGGGAGACAACGGATAGACTTATGCTTGGGCCCGATATGATACGGGACACCTCCAAGAAAGTTGAATTGGTGAGAAGACGGATGAAAACGGCCCAAGACAGGCAGAAATCCTATGCTGACAAGCGAAGGACAGATTTGGAATTCGAAGTTGGAGATATGGTTTTCGTGAAGGTTTCTCCTTTGCGTAATGTGGTTCGTTTTGGAGCAGTTGGGAAGCTGGCACCAAGGTTCGTAGGACCCTTCCCTGTCATAGAGAGAATTGGGAAGATGGCTTATAAGGTGGAATTTCCCGAGAAGCTGGCCGGGGTGCATAATGTCTTTCATGTCTCGCATCTCCGAAGGTGCCTACATGAGTCCGCTGAGGTGGTTGAACCTAGCATTCTTGAAGACGTGGAGATAGAAAAAGAGGCAACCTTGAGGAGGGCACCGATTCGTATCTTTGGAACAGAGACCAAGAAGCTAAGAAATCGAGAAGTCAAATTGGTGAAGGTTCAGTGGAGTGAGGCCGAAGAGGATGCAACTTGGGAAACCGAGGAGAAGATGCGTGGGCTTTATCCATTTCTTTTTGAGGGTACATTCTCAATCTCTTTTCCTAGTTAACATATCTTTCTTTTGCTATCCATGTTTATCTTGTTATCTTGTTAACCTTGTCATGAGAACCTTAGGTAGAAACCCTTTGGATGAAACATGTATTTGAAACATGTTATGCTTGATGTTTGCAAGTGGTTGCAAGTGTTTGCAAGTGGTCACTCGTGGATGCACGATACACGTTAGGCACTAAGATCGGCTCACACACTTTCATATTGCATATGCATGAGTGTTTATGCTTATTCATGGTTGAAACTTGTTATGCTATCACGTGGATGTTGCATATGGATGAATGTTATGTGCACTCATGTAGAGATTATAAACTATCCTAGGAATTTGCATACATATGGACTCATTTCACTAACATACTTTGCATTAAGAGGTTTACTGAATCAGTAACCGCCTGATTTTCGCATTAGATAGGTGCATATACACACACTTTTGCATATATTCATACAGCATTAGAATTTGTTAAGGACAATGGTTACTTGTGGATGATGTTGTGAGTAGATGGATGATGGATGGTAGGATACGTTCTTCCTAACTTAGAGATTTCGGGGACGAAATCCTTTAAGAGGGGAGAATGTAACAACCCGTATTTTGAATAACAAGTTATAACATAAATCAAGGCAGAATTAAATGATAAAAATCTGAATCAAGGGAAACGGGTTGTGCCATTGCGTTCGTCTCGGAAAAATACGCGAAATAGAGTCCCAGTTTTCGAAAATCGGAGTCCGTATGACCAAGTTATGGCCCGTCAAAGTTTTCAGAAAATTTCAAGTTCAAAAACAGATCAAATTTAAATTCAGAATTCAAATTCAGCCAAGCAGAACAGGCGGGAAAAATTCCCTCCAATCCCAAGTCGACTGGGGAGTCGACACACCCCAGGTGGTGTCGACTGCCCAGTCGACACCCCTGTCGACTTGGGTGGTCGGCCAGTTTGGCCTGGGTGCACCTGACTTGTTCCTCAAGACATGTTTGGAGGCTTGTGACGGATTTTAAAGGCTCAGATCTGAATTAGGGTTAATCCTATGGCCTAAACTAACCTAAACTTCTATAAAAGGACCCTAATACCTAGCCTAAACCATCATAAATCAATCCTACAACTAGATTATGCCAAAATGTTTAATCATGGCCTCCACCCTCTTGTCATAGCCTCCATCTTCACTCATATGAGAGTTTCTAAGCTTGTTTGAGAGTTTCTAAGTTTGATTCAAGGCCCAAGTTCAATCTTTCTTCATCAAAGTAAGGATCTTCTTCTTATTTCTGAAGGGTTTTTCATTGGAGCTTATTATTTGGGGGGTTTTTAGAGTTGCTAGTGGCTTCGTCTCAATCTTATTTTATTTTATAAGTCTTCATAGCATTGTAAGCCCTATTCTACTCTTAGATTCTAACTATGAAGTTAAATATGACATGTTGCAAGTTTGAGTTTGGGCCTAAATATGATTTGTGCTTTGATTCTATCATGTTATGCATAGATTTATTCTATGCATGTTTGTAAAGCTATCACCTTGACTTTGTGCATAGAAAGCTATGAGCTTTGATTTGAAATGTTGCATAAAGCAACATAGAAACTCTCATAACCCTTATGTTATCTTGCATATGAGGTTATATGCGAATCACTAGCCATCATCCTATGTCATTTATGACCATGTTTCATCTATTTTGCTAAAGTTGATATCATGCATATTTTGAGGCTTATAATGTAATATGCAAGTTTATGAACACATTTGCCTCATATGCCACCATGTTTAACTTGTGGCCAAGCCTTATTAATTATGTCATGCTTCTAAGTTCCCTCTTTGAGATCTACTTGCGTTTATGCGAACTTACATGCGATGGGGTTACGTTATGGGTAAACTAAAATGACATAAAAACATGACTTGAAAAGATGACTCGAAATATGACATGTGATTATGCTTGAAACATGAACATAAACTTGGACATGACTTCTAGAAAACATGGGAATGGCCAACTCGAGGTTAGGTTGAGTTTGTAGCATAAATCTACCCGGAACCGACTGGCTTAACTAGTGGCTACAAGCAATAGGACCCAATGTGAGTAGTTGGTCATGTCGCACTTGAAACCCGAGGTTAGACTAAGTTGTGGTGTAAAGCTACCCGGACCCGCCCGGCTTAACTAGTAACCACAACAAGGTCTAATGTGAGAGCTAGGGTGCATTAAATTAATTAATGCCACATGATAGGGTTAAGTCATGGACCACTTGAATACTTAACCAATTAAACACGATGGGTTGATGGGGTTAAGTCATGGGCCTTGGGTACACTTAACCAACTTGATACTTGATTGGATAGGGTTAACCACGTTTAACCCGTTAAAAACCCTAGTTACGTGGTCCTTTTCACCAGTAACCCTCTTGGTTGTATCATGATACCCTAGGGACTAGGCTAGGGTGGGGCACGATTACTGGACTGACATGTAAGCGACCAAGACGACGGCTGAGTAGGTGCGCTGGTGTAGGTTCAGGCGGACTATGGTCGTGCACATAGTCCGGAGTTGAAAAAGCAGACACGGGCACCAGTAGGTTTAGACTGTGCGTGCTTGATGTGTGTCCGTGGTTGGCACCCTAGGGCCTGATACACCCTAGGGTGGACCTAGCACAGTTTGACTACACTTCGTGATTGGGCCGTATGACACCGACACTTGACGAGTTAGGCTTTTAGGGAGCCGATCGACTAGACCGTGTTGTTGGACCTTGATTTAGGTCATCTCGTGATATTGGGCCAAGATTGGGCCAAGGGATCACTTCTTGTTTATACTTGACATGGGTTGGAATACTAGTACACTTGGTGCAAAAACTTAACCTTGTATATGCGATGCCACACTTGATCACCATGCCAGTTATCATCCTATGTCTCATCTCTGTTTTACATGTCCAGTTAACTTTATTAGTTTTTATACTAATAGTAGATAGGACTTACCAGTCTTTTGACTGACCCATTTTCTTTCGCCTCTTTTCTTTCGTTTCCCCCCCCCCCAAGGTTTACAGGGTGGGAACACTAACACCTAGCTTGGATCTTTAGCTGCTTTTCTGGATAGCTCATGTACGGTTTGGACTTGAGCATGCTATGGCTTTATTCTACTTTGGGGATAGTTACTTTATGTTTTTCTTTCCAGTTTTCAGTTTATGTTTCTAGACTTTGTTTTGTGGGAAAATAATGACCAAGTACTTTGATGTAACTTGACTATGGTTTTGAAATGTTAGTTTTTACCCGCTGCTTTATTTACTCTGCTTTCACTTATATGTTCTGTCTTGTGATATCTGCATGCATGTTTACCTCGCTTAACGCCCCTCCAAAGCTAGTGCGCTTGCAAGAGTGACATTGGCGGAGGTGGGGTGTTACATAAATATTATAAAAACTCATAATATTTATATTTAGAATCATTAGATTTATGTTCTTCCAACTCCACCAATCAATCTCTCTTTAGTTAGTTTATTATTTTATTTTCGGTAATAGTTTGACAACCAATTTCACTTTTCATTCAAGCGTTATATAGATCACCAAATGTTCTTAATTATTTTCCATAAATAAGTCATAAATCAACTACATTAGTTAACAATTTCAATGTTCAAATTTTAAATATTTATAAAATCATTTGTAAAAACAATTGAAGCAAATCAATGTTTTATCATTTGCTTACGTATATTTTTCTTATTTGTACATTAGCAATTAAGGCTCAACTTATGGGCTAGCTTTAATAAATAAATGACAGCCATTTTTTTAACTCAAAAATATATTAAATATAATCCATATAAATTTATTTGCAAGTTTGTCCATTTGGGTAATTAAATTCTATTGTCTAATAAAAAAACAATGGCTTTTAAATTAAAAGAGGTGAATTTTTAAAGGGCGTTGTTATTGATACTCCAAATATTGTTAAGGGGACACCAAATTTTTTTTTTATTTCAAAAATTGTTAAGGGGAGTACCAATGAGTAAAGTAGACCCTTAACAAATAAAGATAAATTTACCTTATTGCCCATTTAGCCCTTTAACAAATAAAGATAATTTTACCTTAACAAATATTACAAGGGCCGTATTTTTTTTTTCGATTCGCATATGTCGATTTTTTTTAAAACCCTAAAGGATAAGCGTTTTCAGAGAAATACGATCCAACTTTTTTTTTATCAACATAAGTATGCCGATTTTATAATTGCGGAGGCAATGCACCGAAATGGTTATTAATTTTCGACATATCACTGTCGAATACATATATAATTGATTACATACTGCATTCGGTGCAGTGGTGACAGACTGCTTATTTCAATTTGGTTTCCCTTGTCAAATAAGTTTCTTTTTAAATCTAATTTGAAGGGACAATCCGGGTATATTGAGTAGTGTGAAATAATATGTTTGTGTAGCTGCTTAACAATATTTTAAAGAGTGGAGCGTTTTTAAAAAATGACCCCCCTTAACAATAGTTGGAGTGTCAATAACAATACTCTTTTGAAATCAACAATGTCACATATTCAAACATTTATGCTTCATTAGCTTATTAAATCCATACCTTTAGAATTAGTGGTCCATATTGGAATGCTTTATAAATGGAAAGTCTTAAATCTAAATAAATTTAAATCCATAAAACATATAATTTTTTTTTTTTTTTTTTTTTTTTTGCAAAACCGACTAGTTTTTAAAGTGATTCGTAACATTTTAAAACATATAGTTCTTTGTTTACCTCTAGTTAAGTTACATTCACACCAATCCAGACCTATGGCCATCAGTTATAATTTGTGTTATATTTAATAATAAAAGACAATGATTTAAATTTTAATTCACATCATATCTAATTCATTGTCACATTCCATAGACACAATGAAGTAGTTTACAATAAAAATACACAATTATAGTACCTAAGGTTGCATAAAGAAAATATTTGAGAATATACTCTATTCTCAAATAATCTATTAGAAACTTCACTACAATCTTTTTAATTTCTTTTGCCGTAAATTTACATATGTTATTAAACAATTTTTTTTTTACTATGGCATATCAGAATTTATACTACCATGACTAACATATATCGTTAACTAAAGTAATTACTTAAAATATGATATGATCTCTACAATTTCAATGATGCAGTCATTGTCAAAAGCTAAAAGAAAAGGATATAAATCTATTAAATAATAGTAAAGCAGAGCCTTTCAAATCTCTCTTCTTAATTTTAGGATTTTTCTCTCTTCTGCTTAATTCTTTTCAAATAATTTATTTTCAAATTGGTTTATCAATTTACACTTGTTTACTATTTCTTTCACATTAACTTTACTTCTTCTACCATTTTACATTTTGATTTGGATATTTCAAAGTTTACAAAATTATTTGTTAACAGTCAACTCCTAACATTTTATATTTAAATCTACATATCTAAATTAATTACAAAACCCCAAATTTAAGTAACTTAAATAAATTTAATTAACTAATATTTCTTGTAATTGATAATAATGAAAAAAATTATGTTTTTTTGGCTTCAAATACTTATACTTTAAATTTTCTATAATTGTTTAAGCCTCCCTTAATTGTTTTCTAACATTTAGTACCATATTTTACAATTAATTGCATAATATCAAAACTATTTAAATAAATTTAGCAAACCATTGTTCATTGATTCTCCTAATAAATCACATCAACATTAACCATTTTAATATTAACAAAAATAAAAAAAAATCAAATATATATAAATACGTTAATCATATAATATAAATTATACATATAAATAACTATCACAAGTTCAAAATTGAACTCATTTATGTAAACATATTTACCGTGTATTGTATCATAATACTAATGTCAAACACTAGCATTTTAAATTTTATTTAGTTATTTACAAAACACTGTACAATATCATTTAACATTGTATATTAAGTCGATAAGTTTAAATTAATTATGTGATTTTGAATTTAGCAATTGAATCCAGTCAGTGAATTGTTGTTAATTCATCTTATTACCACTAAATGTGATGTTTTAAAATGTACGTCATGTTTATATCAAGAAAAATGGAAAAATTATGTTTTCTTTCAAATATATAGTTAAATAAGTCACACGTTTTAAATAATATAAGTAAACAATAATAAAAAATTTAATATATTATACATTTGTCTCGATAAATTTATCATAAATTGAATAAAACAATTTCTGCTCTAAATACCTGCATTTTAACATTTCTACAATTATTTGTTGAACCTCCTCAATTCTTTCGTGATATTTTATATTTCATTCTGTATGTTTAAACTACACATCAAATCTTAAATTCTGATAATTTAAATAACATTAGAGAGTATTTAGTCCATTTTTTCTAATTGCTCTTGAAAATATAAGTTAATTTTATTATGTACATTCATATTAAAATTGGGTAATTTTCCATGTAATTATAAAGATGTATAAATCACATAATATGAATAATGTATATCTACAACATTTACAAAGTTAATTTGTAAATTAGTCATGATTAGTTTCTAGTACGAATTTACCAAATATTATATTATAAAATTCCTTTTGAGCATCAATAACTCCGCAACATTTTTTTTAACATTAAATAATAAATACTATATTCAATAATATTAACATTGCATGATAAATACTATATTCAATAATATTATAAAGATGTATAAATCATACATTGCATAATAAATATCTCATTTAGACATTAAATAATAAATACTATATTCAATAATATTGTAGTGTGCCATGCATGTGTTACATACTTGGAGAACTCAAAAGTGAAACTTAGCATTACTTTAATATATTTCTTACCATTCTAGCAATTAGAATAATTTGGAGTTAATTCAAATTTGCACAAAATTATTAATTTTCTACTCATTCTCTAATCCGCATACCATTCTAATATTTATTCCAAAGTCCAAATACCTTAGTCGTCGTGAATGATGAATTTAATTTCGCTTTCAGATTATTGAAAAATTGATGAGTAGAAAAAATAAAGAAAAGTCACAGAAGTTGTGTCTTGGATGAGGCCACTGCGCCCATGAAAGCGAAATACGATATAACTACCGTGTAATCGATAACGACCCTCAGCTCGCTAGGTTAACACAACTGCCTACGAACTTCCACATTTAAAATTCAAGAATTTGAATATAAGAAGTCATCGTTTAGCGTTTTATTCCTTTTAAAAGACAAGTGTACTTGTCAAAGATAATGAAAAAGACCGTTTTGTAAAGGACAACGAAAAAGATATTATTATTTTGTTTTTGTAGTTTTTTTTTTTTAGAAAAGAGGGAGAACGTGAGAATTAAAATAAACATATAAAATTCTTTTTTTTTAAAGCTTACCAATCAAAATAAACAAGCATTTACTAAAAACTTTTCGTCAGAATTCAAAAGGTCAAACAATGACAAGACTTTGATTTTTTCTATATCCGTCCGATATATATTTCCACCGCTGAAGGTAAAATAGTCGAGCATCGACGAGCTTGGATTTTATGATCTACCCGCTCGTATGCCCATGTCCTTGTTCATATGCTTTCTTTGTCATCTTCTTTACCTCTCTTTTCCAAAATATTCTTTTGGTTTATATAACCTAAACTTAAGATCCCAAAAAATTTCTCAATTTGGAGACAGGGAAGATATATATCAACATCTTCATCCAACTTTAGATTTTAACCTACCAAGAATACAATAGTCCATTCATACATGTCTCTAAGCATCCAATAATGCTATATTTACCAAAAATATATTGGTAAATTTACTAGTAATAATCCTTCACATCATCCTTCTTCAATATTCCTAACCGTTTTACCCTTAATCATAATGAACATGAATATAATGGAAATGGACAAAAATGTTAGTACATTAATACTTACCATATATACATTTGACTGATGCGGTAATTTAATAGCAGTAACGCACTAAGATATCAACCTTCGTACTAACACCAACAGCTATCAATAACGAAATTATTTGCTATATTAAACATAATATCTCTCCCTTGCATCAAGCCTTGAAATGTCCTATATATCCAAACAATTAATGAGAATGACCCAAGTGTCACTGTACAAATATATTAAAGTTGAGGGTGTAATCACAAATATAGCTGAAGGAATTCTCCATGAGTAAAATGCAAGGTCATAACAAACAAGCAAGGAATAAAAAATTAACTGCTGCTTCTATTACATCCCACAAGCGCTTCGCTCTGCTCTCTCTTCTTCTCTTTTCTTTTTTTTCATTTTCCCTCACCGCCATTGCTTTCCCTTTCCTCGCTGAGGGTATTTTGGGTAAGAGTGCTTCACAAGTTTTCTCTCACCTCTACTTCTTCCTTCCCTTTCAAGCCGAAGTAAAAAAATCATAGCTGTTGTTGCAAATTTTCACTTTTTCTTCACTAAATACCTTGTACTCACAAACCCATTGTTTATTTCTTCCAAGTTTCTCAATTTTCCTCAAAGGATCAATCTTATTCTCTGTTTATCTTGTATGCGTGTTGGCCATTTCTATATTGGCTTAATAGCTAGCTTGAATTTGCAGTTCATCTTTAATTTCAACTGTGTTTTCCTTTTTTTTGTCGAAGGAGCAATCTTGAGCTTGTTTATATAGATTGTATGTTGGCTTCTTTCACATTTGGATTTTAGAAAAGAACAATGGAGAATGGAGAAGATAAAGATTGTTGTGTAAAAGTTGCCGTCCATATCAGACCGTTGATCGGGGATGAAAAACTTCAGGGTTGTAAAGATTGTGTTGCTGTTGTGCCTAAACAGCCTCAGGTTATTTTTATTTTATTTTTATTTTTATTTAGTGAATTGTATTTGTTTCTAGTTATTTATATTTTAATCGAAGATCTAATTTGGATGTCGGTCGCACTATTATTGGTAATAGAACTGGATCTCTGAACTTAAATGGTTTAATTAAAGAATTGAATAACGAGTTGTATTAATATGCTATTACTTTTAAAAGGGTATTTGCTAAATTTAGCTTGATGAATTGACGAATTATACCAGTTTTATTCTTTTTGCTTAGATCTTCTGTTCAGATAAGATTTTTGCTTGTTTATCATATATATGGGCTGAAGTAAATGGAGATTATACTCGAGTAATCGCTGAAATATATTCTTTGCATAATTTCTACATGAAAGTTTTTTTTTTTTTTTTTATAATTTAACTGATTTCCCCCCCTTTATCGTGTATTATTAAATTAAATGGTTTGTCGAACAACCGGTTATATTTGGTACACTTGACAGTGCTTCAAATTTTGACCAGATTTAAAATTCTTTGATTCCCGGGTACATTTAGTCATTTACTAAGAAATTTCGGTTTTGAATGCAAATGTGGAGTGTATCTTAATGCCACTTTAGATTATAGCGAATTTGCATGATTGTCTTAATCCATATTCTTTCGATTATTTCCGTTCTGTGGGCTTTCAATGATGCACTTAAGGTTATTTTTAATTAAAATATTTGGTGAAAGGATCCAATATTCATAACTTTTTTTTAGTTTCAATTATTTTTATTATTAGCTAGTGCAGTGGCTGATGGGTCACTTTCTCTTAGAAGTAGTCATCCTTGATGCCTAAAAAATATCATAGTTTTATTTATCATGTTGCCTTATGATTATCTCGAATTGGTAACATACTATTTTGCATCAATTTCTCTGATTTACTTCCTTTTTTGGCCAACTTTCGAAGTTACTATCTCTATCTTTATATCATTGTATGTACAGACTACATAGTCCTCAAAATGCAAAATGTCAATGAGAAGCTTTTGATTCAATAAAAGAATGTATAACCTAGTTCACTGTTGCTGCAATATCTGTAGAACTTAGTTTGCGCGCTTAGCTCTTTTGACATGCATACAAATACACTAGCGAATTTTTCTTGATCTTTTTATTAAATATAACAATGAGGTTTAATATGTGATGATTCAGGTACAAATTGGAACCCATTCGTTCACATTTGATCATGTATATGGAAGTACAGGTTCTCTACCATCATCTATGTTTGAAGAATGTGTTGCTCCACTTGTAGATGGCCTATTTCAAGGATACAATGCTACTGTTCTTGCATATGGCCAGGTTATTGACTGGTTATTTTCATAGTTACTTTTTTCCTTCTATTTTAGTTGAATTTTTTAACAAACAAGATATAGAAAGAATCTGATTTGTGCCGTTGCAAAACAGACTGGTTCAGGTAAGACATATACCATGGGAACTGGAAACAAAGATGATTCTCAAACCGGCATTATCCCTAAAGTAATGAATGCATTGTTCGAGAAAATAGAAAGCTTAAAGCATCAAGCTGATTTCCAATTGCGTGTCTCATTCATTGAGGTAAAACATTGTAGGAAACCATTTTATTTTGATAGCACAATGTGGTAAGACAACTATTCTTATTGAAAAAACTTACCTCTTTTCTTTCGTACACCTTAAAATCCATATAATGATCCAAGTACATGATGTTCATAAGTCCTCAGGGAACTTAGTGCTCATGCAAATTTGCTCATTATATTTTTAATTAAGAGAGTGGCTGATAAAAAATAAAAAATACAATGGGTGATGCAGTACATTTCAACCGTTAGATTTTGTTGTGTCTTTATTTATGTTTGAAATATAGCAGTGATCATCGAGCAACTGAATTTTATAGTGCCGCAAACTATGTTTCTAATTAGTGTCTCAATAGTCGCTTCCTTCAATGAATGTTGTACAGCTTGATTGATTATCCTCATCCGTGGAGCACATGGCACAATGTCATGACATTTTCTTAAAGCTCACAATGATTGCATGTTAACTTGAATGACCATCCATTTTTTCTGAATATAAGTTGGTCAACTGCTGAAAACATGATTGTCTCATAATATAAACAATCTTACACTGTAGATCCTGAAGGAAGAAGTGAGGGACTTGCTTGATCCTGCATTTGCTCCAAAAGCAGAAAATGGCAATGTGCATGTAGGAAAAGCTAATTCACCGTGTAAGCCGCCTTTGCAAATTCGTGAGGGATCAAATGGAGTAATTACACTATCAGGCTCCACAGAAGTTGAAGTTAGCTCACAAAAAGAAATGGCTGCTTGCCTTGATCAGGGTTCATTTAGTCGTGCCACAGGAAGTACAAACATGAATAACCAATCTAGGTACGCTTCCAAAAGCTTTTGTAGAATATCTCAATATATTGTGAAATGATATATTGCTTCCAACTTGGTTATTCTTTCTAATGATATACACTTTCTTGTTTCATTTTGTCGTATAGTCGCTCTCATGCAATCTTCACAATCATATTAGAACAAATGAGGAAACTTGATTCAAATAATGCTACTGATGGTGTTTCAATGGAAGATGTCGCTGACGATTACCTCTGTGCAAAACTTCATTTAGTGGACCTTGCTGGATCTGAAAGGGCCAAGCGAACAGGTTCTGATGGTTTGCGGTTCAAGGAAGGTACTTCGAAACCAAACTTCTTTATTCCACTTCTTATTTCATTTGCAAAACTTCATTATTTTTGGAACTTAAATGCCATGCATGTTTGTGTAGTTATTTTACTGTTTAAAAGAAAAGAAAAGAAAAACTTGGTGGCTCATTCTCCGTATATTATCTTTAGGTGTTCATATCAATAAGGGTCTTCTAGCACTTGGTAATGTTATAAGTGCTCTAGGAGATGAGAAAAAACGCAAAGAAGGTGCTCATGTTCCATATCGTGATAGCAAACTTACCCGTCTTCTGCAAGTAATCTTTTAGTTCTTTATTTTTTTATTAAAAAAACTGGTTAATATTTATGCTGTTCAGCTAAAATGAAGCAAGTGAATTTTTTAGTCTTCATTATTACATAGAAATTATAATTATATTTGCTTGATTTGTATGACAGGACTCTCTTGGAGGAAACAGCAGAACTGTTATGATAGGTACTATAAATCGTTTATTTTCCGGTAGTTAATAACCGATTTATCGAAAGGTTAATGATTCTCCCTTGGATTTTACAAATGTAATAAAACAAACATTACTATGATTGTTTATTTTTGTTATTTAGTGGCTAAAAACAAGTTAAGATGTCATGATTTTTGCAATCGTAACGTATTTGACAACATTTGGCAGATGCTAATATTTGAATATTGTTTCAGCTTGCATCAGCCCTGCAGATATAAATGCAGAGGAAACACTTAATACTCTTAAGTATGCTAACCGTGCTCGCAACATTCGAAATAAACCCATTGTATGTTTTTAGTACTATATTAAGTTTCTTTGTAAGCTTATCGCAAGAATTTTACGAACTATCTTTCTTTTGTTCAGATCAACAGAAATCCAATGTCTGCGGAGATGCAAAGAATGAGAGAGCAACTTGAATATTTGCAGGCAGAGCTGTTAGCTCGAGGTGGTGGAAATCAAGGAAATGAAGTCCAGGTATCTCGCCAGTATATGCAAATTAAATTTGTTTGTTCACTTGTTTATAAGATGCCTAAAAGGAGGAAAATTGGTGTTCATTGTTATGTAGTCGCTGAAAGAGAGAATAGCTTGGCTTGAAGCTACAAATGACGATCTATGTAGGGAACTTGATGAATGTCGAAATCAAATTATTCATTCTGATAACTACGATATGGATGTCCAGGTATGTTTCTTATCTATGCAAAATAGCACGTTTAGTAGGAAATGATCACCGGTGAATTGTGTAAAACTTTATTATGCCTGGTTTATCAGCAAGGAAATACAGGATTTGTGAAATCTGAAGGGCTGAAAAGGAGTTTGCATAGTACAGATACATTTGATTATCCGATGACTGATACTGTAAGAGGTAACTTCAATATATGGTAGACAGGCTGTATCAATATTATGCTTTCTTGTTAGCACTCACCGTATGTACTCCAGCAGGAGATAATTCCAAAGATATTGAAGAAGAGGTAGCGAAAGAATGGGAACATTCAATGTTGCAAGATACTATGGGCAAGGAGTTGAATGAATTAAACAAACAACTCCAGAAGAAAGAGGTATTTAATATTAATTACTTTCCCTTTATACCTTCTGGAAATTTGTGTATGATGGAAGTTACTCCCAAGTACAATATAACACATGAATAAGCAATACTGTAACATGGACTGATACCAATATCCCCGTAAACCTCAATTAGGAGTTTCAATCAGGGGATGGGGATTTGTTCCTTGACAGCTATACTAGAGTTGTACAGAGAGTTTTACATGTGTTACATATTCTTACATGTGAAACACAAATTCATGCACTTTCAAATAATTTGAAGTGTTAATATATTTTGCCAGTCTGAAATGAAAACGTTTGGCGGTCTTGGCACATTTGCTCTAAAACAACATTTTGGTAAGAAATTAATGGAGCTTGAAGATGAGAAGAAAGCTGTACAAGTGGGTTATTTTTACCGAAACAGTTTCAGTTCAATATATATAGTACATTTTATTAGAGTAAAAATTGCAAAATGATTATAGCAAGAAAGAGACAAGTTGTTGGCTGAAGTGGAAAGCCTTGCATCACCGGATGGGCAATTACACAAATCTCAAGACATTCATTTACAGAAATTGAAATCTCTTGAAGCTCAGGTGATCAGTTGACAGATGACATTTAAATTCTGACTTTTCTTTCATTGTTCTTATTCCTTTCTGTATCTGCAGATATCAGATCTTAAGAAGAAACAAGAAAACCAGGTTCAACTCTTGAAGCAAAAGCAAAGGAGTGAGGAAGAAGCAAAAAAATTACAAGATGAAATCCAGTATATTAAAGCACAGAAGGTCATGTATATAGCTAGAACACTTCTGCAAATATTTCACCAAGAAAATGGAACTTATCATGTTGACACTCCATGCTAATATTAAATTTAGGTTCAGTTGCAACACAAGATAAAACAGGAAGCCGAGCAGTTCAGGCAGTGGAAGGCTTCTAGGGAGAAAGAGCTTTTGCAGGTGTCAGAAGTTAATTAATCTATAGTTTTTACACCAGATGAAAATAATCGTTTCATGTTTTCTAGTTGTTAATCTGTTTACTGGGTAGTGTTTTACTTGACTTCAAACAAAATTTAAAGGCAACAAAGTTCGACAGCTTTAATTGGTAATGCTGTGTAATTCATATTAATTTTTTCAACAGTTAAAGAAAGAAGGAAGAAAGAACGAGTATGAAAGGCATAAACTCCAGGCACTGAATCAGCGGCAGAAAATGGTAATTAGAGTATATGTATGCAAAAGATAATAATCTGAATAAATCCTAATATGTTCTACAATTCTATGAGTACATTCTGTTTCAGTAGACAATTTGAGTGGCAACATTTTATTGTCTAAATTACCTCAACAATAACGTGACAGGTTCTTCAAAGGAAGACAGAAGAGGCGGCCATGGCAACCAAGAAATTGAAAGAGTTGCTAGAAGCTCGCAAATCTTCAACACGTGAAAACAGTGGTGACCCCATTTTCTTTACTCATAAAATATTCACGAAATCTTGGGCATGTTTATTTTGTCATTCTCATGGAGTTTTTACTTTTTAGGATGCTAGTTTACTTTTTGTCAAAAATGTATTTTTGGAAATACCCATTTGTCAAAATGGAATTAATACGAAAATAAAATACATTTTCCTTGCTCGAGTGTTTATAAAGCATGCTATAAAAGGTAGAAATGGTTACAAAAGCGCAGAGAACAATTAAAGCATATGGAAAACCATTTTAAAAATGGCAAGCTAACAGAATACACATGTTTTCAGCTTTCCATCTTAAAATTTTGAAATGTATATTTCGAAATATTAAAAGCCAAGCATGTTTTCTGAAACTCTTAAATTGACTAGAAGAATACGAACATGAAACTTAAATAAACAAAACTGTGTTACAATTTGTAAGGAAAACTATCATGCTGTAGAGTTTGCAACTCACAAAAAATCCCACCATTGTATTTTTGTAGTTACTTTTATGCCATAATAACACCTTTTTTTTTTTTCAGCCTTTGCAAATGGGAATTCAGCAAGCACACCGGTAATACACTCAAAGATTTAATGTTGTTGGTGCTTTAAACTTTTAAATTCACAACTAACTTTAGTAATATTTCAGGTCAACGAGAAATCGTTACAGCGGTGGTTAGATCACGAGCTTGAAGTTATGGTGAATGTGCATGAAGTTCGCACCGAATATGAGAAGCAAAGCGAAGTGTAAGCAATTCTTTCTACTTGACTTCAAAAGAACCATCAATCGATATAATTTCCTGATTAAATTGCTACTACTTTAGACGAGCAGCCATGGCTGATGAGCTCTCTTTTTTGAAACAAGACGAAGCAATATCACCCGGGACTGCATCTCATAAAGGAAGGAATGGAAAAAGCAGGTATTTTTTAATCCTCAATGCAACCACCCTTCAGTCAAATTGGAAGAACTTTTACTAACTTCTGTAACTACAAGTTTAGAGTGTCCAATATGTCACCAAATGCAAAAATGGCAAGAATAGCAACTCTTGAGAATATGGTGAGTATTTCATCAAACACTCTAGTTGCCATGGCTTCTCAACTTTCAGAGGCAGAGGAGAGAGAAAGAGCATTTAGTGGTCGTGGTCGCTGGAACCAACTGCGATCGCTGGGAGATGCAAAAAGCCTGCTTCAGTACATATTCAACGTAGCAGCAGATGCAAGGTATATATACATTAGAGATATGAAAGCAAACATGCTATAAACCAGTATAACTGAGATGCTATAAACACGCGTGCATAAATAGATGCCAACTAAGGGAGAAAGAAATCGAGATAAAAGAGCTAAAGGAGCAAATGTCCGAGCTTGTTGGCATACTTCGACAAAGTGAAGCAAGAAGGAAAGAAATGGAAAAGCAGAATAAGTTGAGAGAGCAATCACAAGCCATGTCTACGTCTACATCACCTCATGAAGTAAGCCTATAATTTGTTCATCATGAAATGGCATGTGTTATGAGGGTATAACCCAGGTCCCAACCCAGTAGCGAGCATATCACAGTTTTTTTGTGTTACCACATTGGTAAAACGATGTTATGAGGAGTATCCCAGGCCTGTAATTTATTCATATAGCTCTCTCTATATATTTAATATATGAAAAATGTTCTTATGCCATTTTTGGTACAGATTGTGGTAGAAAAATCCATGATAGAGTCACATATTAGGAATTCATTATATTTTCATATTTTCACATTATAGTTTTTCATTAGTTTAACGAACATATGATGTTTTTCAGGGACAGGCTAAAGATTCTACAAAGCACAAGGCTGATGAAAAAAGCACACCTTCGTCTCCATTTCCAGTGCCAGCTCAGAAACAGCTCAAATATTCTGCTGGGATTGTAAATAGTCCAACCAAACAAATTGCAAATCTGAGCTCTATGAAGGTGCGATTTCTTTCTCAATATTTTTGCTTATTCCTTGTCTTGGTTTGTTCCTTGTGGAATTTGAGGATAAAACTACACATGGAACAGTAGTGAACTCTTTTAATCATTTCTTGAGTAAAATGTATAACCATTCGAGTTCTAAGTGTGCCCGTAGACAAATGTATATTTGATAAAATGAATAGTTCATTGTACATTGCTGGGAAAAGTGGTATAAAACATATGAATTATATGAAGTGGTTCTGCATTGTAACTTATTATCATATGCTTAAAGTAGCCAAACCGATCCTCATTCAATGATTGTTTCTTGAATTAAACAGTTGATGCCTATTGGTCAGTTCCCAACTGCAAATAAGTTGACAGTAGGGAGACATTCTGGAAAATTATGGAGATGGAAGCGCAGTCATCACCAGTGGCTTTTACAATTTAAATGGAAATGGCAGAAACCATGGAAATTATCAGAACTAATCAGGCATAGTGATGAAACTATCATGAGACCAAAGCCTCGACTTCAGCCTGTTCGACGTGTGTCTTAGTAGATCATTTCATTCCTGCTCTCATGTTTTTGATTATTTCTCATCTCCCATGGCTAACAACATTGTCATAACAAGGTATGCACTTTATTTATTCATTTCATTTTACTTATTTTTGCTAGTAATGTAAACAGTTGCTCTCTTTTTTTTCCTTATTTTCAGAAACATTCGTGTAGGAGCGTGATTTGAGATTGCTTGTTCAGGGTTTTTGTGCATAGAAATAGAAGCATATATAAAGTGGATTTGATGATGTGTTCCTTGTTGAAGCCAAAAGAAAATGCTGAAGATACATTGTAGGTATATATCTATATAATAAAACTGAATATTAATAATTATTTTGTATATTTATGTTATTAGTTCTACTTTTTTTGTTTTTGTTTTAACTATCAAAGATATAACTGACTTGCAATGCATGTTTGCCTTGATGGGCTTGATGCGTAGTAATTATTTCTCATGGTTTAGTTTGAGAGTTTTTGTCTAATGGTTGTAAAAGCGTGTATTGACAGTTGTTAGTGATTGATTGTAAATTTTAAGAATATATTCTGCTGTCATATTGCTGGAATAAGCTGTCATATTGCTGGCGTTTGACAAAACAATTACAAATTTAGCATCTTTCCATCCTGGTTCTTGCTGCAAAAATATGTGCAGTTTCTAATACATTGTTGCTGCCTTTGATTTCTGATACTTTTTTTTTTTTTTTTTTTTTTTTTTACCATTGGAAATTATTAGCTTATATTGGGGTCATCTTGACAAATAAAAGTAGAAAAAATTGATCACTATTTTTTGGTTCATGAACAACTTTAATTTTGTAGTTTATCTGGGAATTGTTCTGTGGTTATGTGATAAATACATGTACATAATCTTTTCTATGTATTGACGCACGTTGTGTTAATAATTTTTTTATCCTTGTATCATAATAGTTATAATATCTTCGGTGTTACATTCTAATTTTCGTCTGAATTGCTAAAATTGCCTCTCATATCATTAATTGTTAGTATCAATTGAAAATATGAGCTAAGAATTATGTTTTCTCTACAAATTTAAATTGTTTCTCTACAAATATTATCAAATCTTAATATTATTTAAAAATACAATTTGATAATTAAATCTATTCTACAAATTCAAAATATTGCATTATAACAGATTTTAACATTACTTGAAAATAAGATCTAACATATATACTTCTTTACTAAATAAAATAAAAAGTAATACAAAACTAGATGTTTCAATTTAAAAATAAAAATTCAAACCAACTCCACGTTATTTTAATGCAAGAATATGATTGAGTATTTGTTCAAATAATTTTTTATTGAATGCGTTGAACATATACAAATTATAAATAAAAATTCATGTGCAAAACGCATGCTCTGCATGTCGTGATGATCATCTAAAATAGTTTTTTTTTTCCCCTTAGTTTGGTATTGAATTAAATATTTTAGGAATATATATTGAGAGTTAAATTGGATCAAATATAATAAATAATTACTATGAATATGTTAAAAAATACAGATTTTTGCATGTGTGAATAATTGAAGCAGTAGCGCGATTATTTTGCAATGATAGCACTTTTTGTTGATCAAGGAATTTGCATAAGCGATTAGGATAATTCAACTGCAACTGCATTGTCAGGATAAAAATGTTACCCTCTTAGAGCATCTCCAACAGTTGAAGAATTCAGCTCTTGAATCGGTAATTGAAGAAGAAAAGCTTCCCAATGGATATCACGATATGTAATATTAAGGCAAATATTACGGTCCATATTTTGAATCTGAAATGGGTGTAACGCGCCGATTTTATCGATACTGGACGAAAATTAGGGTAACTTTTTATCGCGAGCCGATAAAATCGGCGCAACATAACATCTTCCACTCCTGAATTTTAAGAATTTCCTCTTTCTCTCCACGCCGATAAAATCGGCTTCTTGTTGTTGGGGAAATCACGCATCTTCTCTCTGAATATTACGAGCTGTAATTTTCTTTCTTTGAATTCCGTTGGAGATGATCTTAAGCATACTTCGATGAGTCATGACCAACCATGTTTGTACAATGTATCATATTTAAAAACAATTTAAAATAAACTACATTTTAATTAATATATATAGCAAAGTGTAGGGAAAAATTATACAAGAGAAAAGTAAAACTAAGATGACATATATATCATTCACTTGGAAACAAAATTTAATATGATATTTTCAAATATCGTTTAACCTTAAGATTATATAGTGATATTTCAATATCACTGAAAGTCTAAGCCATGATAATTTCTAGTGTCACTTATCATGAAAAATTGATAATGGATATCAACAAGGTTTACCATGATCCTGAATGTCTAAAACGAGAATAGACCATTGATGTTTTCCAGCCACTTCTTCGTTTCCTGTTTCTCTCATACGCATTCCTTCAAACACTTCTACAGCGTTGCGAAACACAGCAGGGAACAGACTTATCTTTCAGCTTCGGTTGGAATGGACAGCTCGAATGAATGTGAATGGCGTTCGCTTCAAATATAATTTATTGACAGGAAAAATAGTATCCACCAACATACAGTTATTGGGAAAACTAGCGTTATGTCGATTTGGAGGGTTTGAATTGGACATTTCTCTCGAATGATCCTCTCCCGTCCCATCCATTTACTTTGTCCCCCGCCGACTTACAGTTGAAATTAATGGCATGTAATTCTTCTGTTTACCTAAATATAATATCTAAAGAAGTGTTGCTAGCTCCATCGATTTTATTAGCGGTTCACGAACCATTTTGAAATCATTAGCAATCAATGAAAGATACGTAACTTAGCTGAAATAGTATATAACACTTTATGAATCATTCAAAGTACATATGTTACAAGTTGATACAAAATTTCTTAGAATTTACGAATGAAGATTTGAAGAAGAGTTTTTGTGCTTTTAATTGTTTTATTCTTGCTTCAGGTGAGCGAGAAAAACTGCTAAATACATCTATGGTATTAACATGTCAAATATCCAAGTGTTGGGAAATTAAATTATTAGGGGTTAAAGAAAAATAAAATAGAACAGATTCTCACAATCGCAACGGATAACATATAGTATGTAACAAGTCTTTACAAATTGAAAGAACTTTTATTTAATATACATATACAACATCAGAGTAAACAACTAATACCAACCTGGACAGTTATAACAACCTGTCTGGACGAACTCAGATAACATCAAGAATACCAACACAACGGAAAATAAGAATATACGGAAATACGTCTTGGATCCGGTTCCTCTTGTAAGCTTTAAGCATCTAATATAACTTGCCATCAAGCTCGGCTTGACCCGAGTATTATCGTGAAATAACACCCAGGTCAGACTGGAAAACAACGTGAAAAAACTCAAGTAACAAGAAACATTATTTCTTATTAGCAACCATTTTGAAAACTAAAAGGTATATCGTAAGACCATGTCGTACATAAACACTGATGGGTTTTTACCTTACTATAACAAAAACACTTCATAGAAATTCTCATGATGTTATAATAGTGTCTAAATATAAATACTTATCAATCTAGCTGAAATTGTTGTTACATTAATTAAATTTCAGCATAATGGGCACACAACTAAAACCGTACAAGGTTCGTATTGGAGTTTGGATTCCATACAATGACTGGGTATTGGGGGTACCACCCACTACGGTATGCGTCTAGAGACAATACATATGACCTCGCCTAGATTCCCTGCCAACATAAGACCAACCTATCACTAAACTTGGTGGTATCGAATATGTCATCACCCCGGTCGTTGTGCAACCCTTTCCCAGTGAGCTCAAATACTACCAAAAGATAAATGTATATATCTAGAAGGGTGACAATCATATCCTACTTGGGTGCGACCTACTTAGCCCTGATGCATCTCCTCTGATGTTAGTAATTTTTGGCTGATGAGGCTTGAGGCTACGTCACTTTACCTTCCATCAGCAGATTTCACTTTGAATGTTCATTGCCCTTTGGTGACAATGCATTGATAACATTCATCCATACGAGTCATTCAAGAACTGAACGAATTGAAGGCATTACTTCTACTACATCCATAGGATTAATAGCAAGCAACCCTTGCACTCTAACTTTATCTTGATTTCTCCATCTTCAAAAAATACCACCTTTATCACTTAGTCGGATTGAAGTGGTTTTTGGATAACTTGATCCTATCCCAGTCTCTTCGAAACAACTTCTGATAATTTTCGATAAATTCAACCCCAGTTCTTTTAGGAAAGGATAAGAGCGGAGTTCGCCTCCTAACCTTTTGTAGAAGGTTTTCCTTACTTCTTGTCTCAGGAGAACAAAACAAGGTTTATACACACAGTGGATCATTTACAGAGATGACTGTGCTGTATTACTCACGTGTTTCCCATAGATATTTCCAAAATAGATTTTGGTCCATATTTGATAGTTGGTTATTTAACAATCAAATTACGCACATAAAACAATCATTATGGGCATATAATTTCCCATAGCAACTCACTAAGCCTCTTTTAAATTAATTTCTTGTTAGTTAAATTTCAAATCTCCTAACCCAAAGCATTCACATACCTAATCCTCCGATATAAGTATGTATTTCAAAACCAATTAAGATAGTTCTCATTTCTAATTCATCTTTAATAGGTTATTAGAGAGCAAATCACTTTTATTTCACTTTTAAAACATTGTATATTAACACATCACTTATGGAAATAATGATTTAATTCCCAAAATCAGTTCTCGATCTCAAACTAACAGTATTCTTCAAATAGAAATGAAATCGTTCAAGTTTGGGATATTCATTTACCTCTCAGACCTTGACTTGATGCCACCTTCATCTTCGGTATAATAGAAGTTAACTATCTCAAGTAATAAAACATCTAACTTAAATTGGCCAAATTTCAAAATGAAATTCATTGTAAAATAAGTTCTAGAATCCATTCTTTCGTTCTCTTATGAATTCATATCATATTTAACTTGATTTGTTTCACTCAAATAAATTCGTTTATTACAAACGACTCATTAGCTTTAAATCCAATTCCAAGTTCAAATATTGAATTTCAAGTTCAAATATTGAATTTCAAGTTCAAATATTGAATTTCAAGCATATTCTTAAGTTAATAGAATGAAATTAAACCTTATTGTTAATAAATTAATTATTTATAACAACTACTTATTTTGAATATATTTAGTAAAATGATTCCTTTACGTCCAAACCTCATTATTAAATAAGTGGATGAACTTATAAATTACATTTAAAAAGTAATTAACCAGTCTAATCCTTGCTATTAAAACAATTAATTATTTTAAATCCCTTATTTAAAATAAATAATTAACTTCGAAACATCAAGTAAATTATTTAATTTACTTAAAATAATTATTTAAAAATGATACCAACTTAATCACTTTTAAATAAAAATAATCTTAAACAATTATTAATTAAATAATAATCAATAATTTGCCAATTATTTATCTCTAAAATAAATATTTATTTATTTATTCAACCTTTAAATAAATAATTAAATAATTAAATAATAGTTAATCGTCAAATGAATAAATTAAAGATCCAAATAATCTTTATTTAATAATTAATTAATAATTTAAAACCTTCATAAACTTAAAATTATTTAAAACAAATTCTAAATAAATAATTAATCTTACACCTTAATTAAATGATTTAATATCTTTTATAAGCCATTAAACAATAAATAAGCATTAAATAATTATAATTAACTTCTTAGTTAAAACTTAAGTATAAATTTGCGTTAAAGACATCATTACTAAGTAATTAATAAATCAAAATGTCATTAGTAAACAAATATTAAATTTTAACCCATTATTAATGAATAATTTATAACCCTGTAACTTAAGTGATAAAATTAGTCTTTATAATTTTAGCAACTTAAACCAATTTAATTAATACTTTATTAATCTTTCAAATCTTGGCTAATTGCTTTTTAAAAATCCCCACATGGAATATTTAGCTATTAAACCAATTCCGTTTAGGAATTTAAACATTCGAAAATAGTTTTAACTTTTGAGGCTTAGCAATCGCAATGGCTTTTAATTTAGTTACCATACATTTCCACATCTGAATGGGTTCACATATTTATGTCACATACTGTTAACCGGCATTTTGGTCCGGTTACTAGAAGCAGACCAGGCCCACACGACTTGGCCCGTTGCGTGGTTCAACAGCTCAAAAGCGTTGCCAACATATTCGAGAATCAAGCTAAGACAGGGTCGCGCAAGAACGGTTGTCACGGCTCTTCAAACTACTCTCACACAGTACAAGCCACGGGATACGAAATTTGTATCCTCATTGTATACGGACTTCCTTCAACTCAAAGCTGGCCTCGACAAGCTTCTTCCTTCGGGATACCTTCCACTCCCTCCGTGTTGACACACGTTTTGGTCGAAGCTGTCAAACGTTAATCGCATCGTCAACAAACATGAAGCGATTCAGTAACATAAAAGTGGCCCGAAACCCCTTTAGATGACCACTTTTGGGTCCCGAAAACGTCAATTACGGTTATCGTAACATTTGTAGCCCTCTGAGTTAGCTTCAGGTACAACTTTCGTTTCGCCAAACGACCTTACGGTTTGAAAGTTACCCTGTTTCCGTGAATGCATGTCACTCACTCAAAATCATCGGATCAGCTCAGCACGGCGAGCCCAGAATTCGACAAGCAAGCCTCTCCCCCTTCTTTTCATATTCCTCGAAGGGATACAAATTTTGTATCCCTCGGGAAGGATACAAATTTCGTATCCCCTAGAGGGATACAAAATTCTTTTCCTGTATCCCCCTGAAGGGACACAAATTTTGTATCCCCCAGGGGGATACAAAATCCGTATCCCTCGGGGAGGATACGAATTTCATATCCTCTAGAGGGATACGATATTCGTATCCTGTATCCTCCAAGAGGTTTCGTATCCCCCAAAGGGATATGAATTTTTCCTATACTTCATAATGGGACCCGAAATTTTGGTGTATGGACCCGTTATCTAACCTATTCCACTACCAACCCATTCCTATAAATACTCCCTCCCTTCCAACGTAAAAGAGGTTGGTTCAAGCTCTCCTCCAAGCTCTAACGGCTGCCTAAGAAGAAGATACTCTTCCCAAAGCCTCCTAAACACCTTCCTTCATCATACAAAGAAGAAGATATGTAACACCCCACGTCCATTAATGTCACTCACAAAGGGAATGCATTAACTTCCATGGAGGTTTTAAGTGAATATAGAACAGTAAAATTACAACAAGACAGATATAAAATAGTACTTGGAAATTCAAAAACTTTATTTCATTATAGCAGAAGTCAAAACATGTTTGATTACATCATAACACCATATTCAATGTCAAGTACAATATCTATCTTGATAAAACAAGTACATAATCCCATTACATGAATAGCCATTAAAAAGAAAGATAACAAGCTGGACTTTACTTCAGCAGTCCAAGCTTTCCAGAAGATAAGCGATCCAACTAGACTCCACTAGAACTTGGCCCAACCTGCGGACCTGAAGGGAGAAAAAGGATGGAAAAGAGGGGGTCAGACATAAAGTCTGGTGAATATGATAATTCTACAATACTATTACCAAAATAACTGGACTAAGGCATAAGCTGGAAAACAAGAAAATGTCTATGAAGAGCAGATTAAGGACATAGACAATCGCTAAAGGCAACGTTATAGGCGCTCCTAAATACTAAAGGATAAACACTATACTGCACCACACCAGTCACCCTAAAGATTCATCCCACTTAGCTTCACTTAGAAACTTTCCCAATGGCTTTACGTACCCCTAGCTGACTACATAGGTGCCGCCTGCCCCTATCTCCACTAGGTGTACCCTACTTCCCATTATTCGATCGGCTCCCTAACTCGTAGATACCCGTGCTGGCCCCACAGTGGGGTGTATCACTCCCCTAAAGTGGCAACCTGATACAACGGACATGCACGGCTTATACCTACACGATGCAACAACGTCTTACCTACCAGTCCGGGTCCACACACGCATATGAAACCCGTTGGACTTGCGTTGCCACCGCTCCCTGTTTTGGCCTCTTATAGTCAAACCCAGTATGCGTGTCCCGTCCTCGACTTGGGTCGAGCCCACAAAGATACGTTTTGGGATACTGGTTGAAATGGGCCCCCACTATTTACCATAAGCATTCCACCTAAGCTTGTCCCCATTAGTCCATCCCACTTAACCCACTTAGTCATGTTCATTTACATGTGTGTTTGGTTAAGTCTAATCGTATTTCAAATGCCTCTAAAGGCAACCACCAGATTCCTCATGCCACCCAAGGCACCTACTTAACCCCCATGTCCCACCTTACATGATTATCTGGTTAAGTATTTCTTAGTTCATTAAGGCCATAACCTCATAAAGACCTCTCAAATTAGACTGGCATTTATGGCAGCTGGATTTGTCGGGCGGGTCCGGGCAGTCTTACACCATAAAAGAGTCTAACCTCGTGTCTTTACAACTGTTATGCTTTAGTTTGGGCCTAGGACCTCTCACATTGGGCCGACATTTGTGACTACTGGATTTGCCGGGCGGGTCCGGGCAGGTTTACATCACAAACGGGTCCAACCTCGTGTCCTAAGCATTGATAATAATCCACTTTCCCCCAATTTTAATAATTCCCTACTTGAATTATTAATTACTTCCAATTTTTAACAATGTCCATAATTGACTCAATTATGGACATCCATTCATGGTATGCAAAATCTTACAAAATTGCACCCAATTTATTAATTCCTAATATTACCCCTACCCCACGTTTGAACGTTTATTCGCAAAATATATGTTAGACTCGAATAGCCTAACTCATAGCATAAAAGAGATTATCATAATAACAACATGTATATGTGACCAAATGAATCATAATAAGGGGTGAAACTTGCATATGTCCAACTTGCATAGATTATACATGTCATGGACCTAAAGGTGTCAACTTGTTCAAAATTCACCTAATATAATCTCAATCAATTTTCATAAACTTACATATGAACATGTGTGAATCAACATCATCTAATTTTTTAACAACATGGTTTTATATGGGTACACCTAACTCAATAGGCAAATTCCCATAATCAAGTTTTATTTAATTATAGTTTCAAGTTTATGGGTACACCTAACCTAATAGGCAAATTCCCATAAACAAGATCCATTTAAATTAAGAAAAAAAAACATAACTTTAAGCATGATCCAACAACATCATGATTTTTCAACATAATATAGCATGATTTATAACATGGCATAGTATGATAGTATAACATAGCTTGACATGATTCTCAACATAGCACGACATAGCATAAGAGAATTTACAACATAGCATGACATAGCATATATAATTTACATCATACGACAACATAATAACATAATAAGAGATCCACAATATATAGAATTTACAATTACAAATCACATCACTTTCTTGTGATCCATTCATAACTGAGTCAAATTAGTTTGTAATAGTCTTGTGAGAATCATCATACTCACCAACAAAAGAAGAGAATTAGAGAGAGAGTTCTTTGGTTTGATTTGTTTTGTTGAGTAGAATTTAGTTGTAGTAGGTTAGGCTTCCTCTTCTTAGTTTGTGACGGCTACGCTGAACTCCATGGCAGCAGCATGACGGTAGCTTCTCTAATTTTACAAGTGATTTAGGTTTAGGGTCTACCCACTTATTTATAGATTTTAGAATGCATTTAGGCCATTAGATTTAACCTAGAAATAACCGCAGCCGTTCAGACAAGATGGGGTTTATCTTGTTGACTCAGCAATGAGTCAGAAGTGACTCAGCAAACACTCAGCATATTAATAAACTTCTATTCATGTCATAAATATATATATTTTCTACAATGTACATATTAGATACATCCCCCCCTTTTATACACTTATTATTGTTTTTATATACATAATAGATACATCCCCTCTCTCACACACTTATTAATATTTTTATATTCATATTAGATACATCCCCTCTCTTACACACTTATTAATATTTTTATATTCATATTAGATACATCCCCTCTTCTACACACTTATTATTATTTTAGCAACTTTAGTGTTAATAGAAAATTCGGGGTGTTACATTCTCCCCTCCTTTTAGGATTTCGTCCCCGAAATCTTCAAGTCTGGAGGAATGTATATCCTACCATCCAAACGTCCATCTACTCATCCATCATACACAGGCATCCATTGTCCTTACAGACTTCTAATGCTTTCATGTTTAAATGCACAGTGTGTGTATATGTCCGTATCTAATGCAAAATCAGGCGTTCCACTGATTCAGTTGACCTCCTTAATGCAACTATGATCGTGCCATGCATCCATTATGTATGCAAAAGATTCTTAACGCCACATAATACTTCTATATGCGTGCACAACCATCATCTGAATGCAGCATCCACATGATAATACAACCATCGTTCATCCATTTTACTAAATACATCCATATATATGCAATATGCAATATGTAGTGACTGAGCCGATCTAGTGCCTAAAGTGTGTGTATATATGCATCCACGAGCAACCACTAGCAAACACTTGCATCCATTTTGCATCCATCATACATAACATGTCTCAAACACATGTTTCAACCATAGGATTATCCTAACTAAAGGTCAAAGATACTAATGAGAGGACATACTAAAGATAAGATAAGATAAGCTAAGCGATAAAGGAGAAATTAAAAGACATACCCTCAAAAAGAAAAGGGTACAACGAACGCATCTTCTCTTCTGTCTCCCAAGTTGCGTTGCTCTCATCATCTCCCCATTGCACTTTAACCAGTCTGACCTCTCGATTCCTCAACTTTTTGATCTCCGACCCAAGAATGCATGTAGGAGCTCGTCTAATTGTTGCATCACGCTCTATTTCCACCTCTTTAAGCAAGCTCGGCTCTACCACTTCCGCGGTCTTGTGCAAACACTTCCTCAAATGTGATACATGGAATACGTCGTGTACTCCACTAAGTTTCTCAGGCAACTCCACCCTATATGCCATCTTCCCAATCCTGTTTTTTTTACAGGAAACGGCCCTACAAACCTTGGTGCTAATTTCCCCACGGACCCAAAGCGAACAACATTATGTAACGGAGATACTTTGATAAAAACCATGTCCCCAATGTCAAACTCAAGATCTGTCCTCCTCTTATCAACATACGATTTCTTCCTATCTTGTGCTGCTTTCATCCTCCTTCGAATCAACTCATTCTTCTCCGAGGTTTCCCTAACCATATCGGGCCCAAGTAGGATTTTATCGGTAGATTCCCACCAACATGTAGGCGAACGGCAAGGCCTTCCATAAAGAGCTTCGAAAGGTGCCATGCCAATACTAGGCTGAAAGCTATTATTATATGCGAATTCTATTAACGGAAGGTGCTCTTCCCATGTACCCCCAAAGTCTAGGATACAAAGCCTTAAAAGATCCTCTAGAATGCGATTCACCCTCTCGGTCTGGCCGTCTGTCTGAGGATGATATGCGGTGCTCAAACATAGCTGAGTCCCTACCGCCTCTTGTAAACTCTTCCAAAATTCGCTAGTAAAGATGGGGTCACGGTCGCTTACTATACTAGAAGGAATACCGTGCAAACGAACTATCTCCTTAATGTATACAGAAGCCAACCACGGAGCAGTCCTCTTACTTTTCACGGGAATAAAATGGGCGCTTTTAGTAAGTCTATCTACTATAACCCAAATCCCCGTGTTACCCTTCCTTGATCTTGGTAATCCATCCACAAAATCCATTGAGATGCTTTCCCATTTCCATAGTGGAACTTCTAATGGGTGAAGCAACCCACCGGGTTTCTTTTGTTCTGCTTTAACTCGTTGGCACACCAAGCATCTAGCGACGTACTCGGCCACATCCTTTTTCATACCGGCCCAAAAGAAAACCCGCTTCATATCTTTGTACATCTTATCCCCGCCGGGATGAATGGTCATTTTTGAGCGATGAGCATCATCAAGAATGGCCTTCCTTAAGTCTTCGTCTTGTGGTACACAAAGTCTATTATCCCTTCGTAACCAACCCTTATCGTCTAGGGTATACCTACGAAGATGGCTTGACGACTCCCCCCTTTGAGCTTTTCTACTATCTCAACCAACTGTGGGTCGTCTCGCTGTGCCTCACCAACCCGTCCTAGAAGTGTAGGTCTAACCTCCAAGAATGCTAACAGACCGGGTACTAAGTCAACGGAGGGTCTAAAGTCAAACATAGAGATGAATTCTAAGCTTTGTCGTTCAACAAACAACGGACTCAAGGACAACTTTTTCCTACTTAAGGCGTCTGCCACCACGTTACCCTTGCCCGGGGTATATGCTATTTCAAAATCGTAGGAGGCTAAGAATTCCATCCACCGTTGCTGCCTTAAATTCAAATCCTTCCGAGAGAATAAGTATTTTAATGATTTGTGGTCAGTGAACAGTTCGAATTTATCACCAAGAAGATAGTGACGCCAAGACTTAAGCGCGAAAACAATTGCGGCTAGCTCTAAGTCATGCGTGGGGTAATTCTTTTCATGAACCCTCAACTGCCTTCCACCATAGGCTATTACTCTTCCCTCTTGCATGAGGACCGCGCCAAGTCCCGTCCCACAAGCATCAGTATTGATGGTAAACGGTTTATTCCCGTCTGGCAGCACTAAGACTGGGGCTGAAGTTAAGGCTCTCTTTAAACGTTGGAACGCATCATCGCAATCTTTGTCCCACGTAAAAACCAGGTTCTTCTTCGTTAACCGTGTTAATGGAGCTGATATTTTTGCGAAGTCTTTGATAAACTTCCTATAATAGCCAGCCAACCCCAAGAAACTTCTTACTTCGGTTGCATTTTTAGGGACCTTCCAATCTTGGATGGCCACCACCTTTGCGGGATCCACTGCTATCCCTTCTTTGGAAACCACGTGCCCTAAGAACCGTACTTCCTTCCTCCAGAAGTGACACTTAGAAAATTTTGCCTTAAGGTTATGCGCTCGAAGGGTTTCCAACACTTCCCTAAGATGTAGGGAGTGCTCTTCTTTATTCTTAGAAAAGACTAAGATGTCATCCACAAAGACTACCACGAATTTGTTAAGGTATTCCCTAAACACCCTACTCATCAAATCAACAAAATATGCATGGGCGTTTGTCAAACCAAAGGGCATCACTAGCCATTCATAGAATCCGTCAGGAGTCCTAAAAGCAGTCTTATCTATACTATCCTCAGCCACTCTCAGTTGATGAAAGCCAGTGGCTAAGTCCAACTGCGAAAACACTGAGGCGCCAACTAACTGATCAAAGAGATCGTCAATCCTCGGCAGTGGGTGTCGGTTCTTTTTAGTAAGCTTGTTTAGTTCTCTATAGTCCATACAAAGTCTAAGAGACCCATCCGCCTTTGTGGCAAAAACTACTGGAGCACCCCACTCCGATATACTACGTCTTATGAACCCCTTCTCAAGCAACTCCTTTACTTGCTTATTGAGTTCCCTCCTTTCACGAGGAGCCATGTGGCGCACTGGCAAAGATACGGGTTTAGCATTATCCACAAGATAAATTCGAAAGTCTATCTCCCGCTTTGGAGGTAAGCCCTTCACCTCCTCAAACACATCCGGATATTCCCGGACCACTTCTACCGATCGCAGGTTCTCTACAGACGCGTCAAGCGATTCAAGATAACTTAGCATAACGGAATTTATGGGATTACAAAAGATGTCGAGAGCATTACCAAGGCGAGTCACAAGCCTAACTACTCTCCTTTCACAATCAAGAATGGCCCTATTTCTAGACAACCAATCCATTCCTAAAATTAGCCCATAGCCCGTGAAGCCCAATACATAAGCATCACATCTAAATTCAACGCTAAGTATAGAGATTTTCAAATCCAAACATATCATGGTCAAATGAGCCGAACCCCCAATTGGATTTGAAACGACCAAGGGATCCTCTACTAAACTGGTGTTCAAGTGCAGTGATTCAACTAATGATGCAGAGATAAACGAATGAGATGCGCCAGAATCGAATAAGGTACGGACAGGATGATCAAACAGAAAAACTAAGCTTTCAACAGAAATTGTTCTACCTCTTTCTTGCAGCGGTGGGGCCACAATAGCCTGAACTTGCCCCCTTGCCTGCCCTGGTGCCATAAGAGCCTGCACCTGTCCTCCCGAGGTAGACCCTGCCCTCTGCCCCTTCTTTGGACAGTCCTTCACTAAATGTCCCGCATCTCCACAATGAAAACAACCAGTCTTCTTTTTCTTTCTACAATCTTTGCTGAGATGGCCAGGCGTCCCACAATTGAAGCATTTCTTCTTCCCTTTGCCATTATTGTTTTTACCACCCTTCTTATTTTGCTGTTGGGGTTTCTTCTGATCCCCTTTCTTTTCAACTGCCTTATCCTCATGCATAAGTGCCATTTCTACTAGCTTTTCAAAGGTGGCTCCCATAGGGATGTGGGTCATAGCCAACCCTTGCAACGGTTCATTCAAGCCTCTAACGAACCTCAAAGCTTTCTTCTCTGGCGTGTTCACCAACTCCAAGCCAAACCTTGCCAACTGATTAAATTTATTGACATATTCCTTTACTGATGAGCTCCCTTGCTTTAGTGCCAGGAATTTTTCCATATTTAAGTTCTCCTCTGCCCTTGAAAGAAACTTTGCCTCAAACCTTCGTCTGAAATCCGCCCATGAATCAACTGGATGTTCCCCGTTAGTGACCTCCCACCAAAACGAGGCCTCTCCCTTCATTAACCAAGCAGCTAAACGGACTTTCCTCCCATCTTCCACTTCAAAGATATCCAACAATTCCTCAGTCTCCTTAAGCCAATCTCTGGCCTCCACAAACGTCTCAGTCCCTTGAAAAGTTTTTCCTCCCATAGCCTTGAATTCCTTGCACGTCTTTGCAAAAGTGTCAACACGAGGAGGAGGAGGAGGAGGAATGGGTGCAACTAGGCGTGGAGGAGTATCCGCTGGGCTTGCAGTGGTGGCCCTAGCCTCCAAGTATCTCCTAAACCACCCTGGAATCGTCACACCTTCTGGGAGATTAAGATCTTCAGCCATGCTGAAACGAAAAAGGAAAGATTCAAAATGGAGAATTCGAAAGATAAAGATAAGGATGTGGCTATTTGGGATTATGTTTTTCATAAAAACTCTCTTTAAATAACATGTTTTTTTTTTTTTTGAAAGCACTTCTTCCAAAAATACTTTAGAAAAAAAATATTTTTCTAAAATTTTTTTTTTATCTGTTCTGGTAACCTTATGCTCTGATACCACGTGTAACACCCCACGTCCATTAATGTCACTCACAAAGGGAATGCATTAACTTCCATGGAGGTTTTAAGTGAATATAGAACAGTAAAATTACAACAAGACAGATATAAAATAGTACTTGGAAATTCAAAAACTTTATTTCATTATAACAGAAGTCAAAACATGTTTGATTACATCATAACACCATATTCAATGTCAAGTACAATATCTATCTTGATAAAACAAGTACATAATCCCATTACATGAATAGCCATTAAAAAGAAAGATAACAAGCTGGACTTTACTTCAGCAGTCCAAGCTTTCCAGAAGATAAGCGATCCAACTAGACTCCACTAGAACTTGGCCCAACCTGCGGACCTGAAGGGAGAAAAAGGATGGAAAAGAGGGGGTCAGACATAAAGTCTGGTGAATATGATAATTCTACAATACTATTACCAAAATAACTGGACTAAGGCATAAGCTGGAAAACAAGAAAATGTCTATGAAGAGCAGATTAAGGACATAGACAATCGCTAAAGGCAACGTTATAGGCGCTCCTAAATACTAAAGGATAAACACTATACTAAACCACACCAGTCACCCTAAAGATTCATCCCACTTAGCTTCACTTAGAAACTTTCCCAATGGCTTTACGTACCCCTAGCTGACTACATAGGTGCCGCCTGCCCCTATCTCCACTAGGTGTACCCTACTTCCCATTATTCGATCGGCTCCCTAACTCGTAGATACCCGTGCTGGCCCCACAGTGGGGTGTATCACTCCCCTAAAGTGGCAACCTGATACAACGGACATGCACGGCTTATACCTACACGATGCAACAACGTCTTACCTACCAGCCCGGGTCCACACACGCATATGAAACCCGTTGGACTTGCGTTGCCACCGCTCCCTGTTTTGGCCTCTTATAGTCAAACCCAGTATGCGTGTCCCGTCCTCGACTTGGGTCGAGCCCACAAAGATACGTTTTGGGATACTGGTTGAAATGGGCCCCCACTATTTACCATAAGCATTCCACCTAAGCTTGTCCCCATTAGTCCATCCCACTTAACCCACTTAGTCATGTTCATTTACATGTGTGTTTGGTTAAGTCTAATCGTATTTCAAATGCCTCTAAAGGCAACCACCAGATTCCTCATGCCACCCAAGGCACCTACTTAACCCCCATGTCCCACCTTACATGATTATCTGGTTAAGTATTTCTTAGTTCATTAAGGCCATAACCTCATAAAGACCTCTCACATTAGACTGGCATTTATGGCAGCTGGATTTGCCGGGCGGGTCCGGGCAGTCTTACACCATAAAAGAGTCTAACCTCGTGTCTTTACAACTGTTATGCTTTAGTTTGGGCCTAGGACCTCTCACATTGGGCCGACATTTGTGACTACTGGATTTGCCGGGCGGGTCCGGGCAGGTTTACATCACAAACGGGTCCAACCTCGTGTCCTAAGCATTGATAATAATCCACTTTCCCCCAATTTTAATAATTCCCTACTTGAATTATTAATTACTTCCAATTTTTAACAATGTCCATAATTGACTCAATTATGGACATCCATTCATGGTATGCAAAATCTTACAAAATTGCACCCAATTTATTAATTCCTAATATTACCCCTACCCCACGTTTGAACGTTTATTCGCAAAATATATGTTAGACTCGAATAGCCTAACTCATAGCATAAAAGAGATTATCATAATAACAACATGTATATGTGACCAAATGAATCATAATAAGGGATGAAACTTGCATATGTCCAACTTACATAGATTATACATGTCATGGACCTAAAGGTGTCAACTTGTTCAAAATTCACCTAATATAATCTCAATCAATTTTCATAAACTTACATATGAACATGTGTGAATCAACATCATCTAATTTTTTAACAACATGGTTTTATATGGGTACACCTAACTCAATAGGCAAATTCCCATAATCAAGTTTTATTTAATTATAGTTTCAAGTTTATGGGTACACCTAACCTAATAGGAAAATTCCCATAAACAAGATCCATTTAAATTAAGAAAAAAAAAACATAACTTTAAGCATGATCCAACAACATCATGATTTTTCAACATAATATAGCATGATTTATAACATGGCATAGTATGATAGTATAACATAGCTTGACATGATTCTCAACATAGCACGACATAGCATAAGAGAATTTACAACATAGCATGACATAGCATATATAATTTACATCATACGACAACATAATAACATAATAAGAGATCCACAATATATAGAATTTACAATTACAAATCACATCACTTTCTTGTGATCCATTCATAACTGAGTCAAATTAGTTTGTAATAGTCTTGTGAGAATCATCATACTCACCAACAAAAGAAGAGAATTAGAGAGAGAGTTCTTTGGTTTGATTTGTTTTGTTGTGTAGAATTTAGTTGTAGTAGATTAGGCTTCCTCTTCTTAGTTTGTGACGGCTACGCTGAACTCCATGGCAGCAGCATGACGGTAGCTTCTCTAATTTTACAAGTGATTTAGGTTTAGGGTCTACCCACTTATTTATAGATTTTAGAATGCATTTAGGCCATTAGATTTAACCTAGAAATAACCGCAGCCGTTCAGACAAGATGGGGTTTATCTTGTTGACTCAGCAATGAGTCAGAAGTGACTCAGCAAACACTCAACATATTAATAAACTTCTATTCATGTCATAAATATATATATTTTCTACAATGTACATATTAGATACATCCCCCCCTTTTACACACTTATTATTGTTTTTATATACATAATAGATACATCCCCTCTCTCACACACTTATTAATATTTTTATATTCATATTAGATACATCCCCTCTCTTACACACTTACTAATATTTTTATATTCATATTAGATACATCCCCTCTTCTACACACTTATTATTATTTTAGCAACTTTAGTGTTAATAGAAAATTCGGGATGTTACAAGATACATATGCTTGGACTCATAAGCATGCTCTTGGGACTTTAACCATACTTTCATACATTAAACCACATTTGGACTTCTCGAAGCTCTCAAGCACCATTAATGGCTTTCATATTCTTCCTCATGGCCATTGGACATATCATGGACCACTAAAATGTTGCATACACGTTTTCCATCCACTTTCAGACATTTACAAGGACCTTCACACTACCATTAGACATTTTCAAATCTCTCGGACATTGTTGACCAAGTTAACGTCTTTTCCACTCAACGAAGAAGAAAAAGGCCTCAGAACCTCCCGAATCCGCCACAACATCGAAAACTCCCGACATTCTCCGGACCTCGGAAACCCTCGAAACTCTCTGGACCTCGGACCTTCCCGACACATTCTGGACCTCGGAAACTCCCGACACTCTCCGGAGCTCGGGCCTCCCCGACACATTCCGGGCCTCGGCAACTCCCGACACTCTCCGTACCTCGAATCTTTCCGACACCTTCTAAACCTCGACAACTCCCGGCACCCTCTGGACCTCGGTAACTCTTGACTCTCTTCGGATCTCGGACCTTCCCGGCACATTCCGAACCTCGGCGACTACCGAGACCTCTATGGACCTCGGAACCCCCAACACATCCCGGACCTCGGGAACTCCCAACCTCCTATGGACCTCGGAAACTCCCGACGTCGCCCGGTCCTCAGAACCTCCCGACACATCCCGAACCTCGGTAACTTCCGACACCCTCCAGACCTCGGAATCCCCCGACACATCACGTACCTCGGAAACTCTCGACCTCCTCTGGACCTTGGAAACTCATGACGCCACTGGGACCTCGGAATCTCCCGACACCTCCCGAACCTTGTAAACTCCCGACATCCTCCGAAATTCGGAACCTCCCGACACATCCCAGATCCCGGAACTCTCGACCTCCTCCGGACCTTGGAACTTCCCGACTCACACCGAACCTTGAAAACTCCTGACCCCGCCTGGACCTTGGAACTTCCCAACATGCTCCGAAATTCGGAAACTCCTCGAGCGTTCCCGACCAACCAGGAAGCTTGATAACAAGAATTAATATAACATCGTCAATCATTGTATGCACCTATAATGATATCTTCTGTTGTACTTTCTCAATAGTGAAATAAAATCAGCAAAGTCTTCAAATTGGACATAGGTTCCTTCCAAACCGTACCACTATAAATTACCTTGTCCTTTACTTTCCTGCACATTATTACTGCATCTCACATACTTTTCCGCTCTTGACATTTAGTTTCAAAATTTTGGAACTCTCGGGTGTTGGCAACTATTTTTGGCGTCAGCACATACAATATTGCCAAGATACATAGGTTATGGTAATCAACAGTTCACAATCAATAGTTAATTTAACTATTCAATTCATATCCAATTATACTGATAATAATTCGTCACACAATTCAAACTATTACTTTACAAACACATAATGAGATTTTATTTTTCTCAATATATGTCCATAATGATCTACACTATTTAAAATTACTTGACAGTATTTTATTTGGCCAAATAAACAATACAAACTAACATGTGCAAATTTTAACGTTGTTATTGTTGAGAATATCATTATTCACATTCTGCCTGTTTTAATATGTCATAAAATTTAACTTGTCCAAAGTTGCAAACAAACTATACGACGATCTTATACTCATTGATACTAACCAAACGAAATGATCCATGCGTCGACTGGGTTAAATATAAGCAAGATGTAAATTTTCAAACTATCGCATGCTTATATATAAATTAATATTTTAAAAGTAATCTCACCATCATAACAAAGCCCGGCCCAACCAAATACAACCCGACCCATGCTATCTCCCTCCTCCCTCTTATTCTTCTCCTCTTTTCAAAATGTCATGCTAACATAAACGTGTGTAACCCATGCACATGCACCCTGATTCTCACCCGAGTCACCTACTGACCATGCTACCTAACCCTTCTTCACATGCTCATCTCTTTTCCACCATTCCCTCATCCTTCAGCCCCCTCCATTGAAAACCGACTATTCGAATCCCCCAAATCACCCACTACAGGTAACGATACTTTTTGACCTCGATCTCCACTAAAAACTGCCACTATGTAGCCTTCTCCAAGCAAACCCAGCACCAGTCCATGTTCCCTCAATTGACGCTTCAATTCACCGTAGACCCAAACCCTAGGTTTCAAGCACCGTCAAACATGATCACAAAACACCACCAAACTCTCACCAAAAATACTACATCACTCCATGATTCATTGACACAACCAACAACATATAATTCTCCATGGATTAAGAGGAAACATTTTTTTAAGATAAGTGACCTAAAGCACATAGAGTTATTGTAAATTGACAATATTCGACCCTACGCTCGACGAATCGATGAGCAATTATTTTCTAAAAATACTAGAAGTGGTCATAAAGAACTTTCATGTTGTGAGATTTTATTGAAGGTAAGTTGATTTTGAGAAAATGACTTTAGAAGCATTGTATAAGAACAAAGAAACAAAGAACAAAGGTGGAAGGTAAAGCCTGTAGCTTTCCAGAGAGCAAATTTGCTTATGCACATCAAAAATTTTGATTTTAATTTCACTTAAAATTATTAATTTTAGTATCTCTGTTTCTAAATATATATAGGCTGCCATGGAAAAAAGGAGTTTGAGAAGAAGAAAGGCAAACGAAATACTAAGAAGGAAAAGAAATGTGTGTATATAAAGTGAAATAATGTTAAATAAAAAATTTAAACAATGACCTTATTACCCTTACTATCATTTCAAGCCAACTCGCTTATGTACAAACATGTACATCACATTAATGAGATGTTAAGTCCCCATTTTACCATTTTTGTTTAAAATAAAGTACTAAAACATAATTTAAAATGTACTTTTGCTTAATTGTTAAGCAAAAATCAAATCAAAGTAATTAAAATATAAATTTGAAATATATATATACTTATTTTATTATTAAATGTCATATCGCCTTTTATATAATATAAATTATAAAATATAAAATTCTAAAATCCATTTCTTAAGAAATTTGAATTATTAAACAACAAATCATGTGATTTAAACTGTAAATGTATAAACCTTATTATTATTATATCAAATAACATCTATATGATTCAATAAAATATAACTCAAAACCATTAAATTCTTGTAACATTGTCATGTATACATTAAAATACCCTTTACAAAAATATTTTTTTTCTTAAAAATACATATATGTATTTATAACAAAATAAAAAATAACTTTCTATTTTATGTTATAAATTTTTTGGAAAAGATATAAACACATTTAAAACAAAGAAAAAAAACTCAGTTTTGGATTTTAATTTAACTAAATTTGAAATTGTTATAAAATATCAAAATCATTATTTAAATGAAAAAAAATTTCTCTATCATTAAAATGAAATTAAATGATTAAAAACACAAATAAAATATCAAAATAAATTAAATATTCACAAATTAAATTGTTACAATTTTGGGTTGTTACAATAGCAGTTATACGAATTGCATAGACTTGACTATATATTTACACTGTTAGTTTAGCCCTTAAAAATTATAAATAGAGAGGCAAAGATTGGAAAGTCATATGATGAACTTATATCTCGTAGCAGAAGAGATAAAATTTAATAACAAAAATTAGGAACCCATTTCATAAAAACCAAGTATTGGAAATACACCCTGAATATCCATAGTATAGTAACTCAAAGTAGAACATCTGTATTTCTATGATCTGAATAGATTAAAAGCATAGAAAAATAACTAAATTGCTATAAGTCTTCATCGCATACTTTGTGCTCTTCATCAACATCTTTTCCCGTAACATAAGGGTTGTAATGAGGAAGATGCGAGAACAACAAATGTCTTATGATTGAAAATCTCAAGTCTTACCGAAATAATATTTGAAAAATTTCATTTAGAAAAGCATTTTATCTAACACATCTTATACTTTAACTAGGTGAGTATACCTTCTATTATAATGGAAAGGTTCTTCAAGTCCAGCTCCTTATTATATCTCCAATAGTAGGCCATGGCCATTTCTAGTCCAACTTCATAACTATAACACATGTGCAATGCAATTATAAGGTCTAACGAATCATTTCCATTTACCATGCCCTAACGAGATAGTACCAAAACCACTTGATAACTCTTTAATAAAGGATAGGAAGTGTTGAACTTCTACGACATTATATGGAGAATCAAAGTGGACGAGAATACCTTACTATCGGTGAAAACGACATGCAAATCAAAGCATAGGGACATGATTTATCGTAGATTGAGGCTAGAAAGTGTAGGAGTAGGATGAAAGCTGAGCCATACGTCTAACTTGTAGGTTAGAAGTTTGATTGTTTGTGAGCTGCATCCCAAAAGTTAGGCAAGAGGTTTGGCATACCAAGCTAGACATTTGGCTGTCTGGTCTTCTAAAACCCGAGACCCAAGCCAGACGTTTAGCACTTAAGCTTGACATCTGGTGTTTTGGAACCTGGATCTGATTCCTGAGTCATAAGTCTTTCGACCTAGGCCAGAAATGTAAGATGGAGAAAAAAATAACCTTTTATCTTCTGGGTTACTAGCTAAAGTTTATGAAGGCTTCAAGAAGTAAACTGGTAATTTGCTATGAATAAAACACTTCCTATAAGCTATTTTCATATTCAATGAGAGGTCTCTTCTAACTTGCTCAAGGGTTCATCTCAATGAAAACTAGGATTTTAACCTCAGTTCTATTTTCAATTTTAATCTTCGCAATACTTATTCTAGAGTGATTATGTAACAACTCATTCTCGAAGGGCCAAAGCTAAGCGCTACAGATGCTATAGTCATTTATATTATTAACTTTTAATGATAGAAAATGGATGTCTTAATTCAATATAATATCAAAGAACACTTAGTATGAATTTTTCAAAGCATATTTATCCATAAAAAAACCATCGTGTAGATCAAAATATAATTATTACAAAATATACCTTCAAGAGCAACTTATGAAGATGTCCCCTTGGTTGATCAGAGTCTAAATATAAGCAATAAGCATTTTTGTCATTATATACATCCAAAGGATAAACATACAATGGAAAAGCTCCTAAATAGCTAATTGCTTCCTACACACCTCCAAAAGATTACTCGAAAAAGACACTAAAAACTCCAACTCTTAGTCTACTTAAATGAATACCTAAGAGTTAAAGAAGAAAATGAAAACTTAAGATCATCCAATAGATTACTTCCCGAAACCGATGATATTTAGCGAGATCACACCGCATAGCAGAATGAGTTTTCCTCTCAGTCATATCAAGCCATATAATAACCAATCCAATGCTCTTGAACTTACAATGGTTAATCAACGAACAATGATAATTTGCAATCGTGCTATATAATGGGGTTCTCCTAACTAGCTGTCTTAACTGTTTTATGAATAACTATCATACTAATAGGTTATCAGCTGCCGAACTTATTTGTTTGTTTAATTTGAGATTACACATCCCAACCCATATATCAAGATTACTCATCCTCAACAATTCAGGTTAACAACCCTCTTGGTATTTATGTAAAAAAATAAAAGTTCATAAGGAACCCCTCATTTGAAATGGGCTATCAACCACACACCCCATATATCTCTCCGTGAGTAACTAAGAAGTTATCAACATATGTAAGGCAAATACACTACATATACTACAGTTTTACTAGTAGGATGACTATGAACATATAAATGTATTTAATTTGGTATCCAAAAACGTTATATATATATATATATATATATATATATATATATATATATATATATATATATAGGTAGCCTCGACAATTCTCTTCCACTGGAATCCCCAATTTAAACATGAATATTAACCCTCAATGGTATCCATAATGTGAAATTACCAAATCCTTATTGGTATCCCAATACTAACAAGATTAATTTACTCCCATTGGTGTCCCCAGTACATGTGTAATCATGTGCTTAAAAATAAAATTAGCAATAACTGATGGTATACCATGCAAGAATATTATTAAGTTACATAACAAGAATCGGGTGAAAATCTATGTCGATCGATATGATAAAATGTTAATAAAGTACTCGATTTACTCTCGATAACATACAAATCAATAATCTTGATAAGGCTTGTCGACCCTGCTCTTATCGACCCTCTACTAAGTGTTTATACCGAAAGAAAGTGAATAAGTCGATGGTCAAATACCTACCAACCCTATACATAGGCTAACAACCTATGGGTGTACATAGTTTGAAAACAAGCTTTGAAGTAATCTTGTCAACAAAGTCGACGAACGAGAAGCATAGAGGTGGTATCCTCTAAGTACTTTAGAAAAAAGTTTAGAAACTTACCCTGTCGACCGAGTTGGCAATAACAAAGGGACTGAGGCAAACCTCCAAATGATTTTGAAAACAAGTTAGAAATGAAGCTTGTCAACATGGACGATGATGCCAAGGGTTTGGAGGCGATAAACTTGAAGTTTTAGAAAATAGGTTTGAAAACAAACCTTTTCGACCATGAACATTGAAGATAAAGTTGAAGGCGATAAGGCATAAGTTTTAGAATATAGGTTAGAAATAAGTCTTGTCCACATAGTCGACAAGGTAGTAAAGGCGGAAAACCTCAAAAGCATTTTGAAAACATTTTAGAGAACTAGCTTTGTTGACACAATCGACAAGATATGGAGGTGACAACCTCTACTATGTTTAAAACAATAGAGGCAGTAAACCTTTTATCTTACCTTAAAGCAGGCTATCTTGTCGATCAAGCATTATAGCGACAAGCTTGTTGGTTATATACTTAGACAACAATATTTAATGGAGTGGTTGGATTTAAAATACATGTATACGTTTAAGAGATAAGAACCACTTTGATAACTGATAAGGACGAAGCGATAAGTCCCGATACATCCTATATCATGTAACATGACATTCCATATATCCAGAACCTCTTAGCTTCATCGAAATGACACATCTTACGGACAAATGTCGACAGACCTAGCTTGACATGTTAATAACATGAAAACTATATTATTTCTAAAAGAAGTGATACTTTTTGCCTACTTCATATTATTTGGAAAAACATTATTGGATTATAAATAGTATAATCTGAGAAACAACTTAGACTTTTCAGTTTTTAATATTCAAAATGTTAAAAATCTTCAATTTTGCTATTTAATATCTTAATATCCCAAGTCAATCAAATTTAAGAAATCATAATAAATTGTAAAATTATGGGAAAGAATTCCAAAAATTCATAAGTGATCAAAGGTAATCCCTTCTATCTTATGTGGAAATTTGGAGTTAAAATAATCATTTAAATTATTATTTTTATAATTAATCCCATAATTGACACATAATCCAACTTAGGAATTCAATGAAAATACCTAAATGCTTGGAAAATTTTGAAACTTAAAATCCATCTCCAAAAACATGTTATAAACAACATATAAAACTTCAAGATCAAATGGAGATATAAGTCGATAAGTTTTTATCAAAGCTATACAAATTTATGCAATACAAGTATATACATACATTGTTCTACTGAAACAATGAAATAACATCAAAATATTATGAAAAACAATTATGAATTCACAGAGTCGATTCAAGTACAACAATTACTAATTGAAACAAGGGACAGAATCATTATTCACATTAGTTTTGGAAGAAAGAGCAGAGATTTATAAATGTAGAATCCTAAGCTTGATTTTTCTTAGTTTTTTCTAACTTTTCTCTTCTTCTTCCTTGATTATAATGGTCGGCCTCTTAGATTTTAGGTTAATGGTTATGAGAAATGGAAATGAATGAAAAAAGAGTGGAAGTTTATGTCTATATACGAGGCTATGTGTTTCCAACTTTTCTCGTCTCATAAACCTTCTTCTTATGTCTTATTACTTTGATTAGTTATTGAGTTCAGGCTATTACAAATTTCATTTCAACATCCCCCTATATTTTTCTTATTTAGTTTATCCAATCAAATCTCCCAAATAATGTCTAATAAACTTAGGGGTTATATAAATTATTGGATGATCATTGTATCAATCTCTTGTGCTCTTCTCATTGGCGTAATAAATTCTCTTTAAAGTGAAAGTACTCTAATAAACAGTTAATGGAACCACTATAAACCAATGTATGATTTATTTTATCATTATTTTTATATTAAATTGCTTGAGATTTGGATAGATGTATTTGGATAGGTCATTTATTGTTTTAATGGTTGAGATATTACAATCAGTTATTTTTGCAAGCTTATCATCAATCTTTTCTTTCGCTATGATTGTGGAATTAGGCTCCGAGTTTGGCATTAAAAGATGAAATTTGCATCAACATTTTGTATTTAAGCCATTAGTGTTGGTAGGTATTGGTGAAAATTCTAGAATCGGGTAATATCTCAAAAAATGCCTCAATGGTTAGTCACCCTAGTGTAGCGCCATATGTTCGTGAATCGTATATGGTTTGCAAATTATTAATTAGTTATAGACAAGCGTAACGATTATAATGATTTCAAAAAGTGATAGATTGAAGATGAAAGCAACTCTTAGGCAGAATCAAGTGCACGGGTAGTGTTTGATAGTTGTCAGAAGATATCTCGGATATTGAGAGAGAGAGAGAGAGATAAAGGAGATGGAAGAGTGGTCATTCACTGCATTTTAATTTTCTATGAGGGAGTAATCTTTGAAATCATAGAAGGAATGATCGAAAAAAGGTATGTGAGATAGGTTAGTGGAGTAGTACATGAAAAATTCACTTGTAAATCATTTGACCTTGTTGCAAACGTTTTTCACCCTTGAGATGAAGGTTGACATTTCGCTTAAAGCACAGTTAAGTGTCTTTGATGGATTGGCAATGAAGATCAAGGTGGTAAATTTGAAGATTGAGGGGGAATAAACGGTGATGATATTGTTCTGCTCATTACTAAATCGTTATACAAGGTTCTCAAATACTATAATCTATAGTTGAGAAATTTGTCTTTTGATGATGTCAAGGCAGATCTTCTTAGTGAGGAATTAAGAGATCAAATGAAGAGGTTGAGTGATGGTAGTAGTGGAGCTAGTAAATGTCATTATTTATTTATAGAGAAATAAAAGAATGTGAAGAAGGGGAAATGGGGTATTATAGATTGAAGCCTGGTTTGAGAGGGAAATCGAGGGAAAGAAATTGCATGTTCCTTACATATAAGAAACCTGGTCATTTGGAGAATGATTGTCCAGACAGAGATAAGAAGGAAGTAACATCTTCATCCATAGCATGGAGAGTGGTATTTGTGAGACGGATGGGAAAATGATCTATTAAGGTGTGTCTGATCATATGACACCGAATAAGAATTGTTTTTCTTCTTACGGTGACAAAGAGGGAAATACAACTATGACGGCCCGCCCCAGACCAGTCGACATTTCTCCGAAATGCGCTATGCTGATGCCCGACCAGCACGGGACAATCGTCAAAAGAAAAGAAGCAAGATGGAAAAACTATCAAAGAATCTGTAGTATATCTCACAGCGCATGGAATAAATATAATAATAACATAACTTGACATAAAACAGGTGAGACAGTGCATAAGCTAAAAACTAAACCATCATAGCAACGGACTCTAAAATACAACTTATGATCCAATACCATTATCACAACTTCAAAATACTATCTCTAAAGAAAAATAGAAAAGGTACCCTACTAATGCCCAAAGTAGTGACCAACTATAGCACAGGGAGAATATATATATATATATATATATATATATATATATATATATATATATATATATATATGTGTGTGTGTGTGTGTGTGTGTGTGTGTGTGTGGAAGCCTCCTGCTCGTCTCCGGTATAGCTACTCGTGCAACCACCTAACCTGTCTCTAGTCTACTTGTGTGAGCACCCAGAGTAATAAGAAGAAACATAAAACTCTGGGTCAGACAATAGTCTGGTATGAGTGGTAGCTATTATACATCTCTAAGATGAACAAATAACAGGTATAAGAAATCATACCTGAACCTGCAACCAAATAGTTAGCACAACAGGATGTACAGTACTCTAAGGCAGCACTAACATAAAGTGTAAAGATAATATGGAAGTGTGCATGACATGGTGATAGAAAACATCAAACATAACAATCATCCTAGCATCTCTCACTCAGTACGTAAAGCATACGATATCCACCACTTCGAATACCCAATTCTTTGCTATGATCACTTTGCCCTTGGGTGTCACAATGACCCTATTGCACTGATCCATAGCTACTAATACTTCTCTCAGTGGTGAACCAAAATTATGGATATCGATAACCCCTTTGCACACGTTCCGTAGCAAAATCCAATCATGAAGTTAACTTGTTGGTTACCATCTGGATCCTGAGTTTTAACTTCCTATTTGGACTACCTTTGCATCTCGGGTTTTGGTCATCATCCCAGTTCGATTCGTAGCTCCAAATTTCCATTCAGTTCGATCGTTGTCCAGACTCGGAGACCGACTCGTGATCCTTCCTTGGCCATTGGCTCGTGGTCCCTCCTTCAGCTCGGGGCTCATGGCATCATGCTCTGCTCGTGGTTGATGCTCCAGGCTCCGGTTCGTGACACTCACCCTGACGGTTCGTGATGATGCTCCCCTGGCGGTTCGAGCTCATGGTTACATGCTTCGGATCGGTTCGTTCATGGAAACTCCTCCAAGTCGGATCGTGAACACCTTGGGATTCGGGTCGAGCTCCTCGGTTCGTGATCAGTCCACTCGTGGCACTTCAGTTCGTGGTCACCAAGCAGAAGTGGCTCGGTTCCGGGATGGCAAGCTTCACGGTCCGCAGTTCCCTAACGCGAGCGGGTTGGGGTTGTGTGGGTGCTCCACAAGCGGGTTCGGGTCGTGATATGTGCTTCACGATCAGTTCAGTTCGTAATACTCTGGTCACAAGCGGGGTCCTGTACTGTCCCCTGCAACTTTTCAAGCAAGCTATTTACGCCATACGACGGCGTTTTAGACCATTCTAACTATTCTATGCAATCACAAATCATTCCAAACAGTAATAACAACATGTATAATCAATCATAAACACCAAAACAATAATTTAACATGCCAATATGGATCAAACATACCCAAAACCCATGTTTTCCCCTTAATCCCCTTAATCATGATTTAACCATACGATTAGCAAAACATTTCCAAATTAACCCAAATTTCTAGCAGAGGCATAAAATAATATTTAAGAACTTCTACATATTTTTCCAGAATTTTTATCATGCATAATTTCGCTAATTATCACTAATCACCCTTAATTAGCCGTAATTAGTGAAGAAACATGCTAATCACTCACCTTAGCCACACATAATTTATAGATCTGAAGTCTCCACTGATTTAGGTCGAATTCCTATGCAAACAGCAGCTCCAAGTATGATTTGATGCTATTTTGACTTGATTTGATGTTGATTAGCTTAATCCTTGATTAAAAAGTGATTAGAGGTGGTTTAGAAGGTGGAAACCATTGTTAGGGTTGAAGAGAAAGTTTCTGGCTGCTGAAAAATGATAAAGGAGGGTTTCTCTAGCCCCTATCAGTCCTTACATAACCCTAATCCCGAAATACCTAATGGGCCTAGTTGCTACTTACCCTATTAAGCCCGTTTAAGTACTTCTTCCATCTTCAAACCTTATTTCAGCCACTTCTCCCAAACGGTAAGCCTGTTTGATGAATGTGACCACTCTACGGAAAGGTAAACCATCATCGAAATCCGATGAAAGTGATTTTAGGTCAAAACTCTTTACCAATCAAAAGTTATGGGCGAAACAAAATTCGCCAAGGGTAAAATGGTCATTTAAAAATCGGTAAAAATAATGCACATGGGAAATGACCCAATAGTCGTTTCCCAAAGTTACTCGACCATACGACTTCATTCAAAAAAGAAATAAATATTCTACGATCCTCTAATACGTAGAATGTGGGTCGTTATATTCTCCCCCTCTTAAGTAATTTCGCCCTCGAAATTCCTTAACTAAAACATACAAAGGTTCCCGCATGCCTACCAATCATTTGCAACAATCAAACATACATAACAACACAACAAGCCTATCCTAGCATGCGGTTTACTAACAAAGGGAATTCTATATCGATATTAAAACCTTACTAGGCAAAGAGTTCTGTATATGACCTCCTTATGTTCTCCTCTGTTTCCCAAGTACAGTCATGCTCATTATCACCCCACTGGACCTTGACTAGTTTGACCGTCTTCCTTCGAAGTTGTTTCATATCGTGTCTGATTATACGAATCGTCCTACGGCTCCCAACTGTCTCGGATTCCACCTCGATACCATCCAACTGATCTGGTGAAATAGTCACATTAGGGTCGTGCACAAACTTCCTTAACTAGGAAACATGAAATACGTTGCACACTCTCGCCATGTTGTCAGGCAATCCAACTTCGTACGACGAACCCCAGGCTCGCTCGAAAACGGGAAATGAACCTACAAACCTTGGTACTAACTTACGTCTCCTACCAAAACGAATCATATTCTTCAACGGAGAGATCTTGATAAATACTAAGTCATTAATGAAGAATTCCAATCTCTTCGTCTTTTATCAGCATAACTCTTCTGCCTCTCTTGGGAAGCCTTCATTTGTTGTTGAATAGCCTGGATCTTATCTGAAGTTTCTCTTATTACATCTGGCCCAAGCACAAATTTCTCACCGACTGCCAACCAACATGATGGTCAGTTGTACGGTCTTTCGTACAAAACTTCAAATGGAGCCATACCAATACCGGACTGATAACTATTATCATATGCGAACTCAACTAGATGCAAATGGTCGTCCCATGACCCTCAAAATCCAATATACAAGCTTTCAAGATATTCACTAATAGACGATTCACCCTCTCAATCCATTAACATTAAGTACAACTAGTCTTTATGAGCGATAAAACAACTAACTAACATCATCAATAAAGTATATAAGAATAGGCAGATTAACCATCAATCTACCAATCACATTAGTAGAGAAGAACTCCAAGCCCCACTCCCCACATTCGACAATGACAGCCTTTATAACAAAACATTTCAACCTTACATTAGGACAAAACCAGAATGACCCATTCAATCCTAGCAATCAAAAGCAATCGAACAATAACACTCATAACATCCAGTTTATACATTTCACGTGAACCACCCTAACCGAATTCATCATACCTCAAGTACAAGCCCAGAGGCTTAAACCAATATCAGACAAGCACCTAAGAAACGTCTCCTTCGACATTGGGCAATCCACGTGAGAAGGTTCAACAAAGAAACCAATCAACCAAAACTGACTTTGGCCATCACTGTTAATCCTGGTTTGAAACCATCATTAATCGTATGACTGACAACGTCACCATACCATCGGTAACATCCCGGAAAAAGTCGATCTTGGTTATCCGATATACAACACATATCGAACATCCAAGGATTGAAAATACCGGTAGTTAATGAAAGCAATTAGAGGGTGAGGATAGATAAGATAGAAACTTAGAATAGAAGAAGAAGAAGAAGAAGAACATACAACATCAAAGTAAACACGAATCTCACAACGGAACGAATAAATATATTTCATAACATAACTTTGAAATATAAATATGTACCTGAATATATATATCATTTCCAAAGTACATCACTTACAACACAGCGGAAAAACCATAGCCATATAATTCTAAAGCCTCCTGCTCTAGCTCTTCAAGTATATGTAAATCCCGACTAGTTGACTGCCCATACAAAATTGGGCACCCAATAGTTTAAGGAAAACAAAACAAAATAAACTCCGGGTCAGTCATGTGACTGGTGCGAGTAAACTAAAATTATTTGATTTAACTTTCAAAATCCTTTTGAAACAAAGGATAATCATAAGACCGATCCACACATAAACACAGATGGTTTTTACCTTACGATAACCCAAATCATTTGTAAAACAATATTATTCTGATATTATAATAATGTCTAACACAAGTAATATCAATCTAGTAGAAACGCTTGCATCTAACGTTCTACATATATAATATACAATCTAAACCGCGAGCTCTTATTTGGGGAATGGATTCCAACTATGACAAGTTATGGATTCACCTTCCACTCAATGTACTCTAGAAGCGATACACTGGAGTTCAACAAGAACATCTTGCAACTCGGCCACACATGACCGACCACTCATTTCGCTTGAGTGTATCGAATATATTGTCACCTTACAGGTGGTAAACCAACATAACCATTCCCGGGAGATACAGAATTGAAAGAAGTAACAAATACGAATATTCTCTAGATGGTGAAAATATACCCTACTTGGTTGCGAACCACTTAGCCATGCTGCCTGCTCGATTTCTGTCATTTCCCAGTTGATGAGGCTCGAGGTCAAAACGTATCGTTCAACAGATAACTCATTCATTCACTTTCAATGCCACATAGTCATACCCGTCAAATCACAAATTGATTTCCCTAAAAATACCACGGGTATAAGCTAAGAGAAACAAATTCCTCTGCCACCAACGTAAATACGTTTGAAACGAACTTACGCGATCTACCAGATATACTCTGTCAGACATTCGTCCATTCAAGTTGTCCTGGGACTGGACAAACCGAAGGCACTACTCCGTACATCCATCTTAGGCAATCTCTACCTAAGATTTATACAATAGCCCTTGCACTTTACTCCGTCTTTAATTTGTCTTCGATCTCTTTGATTCGAAATGCTAACGCCCATACGGAGTGGTTCTTTTGATAAGAATCCAACCGGTCTCTCCGTATTGACGACGGAAAAATGGTCAAAACTGTGATAGTCTGTGATTTAACTATCAAAGAAAAACACATGTGCAAACAACGATATTATTTCCAGATGGAAATTTTATCGATCAATCATCATTTAACATTTATCTCTTTAGTTCATTAATTTACTTATCTACGGTTTCCATATATTCTAAATTCTTATTTTCTATTATCAGAAAACATTTCTGATTCTTATTTGGAAAACATTTCCAAAACTCCTTCACTGGATTTAAACTGATGTTTAAATCAAACATCGTCATGCCAACTCAAACCATTTCACTCATTAACTAAATTCACTTAACCATCATTCACTATCAAACCTTACCATTCCTTAGTTAAGAAGGAAGTCAATCAAGTTGGGGTATAATTACCTCTCAGCGCTTAACCGAACAACGTTTTAACTTCAAAATAGTCAAAGTTTATCTTTTAAATCTTTAACAAACTTCCTTACGTAACTCTCTTTCGAATAAATCTCTATTCAATAACTCTTTCCTTCGAATAAACTATATTCGATAATCTCTCTTCTTCGAATAACCTACATTCGAATAACTCTATTCAATTAACACTATTCGATTAACTCTAATCGATTAACTCTTATCAGTTAGCTCTATTTGATTAACTCAATTCTATTAACTCTATTTGATTAACTCCATTGGATTAACTCTATTTGATTTACCCTACTGGATTAACTCTATTCAATTAACTCTAACTAATTTACTCTTATCAATTAACTCCTTTCAAATAAACTATATTCGATTAACTCCTTTCGAATAACTAATATTCGATTAACTCCTTTCGAATAACTAATATTCGATAACTCCTTTCGAATAACTAATATTCGATAATTCCTTTCGAATAACTAATATTCGATAACTCCTATCGAATAACTAATATTCGATAACTCCTTTCGAATAACTAATATTCGATAACACCTGTCGAATAACTAATATTCGATAACTTCTTTCGAACAAATAATATTCGATAATTTCTTTCGAATAACTAATATTCGATAATTTCTTTCGAATAACTAATATTCGATAATTTCTTTCTCTATTCGAATAAACTATATTCGATTAATTCTCTTATTTGAATAACCTTATTCGATAACTCTTTCTTCGAATAAACTATATTCGAATAACCCTAATCCGACTAACTCTAATTCAATTAACTCTATTCGAATAACAAATATTCGACTAACTCTTGTTCGATTGACTCTATTTGAATAACTCTAGTTCGATTTAACTCTAATCGATTAACTCTATTCGAATAACTCTAGTTCGATTTAACTCTAATCGATTAACTCTAACTGATTAACTCTAATTGGTTAACTCTAACTCTATCGATTAGCTCTAATTGATTAACTCCTCTAACTCATTTTGATTAAACATTTTGATTAACACCTTTGATTAACTCTATGTCCATATTTAGTTTCAAATATCGATGTTGAAATCGATTCTTACTTCTCTATATAAGCCCCGACTTATATATTCTATTTATCCAATGATAAATAATTTATTTTATTTATAAAATATTATTTATAAATTAATCTTCTCAATCTATTGGTTACAACAGATTCTATTTAAAATATTTGCTTTAAATCCATATCATGTTATACCCGTGTGCGAAGCACGGGTCTAAACTTTCCTGATGTAAAATTCTATTCATTTGCCAAATATTTCCTTATATGACATTCTTTTCATTTCCCAATAAATCCCTTTTATAACTCTATTTATTTCCTAAATAAATATTTCCTTTTTATAACTCTATTTATTTTTCTAAATAAATATTTCCTTTTTAATTCTATTTGTAAACGTTTTACAAATATCTCCTTTTTAAATCTATTTGTAAATGGTTTACAAATACTCCCTTTTCAATTCCATATATTTATTTTCTAAATAAATATTTCTTTTCCTATTTGTTTCACAATATTTTCCATTTATATTTGTTTCACAAATATTTTCCTTTTATAACTTATCCTTCGATTTTATAATTATTTTCTTTTAAAAAACCCTTTTCCTTTTATATATAAAATCCATTGATTTCATAAGAAACCCCTTTTTATTTTCCAACTATTTCTTTTTCTATTTGTTTTACAAATATTTCTTTTTCTATTCTATTTATTTCTAAATAAATCCTTTTATAATATCCTTTGATGTTATAAATATTCTCTTTACAAAATCCTTTGATTTCATAAACATTTCATTTTCAATATACGTTTTTGAAAATTTCCTTTTATATTTCTGGTATTTCTTATGGTATTTAACATAACATATAACAATGATAAATATTATCCAAACACACATAATTACAACAGATTATATATCACATCATATATCACAATATATGAATAACAGTAAAATAAATGATGAGGAATCCAGTTGGATCCCTCCAACCTGTTTCCCTGCATCCACAGATGTTACACAATATAATTCACATCAATTTCATTTCAATATGAAATATTTCTGCTAAACAGAATCAATATTTGAATAACGATTTATATATATATCGTTATCTATAATTTCAACCAATACATAAGCAATTCAACCAAAAAGTTAACATACATCAATCAACAGATAATTATCAGTTCTAAGAATACGTTATAAAAATATAACTATTCAGAGTTGGTGAGTTTTACTCACGTTGGACGATCATCGTTAATAACGATAACCATCGCTTGATTCAGACGGACAATTTATTTCGCTATAAATATTAACGAGCTTCGATTCAATCCCAGTCCGTTCCATTGTGTAGATGTCGTCCATACAATCCCAACGGATTCTTTTTTGTCAAATTCCAATAACGTGTGAGCTAGATATGATCATTGCAAGTTCATACGTTATTAAAGTAAAGTTTCTAAACTTAATATATATATTTTAATTAAGCCTTACCCTTTTCTAAAATGGCCCAGCCCGTTCTTTCAAAACCATGATCCGCACCTTCCCTCTAGGATGTCACGTTCTCCGATTTGATGAAAATAACTCGCTACTCTCAGTTAAATTTTCTTTTTTTCTTTTTCTTTTTGAGTTTCGGCCTAACTTCTAACATATGGCCCACCTCCCCTCGTTAGAGCCCATACCCGCCTCAAATATCTAAATCTTCTCCAAACTAAAAATCACGTCCCTGCTCCTTAATCATATCCTCCATGCCAAAACATTCACAGTCCCATACTCCCTCACATACTTCCTTAATGAATGAAACAAACACCAACAAAATTCATCTCTAATACAATACATATGCACCTCTCCATCTCGTATGAACATGGTCATCAGCTAATGTAATTAAATAAGAAAACACCCGTACCTCCCTTAGTTCTCGTAAGAACAGTGAAACCACTCCTCCCCTATTCATTCCTCCAAATAGTTGCATATTCTCGTGGTTTCCTCCCACTCATCTCACCATGAAAAACCAATCCCAAGGCCAGTATTTCATCCCGTTCCAGCTCGTCGCTACCTCCGCTCTAGATAACGCTGCTGTTGAGGCAGCGAACCCGTTTGTACGAGTCCATATAAACTCAGCTTGTGATGAGCAGAAAACCGTTGAGATTTCACTATATAAGTCGTGGGTTTTTCTTTTCTTTTGAGGAGTATAATTTGTTGTTTGGTTTTAAATGGTGAAGTCTGTTTCTTTGAAGACGCGAAAGAGGATACAAGCGGTGAAAAACTGTCCAGCAATATATATATATATATATATATATATATATATATATATGTGGGGAGCATTTAAGTGAAGAGGGGACGTAGCGGTTTCTAGTTCACACGTTACTTCACTAAAGTTTTGTCCCCACGCCATCCGAATTGCTTACTTGCTACTTAAAACTCTCCAATTAATATGTAAATATATGTATATTTAAAAGTTGTTGTGGCATGGATATGCATTATTTCAAAGTGAAGTTTTTACGAACTGCTATAGACTGAAATAAACATACCGTTATGATGAGCAAAGTATCACGATCCCAAAAATATAATAATATCGGTAGATTGACTCATTTTGTGAAACCTCAAAACGTTGATTACAGGGTGCAAAATACTTCAAATAAAAAGTTGCTTATTTAATTAATTAAAAATTATGATAAAATTCTAAAAATTAAATTATCATTACGTCTTAAAAGAATCTTGTCTCAATTCGAAACCAGTATCTAGTTATATCGAATAAATGGTTACAGTCGATAAACGATTCTGTAACGACTATTTTAAAATTTGATTTGGACATAAATCAAAATCTACCCGACGAAATCTCGATTTTTCTCTTCCACTAGAAAAATATACTTCCCCAGCTCCATACGTTTCTTGTTTCACAGAAATCCGATTTAAAACGGACCCTGTATATTCAGTTGAAGTTCGCCAAATAGCGAACTACCGCGCCGTTTCGAGCTCGATTATAAATATAATATAATTTATACGTTCAACTGTCGTCAAAATAATATATTCGTTATTCTAGTTTAATTCTAAGCGGAGTTAAATATTTAAAATTGTCCAGTTCACATTATATTGTCAATTCACTATTTCTGACTATTTCAGAAATTAAATATATTATTCTATTATTTATATTAATTAAATATTCAATATTATTAATTAAACAAACCTTTAAATTACTAAACCATTATTTTAAATAATTAAATTAATTAATTATCCGACCGTAAAATACGGGTCGTTACATTCTTCCCCTCTTAAAATAATTTCATCCTCGAAATTGCTAAGGTGGAAAACAAACCCTATTGACTAGTACAATTTTATTTGTTCACTTCTCAACTTCAGTTTTAACTAAACAAATTTAATTTCAATTAAAATATTAATTAATTCTTATCAACGAAAAATTTCAAAACTCCCGAAAATTTTCTAACACCCGAAATTTTTCGAAAACTTTCGCCAGCACCTCCTTTGTACTGGTCAATCGGTACAGCTACAACTCGCCTCTCTTGGCCTTCTCCAACCCAAAAGAAAATCAAATAGCCAAGCGGCTTGCCAAATCGGCTCATAAAAATCTCATACCATATGAAATATAACTTGTACCTTTTTGTCGGGCATATCATTATATCATTTCCATCTGCTGTTAATTCAGCATCTACCCATGTCATCCCAGTCAAACTCAAATCACTTTTATCTCCAACACAACCATTCGCTTATATCCTAGCCAAATATCATTTCAAACTCGAGTTTCATTCTCGATTCCCACTCTTAACTTGATTATTAAATTACACTTCAAATTCGAATCTCACAATCCAATTTGTCTTGATATCATTCTAATTCAACTTCAATTACCACTTAACCGACTTTTTTTTAATTCCAATTGGCTTTCCCAAATTTCTACTCAATTTGTTTTTAATTCAAACTGCTCTTTCCTGGGAGTTTTAAACAATTTACCATATCAAAAAATCAAACTTTCCCTTTCAGGATTTCAAACAACTTATCTTCTCAAAACAATTCCAAAAACAAAATCTTTGGTAGTAATCCGTTACTTAGCAACTCAAAAGTGAACACTGATGATGCAACTGTCATCATCAGAATTTATTTTCTAGTGATCGAAGTGAGTTCAACAATATATCACTTTTCAAAACCATTTCTAAACATTTCCATTTTGAAATCAATTCAAAATACCATTTTCAATGCTTGTAAAACAATTTAAAATCTCCCAGGATTTTAAAATTCACGTATATTTAATCCAAATCCATTTACAAACACTTTTTCAGATTTCCAGAGTTTAAATTCCAATTCTGATTTAAATTTCAGATTTAATCCATTTCGTAACACTTATACGAGTTTTGATTGGTTATTTACATAACCGTTTCAATTATAATCAACCAACACATTCAATATACTATATTTCCAAAAAATATTCTTTATATCGAAATATATTTGGGTAAAATTAATTCATTTACCCTCTTTTCAAAACATACTATGTCGGTTCATCGTATTCGAGTGTTTATAAACCCCTACCGATACATTGGATCAAACTGATCGACCAGAACTCATAAACAACTCAACCAATAAATCTCCACAATATAAAACCATTTTATATCAGATAACAAATACGTTCACTCATATATATACAGTCAACTCAATCTAGGGTATTGCTAACCCCATCTCTACTAAGTCACGCCACAGAGCCAAGGTAATTACTTAACCTTTAGCTCTGATACCAACTGTAACGTCCCAGAAAAAGTCGATCTTGGTTATCCGATATACAACACATATCGAACATCCAAGGATCGAAAATACCGGTAGTTAATGAAAGCAATTAGAGGGTGAGGATAGATAAGATAGAAACTTAGAATAGAAGAAGAAGTAGAACATACAACATCAGAGTAAACACGAATCTCACAGCGGAACGAATAAATATATTTCATAACATAACTTTGAAACATAAATATGTACCTGAATATGTATATCATTTCCAAAGTACATCACTTACAACACAGCGGAAAAACCATAGCCATATAATTCTAAAGCCTCCTGCTCCAGCTCTTCAAGTATATGTAAATCCCGACTAGTTGATTGCCCGTACAAAATTGGGCACCCAATAGTTTAAGGAAAACAAAACAAAATAAACTCCGGGTCAGTCATGTGACTGGTGCGAGTAAACTCAAATTATTTGATTTAACTTTCAAAATCCTTTTGAAACAAAGGATAATCATAAGACCGATCCACACATAAACACGGATGGTTTTTACCTTACGATAACCCAAATCATTTGTAAAACAATATTATTCTGATATTATAATAATGTCTAACACAAGTAATATCAATCTAGTAGAAACGCTTGCATCTAACGTTCTACATATATAATATACAATCAAAACCGCGGGCTCTTATTTGGGGAATGGATTCCAACTATGACAAGGTATGGATCCACCTTCAGCTCAATGTACTCTAGAAGCGATACACTGGAGTTCAACAAGAACATCTTGCAACTTGGCCACACATGACCGACCACTCATTTCGCTTGAGTCTATCGAATATATTGTCACCTTACAGGTGGTAAACCAACATAACCATTCCCGGGAGATACAAAATTGAAAGAAGTAACAAATATGAATATTCTCTAGATGGTGAAAATATACCCTACTTGGTTGCGAACCACTTAGCCATGCTGCCTGCCCGATTTCTGTCATTTCCCAGTTGATGAGGCTCGAGGTCAAAACGTATCTTTCGACAGATTACTCATTCATTCACTTTCAATGCCACATCGTCATACCCATCAAATCACAAATTGATTTCCCCAAAAATACCACGGGTATAAGCTAAGAGAAACGAATTCCTCTGCCACCAGCGTAAATACGTTTGAAACGATTAACTTACGCGATCTACCAGATATACTCTGTCAGACATTCGTCCATTCAAGTTGTCTTGGGACTGGACAAACCGAAGGCACTACTCCATACATCCATCTTAGGAAATCTCTACCTAAGATTTATACAATAGCCCTTGCACTTTACTCCGTCTTTAATTTGTCTTCGATCTCTTTGATTCGAAACGCTAACGCCCATACAGAGTGGTTCTTTTGATAAGAATCCAACCGGTCTCTCCGTATTGACGACAGAAAAATGGTCAAAACTTTGATAGTCTGTGATTTAACTATCAAAGAAAAACACATGTGCAAACAACGATATTATTTCCAGATGGAAATTTTATCGATCAATCATCATTTAACATTTATCTCTTTAGTTCATTAATTTACTTATATCCGGTTTCCATATATTCTAAATTCTTATTTTCTATTATCAGAAAACATTTCTGATTCTTATTTGGAAAACATTTCCAAAACTCCTTCACTGGATTTAACTGATGTTTAAATCAAACATCGCCATGCCAACTCAAACCATTTCACTCATTAACTAAATTCACTTAACCATCATTCACTATCAAACCTTACCATTCCTTAGTTAAGAAGGAAGTCAATCAAGTTGGGGTATAATTACCTCTCAGACCTTAACTGAACAACGTTTTAACTTCGAAATAGTCAAAGTTTATCTTTTAAATCTTTAACAAACTTCCTTACGTAACTCTCTTTCGAATAAATCTCTATTCAATAACTCTTTCCTTCGAATAAACTATATTCGATAATCTCTCTTCTTCGAATAACCTATATTGGAATAACTCTATTCAATTAACACTATTCGATTAACTCTAATCGATTTACTCTTATCAGTTAGCTCTATTTGATTAACTCAATTCTATTAACTCTATTTGATTAACTCCATTGGATTAACTCTATTTGATTTACCCTACTGGATTAACTCTATTCAATTAACTCTAACTAATTTACTCTTATCAATTAACTCCTTTCAAATAAACTATATTCGATTAACTCCTTTTGAATAACTAATATTCGACTAACTCCTTTCGAATAACTAATATTCGATAACTCCTTTCGAATAATTAATATTCCATAATTCCTTTCGAATAACTAATATTCGATAACTCCTGTCGAATAACTAATATTCGATAACTCCTTTCGAATAACTAATATTCGATAACTCCTGTCGAATAAATAATATTCCATAATTTCTTTCGAATTACTAATATTCGATAATTTCTTTCGAATAACTAATATTCGATAATTTCTTTCTCTATTCGAATAAACTATATTCGATCAATTTTCTTATTTGAATAACCTTATTCGATAACTCTTTCTTTGAATAAACTATATTTGAATAACCCTAATTTGACTAACTCTAATTCAATTAGCTCTATTCGAATAACAAATATTCGACTAACTCTTGTTCGATTGACTCTATTCGAAATACTCTAGATCGATTTAACTCTAATCGATTAATTCTACTCGAATAACTCTAGCTCGATTTAACTCTAATCGATTAACTCTAACTGATTAACTCTAATTGGTTAACTCTAACTCTAATTGATTAACTCTAACTCTAATCGATTAACTCCTCTAACTCATTTTGATTAACACATTTTGATTAACACCTTTGATTAACTCTACGTCCATATTCAGTTTCAAATATCGATGTTGAAATCGATTCTTACTTCTCTATATAAGCCCTGACTTATATATTCTATTTATCCAATGATAAATATTTTATTTAATTTGTAAAATATTATTTATAAATTAATCTTCTCAATCTATTGGTTACAACAGATTCTATTTAAAATCTTTGATTTAAATCCATATCATGTCATACCGGTGTGCGAAGCACGGGTCTAAACTTTCCTGATGTAAAATTCCATTCATTTGTCAAATATTTCCTTATATGACATTCTTTTCATTTATCAATAGATCCCTTTTATAACTCTATTTATTTCCTAAATAAATATTTCCTTTTTGTAACTCTATTTATTTTTCTAAATAAATTTTTCCTTTTTAATTCTACTTGTAAATGTTTTACAAATATCACCTTTTTAAATCTATTTGTAAATGGTTTACAAATACTCCCTTTTCAATTCCATATATTTATTTTCCAAATAGATATTTCTTTTCCTATTTGTTTCACAATATTTTCCATTATATTTGTTTCACAAATATTTTCCTTTTATAACTTACCTTCGATTTTATAATTATTTTCTTTTAAAAAACCTTTTCCTTTTATATATAAAATCCATTGATTTCATAAGAAATCCCTTTTTATTTTCCAACTATTTCTTTTTCTATTTGTTTTACAAATATTTCTTTTTCTCTTCTATTTATTTCTAAATAAATCCTTTTATAATATCCATTGATGTTATAAATATTCCCTTTACAAAATCCTTTGATTTTATAAACATTTCATTTTCAATGTACGTTTTTGAAAATTCCCTTTTATCATTCTGGTATTTCGTATGGTGTTTAACATACCATATAACAGTGATAAATATTATCCAAACACACATAATCTACAATAGATTATATATCACATCATATATCACAATATATGAATAACAGTAAAATAAATGTTGAGGAATCCAGTTGGATCCCTCTAACCTGTTTCCCTGCATCCACATACGTTACACAATTTAATTCACATCAATTTCATTTCAATATGAAATATTTCTGCTAAACAGAATCAATATTTGATTAATGGTTTTTATATATATATATATATATCGTTATCTATAATTTCAACCAATACATAAGCAATTCAACCAAACAGTTAGCATACATCAATCAATAGATAATTATCTGTTCTAAGAATACGTTATAAAAATATAACTGTTCAGAGTTGGTGAGTTTTACTCACATTGGACGATCATCGTTAATAACAATAATCATCACTTGATTCAAATGGACAATTTATTTCGCTATAAATTGTAACGAGCTTCGATTTAATCTCAGTCAGTTCCATTGTGTAGATGTCGTCCATACGATCCCAACGGATTCTGTTTTGTCAAATTCCGATAACGTATGTGCTAAATATGATCATTGCAAGTTCATACGTTATTAAAGTAAAGTTTCTAAACTTAATATATATATTTTAATTAAGCCTTACCCTTTTCTAAAATGGCCCAGCCATTCTTTCAAAACCATGATCCGCACCTTCCCTCTAGGATGTCACGTTCTCCGATTTGATGAAAACAACTCGCTACTCCCAGTTAAATTTTCTTTTTTTCTTTTTCTTTTTGAGTTTCGGCCTTACTTCTAACATACGACCCACCTCCCCTCATTAGAGCCCATACCCGCCTCAAATATCTCAATCTTCTCTAAACTAAAACTCACGTTTCTGCTCCTTAATCATTTCCTCCATGCTGTAGCGTTTACAGTCTCATACTCCCTCACATACTTCCTTAAAGAATGAAACGAACACCAACAAAATTCATCTCTAATACAATACATATGCACCTCTCCATCCCATATGTACATGGTCATCAGCTAATGTAATTAAATAATAAAACACTCGTACCTCACTTAGTTCTCGTAAGAATTGTGAAGCCTCTCCTCCCCTATTCATTCCTCCAAATAGTCGCATGTTCTTGTGGTTTCCTCCCCCTCATCTCACCACGAAAAACCAACCCCAAGGCCAGTATTTCATCCCGTTCCAGCTCGTCGCTACCTCCGCTCTAGATAATGCTTCGGCTGAGGCAGCGAACCCATTTGTTCGAGTCCATATAAACTCAGCTTGTAATGAGCATAAAACCGTTGAGATTTCATGTAACAACCCAGAAAATATAAGCCAGTTTAAAAATTTTAATTTGGCTATTTTAGTGGATTTTAGATATTTAAAATAAAATATTTTAAATAATAACGACGAAAAGTATGTTTGAATCGATGTTTGAAAGTAAATATAATTATTTTAAATTATAAACAAGGCCTGAAATGCCGCAGCAGTTTCGAAATTTCAATTCAAACTTTAAATGACTGTACCAGGTGCAAAATAAAACGGATTTTAGTGAAACCAAAAATATTTAAATCTGTTAGTGAATATCTTTCTAATGAATCTAAAAAATCGAAATTTCAGAGTGGGAGTCAAAAGTTATGGCCAAATGAATTTTCAGAAAGGTCGCTATAGAGTATATATAGCCCATGAAAATAGACATTTTGCAAACGACCTCAGAATTCGACGAAACAAGTTTTATTGGATCCGGGATGTCAAATTATTGCTAGGTTTCAAATTCCATAATTTTTGAAGTTAATATGTGAGCGTGGCAAAGGAAATGTGTTTGGTCAATTTCTGTTAAATTGGATCGAGCAGAAAATGGCCATTTTTCAAACGGTCTCAGAATTCAACGAAACTAGTTTTGTTGGGACCGTATCGTCAAAACATAGCTAGATTTATATTTCGGGAATTTTTAGAATCAGTATGTGGACTCGGCTAATTGAAATGTATGTTCAAATCAAATATTGAATGTTTTATATTTTAATTGGAAGAATAACTGACTGTAACAGTTGAATTGGCCTACGAAACATATCCCATTGTGTCAGGGATGGGGGTATTTAGCTAGGGGCGACAGTCGTTAGGTTGGAATTGGTGTTCGTTTATGAAAACCCTAATTTTCAGAATAATATAAATATCGGCCAATCATTAAATTCCATTCATTATTTAATTTTCAATTAAAAATCAGAAAACCCCCGTTAACCCTGCACCGATGACGGAAATCGTTTCCCCACTTCCCGATCAGATTCCGGCCGCCACGATCATCGATAGCCCCCGCCCCTTAGCTAATTTTGAAGCCCTCCTTCTCCTCTTCAAATCCATACCTGCTGCTCCTCCTATCATCACGCCATCACCGAGATCCGAGCCTTCAAAGCTCCAACCTTTCGAGCTCCGCCACGAGCTACGGGTACCGCCGATCTAAACAAGACCACCGGCACCGGGAAGCTACTTCGAAGCTGTGAAACCTGATTGGCCTGAAGTACTTTGGATGGAGCGCAAAACACAAAACCTAGTTTTGAAGCTTTAAGGAAGGTAACGGCCTGATTTTAATTGAAATGAATTTTACACTTTTAAGTGTTGCAAACTTCAAAAAATCGTATCTTTATCATGTGTTAACGAAATTCGATGAAACAGGAGACATCGGGACCATGAGGACGTCTTCTACATTCTAGAAGAGACCGCATATTTTTCTGAGCCTTCTGTAATATTTGGAGGAGTGGAACCCAATGTGAGACTTCTAATTTATAAACGATATGGAAAACAATGATGTATAAATTATATAGTCGATGTATGAGTTATATAAGCGTTGTACACCTCATGTATAAGCGTTGTATAAGTTGTATGTTCGATGTATAAGTTATATATGCGTTGTAAATTTGATATATGTCTTGAAATAAATTGAAATGTTATTGAAGTGAAATCGAAATATATTTATATACGAATATTTATATATATATATGTACTCCCCTCGTCCACAAACCATGGACGATATATATTGGTTGTGATATTGTTTGGATTATTGGTTGATGCGAGAATTGGTGAAAATCATGAATGATTGATTGTGGTTGAAAAATACCTGTTTGTGGTTGAGAATTATTTTGGATGAAACCACATAGGATTAGTTTGTGGAAAAGAAAAATAAACATGCTCGCCTGCGTGCGAATTAGATGCATGAAATCCCCATTGTCAAAAACCGCGAGGTTTTAAGGTAGAGTGAGGAGCCGTACTAGGGACGGTCCCGGTTTTAACTACCCTGCCGTTATGCTGCCGAAATTTTCAATAATATTCATGTGTTAGAATTATTTTCATGTGTTGAAACTATATTCGTGTGTTGAATAGAAATTCATATGTTGAATAGAAATTCATGTGTTGAATGAATTCATGTGTTGAGTAAATTGTTTGAAAGATAAAAGTCACCTTTTTATTATATATATAGCCCATATAAAATATTAGTATTTTAAATAAGTTATTTTAACACCAAAAATAACATTTTTAACTTATGTATAGACTATATAAAATAATCGTGTTTTGAAATAAATTATTTTACAATAAAAATCACATTTTTATTATATATATATATATATCAACTATAGAAAATATTCATGTGTTGAATAAAGGACTAGAACGATAAAAATCATATTTTATCGTATGTGTGAAGTCGAAAACGTTCATGTGTTGAATATATAGATTGAACAATAAAATCTACATTTTTATTGTGAATATGAAGTGTTAAAAATGGTGATGTGTGGAATAAATATTTTTGATGATAAAAATGTCATTTTTATCAAATATATAAAGTGAATATAGTTTTGAAATCGAAGGAAGAATTATATTTATATATTTATGTATAAATATAATTAAAATAAATCGAATAACGAAGCTGCAAATCGTGTTTTGAAACCGTGATTTCAAAAGATTAGTGCGGGAGATCCGACCATCGGATTTTCCCGAAACCAAAACCGTTGGGTTCGCTTTGAAAATATCTTTCCAACGACACCAACTTTGTGAAGATCCAACGATTGGATTGTCTGGAATGTTTAATTTAAATCTGAAGAAAAACAGTGCCAGAATCGATTATATTTATATATATATAAATATAATTAAATTAAACGAATAACGATGCTGCAGTTCGTATTTTGAAATCGTAACTTCAAACGATTAGTGCGGGAGATCCGATCGTCGGATTTTCCCAAAACTGAAATTGTTGGGTTCGTTTTGAAAGGATCTTTCTAATGATATAAAATTTGTGAAGATCTAACGGTTTGATTTTCAGATATGTGTAAATCAAATCTGAAGAAAAACAGCGCCACGGCCGCGTTATGGCCTGAAGCGTTGTTTGAATGAATTGGCTATTTTTAAATAAATAAAAATAGCGATAAATAGTGATAAAATATTATAAACGATATGGAATGGAAATAAACTGAATTTGCTCAGTTTATGTGATATTTGATGGTTGAACGTGTTTGGCGTGAAAATTACATTAAAGAACAGAATTAGTGATATCGAATAATTTAACCATTGAAATGAATTGGTTTGAAATTCTAAATATACGTGAATTATTTGAAAAGGCCGAGTTGATTCTCATTTCAAATAATTAATCAACGATTGAAAGTCGAAGATATGAAGACGGTGCAAGACCGATGATCTGCACGTCGAATGGAGGGGTGCTACTGATGCTCATGATGGGAGTAGCTACCTTGAAGGGGCTAAAGTAGTAGCCGTCCAGACGTACTTGTGGATTGTATGGATATGCGAGGTATTGAGTGCCTCCGGTTTCGTTCAGACCCAGAACGAACTTGTAAATGGACTGTGTGTCTGACATTGGATTTTGTTCTGTGCTGATTGATCTCTATTAAATATATATATCTGTTTGGCGGCGGAGAATTTATTCTCTTGTTTAATGCCCTTCTCTGAGACGTACGAGCTCAGAGGTTATATATCGATAGAAATCAGTCGCATGGAGTGAATTGCCTGTGTGGCAGATGATCAAGGCTTCTGTTGAAAAGCAAAGTCTTGTAGTTGATGATCAAAGCACGGCCTGTGTGGCATAGCTTTGTGTATAACGTGAATTCGCGAGCCTCACACCCCGGTATGGACCAGAAATGGGAGAGGACATCAGGGAGGGCATGCGTTTCTTTCTAGCTAGGGTGGTGTCAGTGACCTACCAGCCCTGACATTTATATTATTTTCACCTGTGTGGTTGTTGCTGTTGCGAGGCGCCTCAGATATATCGGTGACCATGTGAAGCCGATGGAGTCGTATGACTCATTTACGCCCCAAAGGGCGGGGAAACACAGTGTTCAGGCATTTTAATCCACATCGGTGGACCGGCCCTGACGATCCAAGTGGCTGTTGCAGCTGTTCCAGAGGCTTGGGCTAGACAGTCTCAAATTCGGTGAGGACGATCCCTTGCCTCGGTTCATGACGGAAATCCAATTTCCAAATACGACGCCGTTCGGTTTTGATTGTATACCTATATATGGCGACATAGTGGTATGGGGCATTAATGCCGTCTATGATTGATACTTATGATTTGAAATTGTTTTTGAAACATATAAACACTAGTAATAATATCAAATGCATCTGTTTTATTCATATCAAGCATATTTTGGCCATTATAAGGTAAAACTCTATCCTCTAGTTTGTGTTGCATTGTGTGATGGGAACTGAGTCTTATAATGACTTCATTTTTATAGAAAGCATTGCGATGTTTAAAAGATTTATTTGTTTTAAAGCACTGGCAATCCAATGGAGTAAACCCGTTCCGCGAAAGTGGCGTGGCCCTGTGATTGGTCATATTATAAAATGTGTTAAGTAGATTTCTCATACCAGTCCCATGACTGACTCGTAGTTTGTTTCACTTGCAAACTCGGGTGCCCCTATTTCTACACGGGCAGCCTTGTATTCAAGTTTTAGCAGTCTCTTTCTGGATAGCTGGAGCTGAAGATGGATTCTATCATTTATATCTTTTTAGGCTGTTCAGCTCCTAGTGTACATATTATGTTTGTTTTCCGCTGTAGACATTTATGTATAGCTGAACTGTATTTGTACTAAGTATGATCCTATATACTGTGTAACTTTGATGATTATGTTGATCCAGTGTATTCTATTGTACATTATTTGGTGTATTTAATTATTTCTGTTCTGCTGTCATCTGTTTATGTGTTATATTCCAAAGATTACCCTTGCCACCGTCTTATGGGGTTTGGGGTCGTCACATTTCACTATATAAGTCATGGGTTTTTCTTTTCTTTTGAGGAGTATAATTTGTTGTTTGGTTTTAAATGGTGAAGGCTGTTTCTTTGAAGATGCGAATGAGGATACAAGCGGTGAAAAACTGTCCAGCAAGATATATATATGGGGAGCATTTAAGTGAAGAGGGGACGTAGCAGTTTCTTGTTCAAACGTTACTTCACCAAAGTTTTGTCTCCACACCTTCCGAATTGCTTACTTGCTACTTAAAACTCTCCAATTAATATGTAAATATATGTATATTTAAAAGTTGTTGTGGCATGGATATGCGTTATTTCAAAGTGAAGTTTTTACGAACTGCTATAGACAGAAATAAACATACCGTTGTGATGAGCAAGGTGCCACGATCCCAAAAATATAATAATATCAGTAGATTAACTCATTTTGTGAAACCTCAAAATGTTGATTACAGGGTGTAAAATACTTCAAATAAAAAGTTGATTATTTAATTAATTAAAAATTACGATAAAATTCTAAAAATTAAATTATCACTACGTCTCACAAGAATCTTGTCTCAATTGGAAACCGATATCTAGTTATATCGAATAAACCGTTACGGTCGATAAACGATTTTATAGCGACTATTTTAAATTTTGATTTGGACATAAATCAAAATCTACCCGACAAAATCCCGATTTTTCTCTTCCACTAGAAAAATATACTTCCCCAGCTCCATACGTTTCTTGTTTCACAAAAATATGATTTAAAACGGACTCTGTACATTCAGTTGAAGTTCAAATCGCCAAATAGTGAACTACCACGCCATTTCGAGCTCGATTATAAATATAATATAATTTATACGTTCAACTATCGTCAAAATAATATATTCGTTATTCTAATTTAATTCTAAGCGGAATTAAATATTTTAAATTGTCCAGTTCACATTATATTGTCAATTCACTATTTCTGACTATTTCAGAAATTAAATATATTATTCTATTATTTATATTAATTAAATATTCAATATTATTTAATTAAACAAACCTTTAAATTACTAAACCATTATTTTAAATAATTAAATTAATTAATTATTCGACCGTAAAATACGGGTCGTTACACCATCCGTCAAGGGCTAATGATAGCCCCAGTTCTAACCAGGCTACTGCACGTCCAACGTTCATCTGCCTCCCAGGGACAATTAGGCCCATCAAATAGGTCCAGGGTATTCGACTAGTCCAACTTGCCTTTTAGGTGCCCCTACTATATCGTTGCCTTGAGCCCGTTAGAACTTACGACAACGATAATCCTTTCATCATTCTCGTCGGCATCGCCGGTGACCATCCATAAACTCAGACCCAGTCTCGAGTATCCATTACCCACCAATTCAAGTCCAATATGAGTAGTCTCCCTACTCATTGCATCTCCAAGATCAACGAACAACCATTATTTACGAGTTCAAGTCCAACTTGAATCGTCCTAACCTTCATTGCATCTCCACGACCAACGAACCCCTCTGATTACTTTGAGATTTCCCCACTGAATTCCCTCCGAAGTTACTACCATTCTTAAATCAAAGAGAACATCAACATAAGGTCCTAAACAATCCATCACATTCATCGAATAAGTCCTATCTATCACCTGCTAAAACCATGAGTGCGTCGATACCCATAGACTGGTCTAACCAATCTCAAGGGATAATGGAAGCCCCGCCTTAAAACGGAATACCGCACGTCCAACGTACGTTTATCCTCCAAGGACAACTAGATCACGTCCAACGAATCCAAGGTAAACGGACGTCCCCAGATTCCCCTGTTTCGAGTCCGCTTAAAACACTCCAAACTATCGACGATTCCTTGGCACTTTATCAGAAGAGCTATCTAGAATTTCGTCTTCAACTCGAGTCCCACCCAAGTCAATCCATTTTCTTGCAGCCTTTTCGAGCCCAACTCGAGTCATCTCATAGCCCTACCGAGTCCCACTCGGAGCAGTCCATATCATCGAACAGTCTATCCTGTCACGGCTGCACATCACTCCTCGAGTAAACTAAGATATCATTTAATGGAAGTCACAACAACTACTTATTTCTCTCAGCCTCCCTAACTCCAGCTATCATCACCATCACTAGGTAGGTACCCATACCACTCTATACCTTTGGAGCCAATCGACTTCCAAAATAATGCCAAACCCAGTAAAGCCCAAAACAAAGCAATCACAAGGAAACATGCATCTGTGACTCGATAAGACCAGATTACGACAAATAATACAAAGGCTAGTCGAACCACCGATCGAGTTCGTCACAACTAAAGATCTATCAACAATCTGGAGTTCCAATTCCAACCTATCTGCCAGGTTACTAGATATGAAGGAATGGGATGCCTCACTAAAAATAAAACTCGAACAGAAACATTATAAATAGAAAGCATACCTTGAATAATGACACCCTTTCCCTTCTCCGTCGCAGTTGGGGCATTCGGCAAAGAAGGAACAACGTTGATAGCATATGCTTTCACGATCTACTTCTCCTTAGGAGGTTGTAGACATTTATCCTTGTGATGTCCCGCTTAGCCACAATTGAAGCACTTCCTTTCCCCAGGCTTTTCCCGACAATCTTCGGCATAGTGGCCCTTCTTTCCACAACTAAAGCACTCGCCATTTTTCTTGTCTTTCTTTCTCTGACCATCCTTGGTTTGGTTCTGCTTCTTCTTATTCTGAGAATTATTCTTGCCTCCACCGCTTGTTTACGGCTTTGGCTCCTCTGTAGATGCAATAACAACATCGACCTTTGACTTAGGGTAAAGGCTCTCTGATCTCAATGCTTTTCCCACTATAGATTCAAAAGTCTCATCAATAGGGTTTATAAGTCTTTCTCCCAAGTACCCATCTAAGCCAGTTATGAACTTCTCGTTCTTCTTCTCGGCAATATCAATGAGAGATAATCCATATTTTGATAAAGTATCGAACTAACCAATATATTCCGAGACTGCCCGACCACTCTGCTTAAGTTCCAAAAACTTCCTAAACAATTCTAATTTTGAGAAGTTGGGATAAATTTGTCACTGAAGTGAGTCCTAAACTGATTCCAAGTAACCTGATCCTCGGGAGTAGCTGCTTTAATAGCATTTCACCAATTCATTGCTCATCCTTGAAGTTGACGGGATGCTAGTTTTCTCTTCATTGCATCTTCAATTCCCAAATCCTCAATGATGCGCTCACAATTATCAAGCCAATCTTGAACCTCTGTTGCCGATTCCGTTCCATGGAATGGCTTCCCATCAAGACTAGTATAATCCTTGTCAGGCTTGGCGAAATCGGCCCTAGGCACCTGCACTACTGCACCACCACCGTTAGCAGCATTAGGAACTGCTCCTTGAACAATCCTAAGCCTCTCTGTTATGAAGGTGGTAAACATCACCCTTATATCAGGGACAACCGTATTATTGGCCCTTGAACCCGTACTCCTCGTATATCGGCTCATTGTTCAATCTGTAAAGAGAAAACAATCAACCATCTCCTTAGTGGTGCTAGTGCAGTGCGACTTCATCCTTAGCTATACTAATAGTGTATCTATATATAGTTTTTGAAAACCAAAATATCACAAATACGCGCTCTCATATACGAATACTATCTCTCCCTGATGTCTTCCCCTAGGTTAGCTACGCTACCTGGCTCTGATACCAAATGTGACGGCCCGCCCCGGACCAGCCGACATTTCTCTGAAATGCGCCATGTCGATGCCCGATCAGCACGGGACGATTGTAAAAAGAAAATAAGCAAGGTGGGAAAACTATCAAAGAACCTGTAGTATATCTCATAGTGCATGGAATAAAATATAATAATAACATAACTTGACATAAAACAGGCGAGACAATGCATAAGCTGAAAACTAAACCATCATAGCAACATAATCTAAAATACAGCTTATGATCCAATACCATTATTACAACTTCAAAATACTGTCTCTAAAGAGAAATAGAAAAGGTACACTACTAATGCCCAAAGTAGTGACCAGCTACAGCACAGGGAGGATATATATATATATCATACGTGGAAGCCTCCTGCTCGTCTCCGGTATAGCTACTTGTGCAACCACCTAACCTGTCTCTAGTCAACTCATGTGTGCACCCAGAGTAATAAGAAGAAACATAAAATTCTAGGCCAGAAAAAAGTCTGGTATGAATGGTATCAAGTATACATCTCTAAGATGAACAAATAATAGGTATAAGAAATCATACCTGAACCTGGACCTGCAACCAAAGAGTTAGCACAACAGGATGTACAGTACTCTAAGGCAACACTAACATAAAGTGTAAAAAATAAAATGGGAGTGTGCATGACATGGTGATAGCAAACATCAAACATAGCAATCATCCTCACATCTCTCACTCAGTGCGTAACGTTATCCACCACTTCGATCACCCAATTCTTTGCTACGATCACTTTGCCCTTGGATGTCACAATGACCCCATTGCACTGATCCATAGCTACTAATCCTTCTCTCAGCGGTAAACCAAAATTATGGATATCGGTAACCTCTTTGCACACGTCTCGCAGCAAAATCCAATCATGAAGTTAACTCGTTGGTTCCCATCTGGATCCTGAGTTCTAACTTCCTATTTGGACTACCTTTGCATCTCGGGTTTTCGTCATCATCCCAGTTCGATTCGTAGCTCCAAATTTCCATTTAGTTCGATCACTGTCCAAGCTTGGAGACTGGCTCGTGATCCTTCCCTGGCCATCGGCTCATGGTCCCTCCTTCAGCTCGCAGCTCGTGGCGTCGTGCTCTGCTCGTGGTTTGTGACTCCAGGCTCCGGTTCATGACACTCACCCTAGCGGTTCGTGATGATGCTCCCCTGGCGGTTCGGGCTCGTGGTTACATGCTTCAGATTGGTTAGTGCATGGCAACTCCTCTGAGTCGGATCGTGAACACTATGGAATTCAGGATGAGCTCCTCGGTTCGTGCAGTCCACTCGTGGCACTTCGGTTCGTGGTCACCAAGCAGAAGCGGCTCGGTTCGGGGATGGCAAGCTTCACGGTTCGGGGTTCCCTGACGCGAGCGGGTCGGGGTCGTGGGGTGCTCCACGAGCGGGTTCGGGTCAGGATATCTGCTTCACGATCGGATCGGTTCGTAATACTCTGGTCACAAGTGGGGTCCTGTACTGTCCCCTGTAACTTTTCAAGCAAGCTATTTACGCCATACGACGGCATTTTCGACCATTCTAACTTTTCTATGCAATCAAAAATCATTCCAAACAGTAACGACAACATGTATAATCAACCATAAACACCAAAACAACAATTTAACATGCCAATATGGATCAAACATACCCAAAATCCATGTTTTCCCCTTAATCCCCTTAATCATGATTTAACCATACGATTAGCCAAACATGTCCTGTAACAACCCGAATTTTTACAACACGTTAAATCAAGAATCAAGGCAGAATTAAATTATAAATTCTGAATCAAGTGAAACGGTCTGTGCCATTGCGTTCGTCTCGGAAAAATACGCGAAATAAAGTCCGAGTTTTCGAGAATCGGAGTCCGTATGACCCGTTAAAGGCCCAAAGAAGATTTCTGGAAATTTGAACTTCGGAAATAGCTTTGAAAATCAGATCTGAGGCTAGGAGGGAAGTTTCCCGCCTAGGCCATGTCGACAGGGTTGTCGATAGGCCTGTCGACTTGGGCCCAGACCAAGTCGACAGCCCTGTCGACTTGCCTGTCGACAGGGGGTGGCCGGGGCAAGTTGCCTGGCGCACCTGTTTATCTCACCTGGTCTTGTTCTTGGGCTGGTTCTGGAAGCTTCCGAGATCTGATGGTCCTAATCTATCCTAGATCTAATCCTATGGCCTAAAACACTCCTAATCTCTATAAAAACACCCCTAAGCCCCCTCCTAAACCCTCATAAATCACTCTCTCCACGAAGTGCTGCCCAAATGCCAAGTGACCATGGCCTCCATCTCCAATCCCTAAAGCCTAAGCACTCAAATCGGGTTCAAATCAAGAGGAGGAAGCTTGCTACACCAAATCGGAGGGATATCAACATTGCTATGCGAGTTCCATGACGATTCTTCAACAAAGGAGGCACCTTTCTTAGCCAAGATGATTCATGCTCCTTTCCCTAGGCCTAACTATGTAAGTTCTAGCTACTTTTAGATGGAAACGGTAGTTTTGATAATGACATGGGATAAAATGAGGCTAAACATGATTATGCGAACCTATATGAACCTTACCTTGCCTCTTGTGTTCATGTTTATGATTTTAGGCCATGTGAGTGACTTAATCATGCCTCTCATGCTATGCATAACCTAGTTTAACTTGCAAGTTTGGATCTTTATGCATGAAATGCTAGCATGAACCTTTAGGAACCACTTTACTTGTGAAACATTGGCTAAGACAAGATTTTGGGGCTTATGCATGTTTATGAACCCAAACCCCTTATGCTAACATGCAAGTTTGTGGCCAAATCCTATATGATAGTATGCATGCTTATGGTCAATCCCTATATGACCCTATCATGCATGTTTTAAGGCCAAACCCCCTTATGACGCCATGCATGTTTGGAGCCAATCCCCTTTGTGGCATCGCGCATGTTTTGGGGTCTCCATGTAGCCATAGTATACCTACTATGTTGACTCGCTTTGCTTGCATTGGGAAAACACGATTTTGGGTAGTTAGATAAACATGAACATGTCGCGAAATCTTAACTTGAATATGACATGTGTTTATACTTGAAAATATGACTTGAAAGATAACATGGAAGTTGACATGTAAGTATGCATAAAAACATGAGCTTGGGAATTTACCTATTAAGTTAGGTCTACCCTTTGGGAATTTACCTATTAAGTTAGGTCTACCCAAATGCTTGAAAAACTTGTAACATGTTTTGGAAACATGATGAACTTAGATAATATAAGTGTGGCCAACTCGAGGTTGGGTTGAGTTTGCAACGTAAAACTACCCGGAACCGACCGGCCTAACTAGTAGTTGCAAACAATAGGACCCAATGTGAGAAGTTGGTCATGTCGCGCTTAAGACCCGAGGTTAGACTAGGTTGTGGTGTAAATCTACCCGGACCCGCCCGGCTTAACTAGTAACCACAACAAGGTCTAATGTGAGAGGTTAAGAGTGCATTAATTAAATTAATGCCACATGATAAGGTTAAGTAAATTTGACTAATGACACGAAAGGGTAGGTTAAGTGGGACCGGGCTTGATTTCCTTAATGACACTTAACCGATATGACACGAATGGGTAGGTTAAGTGGGACCGGGCTTGATTTCCTTAATGACACTTAACCAATTTAGACTTGGTAATTAGATGAGGTTAAGTAATTAAGACTTAACTAACCTAAACACGGTAATTAGACGGGGTTAGGTAATTGATACTTAACTAACCTAACCACGGTAATTAGATGGGGTTAAGTAATCCACACTTAACTAATCTAAACACGGTAATTCGATGGGGTTAAGTTAAACACTTAACCAATTTAAACTTGGTAATTCAATAAGGTTAAGTAACCAATACTTAACCAACTTAATGTGATAATTTAATGGGGTTAAGCAACTTATACTTAACCAATTATACATGATGATTTGATGTGGTTAAGCGACCTAAACTTAACCAATCTAACTCGCTAATTGGATGTGGTTAAGTGACCTATACTTAGCCAATCTAACTCGTAAATTTATGGAGGTTAAGTTAACCCATACTTAACCAATCTAAGGTGAAAACATGATAAGGCTAAGTCACGAATCACTTGAATACGCTTGACCGATTTGACTCGGTAATTTGACAAGGTCAAGTTAATTTATATAATTAACCAATCTAAAATGATAATTAGACGAGGGTAAGTTATGGACTGCTTAATATACTTAGCCAACTTGACACATGGTTTGTAGGGTTAAGTCTTGGACTTGGATACTTAGCCAATTTTGACATGGTTTGTAGACGGGCTAAGTTATGAACTTAAGTGACTCTTAACCCATTAGATAAACCCTAATTCGGAGGATTAGGTAAATAGCCATAGTTAACAAGGATTATGGAAATAAGGCTAAGTGGTAAACCTTAGTTAAGGGAAACTAAGTAATAATTCTTAGTCAAGGAAATTTGGACCATTTCTTAGATAGATTAGTAACCCGATACGTTAGATCAACGCTTAAGTATGCGTGTAGGAGCAGACTATCTGATTTAGATAAAGGCTCCAACGAACTGGGTAACGAAGCAGCGGCTTCGGGGAACGTGAGGATATTCTTGGGATCCCTCTGTGAGCTGCCAGGTCATTATACTAGGCTCACGAGAGGTTGGGGTCTGCGGTAGAAGAACCAAGAATATGCCTTGGTTGCTATGCGAGCGACCTAAAGACTGGGGTGGATAGCAGTGAGTCGACGAATACATAAGGTGCCCAAGATAGCAAGTTCGTCGATCATCTACCATCTTGAGTCAAGCGTGTACGTACGGAAAGGCAGGGAACACCCAACAGACCATAATTGCTATCTAATTATGGGTGAGGTAGGCCGTAGGATGTGGGCTGGCCGGAGTGTAGTTCTCATGCAAGATTTTCTCTTGTGTTGCCTTTCACTAGTTGAGGGAGGGGTCTCGTGGGACCATAGCCACGTGTAGAAAAGCAGACCTTAGTATCTGCATCGGCAGATAAATCTAAAGCTCCCGACCGAGTCCTGTATTTCTTGTTTTGCCCTGTGACAGGACTCGGATGGCACGATGTGATACATGTGCATACAGTTATAGAAAAACGATTCACGATGAATGCGTGGGAAAAAGGGCGCGGCTGAGGGTTAGCGTAATCCCTAGTGGCCTAGGTGGTTTAACCCAAACCGAAATACGAAAGCGTGTAAATAGGTAAGCGTAATCCCTAGTGGTGCTAGGTGGCGTAAGTCCTAGTAGTTCAAACGATGATTCATATGGAAGAGCCTAGCTAGAACAAGGGTGACAGTCCAAACGATTTCAAGGATAATACGACATGAGGAAGCCCGTACGAGGTACGGCAAAGGACTGAACTTATATACATGGAAAGAAACATATGATTTGAGTAACCTATATATGCGATATCTTAGGTTGACATGGACCATTACACGACTTTGAGTAAGGGACATTCATGGTTAATACATAACAAGGCTGGGATACTAGTACGGAGGGTGCAGAGCAAATATACATGTTAGAACTAGGAAGAATATACATAATAGATACCGTGGGATGTTAGACGGGGCAGATACCTTGGGATAATGTACTCGATAGAAATCTGACGATGCGATACCTTGACTTATCATAACACCGTAGTTTATCATGATACCTTAGTCTACCTTGCCACAGTAGTTCAACCGGCTACCCTGGTTTAGTTTATCTATCTTGTAGTTATCCTTATGTTTACTTTCAGTTTATGCATGTCATGTTACCTTTACCTGTTTTTAGACTGGAAGTAGATAGGACTTACTCAGTCTTTTTGACTGACCCGTTTTGTTTCGCCTCTTTTCTTCCGTTTCCCCCCCTCCTCCAGGTTACAGGGAGGAAACAATGCTGTTTAGTTCGGACCTCTTTGGCTTGAAGGTCATCATGGATGGCTTGGACTTTTCTTGGCTATGGCTACTTTACTGTTTTATTTGGGGAATAATTTATGAAAAAGGTTTCATGCTTCTTTATTTCAGCAAGACAGGTTTTGATGTACTCTGATGTAAAAAGGCTTTTGACCTCATTTATTAATGTTATGAAAGTTTGTTTTTTTACTTCCGCTATTTTTATATGTTCTGTCTTGTGATATTTCTGTGGATGTTTACCAATAATGCCCCTCTAAAGCTAGTGCATTCCCTTGCGAGTGACCTTAGCGGAGGCGGGGTGTTACATTTGGTATCAGAGCAGAAGGTTACTAGACTGGGCAAAAGTTTTTAAAGACCTTCTGAAAATTATTTGAAAAACCGTTTACAAAGAAGCATTTTTCAAGAAAATTTTCTTTTAAAAAGAAAAAGGCTATTCCCCAAAGGCCATTAGCATTATCCTTGTTTCCTTGATTGAATCTCTTTTCCTTTCTTTCCTTCATCTGTAGTCACAGTGGTTCTGACTGCGACTAGTCTTTCTAGCTGCGTAAGTGTTTCCCGTACGATGGAGGTGGTTCTCAAGAGACCGTTGCAGAGATATGCATGAAAGGATAGTAAGAACAAGGATAAAGGATACGAGCTCAGGGATAAGCAACATGTTGGTATGGCTGAGTCCTAAAAGGAGGGAGAAAGATGAACAATGAAACCCATAACGAGAGAGTACCTTTGGCATGGTGAAACGGGACGGATAGTTAAGTATCATGGAACAGGGACAAGATCATTCGGAGGGCAATAGTATGCTCTCATTTCTAGGGTACCTCAGAAGGAGGGTAACGATCTTGTTAAAGGTTTAGCTTTTCTTCTCTATCATCCTGTCGGGACTTTGTTTTGATCACCGCATCTTTTTAAGTCCGCTTCGATAGTTTAGTCTCTGCACCCTAGTACTAGTATAGTAGAGGATCCCGTTTTTGTCTCAAGTCCTATTGGAAGATCGGTCCATTTATTCATGACTTGTTTGGATTTGAGAATGTCTATGTCAAGTATTGAGCTTGGAAATAATGCTTATGTTTGTAAGCTATGGATGGATTCTAAGGATGAAGTGGTTATCCAGTAAGGGGTGCCACTCTCGGTTTTTAGAAGGAGGGTAGTTAGACTCTTGGCTCGCTTTGGTAATACCCTTGAAGTATCGCGTAACCTTTTGGGTTCTGTCATGATTAGTTACTTAGAATCACTAGATGCCTTTGTTGGAAATTAGAAACCCGATCGAATGGTGTTCGCTAATAAGACGGATGGTTTACTTCGATTATGTATGGGTTATGGGAATTACCCTAGTAAGTGCGCACGGTAACTTGTTTACTTTCAAGAGAAAGTTTTTCTACGTGGAATACCTTATGGTACAAGGTCCAGGATTCACTAGTGAATTTTGAGGGCTCGCATGGAATAATGTGTACGCAGTCCTGTTTGCGCCAAGTATTCTAGAAGGAGAATAAGTGCAAGTGGAACGAGAGGCGACGAGGAAATGAGTTCCAACTCATGTTATGGAAACAGGAAATAAGAAGCTGCGAAATCGTGAAGAAAAAGGGGCGGTCAAGGCATGATGGAACTAAGCTCAAGGTAATGCGACTCAGGAGACTGAAGACTAAATACGTGCATGATATCTCTCTTGGGAATATATCCCCGATCCCTGTTTTTCTGTTGAGCTTGCTTGTAGGCTATCTTTTATGGATATCCTCTCGATCCTGTCTCTGTTACAAACCCCGTACGGAGTTTGTTTTGTTTATCTTCTTGACCCTGTTTCAGGGAATCTTAGGTAGAACCCTATGGATGTAAACATGTATTTGAAACATGTTATGGTTGATATGGTTGCAAATGGTTGCAAGTGGTTGCTCGTGGATGCGCGAATTTACATTAGATATTGGCTCGACTCGGTCACATTTCATATTGCATATGCACGAGTATTTATACTTGTTTATGGATGAAATTGAATGTGTTATCATGCGGATGTTGCATATGGTTGAATGTTTGTGCACGCATATAGTGTATATGACTAGGACTATTTGCATACATGATGGATTCATAGCACTAAACATATTTTTGCATTCAAAAGATTTTTCAGGCCTGATCATTAGCATTAGCTAAGGAACATGTACACACACGTTTTACATACATTCATAAAGCATTAGGAGTCGTCTAAGGACAATGGTTGCTTGTGGATGATGGTTTGAGTAGATGGATGATGGATGGTAGGATATGTTCTTCCTAACTTTGAGATTTCGGGGACGAAATCCTTTAAGAAGGGGAGAATGTAACAACCCGAATTTTTACAACACGTTAAATCAAGAATCAAGACAGAATTAAATTATAAATTCTGAATCAAGTGAAACGGTCTGTGCCATTGCGTTCGTCTCGGAAAAATACGCTAAATAGAGTCCGAGTTTTCGAGAATCGGAGTCCGTATGACCCGTTAAAGGCCCAAAGAAGATTTCTGGAAATTTGAACTTCGGAAATAGCTTTGAAAATCAGATCTGGGGCTAGGAGGGAAGTTTCCCGCCTAGGCCATGTCGACAGGGCTGTCGACAGGCCTGTTGACTTGGGCCCAGACCAAGTCGACAGCCCTGTCGACTTGCCTGTCGACAGGGGGTGGCCGGGGCAAGTTGCCTGGCGCACCTGTTTGTCTCACCTGGTCTTGTTCTTGGGCTAGTTCTGGAAGCTTCCGAGATCTGATGGTCCTAATCTATCCTAGATCTAATCCTATGGCCTAAAACACTCCTAATCTCTATAAAAACACCCCTAAGCCCCCTCCTAAACCCTCATAAATCACTCTCTCCACGAAGTGCTGCCCAAATGCCAAGTGACCATGGCCTCCATCTCCAATCCCTAAAGCCTAAGCACTCAAATCGGGTTCAAATCAAGAGGAGGAAGCTTGCTACACCAAATTGGAGGGAGATCAACATTGCTATGCGAGTTCCATGACGATTCTTCAACAAAGGAGGCACCTTTCTTAGCCAAGATGATTCATGCTCCTTTCCCTAGGCCTAACTATGTAAGTTCTAGCTACTTTTAGATGGAAACGGTAGTTTTGATAATGACATGGGATAAAATGAGGCTAAACATGATTATGCGAACCTATATGAACCTTACCTTGCCTCTTGTGTTCATGTTTATGATTTTAGGCCATGTGAGTGACTTAATCATGCCTCTCATGCTATGCATAACCTAGTTTAACTTGCAAGTTTGGATCTTTATGCATGAAATGCTAGCATGAACCTTTAGGAACCACTTTACTTGTGAAACATTGGCTAAGACAAGATTTTGGGGCTTATGCATGTTTATGAACCCAAACCCCTTATGCTAACATGCAAGTTTGTGGCCAAATCCTATATGATAGTATGCATGCTTATGGTCAATCCCTATATGACCCTATCATGCATGTTTTAAGGCCAAACCCCCTTATGACGCCATGCATGTTTGGAGCCAATCCCCTTTGTGGCATCGCGCATGTTTTGGGGTCTCCATGTAGCCATAGTATACCTACTATGTTGACTCGCTTTGCTTGCGTTGGGAAAACACGATTTTGGGTAGTTAGATAAACATGAACATGTCGCGAAATCTTAACTTGAATATGACATGTGTTTATACTTGAAAATATGACTTGAAAGATAACATGGAAGTTGACATGTAAGTATGCATAAAAACATGAGCTTGGGAATTTACCTATTAAGTTAGGTCTACCCTTTGGGAATTTACCTATTAAGTTAGGTCTACCCAAATGCTTGAAAAACTTGTAACATGTTTTGGAAACATGATGAACTTAGATAATATAAGTGTGGCCAACTCGAGGTTGGGTTGAGTTTGCAATGTAAAACTACCCGGAACCGACCGGCCTAACTAGTAGTTGCAAACAATAGGACCCAATGTGAGAAGTTGGTCATGTCGCGCTTAAGACCCGAGGTTAGACTAGGTTGTGGTGTAAATCTACCCGGACCCGCCCGGCTTAACTAGTAACCACAACAAGGTCTAATGTGAGAGGTTAAGAGTGCATTAATTAAATTAATGCCACATGATAAGGTTAAGTAAATTTGACTAATGACACGAAAGGGTAGGTTAAGTGGGACCGGGCTTGATTTCCTTAATGACACTTAACCGATATGACACGAATGGGTAGGTTAAGTGGGACCGGGCTTGATTTCCTTAATGACACTTAACCAATTTAGACTTGGTAATTAGATGAGGTTAAGTAATTAAGACTTAACTAACCTAAACACGGTAATTAGACGGGGTTAGGTAATTGATACTTAACTAACCTAACCACGGTAATTAGATGGGGTTAAGTAATCCACACTTAACTAATCTAAACACGGTAATTCGATGGGGTTAAGTTAAACACTTAACCAATTTAAACTTGGTAATTCAATAAGGTTAAGTAACCAATACTTAACCAACTTAATGTGATAATTTAATGGGGTTAAGCAACTTATACTTAACCAATTATACATGATGATTTGATGTGGTTAAGCGACCTAAACTTAACCAATCTAACTCGCTAATTGGATGTGGTTAAGTGACCTATACTTAGCCAATCTAACTCGTAAATTTATGGAGGTTAAGTTAACCCATACTTAACCAATCTAACGTGAAAACATGATAAGGCTAAGTCACGAATCACTTGAATACGCTTGACCGATTTGACTCGGTAATTTGACAAGGTCAAGTTAATTTATATAATTAACCAATCTAAAATGATAATTAGACGAGGGTAAGTTATGGACTGCTTAATATACTTAGCCAACTTGACACATGGTTTGTAGGGTTAAGTCTTGGACTTGGATACTTAGCCAATTTTGACATGGTTTGTAGACGGGCTAAGCTATGAACTTAAGTGACACTTAACCCATTAGATAAACCCTAATTCGGAGGATTAGGTAAATAGCCATAGTTAACAAGGATTATGGAAATAAGGCTAAGTGGTAAACCTTAGTTAAGGGAAACTAAGTAATAATTCTTAGTCAAGGAAATTTGGACCATTTCTTAGATAGATTAGTAACCCGATACGTTAGATCAACGTTTAAGTATGCGTGTAGGAGTAGACTATCTGATTTAGATAAAGGCTCCAACGAACTGGGTAACGAAGCAGCGGCTTCGGGGAACGTGAGGATATTCTTGGGATCCCTCTGTGAGCTGCCAGGTCATTATACTAGGCTCACGAGAGGTTGAGGTCTGCGGTAGAAGAACCAAGAATATGCCTTGGTTGCTATGCGAGCGACCTAAAGACTGGGGTGGATAGCAGTGAGTCGACGAATACATAAGGTGCCCGAGATAGCAAGTTCGTCGATCATCTACCATCTTGAGTCAAGCGTGTACGTACGGAAAGGCAGGGAACACCCAACAGACCATAATTGCTATCTAATTATGGGTGAGGTAGGCCGTAGGATGTGGGCTGGCCGGAGTGTAGTTCTCATGCAAGATTTTCTCTTGTGTTGCCTTTCACTAGTTGAGGGAGGGGTCTCGTGGGACCATAGCCACGTGTAGAAAAGCAGACCTTAGTATCTGCATCGGCAGATAAATCTAAAGCTCCCGACCGAGTCCTGTATTTCTTGTTTTGCCCTGTGACAGGACTCGGATGGCACGATGTGATACATGTGCATACAGTTATAGAAAAACGATTTACGATGAATGCGTGGGAAAAAGGGCGCGGCTGAGGGTTAGCGTAATCCCTAGTGGCCTAGGTGGTTTAACCCAAACCGAAATACGAAAGCGTGTAAATAGGTAAGCGTAATCCCTAGTGGTGCTAGGTGGCGTAAGTCCTAGTAGTTCAAACGATGATTCATATGGAAGAGCCTAGCTAGAACAAGGGTGACAGTCCAAACGATTTCAAGGATAATACGACATGAGGAAGCCCGTACGAGGTACGGCAAAGGACTGAACTTATATACATGGAAAGAAACATATGATTTGAGTAACCTATATATGCGATATCTTAGGTTGACATGGACCATTACACGACTTTGAGTAAGGGACATTCATGGTTAATACATAACAAGGCTGGGATACTAGTACGGAGGGTGCAGAGCAAATATACATGTTAGAACTAGGAAGAATATACATAATAGATACCGTGGGATGTTAGACGGGGCAGATACCTTGGGATAATGTACTCGATAGAAATCTGACGATGCGATACCTTGACTTATCATAACACCGTAGTTTATCATGATACCTTAGTCTACCTTGCCACAGTAGTTCAACCGGCTACCCTGGTTTAGTTTATCTATCTTGTAGTTATCCTTATGTTTACTTTCAGTTTATGCATGTCATGTTACCTTTACCTGTTTTTAGACTGGAAGTAGATAGGACTTACTCAGTCTTTTTGACTGACCCGTTTTGTTTCGCCTCTTTTCTTCCGTTCCCCCCCCCCTCCTCCAGGTTACAGGGAGGAAACAATGCTGTTTAGTTCGGACCTCTTTGGCTTGAAGGTCATCATGGATGGCTTGGACTTTTCTTGGCTATGGCTACTTTACTGTTTTATTTGGGGAATAATTTATGAAAAAGGTTTCATGCTTCTTTATTTCAGCAAGACAGGTTTTGATGTACTCTGATGTAAAAAGGCTTTTGACCTCATTTATTAATGTTATGAAAGTTTGTTTTTTTACTTCCGCTATTTTTATATGTTCTATCTTGTGATATTTCTATGGATGTTTACCAATAATGCCCCTCTAAAGCTAGTGCATTCCCTTGCGAGTGACCTTAGCGGAGGCGGGGTGTTACATGTCCAAATTATCCCAAATTTCTAATAGAGGCATAAAATAATATTTAAGAATTTCTACATATTTTTCCAGATTTTTTATCATGCATAATTTCGCTAATTATCACTAATCACCCCTAATTAGCCGTAATTAGTGAAGAAACAAGCTAATCACTCACCTTAACCACAAATAATTTCGAGATCTAAAGTCTCCACTGATTTGGGTCGAATTCCTATGCAACACAGCAGCTCCAACTCTGATCTGATGCTATTTTGACTTGATTTGATGTTGATTTGCTTAATCCTTGATTAGAAAGTGATTATAGGTGGTTTAGAAGGTGGAAACCATTGTTAGGGTTGAAGAGAAAGTTTGTGGCGTTGAAAAATGACAAAGGAGGGTTTCTCTAGCCCCTATCAGCCCTTATATAACCCTAATCCCGAAATTATTAATGGGCCTTGCTGCTAATTACCCTATTAAGCCCGTTTAAGTAGTTTTTCCATCTTTAAAGCTTATTTCAACCACTTCTCCCAAACGGTAAGCCTGTTTGATCAATATGACCACTCTACGGAAAGGTAAACCATCATCCAAATCTAATGGAAATGGTTTCAGGTCAATACTCCTTACCAATCAAAAGTTATAGGCTAAACAAGATTCGCCAGGGGCAAAACGCTCATTTAAAAAGCGGTAAAAATCATGCATATGGGAAATGACCCCAATAGTCATTTTCCAAAGTTACACGACCATACGAATTCATTCGAAAAAGAAATAAATATTCTATGATCCCCCGATACGTAGAATGTGGGTTGTTACAACAAATGTTATGGGAAATGATGTTATGTGTACGTTAATGAACTTTAGCTCCTTGCAAATAAGGATGTTTAATGGAGTGGTTCGCATGCTCACTAATGTACGCCACCTTTTGGGACTTTTGAAAACCACTCATCTCTTTAAGGAAATTAGATTATCTAGGATGTAAGATCACTATTGAAAATGGTAACTTGAGGCTTTTAAAGGATGGACCTGCAATTATGAAAGGTGTTAGGATTCATGGAGTGTATTTTCTTTAAGGACCAAACATAGAAGGTGAAAATTATATAGGAGTTGATAGTTCTCGTAGCTTGGATGCGATAATGTTATGGCATTTGATGTTATGCCATGTCTTCGATAAGAGTCTAGTTATTCTTCAAAAGAGAGACATGATTGATGGAGAAAGGTTCAACAAGCTTGAGTTTTGCGAGGAATGTGTTATATGAAAGCAAAATAAAGTATCATTCGGTGTAAGAAAACATGATTTGAGTGATGTTCTTGGGTATATTCATTCACAAGTTTGAGTGTTGACACCATATTCCTTGGGTGGGGCTTGGTATTATATTCCTTTCACATATTATTTTTCTCGAAAGGTATGGCTAAATGTAGCGAAGGCCAAGTTAGAGGCACTTGCAAAGCTTAGAGCATGGAGAGCACTTTTAAAGAATGAGAGTGGTAGGTCTTTAAAGGTTCCAAAGTCCAATAATGGTGGAGAGTACACTTTTGTAGTATTGAAAGCATCATGGCATTTAGAGACATTTTACTATACTGGGAGATCTGTAGTCTAAGAAGCATAGAGGACGAACCGTACACTACTTGAAAAAGATCGATGCTGGAGATTAACATCAAGTTTGTCTAAGGGATTTTGGACCAACGATTTGTCAAGCATGGTGCATGTTCTTAACTGAATTTCGTGCTCGTCTTTTAATAACAAAATATCAGAGGAAGTGTGGAAGGTAATAGCATTACTTGAGTTATCTTTTCGTGTTTGTTTTTCATGGTAAGGATAAGCTTGAGCCTACATGTTTCAAAGAGGTCTTGCTTGGTTGCAGGGAAGCATAAAAGTCTATAAGATTTGGAAAATAAAAACAAAGAATGTTATGAATTCTCATTTTCGACACACATTTTGGTTAAAGTTGTCACACGTCAGGATTTTGGTTAGCGACGTGCTCAAACGTCAATGATATCGTCAAAAAACAAAGTGATTTGGTCGAAGTCACGATGTGGACATAAAAATGGCCCAAAACCCCTTTAGATGACCTCATTTGGGCCCTAAAACATAAATTACGGTGCTTTGCACCATAACCCTTATAGCCCTCTGAGTTAGCTTAAAGTACAACTTTCGTTTGGCCCAAACAGACTTACGATTTGAAAGTTATGCCCGTTTCCGTGAACACGCGTCAATCACTCAAAATCATCGAGTCAACTTAGTACGGCGAGCCCAGGATTGGGCAAGCGCCCCCCCTTCGTATCCCCTAGAGGGATACGAATTTCATATCCCCCAGTTTGTATCCCTTTGGGGGATATGAATTTCACATCCCTCAAAGGGATACGAATTTTGTATCCCTTCGTATCCCCCGGAGGGATGCGAAATTCGTATCCTCCAGAGGGATACAAAATTTTCCTACCACATATAAGGGATTCGAATTTTCCTGTACTAGTCTTTAAGGTTCCTAATTTCTGGTGTGTAGGCCACATTTCCTACCTACTCCACTACCAACTCCCACCTATAAATACCCCAAGGCTTGGCCTTCATTAGGATCCTTTTTTCCCTTGAATTTTTGGACTTCTTGAAGCTCTCAAACATCATTAATGGCATCCACCTTCTTCTCCATGGCCATTGGACATGACATGGACCACTAAAACATTGTATAAATGTTTTCCATCAACTTTTGGACATCTACAAGGATAAAAACACCACTTTTGGGCCGTTTTGGACATATTTGGATTTCTTGGACATTGTTGACCAAGTCAACACCTTTTTCACCCAACAAAGAAGAAGGGCATTTTAGTCAAAGTATATAATTAACATATATCATTTTATTCTATTATAACACTTTGTACTTAAATATCATCCGAACTAGTACAACATTGTAATCAAGAAATATACGATGAATGATTACTATGAAGTGGACGTAGGCGTTATGCCGAACCACCATAAAAAGCTGTGTCTTCCCTGCATTACTTTATTTATTTTGGATATTAATGTGTTGCTAATACATACATATCGAGGGTTGATGTATGCTGAATAAAGCGACAATTCCCCATGTCAACACTTTGGTGCGCTAGGTAGGGGCGTACAGCTTTGACCTCTTCTTTGGATTGGATTCTCGGATTTCGTCTTCGACTTCAGTTTTCGACATCAACTTTACTCGCTTTTTACCATTGTTAAACGCAAGAAGGTCAACGCTATCGCTGAAACCCAAGGTACTTAAGGCAAAGGAAATCAAGAACTTTCTTCGACTGGAGTCCTATCAAACTACGTCACTTGGGAAGACATCGATGGAATGATTAAGAAATTAGCTATGGATCTGAACGCTCGACTTGAGCAAGAGGAAGATGTCTTCAATACCTTCCTTACTCGGTTAGAAGATCAGATAAGAAGTACTTCAAGGCCAACTGGACATGCATACATTATTGGTACTAGTACCAACGTTCATCCACCCGTGACTCAGGACTTGGGGGCAACCCCGTAAACTAATTAGCAGGCCAACCCAATCCTCAGACTGGTGCCGGTCTCGCTACACTCGGGGGCACCCCTAATCCCGACATCGCTCTAGCCCGTGATGCTTTGGTTGGTCAAGTTGCTGGCTTTGCTATTGGAAATCTTGCTCAGGCGCCGATGCGTGCAACTTTAGATGGTAGTACTCTCACAGTTCCTGGGGTTCAGATTGTGCCCGATGTGGCTCCTCAGGTTGGAACTCAGCCAAATATTCTTCTAGCTCATCAGACGATTCCTAGCTTGGGTAATTTGAACCAGCTTCTTGCTTTTGGTAATGGATCTCAGATCGCGGATGTCATCTGTCGATTCACTCGAGGTGGTGCCTTTTTTACAAACTTGGATTGTGTGACTCGTAGTCCATTCTCTATAGATATAAGAAACTCTCGCAATCCACTGGATTTCGAGCTTTCAGTTCTGGAACCTTATGATGGTCGAAAGGCTCCGACTGCTCACTTAATGTGATATATTAGCCACATGGAAGTCCTGTCCGCTTTAGAAAACGTCATGGCAAAGTGCTTTTTGCTTTACTTGATAGATATAGGTGCAATGTGGTTCAGGAAGCTGGAGGCGGACTCCATTACTTCTTGGAATGCTTTGGTTACCCGATTTGTAGAGCAGTTCAGAGTCAACATGGTTCGTCCGGAAAGTATTATGACTCTAAATGGAATCAAACAAAAGTCCAACGAGACTCTGCGGAAATTCCTAAAATGCTTTAATGCTGCTGTGGACTCGGTCGACAAACCTGATCCCTCTATGGTTTTGATGACAACAGTATCTGGAGTTTTGGACAAGTTCAAATTTAAGACATCATTGCATCGGGGCCCGCTGAGGGATCTTGGCGAATTTTATTTTGAGGCTAAAAGATTCCTTTGGGAAGAAGATGCGAGAACTTACCAAAAGGTTCTCGAGGAAAATGCTGCTAACGGCGGGAAACCTTCCGACTCTGAAAAGGATGAAGTTTCTATTGCTAGTAAACCCACCTAGGGGAACGATTGTAATAAGGCTTGGGGAAAACTGAAGTTCCCATCTTATTCGGAACTCACTCATACCCTCGAGGAGATTTATCAAGAGGTTTATCCCGCTGCTCCTTTCAGAAAGCCTCCCATAAGGGAGTCGACTCAAAGAGAAAGAGACACTGATCTACATTGCATGTTTCATGATCTTGACGATCACAATACAAAACGATTGTCGACATCTCAGGGATATGATATAAGAATGTGTCAGATGTAGAGAGCTGACATGATTTGTTCGAACTCGGGTTGTGGTGCCAGGATAGGACCAACCCCCTCAAAGGAATCAAGATAGGCCTGAGACCGGTAATCGTCCCAACGACATTGTTATCAACTGAACCTCTTACTGGCTCTGATGTCTTGGATGCAAGTCTCTTTGGCGTCAGTATCTTGTGGCTTGTAGCTTTTGGTCTTTCGACTTTGTGGTTATTTTGGTTATTTGACCTTGGATTTGCTTAGTCTTATGGATGTGTAATTAACTCTTATGGATGTTTGGTTTTGGCTTTTGTGATGACTCGGTTTTGGTTCTTGTGGATTCATGGTTTTGGACTTCTCTGGATTCTTGGGATTTTGTTTTGTGGACTTTGGTGCTTAGGCTTTGTGTAACGACCCGCATTCTACGCATCGTAGGATCGTAGAATATTTATTTCTTTCACATACGAAGTCGTATGGTCATGTAACTTTGGGAGACGACTATTGTGGTCATTTCCCATGTTCATGATTTTTCCCGATTTTTAAATGACCATTTTACCCCTAGTTATCACTGTTTTGGCCATAACTTTTGATTGGAAAGGAATTTTGACCTCAAACCACTTCCATCGGCTTCGAATGATGGTTTCTCTTTCCGTAGAGTGGTCACATTAGCCAAACGGACTCACTGTTTGGGAGATATGGCTGAAACAAGTTTCAGATGGAGAAAAACAGCTTAATTGGGCTTAACCGGGTGATTAGCAGCTAAGCCCAAAGGGAATTTCGGGTTTAGAGGTATAGGAGGACTGATTAGGGTTAGGTTATCACTTTCATTTCAGTTTTGAGCCGCCACAAACCTCCTTGAGACCTTAGTAATGGCTTCCTACATCTAAAACACCCCAAATCACTCTCTAATTGAAGATTAGGCCTAGCAACACCAAATTAAGGAGAAAAAGCATCAAAGCAAGGTTGGGGCTGCTGTTAGACATCAGTATTCGCCCCAAATCAGAGGAGTTTCAGTTCTGAGAATTTCATTTGTGGCCAAGGTGAGTGATTTGCATAGTTTTTGCACTAATTACGGTGATTAAGGGTAATTAGTGAAGATTAGCGAATTTATACGTAAATAAATTCTGGAAAAATTCTTAAAATTTTTAAATAATGTTTTAAGGCTCTGTTAGAAATTTGGGTTAATTTCGATGTGTTTTGCTAATCGTATGCTTAAACATGATTAAGAAGGATTATAGGAAAATGTGAGGTTTTAACCACTTTTGATCCATTTTGGTTCATTTGAATTGTTGTTATGGTGTTTGCAATTGATGTTATATGTTGCTATGACAGTTTGACATGAATTATAATTGATTAGAATAGTTAGATTTGTCAAAAACGTCGTCGAATGGCGTAAACAAGTTGCTGGAAAAAGTTGCAGAAAGCTGTGCAGGGCTTCGGATCGGATGGGGGGGGGGGCTCGGATCGGACATGTGAACTGGGCAAGGAAATCCAACCCGAACCGGAGTTTAGCACATAGAGGACGTGGCAAGAAGGAAGGCCAGTTCCTTAGGGTTGGAGTGGACAAGGGGATCGGATCGGAAGGGTAATAGAAGCCAAATCAGATCGGCTCAAGATGAAGGCTACGACTAGAGTAAGGCGAGGTGATCGGATCGGATCGGATTAGATAGGAACGAGGGAGCTGATTGGAAAAGGAGCATGAGCTGGAGGAGGACAGCACCCCGACCCGACCCGGAGGAGGAGGACCCCGACCCGACCCGGAGTGAAGCAACCGACCCGAACCAAAGGGAAGATGGCAAGGATGGAGGACCGACCCGAACCGACGCTACCGAACTGAACCGAGTTCTATGACTGTTACTGCGCGACAACTCTTTTGAAGACCCACTCCAATTCGACCAAACCCGAGAGGCAAAGGAAGTCCAAATGAGAAGTTAGAGCTTAAGATTCAGATGGGAATCAACGAGTTCACTTCATGGTTGGGCTTTGCTGCGGGACGCGTGCTAAGGAGTTATCGACGTCTATAGCTTTGGACCACTATGGTAGGAGGTACGAAGGCGGATTCAGGGCCATTATGGCATCGGTAGAACCAAGGGCTACGACCAATGAAGTGGGTCATTGAAATGTTTGGTCATGACTCCAAGTGTTTGGCTTGGTCATAGCAGGGTTTCTACAAGTCGGGATTCGTCGTTGCCTCAGTTTTGTCTAGTGTTCCAAAGTGGTAGATGTCGTACGCTTTACGCACTGAGTGAGAGATGCGAGGATGGTTTCTATGGATGATTTGTTTGCTATCATTGTGACATGCACACCCCACCCCCGTGTTCTTACACTATTTATTATGGCACCTTGGAGTATTGTACGGTATGTGGTACTAACTCTTTGGTTGCAGGTCCAGGTTCAGGTATGGTTTAGTATACCTGTTATTTCCCTGTTTAGATGCTTATCGCTCATACCAGGCTTTATGTCTGACCCAGAGTTTTATGTCTCTTCTTATTACTCTGGGTGCTCACACGAGCAGACTAGAGACAGGTTAGCTGGTGATGCACGGGTAGATGATCCGGAGACGAGCAGGAGGCTTCCACGTAATATATGTAGTATTCTCCCTGTATTGTTGAAGATCACTGCTTGGGCATTGGTGGTGTATCTTCTACTTTAATTTCCTTTTTATTAGAGACAGTAAATTTGGAAAGTTGTAATAAGCTGTATTTGGATTTCCGCTGCCTTGATGTTGACATTGATTATTAGTTATCAGCTTATACACTGTCTCACCTGTTTTATGTCAAGTATGTTATTATTATATTTTATTCCATGCGCTGTGAGACATTCTACAGGTTCCTTGATTAGTTCATTCCCTTCTTTCCTTTCTTCTGACGACCGTCTTGTGCTAGTCGGGCATGTGTTCAGCGCACTTTTGGAGGAAATGCAGGCTGGTGCGAGGCGGGCGTCACACTTGGTATCAGAGCTCTAGGTTGCGTAGTTAACCTAGGGAAGTTATCAGGGAGAGATAATATACGTATACGAGAGAGCGTATTTGTGATTACTTTGGTTTTTAAAAGTTATATATATATACTATTAGTAGTATAAGGATGAAGTCGTACTGCACTAGCACCACTATGGAGTCGTTAATCATTTCCTTTTTCAGATTGACGATGAGCCGAGATACTAGAGGTGTTGGTAGGGGAGCCAATAATGGGAATGCTGCTGACATGAGGACGATGTTTACTGACCTCATGAGAGAGATGCTTAGAGATGTACAGAGAGCAGCTCCCAATGGCGGAAATGGTGGTGGTCCAATAGTGCAGGCGCCGAGGGTCGACTTCGCCAAGTTGAATAAGGATTATACTAGCCTTGGTGGGAAACCGTTCCACGGAACGGAGTCGGCCACAGATGTTCAAGATTGGTTGGATAGTTGCGAACGTATCTTCGAGGATTTGGGTATCGAGGATGCGATGAAGAGAAAGCTAGCGTCCCGTCAGCTGCAAGGGCGGGCAATGAATTGGTGGAATGCCATAAAGGCAGCTACTCCCGAAGATCAGATTACTTGGGAGCAGTTTAAGGCTCGCTTTAGTGAGAAGTTCATTCCAGCGGCCCAGAAGTCAGTGTTGTTCAAGAGGTTCTTGGAACTCAAGCAGAATGGAAGGGCAGTTTCTGATTATATTGCTGAATTCGACACTTTGTCAAAGTATGGGTTATCTCTTATTGATACTGCCGAGAAGAAGAATGAGAAATTCATAACTGGGTTAGATCAGTACTTAGGGGAAAGGCTTATTAACCACATCGATGAGACGTTTGAGTCGATTGTGGGGAAAGCATTAAGATCAGAGAGTCTCTACCCTAAGCCGAAGACTGAGGTTGCATCTGCAGAAGAGCCAAAACCACAAGCAAGTGGTGGAGGCAAAGGTGGTTCTCAGAATAAGAGAAAGCAGAACCAAGCTAAGGATGGCCAGAAGAAAAAGAATAAGCAAGATGTTGAGTGCTTCAGCTGTGGTAAGAAGGGCCATTATGCTAGTAATTGTCGGGCCAAGCCAGCGGATAGGAAGTGCTTCAACTGTGGCCAGATGGGACATCACAAGGACAAGTGTCCACAACCCCCTAAAGAAAAGCAAATGGTGAAAGCCTACGCTCTTAATGCTATTCCTTCTTCGTCGAATGCCCCAACTGCGGCGGAGAAGGGAAAGAATGTCGTCATTCAAGGTATGCTTTCTGTTTATGATGTTCCTGTTAGAGTTTTGTTTGATACCGGAGCTTCCAGTTCTTTCATATCTAGTGACCTGGTAGATAGGTTGGGATTGGAGCCCGAGATTGTCGATAGACCTTTAGTAGTGACGAACCCGATTGGTGGTTCTACTAGCCTTAGCATGATTTGTCGTAATGTGGTCTTATCGAGTCATGGATGCATGTTTGTTTGTGATTGCTTTGTTTTGGGCTTTACTGGGTTTGGCATTATTTTGGGAGTAGATTGGCTCCAAAGATACGGGGTGGTGGTAGACTGTGAGGGCTTGTTGGTGACAGCTAGAGCGGATGATGGGCGGAGGATAGTGTTTGGTGGTCTACCCAGTAAGGGGGTATTGGCTAGTTTTCTAAACTCCCTCGACATTCCGCATAGTGAGTTGTCAGGTTTGCCCGTGGTTGGCCAGTATCCGGATGTTTTCGAAGAAGTGACCGGACTTCCACCACACCGAGAGATTGAGTTCCGTATTGATTTGGTAAAAGATGCCAGGCCTATAGTGATGCCACTTCGTCGTATGGCACCAAGAGAGCAGCGAGAGCTCGAGGTGCAAGTCAGCGATCTTTTGAAGAAGGGATTTATCAGAAGGAGTGTTTCTGAATGGGGAGCACCAGTTGTGTTTGCTACCAAGGCGGATGGTTCCCTTCGTTTGTGTGTAGACTACCGCGAGTTGAATAAAGTGACGAGGAAGAACAAGTATCCTCTACCGCGGATAGATGATTTGTTCGATCAGTTGAGTGGCGCGAGAGTATTTTCTCAGTTGGATCTCGCGACAGGTTTTCATCAGCTTAGAGTGGAAGCTGAGAGTATAGCTAGAACGGCATTTCGGACGCCGTCTGGGTTTTATGAGTGGTTGGTCATGCCATTCGGGCTGACCAATGCCCCAGCATATTTTGTAGATCTTATGAATAGGGTATTCAGAGATCAGTTGAATAAGTTTGTCCTTGTGTTCGTTGATGATATTTTGGTCTATTCGAGGACAGAGGAAGAACACAAGGAACATTTAAGAGTAGCGATGGAGGTGTTGAGAAAACACCAATTGAAAGCAAAGTTTTCTAAGTGTCACTTCTGGAAGAGGGAAGTGAGGTTCTTGGGCCATGTTGTATCAGAGAGTGGTATTGCCGTGGACCCAGCAAAGGTGGCTACGGTACAGGATTGGCCTACGCCCAAGAATGCAACAGATGTAAGAAGTTTCTTGGGATTAGCGGGATATTATCGTAAGTTTATCCAAGGTTTCTCCAAGATAGCAACACCATTGACCCAGTTGACCAAGAAGAATCAAGCTTTTGTCTGGGATGAAAGGTGCGAGAATGCATTTAAAAGCCTAAAGGACAAGTTGACAAACGCACCAGTGTTAGTCATTCCTAAGGGGGATGAAGAGATGACGGTATACACGGATGCCTGTGGTACCGGACTGGGTGCTGTATTGATGCAAGGCGGTAGGGTTGTAGCTTACGCAAGTCGGCAATTGAAACCGCACGAGAGAAGATACCCTACCCATGATTTAGAATTGGCAGCGATCGTATTCGCATTAAAGATGTGGAGACACTATCTCTTGGGAGAAAGATTTGAGCTGTTTACAGATCATAAGTCGTTGAAGTATCTATTCTCCCAGAAGGATTTAAATCTCCGTCAGCAGAGATGGTTAGAGTTCTTAGCTTCCTATGATTTTGACATCGCATACACACCGGGAAAGGGCAATGTGGTGGCCGATGCATTGAGTAGAAGACATGCCAGCTTAGGGGCTATGTTCCTTGAATGGAAGCAACTGGAGTTTATCGCGGGGTTTGATTTCAGACCAAAGTGCGAATTGGACCCAGAAATGTTAGCAAGCTTGACGATCAGACCCACTTTGATTGAACGGATTGGCTCTAGTCAGAGGGACGATCCTAACCTATTGGAAATCATCTCCAAGTTAGAGATGGGTATCGATGAGGAGGTGAACAAGTATGGGCTTGATCGAGATAGATGGCTTAGAAAGAATGGGAAGCTTGTTGTACCCAATGTCAGTGGATTGAGGGATGAAGTGCTTAGAGAATGTCACCACTCAAAGCTGACTATACACCCCGGTGGTAATAAGATGTATCGAGACATGAGACAGACTTACTACTGGGAAGGGATGAAAAGAGACGTTGGGAAGTTTATATCCAAATGCATGAATTGCCAGCTAGTTAAAGCCGAGCAAAAGAAGCCTAGTGGGTTGTTACAGCCATTAGAAATTCCCGAATGGAAATGGGAGCAAGTCTCGATGGATTTCATTGATGGTTTACCAAGGACTAGATCGGGACATGATAGCATTTGGGTAGTTGTGGATCGACTGACTAAAAGTGCAAGGTTTATACCAGTCAAATCGACTAGAACAGCAGCTAAGTTAGCAGAATTATATATGAAGTGGGTAGTGAGATTTCATGGAGTACCTAAAAGCATTGTGAGCGACCGAGACCCGTTGTTCACTAGTGGGTTTTGGAAGAGCTTGCAAGAGGCGCTAGGGTCAGAGTTACATCTCAGTACCGCATATCATCCTCAGACCGACGGTCAGACGGAGAGGGTGAACCGTATTTTGGAAGATCTCTTGAGAGCATGTATATTGGATTTTGGAGGATCATGGGATGACCATTTGCATCTAGTAGAGTTTGCATATAATAATAGCTACCAATCCAGTATCGGTATGGCTCCGTTTGAAGCTTTGTACGGAAGGCCGTGTAACTCACCATCATGTTGGATAGAGACTGGCGAGAAGTTTATGCTTGGACCAGATGTGGTGAGGGAAACTTCAGATAAGATCAAGATCATTCAACAACGAATGAAGGCAGCCCAAGATAGGCAGAAAAGTTATGCTGATAAGAGAAGAAGAGACTTAAAATTCTCAGTTGGTGACTTGGTATTTGTCAAGATTTCTCCGTTGAAGAGCGTAATACGATTTGGCAGGAGAGGCAAATTAACACCAAGATTTGTTGGTCCATTCCCTGTTCTTGAACTAGTCGGGAATTTGGCATATAGGATTGACTTACCAGAGAAGATGGCGGGAGTTCATAACGTATTTCATGTTTCCCAACTAAGGAAGTTCGTTCACGACTCAGATATGACTATTTCACCTGATCAGTTAGAGGACTTCGAAGTAGAACCCGAGGCGGTTGGGAACCGCAAGCCGGCCCGTATTGTCGCACACGACATGAAGCAACTTCGAAGGAAGTCGGTGAAGCTAGTCAAGGTACAGTGGAGCGAAGACGAGAGTGATTGTACTTGGGAAACAGAAGAGGACATAAGGAAGAAGTATCCAGAACTCTTTGTCTGGTAAGATTTTGACTTCGATTTAGTTTTTCCGCATGCTAGGATAGGCTTGTTTGCTTGTTTTGCATATTTGATTGTCGTATATGGTTGTTAGGCATGCGGGATCCCTTGTATGTTTAGGGTTAAGGAATTTCGGGGACGAAATTTCTTAAGGGGGGGAGAATGTAACGACCCGCATTCTACGCATCGTAGGATCGTAGAATATTTATTTCTTTCACATACGAAGTCGTATGGTCATGTAACTTTGGGAGACGACTATTGTGGTCATTTCCCATGTTCATGATTTTTCCCGATTTTTAAATGACCATTTTACCCCTAGTTATCACTGTTTTGGCCATAACTTTTGATTGGAAAGGAATTTTGACCTCAAACCACTTCCATCGGCTTCGAATGATGGTTTCTCTTTCCGTAGAGTGGTCACATTAGCCAAACGGACTCACTGTTTGGGAGATATGGCTGAAACAAGTTTCAGATGGAGAAAAACAGCTTAATTGGGCTTAACCGGGTGATTAGCAGCTAAGCCCAAAGGGAATTTCGGGTTTAGAGGTATAGGAGGACTGATTAGGGTTAGGTTATCACTTTCATTTCAGTTTTGAGCCGCCACAAACCTCCTTGAGACCTTAGTAATGGCTTCCTACATCTAAAACACCCCAAATCACTCTCTAATTGAAGATTAGGCCTAGCAACACCAAATTAAGGAGAAAAAGCATCAAAGCAAGGTTGGGGCTGCTGTTAGATATCAGTATTCGCCCCAAATCAGAGGAGTTTCAGTTCTGAGAATTTCATTTGTGGCCAAGGTGAGTGATTTGCATAGTTTTTGCACTAATTACGGTGATTAAGGGTAATTAGTGAAGATTAGCGAATTTATACGTAAATAAATTCTGGAAAAATTCTTAAAATTTTTAAATAATGTTTTAAGGCTCTGTTAGAAATTTGGGTTAATTTCGATGTGTTTTGCTAATCGTATGCTTAAACATGATTAAGAAGGATTATAGGAAAATGTGAGGTTTTAACCACTTTTGATCCATTTTGGTTCATTTGAATTGTTGTTATGGTGTTTGCAATTGATGTTATATGTTGCTATGACAGTTTGACATGAATTATAATTGATTAGAATAGTTAGATTTGTCAAAAACGTCGTCGAATGGCGTAAACAAGTTGCTGGAAAAAGTTGCAGAAAGCTGTGCAGGGCTTCGGATCGGATGGGGGGGGGGGGGCTCGGATCGGACATGTGAACTGGGCAAGGAAATCCAACCCGAACCGGAGTTTAGCACATAGAGGACGTGGCAAGAAGGAAGGCCAGTTCCTTAGGGTTGGAGTGGACAAGGGGATCGGATCGGAAGGGTAATAGAAGCCAAATCAGATCGGCTCAAGATGAAGGCTACGACTAGAGTAAGGCGAGGTGATCGGATCGGATCGGATTAGATAGGAACGAGGGAGCTGATTGGAAAAGGAGCATGAGCTGGAGGAGGACAGCACCCCGACCCGACCCGGAGGAGGAGGACCCCGACCCGACCCGGAGTGAAGCAACCGACCCGAACCAAAGGGAAGATGGCAAGGATGGAGGACCGACCCGAACCGACGCTACCGAACTGAACCGAGTTCTATGACTGTTACTGCGCGACAACTCTTTTGAAGACCCACTCCAATTCGACCAAACCCGAGAGGCAAAGGAAGTCCAAATGAGAAGTTAGAGCTTAAGATTCAGATGGGAATCAACGAGTTCACTTCATGGTTGGGCTTTGCTGCGGGACGCGTGCTAAGGAGTTATCGACGTCTATAGCTTTGGACCACTATGGTAGGAGGTACGAAGGCGGATTCAGGGCCATTATGGCATCGGTAGAACCAAGGGCTACGACCAATGAAGTGGGTCATTGAAATGTTTGGTCATGACTCCAAGTGTTTGGCTTGGTCATAGCAGGGTTTCTACAAGTCGGGATTCGTCGTTGCCTCAGTTTTGTCTAGTGTTCCAAAGTGGTAGATGTCGTACGCTTTACGCACTGAGTGAGAGATGCGAGGATGGTTTCTATGGATGATTTGTTTGCTATCATTGTGACATGCACACCCCACCCCCGTGTTCTTACACTATTTATTATGGCACCTTGGAGTATTGTACGGTATGTGGTACTAACTCTTTGGTTGCAGGTCCAGGTTCAGGTATGGTTTAGTATACCTGTTATTTCCCTGTTTAGATGCTTATCGCTCATACCAGGCTTTATGTCTGACCCAGAGTTTTATGTCTCTTCTTATTACTCTGGGTGCTCACACGAGCAGACTAGAGACAGGTTAGCTGGTGATGCACGGGTAGATGATCCGGAGACGAGCAGGAGGCTTCCACGTAATATATGTAGTATTCTCCCTGTATTGTTGAAGATCACTGCTTGGGCATTGGTGGTGTATCTTCTACTTTAGTTTCCTTTTTATTAGAGACAGTAAATTTGGAAAGTTGTAATAAGCTGTATTTGGATTTCCGCTGCCTTGATGTTGACATTGATTATTAGTTATCAGCTTATACACTGTCTCACCTGTTTTATGTCAAGTATGTTATTATTATATTTTATTCCATGCGCTGTGAGACATTCTACAGGTTCCTTGATTAGTTCATTCCCTTCTTTCCTTTCTTCTGACGACCGTCTTGTGCTAGTCGGGCATGTGTTCAGCGCACTTTTGGAGGAAATGCAGGCTGGTGCGAGGCGGGCGTCACACTTGGTATCAGAGCTCTAGGTTGCGTAGTTAACCTAGGGAAGTTATCAGGGAGAGATAATATACGTATACGAGAGAGCGTATTTGTGATTACTTTGGTTTTTAAAAGTTATATATATATACTATTAGTAGTATAAGGATGAAGTCGTACTGCACTAGCACCACTATGGAGTCGTTAATCATTTCCTTTTTCAGATTGACGATGAGCCGAGATACTAGAGGTGTTGGTAGGGGAGCCAATAATGGGAATGCTGCTGACATGAGGACGATGTTTACTGACCTCATGAGAGAGATGCTTAGAGATGTACAGAGAGCAGCTCCCAATGGCGGAAATGGTGGTGGTCCAATAGTGCAGGCGCCGAGGGTCGACTTCGCCAAGTTGAATAAGGATTATACTAGCCTTGGTGGGAAACCGTTCCACGGAACGGAGTCGGCCACAGATGTTCAAGATTGGTTGGATAGTTGCGAACGTATCTTCGAGGATTTGGGTATCGAGGATGCGATGAAGAGAAAGCTAGCGTCCCGTCAGCTGCAAGGGCGGGCAATGAATTGGTGGAATGCCATAAAGGCAGCTACTCCCGAAGATCAGATTACTTGGGAGCAGTTTAAGGCTCGCTTTAGTGAGAAGTTCATTCCAGCGGCCCAGAAGTCAGTGTTGTTCAAGAGGTTCTTGGAACTCAAGCAGAATGGAAGGGCAGTTTCTGATTATATTGCTGAATTCGACACTTTGTCAAAGTATGGGTTATCTCTTATTGATACTGCCGAGAAGAAGAATGAGAAATTCATAACTGGGTTAGATCAGTACTTAGGGGAAAGGCTTATTAACCACATCGATGAGACGTTTGAGTCGATTGTGGGGAAAGCATTAAGATCAGAGAGTCTCTACCCTAAGCCGAAGACTGAGGTTGCATCTGCAGAAGAGCCAAAACCACAAGCAAGTGGTGGAGGCAAAGGTGGTTCTCAGAATAAGAGAAAGCAGAACCAAGCTAAGGATGGCCAGAAGAAAAAGAATAAGCAAGATGTTGAGTGCTTCAGCTGTGGTAAGAAGGGCCATTATGCTAGTAATTGTCGGGCCAAGCCAGCGGATAGGAAGTGCTTCAACTGTGGCCAGATGGGACATCACAAGGACAAGTGTCCACAACCCCCTAAAGAAAAGCAAATGGTGAAAGCCTACGCTCTTAATGCTATTCCTTCTTCGTCGAATGCCCCAACTGCGGCGGAGAAGGGAAAGAATGTCGTCATTCAAGGTATGCTTTCTGTTTATGATGTTCCTGTTAGAGTTTTGTTTGATACCGGAGCTTCCAGTTCTTTCATATCTAGTGACCTGGTAGATAGGTTGGGATTGGAGCCCGAGATTGTCGATAGACCTTTAGTAGTGACGAACCCGATTGGTGGTTCTACTAGCCTTAGCATGATTTGTCGTAATGTGGTCTTATCGAGTCATGGATGCATGTTTGTTTGTGATTGCTTTGTTTTGGGCTTTACTGGGTTTGGCATTATTTTGGGAGTAGATTGGCTCCAAAGATACGGGGTGGTGGTAGACTGTGAGGGCTTGTTGGTGACAGCTAGAGCGGATGATGGGCGGAGGATAGTGTTTGGTGGTCTACCCAGTAAGGGGGTATTGGCTAGTTTTCTAAACTCCCTCGACATTCCGCATAGTGAGTTGTCAGGTTTGCCCGTGGTTGGCCAGTATCCGGATGTTTTCGAAGAAGTGACCGGACTTCCACCACACCGAGAGATTGAGTTCCGTATTGATTTGGTAAAAGATGCCAGGCCTATAGTGATGCCACTTCGTCGTATGGCACCAAGAGAGCAGCGAGAGCTCGAGGTGCAAGTCAGCGATCTTTTGAAGAAGGGATTTATCAGAAGGAGTGTTTCTGAATGGGGAGCACCAGTTGTGTTTGCTACCAAGGCGGATGGTTCCCTTCGTTTGTGTGTAGACTACCGCGAGTTGAATAAAGTGACGAGGAAGAACAAGTATCCTCTACCGCGGATAGATGATTTGTTCGATCAGTTGAGTGGCGCGAGAGTATTTTCTCAGTTGGATCTCGCGACAGGTTTTCATCAGCTTAGAGTGGAAGCTGAGAGTATAGCTAGAACGGCATTTCGGACGCCGTCTGGGTTTTATGAGTGGTTGGTCATGCCATTCGGGCTGACCAATGCCCCAGCATATTTTGTAGATCTTATGAATAGGGTATTCAGAGATCAGTTGAATAAGTTTGTCCTTGTGTTCGTTGATGATATTTTGGTCTATTCGAGGACAGAGGAAGAACACAAGGAACATTTAAGAGTAGCGATGGAGGTGTTGAGAAAACACCAATTGAAAGCAAAGTTTTCTAAGTGTCACTTCTGGAAGAGGGAAGTGAGGTTCTTGGGCCATGTTGTATCAGAGAGTGGTATTGCCGTGGACCCAGCAAAGGTGGCTACGGTACAGGATTGGCCTACGCCCAAGAATGCAACAGATGTAAGAAGTTTCTTGGGATTAGCGGGATATTATCGTAAGTTTATCCAAGGTTTCTCCAAGATAGCAGCACCATTGACCCAGTTGACCAAGAAGAATCAAGCTTTTGTCTGGGATGAAAGGTGCGAGAATGCATTTAAAAGCCTAAAGGACAAGTTGACAAACGCACCAGTGTTAGTCATTCCTAAGGGGGATGAAGAGATGACGGTATACACGGATGCCTGTGGTACCGGACTGGGTGCTGTATTGATGCAAGGCGGTAGGGTTGTAGCTTACGCAAGTCGGCAATTGAAACCGCACGAGAGAAGATACCCTACCCATGATTTAGAATTGGCAGCGATCGTATTCGCATTAAAGATGTGGAGACACTATCTCTTGGGAGAAAGATTTGAGCTGTTTACAGATCATAAGTCGTTGAAGTATCTATTCTCCCAGAAGGATTTAAATCTCCGTCAGCAGAGATGGTTAGAGTTCTTAGCTTCCTATGATTTTGACATCGCATACACACCGGGAAAGGGCAATGTGGTGGCCGATGCATTGAGTAGAAGACATGCCAGCTTAGGGGCTATGTTCCTTGAATGGAAGCAACTGGAGTTTATCGCGGGGTTTGATTTCAGACCAAAGTGCGAATTGGACCCAGAAATGTTAGCAAGCTTGACGATCAGACCCACTTTGATTGAACGGATTGGCTCTAGTCAGAGGGACGATCCTAACCTATTGGAAATCATCTCCAAGTTAGAGATGGGTATCGATGAGGAGGTGAACAAGTATGGGCTTGATCGAGATAGATGGCTTAGAAAGAATGGGAAGCTTGTTGTACCCAATGTCAGTGGATTGAGGGATGAAGTGCTTAGAGAATGTCACCACTCAAAGCTGACTATACACCCCGGTGGTAATAAGATGTATCGAGACATGAGACAGACTTACTACTGGGAAGGGATGAAAAGAGACGTTGGGAAGTTTATATCCAAATGCATGAATTGCCAGCTAGTTAAAGCCGAGCAAAAGAAGCCTAGTGGGTTGTTACAGCCATTAGAAATTCCCGAATGGAAATGGGAGCAAGTCTCGATGGATTTCATTGATGGTTTACCAAGGACTAGATCGGGACATGATAGCATTTGGGTAGTTGTGGATCGACTGACTAAAAGTGCAAGGTTTATACCAGTCAAATCGACTAGAACAGCAGCTAAGTTAGCAGAATTATATATGAAGTGGGTAGTGAGATTTCATGGAGTACCTAAAAGCATTGTGAGCGACCGAGACCCGTTGTTCACTAGTGGGTTTTGGAAGAGCTTGCAAGAGGCGCTAGGGTCAGAGTTACATCTCAGTACCGCATATCATCCTCAGACCGACGGTCAGACGGAGAGGGTGAACCGTATTTTGGAAGATCTCTTGAGAGCATGTATATTGGATTTTGGAGGATCATGGGATGACCATTTGCATCTAGTAGAGTTTGCATATAATAATAGCTACCAATCCAGTATCGGTATGGCTCCGTTTGAAGCTTTGTACGGAAGGCCGTGTAACTCACCATCATGTTGGATAGAGACTGGCGAGAAGTTTATGCTTGGACCAAATGTGGTGAGGGAAACTTCAGATAAGATCAAGATCATTCAACAACGAATGAAGGCAGCCCAAGATAGGCAGAAAAGTTATGCTGATAAGAGAAGAAGAGACTTAAAATTCTCAGTTGGTGACTTGGTATTTGTCAAGATTTCTCCGTTGAAGAGCGTAATACGATTTGGCAGGAGAGGCAAATTAACACCAAGATTTGTTGGTCCATTCCCTGTTCTTGAACTAGTCGGGAATTTGGCATATAGGATTGACTTACCAGAGAAGATGGCGGGAGTTCATAACGTATTTCATGTTTCCCAACTAAGGAAGTTCGTTCACGACTCAGATATGACTATTTCACCTGATCAGTTAGAGGACTTCGAAGTAGAACCCGAGGCGGTTGGGAACCGCAAGCCGGCCCGTATTGTCGCACACGACATGAAGCAACTTCGAAGGAAGTCGGTGAAGCTAGTCAAGGTACAGTGGAGCGAAGACGAGAGTGATTGTACTTGGGAAACAGAAGAGGACATAAGGAAGAAGTATCCAGAACTCTTTGTCTGGTAAGATTTTGACTTCGATTTAGTTTTTCCGCATGCTAGGATAGGCTTGTTTGCTTGTTTTGCATATTTGATTGTCGTATATGGTTGTTAGGCATGCGGGATCCCTTGTATGTTTAGGGTTAAGGAATTTCGGGGACGAAATTTCTTAAGGGGGGGAGAATGTAACGACCCGCATTCTACGCATCGTAGGATCGTAGAATATTTATTTCTTTCACATACGAAGTCGTATGGTCATGTAACTTTGGGAGACGACTATTGTGGTCATTTCCCATGTTCATGATTTTTCCCGATTTTTAAATGACCATTTTACCCCTAGTTATCACTGTTTTGGCCATAACTTTTGATTGGAAAGGAATTTTGACCTCAAACCACTTCCATCGGCTTCGAATGATGGTTTCTCTTTCCGTAGAGTGGTCACATTAGCCAAACGGACTCACTGTTTGGGAGATATGGCTGAAACAAGTTTCAGATGGAGAAAAACAGCTTAATTGGGCTTAACCGGGTGATTAGCAGCTAAGCCCAAAGGGAATTTCGGGTTTAGAGGTATAGGAGGACTGATTAGGGTTAGGTTATCACTTTCATTTCAGTTTTGAGCCGCCACAAACCTCCTTGAGACCTTAGTAATGGCTTCCTACATCTAAAACACCCCAAATCACTCTCTAATTGAAGATTAGGCCTAGCAACACCAAATTAAGGAGAAAAAGCATCAAAGCAAGGTTGGGGCTGCTGTTAGACATCAGTATTCGCCCCAAATCAGAGGAGTTTCAGTTCTGAGAATTTCATTTGTGGCCAAGGTGAGTGATTTGCATAGTTTTTGCACTAATTACGGTGATTAAGGGTAATTAGTGAAGATTAGCGAATTTATACGTAAATAAATTCTGGAAAAATTCTTAAAATTTTTAAATAATGTTTTAAGGCTCTGTTAGAAATTTGGGTTAATTTCGATGTGTTTTGCTAATCGTATGCTTAAACATGATTAAGAAGGATTATAGGAAAATGTGAGGTTTTAACCACTTTTGATCCATTTTGGTTCATTTGAATTGTTGTTATGGTGTTTGCAATTGATGTTATATGTTGCTATGACAGTTTGACATGAATTATAATTGATTAGAATAGTTAGATTTGTCAAAAACGTCGTCGAATGGCGTAAACAAGTTGCTGGAAAAAGTTGCAGAAAGCTGTGCAGGGCTTCGGATCGGATGGGGGGGGGGGGGGCTCGGATCGGACATGTGAACTGGGCAAGGAAATCCAACCCGAACCGGAGTTTAGCACATAGAGGACGTGGCAAGAAGGAAGGCCAGTTCCTTAGGGTTGGAGTGGACAAGGGGATCGGATCGGAAGGGTAATAGAAGCCAAATCAGATCGGCTCAAGATGAAGGCTACGACTAGAGTAAGGCGAGGTGATCGGATCGGATCGGATTAGATAGGAACGAGGGAGCTGATTGGAAAAAGAGCATGAGCTGGAGGAGGACAGCACCCCGACCCGACCCGGAGGAGGAGGACCCCGACCCGAACCGGAGTGAAGCAACCGACCCGAACCAAAGGGAAGATGGCAAGGTTGGAGGACCGACCCGAACCGACGCTACCGAACTGAACCGAGTTCTATGACTGTTACTGCGCGACAACTCTTTTGAAGACCCACTCCAATTCGACCAAACCCGAGAGGCAAAGGAAGTCCAAATGAGAAGTTAGAGCTTAAGATTCAGATGGGAATCAACGAGTTCACTTCATGGTTGGGCTTTGCTGCGGGACGCGTGCTAAGGAGTTATCGACGTCTATAGCTTTGGACCACTATGGTAGGAGGTACGAAGGCGGATTCAGGGCCATTATGGCATCGGTAGAACCAAGGGCTACGACCAATGAAGTGGGTCATTGAAATGTTTGGTCATGACTCCAAGTGTTTGGCTTGGTCATAGCAGGGTTTCTACAAGTCGGGATTCGTCGTTGCCTCAGTTTTGTCTAGTGTTCCAAAGTGGTAGATGTCGTACGCTTTACGCACTGAGTGAGAGATGCGAGGATGGTTTCTATGGATGATTTGTTTGCTATCATTGTGACATGCACACCCCACCCCCGTGTTCTTACACTATTTATTATGGCACCTTGGAGTATTGTACGGTATGTGGTACTAACTCTTTGGTTGCAGGTCCAGGTTCAGGTATGGTTTAGTATACCTGTTATTTCCCTGTTTAGATGCTTATCGCTCATACCAGGCTTTATGTCTGACCCAGAGTTTTATGTCTCTTCTTATTACTCTGGGTGCTCACACGAGCAGACTAGAGACAGGTTAGCTGGTGATGCACGGGTAGATGATCCGGAGACGAGCAGGAGGCTTCCACGTAATATATGTAGTATTCTCCCTGTATTGTTGAAGATCACTGCTTGGGCATTGGTGGTGTATCTTCTACTTTAGTTTCTTTTTATTAGAGACAGTAAATTTGGAAAGTTGTAATAAGCTGTATTTGGATTTCCGCTGCCTTGATGTTGACATTGATTATTAGTTATCAGCTTATACACTGTCTCACCTGTTTTATGTCAAGTATGTTATTATTATATTTTATTCCATGCGCTGTGAGACATTCTACAGGTTCCTTGATTAGTTCATTCCCTTCTTTCCTTTCTTCTGACGACCGTCTTGTGCTAGTCGGGCATGTGTTCAGCGCACTTTTGGAGGAAATGCAGGCTGGTGCGAGGCGGGCGTCACACTTTGGATGTGGCTCTTAGTCTTTCGTCTTCTACGTTTTGTGGCTCTCGGACAATGAGCTCCTCACTTATGGATTTTTCATTTTGGTTCTTTGGATTGTGGATATTCTGGACTTTCCAAACTCTTGGTTTGGCTCTCTCAGCTTTCTATGGACTTGGTTATTCGAGCTTCGGCCCATGGTTTTGGCTTTGAGAACCTCAGTCCTTTGGATGTATCCTTCCTTTTGGTTGTTTTGGCTGTAAGATGGTTGAGACAACCTACCCATGTACGGGAGCTGTTATAATTCCTAGGAATGCTCTTTGCTTGACAATATACGATCACCCCCTCTGGTTATCAATAAAAAGTTTACTTTTTCTAACTTCGGATTTTGAATGGTTAAGTTTGTTCACCCATGTAACAGGAGCCGACGAGATCCTAAGCATACTCTTCATAAACGATAAACTACTCACTTTCCTTCACGAATGAATTTGAAATCAAAAATGGCTAAGTTCGCTTACCCATGTACGGGAAAAAGAATCCCTAAGAATGCTCTTTGCGAATGATAAACCATTAGTTTTCCTTTGGTTTTACTAAAACATCCCCAACTTTTATGACTTTAATAAAACCACTTCACAAAGTGAGGATGCTTGCTTGTGAAGTATGAAATCGGCAATGGGATTGCAGACTATAATAAGTATCTAGCTATCTTGGCCTCTTGTCCCATTGCGACAAAATTGTCTTGATTCGTGGCAAGCTTTGGATCCTATGCGTCTGGTCGACAGATCTTTCTCGTTTAGCTTTGGGTCGTCCTGTTAAGATGACTCACCTAGATTTTGGATTACATCAGGTGGACTTGTCAATGACGCGACAAGATTATCCACTCATATCTATCTTGGCCTCTTGTCCTACTTCGACAAGATTGCCTTGACTTGTGGCGAGTCCTGGATCTTGTGCATCTGGTTGGCAGATCCTTCTTGTTTGATTATTGGATCGTCCACACATGACAGATCGTCTGGTTATCTAGCAATATGGTTATTGCCTATTCTAAATTTACAGATTTTAGGTTTATCCTAACTTCGTGGACTTGGATTTTTGGTTAATATGACGTAACGTGATCTTGGTTCTTAGGTTTTATGGTTATTGAAGCTAACTCCGGACTTCTCCTAGCTTTGGCTTCTGTATTTATGGCCTTCTCGCAAAACACACCTTCCTTTGGTCAAACAAGATATGTTTTTGGAGGAAAAATGTTGACGTGCTTTTTGTTTAAAGCTGTCACACATCAGGATTTTGGTTAGCAATGCACTTAAGCGTCAATAACATCATCAGAAAACAACAAAGCGATTTGGTCGAAATCGGGACAGGGACATTGAAATGTCCTAAAACCCCTTTAGAAGACCTCTTTTGGGCCCTAAAACATCAATTACGATGCAACATCTTATAGCCCTTTAAGTTAGCTTCAAGTAACTTTCGTTTGGCCCAAACGGACTTACGATTTGAAATTTATCCCCGTTTCCGTGAACGCGTTGATCACTCAAAATAATTGAGTCAACTCAGTATGGCGAGCCTATGATTCGGCGAGCCTCGTCCCCCTTTGTATCCCCCAAAGGGATACGAAATTTTTATCCCTTCGTAGCCCTCAAAAGGGATAAAAATTTCGTATCCTCCAAAGGGATACAAAATTCGTATCCCTCGAAGGGAAGCGAAATTATATCCTTCGGAGAAATACGAATTTCATATTCCTTAAAGGAATGCAAATTTTGTATCCCTTTGAGGGATGCTAATTTCGTATCCCCCAACGGGACGCGAATTTCGTATCCCCTCAAGGGACACGAATTTCGTATCCACCGGAGGGATGCGAAATTCGTATCCTCCAAGGGAGTTTGTATCCCATGGAAGGGACACGAATTTCGTATCACTCAGGGAGGATACGAAATTTTTCTGCCACATTTGAGGGATTCGAATTTCCGATGTGTGAGCCCCATTTCCTACCTACTCCATTATTAACTCCCACCTATAAATACCCCAAGGCTTGGCTTTCATTGGAATCCTTTTTTCCCTTGGATTTTTGGACTTCTTGGAGCTCCCAAGTATCATTAATGGCAACCACCTTCTTCTTCATGACCATTGGACATGGCATGAACCACTAAAACATTGTACAAACGTTTTTCATCAATTTTTGGACATCTACAAGGATAAAACACCACTTTTGGGTTGTTTTGGACATATTTAGATTTCTTTGACATTGTTGACCAAGTCTTTGACATTGTTCCCAACGAGGAAGAAGAAGGGCATTTTAGTCAAAGTATAGAATTAACATCATTTTGTTATTCTATTGTAACAGTTCATACTCAAATATTGTTTGAACTTGTACAACATTATAATCAACAAATATATGATGAATGATAACTATGAAGTGGACGTAGGCGTTGGTGCTGAACAACTATAATAAGTCGTTTCTTCCCCACAATATATTATTTGTTTTGGGTATTACTATGTTGCTAATACATACACATCGAGGATTGGCACATGCTGAATAAAGTGACAATTCCCCACGTCAACACTCATCATGTCACATTTGATGAGTCGACATTTCTCAAAGAAAATGAGAGCTCGTTATACGTTTCAGAATCATTTTGTGGATAATTAAAGAACAAAGATTCCCACGTTCCTTCCAAGTAGTTGAATTATTGAAAACTCTTGCAAGGAATAAGAAATTGATGAAGCATCACATAGTCTATATGTTTCCTATAGTAATGTTGAAGATGTATATGGTACTAGAGAGGATTCAGTTCAAGGTGGAGCCTAAAAGAGTTCGGGTGATAGTATTTCTACTTGAGTTAGTCATCGTGTTATAAAGCCTTGCAAAAGATATGATGATCAAAACTATCTTTGATTTTTTGTGATAATTTGGAGTATGCCCTTCATGTAGTCCGAGATGAGCTGACGGACCTTGATGACATCATTAATTTGAGTAATAGCTCGAAGTGGATTTGTGCCATGGAGGAAGAGATGCAAGATTTGATGAAGAACTAAACTTAGGATTTGGTTCTACATTCTAAAGAAAACCATATTGTATGCTGGAAATGGATTTACAAGGTGAAGGAAAATGGAGGGTATACAGCTAGATTAGTGGAAAAGAGGTTTGCGCAAAGGAAGAGAAAGGGGTATGATGAGATCTTTGCACTGGTTATGTGTCATACTTCGGTCTAAATTTTACTAGCGATAGTTGCTATTCATGACCTGGACTTGGAGTTACTTTTTGTAAAAACCACCTTCTTGCATAGTGACTTACATAAATACATTAATACATAACAACCAGAAGGTTTTATTGTAGATAGTAAGTCAAATTTTGTTTGCAAATTAAATGTATATGGTCTAAAGTACCTTAACAATGATACTAAAGGTTTGATTGTTTTATGCTTGATTTTTTTTATTCATTAAGGATGTTTGTGTGTATACCAAGAGGTTAGAAAATGAATGTTTAGTGTATTTTCTCGTGTATGTGGATAACATGCTTATTTCTTCTAAAGACAAAAAGGAAATCGACAAGCCAAATATGCTTTTAAAATCAAAATGCAAAGCAAATGATCTTTGATATGCAAAGAAAATCATAGGTATAGAGATATAAATAAATCGAAAACATTTTGAGTTGAAACTAATTTAGAAGGAATACATCTATAAAGTGCCTTTTCGGTTCAACATAAAAAGTGTAAAGACGTTAAATACACCTTTACCTTTGTATATGAAGCTTTTAAGGGATCATATATCTTACACAAAGATGAGTCTCACATGGAAAATATGCCATGTACAACTGTTGTTGTAAGATTATGTACGCCATGGTGCGTACAAGGCCCAATATTGCAGATTCCTTCAGGGTGGTTAGTTGGTATATGACTAATTTGGTATATCACACTGGGAAGCCATGGAGGCTATTATGAAATATCTTAGAGGTGCATATTCTCATGGTATTGTTTTTGGATCCAACGAAAGAATGAATTGCAATGTGGTTGCTTATTGTGATTCAGATTACCTCGGTGATAGATATCGGAGGAAATCAATTTGGATATGTCTTTACACTCGGTGGTACGACCGTAAGTTAGAGATTGAGATTGCAAACCTTAGTTGCTTTATCTATTATGGAGGTCGTGCTAATAGCCACGATGAAGATGGTGAAGAAATCATTTTATTTGAAACAATTGTTGTGTGTCTTGATATTCGACAATGATAATGTTGAAGTGCAACGTTAAAACCGAAATGTTGTTCACTTAGTGGAGAATTTGGCTTTTAGCTCTCATACTAAGCACATTGAAGTAATATATTCCTTCTAATAGCCATAAATAAAGATATGCTAATATATCTTTGGCAAGTCCATACAATGGTAACACGACAGTTATGTTCACCAAAGCATTAAAGGTTGGCAAGTTCGAGCATTTCTCGGACTTGATTCACTTATTGAAGTGCTAAGTGCCACAGAGTGGCAGGTTGGCGAGAATGGTTTTGTTTTAGCTGATAAGAAGTACTGGTGAAAGTTTGATGCTCTATATTCTTGGTAAGTATTTTTTACATTAGAAACTACTTTGTCTATTGGGTGAGATGACTTTGGTTTTTTACAATACCTCGTTAGTAGGTGGTGTCTTTTGATCGTTGGCAAAGTGTAACGTACGGTAGCTTTGTCGGAGCTCATTATTAAAGCATTCAAGTTTTTTGAAGGTAAAGTTGATGATGGTTTGGTACCATTGGTTCTTATAGTATGGGGATGGATATAATTTTGAGGTTAAGTATTAAATTTCTGCGACATTGTATGGTTAATTGAAGAGGCAAAGAATACATTGCTATCAATGAAAACATCATGCAAATAAAAGCATAAAGGCTTGAGTTATCACGGATTGAATTTGGAAATTTTAGGAGGAAGCAGAAAGCTAGTGCAAACTAAAAGCTGAGCTAGACATTTGGCATCTGGTCTAGGATTCTAGTTGTCTATGAGTTGCATCCCAGAAGCTGGGCCAGATGTCTGGAATCCTAGGCTAGACATTTGGCTATCTAGTCTTCTGAGTTGTTTGGAACGTGGAATCTTATTTGTGAAACGTCTGGTTAGACATCTGGTTGTTTGGAATGTGGAATCTTATTCCTGAGTTAGACATCTATCAAGCTAGGCCAAACGTCTGAACTAGTGAAAAAATGACCTTTTTCGCCTAGGTTATTTGTGAAAGCTTGCAAAGGCTTCAATGGGAAAACTAGTAATTTTCCAAAACGAAAATATTTCTTTTATAAACTATTTTCAAGAGAGATCTTCCTAACTTGCTCAAGGGTTCAACTTAAAGGAAATTAGGGTTTTAACCTTAGTTTTGTTTCTTCGGTTCCAATCTCCACAAATCTTATTCTAATGTGATTAGTGGGTGATCATTATATTGACGTCTTGTACTCCTCTCATCGTGGTAATAAAATCTCTCTTTAAGTGGATGTACACAAACAAAACTATTTGTAGAACCATTAAAATTTTTGTGTAACTTATTTTAGATTGCTTCTGATTAAGATAATCATATTTGGATTGATCATTTACTATTTTATTGATTGAAATATTGTGATAGGTTTTCTTGCAAGCTTATCATCGATCTTGTCTTTTACTGTGATTATGGAATTAAGCTTTGAATTTGGTACTTAAAGCCAAATTTTGCAATAACAAGAAGAGTCTGACCATATAATACTAGCAACATAGACAATTCCTATCGTTTTATACCTAAACCGAAAGCTAGCCCCTCTCAAGTACTATGCAGTTGAAATCCAAAAAGGACACGTAATACTTCTTTCAACGAGAAGTGGTAAACCCTTCAAAATTTGTTCAGTACCTCAAATCCTAAGAAGACCCATTCCATAAATTTCACATTATAACAACTAAAAATAAAGTACTTCTTGAACTAGAAAGAGGCGGACTCTACAATAACCATTTAATAGCTTTAACCGAAAGCAAGTTCATATTAGGGTATCCTTGTTAGCAAACTCATGACTCCTTTGTTAACCCAATAATTCATAGGTGCTGGAAGCCAGACTGATCCCACACAATGGGACCAACCTTAAGTCTACCGTTAGTACTTTAAATAATGTCTCATATTAGTCTCTAATTCACACCACTCAAGGCCAATTTGTTAGGCAAATTTCTATGTATGTTTGACTGAACTCGCATCCTTATAACCTAACAATATTTCCACTCTTCGACATAACAGAATTTGCAAAAGTAGTTTCCTCATCCCTGCTTATACGTTAAGACTACATAAGGGAAAATCCTTCACATTTGATTATAGATTAGTTAGCATAACTATCGTTAACTTCTTTTCTGTAGGATTAGCATAATATATTACCTTTTTTCTATACATTATGACTTACACGTTAATAACATATTTATATCTAATATAAATTATTTGACTAACAAGTTTACATTAAATATTCCTAAGCAAGAAAGTTTACATTAAATATTCCTAAGCAAGAATAAGATTATTCATGTACAATGGTTTTCACCTCCAATATCAATTTTTAAAAGTCAAACTTGATATCCTTACAAATTTTAGTCCCAAATAGTAATTATACAATAGTTAATATCCTTATCTTAACAAAATAGTCTTGATAACATATTCAAAAGTTGAATCATAATAACTCACCGATTTTACATTAATATAGTAGAATCAACAACTCCATCTCAAGGAAACAAACTTTACAATTTGAATCATTTACATTATATTCAATATTTACAAATGTTAGATTGAAGTGAAAAGGGATCATAATTTCTTAAATTACAAAAATAGGCTATGTAAATTATAAATTGAAAATTTCCATATTTTGTATACCATGTTCTAATTCCTTCCTTTTTGAGTCCTTTATCACTTTAAGCAAAAATAAAGATCTCGAAGTAAAATATAATAAAAATTATTAGTATGCCAAACAACGAAATAAATATGCTAATACAAAACAATCAAGATTCTAACTAATTCAAGAACTGATATATTATAGAGAAACTTTAGTGTTTAAGATTTAGGGTTTTTGTAACGATCTATATTCTATGCATCAGAAGGTCATAGAATAATTATATTATTTGTCTATAAGGTCATATGATTCTATAACTTTGGAAAATGATTATTAGGGTCACTTTTTACCTTCAATATTTTCGTCGGAATTTCCTGTGACTATTTATCCTTGGAGAATCTTGTTTAACGCATAACTTTGGATTCATAAGAAGTCTAGACCTCTAACCATTACCATTGGATCTGAATGATAGTTTCCCATTTCATAGAGTAGTCACATTAAGCAAAAGGACTTACCATTTGGGAGAAATGGTTGAAATAAGTTTAAAGAGGGTTCGACAACTTAATTGAGCCAAAACAGGTCACTATTGGGTGGGTCCAAGACTCATTTCGAGATTTAGACTTGTGGGTGCTGAATGGGTTAGGAGAATCTTTTCCTGTTCATTTTTCACAACTCCCAAAGTAGATTTCATAACCCATTAATGGCTTCCACGTCCTCAATCCTCGATTAAACCTTACTTTAATTAGCCAAACCTCAACATTAGTGATGATTAAGTCAAATCAGCACCAAATCAAGAGAAAAACTACTGTAGCACCTAGGGATTTGCACACAACATTATTCTCCTTGGATCTAAGAAGATTTTGGTAATTAAGATAAGTGATTAGTGCCTTTTCTTACTATTTAGAGTGTATTAACCTACAATCACCTTTAAAAATATGAGAAAATGCTTATAAATCATGATTAATCATATTATCATGCATATCTAAGTTTATAGTGTTTTGGGTAATGTTTGCGAAACCTGAAACTTAAGGGAGGGCGTAAAATGCTACCTTATGAACATATTGTATATCTTCTTTGATTGTCTTGACAAACCAAGTGTTGCTCGAGTATGTTTTTATGATAATTTCTTGCTTAGGAATACTTGAATGGGTGCTAATGACGAGCGGATGGTGTATTAGAAATAGGGAGATATGCGGATTGGGTAGTATAAGTCTTGGTCCGGCATAGCCCAGATCGGTATTCTACTTAAAGGGAATAACAAGGAAGGTCCCAAGAAGCCATGTGCAAAGTTTCAAGTTGATTTGAGTTGGTGAGATCAGTTTATGACATTGGTACCATCCCTGATCGGCCTGGAAGAGGAGTTACAACTTGGTCGGGTTGAGATGGGTCTGACCCGGATCGGTCATGCCGTTCCAAGCTTGGATGGGTATATTGATCCAAGTCGGATTACGTATACAGATCCGGAGTTGGATCGGTATACCGATCCGAGCTGGATCGGCTATATCAATCTGAGTCAGATCGGGTATGCCGACCCTATTCCTATGTGGGTTTTGGGCTTGGTGACTTCGAAGAGGAAAGAAAGTCTCCAGGAGCTTGGCGATGGAGTATGGTTCGTAACCCTTGACATGAGGCTTGTGCGATAACTATATAAAACAACGATTCTTCCTTCTCGGTGAATGACTCAGTATGACAAGCCATATTCCGAAGTGCGGCGTGAGTCAAGATGGAAAGCTACTAGGGAAGGATATGGGCATGTGATTGAGTTAGACAACAAGATTGGTTGTCTATGAATGGCCTTGGCCAAAGGCCCTCCAAACCAAGGACCAAATAAGTAGGTTATTAGATAAATGTCATTGCGAATAACATGTGTAAACAGATCATTGGTGCGCGAGGCTTCTAGGGACACTCAGGAATAAGGGGTTGCAGGTGTGTGGTACGTTTGACCAAGTCTGGGTCCTTTTCTTCAAGTCTGCAAGATTGTTTACAAGTCTAAGAAGCTAGTGACATACACTTGGACCATGTCTGGACCCTTACCTTAGGGCGTACAATATGGTACGACCTAGTTCCTAGCCCTCTTAGTGGCATGGTTTCAGGTACTGTAGAAGCCAAGAGTTATCATACATCCAAATAATTGAGTAAGTGAACACGAGGGTGGATGCTATGCTTGGATGATTACTATCACCTTAACATGCATATTTTTATTTACATTAATTGATGTGATGATCTTAGAGTAGAGTACATTATTATATATGCTACCTCTTTAGGTGCAAAGGCAGGTCAGGCATGACTTTTCTTTCTTATTGTATTACCTTACTAGTATTTGAGATTACTATCGCTCACACCAGAATTTATATAACCTGGATTTATATGCATTGCTTCCTATTACTTTGGGTGCTCTTAAGTAAGCAAACTGGAGACTAGTTAGGTGTGCATGAGTAGTTGAGAAGAGGACGACTAGGAGGTATTATATGTATTATTTACTATATACCCTGTTTACTTCCATTGTTCACTACTTTGGGCATAGTAGTGTTTTATGTAGAGATAGTTATTTAGAGTTATCTTCATGTATGACTTTATTGGTGTTATCTTGTATTTTTGATTTGTTACTCTGATGGATTTTCATGGTCAGCTTATATTAACCCACCTGTTTAATATATGCTATGTTACTGCTATATTTTATTTGATGTATTGTGAGATATACGATAGGTTTTCTAGGTTATATTCCTATTTCAACCTTGATGATCGCCTTACATTGGACGAACACCATAGTAGCGCACCATTTGGGTGTTGGAAGTGTAGGGCGGTCGTCACATTTGGTATCAGAGCTTAGTTTGCACAGTTAACCTAAGTGAGGATACTTGTGGAAAGGGTATACTTATATGAGTGCATGTATTTGTGTTATACTTTTGTTTTCAAAACTATATATGTATATTATTAGTACATACTTAAGAGTGAAGTCCTACTACACACATGTACCGCTATGTCGGATTCGTTGAAAAGAGGCTAATTGTCTTCTTTATAGGCTGAACGATGGATCATAAAATAAGGAATTTTGTCAGAAACTCTGCTTCTAGAGTCGAGAAAGGAGCCGACTTAGGAGCTAACAATACTAATAATCCCAACATTCAGGCTATGTTCACTGTCTTTATGAGGGACATGTTGAGGAATACTTAAGGATATGCTCCTAATGCTACTAAGGTTGGTGGTGTGCTAGTGCATGCGCCCATGGCTGACTTTGCAAAGCTCAATAAATACTTTACCAGTCTGAGTGGTAACATTCCAACGAATGGAGCCAGCTATGGAAGTTCAAGCTTGGCTCGATACTTGCGAGTGCATCTTCAATGTTTTTGAACTTGATGATGCTATGAAGAGGAGGATGGCCTCACATCAACTTTAGTGCAGTGGAACGCCATCAAGGCTGCAATTTTCGAGGATCCGTTTACTTGGGATCAGTTCAAGGCTCGTTTATGTGAAAAGTTCATTCTGGCTGCCTAAAAGTTTGGACTATTTCGAATATTTTGCGAGCTTAAGAATGGAGATAGGACTATCTCCGAATGTATTGCTGAATTTGACGCTCTATCGAAACATAAGATGTCTTTCATCTGCAATCCTGAGAAGAAGAACGAGAAGTTCATCATTGGTTCGGAGGAATGCTTAAGGGAAAAACTTATTAATCATATCAATGAGACTTTCAAGTCCATCTTAGGGAACGTTATTATGTCAGAAATCCTTTTCCCAAAGCCAAAGGGTGAAGTTGTTGTTGTTCAAAAAGAAGAGCTAAAGCTGCAAGCAGCTAATGAAGGCTACAAAAGGCAGAACAACAAAAGGAAACCTTTCCAAGCCAAGGATAACCAAAAAGGAATCCAAATCTGGGTTGATCTTCTTTAACTATGTGGGAAAGGCCGTTACTTCGAAGAGTGCAAAGTCAAGGACCGGAAGTGCTATATTTGTTACAAAACTGGACAATTCAAGGGGGATTTTCCCGATGTACCTAAACAGAGGTAGGTGGTGAAAGCATATGCTATTAATGTCGTTCCTTCTTTATCAAATGTGCTAATAGCGACGGAGAAAGGAAAAGGCACGATCATTTAAGGTACTTTTTTCCACTTTTGGTGTTCATATTCAAGTTTTGTTTGATGCTAGGGCTTCCAATTCCTTCATATATAGTGACCTGTTAGATAAGTTGGAATTGGAAGCTAATTTTTTTTGCCGTCCGATGGTTGTGACAAACTCAATTAGCGGTTTTATTAGCCTTTGCATGATTTTCTGTGGGTTAATCTTATTGAGTCATGGATGCAATTTGGATTGTGATTGCTTTGTTTTAGGATTTGTTGGGTTTGGAATCATCTTTGGAGTCTATTGGCTTTATAGGTGTGGGGTAATGGTGGATTGTCAGAGGTCTTCGGTGACTATTAGGGCAAATGACGGGAGAAGGGTGGTGTTGAACTATTTACTGGTGATGAGGTTATGGCAGTTCCCTATATTTTCTTGGTATTTCGCATGATGAATTTTCGAGTGTACCTATTTCTGGGAGTATTAAGACATTTCCGAGGAATTGACTAGACTTCTGCCACGTAGAGATAATGAGTTCCTTATTGATTTAACGAAAGATTCTAGAGCCACAGTAATGCCTCTCAGGAGGATGGCATCTAGGAGCAACTAGATCTTGAGATGCAAGTAAATGGCCTTTTGGGAAAAAGGTTCATTCAAAGGAGTACTTCTGAGTGGGGAGAACTAGTTGTATTCGCCACTAAGGAAGATGTTTCCCTTTGCTTGTGTGTAGACTAAAATGTGCTGAACAAGGTGATGAGAAAGAACAAGTATCCTCTTACATATATAGACGACTTGTTTGACCATCTGAATGGTTAAAGAATTTTCCTCGGTTAGAACTTGCGACAAAAATCCATCAGCCGTTGGTAGCAAATGAGAGTGTGCCTAAAAAGCGTTCCGAACACCGTCTCATTTTTATGAGTGGTTGGTTATGCCTTTCGAATTGACCAACGCATCAACATATTCTATGGATCTCATGAATTGCGTCTTTAGGGATCAACTTAATAAGTTTGTGCTAGTGTCCATCGATGATATTCTTGTCTATTTTTGGATAAAGGAAGAACATAAGGAACCTTTGAGGGTTGTATTGGAGGTGTCAAGAAGCACCGACCGAAGGCTAAATTTTCCAAATGTCACTTCTAGAAAGTTACGTGAGGTTCTTAAGTCATGTTGTTCCGAAAAATGGTATTGCTATGGACGCAATAATGGTTGCGACAGTACAAGATTGGAGTACACCTAAAAGTGATATTAACATAAGGAGTTTCTTGGGATTGGTTTGATACTTCCGTAAGTTTGTCCAGGATTTCACCAAGATAGTGGCACCGTTGACTTATTTAACTAAGAAAAATCGGGCTTTCATTTGGGATGTGAGACGTAAGCACACATTTTTTAAGTTTGAAGGAAAGGTTGACGTGTATATCAGTGTTAGTCATTCCACGAGGGAATGAGGAGATGACAGTATACATTGATGCTTGTGGTATCGGATTCAGGGAAGTGTTAGTGTATGGGTCAAGGTTGTCACCTAGGCTTGTCAGCAACTAAAACCTCATGAGAAGAAATATCCCACCCATGATTTGGAATTAGAATCGAATGTCTTAGAATTGACAACGTGGAGGCACTATCTTCTTGGAGAAAGGTTCGAGTTGTTTTCTGTTAATCCAGTTATAAACTTAAAAGAGATATGCACATAATCTAAATAAGAAGCAGGATCATTTAATCCGATAATCATATGATGCTTGGTAGGAAGAGCCTAGAGATAAAAAATAAAGAGCACAAGAAGTTTCATCCCTAAACAATCTAACACCATGAACCGCAATCCATCCTCTATGGATTGGTATCGATCCATGAAATCAGGGTATTTGGGATGAAGCTGGTGCTAGCGCAATCCTTGTTCTTAAAGAAGCCCATTGGCACAAAGTTCGAAGCCACTATGATCATTCCAGATGCGAATGCTCGATGAATCGAAAAGAGAAGTATACACGATGAAGCGAAAATGTTCAAAGACCATCGAATGAAGTCAACTTAATACCAAACTTTCAATACAAGCCTATAAGACCATAAGGATCTTAGAGATGAAGTTAGAATTTTCATAAGTGTTACCGTCATGGACCATTACCATACAGTGGCCCATGGACCGGTACCGATCCATGGAGTTAACTCACATGACAAAGAAAATATCGTGGGTGCGGCTTTCTTACACCATTTCGAGCTTCTGTGCACATGCGCCTAGCCTAACTCCTCCAAAACACTTATTAGTGCCCCCTATGCTCCAACATGAAAGGGATTGAATTCCTTACCCTGTCTAAGTGTTGCCAAAGTGAATCTCCATACGTTCTTCATTTTCATAGCAAGACTTCATCTCTAGAGATATCAATCTTAGGTTACCTAGGTTGATTATTGAGATCTACTCTAGTAATCATCAGTCCTTGTGAATTCTTATGAATCTCTACTATGGAGAATATTGTAATCATATGTAATTCATTTTATTTGGGTTGGCAAGGATAATAATAAATGTATTCAAAGTGGACGTTCGCCTGATCTCAAGCTGAACCACTGTAAAATTGTATCTCTATCTTTTGGTTTCTGTTCCTTTCCCTTTTCATTTTATTTTATCGGTTATATTTGGGTTCCCCATCGTGGGGTGGTGCTTTCGCAATAAACTTGATGTTATCGCCCTTTTTGGAGTTAACATTTGGTGCTTTCATTGTGAGCTTGATTTCAAGGCCTGGGTCTGTACTTCTACTATAGACCAAGAAAGTCAATAAGTTAGATTCACAGAAAAGATTGCATTAAGAACTCAAAGTTTTGTTGATATCACGGCTCCTTCAGGGAAAAAGGCAAGCATGAGCAAATCAAGTGCAACATCGACTTCTGGAAATATAGCCGATGATACTCAAGTTTCCCCCACGGCTAATAACCCTAGAGTAACTCAAGCCCCAGGAGAAGCAATAACCCAAAGAGAACTAGATAACATGGTAGAAGGTATGAACCGAAGTCTGGATGCTGCGAATAGGGCTTTAATGGAAAACCTAGATGCTTTGCTTGCCGTAACGCCTAATTTGGAAAATTATAGAGTGGAAATCGACTTAGAAGAGCATGCATGCTAATCTAGCTCTGATCGAAGGAGAAGAAATCCAGAAACCACCCAAAGGATGCATGTTACCAATGTTGCTCGAACTAGTGCGGGAATAAATAATGGTGCCCTTCCCAGGAATTTGAATATGGTAAATGATCATGATTACCAAGTCAATGACGACTACGATCTAGAAAGAATGTCGGTTTCAGGTGATGATCATGGTCATAATGCTGATGTTGAAGGAGCTAAAGAAAATGCAAACTGGAAGGGAAAAAACAATCCGCGAGACCATCTTCTCAAAAATTGTAAGCACCACTAAGGGCCACCCCCATGAGTTGGAGGAACAAGGCCCAGCCATCTAACCAAGGTCGTCTGCCAAGTTAGACACCTGGAAAAGCGACCGGCGTCTGCCCTATGGAGCAATGCAATAACGAGGAGTGCATCTCTGGGATGATTAAGTAAATAATGAAAAAAATATGTCTAGGCAGGATGAGGATGAAGACTGGGGATTTCCCCTAGTCGAACCCCGTTTACAGGGAAATTATTAAATGTGGAGTACCCCAAGCAGTTCTTCCCCCAACCATGCCAATGGAGCACTGATCCTAACCTGTTTTTGTTCAAATACACTGCCATATGAATGGTGCTCGAGTAATAGATGAGTTGAAATGCTGATATTTCCTGATATATTGGGAAGGGGTTTCCTCGCTTTTGTTTACAAAGCTTGCACCGAAGTCTGTTGATAAATTTGAAGACTTGGCTTGTAAGTTTAAGCAACAGTTCAGATTGTACACTCCACAGGAAAAAGATATTGTGTTTCTATTTGGGTTGACCCAAGAACCTAGAGAACCATTGAAATTCTTTTTGAGCCACTTCAATATTGTAGTGACGTAATTTGGAAATTCTAAGCCAAGGATGGTGTTAATGGCTTTAGTCAGAGCTGTCAATAAGGAAACAAAATTTGGAAAGTGGGCAAAGATGAAGGAACCTAACACACCGGAGAAATTTTATAAGAAGTCCGATGAGTTTATTAGGTTGGAAGAGACACCTCCAACATATAGGAATATTATTGGTGGTTTGCAAAATCCATGTGTTGATGATTTCAAAGAAATAAATGATATTCATGATGATGGGAAGAAATTGTGAGGTCAAAAGAGTGGAAATGAGGACAAAGGTAAAGGCAAGAAGGATGAAAAATGTCTTTGGTATTTCTAACTAGAGGACTTTATAGCTCTGAATGAAACACTTGAGAATATCTTCCTGGCTATCAATGAGTAAGAGCGCTTCCCGAAACCGCCTCCACTAAGAATGATGGACAATCAAAAGAATTATGGAAGATTTTGTCGCTTTCATAACCAACCAGGTCGCAACACCAACGAATGCCGACACTTGAAGAATACGATAGAGGTTCTCATCATAGAAAACAAGTTGCAGCCGTATGTTAAGAAGCCTCAGGTAGCAGAGCCATCCCCAACAACCCAAGAGCAAGTTTTCCCAGCTAACCAACCAGGACCTAGCAACCGAAATGGTAGTTATAACAATGGAAAGCTAATCATTCATATCATTTCAAGATACTCGAGTGTCTTGAAATATGCCTCGAAGGATGAAAGTTGCCTCGTCTTGGAAGATACTAGTCTAGCGAAGTAGCAGAAAACATTCAGTGATGACATTATCTTCAGAGCTAGGGATTCAGAGGGCATCAAGGTTCCAACGCTTGACCCATTGGTGGTGAAAATCAAAATCAGCCTGACTACGATAAGGAGGGAACCTATTGATTGTGGAGCATCCGTAAACATCCTTTTTAGAAAAAACATTCAATCAGATGAAATTATCCGTGAAAGATCTGTCATCATGTCAGATTAAAATCCAAGGATTCTTTAGCGAGCCAAAGCAACCGATTGGGATGATTAATTTATCTTTTGAACTGTGAGAAGGCAAAAGGAGAGTGGTGTTGATCCAAACCTTTGTTATTGTTGATGAAATTTTTGCTTATAATGCGTTATTGGGAAGACTAGTGCTAATGGACTTCAAAATCACCTTGACACCATGGTGCCTCGTAATGAATTTCCCCATAGAAAATGGAGTCGGAATGATTAAAGGAAGATTAGCCACTACTCGAGAATGTTACATTACTGAACTGCGAGAAGCAACAAGGAAGGAAAAGAGAAAGAATGTGGATGGACCCCTCCGCATTCAAAAACTTGCTTTATAGAAATTAATGTGTAAGGGAGCATAGTCAAGCTTATATGGCTATAAACCCCAGGATAGATGGTGCAGAGGACAACAGGGCAACCTGCAGATTTTACGGTGCCTGTCCTGGTAGACCCTAAAATCCGAACCCGAGTGTTGTATATCGGATCACAACTTGGCGTGAGGATGTAGAGAGAATTGGTAATTTTTATTAAAGAAAATCTGGATGTATTCACTTGGAGCTACGTAGAAATGTGTGGTATCTCACTGAAAGTGGCAAGTCATGCTTTTAATATTGATCCTTGGTGCACACTGGTAAAGTAGAAAAGACGGACCCAAGGTCCGGAAAGATCAACAGCGTTGAAGGAAGAAGTCGATAGGTTAATGAAGAATCAATTTATCAAGAAATAGACGTATCTGAATTGGGTGTCTAACCCAGTAGTGGTTAAAAAGATAATGGCAAGTGGCGAGTGTGCATCGACTTCTCGGATCTCAACAAGGTGTGTTCCAAGGATAGCTTCTCGTTGCCGCGGATCGATCATCTTTTGGACTGGGCATAAGATGTTGTCTTTTATGGATGCCTATTCGGGATATAATCAAATTATGATGCACATGCCCAATCAAGAGAACAATAGCTTCATTACTGACCTGGAATTGTATTTCTGCCATGTGATGTCGTTCGGTCTGAAGAATGCAGGGTCAACTTACCAACAGTTGGTTAATATGATGTTCAAATCTCAGACTGGCAAGACCATGGAAGTATATGTAAACGATATGTTGGTCAAATCGCGGAAGGAGGTCAATCACATGGATAATTTAGCAGAGACGTTCGAAATCTTGCGAAAGTATGGAATGAAGCTCGATCCGCTGAAATGCTCATTCTGAGTCTCTTATGGAAAGTTTTTGGGACTTATGGTTAATGTTAGGGGCATTGACTCTAAACCGACCTAGGTTATGGCCTTGAGAGATGTAAGAACAACCAGGAATAAGTGAGAACTTCAGAGCTTCAATGGAAAATTATGGAATTAAGTAGGTTTATCTCGAAAGCAACCGATAGATGCATCCCTTTCTTCGATGCTCTGAGGAAGGGGAAGAAGAACTTTGAGTGGGCTACTGAGGGCCATACTGCTTTTAATGATTTGATTAGACATATAATGCTTTCCGGACCCAGTGATGGAGAAGATTTGTTTATATATTTAATAGTATCTTTCCACTCCTTGAGTGCATCCCAAGTACGAGAAGAGTCTCATGTTCAATGGCTTGTGTATTACATCAGCAAGAGATTCATTGGGACAGAAAAGAATTACCTTAAACTCATGAGGCTTGCCTACTATTTGTTGATTGCATCGAGAAAATTGAGACCTTACTTCCAGGCACATCCGATTAAGGTACGCACAAACTAGTCATTAAAGCAAGTCTTATTAACTTCAGGTCGACTACTAAAATGGAACATTGAACTAAGCCAATATGATGTATCATACTATCCGCGAAGAGTGATTAATGGAAAAGCATTGGCTAACTTCACCGTTGAATTTACCTTTCGAGATAATGATACAGAAGAAGCAGTGGAAGTGACTGTGTAGTGGAAATTGTACGTTGGTGGAGCAGTGAGATTTGTTCAGGTGCAGAAGTGGTCCTGGACACTCCCGATGGGCGTTCAATTTGTTACATGCTGCGACTGGAATTCCCGGCCACCAATAATGAAGCATAATATGAGGACCTAATCTTTAAGCTAAAAATAACAAAGGAATTAAATCTTCAAACTCTCTAGGTATTTAGTGATTCGCATCTCGTATTGTGTCATGTTCGAAGAGAGTTTCAAGCTAAAGGAGGAAACTTGGCTCCCTATTTGTCGAAGACATGGGAACTTCTCAACGACTTCGATTATTACACCATCACTCACATTCTGGTAGAGGAAAATATGAATACCGATTCACTTGCAAAGTATGCTAGTTCCGGAGATTCCCAACTCACAGGCTTAGTGCTAGTGGAAGTTCTTTCCAATCCGAGTATCAGTGACATGGAGGTGGAACATGTTATGAAAACTACCAAGGAATTAAAGTCATGGATAACCCCCATAAAGGAGTATCTGAACAGCGGAACACTCCTAATGAGTCAGGTGGAACGAAAGAAGTGGCTCGGGAAGGCTACAAGATTTATCATTCAGGATGGAATGCTGCACAAGAAGGGATTATCTATGCCATTGTTGCGATGTGTTACCCAGGAAGAAGCAAGAAGAATCTTAGCTTGAATACATGAAGGTGAATGCGGGGACCATTCTAGTGGTCAAAATCTGGCCAAAAATGTACTTCGATATGGTTACTTCTAGCTTGCGGTAAACATGGATGCTGCAGATTATGATCGAAAAATGTGATAGATGTCAGAGTTTCACCAAATACCCTAGAGCCTCGTCATCAGAATTAACACAGATGGTCAGCCCATGGTCATTTGTTGTATTGGGAATCGATTTGATTAGAGTGTTACCAATGGAAAAAGCATGCACCAAATGTACAATTTTGGTCGTAGGTTATTTCACAAAGTGGGCCGAAGTGGAACCGTTGGTCGCGAATGGTACTAAGAAAGTTATTTACTTTTGTGACTAAAAAATTATTTGTAGGTTTGGTGTTCCACAAAAGATAATCACCGACAATAGAGGGAGTTTCAGAGTTTCTTTAAGAAATATGGAATTCGGAAAGTATTCGCAGTTGTGGCACATCGTAGGAATACGGGAAAGTGGAAGCAGTCAACAAAATCATTAAATCCACCATAAAAAGGCGATTGATGGAAGTTAAAGGCGGATAGGTGGACAAATTACCACTTGCACTATGGGCTTATCAAACAACTCACAAATCTATGATTGGGCACGCACTCTTTTCTTTGGCATTTAATTCAGAGGCGATGACAACCATGGAGTTAGAAGTCCATACTCACTAGAGAATTCATTTCAATCAGGTCAAAAACGAGCAACTACTGCTAGAAGCTCTTGATCAGGTTGATGAAAGAGGGAATGAAGCAGAACTTAGAATTGCGGCACATCAGAAAATGGTAGGGAGACACTTCAATTCCAAGGTCCGCCGTCACACTTTCAAGATCAGCGATCTCGTCTTAAAATGGATAATTACCAATACTTGAGTGTCCGGGCCGAATTAGGAAGTGTCCTATGCGATCGGGGAGAAACTATTTGATGGCACACTCGAGTTGACTACACTAGACGGAATTACTGTTCTCCGAACCTGCAACAACGATTATTTGCATCTTTTTTTGGCAAAACATCTTTATTTTATTTAATGTGTTGTCCGGAAGTTGTAACGCTTTTATTAATTTTCTATAATAAGAATAAGCCACCTGCATATGACGCGACATTTTATCTGAATTTATGATATTTCCAACTATCAATAAGACTTGCTTCTGAATTATTTTGATTGTTTACTTGCAAAAAATTTAAACTGAAATTGTAGAATGTTAAGGTCGATCCAAAATTGCAGGTAACTATTCTGACAATCCGGATATGAATTATGAAAACATTGCAACCTCTGAGAAGCTATCTTTAAAGTGATTCAAGTATGAAGGCGCAAATAAGCGGAGGTGGGTCAAATAGCCGGATCCAAAATGGCAAGCTCAAAAGGGTCACCGATGATTGCATGACAGAAAAAAGAGGAGACAAAATAATCCTATCAAAAGAACTCACCCACGCTGGGGCACACAAAAGAACTCATCCAAGTTAGGGCATATAAAAATCTTGCTCCTATGAGGTGCTCGACAACAACCGTAAAGGTCCGGCCTCAGTATACATGACCGACCCAAGCTAATCCCAACCCCAGAAAAAGGCACATGACCATTGATTAAAACCAAGTGGATAATAATAAAAAAAACTTGTGCCCATGAGGCACTCGATAAAAATCATGAAAGTCCGGCCATAGAAAAGGCGATGAATTCGGAAAAGACACGCGACAATCGATAAAAAACTAGTAGATAAAAAGACTCCGCTACATTAGGACACCCGATTAAACATCAAACCTAGCTTAGAAAACACAAACAACTAATGATTGATTGGAAATCTCCAAAAGTAAAGGCATGAGACAATCGACGGAATAAGGCAGTATACAAAACTGGAACTCGAGCTAGCTGAGATCTATGACAACCTACGGTATGGGGGAAATACCACCTGCAATGACCTCAAAAGGCATAGAAATAAAACATACTTAGGATCGTCACAACACTGCAGCGAATAGAGAACATATCCCCAAATGGTGAGAAGTTGTAAGGTAATATAATACTGGAAAATACAGGAAGTACGCCAAGAATGTCATAATACAGATAATATAGGATGTACAACAATCAAACTAATATTTATTACTAAGTAGTGTTCATTTGAAAAAGTTCATCAAAACATAACCAAAAAGCGGGGGTCGATACCTGCACAACCACACTTGGCTAAAACAAACTATAAAAGGAGACAAAAAGGGAACTATATAAGAAGAGGAAGTTAAAACATCAATCCTTCTTCTTCCCTCCTTTAGAACCTTGCTTGGTTTCATCGTGAATTTGGTAGGCCTACCTGATGGAGCAACGGTTAAGGTTAGACAAGCTAGAATCACAAGGGACTCCTCATCATCGAGAATGGGAGCAACCTTTAATTTCTTGCGAGCACTGCTCTTCCCGCTGCACTAAACCTTGAAATTCATATCTCTTCCTGAAAATGGGTCCTTTCACTTGGCAACCAAAACACCCTCATTAGTATCTTTCTCTTCAATGGCATATCCACCTCCACCAGAGGAAACTGCTAGCTCATCAAGGTCTTGCAAAGCCACAGTTTTTTCAGAATGTGACATCGGATGAGACGTAGGAGTTGAAGTCGAGGTGAGAATAATGAGAGTAACCGTTGTTTGAGGGGCAGTGATTATTGGCGCAAGACCCACCGAAATGAACAAGAAGAAGTAAAAAATCGCAGTGGTCACCACAATACCAGTAGCGAAAGGAAAAGATTCGGCAAGCCCAGTCCTATATCAAATGAAAATTGAGCGAGTAAATCATCAAACCCGAATAAGTAAGGAAAATGGTCCCCTGGGTCACAGATGATATCAGCATTACCTGTGTCCAAGGATACCCGTGCCGCAATCTCAAAATTCTGCTAAGCTTAGCCATTACCCTCATCACTTGGTGGGTTTGCCTCAGCATTTACATCATAAGCGACAATAGTCAAAGGGACAGTAGCTTCGTCAGAGATATCAGTAATGGTCATAGTGGCAAGGGTAGCTTTGGTAGAAGTGACGGTGATGCTAGCGACGGTCTTGGAAGAGGTATCTTTGGCATATAAAGGGTCCTCAGGGAACGACGACACCTAAGGCAGTTTGAGAGTCAATGTGAAGCTTGCTCGAGGCCCCAGCTCCCTCGACAGTGACAATATCTCTTTCGCGTTTTAGCCCTCTTACATACGGAAAAGAGTGATCTGGGAATCATCATTCAAATAAAATGCTAGAAGCTCTTCTATAGTATAACCACCATAACTGACCATCCGTTTTAAAACTTCCTCCCATACCTTAGCCAACGTAATAAGGTACCTCTCCTCTAAGAATTCCAAGCTACCTCGCTCCATGAATCAAAGAACATATAACTCAAATATTGTCGAATTGAGTTTGCTCATGGTTTTGGGGTGATTACTTTCAACGAAAGCCTTTTCAAGTGTGGCCATAATAGCCCATATTCTACATATCAAAGGATCGTAGAATATTTATTTTATTTTCATATGAAATCATATGGTCGCGTAACTTTGGGAAACCACTATTGGGGTCATTTCCCACATTCACGATTTTTGCCGGATTTTAAAATGACCATTTTACCCCTGACGAATCTGGTTTTGCCTATAACTATTGATTGATAAGGAGTTTTGACCTGAAACCACTTCCATTGGATTCAGATGATGGTTTCCCATTCCGTAGAGTGATCACATTAATCAAACAGACTTATCATTTGGGAGATATGACTGAAATAAGATTTGAAGATGGAAAAGCAGCCTAATTGGGCTTAATTAAGTGATTAACAGCTAGGCCCATAACCAAATTTGGGATTAGGGTTATGGGAGGGCTGAAAGCAGTTGGAGAATCATCTTCTTTTGTTTTCCTGGCTGCCACAAACCTTTCTCAAACCCTAATCATGACTTCCATCTTCGAAATCTCTCTCTAATCACTCTCTAATCACAAATTAATCAAATCTACATCAAATCAAGCTGTATTAACACCAAATTCGAGGTAGAGATGCTACACCACATCAGAATCCGAGCTAAATCTGTAAAAGTTTTAGATCTATCATTTATTATTGGCTAAGGTGAGTGATTTGCATGTTTATACACTAATTAGGGCTAATTAGGGTTAATTAGCGAATTAATGACTCATTAAAACATGGAAAAATATGTAAAATCATATTTATGTCACATATATGAATTTGGTTGATTCTACATGTTAGTACTGCTATTTAGTATGTTTTATGATTGTATAGGAAAGTTAGAATGGATGAAAATGTCGTCGTTTGGCGAAATTAGCTCGCTGGAAAAATTGCAGGGTTTCGATTAAGACCCCGATCTGAACCGAATAAAAGGAGGAGGCCCATCTAAACCAGATAGAAGGAGGAGACCCGAACCGAACCGGATAGGAGGAGGAGACCCGAACCGCATAGGAGGAGGAGACCCGAATCGCATAGGAGGAGGAGACCCGAACAGGATAGGAGGAGTAGACCCGAACCGAACCGGATGTGACGAACCGAACCGAATGTGACAAACTGAACCGGAGAACCGAACACCAATTTGACCAAAACCCGAGAAGCAAAGGAAGTCCAAGTGGGAAGTTATCGCTCAGGATCCAAATGGGTACCAACGAGTTAACTTCAAGAGTTGGGCTTTGCTGGGGACGTGCGCAAAGGAGTTATCAATATCTATAAGTTTGGTTCACCATTGAGAGAGAGAGAGGGCATGTAGACTAACCTAAGCTGGGGCGGTGTGGACTGGTTGGCCTGTACCCCAACGCCAGGGCGGTGCGGACTGAGTAGGGTTATTGACTATAGACCAGGACAGTGTGGTCATAGTAATAGTTGTACATAGTCTAGGGCGGTGTGGACCCGTCGTGGCCCCAATGGATTTGGTGATCAAAGCGGTGGATATCGTACGCTTTACGCACTGAGTGAGAGATGCGAGGATGATTGCTATGTTTGATGTTTGATGTTTGCTATCACCATGACACGTACACTTCCATTTTACACTCTATATTAGTGTTACCTTAGATTATTGTACATCTTGTTGTGCTAACTCTTTAGCCGCGGGTCAAGGTCAAGTATGATTATTTATACCAGTTATTGCTTTATTTAATTAATAGATTTGCTATCGCTCATACCAAACTTTCTTCTGGCCCAGAGTTTTATGTCTCTTCTTATTACTCTGGGTGCTCCTAAACGAGCAGACTAGAGGTAGGTTAGGTGGTTATGCACAAGTAGTTGTCGCAGACGAGCAGGAGGCTTCCACGTACTTTATACATATTCTCCCTGTGTTGTTGCTGGTCACTGGTTTGGGAATTAGTAGTGTACCTCTTTTATTTCCTTTTAGAGACGGTATTTTAAAGTTGTAATAATTGGATATGAAGTTGTATTTTGGATTCCGCTACTCTGATGGATATGGTTTAGTTTTCAGCTTATGTACTGTCTTACCTATTTTATATCAAATTATGTTATTATTATATTTTATTCCATGCGCTGTGGGATATACTACAGGTTCTTTAGTAATTCATCGTTTCAACCCTTTTAACGATCATCCCGTGCTATTTGGGCATTGGCACAACGCATTTCGGGGGAATGTCTAATGGTACGGGGCGGCCGTCACACTTGGTATCAGAGCCTAAATTGCGTAATTTAACCTAGAGGAAGATATCAGGGAGAGATAGTATACATATATGAGAGCGCGTATTTGTGATATTTTTGTTTTCAAAAACTATATACATATTATTAGTATATCTAAGGATGAAGTCACACTGCACTGACACCACTGAGGAGACGGTTAATCATTTTCTCTGTACAGATTGAACGATGAGTCGATATACAAGGAGCATGGTGAGGAACCCCATATCGGTAGTTGAAGAAGGATCGGGTTCAGGGGCCAACAATGGGAATGTCCCTGATATAAGGATGATGATGTTTACTACCTTCATGCGAGAGATGCTTAGGGATGCTTAGGGAGCTGTTCCTAATGCTGCTAACGGTGGTGGAGTGGTAGTACAGGTGCCTAGAGCCGATTTTGCCAAGCTTAACAAGGATTATACTAGTCTTAGTAGGAAGCCGTTCCATGGATCGTCTACGGAGGTTCATGATTGGCTTGATAGTTATGTGCGTATCTTCGAGGATTTGGGGATCGATGATGCAATGAAAGAAAGTTAATATCGTGTCAGATTCGAGGGCAGGCAATATATCGGTGGTGCTATTAAAGCAGCTACTCCTGAGGATCAAGTTACTTGGAATCAGTTTAAGACTCGCTTTAGTGACAAGTTTATTCAAGTTGCTCAAAAATCATAATTATTTAGGAATTTTTTGGAGCTTAAGCAGAATGGTAGGGTAGTCTCGGAATATATTGCTGAATTTGATACCTTTTCTAAATATGGAATATGTCTTATCGATACTGCCGAGAAGAATAACAAGAAGTACATAACTGGCCTAGATGAGTACTTGGGGGAAAGACTTATAAACCATATCGATGAGACTTTCGAATATATTGTGGGAAAGGCATTGAGATCGGAGAGCCTTTACCCTAAAACGAAGACCAAGGTTGCTATTACATCTGTAGAGTAGCTAAAACCGCAGGCAACCGGTGAAGTCAAGAAGGAGCTCCAGAATAATAGAAAACAAAACCAAACCAAGGATGGCCAGAAAAAGAATAATAAGAAAGATATCGCATGCTTTGGCTGCGACAAGTAGGGCCACTATATCAGATATTGTCAAGCAAAGCCAGTGGATAAGAAGTGCTTCAACTGCGACCAAGTGGGACATTTCAAGAATAAATGTCCACAACACACTAAGAAGTAGCAGATTGTGAAAGCATATGCTATAAACGTTGTTCCTTCTTCGTAGAATGCCCCAACTGCGGTGGACAAGGGAAAAGTGTTATTATTTAAGGTATGCATTCTATTTATGATGTTCCTGTTTGAGTACTGTTTGATACCGGGGCTTCTCATTCCTTTGTATCTAGTGATCTGGTAGATATGTTGGATTGAAACCCGAGATCATCGATAAAAATTTAGTTGTGATGAATCTGATTGGTGGTTCGGCTAGTCTTTGTATGATTTGTCGTAATTTGGTCTTATCGAGTCATGGATGTATGTTTGCTTGTGATTTCTTGGTTTTGGGCTTTACTGGGTTTGGCATTATTTTGGTAGTCAATTGGCTCCAAAGGTATGGGGTAGTGGTAGATTGCGAGGGGTCTTCGGTGACCATTAGAGAGGATGATGGGCGGAGGGTGGTATTGGGTTGCCTACTTAGTGATGGGGTGATAGCTAGTTTTCTAAATTCCCCCGACATCCTGCATAATGAGTTATCAGATGTACCTATTGCTGGCGAGTATCCGGACGTCTTTGAGGAAGGGACCGGACTTCCACCACACCGATAGATCGGGTTTTGGATCGATTTAGTGAAAGATGCCAGACCATAGTGATGCCTCTTCGTCGTATGCTGCCAAGGGAGCAGCGGGAGCTCGAAGTGAAAGTATGCGATCTTTTGAAGAAGGGATTTATCCGAAGAAGTGTTTCCGAGTGGGGAGCACCAGTTGTATTTGCTACCAAGGCCGATGGTTCCCTTCGCTTATGTGTGGACTATCGCGAGTTGAACAAGGTGACTAGGAAAAATAAATATCCTCTTCCACAGATAGATGATTTGTTTAATCCTAAATGGAGCAAGAGTGTTTTCCCAGTTGGATCTCACGACAGGATTTAATCGGCTCCGAGTAGCAGCTGAGGGTATACCTAAAATGCCATTTCGGATGCCGTCTGGATTATATGAGTGGATGGTCATGCCATTCGGGTTGACCAATGCACCCACATACTTTGTGGATCTTATGAATAAGGTTTTCAGGGATCAATTAAATAAGTTTGTTCTTGTGTTCGTGGAGGATATCTTGGTTTACTCGAGGACAGAGGAAGAACGCAAGGAACATTTGAGGACAGTAATGGAGGTGTTGAGGAAGCACCAACTGAAAGCGAAATTTTTTAAGTGTCACTTCTGGAGGAGGGAAGTGAAATTCTTGGGCCATGTTGTTTTAGAGAATGGTATTGTTGTGGACCCTGCGAAGGTGGCTACGATGCAAGATTGGTCTATGCCCAAGAATGCAACGGACGTGAGAAGTTTCTTGGGATTAGCTGGATATTATCGTAAGTTTATTCAAGGCCTCTCCAAGATAGCAACACCGTTAGTATAACGACCCGAACTTCCCCGTGAAGGAAAGAACGAATTGCTTTGAGGACAAGACGAATCAGAATACAAACAGAAGAACATTTCATTGTTTATCATAACAATCCCATCAGAATACAAGAATATACAAAGTATGAATAAATATTACACATTTGACAAATATCAGAGATTTAAAATACATTTAGATACATAGCAGTGAAAAAATAATACAAAGCACAACTGAAAGAAATACACGGATACAGAGCTTTCTGAGTATCGTTCCAGGTGTAAACCAAGATCCTGTGAATATAAATCTGCAAAACCCAACTACTAGCTACCCGTGTCGAAAATAAGGGCACCCAGAGTTTAGGTTAAAACAATAAACTCCAGGTCAGTCATGTGAATGGGGTGAGAACTAAAACAGTTATTAATCTTTATTTTAAAGTTAGGTAAATCAAGGGACCACGCCGTATAACATGGAACGGGTCTCCTCCCAAGAATACCAGTGCATAAAACAAACAGCGCAATGCTAAATAAAGAAAAATGAAGCTATTATAAGACTCAGGTCCCATCACACAATGCAACGCAAGCCGGAGGATAGGGTTTTACCTTATAATAGCCAAAGAATGCTTGGTACGTTTAAATCAAATTATTTGATACTATTATAAGTGTATAATGTCAAAAACAACTTCGAATATAAATGAATCAATCATAGACGGTATAGTATCCCATGCTACTATGTCGCCATACTAGGCTCTACAAATAAAACTGAATGTATTGGAAATTGGATTTCCATCATGAGTCGAGGCAAGGGGCAAGCTCCTCTCCGTTTGAGACACCCTAGCAAATGTCTCAGGACCACACACAGCGATCCTGGATCTTCAGGGCCGGTCCTCTCTTACTTTTGAGGATTAGTTATTCCTGAACACACGTTTCCCGGTCCTATCAGACCTATATCTGAGGCGCCTCGCATCCAACAACCACACAGGTAAGAAGTTTATAAATGTCAAGGCTGGTAGGTCACTGAAATCAACCATAGCTAGAAAGAAACGTCGTGCTCTCTCTGCAGTCACTATCCCGTTTTTGACTCATACCGAGGTGTGAGGCTTGCGAATCAACGCTATACACAAAGCTATGCCACATAGGCCGTGCTTTGATCATCAACCACAAGACTTTTCTTTTCAACAGAAGCCTTGATCATTTGCCATTTAGGCATGCCACACAGGCAATTCCTGCCATGCGATTGATATCCATCAATATATAACCTCTGAGCTCGTACGTCTCAAAGAAGGGCGTTAAGCAAGACAATAAATTCTCCGCCGCCAAACAGATATATATTTAATTGAAATCTATCACACAGAATAAAATCCACTGTCAGACACACAGTCCATTTACAAGTTCGTTTTGGGTCTGAACGAAACCGGAGGAACCTTATTCCTCGCATATCCATCGATCTCTAAGTACGTCTGGACGATCACCAACTGATTCCCTCCTCTTGGGTGTACAGCCCAATCAAGATCATCAATAATCATCTAAACGACGTGAAGACCTCTGGTCTTCAACCACCGTCTTTATCTTCGACTTATCGTCGAATCAGTTATTCAGAATGGGTATAAACCTGGCCTTTCCGAATAACCCGCGTATATAATAAACAAATGTTACACAAACAAAACCTATGCCTCATTCCAATTCAGAGTATTCTTTTATTCAAAAATTCACATTCTTAGGGAAAGGTTCCCATTAATTATATCAAAGATAAATTCTTCTAAATTTATTCTTTAATCTTCCTTTGGATATCATTTCAAACCATGTTAAGGTTTTCCAAACTAGTCGGGATTAGCGAACCACACCGAAGTAATCATTTATTTTATTTCCCAATCCCAACCTATTCATCCCATGGAGCAAAACTGGTAATACTCCATATCTAACACCACGGTGTTATCGGTAAATATTAATTACCATTTCACGTTCAAATCTAATAAAAGATTAGGCTATCGCTTGGAGCAAAACTGGTGATACTCCATTCTTGATCACTTTAATCTAATTAAAGATTCATTAAAACTCCACTTAGTTTTAATCTTTCCAAAAATCAATATCCTTCCTTTAACTGGGTTAAAGAACCAATGTCATCTAAAACACGGTTCATGATAAACCCAAAATCACATTCCATTACTAATCGGGTTAAAGAACAGGTGTTATTCAAAACACCGCTCACGATAAACCCAAAAACCAATTTAAATTCAATTCCAATTAAATACTAATTAACTGGACAATTTCACTAAATCTTAATTAAAAGATTTATTCTTTTCTAAACTGGGTCCAAGAACAGTGTTATTTAAGACACCATTCACGACGAACCCAAAATCCCATTTGATATTAAATACAAGGCTCTGAATAGAAAATATATCGGCTTATATTCGATATCAAATTCTGAAACCAACAAATATCGTATTGGAAATAACGATATAAATATATCTTTCAAATTTCCACAACCATATCTGTATAATCACAAAATCCAACATCAAAATATTCCGAAGATAATTTTGATTCAAATCCATTCCAATTCGTATATTGGAAATTCTGATTATTTTTAAAACCACTTCAAATCCAGTTTATTTATTCAAAAATATTGGATTATAATTCTAGTTCATAACTAGTTCATTTCGGTAAAAGTATATTTTTATCTTTTCAAATATGGAAATTTTCATCCCAGTTCTTTCAAATTCGTTTATTATGATTTTACATAAATTATTGATATTTTTAATAATTCTATCAAGGCCCGTACAGTCGATTTCCAATAACGGTCGTCAAACTGCACTTACAACGACCTTTTCCAAATTTTATTTGGACATAATTCCAAATCCAACCGTTAGATTTCAAATTTCTAATATTCATTGGAAAGCTCTTTTCGATACAAACCCAACGGTTCCGGTTTCAGGAGAATCCGACGGTCGGTTCTCCCGTAACGTCAATTTGAAGCCAATGGCTGAAATTCGCAAACGGTCGCGGCGCGGCGCGTTCTATTCAGGCCATTAATATATATATAATATGTATATTTTATATATTTCATCGATTTCAATTCAAAACGTATTTTATAATTCGTTTTCGAAACAACTTCCACTTCATATTCAATTTCAAATCAAATTTGAATATTTCATATAATTTATATATAAATGATAATATTTTCAAAATATTAGATTTTGAAATCACTTCCTTTTCTATATTCGTTATAAAAACGAATATAACCGATATAAATATCGTTCGCATCAAAACGGCGCATATCTAATCAACACGGCTTTATATATTTCAATAACTTCGTTATTCTATTCAACAAATGAATATTTTCTTCAACACATGAATATGTACTTCTTTCAACACATGAATATTCTCAACACATGAGTATTGTCAACACATGACTATTTTTGTTATTTAATATATTTGATAAAATTGTATTTTATATCGTTTAATTCTTAATCAGACTCTAACCGTAAATTAGTAAGAGAACGATTCCCAAAATATTAACCCCGAAGGTCGAAACCAACATCAGATCAATACCCAGGAAACCATTCATCTTAACTCGTTTCCAGTTAGTTTCTAATTTTATATATGATAAAGATGTGAATTTTATTGTCTAAAGATTTTACTCAACACATGAATATTTTCAACACATGAATGGTTTCAACACCTGAATATTCTCAACACATGAGTACTGTCAACACATGACTATTTTGTTTATTCAACACATGAATATAATTTATTTTCTATACTGGAATGAGACCCAATCGATTACGATATAATGTTATTTATAAGGGTTCTATACAACACATGTATATAATAGCAATGATAAATAATCAACCATCATCCAAAATGCACTACACAACTGTCTGTCAACCTATCAATTGACATACAACTAAACAATTAGGATTAGTGTACGCCAAATATCATCCCAACACCCGTGTAGGGTTTCAAATCAACAAACACATATTTTTATTTGTGCAGTTGGGCGATGTGTAAAATTTATCGTCCCAATTAATATCAATCAAATGGGTGTACATAAACAAATCGTTCGATTTGTAAATGAATATTTATTTATTCACATTCACGTTAAATTTATATTTTTAACGAGAAATAATTTATATCAACAATGAATATATTTCCATTCATTCCCCATCACAATCAATTTTCACCACACAACAAAATCAAACAAGTCGTCCATGGTTTGTGGACAACGGGTGTCGGGTGCTGCTAAGCACCGTCTGCATCCTAGTATATATTTAACTAGAAAACAAGAATTAAAGTGAGAAGTTCTCACCGAGAGCTAAACCAAACGCCCCGACTCTTCATATGTAGGAAACCTTCGTCGTGCTCGCCTTTTGTCACTTTCGTTGTCTGTACCCACTACATATATAAAAATCGCATCTTTATATTGTTGCCATGTGTATAAAAATCACATTTTTATAACTACGCTATATGGATAAAAATTCTATTTTTATACCGCTACTATATAGATAAAAATTCTATTTTTATACCGGTGTTCATATAATAAAGATCATATTTTTATCATGCTAACTTCATAACAAAAATTATATTTTTATTTCATTCTTCTTCTAATAAATATTATATTTTTATATCGCTCCTCATATAAAAATCACATTTTTATATTCTCTAGTATATAAAAATCACATTTTTATATTCTCTATTATATAAAAATCATATTTTTATCATGCTATGGTATAAACAAAAACATACCTTTACATCGCTATCGTTTATTTAAAAGTCTCCTCTTTCTTCATGACAAAAATTTCGCCTTTTTCTATATAAAAATCTCGCCTTTTTCTATATAAAAAATCTCGCCTTTTTCTATATAAAAATCTCGCCTTTTTCTATATAAAAATCTCGCCTTTTCTCACTTCTTATTCATGGGTATTAAAACTGAAAATCGTATGTTAAATAAACTGAAAATCATATGCTGATTAAACTGAAAATCATTAAATAAAATAAAATAAATAAATAAAAACTTACAGATTTTCAATTTGAAAGGGGGGATTTCCGGCGCGCTGGGGGGAGGTGGAGGGACTTCAGGTCGAGCCGGGGGGGGGGGGGGGGAGGGGGGCTCGGAGCTGCGGCGGTGGTGCTCCTCGGGTGGCGGCGGGACTATTTTGTGGGTGGTGGCGTTGTACAGCGGAAGGAGAAGCGGGGAGGGAGATGGGGGAAGCCGGTGGTGGCAAAGGGGGGCGCGGCCGATGGTGTGTGGCCGGAGCGCCAGGGGCGGCGGCGCCAGGAAGGCTGACGGCGATGAAATCGAGGAGCGGCGGATTGAAAATTTAGGGGCTCGATTTTAGACAGTGAACGGTGTATTAGGATTTAAGAGAAATTTATATATATTATAATTTATTAATATTTTATTCCATAAAAGTTGACTTTTCATTTGAACCCTAAACGAGGCCCAACGACTGTCGTCCCTAGCGTATTACCTCCATTCCGAACACAATCGGATATTTTTTGTAAGCCAATCGGCTGTTTCGATCAGTTTTCATTAGAATTAAAACATAAATCATTATATATTCAATTTGAACGTACATTTTAAATTACTGGGGCCACATGCTGATTCTAAAAATTCCAAAAAAATTATTTCTAGCTTCGTATTGACGATACGGTCCTAACAAAACTAACTTCGTCAAATTCTGAGACCGTTTGAAAAATGGCTATTTTCTAGTCGATTGAATTCAACTGAAATTGGTCAAACACGTTTTCTTCTGCCACACTCACATATTAATTCAGAAAATTATGAATTTTGAAATCTAGCAATAACTTGACATCACGGATCCAACAAAAGTGGTTTCATCGGAAACAGAGGTCGTTTGCAAAATTTCTATTTTTAAGGGCCAGAATTCCACAACGACTATTCTGAATTTTCAATTAGACATAACTTTTTATTCCCGCTATGAAATTTAGATTTTTCAGATTCATTGGAAAGATATTTTCAAATAGATTCTAATATTTTTGGTTTCGCCAAAATCCGGTTTATTTTGAATCCGGTACATTCATTTGAAATATGAAATAGAATTTTCGTACTACCGCACCATTTTCAATTCCTTTTATATTCAAAAATAAATATTTATATTCTAACGACGATTCAAATAAATATATACGTTCTAATTCCATTCAAAATAATTTTCTTGTCGTTATTATTTAAAATAAATCATTTTAAATATTCAAAATTCGTTAAAGTCGCCAAAAAAAATCAAAAATAAAAATAAAAATTATAAATTGGCTCAGAATTTCCGGGTTGTTACAATCTCCCCCACTTAAAGCTTTTCGTCCCCGAAAAGGAACGAAGCTGAAAGTTCTTTTACTAATCAACTCAACTTTCTTTATTTTCTTTACGGCTTATGTTCTTCAACTTTTCAGTTTCTAAGAACTTTTCAAATTTTTCGAAAATTTGGCTAACACCCTAAATTTTTGCCATAACCTCCCTTGCACCGGGAGCTTCGGGATATTTCAAATAGCCTCTCATGGCCCTCATCAATCCAAAAGAAAAAGCCAAGCGGCTAGCCAATCGGCTCATAAAATCATCCAAACCCAATAAATTTGTAAACATGTACCTATTTGTTGGGCAAACAATTTTATTCCTCTTCTCTAGCCTCCTTGCCATGACCTGTTCAATAGATATACATGTACATATATGCAAATGCAGCCAATTTTCCAATATTCGATTCAATTCGGTTATATGTACCGTTCTTTCACATATTGGGTTTATTAGTTAAGAAATAATCATACAACACAACCATCAATCAACTAGTGAGTTAATGTTTCAAATTCATAACTTTGATATATATATTGAGAAAATCATGTTTTTGATGCCAAATCACAACAATAAACCCTATGTAGTTTTTGTTCTCACACCAGTCTAATGGAAATATATAGATATCACACTTTCGAAACTCGAACATGAATACTGATGATGTTGCCACATCATCAGAATCATCCACGGGTGTCTAGAATGTGATTCTATATCTATCCAGTATATTAAAACTTCGAATATATGTTCATGACGCGTATGTACAAAATCTCTATATACTCGATTGTACAAATTCAATACAAATAAATTATTCAAATACGTACAATTAGATATAATTTCCTAAACTAAATTTGTTTTCAATTTTATTTTAAAAATATACTCTTCACACTTGTTCTAGGATACTACTGATCCCATCTCTAACGAGTTATTCTTATTGGACATTACTAGTCCAATCTCTGATGAATTCTTTCGTTTAGTTCTAATGTGTCTTGTTCTCGAGCTCTGTAAACCAAAGCTCTGATACAACTTTATAACGACCCGAACTTCCCCGTGAAGGAAAGAATGAATTGCTTTGAGGACAAGACAAATCAGAACACAAACAGAAGAACATTTCATTGTTGATCACAACAATCCCATCAGAATACAAGAATATACAGAGTATGAATAAATATTACACATTTGACAACTAACAGAGATTTAAATTACATTTAGATACATAGCAGCGGAAAAATAATACAAAGCACAACTGAAAGAAATACACGGATACAGAGCTTTCCGAGTATCATTCCAGCTGTAAATCAGGATCCTGTGAATATAAATCTGCAAAACCCAACTACTAGCTGCCCGTGTCGAAAATAAGGGCGCCCAGAGTTTAGGTTAAAACAATAAACTCCAGTTCAGTCATGTGACTGGTGTGTGAACTAAAACAGTTATTAATCTTTATTTTAAAGTTAGGTAAATCAAGGGACCACGCCGTATAACACGGAATGGGTCTCCTCCCAAGAATACCAGTGCATAAAACAAATAGCACAATGCTAAATAAAGAAAAATGAAGCTATTACAAGGCCAAGGTCCCATCACACAATGCAACGCAAGCCGAAGGATAGGGTTTTACCTTATGATAGCCAAAGAATGCTTGGTACGTTTAAAACAAATCATTTGATACTATTATAAGTGTATAGTGTCAACAATAACTTCGAATATAAATGTATCAATCATAGACGGTATAGTATCCCATGCTATTATGTCGCCATACTAGGCTCTACAAATAAAACCGAATGTCACGTATTGGAGATTGTATTTCCGTCATGAGTCGAGGCAATGGGCAAGCTCCTCTCCGTTCGAGACACTCTAGAAAATGTCTCAGGACCACACACAGCGATCCTGGATCTTCAGGGCCGGTCCTCTCTTACTTTTGAGGATTAGTTATCCTGAACACACGTTTCCCGGTCCTATCAGACCTATATCCGAGGCGCCTCGCATCCAACAACCACACAGGTAAAAAGTATATAAATGTCAGGGCTGGTAGGTCACTGACATCACCCATAGCTAGAAAGAAACGTCGTGCTCTCCCTATAGTCACTATCCCGTTTTGACTCATACCGAGGTGTGAGGCTCGCGAATTAACGCTATACACAAAGCTATGCCACACAGGCCGTGCTTTGATCATCAACCACAAGACTTTGCTTTTCAACAGAAGCCTTGATCATTTGCCACTTAGGCATGCCACATAAGCAATTCCTGCCATGCGATTGATATCCATCAATATATAACCTCTGAGCTCGTACATCTCAGAGAAGGGCGTTAAGCAAGAGAATAAATTCTCCGCTGCCAAACAGATATATATTTAATAGAAATCAATCACACAGAATAAAATCCAATGTCAGACGCACAGTCTATTTACAAGTTTGTTCTGGGTCTGTAGGAACCTTATTCCTCGCATATCCATCGATCTCCAAGTACGTCTGGACGATCACCAACTGGTTCCCTCCTCTTGGGTGTACAACCCAATCAAGATCATTTATAATCATCCAAACGACATGAAGACCTCCGGTCTTCAACCACCGTCTTCATCTTCGACTTATCGTCGAATCAGTTATTCAGAATGGGTATAAACCCGGCCTTTCCGAATAACCCGCATATATAATAAACAAATGTTACACAAACACAACATACGCCTCATTCCAATTCATAATATTCTTTTATTCAAAAATTCACATTCTTATGGAAAGGTTCCCATTAATTTTATCAAAGATAAATTCTTCTAAATTTATTCTTTAATCTTCCTTTGGATATCATTTCAAACCATGTTAAGGTTTTCCAAACTAGTCGGGATTAGCGAACTACACCGAAGTAATCATTTATTTTATTTCCCAATCCCAACCTATTCATCCCATGGAGCAAAACTGGTAATACTCCATATCTAACACCATGGTGTTATCGGTAAATATTAATTATCATTTCACGTTCAAATCTAATTAAAGATTTGGCTATCGCTTGGAGCAAAACTGGTGATACTCCATTCTCGATCACTTTAATCTAATTAAAGATTCATTAAAACTCCACTTAGTTTTAATCTTCCCAAAAATCAATATCATGCCTTTAACAGGGTTAAAGAACCAATGTCATCTAAAATACGGTTCACGGTAAACCCAAAATCACATTCCATTGCTAATCGGGTTAAAGAACAGGTGTTATTCAAAACACCACTCACGATAAACCCTAAAACCAATTTAAATTCAGTTCCAATTAAATACTAATTAACTGGACAATTTCACTAAATATTAATTAAAAGATTTATTCTTTTCAAAACTGGGTCTAAGAACAGTGTAATTTAAGACACCATTCATGACGAACCCAAAATCCCATTTGATATTAAATACAAGGCTCTGAATAGAAAATATATCGGCTTATATTCAATATCAAATTCTGAAACCAACAAATATCGTATTGGAAATAATGATATTATCTTTCAAATTTCCACAACCATATTTGTATAATCACGAAATCCAACATCGAAATATTACGCAGATAATTTTGATTCAAATCCATTCCAATTCGTATATTGGAAATTCTGATTATTTTTAAAACCACTTCAAATCCAGTTTATTTATTCAAAAATATTGGAGTATAATTCTAGTTCATTTCGATAAAAGTATATTTTTATCTTTTCAAATATGGAAATTTTCATCCCAGTTCTTTCAAATTCATTTATTATGATTTTACACAAATTATTGATATTTTTAATAATTCTATCAAGGCCCGTACAGTCGATTTCCAATAACGGTCGTCGAACTGCACTTACAACGACCTTTTCCAAATTTTAATTGGACATAATTCCAAATCCAACCGTTAGATTTCAAATTTCTATTATTCATTGGAAAACTCTTTTTCGATACGAACCCGACGGTTCCGGTTTCAGGAGAATCCGACGGTCTGATCTCCCGTAACGTCAATTCGAAGCCAATGGTCGAAATTCGTGAACCGTCGCGGCGCGGCGCGTTCTATTCAGGCCATTAATATATATTATACATATTTTGTCGATTTCAATTCAAAACGTATTTTATAATTCGTTTTAAATTCATTTTCAAAACAACTTCCACTTCATATTCAATTTCAAATCAAATTTGAATATTTCATATCATTAATATATTAATGATAATATTTTCAAAATATTAGATTTTGAAATCACTTCCTTTTCTATATTCATTATAAAAACGAATATAACCGATATAAATATCGTTCGCGTCAAAATGGCGCATGTCTAATCAACACGACTTTATATATTCCAATAACTTCGTTATTCTATTCAACAAATGAATATTTTCTTCAACACATGAATATATATTTCTTTCAACACATGAATATTCTCAACACATGAGTACTGTCAATAGATGAATATTTTTGTTATTTAATATATTTGATAAAATTGTGTTTTATATCATTTAATTCTTAATCAGACTCTAACCGTAAATTAGTAAGAGAACGATTCCATAAATATTAACCCCGAAGGCCGAAACCAACATTAGATCAATATCCAGGAAACCATTCATCTTAACTCGTTTCCAGTTAGTTTCTAATTTTATATATGATAAAGATGTGAATTTTATTGTCTAAAGATTTTACCCAACACATGAATGGTTTCAACACATGAATGGTTTCAACACATGAATATTCTCAATACATGAGTACTGTCAACACATGACTATTTTGTTTATTCAACACATGAATATAATTTATTTTCTAAATTGGAATGAGACCCGATTCTATACAACACATGTATATAATAGCAATGATAAATAATCAACCATCATCCAAAATGCACTACACAACTGTCTGTCAACCTATCGATTGACATACAACTAAACAATTGGAATTAGTGTACGCCAAATATCATCCCAACACCTGTGTGGGATTTCAAATCAACAAACACAAATTTTTATTTGTGCAGTTGGGCGATGTGTAAAATTTATCATCCCAATCAATATCAATCAAATTGGTGTACATATCAAATCGTTCGATTTGTAAATGAATATTTATTTTTTCACATTCACGTTAACTTTATATTTTTAACGATAAATAATTTATTTCAACAAATGAATATATTTCCATTCATTCCCCATCACAATCAATTTTCACCACACAACAAAATCAAACAAGTCGTCCATGGTCTGTGGACAACGGGTGTCGGGTGCTGCTAAGCACCGTCTGCATCCTAGTATATATTTAACTAGAAAACAAGAATTAAAGTGAGAAGTTCTCACCGAGAGATTAACCAAACGCCACGACTCTTCATATGTAGGAAACCTTCGTCATGCCGCCTTCTGTCACTTTCATTGTCTGTATCCACTACATATATAAAAATCGCATCTTTATATTGTTGCCTTGTGTATAAAAATCACATTTATATAACTACGCTATATAGATAAAAATTCTATTTTTATACCGCTACTATATAGATAAAAATTCTATTTTTATACCGGTGTTCGTATAATAAAGATCATATTTTTATCACGCTAACTTTATAATAAAAATTATATTTTTATTTCGTTCTTCTTCTAATAAAGATTATATTTTTATATCGCTCCTCATATATAAATCACATTTTTATATTCTTTAGTGTATAAAAATCATATTTTTATATTCTCTATTATATAAAAATTATATTTTTATCATGCTATGGTATAAACAAAAACCATACCTTTACATTGCTATCGTATATCTAAAAATCTCCTCTTTCTTCATGATAAAAATCTCGCATTTTTATATATAAAAATCTCTCCTTTTTCTATATAAAAAATCTCGCCTTTTTCTATATAAAAATATCGCTTTTTTCTATATAAAATCTAGCCTTTTTCTCGCTTCCTATTCATGGGTATTAAAACTGAAAATCGTCTGTTAAATAAACAGAAAATCACATGATAATTAAACTGAAAATCATTAAATAAAATAAAAGAAATAAGTAAATAAAAACTTACATATTTTCGATTTGAAGGGGGGGTTTCAGCGCGCTGGAGGGAGGAGGAGGGGCTTGAGGTCGAGTTGGGGGGGCTTGGAGCTGCAGCGGTGGTGCTCCTCGGGTGGCGGCGGGGCTGTTTTGTGGGTGGTGGCGTTGTACAGCGGAAGGAGAAGCGGGGAAGGAGATGGGGGAGGCCAGTGGTGGCTAAGGGGGGCACAGTCGATGGTGGGTGGCCGGAGCGCTAGGGGCGGCGGCGCCACGAAGGCTGACGGCGACGAAATCGAGGAGCGGCGGATTGAAAATTTAGGGGCTCGATTTTAGACAATGAACGGTGTATTAGGATTTAAGTGAAATATATCTATATATATATTATAATTTATTAATATTTTATTCCATAAAAGTTGACTTTTCATTTGAACCCTAAACGAGGTCCAACGACTGTCGTGCCTAGCATATTACCCACATTCCAAACACAAAGGGATATTTTCCGTAAGCTAATTCGGCTGTTTCGATCAGTTTTCATTAGAATTAAAACATAAATCATTATATATTCAATTTGAACGTACATTTTAAATTACCGGGGCCACATGCTGAAATTAAAAATTCCAGAAAAATTATTTCTAGCTTCGTATTGATGATACAGTCCTAAAAACTAACTTCGTCAAATTCAGAGACCGTTTGAAATATGGCCATTTTCCAGTCGATTGAATTCAACTGAAATTTGTCAAACACATTTTCTTCTGCCACGCTCACATATTAATTCAGAAAATTATGAATTTTGAAACCTAGCAATAACTTGACATCACAGATCCAACAAAAGTGAATTAACGTTTCAAATTCTTAATTTTGATATACATAGAGAAAATCATGTTTTTGATGCCAAATCACAATAATAAACCCTATCTAGTTTTGGTTCTCACACCAATCTAATGGAAATATATAGATATCACACTTTCGAAACTCAAACATAAATACTGATGATGTGGCCACATCATCAGAATCATCCCCGGGTGTCTAGAATGTGATTCTATATCTATCCAGTATATTAAAACTTCGAATATACGTTCATGACGCGTATACACAAAATCTCTATATACTCTATTGTCCAAATTCAATACAAATAAAATATTCAAATACGTACAATTAGATATAATTTCCAAATCTGAGTTTGTTTTCAATTTTATTTTAAAAATATACTCTTCACACTCGTTCTAGGATACTACTGATCCCATCTCTAACGAGTTATTCTTATTGGACATTACTAGTCCAATCTCTGATGAATTATTTCGTTTGGTTCTAATGTGTCTTGTTCTCGAGCTATGTAAACCAAAGCTCTGATACCACTTTATAACGACCCGAACTTCCTCGTGAAGGAAAGAACGAATTGCTTTGAGGACAAGACGAATCAGAACACAAATAGAAGAACATTTCATTGTTTACCACAACAATCCCATCAGAATACAAGAATATACAGAGTATGAATAAATATTACACATTTGAAAAATATCAGAGATTTAAATTACATTTAGATACATAGCAGTGGAAAAATAATACAAAGAACAACCGAAAGAAATATATGGAATTGGCTCAGAATAAATATATACGTTCTAATTCTATTCAAAATAAATTTCTTATCGTTATTATTTAAAGTAAATCATTTTAAATATTCAAAATTCAATAAAATTGCCAAAAAAAAAATTGGCTCAAAAATTCCGGGTTGTTACAGTTAGCTCAGTTGACAAAGAAGAATAAAGCTTTTGTTTGGGATGAAAGGTGTGAGAATGCATTTAAAAGTCTAAAGGAAAAGTTATGGTGTGCGCCAGTGTTAGTTATTCCTAAGAGGAATGAAGAGATGACGGTATACACGGATGCCTGTGGTACCGGACTAGTTGTTGTACTGATGCAAGGAGGTAAGGTTGTAGCTTATACTAGTCGGCAACTGAAACCACATGAGAAAAGATATCCTACCCATGATTTGGAATTGGCAGCGATCGTGCGTTGAAGATGTGGAGACACTTTCTCTTTGGAGAAAGATTCGAGTTGTTTACTGATCATAAGTCATTAAATTATCTTTTCTCTCAAAAGAATTTAAATCTCCGTCAACAGAGATGGTTAGAGTTTTTGGCTTCATATGATTTCAATATCGCATACACACTCGGGAAGGGCAATGCGGTAGCTGATACATTGAGTAGGAGACATTCCTCTTTGGGGGATATGTTTCTGGAATGGAAGCAGCTGGAGTATATCGCGGGATATGATTTCAAACCTAAGTGTGAATTAGATCCAAAGATGTTAGCAAGTTTGACGATCAGGCCGACTTTGATTGAGTGGATCGATTCCACTCAGAGGGATGATCCTGATATATTGGAAATCATCTACAAGGTATAGACGGGTATCGACGGTGAGGGAATGAATAAGTATGGACTTGATCAAGAAGGATGGCTTCGAAAGAATGGGAGACTAGTTGAACCCAATGTTAATGGATTGAGAGATGAAGTGCTTATAGAGTGTCATCACTCGAAACTGACTATACATCCTGGTGTTAACAAAATGTAACGAGACATGAAGCAGACCTACTACAGGGAAGGGATGAAGAGAGACGTTGGGAAGTTTATATCCAAGTGCATGAACTACCAGTTAGTTAAAGTCAAGCAAAATAAGCCTAGTGGTTTGTTACAACCATTGGAAATTCCCGAATGGAAATGGGAACAAGTCTCAATTTATTTCATTGATGGTTTACCAAGGACTAGATCGGGTCATGATAGTATTTGGGCAATTGTGGATCGATTGACCAAAATGCAAGGTTTATACTGGTCAAGTCGAATAAAGCGACGTCAAAGTTAGCGGATCTATATATGAAGTGGGTAGTGAGATTTCATGGAGTACCTAAGGTATTGTGAGTGACCGAGATCCATTATTTACTAGTGGGTTTTGGAAAATCTTACAGGAGGCTTTAGGGTCAGAACTACATCTCAGTACTGCGTACCATCCTCAAACCGACGGTCAAATAGAGAGGGTGAATCGTGTATTAGAGGATCTCTTGAGAGCTTGTATATTGAATTTGGGGGGGGGGGGGGGGGGGGTCATGGGACGACCATTTTCATTTGGTTGAGTTCGTATATAATAATAGTTATCAGTCCAATAATGGTATGGCTCAATTCGAAGATTTGTACGGAAGACCGTCCAACTCACCATTTTGTTGGTTGGAAATCGGTGAGAAATTTGTACTTGGGCCAGATGTAATAAGAGAAACTTCAGATAAGATCAAATTTATTCGACGGCGAATGAAGGCTGCCCAAGATAGGCAAAAGAGTTATGCTGATAAAATACGAAGAGATTTGAAATTTCCGTTGACGACTTGGTATTCGTCAAGATTTCTCCGTTGAAGAGTGTGATTCAGTTTGGTAGGAGATGTAATTTAGCACCAAGGTTTGTTGGTTCATTTCCAGTTCTCGAGCGAGTTGGGAATCTAGCGTATAAAGTTGGATTACCTAACAAGATGGCGGGAGTGCACAACGTATTTCATGTTTCTTAGTTAAGGAAGTTTGTACACGATTCAGATATAACCATTTCACCACATTAGTTGGAAGATATCGAGGTAGAATCCGAGGCAGTTGGAAGCTTCAGAACGATTCATATTGTCGAACATGATACAAAACAACTTCGAAGGAAGATGATGAAACTGGTTAAGGTCCAGTGGGGTGATAATGAGAATGACTGTACTTGGGAAACCGAGGAGAGCATAAGGAAGTCGTATCCATAGCTCTTTACCTGGTAAGATTTTAATTATGATATAGTTATTCCCTTGTTGGTGAACCACATGCTAGGACAGGCTTGTTGTGTTTATTATATATGTTTGATTGTTTGTAAATTCTTGATAGGCATGCGGGACACTATTGTACGTTTTCTTGGTAAAGGAATTTCAGGGGCGAATTTTCTTAAGGGGCAACAGTGTAACGACACGTATTCTGCATATCGGAGGATCGTAGAATTTTTTTTTATTTTCATATGAATTCATATGGTCGTGTAACTTTGGGAAACAAATATTGGGGTCATTTCCCATATTCATGATTTTTGCCAGATTTTAAAATGTCCATTTTGCCCTAGCAAATCTTGTTTTGCCTATAACTTTTGATTGATAAGGCTTTTGACCTAAAACAACTTCCGTTGGATTCGGATGGTGGTTTCCCATTCTATAGAGTGGTCACATTAATCAAACGGACTTACCCTTTGGGAGATATGGCTGAAATAAGATTTGAAGATGGAAAAACAACCTGATTGGGCTTAATTAATTGATTAGCAGCTAGGCCCATAACCCAATTCGGGATTAGGGTTATGGGAGGATGGAAAGGAGTTGGAGAATCAACTCCTTCCATTTTTTTGGCCACTACAAACATTTCTCAAACCCTAATCATGGCTTCCATCTTCAAAATCTCTCTCTAATCACAAATTAATCAAATCTACGTCAAATCATGCCAGATTAACACCTAATTCGAGGTAGAGATGCTACGTCATATTGGAATCCGAGCCAAGTCAGTAAATGTTTCATATCTATCATTTATTATTGGCAAAGGTGAGCGATTTGCATGTTTATACACTAATTATGGCTAATTATGGTTAATTAGCAAATTAATGACTCATAAAAATATGGAAAAATATGTAAATTGTATTTATGTCACATATATGAATTTGGTTGATTCTACATGTTACTACTGCTTTTTAGTATGTTTTATGATGGAAAAGGAAAGTTAGAATGGTTGAAAACGTCGTCTTTTGGCGAAATTAGCTCGTTGGAAAATTTGCAGGGTTTCGGTTAGGACCCCGATCCGAACTGGATAGGAGGAGACCCGATCTGAACCGTATATGAGGAGGAGACCCGAAAAGAACCGGATAGGAGGAGGAGACCCAATCCGAACTGGATAAGAGGAGGGGACCCGATTCGAATAGGGTAGGAGAAGGAGACCCGAACCGAAACGGATAGGAGGAGGAGACTCGAACCGAACCGGATAGGAGGAAGAGACCAAAACTGAACTAGATAGGAGGAGACCCGAACCGAATTGGATATGAAGCTGTATTTTGGATTCCGCTATTCTGATGGATATGGTTTTATTTTCATCTTACGTACTGTCTCACTTGTTTTATATAAGTTATGTTATTATTATATTTTATTCCATGCGCTATGAGATATGCTATAGATTCTTTGGTAATTTATCGTTTCGACCTATTTGACGATCGTCCCGTGCTAGTTGGGCATTGGCACAATGCATTTCAGGGAAATGCCTGATGGTACGTGGCGACCATCACCATGGCTTTATCACGTTCTTGCCTCATTATCTCACACTCCCATTGGGCCTTTGCAAGATAATCATTCAGTTTTATGTTTTCAAGAGCCTCAACATTGACCGCTGTGGTAAGATTTGCCACTTGCCGACGATAACCCTCAACGGTCCTTTTCTCCACCTCTAGCGAGTCTTCGGTAAATTTTTGCGTGGCATGAGCATCGCGCAACTAAGAGTTTACCAAGATCTCTTTTTATTGGTGGTACTGGACCACAGCCGCTGGCTCCTTTTCAGCTCTCCTCTTAGCAGCTAAGGCTTCATCGTTACTAGCACCGATATGCTCAATTTATGCGTCTTGCTCTTTGATAGCTTTTTCCACTAGTCGCAGTCACTCTCCATTGTAAGCTACGTTTCGTAGTTTATCTTGTTGACTCCCTGAAGCTTCAAGACCAATTTCTGCCAGTTGGATAGTTTCTCCACGTCATTCTTGGAAACCTCGATATTCTTTAGCATCTCCTCTTTGCCTACCGGGGTGATGTCTAAATGAAATTGCACTCCGTTCAAGAACCATCCTGGAAATCTCTTTGTTATTCGACTGGGTGCCTTTGGAAGTGAATAAGGTGGCCTCTTTACGATTTTGTAAATGTCTATCTCAGCCGTGGTAGCAACAGGAGAAGTGGAACCGAATGTTCCAACGGGGGGATGATCAATAGATGTTGTGGCAAGAGGGTCTGAGCTTTGATCGATTTTAGCATGCTAAGATGTCTCTCTTGTGTCAACGTCTTTCTTCTTATCGCCTCTTTCTCTTTTTCTACGTTTCTCCTCTTCCATGCTACGATCTCGGGAATAGCTTTCATGATATCTCTTATCCTGCTCTTCGCAATCCCTCCTATCATGCTCTTCACGATCTCTACGCTCACGCTTCTCCTTTTCTTTGCGAGCGCGCTCCTCACGAGTTTACTTCTCTCTCCTTTCCTTTTTCATCTCAGAGAGAGTCGAGTAAAAATGACCTGACCCTTAAAACCTCTAGAAACACAATGCTCAAAATCATTGTATTATTGGCATTGATGACTCATGTCAGAATCTGCAAAAAAGAAGATTGAATTAACAACAGAGTCAGAAGTGGGGGCATGTGAAAAAAAGAAGTGCGTGTGTTAAGTAGTTTTGGTGCAAGGTGTATGTGAGTTATATCTAAACCCATTTCCCTCATGAACCGCTCAGTAAGGAGGGGATCGTGGGAGTTGCAAAGAACGTTGAAGTGATTTTCGAGGTGCACAAAGAGAATGATAGTGTCGCGGGTGTGCTCGAGCTAGATGTTGCAGGAGTATTAGGAGTTGGATCATCCTTAAAAATCTAGGCGGGTGTCGCTTAAGTCCCCCACGATGCCTTGGTCATCTTTGCTTAAAGCATCAACAGGAGGGGTCTGAGGTGAAGTAACCTGGATATAATCGGTAACCAGACCTGCGGAGTCGGTTTAAGATTCACTACTATTGGATTCTCCTCTAGTTGAGTTCGCAAACCGAGGACCATGCTCGTTTCCAACACTGGTATCATTATCACTAAGAAGTTCTGCCTCCTTTATATCCATTTCAGGTCCGCAAGTTCTTTGCCTTCATGTTGTACAAATTCCCTCTCGTCGCCTTCACTGATATGCGACATTCTATGCGGAGTGCCTTGTTCCATGCTAATCTATTGACCTGATCTTTCGATAGTTGGGGCATCTCTAGGAGAGGTTCCCTTTGGTTTGTCCGCCGCCAAATGTTGAGTAGGTTGATCATTGGTTGAAACACGAGCAGAAGGCAAGATATCTCGGGGAATAACTGATCGACAAGCCTCCAATAATCCAAATTGATGGAGAAACTCATCTTGAAGCAAGAAATCCTTTTGCCTCCCATCTTCCTCGATAGGCTCTAAAAAATCAAACACTGCTAAGTGTTTAGGATCCTTAACTTAAGAAGGAAAAAATGCAAAGTTAAGAGAGAAAAACGAAAGCTAAATTAAAATGACACTAACTTATGAATTCAATAAGAAAAGCAACTTCAACTCGAGAGCTCACCTCCTTTTATCCAATACCTGTTGAAACCCTCCGAACACCCGACATAGAAAAACAAATTCATGAAAGGAGGGATCTTATCTTGTAGTCTAAGAATCAGAATTTGGTTCTTGATGGATTTGACAAAAATTAAGGAACGGTTGTCTTTCCTCCTTTTGAAAACACAAAGGTAACAAATTTCCTCGAACTGGGGCACACGCTGTAGGGTTCGTAAGAAAGGCACATGCAGGACAGTGAGCACAACATAGCCATTTGGGTGCAATTGATAAGGCGCGACTCCTAACTTCTGAAGGACTAACTACAAAAAAGAGTTAAAAGTAGGAACATTATCGTGTGAACACATGCAGCGGTGGAAGGCTGAAAATCTAGCACGAGGACGGTCAGCCACTTCATCTTTTTCAGGAAGTTGGACATCTTCTTATGGAATTCCGAATTGTATGCAGATATGTTGAAGCATCCTACGGGTTACTGTCGAGGAGCACCTAGGATAAGTCCGAGGATAGGATGGGACAAGTCGATCACGGTCCCCATAGCAACGAAATCATGTTCAATGGGAACATGTGAAGAAGCTCATGTTTGTACAAATAATGAATGCGCACCGGAAGTGTACTAAAGCTGGATTTAAAAAGAATCAACTTCTCTAGATCGATGGCGCCCAGAATGTTGAGAGGCCATTCTACATAACGAACTTCATATTCAGAATAATTGGGTATGCACGCCCCCTAATTTTGAGTGTTGTGTGAGAAGGTGACGCTGGAATTCAAAGTCGGTGTGTGTCAGTCAGCGAGTCCCAAACATCACACAAGTGCAAGTGTAGTGCCATATTTACGTGAATCGTATCCAGCATAGTGTAAATTATTAATTGGAATGGGTTCATGGAAATATCTCACTTTAGCATAAAAGAACTTACAACGCTTCATTCTCTTTGACTAGTCCAATCCATTGTCGACTAGAGGAACCGACAACAAATGCATTGCTCGAATTAGTGCGAGCTCTTTTTTCCTTTGTTACAGGTCTACTGAATATACATACATGATGAGATTAGTATAAACAAGTAGTAGCAATTAATTCAGCTAACAAGATTAAATTGAGTCCAAGCGAGTTTGTAACACCCCGTATTTTCTGTAAACATAAGAGTTAAAAATCAAGGTATAATTAATTTTTAGGATAAGAAATAAGGGAAAGGGTTGCACCATTGTGTTCGTCTCGGAAAAATACGCGAAATAGAGTCCGAATTTGCGTAAATCGGAGTCCGTATGAAGAAGATATGGACGAACGAAGTTAGGCAGAAAAACCGGAAACAGGCCAGAATACACTGGCGCACTTGTGAAGTGCGCCAGTACAAAATTACACTGGCGCACCTGCCAAGTGCGCCCATACAAATCCAGCACCGAATTCTGGAGTGTTCTGAGGTGACGTGTCTTCTTTTGAGTGGCTGGATGATGTGTATTCGAGCTGTACGATTCTGATGACTTCTGGACTGATCTGAAGGCTCTAAATCACCCTATTCTCCTATAAAAACACCCCCAAACCTCACTTTCTCTCCACACAACTTCATTCTACCTATACTCTGCGTTTATTCTAACTAAAATAAAATAATGGCGTCGCTACTCTGCTGGAATCAAAACTAGAAGATAATCAACATCATCCTAAGCAACTCAATTCAAACTAGAGATTAAAGTTTCTGCAAAGATTCTACAACAAGTTAAAGTTCTTTAATCCAATCAAGGCAAGTACAGTTATTTTCCGATATAAACGTTAATTCTGATTGTGACATGAATTGTAAATCTGAATATGAGATTATATCTGTTCTTTTCTGTTCTGTTTGGATCTATCTTATCTCTTTCCTCTTTTTGTTCTATAGCCAGGCTACCACGAGCCTGAGCCAATCTCATAAGAGATTAACATGCGCTAAAATATTTGGGACAATAAAATGAATGATGCATAATTGGACTGATTTGTGACTGATTTGAGTGAAGGACATAGGTTGTAAACTAGATCTAGATCTAGGCATATACGACAATTTTGGATTATCATATGATAATATATGACTTGTAAATCTGGAATATAAGGCATGTTAAAAATTAAGATCTGAATAGAAAGACATAATACAGGTTAGATCTAGATCCTTGGGCATATTTTATATAATGGACTATGACTTTAAAAAAAAAGGAATATGGCTTAGGTAGAAAGATTTACATGGAAGTAGGATATCTATTATGTAAATAAACACCTAAGTAAGGGATCTTTGGGATATATGACATGCATTGTAATCTTTGGTTATATTTGGTATAATCTATATATGGATCTTCTGTACTTTGCAAGTTAATAAAAAGGGGAACATATGATATATGGTAAATTATGACCATAATCTGTGCTATGTGAATTTAATGCAAACATGGGATAAATGATCATATTGGGAATCATGACTATTATTTATGCATGTGAACTTAGGCAAGATTTATATTTAGGCAAGATATGTTGTGAAACCTTAAGGAATGATTAAATCTAATATATTTGCCTAATTTGCTAGTTCTAATTTGCCAATTCTGCCTAAACTGCTAATTAGATTGAGATGCCTAGTCTGTTAAATTTGTCTGTTGAGATGCCTAACCTGTTATATGCTAAAATCTGCTAGTTTGTTTAATCGGCTAAATCCGTTAAGTCGCCTAATCTGCAAAACTTGTTATCTGCTATATCCGTTAAGTTGATATATTCAGTCTGTTGTTGTCATTAGCTATGAATAATTGACATGTATATTAGGCATGAGTATAAATGGTAAATCGTTAATTAATTGGCCGCAAAGATAAACATGGCTAACTCGAGGTTAGAATGAGTTTGCGACGTAATTCTGCCCGGAACCGCCCAGCATATTCCAGTGGTCGCAAACAATAGGTTCTAATGTGAGAAGTTAGTCATAACGTGCTTGAAACCCGAGGTTAGACTCAGTTTGCGACAGAAACCTGCCCGGAACCAACCGGCCTAACTAGTAGCCGCAAACTGCCAGTCTAACGTGAGAGGTTTGGGCATTAATATTTAATTAATGAAAATCTGAGATAATTGTGATGTCTAAAACGTGTTGGGTAAGGTTAAACCAATTGGACCAATGAATCTGATAAACCCGTTTCATGAATCCATAGGCCCAATACAATGTTAGATAATCTGGAACCAGTTAATCTGTAAGCCTGTTAATCCGAACATCTGATCCGTTAGTCTGAAAACCTGTTAACTTGATTGCCTGATCAGTGAACTAATTAATCTAAATTTTGTATGTCTGAAACTTGTAGACAAGTTAAACTGAAATCTGTTAGTCTGGGGGCACAAGGTTAGGAGGGGAATTACTTGTGTCATCTGTTGTTTGGGACCCATATTAGTCAGTAACCCTTTCTGGTATCAAAACTTTGACCCAACAGGAAGTAGGGTCCGGGCATGCTTACTGAACTAATTATAAGCGGTTCATTCTGATAATGGCGAGGGGTGTTGATGGTGCGTTCCAACCGGGTCATGTGCGTGCATGGATCCCGGTCTACCTCTGAGGATGTAAGACGCCGTGACATCTGTAAATAGGTCTGTGCCAATTGGTTGTCACTTTAGGGAGTGATACACCCTATTGTGGGGCCGACACGGGATATTTATGTATTAGGGAGCCGATCGCTTGGGGTAGGGTTTTTGGGTACACTTAGTTCTGACTGTTTCTGTTGGTACCGTCTGTTTCTGTTGGGTGGTAACACCTGTCTGTTTCTGCGTGGTACCGTCTGTTCGGGTGGTAAAGGCCCATTACTAGTGTACACCTAATTCTACATTCTGTTTCCGTTGGGATTAATCTGTTTCTGAATCTGTCTGTTTCTGATCGGGTAGTAAAGGCCCATTATTAGCATCCTGTTTCTGTTAAATTATTCTGTACCCGTTTCCATTTCAGTTTAGACATTAGGGTGACACCTAATTCTGTTATACTAGTATTAGTGCAGAGAAGTGTAAAGCAATAGTCTATGTCATTCTGTTCTTCTGTTATATCTGCTATACCTGTTACAGTTATCTCTCATCCAGTTTTATGTTCATGTCATATTATTATTATCTGTTCATATGCTGAAAGTCACTGGACTTGCCAGACTTTTTGTCTGACCCTTGTTGTTTCGCCTCCTTTCTTCCGTTTCCCCCCAGGTTATCCAAGGAGGGAATACTTTAGCTTGATCCGGATTTCTCTCTGCTTGAAGTGCTTAAAGCATGGCTTGGCTCTGTATAGCTCCCGTTCTATGGGGATTATGATTTTAAAACATGCATTTTGAAGGCTTTTGTACAAGACTGATATTTGTACTTGAATTCTGAGATTTGAAAGGATGTAACCATATTGATTTCTGTTTCTACTATAATAAAGTTAAAAATTTTCAAGTACTGTTTTATCTGTCTTGTAAGTTTCTGTTCTGTTTACTAAAATGCTCCACCAAAGCTAAGGCATTCCCTTTGTGAGTGACCTTAACGGAGGTGGGGTGTTACACTTGGTATCAGAGCTGAAGGTTACCAGATTGGGTAAAGTTTTTGAGAACTATTTTCAAAAAGGTTTTGGAAGGAAGTATTTTCAAAAATAAAGCTTATTTTGAAAAACATGATCCCCAAGAGCCATATATCTTTCTTTCAGTCCTTTTTGTATTGAACCTTTCCTTTTTCGTTCCAGCATGTCTGAAGCATCTGAGATACCAGAGGGTGTTCATGTACCCGGTTGGTTTCGTCAATACCTTGAGGCTAGGACCGCCGCTGCAGGTCCAGCAAATGATCCCCCTCCTCCACCCCCTCCTCGTGCAATTGCTTTCTCAAAGATCTGTAGAGATTTTAGGGCCATGGGTGGGAAGGATTTCAAAGGAACTGAATCATTCGTAGAAGCAAGGAATTGGCTCAAAGAAACTGAGGATCTATTCGTTATCTTCGAGGTGGACGATAGGCAGAAGGTACAGTTGGCAGTATGGCTGCTCAAAGACGAAGCTTCCTACTGGTGGGAAGTCACTAACGCCGAGAGGCCGGTTGAGACATGGATGGATTTCAGAACAAGGTTTGAGACAAAATTCCTCTCGCAAGCTGAACGAAGTTTACAATTGGAAAAGTTCTTATCTCTTAAGCAAGGAAGTATGACGGTCAAGGAATACATCAACCAGTTCAACCAACTGGCTAGGTTCGGATTGGATTTAGTCAACACTCAGCATAAAAAGGCTCTCCGCTTTGTTAAAGGATTGAACGAGCCACTGCACAGCCTAGCCATGACCCATGTACCCATGGGAGCAACTTACGAGAAATTGGTGGATATGGCACTACTGCACGAGGAAGACAAGGGCCCGAAAGAGACAAAGAAGGAAGAACCACAGAATAAGAAAGCGGGGCCCAAAAAGGAAACACAAAAGAAGGATGAGAAGTCTGAAGATAAGAAGGGGAAAAAGTGCTTTACTTGTGGGAGCTCGACTCATCTGAACAAGGATTGTAGAAAAAGGAAGGGCGCTTGCTTCAACTGTGGGGAGATGGGACACTTCACTAGGGACTGCCCGAAGAGACGAGGACAAGGAGGGCAGGCGAACACTCTTGAGGCTAGTGGCTAGGATAGAAATAGGAAAATTTCTATAGTAGGTTTAATTTCTTTATCTGATTATGGAGTTAAGACTTTTTCTGATTCTGGTATTTTAATTTTGTAATCGATATTCTGCACTTTAATACTAGTATTATTTCTGAATTCCGCTATAGACTCAGACCCATAAGGGTTATGGATCATCTGTTTGAGATTGGGGTTTGAGGGATATCTGTTTTAGGCGTCAAGTATGATGCATACATTCTGAGTTTTCGTGGGGTATGATTTTATCATGCTTAGCTTCCTAAGAATCATTAGGGAACCTGATCTGTACCAGTAGTCTGTAAATATCTAAATACTTTTGATAGGATTTCCAGTTTTAACATTGTCTAAAGAAGGTAATCCTCTGGGTGTCAATTTGATGTTGGTTTCGGTCTTTGGGGCCGATACTTAGGACCTATGTCTAATGGGAACCAAATTTTCGTTCTATCTGTACTCGCTTCCATCATTCGACTGTATCCTATCGATCGAATATTCGAACTTTAGGTAGAAACTAATGGGTGTAAACATGTGTTTGAGACATGTTATGTTTGATGGTTGCAAGTGGATGCAAGTGGTTGCTAGTGGTTGCCCGTGGATGCATATACACACACTAGGCACTAGATCGGCTCGAAAACACTCTCATACTGCATATGGATGGGTGAGCATTTTTCAATTCTTGTGGATGCAAAATGGTTGATTCAGCACATGGATGTTGCATTTGAGTGAATGATTGTGCACTCATATAGAAATAATATATATCATTAGAATTCTATTTCATACATGTTGGACTCATGGCACTGACATAATTCGCATTAAGAAGGTCAACTGAATCAGTAGACCGCCTGATCTTTGCATTAGATAAGGAACATATACACACACTTTTGCATATGTTCATACAACATTAGAAGTTTTCTAAGGACAATGGATGCTTGTGGATGATGGTTGAGTAGATGGGTGATTGGATGGTAGGACACATTCTTCTTAACTTGAAGATTTCGGGGACGAAATCCTCTAAGGAGGGGAGAATGTAACACCCCGTATTTTCTGTAAACATAAGAGTTAAAAATCAAGGTATAATTAATTTTTAGGTGAAGAAATAAGGGAAACGGGTTGCTCCATTGTGTTCGTCTCGGAAAAATACGCGAAATAGAGTCCGAATTTGCGTAAATCGGAGTCCGTATGAAGAAGATATGGACGAACGAAGTTAGGCAGAAAAACCGGAAACAGGCCAGAATACACTGGCGCACTTGTGAAGTGCGCCAGTACAAAAATACACTGGCGCACCTGCCAAGTGCGCCCATACAAATCCAGCACCGAATTCTGGAGTGTTCTGAGGTGACGTGTCTTCTTTTGAGTGGCTGGATGATGTGTATTCGAGCTGTACGATTCTGATGACTTCTGGACTGATCTGAAGGCTCTAAATCACCCTATTCTCCTATAAAAACACCCCCAAACCTCACTTTCTCTCCACCCAACTTCATTCTACCTATACTCTGCGTTTATTCTAACTAAAATAAAATAATGGCGTCGCTACTCTGCTGGAATCAAAACTAGAAGATAATCAACATCAGCCTAAGCAACTCAATTCAAACTAGAGATTAAAGTTTCTGCAAAGATTCTACAACAAGTTAAAGTTCTTTCTTTAATCCAATCAAGGAAAGTACAGTTATTTTCCGATATAAACGTTAATTCTGATTGTGACATGAATTGTAAATCTGAATATGAGATTATATCTGTTCTTTTCTGTTCTGTTTGGATCTATCTTATCTCTTTCCTCTTTTTGTTCTATAGCCAGGCTACCACGAGCCTGAGCCAATCTCATAAGAGATTAACATGCGCTAAAATATTTGGGACAATAAAATGAATGATGCATAATTGGACTGATTTGTGACTGATTTGAGTGAAGGACATAGGTTGTAAACTAGATCTAGATCTAGGCATATATGACAATTTTGGATTATCATATGATAATATATGACTTGTAAATCTGGAATATAAGGCATGTTAAAAATTAAGATCTGAATAGAAAGACATAATACAGGTTAGATCTAGATCCTTGGGCATATTTTATATAATGGACTATGACTTTTAAAAAAAGGAATATGGCTTAGGTAGAAAGATTTACATGGAAGTAGGATATCTATTATGTAAATAAACACCTAAGTAAGGGATCTTTGGGATATATGACATGCATAGTAATCTTTGGTTATATTTGGTATAATCTATATATGGATCTTCTGTACTTTGCAAGTTAATAAAAAGGGGAACATATGATATATGGTAAATTATGACCATAATCTGTGCTATGTGAATTTAATGCAAACATGGGATAAATGATCATATTGGGAATCATGACTATTATTTATGCATGTGAACTTAGGCAAGATTTATATTTAGGCAAGATATGTTGTGAAACCTTAAGGAATGATTAAATCTAATATATTTGCCTAATTTGCTAGTTCTAATTTGCCAATTCTGCCTAAACTGCTAATTAGATTGAGATGCCTAGTCTGTTAAATTTGTCTGTTGAGATGCCTAACCTGTTATATGCTAAAATCTGCTAGTTTGTTTAATCGGCTAAATCCGTTAAGTCGCCTAATCTGCAAACTTGTTATCTGCTATATCCGTTAAGTTGATATATTCAGTCTGTTGTTGTCATTAGCTATGAATAATTGACATGTATATTAGGCAGGAGTATAAATGGTAAATCGTTAATTAATTGGTCGCAAAGATAAACATGGCTAACTCGAGGTTAGAATGAGTTTGCGATGTAATTCTGCCCGGAACCGCCCGACATATTCCAGTGGTCGCAAACAATAGGTTCTAATGTGAGAAGTTAGTCATAACGTTCTTGAAACCCGAGGTTAGACTCAGTTTGCGACAGAAACCTGCCCGGAACCAACCGGCCTAACCAGTAGCCGCAAACTGTCAGTCTAATGTGAGAGGTTTGGGCATTAATATTTAATTAATGAAAATCTGAGATAATTTGATGTCTAAAACGTGTTGGGTAAGGTTAAACCAATTGGACCAATGAATCTGATAAACCCGTTTCGTGAATCCATAGGCCCAATACAAAGTTAGATAATCTGGAACCAGTTAATCTGTAAGCCTGTTAATCCGAACATCTGATCCGTTAGTCTGAAAACCTGTTAACTTGATTGCCTGATCAGTGAACTAGTTAATCTAAATTTTGTATGTCTGAAACTTGTAGACAAGTTAAACTGAAATCTGTTAGTCTGGGGGCACAAGGTTAGGAGGGGAATTACTTGTGTCATCTGTTGTTTGGGACCCATATTAGTCAGTAACCCTTTCTGGTATCAAAACTTTGACCCAACAGGAAGTAGGGTCCGGGCACGCTTACTGAACTAATTATAAGCGGTTCATTCTGATAATGGCGAGGGGTGTTGATGGTGCATTCCAACCGGGTCATGTGCGTGCATGGATCCCGGTCTGCTTCTGAGGATGTAAGACGCCGTGACATCTGTAAATAGGTCTGTGCCAATTGGTTGTCACTTTAGGGAGTGATACACCCTATTGTGGGGCCGACACAGGATATTTATGTATTAGGGAGCCGATCGCTTGGGGTAGGGTTTTAGGGTACACTTAGTTCTGTCTGTTTCTGTTGGTACCGTCTGTTTCTGTTGGGTGGTAACACCTGTCTGTTTCTGCGTGGTACCGTCTGTTCGGGTGGTAAAGACCCATTACTAGTGTACACCTAATTCTACATTCTGTTTCCGTAGGGATTAATCTGTTTCTGAATCTGTCTGTTTCTGATCGGGTAGTAAAGGCCCATTATTAGCATCCTGTTTCTGTTAAATTATTCTGTACCCGTTTCCATTTCAGTTTAGACATTAGGGTGACACCTAATTCTGTTATACTAGTATTAGTGCAGAGAAGTGTAAAGCAATAGTCTATGTCATTCTGTTCTTCTGTTATATCTGCTATACCTGTTACAGTTATCTCTCATCCAGTTTTATGTTCATGTCATATTATTATTATCTGTTCATATGCTGAAAGTCACTGGACTTGCCAGACTTTTTGTCTGACCCTTGTTGTTTCGCCTCCTTTCTTCCGTTTCCCCCCAGGTTATCCAAGGAGGGAATACTTTAGCTTGATCCGGATTTCTCTCTGCTTGAAGTGCTTAAAGTATGGCTTGGCTCTGTATAGCTCCCGTTCTATGGGGATTATGATTTTAAAACATGCATTTTGAAGGCTTTTGTACAAGACTGATATTTGTACATAATTCTGAGATTTGAAAGGATGTAACCATATTGATTTCTGTTTCTACTATAATAAAGTTAAAAATTTTCAAGTACTGTTTTATCTGTCTTGTAAGTTTCTGTTCTGTTTACTAAAATGCTCCACCAAAGCTAAGGCATTCCCTTTGTTAGTGACCTTAACGGAGGTGGGGTGTTACAGAGTTTGTTCATTTAGAAAATTCATAAACTTCTTTCCTCTGGATGATATGCAATAGCTCACTACACAGTTTAATTAGGTGACAGAGGTTCCATTTTGTATAATGGATGGTCTAGAATCCGTTAAGCTTATATTTGGATATGAAGCGAGCATGTTAGTTATCATCAATTAAGTCCAATCTAAGCCATATTGCTGGCCAAGTTTGAAATCGTATACAAGTTCGCAACGACATTCAAATCAAGTCCCGCGGATATCGTTTAGTCAAGGTTAGAATTATACGCATGATATTATGTAACTAAGTTCAAGCACCCAAATTCTGTCCATGACCGATATTGTTCTGGTAAACACCTAATTGCTAAGTTCACAGCCCAAATTGACATAGTAAACCCTAATTTGGCGAAAAACAGTGTAGTCACAATTATAATTTGTTATACAAGAAGTGAAGGAATATGATATGTTGGATTTGGTCGGAGTATACCTCAATGGCGACTAAGCAAGGGACGAGGCCAATTTGATAATTCTCGGCTATAATCGAGTTAGCACGACACGAATGTAGGCTGGATTTGGTGGTAGCAGGTAGGAGGTGAGGATTGAAGTCTTCAATGGACGGTGGTGGTGCAGGATGATCGCGGCAGCACCAAAATCAATGGGTTGACACGTAAGAAGACGGATGGACAGGTACACTAAATTCTTTGTTGCAGGAAATAATAAAATAAAAATAGGTTCAAACCATATATAAAGTGCGAGAAATTAGCATAAAATTATGATAAGTACAAGGACCAGTACTGGTCCATCACCCGTGGGCTGGTACCGATCCATCATTCCTTACTGAAAATTCTATACTTCTGTTCCAGCAGCATGCATATGTGATTCCAAGTCCACGACAAGAATTCTGAGGCAAGATAGCTTATTTGGAAATGCAACGTAAATTCTGAAACCATCGGTGCTAAGTTACTAACTCTGAATCGATAATGATATTTTAAGAAAGTTAACCTATCAGCTTTAGATAATTTTGTCATGCAAAACATAGGATCGTCATCCCATAGCACATCATGTTTTCAACATGAATGATCTCTGGGGGGCAAATATTAACCCGATTATAAACCCGAAAGAGATATGCACAAAATCTAAATAAGAAGTAGGATCATTTGACCCTAGAGTCCGATGAAACTTGGTAGGAAGGGCCTGGAGATAGAAAATAAGGGTCACAAGAAGTTTCATCCCCAAATAATCTAACACCATGGACCGATACCGATCCATCATCCATGGACCAGTACTAATCAATGGAATCAAGGTATTTGGGATGAAGCTAGTGCTAGTGCAATCCTCGTTCTTAATGAAGCCCATTAGCAAAGTTCGAAGACAATATGATCATTCCAGATGCGAATAATTGTTAGATCGAAAAGAGAAGTATATGCGATGAAGCGACAATGTGAAAAGACCATCAAACGAAGTCAGCTTAATACCAAACTTTCCATACATAAGCCTATGAGACCATAAGGATCTCAGAGATGAAGTTAAAATTTTGATAAGTGTTTCCCTCATGGGACATTACCAGTCCATGGCCCATAGATCAGTATTGATCCTTGTTCCACGGACCGATACCAATCCTTGGCCCATGGACCAGTACCGATCCATGGAGTTAACTCATATGACAAAGATATTGTGGGTGCGGCTTTCTCATACCATTTCGAGCTTCTGTATACATGGGCTTGGCCCAAATCCTCTGAAACACCTATTAATATCCCCTATGCTCCAACATGAAAGGGATTGAATTCCTTTCCCTGTTGAAGTGCTGCCAAAGTAAATCTCCATCTATTCTTTATCTCAGCAGCCATTATTCATCTCTAGCATTAAGACTTCATTTCCAAAGATAACAATCTTAAGTCACTTATGTTGATTATTGAGATCTACTCTAGTAATCATCAGTCCTTATGACTTCTTGTAAATCTTTAATTTGGAGAACGTTGTAATCATCTGTAATTCATTGTATTTATGTTGGCAAGGATAATAATATAAGTACTCAAAGTGGGCGTAGGCTTGATCTTAAGCTGAACCACTATAAAATTGTGTCTTTTTCTCTTTTTCTTTCTGTTTCTTTCCCTTTTCATTTTATTTTATCTGTTGTATTATGTTTCCCTATTGTAGGGTAGTGCTTTCGCAATAAACTAGGTGTTATCACCATTTTTGGAGTTAACATTTACTAACCATAAATCATTAAAGTTCCTCTTATCACATGAAGATCTTAACATTTGCCAACAACAGTTATTAAAATTCTTAGCCTCTTAAGATTTTAACGTCGCATACACCTCAAGGAAGGGTAATGCAGTCGTCGATGACTTGAGTAGGAGAATGCCGACTTCGGGCCCATGTTCTTAGAATATAAGTAACTTGAGTACATCACCAATTATGATTTTCAATCTAAACGTGAGTTAGAGATGGGGATGTTCGTGAGCTTGACAATCAAACCTACCGTTGACCCACCTTTTTACAAGGTAGTCAGGCTTTGGAATTTTAACTATTGGAGTCCTCCGGGATTGAGTGCGGACTCAGGAAAGTTTGGAGATATTTGGATGAAGTCGTGGAATTCTCAAAGAACTTAGAAATTTGGTTAAGTATTCGGGGAGAAGAATAATCTTTCCTTCTCCCCGAATTAACTTAGTGTTCGAGAAGAAGAATAAACTTTCCTATCCCCCCGAATTAGCTAAGTGTTCAAGGAGAAGAATTTACTTTCCTTCTCTCTGAATTGGCTAAGTGTTCGGAGAGAAGAATAGTCTTTCCTTTTTTCCGAATTGGCTAAGTTTACAAGGTGAAGAATTTAGTTTCCTTCTCCTTGAATTGGCTAGGTATCTAAGGAGAAGAATTTGCTTTCCTTCCCATCGAATTGGCTAAGTGTTCGGGGAGAAGAATAAACTTTCCTTCTTCTCAAATTGGCAAAGTGTTCGAGGAGAATAGTTTACTTTCCTTCTCTCTGAATTGGCTAATTTTTTGAGGAGATGCATTTACTTTTCCTCTTCCTTAATTGGCAAAGTGTTCAGGGAGAAGAATAACCTTTTCTTCCCCCCGAATTTGCTAAGTGTTTGGGGAGAAGAATTCACTTTCCTTCTTCTCAAATTGGCTTAGTGTTCCGGGAGAAGAATAATCTTTCCTTCTCCCCAAATTGTCTAAGTGCTCGGGGAGAAGAATAATATTTCCTTCTTTTCGAATTGTCTAAGTGTTCGGGGAGAAGAATTTATTTTTCTTCTCCCCAAATTTCTAAATGTTAAGGGAAAAGTATAAATATTCCTCCTTGCCGATTTGGCTAAGTGTTTGGGTTGCAGAATTTACTTTCCTTCTCACTAAATTTGCTAAGTATTTAGGGAGAAGAATAAAATTCCCTTCTTCTCAAATTGGCTCAGTGTTCGAGGAGTTCAATAAACTTTCCTTCTCCCCAAATTAGTTAAGTATTCGAGGATCAGTATTATCATTTCTTCTTTCCGAATTGGCAAAAATCTTCTAAGTATCCCAGGATTGGTATTTACTTTTAATATCTTAGGATCGATATTTACAATTCATGACCCTGGATATGAATTGGGATATGGCACTGAAATTTCTATAAGGCATGCAGGATTGGTATTCCAAGATAAGTATTCATGGATTAGTATTTAAGGATTGGTGTAAATCCCTTAAGTCTTCGGGGAACGTTATTCCAAGATCGGTATTCAAGGACCTGTTGATTCATGAGATTTTTGATTCATGACAACATGGAAATGAAGATCGATTGAAGAGTTAGTGTACATACATACATACATACATACATACATACATACATATGTATATATATGTTTAGTGTGGTAGATTATTGTTAAAATTTATCCTTATTTTATATAACAAAGTACACAAAACACATGTGTGTGTGTGTGTATGTGAATGACTAAAAATAGCCATTACTGGGGCTTCTGCACTGGACCAGTCGATTGGTCCAAAAGATACCAGTCGACTGGTAAGGCACGAAAACCCCAGTAATGGCTATTTTCCGTCATTCTTCAAATATATATACGATTTATATTTTCTACCAGTTGACTGAATTTTTATACCAGTTGAGTAATCCGATAGTAACAACCATATTTATGAAAAGTCACTATCTTTCATGAAGAGATTCCTCTTCATTTCTAAGAGAAATTTTTTCTCCCTTTTGATAAAACTCTTCCTGAAATTTGGCTACTTTTCAACCATTACATAAACATCACAAACATGATTTACAAATCACTGAATCTTCTTATATTTTCTGGTCTTAAATTCTATACTCTCTTGCATTCTAAAAGCTCTCTCAAACATTCAAATTGCTTTTGAATCTTTGAATATATTCCATATCTCTTGATTCATAAGCAATAATACTTCCTTTAAATCTTCACACACACGTTATATACTTTAGGATAAGATTATAGGAAGGGTGTACTCAAACTGTTGGCTACTCAGTGCTATTCAAGAACGCAATCAAAGTCAAACTCTTGTTGTAATTGGTTAAAGTCCTGTTCAGTTGCTTAGGAAGAGAAAATCCCATTAGGTTGCTTGGTATGTTGGGAACCTGTTCCACCAGGTGAAGAGAGGGTGTTGATAGTTGAATTCCAAAAGGAATATGGGACTGGACGTAGGACAGTGCTCTGAACTAGTATAAAAATTCCTGGTGTCGTTTTTTATTTATGACACTACTTATCTGTGATATCATACATTAGTTAACATTTACTTGCATAAATATTGCATTAAAAAGTTAGATTGTCATATACGTTCTGCATATTCCATATAAGTTGATCATACTATAAGTCACTTGACGGACTTGATCTTTTCAATTGGTGTCATAGCCTGGTATTCTAGAGATTGTAACAACAGCCTAGAATAAATGGCAATAAAGAAATCTAGTCAATGAATTAGAAAGTGGAAGAACAACATAGCAGAATTAAAGGAGCAAGCAAATGTCTCATGGCTAAAGTCAGATAACAATCAGTATGTGTAGGTTCATTATATAAAGATCTTTTGTTAGACCATGAAAAATTATTGAAAGATTTTAAAACGTTAGGTAAACTCAATATAGTTATTTTAGCTAAGTCAAAAGAATGCAAGAAAAAAAATTCAAATTAAAAGAGGAAAATAAATTTTTAGAAAAACAAACTAAATATTTGGAAAATACCTTAGAAGAGCTTGTTTTTCAAAAGGATTTCCTTCAAAAAGAAAATGAGCAGCTAATAGATGAAAACAATAATCTTTTAAAGGAAATCAATGTTTTACAAAATATAAATACATCTTTAGATGATCCTTTAAATAATTCTAGTTCATTAAATTTGTCTCTTGAATAGACAATGAAGCTTTAATTGAAAAAAATTTAGAATTCTCTAAATAATGTGAGATTTTAAAAGTTAATAATAATATTTTGCGAAAAGAAATTTCTGAATCAGAAGAATATATTGAAAAATTACAATTGTCTTTAGATAATTCAGAATCTCAAATTTGTCATCTCGAAAATGAAAATAGTACTTCAAAGAGAAAGAATTCTGAATTAACTAAGGAAGTTGATGTTTTAAAAAATAACGAAACTTATTTTGACAATGTCAATCGCAACTTCGGAATCAAATTTACAAACAAATTAGCGAAATTTAATAAAGGTCAAATTGATTTAAATGTGATTTTACGTAGTTTTAGACCTTTACATGACAGAAGCGGCGTTGGATATAATAAAACTAATCACAAAAATAGTATTAGATATGCTTTTATGTACAATAAAAATATCACTGCTAGTACTAATGCACGAGTAAATCCAAGATCCAATCATACAAAAATTCGAATACTTCTATGACTACAGATATTTATAATAAATCCAGAAGTACGAGAAGAAATACCAATAGAAATTATTTAACTATTTGGGTTCCTGTAAGTTGGAAAAACAGAGAAAATATATCGATGATTATTTTGATGTAGTAGTTAATAATAAAAACTTTGTTTTCAAAGTTACCATTAAACCTTCTTGGGTATGGTTACCTTCCATCTATCCCTTGGACCATAACAAAAGGAAGTGGGTACCAAAGTATATATAAAATATTTGTTGCAGGTACTCCACAACAAAAAGGAGGTTATTTTAGTTCTTTGGAAACAGAGCTCAAAACTAAATCAGAGAATTTGGCAATCCTTTTTTTATTTTTTTAAAATCCAATTCATCTCCGTAAGTTAAAACCCTACATTACATCTATTGATATTCATTTTCCATTTAATGGATAGGAAATACAATCATATTGACAGGGGGAGGTCATATCAATAGGAAAAGTACATATATAGAGAGAAGAATGTATATTTTTGGATTAAATCTATATTCATTCAAGATATGGCCTATGGCATAATCCTATATTATCATTTTCGTACTATCATATGGTAATATTAATACTTGTTTAAAGACATAAATAAAATTATTACCATATGCCATGATCTTGTTGATATTAAACCCATGATGAATCATTTACTTAATATAATCACAAGTCATGCATATATAATTAGTTCATGTATACTTTAATTTTTCCTATAATTTAATCCATGAATTATGCAAAAACTCCATATTAGTTATCACAATTTATGTCGATAACAAATGGAGATCTTTTATGAGATTTATATTAGATAGTCTCTTATGAATTTTTGAACTCACTTTGGCTTATGAACATTTGGTAGAATGAACTTATGAACCCTCTTTATTTATCATGTTAAATATTCTTTTTAAATAATGACAAAGGGGGAGAAAATAATGACAATATTATATACTACTGACATTTTGTTACAGATAAGCATATATGGTAAGTATACATTATATAAAGCTAAAATATTGCAGAGAAGCTTTATATTCAGGAGGAGACAAATATATATAAGCATACATTCACGAGGAGAAAATAAAAATTTCTACAAGATGTAACGACCCGCATTCTACGTACTGAAGGATCATAGAATATTTATTTATCTTCATATGAAGTCATATTGTCGTGTAACTTTGGGAAACGATTATTGTGGTCATTTCCCACATTCACGATTTTTGCCGAGTTTTAAATGACCGTTTTGCCCCTAGCGAATCTTGTTTCACCTATAACTTTTGACTGTTAAGGAGTTTTGACCTTAAACCACTTCCATTGGATTTGATGATGGTTTCCCATTCCGTAGAGTGGTCACGTTAATCAAACGGAATTACCGTTTGGGAGATATGGTTGAAATAAGATTTGAAGATGGAAAAACAGCTTAATCGGGCTTAATTAAATGATTAGCAGCTAGACCCATTACTCATTTCGGGAATAAGGTTATGGGAGGGTTGAAAGGAGATGGAGAATCATCTCCTTTCATTTTTCTAGCTGCCAAAAACCTTTCTCTAACCCTAATCATGGCTTCCATCTTCCAAATCTCTCTCTAATCACTAATTGGTCAAAGCTACAACAAATCAAGCCAAATTTGCACCAAATTTAAGATAGAGTTGTTGCACCACATTGGGATCCAAGCCAAATCAGTAAAAGTTTCAGATCTAACATTTATTTTTGGCTAAGGTGAGTGATTTGCATGTTTATACACTAATTATGGCTAATTAGGGGTGATTAGTGATAATTAGCGAAATTGTACATCTAAAAATTCTAGAAAAATATGTGAAAATTCTAAAATCATATTTTATGTCGTTGCTATGAATTTGGGTTAATTTGGATTAAGTTTGCTAAAACGAAAGTGAGACATGATTAAGCGGAAAATCACTTGGTTAAGGGAAAAATCACGGATTGGGGTATGTTTAATTTAAATTAACATGTGAAATTCTAATTTTGGTGTTTTTAGTTGATTCTACATGTTACTACGGCTGTTTGGAATGTTTTATGATTACGTAGGGAAGTTACAATGGTTGAAAACACCGTTGTTTGGCGAAAATAGCTTGCTGGAAAAATTGCAGTGTTTTGGTCCAGTTAGGAGGAGACCCAATCCGATCCGTTTGGAGGAGACCCAATCCGATCCGTTTGGAGGAGGAGACCCAATCCGATCCGTTTGGAGGAGGAGACCCAATCCGAATTGGAATGGAGGCGGAGATCCGATCCATATCAGGTAGGAGGAAGAAACCCGATCCGAACCGGATAGGAGGAAGAGACCCGAACTGAAGCGGATAGGAGGAAGAGACCCGATCTGAACCGAATAGGAGGAAGAGACCCGAACCAAACTGGATAGAAGGAAGAGACCCAAACTAAACCATGTAGGAGGAAGAGACCCAATACGAACCGGATAGGAGGAATAAACCCGATCTGAACTAGATAGGAGGAAGAAACCCAATCCGAACCAGATAGGAGGAAGAGACCCGAACCGAACCGGATATGAGGAAGAGACACGAGCCAAACCGGAGGAGGAGGAGACCCGAACCGAACCGGATAGGAGGTGGAGACCTGAACCGAACCACCGGATAGGAGAAGGAGACCCAAACCGAACCAAATTGGGGATGATGAACCGAACACCAATTCGACCAAAACCCGAGATGCAAAGGAAGTCCAAATGGGAAGTTATTACTCAGGTTCCAGATGGGAACCAATGAGTTAACATCTAGAGTTGGGTTTTGCTTCGGGACGTGTGCGAATAGATTATCGGTATCTATAACTTTGGTTCACTGTTGAGAAAGGGGGCATGTAGATGAACCAGAGCTAGGGAAGTGTGGATGGGTTATAGTTATTGACTTAGACTAGAAGGGAATGGTCATAGCAATAGTTATACGGAGTCCAGTGTGGTATGGACCCGTCATGGCCCCAATGCATTTGGTGATCAAAGCTGTGGATATCATATGCTTTACACATTGAGTGAGAGATGTGAGGATGATTGCTATGTTTGATGTTTGCTATCACCATGAAACGCACACTTCCATTTTTGCACTCTATGTTAGTGATACCTTAGAATATTGTACATCTTGTTGTGCTAACTATTTGGTTGCAGGTCCAGGTCAGATATGATTTTTTTATACCTGTTATTGCTCTATTTAGTGATATAGATTTGCTATCGCTCATACCACACTTTCGTCTGACCCAAAGTTTTAGGTCTCTTCTTATTTCTCTGTGTGCTCCTAAACGAGCAGACTAGAGGCAGGTTAGGTGGTTATGCGCGAGTAGTTATACGGAGATGAGCAGGAGGCTTCCACGTACTTTATATATTCACCATGTGTTGTTGCTGGTCACTGCTTTGGGGATTAGTAGCGCACCTCTTTTATTTCCTTTTAGAGTCAGTATTTTGAAGTTGTAATAATTGGATATGAAGCTGTATTTTGGATTTTTCTACTCTGATGGATATGGTTTAGTTTTCAGCTTGTGTACTATCTCGCTTGTTTTATATCAGGTTATGTTATTACTATGTTTTATTCCATGCTCTGTGATATATATTACAGGTTCTTGGTGATTCATTGTTTCAACCCTTTTGACGACCGTCCCATGCTAGTTGGACATTGGTACAGCTCATTTCGGGGAAATGTCTGATGGTACGGGGTGGCCGTCACACTTGGTATCAGAGCCTAGATTGCGTAGTTTAACCTAGGGGAAGGCACCATGGAGAGATAGTATACGTATATGAGAGCGTGTATTTTTGATATTTTGGTTTTTAAAAACTATATATATATACTATTAGTGTATCTATGGATGAAATCGCACTGCACGGGCACCATTAAGGAGATGGTTAATCTTTTTCTCTTTACAGATTGAACGATGAGCCGAAATACAAGGAGAACGATGAGGTACCCCGCATCGGGAGTTGAAGAGGGAGCAGGTTCAAGGGCCAATAATGGGAATGTCCCTGATATGAGGACGATGTTTATTGCCTTCATGCGAGAGATGCTTAGGGATGCTTAGGGAGCAGTTCCTAATGTTGCTAATGGTGGTAGTGCAGTAGTGTCGGAGGCTAGAGCCAATTTCGCTAAGCTTAACAAGGATTATACTAGTCATGGTGGGAAGCCATTCCACGGATTGGAATTGGCTACAGAGGTTCAGGATTGGCTTGATATTTGTGAGCACATCTTCGAGGATTTGGAGATCGATGATGCAATAAAGAGAAAGCTGCCATCACGTCAGCTTCAAGGACGGGCAATGAATTGGTGGAATGCTATTAAAGTGGCTACTCCCGATGATTAAGTTACTTGGATTCAGTTTAAGACTCGCTTTAGTGACAAGTTTGGTCCAGCTGCTCAAAAATCAGAATTATTCAGGAAGTTTTTGGAGCTTAAGAAGAATGGAAGGGCAGTCTCGGAATATATTGTTGAATTTGATACCTTATCGAAATATGGAGTTTCTCTTATCGATACTACCGAGAAGAAGAACAAGAAGTTCATAACTGGCCTAGATAAGTACTTGGGGGAAAGACTTATAAACCATATCGATGAGACTTTCGAATCTATTGTGGGGAAGGCATTGAGATCGAAGAACCATTACCCTAAAATGAAGATCGAGGTTGCTATTACATTTGCAGAGGAGCCAAAACCACAGGCAAGCATTGAAGGCAAGAAGAATTCCTAGAATAAGAGGAAATAGAACCAGACCAAGGATGGTCAGACAAAGAAGAATAAGAAATCTATCCAGTGCTTTGGCTGCGGCAAGAAGGGCCACTATGTTAGAGATTGTCAAACAAAGCCAAGGGAGAGGAAGTGCTTCAACTGTTACCATGTGGGACATTTTAATAATGAATGCCCACAACCCCCTAAGGAGAAGCAGATCGTGAAAGCATATGCTATCAACGTTGTTCCTTCTTCGTCGAATTCTCTAACTACGGCGGAGATGGGAAAGGGTATCATTATTCAAGGTATGCTTTCTATTTATGATGTTCCTGTTCGAGTATTGTTTGATACCGGGGCTTCTCATTCCTTCGTTTCTAGTGACATAGGGTTGGTAGATAGGTTGGAATTGGAACCCGAGATTGTCGACAGACCTTTAGTTGTGACGAACCCGATCGGTGGTTCGACTAGCCTTTGTATGATTTGTCGTAATTTGGTCTTATCGAGTCATGGATGTATGTTTGCTTGTGATTGCTTTGTTTTGGGCTTTACTAGATTTGGCATTATTTTGGGAGTCGATTGGCTCTAAAGGTACGGGGTGGTGGTAGACTGTTAGGTGTCTTCGGTGACCATTATAGCGGATGATGGGCGGAGGGTGGTATTGGGGTGCCTACCTAGTGATGAGGTGATGGCTAGTTTTCTAAATTCCCTCAACATCCAGCATGATGGGTTATCAAATGTGCCTATTGCTGGCGAGTATCCATACAACTTTGAGGAAGTGACCGGACTTCCACCATACCGAGAGATCGAGTTTCAGATTGATTCAGTTAAAGATACCTGACCTATAGTGATGCCACTTCGTCATGTGGCGCCAAGGGAGAGGCGAGAGCTCGAAGTGCAATCAGGCGATCTTTTGAAGAACTGATTTATCCGAAGAAGTGTTTCCGAGTGGGGAGCACCAGTTGTATTTGCTACTAAGGCTAATGGTTCTCTTCGCTTATGTGTGGACTACCACGAGTTGAACAAGGTGACTAGGAAGAATAAGTATCCTCTTCCACAGACAGATGATTTGTTTGATCAACTAGATGGAGCAAGAGTATTCTCCTAGTTGTATCTCGCGACAGGATTTCATCAGCTCTAAGTAGCAGCTGAGAGTATACCTAAAAAGGCATTTCGGACGCCATCTAGATTCTATGTGTAGTTGGTCATGCCATTCGGGTTGACTAATGCACGTGCATATTTTGTGGATCTTATGGATAGGGTTTTCAGGAATCAATTAAATAAGTTTGTTCTTGTGCTCATGGACGATATCTTGGTTTACTCGAGGACAGAGGAAGAACACAAGGAACATTTGAGGATAGTGATGGAGGTGTTGAGGAAACATCAACTGAAAGCAAAATTTTCTAAGTGTCACTTATGGAGGAGGGAAGTGAGATTCTTGGGCCATGTTGTTTCAGAGAATGGTATTGCCGTGGATCCTACGAACGTAGCTACGGTGCAAGATTGGTCTACGCCTAAGAATGCAACGGACGTGAGAAGTTTCTTGGGGTTAGTTGGATATTATCGTAAGTTTATACAAGACTTTTCCAAGATAGCGATGCCATTAACTCAGCTGACCAAGAAGAATCAATCTTTTGCTTGGTACGAAAGGTGTGAGAATGTATTTAAGAGCCTAAAGGAGAAGTTAACATGCGCACCAGTGTTAGTTATTCCTGAAGGAAACAAAGAGATGATAGTATATACGGATGCCTGTGCTACCGGACTAGGTGTTGTACTGATGCAAGGAGGTAGGATTTTAGCTTATGCTAGTCGGCAACTGAAACAGCATGAGAAAAGATATCCTATCCATGATTTGGAATTGGCAACGATCATATTTGCATTAAAGATGTGGATACATTATCTCTTGGGAGAAAGATTCGAGTTATTTACCGATCATAAGTCATTAAAGTATCTTTTCTCTTAGAAGGATTTATATCTTCGCTAGAAGAGATGGTTAGAGTTCTTCGCTTCATATGGTTCCAATATCGCATACACACTCGGGGAGGCAATGAAGTAGCTGATGCATTGAGCAGGAGACATGCCAACTTAGGGGCCATGTTTCAGGAATGGAAGAAACTGGAGTATATCATAGGATATGATTGCAGACCTAAGTGTGAATTAGATTTAGAGATATTAGCAAGTTTGACGATCAGACCCACTTTGATTGAGAGGATCAGTTCTAATCAGAGGGACGATCCTAACCCATTGGAAATCATCTCCAAGGTAGAGATGGGTATAGATGGTAAGGAAATGAACAAGTATGGACTTGATAGAGAAGGATGGCTTCAAAAGAATGGGAGACTAGTTGTACCAATAATAATGGATTGAGAGATGAAGTGCTTAGGGAGTTTCATCACTCGAAACTGACTATACATCCCGGTGGTAACAAACTATTTCGATACATGAAGCAAACCTACTACTGGGAAGGGATGAAGAGAGACGTTGGGAAGTTTATATCCAAGTGCATGAATTTCCAGTTAGATAAAGTCAAGCAAAAGAAGCCTAGTGGTCTATTACAACCGTTGGATATTCCCGAATGGAAATGGGAACAATCTCAATGGATTTCATCTATGGTTTACCAAGGACTAGGTCGGGTCATGATAGTATTTGGGTGATTGTGGATCGATTGACCAAAAGTGCAAGGTTTATACCGGTCAGGTCAAATAGAATGACAGCTAAGTTAGCGGAACAATATATGAAGTGGGTAGTGAGATTTCACGGAGTGCCTAAAGGTATTGTGAGTGACTGATCGTCGCCAATCTATGAATTAGAAAAGCGCGATATTTAAATTAAATTCTGCAAGCATACAGGTGTGTAGCATACAGGTCGAACACAGGGAGGTGAATTAAATCAAATTATTTATCTAATCTCTTGGGCGAGTTAGACAAAACTTTGGAGGTTGATTTTGAAAATAAAACAAAACAAAATTAAAACTGTAATTTGATTCAGAACAGATCTAACTGAACCGACGATCAAATCACAATTTCAATGGAAAAGCAATGAAACTATGAATCAGATTCAAATCTAATCAAATCCAATTTAACCTATGAACGCGATTAAAATACAGAAAATAAAAGTGCAGAATATAACTAACAACAGAAAATAAAATTAGGATTACCGTTGAATCTAATCAGACGGTCAATCACTAATGAAAAGAAATGCAAAATACAAATAGTGTTCTACCGAATCTAATCGTGTAGACAACACTAATTGCTAAGAAATAGAAAATTGCATAAGATAAAAAGAAAAATGAGTTTTATTAATGAAGAAGAGAATAGAATGAGATATATGATAGGATGGTGGCTACAATGCCATTACACGGGTATATATAGGGTAGATAGCCAAACCCTAACCCTAACCCTAATGATAATGGGTCTGGTCATTACATCACTAATTAGTTTACAATGAGAAACATAAATGGGCCTTTGATAAATAAAGCAAATTTGGGCCTTTTCTCTTTTCCTCTTGTTTCCTTGACACTTCTTCATTGATTTGTGATGTGCAAAGCCTTGTTATCAATCCTTTTCTTGTCCAACAGCAACTAGGTGTGATATCTTCATCTACAATTCTTCAAAATGCAAATACACAGCAAATTGAACTCTATTTTTCTACATTTCTGGTTACATGCGGGCAGGGTTGGAATATCTGTAAAAGTAACAAAACAATACCCATGTAATATTTATTTATATACAAAAGATAAGATATAAGAGCATAAAATAAACACATTTCTATGTCAATCAAATACCCCCACACTTATCTTTTACTCGTCCTCGAGTAAAAAGAAAATGAGAAACTAACTAGATAGGTCGCACTTTCGTAGGAAACACGATTGCATTGAGCGCATGCAACAAGTCGTTAAACCTCTAGGTGTCCCTAGTAGGACGAGTGGTGTCTCGTGAGGGTTTTCAGCGGATACTACCCACAAAATCCAAATGCAGTATGCTATGATTCTAATGAAACTACATGAATGCAATGGACATATGCAAACAATAAAAACGAAAAATGAAAACACGACTTGTTTCAGGAAAGTGGTACAACAAATTAAGTTAATAATTTCTAACCAGTTGATTTTATTTTAGATACCTCGACTTGTCACAAATTTTCAATATAAATCAAGTTTTCAAATGTTAAATTCCAGTTTGGCCAGTTAGTTCGGTCGATAACATATGCAGCCATGAAATAAATTCTTAGTTTGCTTGGCACAGTTTGCAAAGTGGTATTCTAATTTTCTCATGTATGGCTAGTCAAATCAATAAGGTCAAGAAGTGTTTGGGTATCATCGCTTATTCTTTATTCTATAAAATTTTAAGATTTATGATTAAGTACATACACCTAACTAAAAAGACCAAGGTTTACCACCCATGCACTGCCTTGCGGACTAACGGAGAGTGGGTAAAGAGCTTGGCGGATTGTGCAGGCCGACTTTGACTTTGTCAACAACGTGTCGGTAATCCTTAGGTTTCCAATCCCATAAAATGAGACCAAGATATTCCAACGCTGACTTTGTCAACAACGTGTCGGATAGAGCTTGGCGGGTTTGCACACCAACGCTCGATATACAAGCAATGTTGGATACCCTTGGAATACTATTATTATTATTGAATTTATAAGCACAAAAAGAGAGTTACACGAATTCAACTTAACACAACTTAGTTTTAAAAATTCGAAAAGCCAACATAAGTCTTTTAAGTCCTCCACTTATTTAAACAAAGTCTACAATATAGAATAGATTTCATGGCCATCACCTAAGAGTCTCCCTATGTACCGGTTGCACTATTATCCCCCAAAATTAAACTTTTCATTATATTTCAAATTTGATCTAAGTTGAGAGAGAAAAATACTATCAACTGGCTAAAAATTGTGAACTTATTTGCTGTATCAATTGAAAATGCGTCGTATTTCAAAAAAAAAAATTATGGTATGTTACTACAATCTGAAATGTATGATGGTCCTACTTAAATGGCTGAAAATAAAAACAAAGAAAATGGATGAAATGCAGACTCCCCCCCACACTTGATTGAGACAGTGTCCCAACTGTCTAAGGCAAAAATAAAATACAAAAAAAAATGAAAAAGAAAAATAAAAGAAAAAGAACGTGTACCACCTGATTTCATGGTGGATGATCATGCAGATCGATAGAGTCATCTTCGTCATATTGCTCGAATTCCAAAAATGGTTTCAGTCGTTGACCGTTTACTTTGAAGACTTTTCCATCCCTAGGATTTTCAATTTCAACCGCTCCATGAGGATATACTGTTTTCACGACATAAGGTCCAGTCCATCGAGATCTGAGTTTTCCTGGAAACAAGTGCAGTCTAGAGTCGTATAAAAGAACTTTTTGACCTACGTTGAATTCCTTACGAAGTCTGTTTTTGTCGTGTTGGGCTTTGGTTCTTTCTTTGTAGATTTTCGCATTTTCATACGCCTCGTTTCTTAATTCCTCTAATTCCGAAATTTGTAACTTCCTATGTGAGCCGGCTTTTTCTAAGTCAAAATTCAAAAATTTTATGGACCAAAGAGCGCGATGCTCTAATTCAAGAGGTAAGTGGCAGGCTTTTCCAAAGACTAATCGATATGGTGACATCCCTAGATTGGTTTTATAAGCAGTGCGAAAAGCCCAAAGTGCATCAATCAGTTTTACGGACCAATCTTTTCTATTGGAATTCACGGTTTTCTCAAGAATTTGTTTGATTTGTCTATTGGAGACTTCTACTTGCCCACTAGTTTGTGGGTGGTAGGGGGTCGACAGCTTGTGAGTGATTGAGTATTTCTTGAGCAAGGACTCAAAAGCACGATTATAGAAATGAGTGCCATTATCGCTAATGATAGCTCAAGGTGTGCCAAAGCGTGAAAAGATGTTTTCTTTGAGGAATTTGACAACAACCTTGTTGTCGTTGGTTTTGGTCGGAATGGCTTCAACCCATTTTGAGACATAATCTACCGCAAGCAAGATGTAAAGATTCCCAAATGAATTGGGGAATGGTCCCATGAAGTCGATGCCCCAAACATCGAATAACTCAATCACTAAAATGGGGTTGAGAGGCATCATGTTTCGATTGGAGATTCGACCCGTTCTTTGACATCGCTCACATTTAGAGCAAAATTCGAAAGCATCACGGAAGAGTGTGGGCCAATAAAAACCGCTTTGCAAAACTTTTGCAGCAGTTTTTCTTGCACCAAAATGACCGCCACAAGCATGGTCATGTGAGAAGGAGAGAATACTTTGGTGTTCATGATTGGGCACACACCTTCGAATGATTTGGTCTGGACAGTATTTGAAAAGATATGGGTCATCCCAATAGAAGTTTCGAACTTTTGAGAGAAATTTTTGTTTATCTTGTTTCGACCATTCAGCGGGCATTTGTTGTGTGACAAGATAATTCACAATGTCAGCGTACCAGGGAGTGTTAGAGATCGAAAGGAGTTGTTCGTCAGGAAAATAGTCATCGATTTGGGTGTCGTTATCATTTTCGTGCACAATTCGAGAGAGATGATCAGCTACGACATTTTCAGAACCCTTTTTATCTCGTATTTCTATATCGAATTCTTAAAGAAGAAGGATCCAACGAATCAAGCGGGCCTTAGCATCCTTTTTAGAAAGAAGATATCGTAGGGCAGCATGGTCAGTGTAAACTATGACTTTGGATCCTATGAGATATGGTCTGAATTTCTCAAGAGCGAAGACAACTGCCAAAAATTCCTTTTCAGTAGTTGAGTAATTCAGTTGGGCCTCGTTTAAAGTTTTGCTAGCGTAATAAATGACTCGAGGGAGTTTATCGATACGCTGACCCAAGATGGCTCCAATAGCAAAATCAGAAGCGTCGCACATAAGTTCGAAGGGTTGAGTCCAATCAGGAGGTTGAATGATGGGAGTTGTGGTCAAGATGGACTTAAGAGTTTCAAAAGATGTTTTGCAATCATTGGAAAATTCAAACTTTACGTCTTTGGCAAGTAAATTCGAGAGAGGTTTTGAAATTTTCGAGAAATCCTTAATGAATCTTCTATAGAATCCCGCATGGCCAAGAAATGAACGAACATCTTTGACAGACTTAGGAGGAGGTAAATTAGCAATCAAATCGATTTTGGATTTATCGACTTCTAGGCCATCTTTGGAGACGACATGACCTAGAACTATCCCCCTTTTCACCATAAAGTGACATTTTTCCCAATTAAGCACGAGTGATTTCTCCTTACAATGCTTAAGGACGAGTTCTAAATGAGTGAGACATTGGGAAAAAGATGATCCATATATTGAAAAATCGTCCATGAATATTTCCAAGAATTCTTCCACCATATCAGAGAAAATACTCATCATACACCTTTGGAAAGTCGCGGGGGCATTACAAAGACCAAAAGGCATGCGACGATAAGCAAAGGTTCCAAAGGGACAAGTAAAGGTGGTCTTATGTTGATCTTCTAAAGCAACAGGAATTTGGTTATAGCCAGAGTATCCATTGAGAAAACAGTAGTACTCATGTCCCGCTAAGCGTTCGAGCATTTGGTCAATGAAAGGCAAGGGAAAATGGTCTTTTCGTGTGGCTGAGTTAAGCTTTCGATAGTCAATACACACACGCCATTTGGTTTTGATTTTTGTTGGGACGAGTTCATTACTGTCATTTTTGATCACAGTGACTCCCGACTTCTTTGGTACAACTTGTACCGGACTCACCCAAGTACTATCAGAGATGGGATAGATGATGTTATTGTCTAGACATTTGATTATCTCCTCCTTGACCACTTCTCTCATGTTCGGGTTTAATCGCCTTTGAGCCTCACGGGTGGGTTTAGCCTCATCAACTAAATGTATGCGATGTTCCACAATTGATGGGCTAATTCCTTTTATATCGCTAATTTCCCACCCCAAGGCGTCCTTATTTTCCCGCAAGATATCCAAAAGTTTTTCATCTTGGTCCTCGGTAAGATCGGAGGCCAAGATTACGGGAAAAGTTTTTGAAGAGTCTAGGTAGGCATACTTAAGGTCTGGTGGCAAGGGTTTGAGGTCTAACTTAGGAAGTTCTTGTTTATCAACATTGGTCAACATTCCCTGGTTAGATTCAGGTGACGAAGTGTCGGAGTCAAGAATTTTGTTTAGTTCAGAAATGTATTCGAGTTCATCGAAATCAGAGTCGAAATGGTCAAGACACATTTTCAAGGCTTTAGAAGTGTCACTAGAGGTTTCATCAACTGTGGTTTGAATCATGTCAATTTCATCAATCTCGAAATCCCTAGGTTGCTTGTTGAGATTAAAGATGTTTAGCTCAATGGTTAGGTGCCCGAAGGAAAGTCGAAGCCGACCATTCCTACAATTAATGACAACATTAGAGGTTGCTAAGAAAGGGCGTCCTAAGATCAATGGTATTTGAAATTTGGGATTTGAGACAGGCTCTGTTTCCAGAACTATAAAATCGACAGGAAAGTAGAACTGTTCGATCTGTATCAAGACGTCTTCGATAATTCCCAATGGCTTTTTGACAGATCGATCGGCTAGTTGAAGTGTGATGTTTGTTGGTTTAATCTCCCCTAGTCCAAGTTGACGATAGACAGTATAAGGGAGAAGGTTGACACTGGAACCAAGGTCGAGTTGGGCACGAGAGATGTGGGTGTTTCCTATTTTACAATCAATCGTGGGGCAGCCAGGGTCTTTGTACTTGACTGGGGCAAGATTCGAAAGAACAGAGCTTGTATTTGCAGTTAGAAAGGCGGTTTTTGGGACATTGGTCGCACGTTTTTGTGTGCACAATTCCTTAAGACATTTAGCATATTGAGGGATTTGTTCAATGGTGTCTAAAAGAGGAATGTTCACACGGACTTGTTTGAAAATTTCCAAGATTTTATCGAAATTTGCCGCTTTCTTCTTATTGTTGAGCCTATGGGGAAATGGAGCTATTGGTTTTTCAACTCTGTGATGGGTTTCATCATTCGAGGAAGAAGGTTTATCCAAGGAAATAGAAGGTGGTAAGGTTGTAGAAGATGGAATGTTGGTATTGCCAACATTAATTTTCGAAGGTGGGTCGGGTTTGCCGACACTGGAAGAAGAACTGTTGGGATTGCCAACATTTAAGGGAACTTGAGGTTTAGAAGAATTGGCATTCGAAGCCAATGGGTGCTCAGTAAGATTAGGGATTGGGGTCGGGTTAGAAGGTTCGTCAGGGTCGCCCACGTTATTATCAATCCTCTTTCCAGATCGAAGGGCTGTAATAGCGTTGACTGGATTATGATTTTCGTCCTCACAAGAATTTACAGCACGAGAGTTATACTTTGGATTCACCTCGGGTTGACTAGGCAATTTTCCCCTCTCATTATTTTTTGCCATTTCCTTTATCATATTCATCATTTGGTCCATTTTAGCGTCTTGCGAGTTTATTTTGGCTTCGTAAGAGCTCAACTGTTTTTCTAGACGCAAAATTTCTTGTGACGGTTGAGAAGATTAAGAGGATTGGTTTGATGATTGAAAATTGGGGTGCCTATAAGGTTGTTTGGATTGAGGTGAAGCTTGAGATGTTTGAGAATTGGAAGAAGGAGCTTGGTAATTCGGATTGGGAATAAAGGGTTGCACGTGAGATGGGTTAGCCGAATTATTGGGGTTTGACCAGGAAAAATTTGGGTGGTTCCTCCAACCAGGGTTGTACGTGGATGAGTAAGGATTATTTTGAGCTATGGCATTGGCTTGGTCTTGAGAGTAATAGTGGGGTAACCCTTCTCCGAATTGAGGGGTTTGATTTTCTAAGGGAATTTGACTTGGTTCTACGACATGCACTCCTCTAGTTGAAGTACGAATGGGAACACGAATCGATTCCCACTGCATGTCCTTTTCAGAATAATCTTCTAAAAACCGCCAAGCTTCATCGGCTGTTTTAGACATAAAGTCTCCTCCACACATTGATTCTAGTTGAGTTCTAGTCTGATAGTTTAGCCCTTCATATGCAATTTGACATAAGTGATCTTTTAGAATTCCATGATGAGGGCAACTATATAATAGCTGGTTGAATCTCTCAAAGTATTTTGAAAAAGTTTCCCCCTCATTTTGACAAAATTGATTTATCTCGGTTCGGATTTTTAGAGTTTTATGAAAAGGGAAAAACTTTTTCAAGAATGCAGTGACAAATTCATCCCAACTTCTTATGGAATGTCGTGGAAGAGAATTTAGCCATCTTTTAGCGCTTTCAAGTAGTGCAAATGGAATTAGCCTTAGCTTGATCGATTCGTTAGATAGTTGTTGCATTTTTGTTGTAGAGGCATACAACTCAAACTCACTTAGAAATTCATAAGCATTTTCAGACCCAGTAAATTCGGGTACCCCTTGGATAAAGGAATGTTTTAGCTCAAAATTGTTCCCTTCAGCTGGTGGGAACACAATGACAGATGGTTGAACGGTCCTAGTAGGATAACATCGATCACGAAGAGACAAGGGTCTATCCATTTGGATATTGAGGTTTTGAAAATTTTGATTTATTTGGTTTTGATCCCCAAAGTTTGGAAAGTTTTGATTCACTCGATTTTGATCCAATTCGGTTGGAAAATTTTGGTTGATTCGAGAACCCCTAGGAGAATTTTGTTGGCTGACACTTTTTTCACTCATTGTTGTTAAATGCAAGCACAGAAATTAGCTACAATGAAGTTTTCTGTCCTTATTGGCTCCTAACCCAAAATTATAAAGTGATGCGTTTGATTACTTAGATCAAAAGATTTCTCAGCCAGTTAACGGACATGAGTTATCGGTGCACCAGGAATCACCCTAGCAATGCAGCCGAAGGTTTAAGTACCTTCAGAGTAACAACCGATATAATATTTACGAATCACCGTAATATTTATAAACGGTTATTTCTCTGCCGTAGTCTAGACACCAAGAAATAAATCGTTCCAAATGAATCAATTATCACAATATAATTAAGCCCTAGATGAGCCCGTGACTCCCTTAAGTCCAATGTCTAACCGTTATTATTAGTCAGATTCTACGATGAAATGCAATTTGTGGGCCAAGGAAAGGGTGATGAAATCCCTCACCTTATGTGAATTGGGGTATTGCCCTTAACAGAATGAATAAAAGATGCAGAAATAACAGCAATCACACAAAATAATTGCAGAAATTAAAAATTGTACATTCAAAGCCGCTGCCCCTGCAGAATTTTTTTTACAAAAATTGTCTATATATATATATATATATATATATATATATATATATATATTCGCAGCAGAGCACCTGTAGAGTTAAAAGAAATTTACAGTGGGGGTATAGCGGTCCGTCCAGAAACAGTTGAGTAGCACCAGTGATTGAAAATCAATTATTTGTAGTCACCTGATCTCTGAAATTCCTGTTTCTTTGTTTGACTATGTTCCTTGCCTAGACCTTTGATTTTGATTTCTCTATTTTTCCTTTTTTTTTTTGAAGAAGAGAAAGAAAGAGAGCAGATATAACAAACAAAAGAAATTAAAAAAAAAACTAAATCAAAATTAAATAAAACACAACTAACAAGCAAACTACACTCAATAAAATCAAAACGCAACAAAAGACTAAACTAAGCTTTAGAGAAGAAGGAAAAAAAACAAGAACTAAACCCATCAAAAGCAAAGACTGGGCGCAGCAACAGACAGGACTTAAATAAGCTTGGGCACTCAAATTAAACCACGCACTCAACACAAAGGTTGCACTCAACTCAAAAGGAAATATCAGAGGTCCAAAAACACGATGCCACAAATCAGAGTATCCCCTCAACAATCCTTCTCACGCCCAAATCAAAACTTTCCCTTTATTATTCACGCAGTACACACCACAACAAAAACTATCTCACAGAAAAGAAAAAAAGAACGAAAGCTCAGAAACACTCGTAGTGGCTTCGAGAATCGGATTTTGGTGATGCGAATTGGTTTGGGATTTACGGTTCGCGAGTTTGATTTTGGTCAGTTGGGGTTTCGAATTGTTTTCGGTTTCTAGGGTTTTGGAACCGGAAGCGAATTGGTCTTCGAAGTGGCTGGTATCGAAATTCGAGGTCAGGGTTTTTGTGTGAAGATGAGCAGAGGGCGGTGCTTTGCTGTATGATCGAATTCCCTTTTCTCTTTTTTTTTTTCCTTTTTTTTATGGAGAAGATGAATTGGAGGCTTGGGTATGGTAATGGAACTTCGGTTGGGTAGTGGGTGTAAATTGGATTTTTTTTTGCTTTGCGATTGTTCAAACTGGGTTTGTGTGATTTTGGATTGTGGGGTTCGGCTATTTGTGGGGCGTGAAGATTTGGTTTTGTAGTGGTTTGTGGAAGGAATGAGTGAACGGTGTGATAGTTGAGGAAGGGAATTGATGGTGTAGGGATGCAGATGTTGTGGGTTTTAGACACTGTGTTCAGGTGTTGACCGTGGACGTGAGGTTGTAAAGAAGATGGTGAGATTTGGACGTGGAAGATGACTGTTTGGATGGTCTTGATTGTGAAGATGAGTGAGGCCAGGGGTTTTTCTACAGAAGCTTGTTGATAGCGTATGGTAAGGAGGCTGGTGATCTGTGATTTGGCACTGTGAATAGGAGGATTTGTGGAAGGTTGTTAACTATTTTGGGTTTGAGGACGGTGATGGTTTGATCTGTGAAGGGGGGTTGTGTGGTACGGGTTTTGTTGTAGTTGTTTGAAGATGATGGTGAGGTCTCAGGTACTGTACTGCGTATGGGTGATGAAGTGTGGGGGTATGGTGAAAAGACAGTTGTTTGGTTGGAGAAAAGTGGGTGATGGATGATCGGTGTGACGTTCAGAGAATGGCAGATAGAAGAAATTTAAAGAACAAAAGGAAAAAAAATTGCAAAGAAATTTTGTAACTTTTCTTTTTTTGAATAGTGGAAGGAATTGTAACAAGTAAAAAAATGAATTGCAAGAGTTTGAAAGCGGAAAGAAATCGTAGAGGAATTGGCAAGATTTTTTTTTTTTTGTAAGAATTGTAGAAGAAAGGAAAGAGGTTGAGAAATAAAAAGGAAAGTGATCAAATAAAAACAAGAAAGGATTTTTTATTTATATGTATGAATATGCACAAACAAGGAAAAAATAAAAAACTAACACGAATCGGAAATTAAATAAATAATAAAATTTAATCGTTACCTCCCCGGCAACGGCGCCAAAAACTTGATCTTCGCCAATCTATGAATTAGAAAAGCGCGATATTTAAATTAAATTCTGCAAGCATACAGGTGTGTAGCATACAGGTCGAACACAGGGAGGTGAATTAAATCAAATTATTTATCTAATCTCTTGGGCGAGTTAGACAAAACTTTGGAGGTTGATTTTGAAAATAAAACAAAACAAAATTAAAACTGTAATTTGATTCAGAACAGATCTAACTGAACCGACGATCAAATCACAATTTCAATGGAAAAGCAATGAAACTATGAATCAGATTCAAATCTAATCAAATCCAATTTAACCTATGAACGCGATTAAAATACAGAAAATAAAAGTGCAGAATATAACTAACAACAGGAAATAAAATTAGGATTACCGCTGAATCTAATCAGACGGTCAATCACAAATGAAAAGAAATGCAAAATACAAATAGTGTTCTACCGAATCTAATCGTGTAGACAACACTAATTGCTAAGAAATAGAAAATTGCATAAGGTAAAAAGAAAAATGAGTTTTATTAATGAAGAAGAGAATAGAATGAGATATATGATAGGATGGTGGCTACAATGCCGTTACACGGGTATATATAGGGTAGATAGCCAAACCCTAACCCTAACCCTAATGATAAATGGGCCTGGTCATTACATCACTAATTAGTTTACAATGAGAAACATAAATGGGCCTTTGATAAATAAAGCAAATTTGGGCCTTTTCTCTTTTCCTCTTGTTTCCTTGACACTTCTTCATTGATTTGTGATGTGCAAAGCCTTGTTATCAATCCTTTTCTTGTCCAACAACAACTAGGTGTGATATCTTCATCTACAATTCTTCAAAATGCAAATACACATCAAATTGAACTCTATTTTTCTACATTTCTGGTTGCATGCGGGCTGGGTTGGAATATCTGTAAAAGTAACAAAACAATACCCATGTAATATTTATTTATATACAAAAGATAAGATATAAGAGCATAAAATAAACACATTTCTATGTCAATCAGTGACCAAGATGCATTATTTACTAGTGGGTTTTGTAAGAGCTTACAAGAGGCTTTAGGGTCGGAATTACATCTCAATACCGCGTACCATCCCCAAACCGACGGTCAAACAGAGAGGATGAATCATGTATTAGAGGATCTCTTGAGAGCTTGTATATTGGATTTTGGAGGGTCATGGGATGACCATTTGCATTTGGTTGAGTTTACATATACCAATATTTATCAGTCCAGTATTGGTATGGCTTCATTTGAAGCTTTGTACAGCAAACCGTGCAACTCACCATTATGTTGGTTGGAAACCAGTGAGAATTTTTTGTTTGGGCCAGATGTAATAAGAGAAACTTCAGATAAGATCAAAGTTATTCAACACCGAATGAAGGCTGCCCAAGATAGGAAGATGAGTTATGCTGATAAAAGATGAAGAGATTTGAAGTTCTCCGTTAGCGACTTGGTATTCGTCAAGATTTCTCCGTTGAAGAGTGTGATTCGATTTGGTGGGAGAGGTAAATTAGTAACAAGGTTTGTTGGTCCATTAACAAGTTGGGAATTTAGCGTATAAAGTTGGATTACCTGACAAGATGGCAGGAGTGCACAACGTATTTCATGTTTCTCAGTTAAGGAAGTTCAAGCACGATTCATATCAGTTCAAGTACGATTTTGATATGACTGTTTCACCAGACCAGTTGGATGATATCAAGGTAGAATCTGAGGCAGTTGGAACCCGCATAACGATTCGTGTTGTCGGACACGATACGAAGCAATTTCGAAGGAAGATGGTGAAACTGGTTAAGGTCCAGTGGGGGTGATAATGAGAAAGACTGTACTTGGGAAACCGAGGAGATCATAAGGAAGTCGTGTCCAGAGCTCTTTACCTGGTAAGATTTTAATCATGTTATAGTTATTCCCTTGTTAGTAAACCACATGCTAGGACAGGCTTGTTGTGTTTATTATGTATGTTTGATTGTTTGTAAATGGTTGGTAGGCATGCAAGACACCATTGTTTTTTTTTCTTGGTTAAGGATTTCGAGGGCGAAATTTCTTAAGGGGGGATAGTGTAATGACCCGCGTTCTACACACTGGAGGATCGTAGTACATTTATTTTATTTTCATACAAAGTCATATAGTTGTGTAACTTTAGGAAACGACTATTGGGGTCATTTCCCTCATTCTCGATTTTCACCGAATTTCAAATGACCGTTTTTCCCCCGGCGAATCTTGTTTTGCCTATAACTTTTGACTGGTTAGGAGTTTTGTCCTTAAACGAAAACCATTGGATTTGGATGATGGTTTCCCATTCCGTAGAGTGGTCACACTAATCAAACGGACTTACCGTTTGGGAGATATGGCTGAAAAAAGATTTGAAGATGGAAAAATAACCTAATCGGGCTTAATTAAGTGATTAGCAGCTAGGCCTATAACCCATTTCAGGATTAAGGTTATAGGAGGGCTGAAAGGAGTTGGAGAATCATCTCCTTACATTTTTCTAGCTGACATAAATTTTTCTGTAACCCTAATCATGGCTTCCATCTTCCAAACCTCTCTCTAATCACTCTCTAATCACTAATTGATCAAAGCTACAACAAATCAAGCCAAATTAACACCAAATTCAAGATAAAGCTACTGCACCACATTGGGATCCGATCCAAATTAGTAAAAGTTTCAGATCTAACATTTATTTTTGGCTAAGGTGAGTGATAACGCATGTTTATACACTAATTATGGCCAATTAGGGGTGATTAGTGATAATTAGCGAAATTATACATCCAAAAATTCTGGGAAAATATGTGAAAATTCTAAAATCATATTTTATGTCGCTGGTATGAATTTGGGTTAATTTGGATTAAGTTTTCTAATCCTATAGTTAGACATGGTTAAGGGGAAAATCATGGATTCAGGTATGATTGATTTAAATTAGCATGTGAAATTGTTGTCTTGATGTTTTTGGATGATTCTACATGTTACTACAACTGTTTGGAATGTTTTATGATTCATAGGGAAGTTACAATGGTTGAAAACACCGTTGTTTGGCAAAAATAACTTGCTGGATAATTGCAGTTTCGGTCCGTTTAGGAGAAGGAGACCCGAACCGATCCGTTAGGAGGAGGAAACCCAATCCGAACCGGATATGAAGAGGAGATCCGATCCGAACCGGATAGGAGGAAGAAACCCGATCCGAACCGGATAGGAGGAAGAAACCCGAACCGAACCGGATAGGAGGAAGAGACCCGATCCGAACCAGATAGGAGGAAGAGACCCGAACCGAACCGGATATGAGGAAGAGACCCGAACCGAACCATGTAGGAGGAAGAGACCCGATCCGAACTAGATAGGAGGAAGAAACCCTATTTGTGCCAGATAGGAGGTAGAAACCCGATCCGAACCGGGAAGGAGGAAGGGACCTGAACCGAACTGGATAGGAGGAAGAAACCCGAACTGAATAGGACAGGAGGAGGGGACCCAAACCAAACCGAATAAGAGGAGGATACCCAACCCGAACCACTGGATAGGAGGGGGAGACCCAAACCAAACTAGATAGGGAATGACGGACGGAACCGAACACCAATTCGACCAAAACATGAGATGCAAAGGAAGTCCAAATGAGAAGTTATTACTCGGGATCTAAATAGGAACCAACGAGTTAACTTCTAGAGTTGGGCTTTGCTGCGGGACATGTGCAAAGGGTTATCGATATCTATAACTTTGGTTCGCTGTTGAGAGAGGAGGGCATATAGACGAACCATAGCCAGGGAAGTGTGGATGGGTTATGGTTATTGACTATAGACCAGAAGGGCATGGTCATAGCAATAGTTATACGGAGTCCAGTGCGGTATGGACCCGTCATGACCCCAATGGATTTGGTGATCAAAGCGGTGGATATCGTATGCTTTAAGCATTGAGTGAGAGAAGTGAGGATGATTGCTATGTTCGATGTTTGCTATCATCATGACATGTACAATTCCATTTTTGCACTCTATTTCAGTGATACCTTAGAGTATTATGCATCTTGTTGTGCTAACTACTTGGTTGCAGGTCTAGGTCATGTATGACTATTTATACATGTTATTGCTCTATTTAGTGATATAGATTTGCTATCGCTCATATCAGACTTTCGTCTAACCCAGAGTTTTATGTCTCTTCTTATTACTCGAGGTGCTCCTAAACAAGCAGACTAGTGGCAGGTTAGTTGGTTATGCGCGAGTAGCTGTACGGAGACGAGAAGGAGGCTTCCAAATACTTTATATATATATTCTCGCTGTGTTGTTGCTGGTCACTGCTTCGAGCATTAGTAGTGCACCTCTTTTATTTCCTTTTAGAGACAGTATTTTAAAGTTGTAATAACTGGATATGAAGCTATATTTTGGATTCCGCTACTTTGATGGATATGGTTTGGTTTTCATCTTATGTACTGTCTCGCCTGTTTTATGTCTAGTTATGTTTTATTCCGTGCGCTGTGAGATATACTACAGGTTCTCGATGATTCATCGTTTCAACCCTTTTGATGACCGTCCCGTACTAGTTGGACATTAGTACAACGCATGTTGGGGAAATGTCTGATGGTACGGGGCAGTCGTCACACAAGAGGTTGTCATTAATCAAAAAAGGGGAGAATGTTAATTCATGGGATTTTGATTCACGACAACATGGAAATGAAAACCGATTGAAGAGTTAGTTTATATATGTGTGTGTGTTTAGTGTGGTAGATTATTGTTAAAATCTATCCTCAATTTATATAACATAAATACAAAAAACACGTAATATATATATATATATATATATATATATATGTGTGTGTGTGTGTGTGTGTGTGTGTGTGAATGGCTAAAAGTAGCCATTACTAGGGCTTCTACCCTGGACTAGTCCAAAAGATACCAGTTGACTGGTAAGGCACAGAAATCCCACTAACAGCTATTTTCTGCCATTTTGAAATATATACGATTTATATATTCTACCAGTTGACTGGTGATTTTTATACCAGTTGACTAGTTCGACAGTAACAACCATATTCCTGAAAAGTCACTATCTTTCATGAAGAGAATAGTTTTCATTTCTAAGAGAAATGGTTGCTTCCATTTGATAAACTCTTCATGAAACTTGGCTACTTTTCAACCATTATATAAACATCACAAACATGATTTACGAATCACCGAATCTTCTTATATTTTCTTATCTTAAACTCTGTACTCTCTTGCATTCTGAAAGCTCTCTCAAACATTCAAATTGCTTTTGAATCTTTGAATATATTTCATATCTCTCGATTCATAAGCAATAATACTTCCTTTAAATCTTCAGACACATGTTATATACTTAAGGATAAAATTATAGGAAGGGTGTACTAGAAGTATTGGATACTCAGTGTTATTCAAGAACACAGTTAAGGTCAAACTCTTGTTGTAATCGGTGAAAGTCCTGTTCGGTTGCTCAGGCAGAGAAAATCCCGTTCGGTTGCTCGGGTACATTATGAACCTGTTCCACCGGGTGAAGAGAGGGTGTTGATAGTTGAATTCCAGAAGGAGTCCAAGACGACTGGACGTAGGACGGTGCTACGTACCAGTATAAAAATTCCAAGTGCCATTTTTCTATTTACTACATTACTTATCTATGATATCGTATATTAGTTAACATTTACTTGCAAAACTATTGTATTAAACAAGTTAGATTACCATATATATTTCACATATTCCATATAAGTTGATCCTACGATAAGTCACTTGACGGGCTTGATCTTTTCAAGACCGATATTCTAGTATTATTATTTATAGAATGGTGTATATCCCCTAAGTCTTCGGGGATTTGAATTCTAGGATCGATATTCAAGGATCGATATTTTGCACCTACTTTCTTTCCCTCCAATTCTTACCTATAAATATCGCCTTTGCTGGCTGATTTCGGGATCTTTTGAGCTGCACATGGAATTTTTGGACTTGGAGCTTTTTAATGGCTTTTATCGTGGCTTCTTCCTCCTTGGAATCACCTTTGGACTTGTGAACTTACACTTGGCAGTTGGACTTCTACGTGGACTCTCTTGGACACTTGGTTGCTATTTGTATTCTCTTAGACATATGAGCGTCTTCTTGGACAATTTGACATTAAAGATTTTTCTTCCTAGACTTTTAAACAATGAAGAGGACTTGTTGGCTTTAAGCAAGGACTCTACTATTTCTAACACTTATCATTGTAATCAAAAGGACTATGATTGTAACCACACAGTATGAATATATAAATTCATGTCGGAGTGGACGAAGGCACAACTTCCCGAGCATCTATAAATATTTGGAGTTATTTAATTTTTCTGCACTCTACATCCGGATTTACTACTCTACTCCTTGGAAATTAGGTAATAGCATGAGAGGACCAATTTCCCACGTCAATGCATACCTTGATTCAACAGATTGGTTCTAGTCAGAAAAGTGATCATAGATTGGCAGAGATCATTACCAAAGTAGATAATGATATTTGTCCTAAGGATATAAGAATGTACAGGCTCGACCATGATGGTTGACTCCGAAAGAATGGAAGATTGGTTGTACCTAACATCAGTGTGCTGAGAGATGAGGTATTTTGAGATTGTCATTACTAGAAGTTAACCATACATCCAGGCGGGAATTAGGTGTACCGTGACTTGAAGCAAACCTATTAATAGAAAGGTATAAATAAGGATGGTGGGACATTTGTCTCAAAATGCATTAATTACCAACTAATTAAGATTGAGCAAAAGAATCCTAGTGGTTTACTGCAACTGCTAGAAGTTCCTAAATGTAAATGCTAGCAAGTATCAATATATTTCATTGACGGACTACTAAGGACTCAATAGGGACTTGATGGTGTCTGGGTTATTGTGGATCGATTGAGCAACAACATTAGATTTGTACCCATTAAGTCAAGCAGAACATCAGCCAATTTGACCGAATTGTATATGAAATGAGTTTTATGATTTCATAAAGTACCAAAAGGAATGGTTAGTGATTGAGTTCCATTGTTTGCTAGTAGATTTTGGAAGAGGTTATAGGAAGACTTAGGGTCTGAGCCACACATCAGCACTTTGTACCATCCTCGAACCGATGGTCATACTTAAAGGGTGAATTGTACACTGGAGGATCTCTTGCAAACTTGCACCTTGTACTTTGGAGGTTCATGGGATGATCATTTGCATCCTGTGGAGTTTGCATACAATAATAGTTATCAGTCTAACATCGAAATGACACCATATAAAATTTTATATGAAGGTCATGCAACACTCCTTTATGTTGGTTAAAAACGGGAGAGAAACTGATACTTGAGCCGGACATGGTTAAAGAGATCTCTAAGAAGATTGAGAGCATTCGGCAATGGATAAAACCTGCTCAAGATAGAAAAAAATCTATTCTTGATGGTATAGTGTTTGTAAGATTTCCCTTTTGAAGAGTATGATTTGGTTCGGTAGGAATTGGAAGTTAGCACCAAGGTTTATTAGTCCTTTCTCGATTCTTAAATATATTGGAAGCTTGGCTTATAAAGTTGATCTACATCCAAAGATGACTGGGGTGCACAATGTTTTCCATGTTTCTCATTTGAGGAAGTTTGCACATGATTCCAACGCAACTATCATGCTGGATCAATGTGATGATTTCAAGGTGGAACCTGAAGCTACTGGAATTCAGAAGCCTATTCGTATTTTTGGACAAGATACAAAGCAACCTAGAAGGATTTTTTTAAAGATTATCAAAGTCCAGTGGTGTGAAAGTGAGGCCTATTGCACATAGGAGACTAAGGAGAGCATGATAGCATTATATTCGGAAATCTTTTCTTGTTCAGATTTTAATTCATTGCTCTTAGTTCCATTCGCGATATCGTCGACCTTCCCTTATTTAGTGTCCTTCATGTTAGGATAGAATGCGCTATCTCTTTTACATTATGATTCCTATGTATGTATGGTTGATTTTAATGACAAGTAGGCATGAGGGATAACATTACTAACTTGCTCGGGAATTTAAAGGGTGAAATTTCTTAATGGGGATGAATTTAATGACCCATATTTAATGTATCAAAGGGTCATAAAATATTTATATACCTCATGTATAAGGTCTACAACTTTGGTAAATGACTACTATGGGTCATTTCATACTTCCACTTTTTCGCCAGAATGTCTAAGGCCATTTAGTCTTTATTGAATCTTGTTCCACCATCGCATTTTATTGGTAAGGAATATATATGTGGAACCACTTCCAATGGAACACGATAATGGTTTCCTATGCCGTAAAGTTCTCACATTAAGCAAACAGACTTACCATTTGGGAGTAATGACTGAAATAATATATGAAGAGAGTTAGACAACTTAGTTGGGACAAAAGAGATCATTAGTGGGTGGATCCATGACCCATTTCGAGATTTGGCCTTCATGGTATAAATAGTTAGTCATAATCCTATATGACCTTGAATGGGTGCAAATGCCAAATGAATGGCGAATTAGAAATAGTGAGTCATGTAGATTAGTGTGGTATAATTCTCGGTCGGACATAGCCAGGGTTAGTATGGTACTTCATGAGGATGACAAAGAAGGTCCTTAGAACCCTCATGCAAAGTTTCAAGTCGACTGGAGTTGACAAGATCGAGTTATGTCATCTTTTCTTTTGTCTCCCCTATGCTTTTCGCCATGGACCAGCCTAATTTCTTTGTTATAAAGCTTCCTATCTCCGTGCTTCAAATCAAGTCTAGTGGTACGAGATACTATCGACTCTGTCTCTATATCTGCCAAATGATTAGGTTATAATAGTTGCAAACTCATGAAAATATTTCCTCAAATGTGATATATCAAAAACATATTGGATTTCCTCTTGGTTGGAAGCTCTACGCGATACGCATGTGACCTTACCATTCCTAAAATTGGGAAAGGCCAGGCGCCAATTTTACCGATGTCCTAAACCTTATAACTTTCCTATGAGGGAAAAACATAATGAATACATTGTTTCTAAGTAATAAATCTAACTCTTTTTTTGCATATCAACATAGGACTTTTAATGGTATCAAGCGACCGTCATTCGCTGCCTAATAACCAAAACCATAATCATAGTCTTGTGAGTCAAATTTAGTCCAAGAATTTTTTTGCTTGACTATCAACATTTATGTGATTTGCGTGGCACAGATAAGGCTTTAAATGGTGTCATACTTATCGTTTTTAGTAACTAATATCATACATAAATTATACTAAGGGTCAATGCTACCCCCAATGCCTTTTGAAATCCAACATGCAATCTCTTGATATATACCTTCAAAAATTATGTTCAAACTTTCTTTGTTGATGAGTGGATGGAAGGTGGTGATAAGATTCAACACCTGTAACGACTCTTATTTTAATGATTAGATATTTAAATATTTTATTTAAAATATTGGTCATTAATTATTTAATTGACACGGTTTCAAAAGGTGATTTTTCACGAATGATTGAATTGGGACCTGTGATAGGTTCCGTTGAGTTCATATGGCTTGTTAATTGATAAAAAATATATGGATCTCTATATTTTGCAGTTATGAGATTTTAGGGTCAAAACCATGTCAAAATACGCATGAAATTACTGTTTTTGGTAATAGTCTTGAATTTCGATGAAATTAATACCATCAGAACCGTATCATTGTAGCGATATATCGTGAAAAGTTTCGTTACGATTGGATGAGAAATTTGTTCGTATGAGATGTAAATGTACGTCAATTTCTTTTTGAATTTGAAATGTGATTGAAAAGAAAAAATTATAGTATCTAAATCCTATTTCGTGTTTCTTTTGATTGTGCCCATTTTCTCATCGTCCTAAAACTGATATTTACCATTCCAATGTAGAACATGGTCACATCCACCTTTTTGCATTCGAAAATCAAGATTTCAGGATCCATCCAATGAAAAAAAATCCAAAGTCACCATCATTGAGCTCATCTTCAAAATCTATATATATCTGTATCCCTTTTAAAACGTGTGATCGCTGATTCCAAGATTGACATTTTGGGCTGTGAATTAGGGTTTCTTATTGCACGAGATTCAGACAATGATAGGTGAATCTTAACATTGTGTTGCTCTTCTCGTTCAGAGTAGCACTTGCACCATAATCCTAGATCAAATCGGTTCATCCTTATGACTTGCATCATTTTAGGGTTCGATGGTTCCTACAACATGAAAGCTAGAGACGAAGAAGGCATTGTGGTCTAGGATTTTACTGCCAACAGACCGGGTTTCAAACTAGAGATTCAACGGTGGAATTCGTGCGCGATTTCATTAAGTTTTGTGAAAATAGGATTGTGAGAAAGGCATGATGGAGATGGGTTTCTGTGTATATGATGCATGGCATGTAGGTTGTAAATGGAAGAAGGAGGATTTAGTGAGGCTTTTAAGGTGATTAATAGTTAAATAATTATTGGTATTAATTAAATTGAATAAAATTATTATGAAACTTATATCATGTTTATCTTTTGCATATGAGGTTGGAATTGGATGCTATTTCTTCCACTGGACTCGTATTAACGAGCTCTACATTTTAGAGCTAGTTTGGGATGATTTGGCTAAGGTGAGTGATATTATCTCTCATTAGATTGAAATTGTTCGTATAGTATAGTTTCATCATTTTAACTGATTTCTGATTATAAAACATAATATTTAGGACAATTGAAACTAGTAAATAATGAATAAAAATATTAAAAGGTGATTTAGATAGTTTTGCTCATTTTTATCACATTTTACAAAGCTGCACGCTATTGTGCGCGCTATTTACCCATTTATGCTATTACGCACTGTTTTGACCATGTAGCTAGATTTTGACTATTTGGGCATATATTTCACTTTATTGTTGGAGATAGGTTCTATTTGATTTGTTATCATTGTTATGGATGCTTTTAAGCTAGTTTATGAATTTGAATGACTATTGGTAGCAAGGTTTAATTGTTTTCTTGGTTTAAGTTAAAACGCCATTTATATATGATCTAGTATTATGGAAAATCTCGTTCGTAAGAGTTTGATGTTAATCAGTCGAACGCACAAGTAGTGTGTATTGATTGAGCGCATAAGGATGGTAAACTCGAACGGATAAAGTGAATTCTTGATGGAGCTTTATAGCGCTTGGATGGACCTAACGAATCAGCAACATTGGAATTTGACGGCGGATTCGTCGACAAAGCTGTATTGGAGCTCGGAAGTAGATCTAAAGACTTGGATGGAGCAAAGAAGTGTTCGACCATGTACGGATCGAAATACTCGATATGGAGCCAGTTCAATCAATCTCGGGTCGATTATGTCGATCTGGATATAGGTGATCAAGTCTGGATCGACTATGTCGGTTCAGATTCGGTTTGACTAGATCGAATCAAAGTTGGGCCGCCCAGGAAAAAGCAACTTGATGGCAAACCTGATGGTGAAGGATGGACTTGGCGATGAGCTGGACTTGGCGATGAGTTGGATTCTGCAACGAATGCCAGACGTTTTCCTTCGATGTGTATGTTAAGGACTGGGATGTTGATGATAATGGTTTTGATGACAACAACCTTGTTTCTACTTTGTTTCAAGTATTATAAAATATATACTAACACAATTTTCTAGAATATATATGTATACGTATATATATAAAAACTATGCAAGTATCTTTTATTGAAGACTGTACAGTTTACAAGAATCAAGATTTATAGAAGAGTTCAAGTTTCAAGACTCATGAGTATCAAGAAATCAAGAGTTCAAGATTTCAAGAATTATAGAGTCAGTATGTCTAGAAATTTTGTTAAAACTCTCGTTAGCACTTGATTCTATTTTCAAATTTAAATTCTGATTTTAAAATTCCAATCTAGATTTTAAAATTCAAATCTAGTTTTTAAACTTGATTTCAAAATAATTTCAAATCTTGTTTTGATTGATTTCAAAATTACATCATTATTAAGAATATATTCTTCCTTGCATTAATAAACATTTTTACTCCTAATAATTATTTTTTAAACTCCTGAAAAGTAAGTTTATATTCAAATTTTTGTTTATGATTTTAAACTTAAGTTTTACTTTTTTAGAATTACTTATGTTGTTTAATCTTATTATTTATATTAATTTTTTTAATATACATGTACACGTATAATTTTATATATTTATACTCTTATATCATTTTTTATTTAATTTCTTAATTATTTTTAGTATATCATTATATATGTTTTGTAATATATTTTCTACTTTGAAAAGAGTGTTAAAATATAAAGGAGTTTAGCTTGTTTTAACTTTGGATTCACCATAGTTTATTTAAACATCATTTACTTTGGTTTAATTTTTTTTATATTTTACGCTAGCATATGTCGAAATATGCTTTTACGTATGTCGACATACTAGCCGTTGGGGTGTTTTTAAAAATTTGAAAGGAGGTGCTTTTGAATTCAAATCCTTTCAGAAACGTTATGACTATTGGAAACCTATAAATACCTTCCAAAATTCGAATTTTTTAACAAATTATCATATTCTTCTTCCTCTCTTAACATCCTACCATTATATTACTTTAATTCTTGATTTTGTACACTTATACTTTGCCGATTTCAATAGAAATCATATCATTCTTCTTCTATCTCAATTCTAAATCAAATTCACTCTGAATTCAAGTGCTTCTCAAGAGTTATAGGTTGTTTGTAATCAAAGATCTCAAGATCAAGCGTTATAGAGTCAATGCTACAAAATTTGATAAGAAAAGGGTGTAGTCATGTTCATTTAAAGTGACTGGGTGATATTGTGTTTCGAAAATCGATTGGATGTAAAGTTATGGCCCAGAAATCAACTAAGTCTCAATGTACTTGGAATCAGTTGGGGTGTGCTCTTGTAGCCCTGAAATCAAGGATTGTAATTGGATTTGTTGAATAAAAATCCACATCAACCCAGCATTGTGTGGGACTAGATGTAGGGGAGTCCCAAACCAGTGTAAAATCCCAGCATGTTCTTTTCTTTTATTGCTTTTACTTTTACTTTCTGCATTCTATTATTGATTCTATGTTCAGTTATTTTTGTGATCTATATATTGTGTGTTTGATTCAAAAACAAGATTTCAAGAAATTCCATTAAACACTGTTCACCCCCTCTAGTGTTTAACTTGCCTTAAGATCCTTAATCCCAATCTCCAACAATTGGTATTAGTGCAATTAGTTTTCAAAAATTTTGTAATCTGAATTTTGTAAATTTTAAATGGTAATCAACAATGGAATTTTAAATAATAGTAGTTCATTCATGCAGGGTCATCCGCTGTTAGGCCGCCACTTTTTAATGGAAGTAATTATGTACATTAGGCATGTAGAATGAAAATTTATTTATAATATGTAGGATTAGACCCTTGGAATATCATATAAACCGAATATGTTGAACCAACTGTTAATTTTGCATAATGGGCTAGTGATCAGAAAGCTACTGCACAGAATAATTCTATGGCTATGGATATTTTATTATGTTCATTAGATAGGAATGAATTTAATAGGGTGTCTGTTTTTAAATCTACATATGAAATCTGGAAAACTATGTAAGTAACTCATGAAATAACAAGCAAAGTTAAACATACCAAAATTTCCATGTTAACAAATCGAATTGAGTTATGTACAGTGAATTAGATGAGTCTATCTCCGATATGTACTGCAGGTTTTAAGAAATCGTGCGTTCACTAATGGCTTTGGGAAAATTATATTCTGAGGAAGATCAAGTCAGAAAATTTCCGAATTCATTAAATTCTGATTGGGATCAAAAGACGCTTTCCATCAAAGAAGCTAATGACATTAGTACAATGAAAGTTGAGGAATCAATTAGTAATTTAATGTAATTTGAAGTTCAAATGCAAGGAAGAAAAGAAAATAAGTCATCAGAAAAGAAATTGATAGCATTTAAGGCATCAGTTGAAGATTCCGACTCATATAGTAATGATAATGAAAAGACAACTCTAATGACAAGGAATTTTAGGAAATTCCTAAGATATAGAAAAATCAATAATTTCAAAAGGAATGAGAAGAGAAATCAGGTGTAAAAATAATAATGAGAATCTAAGTAATATTAGATGCTGTTACTGCAACGGATTAGGCCCTCTGAAAAGATTTTGTCCGTGTCTAGAGAAACAAAATCAACCTACTAATAATAGTTCATCAAAGAAACGGAAAAGAGCATAGGTAGCAAATTTAGATGATCCAGACTCATCATCAAGTGATGAAGAACAAGAAACAGATAATTCAACTATGTGATGAGCAATTCTCGAGTAAGATAAAATCAAAGAATGGATCTAAAAATAGGTATGCCTTTACATAATAATTTAAAATTTTGGTTGAACAGTTGTTTACTTATTTGTTGTGTTTGAAAATGCAAAATCTTAATTCAAAATTCAAACTTGAAATTCGAAATAATTATTATTTATAATATAATAATAATATTAAAAGTATTTTTATAATAAATATTGTTCTTGGAAACAATTAAATATGAATATAGGATTATAAATAATTTAAAAATTCAAAATTCTCCTTAAAAATGTAAAGGGATATGCCAACATCCCCTTTTGACTACGTCGACATATACCAGAAATGTCCCTTAAGTGAACTATACAAGCATATAAGCAAGACTTAAAATAAACTAAAACAGTAGAAACACGAAAAAGGAAGATAAATATGCATAACTTATTAATCATTTGACAATGCAAGCATATATTTTAATTATAACAACGACATAGGTTGATAACAGTGAAAGAACAAGTATAGAAATTATCTTATAAACATTGTATGCTCTAAACCCAAATTTATTTACTGTCATGATATAGTTCTAGGTATGAGATCTGAAAATAACAAGGAACTCACTTCGGGTCTTGGTGAAGAAGAGATTATATCTCTTTATACTTATATATATGTCGTTGTAGAAAAGTCCACTTTTATCTCTTTTATTGTCATATGCAGATCTTCAATTTTGAATTATCTCTGTAGATCTAGGCTTCAGCAACATCTCCTCCATTATATATATGTTTTAGAATAGATTCATGGAGGAAGAAAATACGAAGAATAATCATGTGTATTGAAATGGGAGAGAGCCACTTATTTATATATTTACTGAGCTAATCTTAACCTTTCGATCTTAGGGCTTTAATCTAAGTCATACACGTAGTGTTGAGCCAGCGATATACCTAGCTAAAAAAACAGTCAAAATACATAATTCAAAATCCACCCAGTATCTAGGTGGGTCAACCCACCAACCTACTGGGTCAACCCCACTTGACTTGGGTGACCCATAGGTCGACCCAAGCCCGTTATGGGTCATCTCAGGTGCATTAATTTCTGCACATTAATTCTAAATTTAATTTATTTGAATTATATATATATACCACCCTTATATGTATATAAACTTCTTATGCTCATATCTTCTTCGTTTGTTATTCGATTTACGCAAACTTGGGGTCTATCTAAACCAGAATTCTGATAAGAACGCAATGATAAAGCCAGTTTTACTTAATTCTAAATATTTAATTAATTTATCCCCATTTTATTATCATTACTGTATGGTTATAGTGTATTAATTTTTAGGGTGTTACACCCTCTAGTGTTTAACTTGCCTTAAGATTCTTAATCCGCATCTCCAATAGTGTATTTAACCAATTCTAGTTAAATAGGCGATCCGAGTAGTCGTTATCAATTACCCTGAAGCGCTCAATTTCGATTACTACTGTTATGGCCATTTTGGCCAATTTGTTATCGATGATGATGCGATATCGAGGAGCAGGATGTGGTAGTTTGTTTGATAACGACTTCGATACGTTGGCTCTTTGATCGGTGACTTTGGCTTGAGACAAGGATATGGTGCTTCTGTTGTTCTGTCATTCAACAACGATGACACATGGATGGAGAATAAGTTGCTGTGATAGATGGTTTTCTCTGAGATGCAGAAAAGACAACGCTAAGTCATACCAAGATGACTGTCGGAGTAAGAAAGGCGGGGGAGACATAAGGATATCGTACGACGTATAATGAGTATCGGGGATAGTTCCCACATCAAGATGACTTCATATGGGATTCTTATGGACAATCTAGTGATGGACTATATTGCGGAGAACATGTGCAAATGGTTTATTGGTATTCATTGCTTCAGTAAACCTTATAGAGAATGGTACAAGGATGGATTAGAGCCATTGCGATATGGACTGATTATCTTGGACCCATGAGCCAACGAAGTGTGGAATAGGTATATGAGGCATAAGGATAGTTAGGGTGGAACTCATGCGGTAGGGCCTTCCAGAGCATTGATTGACTCGGTGACCGGATTACCGAATGCCATGTACTTTATGCACTAAGTGAGTGAATGTAAGAATGGATGATGGATGCTATAGATGTTTATTTATCATCATTAGTACTTAGATATATATCACACCCTTTTTATATGATGTTGATCACAGTATAACTTATACCTATTGTTATGTGCTAGCTCGATAGATGTAGTGGTAGGGCATGTATGATTCTCCATACCCTTCGTGCCATATATACTATTGTGACTTTTATAGTACTTTGAGATTTATTTATCGCTCACACCAAACTTTTGTCTGACCCAAGGTTTATTTCCCTCTTATTACCTTGGGTGCTTAGCGACGATGTTGATGAGCATACTAGCTTATAGATTCAGGTATTGTTCGGAGCTGCATAGGTGGATTCGTAGGAATCAACGATTTATATATTTGTACTTGTATCATTATTGTTTATTTCTGATGTGTAGCACTATGGAGCCTTGACAGTGTTGTGTGTTCTTGTAGAGATAGTGTATTAGTTGAATTTATCCATCTCTTGCGTAAACTCTATTATTGTTATGTATAATTTTATGAGCCTGTATATTCTGATTATTTTGTTTATATAGTTACTGCATGTTTTTTATCTGAGATTTTCATTATTATATATTATCTGATGCGCGGTGAGATATACGACAGGTTTTTTGATTGTGTTCATGTTCTGTTCTTTTCTTTCTCTTCTCTTCCATTTCCTTCTTTCCTATCTCCTTTCTCTCCTTTACTACTATTGCTTTCCCTTGACGATCGCCTTACGTTGATCAGGTGTTGTGCAGTGCAAATTTTAGTTTTGAGCAGGTGGTGTAAGGCGGGTCGTAGGGGTGTAAATTGGTCAGACCGGACGAAGATGTTTTAATTTGTTGTCCTAAATAAAATCAGACCGAACACAGACCGAACAAAATTTTTTTATTGTATAAATTTTGCTGTCCTAACTCATGTCCTAAATGAAATCGGTCGGGCACAGACATATGTTTTTAGGACAAAGACACGAATGGACATGGTCGGGCGTGGATATTTATATCAAACTTTATACGGTTTATTAGATTTTTCTCAACTATATACCATATTCGGACGAATTCGGACGTATTCAGACAAACACAAACCAGACGTGATTTTTTCTTGTACAAATTTCGTTGTCCTAACTCGTATCCTAGATAGAAATCAAACGTACTCGAATGGATGTATTTCAGACACGGACGAAAATCGAAAATTCGTACAAAATTTACATCCCAAGCAAGTCATCACATTTGGTATCAGAGTTTAGGTTGCACTGTTTAACATAAGCAATACAGAATTCGAGAGTTAATACATATGATAGAGTACATATTTAAAATATATTTTGATTTTCAAATCTATATATTATTAGTAATATATATAGTATTGGTTGTTTTTCACATGAGTGCCATAAGAATAGTTTTCTCTATTAACAACTAATTGCCTATGTTTTCTGAGATGATCTAACGAACGAGGAGTATTTAAAATTACTCCATCTTTGGAGTTGAGGAACGGGCAGAACCAAGAACCATTTTCCATGATTTACAGTTTTGATTTCAATAATGATGTGATCCATTATTTGGGATGCTCTTTTGATCTCTAAATTATTTTTTGCGCTCAATTGTGGTGAATCGACTATATCGCGTTGTTTGGATGCTTATGCGTCCGTATGGCATTTCGTTTCTTGGAACAGAATCAACTGTTGTGGTGCGAGGCTTGTTTGGGTTCTCACGAGGATTTCTTTAGCGACTTGGGGTTAGAATTGAATGAATGAGAAGTTTACTCTTAATAAAATCCAAGTTAGAGCTTGGATTTGTCAAAGGCCATTATCATTTCAAGTTCTCTATATTGATTCATTCGAGACCAGTTGGTGATTCATTTCGAGGTAGTTTGTATTGACTTCTTAGGAGTCGATGTAGAGTTCCCTGATTTACGCAGTGTGTCTGTGTCGGAGAGTATGATTGAATTCGATGTTATTTCAAAGTAAGGTTTATCCTCTCCTTTATCACCCCGAAGTTTGGAGTTTGTACTTGGTTGTGAGACCGACTTGGAGGTTGATTATTTCATTTTTAGTAAATTTTAGTTAGAGAAGTGGATCGAGTAAGGTCTCAAAGTTTGAGCTTGAGCCCAGTATAGAAGTTTTTCTACTTTATCAAGACAAATCGTGGAGATATATGTGTTTATTATCAATTTCGTTTCGTCGAGTGCTCCCTTAATAAAGTGGGAAATAGTGGCATTATCGCTTGAAGTATGTTTCCATCAATGGCATTTCCATATATGCTTTAGTTTAGCGTCAAGATTTCATCATTCCATTTGATTACGCAATTCGATGGATGATGCGAGCTCGGGACTCATGAATTGATTTGCCTCTCTTAATTGTGACTTACCCTGTTGAGAGCTTAGTGAGATTATATGTGTGTAACATCTTGTGTTTAGTCACTATAACTTAATACTATGGGTGACTACAACATCCATAGCGATTAATTTTAGGCTTCGAGGTGGTGGAGTGTAATGGCATTGTTAATCTATACTTGGTAGTATACAAGGTTCGTCAAAACTTAAATTCATCGAGTCGTGGTTGCATGTTTGTTAAATTTGTTGTTTGTTGATTGTAGAGCTTAACTGGACTTACTATTTGAGTGTTGATTGTAGAGCTTAACTAGACTTAATATTTAAGTCTAATAGTTCGATTACTAAGGCGAAACGAAAAATCAGTAGTATTAAGAGGTTGATGGTAACAATAGTGGGCTTGGAAAAATCTTAGTAGTGATTCTTCTTCGGTTTAGCGATGGTGGGTTGAGACTTAGACCAATAGGCGAGTCACTTATGATTGGACAACAGAGGGACGAGATAGTTCTCTTGTAACACCATATTAATACACTATAATTGTATGGTAAAGACAATAAAATGGGTATTACTTAATTAAATGTTCAAATTTAAGTAAAATTGACTTTACCACTGTGTTCAACTCCAAATTCTGGCTCGGATTGACCTAAGTCTGCGTAAATCAGATAGCGTATGAAGAAATTATGGGAATAAGAAGATTGTATATATGTAAGGAGATTATGTATAAAAAAAATCAAAATAGTTCAGAATCGAAGATGCAGAAAATAGCGGTTATGGGACGACCCAACTGAGACCTGGGTGGACCTATGGGTCGACCCATGTATAGGAGGGGTCGACCCATGGGTCGACACAGTATGTCGGTGGATCAACCCAATAACATGTTGGGCGGATTCTTCTTGTTGTACTAGACCATTTTTATTTCTAGGTTCATCCACTAACTTGCCATTACGTGTATAGCTAGATTTGAAAACCTAATATCTAACGAATGTGGATTGTTTTAGGTACTGCCCAAATTTCCTCACATAAAACCAAATTTCCTTCTTCTTCCTCCAAATCTTATTCTGAAAATAAAATATATACATAGTGATACTGAGGTACTGCCCAAATATAAGTTAGCAAGGACTATTCGGACTACTCTACAACAACAAAAGATGCACGGGGACTTTTCTACAATGGCATATACATACAAAAAGAGATATTTTCTTCTTCCCCAAGCTGATCGCTGTGAGTTTCATGCCATTTTTAGATTTGTCATTCTAAAAGGTTTTTAGGTAGTGAATAGTTTTGGATCTGAAATAAACAGTATCTATAAGTTAATTCTTACATATGTTCTTTTACTGTAAATTCATCTTTAATGTTAATACGTGTTCCTTTATTCAGATCTACAATTAATTTATGTTCATGTATACTTCTATCTTCCTTATCCCTATTCTGTCATTTATTTATTACAGTCTTTCTCTATGCCTTTTTATTCAGTCTAAGATCTGTTTTCTCCTTTTTTATTTACGCTGAACCTAGGCTACTCAAAGCCTAAGCTGTTACAGTTTATTGCGTATAAAGGACATAAATTGGAATAATTGGACAATGACATTAAAACGGAGAAAATCGGGCATATTGTAAATTGAAAACCTTTGACTGTAAATTGGGTTCTTACATTAAAGGAAGGATATGCAACATGTTAATATGTTAGATTGGACTTAATATAAGATTAAGTATAACTTGTAAGAATATAAGAGTACCCGATGTAAAAACCAAGTAAAATGAACAACTGTAGTCTAATTATACATTTGGGCAGTTTCTTGTTTGGGAAAGAGGTTGTACACCAATAACATTTAGGATAAGTGTCATTTTACAATTAGGCTTATTAATGAACTTAAGCATGTTAAGTTATACCTGCTAATTAATAAGCTAAAGAGGTCCCAAGTCTATTTACTGTATCAGGTTTTCAGAACTCTTAAATCCCATGTACACGGGGACACAAGTCTAGGGGGTGGCTTGTATCAGATTGTGTGGAACCCATATCAGTTAGTATCCCTGTTGGTATATCGGCAGGTGCCTCACACTAGGTAGGGGACAGGGCATGCTTTATTGAGCTGGATTATAAGAGGTTCAAGGTTCATGAGGTGGGCACGGGCATGTTCCGGCGGAGTCATGAGCGTGGATGGGTCCGACTTTGGGAAATTAAGACGATGTAACACAATAGTTCTGTGTTCTATAACTTGTTGGGTTAGAGAGTGATACATCTTACCGTTGGGGCTAACACAGGGTAATCGGGTAATAGGGAGCCGACGTTATGGGGAGTAATTCGGGTAACACCTAATCCTGCTAATACTAGTAATTTTGGTGTAGTAACTTGACTTTTGGGATATGAATAAGAAGTTTAATCTACCTTTATCTTGTTTTGACGTCTCGTTTACCTCACATTTATATATAAGTTTTATTGTACTTTCTCATCCAGTATTATTTATCTATCTTGACACCTTTTCATATACTTATGCTAAAAAAAATTTGAACTCGCCAGACTTTATGTCTGACCCTTTTTATTTCCCTTCTCCCTCTTCCTTTCCCCCCTTAGGTTCTTAGAGTGGGAGTGATCAGTAGTTGAGATCGTGATTCTACTTGGACTTGGATAGCTCTCCTTTTTCATGTACTTTCTTCTGTTTATTCATCTATGTAATTTGTAATGACACTTGAGGGATATTGTTATTGTTTTTGTATTATGATATTACTGAGACTGATGGTTTCATTAGTAGCTTTTTTTTATTTGAAAAGTATAATGTTGTAACTTGTTTAGAATGATGTTTTCTTGATTAATAAAAGTTATAAGTTTTCCGCTGCTTATTTATATATGTCTTGTGAGTTTAGTAGTTGTTTATTTATTATGCTTCACAAAAATTGATGCGTTCTCACTGGAGTGACATTAACAGACGTGGGGTTTCACATTTGGTATCAGAGCCTAAGGTCACAAAATCAAAGAATTTTTTTTTTAAAATCATTTCCAAATAAAGGATTTTCATATAAAAACCAATTTTTGAAAAGCATATCCCCTCAAGTCATTCACAATATTCCTTCGATTCTCTCTTTGAATTCTTGTTTCATCATTTTTAGCACGTTTGGGGCTCCTTACTTTCCAGAGAGCATTCCCATTCTTACATGATCTCGTAAATATGTAGAAGTTATAACACCTATTGGAGTACAAAAGATTGTTCCTCTCCAAGCGGCAGCCATAGTAGCTCCTCCTCCTCCCTTATTCAACTTTTCTAAGCTTTGCAAGTACTTTTGTGTAATGGGAGGCAAACAGTTTCGTGGTACCGAAAGTTTTATAGAAGTGTGCAATTGGCTAAGAGAAATGAAAAATGTACTCAACTTGTTCGAGCTCGATGATAGGAGAAAAATTCAGTTGGCTGCTTGGAAACTGAAGGATGAAGCATCATACTAGTGGGAAAGAGTTCAAGCCGGACCAGAAGTAGCTACTTAGGATAACTTTAAGGCTATATTTGAGGCAAGATTCTTGTCGCAAGCAGAAGAAGGAACGCAAGCGGAGAGATCTGAAATTTGGACAGGGGAGCATGACTATAAAGGAGTATGTCAACACTTTTAATCAACTATCAAGATTTGGATTGGAGTTAGTAAATACTTATCACAAAAAGGCCTTAAGGATTGCTAAGGGATTGAACCAACCGCTCCAAGATTTAACACTGATGCATATACCAATGGGAACAACCTTCAAAAGACTAGTTTACATGGCCTTAATGCATGAGGATGGAAAGAAAGGAAAGAGGTTAAGACAGAGGAAGAGAAACCTAAGGCTGAGAAAAAGAAATGGTGGCCCAATAAGAACACAACTAAGAAAAGGGAAAAGCCCGATAAAGCTCAGATCAAGACAGAAGTGAAATGCCATGAGTGTTGTGATTAAGGACACTCTGTGAAAGATTGCAGAAAAACAAAGAATGCTTGCTTTGTTTAAGGCCAAGTTGGACATTTTAAGGGATAGTGCCCTAAATGGCAAGGACAAAAGGTTGGATCGTCTAGAGAGCAAGTTAACGCTTTAGAGCTTGGTGAACCGGACCGGGATAGGTAAGTCGCAATAGAAGGTTTGATTTCTATTTTAGACTATCCTATTAAAACTCATTTTGATTCTGATGCTTTTCATTCATTCATATCCAGTTCTATGGTAGAAAACCTGCACCTAGATACTAGTATTTTTTCTGATCCCTTTATAGTCTCAAACCCCATAAGAGGAATGACTCATTTATCCTAGGTATGTAAGGCTTTAAGGATTTCTGTTCTGGGCATCAAATTTGAATGTGATGCATACGTTCTTAGTTTCATGGGCTACAGATTAATTCTAGGAATGGATTGGCTAGCCATGTATGATGTCATTCTTAATTGTTAAAAGAGAGCAGTTAGACTTCTTACTTGCCGTGGTAGAACTCTCGAAATTTCTTGTGACGAACGGGGGTTGGTGATGCTTAGTTTCCTAGATTCTCTCGATGCTTCCGTTGATGATCTTCGATCAGTACCCATATTTAGCAGGTTTTCGGATGTGTTCGACGAGGTTAGGGGGTAACCTCCAAGGCATGAAATAGACTTCTAAATATACTTGGTAGAAAATGTGAAACCAGTCACATTGCCAGTGTGCCATATAGCTCCTAAGAAGAGGAGGGAGCTCAACAAACAAGTGGGATATCTATTGGAAAAAGGATTCATTAGGCGGAGCATTTCTAAGTAGGGAGCTCCAGTCGTGTTTTTGCAACCAAGGAAAACAGCTCTCTCTGTCTACGTGTGGACTACAGGGAACTGGATAAACTCACCAAGAAGAATAAGCGCCAACTACTGAGAATTGATGACTTGTTTTACCAACTAATTGGCGCTTCAGTTTTCTCATAGTTGGATCAAGCCACGGTATTTCATTAGCTTAGAGTGGAAGATGATAGTATTGACAAGATGGATTTTAGAACTCCGGATGGTTTTTTGAGTGGTTGGTCATGCCTTTTGGGCTGATAATTGCACCCGCATACTTCGTGGACTTAATGAGTCGGGTGTTTAGGGAGTATTTGAACAAGTTTGTGGTGGTGTTCGTGGGTGACATTCTGATTTTCTCAAAGAGCAAAGAAGAACATGCCCAAAACTTAGAGGAGGTTATAAGTACACTTAGAGCACATCAAGTTAAAGCAAAATTTTCTAAGTGTCATTTCTGAAGGAAGGAATAAGGTTCCTAGGGTATGTGGTCTCCAAGGAAGGGATAACGGTGGACCCAGCTAGTCGCAGTTCAAGACTGGAAGGACCCTAAAAATGCGACGGGGGTAAGAAGTTTCCTTAGATTGGTGGGATATTATAGGAAGTTTATTAATGTATTTGCGCGGATCTCAGCCCTGCTTACCCGTTTGACAAAGAAGAACTTTGCATTTTCTTGGAGCGTTGATGCTGAAGATGCTTTTCATGGGCTAAAGAGGGCTCTGACAACGGCCTCTGTCCTAACTCTTCCCGATGGTAGCAAGGTGTTTACAGTCTACACGGATGTTTGTGGCACAGGATTAGGAGTCGTACTTATGCAAGAGAGAAGAGTGGTAGGCTATGAAAGTAGGCAACTAAGGGTTCATGCGAAGAACTACCCCACCAATGACTTGGCGTTGGCTGCTATAGTGTTCGCACTTAATTCTTAGCGACATATCTACTTGGAGATAAATTTGAGCTATATATAAATCATAAATCGGTCAAATACTTGTTCCCACAGAAGGATATCAACTTGAGGCAGCAAAGATGGATGGAGTTCCTAGCGTCCTAGGACATTGAGTTAGCATACACCCCAGGCAAGGTTAATGTTGTGGAGGACGCATTGAGTAGGAAGAGGATGACCTTGAGTCCTCTATTCATAGAAAGGCAAAGCTTGGAGCTCATCTTGACCTTGATTTTAACCCATCTACAAATTTCACATTTGGTTTGTTAGCATCATTGGAGTTGCGACCTACTCTCATGAAGCGAATTGGATCTATGCAGCGAGAGGACCAGCAGTAGAAGACATCTTGGATAGACTTGGTAAAGGAGAAGTTTCTAGTCACCTAGCTCGATATACAATGGATTATAAAGGGTGGCTAAGACGAGATGGACGACTATGGACAGACTTTTACTAGGACCTGATATGATGCGAGAGACTTCGAAAAGGATAGACCTCATTTGAAGAAGGATGAAAGTTTTACAAGATAGACAAAAGTCATATGCCGATAAGAGAAGGCATGGAACTCGAAGTAGAAGATATGGTCTTCATCAAGGTATCCCCTTTAAGGAATGTGGTTCGATTTGGCTCAGTAGGGAAATTGGCACTAAGGATCGTAGGACCATTCCCATAGTAGAGAGGATATGCTAAATGGCCTGCAGAGTTAAATTACCGGAGAGATTGGTGGGAGTTCCTGACATATTCCACGTTTCCCAATTGAGGAAATGTCTTCATAATTCGAAGGAGGTAGCACAGCCAAGTACCCTTGAAGATGTTGAAGTCAAAAAAGAGGCATCAATTTGAAGTGCTCCTACTTGTATTCTTGAGACAGAAGTCAAGAAGCTACACAACAAAGAGATAAAGTTAGTAAAGGTGCACTGAGGAGAAGAGTGAGACAACGTGACATGGGAACCGAAGGACAAGATTCGTGCCTTTACCCTTTTCTTTTTAAGAGTACGTTTTAGTATCCTTTTCAAACTTTTCGAATTTGAAATCGTTCATCTCTATCATTTTGAATCATCGGTGCTTAGGATAGAAACCTATGTTTGGAAACATGTGTTTGAGACATATTGTGTTTAAGGATTTCAAGTGGATGCAATTTGTTTCTAATGGATGTATGTGGATGCATATACACACACATTAGGCACTAGATCAGCTCAAGCACTTACATATTGCATATGTATGTGCAGTTTATTTTTCAGTGGATGGAAAATGGTTGAATTATCATACGGATGTTGCATTTTTGCGAATGGTTGTGCACACATGTAGAACTTATATGTATTACTAGGATTGTTTGCATAGATGTTGGATACATGCCACAAACATACATTGCATTAAGGAGGTCAACTAAATCAGTCGATGGTCTGATTTTCGCATTAGTGTAGGGACATATACACATAAACACCTCTGCATATGTTTATACAAGCATTTTTTAAGGACAATGGATGCCAATGATTAATGGATGAGTAGATGGTTGTATATGGTTGTTAAAAATAATAACATTCTTCTTGACTTGGAGATTTCGGGGACGAAATCCTTTAAAGAGGGGAGAATGTAACACCCTATAATTTAATACACTATAACTTTATAATAAAGATAATAAAATGGGTAAAAATTAATTAAGTGTTCAAATTTAAGTAAAATTGACTTTATCTTGTGTTCGTCATGGAATTCTGGTTCAGATAGACTCTAAGTTTGAGTAAATCGGATAACACATGAAGAAGTTATGGACATATGAAGATTCTATATATAAGGAGATTACGTATAAATAAATTCAAAATAATTCAAAATGAAAGATGAAAAATATAGGGGTTATTGGACAACCCAACCGAGAGCTGGGTCGAATTATGGGTCGACCCATGTATAGGAGGGGTCGACCCATGGGTCGACACAGTATGTCAGTGGGTCGACCCAATAACATGATGGGTGGATTCTTCTTGTTGTACCTGGACTGTTTTTATTTAGAGGTTCATCCGCTGACTTAGTATTACGTGTATGGCTAGATTTGAAAACCTAATATCTAGCGGTGGTGTGTTGTCCTAGGTAGTATATATAAAGGCTAGTAGCATCATTGTTCTCTACACATAAAACCATTCTTCCTCCTTTTTCCTACAAATCTTATTCTGAAAATAACATATATACATGGAGATACTTAGGTACTGCCCAAATATAAGCAAGTAAGGACAATTCAGACTAATCTACAACAACAAAAGATAAAATGGGACTTTTGTATAATGGCATATACATACAAAAAGAGATATCTTCCTCTTCCCCACGCCTATCGTTGTGAGTTTCATGTCATTTTTAGATTTTTTTATTCTAAAAGTTTTTAGACAGTGAATAGTTTAGAATCTAAAATAAAAAGTACCTATATGTTAATTCTTATATATGTTCTTTTACTGTTAATTCAACTTTACTGTTAATACATGTTCCTTTATTTAGTTCTACAATTAATTTATGTTCATCTATACTTCTATCTTCCTTATCCCTATTCCGTCTTTTATTTATTTACAGTCTTTCTATATGCTTATTTTCATTTTGAGATCTGTTTTCTTCTTTTTTTTTCCTTTTTTTATATACGCTGAATCTAGGCTTCTCAAAGCCTAGGATATTACCGTTGATTGCATATAAAGGACATAAATTGGAATAATTGGATAATGACATTAAAACTGAGAAAATTGGGCATATTGTAAATTGAGAACCTTTGATTTAAATTGGGTTATTAAATTAAAGGAAGGATATGTGACATGTTAATATGTTAGATTGGAGTTGATGTAAGATTACGTATAACATGTAAGAATATAAGAGTACCAGATGTAAAAACCAAGTAAAATGAATAATTATAGTCTAATTATACATATAGGCAGGCGCTTGTTTGGGAAGGGGTTATACACCAATAACGTTTAGGATAAGTTACATTTTACAACCAGGCTTATTAATGAACGTAAACCTTCTAAGTTATACCTACTAATTAATAATCTAAAGAGGTCCCAAGTCTAGTTATTAGGGTAACCACAGGGTGTTCGTGTAATAGCGAACCGATCGCATGGGTAGTAATTATGGTAACACTTAATCCGGTTAATACTAGTAATTTGGTGCAGTAACTTAATTCTTGGGATATGAATAAGATGTTTAATATACCTTTACCTTGTTTTGATGTCTCATTCGCGTTTATATACATGTTTTATTGTACTTTCTCATCCAGTATTATTTATCTGTCTTGACACCTTTTCACATACTTATGCTAAAAATTACTGGAACATGCCAGACTTTATGTCTAACCCTTTTCGTTTCCCTTCTCACTCTTCCTTCCCCCTTCAGGTTCTCAGCGTGTGAGTGGTCATTAGTTGAGATCGTGATTCTGCTTGGACTTGGATAGCTCTCCTTTTTCATAAACTTTCTTCCAATTATTCATTAATGTTATTAAGATAGATGGTTTTATTATAATCTTTTTGGTATTTGAAAAGTGTAATGTTGTAACTTGTTTGGAATGATGTTTTCTTTGATTAGTAAAATTTTTAAGTTTTCCGCTGTGTATTTATATTCGTCTTATGAGTTTAGTCGTTGTTTACCAATTCTGCTTCACGAAACTTAACACATTCTCATTAGAGTGACATTAATGTATGTGGGGTGCCACATCTCTAGTATGAGTCATTATCTAAGCTTGTATCTTGAGAGTATCTAGGCACATTCGATAAGATGACCAGGTTACCACCATATTTGAGTCGAGTTCCGTATCGGATTAGTTACAGATATTCTTTTGGTTGAGATCCTAAGAGGATTTTATCAATTATGAGTGGTTGGTTGGTATATGCTGATTACAGTGATTTACAGGCTGTTTTGACCTTGGGTGGTTGGTTGGGCCGTTCGGGCTAACCAGTGAGTCATATTTTGTGGTTAATTTGTTAGAGTTTCATTTTTCATTGAGAAAAGTGGAGCGCTGTAACAACCCAAGATTCTAACTGAGTTGAATAGAATTTCAATGGTACGATCTGAGTTATCTATATGTAAAAATAAAATTATAAAGATATAAGTACGGATTTCTATAAGCTTTATATTCTGATTTGTTAAGTAATTGGTCTTGTTTTATAATTGGATAAGAAGTTTATTTTAGTTATGTTTACAATAAATTTTTTATAGTTAAGAATATTTTCATATTTTATAAATTTTGATTTAATAAGTTTTGTATTTGGGTTAATAAATACTTGCCCTTGTTTATAAATATAGTTTTGATAAAAGAAAATTTATCTTAAGGATATGTTTGAATATAAAATTTATTTTTGTACAGATCTTATCTAATTTTCGATAACCTATACTAGTGTTAATATAGGGATATGATTTGTTTTAAGGTACAAAGATGTTATATCTTCGTATAGAAGGATTATTTCAAGATATGGACTTTTATAAATATTTAAATTTCTACTTTGAATTTTATTTGATAACATAAATATATAGTTTTAAATAATAAGATAAATTGGTGAAATGTGGATTTCTGGCAACTTTATAAAGATGGATTAAGTATTTAAATTTTACTTTGGTTAATTATATATTTTTGTAGCGTTTTGTAATATTATAATTTCAATATTTGAAAATATATACACTATATTGTATAATGTGATTGTATTTGCTAATATATACGTTCATATAGATAACTAGTTACACATATTTATGTTATAAAAGTGTAGCTAAAAAAATCAAAATATTTATAAATAAATAAACCTTCATTTTGTCAAGCATGCATTGGTTGGATTCTTAATATAAATAAATGGGTAAATAGGTGTCCTTTTGCATGGATCTTGTTTGCCAAGTGTTTAATCTAAACTGAAAAAAAAATGGAAATTAAAATTTGAAGTTAAAAGGAAACGTTCAGCACAACATTATCACCTTTCTCTGAGAAAAATTATATTCAGTACATGATTACTTGACTTGGAAATATACTAATCTATTTGATTTTTACATGCATCCCCTCTTGGTTCTCGTGTCCGCGTTCATTTTCTCCCACCATAAAAGGATTTTAAACCCATTCTTCTCGTCTGCTCATCTTTACTCCGTCCTCCTTCTTCTTAAATCCTTGTTACCCTCCAAAACAGTTCTCGCACCCACCACCTTTCTCTTCCGTCCTCCTCCTTCTTGTTTTCAACTCCAACGCCAACCAACTCCTCCACCACGCTTTCCGCCTCCTTCACTTCTTCATTTCTCTTGTCACCGCAACCCAAAAACTTGCTCCGCTCCTCCTTCCTTGTTTGCCTCCCCTCCACCGCATACATCACCTCAACCCGCGAGCCAAACCACCCTCACCACGCTGCTATTCTCCACCGCCTCTTTAGCTGTCACCCCACCATCAAACAACCCCGTTCTCCTTTCCAAACTTCGACAGTAGATCCACTCTTTCCCCATCAGTTCTAGCGCAAACTTCCCACTCCGCGTTTCAGGCATCACCCCCTTTTTCTTCTGATAGTCTCGGCCGCCTTCTCATCCGCATGCATGCCGAAGTTTAGTCCACTCATTCCTGTCCGCTACTTCATTGACCCCTGACCACCGGTATACCTTCCAGTTTCGCCTTAGCCCTTCTCCCTTCCCATTTTCAAACCGACCGCTTCCCTTTGAATATATATATATATATATATATATATATATATATAAATATAAACAGTTCGCTCAAAAGAAAACTGTGGTGTCCGCAAGCCCCGAACCTTTTGTGTAGTGAAGAGAACAAGTGTAAGTACATATGTGTGTAACGATTTATATATATATATACATTGAATTAAGTTATTGCAAAAAAAAGGGGATTTAACGCATAAGAATTTTTAGGTAGTCCGCTTACAGTAGGAAGACCCGATCAGCGAAAGAAAACGGAGCGCAATGCAGGTGAGAACCCGTAAATTTAAATTTTATATATATTTTCATGACATGTTGCTTAAGTTGATGGTTGTGATAATATAGGGTATTGGTTGCATGAACTGTTGGTTTGCAAGTTTTGAAATGATACCATGAAATAGGCAGATAATATTGCTATAGTTATCAATATAAAAAAAAAGAAAAAAAAAATCATATCAAAGCGCGTTAGTGACTCAACGCGTATTTATGAATTTGTTGTTTGCATGAAGTGGATGACATGAAGTGAAATTTTGTGAGCGTTATGGAACGTAACGCTTACACTAAATTTGATTGTTGTGTTGAAATAAATGATGCATGTCTGTTGTATGATCGTCTGATATTATCGAATTGGATTGTATGAAATGCACTCACCACGGTTATGGATTTATGCGGAGAAATCAATTTAACCCTCCTTCCCTTGATTCAACCATGAACTTTAGGGATGTTGAAAATTTTATTATTTAAATTTTTTCATGGTAATTTGAAACATTTAGGAAGTTAAATTGATGATTTTTGAAAATTATTTGTATTCGAATAGAAATATAAACATTCGGAAATGGTTTAAAAAGTTAAGTTATGAAGATTGAATTTATTATGAAAATGACGAGGCATTTCAGTTGAGCGTTATATGGAAACTGATAAATCTTATTTTTTTTTATGTAACTTGAACTACTTTAATTTTTGAAATATTTAAATTTTGAAAAAAATTGAATAAGTTAAAAAAAAATGGAAATTATATTTTAAAGTGATGTAATTTGAAATATTTAAATTTTGAAAATTTGAATCTATTTGATCTAATTAACCACTGCAGCACTTTCAGTGACATTTAACGTTGTTATGAATGATTTGAGTACGGAGAAGTTATACACTTGAAGTTTTGTTAGATTTATGGAAGAGCTTGTTAAATATCTTAAAGATGTAAAAGTCATTTCTGTATAATATTTACGAATATTATTGGTTTTAAGTTAGGAAATGTAAGAAAAAAATGAGCTTGGTTATATTTAATCTAATATTTGATTTCAAGACAATCTGATACTTTCCTACGTTAAGGAGCGAGGTTGGATAATAAATCGTTGAAGTCTATGGAAACATAAGTTGGATGAACCATTTTGAATGAAAGCTAAACCAATTTGGTAAAATTAGAAACCTATGAAAGGATAACAACGATTTAATATTTTGTTTGAAAATATAAGACGTCGAGTGTATTTTGGTTCAAGGAATGGTAAGGCGATGGCAAGTTATGAAATATGATCTAACCTCGACGATAAAAGAATTGTTAATGATATGAAAGGAGGTTAAATCGAAACCATGCAAAAATCCATAACCATTGTTTAAATTGCGTTTATTTCTTGGAAAGACCGGGATCGAATATATATGTTCGAAAACCATTCCAGACAATAATACGATGTTGATCGAGACTTGGTCAAACGACGAGTGAAGACCGATGATCTTCGAATTGTTTGGGTTGATGGCCGCCGATGTCTCGGTTGGGCTGATCACTCAATACGAGTCTATTAGTGGCATGAGGTCTGAGCGTATTTGGAGATTTTTCGGATTTTTGTTCCGTTCAAACCCAGAATGGACTTGTATGGATTGTATGCCTGACATTGTAATTAACGGTAGAACACTGATTTCCATTTATATGTTACTGGTTGTGACGTACGAGCTCAAATGGTTATGTAGTGATGGAAATCAGTGGTCATGTTGTGAATGGACAATGTGACATACTTAAGATATGAAATGAGCTTTTATGATTAGGGCATTGCTAATCTAAGCATGCTTTGTGTATGATGTGACATCGACAAACCTCACACCCCGGATGATGAGAAACTGGCGGTTTGGTTGTGTATATATTCTGAATCGATGATGACCGCTGCAGCAGTGGGAAACCATTTATGACTTATGGAATAGGGTATGTTCGGGGGGTCGTGTCTGGTCGAAAACCGTTGATCTACCTCGCGATTTGTATTGGTGTCCGCGTCTGGATGAAAAACCCGTGATTACATCTCGTTTGTGTTCCGATTGATCTTTCGTGCCAGGAATCATCAAGTTGGAAACCCCAAACCTCCAATACGAGCCATACGATTTTTGATTGTGTATATATATGGCGACATAATATTAGGGGTATTATGCCGTCTAGGATTAATACATTTAATTGTGAAATGGTTTTCCACACTATATTTAGTAGTGAAAAGAGGATTTTTCGTATGAAAACACGTTTGGTTATCATAAGATAAACTCACCCATCTGGTGTGCGCTTGCATTGTGTGATGTGGGACGAGCTTATGATAGCTTCATTTTCTCAAAGTCATGGCAAGCGTATGTGCACGGGAAGTCACATGGAGTAAACCCGTTCCGCATTAACGGCGTGGTCCGGTGAATTTCCCAACTTTAAATAAATCCTATAACAACTGTTTTATGTTCTCACACCAGTCCCATGACTGATCTGGAGTTTATTGTTCCTTCCTAAACTCTAGGTGCCCACTAATTTTTACAAGGGCAGTTAGAGTTTAGTTTACAGTTATAGATCGTTAGAGCTAGACTTGGAGCGCTTCCTGAGATTAAAGTTCAAGCTAGGATTTGGAGCTTCCGCTACTTTATATGATTTCTCTCGCTGAGAGTATATTTACTTTTCTTCCGCTGTATATGTTGTAACTCTGATATTCTATGTAACTCTGATGTAATGTTGTATTGTACAATGAAAAGTCCTGCTATTTTGTTCAATATATGTATGTACCCATAACAATTCATCTTTATGAGCGGTTTAAGTTGGTTTAATTACCGGCGAAAAATCGGGCAAAAAGATGGGTTGTTACAAGTGGTATCAGAGCTTTGGTTATACAAAGCTATAGGGTACGACATATTTTGAATGAAAAGTAGAACCCATCAGAGTTATGATATCTCATTAGAGATAGGGTTAGAAATGCCCTAGAACGAGATTTTGGAATATTCCGTTGATAGAGCGTATCGAAAAAATAGACTATTTTGAACTAAGTAAATGACATCAGAACAACTATTTTGAAATGCAACTTTTAAAAGGTAAATTTTTCTAGTAATTATTCGACGTTGCTCTTGGACTACCAGTATATATGAAGAGTTCAAATATATGCATGGCCAGCGTATGTATGAAATCTTATACGTACTAGATATAGATATAAAATCATGCTCTAGCGCTCGAGGATGATTCTGTTGATGTCTACAGCATCATCGGTATCCATTCCGAGTTGCGGAAGTGGGATGACTATATGAGTCCAGTCAAGACGTCGGGTAAATACTATTTCAACAAATGTTAGCAAATAATAAATAATGTATATGGCTATGAATATCTAAGGAATAGATATGCATTATAAGCTAGTTGAGTAAGCAAGAAATAGTATAACCTTTTGAAATCTTAGGTTACCCCTAAAAGCATAGTGGAATTCTGGATGACACAAAAGCAAGCAAAGAGAGCATTGGCTCGAAGGGAAAAAGAAGAGATAGAAGAACTGAGGAAGCTTAGTAATGTCCAGTGTTATAAGTGCTTTAGAGATGGTCATTTTGCAATCAACTGCCCGAATAAGTCTAAGAAGAAGGAGAAAGTCGTTCGGAAGAATATTCATTGTTTCAAGTGTAAGAGAATTGGACATTTTAGGAACAACTGTCCTAAGAAAAAGAAAGAAACCAAGGAACCTGCAACGGAGAAGAAGTGCCATAGATGCAGGATGGTAGGACATGTAGTTCGGGATTGTCCAGTAAAGAAGGGAGTAGTAGCATCGTCGCAGGCGGTAGCACAAGGAAGTAATTATTTCAACCCATAGGGTTAGTTCTAAGAATAGTACAAGGTTAAGAAGTGAATGTATTAAGACCGATAATCGGGAATGAATGAATGTACGAATGCTAGTATTAATTGAAACATTGGTTATTAGTTTATCTCTCCAAAATTTAATACGTCTGACTTTCAAATAGATCCTAAAGGGAAGTCGATATAATTTATTGAGTAATGCGAACGTAAATTTAAAGTTTTGAAATGTTGAAACAACTTTATCAAAATTCGATCTAAATGCGTTAAAAGGACTATGAAATAAAAGCGATTCTATGGAACCTTAAAATTGTAAAAGTTTTGAATGACATAGAATTTAGTGCAAGCGCAAGATTTAAATTTGTTTCTAAGTGAATTTTATTAACTCATGATGATTGGATATTTCAGATTTGATTGAAAATTTTAAATTTTGATTCTTATGTTGGTGATGTATGAATAAGCGTGAGCGAACATATGACAAATTTTAATAGGATAACTTGGAATTGTTAGATTTGCAATGAAACTTAGGTAAAGGATATTAACTAATCAGAAATGATAATGATGTTGGACGATTATAAATAGAATCCTTAACATGTTTGAATACTTGGAAAGTTTGGGTGTAGGATTTAAATTTGAACCTAAGAACCATTGGTATGGTAATGATCCTTTGATTTATAATAAATAGGAATGGCATATAGAAACCTATATAATTTTTATTTAATAATGAATTTGGATGTTTTCTAAGCTTAGATTTTCTTTTGTCTAGGGTGGCCGATTTCTTAGGATAAGGCAGTCCCAGTCTAGTAATTACAATGGAAGCAGTAGCAGTTCAGAGTCTGACTCAGATAGTTCCAGTAGCTCGAGCGACCTTGAGTTAGATCCACAACAGAAGGAGTATTTGAAGAGATTGGCAAGTATTCCAGGTCCATTGATTGTAGACCAGATGAAAGGTGCTGAGGCCGTAGACTATTTTGGAGTTAACGTTCCACCAGGGATTGATGACGCTACAGTAGAGGCTGTATGGCAACAAATCCTAGACATGAGAGACCAGCACCTGACAGGCCATGAAATGGTACCCGATCTCTTTGGTTTAGTGTTGGACCCAGCATTAGTTGAGAGATTCGAGGAGATGCTTTACGCAGAACTGCCAGGAGTCCCTGAGGCAGGAGATGATGAGCTCAACGATATTGCAGAGGATGCAGAGCAGCCGGGGATTATAGTCGAGGACGAACCACTACCAGAAGCAGGGGCCGAGGGACATGACGAGGATATAGTGGAGGTGGAGCAGCCTCTACACGTGAATGAAGTAGTAGCCGACGAGGAGAACATGGAAGCTGGAGATGGTATGTTAGTAGATGATGGTATAGCAGTCGATGACGATGGTCTTCTAGTTGATGAGGTTTTAGAGTTACTTGAGCAGCCCAGGGATTAGGCTGAGGGAGGTTTTGTGGTTGAGAAGGGTGACTTTATAGCAGATGATGAAGAAGAATTTGAGGATGATGATTTTATGGTTGATGACGAAGAAGAATTCGAGTGGGAGGAGCCTGTCGCTGATAATGAGCCCGAAGAAATTAGTTTGTCAGGTCCATCGGACGATGGATCTGATACATCTGATGATTAGATAGGTGATGGATATTGACCTTGTATATAAGGTATGTATGTTATCTTAAGTGCTTAGACGCACTAGGATATTTTGGGGCTAGTACGATTTTTGAGGGTCTAGCACCTGGGTAGGTATACCTTTTGTGACTATATGTTTTGGACTACCTCAAGTATGTGACACGTACTCAGGTAGGGATAGTTACACCTTTTGTAGGTTGACTCGATTGTATGATCTATTGGATGGTTATGATAAGTATGTTTTATGTGGTAATATTCGTCTGTTTATTCTAGTTCGTTGGGATATGTTTCCAAACTGTAAAAAGGCTTTGGTTTAAATCATATTGGTTTAAAGGTTTTCATTTCCCTTTTCGAGGACGAAAAGTCGTAGGGGGGGTGAATGTAACAACCCAAGATTCTAACTGAGTTGAATAGAATTACAATGGTACGATCTGAGTTATCTATATGTAAAAATAAAATTTTAAAGATTTAAGTACGGATTTCTATAAGCTTTATATTCTGATTTGTTAAGTAATTGGTCTTGTTTTATAATTGGATAAGAAGTTTATTTTAGTTATGTTTACAATAAAAATTTTATAGTTAAGAATATTTTCATATTTTATAAATTTTGATTTAATAAGTTTTGTATTTGGGTTAATAAATACTTGCCCTTGTTTATAAATATAGTTTTGATAAAAGAAAATTTATCTTAAGGATATGTTTGAATATAAAATTTATTTTTGTACAGATCTTATCTAATTTTCGATAACCTATACTAGTGTTAATATAGGGATATGATTTGTTTTAAGGTACAAAGATGTTATATCTTCGTATAGAAGGATTATTTCAAGATATGGACTTTTATAAATATTTAAATTTCTACTTTGAATTTTATTTGATAACATAAATATATAGTTTTAAATAATATGATAAATTGGTGAAATGTGGATTTCTGGCAACTTTATAAAGATGGATTAAGTATTTAAATTTTACTTTGGTTAATTATATATTTTTGTAGCATTTTGTAATATTATAATTTCAATATTTGAAAATATATACATTATATTGTATATTGTGATTGTAATTGTAAATATATACATTCATGTAGATAATTAGTTACACATATTTATGTTATAAAAGTATAGCTAAAAAAATCAAAATATTTATAAATAAATAAACCTTCATTTTGTCAAGCATGCATTGGTTGGATTCTTAATATAAATAAATGGTAAATAGGTGTCCTTTTGCATGACCTTATTTGCCAAGTGTTTAATCTAAACTAGAAAAAAAAATGGAAATTAAAATTTGAAGTTAAAAGGAAACGTTCAGCACAACATTATCACCTTTCTCTGAGAAAAATTATATTCAGTACATGATTACTTGACTTGGAAATATACTAATCTATTTGATTTTTACACGCATCCCCTCTTGGTTCTCGTGTCCGCGTTCATTTTCTCCCACCATAAAAGGATTGCAAACCCATTCTTCTCGTCTGCTCATCTTTACTCCGTCCTCCTTCTTCTTAAATCCTTGTTCCCCTCCAAAACAGTTCTCGCACCAACCACCTTTCACTTCCGTCCTCCTCCTTCTTGTTTTCAACTCCAACGCCAACCAACTCCAACTCCTCCACCACGCTTTCCGCCACCTTCTCTTCTTCATTTCTCTTGTCACCGCAACCCAAAAATTTGCTCCGCTCCTCCTTCCTTGTTTGCCTCCACTCCACCGCATACATCACCTCAACCCGCGAGCCAAACCACCCTCACCACGCTGCTGTTCTCCACCGCCTCTTTAGCTGTCACCCCACCATCAAACAACCCCGTTCTCCTTTCCAAACTTCGACAGTAGCTCCACTCTTTCCCCATCAGTTCTAGCGCAAACTTCCCACTCCGCGTTTCAGGCATCACCCCCTTTTTCTTCTGATAGTCTCGGCCGCCTTCTCATCCGCATGCATGCCGAAGTTTAGTCCACTCATTCCTGTCCGCTACTTCATTGACCCCTGACCACCGGTATACCTTCCAGTTCCGCCTTAGCCCTTCTCCCTTCCCATTTTCAAACTGACTGCTTCCCTTTGAAAATATATATATATATATATATATATATATAAACAGTTCGTTCAAAAGAAAACTGTGGTGTCCGCAAGCCTCGAACCTTTTGTGTAGTGAAGAGAACAAGTGTAAGTACATATGTGTGTAACAATTTATATATATATACATTGAATTAAGTTGTTGCAAAAAAAGGGATTTAACGCATAAGAATTTTTAGGTAGTCCGCTTACAGTAGGAAGACCCGATCAGCGAAAGAAAACGGAGCGCAATGCAGGTGAGAACCCGTAAATTTAAATTTTATATATATTTCCATGACATGTTGCTTTAGTTGATGGTTGTGATAATATACGGTATTGGTTGCATGAACTGTTGGTTTGCAAGTTTCGAAATGATACCATGAAATAGGCAGATAATATTGCTATAGTTATCAATATAAAAAAAAGAAAAAAAATCATATCAAAGCGCGTTAGTGACTCAACGCGTATTTATGAATTTGTTGTTTGCATGAAGTGGATGACATGAAGTGAAATTTTGTGAGCGTTATGGAACGTAACGCTTACACTAAATTTGATTGTTGTGTTGAAATAAATGATGCATGTCTGTTGTATGATCGTCTGATATTATCGAATTGGATTGTATGAAATGCACTCACCACGGTTATGGATTTATGCGTAGAAATCAATTTAACCCTCCTTCCCTTGATTCAACCATGAACTTTAGGGATGTGGAAAATTTTATTATTTAAATTTTTTCATGGTAATTTGAAACATTTAGGAAGTTAAATTGATGATTTTTGAAAATTATTTGTATTCGAATAGAAATATAAACATTCGGAAATGGTTTAAAAAGTTAAGTTATGAAGATTGAATTTATTATGAAAATGACGAGGCGTTTCAGTTGAGCGTTATATGGAAACTGATAAATCTTTTTTTTTTATGTAACTTGAACAACTTGAATTTTTGAGATATTTAAATTTTGAAAAAAATTGAATAAGTTAAAAAAAAATTGGAAATTATATTTTAAAGTGATGTAATTTGAAATATTTAAATTTTGAAAATTTGAATCTATTTGATCAAATTAACCACTGCAGCACTTTCAGTGACATTTAACGTTGTTATGAATGATTTGAGTACGGAGAAGTTATACACTTGAAGTTTTGTTAGATTTATGGAAGAGCTTGTTAAATATCTTAAAGATGTAAATGTCATTTCTGTATAATATTTACGAATATTATTGGTTTTAAGTTAGGAAATGTAAGAAAAAAATGAGCTTGGTTATATTTAATCTAATATTTGATTTCAAGACAATCTGATACTTTCCTACGTTAAGGAGCGAGGTTGGATAATAAATCGTTGAAGTCTATGGAAACATAAGTTGGATGAACCATTTTGAATGAAAGCTAAACCAATTTGGTAAAATTAGAAACCTATGAAAGGATAACAACGATTGAATATTTTGTTTGAAAATATAAGACGTCGAGTGTATTTTGGTTCAAGGAATGGTAAGGCGATGGCAAGTTATGAAATATGATCTAACCTCGACGATAAAAGAATTGTTAATGATATGAAAGGAGGTTAAATCGAAACCATGCAAGAATCCATAACCATTGTTTAAATTGCGTTTATTTCTTGGAAAGACCGGGATCGAATATATATGTTCGAAAACCATTCCAAGCAATAATACGACGTTGTTCGAGACTTGGTCAAACGACGAGTGAAGACCGATGATCTTCGAATTGTTTGGGTTGATGGCCGACGATGTCTCGGTTGGACTGATCACTCAATACGAGTCTATTAGTGGTATGAGGTCTGAGCGTATTTGGAGATTTTTCGGATTTTTGTTCCGTTCAAACCCAGAATGGACTTGTATGGATTGTATGCCTGACATTGTAATTGACGGTAGAACACTGATTTCCGTTGATATGTTACTGGTTGTGACGTACGAGCTCAAATGGTTATGTAGTGATGGAAATCAGTGGTCATGTTGTGAATGGACAATGTGACATACTTAAGATATGAAATTAGCTTGTATGATCAGGGCATTGCTAATCTAAGCATGCTTTGTGTATGACGTGACATCGACAAACCTCACACCCCGGATGATGAGAAACTGGCGGTTTGGTTGTGTATATATTCTGAATCGATGATGACCGCTGCAGCAGTGGGAAACCACTTATGACTTGTGGAATAGGGTATGTTCGGAGGGGGGGGGGGCGTGTCTGGTCGAAAACCGTTGATCTACCTCGCGATTTGTATTGGTGTCCGCGTCTGGATGAGAAAACCCGTGATTACATCTCATTTGTGTTCTGATTGATCTTTCGTGCCAGGAATCATCAAGTTGGAAACCCCAAACCTCTAATACGAGCCATACGATTTTTGATTGTGTATATATATGGCGACATAATATTAGGGGTATTATGCCGTCTAGGATTAATACATTTAATTGTGAAATGGTTTTCCACACTATATTTAGTAGTGAAAAGAGGATTTTTCGTATGAAAACACGTTTGGTTATCATAAGATAAACTCACCCATCTGGTGTGCGCTTGCATTGTGTGATGTGGGACGAGATTATGATAGCTTCATTTTCTCAAAGTCATGGCAAGCTTATGTGCACGGTAAGTCACATGGAGTAAACCCGTTCCGCATTAGCGGCGTGGTCCGGTGAATTTCCCAACTTTAAATAAATCCTATAAACAACTGTTTTATGTTCTCACACCAGTCCCATGACTGATCTGGAGTTTATTGTTCCTTCCTAAACTCTGGGTGCCCCCTAATTTTTACAAGGGCAGTTAGAGTTTAGTTTACAGTTATAGATCGTTAGAGATGGACTTGGAGCGCTTCCTGAGATTAAAGTTCAAGCTAGGATTTGGAGCTTCCGCTACTTTATATGATTTCTCTCGCTGAGAGTATATTTACTTTTCTTCCGCTGTATATGTTGTAACTCTGATATTCTATGTAACTCTGATGTAATGTTGTATTGTACAATGAAAAGTCCTGCTATTTTGTTCAATATATGTATGTACCCATAACAATTCATCTTTATGAGCGGTTTAAGTTGGTTTAATTACCGGCGAAAAGTCGGGCAAAAAGATGGGTCGTTACAAACGCTTAGGTCATGTTATCTCGAGTAGGGTGTCTATGAGTCATATGAGAGTTTGGAAGGTTAGGAAGTTGAGGTTGACCCATGAGTATATCTATTTCTCATTCCTAGCAGGAATGAGAAGCTGCTGGCACTCACTTAGTCGTGTGTTGTTTATTTCCGAATCGAAGGTTATCATGTTTTAGTCGATAAGCAAAATCGTGCAAGAAGGATTAGTTGACTCTCGATTCAGTGTCGATGGATACAGAGTTTTGTCTTGGTGAGTTGGAGGCATTATTTATTAGCTAAGGGGTCAGAGTCATTCATGGTGTCACATCGTTGAGATTTCTCTTCCCAAAGTGGTATCTTAATCTTTGCTAGCTACAATGGTTGACATTCTTGGCTTCCTACATGTTTGGGATACCATATAGGCATGCATAGGGGATGTTGTTCATATGTGTTGAGTTGGAGATATACTAATTTGAAAGCGATATTTCGTTAGTGAATGTTGCTCGTTTTCTTACCGGATATGACTCTATAACTCAAAGAGAGGTAGAGTAACATCCCTGAGATTTTGGAACCAAATAAAAATTTATTTTTAATATAATTTTTAAGGAAAAATACGTCAGAGTTTAAAATTTTGATTTTTAAGTCATCGCATAGCCCTTAAAAAGTGAAATTTTGCTAGGAAGCTTAGAATTCAATGAGATAAAAAATTTTGGATTCATAATGACAAATCATTGTTGAGTTCAAAAATGCGCGTCGAACGGAGTTAGTATGTGGTCGTGCGGGGTAGACACATTTGCTAATAAACTGACGTTCAGTTTACAAAGGAACATTATTGAGTTGATCTCAGAATTCGATTCTGTTTTTTTTGGATTCGTATCATCGAATAATGGCTAAATCCAAAAGCCCATAATTTTTGGAATTAATGTGTGAGTGTGCAAGACGAAAATGTACCAAAAATCGCATTTTTGGAGCTTATTTGACTCTGTTTGAGAGATTAAAGGAAGGCCAAACAAACTCGGAATTCGACGAAACTTGGTTTGTTGGATTCGTATTGGCATGTGTTATTTTGTATCAAATATTTGGAGAAAACCGAGATCGCTTGCAGTCAGACGGTCGGAGAGAGGGGGGACAAATTCCTATATAAAACTCTCCATTCTCTCTTTCTCTCCTCATTCTCATTCAGTTCCTCCTTCCTCCTTCTTTCTAAAATCAATGGCCTTCTCATGAAAACCCTAACCCTGGCTTCCTCCTTCTTTCCCTCCCCCTAGTTGCCACCTACTCCCTCCCCTCCTGTAACACCCTTAAGTCCCATATCGTGGAAGCCAGTGTGAAGTGGGTACTTATATAGTAGAGCCCATCTCTTGCTAACGTGAAGGCCTTTTGAGGAACCAAACCCCACATCTATATGGTGTCTAAGTTAGGGACAGTATCTTGTGTGAACGGAGGTGCGAATTGTTACAGTGGTATCAGAGCTGTTTGCTGGCTGTGAGCTGGGTACGCATGATAGGGGGTTCTCGCTTTGCGGTTTGGTGGCGAACGGGAGACTCCTACCCCTACATGTCCCTCGAAAGTAGCGGAGGGTTGGTCGAGTCAAGAGGCTGGCCGTAAAAGCAATTCTGAGGTATCATTATAGTGACACCCTGGGAGGTTAGCCCAATAGTTGATGGTTGCAAAGCCTAGACCCATTAAGGTAGTATCAGAGCCAGTACCCAGCCGGAATTGTGGCTTCTGTGTGGACCACAACGCCTGGGTGAGGTGTTTGTGAGCCAACAGGGACGTTGGACTCTGTTGGAGGTGAGGTGTTTGTGAGCCAATGGGAAAGTCCCACATCGTGGAAGTCTGTGTGAAGTGGGTACTTATATAGTAGAGCCCATCTCTTACTAATGTTGAGGCCTTTTGAGGAATAAAACCCTACACCTATACGGTGGCTAAGTTGGGGACAATATCTTGCGTGAACGGAGGTGCGAGTTGTTACACCTCCCCTACTCCACGTCGGCCACTACCCTCCCCCCTAGCATGACAACTCCCTTCTCTCTTCTTCCTCCAAGTTCTAGCGCCCCTCTTTCACCTAAAAACTCCAATTTCCTTCCTCCTAAGCCTTGCTGCACCTTCCTACTACCTTCTCATATCCTCATATCATCTCTAAACTCTCCAACACCTCATAGATTCACCGCAATAAATCCGGACAGCAGAGACATAGGGTTTGAGACAGCCCGTTTGTGTCTAAATTCACCTCCATCGAGCGTTGGAGAGCATTGGAGCAAAGCTAGAGCACCGCGGGCCTTCGGATAGCCACATTGGAGCTTAGAGTAGTCGCATTCCTCCACATTTAAAGATTTGGTGGAGTGGAACCCGCGGTAAGAAATTTTATCTCACTTTAACAAGGGATAGATAGGTCGATAAAATTATTAAGAATATTTTAAGCAAGTTAAAAATGTGATTTTTTACTAGTATATGATATGTAAATATTTTAACTAGTACATGTCATGAGAAAAATTTTAGTAAGGTAAAAATATGATTTTTAACTAGTCTATGACATGATACGATTTTTAGTTAGTTAAAAATATGATTTTTAACTAATGTATGACATGAGATTATTTTTAACAAGTTAAAAATGTTTTTTTTTAACTAGCACATGACATTAGATGATTTTTAGTTAGGTAAAAATATGATTTTTAACTAATGTATGACATGAGATTATTTTTAACAAGTTAAAAATGTGACTTTTAACTAGTGCATGACATTAGATTATTTTCAATAAGTTAAAAATACGATTTTTTTAACTAATGTATGACATGAGTTAACAAGTTAAAAATGTGTTTTTAACTAGTTCATGACATTAGATTATTTTTAGTAAGTTAAAAATATGATTTTAACCAATGTATGACATGGAATAAATTCAAGTTAGTTCAAAATGTGATTTTTAGCTAATGTATGCGATGTAGCTTATATGCACGAGATGTAAATAGAACTATATTGAAATCATGAGATTGTAAATAGAATAAATAAAATCAACTACGGAGTAATATGATAATAAAAATTATTAAGACGTTTGGTAAGCGGTGAACCATGTAAAAATATTATTTTTAATCGTTATGTATTTGATTGAGTAGTTGGTGATTAAAAAATATTTAGTCATGTTTGTTGATGTTCATTATTGCATACATGAATGCATATATATCTTGTTAGTTCAACACTTGAATTATTCACAAATCATTTGCGTTAGAAGCGTTGTATGGATATGTGACACTCGCATGACATGCAACACGGATAGGCACTTAGGGCCCCTTAAATGACATTGGATGTTGAGTACTTACTTATTTATGATTTTTGTGTGTGCATTGGATGAGAGTGATGGACTTTGGATTAATTAAACATCACCATAGAATAGAAAGCAGGTGTCAGACTACTCTACATTAGCATAGCTAGACATACCCAAATAAGCATGTAGCTGTTTGATGCTTATATAACATGAACCGTATTGTATTCATTTATTTGATGCCATACGACGAGAACAATGTTGGAGGCCAGGTATACTGCATATTGATCAGATGTGGAAGAAGACATGAGTTGGGCTAAATTGAAGTGATAAATAAATTTGCAAGATTTAATAATAAACCCTACACATGTCAGGAGGTGACAAAAATATACACGTCACTCTTGTGTAGTTACCGTACATGCGGATTGGGGTAATTAAATTGTACACCTCGCATGGGGGCGATGTGTAAGGCGCTACAGTTGTTCACAGGATTTATAGTTCTCAAAGCGGCATTGAGATGATTTATTTTTACACATCTCTCAATGCATACATGTTGTATTGATATATTGTGATTTATTGGAGCCTTTTTAGGCCATTTCCGATTTTTCGGAGCCCTCTGTACAAATGAGGTTATGGCGAAATTTTCCAAAATTTAAAGGCGCTAGCCAAATATTTAGTCAATTAAATAGTTTGGAAGCCGTTGAACGAATTATATTCTTGTACGAAAAATATAAATTAAATTAAACGAACCATGCATCGGCAGTTCGCGTTTTCGACTCGTGATTTTAAATAATTATACCGAGAGATCCGACCTTCGGATTTTCCCAAAATTAGAACAGTTGGATTCGTCTTGAAAAAATATTTCCATCGATAATAAACATTTTAAGACCCAACGATTAGAATTGGAGAAATGTTAAATTCAAGTTTGAATAAAAATAGCGCCAAAACTAATAACGACCTATAATGAAAGATTATTCATATAGATTATTTTTATATTAATAAAAATAGAGAAAAGTTATGTTAAATCATATTAAATGATTCGAATGGGTTAGAACCAAATATACATGGTTATGGATATTCATTATTATTGATTAATTGTTTGGATTGTACTCGACCAGTTTATTAGCAAGTATGCTTTTACATTTAGCATTGGGTTAGGTATAAATATTTGTATGCTAGCACCTCATGATTTATTTCTTGATTTGACTATGAGGTGTTTTGCAATGTTTGGTTCATTTCAAATTTAATGAATGATTTTAAAATGAGATTTTCTTAAGTGAAAAGAAAATTATGTTCCGGATTTCAGACAGGGAAGGTTTTATAAAAATGTTTTATAAAACAGAAAGGATTTCGAGGATTGAACCCGATGTTTCCAAAATGATTTAGGAAAGTATTATGTGTTTGACATTGTAGTTCATTGCATAACCGATTAGTTTCTATTGATGATACATCTATTTGGTGGCGGAGAATTTATTCTCTTGCTTAACACTCTTCTTTGAGATGTACGAACTCAAAGGTTATATGATTAATAGTGACTGATCATATGTGTGAATTGCTGATGTGAAGTACTATAGTTCGAAAGTACTTGTGATTATTATGTTGTGAAATGATTTAGTATGTGGCTAAATATTCGGGTAACCCTGACGACTAAAAGTATGGGGGAGAGAGGACCCAAGACCTTTAGAACTGGTCAGTGGTCAGTGCATGCCTATTTTTATAGGGTGCAACATATATATATTGAGCGACTAAGGAACGGACCTTTGCCTTGTTGATGGGAGAAACCTCCCGATATTTGGTTGCATACTATTTGTATGCATTTTGATATTTTGGAATTCGTATTTCCAAAGATCTTGGTTTGAGATCCCGAAGTGAAATCTACTTTGACATGAAAGCTAGATATGTATTTCAAATGATTTGAAATAAGAAATTGGAAATGAAGTCCAAAGAGATAATTTATGTAAAGATAATTGGATTTTGAAAAATCTGTATTTGGTGATTAAGCCTAAAGGGGTAGATTGAGGAATTGCATGTTGTATGATGCATTGTAGATCCATAAGTCTATTATTTATAGTAGTTGTATGTGCACTGGTAATCTAGTGGAGGAAACCCCTTCCGTGTTATGCGGCATGGTCCCGTGATATGCCTTATTTTTAAATAAGTTAAATTTAACTATTTGAGTTTCTCATACGAGTCCCATGATTGACTCATAGTTCGTTTTTCTCTTGCAAGCTCGGGTGCCCATATTTTCCATATGGGCAGTCGAGCAATTTGTTTTGCAGATATTTATCTTGTGTCGGATTTTGGATTGAAGCTTGAAGCTGTGTCCAGAGCATTGATAGTCTTCTGCGATGCTAGTCTACTTGTTTTCGCTGTATCGTATTACATTCACTGAAATTTATTTTCCGCTGTATAATTTTCGATGTACTCTGATATTCTGTACTCTGATGTAACATTTATAAGATGTTAATAAAGGTCTACTGTTGTTTGTTCCGATGTTGTTGTGCACCCAAAGTTAATAATCCAAGGATTTCCGACCATCGGATCGGGCCTTACGGTCGATTCGAAGGGCGGGGAAATTCAGGTTGTTACAAATTGGTATCCCAGCTTTGGTTAACTTCAAATCTATGGTGTACAACTCGTTAAAACGTATGACGTAAGATTATTTTTAACAAGTTAAAAATGTGATTTTAAACTAGTACATGACATTAGATTATTTTTAGCAAGTTAAAAATATGATTTTTACTAATGTATGACATGAGTTAACAAGTTAAAAATGTGATTTCTAATTAGTACATGACATTAAATTATTTTTAGTAAGTTAAAAATATGATTTTAACAAATGTATGACATGGAATAATTTCTAATTAGTTAAAAATGTGATTTTAGACTAACGTATGCAATGTAGCTTACATGTACGAGATGTAAATAGAACTATATTGGAATCATGAGATTGTAACTAGAATAAATAAAATCAACTATGTACTAATATGATAATAAAAATTATTAAGACGTTTGGTAAGCAATGAACGATGTAAAAGTATTATTTTTAATCGTTGTGCAAGTAGATTTATTTGATTGAGTAGTTGGTGATTAAAAATATTTAATCATCTTTGTTGATGTTCATTATTGCATACATGCATGCATATATATATATATATATATATATATATATATATCTTGTTAGTTCAACACTTGAACTGTTCACAAATCATTTTCATTAGAAGCATTGTATGGATATGTGACACTCGCATGGCAAGCAACGTGGATGGACACTTGGGGTGCCTTAAATGGCATTGAATGTTGACTACTTACTTATTTATGATTTTTATGCATGCATTGGATGTAGGTGTCGGACTAAACAACATAAGCACTGCTGGACATACCCAAATAAGCATGTAGCTGCTTGATGTTTATATGATGTGAACCGTATTGTATTCATTTATTTGATGCTATACGACGAGAATAATGACTGGAGGCCTGGTATACTGCATATTGATCAGATGTGGCAGAAGGCATGAGTTGGGCTAAATTGAAGTGATAAATATGCACATCACTCTTGCGTAGTAACAGTACGTGGGGATTGGGGTAATTAAATCGTACACATCGCATGGGGGTGATGTGTAAGGCCCAATGGTTGTTCGCATATTTTTTAATTCCCACATGGGCATTGAGATGATTTATTTTTACACATCTCTCAATGCATAAATGTTGTATTGATATATGTGATTTATTGGAGCCTTTTTAGGCCATTTTTGATTTTTCGGAACCCTCCGTACAAAGGAGGTTATGGCTAAATTTTCCAAAATTTATAGGCATTAGCCAAATATTTAGTCAATTAAATAGTTTGGAAGCCGTTGCACGTATTATATTTTTATATGAAAAATATAAATTAAATTAAACGAACCATGCAGCGACAGTTCGCGTTTTCGACTTGTGATTTTAAACGAGTATAACAAGAGATCTGACCATCGGATTTTCCAGAAATTAGAACTGTTGGATTCGTCTCGAAAAGATCTTTCCATCGATAATAAATATGTTAAGATCCAATGGTTAGAAGGATAAATGTTAAATTCAAGTTTGAATAAAAACAGCGCCAAAACTAATAACGGCATGTAATGGAAGATTATTCATATGGATTATTTTTATATTAATAAAAATAGAGAAAAGTAAAGCTAAATCATACTAAATGATTCAGAAGGGTTAGAACCAAATGTACTTGCTTGTGTATATTAATTATTATTAATTGATTGTTTGGATTGTGCTCGACCAGTTTATGAGCAAGTATGCTTTTACATTTAGCATTGGGTTGGGTAAATATTTGTATGCTAGCACCTAGTGATTTACTTCCTCATTTGACAATGAGGTGTTTAGCGATGTTGTTTGGTTCATTTCAAATTTAATGAATGATTTTGAAATGAGATTTTCTTAAGTGAAAAGAAAAGTACATTCCCTACATTGGACAGGGAAAGTTTATAAAAATGTTTTATAAAACATAAAAGATTTCAAGGATTGAACCCGATGTTTTCGAAATGATTTAGGAAATTATTATGTGTTTGTCATTGTAGTTCATTGCATAACCGATTAGTTGGTATTGATGATATATCTGTTTGGTGGCGGAGAATTTATTCTCTTGCTTAACACCCTTCTTTGAGACGTCCGAGCTCAAAGGTTATATGATTAATAGTGACTGATCATATGTGTGAATTGATGATGCGAAGTACTATAGTTTGAAAGTACTTATGATTATTATGTTGTGAAATTATTTTTCCACATTGGGTTATGAAATGATTTATTATGTGGCCAAAGATTCAGGTAACCTTGACGAATAAAAGTATGGGGGAGAGAAGACCCAAGAAATTAAGAATTGGTCAGTGGTCAATGCATGCCTATTTCTATAGGGTGCAACATATATATATATATATATATATATATATATATATCGAGTGACTAAGGAACATACCCTTAGCCCTGTTGACGGGAGAAACCTCCCGATATTTGGTTGCATACTATTTGTATGCATTTTGATATTTTGGAATTCATATTTCCAAATATCTTGGTTTAGGATCCCAAAGTGAAATCTACTTTGACATGAAAGCTAGATATGTATTTCATATGAATCGAAATAAGGAATCGGAAATAAAGTCCAAAGAAATAATTTCTGTAAAGATAATTGGATTTGGAAAAATCTGCATTTGGTGATTAAGCCTAAATGGGTAGACTGAGAAATTGCATGTTGCATGATGCATTGTAGATCCATAAGTCTATTATTTATGGTAGTTGTATGTGCGCTGGCAATCTAGTGGAGGAAACTTGTTCCGTGTTGTACGACGTGGTCCCGTGATATGCCTTATTTTAAATAAGTTAAATTTAACTATTTGACTTTCACATGCCAGCCCCATGACTGACTCATTGTTTGTTTTTCCCTTGCAAACTCGGATGCCCATATTTTCCACATGGGCAGTCGAGTAATTTGCTTTGTAGATATTTATCTTAAGCAGGATTCTGGATTGAAGCTTAAAGCTGTGTCCAGAGCATTGATAGTCTTCCGTTGTGTTAGTTTATTTGTTTCCGCTGTGTTTTATTACATTCACTGTAATTTATCTTCCATTGTATAATTTTCTATGTACTCTGATGTAACATTTATATGATGTTAATAAAGGTCTACTGTTGTTTGTTCCGATGTTGTTGTGCACCCAAAGTTAATAATCCGAGGATTTCCAGTCATCGGATTGGGCCTTACGGTCGATTCGAAGGGCGAGGAAATTCAGGTTGTTACAAATTGGTATCAGAGCTTTGGTTAACTTCAAATCTTTCGGGTACAACTCGTTAGAACATAATGAAAGATTCATTATAGGTAGGATTAGTAATATCCTATAAAAGAATAACTCATTAGAGAAAGGATCAGTAGTATCCTAGAATGTGTGACTCATCAGAGATAGGGTTAGAAATACACTAGAATGAGTTAAGAGTATTACGTATACAAGTGAGCGTATTCGTAATAAGAAATAGATTTTCAAAATCGATTTTGAAAGGTTAAATTTTAAATAATAAACTTGCTTATGCCTTCGTTCCTTTTCGGGGACGAAAAGTTTTAAGTGGGGGAGAGTAACATCCCTGAGATTTTGGAACCAATTAAAATTTTATTTTTAATATAATTTTTAACGAAAAATGCGTTAGAATTTAAAATTTTGATTTTTAAATCATTGCATAGCCCTTAAAAAGTGAAATTTTACTCGAAAGCTCAGAATTCGACGAGATAAATTTCTTTGGATTCGTAATGACAAACCATTTTACTATTCCAAAATGCGCGTCGAACAAAGTTAGTATGTGGCCGTACGAGGTAGTTGCATTTGATAATAAACTGACGTTCAGTTTACAAATGAACATTATTGAGATAATCTCAAAATTCGATTCTGTTTTTTCTGGATTCGTATCATCGAATAATGGCTAAATCCAAAAGGCCATAATTTTTGGAATTAATGTGTTAGCGTGCAAGATGAAAAGGTACGCAAAAATCACATTTTTGGGAGCTTATTTGAGTCTGTTTGAGAAATTAAACGGAAGGCCAAATGAACTTGGAATTCGACGAAACTTGATATGTTGGATTCATTTTGGCATGTATTACTTTGTGTTAGAAATTTGGAGCAAACCGAGATCGTTTGCTATCGGAAGGTCGGAGAGAGGGGGGATAAATTACTACATAAAACTCTCCATTCTCACTTTCTCTCCTCATTCTTATTCACTTCCTCCTTCTTTCTAAAATCAGTGGCCTCTTCATGAAAACCCTAACCATAGCTTCCTCCTCCTTTCCCTCCCCCAGCAGCCACCTACTCCCTCCCGTACCCCATGTCGGCCACTATGCCCCCTCCCCCCATGCATGACAACCCCCTTCCATCTTCCTCCAAGCTATAACACCCCTCTTTCACCAAAAAACTCAAATTTCCTTCCTCCTAATCCTTGCTACACCTTCCTATTACCTACTCATAACCTCATATCATCTCTAAACTCTCCAACACCTCATAGATTCGCCGCAATAAATCCGGACAATGGAGACATAGGTTTGAGACATCCTGTTTGTGTCTAAATTCACCTCCATTGAGCATCGAAGACCATTGGAGCAAAGCAAGAGCACCGCGGACCTTCGGATAGACGCATTGGAGCTTGGACCAGTCGCATTCCTCCGCATTTAAAGATTTGGTTTAGTGGAACTCGCGATGAGAAATTTTATCTCACTTTAAAAAGGGGTAGATATGTTGATAAAATTGTTAAGAATATTTTTAGCAAGTTAAAAATGTGATTTTTAATTAGTACATGATATGTAAATATTTTTAACAAGTTAAAAATGTGATTGTGTTAACTAGTACATGTCATGAGAAAATTTTTAGTAAGTTAAAAATATGATTTTTAACTAGCGTATGACATGATATAATTTTTAGTTAGTTAAAATTTGTTTTTTAATTAGTTAAAATATGATTTTTAACTAATGTATGACATGAGATTATTTTTAACAAGTTAAAAATGTGATTTTAACTAGTACATGACTTTAGATGAATTTTAGTTAGTTAAAAATATGATTTTTAACTAATGTATGACATAAGATTATTTTTAATAAGTTAAAAATGTGATTTTTAACTAGTACATGACATTAGATTATTTTTAGCAAGTTAAAAAATATGATTTTTAACTAATGTATGACATGAGTTAACAAGTTAAAAATGTGATTTTAATTAGTACATAACATTAGATTATTTTTAGTAAGTTAAAAATATGATTTTAACTAATGTGTGACATGGAGTAAATTCTATTTAGTTAAAAATGCGAATTTAGACTAATGTATGCGATGTAGCTTACATGCACGAGATCTATATAAAACTATATTGAAATCATGAGATTGTATCTAGAATAAATAAAATCAACTATAGAGTAATATGATAATAAAAATTATTAAGACGTTTGGTAAGCAATGAACGATGTAAAAATATTAGTTTTTAATCGTTATGCAAGTAGATGTATGTGACTGAGTAGTTGATGATTAAAAATATTTAATCATGTCTGTTGATGTTCATTATTGCATACATGCATGCATATATATATATGTATGTATGTTTGTATGTATATATATATCTTGTTACTTCAACACTCGAACTATTCACAAATCATTTTCATTAGAAGCATTGTATGGATATGTGACACTCACATGGCATGCAACATGTATGGACACTTGGGGCGCCTTAAATGGCATTGGATGCTGAGTACTTACTTATTAATGATTTTTGTGCATGCATTGGATGAGAGTGATGGACTCTGGATTAATTAAACATCACCGTTGATTATAAGCAGGTAGCGGACTACACTACATAAGCATAACTGGACATACCCATATAAGCATGTAGCTGCTTGATGCTTATATGACGTGAACCGTATTGTATTCATTTATTTGATGCTATACGATGAGATCAATGACTGGAGGCCAGATATGCTGCATATTGATCAGATGTGGCAGAAGACATGAGTTACACTAAATTGAACCTATAAATAAATTTGCAAGATTTAATAATAAACCCTACACTGGTCCAGGGGTGATAAAAATATACACATCACTCTTGCGTAGTAACGGTTCATGGGTGTTAGACCAAATTATGGCTCTAACACCCAAATTGTCTTGAATTGCATAGAGTAATGACTAAAAATGAAAGAAAACACAACAAACACACCAGATTTATAGTGGTTCAGCGTTACGAGCCTACGCCCACTTTATATGTTTTATGATTATACGTTGAATGCAAGTACAATCAATGATTTCTCTTATTCTCACTTTTACTATAGTGGTTCACTCAATAATTTCGAAATAACACTGATTAGAAATAATCGTGAAACAGTAACGGTGGAAATAATACTCAGAACTGCCAAAAGATCCTAAAAATGCCAAGTATGGAGCTATTTATAGGTGATTTCTGCAAGTGGTTCGTGATGACACGTGGCACGGACCCCAAGGATCTCGGACTGGTTCGTGGCTTGATGAAGAAGTAGTAAAATGGCGATTATGGACTGGTGTTGCAAGATCCTTCAATCTCGGATCAAGGATGACCAAGTCTTAGCCACTATTTCCTGGTAGCAGATTCGGTTCGTGACCCTATACCACGAGCGGGTCGTGGCGCTTATCTCGAGCGGGTTATGAAAGACATGGCGAGTCGAGGGAAGGAGCCCGTCACGAACCGGCTAGGAGCATGGACCACGAGCGGGACTTGATCAGGTTTGAGTATCTTCGTCTACCATGTGTAAGTCTTCGTATCCTTGGTGTCTTGGTTCAAAAGCTAGCCAACATTTTTCCCCCTCGAAGTATGTTTTATTGGAGATGGAACGTGCTTCGAAATTGTCGAGGTGCCTTTTCCTGAAATGGTGTGGATCAATGGTTGCACCTATTTGGGCAGCCATGATGTTTCGAATAGTCATATCCTTTGACAAGTATAAATATCAGGTTGGGTTAACCTTCTTATCACTTTTTTGCCTATTAGCTGACTTCGATCTTTTGGACTTTGGAAAGCATCATACTCAATTCGTGAGGTAAGCTTTAAATTCCATGGTTATTTGAGAGAAATTTTTCGCTTCTGTATGTAAAAAGATTTCATCTTTTCAATCTATTGACTATTTCCAAGCCCAAGTTATTAGAACACCATACGCTTCGTGTAACTAGACATATGTCATGGACCTATAGTTGAACGGGCCTCCCTGCGGACCACGATGGGCTTTCTTGAATGGTCGTGGCCCATTTGACTAGGCGGAGCGTATGAGACAAAAAAGGGAAGTCTAATAGTCTCCGTGCGAGCTATATAACCCGCTCCCCTATTTCTTTCTTACCCTTTCTCTCTTCCATTTCTTTTACTACCGCTGCCTTATCATCTTGATTCGTTAAGACAAATTTGATCAATCCCTGAAATTAACACCCATTGTAATCCCGATTTATAAAGATAAAGATGATTTTTAATTCTTCATTTGCTTTTTTCATCGCTCCAAACTCTGCGCTGCATTGAGTGTTGGCTTGCCTCGATGTACGTTTCTCTTCGATTTTGACAGATTTGCCAATGATCTCATAATAATGGCGGACTTTAGAGAGCTAAGAATTGAAAGGAGAAGGGTTCGCTCGTGAAGATAGAAGATGGAGAGTTAAGGAGGAAAGTGCTTTGACGAGGTAATTGGCCAGTTGAGGGCTTACTTGCGGAGACAGCCTCGTGAGTAGAAGAAGTAGTAGGTTGGATGGGAGATGAGTTGCAAGGGAGTTCGGTTTGTGGGTCTTAACATCGAAGTAGGTCATGGAGGGGAGTTATATGTTAGGTTGGATAGTGGATGGAAGTGACGGCTCCGGTTCGTGAAAAGAGGATCACGAGCCAGTGTCCTGGATGCGGGTCGTCGTAATTCTTATAACGTCACCAGCCGAAGCTCCCTTTCGTCGGTCAGCTCTTTTGCAATGAGCCGACCTCTTCCCACGAGCCGGTCCCATGCCCCGAACCGGCACACATTCACGAGCGCGACCTATCTCACGAGCCAGCCTTTATCTCGAGTCGAACCATAGAACTTCAAGGGCTAGCCAATCTCTGGGCCAACACTAATTTTACGACCATATCCGACTTGGTTACATCAATCAATCGAATTCGTCAATGCCTACTTTAACTGAAAATCAATCACAACTTGGACTAATTGGTGGACATTAGGTTAGAGCCTGCAAGATGAACTTTTTGGACTGGACAACGGCCTAACTCGGCAACATACAATGACCAATATCATGTTTATCTAATTTACTTTGTGTTTTTCTTTCCTAGTATTATGCATAACTGTACACACCAGCACTTGCACACGTAGGGTTCACGGGAAATTGTATTCTAATCTTCCATGTTTACTCGCCACCACTGCCATGTCTGATAGACGTTCGTCCAGAATATCAGAAAAGAGGGAAGTTCCAGAGTCGTCAAGTTATCACAATCCTGATGTGCTTTCTTCTGACCTAAAGTGGGAAAATTCTGGATTGGATTACGGGACAGATATTGATAGTGAATCGATATCTTCCCAGAGCATATCACTCGAGGAAGAAGAAGATGACCGCGCTTCTGATGAGATCCCGGGTGTTAAAGAAGTAGAGAATGAGAAACTGAGTGATTTTGTTGCCTCAAAACTGGACAAGTTAAAGTTAGAGAAAATCTGTCTAAGGCATGGGATTCCTTGGGACAATGTAAAAACTCCGGAGGAAGGTGACAGGACCCATTCTGCTCTGGAAGGATACATGGCTATCAGTAGGCTCATGTGTTGGGTAGGCGCTATCCCTCCGTTTCCTCCGATTGTCGTTGATCTCCTGAGACGACTGCATATTGCCCTTATGCAACTTCATTCCAATTCTTATACAGCTCTGTACACCTTACATATCGCGTACGCGAAGATTTTAATGGTCGAGCTCACCTTCAAAGATTTGAAATTCTTCTATCATTTCAAACATCGTTCCACAGGGACCTCGAACTTTTCTTTCTTCGAGTCAATTCCTGGCAGAAAGGTCTAATAGGATTGCCATAGCAACCTAGGGGATGCCAGATCTGACTAGTTTTACATAAAACATCAAGCTGGATGTGCGAGGAGGTTGCTACCGTCAAGTGAGTTTCAAATCCTTCAATGCGTATTCCAATTGCATAATTGTAGTGCTAATGTGTTCTTTTTTCTGCACAGCTCACAACTTTGAAAAAACAGAAGGTTCGGTCTATGAAGATCGATTATCTCGCCTTATGGCAAGCAAATATGACTTCTGCAAAATCAGGAAGTGTTTAACTAACGAGAGCCTTTACCAGCACCATCTTTTAGATGTGAGATTTGGTCTCGTTTCAGGTGGCAAACCCTACAAATACGTGCCCCCGATCAAGGGAGAAGTTACTATAAAAGCTGTGAAGGCGATAGAGATTCCTAAGAGTCCTTCACCAATTATTAACCAAGATGATGAGGATTTGAATGTATACAAAGGAGATGAAATCCGAGATGGTGAGCCAATGGAGGCTTCAGTGTCCAAGGGGTAGTCTTCCTCAAGGACTCCACCACCAGTGGGGCCTACCAATCATGATACATTGACGGAGGAGCAGATATTCGGGGAGTTAGATAAAATCCCTCTGCCAGATAACATCTACACACCTGAAGACTTTGGAGGGGAGCCATTCTTCACTATCTCTGAGGAAGAGAACATTCCCACCAAAGAGAAACATACTACACAGACGAGCCTAGCTTCGGGCCCTGGTCTGTTAGGGGAATTACACGGGATACACAAATCACATGCACCGCTCATGTGCTATTTGTATTCCTGGGTCTCATATTTGTTTGTCATTCTTTGCGGTAAATATGTCTCGCCGCCTTTCATATTCTCATCGTGAACTTCGTAGTTGCACTCGCAGACTCAATCCCTTATCTGAGCATGATCGCAGTGACAACTGGGGAAGAGATAGCCAACAACCCTGTGATTCTTATCAGCCTCACTCTACATGGTCTCGCTCTACTTCGAAGCAGGACCCTAGGAAATACCATAGTCGTCAAGTGCCACAGGCTGGAGGCAAGCAACTTCCCTAAGATCTAACTCCTCCGAAGAGTACACCGTCTAAGGGCAAATCTTCCAAGAAGCATCATGAACCCAAAGACAAAGACAAAGATCTAAGCAAGAATTTGTAAAAAAGAGAAGGCATCTTTGGTTCCTTCTGGTCAGCACAACTTGGATTCTACCGGGGTACAGGAGGGTGTCGTTACTTCTGTTAATCAGGCAAAGTTGGAGCGCTTACGGAAGGAATTCCCCAATATCTATTTTAAGAGGATGCCTTTTGTCCCGGATTTCGAACTAGTTTCCGATGAATGGGATGTAGAGGTTGTGGGTCAGATTGGCCACGTGGCTAAACAATATAAAGCAATGAAAAAACACGCCAAGAATTTGTTAGATGTTATACGCCGTCTAGAAGTAGATGCTGCCAGGGCCAGGGTGAAGATTGATCACGAAGCTAAGGCCAGGAGTAAGGCAGAGAAAGATCTTGAGGATGTGCAACACAGCTTTCCTTAGTTCGGCGGGATGCTGAAAACTACGAAACCGAATTAGATAATGCCAAGAAACGCTTCCACCTCGAGCTTGATTCACACGGCCAAGAACGCGTGCCTTTGAAGAAAGAGATAGAGGATCTCAGGACGGCTAACACTGAGCTAAAGGCGTTGTAGTATCGTCTTGCCATAGAGAGGGCTTCTTGGGAAAAGGAGAAAGCAAGCTTAAAGGGCAATCTTGCTCGTGTGGAAAAGGAGAATGCGAATTTAAATGACAAACTTGCTCATGCTGAGGAACGGGCAGCCCTTGCCGAAAGCAATACAAATGCAGCTCTCGAATTGGCCTCCACTGATACTGCCAAACTTGCTGCTGGCGAGAAAGAGATGGGGCAGTTCGATGAACTGCTACTGGATTTCTTTGTTCAAATCGTCCTGACTCGAGACTTTTCTTGGATTAACAACTATCCCACCACCTTGGTTAGTGAATGGGATCAGATTGTTGAGAGCGAAAAGCGACGCTTGAAGGTTGAAGAAATCGATGAGGATCAACGTATGTAGACTTTTCTCAGATGTGGAGAGCCTGAGGCATTAGAAGAATGCAGGCGTCAGATCCAAGAGGCCATGGACAAAGAGAGGCCTGATCTCTAAGGAAAGAACAAGATTGATGAAGGTTCAAGCTCAACAACGGAGCCCAAGACTTCTGAGGTTGAGGAGTCCAACCCCGATGACCCATTGATCCCTGTAGTTCCAGTTCCTCCAACCTCTGGAGCTTCCATTGCAGGTTCATTCGAGGAGTCAGCCCAAGGTATCTCTATATTCTCTCCACAATTTGTTAAAGCTATTATAGCTTGTCGTCGCATTGTGGAGCAAACAATTGAGAAGACCACATTTTCTTCAAAACTAATAGCAGTTGCTTCTCATAATATAGGTGCCAAGCCGACAGAGAAGGATGCAGAAAAGAAAGCAGAGGTTAAAAGATTAATGTATCACCAAGCACCGAGGTCATCCATAAAGTTCATGAACAAATTGAGGTCAAGGCATCCGAGAAAACCATCGCATTATTTGGCACTGATGTTCCTAAGGATGCCAAAGTCATCGGAGCCTTGGATGACATAGACGGCAATCATGGAAGTGATGAGGAAGAGCTTGCTATCACAAAGGAGATCAGAAACTATGATAATACGACCTTAGCAGAAATGAAGGCTAAAAAGGATAAACAGCTGGCCTTAAAAGTAGAGAAACAAGAGCCCCTAAATATGCGACCTATCTCCGCAGTTGATCCCAAGTCTGGATTAATTATAAAGTTGGCAAGTAAGTCAATAACTACGTTGCTTGCATCCCAATCTTCTAACCCTCCATCGGATCCTCCTTCAGACAAGAAGAAGAGGAAAAAGCAGGATAAATTTGATGCCGACAAGGAGGAGCCGGAGAACAAAAGAAGGAGACAAAGCCCAAGTCATCTCCTAAGCCCAAGTAGAGTTTGCTTATTATTTCATATTTTCTTTTTAGACTTTCCACTGTCCTGATGATGTAGTCGCGAGTATGGCCCTCGTATTTTGTTTAGTTTTGTCTTGTGAATCCGAACTTAGTGAATGAAATTCTATATCTTTTTACACTGCGGTGTTCCTGCAAGTTTATCATACTTAGTCACGAACATAAATAGTCAAATCATAACTAAGTTGGAATCAAATCATGAATCATTCTAGCAATAAAACTTTAAAATTCCTGCACTACACTTCAGTGTATATACATGTGTATAAATATGACCCCAATCAATCATTAATATGATGCCTGGCTGGGGCTTATTGAGGATTGATTAGAATCATATCTATGCTGCCCCCCGAGTCTGGAAATGCGGGGGTCGGCCTCAGCTTTCATTCTAGCTCCCGATTCTACAGCGGGATAGTAGCCCTGTTGTGGCATTTAGTCAAAATGACTTTATACTCTCCTGTCGTATGCCCAGGATTGAGTTCGAACTCAGCTTTCAATTTACCCCCCGTTCCTTCAGCCGGGTAGGAGTTCTTTCGTGGCGCTTAGTCTCCGGCGCCTTTATACTCTCCCATCGAATACCAAGAGTAGAGTGTTGTCGAGACGGTCTTTTAAATCATGATGCACCTTCACGTCTCATGGACAATTTATTTCTTTGCCCTTCATACTCTTTCTCAAATCATGAGAACTAGAGTGTCGATAGTGGTGTCATTTGCTCTGTTGCACCCTCAGTGCTCTGCATATTATTGACCTTCTGATCTGATAGAAGGCACTTTGAATTATGTGTTTCGAGATTGTTGCAAGGTCCATAACAAATTTTAAAGATTATAATGATTCATATGAGCAAGGATTGACAGAGTAAATAATAAATGGTGCGATAAAAGTAAATGACACAAGATATTTTATAGTGGTTCGGTCGAATCATGACCTACGTCCACTTTATAATCTTTTGTTTATATAATTGGACTATTTTAGGCAAGTCGTGCCTTTTTACATGGTCCTAAAAACAAAAGAATAAAATGATGATTTCACGTCAAGTAGTGCCGCAAATGTTGGGCATTCCACACTCTGGGGATTTCATCTCCACCCACGATCGCTAGCTTGAAGGCTCCGTTATCAAGCTTTCGTAGGATGGTATAGGGTCCTTCCTATTTTGGGCCTAAATGTATTGGGGGTGGAAAGACGCGTTTTAGAACCAAGTCTCCGGGTTCAAAGGTTTAAGTTAGGACCCTTATATTGTAATATCGAGCGACTTACTTCTTGTGCCTCAAGGCATGTACATCTGCTTCATCCCTTTTCTCTTCTACCATATTCAGGGATTCGAGACGCAGTTCGTTATTAGTCATTGGTTCGTAGTAACTGACCCTATGAGACAGCACCTTTAACTCAATCAGAATAACTGCTTCAGATCCTAAAGCAAGGGAAAATGGGGTATGCTCGGTGGCTGATTTAAAGGTTTTTCTGTAGGCCCACAATGCTAAAGGTAGTTCTTCAACGCACATGGCTTTTGCTCGTTTCAATCGCTTCTTCAAAATGGACTTGATTACTTTGTTTGCCTCTTCTACGTGTCCCTTTGATTGCGGATGCGCCATAGCTATGAATCTCTTCTTGATATAATATCTCTGGCAAAAGTCCCGAAACTCGGTAATGTCAAATTGGGTCCCATTATTTGTTATGATGGCTTTCGTAATTCCAAATCGACAAATTATATTTCTAACAACGAAGTTGATCACCCTCTTAGTTGTGATCGTGGTCAACGGTTCCTTTTCAACCCACTTTGTGAAGTAATCCACGGTTACAATAGCGAACTTTGCTCTGCCCTTCGCTATAGGAGGCATTCAATGATGTCAATTCCCCAAATAGCGAAGGGCAACGGACTCATCATTGTCTTCAACTGGCCAGGAGGTGCCCTGGGAATCTTTGAGAAGTTCTGGCATGCATCACAACGCCGTTCATATTTAGCTGCATCTTTGTTCACAGTAGGCCAGAAATAGCCATACTGAAGTGTCTTCTTTGCCAGTGTTTGTCCTCCAGTGTGGTCGCCAAACTCGGCTTCATGAACTTCCCTTAACACTCTTTCTATATCATCGTGGGCTATACATCGGAGGAGCGGCATTGATAACCCTTGTTAGTATAAAATTTCGCCTTGCATGACCTATCGAGAAGCCTTACGAATGACAGCGCGCCTTTCGTTCTTTTTGATAGGAAGTGTCCCATTTATCATGAAGTTCTTTATGGGCGTCATCCATTACTCCCGTTCTGGCTCAGTCTCCAGTACAGGATCAATTTCCATCTGATCGATACTCGGAAACTGCAGTATCTCTATCGGGACCATCCCTGTCTCCTCAGGGTTATCGGAACTAGCCATCTTGGTCAACTTATCTTCCCTCTGATTCTTTGACCGGGGGATATGTGTTATACTGTAGTGTTCCAATCCATCCGACAATTTTCTTTCTTCCTTCAAATATGATATAAGCCTTGGCCCTTTGGCCTGAAACTCTTCATTAACCTGGTTCACAACTATCTTCGAATCGCAAAAGATATCCAGCTTCGTTATTCCTAGCTCCCTCACAAGCTAAACCCCGACAATCAGGGCTTTATACTCCGATTTGTTGTTGGTGGTGTGGAACTCTAATCTCAAAGCATAATATATCGATCATTCTTCGGGAGTTACAAGTACCACTCCAGCACCGGATCGTTTGTCATTCCTGGCTCCGTCAGTATACAGCTTCCAAGCACTGGGGTCAACCAACAATTTTGGGGTATCAACTTCTTCATCAACTAGGTCGTCTTCTGGGATAGTAAATTCTGCTATAAAATCTACCAATACTTGCCCCCTTATTGATCTTCGGGGCCGAAAGTTCAGGTCGAATTGACTCAACTCGATATTCCACTTTAGTAGCCTTCCCGATGCATCTAGTCTTTGTAATACTTGTCGGAGCGGATGATCAGTGTATATAGTGATAGGATGATCATGAAAATAGTGGAGAAGCTTTCTAGATGCAATCAGCAAACTGTATGCAAGCTTTTCTATCTTTTGGTAGTTTCGCTCCGCCGCTGCTAGTTTCTTACTTACATAGTACACTGGTCTTTAGACTTTATCTTCTTCTCTTACCAGGGCCCAACTTATTGCGTGGGATGGTACTGCCAAGTACGCGAACAAGTCCTCGTGATCTACTGGCTTGGACAATATTGGGGTTTTTTCCAGATGATTCAGGAGGCTCTGGAATGCTTCTACATAATCAGGAGTCCATTTAAAATTGTGTTTCCCACGCTTTATCAAACCGAAAAATGGAATGCGCTTGTCTGTAGCTTTGGAGATGAGTCTACTTAACGCCGCTACTTTCCCAACAAGGCTCTGCACACCTTTGATTTGACTTGGTTCTTGAATATTCCTGATCGTCGTGATATGATCTGGATTGATTTCAATTCCACGCGAGCTGACGATAAAGCCCAAGAATTTTCTAGAGGCTATCCCAAATGAACACTTTAGAGGGTTGAGCTTCATCCCGTATCGCCTTAGGATATCAAACATTTCTGCTAAATTGGTGGTATGGTTGTATGATCTTCTGGATTTCACAAGCATATCATCAACATACACTTCCATCGTCTTTCCGATCTGACTATAGAACATTTGGTTTACCAGTCGTTGGTATGTAGCTCCAGCGTTCTTTAGGCCGAAAGGCATCACTACATAGCAGTACAATCCCAAATCCGTGATGAAGCTGGTATACTCCTGGTCCGGAACATGCATGGGAATTTGATTATATCTGGAATATGCATCCATGAAGGAGAGGAGTTCATGACCCACCATCGAATCCACCAATTGATCAATTCTAGGAAGTGGGAAAATGTCTTTCAGACGGGCCTTGTTCAAATCTGAAAGATTGATGCAGGTGCGCCATTTCCTGTTGGCCTTCTTTACCAAAACCGGGTTTGAAATCCATTCCGGGAAAGATGAATCTCTAATAAATCCATTGCTCCTCAACTTCTCAACTTCTTCCTTTAAGGCAGCTGACCTCTCTGGGCTAAGCATTCGGCTTTTTTGATTAACAGGTGGATGCTTCGGGTTGATGCTCAATGAGTGGCACATAATTGATGGGGATATCCCACACATGTCAGCATGGGTCCAGGCAAACACATTCAGGTTAGCCTTTAGGAAATCAGTCAATTCTTTTACACGAAGAGGATCTAACTGGGATCTAATTTTCAAGACATTCGCTGGGTCATTATCGTCGATTGGAATATCCACAGTCGTTTCGTTTGGAGTCGCCATTCTGCCCCAGGTTCCTCATCCTCTCTGGGATCTATATCCTTGGGCAGTTCTATGGGCGGCTCCTTCGAGGTCATCTTTAATTGCTATGATGTGTCTTCCTTTGCAGGTGGAGGAGTACCCTTTGGTTCTATGTTTAATCCTTTGAGCAACAACTTCAACTCTGCTATGTAGCAAGCTCGTCCTATGACTTGGTCACCTCTAACTACTCCCACTCCTGCATCTGTTGGGAACTTTAATAAGAAGCACCAATGTGCAATACAAGCTCTGAATTCTGCTAGGGGTGGTCGGCCCAAGAAGGCGTTATAAGGTGACTCAATGTCCAATACCACAAATGGAAGGATTCTCACTCTTCAGCGATCTCCTTCTCCCAAAGTTACTGACAATTCAACATATTCGGTCGGGGATGTTGAGGCTCCATTGAAGCCACGAAACCGTCCCTCACAGGGTTTCAATTTTTTCGCTTCAACCTTTATCTGATCGAATGCTTTCTTAAACAGGATGTTTACTGAACTTCCATTGTCCACCAAAACCTTGTGGATTAGAGCGGGACTGTAGGTTGTCGTTATCACTAAAGGATCTTCGGTGGGAGCGTGAACTCCAATACAATCTCTATCATGAAAAACGATATCATCGAACATTGTTTTGTGCTGCTTTATCGGGGTTGCAATTTCAGGATTGTTGCATTCTCCTACTTCAAGGTGTTTGGCCGCATTCACATACTGATCCATTGCCCTAAAGCTATGTCCAGTAGGATGAGGTCCTCCTACTATGGTATTGATGACAATGTTCTTTCCTTTCTGCTGAGCGGTCGACCTAGCAGCGGGTTGGTTTTGGTTCAAGGCCTGCCCAGCTTGCCCCCTGTCTCTCGGAGAAACTCTTTATTTGTCTAACTTTCCTTCACGGAGTAGATTTTTGATGACGTCTCTCAAACGATGGCATTTATTGGTGGAATGGCCATGGGTTTGATGAAAAAGGCAAAACTTTCCTGTCTCACGTTCTTTTTCTGTTAAATCTCTCGCTGGAGGCCTTTTATATTGAAGGACATTATAGGTATCCAGGAAAATGTTTTCTAAGGTACCATTCAATGGTGTAAAGTTTTCAAATGGTTTGAATTGAGGCCTCTTTTGTGAGTCATTTCTTCGATTTCTTCTCTTATTGTCGTTTCCGGACTGGCAACCATTCCCCTGGTTTTTGTTTCCAACGTTGACCTCAACCTTTCCAAAACTGTCCCCAGATTGTTTGATGGCCACATTGCTCTGTATATCCTATTTGTCGGCAACTTTCCTCTTCCGATTGGCATATATCTCTTCCTGACGTATTCGTAGAATATTTCTCTAATCAGCGGCGGCTTGTCGGCTAAGTATCTCCCAAACTCAGTAAGCTTGTTCACTCCGTCAATTAGGGCCATCAAGACAGTTTGTTCTTAAGGATCTCTGTAACACCCCGCGTTTTCTGTGAATATTAAAATAATGAATTAAAGAATACTTAATTATTAAAATAAGAATTAAGTAAAATAGGTAGCGCATTGCGATCGTCTCGGAATTCTGCTTGAGATAGAGTCCGAGTTAGCGTAAACGGATGCCGTATGAAAGAGTTACGGACAATAGAAGTTGGGCAGAAAATTCAGGAAATGGACCAGAATGCACTGGCGCACTTGGGAAGTGCGCCAGAACAAAAATGCACTGGCGCACTTGGGAAGTGCGCCCATGCCGAGCAAGAAACCTACACAGGATTCTAGAGAGTTCTGATGACATGTCTTCTTGTGATTGGCTGGATGACGTTTCTTTGAGTTGTGTGGTTCTGATGATTTCCTGGTTAATCTAAGGGCTCTAATTAATACTAACATCAATATAAGCACACATAAACCTAAACCCTAACCTCATAACCCTATTCTATGAAGTCACCATGTTGTCCATCTCTAAACTAGCGTAGCCTCCTTCTTCTCCAAACTAGAAATCAAACTGGAGAGCTTCAAATTATAGTAAAGGTTTTCCATTTCAATCAACAAAGAGAGATTAGAATCGCTACAACGTCAAATAATTCTCTCTTTCTAATCGTATCACTGTAAGTTCAGTTATTATTAAGATTTGAACACATAATAGAAATCATGACTGTAATGAATCGAATCTAGAACTATGCCTAATTGTAATGATAACCAATTCTGATTCATTCTTATTCTTTTGTCAAATCTGAGATTACCTATGCCTATGAGACTGTTGCTAGTGGTACAATTGAATCTACCTTGTTGTACATCAAATTATTGATTCTTTTATGTTCAGTTCTATCGAATCTTTATGCCTATGATGTAACTTGCTCAGTTTACTCATATTTATTGTTAATGTACTACAAATCTATTGGAACCATGATTCTTGTGTTTGGTACACCTTACATGCTTATTCTCGTATGTCAATTCTTGTGTTTCTTCTCTATTCCCCATTTCGTTTTATTTTATGAATACTAGGTTCATTTGGAAACCTAGTTTAAATCTTGTCGTACGTACGATTGAAATGCGGGGAATTGGGTATAACTTAATTGAGTAATTTTGGAAATAACAAGTAAATGTGATGCAACTTGAATTGACTACACTCGTGGATAATTGACATGTAGACTTGGACATGCATAGTAAATATGTAATTTGGCTAAAATATGAACATGCCTAACCCGAGGTTAGATTGAGTTGCGGTGTAAGGCTGCCCGGAACCGCCCGGCACATCCAGCGACCGCAACAACGGATCTAATGTGAGAGGTTAGTGCATTAAGTCCCAAAACCCGAGGTTAGAATGAGTTTGCGGTAGAAGTCTGCCCGGAACCACCCGACACATCCAGCAACCGAAAATAACAGTTCTAACGTGAGAGGTTGGTGCATTAATGAATGAATTAATGAACATACATGCTAAGAATGGTAGGGTTAAGTTAACATAGGCAACACTTAACCAATGCAACATGTTAATTAAACAAATGGGTGGGGTTAGGTTAAATTGAGAACACTTAACCGTTATAACATGTTGGTTAGGAAACCCTAGTAACGGGGACCCATTTCAGCAGTAACCCACATAGATGTATCACGGTACCCTGAACTAGGCAGGGTGGGGTACGATTACTGGGCTGATTATAAGCGGTCAAAATAGCGGCGGGTGGTGCATCAGTGTAGATTCCGATGGAGTATGGGCGTGCACGTGCTCCGATGCGGAAAAATCAGGCGCTGGGCATCAGTAGTTATACACTCTGCATCTTGAATTCTGTCGGGTTGCCATCATAGGGATTGATACACCTCATGGTGGGACCAGCACAGGTATCTACAAACAAGCGGGGCTGAATGACACAAATAATAAATACATGCGAGTAGAAGCCGATCGATAAAGGGATCACTTTATTATGAACACATGAGGCTAGTTGAAGTAATTGTTAGTAGGTGCAGAGAAATAGAAGTGAGTGCAATAGCATATTCAGTTTATCTTGCCTTATCTTGTCTTATGTTATCTTGTTACTATGGTATTTTCTTATATTCGGTTTATTCATGTCATGATCCTTTTTCTTGTCTACATGTTAAAAATCACTGGGCTTACTAGGCTTTATGTCTAACCTGTTTTCTTTCATCTTATTTTCTTCTGTTCCCCCCTCAGGTCCACAGGGAGGGAATACTTCAGCTTAGTTCAGACCTTTTCCAGCTTGAAGAGGGTAGATGTATTGCTTGGATTCTCTTTACTTGGGTTATGGCTCTGGTTACACTTTTATTGGAGATTTATGATGTTTTACTACTGTTTTATGCTTCTTTATGTATTTGGAGTTTTGAATCAAGACAGAGGTTTTATTGTAATGATTTGGAAGTTCTGTTTTGAGACAATGGTTGTAACATTTTGACTAAACCATGCTGCTTATGAAATAATTCCAGTTTTTCCTCTATTTGTATGTCTGTCTTGTAAACTATCTGTATTTTTTTACCTATAATGCTTCACCAAAGTTAATGCATTCCCTTTGTGAGTGACCTTAACGGAGGTGGGGTGTTTCACTTGGTATCAGAGCTGATGGTTACCAGATCAGATAAAAGTTTTTGAAAACTATTTTTCAAAAAGAAGTTGTAAAGAAACATTTTCAAGAGAAGTGTTGTTTTATTTTAAAGGCATATTCCCCAAAGCCATATGCACTATCTTTCTATCCTTTGTTTTGAATCTTTTCTTTTCATTTCAGCATGTCTGGGGATCTTAATCTTCCATAGGGAGTCACAATACCCGGATGGTTCCGTAGGTATTTGGAGGCCACGGCACCCGCCGAAGGCCAATGAAACGTTCCTCCAGATGTACCTATCGTTCCTCCTCCTCCGCGTGTGAATGCTTTCTTGAAGATTTGTAGAGACTTTCGAGCTATGGGCGGAAAGAACTTTAATGGGACTGAATCATTCGTGGAAGCAATAAACTGACTTAAGGAAACAGAAGATTTGTTTGTTATCTTCGAAGTGGACGATAGGCAGTAGATACAGTTGGTTGTATGGTTATTTAAGGACGAAGCCTCTTTCTGGTAGGAAGTTACTAATGTTGAGAGACCAGTTGAGACTTGGGAGGATTTCAGAATGAGGTTTGAAATGAAGTTCCTCTCGCAAGCTGAACAAAGCCTATAGATGGAGAAGTTCTTAACACTCAAATAGGGAAGCCTATCGGTTAAGGAATACGTCAACAAGTTCAACCAGTTGGTTAGATTCGAACTAGAGTTGGTAAACACTCCACATAAAAAGGCTCTCCGTTACTCTAAAGGGTTAAATGAGCCACTGCACGGCCTAACTATGTCCTATATACCAATTGGCGCGACTTATAAGAGACTGGTGGACATGGCACTGTTGCATGAGGAAAGAAAGGATGGGAAGAAAGAGGCAAAGATAGAAGAACCTCTAGACAAGAAAGGGGGGATCGTAGAATAAGAAGACGGATTCCAAGAAGGGAGAGAAGAATAACAAACCCCATGACAAGATGAAGTGTAATTTTTGTGGCATACATGGACATCTGATTAAGGACTGCAGAAAGAAGAAGAGGAAGATGGGTGGTTGTTTTCAATGCGGCGAGACATGACATATGGCCAAGGACTGCCCAAGAAGGCAAGGGCAAGGGTAGAGGACTAGATCTACTTCTGGAGGGCAAATTCATGCTCTCACAGCACGTATGCAAGAAAGAGGTAGAAATATTTCTGTTGAGAGTTTAGTTTATCTTTCTGATCATCCTGTTCATACTCTTTTAGATTCTAGCGCATCGCACTCTTTTATATCTATTGCTCTAGTTGAATCTCTGCACCTAGATACCAGTTTAGTAGAGGATCCCGTGGTTGTTTCAAATCCAATTGGGGTTCGGCTTATTTATCAATGATTTGTTTGGATTTGGAAATTTCTATACTAAGCATTGGGTTTAGATGTAATGCTTATATTTTGAGTTTCACGGGCTATGGGTTGATTCTTGGTATGGATTGGTTATCTAGCAATGGTGCCATCCTTGATTATGAAAAGAGAGTGGTTAGACTTATGACTCGCCTCGGTAATACTCTCGAAATCTCTTGTAATCCTATGAATTCTGTTATGCTTAGCTACCTAGAATCTCTTGATGCGTCTGTTGAAAATTTGCAATCTGTTAGAGTAGTCCGTGAGTACTCGGATGTCTTTGAAGAAGTGAAGGGTTTACCTCCAAAGCGAGAGATAGATTTCCGCATATACCTAGTTGATAATGCAAACCCAGTTGCTTTACCCGTTAGACACATGGCTCCAAGGGAAAGGAAGGAGCTCAGCAAGCAAGTAAAAGAGTTGCTTGAAAAGGGGTTCATAGGGCGGAGTACTTCAGAATGGGGTGCTCAATGAGGATGATTCACTTCGCCTATGCATGGATTATAGGGAGCTAACCAAGCTGACTAAGAAGAATAACACCCACTCCCAAGAATAGAAAACTTGTTCGACTAGCTCGTAGGTGCATCAGTTTTCTCCCAACTAGATCTGGCTATCGGATTTCATCAGCTAAGAGTGGCTGAAGACAGCATAGATAAGACTGCGTTCAGGACTCCGGATGGTTTCTTCGAATGGCTTGTCATGCCTTTCGGTTTGACAAATGCACCCGCCTATTTCGTAGACTTGATGAGTAGGGTGTTTAGGGAGTTCCTTAATAAATCTGTAGTAGTCTTTGTGGACGACATTTGATTTTCTCAAAAAGTGAGGAAGAACGTGCTTTGCATTTAAGGGAAGTTATGGATACTCTTCGAGCACATCAGCTAAAAGAAAAATTCTCCAAATGCCATTTTTGGAGAGAAGAAGTAAGGTTTCTTGGACATGTGGTGTCCAAAGAAGGGATAGTTGTGGATCCTGCAAAAGTAATTGCGGTGCAAGATTGGAAGATTCCAAGGAATGCAACCAAAGTACGAAGTTTTCTAGGACTAGCGGGTTATTATAGAAAGTTCATTAAAGACTTTGCGAAGATCTCAGCCCACTTACTAGATTGACAAAGAAGAACCTAACTTATGCCTGGGATTTGGACTGTGATGTTGCTTTCCAATGATTGAAGAGGGCTCTAACAACAACTCTAGTTCTGACATTGCCTGATGGAAGTAAGATGTTTACAGTATACACAGACGCATGCGGCATGGGGTTAGGCGCTGTTTTGATGCAAGAAGGTAAGGTAGTTTGTTATGGAGGAAGGCAATTGAAGGTACATGAAATGAACTACCCAACTCATAATTTGGAACTAGCTGCCATTGTTTTCGCTCTTAAGTCATGGCGTCAATACCTACTAGGAGAAAGGTTTGAATTGTTTACTAACCATAAATCATTAAAATACCTTCTCTCACAAAAAGATCTTAACTTAAGACAACAAAGGTGGATGGAATTTCTTGCCTCGTATGATTTTGAGATTGCTTATACCCCTGACAAGGGTAATGTGGTAGCAGACGCCTTAAGTAGGAAAAGGATGACCTTAAGTCCTCTCTTTGTGGAAAGGCAAAACTTGGAGTACATAGCAACCTTTGACTTTAGACCCTCTTTTGAGTTTGTATCTAGTTTGTTAGCAACGCTAGAGGTGAGGCCTACGCTTTTGGACTCAATAGGAACCGCGCAACATGAAGACCCTTAGATAGTTGATGCGATGGATAAGTTAATTAGAGGCGAGACTTCTAGTCACCTCAATAGATACTCCATAGATGACAAGGGTTGGTTGAGACGAGATGGAAGACTATGCGTTCCATAAGCAAGGGATTTGTTGAAGACAGTTCTTAAAGAAGCACACCATTCTAAGTTGACCATACACCTAGGTGGAGACAAGATGTATAAAGACATAAAAAGGGTTTTCTTTTGGAATGGCATGAAGAAGGATGTAGCTGAATTCGTCTCTAAGTGCTTGATATGCCAGCAAGTCAAGGCGGAGCAGAAGAAGCCTGGTGGTCTGCTTCATCTTCTGGAGATCCCACAGTAGAAATGGGATAGCATTTCGATGGACATTATAGATGGGTTCCCTAGGTCAAGAAGGGGCAATACCAGTATTTGGGTAATAGTTGACAGGCTCACTAAAAGCGCTCATTTTATACCTGTTAAGAATAGGAGGACTACCTCATCGTTAGCATCCATTTATCTTAAAGAAGTAGTTCGACTGCATGGGATACCCTCTAGTATAGCAAGTGATCGAGATCCTATCTTTACAAGTGAGTTTTGTAAGAGTTTGCAAGAGGCTGTAGGCACACAGCTATGCTTAAGCACTGCCTATCACCCTCAAACTGATGGTCAGACTGATAGGGTGAACAGAGTATTAGAAGATCTTTTGAGATTATGCGTTCTTGATTTTGGAGGAACGTGGGAAGATCATCTTCCTTTGGTGGAGTTCGCCTACAACAATAGCTACCAAGCCACCATAGGCATGGCACCCTTCGAGGCTTTATATGGAAGACCATGCCGATCACCAACTTGTTGGTGGGAATCTACAGACAAGTTCGTATTTGGGCCCGACATGATCAGAGAAACTTCAAAGAAAGTGGAATTGATACGAAGACGAATGAAGACCGCACCAGATAGACAGAAGTCCTACGCAGATAAAAGAAGGATTGACCTTGAGTTTGAGGTTGGAGACAGGGTTTTCCTTAAAGTATCTCCTTTGAAGAATGTCGTTCGCTTTGGATCCGTAGGAAAATTGGCACCAAGATTTGTAGGGCCATTTCCTATCATTGAGGGGATTGGGACGATGACTTATAGAGTAGAGCTTCCCGAAAGAATGGCTGGAGTTCAAAATGTTTTTCATGTTTCTCATCAACGAAACTGCTTACATGAGTTTGTGGAAGTTGTGGAGCTAAACATACTAGAGGAAGTAGAAGTGGAACGAGAAGCGACAATGAGAAGAGTTCCAACTCTATCTTGGGAGCAGAAGTTAAAAAGCTACGTAATCGTGAGGTCAAGCTAGTTAAAGTACAATGGAGTGACGCTGAGGAAGACGCGACTTGTGAAATTGAAGGCAAAATACGCGCAGCCTACCCTTTTCTTTTTGAGGGTACATCCTTGATCTCTTTTTCCGTAAGTTTATGCATGCTTGTATCTACCTTTTAAGTATATCTCCTCGGTCCTATTCTTGATCCTTAAGTAGAAACCAATGAATGTAAACATGTATTTGAAACATGTTATGATTGATGGTTGCAAGTGGTTGCTCGTGAATGCATATACACATACATTAGGTACTAGATCGGCTCAGTCACTTTCATATTGCATATGCATATATGGATTTGTATATGGATTGAAACTTGATAGACTCATGGCACTGACATAATCACATTAAGGAGGTCAACTGAATCAGTAGACCGCCTGATTTTGCATTAGATAAGGACATATACACACACTATGCATATAATCATGAAAGAAATAGAAATCTTTTTAAGGACAATGGATGCATGTGATTGATGGTTGAGTAGATGGGTGTTGGATGTTAGGATACATTCTTCTTAACTTAGAGATTTCGGGGACGAAATCCTTTAAGGAGAGGAGAATGTAACACCCCGTATTTTCAGTGAATATTAAAATAACGAATTAAAGAATACTTAATTATTAAAAAAAGAATTAAGTAAAATAGGTAGCGCCATTGCGATCGTCTCGAAATTTTGCTTGAGATAGAGTCCGAATTAGCGAAAAACGGATGTCGTATGAAAGAGTTACGGACGATAGAAGTTGAGCAGAAAATTCAGGAAATGGACCAGAATGCACTGACGCACTTGGGTAGTGCGCCAGAACAAAAAAAGCACTGGCACACTTGGGAAGTGTGCCCATGCCGAGCCTGAAGCCTGCACAGGACTCTGGAGAGTTCTGATGACGTGTCTTCTTCTGATTGGTTGGAAGACGTGTCTTTGATCTGTGTGGTTCTAATGATCTCCTAGTTAATCTAAGGGCTCTAATTAATCCTACACATCTATATAAGCACACATAAACCTAAAACCTAACCTCATAACCCTATTCTATGAAGCCACCATGCTGTCCATCTCTAAACTAGCGTAGCCTCCTTCTTCTCCAAACTAGAAATCAAATTGGAGAGCTTCAAATTAAAGTAAAGATTTTCCACTTCAATCAACAAAGAGAGATTAGAATCACTACAACGTCAAATAATCCTCTCTTTCTAATCTTATCATTGTAATTTCAGTTATTATTCAGATTTGAACATGTAATAGAAATCATGACTATAATGAATCGAATCTAGAACTCTAATTGTAATGATAACCAATTCTGATTCATTCTTATTCTTTTGTCAAATCTGAGATTACCTATGCCTATGAGACTGTTACTAGTGGTACAATTGAATCTACCTTGTTGTACATCAAATTATTGATTCTTTTATGTTCAGTTCTATCGAATCTTTATGCCTATGATGTAACTTGCTCAGTTTACTCATATTTATTGTTAATGTACTACAAATCTATTGGAACCATGATTCTTGTGTTTGGTACACCTTACATGCTTATTCTCGTATGTCAATTCTTGAGTTTCTTCTCTATTCCCCATTTCGTTTTATTTTATGAATACTAGGTTCATTTGGAAACCTAGTTTAAATCTTGTCGTACGTACGATTGAAATGCGGGGAATTGGGTATAACTTAATTGAGTAATTTTGGAAATAACAAGTAAATGTGATGCAACTTGAATTGACTACACTCGTGGATAATTGACATGTAAACTTGGACATGTATAGTAAATATGCAATTTGGCTAAAAGATGAACATGCCTAACCCGAGGTTAGAATGAGTTGCGGTGTAAGGCTGCCCGGAACCGCCCGGCACATCCAGCGACCACAATAACAAATCTAATGTGAGAGGTTAGCGCATTAAGCCCCAAAATCTGAGGTTAGAATGAGTTTGCTGTAGAAGTTTTCCCGGAACCGCCCGGAACATCCAACAACCGCAAAAAACAATTCTAATGTGAGAGGTTGGTGCATTAATGAATGAATTTATGAACAGACATGCTAATTATTGTAGTGTTAAGTTAACATAGGCAACACTTAACCAATGCAACATGTTAATTAAACAAATGGGTGGTGTTAGGTTGAACTGAGAATACTTAACCGTTATAACATGTTGATTAGGAAACCTTAGTAACGGGGACCCATTTCAGCTGTAACCCACATAGATGTATCATGGTAACCTGAACTAGGCAGGGTGGGGACGATTACTTGGCTGATTATAAGCGGTCAAAATACCGATGGGTGGTGCGTCAGTGTAGGTTCCGACAGAGTATGGGCGTGCACGTGCTCCAGAGTGGAAAAATCGGGCATTGGGCATAAGTAGTTATACACTGTGCATCTTGGATTGTGTTGGATTGCCACATAGGGATTGATACACCCCATGGTGGGACCGGCACAGATATTTACAAACAAGCGGGGCTGAATGACACAAGTAATAAATACATGCGAGTAGAAGCCGATCGATAAAGGGATCACTTTATTATGAACACATGAGGCTAGTTGAAACAATTGTTAGTAGGTGCAGAGAAATAAAAATGAGTGCGATAGCATATTCAGTATATCTCGCCTTATCTTGGCTTATGTTATCTTGTTACTATGGTATTGTCTTACATTAGGTTTATTCATGTCATGATCCTTTTTTTTGTTTACATACTGAAAATCACCGGGCTTACCAGGCTTTATGTGTGACCCGTTTTCTTTCATCTTCTTTTCTTCCGTTTCCCTCTCCCTCAGGTCCACAGGGAGGGAATACTTTAGCTTAGTTCAGACCTTTCCCAGCTTGAAGAGAGTAGATGTATTGTTTGGATTCCCTTTTCTTGGGCTATGACTGTGGTTACACTTTTATTGGGGATTTATGCTTCTTCACTACTGTTTTATGCTTCTTTATGTATTTGGAGTTTTGTATCAAGACAGAGGATTTATTGTAATGATTTGGAAGTTGGGTTTTGAGACAATGGTTGTAACATTTTGACTAAACCATGCTGCTTATGAAATAATTCCAATTTTTCCGCTGTTTGTATGTCTGTCTTGTAAATTATCTGTATCTTTTACCTATAATGCTCCACCGAAGTTAATGCATTCCCTTTGTGAGTGACCTTAATGGAGGTGGGGTATTTCAATCTCTTACCTCCGCGACTGCTAAGTCAAAACGATCTAGATAGGACCTTAAAGATTCGTTGGGGCGTTGTTTAATGAGGGATAACTCGATGACATTCTTAGACCTCTGAGCATAAAGTCGGAATTGATTTACGAATTGTTCACTTAATTTCCTGAACCTGGAGATCGATCGTGCTGCCAAGAGGGTAAACCACATTAGTGCCACATCCTCCAGGAATATAGGGAATGCTTTACATTTTACTGCATCAGGAGCAACAACAGCATTCATTTACCATGAATACCTCATCAGATGCTGAATTGGATCCGTCCTACCCGTATAGCGATTCATAGAAGGCATATTGAATTTCCTTGGAAAACAGACGTCCAATATGTCTTCTATGAAGGGCGTATGACTGCGGCCTATACTCCAATCCTCGTTCCTCTGTCCACGGTTATCTACCATGATTTGCCTAATCATTGCTTCAAAATCAGCATGAGTCAATGTAGATTCAGGATCGGCACTCCTTGCTCTACGTGGTCCTCCAATGTCTCTTCGGCGTGCTGTCGTGGGGTCTGGGACCTGAGCATAACTTCTTTGTCCCCTGTTGTCACGGTCAATCATGCGGCGAGGCGGTTGCAGTTGTTGATTCTGCACAGGGTCAATAATGCCTCGATTTCGAGGTTGCGGAGCGGGATCATTTAAGTTGTGATTATCAGGTTCCAGATTGAGGGCCGCCTCTTCTTGAGAAGGAAGTGATCCGAATCGAAGTTGTTCCACATCTTAGGCCCTTTCCAAAGGTCGTGATGCAGGTCTAGGAGACTCCTCCGAGGAGGATGAGTACTCTGGAGTAAAAGGATGGGCTGGCGGAGGTGTCCTCTTCCTTTGGAGATCATCGATTCGTCTGTCCAATGCAGTAAGGCTCTGTCGTAACAAAGAACTCTCTCGTCTTTGAACTGCCAACTTATCATTTGTCCTATGCAACATATTGAGGATGCGAGAAAGATTTCCCTCAGTTGCTTGAGCAGAGGCATGTAGCTGATCATCAACATTCTCTCTTATACATAAAGAACCCGAGCCAGGTCGAGCAGATGCACCAGCACGAGCAGAACGTGCCATAATTTCCTTTCTGGGTTGAGTTGTGGTCCTATAGTCAGGTCGGTTCGTGACCCCCTCTTATTGACGGCTCATAGTGCCTTCTACATGTCGGCTCATGGCGATCTCAGTAGGGCAGTTCGTGATGGGCTCAGCAGGACGGTTCGTGGCATCTCTTTGCGATCGGTTCATGACCCCCTCTTCGGGTCGAGTTGCCCCCTGCGAACCGCGAGCCGGGGTGTCCATCTTGGGCTGTTGTTGAACACTTTCTTCAATGGATTCATTTGCATCTTCACTTGCTTGCGAAGCTTACATCCTTGGATTTCTTTCTAGCTATAACGTCTTGACTTTGCTGGAATCTTCGAAAACCAAAACAGTGGAGATTCAGACTATTTTCTTTGGACTTGAGTATCCAAATAGTAGAGCAATAATACGATATGCAGAGACTTCATTTCTTGGTGAAAGCACCAAAATGTTAGACCAAATTATGGCTCTTACACCCAAATTGTCTTGAATTGCGGAGAGTAATGAATAAAAATGAAAGAAAACACAACAAACATACCAGATTTATAGTGGTTCGGCGCTAACGAGCCTACGTCCACTTTATATGTTTTATGATTATACGTTGAATGCAAGTACAATCAATGATTTCGCTCAATCTCACTTTTACAATAGTGGTTCACTCAACAGTTCCGAGATAACACTGATTAGAAATAATGGTGAAATAGTAATGGTGGAAATAATACTTAGAACTGCCAAAAGATCCTGAAAAATGCCAAGTATAGAGCTATTTATAGGTGATTTCTGCATGTGATTCGTGATGACACGTGGCATGGATCCGGAGGATCTCGGACTGGTTCGTGGCTTGATGAAGAAGTAGTTAAAATGGAGGTTATGGACAGGTGTTGCTAGAACCTTTAATCTAGGATCGTGGATGACCAAGTCTTGGCCACTATTTCCAGGTAGTAGAGTCGGTTCGTGACCCTATACCACGAGCGGGTCGTGGTGCTCATCTCGAGTGGGTCGTGAAAGACATGGTGAGTCGAGGGTAGGAGCCCATCACGAACTGGCTAGGAGCATGGACAACGAGGGTAGGAGCCCATCTTCGTCTACCATGTGTAAGTCTTTGTATCGTTGGCGGCTTGGTTCAAAAGATAGCCAACAATAGGGATTTGGGTAATTAAATTGTACATATCTCATGGGGGCGATGCATAAGGCACAATGGTTGTTCAGATGATTTTTAATTCCCACATGGGCATTGAGATGATTTATTTTTACACATCTCTCAATGCACACATGTCGTATTGATATACTGTGATTTATTGGAGCCTTTTTAGTCCATTTTCGATTTTTCGGAGCCCTCCGTACAAAGGAGGTTATGGCTAAATTTTCCAAAATTTAAAGGCGTTAGCCAAATATTTAGTCAATTAAATAGTTTGGAAGCCGTTGAATGTATTATATTTTTATACAAAAAATATAAATTAAATTAAACGAACCATGCAGCGGCAGTTCGCGTTTTCGACTCATGATTTTAAATGAGTATAACAGGAGATCCGACCATCGGATTTTCCCGAAATTAGAACCGTTGGATTCATCTCGAAAAGATCTTTCCATCGATAATAAATATGTTAAGATCGAAGGGTTATAATTGGAGAAATGTTAAATTCAAGTTTGAATAAAACAACGCCAAAACTTATAACGACCTGTAATGAAAGATTATTCATATGGATTATTTTTATATTAGTAAAAATAGAGAAAAGTTATGTTAAATCATACTAAATGATTTGAAAGGGTTAGAACCAAATGTACTTGGTCGTGGATATTCATTATTATTGATTGATTGATTGGATTGTGCTCGACCAGTTTATGAGCAAGTATGCTTTTACATTTAGCATTGGGTTGGGTAAATATTTGTATGCTAGCACCTTGTGATTTATTTCCTGATTTGACTATGAGGTGTTTAGCGATGTTTTTGGTTCACAACAAATTTGATGAATGATTTTGAAATGAGATTTTGTTAAGTGAAAAGAAAAGTAAATTCCCGACTTTGGACAGGGAAAGTTATATAAAAATGTTTTATAAAACAGAAAAGATTTCAAGGATTGAACCCGATGTTTTCAAAATGATTTAGAAAAGTATTATGTGTTTGACATTGTAGTTCACTGCATAACTGATTAGTTGGTATTGATGATATATCTGTTTGGTGGCGGAGAATTTATTCTCTTGCTTAACACCCTTCTTTGAAACGTCCGAGCTCAAAAGTTATATGATTAATAGTGAATGATCATATGTGTGAATTGATGATGCAAAGTATTATAGTTTGAAAGTACTTGTGATTATTATGTTGTGAAATTATTTTTCCACATCGGGATATGAAATGATTTAGTATGTGGCCAAAGATTCAGGTAACCCTAACGACTAAAAGTATGGGGGAGAGAAGACCCAAGAAATTAAGAATTGGTCAGCGGTCAATGCATGCCTATTTCTATAGGGTGCAACATATATATATATATATATATATATATATATATATATGTATGTATGTATATATATCGAGTGACTAAGGAACATACCATTTGCCTTATTGATGAGGGAAACCTCCCGATATTTGGTTGCATACTATTTGCATTCATTTTGATATTTTGGAATTCATATTTCCAAAGATCTTGGTTTGAGATCCCGAAGTGAAATCTACTTTGACATGAAAGCTAGATATGTATTTCAAATGATTTGAAATAAGAAATCGGAAATAAAGTCCAAAGAAATAATTTCCATAAAGATAATTGGATTTGGAAAAATCTGCATTTGGTGATTAAGCCTAAATGGGCAGATTGAGGAATTGCATGTTGTATGATGCAATGTAGGTCCATAAGTCTATTATTTATGGTAGTTGAATGTGCATTAGCAATCTAGTGGAGGAAACCCGTTCCGTGTTATACAGTGTGGTCCTGTGATATGCCTTATTTTTAAATAAGTTAAATTTTAACCAAAGCTCTGATACCACATGTAACATCCTGCTTTTTCTTACCATTTAAATCGGTAATTAAACCAACTCAAATCGTTTGAAAATGCAGATTGTTTTAACTATGGGGTAATAAATTAAAATCACAGAACATAGATATTTCACATGTACAAAATAGTAGAATAACTAGCAGTGGAATAAATAACTTAGTAGTTCATGAAGCTACTAATTACAAAATCTCAAAATAAATTAGACAAAATATCAGAGTCATAAAATAAATACACTAGAGATCTTCGATACATAACTATCTAGTTTATAAGTAATGGAATAAGTGAATCACCAAGATAGAAATAGCAGATGGATAATAAGTTGAATCTTCAATAGATCTCTAGCTCTCAAAGATGAATCGCCAAAGCTGAACTCCTCAATCTGACTGAGCAAGTCAAAAAAACTAGACACTCGGATTATGAGTAACAATCTCAAAAGTTAATCAACTCAAGTAGAATGATCAAATGAAATGCATCATTAACTTAAAGAATGTTTGGGATTCGATTCTTTAATAATCCGTTAAACTAGATATTATATAATATGATATGCTATTATAATAGTGTCTATGTTTAAATGTACTGTTGAAAATAGCGTAAGCGGGATTACCATTATTACACTTACACCATTTATACCGTTGTCGTACAGTTTGCATATAACACACCAGTACGTCGGTGGTTGAGGATGCACCGCGATACGACAACGTTAAATCAAAGTCTTAGGGGGCTCGATCAGGATAAATATGAAAAGGCATCGAGGTAATACCCATCAGTAGGATTCTACTGGATTGCGGACCCAGGCTGGTGGTAACGCATAGCCGCAACTACTTCCCACTTCATACAATACTCTAAAAATCAAAAGGGCCCCAATCAAATCACAAAGTAATAGATATGGTATCGAAGAGGCATGTCTTCTAAGAGATGTTAACTCCATTGGCCTGGGTATGGCTTCTGTTTTAGTCATTTTAATTATGACCTAAAAGTCAAGGCGATCCATCATCGTTCTCTTTCTTCCAATCTAGTAATCTCCTCCAAATACAACCTACTTCATTCTGGATTCTCCACCACGTGCACAGTTGTTAAAGTGGTTCCCGATGTTGGCAGGAGTTCGATAAAATGCAGCCCCGGTCTCATTAACAACCAAACGCTTATTTCACACCGTGATCATTTATATTTAAAATCATATATAAATATCATAAATCAGTATAATAATAACAACGGTTTATATTCATATGATTATGTTTCAAATGTTTAAAGATCATAAATCATATTTTAAAACATCATAAATCACAAGATAACGATATCGATTTATATTCAAATCATTGATTTTAAATATTTCAATGTCATAAGTCATATTCAAACCAATTCATTATTCGATTGAGTTCATAAATCATAAATCAAAATTTTCTTTATTGGATTAAGTTCACTCTTTATATTTCATATATACAAAACAAATTAACATTTTGATTTCACATTTCAATATCTCAAATTTCACATTTCCAAAAAAATTTCTATTAGCCTTCCGGATTCAGTAGCTCTGATTGGAACCACTTCCCATTTGAAATAGTTAATGTAACATAATTTAAAATAGTTTAATTTATAACAATACAAATTTCAAATAACTAAAACAATCCATTCCAAACCACTTATCCGTATTCACAAAGTTCAGTTTTGTTAATATACATTCAACAAATTTACTTCAAATCAAATTTTAGTTTTAAACAATAAATTCTTACATTCAATTCATTTCAAAATAGTAATCATGGTTGGATGTCTAATTTTATTCTTAAGAATTCAAATTACATTCAAAACACTCTTTTTATAAAGTTCATATCAATTGAATCTAAATTTTAGTTTACTCGATTGTAAAATTTTAATTTCAATTGCAATTAGATTCAAGACACTTACTTAATAAATTATTATCAAATCAATTTATTAAGTTTTATAATCATAGCAAATTCAGCAAACACATTAATTATGAAATTCACATCTCAAAATCGATTTTCTTATTCGATAAATTACATTCCAATAATGTCATTCAACAAATTAAGTTATCGTTAAATTTCAAACTGCTTTTTAAACTCTTTTATATACTCATATTTTAAAAAAATGTATTTTTTTTATAAAGTTTTAAAATTTAAATAACATTTACACTATATTAGAAGATATATTAATTTACTTATAAAATAATTTGTATTTGTTTATAAATTTTAAAAATAAACAATATTATAACTAAAAATCTTAAATTGATATTGAAACATATATTAGCTTATATATTTAAATAATATATAATTTTATTTTAAAATATAAAATAAAAAAATTAGTAAATTATCAAAATGCAAGTTCAAATACAATTTTAAATTTAAATCTCTAAAATACTTTATCAAATAAGAACGTTTTATAAATTTAGAAAATACTTTCAAAATTGACCAACAGTGTCAGTATATAATTTTCTATTTAGGCCAAGTGATACAGATGTATATAATTTCGATCCGTTAATATTCAAATTGCGGGTTTTATCATTTCAACCCGCATCCCAATGAATTCTGTTTTTATTCCTAAATCTATACAGTGATTCAGGTATCTACCATTTCAACCCATAATTGTTTTGTATATATTTGGCGAACTTGTAGGATGAGAACAGAATAAACATGACATTTAAATTAACATACATAAATCAACTCACATCATAACAAACAATTTCGTGCCATATATGTTAACAGTGTGAGTGTCACATGTGCGCAAACAAATAATCGGTTTTCTAGAGCAATCCTAACAATTCATATGACATTTTAAATGATATTCAGTTACTAATTAAAATTGTTACTCAATGAGGGTTCTCACCTTGCGTTGATAGGAAATGAGATGACAACCGAATGGAAACAAAATGAAAATGATACCTACCAAATGAAACTACAATCAGCAAGTATCTTGACACTCCAAATCAACACGAAACCCAACACAGCGACAAGATCACGACATGTATCTTCATCTAATTCTCTCTTTTGAAAAGATAAAAAAGACAAACCCATCATCAAATCGGACAACAGGTCAAAAGAGGCTTGGCCAACCAATGTTTTAGGAAGATTATCAATTATCTAAATTTTCAGCAAGGACCAAGCAATGTGAAGGCCAATAACTTTAAATTAATGGCGCTCTATACTATGATTCTCAGCACCATATTGCAAGCTACAAGCTTTCAACAAAATAAAGTTTTCAGAAGAAAAAATGAATTAAAATAAATTTTTATTTTTTTTAATAAGGGAAGAAAGCAGCAAAAGAAACTCAACATAAAATGGACATGGCTTTGGATGAGTTGGAGCACCTGAAGTTGGCCGGAGGCGAAGGGAAGGAGATGGATGCGTGCCATAGTATTGAAGAGGAGAGAACTGAAAGAGTTGGGGACTTGCCTTGGCATGCTACATGCATGCAAGGAGAGATTTTTGGAAAAAGAATGCGCATGAATTATTTTTCTTTTCTCTTTTTTCTTGCCAATAATTTTGGTTATAATGTGATAAAACTTTAGAACCGAAATGCGAAAGAGGACAAAAATGGAGTGTGCATGCATTTTAAAATCAAAGGAGGTAAATATACGCATTGCATTTATTTATGTGAATGGCCAATGTATTTATTAATTCCAAAATTTATTATTTGCATAAAGGAAAGGCAACAATTTTGAGCAGGTTCGAATTAAAATAGACAGAAAGTACAGCTGGAAATATTAATGCATGCTTGCCCATTGAATGAATTTTCTCTCCCCTTTTTTTCTTTTTACCTTCCTTTTCTTCTTTTATTCAAGGTTGCATAAATAATCAACGGGAGTTATTTGCATGCACTTATCTGACATTTATGGTATATGAACCGTAAATTAAATGTAAATGGAAACATAAAAAAAATTCAAAATTCAAAACTGAAACTAGTGAATTCAAAGCACGCATTAATTGAAGATAATTATGGGTAAAAGAGGAGACGGCTTTTCAATTTTTAACCTAAATCAATTTCTGAATTAGTGCGATGACTTGTCATAGGCTTTCATAAGAAGCTAAGTTGTATAAGGAATCAAATAATTAATTTAAGCGTTATCAACGCTACTCCTTTTCATTGATAAATCAAAATTTAAGTGAAAACGTTAATGGATTTTAATGAAACGAAAATGTAAATAAAATTTATATTTCAATTCGCATCCTAAAAATATAAAGTTGCCAATAATATATAATCTTCCAATTTTTTTTGGTAATTAATAATTTCTAGATTTGACAAACCTGACAAACCATACTTTTCACACATTAAAAGTTCGAAGTACTATCACAACATTTCTTATTTCAATATTTCAGTTTTATTTAAATGTTACAATTCAAATTTAATGAAAATATGGTATTAGTTAGCCCAACTAATAAGTTTAAATAAACAAACATTGATATTTTTGTTATTAATTCATACTCATGTCAAAAATCAAACTCATTCAATCTAAAATTTCAAATAAACTTTAATTTAAATATAAAAAACAAAATTTAAATTAGATCATTAATAAAATTCCACTTTAAAAATTTAGGTTGTTATGGAGATGGTTGTTCACTGCGGATGGGAGGTGGTTGCAGTATGAAATGTAGTACGGTTCTTCTTTATGTCGGTCTGAGTGCTTTGTTTTGTCATCTAGCCTGAAAACTTGCTCCTTCGCAGCACATTGATCAGACCTGAAATCTTGCTCCTTCGCAACACATTTATCCCATTTTCAATAGACATTGATAAAGATCTATAATCAGAAGTGTTGTTGCTGGGTGTTGAACGACATGTTGACTATTTGAGTGCTTAGTATTCATAAATGCAGTGATCTTCTCAAGATTAATATACTCCTGAATCTTTTGGGTTGCTTGCTTCTAGGTAAGTTTCATTTTCCTCTATTACAATACAATTTTATTTATTAAAAATATATCTACATTATGAACTTTTCTATTCCTTCACTACACGAGTCCCTTTGTGTCGTCGTTGCTTTACCTATGGACATTTAATTCATTATTACCGAGATATAATTTAATGCACAGATTATTTAATAGTTTAGAAACAAAAGACAGGAAACTTGGCTCATTGACTCATGGATTATTGGATTTTTAGATTCTTTTTTGTGGTTGAAAATCTGTGTATGCACATATCCCATTCCGGTTTGGACTTGAATGGTTATGTGTGTATGTACACTTTGAGTTTGTGCCCTAGCGCATGTACATTCTGCGTACGCTATGTTTCTGCATCTCAACCTTACCCTACGGTTATGAATATGCATGCAAACATTTATTTTAGGTTAAGATTTTACTGTCATTTGCGATGTGTTCTGTGCCTTCGATTATTTTTAGCACATCTGTTTTTCCTACTCAACACTACACTAACACATGTTGCCTTATATATGTGTGCATTAATGTTTTTAAAGATGTTGCCATAATGTGTGTATACAACTGATTTAACTTAGTGAAAATACATGCAAGTACACGTGCACGTGGCAACAGTCAGCAACTAAACTTCATGCATGCTATGTTTTGCATTTCGCGGGAAATGAAAGCCAATCCCATATAAATATCACATAATACGTAAATTCTTTCTAACTATATAAAATGCTTCTTTATTTATATCTTTTCCCTTGCAAAATATATAAATGAAAATTGCAATCAATGCATGTGATTGTTCTTTGTAAGAGCATCTCCAATAGTGGAGAATTCATACTCTTAATCAAGGACATCCCCACTTTTCTTCTCCAATAAACATCTCATCTCGTAATATTCGGGGGAAAATTAGGGGGTCAATTCTGAATCCGGAATTGGCCCCACACGCTGACTTTTTGGGCATCTAACGTGGCGAGCCGATTTTTTTGGCGCATGCCAAAAAAATCGGCTCACCATGTTAGACGCTGCTAAAATTGGCTCGTCATCTCCAACGCCTGAGGACCGTTGCCAACTGAGTAAAGAACAAGAAAACGGTCTTATTTTCCCAACAACTATAAAATAGTCAAAAAAATTCAAACGGCTATATTTTTACTTATAAATTGGTTCCATTCAACCATTTTACATCACAACATATTCACAATTCTCTTTTATCTCTTTAGTCTAAACAAACTCTTACTCTATAATGTCGTCACCATTTGGAGATTTTTCACATCCGACGATGGACGGAAGCCAGTTTTCGCAACGCTACTTGAGTAATTTTTTGGGAACTTAGTCAAGCAAACAAGGAACCATGTCGTGGACAGACCAAGAAGACATCGATCTATGCACCATCTATTATCATTTCTCACAAGATTCGGCAACGGGGAACGACCAATCAGTGACCACGTTTTGGAAAAAAATTAAGACCGCCTTCGGTGAGAAGAATCTAGAATGCCTGCGGACATTATTAGCGATTCAAGGCCGTTTTGGCAAAATAAGTCGTGAAACAACGTTTTATGGATCACAAGCGTACAAAATAAAGATAGCAAATCCAAGCGGCATGAGAGGAGAAGATAATATGGTATTTTTCTTACTATTTACGTCAGTGGTTGGTAGATTTTTTTTATCATTCATACTTTCTTTTTTAAATAGAAACGAATGGCAAACGAGGAGTTCAAGAAGCTTTTTCCTAGAGAAAATGAGATGAAAAGTTCATAATATTATCAGTTTATGCATTGTTATGATCTGCTTACAAGTGATCCGACGGACCGATTTTAACCGGTGCTCGCTGATAAAATCAAAGTGCACCGATAAAATCGGCTCGCTCTTGTTGGGCAAACCTGCCCAGCCAACCCTGAATCTTACAGGTCGTAATATTACGACCCATTAGTCTGTTAGAGTTGCTCTAACTCTTCACTCTTATAAACATAATAATCATGGCTGACATAGTCAGCCAAAATTTGTTTAGTGGATGTGTTACATAATGTAATGAAAAGGGATCTAATCCGACTTTTTTTTCTATACCTAATCTACTTACATCTCAAAACTGCAAGTTGATTTATATTGGTCTTTAATCCTGAAAGCACTGGTTTTGCATAGCTAATCAACTATGCATTCGGTCTTAAATATGAACGTAATAAATATGCTAATCTTTGAAATTAAAATGCAAATAATACAATATTACATTGATGATCACCCTTACAATATCATCTAAATTTTTTATTTACTAATTCTGTTCTTTTTTCAGGTTAACCAAATTTTGATTCGTGAATATAATTTTCCACCATTACAACATCAGCATGATTTTTGATTGTGAATATATTGGCCTTAATGCTTACTCAAAGAGCATACAATTTCAACCAAAATAAAAGGCAACGAATTTTAAAACTGTATATTACTATACTAAATTTATATTCAAGCCAATATGAGAGTACACATAAAAAATTTCTAGGGAAAATATGCAAACATAGGGATAATATACGTTATAAACAATATGTACATGTTACCCAAAATTTCAAGAAGCATGGTATTGTCGATTGTTTTATTTATTCATAACAAGTTATAACATATATTTTCTAGATTATTGAAAAGAAACATGGCGGGAAGGAATCTCAATAAAAACGTTATGGCTAACTTCCAGGATGATGTAGAAAGATTCAAAATTGTGGTTGTGTAAGATTTAAAATTGTGGTTATGTAGGACTATTTAATTCGTTTAACGTTGTTGAACAAGACTACTAGAGTACACGGATCTCTGCCAGTTGAAAAGTTGATTGAAGCGAGCTAATGATAGGAAGAACAACCTTCACTGTCTATACATGTATTTCCTAATACTCTATTATGTTGATTTGCATATGTGTTTGTATTTGTTACACTCTATCATGTTAATCTCTAGCAAGCTTTATTGAGTTCTCCTTTATCTTTAAATTAAATTAGTCCTTATGATATCAATACTTTATCCATTTCCGTTACATTTCATTTAATGATTATCGTACTCATATAATAATATCATTTTTACTATTTTTTCATCCAAATTTATGCTAATATTCTGGATTGGAATGAGGCATATGATGTGTTTTTATAGCACTTGATAATTAATTATAAAATATGCGAGCTATTCGGAAAGATCGGGTTTATCCCATTCTGAATAACTGATACGACGATTAAATGTCGACAATGAAGGCGGTGGTTGAAGATCAGAGATCTTCACATCGTATGGATGATTACTGATGTCTTGATTGGGCTGATCCCCTGAAACAAGGTAATAAGTGGTGATCGTCCAAACGTACTTGGAGATCGACTGGATATGCGAGGACCTCTCTCCTGTATTAGACATATGGGATGAGGAAGAAGGTGCCTCCCGTTTCGTTTAGGCCTAGAACGGACTTGTAAATAGATGTATGTCTAACATTGGATTTCATTCTGTGTTGATTGATTTCTATTAAATATATATCTGTTTGGTAGCGGAGAATTTATTCTCTTGCTTAACACCCATCTCTGAGACGTACAAGGTTAGAGGTTAAATATTGATAGACATTAGTTGCACGGCGTGAATTTTCTGTGTGGCATGCTAAGATGCAAATGATCAAGGCTTTTGTTGAAAAGTAGAGTCTTGTGGATGATGATAAAAGCACATCTTTAATTAGCATAGCTTTGTGTATAACGTTAATTCGCGAGCCTCACACCCCGGTATGAACCAGAAACATGAGAGGACCGCAGAGAGTGCATGCGTTTCTTTCTAGCTATGAGTGGTGTCATGGTATGGAGCCCAGACATTTTACTTATATGGTTGTTAGAAAGCGAGATACCTCGGATTTGAGTCCCTAGTGGCTCTTAATATTGGTCGACATACTGACCAGATTTTATGCCCCATAGGGCAGGGAAACGTATTGTTCAGGAATTACTAATCCACTAAAGTAAGTGTGGACCGGCCCTGTCACTCCAAGGGATGATGCGTTCTATTCCTGAGACATCGGCTAGATTGTCTCAAATCGGATGAGGAAGATCCCTTGCCTCGATTCATAAATAAAAATCTAATTTCCAATACGTGACTTTCGTTTTTAGTTGTAGAACTAGTATGGGGACATGATTTATGGTACCCATGCCATCTATGATTGATACATTTATATTTGAAGTTGTTTTGACACTATACACTTATAGTAATATCAAAATGATTTATTTTATATGTACCAAGCATGTTTGGCTATTATAAGGTAAAACTCTATCCTCCGGCTTGCGTTGCATTGGGTGAAGGGACCTGAGTCTTATAATAGCTTCATTTTTTCAAAAAGCATTGCGTTATTTTATTTTTAAACTGAGATTCATGTGGAGTAAACCCGTTCCGTGACATGCAGCGTGGTCCCTTGAATTATCCAACTTTAAAATAAAGGTTAATAACTATTTTAGTTCTCACACTAGTCCCATGACTGACTCGGAGTTTATTGTTTCTACCTAAACTCTGGGTGCCATTATTTTCCACACGAGCAGCTAGTAGTTTTGATTTTCACAGATACTTCTTTTCATAGGATCCTGGATTTACAACTGGAGCTATATTCGGAAAGCTTTGTATCCATGTATTTCTTTAAGTTGCGTCAGTTGGTGTATTTCCACTACGCAATGTATTTATACATTTTTTTCCATTTCTATGTATTTTAAACCTCTGATATTTTCCGTTGTATAATATTTATTCATACTCTATTATATTCTTGCACTTTGATGTAAATTGTTGTCATAGCAATGAAATGTTTTGTTGTTTGTATTCTGATGCATCGTGTTCTCAAAGCAATCCGGTGTTTTCCGTCTCTTCGGAGACCGGGAGATTTCGGGGTGTTACAGTTTGGTATCAGAGCTTTGGTTTACAGAGCTCGAGAACAAGTAACGTTAGAACCAAACGAAAGAATTCATCAGAGATAGGATTAGTAATATCCTATGAGAATGACTCGTTAGAGATATGGTTAGTAATATCCTAAAAAGAGTTTAAAGAGTATTATTTATAAAAGAAAAATAAAAGTGAATTTAGTTTTGAAAAATATATCTTATTATATGTATTTTGCTATTTTATTTTATATTAATTTTGGACTATCAGGTATAAGAAGATTTTGAATATACGAGTAACTAACATGTATATGAAGTCTCGAATATGTTGGATAGATACAGAATCACACTCTAGTTGCCCAGGGATGATCCTGATGATAGCAGCTGCATCATCAGTGTCAATGTTCGAGTTTCGAAAGTGGGATATCTATATATCTCCAATTGACTGGTGTGAGAACCAAACTTAGTTAGAATTTATTGTTTGTGATTTGATTTTGAAATTGGATTTTTGAGTATATAAAATTTATATATATTTGAAAAGCTAATCAACTAATTAATTGCTAGTTGTGATGGATGATTATTAGTTTAACTAATTAATAATATTGGAATAATCAAACCAATATGTGAATGAAAGGTAAAATTAAGCCAAACTGAATCAAATATTGAACTGAGTTGAAATTGATTAGAGTTGCCTATATATATATATATATATATATATATATATATATATATATATATATATATGTGTGTGTGTGTGTGTGTGTGTGTTAAACAGGTCATATCATGGAAGCCAAGAAGAGGAATAAAGTTGTATGCCCGACAAATAGGTACATGTTTATTATATTCATTGGGTTTGATGATTTTATGAGTCGATGGGCTTTTTTTTTTTGATCGATGAGGGCCCTGTGAGGCAAGTTGTGGTTTTATCGATAGGGCTATACAAAGGAGGTAATGGAGAAATTTTTCGAAATTTTAGGGTGTTAGCCATACTTTTGAAAAATTAGAAAATTCTTAGAAACTGAAAAGTTGAAGAATTAATGCTAGAATGAAAGTTGAGTTGGTTAGTTAAACAACTTTCAGCGTTGTTCCTTTTCGAGGACAAAAATATTTTATGTGAGGGAGATTGTAACAACCCGGAATTTCTGAGTCAATTTATAAAATTTAATTTAGCTTTTTTAATGGATTTTGAATATTTAAAATGACTTATTTTAAACAATAACGATTTAAAATTTATTTGAATCAAAGTTAGAACATATAAATTTAATTATAAAACGAGCTCAAAATGGCGTGGTAGTTTGAAAATTCGATTTTAAATTTCAATTAAACGTATAGGATTCAATATAAATCAGATTTCAGTAAAACAAGAAACGTTAGAATCTGTTTAATTATATATTTCTAATGAATGTGAAAAATTCTGATTTCATAATATAAATTGAAAGTTATGTCCAGTTTAAAATTTAAAATAGTCGCTATGGAACTTATATATATTTTAATATAATATATAACCCTAAAAAATAGCCATTTTGCAAACGACCTCCATTTTCGACGAAACCACTTTTGTTGGATCCGGAATGTCAAATTATTGTTATGTTTCAAATTTCATAATTTTTGGATTTAATATGTGAGCGTGGTAAATTTAAACTTGTTTTGATAGTTTCAATTTGAATTTAATCGACTGGAAAAGGGTCATTTTTCTAACGGCCTCCAAATTTGACGAAACTAGTTTTGTCAGGACCGTATCGTCAAAATATAGCTAGAGTTTTTTCTGTAATTTTTGGAGTCAGAATGTGGCCCTAGTAAATTAAAATGTGCGTTTAAATTCAATATATGTTGATTTATATTTTAATTTTGATGAAAACATAGCGAAAAGGTCGAACTGGCTTACGAAATATATCCCATTGTGTCCGGAATGGGGGTAATTAGCTAGGGACAATGGTCGTTGGGTTACATTTGGAGTTTGGACGGAAAAGAACAAATTTGTGAAATAAATATTATTTTAAATATAAATATATTAAGGGTCAAGCCCTAATTTCATTTCAGCCCGCGGTCAAACAGCGCGCCTCCCTAAAAAATGAACGACATAAATTGCTCCAAACATTTTCGCCTAATTTCTCTTGATCCATAGCGAATTAAGGGGCGATTTCTATTGGAAATGGAAGTGCATTTCAAGTTCTACAAATTGGTATGGATGAGATCGGTTTTTACTTCGAAATCGGTGAGAATTTTTTCCTCAATTAGGCTTCCGTCGTACTCTTTTTTTAGGAGAATATGTGGTTCAAACCAGCGATGGTTATGGGTGGTGGAAGGCGGCGGACGGGGGTTGGACGTGGTGGTGGCTGATTGTCGGTTAGAGGCTTTGGGGATGTGCGATTTGAGAGGGAGGAAATCGACAGTGGGTTGAGCGTTCTCCCGGAAGAGATAACGATAGAGAAGGGTTTAATTCCCTAATTATGTAATTAAGGCCTTAATTATTTAATTAATTAATTTGATTATCAGTTTTAATTATCAAATGTAAAATCTATCATATCTCCTTTATATAAGGTCTGACTCTGATGATTCAAAATGCGTTGGACTCGTCTCGACGAGCATTTCAACATGGAACTGATTAGAAGCGATTTGGAGAAAATTATAATTTGAAGCGTTTTTAAATCAAAACAGAACAATTCAAAAATAAAGAATGACGGAGTGGAAACCAGTGTGAGAACTCCTTGTCACTAAATTATATTTTATCATGTTATTGTATTCATGTATAAAAATATATAGAATTGCCAGTGTAGATTTTTATTAGTTTAATCATTATAAATCGTATACGGTGCCTGTTAGCTCACCTCCCTCGTCCACAGAACATGGACGATTTAATTGACTGTATTATGTGTTGATCGTGATGCTGAAATGTTTAAAATATTAAAAATAATTTAATATTATTTTGTAGTAGTTGAGGTTAAATTATAAATATCTATTTATAATTTAAACAGTGAAAATTAGCTAGTTAGAAAAATAATTCAAAACGAACTAGAACTGGTTAAATTTATTAACCAGTGATTATTTGGAATCGACTGCTGTTGTTTGGAACCCCCACATGGATTTGGGGATGATAATCAAGTCACATCTCCCCTGAATTTAATTATATGTCAATCGATTGATCGACAGACTGTAATAAGCATTATTTAATTATTTAATGCTTATATAGTAGTAAATTGCACTCTGAATGTGAATTGACTGTTTAATAGTTGTTTATCGCTATTTTTGAATACGTGCAATGTATGGAATCCATATAAATTAATTTATATGGTAACTAATTGAGTCGCATTTCGATTCAGAAATAAAGAATATTATAAAATAATCAATATTTTAAAATAATGAATATTTTGAAATAATACTCAGTGAAGAGTTAGAATATGATTTTGATGTCCGATTTTGGATGGACACGAAAATATTGGAATATATGAAGCCGAGTAAGTAGATATTCGCCATTTTAACCTGAATGGGTTTATCGATCGATTTTATTCATTTTATAATGAATACGAAAAGGAAATAGAGTTCAAAATATGATATTTTGAAAATATTATCATTTTAATATTATAATTATATGGAATATTCAATTTTGATTAAAAATTGAAAAAGAAGTTGAAATCATTTTGAAATGAATTTATAAACGATTTATAAAATACATTTTAAATCGAAATCGATGATAAATATATTATATATATATGGCTTGAATAGAACGCGCCGCGCAACGATCATTCGCGAATTTCAACCATTAACTTCAAATTGATGTAACAGGAGATCAGACCGTCGGATTCTCCTAAAACCAGAACCATTTGGTTCGTATCGAAAAGATCTTTCCAATGAATATAAGAGATTTAAATTTAAACGATGGGATTTCAAATCATGTCCAAATCAATTTCAAAAAAGGTCGTTATGGAAGCTTTTTGGTGGCTGTAATCGGAAACCTACCGGAAATGGCGATATTAAAATTAATAAAAATATGGAAAAACTGTGTAAAATCATAATTTGGAAAGATTTTTGATGAAAAAAATCCATATTTGAAAAGATAAAATATATTTTATCAAAGTAAACTAGTTATTAACTAGAATAATAATCCAATGTTTTTACATAAATAAATTGGATTAGGAAATGAGTTTTAATATAACTAGAATTTTATAGTGAATAAATTGGAATAAATTTGGAATGGAAATTATCTTAGGAATATTTTGATATTGGATTCCGTGATTATATGGATATTATTGAGGAATTTGGAAGATAAAAATATCGTTATTCCCATTACGATATTTGTTGGTTTCCGAATTTGATATTGAATAGTAGCCGATATAATTTCTATTCAGAGCCTTGTATTTAATATCAAATTGGAGTTTGGTTTTGTCGTGGATGGTGTCTTATATAACACTGTTCTTAAACCCCGTTGATAAAGGAATAAATCTTTTAATTAAGATTTAGAGAAATTTACCAATTAATTAATTAAAATTGGAATTGAAATGAAAATTGATTTTGGGTTTATTGTGAACGATGTTCTAAACAACATTTGTTCTTCAACCCAAATTAGTAGCAAAGATATGATTTGGAATTTATAAATCATTTTATTAAAATTTAATGGAAATTTTCCAAATATAAGATTTTTCAATTTAATATATTAAATTGGAATTGAGTGGAATTCGATTCGGTAATAATCAAGATGAGATTCTGTGAAGGAAGACCGGTACTATATATGGAATTTAAATGGCTATGCCGTTATTCCATTTATATTATTAGTATGATACGGAAATTTCTATCAATTATGTATTGATCTGTGTTCCGTTAAGATTCCATAGTTAATGGTAGGTGATCTGGTTTTATCGAGAACTGTGTTTTAAATGACATTGATTCTTTAACCCGGTTAAGGATAAGACTAATTTCTTAAAGTTGAATAATCATAAAGTAATGATTTTGAGATTAAAACCAAGATGGAGTTTTAATGAATCTTTAATTAGATTGGAAAGTGAATGAGATAATTAAATTTATCGAACAAGAGAAATGATCGAGAATGGAGTACCACCAGTTTTACTCCAGACGATTGTTAAATTTTTATTTAGATTTGAACGTGAAATGGTAATCGAATTTACAGATAACACCGTGGGTGTTAGATATGGAGTATTACCAGTTTTTCTCCATGGGATGAATAGGTTGGGATTGGAAAATAAGTAAATGATTACTTCGGTAAGGCTCGATAATCCCGACTAGTTAATAAACCTTGTTTTGGTTTAGATGTTGAAAAGATATAATAAAATCTTTTGAAGTTGATGTCCAAAGGAAGATTAAAGAATAAATTTAATAGAATTTATCTTTGATAAAATTATTGGGAACCTATCCCTAAAGATGTGAATATTTAAATAAACAAATATTCAAAATTGGAATGAGGCGTATGATATGTTTTTATAGCACTTGATAATTGATTATAAAATACACAAGTTTTTCGGAAAGACTGGGTTTATCCCATTCTGAATAACTGATACGACAATTAAATGTCGACGATGAAGAAGGTGGTTGAAGACCGGAGATCTTCATATCGTATGGATGATTATTGATGTCTTGATTGGGCTGATCCCCTGAGACATGGTAATAAGTGGTGATCGTCCAAATGTACTTGGAGATCGAATGGATATGTGAGGACCTCTCTCCTATATTAGACATATGGGACGAGGAATAAGGTGCCTCCGGTTACGTTCAAACCCAAAACGGACTTGTAAATGGATGTGTGCCTGACATTGGATTTCATTCTGTGGTGATTGATTTCTATTAAATATATATATCTGTTTGGTGGCTGAGAATATATTCTCTTCCTTAACACCCTTCTCTGAGACGTATGAGTTTAGGCGTTATATATTGATAGACATCAGTTGCATGGCATGAATTGTTAGTATGGCATGCCAAGATGCAATGATCAAGGCTTTTGTTGAAAAGCAGAGTCTTGTGGATGATGATCAAAGCACAGCTTTAATTATCATAGCTTTGTGTATAGTGTTAATTCGCGAGCCTCACACCTCGGTGTGAACAAGACACAGGAGAGGACCGCAGGGAGTGCATGCGTTTCTTTCTAGCTAGGAGAGGTGTCATGGTATAGAGCCCAGACATTTTACTATGTGGTTGTTGGAAAGCGAGGTACCTCGGATTTGAGTCCCTACTGGCTCTTGATATTGGTCGACATACTGAGCATATTTTATGCCCCATAGGGCCGGGAAACATACTGTTCAGGAATTACTAATCCACTAAAGTAAGTGTGGACCGGCCCTGCCGATCCAAGGGACGATGCGTTCTGTTCCTGAGACATGGTCTAGATTGTCTTGAATCGGATGAGGAAGATCCCTTTCCTCGGTTCATAGATGGAATCCAATTTCCAATACGTGACTTTCGATTTTAGTTGTAGAACTAGTATGGCGACATGATATATGGTACCCATGTCGTCTATGATTGATACATTTATATTTGAAGTTGTTTTGACACTATACACTTATAGTAAAATCAAAATGATTTGTTTTAAACGTACCAAGCATGTTTGGCTATTATAAAGTAAAATCTATCCTCCGGCTCTTGCTGCATTGTGTGATGGGATCTGAGTCTTATAATAATTTCATTTTTCCAAAAAGCATTGCGTTATTTTATTTTTAAACTAAGATTCATGTGGAGTAGACCCATTCCATGACATGTGGCGTGGTCCCTTGAATTGTCCAACTTTAAAATAAAGATTAGTAACCGTTTTAGTTCTCACACCAGTCCCATGACTGACTCGGAGTTTATTGTTTCTACCAAAACTCTGGGTGCCCATATTTTCCACACGGGCAGCTAGTAGTTTTGGTTTTCGCAGATACTTCTTTTCACTGGATCCTGGATTTACGGCTGGAGCTATATTCGAAAAGCTTTGTATCCGTGTATTTATTTCAGTTGTGTCAGTTGGTGTATTTCCACTACGCATTATAATTATACATTTTATTTCCGCTGCTATGTATTTTAAACTTCTAATGTTTTCTGTTGTATAATATTTATTCATACTCTGTTATATTCTTATATTCTGATGTAAATTTTTGTAATAGTAATAAAATGTTTTGTTGTTTGTGTTCCGATGCGTCGTGTTCTCAAAGCAATCCGGTGTTTTCCGTCTCTTAGGAGACCAGGGGATTTCGGGGCATTACACGGGCATTCAATTTATTTTCTGCATAACTCCACTCCATACATGTCTAACACATGCATATGCACGCATTTCCAATTTCCATTGATTTCAAATCAATCCAGGCATTTGAATTTAACCATATTCAGACTCAAATCTCAATTCATCAACCTACTCACTTAACCAAGTTAAGTTCTATCCACAAATTCAATTTACTAATTAACTCCTCTAATCAGTTATCCTCATCTCAAAATTCAAAATCTTGTTTTATTGCAAAAATCAATCCATTTAACTCACATGATTTCATATTTGTTCATTATTCAAGTTTGGGTTTCGTAATTGGATATACGAACTTCATTCATTTAAAACCCATTCATTTTTAATTGGTTTTTAATTCAAACAATCTCTTCCTAGGAGGTTTTTAGCATCTTCGCTTTTCTAAAAGCAAACTTTCCCTTTCAGGATTCAATACAACTTGTTTTCTCAAAAAAATTCAAAAATAATATCTTTGGTAGCAATCTGTTAGTTAGAAACTTGAAAATGAACATTTATGATATGGCCAGCATCACTAGGGTTATTTCCCAATGACTGAAGTGAACTTAATACTTTATCACTTTCAAAACTCATTCTTAAACACTTCTGTTTGGAAGTTACTTAAAATATCCTTTCTAATGCTTGAAAAACATTTCCAAATCTCCCAAGATCTTAAAATTTCCATATATTTAGTCCAAAGTTCATTTACAAATACTTTTCCAACTTTTCAGAGTTTTAATCCCAATTTTGGTTTAAATTCAGATTTAGTTCATTTCATAACACTTATACGAATTTTATTTGGTTATATACATAACCATCTCGATTTTTTTATTATCTCATTCGTTTATAATAACAACCAACACATCCAGTATACTATAACAATCCCAAGATAAATACTTTCTTTATATCAAAATATACTTTGGGTAAAATTATTTCATTTATCCTCTTTCGAAACATATTGTGTCATTTCATCATATTCAAGTATTTTGAAACCCTTATCGACAATGTGGTGCCCACCATCGACCAGAATTTATAAGTTATTCAACCAATAAATCTCCATAATATAAAACCATTTTTATACAATCTACAAATACGCTCTCTCGTACATATATACTCAAATTCAATCTAGGCTATTACTAACCTCATCTCTATTGAGTCATGCCACAGAGCCAAGGTTATCACTCAGCCTAAAGCTCTGATACCACTGTAATGAACTAACAAATTCTCTATCCTGATTATCGACAAAAATAACATGTCGACTAAACAAGCACCGAAAATTACCGCATCATTAATAGAAAGAAATTAGAGGGTGAGAAATACAACGAAAGTTAGAATAGAAGAAAAAAGATCACAAAATCAAAGCAGACACAAATCATACTCGGAATGAATAAAATATATTATATAACATAACTTTTTAAATACAATTTTGTAACTGTGTATACATATCATTTTCAGAGTACAACACAACACATCATAGCAAAAATAAATAGTAATTATCCAATGCTGAAGCCTCCTGCTCCAAGATCCACCAAGTGTATCTGTAAAATCCCGATTATTTGACTGCCCATACAAATTTAGGCACCCAAGAGTTTAGGGTAAAACAAAACAATATAAACTATAACGACTCGCAAAATTCGACGCTCGAGTTTTCAAAAATAATACATAACTCCATATTACTTGCCAAAAAACCAAGTATCAAATCCCAGATTGTTAATAGAAAGAAGTTAGAGGGTGAGCAAAGAAAGAAAGAAATATTATAATAGAAGAATAAGAAGATCATTAGAGTCTTACAGCGGAATGGACAAAATATAATATATCAAAAAAATTATACAAAAGAACTGTATATATAGATTACAACATCAGAGTATACATGCACATCAATACAACATACAACAGAAATAAACTAGTACCAGTAAATATATGGGATACCTCTTGACTTCAACTCCTTCTCTGGAATTCCCAGCAAACCTAACTTGGAAATATACTCGGTCCGACCCGAGCACATTTGAAGCAAAGCGAAATTCACTCGGATCAGTTTGAAATACTTTCAGTGATAAATTCATATAGCAAACAACTTACTTAACTTTAGTAAACTTTTTGAAAGAAAGGATAATAGTAAGACCAGCACACACATAAACACGGACGGTTTTCACCTTACTATAACCCAAAACATTTTTGATATATCAAAATCCAGTGATATTATAATAATCTCTATCAAATCACAAATAAATAACCATATAGTAGAACGCTTAGATTTCATGCTCTACATATTCATTATAAAATCGAAAACCTTAGGGCACTTATGGGCGACTGGACTCCAACTATGACCAAGTCTGGGACGACCTTGTGATCAGTGTACTCTAGAGGGCATACACTGGGGTTTAACAAGAACATCTTGCAACCCGGCCACACATGACCGACCACTCATTCAATTGGAATGTATCGAATGTATTGACAATGTATGGTTTTACGGCGCCACCATATATCCGTGGAGATAAAGAAATGAAAGAAGAACAAATATGAATTTTCTCTGGATTGTGACAATACACCCTGCTTGGGAATGACCCACCTAGCCATGTTGTATGCCCGATTTTTGTCATTTCCCGGTTGATGGGGATTAAGGTCACGTTTACCTTTTCAGAACATCACATCATCATTTACTTTGAATGCCACATCGTCAAATCCATCAAATCACTAATTGACATCCTCAAATATACTTCAGTGTTAAGAAAGAGAATTTCTTCACCACCAAACTTAGTATATTTGTAAAAATCAACATACGTGAGTTTTCAGGAAATACTCTGTCAGACATTCGTCCATACAAGTCATCCAGGAACAGGATGAACCGAAGGCACCCTCCTACCACATCCTAGGAATCACCCTATAGATCAGTAGCGAGAAGTCCTTGCAATCCATAGATTTCACTCATGATAGAATCACTGATGAAATATCTCTAGGGATCAGCTAGAGAAATTCAACAAGTAGTTCTTCTGCTCATAAAGATTTACCGTCTTCATTACTCCATCTTTATACATTTCCTTGCAGATTAGTTCTGTACGCAATGCTGATTCGAAGTGGTTTTGGATCTAGATCCCATCCCGGTCTCCTTGATACAATATGTCAAAAAGGTCTCATAATATTTCATTGATAGTCGATGTTTCAACTATCAATGTTAACAACACGATCAAGTTCAAGGCAGCTTCGATTTTTTACTTAAGATCAGTCTTAAACACTCTTACTGATCTTTTAAAAACCATTTAATCGATTTAATATCGATTTCATTTGACAAAAAACATTATTTGCTTCCTATAAGTATATTCTTAAATTTAATAATAACATGTTTTCAAAGACTCGTTTATCACCATATAATATCCCCATTAAGTATCCTTAACTTGGAAATAATGTCAATGACATATTCATTTGTATATAACTAAAAATGGCTCCGTCGAACTTCGAACTTCAAAGGATTTTCCTTAATTCTATATAAAAACATAATTGATTTTTTAATATTATCTCATTCCCAATCCAAAATAATTCTTTTGCACTTCATTGGGAATGCCATTGCCATTTACTTAATATTCCAAAACATATCATTTCTTGAAAACAATATTGTATATCCTATACATATAAACCTTACTTTAATTTGACCCAACCATGTTAAATTATACAAATAATCTTATTTCCATGTCTTGCCAGTAACGCTGCAAATGTTTTCTCATTTCAAATCTCGCAACTAATATTACCATATTACTTATATTTAATAGCCTTGCGACTACCATCACAATAATATTCTATTCAAATCTCGCAACTAATGTTGCAATATCCTTTTTATGGAAATCATAAACTAATTTCAACAACCTTTACCGTAACAAACTAATACCATTCTGTAACATCCCATAATTTTAAAATAGGACATAAGAGATTGTTAAAGAATAATTAATCTTTAAAAGAAGAATTAAGGGAAACGGGTTGCACCATTGCGTTCGTCTCGGAATTCTGCTTGAGATAGAGTCCGAGTTTGCGTAAATCGGACTCCGTATGAAGAAGTTATAAGCCTAAGAAGTTTGTATATGCACTAAGAAGATTATATATTAATATTATAAGTTCAGAAGGTTCAAAAACAGGTCTAAAATTCAAAATCAGCCAAAGGGAAGTGAGCAGGAAAATTCCCGCTCAATAGTTGTAGACCCCCCCCCCCCCCCGGGGGAGTCGACATAGGTGTCGACCCCCCTATAGGGGAGTCGACATAGGAGTTGACATAGGAGTCGACCCCCCTATAGGGTGTCGACCCCTTTTGCAGATCTGGACGAAATTTCTGGACCGACATGTTTTGGCTGATGTGTCGCTCCCTAATTCGCTGTGTGACATATTTTTCTGCTATGGATGATTCTGATGACTCCTAGACTAATCCGAAGGCTATAAAACACTCTCTACACCTATAAATTAGTGCCTAAAAATAACCTAATTCATAACAATTCCTTCTGACGCCTCTATGCTGCTGAACTCTCAATCCTCTTAGCCGCCGCCTTTAAAAATACTAAATCATATTAGATGATCTTCATCAACTATCAACCTTGGAAATGAATCAACATCTGCACACCTATTTTCTCCTAATCTAAGCACTGTAAGTTCAAGTTACTTTCAGATGTGACTTCTTAATTGGAATTCTAGGCATGTTATAATCTGAATCCAAGTTATACCTGATCATGAGATAATCCTTTCAGATTTATCAAATCTATTTTATCAGATTTGTGCCTGCGATGTTATTCAAATCTATTTTATCAGATTTGTACCTGCGATGTTATTCAAATTTATTTTATCAGATTTGTGCCTGCTATGTTATTCAAATATATTTTATCAGGTTTGTGCCTGTGATGTTATTCAAATCTAATCTATCTGATTTATGCTTGCGATGTAATTTTATTCAGATCTATACTTCTTTTATGTTCCTGATAGTGTTATTATCAAATCTAGCATCGTATGGCTATTTTATGCCTAATCTTTTTTGTTTCCTCTCCTTCCCCTTTTATTATGGATCTAGGTTGTCACGAACCTAGACGAAATCTTGTTATATATACGATTGGAATACAGGGGAATTGGGCCTGATCTATTTTATGTACTATTGGGCGTAACTTGTAATTGAGATTTGAGTATAACTTGTATTGGGGCATTATTATCATTATAACTGCAAGTCTGGGTTAATTGGCATATAAATCAAGCTTTGGGCATAATTGTTATTGTTGCGAACTTGGGGTAAATTAAAATATTAAATCTAGATTGGTCGTAAACTGTAAATTGGGATATTAATCTAGATTGGGCATAACTATTGGTTGGGACGCCAAGCATAATGTATATTGTGATTTTGGGCATGACTATTATTGCAAAATTGGGAAGATTGTGTGTAACCAATTTTGAGTAATAACTTGAATTTGAATTTATGGCGTATAACTTGCAATTAGCTTTGTTGGGGTATAACTTGAGAATTGGAACATGAATAGTTTTGTGAATTTGGGATGATTAGCATATAAAATCTAGATTTGAACATATATGGTAAATATGCTAAAAGATAAACATGCCTAACCTGAGATCAGATTGAATTGCGGTGTAAAACTACCCGGAACCGCCCGGCACATCCAGTAACTGCAACAACACCTATCTAATGTGAGAGCTTAGTGCATCATCCCCAAGAAAAACCCGAGGTTAGATTGAGTTGTGGTGTATAACTGCCCGAAACAGCCCGACACATCCAATAACCGCAACAACTCAGATCTAATGTGAGAGTTTGGTGCACTAATAAATCAATCAATGCTAATGAACTGGACATGTTAATTAAACAAATGGTAGGGTTAAGTTAACTAAGGCAACACTTAACCAGTACAACATGTTAATTAAACAAATGATTGAGTTAAGTTAGCTAAGGAAACACTTAACCGAATATAACATGATGTGTGGGTAGGGTTAAGTAACAAAAGAAGGCAACACTTAACCCATATAACATGATGTATGGTAGGGTTAAGTAACATAAGAAGGCAACACTTAACCAATATATATAACATGATGTATGATAGGGTTAAGTAACCCAAGTGGGCAACACTTAACCAATATGACATGAAGAACGAGTGGGGTTAAGTTAATAGAAAACACTTAACCAATACAACATGATGAGTTGGTGGGTTAAGTATACATGAATAGAAAACACTTAACCAATATTACATGAACGAAGCGGATAGGGTTATGGCAAGCTTAACCAAATAATACGTATTGACTTGATCAGTGGTAGGGTTAAGTACATCTCGTGTAAGTGGGTAATATTAGTACATATAGGCCCACAAACTTAACCATTAAATAGACATGCTTGAATAAGTGGGAGGGTTAAGCACATCTCGTGTACATGGGTAGTATTTGTATATATAGGCCCACAAACTTAATCAGTAGGAAACCCTAGTAACGGGGACCCATTTCAGCAGTAACCCACATAGATGTATCATGGTACCATGAACTAGGCAGGGTGGGGCATGATTACTGGGCTGATTATAAGCAGTCAAAATAGCAGCAGGGGGTACGTCAGTGTAGTTTCTGACGGTTTACGGGCGTGCACGTACTTCGGAGTGGGAAAAAGCAGACACTGAGTACCGATAGTTATACACTATGCATCTTGAATCGTGTCGCATTGCTATTATAGGGACTGATACATCTTATGGTGGGACCAACACAGGGTATCTACACGCAAGAGAGGGCCGATTGACATAGGCACAAGGAAAATTAATACGAGTAAAGAGCCAATCGATAGGGTAGTAAGGCTACATCTAACATGTTCATGGCAATTAGGCAAATTGAGGTGGAATCCTCACAATAGATGTACACCTGAAGGCTACCACAATTGCGGGGATTGGGATCACATTATCATATGATCATTTTATACAGATTACTAGTTGGGACACTAGTTAGGTGGTGTAGAAATATAAAAATCAGAATAACAATGTAGTAGCGAAGCAGAGAAAGAGTAGAAGTGCATTCAGTTTATCTTGCCTTGTCATATCTATGCTAATCGTGTGTTATCTTGTTATCCTTGTTATCACGATATTGTCTTATATTCAGTTTATTCATGTCATGATGCTTTTTCCTATTTGCATGTTGAAAGTCACTGGACTTATCAGACTTATGACCTAGTTTGTTTCGCCTCTTTTCTTCTGCCCCCCCCCCCCCCCCAGGTTCACAGGGAGGAAATGTTACCGCTTAGCTCAGTGTTCTTTCCAAGCTCAAAGATAGTCGATGTATTGCTTTGGACTCTCTCTTCCACAGCTATGGCTGGTTCATGCTTTATTGGGGAATATCGTTGCTATTTTTATGCTTCTTTTATACTTGGAAGTTTTTGAATCAAGACAAAAGTTCTATATATTGCTTTCAAGTATGATTGGGACAATTGTTGTAAAAGCTTGACTGAACCACATTGTTTATAAAATGACTTTATTTTTCGCTGCTTTATTTGTCTGTCTTGTAATTTATCTGCATCTTTAACCTAAAACGCTCCACCAAAGTTAAGGCATTCCCTTTGTGAGTGACCTTAATGAACGTGGGGTGTTATAATTGGTATCAAAGCTGAAGGTTACCTGATCAGATAAAAGATTTGAAAAAAAAAATTCAAGACGGTTTTAAAAGAAGCATTTTCTAAATAAAAGTTTTCTTTAAAGGCATGCTCCTCAAAGCCATATGCACTATCTTTTGATCCTCTTTTTGAATCCTTGTTTTCCTTCTTTACTGAGTCTCCGGGGCTCCCGGCTTTCTGGGAGGTAACCTCATCGCGGCATGGTTCTGTAGGCTTAATGAGACTATGACACCTGTCAAAGGGCGAAGAAGTGCCCCACCTCCATATAGCCGCAATAGTTTCACCTGCGGCTAATTTTCTTTCAAGCTTTGTAGGGTTTTTCATGCGATGGAGGCAATTTTCAAGAGACTTGTCAACAAGCGACACAAGGATGGCAAAGATGAGAATGAGGGAGTTTGGCAAAGGAGCACAACCCAAGGATGAGAAACTCATGGATATGGACTTGGTTCACAAAGGAGGAAAGAACAGAAAAATCTAAGACAAGAGGAAGTGTCGTTATTATGGTATAATGGGTCATATAATTAAGGACAAGGGCAAGATTTTCGGGGGGGGGGGGGCAAGTGCATGCTCTCGCCACCAGTGTACCTGAGAGAGAGGTAGTGGAGTTTCTGTTGAAAAAGTCTAGTTTTTCTTTTTGATCATCCTGTTAGTACTCTTTTTTATTTTAGCGCTTCATATTCGTTTATATCTGCTTCCATAGTTGAGTCTCTGCACCCTAGAGCTTGTATAGTAGAAGATCCCATTATTATCTCAAATCCAATTGGTGGTTCGGCTCATTTGTCTTTGGTTTGTAAGGATTTGAGAATAGATATATTAGGTATTGAGTCTAAGTGTAATGCTTATGTTTTTGGTTTCGTGGGCTATGGGTTGATTCTAGGCATGGATTAGTTAGCTAGTAATTGTGAAAGGAGGGTAGTTAGACTTTTGACTTGCCTCGGGAATACCCTCGAGATTTCGTGCGATCCTAAGGGATCAGTTTTAGCTACCTAGAATCACTTGATGCATCTATCGACGATTTGCGATCCGTTGGAGTAGTCCATGAGTACGCAGATGTTTTTGATTAGGATAGGGGTTTGTCCCCTAAAACGCGAGATAGACTTCCGCATATATCTAGTTGACAATGCAAAACCAGTTGCATTACCTGTACGACACATGAATCCAAGGGAAAGGAAGGACTCAGTAAACAAGTAAAAGAGTTACTTGAAAAAGGGTTCATAAGGCGAAGTATTTCTGAATGGGGTGCTCCAGTCGTGATGGTTCACTTCGCTTGTACATAGATGATATTTTGGAATGGGGAAGAACATGCTTTGCATCTAAGGGAAGTCTCGGATACCCTCCAAGTGCATCAACTTAAGACGAAGTTCTCCAAAAATGCCATTTTTGGAGAGAAGAAGTAAGGTTTCTAGGACATGTGGCGTCCAAAGAAGGGATAGCAGTAGATCCCACAAAAGTAGTTGCGGTGCAAGACTGGAAGGTCCCAAGGAATGCAACAGAAGTAAGAAGCTTTCTTGGACTAGCGGGCTAATATAGGAAGTTCATTAAGGACTTTGCGAAGGTATTAGCCCCACTTACAAGATTGACGAAGAAAGGTCTAACCTTTGCTCGGGATATTGGTTGTGATATCGCTTTCCAACAATCGAGAAGAGCTCTTACAACGGCCCCAGTTTTGACTTTTACCTTACGGTAGTAAAAGGCTTACAGTATACACGAATGCATGCGGCACGGGACTAGGTGCCATTTTGATGTAAGAGCAAGGTCGTAGCAGATGCCTTAAGAAGAAAAGGGTTGACCTCAAGTCCTCTTTATGTGAAAAGGAAAAGTTCAGAATACATATCAAACTTTGATTTTAAAATGTTCGGTTAAGTTAGTAGTTGGCATCGCTAGGAGTAAGACCTACACTTTTGAATTAAATAAGGACTTCACAAAGAAAAGACTCTCAGATAGCTGACACAATGGATAAATTAAGTAGAGAAGAGACCTCTAGTCATCTTAATAAATAAGCTTGCAAGAAGTTATAAGTACGCAGTTATGTTTGAGCACCGCTTATCATCCTCTGATAGAAAGGGTGAATAGGATTTTGGAAGACCTTTTGAGGAAATGTTAGCATGACACAATAGGAGTTGTAGTGCCGAGTATACTAGAAGAAGAAGAGGTGGAACGAGAGGCGATAGTGAAATGAGTTCCAACTCATATTCTGGAAACAGAAATTAAAAGCTACGCAATCATGAAGTTAAGATAGTCTGAGCGCTATAAAGTGAAGCTCAAGAAGATGCGACTTAGAAGACTAAAGGCTAGATGCGCGCATCATACCCTTTTTGAGGGCATATCCTTGATCTCTCTTTTTCTGTAAAGTTTTTTTGCATGCTAGTCTTAATCTTTTAAGTATATCCTCTCGATCCTATACTCGATCCTTAGGTAGACGCCAATGGATGTAAACATGTGTTTGAGACATGTTATGTTTGGCGGATGCAAGTGTTTGCTAGTGGTTTCTCATGGATGCATATACAGACATTAGGCACTAGATCGGCTCCCTCACTTCCATATTGCATATACATGAGTGAATTTATATACATATGGATTTAAACTTGATGTGTTATCATATGGATGTTGCACTTATATGAATGATTGTGCACTCATGTAGAAGTTATAAAGTACGATTAGGAATAATTTCATACATAATGGATTCATGGCACTATCATGATTTGCATTAAGGAGGTCAACTGAATCAGTAGACCGCCTGATTTTGCATTAGATAAGGACATATACACACACTATGCATATGTTCATAAAAAGCGTTATATCCTTTTAAGGACAATGGATGCCTATGATTAAATGGTTGAGAAGATGGATGTTGGATGGTAGGATATACATTCTTGATTTCGGGGATAAAATCCTTTAAGGAGGGGAAAATGTAGCACCCCATAATTTTAAAACGGGACATAAGAGATAATTAAAGAATAATTAATCTTTAAAGGAAGAATTAAGGGAAACGGGTTGCGCCATTGCGTTCGTCTCGGAATTCTGCTTGAGATAGAGTCCGAGTTTGTGTAAATCGGACTCCGTATGAAGAAGTTATAAGCCTAAGAAGTTTGTACACGCACTAGGGAGATTATATATTAATATTATAAGTCCAGAAGGTTCAAAAACAGGTCTAAAGTTCGAAATCAGCCAAAGGGAAGTGAGCGGGAAAATTCCCGCTCAACAACCCTCCAGGGGGAGTCAACATAGGTGTTGACCCCCTTAAGGGGAGTCGACATAGGAGTCGACCCCCTATAGGGGAGTCGACATAGGTGTTGACCCCCCTATAGGGTGTCGACCCCTTTTCCAGATCTGGACGAAATTTCTGGATTGACGTGTTTTGGCTGATATGTCGCTCCCTGATTCGCTGTGTGACGTATTTTTATGCTACGGACGATTCTGATGGCTCCTAGACTGATCTGAGGCTCTAAAACGCTCTCTACATCTATAAATTAGTGCCTAGACATAACCTAATTCATATCAATTCCTTCTGATGCCTCTATGCTACTGAACTCTCGATCCTCTTAGCCGCCGCCTTTAAGAAGCCTAAATCATATTAGAAGATCTTCATCTACAATCAACCTTGGAAATGAATCAACATCCGCACACCTATTTTCTCCTAATCTAAGCACCGTATGTTCAAGTTACTTTCATATGTGACTTCTTAATTGGAATTCTTGGCATGTAATAATCTGAATCCAAGCTATACCTGATCATGAGATAATCCTTTCAGATTTATCAAATCTATTTTATCAGATTTGTGCATGCGATGTTATTCAAATCTATTTTATCAGATTTGTACTTGCGATGTTACTCAAATCTATTTTATAAGATTTGTGCCTGCGATGTTATTCAAATCTATTTTATCAGGTTTCTACCTGCAATGTTATTCAAATCTAATCTATCAGATTTATGCCTGCGATGTAATTTTATTCAGATCTATACTTCTTTTATGTTCCTGATATTGCTATTATCAAATCTAGCATCGTATGGCTATTTTATGCCTAATCTTTTTTGTTTCCTCTCCTTCCCCTTTTATTATGGATCTAGGTTGTCTCGAACCTAGAAGAAATCTTGTTATATATACGACTGGAATACGGGGGAATTGGACCTAATCTATTTTATGTACTATTGGGCGTAACTTGTAATGGGGCATTATTATTATTATAACTGCAAGCTTGGGTTAATTGGCATATAAATCAAGTTTTGAGCATAATTGTTATTGTGGCGAACTTGGGGTAAAATTGAAATATTAAATCTAGATTGGGCATAAAATGTAAATTGGGATATTAATCTAGATTGGGCATAACTATTGGTTGGCACGGCAAGCATAATGTATATTGTGATTTTTGGCATCACTATTATTGCAAAATTTGGAAGACTAGGTGTAACCTATTTTGAGTAATAACTTGAATTTGAATTTGTGGGGGCATAACTTGCAATTAGCTTTGTTGGGGTATAACTTGAGAATTGGAACTTGATAGTTTTGTGAATTTGGGATGATTAGCATATAAAATCTAGATTTGAACATATATGGTAAATATGCTAAAAGATAAACATGCCTAGACCGAGGATAGATTGAGTTGTAGTGTAAAACTGCCCGGAACCGCCCGGCACACCCAGTAACTGCAACAACACCTATCTAATGTGAGAGTTTAGTGCATCATCCCCAAGAAAACCCCGAGGTTAGATTGAGTTGTGGTGTAAAACTGCCCGGAACCGCCCGACACATCCAGTAACCGCAACAACACATATCTAATGTGAGAGGTTGGTGCATTAATAAATCAATTAAGGCTAATGAACATGACATGTTAATTAAACAAATGGTAGGGTTAAGTTAACTAAGGCAACACTTAACCAGTACAACATGTTAATTAAGCAAATGATAGGGTTAAGTTAACTAAGGAAACACTTAACAGAATATAACATGATGTGTGGGTAGGGTTAAATAACACAAGAAGGCAACACTTAACCGATATAACATGATGTACAGTAGGGTTAAGTAACACAAGAAGGCAACACTTAACCAATATATATAACATGACGTATGATAGGGTTAAGTAACACAATAGAGCAACACTTAACCAATATAACATGAAGAAAGAGTGGGGTTAAGTTAATAGAAAACACTTAACCAATACAACATGATGTGTGAGTGGGTTAAGTTAACATGAATAGACAACACTTAACCAATATTACATGAACAAAGCGGATAAGGTTAAGGCAAGTTTAACCAAATAATACGTATTGACTTGATCAGTGGGAGGATTAAGTACATCTCGTGTAGGTGGGTAATATTAGTATATATAGCCCCAAAACCTTAACCATTAAATAAACATGCTTGAATCGGTGGGAGGGTTAAGTACATCTCGTGTAGGTGGGTAATATTTGTATATATAGGCCCACAAACTTAACCAGTAGGAAACCCTAGTAACGGGGACCCATTTCAGCAGTAATCCACATAGATGTATCATGGTACCCTGAACTAGGCAGGGTGGGGCACGATTACTGGGCTGATTATAAGCGATCAAAATTGCGGTAGGCGGTACGTCAGTGTAGGTTCCGACGGTTTACGGGCGTGCACGTACTCCGGAGTAGGAAAAAGCAGGCACTGGGTACCAGTAGTTATACACTGTGCATCTTGAATCGTGTCGCGCTGCTATCATAGGGACTGATACACCTTATGGTGGGACCAGCACAGGGAATCTACACGCAAGAGAGGGTCGATTGACACAGAAACAAGGAAGATTAATACGAGTAAGGAGCCGATCGATAGGGTAGTAAGGGTACATCTAACATATTCATGACAATTAGGCAGATTGAGGTGGAATCCTCACAATAGATGTATACCTAAAGGCTACCACAATTGCAGGGATTTGGATCACATTATCATATGATCATTTTATACAGATTACTAGTTGGTACACTAGTTAGGTGGTGTAGAGATATAGAAATCAGAATAACAGGGTAGTAGCGAAGCAGAGAAAGAGTAGAAGTGCATTTAGTTTATCTTGCCTTATTATATCTATGCTAATCGTATGTTATCTTGTTATTCTTGTTATCACGGTATTTTCTTACATTCAGTTTATTCATGTCATGATGCTTTTACCTATTTACATGCTGAAAGTCACTGGACTTACCAGACTTATGCCTGACCTAGTTGTTTCGCCTCTTTTCTTCCCTCCCCCCGGTTCACAGGGAGGAAATGTTACCACTTAGCTCAGTGTTCTTTCCAAGCTCGAAGATAGTCGATGTATTGCTTTGGACTCTCTCTTCCACTGCTATGGATGGTTCATGCTTTATTAGGGAATATCATTGTTATTTTTATGCTTCTTTTATACTTTGAAGTTTTTGAATCAAGACAGAAGTTCTATGTATTGCTTTCAATTATGATTGAGACAATTGTTGTAAAAGCTTGACTGAACCGCATTGTTTATAAAATGACTTTATTTTCCGCTAGTTTATTTGTCTATCTTGTAATTTATCTGCATCTTTTACCTAAAACGCTCCACCGAAGTTAAGGCATTCCCTTTGTGAGTGACCTTAATGAACGTGGGGTGTTACACATTCCTCAATAGTAGTGAAGTCATTCAAGTTTTGGTACTTTATTTATCTTGCAGACCTTGATCGACAACGTTCTTGTCTTAGAATAAGTAGAAGTTTATTACCATAAGAAACTCATCTTATAATTTCAATCAAAATCTTATTTCTCTATTTTATATAAACTACAGTTTTATAAACCGTATCTTTACTTTGAATACTCGATCAAGTTATGACCATTTTTACTAAATCTTGATTTTCGCCACGTTACCCTAGTCCATTTAAAACTTGAATTATATAAATCCACTTCCCAAGTAACCAGTCCATTTTATAGCATATTATAACAAATTTTGGGATTTTATAAATAAAAATCCATTTATTAACTTCTTCGCACAAACCATTTAATGTCTTATAACTTGACATATTTTATATTAAGAATCCACTAACCCATTATTTTCTCAAAGACGATCTGTATTTCTGGAAAGAATCTTTCTTTCATTTCAAACTTTCAATTTATATATTAACAAAATATTAAACTATCGCGTAGCAAACATCTCATTTCCATAACTTCGTTCATGAACTTGGATTTCCATTTAGGAAACCCATTTATTAATTTCTTTTAAAACTTAGCTGAATTTCCAATTCATGTCGAGTTACTTCTTAAGCAGATTATTTTAAGAAGTAATTTATTTAATTATGATTAACTTCATCGTTAACTGAAGTAAAAAAACAATTCACTTGTTTCATTTATTAAAATAGATCAGTTAATTTTTTTCCTTGAAATTCTTAAACAACTATAATAATATCATTTATGTATTGCTACTAAAATAAATTACATTTAAGAAAACAATTAAATTTTAGGTAAGTATTCATTAATAACAATTTCTGATTATACAGTTGACATAGTCAACTTTGTTTCATTAGTTAATTCACTAACTGATATTTATTACTTCTCCTATTTCATAAACAAAATTAATCTAATAACTTTGTTTATTAGTTTAAAAATCATTTTTCTCAAAAATATTAACCCGAGGGTTAATTATAACTTATGTAGTTTACAAACAGATTTAAACTTCGAATAATCATTTCAAAGTATTTTATAAAACCAAATTATAAACATCTATTCATTTTTAAAACTTCATTATAATGTATAAATAAAAGTTAAAAAATCTTATTTCAGTTATAAATAAATCTTATTACTGAACATTCGCCTAATGGCAAACTAACGTTTTAACAAAAATGTGGATTTTAGACATGTTTGTTGTCATTCCCTCAATCAATACCATCTATTGATTTAAATCACAACAACGCTGAATTTAAATTCAACATCAACATCCAAACATGTTTTCAATGTCATTGGAGTTCAATCAATTCATATTAAAAAATACAAATAATATTTGAGGAATCCGGTCGGATCCCTCTAACCTGTTCTTCCCTGCATCACAGATCTAACAACCCGAATTTTAGCGATTACCTGTTGTATGTATTAATTAATTATAAGTGAAAATTTTGAAGTAATTACGTCATAATTGTTAAATTAATTGATAAATTCAACATACATTAACAAGTTGGAGATTTAAAAATGTAAGTTTGGGGTTTAATGCGGTAAAAATAAAGGAATTAATCACTTTAGTGATTAATTTAAGGCTTGGGGGTTTTTAAAAGTTTGAGAAAGTATGCGTTGAAAATTTTGGTGTTTAAAAGAAATATAGTTTTGCAAATTTATGTCCAAGTTGTATGATAAAGAATTTTGAGAATTTTAATAAGCATAAAATATTTAATCTAAGTAATTAATAGATATTTATTGCAAATATTATTAAAAGGTATGAAACATAATTTTTATGCCTTTTGATAAATTGTGTATAATTATAAAGTTATTGAAGGGTTCAATTCGTACTTTTGTAAAATTTATATAACTTGTGTCAAAATTATTGTATTTTGTATAAAATTGTGAAATTTGTTGTAAATGTAAAATTTAAGTGTTAAAAAAAGAGAGTCAAAATAGTTAAAATGTGTGATTACAAATTTTGATTGGTGTTGTTGTCTTTTTAACATAGTATTTGGGTTTATAAAAGTGATATAGCATAGTTAAAAAATATCTTTATGGCCCAAAATAGTGTTCTAAAGCCTAATTGCCTAGTTAAAGAACCTGATTAGGTTACCTAGACCCTAATGACTTAGATAACCTAAGAATTCTCTGGATAACTAGAAGCGTACGTTGTTTTACATTAGAAAACATTTTTCCTCTTCTTCTTCTTCATGAGAAATAGGGAAAAGCCTAGAAAACCTTTATTCTGTTTCAATTTTTAGCATCCAGTCTTCTTCAAATTGCTATCTGAGGTAGCTAATCTTATTTACAGCAGGTAATCATCTTTAAACTCATGCTAATTCATCAGATTTCTTATTTTGTTTGAGAATTCACTTTAAGTTACTTGCATGTCTCAGCTGTTGATTCTTCTAGGAAGAAAAGCCTATTTTCTTAGACTTTGAGACTCCAAGATCATCAACTCGCTCCAAATTTATTGCTCTCTTTGCTGCAAATCTAAGGTGAGGGTTCCCTTACATAAATTCTAACTTGTTTCAGTTGTTTACTGTTATGATTTGCAATGAAATCTTAAGTTTATTGAATTTGTCATATGTGTTTTGCTGTTTTGTGTCAAGTCAAAACCGTTTCGATCATAAATTTCTTGTTATTGATCAGAATCCTTCTTATTACAAAGTTTTGGAATGCTCAGATTGTGAGCTGTGAGTTTCAGTTGTTGAGTTTACAATCATTTTGTGATTAACATTGTCAAAATCGTGGTTTTGTTCTGCTGTCTCGAGATAAAAATTGACAGCCACGTTTTATGTTAAGCTGAAACCGTTTCGATCATAACTCTCTTGTTATTGATCAGAATCCTTACTATTATATGGTTTTAGAATGCTCAGATTGTAAGCTACAAGTTTTAGTTGTTAAGTTTACAAAGATTTTGTGACTAACATTGTCAAAATCGTGGTTTTGTACTGCTATCTCGAGATAAAAGTCGATAGCGACGTTTTGTGTTAAGCTGAAACCATTTCGTTCATAACTCTCTCGTTATTGATTGGAATCCTTCTCATTATATGGTTTTGGAATGCTTAGATTGTGGGCTATAAGTTTCATTTGTTGAGTTTACAATGATTTTGTGATTAATATGTTCAAAATTGTGGTTTTGGACTTCTGTCCCGGGAGAAAATCGACAACCATCTTTTGTGACTCCGTGACACATGCACCATTTTTTTATAAATCATTTTTGAAATGTTTCAAGTATGAAATTATTATTTTAAAATAAAATATTGCCTTGATAATGTTTTATAAATACATTAGAAATCTTATTTTAACAAGTATTCCCAAACTTTACGGGGTGTAAGATATTTCCATGAAACTTTATTTTGTTCAAACTACTTTCTTAAGTATACTAGCACCCTTCTAGAAGACGTGTTGGTGAGTGAATGATATCGTAAACCCTACGGTATGGGATGTGATGGTGTACGATATATATTCATCTCATATTCGATTGATTGAAGTAATGAATCTTAGTGCGTCTCAGTGTTTATGTGATTTCAGTAATTTCTTGTGGCTTTTTGTGTTTTCAAATCTCAGTGTTCCTATAATTTCATTGATTTCTTGTGACTTTTTGTGTTTTCAAATGTGAAGCTGACTTACGTTGTGTGAACCGTTATAATGTGTGGTATGGGCCACACTATTTTCACTTTTCGGGTTACTATCTGAGGGTCTGTGACACATCCCTGTGTGGTCGCCTGTACTAGACCTTTCGGGTCAATCCTATGTGAACTCCTTATAGACCTTCGTGTTAATCCTATGTGACTCTAGGGACCTTCAGGTCATTCGGGTACCCTTCTGTATGATATAGTATTGGATAAGGCTTTAAGCCATCATGTGTGATAGCATGTGTAGGCGTAGCTTTGACTCGCCACACCTTGTGACAGATCTATAATATGTGTTTTTGTGTTTCATATTCCTCATGATTTCTTTTATGGATAAGAATTCAGTGATTTTGGGAATTCCTGATTCAGTGTTTTAATGAATTTGTGTTTTTAAGGTTCGTTGTTCTTTTATTTAGTGAACACCTTGTGTTTCGTTAACAATTATAGATATTCACTCTCCTATTACTTAAGTCTATCTTATTCCTTTATGTTATAAAGGAATACTCCTTTTAGCGGATCATTTATTTATCGTGCTTTTACTGATTAACTGTTACAAGTTAGGCTGACTCGTGTGTATGTCCCTCGGGTCAGACCGAGTTACAGGTTAGCTCATCTGCTCGTGCTGAACTGTCTACTTGGATATCCTACTCACCTTTTGGATATGCATAGTTTTTGTCCGTCTTAGTAGTTCACCCTTGGACATGACATTGTATATTCTTTGGTGGGTTTTTTTCATGTATGGGTACGAATGTATATTTTGTGGTAACTATCAGACTTATCAATGTATGATGTATCATATAGGATGCATGTGTATGTATATGTATCAGTGACTGTTGTTCTGTATTCTGGTATCTATATTATATTGTATATTGTTTTGAATAGATTGTGAAGCCACCATAGTGGTGTATTGAGTAAGTATTAGGCATGTTACCAGAAAAAAGTCCTAACATGCTTATTCTATGCAACATTATGGATGGTTGCTCTTATATGCCCTATTCTCTGCATTAGTAGACAGTATTATCAACTAACGCTCTTTGCTAATGTAGGTCTCGGGGCAGGGAGTCACAAATTCGTATCAATGCAAGGTTCAGAACAAAATGCGATGTAGATACAGAACAACATGTTCTTTATGATACAACACTGTATAATACTCATACAAACATCATAACCCAACAAGAGTAAACATTGCCATGTCAGCGAAATTATTTATGGAATACGTTTGGGAATAGGATTTTTAATTCCCTAGTATTCCTTTCGTGTTTATTATTCATGCATAATATTTTATTCAAGTGTTTAATCCTATTTTATCTTTTCCTATAGCTTATGGATGGTCGTGGAAAGAGGCATCAGACGACGTCTGGACCGAGCAGTGGTCCAGGCCCGGAAGCAGAGAATGTTAGACCAGCTAATGATTCGTGCCCTGAGGCAGTCACTATATCTTCTAATCAATTGTTGGAGTTTCTCAGGAGCACTTAATCTTCTCCTCGGCGTAAATCTGCCTTCGTGCGGATGTGTAGTGATTTCTTTCACCTTGGTGGTAAGCCCTTTAAGGGCAGTGGGACGGTTATTGAGATTTAGGCTTGGTTGCGTACTTATGAGCGTATTTTTACACAGTAGGTATTTCTGAGCATGATCGTGTTCTTCTAGCATTGAGTATGCTAGTTGGTCATGCCCTTTATTGGTATGAGCTTCTTGTAACTGAGCTGGATGAGTCCACCTTAGAATGGAAACGGTTTAGAGAGAGATTTGAGTTAAAGTTTATTCTGGAATCAGAGAAAGACATTCTAGCTAGTCATTTCCTCGAGCTTAAACAAGGGAAATCGACCATTTCAGAGTATGCTGCTTCTTTCGAGGCCTTGTCAAAGTATGTCCTAGAGCATATATATACGTCGTATAAGAAGAATCTTAAGTTCGTTAGTTGACTTAAGAAGTATCTTAAGAGGCCTCTTCTATTGCAACTTGATCGGACCTTTGAGAAGCTTGCTGATGCAGCTCTCCACATCGAGGCAGTCAAGAAGAAGAAGGATAGTGATGATGGTGGTGAGGTTTGTAAGAACCTAGGCAAGAAAAAGTTTCCATTTCATAAGTCAAAATCTTTTCCTAATAATAAGAAAAAGCACGGTGGCTCCAGCTCTCAGTCTCTTGTGACACCGCCTTCGATCAAGTGAAGGGATGTTACAACTGTGGTTCTCTTGATCATTTCGCTCGTGATTGTCCTAAGTTGCACATGTGCAGATATTGTAAGAAGGAAGGTCATGAGATTTCGTCGTGTCCTAAGAGGCCTAAGAAGCCAAATTCGGGTAGTCTTAATGTGTCTAGTGCTTTTGGAGTTTCTTCTCAGTCAGGAGGTATGCCTTCTATTCTCAAGGGTGCTTTATTATTTAAAGGTTGTTTAATTCGTGTTCTATTTGATATGGGTGCGTCACACTCTTTCGTATCGAAGGATCTGGTTGGATGCTTTGTCTATGGATGTGGTATGCTTGTTGACTTCTCTTTAGATTGCGAATCCTATTGGAGGATCTGCAACGCTCAGCTTGATGTGTAGTGATGTTGAGTTGTTTTTGTGTGGCTTTTCTTTCCGTGCGAATCTTCACATGATATATTCCTTGGGCTTTGATATGATTCTTGGTATGGACCGGCTCGTGCAATACGAAGCCAGAATTTTGTGTGTAGAGCGGATATTGTATTTACGACATCCTGATTCTCCTGATCATCTATCTCTCGTTCTCAAGGATTGATCCCAGTTCTATGGCTTCCTTATATTCTATTGAGTCTAGTGACCATGATGTATCTTGTACTTATGTTGTATGTGACTTCCCATATTTTTTTGAGCCAGTTTTGGGTTTTCCACCCAAACGAGCCATTGAGCTTCATATTGATTTAATCCCCGGAGCGCAGCCAATTAGCCGGCCTCCCACTTGGATGTCGACTAAAGAAAATGAGGAGCTTAAGAAGCAGCTTCTTGGGCTCGAGTCCAACTATTTCATTCGATCCAGCTCTTCATCGTGGGGTGCAGTAGTGGTATTTGTGAAGAAATCTGATGGTACTCTTAGGCTACATGTAGATTATCGCAAGGTGAACAAGTTGACCATTAAGAACCGATATCCATTGCCTAGGATCGACGATATGTTCGATCAATTGAGTGGAGCTAAGATTTTTTCCTAGCTTGGTCTCGCTACAGGGTTTCATCAACTCCGAGTTGCGGAGGATAGCATACCCCTTACAACATTCCGCACTCGTTATGGGTCCTATGAGTTGGTTGTCATGCCACTCGACTTGACGAACGCTCCAGCATACTTTGCCAATCTCATGAATCGGGTATTCCGTGAATATCTCGATAAGTTTGTTTTGGTGTTTATTGATGACATTCTTGTGTATTTCAAATCTGAAGCAGCTCATGCAAATCATTTGTGCATTGTCTTAAGTACACTTCGTCATCATCAGTTGAAAGCAAAATGATCGAAGTGTCACTTTTGGGAGAGATAAGTTTTCTTTCTTGGCCATGTTGTCTAAGTGGAGGGTATTTCTGTCGATCCTTCTAAGATTGAGGCCATCCAAAATTGGAAAAGGACCGAGAATGTCTATGAGATTTGCAGGTTCTTGGGTCTAGCCAGTATTACCGTCGCTTTATCAAAGACTTTTCTCGTATCGTACTTCCTTTGACTAGTGTTACGAAAAAGGGAGTTTGCTTTATGTGGTCCGATAAGTGTGAAGCTTCCTTTCAGAGATTGAAGGAACTTCTCACTCGTGCTCCTTTTCTTATGGTTCCGGAAGGGAACCAAGATCTTGACGTATATGCTGATGCGAGTCATTGTGGTTTAGGTGTTATATTGATGCAACATGACAGAGTCATTGCTTATGTTTCTCGTCGGTTGCGACCAAATGAGATTCGATATGCTACTCATGATCTTGAGCTGGCTGCTATCATAATTGCTTTAAAGATTTGGCGTCATTATTTGCTTGGTGAGCATTTTACCATCTTTACTACCATAAATCCCTTAAATATCTATTTTCCCAGAAGGAGCTCAACATGCAAAAGCAGTGTTGGCATGAATTTCTTGCAACCTATGCCTTCAATATCCACTATACTCCTAGGAAGGGTAATCGTGTGGCAGATGACTGTAGTCGCAAACACCCGGCAGTAGTTTCCATGAAACAGCATTGGCTTGAATTTCTTGCAGCCTATGACTTTAATATCCACTATACTCCCGGGAAGGGTTAGCGTGTAGCAGAAGATTTTAGTTGCAAACACTCGGCAGTAGTTTCCATGATGTTAGCCGAGTGGGATATTGTTAAGACACTATCTCTTCGTGATATTCATGATCGAGCATCCTTGTATGATTCGCCCTTTCTATTATATAGCTTGGAAGCTCGCCCTTCATTATTTGGACGTATTTTTGTTGCTCAGCAGTGTTATCCTGAAGTCATATGCCTTATCCATCTTTGTGAGTCTGGATCCCATGATGAGGAATCACGGGATTTCAGTATTAATTCTCACGGTTGCCTTCATTTGAGGAATTGTATTGTAGTTCCATTTGATCCGGCACTTAGGCGTGACATTCTTGATGATTGTCATCGCTCTACATATACCATTCATCCCGGCAGTAGCAAGATGTACGCTGATACGCATCACCTTTATTATTGGAAAGGCATAAAGCGTGACATTGCAAGTTAAGTAAGTAATTGCATGACCTGTCAGCTTATTAAGGCCGACATCAACGACCATCTGGTCTTCTCCAACCTCTTGAGATTCCATTATGGAAATGGGATCAAATTTCAATGGACTTCGTGGATGGCCTACCTCGTTCGAGGTCAGGTCATCCGAGTATTTGGGTTACTATTGATCGCCTCACAAAGTCATCCTACTTTATTCCCATTAAGGCTAATAGAAGTGCACCTCTCCTTGCTAACATATATTGAAGGAAGTCGTTCGACTTCATGGTGTTCCATCTTTGATTGTTTCTTATCGTGATCCATTATTCATGAGCCATTTCTGGGATAGCTTGTAGCAAGCTTTAGGAACAAAGCTTAATTCTCTACAGCTTACCATCCTCAATCTGAGGGGAAGATTGAATGTGTTAATCATATTCTTGAGGATCTTCTTCATGCGTGTATTCTTGATTTTAATGGCTTTTGGGAGGATCATCTTCCTCTTGTGGAATTCTCATATAATAACAGTTTTCAGTCGAGTATTGGCATTGTGGCACCACACGTCCGTTAATGTCACTCATTAAGAGAATGCTTTAATTTTCGTGAAACGTTAAAGGTAAACAGAAACATAAACGTTACAAGACATATATAAAAATAACAACGGAATAAAAACTAACTTTATTAATAATAAAGCATCGTAGTTCAAAACATCATATGCCTGCATTACATAAAAACCAGTGCATCATAAAAATTCTGACTTTCTTTTAAACATTAGAGTACAAAATAAAAGAAGCAAAAATCCCCAAATAAAAGCATAGGCATAGTAGCAAAGATAGGAGCTTGAGCAATACATTTGTTTACACCAAAAATGGTCTAAACACCCAAGGTACTAAACTGTACTTCACCAATTCGGTAAGAAATAAATGGAGCCGTGTTTAATCAACAATAAAAAGTGAAAAAATGCGAAAAAGCAAAGTAAAGACATGATTTAGAGTGGTTCAGCCGTTAATGAGGCCTACGTCCACTATGAAGGTGATTTTCTGCCTTATAATGATAATTACAGAATGCATCAACTCTCTCTTTTCATACGTCTGTATACCCTCTCAATATACCCTCATTAATATATTTCAATCTAAGGAGTTATACAAAAGAATAGCGGAATTTGAGGAGAAGAAGGATGGATGGATGATTGAGAAGATGGGTGTCTTCGTTTTCCTTCATCGTGAAATTGTGCTTAACGCCATGGCTGAATCTATGGTTAAGGATGAAGTTCGGCAGCACTTCGTGGTTTTTAGAAGCCGATCCCCTTTACGTTGGTAGTCATGGTCTATTTATAGGTGAACCCCCCTTGGTAAACAACCTGGAATTCCTTTATCCAGACTGTGGATCGTCCATTTTGCTAATTACGACCATGCCACCGGCTAGCTGTAGCTGTCCGTGGCTGTATCCAGTTATCATGCGCGAGCGGCTCGTTGGAACGAATATCTTAAATAGCTGAGCGAGCCCATGTAAGTGAGCGTCCCATGAGCGCCTCAAGAGATTTTGTAAGAGCGGGATGCAGGTTTGGAGTCGAGTCTCCTTTGCCCCTTGTGCGACCGTCCTTCTCGGTCCAAGGGCGCTTGTCTTCATGTTGCCTTTGTATGTCACTTTTTGGCTTTGAGGCTTTGTTATGAGGTCGCTCCTGCTTAGGTTGAGTGGGCAACTTGCCTCATTTTGGTGTTTGAGCGGTTCTCAGGATATGCGACCTTTATCTTTATCGGGTCGTACTTCCTATAATATGTTATACTGTTACCTTCAGACGCAGTGGTTGACTTAACCTGCCTTGGGTTCGATATTTGGATCTTGCTTTGTGCGTGCGCATCGTGCACGGTCGGCCCTGATGACATCCGCCTTGTACCCTTTACCTAATGAGCGCATGAATTTTTTGGGATTAACACTTGCCCCTCGAAGTCCGTGATTTCTTTTGTATATGGAATCGCGGTCTTCGACGTATTAAATCGCACATTGGTTGGTGCGTTTGTGCTGACTTGTTGAGGGCTCGGTCGTGCTAATCATTTAGATTACTTCATCGTCGCTAATTGATATTGTCTTTTCCTATGAGTGAGAGGCTCGATGTATCTTCCTGATTACTGTGTGAATGGCTGAATTTTAGGAGGCCAGCTGAAATCTGAAGAGACACTTTTGTGTAATTGAGTACTAGGTTGACGAGGTGAGAATGGCCCGGATGGTTTAAGTCCAATGTTCTACACCCTCACAGATAGCTCACATTTTCAAAACTTAGACATTTTGATAATTGCTTGCTTTTGGGCGTTTGGCGGGACATTTCCCAGGTATGCTAAACCGGATCATTAGATCCAAATTGAGCTATCACATCATAAAATGGGGCTTCTAGTCCTCTTAAGTGTTGCCTCTTCATTTTCCCGCTTTCATATCTCTCCAATAAATCCGTTTAAGTGGCGATTTCATCATAGAAGACCTCGTTGTTGCCTTTTGGGGCTTCGATTTTCTTTACTTGGTTGATCGTCTCGCTTGTCCTCCTTTAGTCGGTGATTACCTTCAACTTCATTTTCCGGCTACAACGCTCCTATCTTCGAGTTGAATTTCACTCGTAAGTGAATTCCCCTCCCCTTTTATTTCTGATTTTGGGTTAATTCTTTTAGTTGCGCAAGGAAGGATTCTCAATTGGCAACACCGAATTGCTGAAATCGATGGTTGGGATATTGGAGAAGTATTGATTTGACTTGGTATGTGCTTGGATATTAGCCAGAATCTTTTGGTGATGACTTTAGCCCCTTTTATGCTGGCAAGTCATTTTCTGAAATGGCTAAGAAACAACACTTTTAATTTATCGTGCCTTAACTGGTCGTTCAATCGAATACCCATGTCGTGGCAGTACTTCTGCTTTTCCTTTGACTCTTAACCATTCAGTTTGTAATTTCTTTTTAAGCGTACTTATCCTGCTGATATATGAGTAACCGCCTGTTCATCTCAATCCCAGTTAATTTGTTATGTCTGGGGAATGAGAGAATCTGGATCGGGCAAGTGAGGTTGCCCTGGCTACTGGTCTTGGTTTGGACGTTAGTCAGACTCATGCCCAACCTCGCTTCTTTGATGGGGTGGCGGCCGGCTGCTGTAAATCGACGCTTTCTTTTGATCAATTTTACAAATGTGCAATCGCTTTGGGTTTTCACAAGATGAAACCGGATTTCCCAGAAAGGGGGAGCTGGCGGATTGTCCGCCCTCCGGGTATGTAGTGGTCAATTATCACATGTTGTCCAGCTGGGCGATTTACCCCTTCAATCCTTATCTGGAGTCGGTTTTGCGGCAACTGGCTATTGCCCCGTTTCAACTGCACCCTAGTGGGTATAAGATCTTTCTTGGGTTGTACATACTTTTCATGAAGATCCGACATCGGGAACCTACGTTTGTGGATGTTTGCTCTTTATATACCTTTAAGAAAAGGAAGGTAGACGGTCCCTCGTTCTTTTTTATGGAGAGTATGCGTGATAGAATTATCACTGGTTTGACGGATGGAGCCAAGGGGTTCCCTAATCAATATTTCTTTGTCCGGTGTCCTGCTAGTTTTAATGGACGATGGGATGAAGGAGGTAACTATACCTTTGCTCCTGGAGTTCTTATTCCTTTTCTCTTTCTCATCTGGCTTTCTTTCTAACTTTTGTAGTGATTCCTTCTGTTGCGGGACTTTCTTTGGATCAAGGCCCCCTTAATTCTTTAATTTCTATTGACAAAAGGGAAAAAAGCAGAGAGGTGTTGCTTTCAGAGGAATCCCTCCGTAAGTACCGTTTAATTTGTCCTACACGATCTCTTGGAAAAGCTTCTGTGCACTCCCAAAGTCCTGCTGGCAAGCCTCTTAAAGTGACGTGTTTAATCCCTGATGTGAGCGATCGACCTCCGTTGTCGATTACTGAAGGGGTGATAAGAGAGTTGACGAGAACGCATATGGTTTGAGGGTCGATGTAACTTCTGGAACGACTGTTGGAAGTTCCGCTTGTCCTGTTATTCAGGCGGAGGGTTCCTCAGTGACATTTGGAAACTTGGGGGATTTGGACTCTGCCGAGTATTTGAGCCAAGGTGATGCGGTGATGTCTGACCCCATTGTACCTGACATGGGTGGAATGCGACGGCCCGCTCGGCGTCCTGAGAAAGCCCCTATTTTCATAGCTTCCCTTAGAACTGGTTTTGTTACTATTTTACTTGTGGCATAGTTTCATGTTAATTGATAACCTCTGAATGCTTGCTGAACTCATATTTTGTTCGTTTCCCAGGTGTAAATGCAGACTGCTCATTGTCGGATAGTTTCTTCCAACAAGCTGGTTTTACTGATCCACAAAGCCCCTTACAGTCTTGTCTTTCCGGCTATTCAAAGCACTCCCAGTTATCCTCAAGTTTTCAGGCCCAACATATTCCTGACCCTTCCATGGTTGATTCTTTAGGCATGAGGGACTTGATCAGGCTGAGATGCTTGCACTGACTAAACCTTCTACAAGATTAGTTGTCCCGACTTCTGCTCAAATTCAAATAATATGTGATCGTCCACCTATAAGGCCCCTCCTGGAAATTCAATGCTTAAGGAGCGCTTTGGTGGTTGGGACCTGGGGGGAATGAATTTCGATCTGGATTTACAACCCCACGACAGGCAGAATGTTAGGAAGAATTTGGATGCCATAAAAAGTGGTGTGAGCAATCAACTTGGTGTTATTAAGGATAAGTTCGAGATACAGTTGAATCTGGTGATGAAAGACGTTGATAAGCGACTGGAGCATTGGGTCAAATTCGGTTACGAGTTCCAAGGATGGAATGCTCGACACCTTGACCATATCGAAACCTTGGAAAACGACAAAGCTGGTCTGATCCACTTGATTAAATCCCAGGAATTCGAGGTGACTTCTTTAAGGAGCGGTCATGCTAAAGTGAGCGGCTTAGAGGCTAGAAATGTCGAGCTCAAGAAGGAGTTGGAGGGTATACGAGCACGACTTTTAGAGGCTCAATCAGCTCGAAAACTTGTTGAGCGTCATATGGCCTTAGAAAAACATGCTTTGATTTTTTTAGAATAGGAGAACATGGCTCTTGAAGGCTGACTTGCTTCCCAGAGTGAAACCCTTAGAACCTTTGAAAAGGATAAGATCAAGTTGCAAAAAGATCTTGATGAAGCTAGAAATGGAATTGACAATACTCTGTTCCAATTCTATGTTTGCAGTGTCAAGAGCCATGGAAGCTTCAGTTACTTGGACAAGGATTTTCCGTGAACCTTGGCCCTTTTCTGGGAGCGAATACTCTCGTATTCTGATGATGTTGACGATGAGTTCCTTCAAGAATAGCTTTTAGAAGAGAAGGATCACGAGGCTTTAGTTAAAGGTAGGAAGATTTAGATGAACGAGCGAGTTCAGTTGCTTAGAGGAGAGCGTTCAGACGCTGTGGTTCCTTGTGCCCCACCTGACTCCGCCAGGGTTGATGCTTCGAGCTCCCTTACTCCCCAACGGATCGCTCTTCCTTGGATGTTTCTAGAGATCAACCCATTATTGAGTGCCCATATCAAGAAAATGTTGTGGTACGGTGCGCGAGTCACGGCTGCACTTCTTTAAACACGGACAATTGTGGAGCTGGCTTCGTATATCCAGCAGCTTCAGGTGAAATTGACATCTATCAATCTGCCTTGGGTCAAGATTTTCTTATTTCTTCGCCTGGGATTGCTGAGTTAAGTGCTTGTTCCCCTTTTACATCAGGTGTGTTTTCGACCTCTTCTTTAGCTGCTTGCGGCGTTGTTTCCCAGCCTGCTATCATCGACTCTGTTTTGGTCTCCACCAACATTAATCCTTCTACCATACCTTCATCAGATGACTCACTTTTACCAAATGCGTCTGATCCGGATGATGAGGACGAGATTTGGAATGCCAAGGCTGTGTCCACCCTGAAACGCAAAAGAAACTAACTGGTCAATGATTGAAGACCATACATCTTTTCCCTTTGACGACTTTTTTGTGTAGCTGGATCAGCAAAAGCCTGAGCAATTGGTCCATCCTTTCCTGTATAAAAATAGCATTTGTGAACTTTGCGGTCTGATTTCAGTTTATTTTCTTTTACTTATCACGTACTTAGACCGATTGTTTGTGCGAGTGTCGGTCCTCGTTTAATATTTTACATTCGCGGACTTACGTTTCTATCGCTTAGGGGCTATCATAGTTTTATTATTTTACTTCTTATGGGTTGTCGTGCTTTTAGTTTGTTGTTCGCGCAAATCTTATTGTTCGAACAGTTCTCGCAACGAGGTTATAACTAGATTGTGGTATGCTTTGAGTGGGCATTGGTGGTTGTTTACACAATGGTTATGTCCCCATACCAAAGCTCTTTTTACTTTCATAGATTCTGTTGATTTAGCTTCGTAATTCGGTCAATTCATGATTTCTTAGAAGCTACATGTGATTTATGTGTTTTCTTTTGGGTGCCCCAATGAGAGGTCTTGGGTTTCAATTTTGACCCAATTGTGATCTTGTCAATCCTGATTTTTCTAGGACTGAAAGACCTTGTTGGATACCCCCAAATGGCTAGGATTTCTAATACCCCCTTCCGGCTAGGATTTCTGCTGTTGTAGTCCATCCTTGGCTCTGTTTGACTTGGTTAACATCAAAGAACAAGGATGGCCACCTCCTTTCGGTAGGGTTTTTGTTTTGTGCTGGTCCTTCCAGCGTGTTTTGCCGGTCCTTCCGACACTAGGACTGATGTTTCCAGCCTAGGTATTTTATCCGTGGGACATTTTTATCATTTCCCTTGTACCTCTTTTTTTAGAAAAGCCTGATGTCAGTTCCTCCAGCAAATGCTTGCTTAGGGAAGGTCCACCTTTAGGCCTGTTGTTTGTCTTTAAGTAGCACATCCAGTTGAGTTGACATGCCCACACATCTGATTTGGTTAGCATATCTCTGGCGATGCTTTCAAATCATTTTGCTCAAGAAATTCTTTAAGAACCTTCCCTTTGCACTTAGGATGGGTATGATTGACTGCTTCTATCATGCCTACATTTGAAAAATTCAGTTTTCAGTGTACGGTGATGAGTACGGTACTCAAGTAGGCGCACAATAGCTTTCTTTGCATATGGCATTTGTAAGTGATTTATTGCCAAACATGAATATAGTTAGTGGCAAAACAAAGTAAAACGACTACTACTTCTTAAGCAAACAGAATACGAAAGAAAAAATGAATAATAAGGTGAAATCACGGGAATTCTTGTTCAAAATTCCATGATCGGGACACTAATCGCTGATCCTCAGTCACGCGTCAATTCCGGGCTATTTTTGGCCCTTTCCACGAAGAGTTCACTGCCCCTTGTTTGCAGAGAGCCATGACAGTGGCCTGGTACATATTGTTGTAAATGGTTCTTTCTGAGTAGTCTTTCGATTAGCGACTTCAAATGCCTGCATTCATTTGTATTGTGTCCTAGTTGGTCATGGAATTGATAGAACCTTCCTGATTTTATTGTAGCATTTTTGACTTGCATCTGTTCCGGGATTGGGTAATTTATAGTGTTCTTTGTTGCCCTGAAGATATTCTCTATGGTGTCATTGAGGGAGGTGAATGCGGAATCCTTGAAAAAACACGGCCTCCTTCTGCTCTGTTTGACCTCGCCTCTTGCACCTAAGATACGCTTTCGCTTTTCATCTTGTTTCGCGGAACGAGCGCTTTTCGCCTTGCTGGGTCTTTAGCAGGGTCCATAATTGTGACAATTAGTTTCCGGAATGGAGCTTTCTTGTTCAGCAGAATATTCCATTTCGCTTGCACGACTTGTTTGAGTGAACGGATAGTAAGTGACACCTGATGTAGCTTTTATGGCAGAGGCCTGGGTAACGAACATTGACTCGATCTTCTTTATCAATGCGTCATTTGCAATAGTTATTTGATACGTTATCCTTGTCATTGCTTCCTCCAGTTCCCATCTGGTTATGACCGCCCCGACTTGTATGGTTCCTTTTCTTCGGAATGGATGGTAGGCGACGTGTCAGCGCCGGAGACATCATCAATTTTGTCTGCAGCAATTTCTCTCAGCATGCTCATGATGCCAGGTACAACGTTTCATAGAAAATATCGTCAGATCTGAATGGGAAGAGAAACGAACACGGCCCCACAGTGTGCGCCAAAATGTTTACACCAAAAATGGTCTAAACACCCAAGGTACTAAACTGTACTTCACCAATTCGGTAAGAAATAAATGGGGCCGTGTTTATTCAGCAATAAAAAGTGAAAATGCGAAAAAGGAAAGTGGAGACGAAATTTAGTGTGGTTCAGCCGTTAATGAGGCCTACGTCCACTATGAAGGTGATTTTCTGCCTTATAATGATAATTACAGAACGCATCAACTCTCTCTTTTCATACATCTCTATACCCGCTCAGTATACCCTCATCAATATATTTCAATCTAAGGAGTTATACAAAAGAATAGCGGAACTTGTGGAGAAGAAGGATGGATGAATGTTTGAGAAGATGGGTGTCTTCGTTTTCCTTCATCGTGAAATTGTGCTTGACGCCATGGCTGAATCTGTGGTTGAGGATGAAGTTCGCCAGCACTTCGTGGTTTTTAGAAGCCGATCCCCTTTACGTTGGTAGTCATGGTATATTTATAGGTGAACCCCCTTGGTAAACAACATAGAATTCCTTTATCCAGGCTATGGATCGTCCATTTTGCTAATTACGACCATGCCACCTGCTAGTTGTAGCTGTTTGTGGCTGTATCCAATTATCATGCGTGAGCGGCTCGTTGGAATGAGTATCTTGAATAGCTAAGCGGGCCCATGTAAGCGAGCGTCCCATGAGAGCCTCAAGAGATTTTGTAAGAGCGGGATGCGGGTTTGGAGTCGAGTCTCCTTTGCCCCTTGTGCGACCATCCTTCTCGGTCCAAGGGCACTTGTTTTCGTGCTGCCTTTGTATGTCGCTTTTTGGGTTCGAGTCTTTGTTATGAGGTCGCTCCTGCTTAGGTTGAGTGGGAAACTTGCCTCATTTTGGTGTTTGAGCGGTTCTCGGGATATGCGACCTTTATCTTTATCGGGTCGTACTTCTTATAATATGTTATACTGTTATCTTCGGACGCAGTGGTTGACTTGACCTGCCTTGGGTTCGATATTTGGATCTTGCTTTGTGCGGGCGCATTGTGCATGGCCGGCCCTGATGACATCCGCCTTGTACACTTTACCTAATGTGCACATGAATTTTTTGGGATTAACAACATCTAACTGCTCTAGCAAAATGATAGCAGAATCCTGGTCAAGCTTGAGTACTCCCACCCTGAGAACCTGAGTGGGGGTGGGGAAAGGAAGAAAGAAGAGGAAACAAAAAGGGTCAGACATAAAGTCTGGCGAGTCCAGTTACTTTTAGAAAGTAAATAAGTAAAAGTAGCATGACAGACATATAAAGTGGATAAGGAAGATAACACCATAAAGGGCAGGTATGACAAGGTAAACATGATAGAGTGTATACGCTTCTCTAACGATTACTCTTATTCTCTGCACTAATACTAGTATAACCAGAATAAGATGATCCCAACAACTCTTAAGATGTTAGACTTAGGCGTACTTCTGGTGAGAGGTTTTAACCCCCATATAATCGATAGGCAGCCCACCCTAACAAGCTCCTAAACTTTTCCAGAGTCTAGATGTACCCTAACCACTACCCTAATCGATTGGCTCCCTACTACGTAGATACCCTGTGCTGGCCCCACAGTAAGAGGTATCACTTCCTAAAGTGGCAATACTTTTGCACAACCATATCTACTGGTGTCACGGTCGTCTTATCCCCCTCTGCCTGGCCCATGCATGCATATGTCCCCAGTCGGTTTGCACCGTCAACACCATCCTCCACATTTGGATCTCTTACAATTAGCCCAGTAAGCGTGCCCCAACTCCGACCTAGAGCGGAGTACTTGTTCGATACTATTATATGGGTTACTGAATGAAACGGGTCCAACATAAGATGATACAAGCTCTCCCCCTTGTCTTGTATCCCCACTAGGATTTCCACCAGTTATGTATACCTATTGGTGTCTTTAATTACATAACCCCCGTAGGTTATGTTTGTGGGCCTGTATATAAATATTACCCACCCCCTCGGATTTACTTAACCCACCCAATGTTCAACCAAATTTACTTAACCCCTATTCAAGTTCATGTTCATACAATCCCTATGGATTCAACTAGGTTAAGTATTCAAGGTTTGTTACCATATTTTCATTTATGGATACAGTATGCTAGACCTCCCACAATAAGCCTACCATTTGTGGATGCTGGACATGTCGGGCGGGTCCGGGCAGACTTATTCCACAAATCGGGTTTAACCTCGTGTCTTAGCACATCTCGTATTTGTGCACCTAGACCTCTCGCATTTAATTCACCACTTGTGATTACTGGATATGTCGGGAAGTTCCGGGCAGACGTCCACCACAAGTGTTATCTAACCTCGTGTCTAGGCGCAGTTACAGTTTCTAATTACTGTAATCCTAGGCATTCCATTATTAGCCAGTTTTAGCTATGTCATTATAGGTTTCATGCCTCTTTTCCCCGTATATGTTCATAATGAATTATATGCTCAAATTCATATTCATAAACATTACTCAAGTTATGCCAAATTTCCCTTTTTAAATTATGTCCAATTTTAACGTTTTTCTCCTCGTTCCCAAACTAACGCATTCTCATAATTTTAGCAGCATGCATAGGCTCAAAAATAGCCTGGCTATATAAAGTAAAAGGGAAAGGGTGAAGGGAAGATGACAGAAATGATTATTCTAATAAATTTGTCATACACATATAATGGCATAATGATAAGGTGGACATATAAGAACAGATTAGTGAACTTGTGATAATAAAACCGGTTCTAACATAATAGGGATGTCATAATAGGCATGATTAGACCTAAACAAGGATTTAGATGTCCAACAAATGACAGATCTAAATTAATCACAACATGATAGGTACAAGATGATCTAAATAGAAAATTAGATCTATAATCAAAGGTAGGTCTGACATGATAAAGGTTAGGATCCAAGTCATAGATATGTCAGAATATCATGGGTTCACAAATTATTATAGATCTGACATGATTCAAGCAGTTACAGGCATAGATCCAAATTATAGTCATATCATGTTATACTTTTTAATTATTTAAATCTAAAAGCAACTTGAAACTCGCAGCGTTTGGATCTAGAAAGATAGATGTAGAATAGCAAAGGTTGGATCACAAATCTACACTTGAATCTCTAAAATTGGTTGTAGAATAAGAAAAAGATTTGGTTCAGCCCAGGCACCGACAGCATTTAGGCCTTGATTGATTTTAGTGTAAGAAAACTAGAGAAATGAAGGTGTATATATAGCCCCCAGCCCCCAGAACCGACCTGCCACGTCAGCCCTAAGGGGGTCGACCTCCCCCTTAGGGGTCGACCCATGGGTCGACACCCCCCTTGAGGGATCGACTCCCCTGGGCGGGATTTTTCCCACTCACCCCAATCTGCCCGATTTCAAAATTTGAACTGAAATTTTGAATTCCTGGACCCTCTCTCCCTCTATGTATATATATTCTTCTTGTGTGTATACAAACTTTAAATCTTCATGACTTCTTAATACAATGTCCATTTTACGCAAACCAAATGTCTCTTGACCAGAATTTCGAGATAGACGCAATGGCGTTGTCTGTTTCCCTTAATTCTGAATATTAAATTAATTATTCTTTAATTTATCCTCTTTAGTGTTGTTAAAATTACAGGATGTTACAGGCATGGCACCTTTTGAGGCTCTTACGGAAGGCCTTGTTGTTCGCCCTTATGTTGGCTAGAATCTGGAGGGAAACCTATTCTTGGTCCAGATTCTTTAGAGAAGATTATTCTTATTAGGCAGAGAATGAAAGAGGCACAAAGCCGATAGAAATCCTACGCGGACAACTGTAGGAAACCGCTTGAGTTCTCTGTTGGAGACCTTGTTTTTATTCGTATTTCTTCGCTGAAGGGAGTTATGCGATTCAGTATGACAAGGAAGTTGGCTCCTTGTTTTATAGGACCGTTCCCTATTACTGAGTGCATAGGATCTATTGCATATCGAATATCTCTTCCATCTCATTTATCAGGCGCCATGATGTTTTCCATGTATCTCAACTTCGCAGGTGTCTTCGAGATTCTGATTCAGTGTTGAATCCCTGTAAAAAGCTTGAGCTTGAGATCACCCCCGATTTATCTATTGTGCAGCATCCTATTCATGTTCTTGACTCAGAGGTGCGACGCCTTCGAAGTAAGAATGTACAGCTCGTCAAAATCCAGTGGTCTGAAAATCCTAAGGACTATACTTGGGGAACTCAAGAATTCATCGAGCGTACATATCCTGGTTTCCTTTCTTCTAGTGATGGGGTGAGTAATTTAATTTTGGATGTTTTAATTATTTGTTTTCGTGTCGTTTCTAGGTGAATTAAGGCGCTTATAGATTCAACCATTAGGGAATTGCAAGGATGCAATTTTTGTAAGGGGGAAGTTTGTAACAACCCGAATTTTAGTGATTACCTACTGTAGGTATTAATAAATTATAAGCTTAAATTTTGAAATAATTACGTTGTAATTACCAAATTAATTGATAAATTCAACATACATTAGCAAGTTGGAAATTTAAAAATGTAAGTCTAGGTTTTAATGCGGTAAAAAGAAAGGAATTAATCACTTCGGTGATTAATTTAAGGCTTTGGGGTTATTAAAAGTTTGAGAAAGTATGCATTGAAAATTTTGGTGCTTAAAAGAAATATAGTTTTTCAAATTTATGTCCAAGTTGTATGATAAGGAATTTTGAGAATTTTAATAAGCATAAAATATTTAATTTGAGTAATTAATACATATTTATTGCAAATATTATTAAAAGGTAGGAAACATAATTTTTATGTCTGTTTAATAAATTGCGTACAATTATAAAGTTATTGAAGGGTTCAATTTCGTACTTATGAAAATTTTGTATAACTCGTGTCAAAATTATTGTATTTTGTATAAAATTGTGAAATTTATTTGTAAATGTAAAATTTAAGTGTTAAAGAAAATATTTTTTTTAAGAGAGGGTCAAAATAGTTAAAAAGTGTGATTACAAATTTTGATTGGTGTTGTTGTGGTTTTAACATAGTATTTGGGTTTATAAAAGTGATATAGAATATTTAAAAAGTACCTTTATGGCCCAAAATAGTGTTCTAAAGCCTAATTACCTAGTTAAAGAGCTTAATTAGGTTACTTAGGCCCTAATGACTTAGTTAACCTAAGAATTCTCTATATAATTAGAAGCGTAACATCAGAAAACATTTTTCCTCTTCTTCTTCCTTCATGAGAAATAGGGAAAAACCTAGAAAACCTTTATTCTATTTCAATTTTTAGCCTCCAGTCTTCTTCAAATTGCTAATTTGAGGTAGCTAATCTTATTGACAATGGGTAATCTTCTTTAAACTCAAACTAATTCATCAAATTTCTTATTCTTGTTTGAGAATTCACTTTAAGTTGCTTGCATGTCTCAGCTGTTGATTCTTCTAGGAAGAAAAGCCTACCTTCATAGACTTTGAGCCTCCAAGATCATCAATTCGCTCCGAATTTGTTGCTATCTTCATTGCAAATCTAAGATGAGGGTTCCCTCACATAAATTCTAACTTGTTTCAGTTATTTATTGTTGTGATTTGCTATGAAATCATAAGTTTATTGAATTTTTCATATGCATTTTGTTGTTTTGTGTCAAGCTGAAACCGTTTCGATCATAACTCTCTCGTTATTGATCGGAATTCTTATTATTACATGGTTTTGGAATGCTCAGATTGTGAGCTATATGTTTCATTTGTTGAGTTTACAATGATTTTGTGATTAACATTGTCAAAATCATGGTTTTATACTGCTGTCTCGAGATAAAAATCGACAGCCATGTTTTGGGTTAAGCTGAAACCGTTTCAATCATATCTCTCTCATTATTGATTGGAATCCTTATTATTATATGGTTTTGGAATGCTCAGATTGAAATCTACAAGTTTTAGTTGTTGATTTTACAATGATTTTGTGATTTACATTGTCAAAATCGTTGTTTTGTACTGCTGTCTCGAGATAAAAATCGACAGCCACGTTTTATGTTAAGTTGAAACCATTTCGATCGTAACTCTCTGGTTATTGATCGAAATCCCTATTATTATTATACGATTTTGGAATGCTCAGATCATGGGCTACAAGTTTTAGTTATTGAGTTTACAATGATTTTGTGATTAACATGTTCAAATTTGTGGTTTTGCACTGCTGTCCCGAGAGAAAATCGACAGTCAACTTTTGTGACTAAGGGACACATGCACCATTTTTTATAAATCATTTTCGAAATGTTTCAAGTATGAAATTATTGTTTTAAAAAAAATATTGCCTTGATAAGGTTTTATAAATACATTAGAATATTCCTAAACTTTACGGGTTTTAAGATACTTCTTTGAAACTTTATTTTGTTCAAACTACTTTCTTAACTATCTTTTAATATAAGAACCTCACATACTGGCACCCTTTGGGAAAACATGTTGGTGAGTGAATGATATCGTAAACCCTACGGTAAGGGATATGATGGTATACGATATATATTCATCCTAGATTCGTTTGATTGAAGTAATGAATCTTAGTGCTTCTCAGTGTTTATGTGATTTCAGTGATTTCTTGTGGCTTTTTGTGTTTTCAAATCTCAATGTTCCTGTGATTTTAGTGATTTCTTGTGACTTTTTGTATTTTCAAATATGAAGCTGACTTACAGCATGTGAACCGTTAAGTGAGAATGTATAGAATGAGACACATATTTTCACTTTTTGGGTTACTATCTGAGGGTCTGTGACACATCCCTGTGTGACCGCCAGTACTAGACCTTTTGGGTCAATCCTGTGTGAACTCTGTGTGGACCTTTTGGTTAATCCTATGTGACTCTTGAACCTTCAGGTCATTCGGGTACCCTCCAGTGTGATATAGTATTGGCTAAGCCTTTAAGCCATCCTGTGTGATAGCACGCGCAGGCGTAGCTTTGACTCACCACACCTTGTGACGGATCCGTAATATGTGTTTTTGTGTTTCATATTCCTCGTGATTTCTTTCATGGACTAGAGTTCAGTGATTTCAGGGATTCATGATTTAGTGTTTTGATGAATTTGAGATTTTAAGGGTTGTTGTCCTTTTATTTAGTGAACACCTTGTGTTTCGTTAACAATTATAGGAATTCACTATCCTATTACTTATGGCTACCTTATTCCTTTATGCTATAAAGGAATACTCCTTTAGTGGATCATTTACTTATCGTGCTTTTACTGATTAACTGTTACAAGTTAGACTGACCCGTGTGTTTGTCCCTTGGGTCAGACCGAGTTACAGGTTAGCTTATCTGCTCGTGCTTTACTGTCTACTTAGATATCCTACTCACCTTTTGGAGATGCATAGTTTTTGTCTGTCTTAGTAGTTCACCCTTGGACATGATATTGTATATTCTTTTGTGGGGTTTTTGATATATGGATACGAATGTATATTTTGTAGTAATTATCAGACTTATCAATGTATGATGTATCATATGGGATGTATGTGTATGTATTTGCATCAGTGACTGTTATTCTGTATTCTGCGATCTATATTAGATTGCATATTGTTCTGAATAGATCCTGAAGCCACTATAGTGGTGTATTGAGTAAGTGTTTAGGCATGTTACCAGAAAAAAGGTCCTGACAAGTTTAATACTTATTCTATGCAACATTATGGATGGTCACTCTTATATGCCATATTTTCTGCATTAGTAGACAGTATTACTAACTAATGCTCTTTGTTAATGTGGGTATCGGGGCGGGAAGTCACAATAGATCATTATAACATTTCATAAAAGCACATAATTTCAAATCAATACATTAACGACGATAATGTAATTAACGTCAACTATTTAATCAACAATAGGCATCCAAGATATCCAATCAACCAATAATTTTATCAACAATTAAATTTAAATTATATGAATTTAGCACATCAGAGCATTTCAGAAAGTGTGAGAGTTAACTCACATTTTTTTTCGACCGACGGTTCGTGCGTCGTATAGTTTTAAACAGACGTATAAAATTTCACGAAATTCCAACCACTTCTGTTTTTGACCAAAATGGCTTGTGTGCGTAGCCTCTGTCGCCGCAATCCCAGCAGATTCTATTTCATTGAATTTCGTGCACGAACAAATTTGTTGTCGCGATTTCAAGTTATAACATGTTATAAATAACTAAATTATAATTAGTTATAAATTAATTAACTTATCTTACCCTAATCACCGTCATTAACCGTCTAATCCACATCATAATCACACGCATTTTCTCCTGCTCATCAACCTGAAGCCCGATTCCTCTTTCAACCTTAAATTTTGAATATACTTAGTTGGATAAATTAGCTAATGCAAGTTTATATATAAATTAAATATTTAAATTTACTACTATTAAACCTTACTTAAATACCATGCCACGTCTGCACTTAAAACTGTTCCTCACGCGCCTCCTAGTCCTCCTTTGTGCTTGAACCCGACTCTCTCCCTAATCCATCTTCATCTGATCCATATCATTCTTACATATAAATAAATATATATATTATAAAACGTGGCCCAAGCCCACCAATAACACAACACTGCCTATCTCTACCTACAATCTTCTTCCCCACGCTGATATTACTCCACTGTTCCACAACCAACTCCATCTGCTGAAAACCATCACCATGCACCTCTTTCCTTGTCCAACCACCATGTAAACATCGCCATCATCCACCCCCTCGAGAGTTGTTGCTCCTATACTCCTCCTCTATCACCTTTCAACTCGCCTGACCTCCCTATCTGACCAACGCCTCCTTGCCACAAACCCCAGCACCTCGTTCCCGTTCCAATGTTCTGAGCATCTCCACTCCACGTTTTTTCTTCTTCTTTTGTAAACATGCTCTAGAAAACATGCCCCCCCCCATATTTCAATGCATGAACCCATATACTCGAGACCACTCCTGCTCCTTTTATCCAACCCGTCCTACCACTAGAACAGTGAACCTCGAATTCTACCGTACGACTCACCAGTTTCCACACTTCAACCTCAGACCTCACTTCGCTCTCCTGCCATTCGCGTCCATCGGCTTCTCTTTGCTGCTGTCACCAAAACTCCTCGCCACCGTGGAATTTCCAACACCTTCGAACATGCTTGTCTCCTCCTCGTCAAGGTCCAGCGCCGCTATGAACCCATAGACCGAACCCTGCCCTTAATTTTAGCTAAGCTTAGAGTGAAGCTTGCTAACATGGAGGAGCCTATTTTGATTGAGTTTCGAATGACACAAGTAGAAGGAGTTGCCTTCGTTATATAGCAGTAGTGTATAAGTGTGGAGATGTTTGTAAGAGGAAGAGCTTCTTTTTAATAATGAAATGAAGTTGAGAATGGCCAAGCACAAAGAAATGTTAGGTTCGAAACAATGAAAAGTGATTTGATTTACAAGGGGAGGTTATGCAGAAGAGCTTCATTTATATTTTCTTTTAATGTTTATTATGCTAGAAAGAATGAGTATAGGAAAATGAAAATGAAAAGCAAGTGTGTTTATATTGGCAAATTATTTTGTTATCACAGCATTAGAACATGCAGTTGTTGGAGAACAAGGACAACTTTATTTGTATTGGTGAGTTTTCGCTATCATGACAGCTGGAATTGTCGGACCGTCATGTGGATGTGTCAGGAAAAAAGATGTAAACTTTGCTTCCAGCTGAGTTATCTGACTAACGCATGTGCTACCTTTATTTAGCCATGAGTTTTTTTCTTCAGACTTTGAATTGATATTGATAATATTCAACGGATATATCCTTTCCCTTGTCCAAATGATAAAATTTAGCATAGGTTGTGAACGACTGACACAGGCTCTACAATGATGCATGAAATCTTAAAAGGATTTGATCAAGATTGTGAGACGAGCGTTCAGAAATGACCCATATAAAATGTCTTATGGTTTGGAATTTTAAATTAAACAAAGTAACTAACGTCCTAACTTTAATCGTTATTTAAACATACTAGAACAGATTTTGAGATCTGATTCAAACGTTATGAGAAAAATATAAATTTATGATCACTGAATTAAATTGATATAAATATAACGAAAATCCTTTTATTTCATGTAATAAATCGTTATAATTTATAAATGAAATCCATGGCGACTATTTGAAAGTTTGGTTTGGAGATAAAACAAAATTTACAACATGAAAACTTGATTTTTCTCTTTCATTAGAAAAATATAATCCAATAAATTCACATGTTTCTCGTTTCAAGGAAATCCAACTTATATTGGATCCTGTACAACTATTTAAAGTTTAAAACGTTATATTACGAACTACTGCACTAATGTAGTTCATTTTATAATTAAATTATAAAATAAACATTCTAACATCATTTAATAAACGAAATCATTAATAGAATTAAAAACAAACTTAAATAAATATTTATATATTGTCCAATTCGCATTGTACCGCAAATTCAACTAATTCTGATTATTTCAGATTTATATCATTATTATACAATTTATTTTAATAAAATATTAAAAATTATTAAATTAAATTTCAAAACAATATTTTTAAAAACAATTTTTAAATATTAAATAAAACGGTTAAAAATCTGGGCCATTACATTCCTTCCTCTTAAAAGAATTTCGTCCCCGAAATTACCAAGAAAGGAAGAATGTTACATACTCAGTTATATTTCAGAAATCCAATAACTTACAAACTCTACTTCCACCTTTTTAAACTAAATCAATTTATTTAATTGAAAAATCAATTAATTTCTATAGAAAACTAATTTCAAAAATTTCAAAAAAGATGTGAAATTTTTTCTAACATATTAATTTTAGTAATTTTTTGGCAGAATCTCCCCTATACAAGGGGACTTCTGCAATATTGCAGGAATAACAAAAATAAATTCATCGATCAATACGGTCGAAAAATCAAATTCAAAACTAAATCTCAAAATCCAAATCAAAGCCAAAAATTTATATTTTGCATAGGCATACCTTTTTGCGAGTGTTATTATGCGATAAGCGATAAATTATACTCGAGCTTACTCCATTATTATGCAGCTCAAATCAGACTGAATCTAATCGGCTTCATAACTCAACTAATATTAGCTCTTGTTCCTGTTCTTAACTCAAATGAACTTCCATTAGTTTTAAAATCATGCCAATTGGTTCAAACATTCTAGCTATCCATTCCAAATAAGTTTTTCATATAATCTAATTCACTTGAATTATTTGTAATCATTTCTTATTAATACCTTGGGATATATAAATCAATTTTTTATATATTCTAATTGGATTCATCATATTTGCTCATATTTCTATTTCTAATCAAGCTTCTTATTGATTTATATTGAAGTTTTAATATTCAAGTTCCAATTTAACTCATATTATTCATAAGTTAAGAATTCTTATTTACACTTCTCATAGTTGAAATTCAAATTTCATAATCAAATTGAACTCTAATTCAAATCAACACTAATAATATTATAAGAAAATTAAAATCCACCTTCTTTATAAAATATATTAGCAAGAATGACTAAAAATAATTTTTTATCAAATTACAAATACGAGCTCTCATATATATATATATATATATATATATATATATATATATATACATACATATATATATATATGTATACGCACACATACACTCAAACCCAATCTAGTTCTTTACTAACCTTATCTCTATCGAGTTATGCCGTAGAGCCAATGTTATCACTAAACCAATAGCTCTGATACCAACTGTAACGAGCCGAAAAATTCGACGCTCGAATTTTCGACAATAATACCTAACTCTGTATTACTTGCCAAAAATCCAAGTACCAAATTGAAACACCCCATCTCCGTTAAGGTCACTCACAAAGGGAATGCCTTAATTTTGGTGGAGCATTATAGGTAAAAGACACAGAAAATTTACAAGACAAAAAAATAAGCAGTGGAAAACAACATTTATTTTGTACGTGGTTCATAACAAAAGCATTACAGCAAACTGTCTCAAAGCAACTTCCAAATAATTACATCAAAATATCTGTCTTGCTTAAAACATAAAGAAGCATAAAACAAAAATAAATCTGCATAAATCTCCAAGTCTAGTGTGTCCAAAGCCATAGCCAAAGATAATAGGTTCCAAGCCGTACATCACAGAGTCTTCAAGCTTGCAAAGATGAACGGTCCAAATTAAGCTGAGTTATTCCCTCCCTGACTACCTGGGGGGGGGGGGGAAGAAAAGAAGATGAAAGAAAAATGGGTCAGACATAAGTCTAAGCAAGTCCATTGACTTTTTAGTGTGTGAATAAGGAAAAGGTCATTAGGAATAAACTGAAAATATGACAGTACCAGAACAGCAAACTAACATAAAACTATATAAGGCAGGATAAACCGAACATACATCGCACCAATGTCTAATTCTCTACACCTACTTATACTTGTCCAACTAGCACCACGTGTTCATGGTGAAATGATCCCCTTATATCGATCGGCTCCTACTCGCATGCATTTATCACGTGTGTCTTTCGGCCCTCGCTTGACTGTAGATACATGTGCTGGTCCCACCATGGGGTGTATCAAATCCTATGGTGGCAACCCGACATGATTCAAGATGCACGGTGTATGACTACTGATGCCCAGTGCCTACTTTTTCCACTCCAGAGTACGTGCACGCCCGTACTCCGTCGGAACCTACACTGACGCACCACCCGTCGACGTTTTGACCGCTTACAATTCAGCCCAGTAATTGTGCCCCACCCTGCATAGTTCAGGGTTCCATGATACATCTATGTGGGTTACTGCTGAAATGGGTTCCCGTTACTAGGGTTTTCTAGCCAACATGTTAAATTGGTTAAGTGTCCTAACCCCACCCATCAGTTTAGTTAGCATGTTGAATTGGTTAAGTGTTACCTTAATTGGCTTAACCCTACCAATCGTGACTTAGCTTTATTAAAGCACCAGCCACTCACATTAGATAGGTATTGTTGTGGTCACTTGATGTGTCGGTCGGTTCCGGGCAGTTTTACACCACAACTCAGTCTAACCTCGGGTCCTTTTTGGGCTCAATGCACTAACCACCCACATTAGACAGGTATTGTTGTGGTCACTAGATGTGTCGGTCGGTTCCGGGCAGTTTTACACCACAACTCAGTCTAACCTCGGGTTAGGCATATTCGTCTTTTCTAAATTTACGTATTTATCCTTTTATGCTTATATGTAAATTTGTCAACAATTTATTGTCATGGCCCACTTTCCTTCTAAATCAAATTCATAATTTCTGGTATGTAAATTATACCATTTCAATGCCATAACATTTAAATGGTTATGAGCCAAATATGTCAATTACATGTAGTTTCATGCTTTCCCCCCAATGTTACCCCCGTTGTACGTTCGCAAAGTTTCATAGAATGTTAGGCTCGATATTTTAGCCTAACTTATAAACTAAAAGGGGAAAAAGAGGAACTTGCAACATTCCAACATCATACAAAAATATGGATCTCACTACAGATGTGTCACATGAACTTGGCATAATATACTTTTAATTATGAACTTGCAAACTAGATCCATGCAACATGAATCATAAAATAATAGTTTTACATAGAACTACCAAAACTTGATTAGTGAACTTGCATAGGGGTTGAATCATGCTAACATAGAGGCATATGGATCCAACATATAATGTGTAGGTCTAAACATATAGGTTTACATAATCATGTTTTTAACCTATAAACTTGCATGTATTCATAACATGACAGCATCACCTAACTTACATAAACATGGCATAATTTTCAAATTGACATACAACATATAGATGTCATCACCAAATTATACAACATGACATGTCATCGCCCATTTAACATACAACACATAGGTTCATTGCCAAGCCTTTAACAATGGTAGTTTTATCATCAAACTACATACAACATGATCGCAAATTTAACATGATAAACCACAATAGTTCATAGGAAAACATGATAGAATGGACATGAATAGACATGATAGAATGGACATGAATAGACATGAATCAGCATCACATATAACTTGGTTCAAATTCTATTTCACAATTCATTACAAATCATGTCTTTAATTTATTCACATCTGAAAGGTAACTGCACTTACAACCAAAAAGGAATTCTTGAGTTCTGGGATCTGTATTCTGAAATTGAATTGCTCACCTTTGATGTAGATCGTTGAATTCTCTTAGTTGAATTAGATTTGATTTTGATGTAGCTTCTATCTTGCCTTTGAGTTGAAAGAGATGACAGCTATTCTAGGTTCACCATTGACGGCATGGCGGCTCTTGGAATGAATTAGTGTGATTTTAGGTTGAGAGTTAGGTTGCTTATATAGAGTTTTAATTAATTTAGAGTCGTCAGATTAACCCTAGAAGCAATCAAGACCATCTAGTCAAGATAGGATAACACCTCAACCCTAATGATACAGCAATGACTCACTGTTCGGATCAGAACACTCCAAAAATCTGTGCAGGTCTTTAGCCCGACATGGGCGCACATGGCAGGTGCACCAGTGCATTTTTGTACTGGCGCATTTGTGAAGTGCAACAGTGCATTCTAGTCGACTTCCAGTTTTCTGCCTAACTTCGTTCGTCCATATCTCCTTCATACGGTGTCCTTTTTATGCAAACTCAGACTCTATCTCAAGCATAATTCCGAGACGAACGCAATGGTGTAACCGTTTCCCTTAATTCTCACAATTAAAATTAAGTATTCTTTAAATTTGTTAATATCAATATTTAAAATCACAGGGTGTTACATTCTCCCCTCCTTAAAGGATTTCGCCACCGAAATCACCAAGTTAAGGAGAATGTATATCCTAACATCCAATCATTCATCTAATCAAGCATCAAACACAGGCATCCATTGTCCTTACATGATTTCTAATGTCGTATGAACATGTGCAAAAAGTGTGTGTATATGTTCCTTATCTAACGCAAAATCAGGCGGTCTACTGATTCAGTTGACCTCCTTAATGCAAATCATGTTAGTGCCACGCATCCATTATGTATGCGAAAGAATCCTAACGACACATATTATTTCTACATGTGTGCACAACCATTCATCTAAATGCAGCATCCATATGATAACACAACCATTATACATCCATAAATTTAGATATGCACACACATTTATATACAATATGAAGGTGATTGAGCCGATCTAGTGCCTAAAGTGTGTGTACATGCATCCACGAGCAACCACTTGCAACCATCAATCATAACATGTTTCAAATACATGCTTACATCCATCGGTTTCTACTTAAGGATAAAGAATAGGACTGAGGAGATATACTTGAAAGATAGATTTAAGCATGATAAACTTATGGAAAAAGAGATCAAGGAGGTACCCTCAAAGAGAAAAAGGTAGGTTGCACGTTTTTTCTTCTCAGTTTCCCAAGTCGCGTCTTCCTCAACATCATTCCATTGAACTTTAACAAGCTTGACTTCACGGTTGCGTAACATTTTGACTTCCGTACCAAAATTCGAGTTGGAACTCTTCTCATAGTCGCTTCTCGTTCCACTTCTACTTCCTCTAGTATATTCGGCTCCACCACTTCTGCAGATTCATGTAAACACTTTCATAGTTGAGAAACATGAAAAACATTATGGACTCCAGCCAGTCTCTCGAGTAGCTCTACTCTGTAAGCCATCGTCCCAATCCTTTCAATGATAGGAAATGGACCTACAAATCTTGGTGCTAGCTTTCCTACGGACCCAAAGCGAATGACATTCCTCAAAGGAGGTACTTTAAGGAACACCCTATCTCCAACCTTAAACTCAAGGTTGGTCCTTCTTTTGTCTGCGTAGGACTTCTGTCTATCTTGTGCAGCCTTCATCCATCTTTTTATCAAGTCCACCTTTTCTGAGGTCTCTCTAATCATGTCTGGTCCAAGTACGAGTTTGTCTGTAGACTCTCACCAACAAGTTGGTGATTGGCACGGTCTTCCATATAAAGCTTTGAAGGGTGCCATGCCTATGGTGGCTTGGTAGCTATTGTTGTAAGCGAATTCCACTGAAGGAAGATGATCCTCCCATGTACCTCCAAAGTCAAGAATGCATAGTCTCAAGAGATCTTCTAATACTCTGTTCACTCTTTCCGTTTGACCATCGGTTTAGGGGTGATAGGCCGTGCTTAAGCATAACTGTGTGCCTACAGCTTCTTGCAAACTCCTCCAAAACTCGCTCGTAAAGATAGGATCTTGGTCACTTACTATGCTGGAGGGTATCCCGTGGAGTTGAACTATCTCTTTAAGATATATGGATACTAGAGATGAGGCAGTCTTTCTACTCTTAACGGGTATGAAGTGAGCGCTTTTTGTGAGCCTGTCCATTGTTACACAAATACTGGTATTGCCTCTTCTTGACCTAGGAAGCCCATCGAGATGCTATCCCATTTCCACTGTGGGACCTCTAGAGGATGAAGCAAACCACCAGGCTTCTTCTACTCCGCCTTGACTTGTTGGCATATCATGCACTTAGAAACGAATTCAGCTACATCCCTCTTCATGCCATTCCAAAAGAAAACCCTTTTGATGTCATTGTACATTTTGTCTCCACCGGGGTGTATGGTCAACTTGGAATGGTGTGCTTCTTCAAGAACTTTCTTCACCAAATCCCTTACTTGTGGGACGCATAGTCTTCCATCCCGCATCAACCAACCCTTATCATCGATGGGGTATCTATTGAGGTGACTAGAAATCTCACCCCTACTCAGCTTATCCATTACATCAACTAGTCGAGGGTCTTCACGTTGTGCGGTCCCTATTGAGTCCAAAAGAGTAGGCCGCACCTCTAGCGATGCTAACAAACCAGTCACATGATCGACAGAGGGTTTAAAATCAAAGTTGGCTATGTACTCCAAGCTTTGCCTTTCTATAAAGAGAGGGCTTAAGGTCAGCTTCTTTCTACTCAAGGCGTCTGCCACTACATTGCCCTTGCTAGGAGTATACGAAATCTCAAAATCATATGAGGCAAGAAACTCCATCCATCTTTGCTGCCTCAAGTTGAGATCTTTCTATGAGAAAAGGTACTTCAACGAATTATGGTCAATAAACAATTCAAACTTCTCACCTTGGAGATAATGGCGCCAAGACTTAAGCGCAAAGACGATGGCAGCTAACTCTAGATCATGGATTGAGTAGTTTTTCTCATGTACTCTCAACTGTCTTCCACCATAAGCTACTACCTTCCCTTCTTGCATCAAGACAGCGCCTAGTCCCGTACCGCATGCATCTGTATATACGATAAACATCTTGCTTCCATCAGGCAATGTCAGAACTGGGGCTGTTGTCAGAGCCCTTTTCAAGCGTTGGAAAGCAATATCGCAATCCGAATCCCAAGTGAAAGTTAAGTTCTTCTTTGTCAACCTTGTAAGTGGAGCTGAGATTTTCGCAAAATCTTTGATGAACTTTCGATTAAAGCCTGCTAGCCCGAGAAAGCTTTGGACTTCGGTTGCATTCCGTGGGGCCTTCCAATCTTGCACCCCAACTACTTTTGTGGGTTCCACAGCTAATCCCTCTTTGGGCACCATATGTCCAAGAAACCTTACTTCTTCTCTCCAGAATGGCATTTGGAGAATTTGGCTTTTAACTGATGTGCATGAAGAGTATCCATGACTTCCTTTAGATGCTGAGCATGCTCTTCCTCACTCTTTGAGAAAATCAAAATGTCGTCCACTAAGACCACTACAACCTTATTGAGGAACTCCCTAAACACCCTGCTCATCAAATCGACGAAATAAGCGGGTGCATTTGTCAAGCTGAAAGGCATGATAAGCCACTCGAAGAATCCATCCGGAGTTCTGAACGCGGTCTTATCAATGTTGTCTTCATCCACTCTTAGCTGATGAAACCCAGTAGCCAAATCTAGTTAGGAGAAACCCGATGCACCTACAAGCTGATCGAACAAGTCATCTATTCTTGGGAGTGGGTGCCTATTTTTCTTGGTCAGCTTGTTTAGGTCCCTATAATCAATGCACAGGCGAAGAGAACTGTCCGCTTTAGTTGAGAACACTACTGGAGCACCCCATTCAGAAATACTCTGCCTTATAAACCCCTTTTCTAGCAGCTCTTTAAATTGCTTACTGAGCTCTTTCTACTCCCTTGGAGCCATGTGCCTAATGGGTAAGGCGACGGGTTTTGCATTATCAACGAGGTATATACGGAAGTCTATCTCCTGCTTAGAAGGTAAGCCCTTCACCTCTTCAAACACATCCGAGTATTCACAGACTACTCTAATAGACTGCAAGTTCTCAACAGACGCATCAAGAGATTCTAGATAACTAAGCATAACAGAGTTCATGGGATTACAAGAAATTTCGAGAGTGTTACCAAGGCGAGTCATGAGTCTAACCACTCTCTTTTCACAATCAAAGACGGCACCATTACTGGATAGCCAATCCATGCCTAGAATCAACCCATAGCCCGTGAAGCCCAAAACATAGGCATTACATCTAAACCCAATGCTTAGTATAGAAATTTTCAAATCCAAAAAAATCATTGACAAATAAGTTGAGCCCCCAATTGGATTTGAAACAACCAAGGGATCCTCTACTATACTGGTTTCTAAGTGCAGAGATTCAACTAAAGCAGTAGATATAAAAGAGTGCGATGCGCCGGAATCAAAGAGTGCACGAACAGGATGATCAAAAAGATAAACTAAACTCTCAACAGAAATATTTCTACCTCGTTCCTGCGGAGGTGCTATGAGAACGTGAACCTTCCCTCTAGAAGTGGAACCAGCCCTCTGCCCTTGCCCTTACTTTCTTGGGCAGTCCTTAGCCATGTGTCTTGTCTTGCCGCAATTGAAACAACCACCCATCTTCCTCTTCTTCTTCCTGCAGTCCTTAACCAGATGTTCAGGAATGCCACAGAAATTGCACTTCCTCTTATCACGGGGTTTGTTTTCGTCCCGCCTTTCTTTGAATCTGTCTTCTTGTTCTGTGACCCCTCCGCTTTCTTGTCTTGAGGCACCTCCACCTTTGCCTCTTTCTTGCCCTTGTCTACCTCGTGTAACAATGCCATGTCCACCAGTCTCTCATAAGTCGCCCCATGGGTATGTGGGTCATAGCTAGGTTGTGTAGTGGCTCATTCAGTCCATTAACCAAACGGAGAGCCTTCTTATGAGGAATGTTCACTAAATCCAATTCGAATATGGCCAGTTAGTTGAATTGGTTGACGTATTTTTTGACCGTCATACTTCCTTGCATAAGAGATAAGAACTTTTCCACCTGTAGACTTCGTTCAGCTTGTGAGAGGAATTTCATTTCAAACGTCATTCTGAAATCTTCCCAAGTTTCAACCGGTCTCTCAGCATTGATGACCTCCCACCAATAAGAAGCTTCGTCTTTAAGCAACCATACCGCCAACTGTATCTTCTGCCTATTATCCACCTCGAAGATAACGAATAGATCCTCAGTTTCTTTGAGCCAGTTCCTTGCTTCTACAAATGATTCCGTTCCATTGAAATTCTTTCCACCCATGTCTCTAAAGTCTCTACAAATCTTTGAGAAAGCATTTGCACAAGGAGGAGGAACCGCTGTAGCTGGGGGAGGAGGAATGTATGCTGGGCTTGCGTTGTTGGCCCTAGCCTCTAGGTACCTCCTGAACCAGCCAGGTATCGGTACACCCCCTGGAAGGTTAAGATTCCCAGACATGCTGAAACGAAAAAGGAAAGATTCAAAACAAAAGATAGAAAGTTAGTGCATATGGCTTTGGGGGATTATGCCTTTTAAAGTAAAATAACACTTTTTCTTGAAAAATGCTTCTTTATACTTCTTTTTGAAAATAGTTTTCAAAAACTTTTATCTGATCTAGTAAACCTTTGCTCTAATATCTAGTGAAACACCCCATCTCCGTTAAGGTCACTCACAAAGGGAATGCCTTAATTTTGGTGGAGCATTATAGGTAAAAGACATAGAAAATTTACAAGATAGAAAAATAAGCAGTGGAAAACAATATTTATTCCATACATGGTTCATAACAAAAGCATTACAGCAAACTGTCTCAAAGCAACTTCCAAATCATTACATCAAAATATTTGTCTTGCTTAAAACATAAAGAAGCATAAAACATAAATAAAACTGCATAAATCCCCAAGTCTAGTGTGTCCAAAGCCATAGCCAAAGATAATAGGTTCCAAGCCGTACATCACAGAGTCTTCAAGTTTGGAAAGACGAACGGTCCAAATTAAACTGAGTTATTCCCTCCCTGGCTACCTGAAGGGGAGGGGGAAATGGAAGAAAAGAAGATGAAAGAAAAATGGGTAAGACATAAGTCTGAGTAAGTCCAGTAACTTTTCAGTGTGTGAATAAGGAAAAGATCATGATAGGAATAAACTGAAAATAGGACAGTACCAGAACATCAAACTAAAATAAAACAATATAAGGCAGGATAAATCGAACGTACATCGCACTCATGTCTAATTCTCTGCACCTACTTATACTTGTCCAACTAGCACCATGTGTTCATGGTGAAATGATCCCCTTATATCGATCGGCTCCTACTCGCATGCATTTATCACGTGTGTCATTCGACCCTCGCTTGACTGTAGATACCTGTGGTGGTCACACCACGGGGTGTATCAAATCCTTTGGTGGCAACCCGACATGATTCAAGATGCACAGTGTATGACTACTGATGCCCAGTGCCTGCTTTTTCCACTCCGGAGTATGTGCACGCCCGTACTCCGCCAGAACCTACACTGACGCACCACCCGCCGACGTTTTGACCGCTTACAATTCAGCCCAGTAATCGTGCCCCACCCTGCCTAGTTCAGGGTTCCATGATACATCTATGTGGGTTACTGCTGAAATGGGTCCATGTTACTAGGGTTTTCTAGCCAACATGTTAAATTGGTTAAGTGTCCTAACCCCACCCATCAGTTTAGTTTACATGTTGAATTGGTTAAGTGTTACCTTAATTGGCTTAACCCTACCAATCGTGACTTAGCTTTATTAAAGCACCAGCCACTCACATTAGATAGGTATTGTTGTGGTCACTTGATGTGTCGGTCGGTTCCGGGCAGTTTTACACCACAACTCAGTCTAACCTCGGGTCCTTTTTGGGCTCAATGCACTAACCACCCACATTAGACAGGTATTGTTGTGATCACTAGATGTGTCGGTCGGTTCCGGGCAGTTTTACACCACAACTCAGTCTAACCTCGGGTTAGGCATATTCGTCTTTTCTAAATTTACGTATTTATCCTTTTATGCTTATATGTAAATTTGTCAACAATTTATTGTCATGGCCCACTTTCCTTCTAAATCAAATTCATAATTTTTGGTATGTAAATTATACCATTTCAATGCCATAACATTTAAATGGTTATGAGCCAAATATGTCAATTACATGTAGTTTCATGTTTTCCCCCAACGATACCCCCGTTGTACGTTCGCAACGTTTCGTAGAATGTTAGGCTTGACATTTTAGCCTAACTTATAAACTAAAAAGGAAAAAAGAGGAACTTGCAACATTCCAACATCATACAAAAATATGGATCTCACTACAGATGTGTCACATGAACTTAGCATAATATACTTTTAGTTATGTACTTGCAAACTAGATCTATGCAACATGAATCATAAAATAATAGTTTTACGTAGAACTGCCAAAACTTGATTAGACATGTAGTGGTGAACTTGCATAGGGGTTGAATCATGCTAACATAGATCTAACATAAAGGCATATGGATCTAACATATAAAGTGTAGGTCTAAACATATAGGTTTACATAATCATGTTTTTAACCTATAAACTTGCATGTATTCATAACATGATAGCATCACCTAACTTGCATAAACATGGCATAATTTCCAAATTGACATACAACATATAGATGTCATCACCAAATCATACAACATGACATGTCATCGCTTATTTAACATACAACACATAGGTTCATTGCCGAGCCTTTAACAATGGTAGTTTTATCATCAAACTACATACAACATGATCGCAAATTTAACATGATAAATCACAATAGTTCATAGGCAAACATGATAGAATGGACATGAATAGACATGAATCAGCATCACATATAACTTGTTTCAAATTCTATTTCACAATTCATTACAAATCACGTGTTTAATTTATTCACATCTGAAAGGTAACTACACTTACAACAAAAAAGGAATTCTTGAGTTCTGGGATCTGTATTCTGGAATTGAATTGCTCGCCTTTGATGTAGATCGTTGAATTATCTTAGTTGAATTAGATTTGATTTGATTTTGATGTAGCTTCTATCTTGCCTTTGAGTTGAAAGAGATGACGGCTATTCTAGGTTCACCATTGACGGCATGGCGGCTCTTGGAACGAATTAGTGTGATTTTAGGTTGAGAGTTAGGTTGCTTATATAGAGTTTTAATTAATTTAGAGCTGTCAGATTAACCTTAGAAGCAATCAAGACCATCCAGTCAAGATAGGATAACACCTCAGCCCTAATGACTCAGCAATGACTCGCTGTTCGGATCAGAACACTCCAGAAATCTGTGCAGGTCCTTAGCCCGGCATGGGCGCACTTGGCAGGTGCACCGGTGCATTTTTGTACTGGCGCACTTGTGAAGTGCGCCAGTGAATTCTGGTCGACTTCTGATTTTCTGCCTAACTTCGTTCGTCCATATCTCCTTCATACGGTGTTCGTTTTACGCAAAATCGGACTCTATCTCAAGCATAATTCCAAGACGAACGCAATGGTGTAACTCGTTTCCCTTAATTCTCATATTTGAAATTAAGAATTCTTTAAATTCGTTAATATTAGTATTTAAAATCACGGGGTGTTACACAAATCCCAAATTGTTAATAGAAAGAAGTTATAAGGTGAGGGAAGAAAGAAAGAAATATTAGAACAGAAAAATAAGAAGATCATCAGAGACTCACAACGGAACGGACAAAATATAATAAATCAAATAGTTTATATAAAAGAACTGTATATATAGATTACAACATCAGAGCATACATACACATCAATACAACATACAATGGAAATAAACTAGTACCCGTAAATATATGGGGTACGTCTCGACTTAAACTCCTTCTCAGGAACTCCAAGCAAACCTAACCTAGAAATAGACTCGGTCCGATCCAAGCACATTTGAAGCAAAGCAAAATTCACCCGAATCAGTCTGGAATACTTTAAGTGATAAATTCATATGGCAAACAACTTACTTAACTTTAGTAAACCTTTTGAAAGAAAGGATAATAGTAAGACTAGCCCACACATAAACACGAATGATTTTGACCATACTATAACCCAAAACATTTTTAATATATCAAAATATAGTGATATTATAATAATGTCTATCAAATCACAAATGAATAACCATCTAGTAGAATGCTTGCATCTCACGCTCTACATATTCATTATAAAATCAAAAACTGCAGGGAGCTTATTGGCGATTCGATTCCAACTATGACCAGGTATGGGACCACCTTCCAATCTGTGTACTCTAGAGGGGATACACTGGGGTTCTCCAAAAACATCTTGCAACCTAGCCACACATGACCAACCACTCATTTAACTTAAGTGTATTAAATGTATTGTCACCGTATGGTTTTATGGTACCACCATACATCTGCGGAGATACAGAAATGAAAGAAGAACAAACATTAATTTTATCTAGATTGTCACAATACACCCTGCTTGGGAATGACCCATCTAGCCAGTTGCTTGCCCGATTTTTGTCATTTCCCGATTGATGAGGTTTGAGGTCACGTTTAACTTTATAGAACATTACATCATCATTTACTTTGAATGCCACATCATCAAATCCGTCAAATCACTAATTGATGTCTACAAATATACTATGGGTGTTAAGAAAGTGAATTTCTCCGCCACCAAACTTGGAATATTTGTAAAATTCAACGTATGTGAGTTTTCAAGAAATACTCTGTTAGACATTCGTCCATACAAGTCATCCAGGAACAAGATGAACTGAAGGCACCCTCCTACCTCATCCTAGGAATCGCCCTACAGATCAGTAGCGAGAAGTCCTTGTAATCCGTAGATTTCATTCACGACAGAATCACTGCCAAAATATCTCCAGGGATCAGCTAGAAAAATTCAACAAGTAGTTCTTCTGCTCATGAAGATTTACGGTCTTCATTGCTCCTTCTTTATACATATCCTTGCAGATTAGTTCCGTAAGCAACGTTGATTCGAAGTGGTTTTGAGTCTAGTTCCCATCCCGGTCTCTTCAAAACAACACTTCGAAAAGGTCTCATAATATTTCATTGATAGTCCGTGCTTTAACTCCCAATGATAACAGCATGATCAAATTCATGGCAGCTTCGACTTTTTACTTAAAATCATTCTTAAACACTTTTACCGATCTTTTAAAAACCATTTCATCGAATATCGATTTCATTTGACAAAAACATTCTTTACTTCCTTTAAATATATTATTAAATTTAAGAATAACATGTTTTCAAACACTCGTTTACCACCATATAATATCCCCTTTTAATATCCTTAACTTGGAAATATCATTAGATTTTAAATGACCAAATATTGTCAATGACATATTCATTTGTATATAACTCAAAATGTCTCCATCGAACTTCAAACTTCAAAGATATTTCTTTAATTCTATGTTGAAACATAATTGAATTTCAAATATTATCTCATTCCCAATCCTAAATAAATCTTTTGCACTTCGTTTGAAATACCATTGCCATTTACTTAATATTCCAAAACATATCATTTCTTGAAAACAATGTTGTATATCCTATGCATATAAACCTTAGTTTAATTTGACCCAACAATGTTAAATTATACAAAAAAATTTATTTCCATGTCTTGCAAGTAACGCTGCAAATGTTATATAATTTCAAATGTCGCAACAAATGTTGCCATATTACTTACATTTAATAACCTCGTGACTACCGTCACAATAATATTCTATTCAAATCTCGCAACTAATGTTACAATATCCTATTTATGGAAACCATAAACTAATTTCAACAACCTTTACCGTTACAAACTAATACCATTCCTCGATAATAGTGAAGCCGTTCAAGTTGGGGTATTTTATTTACTTCTCAGACCTTGATCGACAACGTTCTTATCTTGGAATAAGTAGAAGTTCGTAACCACAAGAAACTCATCTTATAATATCATTCAAAATCTTATTTCTCTATTTTATATAAACTACGGTTTTATAAACCATATCTTTACTTTGGAAACCTCGATCAAGTTATGACTGTTTTTACTAAATCTTGATTTTCGCCTCGTTACACTAGTCCATTTAAAATTTGAATTGTATTAATCTTCTTCCCAAATAACCAGTCCATTTTATACCATATTATAACAAATTCTGGGATTTTATAAATAAAAATCCATTTATTAACTTCTTCTCACAAACCATTTAATATATTATAACTTGACATGTATTATATTAAGAATACACTAACGCATTCCTTTTCCCAAAGTCGATCTGTATTTCTGGAAAGAATCTTTCTTTCATTTCAAAGTTTCAATTTAAATATTAACAAAATATTAAACTATCGCGTAGCAAAAATCTCCTTTCCATAACTTCGTTCATGGACTTGGATTTCCATTTAGAAAACCCATTTATAATTTTCTTTTAAAACTTTGCTAAATTTCCAATTCATATCGAGTTACTTTTTAAGTAGATTAGTTTAAGAAGTAATTTCTTTTATTAAGATTAACTTCATCGTTAACTGAAGTAAAAATAATTCACTTATTTCATTTATTAAAATAGATTAGTTAAATTTTTCCTTGAAATTCTTAAACAATTATAATAGTATTATTTATACATTGCTACTAAAATAAATTACATTTAAGAAAACTATTAAATTTTAGATAAGTATTCATTAGTAACAATTCCGATCAAACAGTTGACATAGTCAACTTTGTTTCATTAGTTAATTCACTAACTGATATTTATTAATTATCCCTATTAGATTAATAAAATTAAACTAATAAATTTGCTTATTCGTTTAAATATAATTTTTCTCAAAAGATTAACCTGAGGGGTAATTATAACTTATGTCGTTTATAAACAGATTTAAACTTCGAATATTCATTTTAAAGTATTTATAAATCCAATTTATAAACATCTATTCATTTTAAAAACTTCATTATAATGTATAAATAAAAGTTAGAAATCTTATTACTGTACATCGTTAATTTGCCTAATGGCAAATTAACGTTTTAGCAAAAATGTGGATTTAAACATGTTTGCTGCCAATCCCTCAATCTATACCATCTATTGATTTAATTCACAACAATGTTGAATTCAAATTATATGTCAACATCCAAACAGGTTTTCAATGTCATTGGGGTTCAATCAATTCATATACAAAAAACACATAATATTTGAGGAACCTGGTCGGATCCCTCTAACCCGTGCTTCCCTGCATCATAGATCATTATAATATTTCATAATAGCATATATTTTCAAATCAATGTATTAACGATGATAATGTAATTAACGTCAACCATTTAATCAACAATCGTTATCCGAGACATCCAATCTACCAATATATATTATCAACAACTAAATTTAAATTATATGAATTTAGCACATCACAGCGTTTCATAAAAGTGTGAGAGTTAACTCACATTTGTTTTCGATCGACGGTTCGAGTGTCGTATAATTTTAAAAGGACATTTAAAATTCACGAAATTCCAACCACTTCCGTTTTTGACCAAACCTGCTTGTATGCGTAGCCTCCGTCGTCATGATCCTAACGGATCCTGTTTCATTGAATTCCGTGCATGAACGAATTTGTTATCGCGGTTTCAAGTTATAACATATATTATAAATAACTAAATTATAATTAGTTATAAATTAACTAACTTATCTTACCCTAATCACTGTCATTAACCGTCTAATCCACATAATAAGCACACGCATTTTCTCCGCTCATCAAACAGTTCCTCTTTCAACCAATTTTTTTGAATATACTTAACTAGATAAATTAGCTAATGCAAGTTTATATATAATTTAAACAATTAAATTTACTAATATTAAACCTTACTTAAAGACCATGCCATGTCAGCACTTAAAACAGTTCCTCACGTGCTTCCTAATCTTCCTTTGTGCTTGAACCCGACTCTCCCCCCAATCCATCTTCATCTGACCCATATCATTCTTTATATATATATATATATATATATTATAAAACTAGGCCCAAGCCCACCGATAACACCACAAAGCCCATCTCCCTATACAATCTTCTTCCCCACGTTGATATTACTCAACTGTTCCACAGCCGACTCCATCTGCTGAAAACCATCACCACGCACCTCTTTCCTTGTCCAACCTCCACGTAAACATCACCATCATCCACCCCCTCAAGAGCTTCTGCTCCTATACTCCTTCTCCATCACCTTTTAACTTGCCTGACCTCCCTCTTTGACCGATGCCTCCTTGCCACAAACCCCCAGCACCTCATTCCCACTCCAATGTTCTGAGCATCTCCACTCCACATTTTTTCTTCTTCTTTTGTAAACCTGCTCCAAAAAAGATGCACCCCCATATTTCAATGCATGAACCCATATACTCGAGATCACTCCTGCTCCTTTTATTCAACCCGTCCTACCTCCAGAACAGCGAACCCCGAATGCTACCGTATGACTCGCCAGTGTCCACACTTCAACCTTAGATCGCCCTTCGCTCTCCTGCCATTCGCGTCCATCAGCTTCTCTTTGCTGCTGTCACCAAAATCCCTTGCCACCATGGACTTGCCAACACCTTCGAACATGCCTGCTTCCTCCTCGTCAAGGTCCGGCACTGCTTTGAACCCATAGACTGAATCCTGCCCTTAATTTTAGCCGAGCCTAGAGTGAAGCTTACTAATGTAGAGAAGGCTATTTTGGTTGCGTTTCAAATGACACAGGTAGAAGGATCAGACTTCGTTATATAGCAGTAGTGTATAAGTGTGGAGATGATTATAAGAGGAAGAGAATATTTTTAATAATGAAAAGAAGTTGAGAATGGCCAAGCAGAAAGAAATTTTGGGTTCGAAATGATGAAAAGTGATTTCATTTACAAGGGAATGTTTTGTAGAAGAGCTTCGTTTATATTTTCTTTTATTGTTTATTATACAGGAAAAAATGAGTATAAGAAAATGAAAATAAAAAGCAGGTGTATTTATATTGGCAAATTACTTTGTTATCATGGCATTAGTACATGTAGTTGTCGGAGAACAAGGACAGCTTTATTTATATTGGAGAGTTTTCGCTATTACGACAGGTGGAATTTTCGGACCGTCATGTGCATGTGTCGGGAAGAAAGATGTAAACTTTGCTTCCAGCCGAATAATTCGAGTAACGCATGTGATACCTTTATTTAGCCAAGATTTTTTTCCAGGCTTTGAACTGATATAGATAATATTCAGTGGATTTATCCTTTCCCTTTTCCATATGGTAAAATTATCACAGGTTGTGAACGATTGGCAAAAGCTCTATAAGGATGCATGAACTCTTAAAAGGATATAGTCAAGATTGTGAGATGAGCATTTAGAAATGACCCGTATAAAATATCTTATGGTTTCGAGTTTTAATTAAAACACAGTGACTAACGTCCCTAACTTTAATAATTATTTAAACATACGGAACAAATTTTGATATCTGATTCAAACGTTAAGCAAAAAAAATAACTTTTTGATCATCGATTTAAATTGATATAAATAGAATAAAAATCCTTTTATTTCTTGTAATGAATTGTTATAATTTATAAACAAATTCCCTGGCGACTATTTGAAAATTTGATTTGGACATAAAACAAAATCTACAACATGAGAACTTGATTTTTGTCTTTCATCAGAAAAATATAATGCAATAAATTTGGACGTTTCATGTTTTAAGGAAATCCGACTTATATTGGATCCTATACAACCATTTAAATTTTAAAATGTTATATTATGAACTACCGTGTTGCTGCAATTCATTTTATCATTAAATTATAAACTAAACGTTCTAACATCATTTAATAAACGAAATTGTTAATAAGATCCAAAACAATCTTAAATAAATATTTATATATTGTTCAATTCACATTGTACAACAAATTTAACTAGTTCTGATTATTTCGGATTTATATCATTATTTTACGATTTATTTTAATAAAATATTCAAAATTATTAAATTAAATTCCAAAACAACATTTAGACAAAACTATTTTTAAATATTAAATAAAACGGTTAAAAATCTAGGTTGTTACATAAACTCTGGGTCAGTTATGGGACTGGTGTGAGTAAGCTCAAACAACTTGATTTAACTTTCAAAAATCCTTTTTAAAGAAAGGATAATCGTAAGACCGATCCACATATAATTACATATGGTTTTTACCATATGATAACCTAAAGCATTCTTCGTATCAAAACTATCCTGATATTATAATAGTGTTTAATCAAATAAATAACAATCTAGTGGAATGCTTGCATCTCACACTCACATACATAGTATACAGTTAAAAATCCCAGGCACTTATTTGGTAATGGATTTCTAACTATGATAAGGTATTGAAACACCTTCCGATAGTGTATCTCTAGAGAGAAATACACTGGGTTCAACTAGAACATATTGCAACCCGGCCACGCATGACCGACCACTCATTTCGATGAGTGTACTGAATGCATTATCACCAACGGTTGTGATCGGCAACCGTTACCAAAATCAAACAGCACCATCAAAATACGAAATAAATGAATTTTCTCTAGGTCAGGTGATAGTACACCGTAATGGGTGCGACCAATATAGCCATGATGCTTTCCCGAGTTTTGTCATTTCCTAGTTGATAAGGCCTGAGGCTACATCTTACCTTAATAACACCACAACACCATTCACTTTGAATGTCACATTGTCATATCTGTCAAATCACTAATGGTCGTCCTTACACTGGGTGTTAAGCTAAGAGAAGTTTCCTTCTCCACCATTAACTATGGCAAGTTTGAAGAAGTCAATGTACATGACCATCTGGAGATACTCTGTCAGACATCCATCCATATACGTTATCATAGGACTGGACAGACCGAAGGCGCCATCCAATTAATCCATCTTAGGCAATTTCTACCTAGGATTAACATAACAACCCTTGCACTTTACTCCATCATCAATTATCTTCAGCACAATTTGATTCGCAACGCTTATGCCCATACAGAGTGGTTTCATATAATAAACCTGATCTCAGTCTCTCCGAATTAACAATGCAAACATAAATTAGGCCAAAACTTTGATAGTAAGTTATTTAACTATCAAAGGAAACATCCGTAAACCAACGATCCTATTTCCAAATGGAAATTCTACTGATCAAGCATCAAGCAACACTGAGCCCTTTCAATTAAATTCTTATAAATTTACCATTTCCTAGATTCTCGTTTCCCTATTTTCCATATCTTTCCCCAGATATTTCTCAAAACCTGTTTGTCCTCTCATGATTCTTGGAAAACATTTCTATATATCATAAACTATTTATTTTCCAATATGCTGGAAAACATCTCTTATCGCAGTTGGAAAATATTTCCAAATATCCACAAATTCTTATTTTCTATATTTAGAAAATATATGTTGCTAACATCATAAAACATTTTCATATATTCACATTTTTTATTCCCTATATTTAGAAATCACAACTTACTATATTTGGAATTTTTTTCCAAAACTCATTTACTTGGATTTAAATAAATGTCATATTAAACATTGCCACGACAACTCAAAACCGTAACACTCATCAACAGTCTGTATCTCTAATCAATCCTTCCTATCGAACCTTAACCATTCCCTATTCAACAATGAAGTCAATCTAGTTGTGGTATAATTACCTCTCAGACCTTAATTGAACAACATTATTAACTTCGAAATGGACAAAGTTCACAACTTCGAATACCAATAAAACATCGCTCATGCAACTTTCAGATTAAATTTAAGAATCCACTTCATTTATGAAAATAATTGTTTATAACAATAGTGTTATGATCCATGCTCCGAAATATTAACTTTGAAATATACTTTTATTCATGAACTTTGAAATATAATTAAATAAATAAATGAACACTTAATTAATCTTAAATAAAATGAAAAGTAAATAGTTCTTTCCTAAATTTGACATAGTCTAATTTTAACATATAACTCTTTCTGAATAATCTCTATTTGATTAGTGTTCCAAACTTCAGAATAATACCATTTTTGGTCAACTCAATTTTTGCTTTCATTCTAAATTCGAATTTCAATTTATCACTTCCAAACCCTTACCAATTTCCTTTATAACTCTCCCAATCTGCAAATTGTTTGCTTTTAAATCATTATCCACTTTAAAATGTGAATATTATTCCTTTATAGAAATATGGACTCATTTTATCAAATAAATCTTGATTTTATTTGAAAATATCATTACAACCTCAAATCGTACTTATCGATTCATTTTATAAATCTACATCATATTTCAATTTATTCATAAACTCCGTTTACACGTCAAAACTTCTTGTCATTTATCCAACAAGTTTATAATCTTATATTGACTTTACATTCGATTATAAAATATCACTTTTAAACCAAATATTAATTATCTTATCAAGTTTCAAATTATATAATATATAATTTCTAAAAACAAATTGTTTTTATAAAATTTGACATAGTCGAATTCCAATTATAAATCCTTATAGATTTATTTCAATTCTGTTCACATTCTGAACATCATTATTATTTTCATCGTTCCTTTTAGAATGATTTCCTGTTTCCATCTAAATTCACTCTTCAATTTACATTCCCAAATTATCCAATGGTAATTATTTCACTTCATCTATAAACATCATTTATAAATTAAACTACTTATTTTTATTATTAAAAACAAGTTACTTTATCCTAGCCCATTAAAATTAAATTTCTATTTTAGGAAAATAGATTTTCCTTTTAAAACCAAAATTCGTTTTCCTTTCATTCGAATATATTTTTATTGTATTTAATTACCAATTATTTTAGGGATGGTGCTATTCAAACATCCAACACAACAAAATCTATCACAGAATCTCTAACAAATCATATATCACAGTATATAAATGGAAACAAACAATAATAAATTTGAGGAATCTAGTCGGATTCCTCTAACCTATTTTCCTGCATCCACAGATGTTAGAGAACATAAATAACACCATTCCCACTTTGGGGTGGGATATCGCGGTATAGAAGGTCATCCGTTATTATGCGAGGAGCATATGGTCTCGTCCGCTAGAATGTACGAGAATGTTCAACTACCAACCTTAAATATAATTAATACATAATAGAAAAAAATGATAATAATATATCATTCATCCAAACAATCATCACACAACATTCAATCATCATTTATCAACTCTAAAATACGTTTATAAAATTATAAACTGGAGAGAGTTAGTGAGTTTACTCACTTTGGTTGTTTATTGTTGAATAATGATAAATTGCCAATTAAAATAATTAGGCGTTTCATCTTTTCAAAAATCCTCATGAGTTCCAAATCACTCCAAACTAGTTTCATTACGTAGCATGCATTCATATGGTCCCAACGCAATAAACAGTGTTAAATTCTGATGACTTATGAGTAAATTATTGAGTTAACAAGTTATAAGAGCATAAATACTTAATTTAATTCACATTAGATAGAAATTTGGGACTCACTTTCACTCCAAGACGGTCCATAACATACGCATCCATATTTGTAGTGCTTCATCCCTGGAACAAAAATCTGCAACCCTCTAGACATGAATACATAACCCGTATGCACTATTTACAGTGACTCGGAGCTTCGGTCCCCGATCTTTAAATCTGACTTCACCGTTGCACTCTTCACCTCGAACCAAACCTACTTGTTACGACCTCGCCGTCTCCAATCATCCCATTCAATTTGCGACCAACTGAGACCTGTGCAAGCTACAGTAAAACCCACGAACCCTTTAAGCACCGAGTCCCCTTAAATTTTGCAACTAGATGCAAAACTCATCCCCAATCACCAATAGACCTTTAACTCACGGATTGATGCATAAATTTCACGAACTGCCTAACCCTGGTCATGATGTTAATATGAGTAGTGAAAAAAACAATATCTGAACTCCCCTAAAACATATATAGAGATGATGAGAATCCTTTCAGGAATTTAAATATACTTGGTTTGGATTTTTCCATAAAGAGTTGAATTTGATTAATTTTTTTTGAATGCCATTGGAAAGCCTGATCTACTTGAAATTCTTGGACGCTAGAAAAAATGAAGTTCCACCTGTTATTTATTGAACATGGGAGGGAACAAAAGCACATGTCGTTTTAATTCATGTTGGCCTAAGGTACAAACAAGGTACAAGAAAATATTTATATTAGATTTTTGATTTGATTTTGATTTATATAATTTAATACGATTTGATTTTAAAAAGATGTGATTTTATTTCAAAGCAATTTTTTAGAGAGAGCAGTGGTTAGAGGTACGTAACCTCTAACCACTGCTCTCTTTTAATTAGAAAGATATCGGTTTGATTTCTATACAATTTACATATATATATATATATAATATACACATATGTTTGAAGTAACATCCTTACACAACAACATACGAGCTCCGATCACGATGAAAATTAACATCCTACAATAATTTAATATATGGACATGATGGAACTAGTTTTGTTAAATTCTGATATTGTTTGTAAAACTTCCTTTTAATTTTACAACATAAATTGATATGCGTTTATATTATGCACAATCACAAAATAAGTCCAATTGATACGAAACTGAAAATCATACAATAATTAATCACTATGGATTTAATAAAATTAGCTTCATTGAATTCCAAGGTTGTTTGCAAGTTGGCGATTCTCAAGTTGCATAATAAATCGATATAATATCCATAGATTTCAAATAAAAAATCTATTGATAATAAATTATTGTTATCATATATACTCAAACAAAATTTATATCGAGGGCTGTCAACGGATACCCGAAAAATTTGATATCCGTCCGAATCTGTATCCGAAATATCTGTTATCAGGCATTATCCGAAAAGTGGATGCAGATATCCGATATCCAAAAAGCTTTTCGAATACGGATATGGTTATAGTGATATCCGTATCCGAAAAATATCCGTCCGACTGATTGATGTAATATATACAACTCAAAATAGAAAAATAGAGTTAATAATTATTTTGTAACTATTGGATATCACTATGATATAATTCTTTGTCCATTTTTAGTGAAAAATGGTAGTTTTAGTGTTTAATTTTGGAATATTTTTGGATATGCTTATGGACATTAGAATAAAACAATGTTTCCTTATTATACTTCTTTATTTCCTTGTTTTCTATAAACATTAATACAAAAATTATTTTATGTTGATCCAAACTTTTTTATTTATACTCTTAAATTTATTAATTATAGGCGGAGCGGATAAATATCCGATATCTGTCCGTATTCGAAAATTAAGCGGATACGGATATCCGAAAATTAAACGGATACGGATATCCGATATCCAAAAATAATTTTGGATACAGATACAGATATGGTACTATCCGTATCCGAAAGCATCCATTGGCAGCCCTATTTATATCGCTTCAAATTGTAAACTTAACTAGATTTTAAACTCGATATTTTAAATTCAAAGTAAAAATGATATTTGTTTATTTAAAAATCCATTTTATTTTATAAAATAAATCGTTATGGCTTATAAACGATTCCATAGCGACTTTCTGTAAACTTGATTTTGACATAACTTAAAATCCACAAGTTGAAATCTCGATTTTTCTCTTTTACTATAAATTTATAATCTAATGGATCCAAACATAATTTGTTTCAAAGAAATCCGACTTATTACGAATCCTATATAGTCAGTTGAAGTTCAAATAGTAAAACTACGAACTATTACATCGTTGTGGGTCTGTTTTTAATTAATATAAATTTATACGTTCAAAGTTCATTTAATTTATAAATTCTATATAAAAATCCATTTATATTACTATATCAATCATTTAAATTAATTTAAATATTCGAAATTTAACGCTTAAAAATCTGGGTTGTTGCATTTGGGCTTAACCTAGCGTTTTATGTAATAATTATAATGGCCCATCGCACCTGGACCTCTCACATTAACTAGTCTTACTTGTAGATGCTGGATATTTCGGTCAGTTCCGAACAGGTTTCTACTACAAGTAATGGTTAACCTTGGGTCTGTGTGCCATTAATTATAATTTAAAGCCGTTAACTCAAACACATTCTAATTCCTATGGGGACACTTAATTTCTATTACCTAATTTAAACATATTTAGTATACATCTAATACACATTATTATTATGTTTAATAACACTATAAATATACAAATAAATATACGTAAATATAATGCATGTGAATAACGACATAATATGTTTGAAATGGCAATCCCAATTACCACAATTAGGGTATACAAGTTAATTTCCATACCAATTAACATGGCCCACATGTATATTCTCATTTAATGATCAAAAAGAGAAATAACAATACATACAAAAAAAACTTGCAACCTAGTTGAATAATAAAAGTATAAACAAGGTGCAATAATCCACTTACAGATGCAGAAACCTTACTTTTGGCACTGCTTAACTTTTTGTATTATATAGAATACAAAAAATTAAGATTCTATTATATTGTATATAATACATTCAAACAAATCTATTTAAAATAGATGTTTATACCTATTAATTTACAATACGCAGATCCTATGCTTTAGTACAAAAACATATATAAATAATTAAAATGTAATTAAGTGAATCATGCCCAAGACTAATAATTTCACAACACCCAAAGCCTAACTTCTATTATTCCAAAAACACAAACTCAACATATCACTTTTGATTGTCCACTTCTACAATAAACAAATTGTAGGATTTGAGGGGGTTTATAGTATTTTTTTAGTTCTAACCCATATCCCATATAGGCATAAATCTAAATCCAAATTACGAAAGATAGAAAACAATTTGTAGGGTTTTCACCCATAGTGATTTAAGAAGGAAGAATAATAGGATTTTTTTTCTAGAATCAGATTTGGATTCAGCCTCTGATAGTAGGGCTTAGAGTGAGGCTAGAGATGTAACAACCCAGAATTTTGCTAATAAATTAGTTATTTAAATAGAATCTGAAAATAGGAATTTCTGCAAATGATGGAATTTGACAACGAAACTTTAACCGATGCGTTCGTCTTGGAATTCTGGTCAACTTTCAAGATTGGAGTTTCGCGAACGGAGTCTGTATGAAAAAGTTACGGACAAAATATGAAAAACGGACAGAAATAAATAAATAGAATAAATAATATATTCCTTTCCTTCTTTAACCAGCCCTCACTGGGTATTTCGGCCAAAGGGCGGTTGACTTCTCCTAGGAGGGAGTCGACTACTTCGGGCTTGTATTGCCCAGTGATGGCTAGGTTTTGATGGGTATTTTCATCATATTATATAATATAAACAGACAAATGTTTATTTAAATAAATATAACGGTTCACGGTATAAATAAGGGGGTAAGGCCTTATTCTTTTCCACACAAATCTGTAAGCAGCAGCGAAGCTCTACCATGTCCCTTTATCCTCAAAACAATTTCTTAATCTAAAATATATTCGTATACAATCAATCAAATATAAATCATATAGATTTGAAAGGGATTATTAGATCTAAATGGAAAAGAGTATGAATTGACATCTAAGTTGTTCTGCATTAGATTGTCCCCTCTCTTCCTATTTTCTTGCAAAACACTTAAAGTATCCCCTTTTCAAAATAATTATAGATATGTAAGAATTTGGAAATTGTAGGCCTAAAAGATTATTCAGATTTCAGATTTGGATGCTCTCACGTGAGTGGGAAATTTATGTACAAAGTTACAATAGCTGATTTATCTCGTTTGAATTAGATCTCAAAATATATACCTAATATCATCAGATATGCTTATAATATTGTTGAATTTGAAATGATACATATCATATACGCTCATAAATATTGTCAAAACTTGGAAGTATAGGTTGAGATTATGAATAATAATATTTGTAGGTTTATTTAACTATTTATACATATCAATTATGTTGGGAAAATATATTGTGGTTGTTGCAAAACACTATAGATCTTGAAATCAGTCTAATTAAACACCATTTAGATGTAGTTATATTCCAGATCTCTAGTTTCAGTGTTAATTTATAAATAACATGATTTTAATTTTAAAATAAATATACCAATTTGTGTTCAATGTTGTTGGGGTTTCTGGCTTAGTTGTTGTAAACATATCGTTTTCTTTTTTTGAAAAAAATACATTATTTTGGACTTACAAGAGATATGACAAAAAGATTTAAAAAGTGAAAAGTTGTGTAAATGCACTCATAAATATAAATATACATATTTATGTGTAGTTTGCATCAACTATTCCAAAATATACATAAACATATATTTCTTGTGGTTTGAAATATGTCTATTCCAATAACCAGGCATAATTTACAATAACTATAACTAACGGTCTTTTTGTAAGATTTGGAACCTTATGGAAAGATTGAATACTAAAGGGAATGTTTGGTTATTGATTAAATCAAAATATTAAATTAACGATAACAATAATAAAAAGAAGATAACTACGTTAACCGCATGAAAATATAAATATATACACATTATCCATTTGAATTTACATAAACGACGAAATATAAATTGTACTGAATGTTTGAATAGTATTCAATTATGGAATTATTCATGTAAATGTAATCCATATTAAATTAATATATTTGTGGTGACCATTGTTGCAAATAATATGATTGGTTACTATAAATAGGACCACAAATAAACAAATAACCATTGTAAGCAACATTGGTTTGGGGAAAGTAAACTTAATAAATTAAGTCAAATAGTTACAATTCCTAAGATTTATTAGGATTAATGTTGTAAACCCTGATTAGGGAATTTAATTTAAAATCGCATCATGACACGAGGTTAGGCTCAACTTGTGGTAGAAGTCTACGCAGAATCGACCAGCAAATCCAACATCCACAAGTGGTCAACTTAATGTAGGAGGTCTGGTGCGCGCGCGCACACACACACACACACACACACACACACATATATATATATATATTTATACACACAGAATAAATAAAGTGGAAATTAGGTTTAAGGACTTCTTTTTGTAGGATAATAAGTTTAAGGACAACACTTCTTAATAATAAGTTTAAAGGACAATTCTGCACGAAAAAGATAAAAGCGATTATCTTTTTAAGTTATATAGGAAAAAGATAAAAGCGCTTTTCTTTATTTCTGTATAATGTAAAAAGATAACCGCTTTTATCTTTTTTGTGCAAATTGTCCTTTAAGCTAATTTTTCAGAAGTGTTGTCCTCAAAACCTATTACCCTTAACAAATAAGCCTTTTAAGTGAAAATCCCCTAATTAAAGTTAGTATTTTCTTTTAAAGTACAACAAATAGATATATTTGGGACTGATAAGATAAGGATATCCATTGTAAATTAATGCCCTAGGAAAATTATGGCCGCTATGCTTATAAATGGCATTAATCATAATAAATGATAATAAAAAGAAAATTAAAGATTAGTTGTCGCCTTAGGAAATTATGGTTATAAAGGGAAATAAACATGTGAATAGAAATAAATGAAATAAATGAAATAAAAAGGAGATTAAGGGGGTATTGATGGTTGTTTGAATTACTAAGTGAAATTAGGGAAAATAATCAAATAAATATCCTAGGTGTAACGACCCGAAAAGTTCTGATCCTGGTTATCGATACTATTACGTTTCTTGTATCACATATCGACTAATTAACCATCAGAATTTAACAGGTCGTTAATAGAAAGAAGTTAGAGGGCGAGAAATAGAAAGAAAGAAAGTTAGAATAGAAGAAAAAGAAGAACTGAACACCACAGAATCAGAATATAATGAATCCCACGGCGAAACTAAATAAAGTATATTATATAACTTTAGGGATACAAAACAGTATTTATACTTACATACATCATCAGAGTACAACATATACACAACACAGCAGAAATGAACTCTATATATCAATTGTTGAAGCTTCCTGCTCCAAGCTCCTCTAAGTGATTCTATTAAATATTGAAACCGCTTGACTGCCCATACAAATTTGGGCACCCAAGAGTTTAGGGAAAACATAGAGAAATAAACTCTTGGCTAGTCATGAGACTGGTTTGAGTAAACGATTTTAAAATGGATTGATTTAATGCTCAAAAACCCTTTTGAAATAAATGATAATTGTAAGACCGATATACACATAAATACGGATGGTTTTCACCTTACGATAACCCAAAACATTTAAAAGTCATATATATCATCTCATATTATAATAGTGTCTAAATACAAATAAATAGCAATCTAATGGAACACTTGCATCTCACGCTCCACATATATAGTATACAATCAAAACCGCGGGCCCTTATTGGAGATTGGATTCCGACTATGACAAGGTATGGAACCACCTACGATAGTGTATCTCTAGAGGAGAATACACTGGGTTCAATAAGAACATCTTATAACCCGGCCCACACATGACTGACCACTCATTTCGCTTGAGTGTATCGAATGTATATCACCAACAGTTAGGATCATCAATTGTTTCCCGAAAAGGGACAGCATCGAATAGATTAAAGAAACCAATGAAATTTCTCTAGATAAGTGATTAAACATCGTAATGGGAGCAACCCACATAGCCATGCTGCTTGCCCGATTCTTGCCATTTCCTGGTTGTGAGGCTTGAGGTTATATTTACCTTTCAGAACATCTGGCTACCATTCACTTTAAATGCCACATTGTCAGATTCGTCCAATCACTAATTGACATCCACGAATATAATTTGGATGTAAAGAAGTGTCGTTCTTTGCCATTAACTCAGCATATTTGTAAAAATCAATGTACGTGGTTTTAAGGAAATACTCTGTCATACATTCGTCTATACAAGTCATCCAGGAACAGGATGAACCGAAGACACTCTCCTACTGCATCTAATATAGGTATCGCCCCATGGTTCAGTAGCGAGTAGTCCTTGCAAATCCGAAGATTCCAATCACGACATAATCACTATCAAAATATCTTCAGGAGCGACCCAGAGAAATTTATCAAGTAGTTCTTTCGCTCACGAAGATCTACGGTCTTCACTCTCGCCATTTTTATAAGCACCTACAAGTTAGTTTATGAACGTGAAGCCAGTTCGAAGTGGTTTTGGGTCTAATTCCCATCCCGGTCTCTTCGAACTAACATGTAGCGAATATTTATTTGATAGTAGGTGTTTTAACTATCAAATGTAAACAATGTAGATAAATAAAATAATTTATTTAAATTATTTCAGAACATAAATAAATTTTCATGACATGTCCATTATATTTAATTAACTTATACAAATCTAAATCCTAATTCATGATAGTAATCAGCACAAGACGATTTGGATACAATAAAATGTGTCAACGTTGATTTTAACTAATTTAGATCTGATTGAGCATATCAGATATTTAACAACAATCATTATCACAACAATACCATTCAAAAATGACTCAACGTTAAATTTCGAACTTATTAACAGTTGAAAATATTCTGATAATGATTTACTTCACATAATATTATTCCGATTCTTGGGAATAAATAAATCAATTTTATTATAAACTTCTATTTCATTTCAATAGTTCATATGTTTAAGTATATATATACATATATGTCAACAAATAAATACTGGAGATTCAACTCGAGTGAATGTCGACATCTATTCTTGAACTATGAAATAATGTTAACAGCTTTCCATTCCTTTCTTCTTATGTTTCTTTATATATTTAATTTAAACTCCGAATTAAATTAAATTTTTTAAATTTAATTAAATTACATAATTTGATATGCTAGACCCGGCTACCCTCCCATATCTTGTGTCGATTACTTTATACAATCCCTTTTTCCGTTCTCTTCGGTTTCCCTTATTTTTCCTTGCTTTACTTCTGACAACCATTGGACCACTCGATGGAACCCTTGTTCATGCAATAACTTAACCATAATAACCGTACATATGAAGTGTAACACCCCGTATTTTTTAATGACGCTAAAAGAGGATAAATTAAATAATAATTAATTTAATATTTGAGATTAAGGAAAATGGGCTGCGCCATTGAGTCCATCTCGAAATTCTGGTCACGATAGACATTTGGTTTGCATAAAACGGACACTGTATGAAGAAGTTATCAAGATTTTAAGTTTGCAGAAGAAATATGTATATACACATGATACACATATGAGCCAGAAATGAGTCAGCACTTATCCAGAAAGGGTCCAAAAATCAGAAATTCATCTGGTGGCAAATTTCCAGCTCTAAGGGGTCGGCCCCCTAGAGGGGTGTCAACACCCGGGTCGACCCCCCTTAAGGGGTGTCTACACTAGGGTCGACCAACCTATAGCGGTGTCAAAACCCCTAGGGATGATGTGGCAGTCAGTTTCAGAGGGGCTGGAAACTATAAATACATGGTTATTTCTCTTGTTTTCTTCATTGAGAATCAATGGGGGCCAAACTCTTTCGGTGTCTAAATTGAACTAGATCCGTTAATCTCCTACAACAATCAACTTAAGCAATTCAGTTAGAGATTCGAGATCCATTCTTCTTCTATTTTCTAATCCGAACAATGTGAGTTCTTAATTGCTTTTAGATTTAAATATATAAAAGTAAATGTGATATGACAATAGTTTGGATTTGTTCATATTCCTATATTATAATTGACCCATTGTAAATTGCGAACTTATGACATTCTAAATTGAGTATAACTTAGACCTAAATCTCTATCGTGTTGGATCTATTGTAACTTTTGTGGCATTCTATGATGTGGATCTTGAACTTATTTGCGTTAGATCTATTTTTAAATATTGGACTAAATCCCTATCTTTTTGGATCTATTGTAACATTCTATGATGTGGATCTTGACCATATTTGTGTTAGATCTAGTTTTAACTGTTGGATCTGAATTATGTGGACATCAAAATTGCAAATCAGATCTAGTTTATCACCTCGTGCCTATCATATTAGAACTAAACCAGTTGGATATCCAAATTGTTAATTTAGATCTTATTAGGCTTATTATGACATCATAGTTATGTTAGAATCAATTAACTGCCACAAGTTCATTAGATTTAAGCTTATATGCCCACCTTATCACCATGCTAGTTTATTTTTATGCCAAAACAATCACCTTTGTCATATACCCATCACTTTTCCCTTTTTTATTACGTATGACTAGGCTACTTTCTAGCCTAGATGTCGCCAAATATATGCGAATGCGTTAGTTAGGGAACCGAGAAAAAGAGTTAGAATTGGCATAATTTAACTAATGATTATATGAATTGGACATATAATTCAAATTGAGGAAGTGTGGACATAATCACTTGTAAAGACATAGGTAAGAATTGGATAAGAATGGAATGTCTAATAATTACAATTAGGAATTGTAATTGCACTTGTGACACAAGGTTAGGTTGTATAAGTGGTAGATGTCTGCTTGGACCCGACCAGCATATCCAGCAACCACTAATGTTGAACCTAATGTGAGAGGTCTAAGTGCGCAAATTCGAATCGGGCTATGACACGAGGTTAAGCCCAACTTGTGGAAGAAGTCTGCCCGGACCCGATCAGCATATCCAGCATCCACAAGTTGCAGGCCTAATATGGGAGGTCTAGCCCATTGTAAACCATATATGTACATGGTAATAAATTGGACTACTTAACCTAATCTAATCCATAAGGTATTGTATGAATATGAACTAAGGTTAGGGTTAAGTAAAAATTGGTCGAACAGTGGGTGGGTTAAGTAAATCTGAGGAGGTGGGTAATATTTACATATTGGCCCATAAACTTAACCTAATAAGGTTATGTAATTAAAGACACCTAGTGGTATACATAACCGGTGGAAATAATAAAGTTATGCAATTAAAGACACCTTTTAGGGTAAGCATAACTTGTTGAAATGATAGGGTTATGTAATTAAAGACACCCAGTGGTATACATAGCCAAAGAAAACCTAGTGGGGGATACAAGACAAGGGGAAGAGCTTGTATCATATTGTGTGGGACCCGTTTCAGTCAGTAACCCGGAGTATGTATCGAGAAGAGAACTCCAAACTAGGTCGGAGAAGGGGCATGCTTACTGGACTAATTGTAAGAGATCCAAACATGGAGGATGGTGTTGGCGACGCAAACCGACCAGGCCATGTGCGTGCATGAGCCAGGCCGAAGGGGATAAGATGACCGTGACACCTGTAGACATGGGGTTGTGCATATCAGCGAGGGGATGCCACTTTAGGATGTGATACATCCTACTGTGGGGTCGGCACAGAGTATCTATAGAGTAAGGAGCCGATCGATTAGGGTAGTAGTTAGGATACATTTAGACGTATGCCTAAGTCTACCATCTTGAAGTGTAAGGGATCATCTCTTTCTGGTCATACTAGTAGTAGTGCAGAGTAATCATTGGGGAAACATATACACCTTATCATGTCTACCTTGTCACACCTGCCTTTTATGTAGTAATCTCTTATCCACTTTATATGCCTATCATGCTACTTTTATTTATTTACTTGCTAAAAGTAACTAGACTCGCTAGACTTTATGTATGAACCTTTTGTTTCCTCTTCTTTCTTTCGTTCCCTCCTAGGTTCTCACGGCGGAAATACTCAGGCTTAGTCAGGACTCAGTTATCATCTTGCTAGAGCTGCTTTAGAAGTATGGCTTTAGTTCTTATCTCTACTATGGCTTCATCTCTTTTATTTAGGGAATTATGTTTTCTTTTAAGTATTTATGTACTCTGATGGTAAAAGACAAAAGTTATATTGTTGTAATGGTTTTTGTGACTTATGGTATTTTGGACCACGATGTATGATTTGTGTTTGAAATAAAAATTTGAATATCCGCTACTATCTTATTTATATATGTCTTGTAATATTCTGCGTTTGTTTACCTATAACACGTCAGAAACTTAATGCATTCCCTTTGTTTGTGACATTAACAGACGTGGGGTGTCACACTTGGTATCAGAGCTGAAGGTTACCAGATTGGATAAAGTTTTTGAAAATTATTTTCAAAAAGGTTTTAAAAGAAAGCATTTTCAAAAAGAAAAGTCTGTTTTGAAAGACATTCCCTAAGAAGCCATATGTAATATCCTTCGGTCCTTTTTCTAAATCTCTTCCCATATTCTTTTCAGCTTGTCTGGGGAACCAAACATTCCTAATATTGCAGAGGGCGTTCCAATATCTAAATGGTTCTGTAGGTATTTGGAGGCCACGGCGCCTACTGATGGTCAAGGAAACATTCCTCCCCCAGCTGCACCAGTCATTCCTCCCCCTCCAAGAGCAGATAATTTCGCTAAGATCTGCAAAGACTTCCGTGTTATGGGATAGAAGCCATTCCATGGGAATGAGACATTCGTAGAAGTGCAAAATTGGCTCAAGGAGACTGAGGACTTGTTCGTAATCTTTGAAGTGGAGGATAGAAGGAAGGTTCATTTAGCCGCCTGGCTACTGAAAGGCAAAGCCTCATTTTGGTGGGAAGTTACCCAAGTTGGACGTCCGGTGGAAACTTGGGAGGATTTTAGACAAAGATTTGAAATGAAATTTCATTCCCAAGCCGAGAAAAGCATGTAGATGGAGAGGTTCTTGGCACTCAAACAAGGGAACTTGGCGGTAAAAGAATATGTGAAAAAAATCAACCAACTAGCAAGGTTCGCGTTAGAATTGGTGGATACTCCACTCAAGAAGGCGTTGCGATATGCTAGAGGGCTAAATGAACCCCTTCATGGGTTAGTCATGTCCCATATTCTAATGGGAGCTACTTTTGAAAAGCTTGTGGATACGGCCCTAATGCATGAGGAAGACATGCGAAAAAAGAAGGAAGTAAAGGCTAAGGAAACATCACAAAATAAGATGGTGTGGCCCAAGAAGGGGAAACAACAACAACAAAAGAAAGGTGGAAAGAATGATAAGGGCAAGGACAAGGGAAAATGTCACAGTTGTAGGAAAGAGGGTCACTTAGTCAAAGACTGTAAGCGAAGGAAGAACTCTTGCTACAATTTAGGAGAGGCCTGACACTTTGCTTAGGAGTTCCCAAAGAAACAAGGATTGTAGGGACAAGGTCAAAGGGCAGGAACTTCTGGAGGGCAGGTGCATGCTATTGCGATCAGTGCTCCTGATAGGGGTAGAAAATTTTTCGTCGAAGGTTTAATTTCTCTTTCAAACCATCTTATTAGAACACTTTTTTATTCTGGCGCTTCACATTCATTTATATCTAGTTCTGTGGTTGTATCTCTGCACTTAATTACTAGTATGGTAGTGGATCCCATAGTTGTATCGAACCCCATTGGTGGTTCGGCTCATTTATCTATGATTTGTCGGGGTTTGAGGATATATGTGTTAGGCGTCGTGTTTGAGTGCGACGCGTATGTGCTCAGGTTTATGGGCTATGGGTTGATTCTAGGAATGGATTGGCTTACCACGTATGGTGCCATTCTAGATTGCGAGAAGATGGTTGTTAGGCTTCTGACTTGGCATGGGAGGACCCTCGAGATTTCTTGTGACCCACAAGGGTCGGTTATGCTTAGTTTCCTAGAATCTCTTGATGCATCTATCGATGATCTGCAGTCTGTTCTAGTAGTCCAAGATTATTCCGATGTTCTTGATGAGGCATGGGGTTTACATCTGAGGCGTGAGATCGATTTTCGTCTATATCAGGTGTACAATGCAAAGCCAGTTGCATTACCGGTGTGCCATATGGCTCCAAGGGAAAGAAGGGAGCTGAGTAAGCAAGTAGGGGAGGTACTTGAGAAAGGATTTATCAGACGAAGCATATATGAATGGGGTGCTTTAGTTGTATTCGCAACTAAGGCGGATGGTTCGCTTTGTTTGTGTGTTGACTATAGAGAGTTGAATAAACTCACCAAGAAGAATAGGCACCCACTCCCGAGGATTGATGATTTATTTGACCAGCTTGTTGGTGCCTCAGTATTTTCTCAATTAGACTTGGCCATGGGATTTCATCAATTAAGGGTGGCTGAGGACAACATAGATAAGACCGCTTTTAGAACTCCAGATGGTTTCTTTGAATGGATAGTTATGCCTTTTGGGTTGACGAATGCACCTGCCTATTTTTTTGATCTAATGAGTAGGGTGTTTTCCAAAAGCGAAGAAGAACATGCCCAACATTTGAGAGAAGTCTTGAAAACTCTCTGTGCGCATCAGCTTAAGGCGAAATTCTCCAAATGCCATTTTTGGAGAAAAGAGATGAGATTCTTAGGTCATGTGGTCTCCAAAGAAGGGATAGTTGTAGATCCCGCAAAGGTTGTTGCAGTGCAAGATTTGCAGATTCCTAAAAATGCAACCGAGGTGAGAAGCTTTCTTAGGTTGTCAGGTTATTATAGGAAGTTCATTAAGGACTTTGCAAAGATATCAGCCCCGCTCACCAGGCTGACAAAGAAGAATTTGGTGTTTTCATGGTTATAGATTGTGATGCTGCTTTCCAACAATTGAAGAGGGCTCTGCCAACAACCCTAGTCTAGACCTTGCTTGATGGGAGTAAAGCGTTTACCGTTTACACTGATGCGTGTGGTACAGGGCTTGGTGCGGTTTTGATGCAAGAAGGGAAAGTGGTGTGTTATGGGGGTAAACGGTTGAGAGTCCATGAGAAGAACTACCCCACCCACGATCTAAGCTAACTGCCATAGTATGCTTAAGACGTGGTGTCGTTATTTACTTGGAGAGAAGTTCGAGTTATATACCGATCATAAATATCTCAAGTGTTTGTTCTCGTAGAAGGATCTCAATTTAAGGCAACAACAGTGGATGGAGTTCCTAGCTTCTTATGATTTTGAGATTGCTTATACCCCTGGTAAGGGTAATGTGGTGGCAGACGCACTAAGTAAGCAGAGGATGGCCTTGTGTCCTCTGTTTGTGGAGAGGAAGAGCTTGGAGTTCTTATCAGCTTTTCATTTTAGACCCTCCATCGAGATTTTGCTTGATTTGTTTGCATCCTTGGAGATACGACCAACTCTTATGGATCAGATAGGAGCTTCGCAACAAGGTGACCCACAGATTGTAGACATCATGGAAAAACTCAGAAAAGAGGAGACTTCTAGTCACCTCAGTAGATATGCCATAGATGAAAAGGGATGGTTGCGACAAGATGGAAGGCTTTGTGTTTCTCAAACTGGAAGCTTGATAAAGGCAGTCCTAGAAGAAGCCCACCATTCTAAGATGACTATTCATCCAAGCGGTGATAAGATGTATAGAGACATGAAAAGGGTTTTCTTTTGGGCTGAGATGAAGAAAGATATGGCCAAATTTGTTTCCCAATGTCTAGTTTGCCAGTAAGTAAAAGCTGAGCAAAAGAAGCCCAGTGGTTTACTTCATCCTTTGGAGGTTCCTCATTGGAAATGGGAGAGCGTCTCTATGGATTTCATATACGGTTTGCCTAGATCGAAGAAAGGCAACACCAATATTTGGGTAGTAATGGACAGATTGACTAAGAGCACTCATTTCATTCCAGTGAAGAGTAAGAGGACGACATCATGGTTGGCAGCAATTTATGTTTGTGGGATAGTTCGTCTTCATGGAGTACCTTCCACCATCGTGAGTGATCGTGACCCCATCTTCACTAGTGAATTTTGGAGGAGCTTGCAAGAAAGTGTTAGGTATACAGTTGTGTTTATGCACCGCTTATCATCCTCAGACCGATGGGCAGACGGAGAGGGTGAACAGAATTCCAGAGGATCTTTTGAGGCTGTGTATCCTAGATTTCGGAGGGACTTGGGAAGAGCACCTTCCTTTAGTAGAGTTTGCTTATAACAACCACTATCAATCTAGCATTGGCATGGCACCATTCGAAGCATTGTATGGATGACCCTGTAGATAGCCTACTTGTTGGTGGGAATCTACAGAAACATTATTACTCGGACCAGATATAGTTAGAGAAACATCCTTAAAGATTGACCTTATTTGACGGCGGATGAAGACAACTCAAGATAGGCAGAAGTCCTATGCAGACAAGAGAAGGACTGACATCGAATTTGAAGTGGGAGACTTAGTTTTTATCAAAGTATCACCTCTGAGGAAGGTGGTTCGCTTCGACCAGTAGGGAAGTTGGCACCTAGGTTTATGGGACCATTTCTCATAACCGAGAGGATTGGCCAAGTGGCATATATAGTAAAGCTCCCAGAAAATCTATCCGGCATTCATGATGTTTTCCATGTTTCTCATCTGCGGATGTGCCTGCATGATACCGCAGAGGTTGTTGAGCCGAGTGTATTGGAAGAGGTAGAAGTGGAACGAGAGGCGACAGTCAGGCGAATGCCTACCCGTATTCTTGGATGAGAAGTTAAGAAGCTACGCAATAAAGAGATAAAGTTGCTAAAGGTTCAATGGGGAGATAACCCAGAGGATGCGACTCGGGAGACCGAAGCCAAGATTCGTGCTTCATACCCTTTTCTTTTCAAGGGTATGTCCTTAACTCCTTTTCCTAAGTTTTATCTGTGCTTGTTTCTATCATTTGAATATATCCTATCCATAGTATTTTTGACCTTTAGATAGGAATCCTATGGATGTAAACATATGTTTAAGACATGTTATGTTTATGGATGCAAGTGGATACAAGGGTTTGCTAATGGCTGCCTGTGGATGCATACACACACACACACATTAGGCATTAGATCAGCTCTATCACTCTCATACTGCATATGGATGTGTGTGCATTTTCTTTTCTTATGGATGAAAATGAAATATTAGCATACGGATGTTGCATTTGGACGAATGAGTGTGCACGCATATAGAACTCACATGTTATAATAGGATTATTTGCATACATATTGGATTTATGGCACTAACATACATTGTATTAAGGAGGTCAACTGAATTAGTAGACCACCAGATTTGCGCATTAGTGTTGGGACACATACACACACCCTTGCATATATTCATATAAGCATTAGAAGTCTTTAAGGACAATGGATGATAGTGATTGATGGATTATGGATGGTAGGATATGCATTCTTCTCAACTTAGATATTTCGGGGACGAAATCCCTTGAGTAGGGGAGAATGAAACACCACGTATTTTTTAATGACACTAAAAGAGGATAAATTAAATAATAATTAATTTAATATTTAGGATTAAGGAAAATGGACTGCGCCATTGCGTCTGTCTCGAAATTCTGGTCAAGATAGACATTTGGTTTGCATAAAACGGACATCATATGAAGAAGTTATGAGGATTTTAAGTTTTAATATAAACGGACATCGTATGAAGAAGTTATGAGGATTTTAAGTTTTAATACGCACAGAAGAAATATGTATATACACATGATACACATATGAGTCATAACTTATCCAGAAAGCGTCCAAAAAATAGAAAAATTTTCTGGCGGCAAATTTCCCGCTCTAGGAGATCGACCCCCCTTAAGGGGTGTCGACACCAGGGTCGACGCACCTATAGGGGTGTCGACACCCCTAGGGCTGATGTGGCAGTCGGTTTCAGAGGGGCTGGAAGCTATAAACACATGGTCATTTCTCTTATTTTCTTCATTGAGAATCCATGGGGGCCAAACTCTGCCGGTGTCTAAATTGAACTAGATCCATTAATCTCCTACAACTATCAACTTAAACAATTCAGTTAGAGATTCCAGATCCATTCTTCTTCTATTTTCTAATTCGAACATTGTGAGTTCCTAGTTGCTTTTAGATTTAAATATATAAAAGTAAACGTGATATGACAATAGTCTGGATTTGTTCATATGCCTGTATTATAATTGATCCATTGTAAATTGCAAACTTATGACATTCTAAATTGAGTATAACTTGGATCTAAATCTCTATCTTATTGGATCTATTGTAACTTTTGTGGCATTCTATGATGTGGATCTTGACCTTATTTGTGTTAGATCAATTTTTAAATATTGATCTAAATCCCTATCTTGTTGGATCTATTGTAATATTCTATGATGCGGGTCTTGACCTTATTTGTGTTAGATCTAGTTTTAACTATTGGATCAGAATTATGTGGACATCTAAATTGCTAATCAGATCTGGTTTATCACCTTGTGCCTATCATATTAGATCTAAGCTTGTTGGACATCCAAATTGTTAATTTAGATCTTATTATGCTTATTATGACATCAAAGTTATGTTAGAATCAATTAATTACCACAAGTTCATCAGATTTATGCTTATATGTCCACCGTATCCCCATGCTAGTTTATGTTTATGCCAAAACAATCACCTTTGTCATATTCTTATCACTTTTCCCTTTTTATTGTGTATGACAAGGCTACTTTCTAGCCTAGATGCCGCCAAATATATGCGAATGCGTTAGTTAGGGAACGGGGGAAAAAGGGGTTAGAATTGGCATAATTTAAATAATGTTTATATGAATTGGACATATAATTCAAATTGGGGAAGTGGTGACATAATCACCTATAAAGACATAGGTAAGAATTGGATAAGATTGAAATGTCTAATAATTACAATTAGGAAATGTAATTGCACTTATGACATGAGGTTAGGTTGCATTAGTGGTGGAAATCTGCCCGGACCCGACGGACATATCCAACAGCCAGTAATGTTGAACCTAATGTGAGAGGTCTAAGTGCGCAAATACGAATCGGGCAATGACACGAGGTTAGGCCTAACTTGTGGAAGAAGTCTGCCCGGACCCGACCGGCATATCCAGCATCCACAAGTTGAAGGCCTAATGGGGGAGGTCTAGCCCACTATAAACCATAAATGGACATGGTAATAAATTGGACTACTTAACCTAATCTAATCTAATCTATAAGGGATTGTATGAATATGAACTAAGGTTAGGGTTAAGTAAAAATTGGTTAGACAGTGGGTGGGTTTAGTAAATCTGAGGGGGTGGTAATATTTACATATAGGCCCACAAACTTAACCCAATAAAGTTATGTAATTAAATACACCTAGTGGTATATATAACCGGTGGAAATAATAAAGTAATGTAATTAAAGACACCTTTTAGGGTAAGCATAGTTTGTAGAAATGATAGGGTTATGTAATTAAACACACCCAGTAGTATGCATAGTCAAAGAAAACCTAGTGGGGGATACAAGACAACGGGGAGAGCTTGTATCATATTGTGTGGGACCCGTTTCAATCAGTAACCCGGAGTATGTATCGAGAAGAGAACTCCGACAAGGTCGGAGAAGGGGCATGATTACAGGACTGATTGTAAGAGACCCAAACGTGGAGCATAGTGTTGGCGGAGAAAATCGACCGGGCCATGTGCATGCATGAGCCGGGCCGAAGTGGATAAGACGACTGTGACACCTGTAGATATAGGGCTATGCATATCAGTGAGGGGTTGCCACTTTAGGATGTGATACATCCTACTGTGGGGCCAGCACAGAGTATCTACGGAGTAGGGAGCCGATCGATTAGGGTAGTAGTTAGGGTACATTTGGATGTATGCCTAAGTCAACCATCTTGAAGTGTAAGGGTTCATCTCGTGCTGGTCATACTGTAATAGTGCAAAGTAATCGTTAGGGAAACGTATACACCTTTTCATGTCTACTTTGTCACACCTGCCTTTTATGTAGTAATGTCTTATCCACTTTATATGCCTGTCATGCTACTTTTATTTATTTACATGCTAAAAGTAATTTTACTTGCCATAATTTATGTCTGACCCTTTTGTTACCTCTTCTTTCTTCCGTTCCCCCGCCCCTCCAAGTTTTCAGGCCGGAAATACTCAGGAATAGTCAGGACTCGGTAATCATCTTGCTAGAGCTGCTTTCGAAGTATGGCTCAAGTTCTTATCTCTACTATGGCTTTGTCTCTTTTATTTAGGGAATTATGTTTTCTTTTAAGTATTTATGTACTCTGATGGTAAAAGGCAAAATTTATATTATTGTAATGGTTTTTCTGACTGGTATTTTGGACCACGATGTATGATTTGTGTTTGAAATAAAAATTTGAATTTCCGCTGCTATCTTATTTATATCTGTCTTGTAATATTATGCATCTGTTTACCTATAACGCTTCATGAAACTTAATTCATTCCCTTTGTAAATGACATTAACGGACGTGGGTTGTCACATGAAGAGCTCTAATTCTTATTTAAGGATTTATCAATAACTTAAGACATAAGTCGTATATACTTGGACTGAATCAATATGATCAACACACTTAAGTGTGTATTACTTGCAAAAGTATCTGGTTAATTTGCGAGACAAGTAACCAGCCAATAGTCAGGTTTTAGTGTAGAGAAATAATTGGCTATAAAACACATGAAGATTATCAAACCCTACAATTTTCTCATACACCATCCATCGTCCAGGTGAAGCGGTCATTCACGAGAGCCTCCCTTTCTAGTTACCTTAGATAAAGCATCCCTTGCTAGTAAGTTTCAGTACTATATCTGGCAATCAAAACCACACAGAAAAATCGAGTCTGGCAAATGACACCTCTTGATCACCCCCTTCATGCTTCCCTCTTCTGCCAGATCATCGAAATCACAGAAAGAACCCTGGAAACACAATTTCACGGATCATCACAGCATGTCCTTTCCCTTTTTCTCTTGCCCGTACTTCTTAGCTACTGTTATCTTCATTCTTCTGTACACCGACCACCCCATGCACATGCACACATAATTCAGACGCCACCCCCTTCGAGCTGACCATCGTCGTCAGTCGTTAACCACCACTCAAACTTAGCTCCATCCTCAGAACTGACCGAGATCCCCTATAACAAAAATATGGTGGTTCAATCCTCCACTTAGACGCCCCTTGCCGCTACCGTAGTTTACGGATCAACCTAAAATCTCACTACGAGCTCTTCGACAACTCTCCCCTTCGAACGCCTGTAGTGCGCAATCCTGAACTGCTATGTGGAAGGAAAAGTTCGCCATTTAACTTGGCTTTAGTATTTATATCTGCCCTTGTCACAATGTACCTTAACATTGAGATCGGTATGATGAGGGTGTGGTAGATGAAGCTTACAATAGCCACCACCATTAATGCAATGCCACTCTAGAGCATCCTTAACAGCTGATGCAACTTTCACGTTAGGATATTGATCAACTACCACCATTTTTCTCAAACAAGGCAATATTTTGGATGGTGCCAAATGCAGAAAAAAAATATTAAGGACAATGGAATATCAAACCAATAATACTGTAAATTCACCAATTGTCCCGCACTCTTATACTATTAGTCTTAATCAAATTTTGTTTTACAACTAACACATACATTATGACGGTAAATGGCCCGCTTTATGATTTTACACTCACTTTTTTAGTTTAACTTTTATGCATATTTGACGTATTTGTAAGCCGTAAATATTGATTTATTTTAGTATCTGATGGCATTTGAAACATATATCAATACAACATAATCTGTATTGATACAGATAGAATTGATTCAAATGAATATGGGTAATTTACTCGTTGAAGTATAAATAAACTATCTAAACGTTTAGCCGTTAATATTGAATGGTAATTTATATTTCTGTTTTTATCACAGCTGCATATCCAAATATACAATGAAATACACCCTCAAACCAGAGTACTTACATGCAATTTAAACTCATGTGTTCAAATGCATGTTTGATGGAAACAACCTATGAGATCATACTATAGATTTTTGATAAAGAAGTGTTAGGGGTTTAATTTTATTCGCTAAAATTTTCACTGCTTTTCTTATGTTTCTAGATTTGTTCTCTGTCTTACTAAGTTCAACCATAATTCTTGGTCTAACTATCCTTAGTCAACTTAAGTATTTAAATTAATACGATGGTTATTGATTAACATACATATGGTTTGAATGCACCAGGTTTTTACATAAAACAGTATAGAAAATTTTAAGTGTTTTACTCACCAATTTCTACTGCTTGATATCTCTGGTCCTCTAATTTTAATTTCTCCAGTCTTACCCTAACTAATCTCAGGGATTCACCCCCTAACAACTTAAATATTTGAATTTGATACAATAGTTGCATATCAACATGCATATAGTTCGAATTTACTAAAGATAAAATAGTAGAGATATATTAATTGTTGACTTACTTTTACATTATTGTGTTTTGAATTCTGTCTCTCGGGTTCATTTAGTCCTATCTATCAGTTTGCAAAGATTTAACATTAATATTTGAATCAAAGATGTTGGGTATATATATCGTCACATGTCAGTTTGAATCCTAGTAGAATTAAATGTAAATAGTAAAATGGTTTAGGATGTTTACTAAAATTTGTTCTACTCTGTTTTGTATTGTTCACTGCCTTGCTTTGTATTTTACTTCAGGGTTTGTTCGTAGCCATTTTGTCCACTGCTATGTCATTTGTTTTCCCTGTTCTCGACCATTTATAACTCTAAGCTTTTTTTTTACTTCATGGTACTTGCCATTTCTCCTTCTATGTTTTTGCTCTTAGTTTATATTTTTTTTCCAGTGAAGTGTGTGAATATACATGGTGGTGTGGTGTACTTATATATGCAAAAAGGTAGGCTTTAAGTCAGGTAGGTTCTTTGGTCAAGCAAGTTATGGTTGCAGATCACAATGTGATTGAAATGAAGTTTGGTTAAGGCTTTTCAAAATTAATGCTCCCAGGCTAGAAGAGCACATCTAGGTGCTTAAAAACCCATAAAGATGAGTACCCATGTGCTGATGGTTTAGAAATTCGGCTCTGTGTACGAGGTGAGTGCAGTCTAGTTCTATATGTATGATATGATGCATGTATATATGCAACAGTCTTGAAATGAAACTGAGGTGATGCCATTGTATATGCAGTACAAGTACATGTTTTAGCTAGGTTCCCAAGCAATACAGATATGCTATTCTTTGTGTACCATCATGTACATACACATGCTGATTTGAAACTTCAATGCAGGCTCTAGTTTGAATGTCAAGGAGGACCTAGGTTGGCTTATAAAGTGTGATAAAATGCATATATGCAGCAGCCTTAATGCTGTTATGTGTGATGCATTGATGTTTGATTTTACAAATGAATGCCTACAACTAGTGATGGGATGTATGTGTGCAGCTATGAAGTCGATGTGTGCAAATTCAATTTTTGTTTCTAAATAATTCGGCCATGATCTTACTTCATCCATATGTTCAGATGCATGTGCCATATATTAATTGTCATTACAAACCAAACTGAATTCAAGGCAAATCAGCCCTTTTATACTAGCATGTCTTCTTGTATTTAAGGGTAAATCTTCTTATGAATAATATGTGTGAAGTGAGAATGCAATATAACTTCAAGTATGTCTCGTTAGTTTACTTTAAGTAACTCTATGTTTACATGGCAAATAAAAGTGAGTTCTCTTTTTAAAAAAACATGTTAAAATAGAAAACAATTGTTTATATGTGTGTGTATATATACATATAACAAGACATGTTAACACATATGATTTTAAAAATAATAATTATTCTAATTTAAATGAAATTGGATCTTATTAATAAAAAATCAAATTAGGTGAATATCTTGCATTGATGAATATCTTCTTTTAAATGAACATGCCACATGTAATTCGAATTATTTACATATGAAAATTCTTATTTACACGATTTATAAACAAAATAAAAATACAATAAAACGATAAAACAATACATACCGGTTTTACATGCATATACATTATTCAAGGAAACTTTAAATTCTCAACACACACACACACACACACACACACACATATATATATATATATCTGGAATTTTCTGGATATACCAGATATGTAAATCCTATTTAATTTAATTAAATTGAATTATCAGTATAATCTATATATATTATAGATTATAAAATTAGTCCAAGACCTGGGTCATTACACTAGGATAAGGTGGATATAACTTTCCTTATTATACAAGTTAGTATAGAACTTATAATTAAAAGTTAGAAATGGAATTGGTAGGTTAATGATGGGAAACATTATTAACCATAGGAACCCATGACGAAAATTAACCGTGTACGTATAGTATTCCTGTGAAGGAAAACTAAACGAGAATAACTTAAAAGCATAGCCCGCTTTATCCCAATAGGGAAGAGCTTTAAAGGCTGATGGGGGTACGAACTTAATAATCTTCGTGTATAGTCCGCTTCCTTAGGTCTTAAGTGGCTTGGGTCGAAGAGTCCACCTGGGAGGTCTTTTAGTTTAGGTGTCTTAAATGGTGAGTGTGGGGCCTACCCGAACCTGGAAATTTAAAAATATCAGATACGGCTACCTATCCTATGGGAAGTAGTGGGCGACTAAGGAGATTATCTAATAAGGTCAGCTAGATGGTATAATGAGCGATAAGATACCATCTCACCTTACATAGGGTAAAGGTATATGCGTGAACGATGGAAGCCTTAACTAGTGGGTCCCGTAGCTAGTGCCCTTTAGTTTATGTTAAACGTTGTATAAATCATTAAGGAATATTAAGTGACCAACAGGTCCGCCTAGGGTCTTAAGTGATCGGGAGGTATCCACCCGATCTATCATTTAATAGTGAGCCATTAAATAATAAAGGATAAGCGAGTGAAAATATATATATAAAGAAACTCTGTAATTAGGGGTCCAACCTCGATTAAATAACCATCCATGTTCTGTCATAAAAGCTTCATTAATATATGTGCAAACATTTTATATCGGTGTCATATTTTGGGTATACTACCTTGGGAAGGGTAGTTAGAGTCGTGCATAATCATATTTACAAGGTTAGGCTAGAATCACTAACCTTGATAGGCATACATCTTGAGTTGAATCAAATGTATACATCTGTGTATTGTAATATGTGTTGTACATTTCGTATTCTCCATAATCTTTTTGTTTGACCCCTTCCTCATTACAACCTCCCAGGATTTTAGAGAAGGTCGAGTTCTCATAGGCATTTAGGTTTGGATTTTGGTTCTTGTTCTCTTTCATGCTTGGAATTGGCAAAATGACTTACTTTAAAAAGGTAGTTACTCGAGTTAATACAAGTCATCTATCCTATTTTTTTTCCACTGTGCATTATATTTATCGTACTTTAATTATGCTCATGCTCATTTATTTGCAGGTACCATATTTATACGCCCCATGCTTGGATGTGTTCGAGTTTTATCGAAATTTGGGCATAGAGAAGTGTGGGATGTTACATTTGGTATCAGACCATAGGTTAAATGATCAGAGAAATTAGTTAAACTAGGACTCGTGAGAGAATGTAATTCGAATTTTCTTTTCTGTTTTACTTCATCTTTCTTACTCGACTTTAATTTATTTCGACGACGAATTAGTCATGGACTTAATTATGTAAAATGGGCTTTAAGCAACTAGGAGTTCAAGTATGTTGAAATCTGATTTCTTGCCAACTCTGACTTACCCCACAGTATGTTGGCAATCTCTTCGTAAAGAGCATGAGGACGACATATGGTGGATTCCATTGATTCGGGTTTGGAGACTGGACAAAAATTTAGCTACAACTGAGATAGTCACGATTCCTGATTTTGTTGGTATTTCCGGTTATTGACCATTGCTCGATCCAAAACGGAAAAAGCTTACGTTAGTATGTCATATCCATTTCGGGAATATAATTATGAGGTATATCCATTCGTTACTGTTGAATTTTCAAATCTACCTCTATGGAAATGTTCATTTGAGTTCCCGGCCTTACATTCGAGGGAATTTTAATTTTTAAAACTATTTGACAAAACAAAATTGGATTTTATAAGTTTTGAAATGCGATTTCGAAAAAATGGTTTTATAACGACCTAGTTTTGTAAAGATACAGTTTTTAAATTTTGGTCTGTTTGCATTTCAAAAAGTTTTTAGGGCTTTGTGTACATTTAATAAATAAAATCTAAGTGGTAGAAAGGACTTAGAAATGACAAGGAATATGCCATTAAGCTTAATAATAATAAATATCCATTCCTTGTGATTTTTAGTATCCCTCTCCTGATATATATTGGATAATTTATTGAAATTAATACAATTAATCCATAAGATCTTAAAAGCTCCAATGTTTTGGAACTCGGAAAGGTTTTTCAGTTTATAATACGAACTGAAATAATAATGAAGTAATAATAATAAATTGGATCTATAAATGCGAAACCTTTAGTTTATAATAAATTCCATTTATGAAAAGTTATAATTTTTCCTTCGAAAAGGCTAAGGGAATCCTTCATCTTGATTTCGGGGTATTTGATTTCGTTAATTGTTTGTTTGTTTGTCAGCTAGGTAAGGGGAAAATCCGTTTTAATTTTAATTATGGATTTCTAGCTGATTCATTTTGGAAACTTGTTCGTTCATTTTGTAGCCGCAACATCGTTGTTGAGACTTTGAATCCTTGTAGTTGGTTTGGAGATTTTACTGCGGTCTATAGATCGTCGTGATGAGGATAATTGTATTTTAGACCGCGTAAAATCTTAAAAGGTGACGCGGGACAATTAATATTTTAATCCGACCTAATAAGGTCAAGGTTCAATCTTTATCCAAAGCCCGTTTAATAGTTTACTTTTTACCGTTATGCAAAAACGATCAATTAGTTGAAGTGTTTTTGGTACAACTTGGAACTAGGACTCAACCGTAAAAGTTGCTTCCAAATTACCCCCTTAACTTCTTTCGTCCTTCCTTCCTCATCTAGCCAAATCATATTCTTATCCTCCTTCTCTTTCTTTGTCGTCGCCTCACCTCCTCCTTTCTCGCGCTAGTTTGCACATTAGATCTTACCCCACTAGTACTCCAAGATCTAATTTCTTCTCTCTGATCATTTCTTAGTCCATAATGCCTAATTGCATTATCGGATCTTACTCATACCATTTAAGTCTCCTCCTTAGAAAGAGATCATTTGGTTGGGTTGGAATGAGCAAAAAGGTCTCACTGTTTAGGGTTAAGAAAATTTTTCGTGGCAGTTGGATTCGCAACGATCCAATGGTTCGAGATCTTAGAATAGGATTGTTGTTTGCGCTGCATCCGCCTTTGTTATATCTTGTTGAAATGGACTTTGATGAAGTCGATCGTCATTTGGGAGATGAAGATTAAGCTATCTTTGGAAGATTTTTCTGAGGAGATTCTCGATGAGATTTTAGAGGCATCCGTGTTTTAAGAGGACTTGTATGGTCTTTTGTTTGATCGACTTTGAATATTTTGCAACAAATCTCTTTTCCTAATGTCAGCTTTTGTATTCAGAGATGCATTTTTTCTATATAGTTGCTTCTTTTTCTGCAATTTTACTGGAAATGAGATGTTTTTCATTTTTATGTAATTTACATCATTTTTTGATGATTCTTCTACAATAATGTGATATTGAATAAGTGTAGGCATTAAATTTAAATTCTATAAGCAATTAAAAAAATTTGCACTAAAATATGTAATTTTTTATTATAATTGCAATGATAACTGTATTTTTTTTAAAACTACAGTTATTCCTGCATATCATTCTAAAGCATGAATTTTTTTATTGGGACGGTTTAGCTATAGCCCCTATTAGGTTTCAAAATAGCCAAAATATCCTTCTAAAAAAAGGTATGTAAATTAGGTCCCTAAAATTAAGTAAACTAATAATTGCATAAATATATGCAATTATTCAGTTAATAGTTATACATATTTACACAAGTATATCAAAAAATTGCAAAACATCCGTTTCATAGAAAAATTATAGGAAATTATGCAATTTTTTTACATAATTGCATAAATGTCTGCAATTATTCACTAAATAGTAGCATTATCTAGTGCAATTTTCAGTAGCTATATTTTAGGGACCTAATTTACAATCTTATATTGAGAAGGAGATTTTATGCATTTGGTTTGGTTTTAAGAACCTGAACCTAATATTCACTTTTTTATTTTAAATCATTTTTTACTTTTCTTATATAAATACGAAGATGATTATAAGTTGAATTAATTTTGAAATTTGTAGTTTTTACGTTGATTTTTGATGATTTTTGAAAAATAGGGACATAACTTACAATGTTTTTGGATAGGAATGTTTTGTGTATTTTGAAACTTAAACCGTCCTTAAAGGAAATCCTAAAACCCGAAACATTTAGGAATAGTATGTATCAGTGCACCAGTCTGCGTAAGCCAAACCATTACTGTGCTAAATTCCTATTGGTTTTAACCTTGACCATAAAGTCCTATATACATAGTTTAATGAACGAATCTACTTTTCTCTCTCTTGTGTTCTAATGATCTGAGGCACGATGAGATAAGTGATGCTACTACAAAATGAGCAAATGTATTGAATTACTTGGTTATTTGAAATGATATGTATATGTGTGGTCATACGAAAATGTGAAGCGACATGGATATTAAAGGAAATAAGTTAAGCTACAGGTTGATGGCCCAAGTCGTGTACGTGAGCGTGGTTTTGTGACATTTAATAAAGTGAATATTCGTGAGGCATCTTTGTTTATGTTTGTAATTTAACGTGCATCCTTCCTTAAGTTTCAATCTAAAGTGGGCCCTTGTTTATTTTTTTGCAAACAATGTGTTTTTCAATATTTTTTGTGCTGCTATATAATAAAATCTAAAAAATTGCAAACATTCACGGAAGTATTATGCACAAAAAAACTGAAAAATAAGCAATTATGGTGAATAATTGCTGATATATCAACAATTACTCATCTAGATTTTAGTTGAAAGGCGGATGAATAATTGCTGATATATCAGCAATAATTTATCAGCTTTGCATCAATTTTATATATAGTTGCTGTTATATCAGCGATCATTGTATATAATTGCTGATATATCAGCAAATATTTTAAAGATGATGAAAGGCTTAATTGTTGAAGATATATCAACAACTATTTTATACTTGACGAAAAGACAAATGAATAAAAAGAGAAATGAAAAACTGTAGCAAAGTCTGCAATTATTACTATAAATTGCTGATATATCAGCAATGGTTTTGTAGTTGATGCAAATAATTGGAAAAGTTGCCGAAATATCAGTAACAATCGCAAATAGTTGCATTAATTGCTACAGTATACTGGAGCATGTATATTCTTTTTAAAGCATATTTTTTGTAGTTTAATGTATGAATAAGATGATGATTATGTGTTGAATTTAATTTTGAATTTTTGTAATTTTATTTTTTGATTTTCGAAAAATAGTGACCTAATTTATAAAGTTTTTGGAAAGGGAGTTTTTTTGTATTTATAAACTTACTAGGGACCCGAGACAAACTGTCCCTTTAATAAATCCACACACTAGTAGGAGGGAGTATTTTAAGATACCTTGTTGCATGAATATAATTAGGTTGCACGAGGACTGCAAGCAACCATGTAGGCCATGAGGCTTATAACAACCCTACTTCTACATTGTAATTACATGTGTATTTAATTTAAAAAAAAGTGTTAAAGATAAATAGTGATAGTTTGTTTGTTATATAAATTAATTAGGATACAAAATAGCTCTAAGTTGTTGAATAATTTAACATATAACAAAAACAAAATAAATAAATATTTATTTTTAATGAATGCTGGATTTGCAGATAAAACTGACAAACATTAAAGAAATAAATAGCCGATTTTTGAGATGTAACTTGCAGAATATGTTGTAAGTCGTTTTTTATTGGGTTTAAGTTTAGAGTATTGTTAATGACACTCCAAAAACGGTTAAGGGGGTCATTTTTTGTTTTTCTAAAAATTTACTAAGGGGGATTATTTAACATACCCCCCTTAACAATTTGTAAAACATAGGCCAAAATGCCATTTTATTATTTTAACCTAATTACATTTTACTGTTCGTTAAACCCTAATCATCTTCTTCTCAAAGTAAACAATTAATAACTGTTTTCATGGAGGAACATATTTCTAACGAAATTTCTAATTTTGAAAAAGAAAGATAACATGATTTATACTCAAAAAAGCGAACGACATGTTGAATTTGTTGAAGAAATCACCACAAAGATAACAATTTAATGAAAAAGCAGAGGCCCGATTTCAGCCATAAACATTGTATTCGTTGAAAACAAGCCAAATTTTGGTATGTCCTTGTCGATTTTTACCGTGTTTTGTGTATTTGAATTGAGGGTAAAAATCAGATTTATTTATTTTTCCATTGTGTTTGCCCCCTCCCCCCCCCCTCCCCCAACAATTTAATTTTTAATGGGGTGAAAATAAAATATGACCCCCTTATCCGTTTTGGGAGTGACATTAACAATACTCTATATTTAATTGCAAATAAAATTTGAAAATTTTTAGAAGAGAAGAAAAAATAATTAAATTAAGTGTGCTGCTTTTCATACCCCCATTTAGACTACTGGCCACCTATACTAAAGGCCACCTCTTTTATATGTCTCTTTACTCCTTTACACCACCTAAATTATTCAATTTCTAATCGGCTACCACCTTTGCCTTTAATTCTTCACCATTCCAAAGAAAAAAACATCTTCTTCCTGAAATTTTCTCCATCGCCCTACAAGTTTGAAGATTCCAACGCAATTTCAAGCGTCTAATCAGATGAAATCGTTCATGCCACGATGACAAGAGGGAAGAAGTCGTCTAAGTCGAGTAAGATTCAAACCCTATTTTTTTTTCTTCTGAAATCGATGTTAGGTATAGGCTTAGAAATGGGTTTGAAATTGTTGATAGTTGAAGTTTGCAAATTGGTATGAACGGTTGTTCATAATTGAACAAACCTGTTGACCGTCGGTTGCAAACACCTGAAAATTGGTGTTGGGGTCGGTGGTGTCAAACTGAGCTGGTTAAAGTAATGGAATCTGAACTTTAGTTTCTCATGTGTTATTCCTTATCCCAATACATTGTACTTATTTTATTTAAAATTGAAAAGAAATAAAGTGGTGGTAAGAAGTAGGTCAAAAATAATATGATATATTAATTTTTTAAAGGTGGTCAGTAGTCTAAAGGAGGGTGTGAATAGTAGCACACTAAATTAAATACGAACCCCAAATCATACTAATCCCAAGTTTTACTATATCATCTCTTGGTCTCGCGAAACCTTATCTTCTTCGGGAGGAGAGTAGAAACCCAAGTCCTAATTTTATGTTTTAAAGTCGAAATCTCCAACCAAAAATCTCGATTTCCCAAAGCGAAGGGAAAAATATACAATGACAAGGAGAGTCATGACAAGAGTCACATATGGAGGAACCACCGCCTGGAGGCGCGCGGTCGATGGTGGCTTTTGCAAACTGGAATGAGGCGACAGACCTCGTACGAGGTTAGCTCTTGTGGTTGCCGTCATTTAGGATTTACAACAATTGAAGCGGAGGCGCAAGACAACAGTAGTAGCGCGATGGAGGAGTACTGTGACCCATGCCAAGGTGTAGATGGTACTGATTTCGACAAGGGGGCGTTGACAGCTGAATTGATGTTGTTACAATCAGGGGCAATGGAAGTAATAAGGGTATGTTCGGTATTTTGGTGAGTCCTTACTCACATTTATATCAATTTCCTCGTAAATTCATAAATGAAAATTTTGATTATACTACACAGCTAAATGAATTGAAATAGTGTTCCATTCAATGGCTTTAGAATTATTACTGAAGTTCTTAGATAATTGTATAATTAAGATATTGAATATTATTCAATGATTGATTATAGATATTTGGATTGATAGACATTAATAATTCAAAAGAGATGTTTTTTGTTTTTATTTTAACAATTAGTTTTGAATTATGTAAATTTAATTTTATTATTTGAAGTTTGAAATTTTTTATGATTTCAAAATAGATATGAAAGCTTTTACAAATTTGTTATGACATTTAAGAATTTAAAATTGAGGTATATTTGTTTATATGTAAAACTCGATTTGTAGTAGAAATAAGAATTTGAAATTGAGGTATATTTGTTTCTATATAAAAGTTGATTTGTTGTAAAAATTAATAACAAGAAATTATCTAAATTATCAAGTTGTTTGTGAATGGAAAATATTTATTTCAACTGTTAGAGAAATAAGTAAAATAGTTTTGATTCAGATGTAGTAGTAATTGTATATAAAATATATGGATGTAATTTATTATGTTTGAGTCTTATATTAAGATTAGATAAATCAAATAAACGGTTTTTATACATGTAATCACTTAATAAAATTAAATGTTAATATTTTCTTTTAACATATGTATTTTGAAATCAAATTATTTATATCTCTCACTATGCCAAAATTTCAAAAGACTCCCATATAAATTGGGAAAACAAACTATTACCATTTTTATTTTAGTTTTATGTCTATATTCGCATTATATATACATATATATGATTTATGTGATTCCATATCTCATTATTCCTATCTGATACTAAAAATATGAATGATTCACTGTTGATATTGATATGACTAATTACTAGGATATGATGTAGTGATGTGTCCTTTCTATGATTTTATAATATTTACATCCAATGTAACAAGGAGTCCGAGTAAACGATTTTGTGATACCGTCTAGTATGGGACTTCCGATATCATTTTCTTGTTCATTCATTGGACTTGTTATGTAGAACACTGAAGGATAAGTGTGATGAATGAGCACTAAATAAACATATTAGTAAACGTGGTGGTATAGGACACTGATGCATTATTTATTTGGTTATCTGTTGCATGTGTGTGACACTTAATATGGGGATAAGAAATATAGTATCCACCACGATGAATACATGTATATATATATGTATATACACAAACATACACACTCTAGTCATTTATAGATCTACTAGAAGCTGTACGTCGATGCTTATATTCAACTATGTCTCGGTTACATACTAAACCATATGTTAAAGCAAATATTTTATATTAGGTCAGTTGTCTCATAGTTTCATGCATCGAAATCTATGTATAGTTTCACGTTTGATGTTATATATATATATAGTTAGCTAGTTAGTTAGTTACTTAGTACCATAGACTATCAATGTCCAACTTCCCTTCTATTGCAGGAGTGAACTATAATAGAATGGCCAACACCCACCCTGACGACCTGATCGTGGGTCGCGGCCCGAATTTTTAACAGAATTGTCATGTGTCGGCATCTTCTTTGCGTTGATAGTAGTTTATCTTTTCTAGTCGACAACATTTGTAGTTTGTTGTGTGGCAGCAACATTTAGCCCATTGTGTCACCTTAGGCCAACAGTCTATTACCATTAGGGGATTGGGTAGGCTTGTGACTAATGCAAAGCGAAGCCCTGTTGTGGCTAGCGGCTTGGGTAAGCTCGCGAAAAATGCAAACCGTAGTCATGTAGCGTGTTTGTGACATGCGGTGGATAAGAGTCACGATGTCATCGAGGTAACCAAGACTATAGGAGGCTGTCTGGACGGATTACATGTGTTGTGTTCGCTAGATCTATAGGTGGTCTCCTAAATGCGTGTGTTTATCCGTGTCCCTTTGTATTTATGATATGGTGCACATTCAAGTACAAGATTAGAGCAGAGGCTATGTCCTGAGTATGATCAATCCCCTTCTATAGTGTGTGTCGCTACCATCTTTTTGGCATATAACCAATTATTATTATTTTCACATATTGCATTAATATTCTCTAGCGTGTCTCCAACTTCTAATATACAATATTTGTGATGTTTATTCATTATTTAAGTTTCTTTTTTCTTAATATATCATCCCCTGACATGATTTGCCCTTTTTTGTGACTTTTTGCATTAATATTAGTTTTATTGATGTGAATGATATTTATTTTAGAGATTGAGTGGTATATATGGGCATAATTGATTATTAGTCCGATTACGCATGGTGATATCCCCTTACTGATGTTTTTGGAATTTAAGAGTTGATTTGTAAATATTCTTGATTCACCCTCCATTTGACTCTATGATTTCGGTTATAATGTGTTCGTGTGGATGATGATGATGTTTTTATTGAGTTTGGCCATGATTAAATTATATTATCATACCTAGTGTATTATGGAACTGTTTGACCATTTCTTTTAGGTTTAGAGATAATCTGACTTGTTTTTATTTTTATAATACTTAGATCTGTTAGAGGCGTTATAGGTTCAATAACATTGAGAACGACTTGTATTTTAAGACATAGTGGAGTAGGGATATTTAGTATATTAGATTATCATCTTGTATTTTCTACGTTGATTCCTATATGTATATCGATGCGATGTATACTAACCTCTGTTATATATATTGTAAATTATCGCTGCAATTGACTCTTTAGTCTTTGTATTTCACTATATTGTGTATTGTTATATCCTGGAGTCACACGTGTTCTTATCTTGTAATGATACTATGTACGTTTATGTGATTTATATATTTAATTTTTTCATTATGTACTGGTATTAGTCTCGGGAAATTTTCCTGTGTGTACCCCGTACAACCTTATTTTTTGTACTATATGACAGTATTACATAATAGTACCCTTGAACGGTATGAGTATAAAGGTAGGTGTTAAAAGGATTTTCCGGGGCATGATTCTTATAACTGAATGTTAGATGGTGAAAAATAAGTGACCCTGTTGTGCATGTGAAAATTCAAAGAAGAGAATCTAAATAAACATTATGAGATATTATTATATGTTTATAACATTTAGGTGTAGTAACGGAACGTATAATGGCTAGATGATAGACTCATATTATGTCATAGAAGTATACGGTGTTGGTCAGAGTTGTATTCAATATAAGATATCTATCATATTCAATCCATAGTTATTTTTATTATATATTAACTTTGATCCATCCTTTCGGTTTCCGGTTGTCGACTTTGGGTTAAGGGTCGAATCTTGGATCGAAAGGGTAGATTTTTACACCAAGAAAGCGTGGGTTTTACACTAACTCTGAGTTACTCACAAATTAGCACCCGAGAGTTACATAAGAAATGAGAAACAAAAACACAGTTGTACTTGTCTTAGACAGTCTAATACAAGTGATTTAGAAGCCTAAACTATATATAGGAGTTCACGATATTGTAAAGTAAGGGCAATATGATATGAAAGGTCCTACCGCGCCGTTTTATATGTCTAACAAGTTAACACATGCATCTATTATTAACAAAGATGACCACAGAAACCATCAATCAAGCTCCTATCATACACTCATTGGCTAAGAGATGTGATGGCTCTCCTTCACTTAGAGGAAATACTCCACATAACTTGATAATGATACATTCAGATGTATCATTAGCAACCTCTCATGTCCGGGGTGAGAACATCTGAACCAAAAAGGAGGTGGTCCCCTGGATCCAACCATTCAAGATCCCATGATTTATGTATTTCGCAATTAAACTCATAAAAGAATTGGGGTTTTACTGCAAAATGCACAAATCAGAGATTTTCGTTAGTTTGATCCATGAGACCTGATCCTTTTCGGTCCAGACAATCACTGCTCCTCATGTCTATAACTAGTAAAGTTTTGGGGAACCATACTGATGACACAATCACATATGCCACTAGCACCATCATCCTAATGAACGTCCCTACACAGTTATAGATCTCCATAAGGTAATCAAGCTAAAGGTCAACGTACTGACCCCTCACTTCGTCCTGATGGTGCCAGTAACACTCAAATGTTGTTCTCTGTAATCCCTAGCAAGAGCATTCCCAGCATTAGAGCGTTGATCTGGATGGGAATCACTCTTTGAAATGGTAAACCCCCCACCTGTTCTAGCAATAGGCCGGGGGACGCTCATTTTTTTTAAATGAAACCTACACGGTTTTCTTAAAACCATTTTGGGGTTAATCAGTTTTCAAAAAATCGTTAAACACCTAAAGGGTTTTCGAAAAACCGTTTTGTGTAAAAAAATCCTTCTTGCCCCATTCGTTAACTATAAAGTTCCAGGCGTTTACAAAAAATACCATTAAAATTGTCAAGATGTTTTAATTAAATTTAAAATTAAATTTATTTATTTATAGCTTTGACGAATATAATACTACGTTATAGATAGATGGTATTTGTTGAATATAAAATTATACGTTATATACATATAGTCGTTTTGAAATATAAAAATATAACATATATAAATATAGCCGTTGCTGAATACTAAAATATAGTTTAAACTTATAGCCGTTGCTGAATATTAAAATACAGTTTAAACTTATAGCAGTTACTGAATATTAAAATATAGTTTAAATTTATAGTCGCTGATGAATATAAAGATATAGAATATACTTATAGCCATTGCAACTTCGGATTGAAGAAGCTATAAAACTTGATATAGTGTGCACACATAGATTCACAATACAAAAATGTCTCATAATGTTTATAACGACGATGTTGTTTATGAATCAGACGCGTTGTTTACACCAAAAATGGTCTAAACAACCAAGGTACTAAACTGTACTTCACCAATTCGGTAAGAAATAAATGGAACCATGTCTGGTTAGCAATAAATAGTAAAAAAATGCAAGAAAAAGTAAAGTAGAGACGAGATTTAGAGTGGTTCAGCCGTTAATGAGGGCTATGTCCACTGTGAAGGCGATTTCCTGTCTTATAATGAGAATTACAAAGTACATCAATTCTCTGACCTCATACATCTCTATATCTAGTCAATATAACCTCGTTTATTTGTTTCGATCTAGAGAATTATACAGGAGAATAATAGAGTTTGAGGAGAAGAAGGATGGATGAATGATTGAGAGAGAAGATGCCTTCACTCTAAAATGGTACTTGACACCATGGCCAGATCTATGGTTGAGTTTGAAGTTTAGCAGCACTTAATGGTTTTTCCAACCCCCCCCCCCCCCAATGTGGGTATTCATGGTGTATTTATAGGTGAACTCCTCTTGGTGAATGATCTGGAATCTGTTTATCCAGGATGTGGGTCGTTCATTCTGCTAATTACCACCATGCCACCGGACAACTGTAGCCAGTTGTCTGTGGTCGCATTTAGTGTTATGTGCGGACGACTTGCCGAGTGTCTTGAATAGCTGAGCGGGTCTTAAGTGTAGGCGTAGACGCTTTGGGAGATTTCGTAAGAGCGGAGTGCGGAGCCGATATCGATCCTCCTTTGTTCCTTGCACGACCTCTCCTTATGAACCAAGGACGCTCGTCCTCTTACTGCCTTTTCATGGTGCCACTTGGCTTTATGGCTATATTATGAGGCTGCTCTTGCTCGTGCCAAACGGATGACCTGTCTTATTTTAGTGCCTGAGCGGTTCTCTGGATGTGCAGCCTTCATCTTTGTTGAGTCGCACTTCTTATGGCCCGGTCGCATTGGTAAACTTGTCCTGCCTTGGATCTGATATTTGGATCCTGCTTAGTGTAGTTGCATTATGCATGACCGACGCTGATAAGACCTGCCTTGTACCCCTTTACCCAATGTGCGTATGGTTTCTTAGGGATTAACACTTGCCCCTGGGAGTCCGTGATTTCTCTTTAGTAAGGAAATACGGGCTTCGATATATTTGATCGCACATTGGGTGGCGATTTTATCCTAACTTATGAGAGGTCGTTCGTGTATAGGACGGGATCACTTTGTTGAAGCTGGCTAGCATCTTTATCTTTGGGCAAGACGTTTGGTTTGCCTTGTTTTGTTGTAAAAGACCAAATTATAGGAAATGAATACGCCAACTGGTCTTTTGATGAGACACCCGTCTCAGTACTAAAGTGTTACGATGACGTGGCGAAGAATAGCTTTGTGCCTTTTAATCTCCCCTTCTTTCTCTCATTTGTCATTCAATTTTTCTTTTAATTATCTTTCGAGTGGGATTCTTAAATCTGAAAGAAAGAACTTCACATCTTTTTCTACTGCTACTCAGGTTTGTTGATGACTTTTTCCCTTTCTCATTCTTCCTTTGAGCCTTACGGTTATTCCCTGGTCCATTCGCGGGATGGTTTCATCTTCGGAGCAACACCAAAAGGGAACCTTTGTTGACTTGAGCATTTCGAGGGATGGGACTCAGTCGGCTGGTCAACCGTCCGTAAATTCTCCTTCCTGCCCTTCTTATACAGAACTACAAGCTATTATCAATAGGCCTCGTTATACTCCCGGGCCTTGCAATCCCAGGTTTGTTAAGCGATTTCGGGGATGGAACTTACAGGGGGTTCCTTCGAATGCGGATGTATCCCCGGCTGATTCACTGAATTTTGCTTATGATATGATTGCAGCGAAAAATCATATACTGGCTCGCCTTGAGACTGCTGTGCATCAATTTGGAGAACAGATGGACTTGTTGAAGAATCATTTTTCTAAGCGGATGGTTGGCTGGCACAAGTTGGCCTCTGACCTCCAGAAACTTCACAAGGACAACCTCGAGCGTATTTCTGCTTTGGAATATGATAAGGCGAAGTTAATCTAGGCCCTTAGGTCAAAATATAGCATAGTTGCTTCCTTTTCCCCCGGAGGGGTTGAGTCGATGGCTCTTGTACATGCTGAAGGGTCTTCATCTTGTCCTGCTCCAGTGAAGAGGAAGGTAGGTAGGCCAAGGAAGGTCAGAGATCTGTAATCCTCTCTCTTGGTCGTTTTTGATTTTGAGTTTTTAAGACCGGTTGTGTAAGCGGGTGCCGGCCCTCACTCTTGACATTATGCTGCTTGTCGTTTGGTGACTTTGTGTTTGACTTGTGACCCTTTTGTGTTTCTGATGAACGGTTACCTGGCTGGTTTTGCGATGCTTTCCATGTTTGTGCTACGCCATGCCTCTCTGCCCTGCTATGACAATACACCTGCATTTTCTATTAAAGATTTTTTTTAATATACGACGATCGTGCGTTAGTGTCATATCACGAGGCGTTCGTTCGTACGTTAATACTTTCTCGCGGAATGTCCGTTCGTTAATATCGTATCACGGTTAGTTTTGTATCGTTCTTGTTAGGCTGGGATTACCCAGTTTTCAGTATTTGATGTTGTTGGCTAGTTTTTAGTTGTTTTAACTTTGGCAAGTCAACCATTTAGATTTTTTTATTAAATATCATGTTTTATCTGCTTGGTATTTTTGTGATGCATTTTTATGCGTGCCCCCGTGGGAGGACTTGTGCTCCAATGTAGAATCCGAACTTGGCTTCATTTGACTTGGTTAACAACAAAGAACAAGAACGGACACCCCCATACGGCTAGGATTTCTAATTTTGTACTCTTGGCTTTGTTTGACTTGGTCAACAACAAAGAACAAGAGTGGGTATCCCCATACGGCTAGGATTTCTGCTGTTGTAATCCATCCTTGGCTCTGTTTGACTTGTAACAAAGACAAGGATGGCCACCTCCTTTCGGTCGGGTTTCTGTTTTGCGCTGGTCCTTCCAGCATGTTTAATCCTTCCATATTTTATGCTTCATTCGAGAAGCGGACACAAACTCATCTCATCGAGCTTCCGACTCAGAAGGAAGAATTCGTGTTTTTACCTACCAAGGTAGGCCCCCTTTGGAATCGGCAATTTTTTTTTGTTTCGGGACATGTCGGTTTTTCTGACTATATGCTTTGACCAAGACATAGACGTTGGTTTGCCTCATTGAGTTTCTTTTTTCTTAAGTTGGAAAACCCATGTTGCGCACCTAGGAAGGTCACCTAAGAAGTTGCTTCTTCGGTGGGCTTTAGCAATTTAATCCGTGGGACTTTTGAGTTGCTTTTCACTCCAGCATCGACTTTTTAATCTGGCACCAAGCTTTTGTTGGTTCTGTACTGAGAGGCCCAGTGCTCCCTGACAGAAGTTGGAATTTCCTCGAGTTGTTGCTCCCCGATCGCTCGTTTGCCCTACATAAGGAAATCAACTTTTAGTGAAGGATAATGAATGAGCGACATGTGCATGTAATTAAGATTTCATATTCAGTCACTTCATTTACATCACTAAAATGCGAAGATTTGATGAATCTTTACAGCATTTTCTATGTATATTTGAATAACACGCCATAAGAAATAATGACGGATGTAGTCGCTGTTCCATGCTTGTGGAATCCAGTTCCCGGTTGTGGTGGCCAATTTGAAAGTTCTGTCCTAGAGTTTCTGGTTTATAATATATGGTCCTTCCCAATTAGGGCCGAAGACTCGAGTGCCAGTCATTATCTTTTTATGAACTAGGTCTTCAACTTCAAAAGTTCTATGCTTAACTTTCGAATTGAAGTGCCTAGCCACCCTTCTTTGGTGTGTGGCTACTCTGAGTTCCGCTTCTTTTCTTCTTTCCTCGAGCTAGTCGATGGCTTCGAGCTGTAGCTTCTCGTTTGGAGTCAAAATGTAGCCTTCGGTGGGTAGGGACTTCTAACTCCACTGGTATCATAGCCTCAGAGCCATAGGATAAAGAAAAGGGAGTATGCCCTGTTGCAGTTTTGTGCGTAGTGCGATACGCCCACAATGCCAGCGGGAGTTTATCTACCCATGCACCTTTAGCCTTTTCTAGTCGCTTCTTGATGGTTGTCTTGATGATTTTATTTACTGCCTCCACCTGCCCGTTCGCTTGTGGATGAGTGACCACTGAAAAGCTTTTTTGGATTTTATACTTGGCACAAAAGCTTTGGAACTCTTCACTTTCAAACTGGGTCCCGTTGTCCGTGATTATCTTTTGTGGTACCCCGAACCTGCATATGATGTTTTTCAAGACAAATTTAATAATCTTCTTTGAAGTTATAGAGGCTAACAGCTATGTTTCAGCCCATTTTGTAAAATAGTCGATAACAACAATTGCATATTTGAAACCAGATTTTGCTGTAGGCAGGGCTCCTATGAGGTCAATGCCCCAGATAGAAAACGGCCATGGGCTGACCATGTGTGTTATGGTTGTGGATGGAAGCCTTGGGATCTTGGCAAATCTTTGACACCTATCACATTTTTTGGTGTAAGTCGTGGAATCTTTGTTGATGTCTGGCCAGAAATAACCATATCGTAGGATCTTTTTGGCTAAAGTTTGTCCTCCGCTATGACCACCGCATTCTCCTTCATGCAACTCCGCCATAATTGCCTTAGATTCCTTGTCTGTGACGCAGCGAAGCAGAGGTGTAGAAAATCCCCGTCTATACAGTCATCCATCTTGAATAAGGTATAAAGGAGCCTTTCGTAAGATCTTTCTTCGGAGTTTGGTTTCGTCCGGGAGTGCTCCAGTTGTGAGGTATTCTTTAATTGGCGACATCCATGCGCTTGACTCGTCAGTTGTTTCCATGATCCAACCCACTTCGGTCTGCTTTGTGCTTGGATTGGAGAGGACTTCTACTGGAACTAACCCCGTTATCTGCACATCCCCTGTGCTTGCGTATTTGGCCAATAAATCAGCCTTAGTATTTTCTTCTTTGGGAATACGAGATATGGTGTAATGCTCGAAAGCTTCCAACAATTCCAAGGCCCTTGTAAGATAGTCTGGCAAGTTACCCGTTTTCGCTTGAAATTCTCCGGTAATCTGGCTTACCACGAGCTGGGAGTCTTTGAAGATCTATATAGTTTTTATTTGTATTTTTTTTGCAAGATTTATTCCTGCAATAAGGGCTTTGTACTCGGCCTCGTTGTTGGTTACCGCAAATTCCAACCTTAATGATTAACATAGGGATTTTCCTTCATGGGTTTCGAGGACTACCCCTGCCCCAGAACAGCGGTCGTTCGATGCTCCATCTACAAATAGTTTCCACTGGACATTAGTTTCGATATCATCCTGTACTGGTACTTCCCCTCGGTCGGTAAATTCTGCAATGAAGTCAGCCAATGCTTGTCCGTTGATCGCTTTTCGGGGAAGATATGTGATGTCGTACTGACTGAGCTCTATATTCCATTTTAGTAATCTTCCAGAGGTTTCAAGTCGGGACAGGACTTGCCTCAGAGGTTGGTCCATGAGCACCTTGATGGGATGAGCTTGGAAGTAAGTTCGAAGCTTCTTTGATGCAATGAGAAAACAATAAGCAAGTTTCTCAAGTCTTGGGTAATTAAGCTCCGCTCTGGATAACCTCTTTCTGATGTAATAGACCGGTTTTTGTATCTTCAAATCTTCTCTGATTAGCGCGGCGCTTAGAGCATGAGCAGAAACCGCCAAGTATAAAAATAAGTCTTCGCCGTCACTAGGCTTCGACAGCATAGGTGGCGTTGCCATATGTTGGCTCATCTCTTTAAAGGCTTTCTAGCACTCAGGGGTCCACTGTATCTCTTTCTCCCTTTCCTGAGGGCATCGAAGAATGGGAGACATCTGTCTGTTGCCCTGGATATGAAACGATTCAACGCCGCGATCTTCCCGTTTAGACACTAAAGCTCCTTCTTGGTCCCTGGGGCGCGCATTTCTCTTAATGCTGATATTTTGGCTGGATTAGCTTCTATACCTCTAGCGTTGACCATGTACCCAAGGAACTTGCCTGAGCCAACACCAAAACTACATTTCAAAGGGTTCAACTTCATGCCATATTGTCGTAGGATGTCAAACATTCGGGCCAGATCCTCCAAATGGTCGATTGCTTTCTTTGACTTAACCAACATGTAATCGACATAGACTTCCATCGTCCTACCAATTTGTTTCTTGAACATAGCGTTTACCAGTCGTTGATAAGTCACTCCTACATTTTTTAGACCAAATGGCATTACCTTATAACAGTATAGGCCGACATCGGTAATAAAACTATTTTTTCTTGGTCTGGACCATAATCATGATTTGATTGTAGCCGGAATATGCATCCATGAAAGATAGCAATTCATGGTCGACCGTGGAATCCACTAATTGGTCGATTATGGGGAGAGGGAAACTATCTTTCGGACAAGCTTTATTCAGGTCTGAATAATCTACACAGACCCGCCATTTGCAGTTTGATTTCTTCCGAGCACCATGTTGGACACCCATTCCGGGTAGGTAGACTCTCTGATGAAACCATTTTCCATTAACTTGTCGACTTCTTCTTTTAAGGCGCGCGACCTCTCTGGCCCCTGGGTTCTCCTTTTTTGTTTGACAACCGGAACGCGTGGTTCAATGTTTAGCTTGTGGACTGCAACATCCGGAGATATTATGCACATGTCAGAATGGTTCCATGCGAACACATCTAAGTTGGCTCTTAAAAAGACAATCAATTGGTTTTTCAATTCGGGGGTCAGCCGAGACCCAATATTCAACACACGGTTTGGGTCTTTTGGATCTACAGCTATAGGAATCGTGTTTTCGGCTAAGGTCGCCCTTTGATCCTCTGCACTGGCTTCTCTAGGATCGATCTCCTTCTGCGTTCCTCTATGCTCACCAGTGCATGGACCTCTCTTTAGTTGCTATAAGAGGGAATTTTGGATGCGAGTGAGAAACCCCACTTCCTTTCCTGATTCTTTTTTCTTCATCCTCTTGAGCCGCCTACTCCTTCATTACTCGCTGGATTAAGTCTGTGATGCGTCTTTCATTGTCCGCTTGTCCATCAAGATCGGTGCTGACGTTAGCGTGGCCACAGTTTAAGCTTCGGCATCTTGCATCCTTCTTGAGGGAGGCTATGCCGGAGCGATTCATCGCATGTTCTTCTTTGCACTATGGAGATCTGACCTTAGGATCCCCAACGATGCCCTCTTCCCTGTCTCTCACTGAGCTGTGAGGTCGTCCAGGGTCTAAGGCTGATGAGTCCTCTTTTTCGTCAGCATTACCCACGGCGTTTGATGGTAACAGATTGGCTTGACTATTGGTCAGGGCATCAAACCTTTCCATTATTATCTTCGCTGTATTATCCATTTTCTCGTTCAAGCCGGTTACAACAACGTCCAAATCATCTCGTGTGACAGATGGCCCGGGAGTTTTCCTAGCCCCTTGGTTCAAGATTGGAGGTGTAGCTTTGTTAGCATTATCATCCTCGATGATTGCAGCGACTTTAGCGGATTTACCGCTTTTCTTCGATTCAACCATGATTTCGAAGGAGAAAACAATTTTGGGACGTTTCGATTGCTGAATTACAAAAGGAAATTATGAACACGGCCCCATGATGGGCGCCAAAATGTTTGCACCAAAAATGGTCTAAACACCCAAGGTACTAAACTGTACTTCACCAATTCAGTAAGAAATAAATGGAACCGTGTCCGGTTAGCAATAAACAGTAAAAAAATGCGAGAAAAAGTAAAGTAGAGACAAGATTTAGAGTGGTTCAGCCGTTAACGAGGCATACATCCACTATGAAGGCGATTTCCTATCTTATAATGAGAATTACAAAGTACATCAATTCTCTGACCTCATACATCTCTATATCTACTCAATATACCCTTGTTTATATGTTTTGATCAAGAGAATAATACAGGACAATAATAGTTTGAGGAGAAGAAGGATGGATGAATGATTGAGAGAGCAGATGCCTTCACTCTAAAATGGTACTTGATGCCATGGCCAGATCTGTGGTTGAGTTTGAAGTTTAGCAGCACTTCGTGGTTTTTCCAAAAAGCCCCCCCCCCCCCCCAATGTGGGTATTCATGGTGTATTTATAGGTGAAATCCTCTTCGTGAATGATCTGGAATCTGTCTATCCAGGCTGTGGGTCGTTCATTCTGCTAATTACGACCATGCCACCGGGCAGCTGTAGCCAGTTGTCTGTGGTCGCATTCGGTGTTATGTGCGGACGACTTGCCGAGTGTCTTGAATAGCTGAGCAGGTCCTTAAGTGCAGGCGCGGACGCTTTGGGAGATTTCATAAGAGCAGAGTGCGGAGCCGATATCGATCCTCCTTTGTTCCTTGCGCGACCGCTCTTCTTGAACCAAGGGCGCTCGTCCTCTTGCTGCCTTTTCATGGTGGCGCTTGGCTTTATGGCTATATTATGAGGCTGCTCTTGCTCGTGCCAAACGGATGACCTGTCTTATTTTAGTGCCTGAGCGGTTCTCTGGATGTGCAGCCTTCATCTTTGTTGAGTCGCGCTTCTTATGGCCCGGTCGCACTAGTAGACTTGTCCTGCCTTGGGTCTGATATTTGGATCTTGCTTAGTGTAGTTGCGTTATGTATGACTGACGCTGATAAGATCCGCCTTGTACCCCTTTACCCAATGTTCGTATGGTTTCTTAGGGATTAACACGCGCAAAGTGATGATTCAATTCACTTGAGCCAAAATAGTCCTGAGGATGCCCACTCTAATTCTGACGAAGGCGATGAAGTGTTGGGACGTACAAATTATCTTCAGATATTTTTGGATAGCACGACTGATAGCTATGAGTTAGAACTTATGATGCAAGTTGTTACCGTTTAACAACTAAAGATTCACCAATTCCTAACGAAAGGATCATCTAGCGGTAGTCGAGGAGGCATTGTGTTCGGCCGAGAAGACAGATGGAAGATGTGGGATCATCGAGGAGGTATTGCAAGATTACTTAACGGTTATTTCAACACCCATAGTACAAATGATCTTGATGACTTTCGACATCATTTTTGTGACACCTACGGGTTTCGAACCCCTGACCTCCCGTAAAGAAACACCACGCACTAACCACCGTGCTAAAAGATCTTTTTGTTAGCTTTTCGAGAGGGGTGTTACAGACTACCCCCCTTAAAGAGCCCAATGTCCTCGTTGGCTCATATCACTCACCACCCAAGCGTTGTGCATGTAACCCGCATCAGTACCACACCAACTGACATCCGCAGCATCACACACACAATTCCGGCTGGGTATAGGCTCTGATACCAAATGTGACACCCACGAGTTTCGAACCCCTGACCTCCCGTAAAGAAACACCACGCACTAACCACTATGCTAAAAGATCTTTTTGTTAGCTTTTCGAGAGGGGTGTTACAGTTTTTGTATAAGCAAGAATATGTTTATGCGCATTTTCAATGGAGTTATTGAATACAATAATTATTTTGTTCAGAAACGTAATAGTGCTGGAACTTTAGGATGTTCACCATACCAATAAATTATAGGCGCATTACATGTTATAGCATATGGGATTGCTCCAGAAGCATTTGGTGAGGTTTTCCGAATAGGTGAGAGTACTATTACCTTATGTCTTGAAAGGTTTTTTGTTGTCGTTATTGAATTGTATGGTGAGGAGTATATACGTGGTCCAACGTAAAGCGATGTCAACAAACTGAAAAAGTCAGGAGCAAGAAGAGGATTTCCCGACATGTTAGTCAGTCTAGATTGTATGCATTGGGAATGGAAAAATTGTCCCATCGCATGGCACGACCAGTTTATTGGACATTACTCCGAACCGACAATGATAGTTGAAGTTGTTTCTTCACATGATCTATGGTTTTGGCATGCATTTTTCGGATGTCCTAGTTCAATGAACAATATTAATGTACTTCACCAATCACATTTGTTTAAGAACCTTACACATGGAAAAGCATCTACATATGATTTTAATATGCCAGGAAATACATATGACATGGGGTACTATTTAGCTAATGGCATCTATCCTTCTTGGGGTACTCTCGTTAAAACTATTACAGCTCCTGACACAGAAAAAAATACTATGCTAAAAGGCAAGAGGCAGCGAGAAAAGACATAGAACGTGCTTTTGGGGTTCTACAAGAAAGGTTTGCCATTGTTAAAAACCATGTTAAATTGTTTAAGCCACATGTTTTGAGCAACATTATGCGTGCTTGTATTATAATGCATAATATTATCACTGAAGAAGAAAGAGAAAATTTTCCAGTTTATTTGGGATATGATCCAGATAACACTACAACAGTTGTTGCTGATAGAAATCCAGCGACTCTTGAGGTATTTTTGAGCCGTCTGCATAAAATTAGATCTAGGGAAATACATACTAATACGCAAGATGACCTGGTTGAACATTTATGGCATCTGAAAGGGAATGCTTAGATGTAGTCTATGCATTTGCTGAACTATAGTAACATTGTAGTAATCGATGATTGTATTGTGTGTTGTTTACTTTAAATACATCTTATTTATATTTTCTGTTGTAGCCAATATTCACAACTCACTAGAGGACGACCAGAAATTTTGAACTCCTTACTATTTTTTCAGCAAGATAAAGGCTACTATAATTGATTGATATCAACTAAAAGGCAACTTTATTTATTTCTAACATTATACTGTCTAATCTTGTCAGCGCTTAGTCCAATGTACATGTAAGCATGACTGACCAATGTTCATAGACTAGTCTTGGCAGCACTTGGGACAGTATACTCTTCATATAGCGATGAATTTAAGTTAAACTCCACGGATACATTCCAAAATTCCAAATACATAAACCAATAGATACATACTGAATACGGCACATAATATAGTTATATACTACTCAAACTGTATAATAGGATTGCACCATAACCTGTATGCTTCATGACCAACGAAGTTTGATCGGAACTTGAAATGATAGAGTGAGTCGTACGTTGACCGTTTCAGTTGAAAACATCATCCTTTTTTACCTCATCAATTACTCTACGGTAATTCACACAATTAGCAGTAAATAAGAAAAATGCACTTCTAGTGGCTAAGTTGGTCCTCGTTATTCTATAACCAGAATGATTGTTGTATTTTTCACTGAGGGTTGCCCAAAAATTTTGATCTACTTCTTCTTCCATATGTAGTATATCTGTTTCGATGTAAGCCTTTATCAAAACGACGTAATCCGAAGCAGTCCTATTTTTGTTAGCCATTTTGAAATGTGAAGTCAAACAAAATTTTCAATGGATTATATAGACCTAAATGGTACAGCTTAGGAACAACAACCAAGTAAAGTATAACACACCCTTCAAGGGAATCGTTAAAGTAATATTACCATCTTTGTTATTAATAATCCTGACTATTTATGCACAACAACCAAATAATATAAACAACACACGCACTTATACCAACAAAGCATATCACACCCTCCAAGGGAATCGTTAAAGTAATATAACCATCTTTGTCATAATAGTCTTGACAATTTAAGCACAACAAATAAGTAATATAAAAAGCACACACACTTATACCAATAAAGCATATCACACCCTCCAAGGAATCATTAAAGTTGACTTGATTGAATAACTTTATTGGTCAAGGCAATTAAATTTACCCGCGTTTCAACAGTTGATTTAACAACACAGTGTAGAGTAATAAATGGCTTTCTTTAATGATCAAGTCTAGTTGCGTCTTTTGTATGCATGAATAAGGGGTATGGGTTATAGTTTTCTTCATACTCGCAAACAGTTCCAATTCTAAACAAACAACATTGGCCGATCCAACAACAACAACTCTGACTGTACAGATGATAACATTGCTAATTTTACTAGTTTATTATCTCAAGATGAAGCCCCAACAAAGTCAAAATCTCCACCACTTAAACCTGCTCAAAAGTAGGCCAAATTCCTCAAACCAACAACTACTTTGGGTCATAACCCATGAATCCTAATCGAAATGTACAACAAGAGTTGGCTTCGCTGACCTCTGTACCAAACAAAGGACAAACCCAGGTTAAACGGTCTTATAGCAAGCGAAAGACAAAGGAAACTCATGGTTAAAGTAGTGTGGAGAAAACTGTAGCTACTGGTAAAATATGGATAGCAGCTGACTATAAAGTGCTAGCCAATGCATGGGTAAATTCGTCCGTCGTTCCAGAAGGTCATTCCGGTAGTAAATTTTTCTGCCTCCGGGTTAACGTTCCATACAATGGAGATCCTGAATTTGTAACAAGAAGATCATTTGAAAGCACAAAGACTGCATGGTATAATCAGAATACTATGTGTACCAAGTACAAAGGGATAACAGCACTAAGGGGGGATTCACTTAGAAGCGGTCAAACCTTCAGAGATTTAATGGTGGATTACAATACAAATTTCGTGAAACTTGTAACAGTGAATTCATTACTCATGAAGCATTGGAAATCATTTCATTGTGTCCATGTTGGCCAATCTATATGAAATAGATGTTGTAGACGTTGGAGACACCGAAGGTTCTGACATAAGAAATGTAGCTTCTAGACTCTTGATGTATTCATCCCCGGGAAATTCATTTGAATGTCATATGGCTACAGACAGAGATGGGAATAATAGCAGTCATGTGACTCCTACTTTGGGAATGCTATATGGTGTGGTTGAAACAATCCCAGAAGGAATAAAGTCAAGCAAGAGAAAATTGTTGAGAATTAAGGTAGTAGCGGATTTGGCAGCGTAAAGTGATAGACTAACTTCATTATTGAGTGAATATCACTTGCATCTGCCTAGAAAAAAGAAGACCATTCAGAAAGATAAGCACCTGAAGATCATGGAGATGCAGCTAGAGCAAGATGTCGATAGAACTAAAGCTCTCAACAAAAGAACTGATTATAAAGAAAGATGTGAAAGACATTTGAAGGAAGAAAGAGAGAAGGAGTATCTAGCAAGTGATGTATCTCGTTTGACTGGAGAGGCCCTTGAGTATGTTATAGCAAAAAAGCGTAATATTTTGAGGGTCAAAAGAAATGATATCTGGATGAAGAAGGACATTCAGAGATGTAGATGAATTCTATGTTGTTTGTTGTATCGTAGTTTTAATTTTCTATTTCTAGACCCAAAAATGGCACTAACACCCAATCGTGTAATATTTGTGGAGAATAATGATTTGAAAACATAGAAAATCAAGCAGGGACACGAGATTTATAGCGATTCAGCATTAACAAGCCTAAATCCACTTTATAGTTTCTCAATTCATTCAGAAATTACAATTACATGGAATATAGGCATTCAATCACTCAAATACAATGAATAATTCTTTCCAAATTCTTTGATTTCATTAGAGGAGACAGCGATTTTCTAAGAAGGAATCCTGGTCATGATGGCCTTTAATCAATAAGTACTCCTCCCTCTGAGATTGATGCGAAACCATGAATTTATGGGCAGAAATACGGTTGGGATGAATGGCCATGTGGCAGCATCAAAGAGGACCTCGAAAATAATGGAAAACGTGGAAGAAGTTATACCTTGTTCGTGTGTGCCAAGTGTAATCCGTCCCATGAAAGTAGGAGTAAAAGTAGGTTCAATCTTATATGCCTGGTAACCGCTTCAAGAAAAAAAAGGGTTCGGGTCTATCTATATCTGACCTGTGTCATTGACGTCGCTGTTCCAATATCCTTCAGGTTTGGTTGAGAATATGAGATTGGATCGGTGCCTCTGACCCAATCCGACCTATTCGTTGTGTCTTCTAACTTGCAGTCAGGTTGAATCCAAATCCAGGCTATTCGACCTGAAGTTGATGTAGAAAGGCAGAGATGCCATCTATCCAAGTCAAGGTTGTTCGATCTGATCCGCTGTCTCCAATCCGATTTGATGCCTAGCTCTTTCCAATGCTAAGTTTTTTTTACTTCCTCTCTCCTTTCATCTGACCCGATCTTTCCATTTGACTCGAGCTCTTGTTTTAGAATGTATGCGAGCTTTTAACTTCTAATATATGTAACCCTGATCGTCGGGGTTTTGGGTCGCCTGGTCACAAAACAGGCTAATGTTTTGCCCCACAAAGTACGTCTTATTGAAGATGAGGCATGCTTTGAATATTTCGAGCAGAATACTTCTGGAAAGCCATCCGTCCTTGAGAAGTCTTTATAAAATTGTTGCACTGCTTCAATGGGTGAAAGTTAGTCCAAACTCTATGGAAGCAGTAGTCGAAATGATCAGGTAACTGTTTAAACCTCATTGAATCAACAGGTTTAATTCTTTCATCATAAGTCATGTAGGATCGTTGGCTCCTGAATATGATCATACACACACAGGTCATTGGCAAATGACATCATCTTCCTATGCAAGCTAAGCATATTACCAAGTCACTTTCTTTCATATATAAGTCAATGTACAAAGTAGTCATCCAAGTCATGAGGTTGTATAAGAATCTCGGGCTCTAAACTAGTGTCTCAGTCATTGTGATATAGCACACTAGAATTAGTATTTGAATCTGTCACTTGTACTCAGTTTTGGATTATCTTAATATCAGGATATTAATTTAGGACTCCATGATCATATCGAATCGTAACAATAAGGAATCTGACAGTCACGATCGCTCTAGATCATATCTATAGAAAATCAAAAATTGACGGTCGCATCAGACCATATTGAAAGAAATCCACGACCTCTCTGGATCATTTTATAGTCTCGTAATCTTATATGATTCGATACGAGATGTTGCTGAAAGCATTTAGGTAATGGCTGGTATGATCATCACAACAATAAAGTAGTAGGTGAGTTCATCACGCTCTCCATTTAATGTAGTTGTGAATCAAGTCTTTGAAGTCATGCTTGACTCGTTAGTCGGCTCGCTCGATCGATTAAGATGAATTATATCGTTTTTCGAGGTTATAGTGTATATGTGCAAAATCGTACATCAAGTCAGGTTCATATTCAAAGTCAGTCCGTTAGTTGAGGATTGTGCTCCTAACGTTAGTGGAGGACAAATGAAGTCAGTGTTTATACCCCCAGCATCGGTGGGGGTTGGACCAGGTTAACCAGACATCTAGTCTTCTATCCATTATACTTTTCATTATCGCATCAGGTTAGAGCTGTAGGTTCAGCAACCTTATCCGACCCAAGTCATTCTATACTCTTTCTCAAGTTAGCCAGAGTTGGAGTTGTAGACGTGATCCGTCGAATCACATTTTCATTGGTGTCGTCCCTTCACTTCAGTCAATGGGGATTTCCTCATAGAGTGTCAGTGAATTTAACTACTCTCATCAAATCATTCCCAGAGTTGAACAAGTTCGCAAAAATGCAAGCAAATGAAAGTTGTTAAGAAGTTAGTCGAGCCCCTTCGTTCATTCTTCAGCATAGTACGAAATGGCCATCGTAGTCTTATTGAGTCTATTTCTCATGCTTGGTTCCACTGAGCTTGACAATCAACACGGGCTTGATCAATGAAATTGGTCCTTTTCGGAATTGTACATTCCTATTATTCTTTTCTAAGGCTCTGCACTTGCCTTTATCATTTCGAGAGTTGGATGGTCCTCCATCCTTTGTTATGAAAACATTGGGATCATCCATCTCAAAGTTAGTATCCTCTTGTTACAGGAAACTGTCTACCTCAGAGATGAATTACCCAAGGCCTCTTAGTGGGTATCGATGTAGTGAAACTTCGAAATATGAGTTATCCAGAATATTGAAAACTGTTGCCATCAACAACATTGACGGTTCAATCGAACTGCCGGTTCCACTGCGACATTGAACCTTTTGAGGGACAAATGCAGGGTCTCACCGAACCTTTATTTGATCGAAATGAGTAACATGACTATCTTGGGTCGAGAGATGTGGACCTTTGACTGCTCAATGAAGCGGGTGACCAAGGCGTTCCATTGGTTCATCGATCCAAATGGATGCTACTAAAATTGTATAGAAACAATGTAAGTCAAGATCCAGAATTGGTAGCTTGAAGAGCGAGGGATGGCTGAAATCCCAGACGCCTCATGTAAAAGAGTTCTGATTGACGTTGCTCACGTCACCTTTGAGATGTGCTACCCCTGGTGAAGCATCGATTAACGTTATCCATTTGCCCTTCGTTTTCAAGAAGTTGTCGCCAATTGACCATTTAGCGTTGGTGCCCCCAGAATGAAATCTTGAAGTGGGTGGAAGCTGGTCTCTTGCTTCTTAGCTCCGTATATGAAATAGCGGCCAATCAGGCTTCTGTCCTTTAATTCTGGATGGTGACTCACTGCTCGGATGTATGCGGGTTAATCTTGAGGAGTCATTCTTTTGGTTGCAGTCTTGGATCTTGTGGAACCTCGAGGAGAGTAAAAGTGCGTAGAGTCATCAGGTAGTCGAGTCATGCAGCTCGAGGCTCGCACCCCGCGCCCCCATCCGCGAGGGTTTTACTGAATGGTGAGCATCTATCCATGTCTTTTTTATTCTCTACTCTACCATCCAAGTTTCGTGAATTAGAGTCAATTGGCAACAGGTTAGACTAAAGTTGCCTCGAATACTCCCGCTTGTCCCCTTCATTAAGGAATAAGGAGTTTCATGTTGAAGTCGAGTTGGATTTGAAGCATTCATCTGAACCGGAGCAGAGGTTGGTCGGACTACGCTTAAGTTTCTAGTGGCTCTTGCACTATCGTAGTTTCCATCGAAAATGTTACGGCCAAAAGTTGTATGCTGCACATGTTTGGGAGGGGGTTGATTGCATCTTGTTTTATCCAAGATGACGTTGCCAGCTCTTCCTAGGGTCTCATGCGATCTAAACAGCGGAACAGGAAGTGAATGAGTCATGTTTGTTGTCGATTGAATTCCCATGGTGCTCGCTCCAGGGAGTAAGTCGTGGCTACTCGGCCATCCATCTATCCGAGTAAAGAAGTTATCCATCATTTTCTGTCGCTTCCGGAGAAGTTCATTTTGCTGAGCCATCTGGGTGCGTAACTCAACAATGACATCATCTATTTCATATCTAGTCTGATATGCCGAGGGATCACCGTGAGAAGAAATTTTCTAACTTCCTTCATTCGTAGCACCTCCTGCGCTAACATTCTCGGCATGGGAGATGGTTCTATCTTCCTTCTTCTTAACCCTTGAGTCGTAGTATCAACCAATTTGTTTTCTTGCATGGTAGAAGTCAAAGCAATGGCGTGCCCCCTTGTCCAAAGCTTTTCAATTGGGAAATCGTTCGGGACTTAGCAAATGGAGGTTCACTCTGCATCCGCTTTGTGGTTCTCAAGCGGCCTTTCAAATTTAGACATGGATGCATGGAAAAGATACATTGGTTTCAAAGCTTAAGTGATTGAGTTATCCAAATGCTCGGGTAACTGGATTGCTTGCAAGGTGGCATTCGTCGTTGCACTTGAGATATCACCCCCAAGGCCTCCTTTAGGTCATCGCCTTAAGTTGCATGGAAAGTTTAGCTTCAGACAACAATGTTAACCCTTCGAACGCGACCCTTTACTGGTATTGTGAGTGCGTCACTCGTGTCTTTGTCTTGTTATCTTGCACACACCTACATTTTGTAAATGAAGTAATGTTCCTGCAATGTCATACGTTTGTAAGTTGTCATATATTTCAATCAAATATACTTGTACTCGATATATTACTAATTTAAGTAATAAACAATAAATCACATCACAAATCAAACATGGGTTTCAGTCCAGCATCCTTGCAAACAATAATTTCTATAATAGAAAATTATTACTAAACTAAGTAGTTAACAATATGGGTGTGTTATGTGTATGTGTATGCCCCCAATCAATCTTAAATAAAGGCCTGGACAGGGCTTGTTTAGGATTGATTAGGATCGACATTATATTGCCCCAATCCTTCTGTGGGGATTGTGGGCTCAGCTTTCATTTGTGCCCCCAATCCTTCAGTGGGGTAGGAACCCATTTCCTTTGGCACTTAGTCTCAATGCCTTTATACTCTCCTGTCATATTCCCAGGTTAGAGTGTAGTCAAGGCGGTCTTTAATCTTGGTGCAGCATCACGCCCTATGTACGTCATCTTCCTATCCTTTATACTCTCTCTCGGATCATGAGAGTTAGAGTGGTGGACGTTGTCTTCCTATCCTATATACTCTCTCTCAAATCGTGAGAGTTAGAGTGGTGGACGTCGTCTTCTCGTCCTTTATACTCTCTCTCGAATCATGAGAGTTAGAGTGGTGGATGTCATTTTCCCGTCCTTTATACTCTCTCTCAAATCGTGAGAGTTAGAATCATGGATCGAGTGGTCTTTAATCTTGGTGTTCCCATCACACTCGTCCTAGATTCATACTTTTATCCAAGCTCTGAGGACTAGAGTTAGTCAGGAAAACAATCGTATCTCATTTGCTAAGGCTTTGCATTCCTCCGATCAATCTATGGAAGGCGTGATTGGCACCGAAATTCGGGTACCTGCATCATTCACATCGCATGAGTTAGTCATGTCAATAACTCAGGAAGCATGTAAAAGTAAATTGTATGATTGAAAAGTAAGCTTATCAAGGGACAATGTTGCCTCCTTTATTCCGGTGGCGTCAAGCATAGGATCGAGCCACGTAAACGGTCGAACTGCATTCATCTAGATTTGGATTCCGACTTTGAGATGCAAAATATTAATGTACAATTACGGTCTGCATGTGACCCTAGGAGTGGATGGTCATCTCAAATCCACCTTGAGACATAAAACTTTCTTTAGACGGAGGGATTGGCTTTGTAGACAAGAAGTTCAGTCGATCTCGTTATGGTTTTGTTCCATAACTCTGTATGTGGATGTTACAAGTCTGGTCGATAGCAAATCTTGGATATCTACATCATCCACATATTAACTCACCTGAGTTAATTACATCAATAACCCGTAAAGCATGGAAATATAAGAGTCACGGTTAAAGAGTAACCCTGTTAAATGAATGAATATCATTCTGTGCTAAACTGGCATTGTATGCTTTTTGCTAGTCCATTTTGCCTCGCCCAATCTCTGCTAGGAGATGGCTCCCAAAGTCTTTAGCTGGTGATGAACGTGGGATGGCGGTCCCAAGAATTAACAGACCTTGATTGTGGTCTTGGAGAGACAAAGGCAATTAGGTAAATACTGTAAGCGAATGGCGAGGTCGCATCTCCTTTGAATCGCCCTCTTGCCCCCATGCTAAGGGCAAGGATTGAGTGTCAGGGAGTCATGTATGTATCGTTAATGGTAGCATATCATCACATTGGTGCTAGGACAATAGTTGGCAGAAGAATAATGGATCCATGCATATAGAAACTTTTGCGCTTTCCATGCTAGGAAATAAGATATGGCTGCTAGGGGAATAGTCATATCTTATCCATCCACAAATATGCCTTCAATCCCACTTCAGGAATAATATCTAATGCAAAGATAATCAATAAGCATCCAAGCCTAAGAGCTCTAAACTTTTAAATCGCCAATCTTCGTGCAAGGCTGAGGCTGTCGATCATGCAAGCCTATGATGTATCAGCTTTGAATTAGATGATGTAATCACGAGTAATCGACGTTCGAACTTCCAGCTGCTCCTAGTGGCTAGGGCACGAGTTTCTTGATTAATAATCAATTAAGGGAGTGAAAATGTGAACCATCAGTTTCTAACTCCAAAACATCGTTCATCAGAAGTTTCATTCGCATTCATCTCCCATTTAGCGGGAGGCTGATTAGTGATTTTGCCGAATAATTCAGATTAGTGAACTGAGCAATGAAACTCGTTGATATCTATCTCGGGACAACCTTTCAAAGGAAATAAGTAATGCGTCTTGCATGTCATATCTTGAGGCATAATGAACGATGATACTCCCTTCACTTCTCCTTGCGGGAAACACTTCGTGCTGCAGGAAGTTTCTAAAGGGAGTTGTCCATGACTCTCTTCCTAATTCGGTCTCCAATACTGGATCAACTTCCGAGTGTCTCGATTGGGATCATCTCCATCTCTTCCGGATTATTGGAACTTTCTAGTTTGGTCAGATTATTCGCTTTTTGATTTTCTGTTCGCGAAGTATAAGATATGTTGTAATGTTCCCATCCATCCAACAATTCTTCTACCCGTTCTAAATAAGTTGCGCGTCATAGTCCCTTCATTTGGAATTTCCTTCGAATCAATACAACTCCAACGCCGGACTGTCGATTATTCTTTGCACCGTCTGTATACAACTTCCGCGTGCTTGGTTTTCATCTTTCATTTTGAAGAGCCATCTTCTTCATTTAACACATCCTCTTCGAGAACAATAAATTCAACGATGAAGTCGGCTAACGCTTTCCCCGTATGGATTTATCCAGGTGGAAATTGAGATCAAACTGTTTCAGCCTAACATTCCATTTAAGCAATCATTCAAATGTCGAAGGTCATTGCAGGACCTGTTGTAGTAGCTAGTCAGTGCGTATCATAATCAGATGTACTTGGAAACACTGGCAGAGTTTTCTCAAAGCAATCAACAAGTTGTAAATGAGCTTTCCAATCTTTGGGCAGTTGCTTCGTCTGACGTTACCCTCCAGCATCCTGAATCTTCATCCTCTCCAGGGTTATGTCTTTGGCTAGATCATCAAGCAACTCTTTCTGTGATGTCTCCCTTGCTTGTTAAGCCTATGCATCCTTCGTGCTACATCTCCTCGGGAGAAGAAGCGTTTTTGGGTTCCACACCATCTCTGTTGCGTAGCATATTCCATCTAGCCAAATAGCAGGCTCTTTCAGCGACTTGGTCATCACGAACCATTCCCGCTCCAACTTCGGTTGGGACTGAGCAGTAGACACTAGGGTGCAATGTAAACTCTGAATTCTGCTAGGGCTGGTCGGTCTAGACCTTGATCAGATAAGCTTGAATACGACAACATAGCTTGCGAGACTTCAAGTAATATTCATGCGTTATGTCACAATGGAAATAAGAAGTAGAGAGCTAATGGTTGAGTCATAGTTGCTTTAATCTCGAGCTCTCATCACTTGACCAAGGTTGTATGGTGGCTGCTGAGTAGTCAAGTTGCTATAATCCGGGAAAGGATCCAGAGGTCCAACCATGGCGTGTGGTGGTTCAACTAGTACCTAACTCTGGGCACCAAAGTATGTTGACCTAACCCTTATTCAATAAAAATTAGCCTTCCTCGATGCTGTTGATAGCAAACAACCATTGCAAAAGTTAGCCAAGTTCTTTGGGAGGTGAACCGCATGACATATTTCATTCATCACATCGTACAATTGAAGTGTAGCTTTGATATGTTAGGATCCTTAGTTGCTTCCTGGTGTCCCATTATTGACAATCATGGTCACTAAAATCATATGAATCATCTTCGGAGTAGTGCTCAGACTATTCCATATAACCATCATTCGATGATCCGCCAATTGGACAGGTTTAAGTCACATAAATAAGGTGGTCACTACTCATTAGGGAACAACATCAGTTGCATCGATGAAATCTATACACCTCGGAGCTATGGAAGAGGAAGCTGCTATGAGACAATCATTGTCTCGTATATCGCCGTTGATAGAAAGATGAATCTGAGAGCTCCTTACATTGGCTTACTGATGTAAGTAGGTGTCATGGCTTTGGGGAGAATCCTAGTCGTTGGCATCTTGCTATGTTATTCTCAGACTATCGGTCTAATCTTCATTGACAAGCTTTGATGACCGCTGTTAGCCAAAATATATGCCGAGCCGAAGGCAAGCCGTCTGCTGGTCCGAGCGCAATACCGGTGGGGATCCGGGGCCCCACAGTCCGGGCGGTGATCGACCTAACCGGTTAGGTCAAAAATGTGTGCACCGCACGATTTTTTCGATTTTGAAAAGGTCATACATGTTTTATACGGTTTTCATAAAACCGTATAAAAGGGTCTTATGAAAACTGAAAATAGGTTAAATGGTTTTCATAGAACCATTTAACCTATAAACGGTTTTATGAAGACCTTTTAAGCTATATTCGATTTTCATTAAACTTAATTGCTCTCACCACTTTAAATTTGAAATGGAGATCGCCCCCGCTTTCTTCTCCTCCCCACCCTCGTCGCGACACTACTATAGCACGAGGAACCTAATTTCTTCCCAGTTTCACCTTAAATACCCACTTCTCTCTGAGTGCTCTAATAACCTCCCAAAACAACCTCAGCTTCACATATTAGTCAATTCTTTATTCACAATGCTGGTCCACGGTGGATCATACCTATAGATCTCTTTAGCTAAATATCACTTCTTCAATCCACGCAGATTTGCCACTTCCCGTTGCATCAAGTTACAGGCTAGTTATGATTTGAATCTTAAAGATTATAGCTTGATTTCAACCCATATAGTTAGCCAAATTCCTCTATTTGCTTTTGTTTTTATCGCTTCTTCTTCCTCGAACTCTAGATCCCCACTGATCCACCACATTATACACCCAGCAAAGTTATCACTAAGTTATGATGTTTTTTTATTCGATACGATTCCTTCTCTTGCCCCATTATGTTGATCTACGTGCACTCCAAATACCATCGATAGCCACTTTCATTGCCTCAAGTAACTCAAATATAGTACAATCATCCTTTCAAACATTCATGCAATTATGATGTACGGTGAGAACATCAAGTCAAATATCATGTGTCATTTAAACAGTTTAACATATACCTAGGCGCACATATGTACCTACCATTATTCAAGTACATGTTTAAATCCATTTACAACTGTTAAAACATCGTTTACCAATTCATAAATAGAAATATAGTTTTTAGATGGAAAATGGGTCTAAAAACATTGTAAAACATATATTACTACGTATCTCAGCAAGAAGCGATAAACCACTCACCAGATGATGAAAATCACCAAAATAGCTTCAAATGATCACAAATCAAATTAAGTATGCTAGTTTTCTTTCCTAAAACGGTGATTAGTTGATCTTTAGTGATGCTCGTAACCTATAGTCCTTAGCTCCATTCTATTTTTAAAAATAGTAAACTTTTTTGTTAACATCTAATGAAGGAATTTTAGCAGATATAGAAGTATCTTAAGATCTGAATATACAAAATATGATGGTTTCCTAGGTCTTATTTACACCTAAAATCTAAAAGTAACAACATAACTAAGCTATTGAGTTTTAGACAAAATACAAATACTAAAAACTTAAAAGTAGCACATTTCACAAGTAGCTAGGCCAAATTTCTATTATCAGCACCTCATGAAATTGGTTTACGCTATTTTTTTTTTTGCAAGGCCAACCAATTTTTAAAGTGGTCCGCAACATTTTTCTCATTACAACAAATAATGAGTACAAAAAAATACTAAAGATAGGCGGGTTGCCTATCTGCTACATTCATTTTCCAGGCGCTAGAAACAAATTTATGTATTGCCACGCAGGATGAAAATCTGGCTAGAAAACAAAATTACAATTTCTAACATCACAAGGCGCTGAGGCATTCACTCTATAATTTTACTAAAAGTTAACAAACAGTACTACAACATGTAACTCCAGAAGCCAAAGCAACCAAACAGCATCACAATTTACAGAGGCAGAAGCCAAGCAATCTCAGATCAACTAAAGACTACAAATAGCCAAAGTCGCATACCCCACCTCCTACCAAAGCTTGACCTTACAATGTTTCATTCTCAATAGGCACATTTCAATTTAACATCCAAATGTACCAAATTATGCCATTGGATATTAAAATATTTGGTTCTATAACAAATATAAGTTTCAACCATTTTATTAGTCTTATCCTACCTTTTGATAAAAAGAACGTTTTCTTCATGCACTCTTCCAAAGTTTCAAAATCACTTATGTTATGTTTTAAAATACGTTTAGTTGAAAACCTAAGTCAACGTTTCCAGTTAAAATATGCATTTTAAATTGCTAATACATATATATACATATAAAGTTAACATTGTAAATATTTATAGTTCTAACTGAATATTTTTATAAAATAAAAAATTTATAACATAACTATAAGAATGCATATTTTATACTTTATGCATGTGTACTATGCACAGTAAATATTATTTTAAAAATAATGCATTTCAAATTGTATATTTATTTTTCGATTTAAATTATAAATATTTGCAATTCTATAAATAAATGTAGTTTGAAATGTAACTGTTTTTGCTAAAAGCACTAATAGACTTGTTTCATAAAACTTAATTTCGATAACGTTTTAATTTCAAGCTTGAAAATGAGGGCAATCTAAATGAAAAAAATGGGGGTTGATATTAGGCACTATTAGCTAGTTGTTAAGTTATTTAATAATGTGGAATTTTTTCCTTTTTTCAAATTGATGTTTTATATACAAGTTTCAGGTAGATGTAATGTAAAAACCCGTAACTTCCCCGGTGAGGAAAGCGCGGATAGTTCAAGAACAAGCCACAAAATAGAACGCAGACGGAGGAACCTTTCATTGTATATTACAACAATTCCATCAGATTACAAGAATATACAGAGTATGAATAAATAAATATTACACAGAAAATATCAGAGATTACAATACATTATATAGCAGCGGAAAATAATACAATACACAACTAGAAGAGATATACGGATACAAAGCTTTCTGGATATCGTTCCAGCTGTAAACCAGGATCCTGTGAATATAAATCTGCAAAACCAAAACTACTAGCTGCCCATGTCAAAATAAGGGCACCCACAGTTTAGGTTGAAACAATAAACTCCAGGTCAGTCATGGGACTGGTGTGAGAACTTAAAACAGTTGCAAATCTTTATTTTAAAGTTAGGTAAATCAAGGGACCACGCCGTATAACACGGAACGGGTTTCCTCCCAAGAACACCAGTGCATAAAACAAACAGCGCAATGCTAAATAAGGAAAAATGAAGCTATTATAAGACCCATTTCCCATCACACAATGCAACGCAAGCCGGAGGATTGGGTTTTTACCTTATAATAGCCAAGAATGCTTGATACGTTTAAAACAAATCATTTGATACTATCATAAGTGCATAGTGTATAAAACAACTTCAAATCATAAGTATCAATCATAGACGGCATAAGCGCCCCATCCCACTATGTCGCCATACTAGGCTTTACAAATAAAACCGCAAATGTCACGTATTTGGAAGTTGGATTTCCATCTATGAAACGAGGCAAAAGATAGTCCTCAACCGATTCAAGACTCTCTAGCCCGAGCCTCAGGATCAGAGCTCGAGTGACACTTGGAGCGACAGGGCCGGTCCACCGATGTGGATTAAAATGCCTGAACACTGCGTTTCCCCGCCCTTTGGGGCGTAAATGAGCCAACGAATGGCTCCATCGGACCCGGATCGTCCGATCTAACCGAGGCGCCTCGCAACAACAACAACCACACAGGTGAAAAGTATATAAATGTCAGGGCTGGTAGGTCACTGACACCACCCTAGCTAGAAGGAAACGCATGCCCTCCCTGAGGTCCTCTCCCGTTTCTGGTTCACAACCGCGGTGTGAGGCTCGCGAATTCACGTTACACAAAGCTATGCCACACAGGCGATGCTTTGATCATCAACCACAAGACTTTGTTTTTCAACAGAACCCTTGATCATTTGCATCTTAGCATGCCACACAGGCAAACCACTCTATGCAACCGATATCAGTCACACAGAATGAAATCCAATGTCAGACACACAGTCCATTTACAAGTCCGTTCTGGGTCTGAACGAAACCGGAGGCACTTTCCTCGCATATCCATCGATCTCCAAGCACATCTGGACGACCACCGACTGATTCCCTCATCTTGGGTGTACAACCCAATCAAGATCATCAATAATCACCCAAACGATGTGAAGACTTCCGGTCTTCAACCACCGTCTTCATCTTCGACACCACGTCGAAACAGTTATTCAGAATGGGATAAACCCGGTCTTTCTGAACAACTCGCGTATATATTAAACAAGTGTTACACAAACACAACATACGCCTCATTCCAATTCAGAATATTCTTTAATCTTCTTTTGAATATCAATTCAAACTAGTCGGGATTAGCGAACCACACCAAAGTAATCATTTATTTTATTCCCCAATCCCAACCTATTCATCCCATGAAGTAAAACTGGTCCTACTTCATTTCTAACACCACGGTGTTATCGGTAAATTCAATTACCATTTCACGTTCAAATCTAATTAAAGATTTAACTATCGCCTGGAGCAAAACTGGTGATACTCCATTCTCGATCATTTCAATCGAATTAAAGATTCATTAAAACTCCACTTAGTTTTAATCTTTAACTGGGTTAAAGAACCAATGTCATTTAAAACACGGTTCACGATAAACCCACAACCACATCCTATTAATTGTCGGGTTAAAGAACGAATGTTATTTAAAACACCATTCACGATAAACCCAAAAATCAATTCCAATTCAATTCCAATTAAATATCACTTAATTGGTTCACTTCATTAAATCTAAATAAAAAGATTTAATCTTTTTCTCAACTGGGTTTAAGAACAGTGTTAATGAAGACACCATTCACGACAAACCCAAATCCCATTTGATATTAAATACAAGGCTCTGAATAGAAAATATATCGGCTTATATTCAATATCAAACTCTACGACCAACAAATATCGTATTGGAAATAACGATATATATATCTTTCAAATTTCCATAACAATATCTGTATAATCACAAAATCCCACATCGAAATATTCCAAAGACAATTTTGATTCAAATCCATTCCAATTCAATTATTGGAAATTCTAGTTTCTTTTAAAACCATTTCAAAACCAATTTATTTATTTAAAAATAAATAAATTATTATTCTAGTTCAAAACTAGTTCATTTCGATAAAAATCTGTTTTTATCTTTTTAAATATGGTGTTTTTCATCCCAATTCTTCCCAAATCATTTCTTATGATTTTACACAAATTATTACTATTTTTAATAATTTTATCAAGGCCCGTACAGTCGATTTCCATCAACGGCCATCGAACTGCACTTACAGCGACCTTTTTCAAATTTGATTTGGACATAATTCCAAATCCAACCGTTAGATTTCTAATTTTTAATATTCGTTAGAAAGCTCTTTTTGATACGAACCCAACGGTTCTGGTTTTAGGAGAATCCGACGGTCGGATCTCCCGTAATGTCCGTTCGAAGTCAATGGTCGAAATTCACGAACTGCCGCGGCGCGGCGCGTTCTATTCAGGCCATTATATTATATATATAATATATACTTCGTCAATTTCCTTTTAAAACGTATTTTATAAATCGTTTTAAATTCGTTTTCGAAACGATTTCAACTTCATTTCAAATTCAAATCAAAATTGAATTTTTCCAATATAAATTCGTTTTAAATTCATTTCAAATTGATCTCAATTCAAATTGATTTCTAATTCAATTTCAGTTCGTTTTCAATTCGAATTCATTTCTATTCAGTTTCAATTCGAATTCATTTCTATTCAATTTCAATTTGAATTCAGATCTATTCAATTTCAATTTGAATTCAGTTCTATTCAATTTCAATTTGAATTCAGTTCTATTCAATTTCAGTTTGAATTCAATTATATTCAATTTCAATTTGAATTCAATTTTATTCAATTTCAATTTGAATTTCGATTATTTTCAATATAATTCAAATTTCGAAATCATTTTCAATTATACCTTGAAATTTGAATAAAATCGATATAAATATCGTTCACATCAAAATGGCGTCAATCTAATCAACACGGCTTCATATATTTCTATTTTCAAATATTCTATTTCAAATATTTCTTTTTTTTTCAAAACTGGAATGAGGCCCAATCTATTACCATATAATGTTAATTATATGGATTTTCTACAACACATGTATACAATCACAACGATGAATAATCAACCATCATCCAAAGTGCATTCTACATTGTATAAGCATCAAATATAAATATTTAACGCTCATGACAGTCTGTCAATCAATCGATCGACATACAACTAATTATTGGGATTAGGGTATGTCCTATATCATCCCAATACCCGTGTGGGGTTTTCAAACAATCAAACACAGATTTTATTTGTGCAGTTGGGCGATGTGTAAAATTTATCGTCCCAATCAATATCAGTCAAATGTGTGTATATAAACAAATCGTCCGATTTGTTTATTTTTAATTCATTTCATATACACGTTAAAAATTCTATTTTTAACTATAAAATATTTTAACTATATAAATATTTTATTTTATTTCACATCACATCACACAATCAACTACACATCAAAATCAAACAAACAAGCATACAAGCCGTCCATGGTCTGTGGACGACGGGTGTCGGGTGCTACTAAACACCGTCTGCATCCTAGTATATTTTTCAACTAGAAACAAAATTAAAAGGTGAGAAGTTCTCACAGATAGCTAATCCAATACGCCACGACTCTTCTTTGTAGAAAATCTTCGCCACTCACCCTTTGTCACTTTCTTTGCCCGTATTCTCTACATATGTAAAAATCGAATTTTTTACTTTGCTATTCAATATATAAAAATCGAATTTTTACTTCGCTATTCAATATATAAAAATCGAATTTTTACTTCGTTATTCAATATATAAAAATCGAATTTTTACTTCGCTATTCAATATATAAAAATCGAATTTTTACTTCGCTATTCAATATATAAAAATCAAATTTTTACTTTGCAATTCAATATATAAAAATCGAATTTTTACTTCGCTATTCAATATATAAAAATCGAATTTTTACTTCGCTATTCAATATATAAAAATTGAATTTTTACTTCGCTAATCAATATATAAAAATCGAATTTTTACTTTGCTATTCAATATATAAAAATCGAATTTTTACTTTGCTATTCAATATATAAAAATCAATTTTTTACTTTGCTATTCAATATATAAAAATCGATTTTTTACTTCGCTATTCAATATATAAAAATCGAATTTTTACTTACCTATTCAATATATAAAAATCGAATTTTTACTTCGCTATTCAATATATAAAAATCAAAATTTTACTTTGCTATTCAATATATAAAAATCGAATTTTTACTTTGCTATTCAATATATAAAAATCGAATTTTTATTTCGCTATTCAATATATAAAAATCTAAACTTTATGTTAAATACCAATCAGTTTTAATGTAAATAGAAAACAGTTTTTTTAATGTAAATAGAAAGTCATAGAAACTCACATTGTTTATGCGGAAGAGGAGGAGGCTAGGGTTCGTCGGAGGTCATCGGAGGAGCTGAAGAGGGGGGGTGTGCGTCGCTCAGCAGGAGGGGGGGTTGCGTCGCGGCAGGAGGAGGGGGGTGCGCGTCGCGGCAGTAGGAGGGGGTGCGCGTCGCGGCAGGAGGAGGGGGTGCGCGTCGCAGCAAGAGGAGGGGGGTGCGGCGGGTTTCCTGGATCCGTTTCTTTTTATTTCTTTCTGAAATGAATCTGAACGGGGGGGGGGGGGGGTGCTGAGGGTATAGGAGATGGAAGGTTTTTTTTATTTAATTATTTATTTTCAAAAAGGTACTTTTTATTTCGAAATCAAAATCAAACCCACCGACTGTCGTCCCTAGCTAATTACCCTCATTCCGAACACAATGGGATATGTATCGTAGGCTGATTCGATCGTTTCGATCAGTTTCTGTTGAATTTACATTTAAATCATTATACTAAATTTTAAACGAACATTTCAAATTACCGGGGCCACATATTAACTCGAAAAATTCCAGAAAAATATCTTCTAGCTTCGTATTGACGATACGGTCCTAACAAAACTAATTTCGTCGAATTTTGAGACCGTTTGAAAAATGGCCAATTTCCAGTTGATTAAAATCAACTGAAACTGGTCAAACGCGTTTTACTTTGCCACGCTTACATATTGATTCGAAAAATTATGAAGTTTGAAACCTAGCAATAACTTTACATCCTGGATCCAACAAAAGTGGTTTCGTCGAAATCCGAGGTCGTTTGTAAAATTCCCATTTTTAAGGGCCTGAATTCCATAGCGACTATTCAGAATTTTTAACTGGACGTATCTTTTGATTCCCGCTATGAAATTTCAATTTTTCGGATTCGTTGGAAAGATAGTCACAATTAGATTCCATTATTTTTAGTTTCACTAAAATCCGGTTTATTTTGCACCCGGTACATTCAATTGAAGTTTGAAATCGAATTATCGAACTACCGCGCCATTTTCAATTCGTTTTATATATATAAATAAATATTTATGTTCTAACGACGATTCGAATAAATATATACGTTCGAATTCCATTCAAAATAAATTTCTCGTCGATATTATTTAAAATAATTCATTTTAAATAATCAAAATTCACTAAAATTGCCAAAATAAAAAAATTAAACTGGCCCAGATTTCCGGGTTATTACATGTAACGTACTATAAGGTAAGTGGGTTTAGACCCCGTAGGAGGGGAATGGAACCCATGACCTCTTGCACCATGTTTGTAACTCCCTAATATTTTAATAATATAATTAATTAAGAAATTAATTAAATAAGACAACAAACTTATATAAATGTTTAAATTTGGCTATGGAAGTTTCACTACCAAGTACACGATGATTTTTCGAATAATTTTCATATATAACTTATTTTGATCCAAAGTAACACGAAAAAGTTTTGGGAGAATTCCATTATCAGAAGTTTTTAGTTAATATATATATATATATAAGTTTAAGTCGGAACTAATGAGAAAAGAAATTATCGACACAGGTCAATAGCCTCCCATGGCCAGTCGACCATGGCTGTCGACCTTTCAGGGTGATGGGGTCGACCCGCACATGGAACTACCCTAGAAAATGGCAATGAAGAAAATGGATCTGATAGTTTTTAATCTAGAGCGTCTGATCTTGAGATAAATGGTTAGATTTAGGTCTATGACATAGCGAACCCAGATTAGATCTAGTTGATCCAATAGTCTAAGGTTCCTTAGTATACATATAAATTGAATATGACGCAACCATTTCTTTTCATACATTCTTCTTTCTTTGTCCTTAGGCTCGCTCTCAATTTTTGGAGGTTAAACGTAAAATTAAATATTTTCTTTGAGGAAGAAGGCAATAACTCAAACAATAGAAGATTTAGATAAGGGAATCATGGAAAGCCACAAGGACATCTGCATAGGACCACAGGTGAATAGAAGGTTGTTATTTTTAAAATTAGAAAAATTAATGATGTAAAGTTAGTGATGGTTTTAAGTTTACAGCTTACTTTTACAGTTTAGTACGGTTTTTTTCTTTGAAGTTTAGTACAGTTTATTTATATTTTGCAAACTAGCACACAAAAGTTTTGTTTTATCTGCATTTTTTTACATATATTCGGATGCTTATTAAATCTATAAATTTTAGATTTAACAATAGCTTTAAATCCCTTAAATTTATGTGAAAATTAATAGAAGAAAGAAAGATTTCATGTGACATGGATTTAAATAGAAAATACAAAATCTATAGAAAAGACTAAACACACACATAAATTTTTGTAAATTTGCAAATAGAAGAATTAACCATAAATAGAAATAAAAGAACAAGTTTTTAAAATTTGTAGCTGAATTGTAACACCTGTTATAATAAGATAAAAAGAGGAAAATATTAGAATTGTTATTATATTAGCTCATGATAGGTGGATACAACATTTTAAAATAGTTTAATAAATAGTAGACAACTAAAAAAGAATTCAATATCATAATAATAGAAAGCACCATAGTTGAAGCATGTACTAGTTATGAAATTGAACTTCATCGAAGCTGTAAATAAGTGACCCATAATCAAACATGACATTATTGGGGACCATACCAACAACGAATAGGCTTGTATGTTGGAGCAGACAAACAAGTGGCTAATAGTTTAAGATTCAGTCATGGGGGGCTAAGGTGGGAGCGCAACTAGATTATAGTTTGAGGACCTGTACCAACAATGTATGGACACATACGTTGAAAAGAGGTAAATAAGTTGCCTATAGAGAAAAGGACCAGAGGCAATGTATACCAACGGTGACCGGGCGTCAGGCATCAGAACGGTGAATAAGAAGTGTGGGTTCTTAGTGCTAGTAAATATATGTCCATAGTGGATATTTCAGCTGCTTCAGAGCAACTTAATAAGAGATCACAAAGGTTATAGTGTCCCATACCAACAATTCACATCTAGACGGATTTCAATTCGGTATAAGGGGCATCAACTATCATGTCGGCTTCATGGTAAAAAAGTAGTAGATCGATCGATGTAGGATCAAGAATCATTCCTAAATAGTACTTTTCCTCTATACAGTAAATACAATGCAAACAATCAATCTAAGTAATCACTTTAAGAAAGCACAACCACTAAATCTTTATAACACTTAAAACTGTTCTTAAGTCAATTATCTTTTGATTATTCGCTTTCTAGTAGTCACTTTTTAGTCACCATATTTTTATGCCTAATCCATTCTCTTTCACTTTCCCCCACTAGGCTCACAAGGCAGCGTGTGATTCATTACAATTAAAAGAGTATCATTTGGAGTTTCATATTCTCATTCTTTCATGTATTTGCTTTATCTTTATCATTTTGGTTGGTCTTATTGTATTGGATTTTATGACACCCCATGTCCCTTAATGTCTCCCATATGATGATGCATTAAGTTCTATGAAGCATAATAATAATACAGAGACTAATTTCACAAGACAAAGTACAAAATGCAGCGAAAAACTTTCAAACTTTTATTATAAAACCGAGTACAACATTATAATTACAAATACCAAAAGTCATAATCATAACCATCTGTCTCATGGAAATATAAACCATCATAGTACAAGCACAAAACCTTAAAATCTTATCCCTTATAAGCCATAACAATAAACATAGAACAGAAAACTGAACTAGTTCATAGAGTGAGAAATACTTCAAGTCCAAGCAGAATCAAAGAATAATGGTCACTGCTGCAATCCACCACCCTAAGAACATGAGGGAGGAAGGAAGAGAGAAGGAAAAACAAAATAGATCAGACATAAAGTCTGGCGAGTTCTAGTGACTTTTAGCTTAAGCATAAGATAAAGAAGTATCAAGACAAATAAATCGTACTGAATAATAAATGCAGTAAAACATACAAGTACGAAGTAAATGAGACAAATGAGACAAGGTATGATCAAGTATGCTTCTCATTCATATCCCAAAACAGAATTTTTGCACCAGCTATTAGAATATCAGGATTAGTTTTTATCCAAATTATTACCCAGTGATCGGCTCCATGCAGACGCGAATAACCTATGCAAGCCACGATAGTCGAGGATATCAATCCCGAACCCATCTACTTTAGAAGATACCGCCCAATCCTTTGGTGTTACATCGTCTTATCTTCCCACATCGAACCCATGCACGCTCATGACTCTTCTGGAATGCGCCTGTTCCCACCTCCAAGATTTGAACCTCATATAATCCAAATCAATAAAGGGTGCCCTCTCCCCTAACTAGTGTGAGGCTCCGAGATGATACCAACAGGAATACTGACTAATACAGGTTCCAAGCAATAGCAGATTGACACAAGCCATCCCTAGGCTTGTGCCCCCAAGTAAACTAGGATTTTAAGAGTCCCCCAGATAAGGAAATGTGGAACCTTTTATCTTATTAATCAAACAGGTTTAACTTAGCAGATTTAAGTTCATTAATAAGCATCATATAACCGTATGTTATATTTCCTGGTTGTAAATGACAATTATTATAAAATGTAACAACCCTTCCCTAAGCACCTGCCTAGATGTATATAGATTACAGTAACATGTTTTACTTAATTTACATCTGATTCGCATGTTTCCTATAACATGCTCTTATTAAATCCAACCTATTCAGATTAACATGTTTGTATATTCTTCCTTTATAATTATCCCATTTATACACTCAATGGTTCCCAATTACTAGTACGCCCAATTCTCCTTTTTACTGTTATTACATGTTATTCCAATTTATCCCATATATCGTAATTCAAACGGAACTGGCCTTGGCTCTCAATGGCGTAGCCTCAGCGCCAAATAGAAAGGAAAAGGAGAAACTAAACCTAACTCAGAAATAAACAAACTGAATAATTAGGCATAATAAGACTGTAAATAAAGCTAAGACAGAAAAAGGGATAAATAAGATAGATGCACATATAAACAGGTAATAATTAAAAACTGAATAGATAAATGATAGTAATCAAAAGAACGATATAAACTTATAAACTCTTCTTGTTTGAGTTCCAACATATTTATTTTCAAAACCCTTTTTATATAGCAGATCTAAAAATAACGTAGAACTCACAGAGATATGTAGTATATCCAGAATAGGTCTTTGAAATAGTTGTTGTAGAAGAAAAACTAGAATTATCCCTTCAATCTATGTTTGGCAGCACATCGACATCTTCTTAATTTTATTTCAGAACATAACGTAGAGGAGGAAGAAGTTGAAGAAATGTTTGTGTGTAATAAAATGGTGATGTTTCTAGTCTATTTATAGATAAGTTAGGATAATCTAAAACATAGGATATTGGTTACAAAATCAAACCATTTAATACACATCACCGCTGAGTCAGCAATGAATATAATCACAAATAAGACCATGTTCAAGCGCACGAATCTTCGCTACTCTCGGGTGGGTCGATCCACCTCTAACCTGGGTCAACACTCGGGTCGACCCATGTGTGGCTGGGTCGCCCACTTACCGTTGTTTCTCTACATGACTCGTTTTTTTTCAAACTCCTTTTTTCATAACTTCTTCATGCTTAGTCCGATTTATGAATAACAATAGTCTATCTAAACAAGAATTGCATAATGAATGCAACGGTAAAGTCTGTTTTACTCAGTTCTGAATATTTTAATAACTATTATTCATTTTATTATCCTCTTTGTGTTATTATAGTGTATTAAATTATGGGGTGTTACGTTCTCCCCTTCTTAAAGGATTTCGTCCCCGAAATCAACAAGTTAAGAAGAATGTTATTAACAATTTCCTACACCCATCCACTCATCCATCAACTACTGGCATCCATTGTTCTTAAAATTTCTAATGCTTTGTATGAACATATGCAAAGGTGTTGTGTATATGTCCCTACACTAGTGAGAAAATCAGGTGGTCTACTGATTCAGTTGACCTCCTTAATGCAATATATGTTTGTGCCATATATCCAATATGTATGCAAAAGAATCCTAGTAGTATATATAAGTTCTATATGTGTGCACAACCATTCACCAAAATGCAACATCCATATGATAATACAACCATTTCCATCCATTGAAAATTAAAATGCGCACACATTCATATACAATATGTAAGCGCTTGAGCCAATCTAGTACCTAATGTGTGTATTGCATCCACTTGCATACACTAGCAAACCATTGCATCCACTTGCAACCATCAACCATAACATGTATCAAACACATGTTTCCAACTATAGGCTTCTACCTAAGGGTCGAAGATTCAAACAATAGGAAAAACAAACTCGAATTCAAAAAGCTTAGAAAGGAATTAAGAACATACCCTCAAAGAGAAATGGGAAAAAAGCGCAAATCTTCTCATTGGGTTCCCATGTCGCATCGTCATGATCTTCCCTTTATTTCACCTTTACTAACTTGATATCCTTGTTGCGTAGCTTCTTAACTTCTGATCCAAGAATATGGGGAAGAATACTTCTAATTTATGCCTCCTTTTCAACTTCAACATCCTCAAGTGTACTTGGATCTACTACCTCTACAAAATCATGTAGGAATTTCCTTTAATGGGAAACATGGAACACGTCATGAACTCCCGCTAGCCTCTCAGGTAGTCTAACTATGTAGGCCATCTGACCTATCCTCTCAACTATGGGGAATGGACCTACTAGCCTTGGTGCCAACTTCCTTACCGAGCCAAAGCGAACAACATTCCAAAAAGATGACACCTTTATAAAGACCATATCTACTACCTAAAACTCCAAGTCAGTCCCCCTTCAATCGACATATGACTTCTGTCTATCCTAAGCTAATTTAATCCAACTATGAATAAGGTCCACCTTCTCAGTAGTCTCTATAAACATCTCAGGCCCAAGTAGACGTCCGTCCGTAGACCCCTACCAACTTTTCGGTGATCTACAGGGTCATTCAAAAATGAAACGACCTGAATTTCCGTACACTTTGGATCGACTAATATCACTACACGTCCAATCCAAATGACACAGAAATACGAATCATTATTAGAAAGAAGTTAGAGGATGAGAAATAGAAAGAAAGAAATATTAGAATAGATGAAACGAAGATCACAAACTCACAGCGGAATGAACAAAATATACTAGATAACATAAGCTTTGGAATAAAATTCAGTAATTTTATTACATACCAATATCAGAGCACAATGGTTATCCCTGGAACAGTTATAAATTCCTGTTTCCAGATACAACATAGCACACAGCAGAAAATATGATAGTCTATAGCTAACTGGTGAAGCCTCCTGCTTGAGCTCCTCCAAGTGAATCTGAAAAATCCCAACTACTTGACTACCCGTACAAATTTGGGCACCCAAGAGTTTAGGGAAAACAAACAAAATAAACTCTGGGTCAGTCATGGGACTGGTGTGAGTAAACTCCAACCATTTGTTTAACTTTCAAAATCCTTTTGAAAGAAATGATAATCGTAAGACCGATCCACACATAAACACGGATGGTTTTTACCTTACGATAACCAAAACATTTTTGATATCAAATCCGGTGATATTACAATAGTGTCTAAATCAAATAAATAGAAATCTAGCGGAACGCTTGGATCTCACGCCCCATATATAACATTAAATCAAAAACCGCGGGGCACTTATTGGAGATTGGATTTCCAACATGACAAGGTATGGGACCACCTGCCGATAGCGTATCTCTAGAGGCGAATACACTGGGTTCCACAAGAACGTCTTGCAACCCAGCCCATACATGACCGACCACTCATTTCGCTTGAATGTATCGAATGTATATCACCAACGGTTGGGATCAGTAACTGTTTCCCGAAAGGGACAGCATCGATAGATTAAAGAACAAATGGAATTTCTCTAGATAGGAGATTATACATCCTAATGGGTGCGACCCACATAGCCATGCCGCCTGCCCGATTTTTGTCAATTCCGGGTTGTGAGGCTTGAGGTTTGAATTATCTTCCAGAACATCTGGCCACCATTCACTTTGAATGCCACATTGTCATACCTGCCAAATCACAAATTGATTTCCTCTAAAATACCATGGGTATAAAGCTAAGAGAAACGAGTTCCTCCGCCACCAAACGTAAGTACGTTTGAAGAGATCAACTTACGCGGTCCGTTAGATATACTCTGTCAGACATTCGTCCATTCACGTTGTCCTAGGACTAGACAAACCGAAGGCAACAGGATAGCCCTTACATAACTCCGTCTTCAAATTTTTCATCATATTTGGTCGCAAAGCTAACGCCCATACAGAGTGGTTTCCAGATAATGAATCTGATCCCGGTCTCTCCGTATTGACGATGGAAAAATGGTCAAAAACTTTGATAGTCGGTGATTTAAATATCAAAGAAAAATAAGTGTGCAACCAACAATCTTATCTCCAGGTAGGAATTCGATCGATCAATCATCAATCAACATTTGGCCCTTTTAAATCAATTCCTTATTGTATTATTATTTACAATTCCCATTTTCCATCTTTCGTATTCTTTTGAAACTCGATTTCCCCTCTCGATTCTTTGAAAAAACATTTCAAATAAGTAATTTCTTTATTCGAGAAAATATCTCTTTTCCCATTTAGAAAACATATATATATATATATATTAGCGTTTCCTTATTTTCTATATTTGGAAAATATGCCGCGTTAATATTGGAAAATATTTCCAAATTCTCATTCTTAGTTCCTCATTGACCAATTCGTTTCATTTCCTATACGTAGAAAATATCTCTCATTTTATTGGGAAAGCATTTCAAATTCTTTTAAATTAACGCGATGTTATAAACATCGTTATTATAACATAAACCATTAACCAGTTATTAACTAACCAGAATGTTAACCAATCTTCACTATCGAACCTTAACCATTTCTCCATCACTCATGAAGTCAATCAAGTTGGGGTATAATTACCTCTCAGACCTTAATTGAACAACATTCTTAACTTCGAAATAGTCAAAACTCACAGCTTTATCGCTTACGCGACTTTTGGATTCAATCTAAGAACACACTTCTTTTACAGAAAAATATTGATTATAATGGTAGCGTTATAATCGCTATTTCCAAATATTTGATTTATAAAACATTTCTTTCAATGATAGCGTTACAATCGCTGTTTAGCTTTTATTATAATAGCAACTTTAAAATCGTTGTTAAAACATTTGTGATAATAGTAATATTATAATCGCTGTTTAGATTTACAAAAAAACATATATTATAACAACAGCGCTATAACCGCTGTTTTAGATTTACAAAAAACAAATTTCATAACAACAGCGCTATAATAGCTGTTTAGATTTACAAAACAAATATCATGACAACAGTGTTATAACCGTTGTTTTAAATAAAGTACCATGTGCGACGCACACGCCTCCGTTGTTCATTTATAAACTCTGTTTATTTTAAACAATTCAAGTTCTCCTTTAAATGTATTTACAAGCTATACGTTCTTTAACTTCTGAAATTAACTCAATTTGATTTCTATAAATCCCTTTTAGATATATTATGGCAAACTATAGAATTTATTGAATATTTACCTTTAAATGTATTTAAACTAATTCATAGGTTCATGTTAAATAAAATTTAAATATTCTTCCGATACATAAATCATTTGTAAAATTTGACATAGCCAAATTCCTATTTAAATTTCATCAGATTTATCTCAATTAATTTTTATTTTCCAATCTTTGGAATATAATCCATCGTTTCTTTTGAAACCAATTTTCCCACTCAAATCTCTTTTACCTCTAATGCATTCAATCCCGCTTCAAATATTGGGTAACAACACCAATTACCACTTTGCTTATATAAATTCAACTTGAATTTGTATTTTACTTTATTTCATGATATATATTTTATTTAATTTATAAACATCGTTATAAACATCTTCTTGTTTTAATTCACTTAAACAAGTTTCTATTTCCATTCCATTTGAAATCTAATTTCTATTTTGGAATTAATTTCCTTTATAATCTCATTTCCAATATTTATTTAAAAACCGATTTCCACTTTCCATATAATTCAAATTTGAATCTATCTTTCAATTTATCCAATGATAAATAATTCGCTTAAGTTACAAACTCATTTATAAACAACTTCATGTTTTATTCATTTAAACGTATTTCTACTTTTAGTTTGAAAGTAAATTTCTATTTTTGGGAATAAATTTTCTTTTAAATCCCAACCTCCTTTTCTCATATTTGAAAATATTTTATAGTATTTAAATACTAAAATTTATAGGGCCAGTGACAAAAAATCAATCATAGAATACATATCACATCATATAACGCAAATATATGAAAACAATAATATATAAATGTTGAGGAACCCAGTTGGGCCCCTCCAACCTGTTTCCTTGCATCCACAGATGTTAATCACATCAATATGAGATATCATAGTAAACATAACTGATAATCGATCAACGATATACCTATATCAACTATTTCAACCAATTATATCAATCATTTCAACCAATCAACCATCACACAATATAAAATTATTATAAATAAATTTAAAATTCGTTTATATAAAAATATTAACGAAGTAGAGTTAGTGAGTTTACTCACCTTCGTTTGTTGTTGGCGGTTCTGTTTTTGTCTCGTTTACAATCAAACAGGAGTTTGACTTTTCCTTTGAAATTTCAGTAGTTTGGTCCTTAGTCACATTAGTTCAATAATGTAGACGTCTTCGTTTGGATCGCAACACGACTGTTTTTTTCGCGAAATTCTAATAATGGATGAATGAAATAAGCGTGTTACTAGATTTATTCTAATTTGGAATGATTTAAATTTACTTAATCACTATCATTACTAATTACCGTAATTAGGACCGTTAACCATTTGCTTAACCATACCTTATTCCTTTTGTAACGCGACTACTTTTCTTCCTCTTAAATACTTCTCCTTCCCATTTCAAACAACGACATAGCACGCTTTTTCTTTATCATGTTCCTTTCCATTCCATCCCATATATGCCAACCTCGCTCCATTTCCTCATCGCAAGTTTCAGGAAAACCCACTGTCCTCCATCTAAAATGAAGACATGCTCCATTCTCCCTTTATACATACTCGACAGTGTCTCCCCCGTATCCTCACAATTCTCAAAATCACTGTGGCTTCACGAAGATGCACAGTGCCTCCCCTCATTCACGAAAACACAGAACAATGCTAATGTGTTTCCCATCTTATTCTCACCAGAAAACAACCATTATCAGACCAAAAATCGAATTTTCCTCAACCCCATTTGTTTAGTTAATCAAGATTAGCACAAAAAAAAAATCAGGCCTTAAGTCCTTCGTTTGCAATACAGTTCAAAATCAAAACTGCTTCAACAGTAGGGACGCCATCTCGCTTCTTCTCCATTTTTGCTACAGGTAACGCACCACACCATAACATCGCTTCCTCAATTTGGACCTTCTCACTACCTTACTACAGACAAACGTCCTCCACCGCCCACTTCTTCAACCCCCTATCGAACTTAACTTCCCAATACAATGAATCGCAACTACTAGTGTTCTCTCCCCCAGGCTTTTCAACGACTTTGATCCCTTCCACTCGCAAGCTCCACACGTTCCTGAACCCCGCGATGCACCCGAGTCCCCCTCCGATCTCCTGAATCGCAACTCACAGTCAACCCTAAGTCGTTGCTGATCGAAAAGAATGCGAATTTAATTGTTGTAGAACTCAGGAATTCTTTCATGGAAATAAAGCTTATGCGAAATGAAGTGAAGGAAGTAAATGATTTTAGAACTCATCTGGTATTGGATTTTTAAATCTCTGAAGTATTTGGAAAGAACGGGTTCTTTTTCTTCCACTACAGGGAAATTGAAATCCCTGGATTTCGAATGGGAAGACAACGGTGAATAGTACTCTTATTTTGAATTTTCTAAATTGAGATTATTTACTGGAAAACTTTATTCAGCTTGAAGAAAGAACAACGAAGAAAATATTCCATTATTTAAAGAAGAAAGAGCGTGTGGGGCACAGAACTGCAATTCCTTGGGAGGCACGGTTTTAACTGCTTGGTACACACGGGTTGAATACCGTGGATTGCACGCTATTGAAAACTTGGCAGGAAGGATTTTAAAAAAAATCTTGACAATCACGGTGTTGAGGGTATGCTGTTGAATGAAGTTTCAAATGTAAGGTGAAATTGTTGTTTTATTTTATTTTAGTTTCTTTTTGTATGGGTAGTGACAGGCAAAGCCCAGAAATGGTTTAAAAGCACAAGTTTTATTGATACAACCATGTTATGTTGGAGTTATAAGGTTTTCGTTCATGTCCGAACTGCTACGGACAGAAATAAGAGTACGGTTGTGTCTAGCGAGGTATCACAATCCCAAAAATATAATAATATCGATAGTTTAACTTATATTATGAAGCCCAAAATATTCATATAGGGTGCAAAATACTCCAAATAAAAAGTTGATTATTTTGCGAATTAAAAATTACAGTAAAATTCTAAAAATTAAATTATAACTACGCCTCAAAAGGGCTTGTCCAAATTCAAGACCGATATTTAAATATTTTTAAATAACCGTTATGGCTTATATACGATTCCACAACGACTATTTGAAAACTTGAATTGGACACAACTTTTTATTCCCACTATGAAATATGGATTTTTCACATTCGTTGGAAAGATATTTTCAAACAGATTCAAATATTTTTTGTTTCGCTAAAATCCGATTTATTTTGAATCCTGTACTTTCATTTGAAATCGAATTTTCAAACTACCGCATCATTTTGAACTCGTTTTAAATTATATTATAAATTATACGTTAAAACTTCCTTTTATTAAAAAATTCCTATCTATAATACAAATAAAATATTTAAAATAAATTTAAATATTCAAAACTCAACGGCTGAAAATCCGGGTCGTTACATTCCTTCCCCCGAATAATTTCGTTCTCGAAATTGCTAAGGTAGTAAAAATGCTACATACCCGATTAACTAGGTCCAAAAATCCCTTTTGGTTCACTTCTTAATTTCAGTTTAACTGGACCAATTTATTTCAATTAAAATATTAATTTATTCTAACTAACGAAAATTTTCAAAAATTCTGAAAATTTTCTTACACTTTAAATTTTGAAAAATTTCGGCAGCATCTCCTCTGCACGGCTCAATCGGCACAACCACCACTCGCCTTTCTAGGCCTTCTCCAATCCAAAGGAAATCAAAAAGCCAAGCGGCTTGCCTCATAGGCTCATAAAACCATCAACCCAAGTAGTATTGTAAACATGTACCTTTTTTGTCTGGCAAAATTCCTATCTCTTGCATTTGCTTTCATTCAATACCTACTCGGCATACATATATCCATTTCCAGTTGGTTTCAAATCAATTCAACTCCCAACTTTTAACTTTCTTCTCCAATCGACTTCTGATTAGTTCACTTTCATTCTATCAACTCAAATCTGGTTTCTATTTAAGTCAATCCACTTATCATACTTGAATCCAAATGATTCAACCTCAATCAACAACACCCAATATATTTTCAACTTGCTTATTCATAAGTCGAATTCATATTGATAATTCGAATCCCAATATTCCTCATTATTTAATTCCCTTTAGAAATATTTCTAATTCAATCCAATTTTATTTAACTTCACTTAAGTTAAATTCCAGTTTATTTTATTTATACCATTTCAATCTATTCAACTTATATAAGTTAAATTTAAATTTCAGAATTCAAATTCCTGGGTTTTATTTCAAATTAGTTTGAAATCATATATATATACATATATTTATAATTGGCTCAATTCAAAACATTTGAATTTCTAAAACAACCTCATTTTTTTTCCAACAATTTCCATTGATAAATCAACTATTGTAGCAATCCATCACTTAGAAACTCGAAAATGAATACCGATAATGTCGCGACCCATTATCAGAATTATTTTCTCGCCACTGAAGTGATTTCAGTGCTTAATCATTTTCAAAAATCCATTTAAAACATTCTTATTCAAAGATCCTTCAAAGTAATGCGATATTACTTTATAACATTTAGAAAATATTTTCTAAACATTCGGAATTTAAATTCCAACTCTGGTTTGAACTTAATCTTATTTTATCTCATTTGTATACATTATCCGTATACAAATTGTATAACCATTTCAATATTTGATAATTTCATTTGATTGTAATAACAATCAACACGATAATTCAGAAATTATTTCTTTTATATCAAAATAAATTTTAGGAAAAATTATTCCATTTACCCATTTTGAAACAATATTGTATCAAATTGCTTTGTTTGAGAGTTTAGAAACACCTATCGATACAGTTGTACTTCCTGTATCGACCAGAATTCATAAACCACTCAACAAACCAACCAACACAATATAAAACAATTTTATATCAAATCTACAAATACGCACTCATATATATACACTCAAACTCAATCTAGGGTATTACTAACCCCATCTCTATTAAGTTACGCCACAGAGCCAAGGTTATCACTCAACCTTCAGCTCTGATACCAAATGAAAGGACCCGAATTTCCGTACCCTTTGGATCGACTAATAACACTACACGTCCAATCCAAATGACACAGAAATACGAATTATTATTATAAAGAAGTTAGATGATGAGAAATAGAAAGAAAGAAATATTAGAATAGAAGAAACGAAGATCACAAACTCATAGTGGAATGAACAAAATATATTAGATAACATAAGCTTTGGAATAAAATTCAGTAATTTTATTACATACCATTATCAGAGCACAACAGTTATCCCTAGAACAGTTATAAATGCCAGTTTCCAGATACAACGTAGCACACAACGAAAAATATGATAGTCTATAGCTAACTGGTGAAGCCTCCTGCTTGATCTCCTCCAAGTGAATCTGAAAAATCCCGACTACTTGACTGCCCGTACAAATTTGGGCACCCAAGAGTTTAGGGAAAACAAAAAAAATAAACTCTGGGTCAGTCATGGGACTGGTGCGAGTAAACTCCAACCATTTGTTTAACTTTCAAAATCCTTTTGAAAGAAATGATAATCGTAAGACCGATCCACACATAAACACGGATGGTTTTTACCCTACAATAACCAAAACATTTTTAATATCAAATCCGGTGATATTACAATAGTGTCTAAATCAAATAAATAGATATCTAGCGGAACGCTTGCATCTCACGCCCCATATATAATATTAAATCAAAAACCGCGGGGCGCTTATTGAAGATTGGATTTCCAACATGACAAGGTATGGGACCACCTGCCGATAAAGTATCTCTAGAGACGAATATACTGGGTTCAACAAGAACGTCTTGCAACCCAGCCCATACATGACCGACCACTCATTTCGCTTGAGTGTATCAAATGTATATCACCAACGGTTGAATCAGCAACTGTTTCCCGAAAGGGAAAGCATCGATAGATTAAAGAACAAATGGAATTTCTCTAGATAGGTGATTATACATCCTAATGGGTGCGACCCACATAGCCATGCTGCCTGCCCGATTTTTGTCAATTCCGTGTTGTGAGGCTTGAGGTTTGAATTATCTTCCAGAACATCTGGCCACCATTCACTTTGAATGCCACATCGTCATACCCGCCAAATCACAAATTGATTTCCTCAAAAATGCCATGGGTATAAAGCTAAGAGAAACGAGTTCCTCCGCCACCAAACGTAAGTACGTTTGAAGAGATCAAGTTACACGGTCCGTTAGATATACTCTGTCTGACATCCATCCATTCACGCTGTCCTGGGATTGGACAAACCAAAGGCAAAATCCTGTAAATAGGATAGCCCTTACATAACTCCGTCTTCAAATTTTTCATCATATTTGGTCGCAATGCTAACGCCCATACAGAGTGGTTTCCAGATAATGAATCTGATCCCGGTCTCTCCATATTGACGATGGAAAAATGGTCAAAAACTTCGATAGTCGGTGATTTAACTATCAAAGAAAAATAAGTGTGCAACCAACGATCTTATCTCCAGGTAGGAATTCGATCGATCAATCATCAATCAACATTTGGCCCCTTTAAATCATTTCCTTACTATATTATTATTTACAATTCCCATTTTCCATCTTTCGTATTCTTTTGAAACTCGATTTCCCCTCTCGATTATTTGGAAAAAACATTTCAAATAAGTAATTTCTTTATTCGAGAAAATATCTCTTTTCCCATTTAGAAAATATTTATATATATATATATATATATATATTAGCGTATCCTTATTTTCTATATTCAGAAAATATGCCGCAATAATATTGGAAAATATTTCCAAATTCTCCTCATTGAACAATTCGTTTCATTTCCTATACGTAGAAAATATCTCTCATTTTATTAGGAAAACATTTCAAATTCTTTTATATTAACGCGATCTTATAAACATCGTTATTATAACTTAAACTATTAACCAGTTATTAACTAACCAGAATGTTAACCAATCTTCACTATCAAACCTTAACCATTTCTCCATCACTCATATAGTCAATCAAGTTGGGGTATAATTACCCCTCGGACCTTAATTGAACAACATTCTTAACTTCGAAATAGTCAAAACTCACAGCTTCATCGCTTACGCGACTTTTGGATTCAATCTAAGAACACATTTCTTTTACAAAAAAATATTGATTATAACGGTAGTGTTATAATCGCTATTTCCAAATATTTGATTTATAAACCATTTCTTTCAATGACAGCGTTACAATCGCTGTTTAGCTTTTATTATAATAGCAACATTAAAATCGCTGTTAAAACATTTGTGATAACAGTAGCATTATAATCACTGTTTAGATTTACAGAAAAACATATATTATAACAACAACGCGATAACCGCTGTTTTAGATTTACAAAAAACAAATATCATAACAACAGCGCTATAATAGCTGTTTAGATTTACAAAACAAATATCATGACAACATTGCTATAACCGTTGTTTTAAATAATGTACCGTGTGCGACGCACACGACTCCGTTGTTCATTTATAAACTCTGTTTATTTTGAACAATTCAAGTTCTCCTTTAAATGTATTTACAAGCTATACGTTCTTTAACTTCTGAAATTAACTCAATTTGATTTCTATAAATCCCTTTTTAGATATATTATTGTAAACTATAGAATTTATTGAATATTTACCTTTAAATGTATTTAAACTAATTCATAGGTTCATGTTAAATAAAATTTAAATATTCTTCAGAGACATAAATCATTTGTAAAATTTGACATAGCCAAATTCCTATTTAAATTTCATCAGATTTATCTCAATTAATTTTTATTTTCCAACCTTTGGAATATAACCCATCGTTTCTTTCGAAACCAATTTTCCCACTCAAATCTCTTTTACCACTAATGCATTCAAATCCCACTTCAAATATGGGGTATCAACACCAATTACCACTTTGCTTATATAAATTCAACTTGAATTTATATTTTACTTTATTTCATGATATATATTTTATTTAATTTATAAACATCGTCATAAACAACTTCTTGTTTTAATTCACTTACACAAGTTTTTATTTCCATTCCATTTGAAATCTAATTTCTATTTGGAATTAATTTCCTTTATAATCTCATTTCCAATATTTATTTAAAAACCGATTTCCACTTTCCATATAATTCAAATTTGATTCTATCTTTCAATTTATCCAATGATAAATAATTCGCTTAAGTTACAAACTCATTTATAAACAACTTCATGTTCTATTCATTTAAACATATTTCTACTTTCGGTTTGAAAGTAAATTTCTATTTTTGGGAATAAATTTTCTTTTAAATCCCAACCTCCTTTTCTCATATTCGAAAATATTTTATAGTATTTAAATACTAAAATTTATAGGGCCAGTTACAACAAAATCAATCATAGAATACATATCACATCATATAACGTAAATATATGAAAACAATAATATATAAATGTTGAGGAACCCAGTTGGGCCCCTCCAACTTGTTTCCCTGCATCCACAGATGTTAATCACATCAATATGAGATATCATAGTAAACATAACCGATAATCGATCAACGATATACCTATACCAACTATTTCAACCAATTATATCAATCATTTCAACCAATCAACCATCACACGGTATATTTTAAACAAATTTAAAATTCGTTTATATAAAAATATTAATGTAGTAGATTTAGTGAGTTTACTCACCTTGGTTTGTTGTTGGCGGTTCTGTTTTTGTCTCGTTTACAATCAAACAGGAGTTTGACTTTTCCTCTGAAATTCCAGTAGTTTGGTCCTCAGTCACATTAGTTCAATAATGTAGACGTGTTCGTTAGGATCTCAACACGACCGTTTTTTTTCGCGAAATTCTAATAACAGATGAATGAAATAAGTGTGTTACTAGATTTATTCTAATTTAGAATGATTTAAATTTACTTAATCACCATCATTACTAATTACCGTAATTAGGATCGTTAACCATTTTCTAAACCATACCTTATTCCTTTTGTAACGTGACTGCTTTTCTTCCTCTTAAATACTTTTCCTTCCCAGTTCAAACAACGACATAGCATGCTTTTTCTTTATCATTTTCCTTTCCATTCCATCCCATATATGCCAACCTCGCTCCATTTCCTCATCGCAAGTTTCAGGAAAACCCACTGTCTCCATCTAAAATGAAGACATGCTCCATTCTCCCTTTATACATACTCGACAGTGTCTCCCCCGTATCCTCGCAGTTCTCAAAATCACTGTGGCTCCATGAAGATGCACAGTGCCTCCCCTCATTCACGAAAACACAGAACAATGCTAATGTGTTTCCCATCTTATTCTCACCAGAAAACAACCGTTATCAGACTAAAAATCCAATTTTCCTCAACCCCATTTGTTTAGTTAATCAAGATTAGCACACAAAAAATCAGGCCTGAAGTCCTTCGTTTGCAATACAGTTCAAAATCAAAACTGCTTCAACAGTAGAGACGCCATCTCGCTTTTTCTCCATTTTTGCTATAGGTGACGCACCACACCATAACAGCGCTTCCTCAATTCGGACATTTTCACTGCCTTACTACAGACAAACGTCCTCCACCGCCCACTTCTTCAACCCCTATCAAACTCAGCTTCCCAGTACAATGAATCGCAACTACTAAGTTTCTCTCTCCCAGGCTTTTCAACAACTTCGATCCCTTCCACTCGCAAGCTCCACACGTTCCTGAACCCCGCGATGCACCCGAGTCCCCCTTCGATCGCCTGAATCGCAACTCACAGTCAACCCTAAGTCGTTGCTGATCAAAAGGAGTGTGTGACAATGTATTCAGCTTGAAGAAAGAACAGCGAAGAAAATATTCCATTATTTAAAGAAGAAAGAGCGTGTGGGGCACGGAACTACAATTCCTTGGGAGGCATGGTTTTAACTGCTTGGCACGCACGGGTTGAATACCGTGGATTGCACGCTATTGTAAACTTGGCAGGAAGGATGTTAAAAAAAATCTTGACAATCACGGTGTTGAGGGTATGCTGCTGAATGAAGTTTCCAATGTAAGGTGAAATTGTTGTTTTATTTTATTTTAGTTTCTTTTTGTATGGGTAGTGACAGGCAAAGCCCGGAAATGGTTTAAAATCACAAGTTTTATTGATACAACCTTGTTATGTTGGAGTTATAAGGTTTTCATTCATGTATGAACTGCTATGGACAAAAATAAGAGTACGGCCGTGTCCAGCGAGGTATCACAATCCCAAAAATAAAATAATATCGGTAGTTTAACTTATATTATGATGCCCCAAAATATTGATATAGGGTGAAAAATACTCCAAATAAAAAGTAGCTTATTTTGCGAATTAAAAATTACAGTAAAATTCTAAAAATTAAATTATAACTACGCCTCAAAAGGGCTTGTCCAAATTCAAGACCGGTATTTAAATATATTTAAATAACCGTTATGGCTTATATACGATTCCACAGCGACTATTTGAAAATCTGAATTGGACACAACTTTTTATTCCTGCTATGAAATCTGGATTTTTCACATTCGTTGGAAATATATTTTCAAATAGATTCAAATATTTCTTGTTTCGCTAAAATTCGATTTATTTTGAATCCTGTACATTCATTTGAAATTTGAAATCGAATTTTCAAACTACCGCACCATTTTGAACTCTTTTTAAATTATATTATAAATTATACGTTAAAACTTCCTTTTATTAAACAAATTCCTATCTATAATTCAAATAAAATATTTAAAACAAATTTAAATATTCAAAACTCAACGGCTGAAAATCCGGGTTGTTACAAAAAAGTGCCTCGAAGGGTATCATACCAATACTTGACTGATAACTATTATTATAGGAAAATTCAACCAAAGGTAGATGCTCTCCCCAAGTACCACTGAAGTCTAGGAAACACAGTCTCAATAAATCCTCGAGAACCCTATTGACCTTCTCAGTCTATCCATCGGTTTGAGGGTGATGATGTGCTAAGTCGTAACTGTGTACCTAGTGCCTCTTGCAAGCTCCTCCAAAACTCACTTGTGAAGATGGGGTCACGGTCACTAACTATACTGAAAGGTACCCCATGAAGTTGGACAATCTCTCTAAGGTATACCGATGCTAGTCAAGTTGTTGTCCCCTTGCTCTTGATGGGAATAAAATGAGCGCTCTTAGTCAATCTATCAACTTTAAGCCATATATTCGTGCTGCCCTTCCTTGATCTGGGCAGTCCATTAATAAAATCCACAGAGACGCTCTCCCACTTCCACTGTAGAATATCCAAGGGCTGAAGCTATCCACTAAGTTTCCATTGTTCAACCTTTACTTGTTGGAAACTCAAACATTAGGCCACAAGCTTTGCCATGTCTTTCTTCATACTAGTCCAATAGAAAACTCTCTTCATATCTCGGTACATCTTGTCACCGTTTGGATGGATAGTCATCCATGAGTGATGAGCCTCCTCAAGAACTGTCCTTAACAAGTATCCAACTCTGGGAACACACATCCTTCCATCTAGACATAACCATCCCTTCTTGTCCACATAATATCTAGTTAGGTGACTAGAGGTCTCTCCTCTGCTAAACCTATCCAAGATGTCCACTAGACGCTTATCCTCTTGATGTGTGGATACAATGCGCTCCATAAGAGTAGGTCGCACCTCCAACGATGCCAACAAACCAGGTGTAAAATCCATAGGTGGTCTAAAATCAAATGTCGAAATGAACTCCAAACTCTTCCTCTCTACGAATAAAAGACTCAAGATCATCCTCTTCCTACTTAACGCGTCTGCAACCAAATTCCCCTTGTCTAGGATATAAGCTATCTCAAAATCATACGATGCAAGGAACTCCATCCAACGTTGTTGCCTTAAGTTGAGATCCTTCTATGATAACACTATGGGCGCCAACTCCAAATCGTGGGAAGGATAGTTCTTCTCATGAACCCTTAATTGCCTGCTTCCATAGCAGACCACCCTACCTTCTTGCATCAACACGGCATCTAACCATATGCACAAGCATCCGTGTAGACCGTAAATGTAACGACCCACATTCTACATATTGAAGGATCGTAGAATATTTATTTCTTTTTCATATGAGGTCGTATAGTCGTGTAACTTTAGGGAATGACTATTGGGGTCATTTCCCATATTCACGATTTTTACCGGTTTTTAAATGACCGTTTTGCCCTTGGCAAATCCTGTTTCACCTATAACTTTTGATTGGTAAGGATTCTTGACTTGAAACCACTTCCATTAGATCCGGATGATGGTTTACCTTTTCGTAAAGTGGTCACATTAAATCAAACGGACTTACCGTTTGGGAGATATGGCTAAATTAAGGTTTAGAAGGTTGAAAACAGCTTAACCGGGCCAAATATGGTGATTAGCAGCTAGGCCTATTGGGGAATTTCGGGATTAGGGGTATTTAAGGACTGAAAGGGACTAGAGAAACCCTTCTTTGTCATTTTTGCAGCCGCCAGTTTCATTCCTTCAACCCTAGTAATGGCTTCTACCTTCTAAAAACACTTCTAATCACCTTCTAATCAAGGACTAAGCTAATCAACATCAAATCAAGTTAAAATAGCATCAAATCAGAGTTGGACCTGCTATGTTGCATAGGGGTTCGACCCAAAACAAAGATATTTTTAGATCTAAGGTTAATTTGTGGCTAAGGTGAGTGATTTGCATTGTTTTTCACTAATTACGGCTAATTAGGGTGATTAGTGCTAATTAACGAAATTATACATGGTTAAATTCTGGAAAAATGTTTAGAAATTCTAAAATATTATTTTAGGGCTCTGATAGAAAATTGGGCTAGTTTGGTTAAGTTTTGTTAATCCTATCATTAGATTTACTTAAACATGCTTAGGAGGAAAATATGGGTTTTGGGTATGTTTGATCCGTTTTGACATATCAAATTGTTGTTTTGGTGTTTGTGGTCAATTCTACATGTTGCTATGACTATATGGTATGCTTTGTGATTGATAAGAACAGTTAGAATGGTTGAAAATGCTGTTGTATGGCGTAAAACAGTCGCTGGAAGAGTTGTAGGAAATTGTGCAGAAACCGGATCGGATCGCCTCCCCTCCCCCCTCGTGAAAACGTATCACGATCCGACCTGAACCGTAGGCCACCTACCCTTCACGAGCCAAAGAACGAACCGACCCGATGGAGCTCGCCATGAAGCAGGTCATGAACTATGCTGGAGCACCCTTCACCACGAACCGAGCATGATGTCACGACCTGAAGCTTGGTCACAACCTAGCCCACCATCACGACCAGGATCCACGAATGGAGCTCACGACCACAACCCGGGAGCATCATCACGTGCTGGAGAGGACAGGACCATGAGCCAATGCAGGGACGAAGGATCACGACCTGGGGTTGGAACCACGATCCGATCTTCGAGCTTGGAAAGCGAACAAACTGAAAGGAAAATGAAGTGCGAACGAGATAATGATCAAATCCCGAGATGCAAAGGTAGTCCAAATGAGAAGTTGTAGCTCAGATTCTACATGGCCAACGAGTTAACTTCATGAGTTGGGATTTGCTGCGGGACATGTGCAAAGGGGTTATCGATGTCTATAGCTTTGATTCACCACCAAGACGGATGTTGGGCCATGGATCAGTGCAGTGGAGCCATCATGACTCCATGGGGCAGAGTGATCATAGCAAAGGATTTGGGTGGTCAAAGCAGTGGATATCGTATTCTTTACGCACTGAGTGAGAGCTGTGAGGATGGTTGCTATGCTTGATTGTTTGATATCACTATGACATGCGCACCCCTCCCCATTATTTTCACACCATGTGTTAGTGTCACCTTAGACTATTGTACATCCTGTTGTGCTAACTCTTTGGTTGCAGGTCCAGGTTCAGGTATGATTGGATTATACCTGTTATTGTTCTGTTTTGTTGCTTATCGCTCATAGCAGACTTTTGTCTGACCCGGAGTTTTATGTCTCTTCTTATTACTCCGGGTGCTCTTAAACGGGAAGACTAGAGACAGGTTAGGTGGTATGCACGAGTAGCTATATTGGAGACGAGTAGGAGGCTTCCACGTATGATGTATATAGATGTTCTGCCTATGTTGCTGTTGGTCACTACTTTAGGCATTCGTAGTGTACCTTTCTTATTTTGCTTTAGAGACCGCTTTAAAAGTTGTAATAATGATGATGTGGAACATAAGCTGTATTTTGTGTTCTCCACTGCTATGACGGTTTAGTTTTCAGCTTATGCACTGTCTCACCTATTTTATGTCAAGTATGTTATTATTATATTTTACTCCATGCACCGTGAGACATTCTACAGGTTCCTTGTTTGTTCAAATTCCTTTCTTTTCCTTTCTTTGGCGACCGTCCCGTGCTAGTCAGCATCGGCACAGCGCACTTCCATTATAAATGTCGATTGGTGCGGGGCGGGCCGTCACACTTGGTATCAGAGCTCTAGATTGTGTAGTTAACCTAGGGAAAGATATCAGGGAGAGATAGTATACGTTTATGAGAGCGCATATTTGTGATATTTTGGTTTTCAAAAGCTATATATATTATTAGTATATCTAAGTATGAAGTCGCACTGCACTTGCACCACATTGAGATGGTTAATTGTTTTCTCTTTACAGACTAAACGATGAGCCGATATACGAGGAGTGCAGGTTCAGGAGCAAACAATAGGGATGTTCCTGATATGAGGATGATGTTTGCTGCCTTCATGCGAAAGATGTTTAGGGATGCTCGGGGAGCAGTTCCTAATGCTTCTAACGGTGGTGGTGCAGTAGTGCAGGCTCCTAGGGCCGATTTCGCCAAGCTTAACAAGGATTATACTAGTCTTGGCAGGAAGTTGTTCCACGGAACGGAGTCGGCTACGGATGTTCAAGATTGGTTGGATAGTTATGAGTGCTTCTTCGAGGACTTGGGAATTGATGATGCCATGAAGAGGAAGCTAGTATCGCGTCAGCTTCAAGGACGAGCTATAAATTGGTGGAATGCTATTAAAGCAGCTACTCCTGAAGATCAAGTAACTTGGAATCAGTTTATGAGTCGTTTCAGTGAAAAGTTCATTCCACCTGCTCACAAATCGGAATTGTTTAGGAAAATTTTGGAGCTTAAGCAGAATGGTAGGGCAGTCTCAGAATATATTGCTGAGTTTGATAATTTATCAAAGTATGGATTATCTCTCATCGACACTGCCGAGAAGAAGAATGAAAAGTTCATAACCGGCTTAGATGAGTAATTAGGGGAAAGGCAGATAAACCACATTGACGAGACGTTTGAGTCTATAGTGGGGAAAGCATTGAGATCGGAGAGTCTTTACCCTAAGTCAAAGGCCGATGTTGCTATTGCATTTGTAGAGAAACCAAAGCCGCAAGTAAGCGGTGGAGGTAAGGAGTCTCAGAATAAGAGAAAACAGGATCAGACCAGGGGTGGTCAGAAAAAGAAGGACAAGAAAGATAAAGAGTGCTTTAGTTGTGGCAAGAAGGACCACTATGCTCGAGATTGTCAGGAAAAGCCTGTGGAAAGGAAGTGCTTCAATTGCGGCCAAGTGGGGCATCACAAGGATAATTGCCCGCAACACCCTAAAGAGAAATAGATTGTGAAAGCATATGCTATCAACATTGTTCCTTCCTCGTCGAATGCCCCAACTGCGGCGGAGAAGGGAAAGGGCGTCACTATTCGAGGTATGCTTTCTATTTATGATGTTTCTGTTCTAGTTTTGTTGATAGCGAGGCATCCCGTTCCTTCATATCTAGTGACCTAGTAGATAATTTGGGATTAGAACCTGAGATAGTCGATAGATCTTTAGTTGTGATGAACCCGATAGGTGGTTCGACTAGTCTTTGCAAGATTTGTTGTTATGTGGTCTTATCGAATTATGGATGTATGTTTGCTTGTGATTTCTTAGTTGTTTTGCTAGTATCATCTCACGTAGATTTTCTAATTCGGAGGAGATTTCCTTGAGTGCTTGTCTGATATTGGTTTAGGCCTTTGGGGCCTGTACTTGGGGAATGTCAAGTCCGACTAGGATGGTTTGCATGAGATATAAGTAGTTGTTGTGATTTCCATTGAATAATATCTCGGCTTACTTGAGGAGTGATGTGTAACCGTGACATGATAAGATTGTTCAATGGTATGGATTGCCCCGAGTTGGATTCGATAGGGCTAGGAGATGACTCGAGTGGGACTTGAGGAAGCTGCAACGTAATGGATTGTTTAGGAACCTATGTTGGTGCTCTCTTTGGTTCAAGAGTGGTAGAACTTCGAAGGGATAAGATGTGCTCGTTGATTGTGGAGATGCAACAAAGGCTAGGACGACCCAAGTTGGACTTGAACTCGTGAAAGAAAAATGGTTGCTCATTGATCTTGGAGATACAACGAATAGAGGGACGACTCATGTTGGACTTGAGATTTGTCAGTAATGGATACTCGAGACTGGGTCAGAGTATGTGGGTAGCTCTTCTGATGAGAGTACCAAGAAATCTCGATACTTAGAGTGTTCTAGGAGGACTCGAAGTAAGGGCATCTGGGGACGCCCATTACCTTGGATCCGTTAGACGTGATCTAGTTATCCTTGGAGGATAAACACACGTTGGACGTATGGTAGTCCGTATGGAGGCAGAGCTTCAATTAGCCTTGGGATTGGTTGGACCAGTCAAGTAGGCATCGATGTACGTATGGAGGCGGGGCTTCCATTAGCTTTGGATTTGGTTGGACCAGTCAGATAGGTATCAACGTATTTAAGGCCTTAGCAGTTGATAGATAGGACATTTTTGGTGGATGCTATGGTTGCTATATTTGTTCCTATTTTTGTTCCCTTGAGTAGACTATCACTGTAGGATTCTGGTAATAGGGAATGAAGAGATGACGGCATACACGGATGCCTGTGCTACTGGACTAGGTGCGATAGATGATGCACTGAATAGGAGACATGACAGTTTAGATGTTATGTTTCTTAAATGGAAACAACTGGAGTATATCATGGGATATGATCTCAGAAGTAAGTATGGATTGGGTCCAGAAATGTTAGCAAGTTAGACGATCAGACCGACTTTGACTGAGCGGATTGGTTCCAGTCAGAGGAACGATCCTAACCTATTGGAAATCATCTCCAAGGTAGAAATGGATATAGATAGCAAGGAGATGAGCAAGTATGGACTTGATAGAGAAGGACGGCTTTGAGAGAATGGGAGACTGGTTGTACACAATGTTAATGGGTTGAGAGATGAAGTATGTGAATTGCTAGTTAGTTAAAACTAAGCAAACAGAGCCTAGTGGTTGTTACAACCGTTGAAAATTCCCGAATGGAAATGGGAACAAGTCTCAACGGATTTCATTGACGGTTTACCAAGGACTAGGTTGGATCATGATAGTATTTAGGTGAATCGTATATTAGAAGATCCCTTGAGAGCTTGTATATTGGATTTTGGTGGATCATGGGATGATTATTTGCATCTGGTTGAGTTTGCATATAATAATAGTTATCAATCCAGTATTGGTATGACTACATTTGAGGTTTTGTACGGAAGACCGTGCAACTCACCATCATGTTAATTGGAAACCAGTGAGAAATTAGTGCTTGGACCAGAAGTAATAAGAGAAACAAATAAGATGGTGGGAGTTCACAACGTATTTCATGTTTCCCAGTTAAGGAAATTTGTGCACGACCCTAATGTGAATATTTCACCAAATCAGTTGGACGACATCGAGGTAGAACCCAAGGTGGTTGGGAACCACAAGACGATTCGTATTATCACACACGATACGAAACAACTTCGAAGGAAGACGGTGAAACCAGTCAAAGTCCAGTAAGGTGGGAATGAGAAAGACTGTACTGGGGAACAAAGGAGAGCATAACAAAGTCGTACTTAGAACTCTTTGCCTGGTAAGATTTTAATAGTGATAGTTTCTTCCCTCGTTAGTCGTTCCGCATGTTAGGATAGATTTGTTTTGTGTGTTAGATTGTTTGTGAATGATTGATAGGCATGCAGAACACCTTTGTATGTTTTTGGTTAAGGAATTTCGGGGGCGAAATTTCTTAAGGGGGGAGAGTGTAACGACCCACATTCTAAATATCGAAGGATCGTGGAATATTTATTTATTTTTCATATGAGGTCGTATTGTCGTGTAACTTTGGGGAACAAATATTGGGGTCATTTTCCATATTCACGATTTTTGCCGATTTTTAAATGACAGTTTTGCCCTTGGAGAATCTTGTTTCACCTATAACTTTTGATTGGTAAGGAGTCTTGACCTGAAACCACTTCCATTAGATCCGGATGATGGTTTACCTTTCCGTAGAGTGGTCACATTATTCTAACAGATTTACCGTTTGGGAGATACGGCTGAATCAAGGTTTGGAAGGTGAAAAGCAACTTAACAAGGCCAAATAGGGTGGTTAGCAGCTAGGCCCATTGGGGAATTTCGAGGTTAGGGGTATTTAAGGACTGAAAGGGACTAAAGAAACCCTTCTTTGTCATTTTTGCAGCCGCCACTTTCATTCCTTCAACCCGAGTAATGGCTTCTAACTTCTAAAAACACCTCTAATCACCTTTTAATCAAGGATTAAGCTAATCAACATAAGATCAAGTTAAAATAGCATCAAATCAAAGTTGGAGCTGCTGTGTTGCATAGGGATTCGACCCAAATCAGAGATATTTTCAGATCTAAGGTTAATTTGTGGCTAAGGTGAGTGATTTGCATTGTTTTTCACTAATTACGGCTAATTAGGGGTGATTAGTGCTAATTAACGAAATTATACATGGTTAAATTCTGGAAAAATATTTAGAAATTCTAAAATATTATTTCAAGGCTCTGATAGAAATTGGGGCTAATTTGGTTAAGTTTTGCTAATCCTATCATTAGATTTGCTTAAATATGTTTAAGGGGAAAATATGGGTTTTAGGTATGTTTGATCCGTTTTAACATATCAAATTGTTTTTTTGGTGTTTGTGGTCAATTCTACATATTGCTATGACTATATTGTATGCTTTGTGATTGATTAGAACAGTTAGAATAGTTGAAAACGTTGTTGTATGGCATAAAACAGTCGCTGGAAGAGTTGCAGGAAATTGTGCATAAACCGGATCGGATCCCCCCCCACTCGTGAAAACGTATCACGGTCCGACCCGAACCGTGGGCCACCTACCCTTCACGAGCCAAAAGCAAAAACCGACCCGATGGAGGTCGCCATGAAGCAGGTCACGAACTATGCTGGAGCACCCTTCACCATGAACCGAGCATGATGTCACGACCCGAAGCCTGGTCACGACCAAGCCCACCATCACAACCAGTATCCACGTGTGAAAACCAGTAACTTCCCCGTAAAGGAAAGCGCGGATAGTTCGAGAACAAGCCACAACAGAGCGCAGACGGAAGAACATTTCATTGTTAATTACAACAATTCCATCAGAATACAAGAATATACAGAGTATGAATAAATATTACACAGAAATATCAGAGATTTAAATTACATTTAAATACATAGCAGCGGAAAATAATACAATACACAACTAGAAGAGATATACGGATACAAAGCTTTCCGGATATCATTCCAGCTGTAAACCAGGATCCTGTGAATATAAATCTGCAAAACCAAAACTACTAGCTGCCCGTGTGGAAAATAGGAGCACCCAGAGTTTAGGTTAAAACAATAAACCCCAGGTCAGTCATGTGACTGGTGTGAGAACTAAAACAGTTATTAATCTTTATTTTTAAAGTTAGGTAAATCAACGGACCATGCCGTATAACACGGAACGGGTTTCCTCCCAAGAACACCAGTGCATAAAACAACAACGCAATACTAAATAAAGAAAAATGAAGCTATTATAAGACCCAGGTCCCATCACACAATGCAACGCAAGTCGGAGGATAGGGTTTTTACCTTATAATAGCCAAGAATGCTTGATACGTTTAAAACAAATCATTTGATACTATTGTAAGTGCATATTGTATAAAATATCTTCAAATCATAAGTATCAATCATAGACGGCATAAGCGCCCCATCCCACTATGTCGCCATACTAGGCTCTACAAATAAAACCGAAATACACGTATTGGAAATTGGATTTCCATCATGGTGGCTTCTGATTCGAAAGATCGATCGCGTAATGCAATTCACCACGGCTTACGTCCCAACAAGAGAAAACACCGTCTGCACATCCGCACATTTGGGACCAGAGTACCACCGCGGCTTACGTCCCAGCGAGAGAAAACACCGCCTACTCTATATATCCCTGAGCACTAGGCTCATCTCGGTCGACCGAATCCACGACACCACTAAGGTGCCCATCCACTAAAAAGCATACTGATCAAACCATCAGTTTACCACCATACCGGGATGTGAGGCTCGTGAATCAACGCTATACACAAAGCCATGCTATATCAGCTGCGCTTTGATCATCATCCACCAAACTTTGCTTTTCAACAAAAGTCCGGATCACTGCATCTCAGCATGCCACACTATCAATCCATATCGTACCACTGATTTCTACCAATATATAACCTCTGAGCTCGTATGTCTCAGAGAAGGGCGTTAAGCAAGAGAATAAATTCTCCGCCGCCAAACAGATATATATTTAGCAGAGATCAACGAATACAATATAAAGGAATACAATGTCGGACACACCATCCATTTACAAGTTCGTTCTGGGTCTGAACAAAATCGGAGGCACTTTCCTCGCATATTCATCCATCTCCAAGTACGTTTGGACGACCACCAACTATTTCCATCCTCTTGGGTGTACAGCCCAATCAGGATCGTCAGTAATTATCCAAACGATGTGAAGACTTCCGGTCTTCAACCACCGTCTTCATCTTCGACATATCGTCGAAACGGTTATTCAGAATGGGTATAAACCCGGCCTTTCCGAATAACCCGCGTATATTAAAAATAAATGTTACACAAACACAACATACGCCTCATTCCAATTCATTAGTTACTAACCGTAAATCAGTAAGAGAGCAATTCCCCAAATATTAACCCCGAAGGCCGAAACCAACATCAGATCAATATAAAACCATTCTTCTTAACTAGCCTTCAGCTAGTCTCTAAATTTCAATTCTTAGGGAAAGGTTCCCATTAATTTTATCAAAGATAAATTCTTTAAAATTTATCCTTTAATCTTCCTTTGGATGTCATTTCAAACCAAATTATGGTTTTCCAAACTAGTCGGAATTAACGAACCATACCGAAGTAATTATTTAATTTATTTCCCAATCCCAACCTATTCATCCCATGAAGCAAAACGGGTAATACTCCATATCTAACACCACGTGGTATTATCGATAAAATTAATTACCATTTCACGTTCAAATCTAATTAAAGATTTAACTATCACTTTGGAGCAAAACTGGTGATACTCCATTCTCGCTCAATTTCTAAATTTGATAATTTAGATTACCAATTCACATTTCAATCTAATTGCAGATTCATTAAAACTCCTTTTTCTGGGTTCAAGAACCAATGTCATTTAAAACACAGTTCACGATAAACCCAAATCACATTCTATTTATTAGCGGGTTAAAGAACGAATGTTATTTAAAACACTGTTCACGATAAACCCACAGATCAATTCTATTTAAAACCCATTTCAAATCCAATTTATTTATTTAAAAATAAATGGGTTTTAATTTTAGTTCAAAACTAGTTTATTTTGATAAAAATCTATTTTTATCTTTTCAAATGTGGAGTTTTCCATCCTAATTTTTCCCAAATCATTTCTTTTGATTTTACACTAATTATTACTATTTTTAATAATTTTATCAAGGTTTGTACAGTCGATTTCCATCAACGGCCATCGAACTGCACTTACAGTGACCTTTTCCAAATTTGATTTGGACGTATCTCCAAATCCAACAATTAGATTTCAAATTTCTAATATTCGTTAGAAAGCTCTTTTCGATACGAACCCAACGGTTCTGGTTTTAGGAGAATCCGACGGTCGGATCTCCCGTAATGTTCGTTTGAAATAAATGGTCGAAATTTACGAACTGCCGCGGCGCGGCGTGTTCTATTCAGGCCGTTATATTATATATATAATATATATATAATATATATTTCGTCGATTTCTATTTAAAACGAATTTTATAAATAGTTTTGAATTCGTTTCAAAAACAATTTCAACCTTTATTTCAAATTCAAATCAAAATTGAATTTTTCCTTATAAATTCGTTTTAAAATCCATTTCTATTCAATTCAAATTTAAATTCAATTTGAATTCATTTCAATTCGTTTTCAATTCAATTCGAATTTGGTTTCAATTCACTTCGAATTCGTTTTATATTCAATTCATTTTGAATTCGTTTTCTATTCGATTCAATTCAAATTTGTTTTCTAGTCGATTCAATTCAAATTTGTTTTCTATTTGATTCAATTCAAATTTGTTTTCTATTCAATTCGAATTCATTTATTTCAGTTCAAATTCAGTTTGAATTTCAAAATATCAGATTTTGAAATCACTTTCGATATTCATTATAAAATGAATAAAATCGATATAAATATCGTTCACATCAAAATGGCGTCAATCTAATCAACACGACTTCATATATTTCTATTTTCTAATATTCTATTTCAAATATTTCTTTTTCAAATATTTCTATTTCAAATATTTCTATTTTTAAAATATTTCGTTCAACACATGACTAATCTCAACGGATGAGTACTGTCAACACATGAACCTTTATTTTATATTGATAAAGATGTAAATTTTATTATTAAAATATTTCGTTCAACACATGACTAATCTCAAAGGATGAGTACTGTCAACACATGAACCTTTATTTTATATTGTTCTTTACTTTCTAAATTGGAAGGAGGCCCAATCAATCACCATATAATGTTAATTATATGGATTTTCATACATCACACGTATATAATAGCATTGAAAAATAATCAACCATCAACCAAAGTGCACTACACTGTATAAGCATCAAATATAGATATCTAACGCTTATAACAGCCTGTCAATCAATCGATCGACATATTTAATCAATCAGGATGAGTGAACTTCAAATTTCATTCCAACACCCGTGTGGGGTTTCAAACAATCAAACACAGATTTTAGTTGTGCAGTTGGGCGATGTGTAAAATTTATCGACCCAATCAAAATCAGTCAAATCAGTGTATATAAACAAATCGGCCGATTTGTTTATAAATATTTATTTATTCACTTTCACGTTAAAAGTTATATTTTTAACGATAAAACATTTTATTCAACCTATGAAAATATTCTATTCAGTTCATTTATTAAATAAATGATTTCTTTATTTGTCTAACTTATTTTAGAAAATTTCGACGGCATAACGGCACGATACTAGAAACGGGACGAGGCCTAGCCTTATCCCCGGTCTAGTGAAGGCCCACGCCATTCACACATCAATCAAATCCATTCCCTTTCACCAAACAATTCAATCCAAACCAAATTATCTAACCAACTACACAACCAAACAAACAAGTCCATGGTCTGTGGACGATTGTGTCGGGTGCTACTAAACACCGTCTGCATCCTAGTATATATATATATAACTAGAAAAAGAAATTGAAGAGTGAGAAGTTCTCACCGATAGCTATCCAACCATCTCGACTCTTCTTTTGCAGAAGTCTTCGTCGTTCTCGCCTTTTTGTCACCTTCGTTGACCGTAGCCACTACATATATAAAAATCGAATTTTTACTTCGTTGTTCAATATATAAAAATCGAATTTTTACTTCGTTGTTCAATATATAAAAATCGAATTTTTACTTCGCTATTCAATATATAAAAATTGAATTTTTACTTCGCTATTCAATATATAAAAATCGAATTTTTACTTCGCTATTCAATATATAAAAATCGAATTTTTACTTCGCTATTCAATATATAAAAATCACAATTTTTACTTCGCTATTCAATATATAAAAATCACAATTTTATTCTAACGCTATATATATAAAAATCCCATTCTTATACTATGTTTATATTTTAAAAATGTGATATTTCTATTTTTAAAAACAATTCTACTTCTATATTTTTTAAAATCAATTCTGCCTTTATTTTCAAAAATAGTTCTAATTTTATTTTCAAAACTCATGTCTTGTTTATATTTTGAAAACTCAAATCTTGTTTATATTTTCAAAACAATGTATATCTATATCTTCAAAACAATGTGATTTTCATTTTTATTTTTTTTACAAATTGCAATTTATCTTTTAAAAAAAAATACATTATATACATTTTTAAAAACTGCATTTCATATGTTTTAAAAACTGCATAAAGAAAAATGTTTTAAAAACTGCATTTCAAAACAATGCTAAGAAAATTAATAAATAATTAAAACATTAATTACCTATTTAATCAGTTTGTTACCTTCCTCTTGGATCGTTCTGCCACCATCGAATTCACTGCCGACTTCTAGGGCACCCAATTGCGAGCACCACAACCAATCGGACGCTGATCAGATGGCTCTCCCCCGTGCGCCTCCACAACAACTTCCACTGGCCACAGTTCTGGCGAATCTGTCGCACCCCCAAGCCCAGGAAACGGCTTCGAATTGGATAGCTTTGGGCCAGAAATCTGAGCAGACCACTCACTAAAGATCGATCAAAACCCTATGAATTCCAAGCTCTCGCGTAGGCGTTCGATTTTCATATTTCAAGCTTCGGAAATCATTGATCCATTTGGAGATTTTGGTGCTCGAAATCTCGAGCTGTTTGCGCCTTTCGTTGGGTTGAAGGCGGCTGAGTTGAACGAGAATAGGGTTGGGGTGATTTTTGGGGGGAGTATTTATATAAATTATTATTATTATTTAATTCTATTAAATTCTAAAAGGTGAATTTCACAACCGAGCTTCAAATCAAACCCAACGACTGTCGCCCCTAGCGTATGACCCCTATTCCGAACACAATGGGATATGTTTCGTAAGCCAATTCCATCGTTTCGATCAGTTTTCATTTAAATTCACATTTAAATCATTATATTGAATTTTAAACGCACATTTCAATTTACCGGGGCCACATACTAACTCTATAAATCCCAGAAAAATATTTTCTAGCTTCGTATTGAAGATACGGTCCTAACAAAACTAGTTTCGTCGAATTCTGAGACCGTTAGAAAAATGGCCAATTTTCAGTCGATTAAAATCAACTGAAATTGGTCAAACGCGTTTTCCTTTGCGACGCTCACATATTGATTCGAAAAATTATGAAATTTGGAATCTAGCAATAATTTGACATCACGGATCCAAAAAAAGTGGTTTCGTCGAAATCCGAGGTCGTTTGCAAAATGTCCATTTTTAAGGGCCTGAATTCCATAGCGACTATTCAGAATTTTCAACTGGACATATCTTTTGATTCCCGCTATGAAAATTTGATTTCCCGGATTCGTTGGAAAGATATTATCAATTAGATTCCATTATTTTTGGTTTCCCTAAAATCCGGTCTATTTTGCACCCGGTACATTCATTTGAAGTTTGAAATCGAATTATCGAACTACCGCGCCATTTTCAATTCCTTTTATAATTATATATAATTATTTATATTCTAACGACGAACTATATAATATATACGTTCGAATTCTATTCAAAATAAATTTCTCGTCGATAGTATTTAAAATAATTCATTTTAAATAATCAAAATTCGCTAAAATTGCCAAAATAAAAATTTTAAACTGGCCCAGATTTTCGGGTTGTTACAATCTCCCCCACTTAAAACTTTTCATCCCCGAAAAGGAACAAAGCCGAAAGTTGTTTAACATTTCAACTCAACTTCCATTGTTTTGATTACGGCTTAAGTTCTTCAACTTTTCAGTTTCTAAGAACTTTTCAAAAATTCCAAAAACTTGGCTAACACCCTAAATTTTTGAAAAATTTCGCCATAACCTCCCCTGCACCGGGAGCCACGGAAAAATCCCGAAATTGCCATAAAGGCCTTCTGATCTCAAAAAGAAAAAGAAAATGCCAAGCAGCTAGTCAATCGGCTCATAAAATCATCATCACCCAAACAAAACAGTAAATTATAGTAAACATGTACCTATTTGTCGGGCAAACAAATTTTATTCTTCGGCTCTAGCCTCCTTGCTATGACCTGTTCAATGTAAGTACATGTATATGCAAGCAAATGCGACAAATTTTCAATACAATTCAATATTTGTTTCAATTAGGCTAAATGGTTCAAAATTATCAAACAAATAAACAAACAACACAACCATCAATCAATTAGTGAATTAACGTTTCAAATTCGTAATTTTGATATATATTCTAAAAATCAGATTTTTGATGCAAAATCACAACAATAAGCTTTATCTAATTTTGGTTCTCACACCAGTCAATAGAAAATATATAGAAATCACACCTTTGAAGCACGAACATAAATATTGATGATGCCATGGTCATTATCAACATCATCTCTGGGCGACTAGAGTGTGATTCTATATCTATCCAGTATATTAAAATTTTAAACACACGTGGATCAGACGTATACGCCAAATCTTTATATACTGGACTGTCCAACTCAATATATATAGATAATCAAATACGAATAATTGTTTTAAATTTTTAAAACAAAGATTGTTTTCGTTTGAAAATTATATCCTTCACACTCGTTCTAGGATACTACTGATCCTATCTCTAACGAGTCATTCTAATTGGATTTTACTAATCCAATATCTGATGAATTCTTTCGTATGGTTCTAATGTGTCTTGTTCTCTGAGCTTTGTAAACCAAAGCTCTGATACCAACTGTGAAAACCCGTAACTTCCCCGTAAAGGAAAGCGCGGATAGTTCGAGAACAAGCCACACCAGAACGCAGACGGAAGAACATTTCATTGTTAATTACAACAATTCCATCAGAATACAAGAATATACAGAGTATGAATAAATATTACACAGAAATATCAGAGATTTAAATTACATTTAAATACATAGCAGCGGAAAATAATACAATACACAACTAGAAGAGATATACGGATACAAAGCTTTCCGGATATCATTCCAGCTGTAAACCAGGATCCTGTGAATATAAATCTGCAAAACCAAAACTACTAGCTGCCCGTGTGGAAAATAGGGGCACCCAGAGTTTAGGTTAAAACAATAAACTCCTGGTCAGTCATGTGACTGGTGTGAGAACTAAAACAATTATTAATCTTTATTTTTAAAGTTAGGTAAATCAAGGGACCACGCCGTATAACACGGAACGGGTTTCCTCCCAAGAACACCAGTGCATAAAACAACAACGCAATGCTAAATAAAGAAAAATGAAGCTATTATAAGACCCAGGTCCCATCACACAATGCAACGCAAGCTAGAGGATAGGGTTTTTACCTTATAATAGCCAAGAATGATTGATACGTTTAAAACAAATCATTTGATACTATTGTAAGTGCATATTGTATAAAATATCTTCAAATCATAAGTATCAATCATAGACGGCATAAGCGCCCCATCCCACTATGTCGCCATACTAGGCTCTACAAATAAAACCGAAATACACGTATTGGAAATTGGATTTCCATCATGGTGGCTCCTGATTCGAAAGATCGATCGCGTAATGCAATTCACCACGGCTTACGTCCCAACAAGAGAAAACACCGTCTGCACATTCGCACATTTGGGACCAGAGTACCACCGTGGCTTACGTCCCAGCGAGAGAAAACACCGCCTACTCTATATATCCCTGAGCACTAGGCTCATCTCGGTCGACCGAATCCGCGACACCACTAAGGTGCCCATCCACTAAAAAGCATACTAATCAAACCATCAGTTTACCACCATACCGGGATGTGAGGCTCGTGAATCAACGCTATACACAAAGCCATGCTATATCAGCTGCGCTTTGATCATCATCCACCAAACTTTGCTTTTCAACAAAAGTCCGGATCACTGCATCTCAGCATGCCACACTATCAATCCATATCGTACCACTGATTTCTGCCAATATATAACCTCTGAGCTCGTATGTCTCAGAGAAGGGCGTTAAGCAAGAGAATAAATTCTCCGCCGCCAAACAGATATATATTTAGCACAGATCAACGAATACAATATAAAGGAATACAATTCGGACACACCATCCATTTACAAGTTCGTTCTGGGTCTGAACGAAACGGGAGGCACTTTCCTCGCATATCCATCCATCTACAAGTACGTCTGGACGACCACCAACTATTTCCATCCTCTTGGGTGTACAGCCCAATCAGGATCGTCAGTAATTATCCAAATGATGTGAAGACTTCCGGTCTTCAACCACCGTCTTCATCTTCGACATATCGTCGAATCGGTTATTCAGAATGGGTATAAACCCGGCCTTTCCGAATAACCCGCGTATATTAAAAATAAATGTTACACAAACACAACATACGCCTCATTCCAATTCATTAGTTACTAACCGTAAATCAGTAAGAGAGCAATTCCCCAAATATTAACCCCGAAGGCCGAAACCAACATCAGATCAATATGAAACCATTCTTCTTAACTAACCTTCAGTTAGTCTCTAAATTTCAATTCTTAGGGAAAGGTTCCCATTAATTTTATCCAAGATAAATTCTTTAAAATTTATCCTTTAATCTTCCTTTGGATGTCATTTCAAACCAAATTATGGTTTTCCAAACTAGTCGGGATTAACGAACCATACCGAAGTAATTATTTAATTTATATCCCAATCCCAACCTATTCATCCCAAGAAGCAAAATGGGTAATACTCCATATCTAACACCACGTGGTATTATCGATAAAATTAATTACCATTTCACGTTCAAATCTAATTAAAGATTTAACTATCGCTTTGGAGCAAGACTGGTGATACTCCATTCTCGCTCAATTTCTAAATTTGATAATTTAGATTATCAATTCACATTTCAATCTAATTCAAGATTCATTAAAACTCCTTTTTCTGGGTTCAAGAACCAATGTCATTTAAAACACAGTTCACGATAAACCCAAATCACATTCTATTTATTAGCGGGGTTAAAGAACGAATGTTATTTAAAACACTGTTCACGATAAACCCACAGATCAATTCTATTTAAAACCCATTTCAAATCCAATTTATTTATTTAAAAATAAATGGGTTTTAATTTTAGTTCAAAACTACTTTATTTTGATAAAAATCTATTTTTATCTTTTCAAATGTGGAGATTTTCATCCCAATTTTTCCCAAATCATTTCTTATGATTTTACACTAATTATTACTATTTTTAATAATTTTATCAAGGCCCGTACAGTCGATTTCCATCAACGGCCATCGAACTGCACTTACAACGACCTTTTCCAAATTTGATTTGGACGTATCTCCAAATCCAACCATTAGATTTCAAATTTCTAACATTCGTTAGAAAGCTCTTTTCGATACAAACCCAACGGTTCCGGTTTTAGGAGAATCCGACGGTCGGATCTCCAGTAATGTTCGTTTGAAATAAATGGTCGAAATTTACGAACTACCGCGGCGCGGCGCGTTCTATTCAGGCCGTTATATTATATATATATAATATATATATTTCGTCGATTTCTATTTAAAACGAATTTTATAAATAGTTTTGAATTCGTTTCAAAAACAATTTCAACCTTAATTTCAAATTCAAATCAAAATTGAATTTTTCCTTATAAATTCATTTTAAAATCCATTTCTATTCAATTCAAATTTAAATTCAATTTGAATTCATTTCAATTCGTTTTCAATTCAATTCGAATTTGGTTTCAATTCACTTCGAATTCGTTTTATATTCAATTCATTTCGAATTCGTTTTCTATTCGATTCAATTCAAATTTGTTTTCTAGTCGATTCAATTCAAATTTGTTTTCTATTTGATTCAATTCAAATTTGTTTTCTATTCAATTCAATTCGAATTCATTTATTTAAGTTCAAATTCAGTTTGAATTTCAAAATATCAGATTTTGAAATCACTTTCGATATTCATTATAAAATGAATAAAATCGATATAAATATCGTTCACATCAAAATGGCGTCAATCAAATCAACACGGCTTCATATATTTCTATTTTCTAATATTCTATTTCAAATATTTCTTTTTCAAATATTTCTATTTCAAATATTTCTATTTTTAAAATATTTCGTTCAACACATGACTAATTTCAACGGATGAGTACTGTCAACACATGAACCTTTATTTTATATTGATAAAGATGTAAATTTTATTATTAAAATATTTCGTTCAACACATGACTAATCTCAACGGATGAGTACTGTCAACACATGAACCTTTATTTTATATATTTCTTTATTTTCTAAATTGGAAGGAGGCCCAATCAATCACCATATAATGTTAATTATATGGATTTTCATACATCACACGTATATAATAGCATTGAAAAATAATCAACCATCAACCAAAGTGCACTACACTGTATAAGCATCAAATATAGATATCTAACGCTTATAACAGCCTGTCAATCAATCGATCGACATATTTAATCAATCAGGATGAGTGAACTTCAAATTTCATCCCAACACCCGTGTGGGGTTTCAAACAATCAATCACAGATTTTAGTTGTGCAGTTGGGCGATGTGTAAAATTTATCGACCCAATCAATATCAGTCAAATCAGTGTATATAAACAAATCGGCCGATTTGTTTATAAATATTTATTTATTCACTTTCACGTTAAAAGTTATATTTTTAACGATAAAACATTTTATTCAACCTATGAAAATATTCTATTCAGTTCATTTATTAAATAAATGATTTCTTTATTTGTCTAACTTATTTTAGAAAATTTCGACGACATAACGGCACGATACTAGAAACGGGACGAGGCCTAGCCTTATCCCCGGTCTAGTGAAGGCCCATGCCATTCACACATCAATCAAATCCATTCCCTTTCACCAAACAATTCAATCCAAACCAAATTATCTAACCAACTACACAACCAAACAAACAAGTCCATGGTCTGTGGACGATTGTGTCGGGTGCTACTAAACACCGTCTGCATCCTAGTATATATATATAACTAGAAAAAGAAATCGAAGAGTGAGAAGTTCTCACCGATAGCTATCCAACCATCTCGACTTTTCTTTTGCAGAAGTCTTCGTCGTTCTCGCCTTTTTGTCACCTTCGTTGACCGTAGCCACAACATATATAAAAATCGAATTTTTACTTCGTTGTTCAATATATAAAAATCGAATTTTTACTTCGTTATTCAATATATAAAAATCGAATTTTTACTTCGCTGTTCAATATATAAAAATCGAATTTTTACTTCGCTATTCAATATATAAAAATCGAATTTTTACTTCGCTATTCAATATATAAAAATCACAATTTTTACTTCGCTATTCAATATATAAAAATCACAATTTTATTCTAACGCTATATATATAAAAATCCCATTCTTATACTATGTTTATATTTTAAAAATGTGATATTTCTATTTTTAAAAACAATTCTACTTCTATATTTTTTAAAATCAATTCTGCCTTTATTTTCAAAAATAGTTCTAATTTTATTTTCAAAACTCATGTCTTGTTTATATTTTGAAAACTCAAATCTTGTTTATATTTTCAAAACAATGTATATCTATATCTTCAAAACAATGTGATTTTCATTTTCATTTTTTTACAAATTGCAATTTATCTTTTAAAAAAAAAATACATTATATACATTTTTAAAAACTGCATTTCATATGTTTTAAAAACTGCATAAAGAAAAATGTTTTAAAAACTGCATTTCAAAACAATGCTAAGAAAATTAATAAATAATTAAAACATTAATTACCTGTTTAATCAGTTCGTTACCTTCCTCTTGGATCGTTCTGCCACCATCGAATTCACTGCCGACTTCTAGGGCACCCAATTGCGAGCACCACAACCAATCGGACGCTGATCAGATGGCTCTCCCTCGTGCGCCTCCACAACAACTTCCACTGGCCACAGTTCTGGCGAATCCGTCGCACCCCCAAGCCCAGGAAACGGCTTCGAATTGGACAGCTTTGGGCCAGAAATCTGAGCAGACCACTCACTAAAGATCGATCAAAACCCTATGAATTCCAAGCTCTCGCGTAGGCGTTCTATTTTCATATTTCAAGCTTCGGAAATCATTGATCCATTTGGATATTTTGGTGCTCGAAATCTCGAGCTGTTTGCGCCTTTCGTTGGGTTGAAGGCGGCTGAGTTGAACGAGAATAGGGTTGGGGTGATTTTTGGGGGGAGTATTTATATAAATTATTATTATTATTTAATTCTATTAAATTCTAAAAGGTGAATTTCACAACCGAGCTTCAAATCAAACCCAACGACTGTCGCCCCTAGCGTATGACCCCTATTCCGAACACAATGGGATATGTTTCGTAAGCCAATTCCATCGTTTCGATCAGTTTTCATTTAAATTCACATTTAAATCATTATATTGAATTTTAAACGTACATTTCAATTTACCGGGGCCACATACTAACTCTATAAATCCCAGAAAAATATTTTCTAGCTTCGTATTGACGATACGGTCCTAACAAAACTAGTTTCGTCGAATTCTGAGACTATTAGAAAAACGGCCAATTTCCAGTCGATTAAAATCAACTGAAACTGGTCAAACGCGTTTTCCTTTGCCACGCTCACATATTGATTCGAAAAATTTGGAATCTAGCAATAATTTGACATCACGGATCCAACAAAAGTGGTTTCGTCGAAATCCGAGGTCGTTTGCAAAATGTCCATTTTTAAGGGCCTGAATTCCATAGCGACTATTCAGAATTTTCAACTGGACATATCTTTTGATTCCCGCTATGAAATTTTGATTTCCCGGATTCGTTGGAAAGATATTATCAATTAGACTCCATTATTTTTGGTTTCCCTAAAATCCGGTCTATTTTGCACCCGGTACATTCATTTGAAGTTTGAAATCGAATTATCGAACTACCGCGCCATTTTCAATTCCTTTTATAATTATATATAATTATTTATATTCTAACGACGAACTATATAATATATACGTTCGAATTCTATTCAAAATAAATTTCTCGTCGATAGTATTTAAAATAATTCATTTTAAATAATCAAAATTCGCTAAAATTGCCAAAATAAAAATTTTAAACTGGCCCAGATTTTCGGGTTGTTACACCACGAGTGGAGCTCACGACCACGGCCCAGAAGCATCATCATGAGCTGGGGAGGACAGGACCACGAGCCAATGCGGGGAAGGAGGATCATGACCTAGAGTTGGAACCATGATCCGATCTTCGAGCTTGGACAACGAACAAACTGAAAGGAAAATGAAGTCGAACGAGATGATGATCAAAACCCGAGATGCAAAGGTAGTCCAAATGAGAAGTTGTAGCTCAGGATCCAGATGGGAACAAACGAGTTAACTTCATGAGTTGGGCTTTGCTGCAGGATGTGTGTAAGGGGATTATTGACATCTATAGCTTTGATTCACCACCAAAACTGATGTTGGGCTATGGATCAGTGCAGTGGAGCCATCATAACTCCATGGAGCAGAGTGATCATAGCAAAGGATTTTGGTTGTCAAAGCAGTGGATATCGTATGCTTTACACACTGAGTGAGAGCTGTGAGGATGGTTGCTATGCTTGATTGTTTGATATCACTATGACATGCACACCCCTCCCCATTATTTTCAAACCATGTGTTAGTGTCACCTTAGAGTATTGTATATCCGGTTGTGCTAACTCTTTGATTGCAGGTCTAGGTTCAGGTATGATTGGATTATACCTGTTATTGTTCTACTTTGTTTCTTATCGCTCATACCAGACTTTTGTTTGACCTAGAGTTTTATGTCTCTTCTTATTACTCTGGATGCTCTTAAACGGGCAGACTAGAGACAGGTTAGGTGGTATGCACGAGTAGCTATACCGAAGACGAGAAGGAAGCTTCCACGTATGATATATGTAGATGTTCTCCCTGTGTCGCTGCTAGTCACTACTTTAGGCATTAGTAGTGTACCTTTCTTATTTTGCTTCAGAGACAGTTTTAAAAGTTTTAATATTGATGATGTGGAACATAAGCTGTATTTTGGATTCTCCGCTGCTATGATGGTTTAGTTTTCAGCTTATGCACTGTCTCGCCTATTTTATGTCAAGTATGTTATTATTATATTTTACTCCATGCGCTGTGAGACATTCTACAGGTTCTTTGTTAATTCAAATTCCTTTCTTTTCCTTTCTTTGGCGACCGTCCCATGCTAGTCGGCACCGGCATAGCGCACTTTCATTGGAAATGTCGACTGGTGCAGGGTGGGCTGTCACAGTAAACACCTTGCCACCATCGGGAAGAGTCAGAACAGGGGCTGATATCAGACCCCTTTTTATCATCTGGAATGCATCTTCGCAATCAATACTCCAAGCGAAAACCAAATTCTTCTTTGTCAGAGGGGTGAGCGGAGCAGATATTCGTGCAAAGTCCTTAATGAACCTTCTATAATAACCCACCAATCCCAAGAAACTCCTAACCTCGGTCTCATTCTTAAGGGCTTTCCAATCTTGTACCATGACGACTTTAGCGCCCACCACTATTCCATCCTTGTAGATTAACATGCCCTAGGAACCTTACTTCCTTTCTTCAGAAATGGCACTTAGAAAACTTATCCTTGAGCTGATACGATCTGAGAGTGAGGAGAACCTCTTCTAAGTGTATGACATGTTCTTCCTCGCTCCTCGAGAACACCTGAATGTCATCCACGAAAACCACAACAAACTTGTTTAGGTACTCCCCAAACACCTAACTCATCAAATCCACAAAATACGCGAGTGCATTGGTCAGCCCAAAAGACATGACCAGCCATACAAAGAAACCGTCTGGAGTCCTGAAAGCCGCTTTGTCTATACTATCGTCTTTTTCCCTTAGCTGATGAAATCCCATGGCTATATCTAACTGTTGTGAGAAAACCGAAGCGCCTACAAGTTGGTCAAACAAGTCATCGATTTTTGGAAGTGGGTGCATATTTTCTTGGTGAGCCCATTCAACTCCCTATAATCCACGCATAAACGGAGAGAGCCATATGCCTTAGTCGCAAAGACGACTGGAGCTCCTCACTGAGAAATGCTCCGTCTAATGAATCCCTTCTCGAATAACTCACCCACTTGTTTGTTGGTTTCCTTCCTCCCTTTAGGAGACATGCGGCGTATTGGCATAGCGACAGGTTTCAAGTTCTCCACCTAGTAAATCCGGAAGTCTATCTCTCATTTGAGAGGTAATCCTCTAGCCTCATCGAACATGCCCATAAAATCTCTGACTATGGGTAATGATATAAGGACGTCAATTGAAGCATCAAGGGAATCTAGGAAATTGAGCATAACTGACCCTTGTAGGTCATAAGAAATCTCGAGAGTTCTCCCGTGGCACGTCATAAGCCTAGCAACTCTCCTCTCACAATCTAGAATGGCACTATACATGGCTAGCCAATCCGTTCCTAGAATATGCTCGTAACCCATAAAGTCAAGAACATATGCGTCACACTCAAACTCTATGCCCATAACAGAAATTCTCAAACCCTACATATCACAGACAAGTGAGTCGTACCTCATATGGGGTTTGTGACCATAGTAGGATCAGATGATCAGAAACTATACTAGTGTCTAGACACAGACTATCTACCACAGAATTGGATATGAATGAACGAGAAGCACCGGAATTAAAGAGAGTCCTAATAAGCGAGTCAAAAGAGAAATCAAACCTTCAATGGTGACATTCCTACCTCGATTCGGTTCGTCTTCCAATAGTCTCTAACAAAGTGCCCCAAATTTCCACAGCCATAACACTTAACCTCTGTCTGGATTTGTGCCTTATCAGGTTTTCCTCTTTTCTTTGGTATACCCTTCTTGGGCCACCACTTCTTCTTATCAGTCTTGGGCTTGTCCTCTTCGGTCTTACCTTCTTTCTTCTTCTCTTTCCTGTCCTCATTCATCAAAGCCATGTCTATTAGTCTTTCAAAAGTTGCCCCCATCGAGATATGTGTCAATGCTTGTCCTTGGAGAGGTTGATTCTACCCTTTCGCGAATCTTAAAGCCTTTTACGAGGATTATTTACCAAATCCAAACCAAATATTGCCAAATGATTAAAACTATTGACATATTCCTTCACTCACAACACCAAAATGGCCAATTTGAAACGATAGCAAAATGTTGCTAAAATTTTTAGAAACACTTTCTAAGAGTTGCAGATTAGTATGTTGCAGATTTTTGAAACGCATATCTTATGTTTCAGATTGACGAATTGAAACACTTAGCAGGTGTTTCACTTTGATAAACTGCAACACTCGGTGAGTGTTTCAAGTTCATAACCTGCAACCATTAATGAGTGTTTCAAGTTGATAATTTGCAACACTCGATGAGTGTTTCCAATTAATAATCTGCAACATCAATGCGTGTTTCAAGCTCATAATCTGCAACACTAAACGAGTGTTTCAACCATAAATATGCAATTGATGCTTTCAGTACCATAAGTACAAAAAAATAATTATCTATATTGGCTAATTTTCACTAACTATAACCATAAATTTGCAACAGAAGATGTGATCTGGTCAAATCTTAGTTGTCAAAACAGCAAATTTACCAGTCTCAAGACAATATGAACATTACAAACTCAATGCATGTGGATATAACAAATAATGGTGATGCATATAGCATTAACAAAGAGGTTGAATCATTTTTGAATGGAAAAGAGACTATTTGACTTCAAGCTAAGTTGGTCAATATTAGTACATAACAAAGAGTTACACATAAAGTGATGTCTTCTATTAAAAAATGACCTAATACTAGTGTAATAAGTTGAATTGCAGATATAGCCAATGACTCAATTGCTATGTCAAGCTAAACTGAATTGAAATTTTAATCAATGATTGTTTCTGCACCGGCAAGTCCAGCAAATAATAAAAAGTTTGAAAAGGATAAAATGAAACCATTCATGATAAATATTTAAAAATTGAATTTTGCTTTAGTTTAAAAACTAAAGAGTGCCTTAGGTTTTTTTGACTTGCTTTAGTTCTGAACTAAAGTGTTATTAAATAAATGCACATGTATTTTAGAATGCATTATGTTGGTAAGAACATAAACTGAGTATACACTATCTACTGAAGAATATATGCACACCACCATCTAATCCTATTTCACAAATGAATAAAGCTTGATTGCTTGTAGCCAAAGGACCAAACTGTGTACTAGCAACATTAAGAGCCATATCAAGCTTTCCACCATTAACTAATTTTAGAAATCCAACCTAAAGATTCATACTGGCAAAAAAAATACGTGTTTAATTTGAGAAAAGAGAATACGATTTTTGTTTCATAGGTGAGAGAATAACCAGCAGCTATATTACTGCATATTACAAAATCATGGACTGAAAATGATTCATATTGCAAGCATGCACTGGAGAGACTTAAAAACATATTGAAAAATTAAGCCTATAACAGTTGACTTCAAAAGGTTACCTTCAATTATTTATTCTTCCAGTTCACATCTGTGACAATACCAATAAATAATATTGTTATCATCGAATTAATGAAAAATAGACTGCAACCTAATCGCTAATAATGGTGTATGAAGTAGGCAAAACTATACTTGATTCATTTACAATTATTTGTCAGCAAATGATTACTTCGATTAGATTGAAGTCAGTGTCTGATTTGTTTTATGAAATGGTAAGTGTTATATAGGATAGAAGTTAGAAATATATGTATACATACGTTTAGCTAAACTGAAAGCACATCTTATAGGGATTCAAGTATGAAAATAAGGTGGTGGCTTAAAACTAGTACAAACAAAATACATATCCTCAAAACATATGAACAAAATAAAATCTGATGCATATGCATTTCTGTAACACCCAACCTCCGTTAAGGTCACTCTCACAGGGAATGCATTAACTTCAGTGGAGCATCATAAGTGTATAGAACGGATAAATTACAAAACAGACAAAATATATACAACGGAAAATAAATTAAACTTTTCTTTATTGATAAAACAACAGCTTGGTAAAACAGCTTGTACAAAGATTGTTTTTCAACGCCAAAACACTAATACCCATTACAACAAAGCATCTGTCTTGTTTAACAAAATAAAGAAGCATAAAATGACCATGATAATCCCAAATAAAGCATGAGCCAGCCATAGTAGTGGAAAAAGAGAGTTCAGAGCTATACATTGACTATCTTTGAGCTTGGGAAGAAAACTGAGCTAAGTGGTAATATTCCCTCCCTATGAACCGGGGGGGACGGAAGAAAAGAGGCGAAACAAACTAGGTCAGACATAAGTCTGGTAAGTCTAGTGATTTTCAGCATGTAGATAGGTAAAAGCATCATGACATGAATAAACTGGATACAAGACATAACCATGATAATAAGCATAGCAAGACAACAAATGATGAGCGCTAGATATAACAAGGTACACAAGATAAACAGGATACGATGGTTGCGCTTCTAATTATTAAGATATTTCCTACACTGCACTGTTCGATATGACAAGGCAAGATACACTGAATGTGCTTCGGTTCTTTCTCTGATTTCCTATTTTCTCTGCACCACCCAACTAGCATCCTGACTAGTGTCTTTTATAGAATGATTTGTATTCCCTACTAGTGTCCCAACTAGTATCATGTGTTAAATAATAAGATGATCCCAACCCCGCAATTGTGGTAGCCTTCAGGTGTGCATCTAGTATGAGGATCTTACCTCAATCAACCTAATTGCCATGGATATGTTAGATGTACGCTAACTACCCTATCGATCGACTCCCTAACTCGTATGTATTCATTATTGTGTTACTCAGCCCCGCTTGTATGTAGATACCTGTGCTGGTCCCACCATGGGGTGTATCAATTCCTATGGTGGTAACCCGACACAAATTCAAGATGCACAGTGTATACTACTGATGCCCAGTACCTACTTTTCCTGCTCCGAAGCACGTGCACGCCCGTACTCCGTCGAGACCTACACTGTTGCACCACCCGCCGCTATTTTGACCGCTCATAATCAGCCCAGTAATCGTGCCCCACCCTGCCTAGTTCAGGGTACCATGATACATCTATGTGGGTTACTACTGAAATGGGTCCCCGTTACTAGAGTTTCCTAATCAACATGTTATAATGGTTAAGTGTTCCCAATTTAACTTAACCCCACCCATTTGCTTAATTAACATGTTGTACTGGTTAAGTGTTGCCTATTCATATGTTATTTATGTAGGATCTAAATTAACCCTAGAGGGGGGGGGTGAATAGGGTTTATATATTTAAATTAAAATAAAAAAAATCACAGAATAGTTGCAGAAAGAAAAACACACACAGAAAATACCCAACTTCGGCAAAACTATGCCTACTGCTGCATTCAAGGTTTCTACTAGGAATTGTAAACAATCTCTTCGCTTACAGACTCTTGTAAACTCGCGACCTTCGCTCCCGACTGTTTAAACCCTACGCTCAAGACCTTGACACAACTCGACTCGTTAAGTTGTGATTTTTCCAACTACAGACACTATTAGTTATCAACCCTAAGTGTAGAACTTTGAATTTAAAAAAAAACATAGAAATAATAAACCCCTAGGAGTTAGTGTTTAAGGGTCATCCCCTTTTATAAAATACTGGCTGGCTTATCTTCAATTAGTTAGACCCGATCACTTTTCTCCTGTGAATTGAAAATGGCGGCGCTAGGGTTTCTGTTATCCTCCCAAATCGACTCGTGATGATCGATTTTGCTCTGGAATTCCACTATAGTTTTGAATCCTTTGAAGCTCCTTGTCTTGGATCAGTTTTCTCTTTGGATAGCGAATGAAATCCTTGGTGAGTACTTCTAAATTGAAATGGTTTTTCTAAATTATTGTTCGTTGATATCGATTTTCTTTTTCCTTGATGCCGATGATGATATGTGTGTAAATTTATAGGGTTTCTAAACCCTTAAAACTCTGATTCTAGATGCTTCGTTCTTCCTTGAATTTCTCTTGCGATTTTTATTCCTAGTTTGATTTGTTGGACTTGTTCATACGCTCTGAGATAGGTATCGATTTTTATTTGCTTCTGGAACATTGAATCGGTCTTGAGAACCTTATTTTATATGATCGGATATTTTGGACATTAAATTGGGTTTGAGGAATTCAAACTTTTTTAACACTTGCGAGAGGAATACTCTTCAGTTGATGCTTTCAACATTACCAAAAAAAATTCCCATAATTGTATTTTAACTCTTCATAAAAAAAAATTGATTCGAACAGATGCTTCCTCCTTTTCATTGTAAATTGGTTCAGTTTTACCTTGGTAATAACAGATATTACTCTTGACTATTTTTTGATAACTTGATATTGCTTTAAACAGTTACTATACTTTGATTTTCGAACACTTGAACTGGTGCTTTGTTTTCCCAAAATTGTTTTGCACTTTGAATAGTTTGCTTGACCATTGTGGTTCTTGATCCATTTCCTTGAGTTCTGAATAGTCAATTAGATTTAACTTGTTAAGAGCAGAAACTATGCTCGTACTCTATTATTGAACTACCTTTAGACTTGTGGCATACGCATTAACCCAGTCTTCATTTGTAAATTGTTTTATCCACTGCACCCTCGACATTGACCATATTGTTGCACAACTTTTCTCCTGAAACTTGAGCTTTGATCTGAACTGTTGTGTTTGTTTGCACCATTAATGTGATTGTCTGCATTGCTATAATTGTGGACCTATTTCCAAGTGGTCGAGTTTTGTTATTGGCCTGATTTGCACTTTTGCCAAATACGATTGCACCATTTAATTCTTTACTGATTAAAATGGGTACTGCACTTGTATAACTGTTACTACATGCCTTGTATTTTTTATACTTCTTAGATCTGTCTTTGACCAATCACTTGATCATTTTTGAAACTGATAAGAACAGCTTCTTCATTTTATCACGCCACCTTTTTTGTAAATGCTAAATTCACATGTTGCACTTGTGCACTGTCCACTTTATTTCTTGTCACTTGCTCGACCTTGTTGATGTGTTTATATATTGCTGAGCTATCTTGTTTCACCATCTTGACCAGAGTCATGTGTACATGTATCATTGTGCTCCTTTGAACATGTTGTATCATTCTTGTAAAACTTCATGATGCACCATTCATATTGTAATTCAATGTCCATTTGCACTTGCACCATTTTGGACTTGTATGTGGTCTGTGTTTACTGACTTGACATTTGGAGTATGCATTTTATTTAAATGCTGCTACATGCTTTGTCCCTGACCTTGAACTATGCTCGGCTCTGTCATGTACTTATTTGGTCTTGCCTTTTCTGTTTTGACCTACATGCTGGTTTGCATTTTGATGTTGAGCCACTTTGCTGAGTTGACTTCATTTCTTAAACTTGTATTCGATTGTCCCATTGTTGATTGTACACTGGGTCGAGACGGTCCATCGTGACTACTCCTCAGTCGTACACTGATCGGCGAGGCAGTGCACGCATGTATATTTATACACGTGTGTACATGCAGCCATCAGACGAGTTTTCCCTGTTCCTGTATGCCGGACAAAATCTAGGAAAATGATGAGAAACACACCGTAATTCTAAGGCAAATAATTTTTTTAATTTTTTTTATTTAATTTTATTTTTATTGCAGTCTACTGTGTGTGTGTTTCTTGTGACAGGTATGAAGACAGGCCTTGACTGAAGGCTGTGAAGACAAAAGATGGAAGTCAGAAGACAGTGAAAAAATATCAGTGTCATTGTATAACAGTGTCTGCAAATATAGTTGTACAGAGTGACAGATTTGTATGGAAGAAATGTAGTATGTCAAATAGTGGAGTTTATAAAAGATGTACTTTTTGATATTGAAATAAAACATTTTTATTTAAATAAAAATACCATGTGATTGTTTAAATTTTCTGCACAGTTATATTTTATTTAAATAAAAATATTATATTCCTGTCTGTTGTGTAGTATATCAGTGCATTTACAAACACATTCAATAGTAAAATATATTTGGTTGTTATCATCAAACAAAAATCACATAATTGTGTATACAACACTGTTATATACAACAATCTCCCCTTTTTGATGATGACAAACAAATAAAAGATTTAGAATGTGTTTGAAACGTGAAGTATATTACTCCCCCTATTTGTATGCTCCCCCTACAACTAAGTTTCCCTTATTGATGCATAGATTTGAAAATTTTGAAATAAGTTAATCAAACACCAAATTTCGAGAAATATTCTATAAATGTTTACTCATCCATCGAAATCATGACCATTCTCCCCCTTTTGTAATCATCAAAAGAATGACAGAAATTAAAACAGTGATGAATATAAACTAGAAATATGAGTTCAAATCAAGAGGAAAATATATCGTAAATCTCATTTAATCAAACAAAAATCATAATATTCTTCGAATCAGAAGCAAATTTCACTTTCAGAATGAATGGATTTACGATTGATTTTATAAAATGAGGAGAGTTCAGTAAAAATTGAATATTTGTATATGAATTTTAAAGATTTTAAATATGCTCAAAAATGTGTTAAGCACTTCCTAACCACGCATAGCCCAAAGGTCTTTTAAATTGGGTTAGTAGTAACTTAACTTTATCCTCTCTAATGAGTTCCATCCATGCACAACCCAAAGGTCTTTTAAGTGAGAATGGAAGCACATAGAGATTAAGGTAGTTCACCCACGCATAACCGCGAGGACTTTTAAATGGGAGTGAATACCAACGATAAAATTTATTTATTTATTATTATTAATATTATTTTAATTCCAAGAATAATTAGAACTCCCCAACTTAAATAAAACCATGATGAATGACAGAAATATGGTACATATGGAAGATGGTCGTGAAATAAGCTCTAATTCACAAATATTATAAAATTTGTCCAATCATCATGAGATTTAAAATATTTCCTTATGATAAAAAAATATTATAGTCAATACTCATCACAATTTCAAGATCTGTCATAATTTCAATGAGTTTCAAAATAGTTCAAATGATCAATCATTTAACTTTTGAATAATCATTTAAGAATTTCTTTAAAAAAATGGATAATGATTAATCAATTTCTATAATTCCCAAATCTAAGTGTAACCGTGAAAATCTATCTTCGGGAAGAGGTTTTGTAAAAATGTCAGCAAGTTGACAATCAGTTGAAATAAACTCAATACAAATATCTTCTCGTGAAATGTGATCTCTAATAAAATGGTGTCTCACATCTATGTGTTTAGTGCGTGAATGGTGAACAGGATTATTAGACAATTCTATAGCACTTTTACTGTCACATTTTAGTGGTACTTTTTTATAAATTAGACCAAAATCTGAAAGAGTTTGCATCATCCATAATATTTGTGCACAACAACTTCCTAAAGCAATGTATTCGGCCTCAGTTGTGGATAGAGCAACACAATTTTGTTTTCTACTTGACCATGAAACTAATGAATGTCCTAGCATAAAACAAGTTCCACTAGTGCTTTTTCTATTCACAAGGGATCCAGCATAATCGGCATCAGAATATCCAGTCAATTTAAAATTATTGCATGCAGGGTACCATAACCCAAATTTGTGTGTGTGCGAAAAATATCTCAATATTATTTCTGTGGCTTTTAAGTGAGATTGTTTTGGATTAGACTGAAAGCATGCACACAAACAAATAGCAAACATAATATCAGGCCTAGATGCGGTGAGATAAAGAAGTGAACCAATTATTCCACGATATTTTTTCTAATCAACTGCAACTCCTTTCTCGTCTTTGTCAAGCTTGGTTGAAGGACTCGTCGGTGTTCTGAGTGATTTTGCATTTTCTAGTCCAAATCTTTTCAGCAATTCAGTGTTGTATTTTGTTTGTGATATGAAAATGCCCTTGGTGCTTTGTTTGATTTGAAATCTAAGGAAGTATTTCAATTCACCTACTAAGCTCAATTCGAATTTATCCTGCTTGACTTTTTCAAATTTCTCACATAGACGATCATTAGTAGCACCATATATAATATCATCAACATAAATTTGAACTATTAAAAAATCTTCACCTTCATGTAAAAGAAACAATGTCGTGTCGGCACTACCCTTTTTAAAACCGTTTTCCAAAATATATGCACTTAAACAATCATACCATGCTCTAGGTGCTTGTTTAAGACCATATAATGCTTTTTCAAGTTTAAATACATGATTTGGGAATTCATGACTTTCAAAACCAGGGGGTTGTTCAACAAAAACTTCTTCTTTTAGTTCTCCATTTAAAAACGCACTTTTTACGTCCGTTTGTTTAAGTTTGAAACCTTTATAACATGCAAAACTGAGCAAAATTCTAATGGCTTCTAACCTAGCTACTGGTGCATATGTCTCATCAAAATCAATACCTTAAATTTGATTATATCCTTTTGCAACCAACCTAGCTTTGTTTCTAATTACATTTTCGGATTCATCAAGTTTATTTTTTAATACCCATTTAGTTCCTACTACTGGATAGTCATTTGGTCTAGGAACTAATTTCCAAACTTTATTCCCTTCAAATTGATTAAGTTCTTCTTGCACCGCTAAAATCCAACTTTCATCGTTAAGTGCAATTTCAACATTTTTAGGTTCGGTTTCAGATATAAAACAGCTGTGAATACAAAAAGCACAGATATCTTTATTAAATGATGAACGAGTTCGTATACCTGCCGTTGGATTTCCTATTACCAATTCTGGAGGATGGTTGGCTTTGAATTTCAATTTCTCAGCTTCGAATGTTTGTTTTGTTGGATCATCACTGCCAGTCTTTTCTTTGCTATTTTCTTTTTCACCCTCATATGTAATTCCCTCTTCGTTTTTCTCTTTGTCCACCGTATCCAGATCTGATTCATCAAATCTCACATTTATGGTTTCAACAATAGTTTTCTATCATTTGTTGAAGATTCGATAAGCCTTGCTTCTTGAAGAGTAACCCATGAAAATTCCATCATCTGCTTTTGACTCAAACTTACCAAGTTGATCACCTGTATTAAGAAGATAACAAGGGCACCCAAAAACTCTAAAATATGAAATGTTAGGCTTTCTGTCAAACCACAATTCATAGGACGTTTTGTTAAGTATAGGTCTAATCATTACTCTGTTCATTACATGGCAGGATGTATTAACTGCCTCTGCCCAAAAAGTCAAAGGCAATTTATATTCACTTATCATAGATCTAGCCAATTCCTGTAATGTACGATTTTTCCTTTCGACTACCCCATTTTGTTGGGGTGTTCGAGGAGCAGAAAATTCGTGTTTAAAACCCTCTTCACAAAACTTTTCAAAATCCAAATTTTCTAATTCACCACTGTGATCACTTCTTAAAGTTTTTATTGAAACACCTTTTTCATTTTGAACGAGTTTTGCAAACTTTGAAAAGTAATCAAAAGTTTTGGATTTTTTGCCTAGAAAATAAACCCATGTAAATCTAGAATAATCATCAACCAATACATAACAATAACGTTTTCCATTTAAGCTAGCAATTTCATTTGGTCCAAATAAATCCATGTGAATCAATTCAAGTACCCTATTTGTACTAACAACATTTTTAGGGCGAAATGATGATCGACTGAATTTTCCCATAGTACAAGATTTGCACACTTTGTTAGTTTTATATTTCTGATGTGGTAGTCCCCTTACCAATTCTTTTTATTCAAGTTTTTCTAAAAGGATCATACTAGCGTGACCCAATCTCCTATGCCATAAGAAAACTTCTTCATCTGTAGCTACTAGACATCGTGAGAGAGTTAAATCATCAAATGAGAGCGTATAAACATTTCCTTTTCTTTTTCCCATGAACAAAATATTGTTAGTGGATTTTTCAATAATTTTGCAAGATTCACTATCAAATATTACACTCATCCCTTTGTCACATAGTTAGCTTATGGAAATGAGATTGTGATGCAAGTTTTCAACATATAAAACATCAGTTAAGGAAAAAGTACTATTACCTACTTTACCTTTACCTATAATTTTACATTTTCTGTTATCGCCCATTATCACACTTCCACCTTTATGTTTATCGAGGCTAAGGAACTTTGATTTATCTTCTGTCAAATGTTTGGAACAACCTGAATCCAAGTACCATTCTTATTGCTCCTTAGCCCTCCAACGTACCTACACACGAGAAGAAGAGAATGACCTAGAGAAACTCATAGGTCTAATAAAATTAGTAACTGAAAAATTTTGATTTTGAACAACAGATCCTTTTGGAATCCAAATTTATTTAGACTTACCAATTTCAATTTTGTAATAATTGCTTGTCAACCCTTTTGAAACCCATACTTGTATGAATTTTTTATTATTGTTCTTACTTTCACATTTTTCATAGCTATGTCCAATTTTTCCACATTTTATACATTTAGGAAAAACACTTCCACCCTTCGCATTATCATTCAAATTAATGTGTGTTTTCCCAAAACCTAATCCTTTTCTATTGTTAGCATATAATTAATTTCCAAGAAGCATTCTAAATGACTTTTCTCTTTTTGAAAACTTGCTCAATGTTATTTCAAGATTTTTTACTTTAGTCTTAAGTGCTGCATTTTCATCTTAAGTGCTGCATTTTCATCTACAAGAGAAGTGCATCTGTTGATGAAATTCTTTCTTTTTGTGTCATCACTTTCTTTTAAAGCCAAGTGTTCTTGTTTCAATTTTTCAAGATTTGCTTTAAATTCTATTTTCTCTTGTTTTAAAAACTTACATTTTTCACAATCAAGATTTGTCACTTTTTCAAGCTCAGTTTCTAACCTATTGTTTTCGTGAACCAGTTTAATCCTATCATATTTTAGTTTCTTAACTTTTAGTTCAAGAGAATCAACGGTTTTGGTAAGTTCATGACACATTAAAATTAAATCTTTGTAAGAGTAGTTTGGTACCTCAGTGGAATCTTCCTCGCTACTTTCTGAGTCTGACTATGCCATAAGGCATAAATTGGCTTCCTCTTTATCACTGTCAGAGTCTTCTTTCTCTCCTTCTTCATCGTCCCATGTAGCTGCAAAAGCTTTCTTTTTCTTCTTCTTTTCTCTGTCTTTCTGAAGTAGTGGACAATTTGGTTTGATATGACCTGGTTATTGCAGTTGTAGCATATGACTTCATCGTCTGAATTGTCCGAATTCTTGGATTTGGTGGATTTTGAATTCTTCTTTCGTGACTTGAATTTCTTGTTAGACCACTTTTTAAGAACCATAGCCAATTCTTCAATGGGATTCTCGGCTTCATCATTACTTTCAACATTGTTGTTTAGAGCAATTATCTTTTTCTTCGATTCTGAATCATCGCGTCCTTCTTTGGCTTTTAACTCCATTTCATAAGCGATCAAGTTTCCAATCAACTCTTCTATTCTCAACTTACTTAAATCTTTTGATTCTTGAATGGTCGTTACTTTGGCTTCAAAGTTCATTGGTAGTACTCTCAGTATCTTACATATTAATTCCACTTCAGTGTAGACTTTACCAAGAGCCCTTGCATTATAAATCAGTGTTGAGAATCGACCATACATCTCTTTTATATCTTCGTCTTTATGCATCGTGAAATTTTCATATTCGTTGCAGAGTAGTGCGAGACGAGATTCCTTGCTTGAGATGTCCCTTCATGTGTAACTTCCAAAGTATGCCATATTTCCTGCGCAGTTGAACAGTGAGATATACGGTTAATTTCAGTTTTATCAAGAGCACAAATTAAAGCGTTCATTGCTTTGGCATCAGTTGAGAATAATTTTTAATCATTAGCATCCCACTTATCTTTTAGCTTAGGAATTTCAATATCATTAATAATCGTAATGGGAGGTTTGTAACTTGTTTCAACAATATCCCATACATCATAATCAACTAAACTTAAGTAAATTTTCATCCTAGCTTTCCAATAGGCATAATCGGTTCCATTAAACATTAGTGGCCTAGCAATAGACTGACCCTCAGAAAAAGCGTAATTAGATAGATTCATGACTCTAGAGTTAAAAATACCCGCTCTGATACAACTTGCAGGATCTAAATTAACCCTAAAGGGGGGTGAATAGGGTTTATAAATTTAAATTAAAATAAAAAAAATCACAGAATAGTTGCAGAAAGAAAAACACACACAGAAAATACCCATCTTCGGCAAAACTATGCCTACTGCTGCATTCAAGGTTTCTACTAGGAATTGTAAACAATCTCTTCGCTTACAGACTCTTATAAACTCGCGACCTTCGCTCTTAACTGTTTAAACCCTATGCTCAAGACCTTGACACACTCGACTCGTTAAGTTGTGATTTTTCCAACTACAGACACTAGTAGTTATCAACCCTAAGTGTAGAACTTTGAATTTAAAAAAAACATAGAAATAATGAACCCCTAGGAGTTAGTGTTTAAGGGTCATCCCCTTTTATAAAATACTGGCCGGCTTATCTTCAATTAGTTAGACCCAATCACTTTTCTCCTGTGAATTGTAAATGGCGGTGCTAGGGTTTCTGTTATCCTCCCAAATCGATTCATGATGATCGATTTTGCTCTGGAATTCCACTATAGTTTTGAATCCTTTGAAGCTCCTTGTCTTCGATCAGTTTTCTCTTTGGATAGCGAATGAAATCCTTGGTGAGTACTTCTGAATTGAAATGGTTTTTCTGAGTTATTGTTCGTTGATATCGATTTTCTTTTTCCTTGATGCCGATGATGATATGTGTGTAAATTTATAGGGTTTCTAAACCCTTAAAACTCTGATTCTAGATGCTTCGTTCTTCCTTGAATTTCTCTTGCGATTTTTATTCCTAATTTAATTTGTTGGAATTGTTCATACGTTCAGAGATAAGTATCGATTTTTATTTGCTTCTGGAACATAGAATCGGTCTTGAGAACCTTACTTTATATGATCGGATATTTTGGACATTAAATTGGGTTTGATGAATTCAAACTTTTTTAACACTTGCGAGAGGAATACTCTTCAGTTGATACTTTCAACATTACCAAAAAAAATCCCATAATTGTATTTTAACTCTTCATAAAAAAAATTGATTCGAACAGATGCTTCCTCCTTTTCATTATGAATTGGTTCAGTTTACCTTGGTAATAACAGATATTACTCTTGACTATTTTTTGGTAACTTGATATTGCTTTAAACAGTTACTATACTTTGATTTTCCGAACACTTGAACTGATGCTTTGTTTTCCCAAAACTGATTTGCGACCATTGTGGTGCTTGATCCATTTCCTTGAGTTCTGAATAGTCAATCAGATTTAATTTGTTAAGAGCAGAAACTATGCTTGTACTCTATTATTGAACTACCTTTAGACTTGTGGCATATGTGTTAACCCAGTCTTCATTTGTAAAAAAATTTATCCACTGCACCCTCGACATTGACCATATTGTTGCAAAAATTTTCTCCTAAAACTTGAGCTTTGATCTGAACTGTTGTGTTTGTTTGCACCATTAATGTGACTGTCTGCATTGCTGTACTTGTGGACCTATTTCCAAGTGGTCGAGTTTTGTTATTGGCCTGATTTGCACTTTTGCCAAATACGATTGCACCATTTAATTCTTTAATGATTAAAATGGGTACTGCACTTGTATAACTGTTACTACATGCCTTGTATTGTTTATACTTCTTGGATCTGTCTTTGACCAATCACTTGATCATTTTTGAAACTGATAAGAACAGCTTCTTCGTTTGATCATGCCACATTTTTTGTAAATGCTGAATTCACCTGTTGCACTTGTGCACAGTCCACTTTATTTCTTATCACTTGCTCGGCCTTGTTGATGTGTTTATATATTGCTGAGCTATCTTGTTTCACCATCTTGACCAGAGTCATGTGTACATGTATCATTGTGCTCCTTTGAACATGCTGTATCATTCTTGTAAAAGTTCATGATGCACCATTCATATTGTGATTCACTGTCCATTTGCACTTGCACCATTTTGGACTTGTATGTGGTCTGTGTTTACTGACTTGACATTTGGAGTATGCATTTTATTTAAATGCTGCTACATGCCTTGTCCCTGACCTTGAACTGTGCTCGGCTCTGTTATGTACTTCTTTGGTCTTGCCTTTTCTATTTTGACCTACATGCTGGTTTGCATTTTGATGTTGAGCCACTTTGCTGAGTTGACTTCATTTCTTAAACTTGTATTCGATTGTCCCATTGTTGATTGTACACTGGGTCGAGACGGTCCATCGTGACTACTCCTCAGTCATACATTGATCGGCAAGGCAGTGCATGCGTGTAGATTTATACACGTGTGTACATGCAGCCATCAGACGAGTTTTTCCTGTTCCTTCATGTCGGACAAAATCTAGGAAAATGATGAGAAACACACCGTAATTCTGAGGCAAATAAAATTTTTAATTTTTAATTTTATTTTTATTGCAGTCTACTTTGTGTGTGTTTCTTGTGACAGGTATGAAGACAGGACTTGACTGAAGGCTGTGAAGACAAAAGATGGAAGATAGAAGACAGTGAAAAAATATCAGTGTCATTGTATAACAGTGTATGCAAATATAGTTGTATAGAGTGACAGATTTGTATGAAAGAAATGTAGTATGTCAAATAGTGGAGTTTATAAAAGATGTACTTTTTGATATTGAAATAAAACATTTTTATTTAAATAAAAATACCGTGTGATTGTTTAAAATTTATGCACAGTTATATTTTATTTAAATAAAAATATTATATTCCTGCCTATTGTGTAGTATATCAGTGCATTTACAAACACATTCAATAGTAAAATATATTTGGTTGTTATCATTAAACAAAAATCATATAATTGTGTATACAACACTGTTATATACAACAACCTAACCTTCCCACTGATTCACGCACGTTTATATAACGATTAAGTTTGTGGGCCTGTATATATTAATATTGCCCACTTACCCAAGATTTACTTAACCCTTCCCCTTATCAAGTCCATACGTATTATTGGTTAAGCTTGCCTTAATCCTATCCACTTTGAAATATTGGTTAAGTGTCATCAATTAATTCAAGTTAACTTAGCCCACCCATTCATCATGTTGTATTGGTTAAGTGTCGTCAATCCAGTCGAGTTAACTTAACCCACCCACTTGTCATGTTACCTTGGTTAAGTGTTGCCTTTTTGTGTTCCTTAACCTTACCACACATCATGTTATATTGGTTAAGTGTTGCCCTCTTGTGTTAACTTAACACTACCACACATCATGTTGTATTGGTTAAGTGTTTCCTATTAACTTAACCCTGTTCATTCATCATATTATATTGGTTAACCTAACCTGCTCACTTGTCTAATTAACATGTTATAATGGTTAAGTGTTCTAAATTTACTTAACCCCACCTTCTTGTCTAATTAACATGTTATAACGGTTAAGTGTTCTAAATTTACTTAACCCCACCCACTTGTCTAATTAACATGTTATAACGGTTAAGTGTTCAAAATTTACTAAACCACACCTACTTGTCTAATTAACATGTTATAACGGTTAAGTGTCACTTATTCATATGTTACTTATTCTTACCATTCTTAGCATGTCTATTTAATAGCATTAATTTATTCATTAATGCCTTAACCTCTCACATTAGAACTGTTGTTTGCGGTTGTTGGATGTGCCGGGTGGTTCCGGGCAGACTTCTACCACAAACTCATTCTAACCTCGGGTTTTGGGCTAAATACGCTAACCTCTCACATTAGATCTGCGTTGTTGCGGTAAATGGATGTGTCGGGCGGTTCCGGGCAGTTTTACACCGCAACTCAATCCAACCTCGGGTTAGGCATGTTCATCTTTTAGCCAATTTACATATTTACCATACATGTCCAAGTCTAGATTTTATATGCTAATTATCCCAATTTCACAAAACTATTCATGTTTCAATTCTCAAGTTATGCCCAACAAATTCGATTACAAGTTATTAATCAAAATAGGCTACACCCAATCTTCCCAAATTTGCAATAATAGTCATGCCCAAAAATCAGAAATATACATTATGTTTGGCGTCCCAACCAATAGTTATGCCCTATCTAGTTTTAATATTTCAGTTTGCAGTTTACGCCCAAAACTTGGTTTACATGCCAATTAACCCAAACTTGCAGTTATAATGATAATAACGCCCCAATAGCAGTTACAAGTTATGCCCAACAATTTCGCCGAATATGTTATGCCCAATTATTTCACCAAATACATTATGCCCAATATTTAACCAAAATAAGTTATACCCAAATATTCCCCGTATTCCAATCATTCGTATTTCGCGATTTCAGCCTAGGTTCGAAGGTAACCCAGGTTCATAAAAGAAAAAGGAAATAGGGGAAGAGAAAGGAGCATAAAAATAAGAATAGGCATAAAAATAGGCATGTAACAACAGACCTAATACATGAAATTTGGATCCAACAAAGATAGATTCTTGAATAAACTTATACAATCATTATCGCAGGCATAAGAATAACATCATGAACCAAAAGGGATTATATGCCAGATGTACAACAAAGATAGGCATGATTGTATCGATATAATAACTTCTTAGGCATGTAAATTCATGGATTCGATAGAAAGATAGGGATAAATCTAAAAAGATTGTCTTATCATCAAGCATGGACTTAGATTCATTTTATTATATGCCAAGATTACAATTAGGTATTTTAAATCTGAAAATAACGTGAACTTACATTGCTAGGATTAGAAAAGAGAATTGAATCGTTGTTGTTGCAGAAATCTAATTTGATGTTGATTAAGCTTCAAAGTTGATCGTTGGTGAAGAACTTCTAATATGATTTAGGTTTTTGAGGTGGCGGCTAAGAGAATTGAGAGTTTAGCAGCATAGAGTCATCATAAGGAATTTTTATGAATTAGGGTTTAGGTTTAGAGATGTATATATAGATGTCTAGGATTAATTCTAGCATTTAGATTGACATAGGGTCAATCTAAACCATCCAAGTCACAAAGACACCTCACTAGGCCAATCAGAACAAGCCACATATGCCCTAAGACACCAAAAATCGTCACTTCCCAGATCTTGCTGCTGGGGTCGACCCCTACAAGAGGGGTCGACCCCGGTGTCAACTTCAAAGAGCCTGAGTCGACATAGGTGTCGACCCAACGGGTCTCGGGTCGACACCGCAAACGTGGTCGGTTCCGCATTTCCTCCTCTCGCCTTCGCTGTTTTGAATATTTTATTTTAATTCTGGTTTAAACTAAAATCTTCTAACCTCCATAACTTCTCCATACTATATCCGTTTTACGCAAACTCTGACTCTATCTCAAGTAGAATTCCGAGACGAACACAATGGCGCAGCCCATTTCCCTTAATTTTTCTTTTAATGATTAATTATTCTTTAATTATCTCTTATGTCCCATTTTAAAATTACGGGGTGTTACATTCTCCCCTCCTTAAAGAATTTCGCCCCTGAAATCTCCATGTCAAGAAGAATGTATGTCCTACCATACAACGTCCATCTACTCAACCATTCAATCACAGGCATCCATTGTTTGTAAAAAGATTCCTAATGCTTTCATGATCATATGCATAGTGTGTGTATATGTCCTTATCTAATGCAAAATCAGGCAGTCTACTGATTCAGTTGACCTACTTAATGAGAATTATGTCAGTGCCATGAGTCCATTATGTATGCAATTATTCCTAATCGTACCTTATAACCTCTACATGAGTGCACAATCATTCATACAAATGCAACATCCATATGATAACACATCAGGTATAAATTCATATATGCATATGCAATATGAAAGTGACTGAGCCGATCTAGTACATAGGGTGTGTGTATATGCATCCTCGAGCAACCACTAGCGACCTCTTGCAAATACTTGCAACTATCAATCATAACATGTTTCAAACACATGTTTACATACATTGGCTTCTACCTAAGGATCGAAGATATGACCTAGAGGATATATCTAAAAAGATAGAAACAAGTATGCATAAAATTCCTAGGAAAAGAGATCAAGGATATACCCTCAAGAAAAAGGGTATGATGCGCGTATCTAGTCTTCAATCTGTGAAGTCGCATCTTCTTGAGCTTCACTCTATTGTGCTCTGACTGTCTTAACTTCATGATTGCGTAGCTTCTCAATTTCTGTTTCCCAAATATAAGTTGGGACTCATCTCACTATCGCCTCTCGTTCCACCTCTTCTCCTTCTAGTTTACTCGGCACTACAACTTCTGTTGTGTCATGCTAACATTCCAAGAACTATCTCTTGAAAATAAACAGATGCTAACCATGTTAGCAAGTGTACTTATTAAGGTGACTAGGGGTCTCTTCTCTACTTAACTTATCCATTGCGTCAACTATCTGAGAGTCTTTTGTGAAGTCCCTATTTGATCCAAAAGCGTAGGTCTTACTCCTAGCGATGCCAACTACTAACTTAACCAAAGGTTTTAAAACCAAAGGCTGATATGTATTCTGAACTTTTCCTTTTCACATAAAGAGGACTTGAAGTCAACCTTTTTCTTCTTAAGGCATCCGCTACGACCTTACCTTTTCAGGATCCACCGCTATCCCTTCCTCAGAGACCATGTGTCCTAAGAACCTCACTTCTTTCCTCCAAAAATGGCATTTGGATGACTTAGCCTTAAGCTAATGCGCTTGGAGGGTATTTGAGACTTCCCTTAGATACAAAGCATGTTCTTCCCCACCAAAATATCATCTATGCACAAGCGAAGTGAATCATCCGCTTTTCCCTTGGAGTCATGTGTCGTACAGGTAATGCAACTGGCTTTGCATTGTCAACTAAATATATGCGGAAGTGTATCTCGTGTTTTAGGGGACAAACCCCTAACTTAATCAAAAACGTTTGCGTACTCATGGACCATACTAATGGATCGCAAATCGTCGATAGACGCATCAAGTCATTCTAGGTAGCTAAGCCAAACTGATCCCTTAGGATCGTACGAAATCTCGAGGGTATTCCCGAGGCAAGTCAAAAATCTAACTACCCTCCTTTCACAATTTCTAGCTAACCAATCCATGCCTAGAATCAACCCATAGCCCATGAAACCAAAAACATAAGCATAACACTTAAACTTAATATAGCTATTCTCAAATCCTTACAAACCAAAAATGAGCCGAATCACCAATTGGATTTGAGACAATAATGGGATCCTCTACCCTATTAGTACTAAGGTGCAGAGACTCAACTATGGAAGCAGATAGAAAAGAATGTGAAGCGCCAAAATCAAATAAGGATCTAATAGGATGATTGAAAAGAAAAAATAAACTTTCAACAAAAACGTTCCTACCTTTCTTAGTGAGAGCATGAAATTGCCCTCTAAAAGATTATGTCCTTTGCCCTTGTCCTTGTCCTTTGGGCAATCCTTGATAAAAAGCCCTGCCTCACCATACCGAAAACAACCACCTATCTTCTTCTTCCTACAATTAAATGGCCTGCTATACCATAGAAAAGACACTTTCTCTTGTTGTTGGATCTATTACTTCTTCCACCCTTCTTATATTCTAATCCCTTGTTTGTAATTCCTCCACTTTGGCCTCTTTCTTTTCACCTTTCTCCTTCTGCATGGATTAAGCCATATCGACAAGCTTCCTATCCTTGGGCTTGTGTTTCTTATCCCAAACTCTCTTATTCTCATCCTTACTATCCTTGTGTACCTTGTTGACAAGTTCCTCAAAACTACCTCCATCGCAAGGCAACCTACAAGGCTTGAAAGAAAATTAGTCGCAGTTGAAACTACTACGGCTACAGATGGAGGTTGGGCACTACTTCGCCCTCGACATGTGCCGTATGCCTACGAAACTATGATGAAAAGAAGTGAAGAAGAGATTCAAATAGAGAATTGAAAGATAGTGCATATGGATTTGGAGAATATGCCTTTTAAAAACAATACTTTTCTCTTGAAAAACGTTTCTTTAAAACATGTTTTAGAAAAAAACCCTTTTAAAATATGCTTTTGAAAAATCTTTTATCTATTCTGGTAACCTTCAGCTCTGATACCACGTGTAACACCCTACCTCCGTTAAGGTCACTCTCACATGGAATGCATTAACTTCAGTGGAACATCATAAGTGTATAGAACAGATAAATTACAAAAAAGACAAAAATTATACAGTAGAAATTAAATTAAACTTTGCTTTATTGATAAAACAACAGCTTGGTAAAACAGCTTGTACAAAGATTGTTTTTCAACACCAAAACACCAATACCCATTACAACAAAGCAACTGTCTTGTTTAACAAAATAAAGAAGCATAAAATGACCATGATATTCCCCAATAAAGCATCAGCCAGCTATAGCAGTGGAAAAAAAGAGTTCAGAGCTACACATCGACTATCTTCGAGCTTGGGAAGAAAACTGAGCTAAGTCGTAATATTTCCTCCCTGTAAACCTGGGGGGAAACAGAAGAAAAGAGGCGAAACAAACTAGGTCAGACATAAGTCTGGTAAGTCCAGTGATTTTCATCACGTAGATAGGTAAAAGCATCATGACATGAATAAACTGGATACAAGACATAACCATGATAATAAGCATAGCCAGACAACAAATGATGAGCGCTAGATATAACAAGGTACACGAGATAAACAGGATATGATGGTTGCACTTCTAATTATTAAGATATTGCCTACACCGCACTGTTCGGTATGACAAGGCAAGGTACACTGAATGTGCTTCAGTTCTTTCTCTGATTTCCTATTTTCTCTGCACCATCCAACTAGCATCCTGACTAGTGTCTTTTATAGAATGATTTGTATTCCCTACTAGTGTCCCAACTAGTATCCTGTGTCAAATAGTAAGGTGATCCAACCCTGCAATTGTGGTAGGCTTCAGGTGTACATCTAGTATAAGGATCTTACCTCAACCAGCCTAATTGCCATGGATAGGTTAGATGTACCCTTACTATCCTATCGATCGGCTCCCTAACTCGTATGTATTCATTACTTATGTCACTCGGCCCCGCTTGTATGTAGATACCTGTGCTGGTCCCACCATAGGGTGTATCAATTCCTATGGTGGCAACCCGACACAAATTCAAGATGCACAATGTATACTACTGATGCCCAGTGCCTGCTTTTCTTGCTCCGGAGCACGTGCATGCCCCTACTCCGTCGAGACCTACACTGCTGCACCATCCGCCGGTATTTTGACTGCTTATAATCAGCCCAGTAATCGTGCCCCACCCTGCCTAGTTCACGGCACCATGATACATCTATGTGGGTTACTGCTGAAATGGGTCCCCATTACTAGGGTTTCCTAATCAACATGTTATAATGGTTAAGTGTTCCCAATTTAACTTAACCCCACCCATTTTCTTAATTAACATGTTGTACTGGTTAAGTGTTGCCTATTCATATGTTACTTAACCTCCCCCTGATCCACGCATGTTTATATAACGGTTCCCCTTATCAAGTCCATACGTATTATTGGTTAAGCTTGCCTTAAACCTATACACTTTGAAATATTGGTTAAGTGTCATCAATTAATTCAAGTTAACATAATCCACCCATTCATCATGTTGTATTGGTTAAGTGTCGTCAATGCAGTCGAGTTAACTTAACCCACCCACTTATCATGTTACCTTGGTTAAGTGTTGCCTTCTTGTGTTACTTAACCCTACCACACATCATGTTATATTGGTTAAGTGTTGCCCTCTTGTGTTAACTTAACCCTACCACACATCATGTTGTATTGATTAAGTGTTTCCTATTAACTTAACCCTATTCATTCATCATGTTATAATGGTTAACTTAACCCTGCTCACATGTCTAATTAACATGTTATAACAGTTAAGTGTTCTAAATTTACATAACCCTACCCTCTTGTCTAATTAACATGTTATAATGGTTAATTGTTCTAAATTTTCTTAACCCCATCCAATTGTCTAATTAACATGTTATAACGGTTAAGTGTTCTAAATTTACTTAACCCCACCCACTTGTCTAATTAACGTGTTACATAACGGTTAAGTGTCGCTTATTCATATGTTACTTAACCGTACCATTCTTAGCATGTCTGTTTATTAGCATTAATTTATTCATTAATGCCTTAACCTCTCACATTAGAACTATTATTTGCGGTTGCTGGATGTGCTGGGCGGTTCCGGGCAGACTTCTACCACAAACTCATTCTAACCTCGGGTTTTGGGCTAAATACGCTAACCTCTCACATTATATCTGTGTTGTTGCGGTTACTGGATGTGCCGGGCGGTTCCGGGCAGTTTTACACTGCAACTCAGTCTAACCTCGGGTTAGGCATGTTCATCTTTTAGCCAATTTACATATTTACCATATATGTCCAAGTCTAGATTTTATATTCTAATTATCCCAATTTCACAAAATTAGTCATCTTTCAATTCTCAAGTTATGCCCAACAAATTCGATTACAAATTATTAAACAAAGTAGGCTACACCCAATCTTCCCAAATTTGCAATAATAGTCATGCCCGAAAATTAGAATATACATTATGTTTGGCGTCCCAACCAATAGTTATGCCCAATCTAGTTTTAATATTTCAGTTTGCAGTTTACGCCCAAAACTTGGTTTACATTCCAATTAACCGAAACTTGCAGCTATAATGATAATAATGCCCCAATAGCAATTACAAGTTATGCCCAACAATTTCACCGAATATGTTATTCCCAATTATTTCATCAAATACATTATGCCTAATATTTAACCAAAATAGGTTATACACAAATATTCCACGTATTCCAATCATTCGTATTTCACGATTTCAGCCTAGGTTCGAAGGTAGCCCAGCTTCATAAAAGAAAAAGGAAATAGGGGAAGAGAGAGAAGAAGCATAAAAATAAGAATAGGCATAAAAATAGGCATGTAACAATAGACCTAATACAGAAAATTTAGATCCAACAAAGATAGAATCTTGAATAAACTGATACAATCATTATCGCAGGCATAAGAATAACATCACAAACCAAAAAGGATTATATGCCTGATGTACGACAAAGATAGGCATGATTGTATTGATATAATAACTTCTTAGGCATGTAAAATCATGGATTCGATAGAAAGATAAGGATAAATCTGAAAAGATTGTCTTATCCTCAAGCATGGACTTAGATTCATTTTATTACATGCCAAGATTACAATTAGGTATTTAAATCTGAAAATAACGTGAACTTACATTGCTAGGATTAGAAAAGAGAATTGAATCGTTGTTGTTGCAGAAACTCTAGTTTGATGTTGATTAATCTTCAAAGTTGATTGTTGATGAAGAACTTCTAATATGATTTAGGTTTTTGAGGCGGCGACTAAGAGAATTGAGAGTTCAGCAGCATAGAGTCGTCATAAGGAATTGTTATGAATTAGGGTTTAGATTTAGATATATATATATATATATGTCTAGAATTAATTCTAGCCTTTAGATTAATCGAGGATCAATCTAAACCATCCAAGTCACAAAGACACCTCACCAGGCCAATTAGAACAAGCCACATATGCCCTAAGACACCAAAAATCATCACTGCCCAGATCTGGCTGATGGGGTTGACCCCTACAAGGGGGGTCGACACATATGTCGACCCTGGTGTCGACTCCAAAGAGCCTGAGTCGACATAGGTGTCGACCCAGCGGGTCTCGGGTCAACACCCCTAACATGGTCGATTCCGCATTTCCTCCTCTCGCCTTCGCTTTTTTGAATATTTTATTTTAATTCTGGTTTAAAATGAAATCTTCTAATCTCCATAACTTCTTCGTACTGTATCCGTTTTACGCAAACTCGGACTCTATCTCAAGTAGAATTCAGAGATGAACGCAATGGCGCAACCCGTTTCCCGTAATTATTCTTTTAAAGATTAACTATTCTTTAATTATCTCTTATGTCCCATTTTAAAATTACAGGGTTTTACAGTTTATATAGTGCACACACATACAAAACTTACCTACTCATAGAACTGAATTATGCTAGCACAAGAACCCAGCGATGCACATAAAAGTTTCCACATATAATCACATTTAACCACTATCGCACTCACACTTGCAAACTCAAACACAAAATACTGCATACCCACACACATATGGCCCAGGGTTGCACATGCAACCCAACACCCTAATTTGTTTCAATTCCAAGAACCATTATGTACCACCCCACCTCTATACTCGCGTTATCCAAAGTCATTGCAAGCAACGATGTCAACTAACCCGAAGAATAAGGCCGTTTAGGAGCGACCATCTGTATATTAGCTTTGAATGAGTATTAAACATGTCAGATAATATAGTCTTACTTTTCAATTCTTATGTGGAAATCCGACACATTTAGTTCAGGTTCAAATCTACTACATAATGGCTATATATAATTCGGAAACAATATAAAATACATAACAGAATGATTAGAGTCAGACTCCGAATTTCATATCATGAAGGCGGAATAGACATGAAATTCTGTATCTGACTTTGATTATTTTGTTACGTATTTTATATTGTTTCCGAATTATATATAGCCGTTGTTTAGTAGATTTGAATCTGAATTAAATGTTATGGATTTCCATATGAGAATTGAAAAGTAAGACTATATTATCCGACATGTTTAACACTCGTTTAAAACTAATATACAGATGGCCACTACTAAACAGCCTTATTCTTTGGGTTAGTTGACATCATTGCTTGCAATGACCTTGGCAAGCGCGAGTATAGAGGTAGGGAGTTACACTTGGTATCAGAGACGAGTTCGAAACAATATAAGATATTACGGCGAGGATCATTGTCCTAAGGCTCTCTTAGGAAATCGTGTTTAGGATTTAAATTGAGTCTTAGGACCCGTCATATCCTATCTTATATTATGATTCCTTGTTCATTGATTTAAAATCCTTTTGAAATTAACATTTTTCCTTCTTCTTTTCTTGAAGAAAAATGTCTATGCGTTTCCTGCACGAACGCTGCTCAACCTGTAGCCACTCCTATTGGGGGAGTATATATGTCAGCTCTGCAACTTCTTGATCTAGTAACCAATGCCCAAGCGGCAGGAACCACTTCTACGCCTACGCATCCCAAATTTGGGTTTGCTACCTTATGCAGTGATTACACCAAGCTCGGTGGAAAAGTTTTTAAGGACACCAAAAGTGTTATGGATGTCCAATCTTGGGTTAAATCATGTGTACACATATTTTTTTGCATGAAATCTTGAGATTTGCATCGAGTTCAGGTAGCTTCTACTATGCTTGAAGGCAGAGCACTTGATTGGCATGTGATCTTAATCTCTGAAATCCAAGAGAAGGACCTAACTTGGGAGAAATTCCGGGAAAAGTTTGAGGCAAAGTTTGTACCTGAAAGTGAGAAAGTGAGATTAGCCCATCGTTTTATGGACCTTGTGCAAGGTAGCTCTTCTATGGCCGAGTATGCCGCATATTTTGACTCTCTCTCTCTTCCCAAATATGGGCTTGAGTATATTGACACCTCAAAGAAGAAGAATTAAGCATTCATTTGTGGGCTCAACAAGATTCTTAAGGAACCTTTACTGCTTAAATTGGTCGTGCTTTTTGACGAGCTAGTGGATATCGCACTTAGTCTTAAGGAAGCCGAAAAGGAGAGTGATGTTGAAGTTGAGAGCTCTAAGAAGAACTCCAACAAAAAGAGAAACCTTGACAATAAATCCAAATCTTATCTGAATAAAAAAGTTAAACAAGTGGCTTCCGGAGCAAAGACTGGAAGCTTTAGTCGAGGGGAATGATTCAATCGTGGAACGAAAGACCATTGTCCTAGGCCTCACACTTGTAATTATTGCAAGGCTCCTGGCCTTGTAACATCTTCATGCCCCAAATGTCCTAATAAGAAGGAAGGATAGCTTAATGTCGTGCAAGCCCCTTGCAACACTTCTTCCAAGCAAGGTAATTTTTATTCTATCCTTGATGGAATTACTGATTTTCATGGGTATCCTACATGAGTTCTTTTTGATAGGAGTGCATCTCATTCTTTTATATCACAAGATTTTGTTGATGCTAATTCTTTGGATGCCTTATGTTTGATGACCTCACTAAGAATTGTGAATACGGTTGGTGGATCCGCAACGCTTAGTTTATTATCTGAAGATGTTGAGATTATTTTAAGTGGTTATTCCTTCCAAGCTGATTTGTATGTAATTCACTTTATGGGATTTGGAATTATATTGGGAATGGATTGGCTCCACCATTATGAGGCTCATATCCATTGCCCTATGAGGACTGTCTATCTTTGACATCCTCAATCCATCAATCGAATTTCTGTAGTACTTAAAGATTTTAGTTTGGATGTAGTAGCCTCTTTACATACATTAAATCCTATAAATGATGATAAAGAGAAGGTTATTTCTAGAATCTATGTTGTTCGAGAATTTCCCGACATATTTGAGCCTGTATTGGGAATACCGCCTAAGCGAGCAATTGAGTTCCAAATTAATTTAACCCCTGGAGCTCTACCTGTTACTCATCCTCCGTATCGATTGTCTAATAAGGAAAATGAAGTGATGCAAAAGAAATTATCTGAATTAGAGAAGAAGAGTTCATTCGCTCTAGTTCTTTGCCTTGGGGAGATTCGGCAATTTTTGTAAAGAAGTCTGATGGTACACTTAGGCTTTGCGTCAACTATTGCAAGCTTAATAATCTCACCATCAAGAATAAATATCCTCTACAACGGGTCGATGATTTATTCGATTAACTTAGTGGTGCTAAAGTCTTCTCTCAATTGGACTTAACTACTGAATTTCATCAACTACGCATTGCGGAGGATAGTATTCCTTTGACATCATTCCGTACCCGTTATGGATCTTATGAATGGCTAGTAATGCCATTCGGTTTGACCAATGCTCCGGCTTATTTCATCAACCTTATAAATCGTGTTTTCAAGGACTTCCTCGATCGATTTGTGCTCAACTTCATTGATGATATTCTTGTGTATTCTAAAACCAAGGAGGACCGTGAAAACCATCTATGTATTGTATTAGAGACTCTTAGAAGCAATCAATTAAAGGCTAAATTTTCCAAGTGCAATTTTTGGCGATCTCTTGTTAAATTCTTAGGTTATATTATTTCCTAATATGGAATTTCAATGGATCCTTCAAGCGATTCAAAATTGGAAGAGACCCGAGAGCATAACGGAAATCCGTAGTTTTTATGATTGGCGGGTTACTACCGTTGGTACATAAAAGACTTTTCAAAAAATTTCTGCCCTTCACAGTCTAACTAAGAAAGGAGGCAATTACATTTGGTCGGACAAATGTGAAGCCTCTTTTCAAACGCTAAAAGAACTCCTTTCCGATGCCCTGGTTTTTGTGATTCCTGAAGGGAAACAAGACTTAGTTGTGTATACCGATGCTAGTCATGTTGGTTTAGGTGTCGTTCTCATGCAAAGAGAGCATGTTATTGCTTATGCTTCTAGGCAACTAAAACCGGCGGAAACTCGATATGCCACTCATGATTTAGAGCTCGCGGCTATCGTTTTCACACTTCTAATTTGGCGTCATTATCTTTTGAGAGAGAAGTTCACTCTCTATACTGATCATAAGTAATTGAAATATTTATTTTTGCAAAAGGAGCTTAACTTGAGACAATAACATTGGCTTAAATTCCTTGCTTCTTATAATCTTGATATTTTATATACTCTCAGTAAGGGAAATCAAGTTGCCGATGCGCTAAGCCGAAAGCAACAAGTGCTTGTATCTATGTTGACAACCGAGTGGAAGGATCTCGAAATTTTATCCGCTTGCGAAATTTAGAGCTGTGACTTCAATTCGAGTTCCACTCTTATGTTGTGTAGCCTTGAGGCTCATCCCTCTTTTTTGGACCGCATTAGTGAAGCTCAAAAGCTCGATCCTAAATTGGCTCGCCTAAGCCGTAATATTAAGGATAAATCTTGTGATGATGTGTTGCAATATTTTTATGTTGATTCTCGTGGAGGCATTCAAAAATTTGGTTGACTTATAGTGTCAAACATTGATGATCTCCGCAAGGATATTTTAGAGGATTCTCATCGTTCTAAATTCTCTATTCATCCCAGAAGTAGCAAAATGTATGCGGACATTAAGTGACAATACTACTGGGAGGGAATGAAATCAGATCTCGCTAACTTTGTCAAACATTGCATTACATGTCAACTCGTTAAGGCTGAACACCAAAAGCCCAGCGGGTGATTGCAACCTCTTGACATCCCCGTATGGAACTAGGATCATGTGTCCATGGATTTTATTGATGGTCTCCACCGTTCTCGTTCTGGCCACGATAGTTTGTGGGTGATTTTGGATTGACTTACTAAATCCACACACATTATTCCTAATCGATTTAATCGAACCTTGCCTCTCTTGGACAAACTTTACGTTAAAGAGATTGTTAAATTACTTAGGATCCCTACTTCAATTGTTAGCGACCGTGATCCATTATTTACTAGTGAATTTTGGAATAGTCTTCAAAAAGCTTTGGGAACATAGCTTAATTTTAGTATCGCTTATCATCCTCAGTCCGATGGACAAATAGAGCGTGTGAATCAAATTCTTGAAGATCTTCTTCTTGCTTCTGTGCTTGATTTTGGTGGAAGTTGGGAAGATCATATTTCCCTTGTTGAATTTTTATACAATAATAGCTTCCAATCGAGTATCGATATGGCGCCTTTCGAAGCTATTTACGTAAGGCCATGTCGATCTCCTTCATGTTGGCTTGAAGCCGAAGAGAAGCTGGTTCTAGGTCTAGACTTTGTTCGTGATTCCACAGAAAAGATAGATCTCATTCGCCATCGAATGAGAGAGGCTCAAAATCGGCAAAAATCCTATGCTGATAACCGGGGAAGGAAATTAGCATTTTCTATGGGAGATCTTGTGTTTGTCCGTATTTCACCCATGAAGGGTGTTGTGCGATTTAGCCGATTGGGAAAATTAGCGCCAAGGTATATTGGTCCTTTCCAATTACCGAACGTGCCGGCACCATGGCTTATCGTCTTTCATTGCCATCTCATTTCCCTGCTTTACATGATGTGTTTCATATTTCTCAACTTCGAAAATGTCTTAGAGATTTTGAATCTATTCTTGAGCCGAATATAGAGGAAGAAATCGAGATTTCACCAAATTTAACCTATGAGCAACAACTCGTTCGGATTATTGCAATGGAAGTTAAACGTCTTTGAAATAAAGATGTTCCTCTTGTGAAAGTCCAGTGTTCTTCTAATCCAAAGGATTGTTCTTGGGAATCCAGAGAATCTATCGAGCGAAACCATATGGACTTACTCTCTCATGCTTCTTGAGGTGAATTTCTTGATTGGATTGTTTCTATATAGATTTTACTTGATAATTGGTTGTTACTCGATGAATTTTGCTTAAGTAATTGTGGGGACGCAATATCTTTAAGGGTGAAGTCGGTAACAACCGCCTATTTTACTAAAATATATTTAAATATTTTATTTAACTATAATATTGTTAATTTAATGTTAGTCCAAAAATTCAATTTGTGCATATGGATGAATTTGGACTTGAAACCACTTCCATTGAGTTCAAAATGTCGTTTATGACTTTTAAAACTATAAACATCGATATGTTTGGAGTAAGTGAAAAATTGGGACTTTTTAGTGGACTTGGTTTGGGTCAAGCTAGCCCCTAACCCATTGAAGGCCACTACATAGCCTCTCCACCTACCTTCCTCCTTCATTTACTCTTCATTCATTTTCTGTGTAAATTCCTAAAACTAAGAGAAGAGGAAATTAACATTCCTAAGCTCCAATCTTATGAAATCTTTTGTTGGTTTAGCTAATTCAAGGAGAAATCTTGATAAGATCATCTCCATCTTCCTCTACTTTCTTCCTCTTCCATTTTTGGGGATTTTTATAAAACTAATTATTAGGATTGATCTATTTATATGCTTAGGTTGAGAATTTGCAAGCTACATGCGAAGAGAGGTTAATTTGGCTAGGTTTTGATTCATCTCCTTGCATTCAACAATAAAAGGTGAGTTCCTCATGAACTCGCATCTATGCCACAAGCTTGTATGCTTGTATAAGTAGTGCCCTTGACACGTGTATGTTGCTTATGAAGTGTGTATATGGTTGTGTTGATTGATTTGTGTGTTGACATTTCGAATTTATGAAGTTTGATTTCATTTCAATGATTTCTATTGTGATTCTTGGTGTGCATGTGAATTTGGATGTTATAAGTTGCTTCGGCAAGCCTTGGGTGCTTCATTTTTGCATAGGAAACATTACGAGCCTTCGAACATTTGTCAATATCGTTTTGAGCATGTTTTCTAGGCAAAATTGTGCCTAGGCCCAGATTCAGACATTTGAATATTATTGGTCAGACGTCTGACCTGCTATGAATAATTAAAAACAGAAGGAACAAAATTTAGATGTCTGAAATTTTCCAATCAGACATCTAAATTGGAAAATTCAGACGTCTGAATTATAAACAGAGAGTTATGTCTCAAGAAACCCAGTTTAGACGTCTGAATTTTTAATTTAGATGTCTGAATCCTGTTTTTGGGCTGTTGACCAGTGGAGATCATGTTCAACAGTTTAGGCCCATTTAGGCTCTTTCCCGACTGAGTTTTAGCCCATTTCGACTTTTTTGGGACTTTTCAGTTTCTCTGGTTAACATATTTCTGTGTTTTGATTTCATGAACTTTCAATTTAATCGTGGTAAGTGAAATTATGATTGATATTCATGAGATTTAATTTACATTATAAAAATGTGAATTCTTAGTTTGATCGTTATTTCGATCACTATTATGTGAGATTTGCCGCTTCAAAACTATATATAAGAAGGTTTATATTATTGGTAGAAACCAAATTCTTTTACCAAAATGGTTTCTAGTTCTACCTCATTATACGAAGTTACTTTAAGAAATCATTTTATAAATTGTTTTCTAATCTATTAGTATATATATAATTTTATAATCTTTTTCTCATTCGTATAAGAAATCTAATTAAATGCCTCAGTAAAAAACAAGGACTATGACCCCTTGCGTTTACCTCAACGGTTAATTCTTGCACTCGTTCGATTGAAAAAAATCATGGCAATGATTTTTTATTTCTTAAGTGGAAACTACAACTCGTTCATAAATATTCCAGTAAAGCGAGTGGTTATGGAACATGTAGCTCAACCCTTATAATTATTAGCTTGGAGTAATTTACACTACTTTGAATCAACTGAGATCTTTTGAATCATTTATGAGGATTTATGCTTTTGATGGCCTTTGGAGCATATGAGCGGGCTCGCGACCGTAGTCTTCGGATAACCCGAGGAGCTCGGATCAAACGAGTCATAGTCTAGCTACCTAGAGATCGCGTCTTAACCGAGTTACACGTGTTGGTGAGTCTTCGGACTACCCAGGAGTTTCCAGGCTCCCATCTTGAGATAGGCCTCCCCTAGTTATGATTCTCTAGATTTCATATTTATTGATTTCTGGAATCTGAGTTTTATTAATATTGTGTTATCAATTTTTGAGTAGATTTGATATGAGTTATCATTTTCGTAAGTAGCTATATACCTTTGGATGAGACGTTATTTGATAGCTTTGACATAGATTTATGAGATATCTTGTAGACATTTCCGAGTTCCACCTTTAAGTGTGTCACTTTTATTATTATATTTGTATGTCTACATTCCTTTATATTTCTTATTATATGCTATTTTATGAGATAAGCAGCTAAAATGATTCGTTTATTGTTTAATTCTTATCAATAATACTCGGGTCAGTCCCGAGTGTTGCAGGTGCTTCCATATGACTTCTAGCAGGTTCGAGTTCTTTATTTCGGCTTATTACACTCGCGTTGTAGTTTATATTTGTCAGTGACACTTATGTATTCACACTCTTTTGGCATGTATTATTGTCCACTCTTTTTGTAGTATAGTGCCCCTTGTTTGGCCACTATCTTTATGTATACACTATGGTGATATTATTCATACATATTCCGCCTTCATGATATGAAATTTTGTGTCTAACTCTAATTATTCTATTATGTATTTTATATTGTTTCTGAATTATATGTAGCAATTGTGTAGTAGATTTGAACCTGAATTAAATGTGTTGGATTTCCACATGAGAATTGAAAAGTAAAGCTATATTGTCTGACATATTTAACACTCGTTCAAAGCTAATATACAAATGGCCACTCCTAAATAGCCTTATTCTTCGAGTTAGTTGACATCATTGCTTGCAATGACCATGGCTAATGCGAGTATAGAGGTTGAATGTTACACTTTATTAGCAGTTATGGCATTTACATATGCAAATGAACATGAATAGTCAGGAGAAACAAAACAAAATCTAATAACTAAGGTTAAGCACAGATCAAGTAATGCATAGGTTGAAGAAACGCAAATGAACCTGGACTGTTTTCTTAACTGGGTTCAATGCTGACTCAGCGCTGCGTGTATGATAAGGTCTTGAGCACCTATAAATAAGACCCTAGACCTAACCCTAAAAATCATAATTCACCGGCTGTGCTGGAGCTCTGCCATGGCTCCCTCTCTCTCTCTCTCTTCTCAAATCTATTCTGAAATTAAAATGTTAGCCTAGGAGGATTACGAATTCAGATTTGGAAGAGGGAATCAACGTTAATAAAAAGATTATTGAATCATGAAAGCAAGGTAAACCTCTAAGAACCAATCTATTTAAATTATTTCTCTTTCCCTTCTCTTTTCATGAAATAATAAATCCATGGTCGTTAGGTCGTGAATCAAATTAAAGAAAAAGGAAAACCATGGATGATATAACTGATTAGATCCAAAATTTGGGGAAAGCTTAAAGGTGAGTGGGTTTAAGCTATAGCCTTTAGATAATGTTATGACTATCGTTTAGCATTCCCCTTTTTAACAAATTTTGAAACGGCCAGTTTAATTATAAATTGTTGTTGTAATGAATTGAAATGTTGGTATGAATGTGTCAGGAAATTCCTATGTCGAATTGGCTAAGTTATTGAATGTTTACATGTTGGAGAAATTAAACTTGTTGGGATATGAATAGCTAATTCAGTGATTGTAATTACATGCTTTACTTGGGACATATTATTGATTGAACGACATGTTAAAATAATTACCCGATTTAATGTTTACATGTCCTAGTAGAATTAAACATATGTTGAAAATGGCATGCGACAAAATATAGGCAAAAATTGGATGACATGTAAATTAGATTACTGTAAACTATATTACAGTAAAAAGGATAATATGTCTAAAATTTTCATGTAATGAACATAACATATATTATGTTTTGATATTTTAATTTGAAAGCGCAATTTGATATGAACATAAGTGATTGAATGAAATTGAACATGCCTACGATTATAATTAGAAATTGTAAATACACTTATGGCACGAGGTTAGGTTGCATTAGTGGCGGAAGTCTGCCCGGACCCGACTGGCATATCCAACAGCCACTAATGTTGAACCTAATGTGAGAGGCCTAAGTGCAAGAATTAACAACATGAGCTAAGACACGAGGTTAAGTCAGCTTGTGGTAGAAGTCTGCCCGGACCCGCCCGGCAAATCCAGCATCCACAAGTGTAGGCTTAATGTGAGAGGTCTAGTTCTTCTATATATATATATATTACAAGATATGAATAAATAGCAATGATGGTAATTAAATGTCTAACTCAGAAAATAAGAAAGGAAGGGATGTAATGAACTGAGTTAGTGTGATAAGAAGGAAAAGTGGTGTATTTCCCTAAATGACTTATTTCTGAAAATGTTGTTGCAAGTAAGCTACAATAAATATAGAAAAGTAAAGAAATTACTTGCTACAACAGATTTAGATAAGACAACGTAATGAAAATAAATCATTGATTCCTTCTATCAAACTGATAAGGTGCATGAAGTGTTTTCCTTAATATAATAAGGAACATATATTACAGAGAATGAATAATAATGGTTTACAACAGTAAATGGTTTAAAAGGGGAATGACAATAACCTATTATAAATAAATAACATTAATGAAAATGTTGTATAATAGGTAGACTTGTCCTAGGGACAAGTGAATATTATAACTTAGGTTATAATAAACTAGTAAGGGAATGGGATAACTGGTGAATTAAGTTAAGTGACACTTAATTGTAAATTAAGGAATCAGAAAAGGGAAAAACCTAAAACCAGTTAAGAAAAGGGGAAATATATTGTACTTAATTATAAATTAAGTAGTCTGGAGTCTGAAACCCATTGGTAAGAATAACGTGTTTAGACTTGTCCTAAGGACAAGGGGAAATTATAGCATAGGTTATAATAAATGGGTAGAGAAACTTATTAATGGGCCTTAGTTAAGAACTAAGTTAATAAGTAAACAACGATAACTCGTATTGACGACATAAAGTGTAATTCTGATTAAATGAGAGAGGATGAGGAAAAATTATGAAACGAAATAAGTTATATATAATCATAAATGGTAAGTGACATGTTAATTGGAAACATGTGAATTAGATACACTTAATTACATATTAAGTAAAACATATTATTGAAATCAAACAAGAATATAAAAGGGATTGTGGATCACAGACCTTGGGCCACAATCTAGAGAATAACATGTTGTGAACTAAGTTTTTTTTGGTCAAAATTTTTTTCATGGCCGGATTTATTGAAGCCATCAAAAAACCTTAGAAATGGCGGCTTCGAAATCTCCTTTTTCTTCTTCCTCCTCCTCAACTGCCTTCGATTTCTCCTTTCCCCATCTTCCATCGCGACCTCCTCCCACCAAACCTCCAGATCCACCTCCAATCAATGTCAATTCCTCTTCTCAGCAAGCTGCTCCTGACATTAATGTAGAGAACCCTTCGAGAGCCTCTTTTCCATCTTTTGTGAAATCGGACTACGCTTCGCTTTTCAAAGCTCCTCCTCGCAATGCTGGATTGTATCAGCCTCTTCACTTTGAGATTCCTAGAGATGGTTCGAAAAAAGCTATTCCAGACCTGCTTAAGGAAGAAGGGCAGAAATAGACCAATGTCTTAGGGCCAACGTTGGATCTTCCCAAGGACCCACTGGTTTAGGTAAATATCTAATGCGTTCCCCTATGGGAGAGGTTATTTTTGGAGGAGAAACTATGCATTTTTTGGATCTCCGTGCTCCCTGGTTAGAACCTCTACGGGGTCCCAATGGTTTGGACTTGAGTAGGCTAAAAAAAGATATACAACCTTGGCAAAATGACGTTCGACAGAATATATGACTCATGCTCCTTTAGGTTCTTTAAATTTTGTAGGTGGTGTAGCTACCGAGATATACTGGATCAATTTCTTAGTTGGTTTTTTTCTAGACGTACTCTTAATTTCACTGCAGTTTCTAATTTTTTAAGAATTCATTGGAAATTAAATGGGATTGTTGATATTAAATCCGATGGATATGTGTTCTATTTTAAATTTTCTGATGATTCCGATCGGGTGAAAATTCTTCATGATGATCCTCTTTTCATTCGTGGAAGAATGTTTATCATTACACCTTGGGATCCAACTATTGGTTGTTCTCATAATCAGATCAGAAAGGTACTAATATGGATCCAATTATATAGAATTCCAATGTTACTGTGGACCTTAGTAGGAATAAACTGAATTGTTAATCATATTGGTCATTTAATTTGTTTTGATTCGAGTACAGAAAGATTAGATAGATTCAGATACGCTAAGGCACTTGTAGAGATCTCTCCGGATTATGAACTTCCTGATAGTATTGTTATTGATGAACTAGGAGATAAGTGTCCTCCAGTGAAAATCGCCTATGACTGGAAGCCTAGGATATGCACCACATGTAAGACCTTTGGACACGATACTTTACGGTGTGAAGTTTTTGTTAAGAATAAGGAAGGTAGTTATCAGGGTGTTAATGAGGTACATAATAATGCTGATGAGGCTATTAATTTTGGTAGGAAACAACATATTCATACTGTTGTAAATAACAATTCATGGTCATTTGTACATCAAAAGTATAAAAAAGAATGGAGAAGAAAAGAAGGTTATTCTAATAATCAGAATAAAGATAATGCTACTGCTAATAGCAATGCTAATGTAAACCAGTTTAATGTTTTGAATTCAAATGGTCTAGTGGATAAGGCTAGTTTAGGAAAGGGTGTTTATAATGGTTCTAGACCATCTTGTAAGAAGTCTGATATAAATGTAGATTCTGCTAATCTAAATGAGGAAACTGATGCTAATGTGGATGCTGCTTACCAGAATGTGAATACTGATCAGGATAAGACTATGCCAGTTAATGCTGAAGATGATTTTTTATTTGGTAATGTAACTTTGGATAAGAATTAGAATTCATCTATTGATATTGGTAATGATCATGCTAAAGGAGCTGGTTTAAATACTTGTGCTGATCAAGGTAATGGGAATAGTGTTAGTCATAATCTAGCTTCTGGTGATGGTAATAGTAAGTATTCATCTGCTAATAAGGATAATACAGTGAATGTGGGTATGGTTGAAGACTAGCTTTTTGGAAATTTATTTGATGAAGGAAATTTGGATACTGCTTGTATTTCTAGATTAGATTCTACTACTGCTGTATTGACTTTATCTTCCTTTGGGTTGAATAGTTGTGCTCCGATATCAACTATGTCTTGCTCCTCTTCATTTAGGTCAAAATCATCATCGTTTGGTACTCATTCAGGGGTGAATTTGAACTCTTCTCGTCAATCAGGTAGCAAATATGCAGCTACTTCTGTTCAGTCTTCTAAAATTGCAAATGCAAGGCCTGTTCCTGGGGCAGGATTTACATTTCCTGATGTGAACTCAGCTTCTCCTTATTCTCATTTAAAACCTCATGCCCATGTTATTCTGCCTCCTCCTCCCTTTCAGAATGACGTATCATCTTCTTCTAGGCTTTCTGGTAAATTTTGGGATGATGATGATGATAAGGAGCCACCGGATACTGTTGTAAATAGAAAGGGACGAGGTAAAAAAAGACGAAAATTAATGTGAAATTTAGTGACTTGGATGATGGTATAGATTACGGTATTGAGGATGTAATGCCTTCTGGTGGTAATTCGAAATCTAATAGGAGGCATGCGAGGAAAAATCCCCAGTATTGATCATTAGCGGTTCTACTATGATCTATACTTGGGATACTATACAGGAATGCTCTTGGGTTGAAGCTTTTGGCTTCTCGTGGTATGTTGACAATGTAGGAAGGTTCAATTGCAGCTTAGTTGATGCTGAGATATTCTACAGTTTCGAAATTGGTTGCGGCAAGTGGAGCTTTAGACATCAGTAGTTTTGAGTTTTTTCTGCACTTCAATGTAAATATGTATATGTATTTTTTTCTCATAGCTACGTATAGAAGTGATATAGTGATTGTATAGTGGTAGGACATTTGGGAGTTGTATTCTTGAACTCATTGTAATTGACTCATGTGTGAATAAATAATAATTGCCTTTCAAAAAAACTTAAATGAATTAAGTTGTATGACTGAAATTAATAAGCAAGAGAAACTTGGTAATTTGAACAAGAATTCAATATGAATTGGAATAACCAAGTTAACTGGAAACCTGGTGAGGTGAAACAAGCGCGTAAAAGAATGTTTAGTAATAGAGTCTAACAACATGCTAAAGTAAGGCGCTTAGACCAGTTCGTACGGTTGAGGGTGAATAACCCAACAGGGTAGATCAACGAGGTGTTCTAAGGCACGAGGGGAGCGCACATTCATCTGATTGTTTGACGGCTCCAAAGGATTGGAAGGGGAAGCACGCGACTTTCGGGGATGTAGGGTACTCTTGGTATTCCTCTGTGAGTGGCAGATGATTTGCCTGTACTCACAGAGGTTAGGTCTGCGTAGGTGTAGAGTATGCCTTGATTGCAATAATAAGGGGCAATCAAAAGACTAAGATGGACAAGCGTGGTTCGGCAAGACTAGTTAGTGCGCTCTGATAGCAACCCGTCATCTACCTACCATCTTCAGTCAGTACATAAAGCAGAAAGGCGGGGAACTTCAAAAGACCATATACTTTGCTATTTAGTAATGGGTGAGGTTGGCCAATAGGTTTGAAGGGCATAGGTGGCCGGGGTTAAGTTCTCATTCTTGATATTCTTGGGTGTCTTTCATTAGTTGAGGGAGGGGTCTAGTGGGACCATAGCCACTGTAAATTCAGACCTTAGCATCTGCAATCGGCAGATATCTGAAAGCTCCCGATCGAGTTCCGTGTTTCTTGGTTAGCCCTGCCACGGGACTCGGGCGCACATATAAAGAACATATGTAATAGACATCGAGAATGATTGACGATACGTACGTGGGAAAGTCTAGGAAAACTCATGTTGCTCTGGGTGGTGTATCAAAAAGCTAGAGGGCATTATTTGAGGATGGAACCTAATTCGATCGAATGGTTCAAAGATGGCAGTCCAAACGCTTACGTAATATAGAAGTAGTGGTTCTTTGCAGAGTAGTGTTGACATATATACAGAAATCCGTACGACATTCGGGCGTAGGATTACGGACTGCTATATTCCTGCGATGATACGATGGAGACCGTGCGAGTGGGGTACCATGGGGTGTATCTCAATATTGAGAGATAGCTACATATACTGTATTAGGTTAATTTACTGGGAAGTAAATGGGTACGACGTGTGTGTAAGCCTTGAGTGTTGTTAACCCAAGTAACCTAATAAATAAGAAAATATGATTGAACGGTATATGTAAGATTATCCAAAGTGTATAGTTTAAATCCAACCACCAGAACTTGTGTTCTGACCCCCTCCTCATAACACACTCGCAGATTAGATTGTGGCAGAGACATGATACCTTTGGATACTGGTTTGGCAGTATTAATAATACGGTAAGGCTATGTTTTGATTATACTATATTTTATCCTTTCTGTTGCGAGATATTTTTCTAAGCTCTGACATGTTTTATGTCTCTGTCTTTTATGCAAGATATTGGAATTTTGAAAAAAAATCGGTCAGTCGAATTTGGGGTTGTCGCATCTAGTATCAAAGCTTAGGTTTAGAATTCCTATATAAATAGTGAGTGAACGTATTTGTATTTTTAAAAATACAAATATTATATATATACCTAGATCCATAGAGGAACCCACTAAATAAAAAGAGTATAATATGGTATGAAATGGGATGTTTGTTTTGTACCCCAAAGGAATGAATAAGGAAATTTGAGACCCTTAGGAAGCTTGGTTGGGAAGTGTACAATATACTTTGTGCGGAAGGAAAATAAATCCCATATGATTAGTATTTTGGAAAAAGTTGAACATAGAAAAATGGATTAGGAATATATATAGTTGAGAGAATTGACCTTCGGGAGTGTTTAGGAGAGCCTAGAAAAATTGGAACCCGCTTTGAGTCTAACCCCATTATTAACTTTAAGAACTTGAGATTATAAAAGTTTGGGAAAAAAATGGTTTATGGTGTTTTCAAGTTTTAATCTTAAAAGTTATAGTTTTAAAATATGTAAAGAAGTACATATTGAGTTTTAAAGTAAAATTCTCCCAGTAAAAGGTGCATATTATAGAGCATGTATAGCTTGCTAGTTTTTCTAGTTACATTTCATACAAGAATTTTTAATCAAGAAAGTTTTGAAGTCTCTATTCTTTTGACAATTATTTTTGATAAATTGTTTAAAAGAGAATTTTGTTGGGAGGACAAAATAAGTTGTAGAAAATGAGAATAGAATGGATGTTGGCACCTTGTAGTAGGAGACCGAACTGACCTTATAGGTAAAAACAAGTCATAAACCCGATTCATGAAAATAGTTGTCCATATCTACTCCAGTTTTGCAATTTGATAAAAAATTTGCGAGATAAGACAAAAAAGAAAAGCTACAACAAAGAAAATTTTCTTATATGGGATGTGCTTGGATAGGAAAATAGGAAATCTTTATACATTGTTTCATAAAATCCAAGTACGGTTGGAAAAAGGTATATAAAAGAAAAACGGAAGGTGTGAAATTTTCCATTTTCCACATTTTTGTAACATAAGAAATCGAATTTAGAAAATTAGACTTTTCTAAAATTCGAAAAATAAAGTTGGTTGGTTGGATTATGGATGCAACAGTTGGATGAACTATACTCTTACTCAGTAAGTAGCTATGTACCTTTGGATGAGACATTCTTTGATAGCTTTGACATAGGTTTATGAGATATCTTGTAGACATTTCCGAGTTCCACCTTTAAGTGTGTCACTTTTATTATTATATTTGTATGTCTACATTCCTTTATATCTCTTATTATATGCTAGTTTATGAGATAAGTACAGCTAAACTGATTTGTTTATTGTTTATTTCTTATAAATAATACTCGGGTCAGTCCCAAGTGTTGCAGGTGCTTCGAAATGACTTCTAGCAGGTTCCAGTTCTTTATTTCGGCTTATTACACTCTCATTGTAGTTTATGTTTGTCAGTGACCCTTATGTATTCGCAATCTTTTGGCATGTATTACTGTCTACTTCTTTGTAGTATAGTGGACCTTGTTTGGCCACTATCTCTATGTATACACTATGGTGATATTATTCATACATATTCTGCCTTCATGATATGAAATTCTGTGTCTAACTCTGATTATTCTATTATGTATTTTATATTGTTTCTGAATTATATGTAGCTATTGTGTAGTAGATTTGAACCTGAATTAAATGTGTCGGATTTCCACATGAGAACTGAAAAGTAAGGCTATATTGTCCGGCATATTTAACACTCGTTCAAAGCTAATATACAGATGGCCACTCCTAAATAGCCTTATTCTTTGGGTAAGTTGACATCATTGCTTGCAATGACCATGGCTAATGCGAGTATAGAGGTTGAGCGTTACACTTTATTAGCAGTTATGGCATTTACATATGCAAATGAACATGAATAGTCAGGAGAAACAAAACAAAATGTAATAACTAAGGTTAAGCACAGTTCAAGTAATGCATAAGTTGAAGAAAGTAAATAAATAAATAGGTGTGTCGGTTATAGAAATGCCAAATTACATGCCAACAATTGTGAGGGTCTAATTTATTAACTAATCCAGTCAACAAAGATCACATCCAAATTATATCATAAGATAAATTAATGCAGGTAAATATGAAATTAGTATGGTATTTAAACTAAAAAAACTGAAGTAAAACTAACCAAAAATACCTTTTGTCAATCCATTTTAATGTAATCTAACGGACGACCTGGGCCATATAATGAAATCACCAATTCCAATTTCAATTTGTCATTGGTCTTAGCTAGATGAATCCAAGTTACGTTGCTTCTATTCAACCTGTTATTCCTGTATTTATGTTTGTCTTGGCCGTACCTTTTTTTAGAGAGACGGGTGTGTAGCATGGAACTAAACAGCAGATTACCATATATTAACGATACGATAATAATAATCTGGTTGACAGGCCCAACCAGTGGCAAAATTGTTCTAGATCATGGGAGCATACCAAAATACAAAAGCTGCCATATGGTACATAAACATGCTAATATATACAAGAAAACATGCATAAAAGAAGACAGTAGAGAACTGGAACAAGCAATCAATAAGGAAATACCGAGCTGCTGCCTTGAGTGCCAGGAGAGGGTAGCACAGGAAGGGTGAATTTGAAGCGAGCTGGGCGGGCACCACCTGTCCAAAGATCAAACACATATATAATGAAGTTGCAAACACTGGAAAGACTTTTTAAGGTTTATTGAAAACATAGGCGTTTCTTTCTTTCCAAATACTCCAGCAAAAAATGGAAAGGAGAGAGTCCAGTCTGGTATCTGGTGGGTTTTATTGCCAATGGTCGAAGAAAACATGAATAGGGGGAATGTTCCCCCGTAGAAACGAGCAAATAGTTGCCCATACCGCAAAAGCAAAGTCACAGTCCCTGAAAAGATGATCAATAGTTTCATTATGGAGGGAGCAGAGAGGACAACGGACACCAGTGATGATGTTCATGCGAGAGAGTCTATCTTTTATATTGATGCGAGAGTGAATTAAGATGCATTGGAAGAAAATAATGCGAGGAGGCAAGTGATATTTCCAAACACGGGAGAAGGCAAAACATCAACCTGGGTGGGAGAGGATCTGTAGCAAGCTGATATAGAAAAATCCCTGGATGGGCTTAAAGCCCAGAAGTAACGATCAGGATGGGTAGAAAGCCCAGTCAATTGCAAAATATTATTTACTAAGGAGGCTTCAGCCAAAGTATCAATCCCAAACAGAATAGGAGGATAAAGGCCCATTGGGCCCAAACCCATCGACATGTAAATTAGATTACTGTAAACTATATTACAGTAAAAAGGATAATATGTCTAAAATTTTCATGTAATGAACATAACATATATTATGTTTCGAGATTCTAATTTGGAAGCGCAATTTGATATGAACATAAGTGATTGAATGAAAATGAATATGCCTACGATTACAATTAGAAATTGTAAATACACTTATGGCACGAGGTTAGGTTGCATTAGTGGCGGAAGTCTGCCCGGACCCGACCGGCATATCCAGCAGCCACTAATGTTGAACCTAATGTGAGAGGCCTAAGTGCAAGAATTAACAACATGTGCTAAGACACGAGGTTAAGTCAGCTTGTGGTAGAAGTCTGCCCGCACCCGCCCGGCAAATCCAACGTCCACAAGTGTAGGCTTAATGTGAGAGGTCTAGTGCTTATATATATATATATATATATATATATATATATATATGTATATGTATATAACAATATATGAATAAATAGCAGGGATGGTAATTAAATGTCTAACTCAGAAAATAAGAAAGGAAGGGATGTAATGAACTGAGTTAGTGTGATAAGAGGGAAAAGTGATGTATTTCCCTAAATGACTTCTTTCTGAAAACGTTGTTGCAAGTAAGCCACAATAAATATAGAAAAGTAAAGAAATTACTTGCCACCACGGATTTAGATGGGAAAACGTTATGAAAATAAATCATTGATTCCTTCTATCAAACTGATAAGGTGCATGAAGTGTTTTCCTTAATATAATAAGGAACATATATTACAGAGAATGAATAATAATGGTTTACAACAGTAAATGGTTTAGAAGGGAAATGATAATAACCTATTATAAATAAATAACATTAATGAAAATGTTCTATAATAGGTAGACTTGTCCTAGGGACAAGTGAATATTATAACTTAGGTTATAATAAACTAGCAAGGGAATGGGATAACTGGTGAATTAAGTTAAGTGACACTTAATTGTAAAGTAAGTAATCCGAAAAGGGGAAAACCTACAACCAGTTAAGAAAAGGGGGGGAAATATATTGTACTTAATTATAAATTAAGTAGTCTGGGAGTCTGAAACTCGTTGGTAAGAATAATGTCCTAGGAACAAGGGGAAATTATAACATAAGTTATAATAAATGGGTAGAGAAACTTATTAATGAGCCTTAGTTAATAGAACTAAGTTAATAAGTAAACAACGATAAGTCGTATTGATAACATAAAGTGGAATTATGATTAAATGAGAGAGGATGAGGAAAAATTATGAAATGAAATAAGTTATATATATTCATAAATGGTAGTGACATGTTAATTGGAAACATGTGGATTAGATATACTTAATTACATATTAAGTAAAACATGTTATTGAAATCAAACAAGAATATAAAAGGGATTGTGGATCACAGACCTTAGGCCACAATCTAGAGAATAACATGTTGTAAGCTTATTAATAAACTTAAATGAATTAAGTTGTATGACTGAAATTAATAAGCAAGAGAAACTTGGTAATTTGAATAAGAATTCAATATGAATTGGAATAACCAAGTTTACTGGAAACCTGGTGAGGTGAGACAAGCGCGTAAAAGAATGTTTAGACATAAGGTCTAACAACATGCTAAAGTAAGGCGCTTAGACCAGTTCGTACAGTTGAGGGTGGATAACCCAACAGGGTAGATCATCGAGGTGTTCTAAGGCACGAGGGGAGTGCATATTAATCTGATTGTTTGACGGCTCCAAAGGACTAGAAGGGGAAGCACGCGGCTTCCGGGGACGTAGGGTACTCTTGGTATTCCTCTGTGAGCGGCAGATGATCCGCCTGTACTCACAGAGGTTAGGTCTGCGTAGGTGAACCAATGAGTATGCCTTGATTGCAATAATAAGGGGCAATCAAAAGACTATGATGGACCAGCATGGTTTGGCGAGACTAGTTAGTGCCCTGTGATAGCAACTCATCGTCTACCTACCATCTTCAATCAGTACGTAAAGCGGAAAGGCTGAGAACTCCAAAATACCATATACTTTGCTATTTAGTTATGGGTGAGGTTGGCCAACAGGTTTGAAGGGCATAGGGGGTCGGGGTTAAGTTCTCGTTCTTGATATTCTTGGGTGCCTTTCATTAGTTGAGGGAGGGGTCTAGTGGGAGCATAGCCACTGTAAAAGCAGACCTTAGCATATGCAATCGGCATATATCTGAAGCTCCCAACCGAGTTCTGTGTTTCTTGATTAGCCCTGCCACGGGACTCGGGCGCACATATAGGGAACATGTGCAATAGACATTGAGAACGATTGACGATACATATGTGGGAAAGTCTAGGTACACTCATGTCGCTCTGGGTGGTGTCTCATAAGACTAAAGGGCATTATTCGAGGATGGAACCTAATTCGATGGAATGGTTCAAAGATGGCAGTCCAAACGCTTACGTAATATAGAAGTAGTGGTTCTTTGCAGACGTAGCATTGACATATATGCAGAAATCCGTACGACATTCGGGCGTAGGATTAGGGACTACTATATTCCTGAGATGATACGGTGGAGACCGTGCGAGTGGGGTACCATAGGGTGTATCTCAATATTGAGAGATAGCTATATATACTGTATTAGGTTAATTCACTGGGAAGTAAATGGGTACGACGTATGTGTAAGCCTTAAGTGCTGTTAACCCAAGTAACCTAATAAATAAGAAAATATGATTGAACGGTACATGTAAGATTATCCAAAGTGTATAGTTTAAATCCAGTCACCAGAACTTGTGTTCTGACCCCCTCCTCATAACACACTCGCATGTTAGATTGTGGCAGAGACATGATAGCTTTGGATACTGGTTAGGCAGTATTAATAATATGGTAAGGCTATGTTTTGATTATACTATATTTTATCCTTTCCGCTATGAGATATTTTTCTGAGCTCTGACATGTTTTATGTCTCTGTCTTTTCTGCAGGATACCAGAGCAAACCAATCCGAGTTTCGATAGATTGGAATTTAAAAAAAAAATTGATCTGTCGAAATTGGGGTTGTCACACGGGGGATAACCGAAAGCACACCAGCCCAAAAAGGAGAGGGTCTGACGCATGGCGCGGTGTGAAGGACAAGGTTAGGGTTAGAGTTATAGAGGCGAGACAAGATCCAATCTTTCCAGATAAAGCTGCCTGACGTAAGGGTAAGCCATTTCGAAAAAAGAGAAGAGTTGAAAGAAGAAAGGTTGATGATATTGAGGCCATCATGAATAAATAATAGGCAAGCAGTTTGCCACTTGACAAGGCGTTTAGCTTTTCCACTATTCCAAAGGAAAGCACTTCTCATTGCATTGATTTTAGAAATAATCTAGGCTGGGAGTTTGTGAGAAGACATCCAATAGAGTGGGATGGACGAAAGAAAAGCTTTGACTAGGATAAGATGACCGGCTGTGGATAAAGAGTTTGCTTTCCACAGCGCATGTTTGGATTCAATTTTGTTAATGAGAGGGAGCCAATCCGATCTAAAGAGTTTCGATGGGCCGAGGGGGATACCAAGATAAAAGATTGGGAAGGAATCTAGCTTGCAGTTTAAACACGAAAAGATGTGAGGGCCCAGATTAGAAGAGTTGCCAAGCTTAATGATCGAACTTTTTGTTGAAATTGATAGAAAGACCTAAGATGAGCTCAAAGGTATAGAGAAGGACCATGAGAAAGTGGATGTGATGAAGGTTGGGGGAGGCAAACAAGATGGTATCATTGGAAAATTGGAGGTGAGAGATGGAAGAGGATGAGTTAGGGAGATTAATACCAGCAAAGAGATTGTTTCTAGTGGCTACTTTAACCATTTGGTTAAAAACATCCGCTAATAGCACAAAAATCAGCGACGAAAGGGTGTCCCCTTGCTTCAGACCACGTCAAGATTTGATATAACAGCCACGATCCCCATTGATGGAGATGGTTGATGAACTGGAATTCAAGATTCATTCAATCCAGTGACACCATTTGGGGGGAAACCACAATGAGACATTAAGGCAAGAATGAAATTCCAATTAACTGAGTCAAAAGCTTTAGAGAAGTCAAGTTTGAGCAAAACTCCCGGCATCGAGGTGAAATGGAAAAATGAAATTACTTCTTGTGTGTTAGCTACGCAGCCCAGAATGTTGCGACCAAGGATGAAGGCTGATTTTTCAATACCCACTAAAGAAGCAATAATTGATTGAAGAAGATTGGCAAGAACCATATTGATAACTTTAAAGGTGGTGTTGAGGAGACTAATCGAATGGAAAGATGAGAGAGTGTTGGAACCAAGGATTTTCGGAATTAGGGTGATGTTGGCATGGTTAAGCTTAGCAATGGAAGCGGGGTTGGATTAAAATTTGTCACACATGGCCAAAACATCAAATTTATTGGTGGGCCAAAAATGTTTGAAGAAAAGTGGGTCGAAACCGTCTATCCCAAGAGCCTTATTATCTGCCATGTCTTTAAGCGTAACCCAAATTTCATCTTCAGTAAAAGGATGGTCAATAAGGATCGGCGAAGGGGAGGGGTAGAGGAGGTTCTAATCAATGTCTGGAAGGGGAGGTGAGAGTTTACTTAGAATATTGCGGTAATAATCGGCGAAGAGGTAACGGATATCTTGTGGATCAGAGAAGGTTAAATCATTATGGAGAATTTCTAAAATGAAGGTAGATCTATGTCGACCATTAGCCAGCCAGTGGAAATATGCGGTATTTTTATCGCCTTCCTCTAACAATTTTGCATTTGAACGCTGCTTCCAACCAATTTCCTCTTGTTTTATTAGTTTATCCAATTCTTACTCTAGTACTTTCAGGGAAAGGGTTTCAGAATCGTTTAAAGGACGAGATTCTTCTAGAATTTTGAGGTTGAGGATAACATCTTGGGCAAATGGGATGCGGCATTTCAAAGAACCCCAGATGTTTTTAGCCCCAGGACGAACCAATTTACGGAGTGAACGAAGTTTGGTGACAATGTGATTTGTGAGATATTTCATGAGATGGTTGAGACCAAATGTTGTGGACAAAATCCTCAAAAGAAGGTTCAAGCAACCATAGTTTTTTAAATTGGAATGGGTGTTTCTGGATATTGATCATTTCAGTACCCATCAACAGTGGGTAGTGGGCAGTGGTCAGAGATGATCATGTCTAGGCCATTAACGACAGAAAGATGGTGTAGATCTTACCAGATGAGATTAAAAAGAAAGCGATCTAGTTTGGCCAGTGAAGGATCGAATCTACGACAGAACCAGGTAAAGAACCGATTATTAATGGGTGGTTCAACAAGGGAGCAAAATTGTATGAAGGAGTTGAAACATGCCGACTCATGAGAGAGGTTTCCATAATTTCTCTCCATTGATTTTCTGGTTGTATTGAGATCACCACCTATAGCCCATGGGCCATTAATATGAGTTGAAAGGTCTTGGCAAAATCACCAAACAACTTCTCTGTCACAAAATGCCATCAGACCATAAGCATTGGTGAAGGAAAAGATAACATCAGATTGTGAGTGACGAAGCGACACGTGTAACACATATGGGTAGGTGATTACTTGGTAGAGGGACCACGTGGTTTCATTCCATGCTGTGATTAGGCCTCCACGGGTTTCTTTAGCGTCAATGTGAGCCCAGCCCAAAAGAAAAGGCCTACAAATGTTTCTAATGACTTCGTGCGAAGGATCAAAAAGTTTGGATTCTTGTAGGAATAAAATGTCGATTGTGTGGGGAAAGGACAAGATTGATGGCATGACGTTTGGTGGGGTCCCAGAAACCTCTGACATTCCATGAGTCAACTTTCATTGGGTTTGATTAATGCGTTGTTGTTCTAGTGCATGCATGGCAGTGTAGTGTTCATCACGTAAACTCACACCCATGCAATGTGCCAACTTTTTGTTTAACTCTTTATTTGTAGAAGAAAAAACAACAGTTTCAAAAAAGCTACCCGAAGAGCCGGGAAGGGATCTGGCTCTGTTGATCCTGGCGCTACCACGAACTGAAGCAGGCGTAAGATGAGGCAACGTTGAGTCATGTTACTCCATGTCTGGTTGAGTTGGTATTTGTTGGTGAAGCGGAATGGATGGATCCAGATCATCTAATGGGTCCCACCTTAGCACAGAGAACTCACCCAAATCTTGATTCAGTAACGCAAGCGATGCATTTGGAGTTGCTGTGAAGTCATTATGATTTAGTGCAACATTGTTAGCTACTTCGTCAAGCATAGCATCGTAGTGATTTCCATTAATTAGATCCATATCCATCATCTGGGGAAGATCACGAGAGATGTAGTCTTCATGTTCATAATCCATCCCCAGCACAAGTGTTTTAGCATGCAGACATGGATGAGCATGCTCCCAATGTTATACAGTAATTATTACCATTTTGTCATCAAGTTGCACCGCATAGCGATTTCGGGTCGTAATGCCATCGTAAAATTGCATTTGCACATAAAGAAAACGATGGTCAATATACGACTAATCGCAATGATCCTCTTCAATAAAATGACCCATCGGTTTTAGGGTTTCACGAATGGCTTCAGAACTAGTTTTCAGAAATTCCGGAAAGCCACTGATTTTATCCCAAGAAGCTGGTTGTAAAGTTGGAAAGGGGAATTCTTGAGGGTCTGACCATGGTTGAAGAAGGATGGAATTGTCGTCGCTGGAGAGGACTTTGAGGTGGAGAGGTTGGTTTTTAATGGTGTAATTGGGACAATTAATGAGGAAGGAGTTATCGATAATCATCCAAATGGGCCATTCATCGTGCTTAAAGTTTTGCTGTTAGGGTTTGGGCGAGGGATTCCAGGGTCCATTGGCCATCGATGATGGTTGCGGTGAGGTAAAGAAAGGAACTAGCCATGGCAAAGTTTGGGAATTTGTGTTTGGAAGGAGGGAATTAACCGGAGAAAGAGGGTTTAAAACTGAATTAATATCTCGATGCGCATGATGATTTGAATTATGACGAGACTCCTTTTGCCACGTCGACTGTCGTCTCTGCGTCTTCTTATCGTGACGGTTCCTCATTTGTGAAGAGGGATTAGAAGGGAGAAAATGATTGTCATTATTTCTAATTACCGATGAGCTTGGTTTCTTGGAGCATTGCATGCATGAATGACCAAAAAAAGCGCAACAATAACATATTGTGACGTTCCCACATGATTTGGCCACGTGGCCTTTACTTGCACAACACAAACAACGTTGTTCAGATTTCAAAAACGTAATTATTGCATGGATTGATTTGAACTCGAGTAGAAGGCGGCGACGCTTGGGAGGGGTGGAGATGAGCAGGGGTTTAGGTGGTGGAGAAGCCTCCACCTAAGCATATGATCTAGCCGAGGTGGAAGATCTGGGTTGTGATGGGCGATGAAGAATCGAACAGCAAGAAGAAGTGGGATTCGAGGGATTGACGGATGGTTGATGGTGACGATGAGGATGGACAGAGAGAATTGCACGAGGAGGGATGACAACAGGTGGCAAGGGGCTTTGTAGGTGGAGGGGACGAAATTGATTGAAGGAGGAGAGTTGGGTGGTAATGAGGACGCCATGAGAGGGTATTTCTTTTATGGTGGAATCTTTGAAGGGTTAGATTTTTTGGGGTATGGCTGTACTTATGTGGTTAGTTTTTTGGTTACATTGCCAAATTTTACGACAATATTTGTACTTAACTATTATTTTGATACAGAAATATATTAATATACTACTAAAATAGGTGAGTAATTAGCTGTTTTGCTGAAAAATGAGCAAACTAGAGAACAACCATGCTTGAGTTATAATTCAGTGGCATGTGATCGTAGATGCAAACATCAACTGCTGGGGACTGCAAAGTTTGTTGTATCACAAACTAACAAGTATAAGATTAACAGTATAATAAATTAATATATAAATATAACCAAACTTGCTCGTAAACACTTTGTATGCATCCTAATTCATCACATTACCTTTTTGAAATCCATATCTGCAAAAAGAAAAAAAATCATGCGTTGCTAGAATATTAGACGATGTAAGAATAACATAGTTAACACAAAACACAGTTGCATAAAATAGTCAATAAATAATTTCAATGACCCAACGTATAAATATCTAACTATAAATATCTAACTATTCATGTAAACTTTTAATTAAACGTGTAATGAATAACTAATATATATCATCTCCAGTGACAATGGACCATTATATCCATGGACATGGGACCATCTTTAAAGAAATTGTGTATCAGGATAGCTAATATAGTAATATAAAGCTGATAACAAAAGCAAGAGTTAATAACAAAAGAAGAAGTTTTTCTTCTCTTTAAACGATTGTAAGTTCAAGTAAATAATTTCATAACTTTTTAACGCTGCTTAAATGTCACATATAGCATCTTGGATCACTTATTTGGTGCCTGAAGTGATAACAACCGTAAAATATGAAATTATAATATAGGCTTGCAAAGTATCACATAAATTATGTAGAAATTCATACAATTTGTGTATATCTTGTTTACTGCCATCAAATGTAAGGCTGCTAACAAAGAACATATAGGATTGCATACTGAAGAGTGAAGACACTGCTAACCAAACCAAATAAAGAGTAACCATTTACTTCAAGATTAATCAAATAAAGAGTAATCATCACATCCTTATTCCCACTCAACAGTTGACAGCCTCCCTATAAATAGTTTCACAGTATAATTTCACTTCAAGATTAATGAATGCAACTCGAGAGTGATGTTGGTCATTACTCCGTAACTAATTTAGTATACTATCAACATTAAACATCCAAATAAATATTCAAAGAAGGATCATATCAGATCTAGGACTTGCATGGTTTCAGGTAAGCTTAAATGATTTTACCTTGCATAGAAATCACTAATGAGCTCTCTGACTTCAGGCACGAGCTCTAAAATGTTTTGAAAAGTGGAATTATCGATGACCCTATTCGGAAAAGATTTTATCATGCAATGAACTAAAACTTCAGAATCAAGAAAATTCTTTTTAGCTCCTATTGCTACCTTTAGTGTCCTTGCATAGCTCACTATTGCTACCATAGGACTTTGACACGAAAACATGCAGTCAGTAAATAAAAGCTAATAAATGAACTAAAATAATATTTTACTTCTATAATTTTTACACCCTTTTCGTTCCTGTGGAGACCGTGCCACCATGAAATAAAAATTTATAACTGGATGATCTGCCAGATGTATTTTTTTCCATATACTGAGACAGTATATGCTTAAGAGGTCAAGTTTATACACAAAATATGCTTTAAGTGAGTCACATATTAACGAGATTAGCCATATCTTAAATATACTTAAACATGGACTACCTATCTTCGACATAGACGTAAACTTGCGGTCATCTCCATTTTAAAGTACAGTATACTACTCTAATAGTATTGGCTTTAGCATTAAATCAACGATTGTCTGTTAGAGATTCATAAAAATCAAGTTACCAATTGAAATCAGTCATTATTGAAAGGACCTGGGTATCCGAGAGGTGTAATTGAACAAACACTAACAAGTTTTTGTGGCACATACAGCATACCTGCATGTGGAAAAAGTCTTTTAAAATTATAAAATCCAAACATTTGCATGTTAAAATTAGTACTTGGATTAGTTGAAATTCCGGAGCGCATGCAACCGCGGCGGCGGTGGGCGATGATGGGGAGGTACCGGAAGATGACGCTGATTGGGTGCATGCCATTGTCCAGGTTATGGAACAGGGTCGATACGTCGTCGAAGAGCTTGTCACCGGCCTTGTAGCCTAACAGGCAGCGACTTGCTGTTAGGATGATCTGGTGCTCCAGTTTGTATTTCAAGTCAATTGTACCGCTATCCCCCCAGTTCAAGTAGTAACCCCATAATGGAAGTGAATTTGTGATTGAGTGCATCATGCTGTGATGTACGGTATATAGCAATGTTTTGAAATAAGAATGGGGGTAAAACATTACTTGCAACCATGAATCATTCAATTTCATCATATCAGAAAATGAACATTAACACTTCAAGGATAAATTTTCACATTTCCAAAATGCGACTATTAAAGTTATGAGATCAAGTACGCAGATGCATTGTTAAACTGAAGTTTATTGTTCTTTTATCCAAACACAAACTTTTGAAAATAGCTCTTTAATATGCACACAAATCGTTATTCAAAACTCTCTAATGGCAAAAAAAATAAACATTTTCTTAGTTGGAAGATTTAAAATATAAATGATATTACAGAATCTCAGCTCCAACAAAATTGTTTATGTTTCCGACTTATGTTATATTTCAGACATGCATGTTTTTATATGAATCTGATCGGCTTCAACCCTAATACTGACGAATGATGTTGTTCGAATTATGACCTACTTTAGCTCAAAAGATCATAAAAACCACTGTTGTCAAAATTTAATATAGTCCAACTGATCAAAATTTGAAAATCAACTCAAAATTGCACCACCACTTCTTATCAATTATACCGTATAAGTTGCTCAAATCATAAACCGTATTTCTCACATTCTTCGCCTGTTGCAGCAATAGTTTTTTCTCCCCCATTAAATCATTGCATCTCTGCAGCACATAAGATTAAAACCTAACATGCATCTCTCACTAACAACATTGCTTTACCAGTTTTTGTTTCCAATAAAATCAATGTAGCCCAGTTAGCTTCATAAGTCATGTAAAGAGCCATTTACAGGTAGCTACTAATTACTAATATGCAATATAGGTTTTAGTTTAACATAACATTTCATTTGACAGATTCATGTAAACTGACGAAAAAAAAATCCATTTCTTACAACATTTAGAAATATAAAGCTGTCAAGAATATGCATTAATCCTAAAGGCAAATAGCGTTAACAGTTTATATTTCGACTGCAAGTCGATATTTTCACTATAAGAATATGCCTTGGTCATAAAGGTAAATAGTATTATCAGTTGATTTTTTTAAGTGCATTTTGTAGAAGTCAATTATGTCCCTAGAATAGAACTGTGGTTGGTCCTATCCTCATTTGTTCAGAGTTTACTTGGATAAGTAGTTATCAGATTTAATTTTGTAATTAAATCGGAAGTAGTATATATCCCTACAGAAAGAAACCACTCAAAACAAAATATATCTCTCAAGCAACAAAAAAAGGAAAACACGAAGGACCCTGTTGAGTGCTCTAAATGCTAACAATGGTGAAATTACCAAATACCTGAATGAGGTCACCTCTTTAGAGATATGAACAGTTTTCTGGATTAGAGATGTTACATCTGCAAAAAATTCCCAAATCAGTATTGGATCTTAATGAAAATGACTAAAGAACAAACATATAAAGGAAAACGTTGCGGTCCACAGCTAGGAAAATGAGTTTTAAAATTTGTTGTATCACAAACTATTAATGCTTCTGCTGTTAATGAAGTTTTATAGTAAGTGGGATAAAAGTTTAGGACATTCTAATCCTAAAAGTTCTGCGGTTTCGATGATTTCATAGACAATGAAATAAGTCCCAAACTGACTCAAGATAACTCTATAAATTATTTATATGCTATCTTTTATTTCTTTAAACTCTAACTCCAAGATTTGGAAGCCTTTCAGTTGGAGCTTCAATTATATTTGACTCTACCTGAACCATTTTACTGTTTGGTAAGAGACTTAAGCATTCATTAGCCTTCCAGACCTGTCGTGTGAGATATTTACCACAATTTAATAAATAAAACAAGAGCAGACAGTATAAAACAAGGAGTAAATTCACTTCCCATCACATATGAGAAAATCCGAAGTTATATTACTATCAACAGCAGGATAAAATATTTAATGCAATTGTTCTTCGAATTTTAACCATTGAATTTGCGTATTCGAAACCAAAAACTTTAAAGGTTATCTTTCCAACCGAAAAATTTGTAGACGATATATCTCTATAATTATATATGTAGGTTACTCCATTAGTGAATTAAGTAGTATGCATTTCTAAACATGTACAAGAGGCGATAGAAGATGAGTGAACTTTTTCAAAATCTCATTTGAGATAATCTTCAAATGTAGTGCCAACATTTTTGATGCTTTCAAACCCAAGAGATTTGTCATAAATAAAGGGGCACTGTACAACCACTATCAATTGATTCATTCTGCTACTGTCTCCATATATGGACCTAAGCATAAGGCTAAAGTAAACTGTCCGAAATAACATATGAAAAATGGGATACGAAGTACCAGCGTTAGGTAATTTACAGTCTACAGGAGAAAATATGACCAAATTGAAATCCAATAGCTAGAAAACCTACGCGACCTGCTGTAAATGGGTGGAGGGCTGCTAATCTATCAAATATTTATTCTATACTACGAATAGTAAAGCTAGGACTCAGTCAAATTCAAAACACAAATTTCTATTTAGACCAAAATAGAAAACAAAATTGACGAGTAAAACAAGATTTAAGTCTTTATCAATATAATACATTAGTTATAGACAGTTAATTTTCTACTCAAAATAAAACATGTGATCCATCTTGGTTGATTTCTCAGGAAATTTTTTTGCAAAAGCCATGAGTTTGAACACTACAACATACCGCTATTTTATGTTAGATCGTAAATCACCGTATGTATAACAGATTTTCAGTGATACAACTCCTTTCCAACTGATTCCACGATAAGGCTGTTAGCGCTAATATAATTAGGAACAAAATAGATTAACTGGACAAATCTAAATACCTAAAAAACAATTAGAACTTTGATTATAAAATCATCATCAAAATTTAATTAGCTTAGAAAATTAATTCTAATCGATGATATATTGATATTACCTTAGGTTGTTCCGATCGATGAGTCGCCACCGAATGAAGAAGTCTCATTCTGAAAGACAATATAACAACATAAAAAGAACATAACATTGAGAATTACGCAACTATTAAATCGAGGGTTACCTTTAGAGGAAAAGGAAAGCAACGAGTGTTGGAATTGGGAGATCTGAGAAAATCCCAGAAACAAGGTGTTTGCGAAAAAGAAAAGCACAACAGCCTAATTTTTTTTTTCTTTTTTTCTTTTTGAAATCACGGGTTGAGAAGGGAATGATCAACAAAGCTCCTCAAACCAAAATACAGTATGTCAAATAATGCGACTGAAACACAAAATGCGGAGGCCCCACCCATTCTATAAGATAATTTTATACTTTTACCCCCATGAATTAAGGACTTACCACTGATTCGTATCTTCTAACCGAAACTTTGTCGGTCCGTCTAGCAAAGCTCGGGAATGATAAATAATTGGGCTTGTGATTTGGAACGGTAGTTGTTGAGATTTGTGATACGCAAATCACAAAATTGTAGACAACAAATTTTCTATGTGGATCCATTTTTGGTGGAGATATTTGTTGCTACTTTTGTGGGATATTTGAAAATGAAGGCAAGGATTATTTGGTGCTTATCCAAATAGATATATTTGATATATATGATGATATATTTGAGATATATGAGGATAATTTGGGTGACAAGTTACTCTATAAAAGGCCTACATGATATCTTCATTATGTGGTGGAAAAATTTGTCATTGTTCTTCATTATCTTTCTCCTCAAATTTTTAGCCATTATATTCTCTACCTATTTCTCAAAAAGGTTATTGATTCAAGTTGTGTTTGTTTAACGATAGTTGAGATCGGTTGTAAACAATATTTTGGTGAATCAATAAAGAGGGTGGTTGGGTGGAATATCGTGTGTTCATATTTCCGATAATTTTTGTGTTGTTGTTTGTTTTTCAATCACATTCATCTTCAAGTGATTGGGTGAAAAAGATTCATTTTGTTTTTGGGTGTTTTGTCAAAACTTCCGTTGCGCACAAAACCCCAACAGTAGTGCCGTAGATAAGTTGGGAAAGACGTTATCTTATTTGCACGCAATATTTTATATTTAAGATTATCAAAATTATTGGAAACACTTAAGCAGATATAGAAACACTAGATAACTGTTTCAAGCCTAGAAACTAAAAAGAGAGTTTCAAGTGAAAATATCATATCTTTCAAATTTCCCAATTTGGTGTAGAGACTGTCATGCTTCCTTTCTTTATATTTAAGAATTTCTCCATTTGCATTCCTTTCTTGGCTTTCAACAAGAACTTCATCCTCCCACCAATACGATGCTTCCTCTTTCAGTTGCCAAATGGCAAATTGAATCATTCACCTATCATCTAGCTCTGAAAAATCAAACACGTTCTCTGTGTCTCTAAGTCAATTGCGTGCCTCCACGAAAATCTCAGTATCACGAGGCGGCTTGCCTCCCATCGCAACAAAATCCTTACAAAGATTAGAGATTGGGTGGAACTACTACGGCTACAGCTAGGGGTGGGACATTGCCTTGCACTTCGACAGGTGTCGCAGCTTCTCCGTATCTACAGAACTATGTCGAAATGGGAATGCCCTCGGGGAAATTAGGAGTCCCAGACATGCTGAAAGAGAAGGAACAAGGATTCGAAAAGAGATCGAAGGAATATTATAAATGACCCATGGGATATATTTTTAATACTTGAAAATACTTTGTTTTGAAAATACTTTTTCAAAAACTTTTTCTTCGATCTTGTAACCTTAGGCTCTGATAGCAAATGTGATACCCCACGTCCTTTATGTCACCCATATTTGGATGCATTAAGTTTTGCGAAGCACGATAATAATATAGAGACTAATTTCACAAGACAGAATATAAAATGTAGCGAAAAACTTTTGAACTTTTATTATAAAACCAAGTACAACATTACATTTTCAAATATCATAAGTCATAATTATAAACATATGTTTCATGAAGATATTAACCATCAGAGTACAAGTACAAAACAATAAAAAATCTTATCCCTTATAAGCCATAATAATAAATATAGAACGGAAACTAAAGCAGTACATAGAGTGAGAAATAATCCAAGTCCAAGCAGAATAAAAGAATCACGGCCGCTGCTGCAATCCACCACCTTGAGAACCTGAGGGGGGGAAGGAAGAGAGAGAAGGAAAAACAAAATAGGTCAGACATTAATTCTGGCGAGTTCCAGTGATATTTAGCATAAGCATAAGATAAAGAAGTATCAAGACAAATAAATGGTGCTGAATAAGAAATGTAGTAAAATATACAAGTACGAAGTAAACGAGATAAACGAGACAAGGTAAGATCCAGTAAGCTTCTCATTCATATCCCGAAGATGAATTTCTGTACCAACTATCAGAATACCAGGATTAGGTTTTACCCTAATTACTACCCAGTGATTGACTCCCTATAGACACCAATAACATGTGTCAGCCATGGCAGTCAGGGATATCAGTCTTGAACCCGTGAACTTTAAAAGGCACATCGCTATTTGCCGGTGTTATTGCGTCTTATCTTCCCTCATCGGACCCACGCATGCTCATGACTCCATCGGAACGTGCCCATACCCACCTATAAGATTTGAACCTTTTACAATCCATATCAGTAAAGTGTGCCTTTGCTCCTACCTAATGCGAGGCTCTGAGATGATACCAACAGGGATACTAATTGATACGGGTACCAAGCAACAACAGATTGACACAAGCCACCCCTAGGCTTGTTCCCCCAAGTAAACTAGGATTTTAAGAGTCCCTCGGATAATAACAGCAAACGTGGAACCTCTTAGCTTATTAATTAAACAGATTTAACTTAGCAGGTTTAAGTTCATTAATAAGCATCATATAACCCTATGTTATATATCCTGGTTGTAAATGACATTTATTATTAAATGTAAGAATAATATGAACTTATTAACCCTGCTTATTTCAGATCAAATATATTTACAGTCAAAACCCTTTTTAAATAGCAGATCTAAAAATAATGTAGAACTCATTGAGATATGTATTAGATCCAGAATAGGTCTTTGAAATAGTTGTTGTAGAAGAAAAACTAAAATTAACCCTTCAGTCTATGTTTTGGTAGCACTTCGGCATCTTCATAATTTTATTTTTAGAACATAACTTAGATGAGGAAGAAGATGAAGAAATGTTTGTGTGTAAGAAAATGGTAAGGTTGTGTAACGACCCGCATTCTTCGTATCGGAGGATCGTAGAATATTTATTTTACTTACATACGATATGGTCATGTAACTTTGGAAAACGACTATTGGGGTCATTTCCCACACTCACGATTTTTGCTGAATTTTAAAAGACCGTTTTGCCTGGTGAATCTTGTTTCGCCTATAAGTTTTGATTGGTAAGGATTTTTGACCTGAAACCACTTCCATTAGATTTGGATGATGGTTTCTCATTCCGTAGAGTAGTCATGTTAATCAAATGGACTTAACGTTTGGGAGATATGGCTTAAATAAGATTTAGAGATGGAAAAACAGCCTAATCGGGCTTAATAGGGTGATTAGCAGCTAGGCCCATAACCCATTTCAGGATTAGGGTTATGGGCGGGCTGAAAGGGTTTGGAGAAACAATCCCTTTCATTTTTCTAGCCGCCACAAACATTCCTTGAACACTAGTAATGACCTCCATCTTCCAAATCTCTCTCTAATCACTTTCTAATCACATATTAAGCAAATCAACATCAAATCAAGTCGGATTAGCATCAAAATCGAGGTAGAGCTGCTACACTACATAGGAATCCGAGCCAAATCAATAGAAGCTTCAGATCTGTAATTTATTTGTGGCTAAGGTGAGTGATTAACATGTTTATTCACTAACTATGGCTAATTAGGGGTGATTAGTGATAATTAGCGAACTCATGACTTGGAAAAATATGTAAAAATTGTAAAATAATATTCTATGTCATTGATATTGGGTTAATTTGGATTAAATTTGCTAATCCTGGAGTTTAGGGGACTAAGGGGAAAAGCATGGATTTGGGTATGTTTGACCTAAAATAGCCTATTTAATTGATGTTTTGATCTTTTTGATTGAACCTATATGTTTATACTATTGTTTGGGATGCTTTATGATTGTTTAGTAAAGTTAGAATGGTCGGAAACGCTGTCGCATTGTGAGAATGGACGAAAGATAGCTTGTTGGAAATTCTGCAGGGATCATGTTCGGATCGGATCAGATGTGCCAAACCGAACCAGAGTGGTGGTGGCATCTTCATCAGCGTGTAAATGCAAGGGCAACAAGGAAGGCTCGGCTCGGATCGAAGTGGAATGGAGCTGGATCGAGTTAGAGCAGAGCGGACTAGAGTTTAGCATGGGATTAGATCGGAGCACCGAACCGGAAGACCAAACCGGACAGGAGGACCGAATCGAACGGAGGATTTGGAACCCATATATCCGAATGGAACCGAACAAGTGAGACGGAGATGAACCGAACAAGGAACTTAAAACTGTATATCTGAACCGAACCGGATATGTGCTTCTACTTCTACGCGATGACTTTTCTAAAGACCAGTTCCATTTTGACCAAAACCCGAGATGCGAAGGAAGTCCAAATGGGAAGTTATTACTTAAGATCCAGAAGGGAGCCAATGAGTTAACTTCAAGAGTTGGGCTGTGATGCAGGACGTGTGCAAATGGGTTATCGATATCTATAACTTTGTTTCACTATTGAGGGAGGGGGTATTGACCATGGACCAGTGTAGTGGGGTCAGAGGTTGTATGGATTTGGACTCCATCAAGGATCTAAAGGGAAAAGTGGTCGTAGCGATAGTTGTATGGAGTGGGACTCCGTCATGGTCCCAATGGATCTGGTGATCAAAGCGGTGGATAACGTATGCTTTACGCAATGAGTGAGAGATATGAGGATGATTGCTATGTTTGATGTTTTCTATCACCATGACACACACACACTCCCATTTTTACACTATATGGTAGTGTTACCTTAGAGTATTTTACATCTTGTTGTGCTAAGTCTTTGGTTGCAGGTCCAGGTCAGGTATCACTATTTATACCTGTTATTGTTTATTTTAATGTTATCGCTCATACCAGACTTTTGTCTGACCTAGAGTTTTATATCTCTTCTTATTACTCTAGGTGCTCCTAAACAAGCAGACTAGAGGCAGGTTAGGTGGTTATGCACGAGTAGCTGTCTGGAGACGAGCAGTAGGCTTCCACATACTCTATATACATTCTCTATGTGTTGTTGTTGGTCACTGCTATGGGCATTAGTAGTGTACCCCTTTTATTTCCTTTTTAGAGACAGTATTTTGAAGTTGTAATAATGTTTGGATAATAAGTTGTATTATGGATTCCGCTACTCTAATGGATATGGTTTAGTTTTTAGCTTGTGCACTGTCTCGCCAATTTTATATCAAGTTATGTTATTATTATATTTTATTCCATGCATTGCGAGATATACTACAGGTTCTTGATGATTCATAGTTTCAAATCCCTTTCTTTTGATGACCTCCCGTGCTAGTTGGACATTGGCACAACCCATTTCAGGGGAAAGGTCTGGTGGTGTGGGGCGGGCCGTCACACTTAGTATCAGAGCCTAGGTCGCGTAGTTTAACCTAGGGGAAGACATCGAAGAGAGATAGTATGCGTATATGAGAGCGCGTATTTGTGATATTTTGGTTTTCAAAAACTGTATATATACCATTAGTATATCTAAGGATGAAGTCGCACTGCGCTGGCACCACATTGAGATGGTTAACCGTTTTTCTTTACATATTGAACGATGATCCGAAATACGAGGAGTACAGGTTCAGGGACCAACAATGGGAATGTCCCTGGTATAAGGACGATGTTTACCGCCTTAATGCGAGAGATGCTTAGGGATGCTCAGGGAGCAGTTCCTAATGCTGCTAATGGTGGTGATGCAGTAGTGCAGGCGCCTAGAGCTGATTTTTCCAAGCTCAGCAAGGATTATACTAGTCTTGGTGGGAAGTCGTTCCATGGAACGGAATCGGCTACAGAGGTTCAGGATTGGCTTGATAGTTGAGAGCGCATCTTCGAGGATTAAGGGATTGATGATGCAATGAAGAGAAAGTTAGCATCACGTCAGCTTCAAGGACGGGCTATGAATTGTGGAATGCCATTAATGCAGCTACTCCCGAGGATCAAGTTACTTGGGATCAGTTTAAGACTCGCTTCAGTGACAAGTTTATTCCAGCTGCTCAGAAATCAGAATTGTTTATGAAATTTTAGAGCTTAAGAAGAATGGTAGGGTAGTCTCGGAATATATTGTTGAATTCGATACCTTATCAAAATATGGATTATCTCTTATCGATATTGCCGAGAAGAAGAACGAGAAGTTTATAACTGGCCTAGATAAGTACTTAGGGGAAAGATTTATAAACCATATCGATGAGACTTTTGAATCCATTGTGGGAAAGGCATTGAGATTAGAGAGCCTTTACCCTAAGACCGAGGTAGTTATTGCATCTACAGGAGAGCCAAAACCGCAGGCAAGTGGTGAAGGCAAGAAGAACAAGAGGAAACAGAACCAAACCAAGGATGGTCAGAAAAAGAAGGATAAGAAAGATATTGAGTGCTTTAGCTGTGTCAAGAAGGACCACTATGCCAGAGATTGTCGAGCAAAGCCAGCGGACAAGAAGTGCTTCAATTGCAGCCAAGTGGGACATCACAAGGATAAATGTCCACAGCCTCCTAAGGAGAAGTGGGCCGTGAAAGCATACGCTATCAACGTTGTTCCTTCTTCGTTGAATAGCGCAACTGCGGCGGAGAAAGGAAAGGGTGTCGTTATTCAAGGTATGCTTTCCATTTATGATGTTCCTGTTCGAGTATTGTTTGATACTGGGGCTTCCCATTCCTTCGTATCTAGTGACCTGGTAGATAGGTTGGGATTGGAACCCGAGATTGTCGATAGACCTTTAGTTGTGACGAACTCGATTGGTGTTTCAACTAGCCTTTGTATGATTTTTCGCAATCTGGTCTTATCGAGTCATGGATTGTGAGGAGTCTTTGGTGACCATTAGAGCGGATGATGGGCGGAATATGGTATTGGGTTGCCTACCTATTGATGGGGTGATGGCTAGTTTTCTAAATTCTCTCGACATCCCACATGATGAGTTATCAGATGTGCCTATTGCTGGCAAGTATCCGGACATCTTCGGGGAAGTGACTGGACTTCCACCACACCAAGAGATTGAGTTTCAGATTGATTTAGTGAAAGATGCCAGACCTATAGTGAGGCCACTTCGTCGTATGGCGCCAAAGGAGCAGCGGGAGCTCGAGGTGTAGTTAGGCGATCTTTTGAAGAAGAGATTTATCCGAAGAAGTGTTTCCGAGTGGGGAGTACATGTTGTATTTGCTACTAAGGCCGATGATTCCCTTCTCTTATGTGTGGATTACCGCGAGTTGAACAAGGTGACTAGGAAGAATAAGTACCCTTTTCCACGGATAGATGATTTGTTTGATCAGCAAAGTGGAGCAAGAGTGTTCTCCTAGTTGGATCTCGCGATAGGATTTCATCAGCTGCGAGTAGCAGTTGAGAGTATACCTAAAATGGCATTCTGGATGCCGTCTGGATTCTATGAGTGGTTGGTCATGCCATTCGGATTGACCAATGCACCCGCATATTTTGTGGATCTTATGAATAGAGTTTTCAGAGATCAATTGAATAAGTTTGCTCTTGTGTACATGGACGATATCTTGGTTTACTTGAGGACAAAGGAAGAACACAAGGAACATTTGAGGACGGTGATGGAGGTATTGAGGAAACACCGAAATTTTCTAAGTGTCACTTCTGGAGGAGGGAAGTGAGGTTCTTGGGCCATGTTGTTTCAGAGAATGGTATTGTTGTGGATCCTGCGAAGGTGGCTACGGTGAAAGATTGGTATATGCCCAAGAATACAACGGACGTGAGATGTTTCTTAGGGTTTGCTGGATATTATTGTAAACTTATCCAAAACTTCTCCAAGATAGTGGAACCGTTAACTCAGTTGACCAAGAAAAATCAAGTATTTGCTTGGGATGAAAGGTGTGAGAATGCATTTAAGAGTCTAAAGGAGAAGTTAACGTGTGCACCAGTGTTAGTTATTCCTAAAGGGAATGAAGAGATGATGGTATACACAAGTGCCTGTGGTACCGGACTAGGTGATGTACAGATGCAAGGAGGTGTGGTTGTACCTTATGCTAGTCGGCAACTGAAACCACATGAGAAAAGATATCCTACCCATGATCTGGAATTGGCAGCGATTGTTTTCACATTAAAGATGCGGGGACATTACTCTTGGGAGAAAGATTCGAGTTGTTTACCGATCATAAGTCATTATAGTATCTCTGCTCTCAAAAGAATTTAAATCTTCGTCAGCATAGATGGTAAGAGTTCTTGGCTTCATATGATTTCAATATCGCATACACACACGGGAAGGGCAATGCGGTAGCTGATGCATTGAGTAGGTGACATGCCAATTTAGGGGCTATGTTTCTGGAGCGAAAGCAACATGAGTATATCGCGGGATATGATTTCAGACCTAAGTGCGAATTGGATCCAGAGATGTTAGCAATTTTGATGATCAGGCCAACTTTGATTGAGCGGATCGGTTCCAATCAGAGGGACAATCCTAAACTATTGGAAATCGTCTCCAAGATAGAGATGAGTATCGACGGTGAGGGAATGAGCAAGTATGGGGTTGATCGAGAAGGATGGCTTCGAAAGAATAGGAGACTAGTTGTACCTATGTTAATGGATTGAGAGATGAAGTGCTTAGAGGGTGTCATCACTCTAAACTGACTATACATCCCAGTGGTAATAAAATGTAACGAGACATGAAGCAGATCTACTACTGGGAAGGGATGAAGAGAGATGTTGGGAAGTTTATATCCAAGTGCATGAATTGCCAGTTAATTAAATCCAAGCAAAAGAAGCCTAGTGGTTTGTTACAACCGTTGGAAATTCCCGAATGGAAATGGGAACAACTCTCAATGGATCTCATTAATGGTTTACCAAGGACTAGATCGGGTCATGATAGTATTTGGGTGATTGTGGATCGACTGACCAAAATTGCAAGGTTTATACCGATCAAGTCGAATAGAACGGCATCTAAGTTAGCGGAATTGTATATGAAGTGGGTAGTGAGATTTCATGGGGCACCTAAAGGTATTGTGAGTGACCGAGATCCATTATTTACTAGTGGATTTTGGAAGAGCTTACAAGAGGCTTTAGGTTAAAAATAACATCCCAGTTCGTGTACCATCCTCAAATCGACGGTCAAACAGAGAGGGTGAATCGTGTATTGGAGGGTCTCTTGAGAGCTTGTATATTGGATTTTGGGGGTTCATGGGATGACCATTTGCATCTGGTTGAGTTCGCATATAATAATAATTATCAATCCAGCTCCATTTGAAGCTTTGTATGGAAGACCGTGCAACTCACCATCATGTTGGTTAGAAACAGGTAAGAAATTTGTTCTTGGGCCAGATGTAATAAGAGAAACTTCAGGTAAGATTAAGGTAATTCAACAGCGAATGAAGGTTGCCCAAGATAGGCAGAAGAGTTATGCTGATAAATGACAAAGAGATTTAAAATTCTCCGTTGGTGACTTGGTATTCATCAAGATTTCTCCGTTAAAGAGTGTGATTCGGTTTGGTAGAAGGGGTAAATTAACACCAAGCTTTGTTGGTCCTTTCCCAGTTCTCGAACAAGTACGAAATTTAGCATATAAAGTTGGATTACCTGACAAGATGGTGGGAGTGCACAATGTGTTTCATGTTTCTCAGTTATGGAAGTTCGTTCATGATTCTGATATGATTATTTCACCAAATCAGTTGGATGATATCGAGATAGAACCCCAGGCGGGTGAAAACCGCAGACCGGTTTGTATTGTTGGACAAGATACGAAACAACTTCGGATGAAGATGGTGAAATTGGTTAGGTCCAGTGGGGTGATAATGAAAATGACTGTACTTGGGAAACCGAGGAGAACATAAGGAAGTCATATCCATAGCTCTTTACCTAGTAAGATTTTAATCGCGATATAGTTATTTCCTTGTTAGTAAATTACATCCTAGGATAGGGTTGTTGTGTTATTATGTATGTTTGATTGTTTGTAAATGACTGATAGCCATGCGGGGGCATCATTGTATGTTTTCTTGGTTAAAGAATTTCGGGGGTGAAATTTCTTAAGGGGGAAGAGTGTAATGACCCGCATTGTACGTAACGGAGGATCACAGAATATTTATTTTATTTACATACGAAGTCATATGGTCGTGTAACTTTGGGAAACGACTATTAGGGTCATTTCCGCACTCACTATTTTTTCCGAATTTTAAATGATCGTTCTACACCTGGCGAATCTTGTTTTGCCTATAACTTTTGATTGGTACGGATTTTTGACCTAAACCCACTTTCATTGGATTCGGGTGATGGTTTCCCATTTCGTAGAGTGGTCATATTAATCAAACGGACTTATCGTTTGGGAGATATGGCTGAAATAAGATTTGGAGATGGAAAACCAGCCTAATTGGGCTTAATAGGGTGATTAGTAGCTAGGTCCACAACCCATTTCGGGATTAGGGTTATGAGAGGGCTGAAAAGGTTTGGAGAAACATTCCCTTTCATTTTTCTAACCGCCACAGATATTCTTTGAACCATAGTAACGACCTCCATCTTCTAAAACTCTCTCTAATCACTTTCTAATCACATATTAAGCAAATTAACATCAATTCAAGTCAGATTAGCATCAAAATCGAGGTAGAGCTGCAACACTACGTAGGAATCCGAGCCAAATCAGTAGAAGCTTCATATCTATAATTTATTTGTGGCTAAGGTGAGTGATTAGCATGTTTATTCACTAACTATGGCTAATTAGGGGTGATTAGTGATAATTAACGAATTAATGACTCATAAAAATGTGGAAAAATATGTTAAAATTTTAGAATAATATTTTATGTCACTGTTATAAATTTGGGCTAATTTGGATTAAGTTTGCTAATCCCGAAATTTAGGGGATTAAGGGGAAAAACATGGATTTGGGTTTGTTTGACCTAAAATAGCATATGTAATTGATGTTTTGATCTTTTTGATTGAACCTATATGTTGTTATTGTTGTTTGAGACGTTTTACGATTGTTTACTAAAGTTATAATGGTTGAAAATGCTGTCGTATGGTGAGAAGGGACAAGGACAGCTTGTTGGAAATTCTACAGGGATCCTGTTCGGATCGGATGGACCAAACCGAACCAGAGTAGTGGCATCTTCAGCAGCGTGCAAATGCAAAGGCAACCAGTAAGGCCCGGATTGGATCGAAGTGGAATGGAGCTGGAGCTGGATCGAGTTAGAGCAGAGCGGACTGGAGCTTAGCATGGGATCGGATCGGAGCACAGAACCGAACCAAAAGACCGAACCGGACCGGAGGACCGAACCGAAAGGAGGATTTGGAATCCATATATCTGAACCGAACAAGAAAGGCCGAGCCGAACCAAACAGGGAACTTAAACACCGGATATCTGAACCGAACCGGATGTGTGCTTCTACGCGACGACATTTCTAAAGACCAGTTCCAATTCGACCAAAACCCGAGATGCAAATGAAGTCCAAATGGGAAGTTATTACTCAGGATCCAGAAGGGATCCAATGAGTTAACTTCAAGAGTTAGGCTTTGTTGCGGGACATGTATAAAGGGGTTGTCGACATCTATAACTTTGGTTCACTATTGAGGGAGGGGGTATTGATTATGGACCAGTGCAGTGGGGTCAGAGGTGATAGGGAGTTGGACTCCATCAGGGATCCAAAGGGCAAAGTGGTCGTAACAATAGTTATATAGAGTGGGACTCCATCATGGCCTCAATGGATCTGGTGATTAAAGCGGTGGATAATGTATGCTTTACGCACTGAGCGAGATATGTGAGGATGATTGCTATATTTGATGTTTGCAATCACCATGACACGCACACTCCCATTTTTACACTATATGTTAGTGTTACCTTAGAGTATTGTACATCTTGTTGTGCTAACTCTTTGGTTGCAGGTCCTGGTCAGGTATGATTACTTATACCTGTTATTATTTATTTTAATGATATTGCTCATACCCGATTTTTGTCTGACCCAGAGTTTTATGTCTCTTCCTATTACTCTGGGTGCTCCTAAACGAGCAGACTAGAGGCGGGTTAAGTGATTATGCACGAGTAGCTATCCAGAGACAAGTAGTAAGCTTCCACGTATTCTATATATATATTCTATCTGTATTGTTGTTGGTCACTGATTTGGGCATTAGTAGTGTACCTCTTTTATTTCCTTTTTATAGATAGTATTTTGAACTTGTAATAATAATTTGGATCATAAGCTTTATTTTGGATTTCACTACTCTGATGGATATGGTTTAGTTTTCAGCTTATGCAATATCTCGCCTGTTTTATATCAAGTTATGTTATTAGTATATTTTATTCCATGCACTTTGAGATATACTACAGTTTCTTGATGATTCATAGTTTCAAATCCCTTTCTTTTGACAACCGTCCCGTGCTAGTTGGACATTGGCACAACACATTTCAGGGGAAAGGTCTGATGGTGCGGGGCGAGCCATCACATGTTTCTAGCCAATTTATAGATAAGTTAGGATAATCTAAACCATAGGATATTAGGTTATAAAATCAAATTGTTCAATACACATCATCGCTGAGTCAGCAACGAATATAACTCACAAACAGGACCAGGTTCAGGCACAGGAATCTTCCCTGCTCTCAGGTGGGTCGACCCACCTCTAACCTGGGTCGACACATGCATCGACCCATGTATGGCCGGGTTGCCCACTGACCATTGTTTCTCTATGTTAATTTATTATATATTATTTTAATTTGATTCAAACTCCTTTTTTCGTAACGTCTTCATACTTAGTCCCATTTACGAAAACCAAGAGTCTATCTGAACCAGAGTTTCGTAACAAACGCAATGGTAAAATCTGTTTTACTCGGATCTAAATAATTTATTAATTAATATTCATTTTATTATCCTCTTTATTTAATTATGGTGTATTAAATTATGGGGTCTAACAGATTTGACTCGGGATATTATGTTTTATAATTGTATGCTGATATAGTTTAAAAGATTAGGATCGCGAGGCATTTTAAGTTATGTTAGTTTTTAGATGATGCTACTTTGAAAAATATTAAAATGATTTTTTTATGACATGTTTTTCGTTATAATTTACTATAATGCATTCTGAATCTTATCCGTAAAATAACCCCTAAATAGACATAGATAATCAAATTAAGAATAAACAATAATAAATTTATGAAATGTTAATGTGCATAAACTACGAATTTAGACAATTAATAATTTGGCTATGAAAATATTAGTATTTTATTCATGGAAAGATTCATACTCCATTTTCGTGATTTATTTATTGAAAACGGAGTCTGTATGAAAAAGTTACGAGTAAAACAAGTTGTACGAAAATTGTATACATGTAGCATTTGAAATTCAAAACGTAAGAATAAAAACCTGGAATAAAATAATATACCTTTGGTATAATTGAATATTCCTTTTGACTTCAAAATTTTATTTAAGTGTATATATATATATATACTCAAGAAGGGGACAATAATCAACAAAAATGGAAAGAATCAATTAAATTGTTTACGTGGTAAATAAAAATAGAAACCGATATGGAGATAAATTCTCGTAGCGCTCGACATTAAGGGGGGTTAACCGCTCCCCTTGGAGGGGGCCGATATGGGGTCGATCGCCCTCTTAGGAAGGATGTCAACAGCCCTTCTGGTCAAGTGGTGGGAGAGAGGCTTGTTTATTATGGTGTTTTGCTTGAACAGACTGTCCAGATTTTATAAAACAAATTCGACGGACCACACACATTCTAGCAAGTATGAATAAGACCTTAGCCTCTCCATTAAACCCTGCATTTTTTCTCATCTACGCTTCCCTTCTACTTCTCTGCCATTGTTTCAGGTTAGATTTCTTCTCCGTCCCTAACCTGTTCCTCTATCTTTCTTATCTAATTTTTTTATTAGAATCTGGAATTGGAAATTGTATGTATATAAGACTCTAATTGGATTCTTACATATATGTATATATATATAGATTTAGGAGAAAGTCTGGAAAACGACATTTGCTTAGGTAAAATCTAGGAACTAGTTCCACACAAACTCCTCATCCTTCCCCTAGTAATTCCATCAGTGGAAATTTTATAAGTTTATTATTTCCTATATTTTGATAGTGTAATTTGGATTGTTATGCCTAAAGGGATTTGGGTTTGCACGAAAAAACATATAAACAAATCCCCCAAATCACTCTTAAATTGCGGAAATCATCAATCTTGTGAATATGTTGGGTTTTGATTAGGAATATAATAAAAGTTGGAATTTTTGGGTATTGTATAGTTTTGATAATGGTCTGATCTACTTTCTATTTAACTGAAAATCCTATATATGCGAATACGTAAGATTTAGGTACTATAAATTATAAAGATTTAAACATTTATTTGGATAAAATAGATAGTTTGAAAATATTAAAACACATATTACCAAAATTTTAAGCTTTTGTATAAAATCATATGAAATGTAAAACAGTACCAAAAAGAGATTATACATATTATGCATATTACACCTTTTCCTTTCTTTTATTAAAGCAATCTTTAAAACCTAAGTTACAAGTAATTTTGTTTATTTCTGTTGTTTCTCTGTTATTGATTTGAATGTGAATAAACATTATATGCTATGTTGATGAAGTTAGGGAAACAAACTTATAAACGTTAATTTTGTGGTTAAAATTGACATTTCAACATTTTAGGATATTTCTTTATACGCACTTCGTTTATATTTAACTAATGTATTATAATTGTGTATTAAATGCAAACTAAATATGTTTGTTAGAAATTCAAATTAAAAAAAAAATCTCATAGGATAAGCATGCGTGTGAGTGTAAATTAATATCAAATAATATTAATGACACATAGACACGAGGTTAATACCTACTTGTAGTAGAAGCCTTCCCGGAACTGACTGGCATATCCAACATCTGCAAGAAGTTTAGTTAATGTGATAGGTCTATGTGTCATGGTCCATTATAATAAATACATGAAGGCACGAGATTAAGCCCAACTTGTACTAGAAGTCTATAGGAATCACATGTCAAATCCATCATCTACAAGGGGTCGTTTTAATGTGGGACATCTACTGTAATAAATATATGTGTAAAGTGCGCCTACCTCGAGATGGTATCAAGTGGCTGACCTAACTTGTTTGGGTATTAAGTGGTTAGGACTAGGTCTATTCCTAAGGTTCACTCCATGGTTTTGGATTAAAGTCATGGGACCCTCCCATAATACCATTTAATTGGTCACTGGGTTCGCCTTTCTCTTATAAACTTATGAGGTATTAAATGGTCTTAAATGAAAGGCGTATGAGTAAGGTAATTCTCTGGGAGTTGTTTGCTTCTTATCTAAGGGCTATGTGAAGGCGTATGTAGGAATGGGAAAATAAGAGTTCCAAAGAACATGTAAGAGGGACCACATGTTTAAGTGATGTACTAAGTGGCTAGGAGTTTGCTTGTAATGACAGTTAGATAATAACGCATGGGTCCGCTGGGAGGGTAATAAATGGAAATGAGTGTCTGCATAAGCGCGGTATTAACTAGCAGATTACTATCTCTCGAATTACATTGAGAGAATAGTTAATAACACTGACGATTAGAAAATGGGATCTTAAGTGACTAGGGTCTGCCATAGGGTATTAAGTGATCATAAGAATCCACGCATGATTAAGTATACGAAATGGCCTTAAGTGACCGAATGGTAGTCTACCTCATAGGGTATTAAATGATAAAAGAAACCCAACCAACATGTTGGCCTTAAGTGACTATAGGTAGTTTTACTAATTAATGCAAGTATATGACATAATTAATTATGTGTTGAACTCGCGTAGACATAATTAGACACCCCTTAAACTTATGTGATTTTCATTCATCAGAACTTGTGGTTTTGATCTCCTGCCTCTTAACAAAAATAGGTTAGTATGTAAGGATGCTTAACTGGAGCTTGACGAAGGAGATTTTATAAACTATTATTATTATCATGTTTGGAAGTATATTGTATTCATGGGATATTATTATTGATGTACCTTTATATGACAATTTAAACTTGATGTAATCAATGTTATTGTGGTTATACTTAATCGTACATCTATTTTTCTGTTATTATATTTTATCTCATCCGCTGTGAGATTCTAATTTTGTTTTTAGCTTGGCTCTATTTATTTATTCCTTACAGAATCCAATGAATCGTTTAGAATAGCTCAAAGTTTCAATGGGCCTTTTCTAGGTCCGGATTTAGGCCTATTCCGAGCGAGTTGTTACACAGTTCCTATAAGTTTTTAGTTATACCTAAATGATTCACACTCGTTAACAAGACTCATTAGGGGAATATTAATAGGTATGGGGTGTCACATTTGGTATCAGACCCTAAGGTTTTAGGATTCCCAAAAACTGATTATTTCTTTTAAAGTTAAAATGTATTTCAGTAAAAGAGTTTCCATAAAGAAAAGTATCCGTAAATAGTATAAAAGTTTTACAAACATCCCCTCAAATCTAGTAGACCTTCCTTCGATTATTCCGAATCTAAATCTCTATCTTTGTCTTTATCTTGCATAGAATGGCAAATACTCCAAATATACTCGAGATTTTGGGCATTGTGATCCCATCTATTTCATAGATACCTATAAGCTACAACTCCAATGGAACCTTAAGCGGATGTGAAAGTTAAAGCACCGCAAATAAGGCCCTTGCTTTTCCATATGTAGCAGTCGATTCTCTAAGTTTTTTAAACATTTCACCAATCTAGAAAGGAAGTCATTCATTGGGCCTAAGACTTATGTAGAGGCATAGACATGTTTAAAGAGTTGTGAAAGGATATTTGGTTTGATGAGACTTGGGGACATAAAAAGGATTCTACTTACTACTTGGTAGCTAAAAGGAAAGCTTTATGCTGGTAGAAGGTGCTTGTGGCTGAGATAGGAGAGTTGGATGGGGATAGTTTCCACATGAGGTTTGTGAGGAAGCTCTTATCGAACGTGGAGGATGGAGCCCAGATGGAGAGTTTCATCAACCGTAAGTTAGATATATGATGATCAAGGAGGACATTTGTAACACCCATGTCCATTAATGTCACTCGCAAAGGGAATGCATCAATGTCCATGAAGCGTTATTGTTGTATAGAACAGATAAATTACAAGAATAAATAAATAAATAAAACACAACGGAAGATAAAACTTATTTCATTGCATCATAACTCAAAACAAGCTTACATAAGTAGTTTCCAAAACCATTACAACAGGATAAATAGTCTTTTCCAAAAACTTCAAAGTACATAAAGAAGCAAATACTTAAATAGCATAAATGCATAAATCCCCACTGAGCATAAGCAAAGCCATAAAGATGAGAGAGTCCAAAGCGATACATCTACTCTCTTCAAGCAACTGAAAGAAATCGGCACTAAGCTGTAGTATTCCTTCCTTGCGGACCTAAGGGGGAAAGGAAAGAAAAGAGGTGGAAAGAAAACGGGTCAGACATAAAGTCTGGCGAGTCTAGTAATTTTAACAAATAATAGGTAAGGTAAATGATCAAGACATAAATAGGCATCATGATATGGCTGTAACATAGATAAGGTAGATAAAAAGGATGGACAAGATGATTCTGTTCCTAAGTACTAAGACAACCCTACACCTTGGCTAAGCGAACAACCCTCCAAGTACTAACCCCGAAGACCGAAGTCAACATCAGACTAGCACCCAAAGGACTATCCAACTCGACCAACATGTATTTCGTTACACCGCATTTTTGCTAAGTTACACCACATTACTTAATTACACCGCACATCTACTAGTTTCTTTTACTCAAGGTTGATCCCTTCCCACTAATTGTACCCACATGACAAATTTGGTAGTTACTTGTACCTAGCTGCTATCGTAGGTGCCGGCTTGCTCCTACCACCGCTAAGGTACCCTTATTCTACCCATTTGATCGGCTCCCTAAACCCCATAGGCACCCGTGCTGGCCCCACAGTGGGGTGTATCACTCCCCAAAGTGGCAACCCCGATACTAACATGAAATGCACGGCCATACCTACACGATGCAACAACGTCTTTCCTACCAGCCCGGACCCATGCACGCACATGAACCCGTTGGACTTGCGTTGCCACCCCTATTCACGTTTTGACCTCTTATATTCAAGCCCAGTAAGCGTGTCCCAACTCCAGCCTAGTACCGGGCCCAATTAGATACTCAAAAGGGTTACTGGTTGAAACGGGTCCCCTTCCGACACAAGCCTCCCACCTATGCTTAGCCCCCACTAGGTTTTTCTCCCACTTAACCATTTTAATTTAAATGTCCATGTCTTACACATGCTATGGTTAAGTCCATACTTACATGTCATAATTTACATGCCTTATCTTATTCCGGTTAAGTCCATATTTACATGTCATAATTTACATGTCACCCCCACTTAACCCTCTAACCATACCCATGTCTTATTATGGTTAGTATTCCTTAATTCATTCCTTATGACGAACGGTGCATGACCTCTCACATTAGACCGAACACTTTGTGGCCGCTGGATTTGTCGGGCGGTTCCAGGCAGTCTTACGCCACAAACCGGATCTAACCTCGTGTCACCCATCGTTACGCCTACAATTCATGCCTTTGACCTCTCACATTAGACGTCCAATTGTAGTAGCTGGATTTGCCGGGCGGTTCCGGGCAGTCTCACACCACAATTGCGCCTAACCTCGTGTCAAAGGTTTATTAATAATCGTATTTCACCCAAACCCAAATTTTCATGTCATATGTTTCCAATTCAACATACAATCATGCATACAATTTTTGCCTATTTCAACTTGTCATTAATTATACTAATTACATATTAATTAGCCTCAATTACAAATCTCCAATTATAGGTAATTTCATCAGTTCCATGTAATTCATACCCAAATATGCCAATTTCACATATTATCCAATTATCCAATAATATCCAATTTTCCAAATTTCCCATATTCCCCATCGTTCCCACGTATTCGCATTCGCACGTATTTTTAATATAGGCTCGTAGCCTAGATCCACAAATAAAAGGAATAGGGGTAAGAAGAGAGAATCAATTCATAGAAAATTGGAATAAAACATCATCATGAAATAAAGAGGCATATAGACTGGCATAGAGGCATAATAAAAGATTCAACATGAATAAACTGATAAAAGGTATGAACTTTACATAGAAACATAGGCACATGGTGACATGGATCAAAAGGTGAAAACTTGGATGAGATTTAAATTACATACATACATATGAATCCTCTTTACAACTTCATCATGTTACTTTTAATCCCATTATATTGTGAAAATCACCATACTCACCTTTCGTGGCTTAAGAAAAGGATTAACGAATTGAAATTGGTGTAGAAACGTTGTGGTGATGTTGATTGATCTTCTTTAATTGTTATTGAAGCTCTAAACTTTGATTTGAATTGTGTATGAATACTTGAGATTTGATTAGAGGTGGCGGCTAGGGTTTAGGAGAGAGTTTGACAGCATAATGGTGTCTTAGAAATTATTTTATGAATTAGGGTTAGGTTGATGACATATTTATAGGTGTAGGAAGTTATTTAGGCCTTAGGATTAACCCTAGAACTAATCTGGACCATCAAAAATCGTCCCAGACCCAAAAATCGCACTAGCAGCAAAACTGGCTGAACCAAGTTCGACCTATAAAGGGGGAGGTCGACCCCCAGGTCGACCTGTATGGGGGGAGGTCGACCCTATGGTCGACCTATCCGATCAGGTCGATCCCCAGGTTGACCCCCTGGTCGACCTGGGTCCTGGGCGGGAATTTTCCTGCCCAGCCCGGGTACCTGCAAATTTCGAAATTTGAATTTGAATTTTCTGGCTGGGTTTAACTTTAATTAATTCTGCTTAATTACTCAAACTTCCGAGGCCCATAACTTCCTCATACGAAGTCCGATTTACGCAAACTCGTACTTTATCTCAAGCAGAATTCTGAGACGATCGCAATGGCGCAACCTATTTCCATTCATTCCTCTTTTAAAAATTATGTGTTCTTAAATTTAGTTAATTCAATCATTCAAAATTCGGGGTGTTACAACATTAATCAATTCAATGAATTATAAAGGTTTAGTTTGGTGATTGTTAATACCCAGCATAAAAAGGCATTGAAGTCTGCGGGGTAAACCAACCTCAACAAGGGTTGGTGCTCAGCCATGTACCGATGGGAGCTACTTTTGGTATTTTAGTGGAGATGGTCATTATCGAAGAGGTGGGTAACAAGGAAGCTCCGAAAGTAGCAGTTTCTAAGAAAACTTTTTGGAATAATAAGAAGAACGATAAGAAGAAGGGTAGAGGACCTCAAAATGGCCAGATTCAGGAAGATCAAAAGTGTCGTATTTATGAAAGGCTTGGGCATTGTGTTAGAGATTGAAAGGTAGAGCGTTTAAAAGGAAGTGCTTTGTATGTGAACAACCAAGGTATATGAGAAGTCTTTCCCTCAAAGGATGGAAATAGCACATAGAGCTAGCATCAGTCAGCATAGGATCAAGTTTTAGAGGTTGTATCATCCTCTAATGGTTGGCAAGACAAGGGCAGAAAAGTTATTGTTAAAGGTTTAATCTCTATTTTAGATTCGCACTTTATTTGATTCTGGAGAAACACCCCTTTATCTCAAGTTCATTAGTAGGTTGTTTGCATTAGGCATATACCTAGTCAAGGATCAAGTAATAGTTTCAAGCCCTATGGAATGATCGACACGCTTATCCATGATATGTTAAGGTTTGAAAATTATGACTCTAGGAATAGAATTCGTTTGGGTTTCTTCGATTACGATGTGATATTAGAGAAGGGTTGGTTAGCCATATATGGGGCATGGGGATATTCCAGATTGCGAGAGGAGGGCCACCAAATTAGGTAATTGCAGTGGACATACCCTTGGGATTACATGTGACCCTAGAGGGTCAGTCATGTTAAGCTATTCATATTCCCCTGATATATTCTTAGATAGTGTTAGTTCAGTTTTAGCAGTTAGAGATTACCATGATGTTTTTGAGAAGGTAAGAGGGATACCTCCAAATAGATAGATTTAGTTTAGAATTTACCTTATTGACAAAGCCAGACCCGTGGCATTACCAGTGAGGCCCATGTCTTTGAGAGAAAGAAGAGAATTGAGCATGCAGATTGGAGAGCTCTAAGAGAAGGGTTTTACAAGGAGAAATATTTAAGAGTGGAGGGGACACCAGTCGTCTCTGCTATAAAGCTGGTTTCCTTAGGATACGTTTTGATTATCAAGAGTTGAATAAGCTCACTAAGAAGAATTGCTACCTGCTTCCTGGTATATATGATCTTTTTGATTATTTGGAAGGAGCCGCAGTGCTTTGTGAGTTAGATTTATCCATTGGTTCCTACTAGTTGAGGGTAGCGGACGCAGCATAGATAAGACACCGTTTTGGTCATCTAAATTCTTTGAGTAGTTAGTCATGCCCTTTGAGCTAACCCATGCTCCAACGTACTTCTTAAACCTAATGAGTAGGGTGTTTAGGGATGTTTTCAATAAGTTGTTGTTTTGTGAATGACATTCTAGGCTAATCGAGGAGTGAGGAGGAGCATGCTATGCACTTGAAGGGGTTTATCCGCACCCTTCAAGTGCATATGCTATAGGCAAAGTTATTTAAATGTCATTTTTGGAGGGAAGAGATGTGTTTCTTAGGGCACATAGTCTGGATTGGCCATACATCCCACTGGAACAACCCAAATTTTGACAGATCGGATTTTTTTTTCAAAGATCCAAATATATCGAAGCTCGAGTTGATTTGTCTAGTATCATGCAGTAAGTCAAAGATAAATATATCAGAGCTCATAATAAGAAATCTCGCATTGGAAGGTAATAAAATATAATAGTAGGTAAACACTTACCAATATAATACACTATCTAACAAGTGTCTCTAAGCTGTAGAATCTCAACCACCTGTCTAAATTGCGAGTTTATTATGAGAAGGGGATCAGATAAAAGTTCTGGTGAATGGATAAATTATACTTTCTACAAATAACACTACATATACCATTCTATCACTGATTCATGTTTATTAAGTTATCCGGGTTTATCACATAGTACACTTTCGATTTTTCCACATAAAATTATACCCATATACTCCCAATTAAATTAACCTAATAATATATATATATATATATACACATATGTAGTTATATACCTAATATATATCGAGCTACGTCCCATAGTACACTTACTAGTATATAAGGACTCACTCATCTTTGAGTTCCTTCAAAGAATTCAGTCAGGGGATTTACACATATCTTTAAAGGACAGCCTCGTTAGGCTAATAAAACAAATATTAAAAGATAGGTCTATCTCATTCGATGGCTCTCCAAGGCACCATCCAGCCTACCGTCACTAATGAAAGACTATACAAAGAGCTAAATGACTGACATACCATCCAATCTAAACAAACATATGGTCCCTCATTCAATGACCCGATAGTAAATGATATTTAGTCTCTTGGCTTAGCTTCATCATTCCCGCACACGCTCCAACAGACGATAACAGATATCCGACGACCTACCATCCTTTGCTGGGTCTCGACCACGAAGCCTCCCCCTTTGAGGTAGCCGCTAAATCAACTTAATATCATCCCCATCAGTCTTTAGGCTGTCCACCATCATAGATACAGCCAAGGCATGCTCACTAGATGGAATTGTATAGACAATGCCTCTATGGGTATAGCTTCATTAGGCCTACCATAGAGGGTCATCACATAGTATTCTCACGTCCTGTAGAAGTCTTGTACTTCCTTCAGTCTAATTGAATAACAAGCTGGGCGTGCTCCTCTCGTGTCTCTAGAAACCCTTGATGATCTTCCCCGTTGAGCTTTTCATCCCAAAAATGTACGGACTGGTCCAAGCGCATCTCATCATTACGTTATTAGACCCTACATCCAATCATCAACTACGAGCTTTCTTTACTTACTGCATTGCTAATTAATTTGAAATTTTACTTGTTTATTCTGCATTCAAGTTATTCATTTATTAGCTTTAGTTGTCTGCTTATTTTCTCTAATCAGCTTTCACCGTCGGAATGGACCACTACTTATTATTACATTCATCAAACTTAATTCCTCAATTATAAGTTTATTTATAATAACCCTGCTCTACTCATTTTCATTTAATTATAACCTTATTTTATAATATTACTACAACTAGAATTATGGATTTTTCTTATTAAACTTATTCCCCGTTGTCTAAGTTCATTTATAATAAGCCTCTTATTCCTCATTAAACCATTTAATTATAACCTATGTTCTATTATCCTATTTGTCCCTATGACAAGTCTACCTATTATATTACATTCCGTCTGATATAATTTATTATAATAGGTTGCATCCCACATTCATTACATACTTCATAGGTTTCTTATTATTTAACATAACCCTTATAGTTATGACATTAATCTACTTACCATATTTGTAAGTTTACACATAGTCTTTTATACCTCTTTTTCTTTTCATAACCTTTGTCACTTATATTACCCTTCTTTCACATATTTACAATTTGTTCTTTTTATGAAGTTAGGTTTATTTTAAATTGAATGGTTACAAAAACTATAATAAAATCCATTTTCACAGTTTTGGGTAATTACTATAATAGGAACCCATGATTGCAAAACACTTCTTTTTCTTATTTTTGAGGTCATCAAATTAGTGCTTTGAAACACCCCACGTCTGTTAATGTCACTCACTAAGCGAATGCATTAAGTTTTGTGAAGCATTGCAGGTAAACAGACACAGAATAATTACAAGATAGATGTAAATAAAGATAGTAGTGGAAATTTCAAAAAAATTATTTTAGACATAAATCATAATCCCGTGGTTTACAATACCATAAGTCATAAAACCATTACAACAAAATACTTCTGTCTTGCATAATCAGAGTACATAGGAATTAAAAGAAAACATTATTCCCCAATAAAAAGAGTAAGCCATAGCAGAGATAAAGACTCGATCCATACTTCAACAGTAGCTCCTAGCAAGATGATTTCCAAATCCTGGCTAAGCCTGGGTGTTTCCTCCCTAAGAACCTGGGGGGGGGGGGAATGGAAGAGAGAAGGAAAACCAAAAAGGGGTCAGACACAAAGTCTGGCGAGTCTTGTGACTTTTTGCCAGTAAATAAATAAAGGTGAACATGACAGGCATAAAGTGGATAACAGAGATCGCTATACAAATGGCAGGTGTGACAAGGCAGATAAAGCGAGGTATATACATGCTTCATTAATGACTACTCTGCACTATTAATAGTATAACTGAAATGATCCCTTCCACTATAAGCTGGTAGGCTTAGGTCATACGTCCAATTATACCCTAACCACTACCCTAATCGATCGGCTCCCTACTCTGTAGATATCCTGTGCTGGCCCCACAGTAGGGGGTATCACTTCCCTAAAGTGGCAACCCAAGATGTGCACAGGGATACCTACTGGTGTCACGGTCGTCTTGTCCCCCTCTTCCCGACCCATGCACGCACATGTCCCCGGTCGGTTTGCGCCGTCTACAATACTCGTCACATTTTGGATCTCTTATAATCAATCAGTAAGCGTGCCCCTTCTCCGCCTAGTACGGAGTTCTCTACTCTGATACCGGTTATGGGTTACTGATTGAAATGGGTCCCACACAATATGATACAAGCTCTCCCCTTTTTCTTGTATCCCCACTAGGTGTTCCACTGACTATGTATACCCTAAAAGGATGATCTTTAATTACATAGCCCTATACTAGTTATGTATACCCTAAAGGGTGATCTTTAATTACATAACTCCCACACAATATGATACAAGATCTCCCCTTTGTCTTGTATCCCCACTAGGTTTTCCACTGACTATGTATACCCTAAAGGGTGATCTTTAATTACATAGCCTTTATTATTTTATCTACCCGTTATGTATACCACTTAGGTGTCTTTAATTACGTAACATGTATTGGGTTAAGTGTGTGGGCCTATATTACCCATCCCCTCTAACTTACTTAACCCCTCCTCACTACCCATCCAATTTTACTTAACCCTAACTTAAGTCCATATTCATATTAAATTAGGTTAAGTAATCCATTTCTTTACCATGTCCAATTATGGTTATAATGGGGCTAGACCTACCACATTAGGCCTACAACGTGTGGATGTTGGATATGCCGGTCGGGTCTAGGCAATCTTATTCCACAGTCGGGCCTAACCTCGTGTCTTAGCCTAATTCATATTTGCATACTTAAACCTCCTATATTAGGTTCAACATTAGTGGCTGTTGGATATGCTGGTTGGGTCCGGGCAGACTTCCGCCACTAATGTGACCTAACCTCATGTCATAAGTACAATTATAATTCTTAATTTTAATTACTAACATTCCATTTTTAATTAATTTACCAATTAATTAACCCTTTCCTTTTATAGGTGTCAATACCTATTTTGCAACAATAAGTTGAATTACATATCCATAAATGGTCATATTCAAATTATGCCATTTTTACCCATTTTTTCCTATGTCATTATATGTAATTAATTCTATGTTTCTCCATTTGAGTTATATGCTCATTTCATATAAATATTATATAAACTATGCCAATTACAAATTCCCTTTATCCCCGTTCCTAACTAACATATTCACACGTATTTTGGCGGCATCGAGGCTATAAAGTAGCGTCGTCATAATAATAAAAGGGAACATGATAAGGGCGACAGTTCAACATGTTTTGCCATAAATATTAACATAACTGGCATAGTAATTAAGTGAATGGACATGTGATAATTATCATAATAAAGTGGACATCAAATTAATAACTTGTGTTTAGGCAAGCATAATGAGATCTAGATTCAATATTAGGTGTCCAATTACCTAAATCTAGCATAGACAAGGTGGTATAATAACAAGTTTAGATTCTCATGTCAAGTTTACCACATATACCAATGTATCATAATATAACAAGTGAAAGGTGATTAACACCAAAGTCTAGATCCAAGTAATATCAAATTAATGGATGTACTATCATCCTAACATGGTTACAAATCAATGTTCATATAAACATCATATCGAATCACCACAATCAGACCTAGAAAGTTAGATCTGTATTAACAACTTCACATGTACCACTATATAATTGTAATTCAAGATTGTCATAGGAGACATAGTAGGATGTCCATATATTAGATCTAGGGAAAATGACATAGTATGCTTGCATAAGTTCATGATTTACAGCATATACCCAATTCATAGTCTACCACAATTCACATTTATCTATTTAAACCTAAAAGTGACTAGCACTCACAGAAAAAGAATGGATCCTGAATTCTGGGATCTGATTTCTGAATTTGTTAAGCTTAACCCTTGATGTAGACTTTGATTTTTATCTTCTAGCTTGAATTTGATTTGTTATGGTGGAGGCTAGGTTAGTTTAGGATGCAACAGCATATAGGCTCATGAATGATTTTAGCTTAGATTAGGGTTTAGGTTAGATGTGTATTTATAGATGTGTAGGATTAATTAGAGCCCTTAGATCAACATAGGATCCATCCAAACCATCTAGTCCAAGAAAATGCATCACCAGGCCAATCAGAGAATGCCACATATGCCCTAAAACACAAGAATTCGCACAGGCCATTATGGGCCGATGGGACTGATTCCAAACACCCTGAGTCGACCCCGGGTTGACCCAGCAGGGCTTGGGTCGACAAAATAAATAGGTCGGTTCGGCGCTTTGCCTTCCCACTTCCGCTGTTTTGAAATTTTTTCTTGAATTTTAGGTTGATTTTATTTTATTAATTTATATATGTATATATATACATACATTCCCTTTATATGTATACAAATTTCCAAGGTCAATAAATTTCTCATACATTATCCGTTTAACCCAAACTTTAGGTACGTCTTGACCAGAATTTTGAGACGAACGCAATAGTATAGTCTGTTTTACTTAATTCTTCTTCTAAAAATTAAGTATTCTTCATTTTGCAAAATTTAATATTCATAGAAAATACGGGGTGTTACATGCTCAATACAGTTAACCCCCTATTTCAAACTAATATCCATTTATTCATAATTTCAGTTTGCAATCATGTTTCCTATTTTTCATTATTTACCAAACTACGCAAATACATTCCCCTTTTTTCTTGCCCAATCAATCTAGGCTATTCCAACTTTTTAGATTTATAGGTATATTTGGATTTCTGTCTTCTAATGTTTATTGTTCACAAATCTAACATATTGTCCTGCACTTAAGTAAGATTTAGATTTATACCATTTTCCCATTCCTGTAATTATTTCATTTTAAATCTCAAAGTTGATTCCTTACACATAGTATGTAAATTCTCAGATTTTCCCTTTTATTACAACGCAGGCACAATATATTCTTTTAGCCCTAAATCATCAAATTTCCCCTTTTCGTTCATATAACCATGATTCAATAAATTTGCGCCTAATCATAATTCAATTATACTGCGCATAATCACAATTCAACTATTTTGTGCATAACTGTAATTCAATAAATTTTGTGCATAACTAAAATTTAACATAAAATGTATATTCTGACACAGAAGAGGGGAAAGAAGAAGAAGAAGGACATACTGTGAATTCTTACTGGAATCAAACAATAATATACCATTATCGGAAAAATTAATTTAAATCCACTCACCTGACTGTCCCCCCATCCCCAATTCCTAAATCTGACTCAGATTTGTTATCTGTGGCCTCCCTAATTGAATCTACTACTGTAATTATCACGGATTTACAAATATGACGCTAAAAGAAGAAAGAAACATAATAATCTAGATTTTAATTTACCTCACATAAACTAAAAGCCTGAGCACATATAGCTTAGGTCTGCATTCTTTGTCTCCAAATCTTGAATCAGAACCTTAAAACTAATATATTCTTATTTCAAAAGAACTTGCAAGAGAAGGAAAATGGCATAGCTCTGGCGTTGCCTTAGAAAATATGAGTTATAGACTAGGCCCTGCTAGTTTATTTATAAGTGCTCAGAAGAATCATGTTTGTTGGATTCAAATAAATAAAATTGAAGCCGTTTAAAACATTCAAATCATGTTGCCTCACCAAATATTGGGTCGACCCAAGTTCCAAGTGGATCGACCCCCAGGTCGACCCAGTCCTAAGGTGGGTCGACCCGTGGGTCGACCCACTTGTTGCATGAGTCGACCCATTTATCGGGTCGTGTACGTGATTTGCACTCCAGTTTATTCATTACTTCAATGTTACATGCAAAGTTACATTCTTGCCTATTTCTCTTCCCCGTATATTAATATATTCCATTTGTAACACACGTTTCTAATTTCAAATTTAAATTTGTGCATATATATTCGCGTAAAGTTCAATAAAATTCCAACCATTTATAGTTGTGTAATTCTTGTTTCTTAAACGTTATTATTAATGTATCAATTCATTGATTCTTTCCCTTTTTAATATATGTTGAAATTTCAAAGATAGTTATTCTCTTGCATATTTTTATTCATTCCACATTTATTACCTTTTGTTTTATGTTTGCACTTTTTATTTCAGTTTTGAATCTATGCATATATATTTACGCATAACTCCCTTTATTTTAAAATTTTCAAACCGGTGACATCCCAACATTTATTTCATACTTTTTTATTATTAATTATGGGTTATTTTTGAATTTTATGTCTCTCTCTATATATAATATATATATACATACATATACATATATATATATATGCACTTATATATATATATGTACACACACTCATCTACATATAACTTTTTCCTTATATGTACATACATATGTACTTTTCTCTTAGAATATGCATCTTTTTGGTTGGTCTTCTTAAATTTAAAAACACGACATTAGTGAGATTTGAACTCGCATGTTACAATTTGGTAGGCAAGTGCTCAACCACTCCACCTATCACTGCTTTTGTTCACAAAGTTATAACATTAATATTATTAGTTCTATGTGTGTCTCTCTTATTCCTTCTTTTTCCTATTTTCGTGGAACTTCATTCAATGATATCTTCTTCATCTTATATCCGTTTTCTGCAAACCATAGGGCTAAATTGATCAGACAATCACCAGGACGCAATGACACTAGTTCTGTAACCAAATTCAAAAGATTTTATGAATTTTATTTTATTATTTAATCCAAAAATACGTGGTATTACACCCGCCAACGTGATAGCAGTGTAAGATTGATAAGTCCCTACGGAAGCTATAGAGGTTTGAAGTTTCCTTAGTCTCGCGGGTTATTATTGAAAGTTTATCAAAAATTTTGCAAAGATCTCAATGACACTAACCCGCCTGTCCAAGAATATTTTGGCTTTTTTCTTAGGTGAAAATTATGAGGATTCATGCAGTTAAACATAGCTCTTAGCAATATACCAGTATTACTACTTCTGGATGGTACTAAGCCCTTCACAATTTACACTGATGAATATGGAGCTGATTTTGGTGCAGATCTGTTGCAAGAGGGAAAGGTAGTGAGTTATGGCAGTAGATAGTTGAAAACCTATAAGAGGAACTAGACCAACCACGATTTAGAGTTAGCTATCATCGTGTTTACGCTTAAGTCTTGAAAATATTATTTACTTGGTGAGATGTTCGCGATGTTTACGAATAGAAGTCATTGAAGTACTTGTTTTCCCGAAATGATTTAAACTTAAGGCAAAAATAGTGGTTGCAGTTTTTGGCACCTTATGACTTCGATATCTGTTATACCTCGGGAAAGGGGAATGTAGTAGAAAATGCACTGAGTAGGAGGAGAAAAAACTTGAGTCCCTTATTTTCATGGTAGGGAAGTTTAAAGTTCATAGCCACTTTTCATTTTAAGCACTCTATGTTCTCGGACTACTTGCAGCATTAGAGATTCAGTCCACCTTTATAGATCAGATTGGATAAAGGCAGAAAGAGGACATGGATATAGTGAATATAATGGATCAGATTGGCAGAGGAGTGGCCTCAAAGAATCTCCAATGCTATTCAATAGATTTCAAGGGATGGCTGAGAAGATATGGGATGTTATACGCACCGTGACTTGGTGCGTGCGGTATTATCTAAGGTACACCACTCACGGATGATCACCCATCCCGGCGATTATAAAATGTACAAAGATATGAGCGGGCCTTTTCTTGACCCGTCATAAAGAAATATGCGGCAGAGTTCGTAGCTAGGTATTATACCTACCAAAGAGCTAAAGCAGAGCAGAGTCTAGAGGACTATTCCAACCCTTATATGTACATCTAATGGAAGTGGTAAAGCGGATCAATGGATATTGTAAATGGTTTATCTAGACCTAGAAAGAAGAACACTGGCATTTAGGTGATTGTCCATAGATTAACTAATAACACCCACTTTTTACTAGCTCAAAGTAAGATATCATCAACTTCATAGCATCTCTTTATATTAGAAATTTTTTTCGGCTTCATGGAGCCCCCTCGGCATAATAAGTGATAGGATCCAGTTTTCACTAGCGAAATTTGGAAGATTCTACAAGAGGAATTAGGGTCATGGTTGAGATTGAGCATACATATCACCCTCACACAGAAGGCCAAATAGAAAGGGTGAATAGTGCATTGAAGGATCTTTTAAGGAAGTGTATTCTTGATTTTGGAGGGGCTTAGAACGAGAACTTACCCTTGGTAAAATTTCTCTATAATAACTGTTTGAAGAAAGCATTGGAATGGATCCTTCTGAGGCTCTCTATGGGAGACTATGTAGTTCACCTTCTTATTAATGGTGGACCACATATTGACTTCAAATTAGTCCAAACCAGATTTGGAAGACTAAAAAGATGATTGACATGATTAGAAAGAGAATGAAGCAGCCCAAGATAGAAAAAGTCATATGTCAACAAGATGAGGACATATATAGAGTTGAAAGTTGGGGACTTAATTTTCATTAACGTATCACGATTGAGGAACATCATGATATTTAGCTTGGCAGGGAAGCTCGCTCCTGGATTTATGGGGTACTTCCCCATAGTTGCGAGATAAGGAAGATGGCGTATAAGATGAAGCTACCGAGAAGGTTGGCTGGCGTACATGATGTCTTCCATGTTTTTCACTTGATAAACTACTTGCATGATTTGACTATAGTAGTGGAGCCCAATCATCTTGATGAGGTTGAATTTGAGAGATAATCCTTAGTCTGTCGTGTTCCTACTCGGGTCATAGGACATGACGTTAAAAGACTCTGGAATAAGAATATTCGTCTTATCAAAACCCAATGGAGGAATGATGTAGAGGTAACATCTTAAGAGGCCAAGGAAAAATGCATGCACCATATCTTTATCTTTTCGATGGTATGCCTTTAAATCGTCTATCTTAATATTTTTCCTTTAATTAGAATCTTTATCTAACATCCTTAGGGAGGATAGACCTTAGGATTGAGCTAATAAATGGTAGAATTGGATGTAGATATGTAATTAGAACATATTACATATGATGGATATAAGTGGTTGCAATTGTTTTCTAGTGGATACAAATGGACGCATATACATATACTAAAAACTATTATCTTTAGGATGACCAGCCAACTAGGACACAAATGCATATGCATATGAGTGTGTACTTGCACTTTATTATTTATTTCATGTTTGTCATAAATGGATGAATAATATATGGATGTTATATGTGAATGATGGTTGTAACATACAAATAGAACTATTAGTCATTATTAGGCTTTTTGCATATAGCAGGATGCATGACACAAGCATATTTGCATAAACAAGAGTCAATTGAATCTAGTAAACCACCTAATCTTTTGCATTAATTAGGGAAATACACAAAAAAAGTTTCTTAACAAGTTTGCATTAGAAATCTTAAGTACAATGGATGCAATGAATGGTGTTTAAGTAGATAATTGTAGATTTTATTTGTTGTTGTTAATTACATTTTTCTGCCCTTGGATATTTCGAGGATGAAATTCTTTAGAAAGAGGAGAATGTAATACCCTGATATTATAATAACAATAATACTACTAGTTAAAAAATAATTAAATAAGAAAATAAATCTATGTAAATGTCTAAATTTGGCTACGAGAGCTTCATCATTGAGTCCTTGGCAATTTTCTAAATAGTTTTCATATATAACTAATTTTGATTCGAACTGACATGGAAAAGTTATAGGAGAATTCTATTGTCAGAAGTTTTTAGTTAATATATATAAGTTTAAGTTCAGAATTAAAAAATGATCGATACAGGTCGATTGCCTCCCCTAAACCAGTCGACCACCCAAGGCAAGGGGTCGACCCATGGTTGAGTACGAATGCAAAAAGTGGATTTGATAGTTTCAAATCCAGAGCACTCAATCATGAGATAAATAGTTAGATTTAAGCCTATAACATGACAAAATCAAATTTGATCTAGCTGACCTAATGGCCTATGACCCCTTAGTGCACCAATAAATATAACCTAGTCTTCCCAATTCATTCCATAAATTCTTCTTCCTCTACCTTTGGCTTTCATCTCAATTTTTAACCTAAAATTAATTGTTTTCTTCGAAGAAGTAGGCATCAAATCAAATATAATGAGTTTGAGAATGGGAACCAAGAAGGCCATCGAGACATCGGCATAGGATCCCAGATGAATGGAAAGTTGTTGTTTTTAGAGTTATAAAAATTAAATATATATGGTTAGAAATAGTATTAAGTTTACAATTTGTTTTTACGGTTCAATACAGCTATTTTCTTTATAGTTTAGTATAGTTTACTTATATTTTGCAAACTAGTATAGTTGTAACGACCCAGATTTGTTGTCATTTAATTTTGAACTTTTGAATTGGTTTTAATATTGAATTGGAAATATAAATGGATTTTTATAAGGAGTTTATCGATTTAATAAGTGGAATACGATTTAATTCCGCATAGATCGAATTATCGTAATACGAATACGAGAAATCATTGAATTCTAAGTTAAAATAAATAGGAAACGATTCTAACAATTAATATAAATTATATTTAAATATACATATGGTAATAACAATTTATTATTAATGGATTTTATTAATGATTCATATTTTATGATTTGAACTAACAAATAAAAATAATCAATTTTCAAACGACCTTGGATTTCAATGAACCTAATTTTATAAAATCCATAATGGCTAATTATTGTAAAATTTCAAGTTCTGTACTGACTGGAGTTATCATGTGATCGTGCGCGATATAAACGCGTATCGATTTACATTTTGAAATTAAAATAGGATTTTTTTCAAATGGTCTCGGATTTCGATGAAACCAGTTCCATCGGGTCCAGAATATTAAATTATTGCAGGTTTTTAATATTAAAGCAATAGGATCTTATATATGATGATATAATCAGTACGCTCAAGTTGAATGAGTGGTCGGTTCTGTGTGGCCAGGTTGTAAGATGTTCTTGTTGAACCCTAGTGTTTTATCTCTAGAGGACACTGATCGGAAGGTGGTCTCATACCTAGTCATGTACGAAAATCCAAACTCCAATACGAGCCATACGATTTTAGATGTAAACCAACAATGTTGAAAAGTGATACGCAAGCTTTTCTGCTATATTCCTATTTTATTTGTGGATTAGTAGACATTATTATAATATCATTGGATTTTGATAATAAAAAGTGATTTTCTTATCGTAAGGGAAAACATGTGCCACGTTTGTGTGTGGTCGTGTCTTACGAGAGTTTCATTCTTTCAAAGGATTTTTAAAAGTTAAGCAAGTTGTTTGTTGTGAGTTCTTATCACTGAAAGTATTTCAGACTTATCCAGGTGATTTTGCTTTCCTCAAAATATGCTCGGGTTAGACTAAGTATATTTTCCATGTTTCATTAGGTTTTTCTTAGAGCTTTAGGAGAGGAGCCGGAATCGAGACATACTCCCATATTTTCTAGTATTGATTTATTTTTGTTATGTGTGTTGTATTTATTAGCATTGTATAGGCTGATATTAGATGTGTACTATGATCTTGTATATTTATATATATACAGTCTTCTCTTTATACAAAGAGTATATAGGTATTATATTTTATTCATTCCACTATGAGATTCTATTCTACCCTGATTTTTTTATTGTTAATGTCTTTCTTCTTCTTATTTTATTCTAACATTTCTCCCTTTCTTCTTCTCACCCTCTAACTGCTTTCCCCTAACTATCCATTTTTCTGTGTCTTTTGAGTGTGACATGTGTGGTTAAATGTCAGCTTAAACGGTACGGGAAAGTTGGGTCGTTAAAAGTAGTATCGGAGCTGAGGTTGAGCGAGTACCTAGACTTTGGTGGGGATTTACTCAATAGAGATGGGGTTAGTAATACCCTCGAATGAGTTTGAATGTATATGTATGTGTGTGTATGAGAGAGAGTGTACTTATTAGTGTTATAAAAAAAAAAAATATTGTGTTGATTAATTTGTTGAGTAGTTTATGAATTATGGTGGATATAAAATGCACAACTATATCGATAGGTGTATCTAAACACTTGAGCAGAGCAATTCGATACAATATTGTTTTTAAACGGGTGAATGAAATAATTTTGCCTAGAATTATATTTTGATATAAAGGAATAATTTGTAGAACTTGTTGATGTGGTCGGTTGTTATTGTTATAATCAAATGAGATTATAATATTGAAATGGTTATATATAACCAAATAGAAATTGTATAAGAATGGAATATACAAATGAGGTGAATTAAAATTGGATTCAGACAATCATTAAGAATTTAAATCTCAAATGTTTAGAAAATATTTTCTGAAGTACTATAAAGTAATATAACATTACTCTAAATAAAAATCGTTCTTTAGTGGATTTTGAAAGTGATTTATCACTGAACTCACTTCAGTCGCTGGAAAATAGTTCTTAAGACGACGGTCGCATCACCAGTATTTATTTTCGAGTTTCTAAGTGATGGATTGCTACCACAATATTTTACTAATGGAAATTTGATTGAGAAAACAAGTTTTAAAAATTCAAATGTTTTGAGTTTGCAAATGGTAATACATGTATGCTTATATTTATATTATTTTAAAAGAATTTGAAATAAACATTGAGAATTTGATTCTAAATTTTAAATTTAACTTGTAATGTTAAATAGATTGAAATGGTAAAAGGGAATCAAATGGGTTAAAATTTAAATTAAATTAAATTGGATTTGATTAGAAATAATATTGAGTGGAATCAAATATGGATAGAAAAATTGAGTTTTAAATGATATTATAACTTAGTTATGAATTTTGGATGGAACATTCTACAATTTTGGACCGTCAGAATTTTCGAGTTAGATTTCGAAACCGAGCTTAATTTATATTAAAATACAAGAGGATGGGTTGAAATTTATTAATTAAATGAAGTTGAACGTATTAATTAAATTTACTTAAACATGAGCTCGTCGCATCGCGGTAGTTCGTAATTCTATGTTTTGAACTTTAAATGGATGTGCAGGGTTCAATATAAGTCAGAATTCTTTGGAACAAGAATCTTTCGGATCTATTGGATTATATTTTTCTAATGGAAGCGAAAAATCTAGAAGATTTTGAGTTATATCAAAAATCAAATATCCAACAAAATCGCGGTGTGGTAGTTTATAAACTATAATGATTTATTAAAGAAAATGGAATGATTAAAAAAATGAAATTGCATAGTTTATGAATTATAAGTGTAATAAGCAGATGAGATAGAAATATAAGTGAGTAAATTGTCTTATAATAAATTGGGAAGAATGTGAATTATTGTATATGGAATATGAATTGAATGTAAATATACTGATTGTGAATCATTCAAAACTGAATAAAATTGTTTACAGATCGATTGAAATGAATAATTGAATGATAGTTATCTGATATTTGTTATAAATATACATGTATAACACGTAGAATATAGAAATTATGTGTTTATTTTGAATTAAAAGAATGGATATTTTTAAAACTTCATATTTTGAAACTCACTTGTTGAACTGAGTACAGGTACATAGAGCTGTGTGGCTCAGTTTGTCTTGCATAGATCACATAAATATGAAGCGAACTTGTAACAACCCGTAAAATCTGAACCAATTTAAAATTTTTAAATTGGCTATTTTAGTGAATTTTAAATATTTAAAATAAATATTTAAAATAATAACGACGAAAAGTAGTTTGAATCGATGTTTGAAAATGAATATAATTACTTTAAATTATAAACAAGGTCTGAAATGGCGTGGCAATTTCAAATTTTCAATTCAAACTTTGACTGACTGTACTGGGTGCAAAATAAAACGGATTTTAGTGAAACCAAAGATATTTAAATCTGTTAGTGAATATCTTTCTAACGAATCTGAAAAATCGAAGTTTCGTAGCGGGAGTCAAAAGTTATGACCAAATGAATTTTCAGAAAGGTCGCTATAGAATTTACCGTGAAAATAGACATTTTGCAAACGACCTCGGAATTCGACGCAACCACTTTTGTTGGATCCGAGATGTCAAATTATTGCTAGGTTTCAAATTTCAAATTTTTTTAAGCTAGTATGTGAGCGTGGCAAAAGAAAATGTGTTTGGTGATGTAACACCCCACCTCCATTAAGGTCACTCACAAAGGGAATGCCTTAACTTCAGTGGAGTGTTTTTAGTAAACAGACACAGAATATCACAAGATAGATATAAAATTTTTGCAGAAGAAACAAATAATTTTATTAAATCTCCAAAATACTTTGTTACATAATACCATGAGTCATGAAACTATTACAACAAAACACTTTTGTCTTATATCATCAGAGTACATAGGTTTTTAAAAGAAAATCATCATTCCCCATATTAAAGAGCAAGCCATATAGGAAACCCGAGCCATACTTCAGAAATAGCTCCTAGAAGATGATATCCAATTCCTGACTAAACCTGGGTGTTTCCTCCTTGAGAACCTGGGGGGAACGGAAGAAAAGAAGCGAAACAAACTAGGTCAGATATTTAAGTGACTTTGGTTTAATATAAACCAATTTTATCTTAATTTCCTTTTACTTAATTCAAATATTTAAGTAACATTTACTTAAGCTATTGTATACGCTTAAATTCCTTTTATAACTTTATTATTAAAACTCAGTTTAAAATAAAAACCAGTTCATAAACTCCTTTCACAATTCAATTAGATTTCATTTCAAGTTTGATTACTTTTAAAATGAATTACTTTCCCTATACAAATTATCAATTAATTACAAATTTCACTATGGCCATAATTGACTCAATTATGTCCATCTATTTATGGTATGAAAAATCATACCAATTTGCATCACAAATTTATTTTATGCCAATTCTCAATATTAAATCTTCAGACTTTAATTGCTTTAACATTCCTCTTTTGATTAATTAAGTTAATTAATTAATCCTTTCATTTTTCATAGGTGTCAATGCCTATCTTATTAACAATTTGGATTTCTTATCCATAAATGGTCATACTCAAATTATACCATTTTTACCCAATTTCACCCATGTCATTATAGGTAATTATTCATATGTTTTCCTACTTGAATTATGTGTCCAATTTACATAATCATTATGCCTATCACAAATTCCCCTTTCTCCCCGTTTCTTAACTAGCGTGACCGTTCGCGTTTTTGGCGTCATCGAGGCTACAAGGTAGCCTCGCCATAACAATAAAATAAAGGGAATGACAAGGTGATCGTTTTCAGTACAATTTTTGGCATAAGCATAACAACTAGGGGAAATGACATGATAACTTCGCATATAATTATATTCACCACATAATTAACAACTTGCATAGATTCATAATAACTTGCATGGGTTCATGAATTAACAACAACTAACATAGGTTCATGATTCTCAACATAATCAACAACTTATATAGGTTCATGATTCACAATATAACAACTTGCATGATTCATAACATAATTTCTTGCATAGGTGAATTACATAGATTCATGATCCACAACATAACTAGCATAGGTCCATGAATTAACAACTTATCAACTTGCATAGTTAACTTCATAGGTTCATGATTCATAACATAACAACTAGCATAGATTCATGAAATAACAACGCAACAACTTGCATAGGTAACTTGCATAGGTTCATAGTTTCTTAACATAATAACTTGCATAACTTCATGATTCACAACAATAATGAACTTGCATCATTTTATGATTCACAACAATAATAAACTTGCATAACTTCATGATTCACAATAACAATGAACTTGCATCATTTTATGATTCACAACAATAATGAACTTGCATAACTTCATGATTCACAATAATAAGGAACTTTACATCATTTCATGATTCACAACAATACAACAATGTTATGGAACTGTATGTCAAATTTGTTAGCATTTGGAGTTTTAGGTTGGTTTCTTTCGTGTGTGGAAGAACCTGTAGCTGATATGTTAACTACATATCACCTGGACTTATCTGTACTTTTTATTTTGTGATAAATAAAAGAGTGTTACGGATCACTATAAAAACCGGTCGGCTTTGCCAAAAAAAAAACAATGAACTTGCATAACTACAAACAACATATACCCAAATCATAGTCTACCACAATTCACTTTCATTTATTTAAACCTAAAAGTGACTAGAACTCACCGAATAAGGGGTCTTGAGTTCTGGGTTCTGAATTCTATAATTGATTAGCGTTCCCTTGTTGTAGACAATTTATTTGTTGTAGTTTTAGGCTTGATTCGAATTGAATTGTTGTCTTTAATTTGCGTCTAGTTGGTGGCGGCTATTCTAGGGTTTGGAGTGACAACATGACGGCTACTGATCTAATTTTTGATTTGATTCTAGGGTTTGGGTCTACACATGTTTATATAGAATTTCAATTTAATTATATCCGTTGGATGATCTTAGGGTTAATCAAAACCACTCAGTCGGGATAGGGTGACACCTCAGCCCTAATGACTCAGTAAGGATTCAGAAAGGACTCAGCAATGGGTTAGAACATGGGTCAGACTGAACCAGAAGGCTGTGCAGGTTCTCTCTCGGCCTGGGCGCACTTGGGAAGTGCGCTAATGCAAATTTGTACTGGCACACTTCCCAAGTGCGCTAGTGCAATCTTTTTTTTCCCCTATTTTGCCACCAAACTTCGTTCGTCCATAACTCCTTCATCCGGTACCCATTTCCCGCAAACTCGGACTCTATTTCAACCAGAATTCCGAGACGAACGCAATGGAATGACCCGTTTCCCTTAATTCCCAAATTTGAAATTAAGTATTCTTTAATTTAGTTAATCTGATTATTCGAAAATTCGGGGTGTTACATTCTCCCCTACTTAAAGGATTTCGTCCCCGAAATCTTCAAGTTAAGAAGAATGTGTCCTACCATCCAATCACCTATCTACTCAACCATCATCCACAAGCATCCATTGTCCTTAGAAAACTTCTAATGTTGTATGAACATATGCAAAAGTGTGTGTATATGTTCCTTATCTAATGCAAAATCAGGCCGTCTACTGATTCAGTTGGCCTCCTTAATGCAAACCATGATAGTGCCATGCGTCCATTATGTTTGCGAAAGAATCCTATCGATACATATTATTTCTACATGTGTGTTCAACCATTCATCAAAATGCAACATCCATATGATAACACAACCATTGTTCATCCATTAACCTAAATATGCACACACATTTATATGCAATATGAAAGTGATTTGAGCCGATCTAGTGCCTAATGTGTGTGTAAATGCATCCACGAGCAACCACAAGCAAACACTTGCATCCACTTGCAACCATCAAACATAACATGTCTCAAGCACATGTTTACATCCATGGATTTCCTATCTAAAGGTCGAAGATTCGGTTGATGGCATACAAGCAAATGATATAACTAAAACAAAAGCTATGTTCCTATTTGACATCGATTAAGAGAATAATTCCCTAAGTCTCAGCCCCGAAGACCGAAATCAACCTCAGACTGACAACCAAAGAATTACTCCCATTAAACAATGTCAAAACTGGAGATCTACTCCATGATTCGAGTAGAAACCTGTATCCTTCAGAAATATCCAGATACTTACAGACTACTAGTACAGATTAGATTACAGAATGGTTCTCAGAAAGCTAAGCATAATAGACACTTGCGGGTCACCAGAAACTTTGGGGTCTTCCCATGACAAGTTAGAAACTTAACGACCCTCCTCTCAAAATGTAGAACGGCCCTCTACACAGAAAGCTGTTCCATTTAGAACCAACCCATAGCCCATAAACTTGAGCACACAAATGTCACATTCAAATTTTTGACGCCTAACACAGATAATTTCAAACCCCTACAAACCACTAACAATTGAGCCGAACCACAAATGGGGTTTGAAACAACTATGGGATCAGAAACAAGACTAGTACTAAAGTGCAAAGTCTCAATGCCAGAATCCAAAAGAGCCTTAACTTCATAACCAGATAAGGAAATTAAACCTTCTACATAAATTTTCCTATCCCTATCCTATCCATCACCCGTGAGAGCATTTGCCTATCCTATCAAGGAAGAGATTCTAGACAAAGGACCGAAGGATACTACATATGACTTTTCGGGGAATGTTTTTCAAAACAGGCTTCCCATTTTGAAAATACTTTCTTTTAAAATCCTTTTAAAAATAGTTTTCAAAAACTTTTATCTAATCTGGTAACCTTCAGCTCTGATACCAAGTGTAACACCCCACCTCCATTAAGGTCACCCACAAAGGGAATGCCTTAACTTCAGTGGAGCGTTTTTGGTAAACAGACACAGAATATCACAAGACAGATATAAAATTTTTGCAGCGGAAACAAATAATTTTATTAAATCTCCAAAATAACTTGTTACATAATACCATGAGTCATGAAACTATTACAACAAAACACTTCTATCTTATATCATCAGAGTACATAGGTTTTTAAAAGAAAATCATCATTCCCCATATTAAAGAGCAAGCCATATAGGAGACCAAGTCCCGAGCCATACTTCAGAAATAACTCCTAGAAGATGATATCCAATTCCTGACTAAACCTGGGTGTTTCCTCCTTGTGAACCTGGGGGGGGGGACAGAAGAAAAGAGGCGAAACAAACTAGATCAGACATACGTCTGGTGAGTCCAGTAACTTTTAGCCAGTAAATAAATAAAGGTAAACATGACAGGCATACAAAGTGGATAAGAGGATCACGATACATATGACAGGTATGACATGACAAATAAGGTAAGGTGTACGCATGATTCACTACCAACTACTCTGCACTATTACTAGTCAAATCAAGATGGGATGATCCCTTCCGCTAATGATAACGATAGTGGTAGTTTCGTGTATTACTAGTTGCTTCCATAGGTGCCGCCTGTTCCTATCTCAACTAGTCATACCCACTACCCACCTACTATAAATTGGTAGACTTAGGGCATATGTCCGGATATACCGTAACCACTACCCTAATCGATCGTCTCCCTACTCTGTAGATACCCTGTGATGGTCCCACAACTAGGGGGTATCACTTCCCTAAAGTGGCAACCTAAGGTGCGCACAATTATACCTACTGGTGTCACGGTCGTCTTGTCCCCCTCTGTCCGGCCCATGCACGCACATGTCCCTGGTCGGTTTGCGCCGCCCACACCATCCGTCTCGTTTTGGATCTCTTACAATCAATCAGTAAGCGTGCCCCTTCCCCGCTTAGTACGGAGATCTTTACTTTGACACCCCTCCGGGTTACTGACTGAAATGGGTCCCGTACAACATGATACAAGCTCTCCCCTATGTCTTGTATCCCCACTAGGTTTTCTACTGACTATGTATACCCTGAGGTGTCTTTAATTACATAGCCCTCAATCAGTTATGCGTACCTATAGGTGTCTTTAATACATAACCCCTATTCTACCTATCGGTTATGCGTACCTAATGGTGTCTTTAATACATAACTTTACCTATTCCCATTAGTTATGCGTACCCCTGAGGGTGTCTTTAATACATAACTTTACCTATTCCCATTAGTTATGCGTACCCCTAAGGGTGTCTTTAATACATAACTTTACCTACTATGTCCCGGTTATGTATACCATTAGGTGTCTTTAATTACGTAACTCCTTTTTAATGGTTAAGTTTGTGGGCCTATATGTATTGATATTACCCACCTACCCTTCATTTGTACTTAACCCTCCCCCTGATTTAATCCTATTTATTTAATGGTTAAGTTTGTGGGCCTATATATACTAATATTACCCACCTACCCATCAGTTGTACTTAACCCACCTACTGATTTAACCTTGTTTATTTAATGGTTAAGTTTGTGGGCCTATATGTATTAATATTACCCACCTACCCATCAGTTGTACTTAACCCACCCATAATGCAATTTTGTTTTACTTAACCCTAACTTATGTCTATCATCATACAGTCTATATGTATTAAGTTAGGTTAAGTAGTCTTTAATCGGCATTAATTAATTATTGAAATATCTAATCGTATTTCACATGCCACCCCAGGCACCCATTTAATTCCACATGCCAGCCAAGGCACCCACTTAACCCCTCATGTCCCACGACATGTCTATCTGGTTAAGTGTTTCTTTATTCATTAAGACCGAAACCTTATAAAGACCTCTCACATTAGACTGGCATTGGTGGCAGCTGGATTTGCCGGACAGGTCCGGGCAGTCTTACACCACAAAAGAGCCTAACCTCGTGTCTTTACAATTGTTACATATTTAATTTATGCCTAAGACCTCCCACATTAGACTGACATTTGTGGCAGCTGGATTTGCCGGGCGGGTCTGGGCAGTCTTACACCACAAAAGAGCCTAACCTCATGTCTTAGACGATTAATTACTCCTAATTAATCATCCCCCAACTTGAATTACTTTCCCTATTCAAATTATCAATTAATTCCAAATTTCACTATGGCCATAATTGACTCAATTATGTCCATAAAATCATACCAATTTTCATCTATTTTATGCCAATTCTCAATATTAAATCTTCAGACTTTAATTGCTTTAACATTCCTCTTTTGATTAATTAAGTTAATTAATTAATCCTTTCCATTTTCATAGGTTACAATACCTATCTTATTAACAATTTGGATTTCTTATCCATAAATGGTCATATTTAAATTATACCATTTTTACCCAATTTCACCCATGTCATAATAGGTAATTATTTATATGTTTTCCTACTTGAACTATATGTCCAATTTACATAATCACTATGCCTATCACGAATTCCCCCTTTTCCCCGTTTCTTAACTAGCATGACCATTCGCGTTTTTGGCATCATCGAGGCTACAAGGTAGCCTCGCCATAACAATAAAATAAAGGGAATGACTAGGTGATCGTTTTCAGTACAATTTTTGGCATAAGCATAACAACTAGGGAAAATGGCATGATAACTTCGCATATAATTATGATTCACCACATAATTAACAACTTGCATAGATTCATAATAACTTGCATAGGTTCATGAATTAACAACTAACATAGGTTCATGATTCTCAACATAATCAACAACTTATATAAGTTCATGATTCACAATATAACAACTTGCATGATTCATAACATAATTTCTTGCATAGGTGAATTACATAGATTCATGATCCACAACATAACTAGCATAGGTCCATGAATTAAGAACTTATCAACTTGCATAGGTAACTTCATAGGTTCATGATTCATAACATAACAACTAGCATAGATTCATGAAATAACAACGCAACAACTTGCATAGGTAACTTGCATAGGTTCATAGTTTCTTAACATAATAACTTGCATAACTTCATGATTCACAACAATAATGAACTTGCATCATTTTATGATTCACAACAATAATGAACTTGCATAACTTCAGGATTCACAATAATAATGAACTTGCATCATTTTATGATTCACAACAATAATGAACTTGCATAACTTCATGATTCACAATAATAAGGAACTTTACATCATTTCATGATTCACAACAATACAACAATGAACTTGCATAACTTCAAACAACATATACCCAAATCATAGTCTACCACAATTCACTTTCATTTATTTAAACCTAAAAGTGACTAGAACTCACCGAATAAGGGGTCTTGAGTTCTGGGTTCTGAATTCTGTAATTGATTAGCATTCCCTTGTTGTAGACAATTTCGTTGTTGTAGTTTTAGGCTTGACTTGAATTGAATTGTTGTCTTTAATTTGCGTCTAGTTGGTGGCGGCTATTCTAGGGTTTGGAGTGACAACATGACGGCTACTGATCTAATTTTTGATTTGATTCTAGGGTTTGGGTCTACATATATTTATGTGGAATTTCAATTTAATTATAGCCGTCGGATGATCTTAGGGTTAATCAAAACCACTCAGTCGGGATAGGGTGACACCTCAGCCCTAATGACTCAGCAAGGAGTCAGAAAGGACTCAACAATGGGTCAGAACATAGGTCAGAATGAACCAGAAGGCTGTGCAGGTTTTCTCTCGGCCTGGGCGCACTTGGGAAGTGCGCCAATGCAAATTTGTACTGGCGCACTTCCCAAGTGCGCCAGTGCAATCTCTTTTTTTTCTATTTTGCCACCAAACTTCGTTCGTCCATAACTCCTTCATCCGGTACCCATTTCCCGCAAACTCGGACTCTATTTCAACCAGAATTCCGAGACGAACGCAATGGAACGTCCCGTTTCCCTTAATTCCCAAATTTGAAATTAAGTATTCTTTAATTTAGTTAATCTGATTATTCGAAAATTCGGGGTGTTACATTCTCCACTACTTAAAGGATTTCGTCCCCGAAATCTTCAAGTTAAGAAGAATGTGTCCTACCATCCAATCACCTATCTACTCAACCATCATCCACAAGCATCCATTGTCCTTAGAAAACTCCTAATGTTGTATGAACATATGCAAAAGTGTGTGTATATGTTCCTTATCTAATGCAAAATCAGGCTGTCTACTGATTCAGTTGGCCTCTTTAATGTAAACCATGATAGTGCCATGCGTCCATTATGTATGCGAAAGAATCCTATCGATACATATTATTTCTACATATGTGCTCAACCATTCATCAAAATGCAACATCTATATGATAACACAACCATTGTTCATCCATTAACCTAAATATGCACACACATTTATATGCAATATGAAAGTGATTTGAGCCGATCTAGTGCCTAATGTGCGTGTAAATGAATCCACGAGCAACCACTAGCAAACACTTGCATCCACTTGCAACCATCAAACATAACATGTCTCAAGCACATGTTTACATCCATGGATTTCCTATCTAAAGGTCGAAGATTCGGTTGATGGGATACAAGCAAATGATATAACTAAAACAAAAGCTCTGTTCCTATTTGACATCGATTAAGAGAATAATTCCCTAAGTCTCAGCCTCGAAGACCGAAATCAACATCAGACTGACAACCAAAGAATTACTCCCATTAAACAATGTCAAAACTGGAGATCTACTCCATGCTTCGAGTAGAAACCTGTATCCTTCAGAAATATCCAGATACTTACAGACTAGTAGTACAGATTAGATTACAGAATGGTTCTCAGAAAGCTAAGCATAATAGACACTTGCAGGTCACCAGAAACTTTGGGGTCTTCCCATGACAAGTTAGAAACTTAACGACCCTCCTCTCAAAATCTAGAACGACCCTCTACATAGAAAGCTGGTCCATTTAGAACCAACCTATAGCCCATACACTTGAGCACACAAATGTCACATTCAAATTTTTGACGCCTAACACAGATAATTTCAAACCCCTACAAACCACTAACAATTGAGCCGAACCACAAATGGGGTTTGAAACAACTACGGGATCAGAAAATAGACTAGTACTAAAGTGCAGAGTCTCAATGCCAGAATCCAAAAGAGTCTTAACTTCATAACCAGATAGGGAAATTAAACCTTCTACATAAATTTTCCTATCCCTATCCTATCCATCAGTCGTGAGAGCATTTGCCTATCCTATCAAGGAAGAGATTCTAGACAAAGGACCGAAGGATACTACATATGGCTTTTCGGGGAATGTTTTTCAGAACAGGCTTCCCTTTTTGAAAATACTTTCTTTTAAAATCCTTTTGAAAATAGTTTTCAAAAACTTTTATCTAATCTGGTAACCTTCAGCTTTGATACCAAGTGTAACACCCCACCTCCATTAAGGTCACCTACAAAGGGAATGCCTTAACTTCAGTGGAGCGTTTTTGGTAAACAGACACAGAATATCCTAAGACATATATAAAAAATTTGCAGCGGAAATAAATAATTTTATTAAATCTCCAAAATACTTTGTTACATAATACCATGAGTCATGAAACTATTACAACAAAACACTTCTGTCTTATATCATCAGAGTACATAGGTTTTTAAAAGAAAATCATCATTCCCCATATTAAAGAGCAAGCCGTATAGGAGACCGAGACCCGAGCCATACTTCAGAAATAGCTCCTAGAAGATGATATCCAATTCCTGACTAAACCTGGGTGTTTCCTCCTTGAGAACCTTGGGGGGGGGGAACGGAAGAAAAGAAGCGAAACAAACTAGGTCAGATATTTAAGTAACTTTGGTTTAATATAAACCAATTTTATCTTAATTTCCTTTTACTTAATTCAAATATTTAAGTAACATTTACTTAAGCTATTGTATACGCTTAAATTCCTTTTATAACTTTATTATTAAAACTCAGTTTAAAATAAAAACCAGTTCATAAACTCCTTTCACAATTCAATTAGATTTCATTTCAAGTTTGATTACTTTTAAACTGAATTTCAATTAAAAAGTAATTTTCCTAAATTATTATTAATTAAATAATAATTTACTTTAATCATTAACTACTTTAGTAGTTAATTTCTTTATTAACTAAAATAAATAGTGAATTCCTGTTTAAAATCTTATTAAAATTTAAAATAAATACTCATCAACTATTTTGTTAAATTAATTCCAAACAAACTAATTTAATAATCAATCCCAATTAAAATGGTCGACTTAGTCAACCCAAAACACGGCCATCTCATCAACCGATTCCAACCAGTACTCACTTTATATTAAGTAATAATACAATTAATTTAAATAATTTCATTTAATTGTTTCTTAACAAAACAATTATCCAAACCTAACCGTTAGGTTAATTTCTGTTCACCTGCTTATAAATCTGATTAATATCATAATTTTCTTTTTAAAATAATTTAGTAATTACATGTAAACTTAAATAATATATAATAAATATTTATTTCCTTTTAATAAACTTTTATTCAAAATAATATATTTCAAAATCTATATCTAATTATAAAATAAATTTTATAACTTTAGTTCTATCGATTCACCTTAGGTAAATCAATATAAACAAAACAATTTATTCTCAGGCCATTTACTTCTGGTTACTCAACCAATATTGCTCATTGGTCAAAACAAAACAAGGGTTGAATTTCTAGTCAATGAACAAAAATCAAATCAATCAGGACAGTTTATATAATGATAATATGAAGATAAGTAATATTTAATATACTTGAGGAATCCCGTTGGATCCCTCCAACCTGTTCTTCCCAGTATCCAAATCGGTTATCTCAAATGAGATCATTCAATTCCATTTAACTAATAATTTTTATAACAGTAAATAACGACTACATGACATCAACCAATTAATAAAACAATTCAACAATTTAACATGTTTATTTTATAAATGTGACCAACAAGTGAAGTTACCTCCATTGGGTCCAATCGTTAAAATAACGATTTGGTTTTTCACTGAAATTAAACAAATGTTTAATTTCATCGGTTCAATCAATATATGAATATATATATATATTTAATAAACAAACAGTCAATCATTAGCAACCATAGCACAAAATTATTAAACCCGACTTATATAAAATATAAGTGGGAAAAACTGAGTGAATTTAACTCACCTTGATCTGCTTTATCGTTGAAACGGCTCATTTCAGTTAAATTAAACAAACGTCTAAATTAACTAAAATATCCGATTAATTCCAAACGAGTCCAGAATGGTTCCATGATGTAGTGCTCATCACTGCGGTTCCAACGGCACCTTGTTTGTCTAATTATATTAATATTTGTAAAAGTTATAATCATGATAGCATTCATGACTAAATAATATAATTAAATTCCTAAATCTCCTAACTGATAACTTAATTTAAACTAAATAGAACCCTAGCCAGTTAGATCATTTCAACTTTAGTTACGTTTTGGTAAAAAAATACTATGGTCGACCCCTTGAATTTCATTCTCTGCTTTTTGGTTTGCTACAACATTACAATTTAAATATTTAACTCTTAACTAAGATTGAAGACACTAATCACTCTTCAGTATTACTTACTTGGTAAAACTAATAACATGGTTTAGGATTTAAATGGGCCGCCTAACTTCTAAGTTACCAAACCCAGACTGATTGTTATACCCTAATTAAATTTAATTATTCGTTAATCCAATGGTTTGTCAAAACATATTACTTCTTTAAGTTTATGATACGGCCAACCCAATTCTTTCTCCCGCTACTGTTTGTTCTTCATTCAAATGGAAAGGTTTCAACACACCCCTGTGAACAAAATTTTACATTCAAAATGAATATGACTTTTTATTAACAAATTTGTTAAATAACTTATTAATAGAAGTTATGTTTGTGTTAATCACATTAGTAGTTAAGATATATGTAGGCGACTAAGCGACCTTCTGTGTAACAACCCGGAATTTCTGAACCAATTTAAAATTTTAATTTTAGCTATTTTAATGGGTTTTGAATATTTGAAATGATTTATTTTAAATAATATTGACTAAAAATTTATTTAAATAGAAGATAGAACGTATAACATTATTTTAATAATAAAATGAGCCTGAATTGGCGTAGTAGTTTGAAAATTCGATTTTAAATTTCAATTGAATTGGATTTTAGTTAAAGTAGAAACATTTGAATCTGTTTAACAATATCTTTCTAACAAATATAAGAAACCGAGATTTCACTTTATAAATTGTAAGTTATGTCCAGTTTAAATTTAGAATAGTCGTTATGGAATTTATAATATTTTATTATTATAGATAGCCCTTAAAATAGCCATTTTGCAAATGGCCTCTGTTTTCGACGAAACCACTTTTGTTAGATCTGGAATGTCAAATTATTGCTAGATTTCAAATTTCATAATTTTTGGAATTAATATGTGAGCGTGGTGAATTTAAATCCCTGTTCAGTTTTAATTGTGAATTTAATCTACTAGAAAAATACCATTTTTCAAACAATCTCCAAATTCGACGAAATTAGTTTTATTAGGACTGTATCATCAAAACGTAGCTAGATCTAATTTTTTGTTATTGTAATTTTTGGAGTCAGTATGTGGCCGCGGTAAATTAAAATGTACATTGGAATTTAATATTGGCCATTATATTAATTTGAATTTTAATTTTGATAAAAACTGATCAAAACGATAGAATTGGCTAATGAAACATATTCCATTGTGTCTAGAATGGGGGTATTTGGCTAGGGATGACAGTCGTTGGGTTTAATTTGGAGTTCGGATGCAAAACCCTACTTTTACGAATTAAATAATATTGTAAATATATAAATGGCCAACATGGTCAAAGCCCTAGAATTATTATTCCACGGTCAAATTCCTGGAACCCGCCTCCAAAAGAAATCGACGAATAGAATTTTTGATTTTTCCTCTTTAATTTTGGCAAAAACCCTAGATCAATTTGATAAACATTCAACAAGATAATTGTAATGCTTCGCGAACTCTTTAAATTAATACGATTTGATCAATTCTATTGTAGTAAATTGTGAGGATTTGGGACTACATGACCCGTCGTTCGAAGGCCTAAGGAGTCATCGAGCCTCGAGCTGCTACCGAAGGTGGGTGGCGTCGCTGGGGTGTTGCACCTGGCGGCTTCTGATCGATGTCCGAGCAACCGACAAGGTGTGCATGAAGAGAGAGAGAGGGACAGTGGAGTGGTTCGATTTTTTTAGCGTGAGTCTGCCTGAAGGGAAGGAGAAAGCGTTAGGAACCCTTAATAATTTAAATAGTTGGTCAATTATGTTTAATTAATCAATTTATGTAATTAATATGAAAACCGTCATATCTTTTACAAATGAACACAAAATTCGATGAAACTGGAGGCGTTGAAATCATGGTGAAGCACACTACAACATAAAACTGACCAGAACGGAAATGGAAGCAATTAGAATTTTGACTAAATTAAACCTCTGGTTTAATTTAGTTAAACCATTATTAATTAAAAAATGACGGTGTGGAAACCAAATGTGAGAACTCTTTCTCACTTAATATTTTATTATGTGGTTATTTTTGGAGTTCAACATACGAACTCCCACAAATCATTTAAATTGGAAGCGATGTATGGATATTAGCGATACTCGCATTTCATACTCCGCGGATGGGCACTTATGGCGCTGTAATTGGCATTAGGTAGTTGAGTATTTATTTATATGGATGATTTGGTGATTTGTGTATTGTGATGGTGATTTTGTGGTATCCAACATGTTAGAAAAATGTTAGTATATTTATGGTAGTTGAAATGGAATAAATATTCATTTACAAATTGGACAATTTGTTTATATACACCTATTTAACTGATCTTGATTGGGACGATAAATTTTTACGCATCGCCCAAAAGGACAAATAATAATCAGTATTTGTTGTATGAAAACCCCGGACGGGTATTGGGATTATATTTGACATATACTAATCCCAATTGTTTAGTTGTATGTCAATCGATCGATTGATGAACTATTGTAAGCGTTATTTATTTATTTAATGCTTATACAGTTGTAGAATGCACTTTGGACGTTGCTTGAATGTTTAATGATTGTTTATCATTATTGCTAAATACATGCGATGTATGAAATAAATATAATTAAAATTATATCGTAATTGATTGAGTCACATTCCAATTCGGAAGTAACAAATATTTTAATATAATATTCAGTGAAGAATTAAATTATGATTTTGATGTTCGATTTTGGATGGACACAAAAATATTGAAATATGAAGCCGAGGTAAGTAGTTAAGCGCATTTTAACTAGAACGATTTTTATTTCGATTTTATTCATTTTATAAATGGATACGAAAAGAGAAATGGATTTCAAAACCAGATAGTTTGAAAATATTATAATAATATGGAATATTCAATTTTGATTTAAAATTGAAAACAAAGTTGAAATCGTTTTTAAAACGAATTTATAAACGATTTATAATATACGTTTTGAATCGAAATCGATGATATTATATATATATATATATGTGTGTGTGTGTGCTAAATAGAACGGATTGCGCGACCATTCGCGAATTTCGACTATTGACTTTGAATTGGCGTAACGGGAGATCCGACCGTCGGATTCTCCTAAAACTAGAACCGTTGGGTTCATAACAAAAAATCTTTCCAATGAATATAAGAGATTTAAATTTGAACGGTTAGATTTTAAAATATGTTAAAATCAATTTCAGAAAAGGTGGCTATGGATGCAGTTCGGTGGCCGTTATTGGGAACCGACTGTATGGGCCATAATATAATTATTAAAAGTACGGAAAAATTGTGTAAAATCATAACAAATGATTTGGAAAGATTTTGGATGGGAAAATTCCAAGTTTTGAAAAGATAAAAGATGTTTTTATCTGAATGAACTAGTTATTAACTAGAATAATAATCCAATGATTTTTAAATAAATAAGTTGGATTTGAAATATTATAACTAGAATTTTTCCGATGTATGATGTAATAACCCGGAAATGCGAGCCAAATTAAAAATTTTATTTTGGAAATTTTGATGAAGTTTAAATATTTAAAATGAATTATTTTAAATAATATCGACGAAAAATTTATTTTGAATAGAATAGATTGTATATATTTATATAGATCGTCTTTAGAACATATTTATTTATAATTATAAAAGGAATTGAAAATGGCGCGGTAGTTCGATAATTCGATTTCTAATTTCAACTGAATGTACCGGGTGCAAAATAAACCGGATTTTAGCGAAACCAAAAATATTAAAATCTAATTGAGAGTATCTTTCCAATGAATCCGAAAAATTGAAATTTCATAGCGGGAGTCAAAAGATACGCCCAGTTGAAAATTCAGAATAGTCGCTATGTAATTCTGGCCCGTGAAGATGGAAATTTTGCAAACGACCTCGGATTTCGACGAAAACACTTTTGTTGGATCCGTGATGTCAAGTTATTGCTAGATTCCAATTTTCACAATTTTCGAATCAATATGTGAGCGTGGCTAAGGAAAACGCGTTTGACCAGTTTCAGTTGATTTTAATCGACTAGAAAATAACCATTTTCAAACGGTCTCAGAATATGACGAAATTAGTTTTGTTAGGACCGTATCGTCAATACGAAGCTAGAAAATATTTTTTGGGAATTTTTAGAGTCCATATGTGGCCCCGGTAAATTGAAATGCGCGTTCAAATTCAATATATAGAGTTATATTTTGAATTTGACGAAAACTGATCGAAATGATTGAATCAGCCTATGATACATATCCCATTGTGTTCGGAAGGGGGGGTTAATTAGCTATGGACGACAGGCGGTGGGCTCGATTTCGAAGTCGAAATAAAAAGTTGCTTTTTGAAATTAATTAATTAAATATATATTATAATATAACCTTACCCTTTAGTTTCTCTCTTCCTCCCCGTTACCTTTCTGATCAATCAAAAAAAAAAAAAAAAAGATCGCGTCGCCCTCTGCCACGACCACCGCCCCCCTTTCCACGCGTTGCGCCGCCGACCATCGCTCTGATTTCCCCCCCTCCTGCTCCTCGCACCCCTCCCTCCAGCCCTCGTTCGAGCCCCTCGCGCCAAATCCTAAGCCCCACAAAACCCCGACGCCGGAGCCCCTCCACAGCCACCACTTCGAAGACCACCACCAACCGCCGGCTGTACCCCTCCTCCCCTCCTTCTCGCGACCTCAAACCCCCCTACTACTCAGAAAACGAGAATCGAAGTAAGTGTTTTACTTTATTTATTTATTTTGAAGTAATTAGTTTATTTAAATTAGAAAAAAAATTCAGTTTTTATGTTAGTAGAGAAAGGTATGATTTTTATATTTGTTAGAATAGTAAAAATATGATTTTTACTTAAGTAGAGTAGTAAGAGTTCGATTTTTATAATATAGAAAGGTCGGATTTTTATCTGAATAAAGATAGGATTTTTATTATGTAAACATCGTTATAAAAGTGAAAAGATTATATTTTTATTTATAAAAATATGATCTTTATATTTTAGAAAGAATAAAAATTCGATCTTTATTATGTAGGAGATATAAAAATATGATTTTTATTCATGTAGAGTAATAAAAATATAATTTTTATTATATTGCTAGCAAGATAAAAATATAATTTTTATCATGGAAGTAGCGTTGTAAAGGAGTGATTTTTACATATGAAGCAGTGTAAACATAGAATTTTTATCTATATAGTAGCAGTGTAAAAATAGAATTTTTATCTATATAGTAGCATTGTAAAAATAGAATTTTTATCTATATAGTAACAATATAAAAATATGATTTTTATATATGTAGTGGCTACGGGCAATGAAAGTGACAAAAGGAAAGAACGACGAAGATCTCTACATATGAAGAGTCGTGATATTGGATTAGCTAGTCGGTGAGAACTTCTCACTTTAAATTTCCTTTTCTAGTTAAAAATATATACTAGGATGCAGACGGTGTTTACCAGCACCCGACACCCGTCGTCCACAGACCATGGATGGCTTGTATGTTTGATTGTTTGCAGTGATGAAAATTGATTATGTGATGTGAAATGGAATAAAATATTTATATAGTTAAAAATATTTTATCGTTAAAAATATAATTTTTAACGGGTATGTGAATAAATAAAAATCTGTGTTTGTTGATTTGAAACCCCACACGGGTATTGGGATAAAATACGGCATACACTAATCCCAATAATTAGTTGTATGCTGATCGATTGATTGACAGGCTGTTATAAGCGTTAGATATCTATATTTGATGCTTATACAAAGTAGTGCACTTTGGATGATGGTTGATTATTTGTCAGTGCCATTATATACATGTGTTGGGTGGAATCCATATAATTAACATTATATGGTAATTGATTGGGCCACATTCCAATTGGGAAAATAAAGAATATAAAAATATAAAAATAGTCATGTGTTGACGATGCTCATGTGTTGAGAATATTCATGTGTTGAAACTATTCATATGTTGAGTAAAATATTTTAACAATATAATTTGCATCTTTATCATACTTAAGATTAGAAACTACTTTACGGTTGGAGTCTGATTAAAAATCAAACGATAGATACCATAATTTTATAAAATATATTACATAACAAAAATAGTCATGTATTGACAGTACTCATGTGTTGAGATTAGTCATGTGTTGAAAGAAATATAGATTCATGTGTTGAATAGAATAAATATTCATTTGTTGAATAGAATAACGAATTTATTGAAATATATAAGGCCGTGTTGATTAGAGTTTCGCTATTTTGACGTGAATGATATTTATATCGATTATATTCGTTTTTATAATGTATATAGAAAAGGTAGTGATTTCAAAATATAACGTTTTGAAAATATTATCATTTATATAGTAATGATATGAAATATTCAATTTTGATTCGAAATTGAATATGAAGTTGAAATTGTTTTGAAAACGAATTTAAAACGAATTATAAAATACGTTTTGAAAGGAAATCGACGAAATATATATATAATATATATATTATATATATAATGGCCTGAATAGAACGCGCCGCGCCGCGGCAGTTCGTGAATTTTGACCATTGCCTTCGAATGGACATTACGGGAGATCCGACCGTCGGATTCTCCTAAAACCGGAACCATTGGGTTCGTATCAAAAAGATCTTTCTAACGAATATTAGAAATTTGAAATCTAATGGTTGGGTTTGGAATTATGTCCAAATCAAATTTGGAAAAGGTCGTTGTAAGTGCAGTTCGATGGCCGTTGATGGAAATCGACTGTACGGGCCTTGATAAAATTATTAAAAATATTAATAATTTGTGTAAAATCATAATATGTGAATTGAAAAGAACTGGGATGGAAAATTCCACATTTGAAAGGGTGAAAATATATTTTTATCGAAATGAACTAGTTTTGAACTAGAATTAAAATCAATTTATTTTTGAAATAAATAAATTGAATTTGAATTGGTTTTGAAAATAACCAGAATTTCCAATATATATAAAGTGGAAGTGGATTTGAATCGAAATTATCTTTGGAATATTTCGATGTTGGATTCCGTGATTATACAGATATTGTTATGGGAATTTGAAAGATATATTAATATCGTTATTTCCAATACGATATTTGTTGGTTTCAGAATTTGATATTGAATATAAGCCGGTATATTTTCTATTTAGAGCCTTGTATTTAATATCTAATGTGATTTGGGTTGTCGTGAATCGTGATTACATTGGTTCTTTAACCCAGTTAAAGACAGGATATTGATTTGTGGGAAGATTAAAACTAAGTGGAGTTTTAATGAATCTTTAATTAAATTGAAAAGTGAATTGATAATTTAAATTATCAAATATGAAAAGTGATCGAGAATGGAGTATCACCAGTTTTGCTCCAGAGCGATAGTTAAATCTTTAATTAGATTTGAACGTGAAATGGTAATTAATTTTACCGATAACACCGTGGTGTTAGATATGAGTATTACCAGTTTTGCTCTAGGGGATGAATAGGTTAGGATTGGGAAATAAAATAAATAATTACTTCGGTGTGGTTCGCTAATCCCGACTAGTTTGGAAAACCATAATATGGTTTGAAATGATATCCAAAGGAAGATTAAAGAATAAATTTAGAAGAATTTATCTTTGATAAAATTAATGGGAACTTTTCCCTAAGAATGTGAAGATTTGAATAAAAGAATATTCTGAATTGGAATGAGGCGAATGTTGTGTTTGTGTAACACATGTTTATTATATACGCGGGTTATTTGGAAAGGCCGGGTTCATTCCCATTCTGAATAATTCGACGACAAGTCGAAGATGAAGACGGTGGTTGAAGACCGGAAGTCTTCACATCGTTTGGGTGATTACTGATGATCTTGATTGGGCTGTACACCCAAGATGAGGGAATCAGTTGGTGATCGTCCAGACGTACTTGGAGATTGATGGATATGCGAGGAAAGTGCCTCCGGTTTCGTTCAGACCAAGAGCGAACTTGTAAATTGACTGTGTGTCTGACATTGGATTTTATTCTGTGCTGATTGGTCTCTATTAAATATACATCTGTTTGGCGGCGGAGAATTTATTCTCTTGCTTAACGCCCTTCTCTAAGACGTACGAGCTCAGAGGTTGTATATCGATGGACATCAGTCGCATGGAGTGAATTGCCTGTGTGGCATGCCTGAGTGGCAAATGATCAAGGCTTCTGTTGAAAAGCAAAGTCTTGTGGTTGATGATCAGAGCACAGCCTGTGTGGCATAGCTTTGTGTATAGCGTGAATTCGCGAGCCTCACACCTCGGTATGAGTCAAAAACGGGATACGGACCGTTGGAGAACACGACGTTTATATCTAGCTAGTGATGGTGTCAGTGCTTAAACTGGCTGACATTTATATATACTTTTCGCCTGTGTGGTTGTTGGAATGCGAGGCGCCTCGGATATAGGTCTGTTAGGACCGGGAAACGTGTGTTCAGGAATAACTAATCCTCAAAAGTAAGAGAGGACCGGCCCAGCCGATTCCAAGGATCATAGTGGGGTCCTGGAACATTTGCTAGAGTGTCTCGAACGGAGAGGAGCTTGCCCCTTGCTTCGACTCATGACGAAAATCCAATTTCCAATACGTGATAATTATTTGTAGAGCCTAGTATGGCGACATGATATATGGTACCCATGCCGTCTATGATTGATATTTATGATTGAAGTTGTTTTGAAACTATACACCTATAATAGTATCACGTGATTTGTTTTAAACGTACCAAGCATGTTTGGCTACTATAAGGGAAAACCCTATCCTCCGGCTTGCGTTGCATTGTGTGATGGGACCTGGGTCTTATAATAGCTTCATTTTTCCAAAAAGCATTGCGTTGTTTATTATATGCACTGGTGTTCTTGGGAGGAAATCCGTTCCGTGTTATACGGCGTGGTCCCTTGAATTACTCTCTTTTAAAGTAAAGTTTTAAATAACTGTTTTAGTTCTCACACCAGTCACATGACTGACCTGGGGTTTATTGTTTTAACCTAAACTCTGGGTGCCCTTATTTTCGACACGGGCAGCTAGTAGTTGGGTTTTTGCAGATTTATATTCACAGGATCCTGATTTACAGCTGGAATGATATCCGGAAAGCTCTGTATCCGTGTATCACCTTCTAATTGTGTTTTGTATTATTTTCCGCTGCTATGTAATTTATTGCAATCTCTGATATTTTTCTGTTGTATAATATTTATTCATACTCTGTATATTCTTGTATCTGATGGAATTGTTGTAATAATAATGAAATGTTCTTCTGTCTGCGTTCTGATTGTCGTGTTCTCAAAACGATCAGGGGTTTCGAACGGTTTTGATCGGTTTAACGATCGATTCAGATCGAGCGAAATTCCTTACTGTTGCATTTGGTATCAGAGCTTTGGTTTACAGAGCTCGAGAACAAGACACATTAGAACCATACGAAAGAATTCATCAGATATTGGATTAGTAATATCCAATTAGAATGACTCGTTAGAGATGGGATCAGTAGTATCCTAGAACGAGTGTGAAGAGTATACTTTGAAATAAAAATTGAAAACAAATTTTGTTTTGAAAATTTAAACCTTATTCAACTTATTTGAATATTTATTTGTATTGAATTTGGACAATCCAATATATAAAGATTTTGCATATACGCGTCGTGAACGTATATTCGAAGTTTTAATATACTGGTTAGATATAGAATCACATTCTAGACACCCGAAGATGGTTCTGATGATTGGTCGATCATCATCAGAATTAATGTTCAAGCTTCGAAGGTGTGATATCTATATATTTCCATTAGACTGGTGTGAGAACCAAAATATAGCTAGAATACACTGTTGTGAATTGGCATAAAAAACATGACTTTATATATATATATATATCAAAATTATGAATTTGAAACGATAATCAACTAATTGATGGTTTTGTTGTTGTTTATTTGTTTGATAATTTTGAACCGTTATGCCAAATTGAATCAAATATTGAACTGCATTGAAAATTGTTGGAAAATGCATGCATGTACGTCTACTTACATTGAACAGGTCATAGCAAAGAGGCTAGAGAAGAAGAATAAAATTGTTTGCCCAACAAATAGGTACATGTTTACCATAATTTACTGTTTTGCTTGGGTGATGATGATTTTATGAGGCGATTGGCTAGCCGCTTGGCTTTTTCTTTTGGATTGAAGAAGGCCATGGGAGGCTATATGAAATATCCCGAAGTCCCCGGTGCAGGGAAGGATATGGCGAAATTTTTCGGAAATTTAGGGTGTTAGCCAAATTTTTGAAAAATTTGAAAAGTTCTTAGAAACTGAAAAGTTGAAGAACTTAAGCCGTAAAGAAAATATTGGAAGTTGAGTTGATTAGTTAAACAACTTTCAGCTTCGTTCCTTTTCGGGGACGAAAAGTTTTAAGTTGGGGAGATTGTAATAACCCGGAAATGCGAACCAATTTAAAAATTTTCTTTTGGCAATTTTGATGAAGTTTGAATATTTAAAATGAATTATTTTAAATAATATCGACGAAAAATTTATTTTGAATAGAATAGAACGTATATATTTATATAGATCGTCGTTAGAATATAAATATTTATTTATAATTATAAAAGGAATTGAAAATGGCGCGGTAGTTCGATAATTCGATTTCTAATTTCAATTGAATGTACCAGGTGCAAAATAAACCGGATTTTAGAGAAACCAAAAAAATTAGAATCTAATTGAGAGTATCTTTCCAACGAACCTGAAAAATTGAAATTTCATAGCAATAGTCAAAAGATACGCCCAGTTGAAAATTCAGAATAGTCGCTATGGAATTCTGGCCCGTGAAGATGGAAATATTGCAAACGACCTCGGTTTCGACGAAACCGCTTTTGTTGGATCCGTAATGTCAAGTTATTGCTAGACTCCAATTTTCACAATTTTTTGAATCAATATGTGAGCGTGGCTAAGGAAAACGCATTTGACTAGTTTCAGTTGATTTTAATCGACTGGAAAATGACCATTTTTCAAACGGTCTCAGAATCTAACGAAATTAGTTTTGTTAGGACCGTATCGTCAATACGAAGCTAGAAAATATTTTTCGGGAATTTTTAGAGTCCATATGTGGCCCCGATAAATTGAAATGCGCGTTCAAATTCAATATATAGAGTTATATTCTAATTTTGACGGAAACTGATCGAAATGATCGAATCAGCCTACGATACATATCCCATTGTGTTCGGAAGGGGGTAATTAGCTGTGGACGACAGGCGGTGGGCTCGATTTCGAAGTTGAAATAAAAAGTTGCTTTTTGAAATTAATTAATTAAATATATATTATAATATAACCCTACCCCTTAGTTTCTCTCCTCCTCCCCGTTACCTTTCTGACCGATCAAAAGAAAAAGGAAAAAAAAAAGATCGCGTCGCCCTCTGCCACGACCACCGCCCCCCCTTTCCACGCGTCGCGCCGCCGACCATCGCACCGATTTCCCCCCTCCTGCTCCTCTCCTCGCCCCCCCCTCCAGCCCTCGTTCGAGCCGCTCGTACCAAACCCTAAGCCCCACAAAACCCGGACGCCGGAGCCCCTCCACAGCCACCACTTCGAAGACCACCACCAACCGCCGGCTGTACCCTTCCTCCCCTCCTTCTCGCGACCTCAAACCCCCTACTACTCAGAAAACGAGAATCAAAGTAAGTGTTTTACTTTATTTATTTATTTTGAAGTAATTAGTTTATTTAAATTAGAAAAAAAATCAGTTTTTGTATTAGTAGGGAAAGGTATGATTTTTATATTTGTTAGAATAATAAAAATATGATTTTTACTTAAGTAGAGTAGTAAGAGTTCGATTTTTATAATATAGAAAGGTTGGATTTTTATCCGAATAAAGATAGGATTTTTATTATGTAAACATCGTTATAAAAGTGAAAAGATTATATTTTTATTTATAAAAATATGATCTTTATATTTTAGAAAGAATAAAAATTCGATCTTTATTATATAGGAGATATAAAAATATGTTTTTTATTCATGTAGAGTAATAAAAATATAATTTTTATTATATTGCTAGCAAGATAAAAATATAATTTTTATCATGGAAGTAGCGTTGTAAAGGAGTGATTTTTACATATGAAGCAGTGTAAAAATAGAATTTTTATCTATATAGTAGCAGTGTAAAAATAGAATTTTTATCTATATAGTAGCAGTGTAAAAATAGAATTTTTATCTATATAGTAACAATATAAAAATATGATTTTTATATATGTAGTGGCTACGGGCAACGAAAGTGACAAAAGGCGAGAACGACGAAGATATCTACATATGAAGAGTTGTGGTGTTGGATTAGCTAGTCGATGAGAACTTCTCACTTTAAATTTCCTTTTCTAGTTAAAAATATACACTAGGATGCAAACGGTGCTTAGCAGCACCCGACACCCATCGTCCACAGACCATGGATGGCTTGTATGTTTGATTGTTTGCTGTGATGAAAATTGATTGTGTGATGTGAATTGAAATAAAATATTTACATAGTTAAAAATATTTTATCATTAAAAATATAATTTTTAACGGGTATGTGAATAAATAAAAATCTGTGTTTGTTGATTTGAAACCCCACACGGGTATTGGGATAAAATACGGCATACACTACTCCCAATAATTAGTTGTATGTCGATCGATTGATTGACAGGCTGTTATAAGCGTTAGATATCTATATTTGATGCTTATACAGAGTAGTGCACTTTGGATGATGGTTGATTATTTGTCAGTGCCATTATATACATGTGTTGGGTGGAATCCATATAATTAACATTATATGGTAATTGATTGGGCCTCATTCCAATTGGGAAAATAAAGAATATTAGAATATAAAAATAGTCATGTGTTGACGATGCTCATGTGTTGAGAATATTCATGTGTTGAGTAAAATATTTTAACAATATAATTTACATCTTTATCATATTTAAGATTAGAAACTACTTTACGGTTGGAGTCTGATTAAAAATCAAACGATAGATACCATAATTTTATAAAATATATTACATAACAAAAATAGTCATGTGTTGACAGTACTCGTGTGTTGAGATTAGTCATGTGTTGAAAGAAATACAGATTCATGTGTTGAATAGAATAAATATTCATTTGTTGAATAGAATAACGAATTTATCGAAATATATAAGGCCGTGTTGATTAGAGTTGCGCTATTTTAACGTGAACGATATTTATTTCAATTATATTAGTTTTTATAATGAATATAGAAAAGGTAGTGATTTCAAAATATAACGTTTTGAAAATATTATCATTTATATAGTAATGATATGAAATATTCAATTTTGATTCGAAATTGAGTATGAAATTGAAATTGTTTTGAAAACGAATTTAAAACGAATTATAAACTACGTTTTAAAAGGAAATCGACGAAATATATATATAATATATATATTATATATATAATGGCCTGAATAGAACGCGCCGCACCGCGGCAGTTCGTGAATTTTGACCATTGCCTTCGAATGGACATTACGGGAGATCCGACCGTCGGATTCTCCTAAAACCGGAAACGTTGGGTTCGTATCGAAAAGAGCTTTCTAACGTATATTAGAAATTTGAAATCTAACGGTTGGATTTGGAATTATGTCCAAATCAAATTTGGAAAAGGCCGTTGTAAGTGCAGTTCGATGGCCGTTGATGGAAATCGACTGTACGGGCCTTGATAAAATTATTAAAAATATTAATAATTTGTGTAAAATCATAATATGTGAATTGAAAAGAACTGGGATGGAAAATTACACATTTGAAAGGATGAAAATATATTTTTATCGAAATGAACTAGAATTAAAATCAATTCATTTTTGAAATAAATAAATTGAATTTGAATTGGTTTTGAAAATAACCAGAATTTCCAATATATATAAAGTGGAAGTGGATTTGAATCGAAATTGTCCTTGGAATATTTCGATGTTGGATTCCGTGATTATACAGATATTGTTATGGGAATTTGAAAGATATATTAATATCGTTATTTCCAATACTGTATTTGTTGGTTTCAGAATTTGATATTGAATATAAGCCGGTATATTTTCTATTCAGAGCCTTGAATTTAATATTAAATGTGATTTGGGTTGTCGTGAATCGTGTTTTAGATGACATTGGTTCTTTAACCCTGTTAAAGACAGGATATTGATTTGTGGGAAGATTAAAACTAAGTGGAGTTTTAATGAATCTTTAATTAAATTGAAAAGTGAATTGATAATTTAAATTATCAAATCTGAAAAGTGATCGAGAATGGAGTATTACCTGTTTTGCTCCAGAGAGATAGTTAAATCTTTAATTAGATTGAACGTGAAATGGTAATTAATTTTACCGATAACACCGTGGTGTTAGATATGAAGTATTACCAGTTTTGCTCCAGGGGATGAATAGGTTGGGATTGGGAAATAAAATAAATAATTACTTCGGTGTGGTTCACTAATCTCGACTAGTTTGGAAAACCATAATATGGTTTGAAATGATATCCAAAGGAAGATTAAAGAATAAATTTAGAAGAATTTATCTTTGATAAAATTAATGGGAACTTTTCCCTAAGAATGTGAAGATTTGAATAAAAGAATATTCTGAATTGGAATGAGGCGAATGTTGTGTTTGTGTAACACGTGTTTATTATATACGTGGGTTATTCGGAAAGGCCGGGTTCATACCCATTCAGAATAACCGATTCGATGACAAGTCGAAGATGAAGACGGTGGTTGAAGACCGGAAGTCTTCACATCGTTTGGGTGATTACTGATGATCTTGATTGGGATGTACACCCAAGATGAGGGAATCAGTTGGTGATCGTCCAGACGTACTTGGAGATCAATAGATATGCGAGGAAAGTGCCTCCGGTTTCGTTCAGACCCAGAGAGAACTTGTAAATGGACTGTGTGTCTGACATTGGATTTTATTCTGTGCTGATTGATCTCTATTAAATATACATTTGTTTGGCGTCGGAGAATTTATTCTCTTGCTTAACGCCCTTCTCTGAGACGTTCGAGCTCAGAGGTTATATATCGATGGACATCAGTCGCATGGAGTGAATTGCCTGTGTGGCACGCCTGAGTGGCAAATGATCAAGGATTCTGTTGAAAAGCAAAGTCTTGTGGTTGATGATCAAAGCACAACCTGTGTGGCATAGCTTTGTGTATAGCGTGAATTCGCGAGCCTCACACCTCGGTATGAGTCAAAAAAGGGATACAGACCGTTGGGAGAACACGACGTTTCTTTCTAGCTAGTGGTGGTGTCAGTGCTTAAACTGGCTGACATTTATATATACTTTTCACCTATGTGATTGTTGGAATGCAAGGCACCTCAGATATAGGTCTGTTAGGACCGGGAAACGTGTGTTCCGGAATCACTAATCCTCAAAAGTAAGAGAGGACCGGCCCAGCCGATTCCAAGGATCATAGTGGGTCCTGGGACATTTGCTAGAGTGTCTCGAACGGAGAGGAGCTTGCCCCTTGCCTCGACTCATGACGGAAATCCAATTTCCAACACGTGATATTGCGGGTTTATTTGTAGAGCCTAGTATGGCGACATGATATATGGTACCCATGCCGTCTATTATTGATATTTATGATTGAAGTTGTTTTGAAACTATACACCTATAATAGTATCACGTGATTTATTTTAAACGTACCAAGCATGTTTGGCTATTATAAGGGAAAACCCTATCCTCCGGCTTGCGTTGCATTGTGTGATGGGACCTGGGTCTTATAATAGCTTCATTTTTCCAAAAAGCATTGTGTTGTTTATTATATGCACTGGTGTTCTTGGGAGGAAACCCGTTCCGTGTTATACGGCGTGGTCCCTTGAATTACTCTCTTTTAAAGTAAAGTTTTAAATAACTGTTTTAGTTCTCACACCAGTCACATGACTGACTTGGGGTTTATTGTTTTAACCTAAACTCTGGGTGCCCTTATTTTCGACACGGGCAGCTAGTAGTTGGGTTTTTGCAGATTTATATTCACAGGATCCTGATTTACAGCCGGAATGATATCCAGAAAGCTCTGTATCTGTGTATCACCTTCTAGTTGTGTTTTGTATTATTTTCCGCTGCTATGTAATTTATTGCAATCTCTGATATTTTTCTGTTGTATAATATTTATTCATACTCTATATATTCTTGTATATGACGGAATTGTTGTAATAATAATGAAATGTTCTTCTGTCTGCGTTCTGATTGTCGTGTTCTCAAAATGATCAGGGGTTTCGAACGGTTTTGGTCGGTTTAACGATCGATTCGGATCGAGCGAAATTCCTTACCATTGCATTTGAATTGGAAAGGAATTGAATAGAAATAATCTTCAGAATATTTCAGTATTGGATTCTGTGATTTTATGGATATTGTTGAGGAATTTGGAAGATATAGATATCATTATTCCTAATACGATATCCGTTGGTTTCATAATTTGGTATTAAATATAAGTCGATATAATTTCTATTCAATACCTTGTATTTAATATCAGATTGGATTTTGGGTTTACCGTGAACAATGTTTTAAATAACATTTGTTCTTTCACCTAATTAACAGTGAAGGTGTGATTTGGAATTTATAAATCTTTTTATTAAGATTCATTGGAATTTTTCCAAATTAAAGTTTTCCAATTTAATATATTAGATTGGAATTGAATGAAATTCGATTGGGTAATAATAGAGATGAGATTCTGTAAGGAATACTGTTACTATATATAGAATTTAAAAGTTTTTTCCGTTATTCCATTTATATCATTAGTCGGATACGGAAATTATATCGATTATTTATTGACCTGTTTTTCGTGAAGATTCCATAGTTAATGGAAGCTGATTTGGGTTTATTGTGAACTGTGTTTTAAATGATATTGGTTCTTTAACCCAATTGATGGCAGGATTAATTTTCCTAAAAGTTGAACAATTGTTAAGTAATGATTTTTAGAAGATTAAAGCTAAATGGAGTTTTAATGAATCTTAATTAGATTGGAATGAGAAAGGAATAATTAAATTTATTGAATTCATGAAATGTTTGAGGATGAGGTACCGCCAGTTTTACTCCATGCGATAGTTAAATCTTTAATTAGATTTGAATGAGAAATGGTAATTACCAATAACATGATGGGTGTTAGATATGGAGCACTACCAGTTTTGCTCCATGGGATAAATAGGTTGGGATTGGAAAATGAAATAAATGGTTACTTCGGTAAGGCTCGATAAATCCCGACTAATTAATAAAATCTTTTGAAAATTATATCGGAAGGAAGATTAAAGAATAAATATAAAAGAATTTATCTTTGATAAAATTAATTGGGATCTTTCACTATAAATGTGAATATTTGAATAAAAGAATATTCTGAATTGGAATGAGGCATGTGATGTTTTTTTATAGCACTTGATTATAAAATACGCGAGTTACTCGAAAAGACCAGGTTTAACCCATTCTGAATAATTGATACGATGATTAAAAGTCGATGATGAAGACGGTGGTTGAAGACCGGAGATCTTCACATCATTTGGATGATTATTGATGTCTTGATTGGGATCTACACCTAAGACAAGGTAATAAATGGTGATCATCCAGACATAGTTGGAGATCGATCAGATATGTGAGGGCCGCTCTCCTGTATTGGACAAATGGGACAAGGAGTAAGGTGCCTCCGGTTTTGTTTGGACCCATAGCGGACTTGCAAATGGAATGTATGTCTGACAATGGATTCCTTTATGTTGTATTCATTGATCTCTGCTAAATATATATCTTTTTGGTGGCGGAGAATTTATTCTCTTGCTTAACACCATTCTCTGAGACGTACGAGCTTAGAGGTTATATATGGGTGGAAATTAGTGGCATGGTATGGATTGACAGTGTGGCATACTGAGATGCAAATGATGAAGGCTTTTATTGAAAAGAAGAGTCCTGTGGTTGATAATTAAAGCACGGCTTTAAATAGCATAGCTTTGTGCAGCGTTAATTTGCGAGCTTCACACCTTGGTGTGAACCAAAAACGGGATAGTGACTGCATGGAAATGGACATACGTTACTCTCTAGCTACGAGTAACGTAATGGTATGGAGCCCAGACTATTACTTATGTGGACATTGGTGAACTTTATTGATGGAAAGCGAGGTACCTTAGAATTGATAGAACCGACTAAAAGGTTCTAGATGGTCGACGTGACTGATCATTTTGGAGGTTCGATAGAACTGGCAAACATATATTTTATGGTATAACTAATCATCGACGATGACCGGCCATGAAGATCCCAGGGTTTCCCGTTGGTATGATCCTCGGGCATTTTCTAGAGTGCCTCAAAATCAGTGAGGAAGATCCCTTACCTCAGTTCATAGATGGAAACCCAATATCCAATACGTGATTTTACAGTTTTAGTTGTAAACCTATATGGCGACATAACATAATGGTACCTACGCCGCCTATGATTGATACATTTATATTTGAAGTTGATTTCTTCGCGTATACTAATAATAAAAGATGAAATTTTGCATATCAAGCATATTTGGCTATTATAAGGTAAAACTCTATCCTCGACTACGTTCATTGTGTGATGGGACCTGAGTCTTATAATAGCTTCATTTTCTATTTAGCGTTGCGCTGTTTGTTCTATGCACTGGTATTCATGGGGGATAAACCCATTACATGTTAAACAGCATGGTCCCATGATTTACCTAACTTTAAAATAAAAGCTAATAACTGTTTTAGTCCTCACACTCGTCCCATGACTGATTCAGAGTTTATTTTTTTAACCTAAACTTTGGGTGCCCATATTTTTCACACGGGCAGCTAGTAGTTTTGGTTTTTGCAGATATTTCTTTACACAGGATCCTGGATTTACAGCTGGAGCTATATTCGGAAAGCTTTGTGTCCGTGTATTTCTTTCATTTGTTGTAGTTGATGTCTTCCACTGCACATTATATTCATGTATTATATTTTCCACTGCTATGTATTTTAAATCTCTGATATTATTTTCCGCTATAATATTTATTCATACTCTAATATATTCTTGTACTCTGATGTAATTGTTGTAATAGCAATGAAATGTTCTACTGTTTTTGTTCTAATGAGTCGTGCTCTCAAAGCAATTTGAGGTCCTCCGTCTCCTCATGGATCGGGGAAATCTAGGTTGTTCCACTTTGGTATCAGAGCTTTGGTTTACAAAGCTACCAAAGCTCGAGAACAAGGCACGTTAGAACCAAACGAAAGAATTCATCGGAGATAGGATTAATAATATCCTATGAGAATGACTCATTGGAGATAGGGTTAGTAATACCCTAAAGTGAATACAAAGAGTATTATTTATTAAAAATGAATTTATTTTTGAAAATTATATCTTATTATACGTATTTGAGTATTTTATTTTATATTGATTTTGGACTATCTAGTACAAGGAGATTTTTAATATACGTCTGATCCACGTGTATTCGAAGTCTCAAATATACTGGATAGATATAGAATCACACTCTAGTCACCCGGAGATGATTCTGATGATTACTCGAGTATCATCATCATTTATGTTCGAGTTTTAAAGATAGGATGTCTATATATTTCCAATGGACTGGTGTGAGAACCAAAACATAGATAGGAATTATTACTTGTGATTTGGCCTTGAAACTGGACTTTTGGGTATATAAAAAATTATATATTTGAAAAGTTAATCAATTAATTGATTGTTGGTTGTGATGTGTGATTATTATTTTGATTAATAAAAATATTGGAACAATAAAACCAATATGAAAATGAAAGGTAGAATTTTGTCAAATCGAATCGAATATTGGATTAAACTGAAAATAGATTGGAATTGCATACATAGACATGTATATATATGTTAAGCAGGTTAATGGCTTCGCATTGAGTAGAGAATATATTGCGTGCCCGGTAAACAAGTGCACCTTAATGAGTTGGTTGCGCAATTTTATTTATTATATAAACTACTGTGAGTGGTTTTTGGATGCGTTGTGATGGTTGTCCTATGTGAGATTATAAACATACGCCATAGGATAACAACAAATAAGTTATGAACTATACCGCATGGCATACTACATGAAGACAGCATATCATATTCCATATAAGCATTTGGTGCTTATATGACAAGGTTTGGATTACCATACGAGCGAGACGCTTGCATGGCGATGACTGAATTACAAGTCGAACAGAAGACTGGACTTAATAAACATATAAAGGTGCTCGGGGAAGGATTCAATAAAAACCCTACATAAGTCTGGAGATGACAAAAATTCACGTCTCTCTTGTTGTTAATTAAGGCACATGGATTATTTTATTTCCAACACTGGGGCAAGATATGAGATTATGCCTTTTTACACATCTCCCTTGGGCATAGATAGGTCACAAAAATTGTGTATGCGTTTTATTGATTTATTAGGTCCCTAGTACGACCCAATAAAATTTTCAAACCCTCCCCGTACAAAAGAGGTTATGGCGAAATTTTTCAAAAATTTAGGGCGTTAGCCAAATTTTTGAGAAATTTAGAAATTCTTAGAAACTGAAAAGTAAAAGAACGAAAACTAGAATGAAAGTTGACTTGGTTCGTTAAACAACTTTCAGCTCCGTTCCTTTTCGAGGACGAAAAGATTTTAAGTGGGGGAGATTGGAACTGCCCGGAATTTCTGAACCAATTTAAAATTTTAATTTTAGCTATTTTAATGGGTTTAGAATATTTAAAATGATTTATTTTAAATAATAACGACTAAAAATTTATTTAAATAGAAGATAGAATGTATAAAATTATTTTAATTATACAACGATCCTGAAATGGCGCGGTAGTTTGAAAATTCGATCTTAAATTTCAATTAAATATACATAATTCAATATAAATCGGATTTCAGTAAAACCAGAAACATTTTGATTCTATTTAACAATATCTTTCTAACAAATGTAAAATACTGAGATTTCACTTTATAAATTGTAAGTTATGTCCAGTTTAAAATTTAGAATAGTCGCTACGGAATTTATATATATTTTATTATTATATATAGCCCTTAAAAATAGCTATTTTGCAAACGACCTCCGTTTTCGATGAAACCACTTTTGTTGGATTTGAAATGTCAAATTATAGCTATATTTCAAATTTCATAATTTTTGGAATTAATATGTGAGCGTGGTGAATTTAAATGCCTGTTCAATTTTAATTATGAATTTAATCGACTAGGAAAAGATCATTTTTCAGACGATCTCCAAATTCGACGAAATTACTTTTGTTAGGACCATAACGTCAAAACATAGCTAAATTTAATGTTTTGTAATTTTTGGAGTCAGTATGTGGCCTCGATAAATTAAAATATACATTGGAATTTAATATTGACCGTTATATTAATTTGAATTTTAATTTTGATAAAAACTGATCAAAACGATAGAATTGGTTTACGAAAAATATTCCATTATGTCTGTAACGGCGCTATTTGATTAGTCGTTGGGTTTGATTTGGAGTTCGGATGCAAAACCCTACTTTTAAGAATTAAATAATATTATAAATATATAAATGGCACAACATGGTCAAAGCCCTAGAATTATTACTCCATGGTCAAATTCCTAGAACGCCTCCAAAAGAAACCGACGAACAAAATTTCCGATTTTTCCTCTTTAATTTTTGCAAAAAATCTAAATCAATTTGATAAACATTCAACACGACAATTTTAATGCTTCATGAACTCTTTAAATTGATAAGACTTTGACCAATTCAAGTGTGGTAAATTGTGAGGATTTGGGGCTAAATGGCTCGTCGTTCGAACCACATTTTAGGGCCAAGGAGGCATCGAGCCTCGAGCTACTACCGGAGGTGGGTGGCATCGCTGGGCGCTGCGCCTGGCGGCTTCTGATTGACATCGAAGCAATCGACAAGGTGTGCACGAAGAGAGAGAGAGGGACGGTAGAGTGGTTCGGTATTTTTTAGCGTGTGTTTGCCTGAAGGGAAGGAGAAAGGGTTAGGAACCCTTAATGATTTAATTATTGGGTTAATTATGTTTAATTAATTAATTTATGTAATTAGTATAAAAATCATCATGTCTTTTACATTCGAACACAGAATTCGACGAAACTAGAGGCGTTGAAATCGTGGTGAAGCACACTATGTGACACCCCACGTCCGCTAATGTCACTCACTAAGGGAATGCATTAGGTTTCGTGAAGCATTGTAGGTAAACAGTCATAGAATATTGCAAGATAGATAAAAATAAGATAGCAGCGGAAATTCAAATTTTTATTCCAAACATGAATCATAACATCGTGGTCCAAAATTCCTTAAGTCACCAAAACTATTACATCATAAAAACTACTGTCTTGTACTTTAAAACATCAGAGTACATAAAAGAAGAAAAATTCCCTAAACTAAATATAGCCATAGCAACAAGGATAAGAGCTTGAGCCATACGTCTATGAAGCTCCAGCAAAATATAAGCAAAATCACGTTCAAGCCTGAGTGTTCCCGCCCTGAGAACTTGTGAGAGGAACGGAAGAAAGAAGAGGAAACAGAAAGGGTCAGACAGAAAGTCTAGCGAGGCTAGTTACTTTTAGCAAGTAAAAAAAATAAAAGTAGCATGACAGGCATATAAAGTGGATAAGAGAGAGATAACTACATAAAAGGCAGGTAAGGCAAGGTAAACAGGGTATGGTGCAAATGCTTCTAATGATTACTCTGCATTATTACTAGTATAACCAGAATGAGATGATCCATTCCACAATAAGGTGGTAAACTTAGGCATAAGTCCAAATGTACCCTAACTACTACCCTAATCGATCGGCTCCCTAATCCGTGTAGATACTTTGTGCCAGCCCCACTGTAGGATGTATCACGTCGTATAGTGGCAACACTTCGTTGATATGTACAACCCCATATTTATAGGTGTCACAATCGTCTTAACCCCTTCTGCCCGGCTCATGCACGCACATGGCCCGGTCGGTTTGCGTCCATACCATCCTCCACGTTTGGATCTCTAACAATTAGTCCAATAAGCGTGCCCGTTCTCCGACCTAGTTCGGAGTATATGTTTGATACCAACTCCGGGTTACTGGCTGAAACGGGTCCCACACAATATGATACAAGCTCTCCCCTTTGTCTTGTATCCCCCATGTTAGACCAAAAATTGGCACTAACACCCAAATGCAAATCACAGATCACAAAAATGTAGAAAATAGTAAATAAGAGGGAACACACGAAGTTTTTATAGTGGTTCGGCTATAGATGTAGCCTACGTCCGCTTTATAATCTTATTGTTATACTGACAGATTACAGGAATCAGTTACATGCAAGCACACAATCCGTGTGTTAATCAACAAGAGGAGAATTTATTATGTAGAAAGGTGCAAAATCCTTGCACTCATTAATGGTGGAGGCTGTGGAGATGTAGGAGAAAGGCTTTCGTCCAAAATCAGAGAGAATCCCCTTCAATTTGCCATGTAGTGGTGTGTTTATAGTTGTAGGAAAGCTCATAGGGAGGCCAGTTCGTCGTGATAGGCATGTGGAACCCAATCCGGGAAAGTAGGAATGCGAGTAGCCTTAAGAATAGGTCAAGATCCACGCATGTATCAGCAGGTTCGGTAGTCGGATCGCGGATCGCGTATGGGGTTGTGGTCAATGTGTTCATCACGAGCGGGTCGTGATCTAGGGGGCGAGCTGGTGTGAGAAGCTGGGATGGTGAGCCCACGAGCGGGTCGTGGTCCAGAAGTCTACCATGAGCGGGTCATGGTCCAGGGCTCCACCACGAGCCGAGTGAGGTTGGCGAGCCAGTCCATGTCTCGTGATAGCAATGCTTCGTTATTTCATCAAATTGATTGCCAGTCGATGCCAGATTACATCAGTTCACGGAAATGGGCGTAACTTCCAAACCGTAAGTCCGTTTTAACCAAACGAAAGCTCTACTTGAAGCTAATTCAGAGGGCTACAAGAGTTATTAAGCTTAGCTCCGTAATTGCTGTTTTCGGGCCCAAAAGAGGTTGTCTGATAGGAGTTTCGGTCCATTTTATGTTGTTGATGTGTTTTCGACCAAATTGTTCTTATGTCTTCTGACGATGTTTCCACTGCATGAGCATGTTACCATTCTGGAATTCCATGTGTGACATTTCTGACCAAAAAGCGTGTCAACAAGTTTGCCCCCCAGAACATATCTTGTTGGTTGAAGGAAGATGTGTTCTGGATAATCTGTGAAATCCATAATCCGTACCTGTAAAAAGATAGGACAAACAATGGAAGAATAGTTACGAGGTGATCTTACCGAAGTAAGATGACCAAGGAAATAATAAAGGGAGGTCCATGACGGCCTTACTGGAGTAAGACGACCAAGGAGATGCCATGAGGTTCCAAAATGGCCTTACCGGATTAAGACGACCGAGGAAAAGCTAATGAGGTTCCAAGATGGCCTTACCGGGGTAAGACGACCAAGGAAATGCTAATGCGGTTTGTTTATACTGGACGGATCCAATTCGGAGCCGAAGCTCATTGTTTATACTGGACAGATCCAATTAGGAGCCGGAGCTCAATGTTTATACTGGACGGATCCAGTTAAGAGCCGGAGCTCATCGATGATCTTTATTGATTTATGGAAGCTAAGCGATGATTATTCTAATCCTGAACACGACTATAGACTATAGGTCGGTTCGGTGCATGTGGGCCGATGTTGCCATACTTATTACATGCAGAGAAAACAAAGAAGGGCGAGAAGTCGCCTTAAAGCCTAAAAACATGAACTATGGGCTAGAGTCCGGTAAACCGAAGAGATCCGCTGAGTGGGATCAGCGAATGATAATGCCGCGATTGCTCAATCCAAGATCGTTCCCTCTCTGGGGAATAGGTGATGGCAGCGCAGGTGTAGGCATTGTTGATTGAGTGACATACTCGGGCAGCTCTCCTCGTCTGATGCGGTCCTTAGTAAGGTCTTGCAAATGTCTGCAGTTATCAGTGTTATGACCGCTTATGTCATGAAATATGCAATGTCTTCCGGAGTTACGTTGTGCTAGCATTGGCTCCCTCTTAGGAGGCCTTGGATATGAGGTGGCGCCTCCTGTATCCATGTAGATGTTGCTCAGATTATTGTTCAGTTCAGTGTATCTTTCATATTTGGGCCCTCTCGGGGGGCTGAGTGTTGAGGTCATTCTTGACATTGGCTTTTCCTTTGCCTTTTCCAGAATCAGACGGTTCTCCATATTTAAGCATCTTGATGTCAAGAATGCGCTTTTCGGAAGCTGCATCTTCTTCCCGTAGAAATCTATCTGCATCAAGGTAGAATTCGCTAAGATTTCGTGGTGGATCTCAGTACAAGGATTTTTTAAACTCTGAGTTATCTAGAACGTCGGATACCGCTGCAATCAATACCATGGATGGTTCAGGGAGATCAACTGATGCTGCAACGTTGAATCTTTCCAGGAATGAACGCAGAGTTTCTTTAGGCCTCTGCTTGATTGTAGTGAGTGACATGACGTTCTTGGGCCATGCAATGTGAACCCGAAATTGTTCAATGAAGCGTGCGACCAACATGTTCCAACTGCTGATCGATTCTGTTTCTAGTTGCCGAATCCACATAGTGGCAATATTAGTTAAAAAGAGGGGAAAACATTTCGCCACGATGTTTTCCGATGCCATTTAAACCTCCATGTGCCGTTTGTAGCGCATCAGATGCGCAGTAAGATCGGTCCTGCCATTGTAGGGATCTAGTTGTGGAAGTTTGAAATCTGGGGGATTACGAGAATTCCTGATTTTCTGAGTGAAAGGAGTTTGGTTGACGTCATCCACGTCATTCTGATAACTACGGCCTCTCGAGAGGCGTTCAATTAGTTCTGCAAGACGATTTCCTTCAAAAAGTTGTTGTAAGTTGCCAATGTCAGACCCGGTGCCCCCAGTGTGGAGTGCAGGAGAGTGAGGAAGCTGTTGGTGAGCTGCTGGGAGCGGGTCACGGTTCCCGGCTTGCGGTTGGTCAGTTCATGAGCCAGGAGCATGAAGGTCGGCTCATGAACTAGGGTCGTGCAGGTTGGCTCGCGGTTCGAGGGGGGCGACCAGACCCATTCGTGAGCCATGGAGATCGAGAAAGCCGATTAGTGAGCCTGGGCCATGGAGATCTGTGGCTCGTGAGTCAGGAGGGACGAGCCGATCGGGTCGTTGAGGTTGATCATGAACTGGTTGTTGTTGAGGAGCGGGCGCTTGCAATCCAGCATCCGTAAGAACTGGAGCTGAAGTCGGTTGAGCCTGACCATTTCCAAGAGCGAGGGGGTTGTCCCCGAGTCCAAGCGATGCGCGAGCCGCTTCAGTAGCTTCATTTTCGATGAGCTATTCGTTGCCGCTCGGCCTGCCATCCATATGAGCGAAGAATCCATCGATCATCTCCTATTGCTTCTTAAGGAGATCATCTTACCTTGCCATCTGGGTTCTCAATTCAGCGAGAACGCCATCCATCTCTTCTCTGGTCAGGTGTGCTGACGAATCTCCATGAGAGGAAACCTCCTAGCTTGCCTCGTTCCTAGTGCCTTCAGCATCCTCAGCATGAGAGGAAGTTCCAGTTTTCTTCCTTTTGATTGCCATTAATCCAATAGCCAAAAAATCCAAGCAGAAGGTGAAGTTGTCGTGTGTCCCCCTACCTGGCGTGCCAAAATGTTAGACCAAAAATTGGCGCTAACACCCAAATGCAGATCATAGATCACAAAAATGAAGAAAATAGTAAATAAAAGGGAACACATGAAGTTTTTATAGTGGTTCGGCTATAGATGTAGCCTACTTCCACTTTATAATCTTATTGTTATACTGACAGATTACAGGAATCAGTTACATGCAAGCAAACAATCCGTGTGTTAATCGATTTTACAAGAGGAGAATTTATATGTAGAAAGGTGAAAAATCCTTGCACTTATTAATGGTGGAGTCTATGGAGATGTAGGAGAAAGGCCTTCGTCCAAAATCAGAGAGAATCCCCTTCAATTTGCCATGTGGTGGTGTATTTATAGCTGTAGGAAAGCTCATAGGGAGGCCGGTTCGTGATAGGGCACGTGGAACCCGATCCGGGAAAGTCGGAATGCGAGTAGCCTTGAGAATAGGTCAAGATCTACGCATGTATCAGCAGGTTCAGTGATCGGATCGCGGGTAGCGTATGGGGTCATGGTCCATGTGTTCGTCACGAGCGGGTTGTGATTTAGGGAGGCGAGCTGGTGTGAGAAGTTGGGATGGTGAGCCCACGAGCGGGTCATGGTCAAGAAGTCTACCACGAGCGGGTCGTGGTCCAGGGCTCCACCACGAGCCGAGTGAGGTTGGCGAGCCAGTCCATGTCTCGTGGTAGCGATGCTTCATTATTTCATCCAATTGATTGCCAGTCGATGCCAGATTACATCAGTTCACGGAAACAGACGTGTAACACCGTACGTCCATTAATGTCACTCGCACAGGGAATGCATTAACTTCCATGGAGCATTTTAAGTGAATATAGAACAAAAAATCACAACAAGACAGATATAAAGCAGTATTTGAAAATTTAGAACTTTATTTATTGCAGCAGAAGGTAAATATGTTTGGTTACATCATCAAAAATCATACACCAAAGTCAAGTACATAATATCCATCTTGATAAAACAAAGTACATAATCCCACTACTACAAATAGCCATAAAGAAAATGATAGGCTGAACTTTACTTCAGCAATCCAAATCCAAGTGCTCCCAAAGAGATCCCAATCATGCTCCACTAGTACTAGTCCCATCCTTAGAACCTGGGGGGGGGGGGGGGGGAGGGGAAGGAAGAAAAGAGGTGGAAACAAAGGGGGTCAGACATAAAGTCTAGCGAGTCCGATAACTCTAACAACATAATTATTAAAGCAATATGATAAGATATAAGCTGGAGAATAAGGTAATGACTGTATGAACCACATGGGTATGGCAAGGCAATCAAGAGAAACAGAGATAACGTTAATGGCACTTCCTAATCAATATAGGATAATTACTGTACTCTACCGTACTGTACTGTACTGTACTAACACTAACTGCACTCCTACTAGTCGCTCTAGAAATTTGATCCCTCTTGGATAAATAGAACGATGATAGCTTCGTGTACTACTAGATGTACCCACTGTCCTCCATGTTTGACTGTATATCTCTAGTTGCTATCATAGGTACCCAGCGTGTACCTATCCCCACTAGATGTACCCCTTCAATAAGTAATAATGGTAATTCCTTGTACTCCTAGCTGACGTTATAGGTGCCGCCTGCTCCTATCTCCACTAGGTGCACCCCCTTAATAATTATTAATAATAGTGGTAGCTTCGTGTACCCCTAGCTGACTACATAGGTGCCGTCTGCTCCTATCTCCACTAGGTGTACCCACTACCCTGCCCCATTCGATCGGCTCCCTAACTCGTAGATACCCGTGCAGGTCCCACAGTGGGGTGTATCACTCCCCAATATGGCAACCTTATACCATGCAAGGAATGCACGGCCTATAACCACACGATGCAACAACGTCTTACCTGCCAGCCCGGACCCACGCACGCACGTGACCCCGTTGGACTTGCGTTGCCACCGCTAACCCGTTTTGGCCTCTAACAATCAGACCCAGTAGGCGTGTCCCGTCCTCGACTTGGGTCGACCTCACAAAGATACTTAATGGGCTACTGGGCTGAAAAGGGCCCCCTCATGCTTGACACAAGCTTTCCACCTAGGCTTGGTCCCCTCTAGTACATCCCACTTAACCCCCTTCATGTCCACTTACATGTTTTAAATTTGGTTAAGGGTTTCTATTAGTAATTCCACATGCCACCCAAGGCACCCACTTAACCCCTATGTCCCACTTACATGTTTTACATTGGTTAAGTGTTACTAATCGTATTTCCTCATGCCACCCAAGGCACCCACTTAACCCCCATGTCCCACCACATGTTTTACTTTGGTTAAGTGTTTCTTAATTTATTACTATCGTAACCCCTGTAGGACCTCTCACATTAGACTGGCATTTGTGGCTGCTGGATTTGCCGGGCGGGTCCGGGCAGTCTTACACCACAAACGAGCCTAACCTCATGTCCATACAATTGTTACGCATTTAGTTTGGGCCTTTGACCTCTCACATTGGGATACCATTTGTGGCTGCCGGATTTTCCGGGCGGGTCAGGGCAGTCTTACACCACAAATGAGTCCGACCTCGTGTCTTAGGCAATTAATTATAATTAATTTTCCCCAAATTTGAATTACTTTCCCTATTCAAATTTCCATATTTAATTATGTCCATAATTTATCACCTAAATTATGCTCATCTATTTATAGTATATAAATTATACCAATTTCATCACTAATTAATTTTATTCCTTAAAATTAATTACATGCCTTTTTAGGCCATTACATGCCAAATTCACAATATGTGTGTATCCACTATTATCCCCATCGTACCCCCGTCATTCGTTCGCTTAACATGACATATACATATTAGACTAGCAAATAGTCTAATACTTAAAAAAAAGGGAATAAACGTCAAAAAGTCACATACACACAATAATAGATCTAATTTGCATCTAACTTGCAATTAAGAATTACAACATACTTGCATAGTCTTTGTATTATCAAGGATCCAAAAATCATAGATCTAAAAGGTGTGAACTTGCATGTACGAACATAGTTTTACACCCAACTAGCCTAGGTAATTATCACAAACTTACATAAACTATGTATGTCATCAACCTAACCATAAAGGTGTCATCTTTCATAACTACAGATCCAATAAAAGGTGTTAACCTGAGTAAACTATGGATCCACATAAAGGTGTAAACTTGCATAACTATGTATGTCATAATTTCAACATAAAAATGTCAACTTGAATATGGATCTAAACTTTAAAGGTGTGAACTTGTATATATGTGAATCCAATTATCACTTAAACTTGCATATGAACATAATACTTATACGAACTAGCATATGTTCCACATCCATATTCACATAAAAACTGATGTTATAAACCTAGGTGATTGGATTATAAAAAGGGATTCATTGACACAAGTTAACATCATGAACTACTAGCATATATTTTAGATCCAAACTTACATAACATCATATAACTCGCATACAACTTGCGTGATCCTATTAACTTGCATAACATCATATGTACAACTTTCATAACATCATATATGAAACTTGCATAATCATATTAACTTGCATAACATCATATATGAAACCTGCATAATCATATTAACTTGCATAACATCATATATGAAACTTGCATAATCATATTAACTTGCAAAACATCATATATGAAACTTGCATAATCATATTAACTTGCATAATCATATTAATCTTGCATAACATCATACATGAAACTTGCATAACATCATACATAAAACTTGCATAACATCATATAATATGAATCAAGTTAACATACATGATTAAACATATGAATTAGATTCACAACCACAACTTATAATCCAACGTATATCACATCATAATTAATTTAGCAATTATTTTGTTAAAGTGATCAAACTCACCATACAACGAAGTTCTGGAATTTATTAGCGTCCCTTTGTTGTAGTTGAATTTGCTGTTGGATTGAATTGAGTTGCTTTAATCTTCTTCTAATTGGTGGCGGCTACTCTAGGGTTCAAGACGACAACATGACGGCCATAGTTTAATTTTAATTCTGATTTAGGGTTTGAGTCTATGGGTATTTTTATAGAGCTTTGAATTAATTTAAGTCGTCGGATCACTCTAGGATCCATCTAGGCCTTAGAAACCAAGAAATGATGTAACAGACCAACCAGAAATCACCACCTAAGCCCTAAAACATAAAATTTCATCATAGACCATTTAGGGCCGACGGGTTCAATTCCAAATCTCCTGAGTCGACCCTGGGATCGACCCAGCGGGACTCGGGTCGACCCATAAAATAGGTCGGTTTGGTGTTTTGCCTTCCCGCTTCTGCTGTTTTGAATTTTTTTCCTTAAATTTTGGGTTGAATTTTATTTTATTTATATATATATATCTATATATATATATATATCTATCTTCCTAATTAACCATTTTCACATTAAAATACTTTTTGAACCGCGTTCACACTAAGCCGCTTTTTAGCCATTCCCCTAAAACAAAAATATGGCGTTGGCGGGGATCGAACTCTGTACCTCTTGTATGCAAGTCACATGTTCCAACCAAATGAGCTACTAAGTCTTTTGCTTACAAACCTTAGAACAATACTAAACATTTATTCTTTAATTTAGTTAATTCGATTATTCAAAAAAGCAGGGTGTTACAGGACGTAACTTCCAAATCGTAAGTCTGTTTTAGCCAAGCGAAAGCTCTACTTGAAGCTAATTTAGAGGGCTACAAGAATTATAGAGCTTAGCTTCGTAGTTACTGTTTTCAGGCCCAAAAGAGGTCGTCTGATAGGAGTTTCGGGCCATTTTACGCTGATGATGTGTTTTCGACCAAATTGTTCTTATGTCTTCTAACGATGTTTCCACTGCTTGAGCATGTTACTATTCTGGAATTCCATGTGTGACAGCTTTGACCAAAAAGCGTGTCAACACCCCACTAGGTTTTCATTGGGTATGTATACCACTAGGTGCCTTTTAATTACATAACCCTATAATTTCTACAAGTTATGCTTATCCTAAAAGGTGTCTTTAATTACATAATTTTATTATTTCCTCTGGTTATGTATACCACAAGGTGTCTTTAATTACATAACCTTATCAGGCTAAGTTTGTGGGCCTATATGTAAATATTACCCACCCCCTCAGATTTACTTAACCCACCCACTATTCAAACAAATTTTACTTAACCCTAATTTTAATCCATATTCATACAATCTCTATGGATTTAATTAGGTTAAGTATTCCAATTTGTTACCATGTCCATTTATGGTTTATAATGGGCTAGACCTCCCACATTATGCCTACAATTTGTGGATGTTGGATACGCCGATCGGGTCCGGGTAGACTTCTTTCATAAGTTGGGCTAACCTCGTGTCATATCCCATCTTGTATTTGTGCACTTAGACCCCTCACATTAGGTTTAACGTTAGTGGTTGCTGGATGTGCCGGTCGGGTCCGAGCAGACTTCTACCACTAATGCAACCTTACCTTGTGTCATAAGTGCAGTACAGTTTTAATTACTTTAATCTTAAGCATCTTAATTATGAACCAACTATTTAAGCCCATGTCTTTATAGTTGTTCATGCCCATTTACCCAATTATGTTCATAGTGAATAATATGTCCAAATTCATATGCCGATTCTAATATTTTCCCCCATTCAATAACTAACATATTCGCATAAATTTGGCGTCATGCCTAGGCCAAAAAGTAGCCTAGCCATAAACAATAAAAGGGGAAGGTGATGGGAATATGACAAAAATGATTGTCCTAACATAACTGGCATAAACATATAGTAACATGGTGACAAGGTGAACATATCAACGTAGATCCAATGAACTTGTGGCAGTTAACTAATTTCAACATAGCAAAGATGATAAGATAAGCATGACAAGATCTAAATATTAATTTAGATGTCCAACAGGTTCAGATCTAATATAATAAGCACAAGGAGATCTAAATAATAAGCTAGATCTGATTAATAGTTTAGACGTCCACGTAATTCAGATCCAATATTTAAAAGTAGATCTGACACAAATAAGGTTTAAGATCCACATCATAGAATGTCACATAAGTTATAATAGATTAGACTAGAAAGAGATTTAGATCCAAGTAATAACCAATTCGGAATGTCATATGTTTACAATTTACAATGGATCCAATATAATTTAGTCATAGGAACAAATCCAAACTATAGTCATATCAACTTTACTTTTAAATATTTAAATCTAAAAGCAACTAAGAACTCACAGTGTTTGGATTAGAAAATAGAACTAGAAAAGAAGCTTGTTGAGATACGGATCTACACTTGAATCTCTAATTAATTAGCCTTATTTTATTGTTGTAGAAGAAAAATGATTCAGTTCAGTTTAGTCACTGGCAGCGTTTTGACCTACATTGATTCTCAATGAAGAAAACAAGAGAATTGGACCTCTATATATGGCTGCCAGCCTCCAAAACCGACTGCCACCTCAGCCCTAAGGGGGTTGACCCCCTTTAGGGGGTTAACCCATGGGTCGACACCCCCTTGAGGGGTCGACACCTCTCCAATGGGGTCGACTCCCCTAGGCGAGATTTTTCCCGCTTCCCCCGTTTTCTGTAATTTCGGATTTTGAACTGAATTTTTTTGAATTCCCGGGTTATATATATATATGTATGTATATCTTGCACGTATACAAACTTCAAACCTTCATATCTTCTTCATATGGTGTCCGCTTTACGCAAACCAAATGTATATTTTGACTAGAATTTCGAGACGGACGCAATGGCGCAGTCTGTTTCCCTTAATTCTGAATATTAAATTAATTATTATTAAATTTTCCCTCTTTAGTGTCGTTAAAATTTCGGGGTGTTACATTCTCCCCTACTTAAAGGATTTCGTCCCTAAATCTTCAAGTTAAGAAGAATATATATCCTACCATCCATCACCCATCTACTCATCCATCAATCACAGGCATCCTTGTCCTTAAAGACTTCTAATATTAGTATGAACATATGTAAAGGTGTGTGTATATGTCCCAATACTAATGCGAAGATTAGGCGGTCTACTGATTCAGTCGACCTCCTCACTGAAATGTATGTTAGTGCCATGAATCCAATATGTATGCAAATAACCCTATTATAATATGTAAGTTTTATATGTGTGCACACTCATTCGTCCAAATGCAACATCCATTTGATAAAACATCCATTTTCATCCACTAAAAGAAAAGAAAAATGCACACACATCCATATGCAGTTTGAGAGTGATTGAGCCGATCCAGTGCCTAATGTGTGTGTATATGCATCCACAGGAAACCACTAGTAAACACTTGCATCCACTTGCATCCATCAAACATAGCATGTATCAAACACATATTTACATGCATAGGATTCTTATCTAAAGGTCGAAAATACAATTGATAGAGCATACTTCAATGACAGAAGCAAGCATAGATAAAACTTTGGAAAAAGGAGTTAAAAACATACCCTCGAAAAGGAAAGGGTACAAAGCAGAACCTTGTCTTCAGTCTCCCAAGTCGCATCATCTGGGTTATCTCCCCATTGGACCTTTATCAGCTTGATTTCTTTATTGCGTAGCTTCTTAACTTCTGATCCAAGAATACGGGTAGGAACTCGTCTGACTGTTGCCTCCCATTCCACCTCCACTTCCTCCAATATACTTGGCTCAACAACTTCCACGGTGTCATGCAAGCACTTCCGCAGATGATAGTTGTGGAAAACATCATGAACGCCAGATAGATTTTCCGGGAGCTTTACTCTATAGGCCATTTGGCGTATCCTATTGGTGAGGGGAAATGGTCCAACAAATCTGGGTGCCAACTTCCCTATAGATCCGAAGCGGACCACATTCCTTAAAGGTGATACTTTAATGAAAACTAAGTGTCCCACTTCAACTTCGATGTCAGTCCTTCTCTTGTCTGCATAGGATTTTTTCCTATCTTGAGCTGTCTTCATCCGCTGTCGAATTAAGGTCAATCTTCTCAAAAGTTTCTCTAACCATATCAGGTCCAAGTAATAATCTTTCTATAGATTCCCACCAACAAGTTGGTGATCTACAGGGTCGTCCGTACAATGCTTCGAAGGGTGCCATGCCGATGCTAGCTTGGTAACTGTTGTTATAGGAAAAATCTACTAAAGGAAGGTGCTCTTCCCAAGTCCCTCTGAAGTCTAGTATACACAACCTTAAAAGATCCTCTAGAATTTTGTTCACCCTCTCTGTCTTTCCATCGGTCTGAGGATGATAAGCGGTGCTCAAACACAACTGCATACCTAATGCTTCTTGCAAACTCCTCTAAAATTCACTGGTAATGATGGGGTCACGATCGCTTACGATGCTGGAAGGTACTCCATGATGTCGTCCTCTTACTCTTGACTGGAATGAAATGAGCGCTCGTAGTTAGTCTCTCCACTACTACCCAAATACTGGTGTTGCCTTTATTTAATCTAGGTAAACTATCTATGAAGTCCATGGAGACGCTCTCCCATTTCCATTGGGGAACCTCCAAAGGATGAAGTAAACCACCGGCTTCTTTTGCTCAGCTTTAACTTGCTAGCAAACTAAACATTGAGAAACAATCTCTGCCACATCTTTCTTCATCCCAGCCCAAAAGAAAACCGTCTTCATGTTTCTGTACATCTTATCACCGCTTGGATGTATAATCATCTTAGAATGGTGGCTTCTTCTAGGACTGCCTTTATCAAGCTTCCCGTTTGAGGAACATAAAGCCTTCCATCTCGTTGCAACCACCCCTTTTCATCTACAGAATATCTACTGAGGTAACTAGAAGTTTCCCCTTTCCTGATCTTACCCATGATGACTAAAATCTGTGGGTCACCTTGTTGTGAGGCTCCTATCTAATCCATAAGAGTTGGTCGTATTTCTAGCGATGCAAACAAATCAAGAAAAATCTCGATGGAGGGTCTAAAGTCAAAGGTTGATATGAACTCCAAGCTCTTCCTCTCCACAAACAGAGGACTTAAGCCCATCCTTTGCCTACTTAGTGCGTCAGCCACCACATTACCCTTGCCAGGGGTATAAGAAATTTCAAAATCATAAGAAGCTAAGAATTCTGTCCACCTTTGTTGCCTTAAATTAAGATCCTTCTGCGAGAACAGATACTTGAGAGAATTATGATCGGTGTATAACTCGAACTTCTCTCCAAGTAAATAATGACGCCATGTCTTTAGTGCGAATACTATAGAAGATAGCTCTAAATCATAGGTGGCGTAGTTTTTCTCATGAACTCTCAACTATCTACCCTCATAACACACTACCTTTACTTCTTGCATCAAAACTGCACCAAGCCCTGTACCACATGTGTAACACCCCGTATTTTATGAGAATATTAAAGTAACGAATTAAAGAATACTTAATTACAAATATGAGAAATAGGTGAAATGGGTTGCGCCATTGCGTTCATCTCGAAATTTTGCTTGGAATAGAGTCCAAGTTTTCGAAAATCGGACTTCGCATGAAGAAGCTATGGCCCTCGGAACTTTCAGAAATTTATATAAAACAATTCAGAAAATTAAATACCAAGGCAGGTCGATCTAGGGGTCAACCTACCCCAGGCCAGGTCGACCATAGGGTCCACTAGGGGGTTGACCTGGGGGTCGACCTCCCCATCGGGTCAGATCTGAAAACTGACGTGTTTTCTCCTGTGATGAATTGCTGTGTCATTTGGGCTTGCGTGGCATGTTCTGGTTGATTCTCTTAGGTTTGAATGGCTTTGATTTGCTCTAGGTTAATCTGACGGCTCCTATTAAATCAAACTTCTATATAAGCAACCAAAATCTAAACCCTAAAGCCACACAAAAAATATTCCTAAGACCGTCATGCTGTCAGTACTTAGCCTAGAATAGCCGCCATTCTCCTTCAACTAGAAAGCAAGTTAGGAATTACAAATCAAGTCTAATCCAACTAAGAGAATTCAACGTCTACAACAAAGAAGAGCTATTCAAATTCAGAATACAGATCCCAGAACTCAAGACTAGCCTCCTTTTTGTAAGTCCAGTTATCATTTAGACCTAAACGATATTAGAATTGTGACTAAATAACTGGATGTAGAACATCGCCTAATGTAAAGCTATGCCTATCCTTTTTGTTAAAACTGAGCTATGCTTATCCTTTTTGTTAAAACCGAATTGATTAAGACCATGACTCTTATCATGTTTGTGATCATGTTGTATGTAATATAATGATAAATGTTAAATGCTTTGCAATGAATCCATATGTTGTATTATTCGTCAATGAGATATTATGTTGTATACTTTGGCGATGACATATTATAATTTGGCGATGGCATATCATATTGTGTAATTTGGTGATGACATACCATATTGTTTAATTTGGCGATGGATATCATATTGTGTAATTTGGCGACGACATTCCATATTGTATAATTTGGCGTTGGATATCATATTGTGTAAATTGGCGATGACATACTATGTTGTATAATTTAGCGATGACATTTCATGTCGCATGATTTGGTAATGACACCTATATGTTGTGTGTCAATTTGCGAATTTTATGCAAGTTCCACCATGATCACATATATGGCCTAAACTACATGCTAATATGATTAGGTTCATGTTAAATTTGATCCAACTAATTTGCAAGTTCACAACTACATGCCTAATTTTAAGTTTATGTAGTTCTATGTAAAACCCCTACTTCATGATTCATGTTGAGTAGATCTAAATTTGCAAGTTCATAATTGAATGTATATTGTTCTACGCCAAGTTCATATGATACATGTGTTGTTAGATCCATATTTTTATGATGTTGGAACTGTTACATGCTCCTCTTTTTCCCCTTTCGCATATAAGTTAAATTATGTATCGAGCCTAACATTTTATGTGATTTATGCGAACGTTTAACGGGGGTAACGTTGGGGAAAAACTTGAAATTACATATAATTGGCATATTTGGCTCATAAACATGTAAACGTTTTATGGAATAAAGTGGTATAAATTTTTATACCTAAACTTATGAACTTGATTTAGAGAGAAATTGGGCATGGGACAATAATTTACATATAAATATAGAAGGTAAATATGTAAATTTAGAAAAGACAAATATGCCTAACCCGAGGTTAGATTGAGTTACGGTGTAAGACTGCCCGGAACCCCCCGGCACATCCAACAACTGTAACAATATATATCTAATGTGAGAGGTTAGTGCATCAAGTCCAAAAGAATCCGAGGTTAGACTGAGTTGCGGTGTAAAACTGCTCGGAACCGCCCGGCACATCCAGTAACTGCAACAATACCTGTCTAATGTTAGTGGTTAGTGCCTTAATGAATGAATTAAAGCTAAGACAGGAATGGTAAGGTTAAGTTAATTAAGGTAACACTTAACCAATATAACCAGATGAATGACTAGGGCTAAGTTAATAGGAAACACTTAACCAGTATAGCATGATGAATGGGTAGGGTTAAGTAATAAGAAACACTTAACCAATATAATTTGATTTGTGGTAAGGTTAAGTTAAAACAAGAGGGAAACACTTAACCAATATAGCTTGATTTGTGGTAAGGTTAAGTTAAAACAAGAGGGCAACACTTAACTAATATAACTTTATTTGTGGTGGGGTTAAGTTAACACAAGAAGGAAACACTTAACCAAAGTAACATGACAAGTAGGTGGGTTAAGTTAACTTGAACTGATTGATGACACTTAACCAATACAACATGATGAACATGTAGGGTTGAGTTAACAAAGAACACTTGACCAATATAACTTGATGAACGAACGGGGTTAAGTTAATAGGAAACACTTAACCAATTCAACATGATAAGTGAGGAGGGCTAAGTTAATAAGAAACACTTAACCAACATGACATGATTAATGGGTGGTTTAAGTTAACATGAATGAACAACACTTAACCAATATGGCATAATGTGCGGGAGGGTTAAGTACATATCAAGATGGGTGGGTAATATTAGTAAATATAGGCCCACAGACTTAACCATTAAAAAAACATGCTTGAATCAGAAGGAGGGTTAAGTACATATCGGGTTGGTGGGTAATATTAGTAAATATAGGCCCACAAAACTTAACCATTAAATAAACATGCTTGAATCAGAAGGAGGGTTAAGTACATATTGGGTTAGTGGGTAATATTAGTAAATATATGCCCACAAAACTTAACCATTAAATAAACATACTTGAATCGGTGGGAGGGTTAAATTCATCTCGTGTAGGTGGGTAATATTTGTATATATAGGCCCACAAACTTAACAAGTAGGAAATCCTAGTAACGGGGACCCATTTCAGTAGTAACTCACATAGATGTATCATGGTACCCTGAACTAGGCAGGGTGGGGCACGATTACTAGGCTGATTATAAGCGGTCAAAACAGCGGCAGAGGGGTACGTCAGTGTAGGTTCCGACGGTTTATGGACGTGCACGTTCCAGATTGGGAAAAAGCAGGCACTGAGTACCAGTAATTATACACTGTGCATCTTGAATCGTGTCGGGTTGCTATTATAATGATTGATACCACCTTATGGTGGGACCAACACAGGGTATCTACACACAAGAGAGGGCCGGTTGACACAAACACATGGAACATTAATGCAAGTAAGGAGCCGATCGATAGGGTAGTAAGGGTACATCTAACATGTCCATGGCAATTAGGCTGATTGAGGTGGAATCCTCACGATAGATGTACACCTGAAGGCTACCACAATTACAGGGATGGGATCACATTATCATTTTATATAGATTACTAGTTGGGACACTAGTTAGGTGGTGCAGAGAAGTTAAATGGGTGCGATAGCATATTCAGCCTTATTATCTTATTTCTAGGGTGATGTCCTAGATTCAATTTATTCATGTCATAACCCTTTTCTCGTTTACATGTTAAATATTCACTGGACTTACCAGACTCATGTCTGACCCATTTTCTTTCGTCTTCTTTTCTTCCGTTCCCCCCTCACCCAGGTCCGCAGGGAGGAAATACTTCAGCTTAGATCGGATCATTTCCAGCTTGAAGAAAGTAGATGTATTGCTTTGGACTCTCTCTTCCACTGCTATGGCTGGTTCACGCTTTATTAGGGAATATCATTGTTATTTTTATGCTTCTTTTATATTTGGAAGTTTTTGAATCGAGACAGAAGTTCTATATATTACTTTTAAGTGTGATTGAGATAACTGTTGTAAAAGCTTGACTGAACCATATTATTTATAAAATGCCTTTATTTTCTGCTGCTTTATTTGTTTGTCTTGTAATTTATCTGCATCTTTTGCCTGAAGTGATCCACCAAAGTTAAGGCATTCCCTTTGTGAGTGACCTTAACGGAGGTGGGGTGTTTCAACATGCATCAGTGAAAACTGTAAACACTTTGTTCCCATCGGGCAAAGTCAAGACTAGGGCTGTTGTTAGAGCCCTCTTCAAACGTTGGAAAGCAACATCATAATCTATATCCCATGAGAATGTCAATTTCTTCTTTGTCAACCGAGTGAGAGGGGTTGATATCTTTGCAATGTCCTTAATGAACTTCCTATAATAACCTACCAATCCCAGAAAGCTTCTCACCTTTGTTGCATTTTTCGGAATTTGCAATCATGTACTGCAACTACCTTCGTGGGTTCCACAGCTATCCCTTCTTTGGAGACTACATGCCCTAAGAATCTCACCTCTTTTCTCCAAAAATGGCATTTGGAGAACTTTGCCTTAAGCTGATGCTCACGGGGAGTTTTCAAAACTTCTCTCAAATGTTGGGCATGCTCCTTTTTGGTTTTGGAGAAGATAAAAATATCATCTACAAAGACTATAACAAATTTATTTAGAAACTCCCGAAACATCCTACTCATCAGATCGACAAAATAATAGGGTGCATTCGTCAGCCCAAAAGGCATAACTAGCCTTTCAAAGAAACCATATGGAGTCCCCAAAGCAGTCTTGTCTATACTGTCCTTAGCCACCCTCAACCGATGAAACCCCATGGCCAAGTCTAACTGAGAGAATACTGAGGCTCCAACAAGTTGGTCAAATAAGTCGTCTATCCTCAGAAGTGGTTGCCTATTCTTCTTTGTGAGTTTATTCTACTCTCTATAGTCCACACATAAACAAAGCGAACCATTCGCCTTAGTTGCGAATACAAATGGATCACCCCATTAAGATATGCTTTGTCTTATAAATCCTTTCTCAAGTAGTTCCCCTACTTGCTTATTCAACTCCTTAATTTCCCTCGGAGCCATATGGCGCACTGGTCTAGCTTTGCATTTTCCACCAGATATACACGAAAATCGATCTCGCACCTCGGAGGTAAGCCCCCGACCTCCTCAAAAACATCAGAATAATTTCGAACTACTGGAACAGATTGCAAATCATCTATGGTTGCATCAAGAGACTCTAGGACGCTAAGCATAATAGACCCTTGTGGGTCATAAAAAATCTCGAGGGTCCTCCCATGGCAAGTCAGAAGTCTAACGGTCCTCCTTTCACAATCTAAAATGGAACCATATATGGTTAGCCAATCCATCCCTAGAATCAACCCATAGCTCATGAATCTGAGCACATATGCATCACATTCAAATTCAGTGCCTAACACAGATATTATCAAACCCCGACAAATCATAGATAAATGAGCTGAACCACTAATGGGGTTTGAGACAACTATGGGATCCACTACCACACTAGTGACTAAGTGCAGAGATTCTACCACAGAACTAGATATAAATGAATGTGAAGCGAAAAATCAAAAAGTGTTCTAATAGGATGATTTGAACGAGAAATTAAACCTTCCACAGAAATTTTTCTACCTCTATCAGGAGCACTGACCGTGAGATCATGTACCTGCCCGCCAGAAGTTCCTGCCCTTTTACCTTGTCCCTGTTTCTTCGGGCACTCCCTAGCAAGGTGTCCGACCTCTCCACAATTGAAGCAATATATCTTCCTTCTTTTGCAGTCTTTCACCAAGTGACCCTCATACCCACAACTGTGACACTTCCTCTTATCCTTACCCTTGTCATTCTTTCCGCCTTTCTTTTGTTGCTATTGTTGCTGCTGCCCTTTCTTGGGCCATACTTTCTTGTTTTGCATTGTTTCCTCAGCTTTAACCTCCTTCTTTTCTCCTTTCTCTTCCTCATACATCAAGGCCATATCAACAAGTCTTTCAAAGGTAGCTCCTATTGGATTATGGGACATGGCTAACCCATAAAGGGGTTCGTTTAGCCCTTTAACAAACCGCAAAGCCTTCTTATGTGGAGTGTCTACTAGTTCCAGTCCAAATCTTGCCAGCTGGTTGAATTTGTTCACATACTCTCTAATCGTTAAGTTTCCTTGTTTGAGTTCTAAGAACCTCTCGCATGCTTTTCTCATCTTGGGAAAGAAATTTCATTTCGAACCTCTATCTAAAGTCATCCTTAGTTTCCACTGGATGGCCTGCTTGGGTTACCTCCCACCAAAATGAAGCTTCATCCTTCAGTAGCCAAGCAGCTAGCTGAATCTTCCTTCGATCCTCTACTTCAAAGATTACAAACAAGACCTCGGTCTCCTTGAGCCAGTTCCTTGCCTCCACAAATGTCTCAGTTCCATGGAATGGGTTCCCTCTCATAGCATGGAAGTCTTTGCATATCTTAGAGAAGTTATCTGCACGCGGAGGAGGAGGAGGAACAGCGGGTGCAGCTGGGGGAGGAGCGTTTCCTTGGCCTTCGGCAGGCGCCATGGCCTCCAGATAGCTAAGAAACCAACCTGGTATAGTAACGCCCTCTGGAATGTTGGGTTCCCCAGACTTGCTGAAAAAGAAAAGGGAAGAGATTCAGACAAGGGATCGAAAGATATTACTTATGGCTTTTTGGGGAATGTTTTTTCTTTCAAAACTGACTTTTCTTTTTGAAAATGCTTTCGTTTATAACCTTTTTGAAAGTAGTTTTCTGGTAACCTTCAGCTCTGATACCAAATGTGACACCCCACGTCTGTTAATGTCACTCACTAAGGGAATGAATTAAGTTTCATGAAGCGTTATAGGTAAACAAACACAGAATATTACAAGACATAAAAAAAAGATAGCAGCGGAAATTCAGATTTTTATTCCAAACATGAATCATAACATCGTGGTCCAAAAAATTCCGTAAGTGACAAAAACCATTACATCATAAAAACTACTATCTTGTACTTCAAAACATTAGAGTACATAAAAGAAGCAAAATTCCCCAAACAAAACATAGCCATAGCAACAAGGGTAAGAGCATGAGCCATACATCTATGTAGCTCTAGCAAAATATAAGCAGAATCACGGTCAAGCCTGAGTGTTCCCGCCCTGAGAACCTAAGGGGGAATGGAAGAAAGAAGAGAAAACAAAAAGGATTGGACATAAAGTCTGGCGAGTCCAGTTACTTTTAGCAAGTAAATAAATAAAAGTAGCATGACAGGCATATAAAGTGGATAAGTGAGAGATAACTACATAAAAGGCAGGTAAGGCAAGGTAAACAGGGTAAGGTGCAAATGCTTCTAATGATTACTCTGCACTATTACTAGTATAACCAGAATGGGATGATCCCTTCCACAATAAGGTGGTAGACTTAGGCATACGTCCAAATGTACCCTAATAACTACCTAATCGATTGGCTCCCTAATCCGCGTAGATACTTTATGCCGGCCCCACTGTAGAATGTATCACATCCTAAAGTGGAAACCCTTCGCTGATATGCACAGCCCCATATATACAGGTATCACGGTCGTCTTATCCCCTTCTTCCCGGCTCATGCACGCACATGGCCCGGTCGGTTTGCGCCGTCCTCCACATTTGGATCTTTTACAATCTGTCCAATGAGCGTGCCCCTTCTCCGACCTAGTTCGGAGTATATGTTTGATACCAACTCCGGGTTACTGGCTGAAACTGGTCCCACACAATACGATACAAGCTCTCCCATTTGTCTTGTATCCCCCACTAGGTTTTCATTGGCTATGTATACCACTAGGTGCCTTTTGATTACATAACCCTATTATTTCTATAAGTTATGCTTACCCTAAAAGGTGTCTTTAATTACATAACTTTATTATTTCCTCCGGTTATGTATACCACTAGATGTCTTTAATTGCATAACCTTATCGGGCTAAGTTTGTGGGCCTATATGTAAATATTACCCGCCCCCTCAGATTTACTTAACCCACCCACTATTCAACCAAATTTTACTTAAACCCAATTTTAGTTCATATTCATACAATCTCTATGGATTTAATTAGGTTAAGTATTCCAATTTGTTACCATGTCCATTTATAGTTTATAATGGACTAGACCTCCCACATTAGGCCTACAACTTGTGGATGCTGGAGATGCCGGTTTGGTCCGGGCAGAGTTCTTCCACAAGTTGGGCCTAACCTCGTGTCATAGCCCGTCTCGTATTTGTGCACTTAGACGCCTCACATTAGGTTCAACATTAGTGGTTGTTGGATGTGTTGATCGGGTCCGGGCAGATTTCTACCACTAATGCAACCTAACCTCATGTCATAAGTGCAATACAGTTCTAATTACTTTAATCTTAGGCATCTTAATTATTAACCAACTATTTAAGCCCATGTCTTTATAGTTGTTCATGCCCATTTACCCAATTATGTTCATAGTGAATAATATGTCCAAATTCATATTCCAATTCTAATATTTTCCCCCATTCCCTAACTAACGTATTCACATAAATTTGGCGTCATGCCTAGGCTAAAAAGTAACCTAGCCATAAACAATAAAAGGGGAAGGTGATGGGTATATGACAAAAATGATTGTCCTAACATAACTGGAATAAACATATACTAACATGGTGACAAGGTGAACATATAAGCATAGAAGCAATGAACTTGTGGCAGTTAACTATTTTTAACATAGCAAAGATGTTAAGATAAGCATGACAAGATCTAAATATTAATTTAGATGTCCAACAGGTTTAGATCTAATATAATAAGCACAAGGAGATCTAAATAATAAGCTAGATCTCATTAATAGTTTAGACATGCACATAATTCAGATCCAATAGTTAAAAATAGATCTAATACAAGTAAGGTTTAAGATCCACAACATAGAATGTCACAGAAGTTACAATAGATCCGACTAGATAGAGATCTAGATCCAGGTAATAACCCATTCGGAATGTTATATGTTTACAATTTACAATAGATCTAGTATAATTTAGTCATAGGAACAAATCCAAACTATAGTCATATCAGGTTTACTTTTATATATTTAAATCTAAAAGCAACTAAGAACTCATAGTGTTTGGGTTAGAAAATAGAACTAGAAAAGAAGCTTGTTGGGATGCAGATCTACACTTGAATCTCTAATTGGTTAGCCTTATTTTATTGTTGTAGAAGAAAAATGATTGAGTTCAGTTTAGTCACCGGCAGCGTTTTGGCCTCCGTTGATTCTCAATGGAGAAAACAAGAGAATTGGACCTCTCTATATAGATGCCAGCCTCCAGAAACTGACTGCCACCTCAGCCCTAGGGGGTAGGGGGTCGACCTATTGGTCGACACCCCCCTTGAGGAGTCGACCCCGGGGTCGACACCCTTCCAGTGGGGTCGACTCCCCCTGGCGGGATTTTTCCCAGTTCCCCCGTTTTCTGTAATTTCGAATTTTAAACTAAATTTTTTTGAATTCCTGGGTCATATATATATATATATATATATATATCTTATGCGTATACAAACTTCAAACCTTCATATCTTCTTCATATGGTGTCCGTTTTACGCAAACCAAATGTTTATTTTGACCAGAATTTCGAGACGGACGCACTGGCATAGTCCGTTTACCTTAATTCTGAATATTAAATTAATTATTATTAAATTTTCCCTCTTTAGTGTTGTTAAAATTTCGGGGTGTTACACACTACAACATGGAACTGATCAGAACGAAAATGGAAGCAGTTAGAATTTTTGACTAAATTAAACATCCGGTTTAATTTAGTTAAAGCCATTGTCAATTAAAGACTGACAGAGTGGAAACCAAATGTGAGAACTCCTTCTTAATCAAAATTTTATCATGCAATTATTTTTGGATTTCAACACCCGAACTCCCACAAATCATTTAAATTGGAAGCGATGTATGGATATTAGCGACACTCGCATTTCATACTCCACGGATGGCAACTTGTGGTACCGTAAATGGCATTAGGTAGTTGAGTATTTATTTATATGGATGATTTGGTAATTTGTGTATTGTGATGGTGATTTGTGGTATCTAACATGTTAGAAAAATGTTAGTGTATTTATGGTAGTTGAAATGGATTAAATATTCATTTACAAGTCGGACTACTTGTTTATGTACACCTATTTAACTGACCTTGATTGGGACGATAATTTTTTACACATTGCCCAAATGCACAAATAATAATCAATATTTGTTGGATGAAAACCCTATACGAGTATTGGGATGATATTTGACGTACACTAATCCCAATTATTTAGTTGTATGTCGATCGATTGACGGACTGTTGTAAGCATTATTTATTTATTTAAGGCTTATACAGTTGTATAGTGCACTTTGGATGTTGCTTAATTGTTTAATGATTATTTATCATTATTGCTAAATACATGCGATGTACGAAATCCATATAATTAAAATTATATGGCAATTGATTGAGTCACATTCCAATTCGAAAGTAACAAATATTTTAATATAATACTCAATGAAGAATTAAATTATGATTTTGATGTCAAATTTTGGATGGACACAAAAATATTGAAATATGAAGACGAGTTAAGTAGTTAAGCGTCATTTTAACTTGAACGATTTTTGTATCGATTTTATTCATTTTATAAATGGATACGAAATGGGAAATGGATTTCAAAACCAGATATTTTGAAAGTATTACCATTTTAATATTATAATGATATGCAATATTCAATTTTGATTTAAAATTGAAAACAAAGTTGAAATCGTTTTTAAAACAAATTTATAACGATTTAGAATATACGTTTTGAATGGAAATCGATGATACTATATATATAATGGCCTGAATAGAACGCGCCGCGTAGCGACCGTTCACGAATTTCGACCGTTGACTTCGAATTGGTGTAACATGAAATCCGACCGTCGGATTCTCCTAAAGCCAGAACCATTGGGTTCGTATCAAAAATATCTTTCCAATGAATATAAGAGATTTAAATTTCAATGGTTAGATTTTAAAATATGTTTCAATCAATTTCAAAAATGTCGATATGGAGGGAGTTCGGTGGCCGTTATTGGCAACCGACTGTACGAGCCTTAAAAAAATTATTAAAGATATGGAAAAATCGTGTAATATCATAATAAATGATTTGGAAAAATTTGGATGGGAAAATTTCATGTTTTGAACAGTTAAAAGATATGTTTATCCGAATGAACTAGTTATTAGCTAGAATAATAATCCAATGATTTTTAAATAAAGAAGTTGGATTTGAAAATGGTTTTATTATAACCAAAAAATTTCCAACGTATGAATTGGAAAGGAAGTGAATAGAAATAATCTTCGGAATATTTCAATATTGGATTCCGTGATTATACGGATATTGTTGAGGAATTTGGACGATATAGATATCATTATTCCCAACACGATATTGTAACGACCCGAGGAATTTGCGACCTTGGATATCGGCATACAACACCATGTCGAACATCCAAGAACCGAAAACACCGGATACTCCATGAAAGAAGTTAGAGGGTGAGAATAGATAAGATAGAAACTTAGAATAGAAGTAGAAGAAGGAGAACATACATCATCATCAGAGTAACACAAAAATCACAACGGAACGAACAATATATAATAGATACATAACTTTGAAATAAAACTAATATATGTATACAGTAACATTATCAGAGTACAACACTTACAACGCAGCGGAAATAACAATAGCTATATAATCCTGAAGCCTCCTGCTCCAAGCTCTCAGTATCTGTAAAATCCCGACTAATTGACTGCCCGTACAAAATTGGGCACCCAAGAGTTTAGGGTAAAACAAAACAAAATAAACTCCGGTTCAGTCATGGGACTGGTGTGAGTAAAACAATTTAAAACAGTTCGAGAAAATAAATGATATCTCATAAGACCACATTGTATAACACAGAACGGGTTTTTCCCTTATGAAAATCCAAAACATTTGATTCAACATTTCAAAATCTTTTTGAATGAAATGATAAACTTTTTATCCAACTCGTTTGATTATATAATAGTGTCTATCAATCACAACTAAATAATCAACTAGCAGAACGCTTTCATCTCACGTTCTACATACATAATATATAATCAAAAACTACGGGATCTTATTGGGTAATGAATTCTAACTGGAAAGGTATGACCACCTTCCGACAGTGTATCTATAGAGAGGAATATACTGGGTTCAACAAGAACATCTTGTAACCTAGGCTAAACATGACCGCTCACTCATTTCGCTTGAGTGTATCGAATGTATTATCACCAACGGTTGGGATCAACAACCGTTTCCCAAAAGGGACAGCATCAAAATAGGTTAAAGAAGTAAATGAAACTCAAGATCAGGTGACAATGCACCCTAATTAGCAGCCAACCACTTAGCCATGCGACCTACCCGATTTTATACCATTTCCTGGTTGTTCGGCTACAGGCCAAGCTTATCTCTGACGGGTCACATTTTATTCACCTTGAATGTCACATCGTCATACCCACCAAATCACAAATTGATTTCCCCAAAGGTACCACAGGTATACAACTTAGAGAAACGAATTCCTCCGCCACCATACGTAAATACGTTTGAAGAGATCAACTTTCGCGATCTATTAAATATACTCTGTTAGACATTCTTCCATATAGGTCGTCCTGGGACTGGACAGACCGAAGGCACTATTCTATAAACAGGACAGCCCTTGCATAACTCCGTCTTCAATTATCTTCATCATATTTGATTCGCAATGCTAATTCCATAAGGAATGGTTTTCAGATAATATATCTGATCCCGGTCTCTCCGTATTGACAACGGAAATGGTCAAAAAAAAAAATATAGTCGGTGATTTAACTATCAAAGGAAAACATGTGTACAAACAACGGTCGTATTCCCAAATGGAAATCTTATAGATCAATCATCATTTCATTTCCCAATTTCCCATTTGTCATTTCCATATATTCATAAATTCCTTATTTTCTAATTTTAGAAAATATACCTTATTAACTTTGGAAAACATTTCCACTTCTTATTTCACGTATCATTGTCATTCCAATATTCTTTATCATCAAACATTTCATTTTCTATGATTAGAAAATGTCTCTGATTATATTTGGAAAATGTTTCCAAAACTCATTCATTTGATTTAAACAGATGTTTAAATAAAACATCGCTATGCCAACTCAAACCATTATCTTCATTAACTAAAATCACTTAACCAACCTTTACTATCGAACCTTAACTATTCCTTAGTTAAAAATGGAGTCAATCAAGTTGGGGTATAACTACCTCTCAGACCTTAACTGAACAACATTTCTAACCTCGAAATAGACAAAGTACCCTTTTAAAATCTTTAACAAACTTCCTTACGTAACTCTTGGATTCTATTTACGAATCCACTTCTTATACAGAAATCATTTGATTATATGCTCTCTTCTGTTCAGAAGATCACACATTTTTTGTTTCGAAAAAAAGAAATCATTTGATTATAACAATAGTGTGATAATCCCATGTTTCCGAACTATAATAACTTAAATATAACTTTTATTTGTTAATTTGGATAAACAAACAAACAACTAATTTATTAATAAATAAATCTTGATTAAAATGGAAAGTAAATGGTATTTTCCCGAATTCGATATAATCGAATTTCACGTATAACTCTCTTTCGGATAATATCTATTCGATAACTCCTTTTCGAATAAACTATATTCGATTAACTCCTTTTGAATAAACTATATTCGATTAGCTGCTTTTGAATAAACTATATTCGATCAACTCCTTTCGAATAAACTATATTCGATAACTACTTTCGAATAAACTATATTCGATTAATTCCTTAACTCCTTCCGAATAAACTACATTCGATTAACTCCTTTCGAATAAACTATATTCGATTAACTCCTTCCGAATAAACTATGTTCGATTAACTCTAATTCGATTAACTCTATTCGATTTACTCTAATTCGATTTACTCTAATTCGATTAACTCTAATCGATTAACTCTAATTCTATTAACTCTAATTCGATTAACTCTAATCGATTAACTCTAATTCGATTAACTGTAATCGATTAACTCTAATTCGATTAACTCTATTCAATTACTCTATTTGATTAACCCTAATCGATTAACTCTAATCAGTTACTCTATTTGATTAACTCTAATCGACTAACTCTAATCGATTAACTCTAATCAATTACTCTGTTCAATTACTCTTATTCCTTATATAATCCTACTTACTTTCCAAATATTTCCTTCTATGATATCTTATTTATTTTCTAAATAAATATTCCTTTTATCTTTCTATTTATTTTCCCAAATAAATATTCCTTTTATCTTTCTATTTATTTAACAAATAAATATTCCTTTTCAATTCTATTTGTTCAACAAATATTTCCTTTTCAATTCTATTTGTTCAACAAATAAATATTCCTTTTAAGTCCATTTTAAATCCCTATTTCAAAACCCAATTTCCTTTATAAAAGTTTTAATTTCAAATATTTACTTTAATCCATTATTTACATTGAATGTGAACAATATTTCTTTGTATACTCCAAACAATCTGATTCCATATTTGAAAATAATATCCAAATTCCAATTTCTATTTAATCTATATTTATAGAATTATTTATACAAAATCCTGTCTTTAACTTCTAATGCATAAATCTCATTTATAATGCTTAAATCTCATTTATAATGCCCTTTATATAATTCTATTCATTCTATATAAATCCTTTTATAAAATTCTATATATTTCATATAAATCCTTTTATAAAATTCTATTTATTTCATATAAATCCTTTTGTATAATTCTATTCATTTTATATAAATCCTTTTATATAATTCTATTAATTTTATATAAATTCTTTTTATAATATCCTTTGATTTTTATATATTTCTTTTTCAATATAACATTGAAAATTCCCTTTTAATATTCCAGTATTTCTTATGGTATTTAAAATACCAAATAACAATGATCAATATCATTCTAACACACATCATCAACAACAGATCATATATCACCATATATGAAAAACAGTAAAATAAATGTTGGGGAATCCAGTTGGATTCCTCCGACCTGTTTCCCGGCATCTACAGATGTTAAACAATATAATTAACATCAATTTCATTTCAATATGAAATATTCTGATAAACAGAATAAATGTATGATTAACGATTTATATATATATATCGTTATCCATAATATCAACCAATAAATAAGAAATTCAACCAAACAATCAACACACAACAATCAATCATCATTTATCAATAGTAGATTATATTTATAAAATATTAACTGTACAGAGTTAGTGAGATTTACTCACATTGGACGATTATCGTTAAATTACAATAATTGTCGATTGATTCAGATCAGACAATTTGTTTCACTATAAATTATAACGAGCTCCAATTCACTCCTAGTTAGTTCCATTGCGTAGCGCCCGTCCATACGATCCCGTCGAATCTTGTTTTGCTGAATTCCAATAAAATATGAGCAAGTTATGATACGAACAAGTTTATATAAATTAAAATAAACTTGAGTATTATTTAAGCGGGCCTCACTATTTTAAATCCAGCCCAAATGCACATTTAAAAAGCCCACTGTCACGCCCTTCTTCCTCCATGAGCTTCAGCTCGATGCTCATTCCATCTATAGCTATTCGATCCCAATACCTTCTCCTAACTTCCTTTTCATCACACGAGAATTCAAGTCGTTGCTACCATCCTTCTTCTCCTCCCTTCCTCTTCAACCTTAGCACCACCATTCCTCACTCGCAAGCTCCAAAAAAAACCAATGCTAAGCCTAAAACCATATCGACAGTACAACCTGCGACAACTTTTTAAACCGTAACCCCCAAACTTACATACATGATGCCAAACTCCTTCCCGATCACCAATACACAACTCGTTTCAACCAATGTTGCTTCAATTTGATACAAACTGTAACCCTATTTATCACTATACACCAGGCAGCGTACCTAAGGGGGTTCGAACATTATGGTATATACATGAAAATGAAGAGTGAATCGATAGGAGTCTGAATATATCAGTATTCTGATTTATAGAAATTTATATGATTTTTTATGGAATTTAAGAACTCAACTTGTTTTGCTGTAAGAAAATACGACGACGGGAAATGGGATTGACTAGAGAAATGGAAGTGCTAGGGTTAGGAAAATTAAAGGGTACTTATAGAGTAGGTTAATTAATTTTTTATTTGATTATTTTATTAGATTTTAAGCTATCGTTATTCGTATATGTCTTCTAAAAATCCGCATGATAAGACACGATATCCAAAAATCATGAAAATGGGCATGTAGCTACAATCTGATATTACGGACCCAACGAAACTTGTTTTGTCAAATTCCGAGTCCGTTTGTTCACACAACGTATTTTTAAAGTCAAAATATTGACTGTATTTCACATTAAAATTCCGTACGGCCACATACTTACTCTAAAACTCACGGAAATTGAAATCTAGCAATAATTTAATATTCCGGATCCAACAAAATTAGTTTCGATGAAAACGGGGGTAGTTTGCAAAATTGGCTATTTTTAATGCTCTAAATAAATCCATTTAAATATTAATATATTTAAAAACAATTAAATTAAATAAAAATAATTTAATATTATCGTATATATATTCACACAGAATATAATAGAGCTCCAAAATATTCCTATCTGAATTTATAGCTCGACATTTCAAATCCAGATTAAATCAGTATTCAATTTATACTGAAAATCCATTTATAATATAAATAAATCATTATAAATTATAAAGGAATTCCATAGCAACTTTTCAAAAATTTGATTTGGACATAAATCAAAATCGACACGACGAAATCCCGATTTTTCTCTTCCATTAGAAAAATATACTTCACCAGCTCTGAACGTTTCTTGTTTCATAGAAATCCGACTTAAAACGGATTCTGTATATTCGTTTAAAGTTCGAATCGCCAAATTATGAACTACAGTGCCATTTCGAGCTCGATTATAATTATAATATAATTATACGTTCAACTATCGTTCAAATAATATATTTGTGGTTCTAATTCAATTCTAAAATGAATTAAATATCATAATTGATCCAATTCACATAATATTGTGAATTCTGTTATTTTCGATTATTTTAGAAATAAATATGTTATTATATTATAAATATTTAATTAAATATTCAATATTATTTAATTTTGGTCATTTTAAATTACCAAATCATTATTTAAATAATTAAATAAATTATTTATTATCCGTAAAAATACGGGTCGTTACATTCTTCCCCCCTTAAAATAATTTCGTCCTCGAAATTGCTAAGGTAGAAAACAAACCCTATTAACTAGGTAAGAATTATTTTTCTTTACTTATCAACTTCAGTTTCACTGAACCAATTAATTTCAATTAAAATATTAATTAATTCTTACCAATGAAAATTTTCAAAAATCCTGAAAATTTTCTAACACCTTAACTTTTTGAAAAATTTCGCCAGCACCTCCTTTGTACTGGTCAATAGCTCAAACTCCAACTCGCCTCTCTAGGCCTTTGTCAACCCAAAAGAAAATCAAACAGCCAAGCGGCTTGCCAATTCGACTCATCAAAATCTCAAACCCATATATAATATAAACCGGTACCTTTTTGTCGGGCATATCAATATATCCTTTCCATGTGTTACCAATTCTGCATATACCAATGTCATCCCAATCACTCGGTTATACCTAAGACGAATTCTGTTCTTAACTCAGATTCATTTTTAATTTCAGCCATTAACTTACCAGACAAATCCCATTTCAGATTATCCTTAATCCAATCTAATTCAATACTTTCTATCTCAATTCATTTTCCACTTAACTGGTTTCAATTCAATTTCTATTTGCTTTTACAAATTCTAATTTAATTTATTTTAATTCAAACAACCTTCCCCAAGGATTTTCAAACATTTTAGCTTTTCTAAAACCAGATATCCCCTTTCAGGATTCAAAACAACTTGCTTTTCCACAAAACAATTTAAAAACAAAATCTTTGGTAGTAATCTGTCACTGAACAACTCAAAAGTGAACACCGATGATGCAGCTGCCATCATCGGAATCTATTTTCCAGTGATCGAAGTGAGTTCAATACTATATCACTCTCAAAACCATTTCTAAACACTTCCATTTTGAAATACATTTCAAAATACCATTCACACTGTTTGTAAAACAATTTAAAATCCCCCAGGATTTTAAAATCCTAGTATATCCAATCCATATTCATTTACAACACTTTTTCACATTTCCAGAGTTTAAATTCCATTTCTGAATTTAAATTCAGATTTAATCTATTTGATTTCATATATTACACTTATATGAATCACGATTGGCTATTTACATAACCATTTTACTTTTTTTAATCTTATTCGATTATAATCACAACCAACACATCCAATATACTTAATAGTTCGAATATTAATCATTTTTTTATATCGGAATATAATTTGGGTAAAATTATTTAATTTACCCTCTTTTTAAAACATATTGTGTCAGTTTATCGTATTCAAATGTTTATAAACTCCCACCGATATCGGTGGATCAAACTGATCGACTAGAACTCATAAACAACTCAACCGATAAACCTCCACAATATAAAACCATTTTATATCAAATAACAAATACGTTCACTCGTATATATGAACTCAAACTCAATCTAGGATATTTCTAACCCCAACTCAACTGAGTTAAGCCACAGAGCCACGGTAATAATTTAAACTTCAGCTCTGACACCACTGTAACGACCTGGGGAATTTGCGACCTTGGATATCGGCATACAACACTATGTCGAACATCCAAGAACCGAAAACACCAGATAGTCCATGAAAGAAGTTAGAAGGTGATAATAGATAAGATAGAAACTTAGAATAGAAGAAGAAGAACATACATCATCATCAGAGTAACATGAAACTCATAGCGGAACGAACAATGTATAATAGATACATAACTTTGAAATAAAACTAGTATATGTATATAGTAACATTATCAGAGTACAACACTTACAACATAGTGGAAATAACAATAGCTATATAATCCTGAAGCCTCCTGCTCCAAGCTCTCGGTATCTATAAAATCCCGACTACTTGACTGCCTGTACAAAATTGGGCACTTAAGAGTTTAGGGTAAAGCAAAACAAAACAAACACCGGGCCAGTCATGGGACTGGTGTGAGTAAAACAATTTAAAATAGTTTGAGAAAATAAACGATATCTTATAAGACCACGCCGTATAACACGAAACGGGTTTTTTCCTTATGAAAATCCAAAACACTTTATTCAACATTTCAAAATATTTTTGAATGAAATGATAAACTTTATATCCAACTCATTCGATATTATAATAGTGTCTATCAATCACAACTAAATAATCAACTAGCAGAACGCTTTCATCTCACGTTCTACATACATAATATATAGTCAAAAACCGCGGGTGCTTATTGGGTAATGAATTCTAACTGGCAAGGTATGGGACCACCTTCTGACAGTGTATCTCTAGAGAGGAATACACCGGGTTCAACAAGAACATCTTGTAACCCAGGCTAAACATGACCGGTCACCCATTTCGCTTGAGTGTACCAAATGTATTATCACCAATGGTTGGGATCAGCAACCGTTTCCAGAAAGGGACAGCATCAAAATAGGTTAAAGAAGTAAATGAAACTCTAGATCAGATAACAATACACACTGATTGGCAGCCAACCGCTTAGCCATGCGACCTACCCGAATTTATACCATTTTCTGGTTGTGAGGCTATAGACTACGCTTATCTCTGACAGATCACATCTTTATTCACTTTGAATGTCACATCGTCATACACACCAAATCCCAAACTGATTTCCCCAAAAATACCACGGGTATACAGCTAAGAGAAACAAATTCCTCCGCCACCAAACGTAAATACGTATGAAGAGATCCGCTTAAGCGATCTACTAAATATACTCTATTAGACATTCTTCCATACAGGTCGTCCTGGGACTGGACAGACCAAAGGCACTATTCTGTAAACAGGACAGCCCTTGCATAACTCCGTCTTCAATTATCTTCATTATACTTGATTCTCAATGCTAATGCCATACGGAGTGGTTTTCAGATAATATATATGATCTCGGTCTCTCCGTATTGACAACGGAAATGGTCAAAATCTTTGATAGTTGGTGATTTAACTATCAAAGGAAAACATGTGTACAAACAACGGTCGTATTCCCAAATGGAAATCTTATCGATCAATCATCATTTCATACCTTAATTTCCCATTTGTCGTTTCCATATATTCATAAATTCCTTATTTTGTAATTTTATAAAATATACGTTATTAACTTTGGAAAACATTTCCACTTCTTATTTCACTTATCACTGTCATTCCAATATTCTTTATCATCAAACATTTCATTTTCTATGATTAGAAAATGTCTCTGATTATACTTGGAAAATGTTTCCAAAACTCATTCATTTGATTTAAACAGATGTTTAAATAAAACATAGCTATGCCAACTCAAACCATTATCTTCATCAACTAAATTCACTTAACCAACCTTTACTATCGAACCTTAACTATTCCTTAGTTAAAAAAGGAGTCAAACAAATTGGGGTATAACTATCTCTCAAACCTTAACTGAATAACATTTCTAACCTCGAAATAGATAAAGTACCCTTTTAAAATCTTTAACAAACTTCCTTATGTAACTCTCGGATTATATTTATGAATCCACTTCTTTTACAGAAATCATTTGATTATAACAATAATGTGATAATCCCATGTTTCCGAACTATAATAACTTAAATATAACTTTTATTTGTTAATTTGGATAAACAAACAAACAACTAATTTATTAATAAATAAATAAATCTTGAATAAAATGGAAAGTAACTGGTACTTTCCCGAATTCGATATAATCGAATTTCACGTATAACTCTCTTTCGAATAATCTCTATTCGATAACTCCTTTTCGAATAAACTATATTCGATTAACTCCTTTTCGAATAAACTATATTCGATTAACTCCTTTCGAATAAACTACATTCGATTAAATCCTTTCGAATAAACTATATTCGATAACTCCTTTTTAATAAACTATGTTCGATTAACTCCTTTCGAATAAACTATATTCGATTAACTCCTTTCGAATAAACTATATTCGATTAACTCCTTTCGAATAAACTATATTCGATTAACTCCTTTCGAATAAACTATATTCGATTAACTCCTTTCGAATAAACTATATTCGATTAACTCCTTTCGAATAAACTATATTTGATTAACTCCTTTTGAATAAACTGTATTCGATTAACTCTAATTCTATTAACTCTATTAGATTAACTCTAATTCGATTAACCCTAATTCGATCAACTCTAATCGATTAACTCTAATTCGATTAACTCTAATTCGATTAACTCTAATTCGATTAACTCTAATCGATTAACTCTAATTCAATTAACTTTATTCAATTACTCTATTTGAATAACTCTAGTCGATTAACTCTAATCAGTTACTCTATTTAATTAACTATAATCGATTAACTCTAATCAATTACTCTGTTCAATTACTCTCATTCCTTATATAATCCTACTTACTTTCCAAATATTTCCTTTTATGATATCTTATTTATTTTCTAAATAAATATTCTTTTTATCTTTCTATTTATTTTCCCAAATAAATATTCCTTTTATCTTTCTATTTATTTAACAAATAAATATTCCTTTTCAATTCTATTTGTTCAACAAATATTTCCTTTTCAATACTATTTGTTCAATAAATATTTCCTTTTCAATTCTATTTATTCAACAAATAAATATTCCTTTTAAGTCCATTTTAAATCCCTATTTCAAAACCCAATTTCCTTTATAAAAGTTTTAATTTCAAATAATTAATTTAATCCATTATTCACATTGAATGTGAACAATATTTCTTTATATACGCCAAACAATCTGATTCCATATTTGAAAATAATATCCAAATTCCAATTTCTATTTAATCTATATTAATAGAAATTATTTATACAAAATCTTGTCTTTAACTTCTAACACTTAAATCTCATTTATAATTCCCTTTATATTATTCTATTCATTCTATATAAATCCTTTTATAAAATTCTATTTATTTCATATAAATCCTTTTATAAAATTCTATTCATTTTATATAAATCCTTTTATATAATTCTATTCATTTTATATAAATCCTTTTATTTAATTCTATTCATTTTATATAAATTATTTTTGAAAATCCTTTGATTTTATATATATTTCTTTTTCAATATAACATTGAAAATTCCCTTTTTATATTCTAGTATTTCTCATGGTATTTACAATAACAAATAACAATGATCAATATCATTCTAACACACATCATCAACAACGGATTATATATCACATCATATATCACCATATATGAAAAACAGTAAAATAAATGTTGAGGAATCAAGTTGGATTCCTCTGACCTGTTTCCCTGCATCCAAAGATGTTAAACAATATAATGAACATCGATTTCATTTAAATATGAAATATTCTGATAAACAGAATAAATGTTTGATTAACGATTTATATATATATATATATATATATATGTATATGTATGTATGTATGTATATATATCGTTATCCATAATTTCAACCAATAAATACCAAACAATCAACACACAACAATCAGTCATCATTTATCATTACTATATTATATTTATAAAAATATTAACTGTACAGAGTTAGTGAGATTTACTCACATTGGACGATTATCGTTAAATAGCAATAATTGTCGGTTGATTCAGATCAGACAATTTATTTCGCTATAAATTTTAACGAGCTCCAATTCACTCCTAGTCAGTTCCATTGCGTAGCGCCCGTCCATACGATCACGTTCGATCTTGTTTTGTTGAATTCCGATAAAATATAAGCAAGTTATGATACAAACAAGTTTATATAAATTAAAATAAACTTGAGTATTATTTAAGCGGGCCTCACTATTTTAAATCCGGCCCAAATGCATATTTGGAAAGCCCACCGTCACGCCCTTCTTCCTCCACGAGCTTCAGCTCGATGCTCATTCATTCTACAACCATTCCATCCCTATACCTTCTCCTAACTTACTTTTCATCACACGAGAGTTCAAGTCGTTGCCGCCATCCTTCTTCTCCTCCCTTCCTCTTTAACCTTAGCACCATCATTCCTCACTCGCAAGCTAAAAAAAAAACCTATGCTGAGCCTAAAAACACATCGACAGTACAACCTACGACAACATTTTAAACCGTAACCCCCCAAACTTACATACATGATGCCAAACTCCTTCCCGATCACCAATGCACAACTCGTTTCAACCAATGTTGCTTCAGTTTGATACAAACTGTAACCCTAGTTATCACTGTACCCCAGGCAGCGTACCTAAGGGGGTTCGAACATTATGGTATATACATGAAAATGAAGAGTTAATTGATAGGAGTCTGAATATATCAGTATTCCGATTTATAGAAATTTATATGAATTATTATGGAATTTTAGAACTCAACTTGTTTTGCTGTAAGCAAATACGATGGCGGAAAATGGGATTGACTTGAGAAATGGAAGTGCTAGGGTTAGGAAAATTAAAGGGTACTTATAGAGTAGGTTTATTATTTTTTTTATCCGATTATTTTATTAGATTTTAAGTTATCGTTATTCGTATATGTCTTCTAAAAATCCGCATGATCACACACGTTATCCACAAATCATGAAAATGGGCATGCAGTTACAGTTTGACATTACGGACCCAACAAAACTTGTTTTGTCGAATTGCGAGTCCGTTTGCTCACACAACATATTTTTAAAGTCAAAATATTGACTGTATTTCACATTAAAATTCCGTTCGGCCACATACTTACTCTAAAAATCACGGAAATTGAAATCTAATAATAATTTAATATTCTGGATCCAACAAAATTAGTTTCGACGAAAACGGAGGTCGTTTGCAAAACTGGCTATTTTTAATGCTCTAAATAAATCCATTTAAATATTAATATATTTAAAAACAATTAAATTAAATAAAAATAATTTAATATTATCATATATATATATTCACATAGAATATAATACAGCTCCAAAATATTCCTATCTGAATTTATAGCTCGACATTTCAAATCCAGATTAAATCAGTATTCAATTTATATTGAAAATCCATTTGTAATATAAATAAATCGTTATAAATTATAAAGGAATTCTATAGCGACTTTTCGATAATTTGATTTGGACATAAATCAAAATGGACACGATGAAATCCCGTTTTTTCTCTTCCATTAGAAAAATATACTTCACCAGCTCTGAATGTTTCTTGTTTCATAGAAATCCGACTTAAAACGGATTCTGTATATTCGTTTAAAGTTCGAATCGCCAAATTACGAACTGCAACGCCATTTCGAGCTCGATTATAATTATAATATAATTATACGTTCAACTGTCGTTCAAATAATATATTCGTTGTTCTAATTCAATTCTAAACTAAATTAAATATCATAAATAATCCAATTCACACAATATTGTGAATTATGTTATTTCCGATTACTTCAGAAATAAATATATTATTATATTATAAATATTTAATTAAATATTCAATATTATTTAATTCTGGTCATTTTAAATTACTAAATCATTATTTAAATAATTATATAAATTATTTATAATCCATAAAAATACGGGTCGTTACAGATATCCACTGGTTTCAGAATGGGGCATTTTACAATAAGGGCTTACTCCCCTCAACCAATTATTTTTAAGGATGCGTGTTTAAAATAATTATTTCTAAGGTTATCATCTCATTTCGTATGCATTCTCGATGCTCAAAAAACCCCAAATCGATTCCAAACCCACTTTCTTATTCATCTTTATACTTTGGAAATCAAATCTGCTGCTAATCTACTTTCGAAACAAAATCGCCTCAGCTGTTTTGTCGATTGGCTGAAGAAATCCAACCACGTCACTTTTCTCAGCTGAACAAGTATGTAATTGTTTATTTCTTCTATTTGTTAGATATCGATTGTTGATGTTAATCGCCTCACCTTTATTCAGGTGACGAAACTAATATGCAATTTCTATTCACTACTTGCAAGACGCGATTTGTGTTCATTGTTGAACAAGTAAGTACTTGTTTATCTTTGTTGTTTGTTGTTCCTCGATTTTTCTCGTTTGCTATATATCAATTGTTTTTGTTAGCTAAAGTAAGTAGTCATTCACTGATGATTTTATTTGCTATATAAAATAGTTTATACATATATATTCAGTGGTAGATTTTATTTTGTTTCACAACTTAAAAAGATAAAGGTTTTTATCTTTTGATTTGAATTATATAATTACATATTAAAATTTGTAATATTTGAAAATTACTGATACATGTAAAACATATTTTTTGTTTTGTTAATCGTATGTATATACTGAGTGGGTTAATAATATGTAATATGAATCAATTTATAGTGATGGTGAAACTGTTAATACATATATATTCAGTGTAGAAGTTAATTTATTTGATAGCTTAAAAAGATAAAGGTGCTTATCTTTTGATTTGAATGATTTAGTTACGTATTAAACCGTAGTAATATTTGATAATTACTGATACATTTTAAACATATTTGTTGTTTTTCTTATGATTTGGATTTATTATGATAAAAGCATTAAAAGATAAGTTACATAGAATATATTATTTTATTCTTTTACTAAATGATAAATATTAACATGTTTATTTTTTACATAGAATATCATACTTTATTTCATATTTTAAAAAAGATGATTGCATCTATCTTTTACTAAAATATAAAAGATAAGTTACATAGAATATCTTTTTTATTTCATATTTAGTAGAATACGTAATAAGTTACATAGAATATCTTATTTTATATTTTACTAAATGATAAATGTTATCATGTTTATTTTTCACATAGAATACCTTGTTTTATTTTAGATTTAAAATAGATAATTGCATTTATCTTTTACTGAAAGATAAAAGATAATTTACATAGACTATCTTATTTTATCATTAACTAAATGATAAATATTAACATGTTTATTTTTTACATAGAATAAATTATTTTATTTTAGATTTAAAAAAATTAATTGCATCTATCTTTTACTAAAAGATAAAGGATAAGTTACATAGAATATCTTTTTTATTTCATATTTAGTATAATACAAGATAATTTACATAGAATATCTTATTTTATCTTTTACTAAATGATAAATATTAACATGTTTATTTTTTGCACAGAATATTTTATTTTATTTCAAATTTAAAATTGATAATTGCATCTATCTTTTACTAAAAGATAAAAGATAAGTTACATAGCATATTTTATTTTATCTTTAACTAAATGATAAATATTGACATGTATATTCTTTACATAGAATAACTTATTTTATTCTAGATTTAAAAAAGATAATTGCATCTATCTTTTACTAAAAGTTAAAAGATAAGTTACATAAAATATATCATTCTATTTCAGATTTAGTAGAATAAAAGATAAGTTACATAAAATATCTTATTTTATCTTTTACTAAAGGATAAATATTAACATGTTTACATTTTACATAGAATATCTTATTTTATTTCAAATTTAAAAAAGATAGATGCATCTATCTTTTCAAAACTATACTTCAGATTTAAAAAAGATAAATGAATATATATATGTCATGTGTTAATTGTTAGTTGCAAATATGCAATGTTAATGATAAAACTGACCTTCTGATTACAAAATTGCAATTTTGTAATTAAATTTTTTTAAATGTAATAGAATATCTTAATTTATTTTCGATTTAAAAAAGATAGTTACATCTATCTTTTCAAAACTGAACTTCAGATTTAAAAAAGATAAATGAATATATATGTCATGTGTTAATTGTCAGTTGCAAATATGCAATGTTAATGATAAAACTAAACTTTTGATTACAAAATTGCAATTTTTTAATTAACAATTTTTAAATGTTTAGTAGAATATCTTATTTTATTTTAGACTTAAAAAAGATAGATGCATTTATCTTTTCATCTATCTTTTTAAAGCTGAACTTCAAATTTAAAAAAGATAAATGAATATATATGTTATGTGTTAATTGTTAGTCGAAAATATGCAATGTTAATGATAAAACTGAACTTTTGTTTAAAAAATTGCATTTTTGTAGTTAACAATTTTTAAATGTTTAGTAGAATATCTTAATTTATTTCAGATTTAAAAAAGATAGTTGCATCTATCTTTTCAAAATCAATCATCAGATTTAAAAAAGTTAATTATATGTTTAGCTCTACTTATATTTGAAAAAAAAGGATACATGTTAAGCAAGTTTGATGTTTTACTCATTATATACAATTATTACATACCATATGAACTTGATTTAAAGCATGCATAAAAAAGATAAAAGCATTTATGTTCTTGTACAAACAACTTAGTTACATAATAAATTATAACGAAATGCTTTTGGTTGTTTATGAATATCAAAAGATATGCCAAAATTTAGTTACATAATAAATTACAACACTAGAGCATATAACTCCAAATTCATGGTAGGCTAACTAAGCCAAAAATATGTTATCATTTTATCAGTTATTTTTCTTTCTTTCTAATTTCATCCTTGCTGATACATATTCGGATTTCCTTTGTAGGAATTCGAGAATCAACAAGCGTTAATTAGTGGGTGCAGCGATTTGGAGACTGATCTACCATGATAGTGGTAGTCGTATTTCTTATTGTTGTGCTTATAAATAGAATGGCTATGAACTTGCAAAGTCATGTTTATTTGTTTTTTTTTCTTTTGGTGAACTTAGGTTTTTTTTGTTAATTATTCTTTGTTGCGGAGTTAAAACCATAAATGAGTTGTGGAAATTTGTGTATAAAGGAGCTGGAAAGAACAGTGGGAAGTTACGCAGTTGGGTGTTCTTCCTTTTTAATTATCTTTTTGTGTTAAAAACAATAGCTACGATTTCTACATTGTTCGCAATTTCAATTGTACTGTAGTACACAGTATACAAAAAAGTTCAAGTATGCCAATATGATTTAGATAATTATTGCAAGTTGTTCTTCCTTTTCTAAAAAAGGTGGAAGTATTTATCTTTCTCTAAAAAATATAAAAATATATACATGACAAACACTTAGAGCTATTATTCCATTATATCAAAAAAAAAATTAGCAGACAGTTTCACAGCTAAATCACATAAACCAACCAATATTCCATTGTATCATTACTGCAGCCTGTTCTTCCTTCTCTGAAAAAGGTAAAGTGTTTATCTTTATCTGAAAATGTAAAAAGAAGTACATGAAACCAACTATGTAAACATTATAACTATTAGTTACAAAATTGGAAAAGCATCTGCATTCAATCCACACAAAATTATTTTTTACATTGCACTTGCAGTATTGTTAACTATTGTTTTAAATTTGATTTCTATTTGCTTCTCATCTTCTCTCTGTTTTGCATTTCTATACACTCTAAAACCAACCATCCATCGTCAAAACACAACAGTCCTCCTTTACTTCATCATCACATGACATAAAATGAAAATCTTTTGAAAAATAAATCGTTCAATTGAATCATTCAATTGATTGTGGCTGTAGAAATAAAAATCTAATCGTTCAATCGATTGTGGCTGTAGAAATAAAATCGAATCATTCAATCTATTCGTTTGACAAATGAAAAGCTTTTGAAAATCGCCATTTTAATGAAGATCGACTAGGGTTTCAAATTTGCAAAATAACGGCTACGACATTTTTTTGTCCTTGAAACTTATTTATTAAAAGTCGTGTCCTTTAAACTAATTGGGCCTGACTAGTAAGCCCTTCACGCAAATTTCCACTTTCAGAATTTGGTATTGAATATAAGTCGATATAATTTCTATTTAGAACCTTGTATTTAATATCAGATTGGATTTTGGGTTTACTATGAACAATGTTTTAAATAACATTTGTTCTTCAGCCCAATTAACAATGAAGGTGTGATTTGGAATTTATAAAAAAAAAATTATTATGATTTGACGGAATTTTTGAAAAGCAAAGTTTTCCAGTTTAATATATAAGATTGGAAAAGAATGGAATTCGAATGGGTAATAATCAAGATGAGCTTCTGTGAAGGAAGACTGTTACTATATATGGAATTTAAAAGGCTTTACTGTTATTCCATTTATATTATTAGTCTGATATGGAAATTATATCGATGATTTATTGATCTATTTTCCATGAAGATTCCATAGTTAATGGAAGCTGATTTGGGTTTATTGTGAGCTGTGTTTTAAATGATATTGGTTCGTTAACCCAGTTGAAGGCAGGATTAATTTTTCTAAAAGTTGAACAATCGTTAAGTAATAATTTTTAGAAGATTAAAACTAAATGGAGTTTTAATGAATCTTTAATTAGATTGGATTGAGAATGGGATAATTAAATTTATTGAATTCATGAAATGTTCGAGGATGGGGTACGGGCAGTTTTACTCCATGCGATAGTTAAACTTTTAATTAGATTTGAACGAGAAAAGGTAATTAATTTACCAATAACATGATGGGTGTTAGATATGTAGTACTACCAGTTTTGCTCCATGGGATAAATAGGTTGGGAATGGAAAATAAATGATCACTTCGGTAAGGCTCGATAAATCCCGACTAGTTAATAAAATCTTTAGAAAATGATATCTAAAGGAAGATTAAAGAATAAATTTAAAAGAATTTATCTTTGATAAAATTAATGGGAACCTTTCCCAAAAATGTGAATGTTTGAATAAAAGAATATTATGAATTGGAATGAGGCGTATGATGTGTTTTTATAGCACTTGATTATAAAATGCATGAGTTATTCGGAGAGACCGAGTTTAACTCATTCTGAATAATTGATATAATGATTAAAAGTCGACGATGAAGACGGTGGTTGAAGACCGGAGATCATCACATCATTTGGATGATTACTGAAGTCTTGATTGGGATGTACGCCCAAGGCAAGGTAATAAGTGGTGATCGTCTAGACGTACTTGGAGATCGACCGGATATGCTAAGTCCTCTCTCCTGTATTGGACACATGAGGCGAGGAATAAGGTGCCTCCGGTTTCGTTCAGACCCACAGCGGACTTGCAAATGGATTGTATGTCTGACATTGCATTCCTTTATGCTGTATTCATTGACCTATGCTAAATATATATCTGTTTAGTGGCAGATAATTTATTCTCTTGCTTAACACCATTCTCTGAGATGTACGAGCTTAGAGGTTATATATTGGTGAAAATCAGTGGTACGGTATGGATTGACAGTGTAGCATGTTGAGATGAAAACGATCAAGGCTTTTGTTGAAAAACAGAGTCTTGTGGTTGATGGTCAAAGCATGGCTTTAAATAGCATAGCTTTGTGTAGCGTTAATTTGCGAACTTCACACCCCGGTATTAACCAAAAACGGGATAGTGACTGCATGGAAATGGACATATGTTAGTTTCTAGCTATAGCGTCATGGTATGGAGCCTAGACTGTTTACTTATGTGGATGTTGGAAAACTTTATTGATGGAAAGCGAGTTACATAGAAATTGATAGAACCGTCTAAAATGTTCTAGATGGTCGATGTGACTGACCATTTTAGAGGTTCGATAGAACCAGCTAACTTATAGTTTATGGTATAACTAATCATCGATGGATGACTGGTAAAGAAGATCCCAGGGTAACCCATAGGTGTGATCCTGAGGCAGTTGCTAGAGTGTCTCGAAATCGATGAGGAAGATCCCTTGCCTCGGTTCATAGATGGAAACCCAGTTTCCAATACAAGATTTTACGGTTTAGTTGTAAACCTATATGGAGAAGTAATATAATGGTATCTACGCCGCCTACGATTGATACATTTATATTTGAAGTTGATTTCTTCACCGATTCTAATAATAAAAGATGAAATTTTGCGTATCAAGCATATTTGGCCATTATAAGGTAAAACTCTATCCTCGACTACGTTCATTGTCTAATGGGACCTAAGTTTTATAATAGCTTCATTTTTCTGTTTAGCATTGCGCCGTTATGCACTGGTATTCGTGGGGGATAAACCCATTCCGTGTTATATGGCGTGGTCCCGTGATTTTCCTAACTTCAAAATAAAATCTAATAATTGTTTTTGTTCTCACACCAGTCCAATGACTGACTCGGAGTTTATTGTTTTAACCTAAACTTTGGGTGCCCATATTTTTGACACGGGCAGCTAGTAGTTTTGGTTTTTGCAGATATTTCTTTACAAAGGTCCTAGATTTACAGCTGAATCTATATTCGGAAAGCTTTGTATCTGTGTATTTCTTTCAGTTGTTGTAGTTGATGTCTTACACTGCGCACTAAATTCATGTATTATATTTTCTGCTGCTATGTATTTTAAATCACTGATATTATCTTCCGCTATAATATTTGTTCATACTCTGATATATTCGTGTACTCTGTTGTAATTGTTGGAATAACAGTGAAATGTTCTACTGTTTGTGTTCTGATGAGTCATGTTCTCAAAGCAATCTGGACTCCTCCATCTCCTCGGGGATTGGGGAAGTCTAGGTCGTTTCATTCTCCCTCCCGCTTTCGTATTGTCTTCATTCCAAAAACACAGTTGTTCATGAAACCCACAACCAAACTTTAATTTCCATGCATCCACTAGTTCTTTATACGAGAGTCCTCCTGCTTTAATTCAGAATGAAAAGGAACGAGTCCCTCTTTCTTTTGCATGTTGTTCCCAATTCAACAAATTATTGTTTCCCTTTAAACTCCATCCTTCAATCACGCAATGAAATCAGCATCTGCCTTTATGTTGGAACCCACGCCTACGTCAGGTCATCTAGCCTCAATCGAACTGTGACACATGAATCGCCTCAAAGGCGTCGACTATCACCTGAAGTGTCTTAGTCTTTGGTGCCTTCTGTCCCCGGCGGCGAACCCACGAGCGTAGCCCCTTCCTTGCGTGATTCTGGCTTCCCTGATGTCTAATATTCGATTGCAGCCGTTGCAGTGAAGGACCTCACTGAACTTTCTATTTAAGTAGTTGAAAGCATATCCATTCGAGCAACATACGTGAAGAAATTAGAGGATGAAATTGGGAGTGTTTCAGTGGTTAAAAGAATATGTGGCGACTACAGAATGGGTTGACTTCGGAGAAATGAAATAGGGTTTTGACTGCTTGTGGCATGGTATTTGTAGTGTCCAAATGAATACAATATTAATATATAAACTTCGTGTTGAAGTGACCTATAAAAACTACTACATATGACTTCCATTTTCAATGAAAATCGTAATCCTAACATAGAAAATATTCCGAGCACAATGGGACAGGTTTCATCAAATTCCGGGGTCATTTGTAAAAGTCGTTTATAAATCACAGGCTAAAAACACGCATTTAAATTTCCCACTACCACTGAATAAATCCAATCAACTTGAAATTATCAAATTCTACTATACCATTTCCAAACGGATCCAATGAAATTTGTTTCGTTAAAAACGGAGTTCGTTTGGCTAGCCGTTTATTCCTTTAAAGTTACCCTGTCTAAATTGGCCAAAATAATATAAATTATTAAGGCGTTTATCGTTGTCGCTATCAAACGGTAAGTGTGATTGACACGAAAATTAAAATCTTATAATAATTAATTAATATGAATCCAACGGCACAAGTCTCATCGCATTCCAAGACTGTTTCCCGGTATGCTATTTTTATATGGACACAATGTTATTTTGGACACCAAATTTCCATGCCTCCAAAAATAACAAACTATATATCTATCCTGACTCTAATCTTCGATACGAACTCAATGGAACCGGTTTCTTGGCTTAATTCAATCGTCTGCTCAAATTATACACAAAAACCCCTCTATTAAATTAAATTAATTTAATTACGCGCTATAGAAAATGACTGGGCATTTACGGCTGCCATGGTCACATAAGGCATCGGTTTGCCACAAAATTTTATATCATATAATAACTTAACATTACAGTTCCAATAAAACTAATTTCATCGAAAACGGAGACCGTTTGTAAAATGACTATTTTAAAGGCTAATATAATATCGATAAAATATTATATAAATTAAATAAAAACAAATAAATTAAATAATAAAGTATTATTAATATTGAATATATCCAAATAAAATAATATATCACTCCGAATTCAATAATTTGGATTTACAACTCGATATTCATATTCTCGAATTAAACGATATTAAAATATGTAGAAATTCCTTACTAAATTATTAAATAAACGTTATAATTTATAACGATTTCCATAGAAACTATTTCAAATTTTGATTTGGATATAACTTATAATATATACGAAAAAATCCTGATTTTTCTCTTACATTAGAAAATTATAAACAATTAGATTACAATGTTTCTTATTTCATAGAATTTCGACTTAAAATGGATTTTGTATAATCAATTAAAGTTCAAAACTCAATATTACGAACTACTGCGATGATACGAGTTTGTTTTATATTGAATATAAATATAAGCGTTCAATCATCATTTTATAAACAAATTCAATATTAAAATCCATAAATATTTCTAATATAATATTTAAAATAAATTTAAATATTCAATATCAAATGACTGAAAAATCTAGGTCGTTACATTCTTCCCCCATAATAGAATTTCATCCCCAAAATTACTATGTAAAGAAGAATGTTCCAAACCCAATTATTTCAAAAATAATAATTTCTAAACCATAAATACATACTTCGGGTTTTAAAAGTTACCATAAAAAATATTCTAAGTTTTAAAATTTTACGAAAATTTCACAAGCACCTACTCTGTACGGCTCGATCTAAACAGCTACAACTGCCACTCTTGGTCTTATATCGATTAAAAGAAAACAAAGCCAAATGGCTACCCAACTCAGGGGTAAAAATCAATCACCCAAATCAGTATAATTAAGGTTTACCTATTTGTCGGGCAACCAAACTCTAATCACCAAGCAAAACAACAACTCTTCCTTTTTTCCTTTCAACCTGCATTTTCCTCAATATACAATGCAAATTACAAATACAGGTTTAAATTATTTAGTTCTGTTCCATATTGATTCTGTTCAAATTTACAATATTGGAATCTATCCTTAGTTTTTAATTTATTCTTAACTGCCGATGAATTTTATATATATAACCAGTCTACCATCCAATACACAAACAATCAACAATCAACGTAACCCAATTATTCTATTTTCCTTTCAAATTTATTTAACTTAATTTCAATGTCATTATTAATTTAATTTAACTTAACTAGGTTAATTCCAATTCAAATCCTTAATATAATTTTAATTCCATTCAAATAAACCAACCAAACCACAATATCTAGATAATTTAATCAAATTATTTCCTTTCTATATAAAAATATAATTTAGGTAAATTATTTCATTTACTTTCTTTACAAAACAATATTGTATCCATTGACAGTTCAATGTTTCTCAACACTTGAACCGATCAAACAACACCATACAAAATATTTGTAGATAAAATTTGCAAACACGCTCTCTCATATATACACTTAACTCAATCTAGGGTATTACTAACCCCATCTCTATCGAGTTACACCACAGAGCCAAGGTTATTACTAAACCATTGCTCTGATACCGCTGTAGCATACCAGAAAATTCGATGCTCGAATTTTCGACATAAATATAACCTGTGTCCAAACTCAAGTACCGAAAATCCAAAATGCTAAAGAAAGAAGTTAGAGGGTGAGATAAGAAAGAAAGAAATATTAGAATAAAAGTAAAGAAGAAGAAGAAACACCACAGAATCAAAGTCTCACATCGCAGCGGAACAAAATATAACATAGAAATAAATCTTTACCGAGAGCTTGAAAAATACTCACAATCATCAGAGTACATCAACACATTTGGACAATTATAATAATCTATCCTCGTATACAATAACATAGCGGAATAAATACTAGATATCATGCATCTGAACACATCCAACTCATCTCTGGATTTTGCAGCATCCGATAACCTGAACCTGTACAATCCGGTCTAACCCGAGCATTACAAACGCTGGATCAGTCTGATGAACCAGAGTGAGAAAACACACAAAGTTTAAAATCATCACACAACTTGATTTTAACGTCAAAATCTTTTCGAAAGAAAAGGATAATCGTAAGACCAAATCCACAAATAAATATGGACAATTTTCACCTTACGATAACCCAAAATGTTTTTGGAATTAATATCTTTTCTGATATTATAATAGTGTCTAAATACAAATAAATTTCAATCTTGCAGAACGCTTGCATCTCACGCTCTACATACATAGTATACAATTAAAACCGTGGGAGCTTATTGGAGAATGGATTTCCTGGCAAGGTATGGGACCACCTTCCTGACAATGTACCTCCGTAGATGAATACATTGGGGTTCAACAAGAACATCTTGCAACCCAGGCTAAACATGATCGGCCCCTCATTTCTCTTGAGAGTACCGAATATATCATTACCATGGTTGGGGGCCAGCCAACCGAATCGATATCATACATACATAAATAAAAAGGTACAACCGAAGACATTTGATTTCTCCAAATCAGGTAATGATATACCCTTTTGATGAGTGTGACCCATATAGCCATGCGACCTACCCGATTTTGTGTCCTTACCCTGTTGATGAGGCTTGAGGTCATAATTACCTTTAGAACATTATATCATCATTCACTTTGAATGCCACATCGTCAGATCCTCCAGATATCACTAATTGACGTCCACAAAAATACTCTAGTTGTTAAACTAAGAGAATGGTCATTCTCTACCACCAACTATGATACGTTTGAAGAAATCAACGTACGTGATCCCTTCGCAAATACTCAGTCAGACACTTGTCCATTCAAGTCATCCAGGAACAAGATGAACTGAAGGCATCCTCCTACCACATCCTATATAGGTATCACCCCAAGGATCAGTAGTGAGTAGTCCTTGTAATCCGAAGATTCCAATCACGACAAAACCCCGGTATGTCTTTGGCTGCAGACTAAAGATTATTAGCGGTTCTTCCGTTTTATGAAGATCCATGGTCTTTAATGCTCCATCTCGATCATCTTCTGAGATCTTCACGTATTTGTTGGTCGGAATGGTTTTAATATATAAATTCAATGTCGGTCTTTCCGTACCAACAATCGTATTGACCAGATTTGATAGTCGGTGATTTAACTATCAAATAAATAATCATGAGAATAAAATGCGTTTATTGATTCAGTATTCAACATTACTTGGCCTTTTAATTAAAATTTTAATGGATGGTTAATTAAACTTCTAAATATCTTGATAGCTTTAACCCAGTATTTACTTCTTATTTAGCATAAGATTTATTTTCAAAAATATTTCAAATACATTAGAATTAAATCATATATAAATATAGCCAACCTTAGTTTTAACAAATTTCACGTAAAACATTATTACTTGGAAACAATATCCAATTCTATTCTTAGAATAAACTTATTCCAAAACTAAACCTTTTTATTTCCTTTTACTTTTGGAAATATCATTATATATATAATATATATTCTCAAATCTTCCCATTTCCGTTACTTTGGAAATTTCAATATATATTCTCAAGTCTTGCGATTAACATTCCGTTATTATTTCACATATAGAACTAATAAATTATTCTTAACCTCTTCTCTATTACAAAATAATATCATCCTCAGATAATCCCGAAATTGTTCAAGTTGTGGTATTTACTTACCTCCCAAATCTTGATCAACAACGTTCTTATCTTAAGATAGATATGAGTTGTAATTAAAACCCATATTTCATTTTAATATCCAAAACAAATATCATTTAACTATTTTATTTAAAAATACAGTTTTATAAAACCTTCTCTTTCTCTAATATAACTATTATTTCTTAATTCAATAATTAAGTAATTTCTCATAAAACACCACCTTTTAAATCTCTACCTCTTTAAAACAAATTCATTTTAAAATTCAGATTTGGTTACAAAATCCTATGACTCACTTCTTTACCAATTTCACTTTTGTTAATTCTTTTTTTCTAATCCAATCAGCTATTTCCCGCTTTGGAAAACTTATTTCAATTTTCCCCCTTTTTACTTAATTCCTTTATTAAGTAACGTTAATTTAAAATTAACGCTTTAACACCTTAAACCTCATTTATATAACTTTTGTTTATTATAAACCCTTTTTATCTTAATTTCCTTTTACATAATTCAAATATTTAAGTAACATTTACTTAAGCTATCGTATACGCTTAGAATTCCTTTTATAACTTTGTTATAAAAACTCGATTTGAAATAAAAACTCGTTCATAAACTCCTTTCACAATTCAATTAGATTTCATTTCAAGTTCGATTACTTTTTAAATGAATTTCAATTAAAAAATAATTTTCCTAAATTATTATTAATTGAATAATAATTTACTTTAATCATTAACTACTTTAGTAGTTAATTTCTTTATTAACTAAAATAAATAGTGAATTCCTATTTAAAATATTATTAAAATTTAAAATAAATATTCTTTAACTATTTTAATAAATTAAGTCCAAACAAACTAATTTAATAATCAATCCCAGTTAAAACGGTCGACTTAGTCAACCCAAAACACGGTCATATCGTTAAATGATTCCAATTAATACTCACTTTAAATTAATTAATAATATAATTAATTTAAATAATTCCATTTAATTGTTTCTTAACAAAACAATTATCCAAACCTAACTGTTAGGTTAATTTATATTCACTTGCTTATAAATCTGATTAATATCAGAATTTTCTTGTTGATGGTAAAAAATGTCGTAAACACCAAAGATTCTCAATTACTAGGAATTATAAATATGGTTACATAGACAAGAACATTACATAGAACAAAAGTAGTATGTAACACGAGATTTATGGTGGTTCGGCCTCAGTGAGGGCCTATGTCCACTTTGAAGAGTCGGTTGGAATATTATTAATCACTTGGAAGAATTACAAGGTTGAGACTATCTCATGACATCTCATTACATTCACTTTTCATGATATATGATGTCATAATTATCATATATTGAATAATAAGGATAAAAACAATTTTGTCCTTCTTCTTCCTCAAAGAGGAGATGTCATTAATGAAGCTTTATGGAGGTCTCCAAGCTCAAGAATTCAACCCCTTTGAAGTGTGAGGCCATGGGTATTTATAGGAAGTGGTTAGGTAAGGGTTAGGTAGGAGTAGGTAGAAATGGGGACCATCTTCCAAAAATTCGCACCTCCAACTGTCGGGTCTTGGAAATTTGCACCTGGGCGAGGTGCGAAATTTCGCACCTGGTAGGTGCGAAATTTCGCACCCGGCTGGGTGCGAAGCGGATTTTGACAAAAGAGGCATTGTCGAGGCTAGTTGGCTCCGTAGGCGCGGCATTGTGAAGGTGAAGATGCGAGGTCCCTGTTGGCGAGACCTTTCTTCGATCTTTGCTTTTGCACTTCCTAAGTTTCGCCCTTGGCCCTGGCTTCACGCGATGAGTTGAGTCGAGCGTCTCTTGAGTACTTTCGGTGACTAGACCAAAATGCCGGTTAACATTTGCCCCCTAAAGTACGTCTTGTCTTGACGCCTTGTCTTGACATGATGTGCTTTGGAAGGAAAGTTGAGATGGTAGTTGGGTTGTGGATTTATCCTGCAAGTTGTTGGAGAAAATGTTAGTTAGCGGGCACGCTCGTTGGGGAATCGTGAGCGAGCCGCTGTTGTTTTCGTGTCGCACTCGCATTGCTTAGTATCTGCATAGTGTTGTCGTCGTACGTTGTAGGCGATTTGACACTTGCAGGGGTTGTGCGTACGCGGGCGCTTTGATGATTGAACATTTGGTGAGTAGGCAAGTGGTCGTTGAATCGTGGTTGACTTGGTAGCTAGGTCTTCGAAGATAAGTAGATGTAGTCGTATTTCGGTGTACGATCTCGAATTCCGATCTTGGAACGTTCATTTGGGGCATACGGATCCGCCGATTGTAGTTACTTCCTTTCTCCTCTTCTCCGGATAGAAAACCATCGTAATGCATGAAGGATGCCAAACTACTTCTTTTGTATTTTGGATGTTCGAGGTGTTATTAGGTTTTCGGGAGAAGGGAAGAGAGAGATGTTAGAGTTTATGCCTTAGAGGCAATCCATTTGATGTGATTAATAACGTTATTGTTTTATTTGGAATAAAAATATTCTATTATGTTATATTTACTGCGTAATATAAATAATAATTTAATAGAAGTCCTTAGAATAATAATACAGAATTATATAGTTCGAGTAAGACTGAACTTGAGATTATATAATGTGATAAGTATTATAATTCTTAAATGTCCCTAGTCGAGTTTTATTGTTTATATAGGACAACAATAAAGTGTTGAGACTAGTATATTGATTGACTGATGATCACATCTCATTAATCATTAATATATGTGATATTAAAGTCAAGATATAAATACGTATTGTGCTGACCCACCGTGAGATAACTACATGGAATATAATCAACAGTATCATAAGTTGTTCTCATAGTGACAATGATGTAATGATCCTCAGACTTGAAATCATTATGATTTTATTCCAGGATATTTGTGTTTTGATATCATCTAAAGTTATTTCGTAACAAAGTAACGATAACGGTGATTATTGGATGCATATTGAATCGAATGATTATTATGAATGATCTAGATGGAATTTAACCACACGATATATTCGTAGTGATATCCATGGGCCTCTTGATTGAGTGAGACTTTGAAATGCATGGCCGTGCTCAAATATTGAATTGCTTTAAACAGTCTACTCATCAATCAAGATAAATAGATTAAATTATAAAGAGGATGATACGATCCATGCCTTGAGTTTAATCCTGTATATATTGGTTAAAAGGATTATATTACATTGATACACTGGTCACGGAAAGGTTGTATCGAATTGATAAAATTATTATAACTTGGGTAGCAGCGACGTATTGCTAGATGCCAATCACTGTTTATGATTTTATATACGCTTTAAAATCATTACCAACGATATAGTAACCTATAGGGTCACACACTTAGAATGTTGTAGAGGAAGAACGTATATTGGGTAAATAAAATATCAAATTTGTTGATATTTTATATTGCATTGAAATGGTATACAAGTGGTTCTCTTATTTGATGGAGCGCACTTAGTTTTTATAAGGGTTTTGACCATCCCCTTTTATAATATATAATAGAAGGGTACCGTCATTTTTTTAATGAGATTAAAAAGAAAAAAAATCCTAATCCACCTTTTCACGAAAACCTGGATATGGCGGCTAGCACCATAAACTTCCCTTTTCTTCTTCGATTCAGATCTAAGAGGATAACGTTCGTGTGGATACCCTCTAGAGGCTCAGCACCATGTTGAGATCCTCGATTCAATACATCAACTGTTTCTGCTTCAATTTCATGGATCTACAAACAGAAGGCATGGAACCCTAATTAATCTAGTTTAATTTATGATTCTGCAATTGATCCTTATTTTAATTGTTAAAATAGTTATTTTGGAAATCGATTCGATCGAACTTAAATTCCAACAAGAGAGGTGGAAAGTAAGAGGGCTTTTAGATTTGGTACCTAATAACGTGGAGCGGCGGATCTTGGGAAACGGGATTAGGAATTTGGATAAAGGTTGCCAAGCATGTGTGAATACGAGATTGGGCTTTGTGTCCAAAATGCTTATTAAATCCTTTACACTCTTTGGGAGTTCGAATCTTGGTTGAGGAGATGACAACTAAGCCGACGCACGAGAGCACGAGACATAACTTAGCACTCCCATGACTTTGTCGAGCCTTGTCTTCAATCATAAGTTTGTAAACTTGATCCTTGTCATGGCGCCACATGAGTGGGCAGTGATTAGTGATTTTTGGTCTCGCGACGCGGTCCTCAAGAAATGGACTTGCTTGGACTGTCGACTTGAAGGCTTATATAAGATATCGACACGTAGTTGAGCTGTTAGTCTTGGGATCTAATCAGTAACCTAACCACGATGCGGCTGCATCTTGACTTAGGTGTTGCACTGGCAGTTGGAGATGGCCGTGGCGTTAGTTATTGAAGCTAAAGGCTGCCTACATGTCCCGGAGTATCAGTTTTTTATGGAGTCTGGGTACTGATGGAAGCTGATAAGCCTACATTGCCTGAGTTTGGCTCCGGATTTCTTCCATTGCGAGGTGAAGGTGCTCTAAACACGGCGGCTCCGTAGGATGCTGTGAAGATGATGCCAGTGCAGAGACTTAAGGGGATCTGACTGGGTCTTGAGATTGCCAGGCCGATGCGACAATCTGTAGAGGGTTTCCCCAGGCTCGGGTACGTGCTAAATTTTGCTCGACGTCAGGGATGAGCTAGCAAGCTCGGATCGTTGCTCAATGTTTCATGTCTGGTCGGTGATTGGAGTTGAACGTAACACAATTGGTTGGCGAATGATTCTGGAAATGAACTTATGTGGACTGATCGCTCGGATATGTGCGCCAGATGCAGGCATATGGTCGAGTTGTTAGTCTCCAACCCAATTATGTGTGGGTCATTATCTGGTTCGAAAAATGGCGCTGACATTGGCCAGTAACTACTGCCATAGTTATCCAAACTAGGTGTCATCGCCGCGTTTCGATGCGCTTGTAGGTATGCATCGAGGGGCGTGATTTAGCTTCATGTTGAGTTTAAGTATGAGTTTGTTGGCAGGACGCTGAGACTTTGCGAACCTAATGAACCGGCCATGGAAACTCGAGAACTTGTCTAAATTCTCCAGCTCCTCGGGGAACTGGTGATTGTATCATCCCTCTGTCCTTTGGTTCGGGCTTCTACGCCCGGTCTACCTAGTATTGGCGGGAGGTTAGAAGTTTCCAAGATCCGAGCTTTTGGGTCTAGATTATCCTCGTGGCGAGGTGTATTTTCCTCTTTAGAATGGTTTCCCCGAAGGTTGAGGCAATGGAAACGCCAGCGCGGGGGCTAGTAGGGATCTTCCCCAGGTCCTGCGATGAGTAAGATGACGCAGAGATAGGTGAGGGGCCGCCCCCGAGCTCGAGTACTTGTCAATTGAAGAGGTTGCGAGCGATGAACCCTTAACAGTCAAATAGATGCTTCTTTTGCTGAACTTCCCCTCTTTGGAGCGGGGGTGACACCGGGCTTTGCCCCCACGCCTCCTTAAGCATCCGGGTCCCGGTTAGGGTACAGCGGGAACACTCTAGAGAAGTAGGAGGAACCGTGGACTTCGGGATACCACATTCATGTAAGCCTCTTTGGTGGAGGAGAATTTGTGGTTGACCGAGCGTAGCTGATGTAAGCGGGCAAGCAATGCAAGCTGAGGTGGAGAATCAGGAAGCCCGGCTGGTGGCAAAGTCGGAGGGGAAGATGGACAGGATGAGGCTGCCATACAAGATGCCCGGGAAAAGTCTAGTCAGGATGCCAAGGAGAAATCTGCTGCCGTGGTGGCGAGGAGGTAGGTCGATGTTGAGGAAGAGAAGGAGAGGGCCTCTGAGTAGGCTAGGAATAAGGAGAGCCGCCGGTGACGCCCGCTAGAAGAGGGCGAGAGGACCCTTAGCACACTTGTAGAGGATGCCATTAGGTGGCTCCGGGCCAGGCACTTAGCTGATCAGAAGACTGCCGAAGATGCTGAGAAGAGAGCGGAGTTAGCGCCAAGAAGGCTTGGGGAGACACCTATGCTGGATTGGTCCTTTCTTCTTACATCGGCCCTAAGTCTTGCCATGTGTTGGTCTTGGGGAGGCTATGATGATTACAAGCGGCGAGGATGATGGCGGAAGGCGCGCATCAATGCCTCGGGAATCCATCACTCTTGTGTAAAGTAGAGGAGGAGGAAGCAATTCTAGAAGGAAAGGGCCCGTCATTGGTGGTGACCTGCCAATATCAAACTTGTATAGAAAAAAGAAAAGAAAAGAAAAGGATGAGTAGCATCAGTAGTTGTTAAAGGAATTAAAGATACTTTGGGTTAGGTGAACCAATAGTATATGCGACTGCGGTCCTCGCTTTTGGTCCTTAAAGACATGGTGTGGTATTCATGAATACCCTGTCATCAGAAAGAAAAGATGTTAGACATGTAGTTTTTCTTACGTGTATGTGAAATGGAATATGAATTAGTAAAGATCGCATTTCGTGTTAAGTGTTCGAACGTTCTTCTCATGTTTTCCGGCGTCCTGTACTTGCACAAGCGTACTCGTTGTTACACCAATAGGAATGCGATCGGAGACCGCGCTCTGGGTTGATTGTTCCAGAGGGGTGTGATTGTGTGCCGCGCCCTGGGTCGTTGTTCCAAAGGGGTGAGATAGAGTACCGCGCTTTGGGTTGTTGTTCCAAAGGGGTGAGACAGAGTACCGCGCTCTGGGTTGTTGTTCCAGAGGGGTGAGATAGAGCGCAGGCTTCTAGTAAGTTTCCCTCAGCTCAAGATACCTGTAGTTTGCGAAGCCAGGCTTGAGCGCCTACTTCTTTTTCTTGGGTTGCCCGGGGAAATCCCAAGTGTAGCAAAGGCATATGACGTCGCCTTGCGCGGTCCGTCCAGAGTGCGGCTCCCCCATCGTTCATCGAGTTGGAGCGAGGTACGGCGTTGTTTATTCATCGGAGATAAGCTCTGATCATCAGCACGTAGGGTCCAATCGTGGCCATGAGCTGCACTAAAGCCTTTAGGGCTTCGGAGAAACGATTTAATGTCGGTCTCGGTACTGCGCCGAGATTCGATAGGTACCCGTAGCCAGGGGAAATGTACATCGCTTTCGGCTGTATGTTGGGCGGCCCCAAATCGCGTGGGACTTGGGCGAACGATTTATCCTCGGTCTCGGCCTTGGGACGAGGTTCGAGTTAAGGGTTATTTATACTTGGTTGCGCCGCGGGCCGACGACTCGAGTGGCGTGGTCGGCTCCCATGCTCGGGGTGTCGGTCGTTGCCAACATGATTTGGCCTCGATGTTGGATCGAGGTTCGAATGGCGGCACCGGCTCCCATGGTTGGAGGCACTGATGCGACGATAGAAAGTTTGAACGCAAGCTGCTTGTCAGGATCAATCAGACACGTCATGCGCGGAGCAAACATGGAAGGGATATAGGAAACTGAACATCAGTCCTACGGATATATCTGGTAGTAGTAGCCTTTGCAATGCCTCAAAGAAAGCAAGACATCGTTGGAAGGCCTGAATTGATTGTTCACTAGGTTATGTAGAGTAGAGGCGAAGATGTTCATTGTTCCATGCCCTTAGGAGTTCGGCTCCGTCCACGGTTGAGGGTTTGAAAGTTCCATCGCTTAGCTTCCATTGTATGAGTGTGGGCCATCCTAACGAGGGGCGAGGCCTGCTGGTGGAGGAAAGTCCCGTTGTCAGACGAGGTTGCCGATGTTGAGGTCCTTATGGCGGACTCTGGAGTTGAAGTATCGGGCTACTCGTTGCTGATTAAAGCTTGATCCAGGGGACCGGTTTCCGGGTCGGAGATGTTGATCCAGTGTAGTACGCTCCTGTATACGAATTAGCCACAATGGTTGACTATAGGTTAGACAGAAGCCATTTGGAGGGCTTACAGCACTTGAGGCCTGATAACAACTAGATTGGTGCAAAAGGCGACCCACGCGAGGTGAGTTATGAGGCATGGATGCTCATTGTTGCTACAGTCCTGACGAGCCGAGGGGATGATCTTGAGGGATTAATTGTTGGTCGAGTTTTTTTTATTGGGAATCTCTGATGAGCGTTGAGTGGCTTGGAAACCCTATGCAGTGCGGATCTCCGATGAGCGTCGAGTGGCTCGAAGGTCCCGCATAGTGGGAACCCCCGATGAGCGTCGAGTGGCTTGGAGATCCTGTGCAATGGGAATCTTTGATGAGCGTTGAGTGGCTCGGAGTTTCCATGTGGATGAGTTCCTCAATGTTGTTCTGCAAGTGGCGAAACATGTTTGTGTTGTATCTGCGGATGGTGTAGAACAGACAATATCATGTAGAGTCCCTTGGCTCGTTTGTCGGACATTTAGGTCTGGGTCTTTTGCATGGTTGGGAGTTGTAGGTTGCGAGATAGATTTTCTTGGGGGTGTTGTCAAGAGTAGTATAGATATGGAAGGATGGAGGTCGAAGATGCTTCCTCTTGCTATTGCGACTAGCTTTGACGTTGCCGGCGTGAGCAAGATTGTGCAAAGCGGTGGGATCAGAGTTGTTGGAGCTTTAGGTGTTATCATGAGGCATGATGTTGAGGGTAAGAACTTGATTCCTTTATGTTAGATTTCGACATAAGAAGTAGTCGGCATTATGCGGAAGATCTTCTGAGTCCTTGATTGTCTTTGACCGGTCCATGCTCTAAGTTTGAAATCAGGTAGCATGCCCTTTGTGAGCTGGACGAGCGTGATTCGAGGAGTGGTTTCCTTGACTTCGGCAAAGGCAGTGTTGGATTTTGCGAGATGGCCTTTGAGAGTTCACAGGTGCCTTGGTAATTGTTTGAGACTAAGAGGATGTCTCTGGGTATCACGACGTGCATCTTGGATTACGCGTCCAGTCTTTTGGCGAGTTAGGAAGTCGGGAGAACCCGGATAGAGCCGTCTTGCATAAAGACGGGGAAGCACTTGCATTTTATGGCGTCGGCAATGTGTAATGAGCCCACGTGCCATTTGTGGCAGCTATTGAAGCTTCGAGAATCATGGCTTCTTTAAGTAAAGGGCAAGCGTTAGCATGTCGGAGTGCTGGCGCCAATTGGTATTATGACTAGCCGAAGTGAATGGGTTACGCCTCGTACCGCTTTCGCAGACGTTGTGGGCATGCCCCCGCGATTCCCTTACGATCCATGGATCGTGTCGGCGACAATCGGAGGTTAGGCTCCAGCCACATTATAGAGGTCGTGATCTAGTCCTGGACTTTGGAGCCTAACGCACCTTCTTAGCGGAAGGCCTTTGGTAATCCAGGAGTCTCCAACTTCGGTTGCATGATGTTGTGGAATTCAGTTGAATTGAACTTGGGCCCATTTGGATGCTATAAGCGTAGGTGATAACTACGGACTCATAGCAGTTTGAGTCTGCCCAGCGGAGGCTTGAGCGTCAAAGTCGGGGACGGCCGGGATGACGCGTTCCGCTTCTGGTGGTGACCCGGATATTGCAGAGATTAGAGGTCAGTCGTGCCTTCATGGAATGCCACATGTGGTGTGTTGGAGTGTCAGGGCCACTCATATTTGCATGTGATCCTAGTGAACGGATAATTCCTGGAGTGTACCGACGAATGACACCTGCGATCTCGGACCCATTTTCGAAAGAAAGCAGTTGATTTCGATTGCCCATAGTGGCACTGGTGCCCCTAGTGCTAACGTCCAAGTTGGGAGTCGGATGATTGAGAGGAAGGTCCTGTTGGATTCCAACTAGAGGGGCCACATCGAGCGTAATTCTGACTCATGAAACAATGGGAGGAGTACCATCCAAAGCTGCACACATTGGTGCTTGAGCAACATTTCCAACTGCAAAGCTTGACCAATCGAGGCACATTAAGCTGGAGCAATATCGAGATTAGGGGTGCCCCCGAGTCCAGCAGGACCAGCACCATTCCAAGGAGTGGCGTCGGCTAGTCGGTTAACTCGCGGGGTTTCCCCCAAGTCCCGGGTCGATGGTGGAGGAGCATCGGTACTTGCCTCCGTAATGCATGCTTGGCCAGTCGGATCTGAAGTGCTTCTTATTGTGTCTTCAATTCTGGTGAGGAAGGTATTGAAAGCTTCTTCCTACCGCTCGAGTCAAGCTTTCAAATCGGTGGTAGGATTATTGATTGTTCTTTTGACGCCCCCCTCCCCGAGTGATGTAATTCGATGGAGGTCTGGTTTTGGTATAACTGACGAGTTTGGGCGAGCTTGTGTGCACCCAGATTCGGAAGCACTTTGGTCCATTGAGCCGCTGGAAGAGCGGGACTCTGGTTGCGAGTGGCGATAGTTGGGCTATTCTGAGTTGATGGTTGGTTACAAGGTCCCGGTTTGTTACCATGTTCCTTGGCCGTAAGTGATGATGGTTTGATCATCATCTCTTTTCTGTCATTATTGTTATCGCCATACGAATGTTGGAGCGGATGGCGATGTTTTTAATGAGACTGAACTTTCTTCCTTGACGTGGGCCCTTAGCTTCGAAAGGAGAAATTTCCGATGCGGTACGCCGTGAGCGGGCGCGGTTCTGGGCAAGCTGAAGTAGAATGATGATGCGTCGACTCTTTTATTTTATTTTTTGAAGTTGGCACATAAGGTTGGTGTTGATCTTCAATGCCTAGCACGAGAGTTACATTCTCATATTTCTTGTTAAGCGTGTGAATCTGTGCTTGAGGTGCAGGAGCTTCGGGGTCCACAAGTGGAAGAAGATCCATTTCGAAGCGGGTCCTCCGCCGCTCGGGGGGGGGGGTGAGAAGTACCAGTGTCAATTGCAGCCAATGGGGATGAGCATTAGGTTTTGCTGGAATTCTGCTCAACGCTGGCGAGAGTCATGATGCTCTCTAGACGTACTGCTCAAGGCGCTTCTCGCGGATAAGCTTTTCGATTACGTCTTTGAATTGACGGCAATTATTGGTATTGTGCCCGTACATGTCGTGGTATCAGCAGTACTTGCCAGTCTTCCTCTTATGATTAGTGGATTCCCTATTGTACGGCTTCTTGTATTGGAGCGCATTGCACATTTCCCGGTAGATTGTTTCCAAGTTTTCATTCAGTGGCATGTAGATCTTGTACGTCCTGTGAGAGCCAGACTTCTTGGGTTCCGTAGGAACTTGGCCGTTGTTGTGGTTGTCTTGCCTACTGTTATTCGGCCTTTGTTTGTAGGGACATTCCCCCTTGTCCTTATCAAAGAGCTTTGCTATCTGTTTACCTTTGATGCTGTCATTTATGGTATCCGCATGTGGATTGTTGGGAAGACCGGCCCTGGGGAGTCGGTTTCGTCTCGCCTCTTCTTGACATAAGTATTGCCTAGCCTTTTCATGGAAAGTGCCCAGGCTTTTTAGCTACTTCCGATTGATCCATGCCCCAAATTCGGAAGTAGGGAGGACACCTTTGGCTAGTTGACAGAGTACGGTGCAAGGATCTGGATCCTTGACCTCGGCGAGCGCGACATTGAACCGGGAGAGGTAGCTTTTGAGCGACTCGGCGGGTCCTTGGCAGAGGTTAGATAAGGTGAGGGCATTCTTCAAAGTCAGGATGTGCATTCTGAATTACTTGACCAATTCTGCTGCTAATTGGCCAAAGTTGTTAATGGAATCGAGTGGGAGGCGAGAAAACCATAACAAAGCGGGTCCTTATAAGAAGACTGGGAAGCACTTGTATTTGACCGGTTCATTGCCCCGGATCGAGTCCATTTGCCATTCATATTGATTTAAGAAGGTACAGGGTTGGTTGTGCCATTATAGAGTGACATCTATGGCATGCTGAAGCAGCGTGGCCATTCAGTTTCATTTACCCTCCTGGTGAAGGGGTTGCGCCTAATGTGCGCTTCACATGAATCATGCATGTTTCCTCACCTCTCCCACATGATCCTTCGGACCAAGTCGGGAAGGTATGTTGGATGGGGATCCACCATCGGGACCCATGGGTTTTGGCGAGGTTCTAGGGTCCTATTGCGAGGGCGTTTGCTAGATAGACGTCCGTATTGTCTTCCTCTATGTCCTCGACATCTATAATCGGATCTTGATGAAGAGCGGATTGATGCGGATCCTGTCCTGGAAGAGCGCGGGCCATTGGAATAGCGGGCCCATCATCCTGATTAGCGGTCATTGAGTTGTGTCGAGGAAGAGGTTGGTTCGTAGGATCTGGTCCGTTATTGATAATCAAGCGAGAGCGCTCTCGGTACTGTGCCCCCTCACTATATGCGACTGTAGTTTGGTCGCCATAGCCGCTCCCATTACCGTTGGCGTAGCCATTGTCGAGAGTGTTTGTGTAAACGGCGATGTTGTTGATGAGACTAAACCTCCTTCTTTGTCCGCGGGAGGCAGAGTCGAGGCTGAGTGAGGCGGAGTCGAGGTCCGCGATAGGCGGAGTCGAGCCATGAGGTCCGCAGGAAATGGAGTCGAGGCCGAGTGAGGCAGAGTCGAGGTCGAGGTCCGCGGGAGGCGGAGTCGAGGCTGAGTGAGGTGGAATCGGGGCCGTGATTCGCATGAGGCGGAGTCGAGGCCGTGTGAGGAGGAATCGAGGTCGAGGTCCGCGGGAGACGGAGTCGAGGTCGAGTGAGGAGGAATCGGGGCCGAGGTCCGCGCGAAGCGGAGTCAAAGCCGAGGTCGGGAGGCGGAGTGGAGGCCGAGTGAGGTGGAATCGGGGTCATGGTCCGCGCAAGGCGGAGTCGAGGCCGAGTGAGGAGGAATTGAGGTCGAGGTCCGCGGGAGGCGGAGTCGAGGCCGAGTGAGGAGGAATCGGGGCCGAGGTCCGTGCGAGGCGGAGTCAAGGCCGAGGTCCATGGGAGGCGGAGTCGAGGCCGAGTGAGGCGGAGTTGAGGTCGAGGTCCACGGGAGGTGGAGTCGAGGCCGAGTGAGGTGGAATCGGGGCCGAGGTCCGCGCAAGGCGGAATCGAGGCCGAGGTCCGCGGGAGGCGGAGTCGAGCCTCGAGGTCCGTGGTAGGCGGAATCGAGCCACGAGGTCCGCGGGAGGCGGAGTCGAGCCAAGAAGTCCGCGGTAGGCGGAGTCGAGCCACGAGGTCCGCGGTAGGAGTTGATCCATAAGGTCCGCAGGAGACGAAGTCGAGGCCGAGTGAGGCGGAGTCGAGGTCGAGGTCCGCGGGAGGCGGAGTCGAGGCCGAGTGAGGAGGAATCGGGGCCGAGGTCCACGCGAGGCGGAGTCGAGGCCGAGGTCGAGGTCCGCGGGAGGCGGAGTCGAGGCCGAGTAAGGAGGAATCGTGGCCGAGGTCCACGCGAGGCGGAGTCGAGGCCGGGGTCCACGGGATGCGGAGTCGAGCCACGCGGTCCGCGGTAGGCGGAGTCGAGCCACGAGGTCCGCGGTAGGCGGAGTCGAGCCATGAGGTCCGCAGGAGGCGGAGTCGAGGCCGAGTGAGTCAAGGCCTTCTATTTCCCTGTGAAAGCACCAAATGTTGACGGCAAAAAATGTCGTAAACACCAAAGATTCCCAGTTACTAGGAATTATAAATATGGTCGCATAGACAAGAACATTAAATAGAACATAAGCAGTAAATAACACGAGATTTATAATGGTTCGGCCTCAGTGAGGGCCTACGTCCACTTTGAAGAGTTAGTTGGAATATTATTAGTCACCTGGAAGAATTACAAGGTTGAGACTATCTCATGACATCTCATTACATTCACTTTTCATGATATATGATGTCATAATTATCATATATTGAATAATAAGGAAAAAGACAAATTTGTCCTTCTTCTTCCTCAAAGAGGAGATGCCATTAATGAAGCTTTATGGAGGTCGCCAAACTCAAGAATTCAACCCCTTTGAAGTGTGAGGCCCTGGGGTATTTATAGGAAGTGGTTAGGTAGGGGTTAGGTAGGAGTAGGTAGAAATGGGGACCATCGTCCAGAAATTCGCACCTCCAGCTGTCCGGCCTCGGAAATTCACACCTGGGCGAGGTGCGAAATTTCACACCTTCGAGGTACGAAATTTCGCACCTGGTAGGTGCGAAATTTTGCACCCGGCTGGGTGCGAAGCGGATTTTGACAAGAGGAGTTGTCGAGGCTGGTTGACTCCGTCGGCGCGGCGTTGTGAAGGTGAAGATGCGAGGTCCCTGTTGGTGAGATCTTTCTTTGGTCTTTGCTTCTGCATTTCCTGAGTTTCGCCCTTGGCCCTGGCTTCACGCGATGAGTTGAGTTGAGCGTGTCTTGAGTACTTTTGGTGACCGGACCAAAAGGCCGGTTGACATTTCTCTTTAAAATAATTTTGTAATTATCTATAAACTTAAATAATAAATATTTATTCCCTTTTAATAAACTTTTATTCAAAATAATATATTTCAAAATCTATATCCAGTTATAAAATAAATTTTATAACTTCATTTCTATCGATTCACCTGACGGTAAATAAATATGAACAAAACAATTTATTCTTAGACCAGTTACTGTCAGTTACTCAACCAATATTGCTCATTGGTTAAAACAAAACAAGGGTTGAATTTCCAGTCAACGATCAAAAATCAAATCAATCACCTAGTCTGGACAGTTCATATAATGATAATACGAAGATAAATAATATTTAATATATTTGAGGAATCCCGTTGGACCCCTCCAACCTGTTCTTCCCTATATCCAAATCGGTTATCTTAATTGAGATCATTCAATTCCGTTTAATTATTAATTTTTTTTAACAGTTTATACGACTATTTAACATTAACCAATTAACAAAACAATTCAACAATTAAGTACATTTATTTTATAAACATGACCAACAAAGTAAGTTACCTCCATTGGGTCTAATCACTAAAATAACGATTTGATTCTTCACTGAAATTAAACAAACATTTAATTTCATCAATTCAATCAATATATGAATGTATATATATATATATATATATATATATATACATATATAACAAACAAACAAATAGTCAATCATTAGCAACCATAGCACATAATTATAAAACCCGACTTATATAAAATATAAGTGGGAAAAACTGAGTGAGTTTAACTCATCTTGATCTGCTTTATCATTGAAACAGTTCGTTTCAGTTAAATTAAACAAATGTTTAAATTAACTGAAATATCCGATTAATTCTAAATGTGTCCAGTTTGTTTCCATGATGTAGCGATCATCACTGCGGTTCCAATGGCACCTTATTTGTCCAATTCTGTTAATATTTGTAAAAGTTATAATCATGATAGCATTCATGACTAAATAATATAATTAAATTCCTAAGTCTCCTAACTGATAACTTAATTTAAACTAAATAAAGCCCTAGTCAGTTAAATCATTTCAACCTTAGTTATGTTTCAGTGAAAAAAGATACTATTGTCGATCCCTTGAATTTCATTATCTGCCTTTTTAGTTTGCTACAGCATTACAATTTAAATATTAAACTCTTAACTAAGATTGAAGACACTAATCACTTTTCTGTATTACTTGCTGGGCAAAACTAATTACATGGTTTAGGATTTAAATGGGTCGCCTAACTTCTGAATTACCAAACCCAGGTCGATTGTTATAACCTAATTAAATTATTCATTAATACAATGGTTAGTCAAAACATATTACTTTGTGAAGTTTATGATACGACCAACCCAATTCTTTCTCCCGGTACCGTTTATTCTTCATTCAAATGAGAAGGCTTCAACACACCCCTGTAAACAAATTTTACATTCAAAATGAATATGACTTTTTATTAACAAATTTGTTAAATAACTTATTAATATAAGCTATGTTTGTGTTAATCACATCATTAGTTAGGATATATGCAGGCGAGTGGGAGAGCTTCTCCCTCCCGCTCTCGTATTGTCATCATTCCAAATACACAGTTGTTCATGAAACCCACAACCAAACTTTAATTTCCATGCATCCATTAGTTGTTCATACGAGAGTCCTCCTGCTTTAGTTCGAAATGAAAAGGCACGGGTCCCCCTTTCTTTTGCCTGTTGTTCCCAGTTCCACAAATTATAACTGCCCTTTATACTCCATCCTTCAATCATGAAATGAAATCATTGTTCCCTTTACGTTGGAACCTACGCTCATGAACGAATCAACATCACCGCGCCTACATTAGGTCATCTGGTCTCAAACGAACTGTGCCACATGAACCGCCTCAAAGGCGTTGACCATCACCTGAAGTATCTCAGTCTTTGGTGCCTTCTATCACCGACAGTGGACCCACGAACGCAGCCCCTTCCTTGCGTTATTTCGGCTTCCCCGATGTTTGAGATTCGATCGTAGTCATTGCGATGAAGGATCTCACTAAGCTTTCTATTTAAGTAGTTGAAAGCTTATCCATTCGAGCAACATACGTGAAGAAATAGGAGGATGAAATTGGGAGTGTTTCGGTGGTTAAAAGAATATGTGGAGGATACAGAATGGGTTGACTGCGGAGAAATGAAAATAGGGTTTTGACTACTTATGGCATGGTATTTGTAGTGTCCAAATGAATATAATATTAATATATAAAAATCGTGTTGAAGTAACATATAAAACTACTACATATGACTTCCATTTTCAATGAAAAACATAATCCTAACATAGAAAAATATTCCGGACACAATGGGACATGTTTCATCAAATTCCGAGGTCATTTGTAAAAAGTCCTTTATAAATCACAGGCTGAAAACATGCATTTAAAATTTCCACTATCGCAGAATAAATCCAATCAACTTGAAACTACCAAATTCTACTTGACCTTTTCCTCATAGATCAAATGAAATTTGTTTCGTTAAAAACGGAGTTCGTTTAGCTAGCCGTTTATTCCTTTAAAGTTACCCCGGTCTAAATTGGCTAAAATAATATGAATTATTAAGGCGTTTATCATTGCCACGATCAAACGGTAAGTTCAATTGACCCGAAAATTGAAATCTTATAATAATTAATTAATACGAAGGCAACAACACAAGTTTCTTCGCATTTCGAGACTGTTTCTCGGTACGCTATTTTTATACGCACCACAATGCTATTTTGGACACCAAATTACCCGGTCCCCAAAAATAACAAACTATATATCTATCCTGAATCTAATCGTCGATACAAACTCAATGGAATTGGTTTCATGGCTTAATTCGATCGTCTGCTCAAGTTATACACAAAAACCCTCTATTAAATTAAATTAATTACGCGCTATAGAAAATGACTGGGCGTTTACGGCTGTCGTGGTCACATAAGGCATCGGTTTGCCATGAAATTTTATATCGTACAATAACTTAACATTACGATTCCAATGAAACTAATTTCATCGAAAATGGAGACCGCTTGCAAAATGACTATTTTAAAGGCCAATATAATATCGATAAAATATTATATAAATTAAATCCAAAACAATTAAATTAATTAATAATAAATTATTATTATTATTGAATATATCCAAATAAAATAATATATCACTCCAAATTCAACTAATTTGGATTTACAATTCGATATTCATATTCTTGAATTAAACGGTACTAAAATATATAGAAATTCCTTATTAAATTAATAAATAAACATTATAATTTATAATGATTTCCATAGCGACTATTTCATATTTTGATTTGGACATAACTTACAATATATATTAAAAAATCCAGATTTTTGTCTTTCATTAGAGAATTATAAACAATTAGATTCTAATATTTCTTATTTCACAAAATTTCGACTTAAAACGAATTCTGTATAATCAATTGAAGTTCGAAACTCAATATTACGAACTACTACAATGATATGAGTTCTTATTATATTAAATATAAATATAAGCGTTCAATCATCGTTTTATAAACGAATTCAATACTAAAATCCATAAATATTTCTAATATAATATTTAAAACAATTTTAAATATTCAATATCAAATGACCGAAAAATCGGGGTTGTCAGATTAAATAATTAGCAGCAGATGACCTAATATCCATCTTTTTAATACTTTTGATTCGTTGTCAGACGAATTGACTAATTTAAAGTTACAAAATTTATTTTTGTAACTGGAGCAAACTTTTAAATTATATTTTACATAAGATATATAAAATATAAGTTTTGTAAATAAATTAATATTTTATAATTGGGTTTTTGTAAAGTTTTATAAAATAATATTTGTAGTAAATTGCTTATGTTTAAATTAGTTTTATAAGCATGGAATTCATAAATTAACCTAAGGGTTAATAATTTGGAATATTTTTTCTTATGAAACAATTAAGTGATATTATTAAATTTATTAAGTTATTAATTAATTTAAGAGGTAAGATTAGTGGAGGCTTTCAAGTTGACTAAGTTAACTAGTTGAATTGAAATTGGGTCTTAGATTAATTTGTTTTCAATTAACTAGTAGAAATGGTTTTGACAAATAATTGTCTAAATTTGATAAGATTTCAAAAAAGTTAATTAATCTTTTAATTAACTGTGTTTAAAAGTAATTGTTGGTGTTTAAAAGATTAACTATTCTATTTATATTTAATAATGATTAAACTACGTTTATCTTGGTGAATGTTGAAGTTAATTATTATTTTAATTAATAATAATTAAAGTGATGACTTTTTTAATGAAAATTCATTTGAGAAAGTAATCAAGTTCGTAATGAGATTTTAGTTGAATTATGAAAGGTTGTATAATGGGATTTTATTATAAATACAAGTTTTATAAACAAGGTTTATAAAGAGATTTAAGGCTAATGCAGTAGTTTTAATTAAACAGCTACTTAATAATGAAATTTAGTAAAACGATGTTAAACGTAATGGGATTTTCAAAAATATCAGAGGTTAGATGTTAAATGAATTTAGGTAAAGAATTTGATAAATCGATTTTTAATAATAAAATCCAAATTAAGTTTTATAATAAGATGCTAAATAGTTTTTAGGTAAAGACTCGGTAAATGGATTTTTATAATAAATCCAAGTTGTAAATGAATTGTATTACGAGGTTTAAAGCTAAGGGCTTGTGTTTCAATAAGTGGTTACTTAATAACAGATTAAGTAAAGTAATTATCATTGAAAAGAGAATTTCCAAATGTAAGTAATGATTTATAAAACCATATTTAAATGAAAAAGAAAATTAGAACTTGTGATATTATAATTAATATTAGTCTTGAGATTACAAACTTTCATCTATCTTAAGATAAGAACATTGTCGAGTCAAGCCTGAGAGGTAAATAAAATACCCTAACTTGCACGTCTTCATTTTTATCCAGTGGATGGTACTAGTTTGGAATGGTAGTGATATTAGAATTTTTTTATTATTTCCATAAGAAAGATTGCAATTTTAATTTGCAAAGGTTAGAGAGATTTAATAAAACTATTGGGTTTTAACGTAAACAATGTATTACTAGACATTGTTAGCCCAGATATGAAGTGTGACAATACTTATACCATTTGTTTAATTATATAGTACTATTTTCAAAGTAATGAAAATAGTATGTTTTCTGGAAATATACTTATTTCAAGAATTTTGTGAATAGCTATGGTTTTCGGGGTAATGTAAACGAGAGGTTATACGAGTTTGGAAACGGATGTGGATGTTGAAAATTTAATTATTATTTTCATAAGCGTTATTGTAAACTTAAATCATTAAAGTTTTGAAGTTGAATAAAAACGGTTAGGTTTATATCATAAACAATGTGTCGAATGACATGGTCTTGAGCCATATAAGATCTGCATATTAAGGCTATGTATATATAGCAATATTTATGAAGTAAAGAAAATAAAGAGGTATTTTGTGAATACATTATTTCTGAGGAGATAAGGGTATGGTTAATGTTTTCAAAGTAACAAAAAAAGGAGATATTTGTTGAGATAAGTATATGGAATCGATTTTTAAGAACCGATGGATAGGTTTTAAATGAATGGTTTTTAATTAAAAGGACCCGAGCTGCTAATGTACTTAACTGTACTGTTTTGATAGTTAAAGAATTGACTATCAATAAATATCCCTTCTGACTATTGATGTGTTAGTTCGAGGAGACTGGGATGGGAACTGGAACCAAAACCACTTCGAATCGACTTTGCATTCGAAAACTAATTTGCAGGTATGCTTATGCTTATAAAATGATTTGAAGACATGGATCTTTGGAGTGAGAGGGATTCTCATTGATATCTCTGCTTAACTACCAGGATTAAACTTGTAGTAGTAATCCCTACATTCTGAGGTTTTTTTGGTTTTGTTCAGTCCCAAAACGAGCTTGTATGGACAGATGTCTGACAGAGTATTTCCTAAAATCAAGTATTTTAGTTTTTACAAATATATTGAGTATGGTGGCGGCGAATGCGACTTCTTTTAGCTTAACACCCAGAGTATCTTTGTACAAATCAATTAGTGATTTGACGTATTTGACAATGTGGCATTCAAAGTTGAATATGATGTTTCTAAAAAGGTAATCATGACCTCAAGCCTTATCAACCAGGAAATAACAGAAATTGGGCAGGCACAGGGCTATGTGGGTCATACCCATTAAGGTATATCATCACCTGATCAAGAGAAATTAGTTATCCCCTTTTGTATGCTTCGAAATGATACGGTTGTCGATCTCAAACGTGGTGTTGATATATTCAATACATTCAAGTTGAATGAGTGGTCGGTTCTATGTGGCCGGGTTCCAAGATGTTCTTGTCGAACCCCACTGTTTTATCTATAGAGGACAGTAATTAGAAGGCGGTCCCATACCTAGTCATCTATGGAAATCCAAACTCCAATACGAGTCATGCATTTTTAGACGTAAACCAACTATGTTGAAAAGTGAGATGCAAGCTTTTCGGCTATATTCCTATTTTATTTGTGGATTCATAGACATTATTATAATATCATTGGATTTTGATATTAAAACTGATTTGGTTATCGTAAGGGAAAAACACATGCCATGTTTATGTGTGATCATGTCTTACATGAGTTCCATTATTTTACAGGTTTCTTAAAAGTTACGCAAGTTGTTTGTGGTGATTTTTATCACTGAAAGTATTCCAGACTGATGTGGGTGATTTTCCTTCCCTTAAAATATGCTCATGTCAGACCAAGTATATTTTCCAAGTTGCATTAGACTATGCTTGAAGCTTCAGGAGAGGAACCAGAGTCAAGATGTATTTCTGTATTTTCTGGTATTAACTTATTTCTGTTGTGTGTGTTGTATTTATCAGCATTGTTTAGGCTGATATTAAATGTGTACTCTGATCTTGTATAATTATATATAAGGTTTTACCTTTGTGTAAAGAGTATAGAGATATTATATTTTATTCGTTTCGCTATGAAATTCTATTCTACTCTAATTCTGTAGTGTTGATGTCCTTCTTCTTCTATTATTCTAATACGTCTTCCTTTCTTCTTCTCACCCTCTAACTTCTTTCATCTAACTATCCGCTTTTCTATGCCTTTTGAGTGTGGCATATGTGGTTAAATATCAGCTTAAAAGATACAAAATGTTAGGTCATTACAATAGCAAAGTTTCAGTTTATATACATTTCTTTTGCATCTATTTGGTAGCTTATAAATTCTATAACTTTTACATTTAAAAGTAGTTTTAGATGCTTCAAATTTATGTGAAAAATAAAAAAAGAAAAGATTTTCATGTAACATGAAATTAAATAAAAAAAATATAATCTATAAAAAATACTAAACATACTTGTCAATTTGCAAATGAAAAAATGGATTGTCAACAGGAATAGAAGTTAAATTTTTAAAACTTGTAGCTAAAATTGTGACACCTACTATAATAAGAGAAAAAGAGAAAAATAATAAAACTATTATGATATTAGCTTATAATAAATAGATACAACCTTTCCGAAACATTGACTATCATAAAATAGTAGAAAGCCTAAAAAAATTAAATATCATATTAATAGAAAGAAGCACAGTTGGAAACCATACCAACGATGAATTTAAAGCTTGTTAGAGCGGTAAATAAGTGAACCGTAGATAGACCCAACATAGTTGGGACCCGTATCAACAACGAATAGACACGCATGTATAAGTAGGTAAATTAGTGGCTAATAGTTTAAGACTCAGTCATAGGAGGATGAGGCGGTAACGCAACTAAATTATTGTTTGGGGGGCATACCAACGGTAAAAAGACACACATGGGGAATGGTGAATAAGTAGCCTATAGAGAAATGGACTGGAGGTAGAGCGCACCAGTAGTATCCAGACGTGCAGACATAGGTGCGATAACAAGACATTGTGGGTTCTTAGCGCTAGTATATAAATGTTCATCTAAACGGATAAGAAAGCAACTCCTTGACAGGTAAATAAAAGACCACAATAGGTAGGATGACTCGTACTAGCATGAGACGACCCACTATACACCACCGGTGCTCAGAAACAAAAATCGGGTTGTACAAGCACCTGATCGATATAAAGTGATTGCTAAGAGAAAGAAATAATATAGAAAAGGAGAAAAGGAAAAGGAAAGAAGATAATAGAAGAGAAGAGGAATAAGAGAACATAACATAAGCATAATCACAAAACTTATCGTATATCCCACAATGCATCAAATAACATATAAAAATAACAACCAAAAATATAAAATCGACGAGATGGTAATGATTATATAAACCACAGAATCAGAGTACATAGGCTCTATGGAACCTCACATCCGTTAATGTCACTTATATAAAAATGCATTAAGTTTCGTGAAGCACAATAGGTAAACAGTATGGAGATTCACAAGACAGATATAAATTAAGCCAAGGAAATTTTCAACTTTATTATTAAAAATAAAACATAGACTCAAACGAGTTACTTCAAAACAAGTTACATTCAAACCAAGTATCTCAAATCTTCCGCATGAAACATCTCGTAAACAAAATATCAGAGTACATAAAATCATATCCCTCGTCATAAGCCATAATAGAGTAGAGAGAAAGTAAAAAACAGTACATCTCAAGAAATCCAAGTCTAAGTTGTAAGAGAAAGTCCTAGTCACTATTGAGTGCTTCCACTTTGAGGACCTAGGGCGAAAGGAAGAAAGAAGGGAAAACAAAGGGGTCAGACATAAAGTCCGGCGAGTTCTAGTGATTTTCAAATATGAATAAAATAGAAATGTCAAGACAGGTAAATAAGTCTGGATGAGAAATATAGTATCATATAAGGTGACAGATAAACTAAACAGAACAGCAAGATAGGCAGGAATAACAGAAATAAACTATTATCGAGTAATGCTTCACATTTATATCCCTAAAACAGATTATGTCTCCAATAATATTAGTATAACAGGGTTATCAGGATAAAGCAGGATTAAACAGCAGAACTAGATCTACCCTAATTACATAACACGATTATGTGTTACCCTAATTACATAACAACAAGATTAGGTGTACCCTAATTACTTCCCATGCGATCGGCTCCCTACAACGTAAATACCATGTGTCTGCCCCAACAGTAGGGTATATCGCTCCCTAACCCAACCACTTATATAACATAGACCTATTTACTGGTGTTACAGCAGCTTAGTTTCTCTAATCGGACTCATTCACGCTCATGACTCCACCGGAACACACCCATACCCACCTTCCCCATGTGAACCTCTTACTATCCAGTTCAATAAAGCGTGCCCTGGCCCTTACCTAGTGCGAGGCCCTCTAACATAATACCAATAGGGATACTAACTGATATAGGTTCCAAATAGCAGATTGACACAAGCCAAACCCCCTAAGCTTGTGCCCCCGAATAACTAGGATTTAAGAGTCCCCAAAACCCGATACAACAGCAGAACGAGGGACCTCTTTAGCTTATTAATAATAATATTTAACCTAGCAGGTTTAGGTTTACTAACAAGTGTGGTTGTGATATTACATGTCATTATGTGTGTACAACCCTTCTCCAAAACACTTGCCCAGACGTATGTATAACTACTATAATGATTCAGTTTATTAGTCTAACATGTCATTTCCTTAATGTCTGTATTAAGTCAAACATGCTTATACATATGAATATTATTCATCTCGTTATTTCCCAAATTACAGCATGTACATATCTATGCATATTATCCATTTTTAACCATTTAAAGCAAGTATATGCACATTACCCCTTTTTAACAATTTACAGCAAGTCTAACATATGCATATTATCCCCTTCCGAAATTACAGTAAAACAGTCCCCAATTTAACATTATGCCTATATTCCTCTTTTCATGTCATTCATAATTACCCCAATCATATGCAAATTCACATAGGATATAGCCTAAGATTCCAAAGGACTAGGCATAGCGTAAAACAAGGGAAAACAGAGAAAGGAAAATAGAATCAAATCACATAGGCATATAGGCAAGACTGAAAATGAACTAAACTAGTAGAAACAAGGAAAAAGAAGATAGATACATATAAATTATTATTTATCTAATAGTAAAGGCGTATTTTGCTTATAACAACAACACAGATGATTTAACATTGTAAAACATGTATAGCAATTATCTTATAAACTCTGTATATCCTAACCCAATTTTATTTAACTGTCATGTTATAGTATAAGAAATCAGATCTGAAAATGACAGGAAACTCACAGTCGGTCTTGGTGAAGAAGAGATTAAATCTCTCATATATATGTGTGTGTGTGTGTGTGCGTGTGTGTGTGTATGTGTGTGTGTGTCGTAGAAAAGTACAATCCAATCCCTTTTGTTGTTGTATGTAAATCCTGAATGTTGCCTCTGTAGATTTAGGCTTAAGCTGCATTCCCCCATTGTATACATATATTTAGAATGGATTTACAGAGGCAAAAGGTACGAAGAAATGATGTATATCGGAATGCTAAAAGCCACTTATTTATAGATTCACATAATCAGCCTCAAACTTTAGATTCTGGGGTTTTAATCTTAATCGTAAATGTAGCGCCGAGTTAGCACGAACCTGGCCACAAAACTGTCCAGATTCATAACCTTCCCCGGATCTCGGTGGGTCGACCCACCGACCATTGGGCCAACCCATGGGTCGTCCCAACCGACCTTGGGTCGACCCAGGCTGTATATGGGTTGTCCCACAACAGTATGGTTTCCCGCTCCTTTTCCCGCTCATCTCATTTGAATTTATTTGAATTATTTTTATATTATATTCATATACAAGCCCCCTATATGTATACAAACTTCTAAGGTTCATAACTTCTTAATACGTTGTCCGTTTTATGCAAACTTGAGTCTATCTGAACTAGAATTCCGAGATGAACGCAATAGTAAAGCCGATTTCACTTAATTCTGAATATTTAATTAAGTAATTCCTAATTTATTATCTTTAAAGTACGATTAAGTGTATTTAATTTTGGGGTGTGTTACATTCTCCCCTACTTAAAGGATTTCGTTTCCGAAATCTCCAAGTTAAGAAGAATGCTACTATCCTGACATCCACCTACAACCATCTACTTATCCATCATCCATAGGCACCCTTAAGAATTTCTAAAGCTTGTATGAATATATGCAAAGGTGTTGTGCGTATATGTCCCTACACTAATACGAAAATCAGGCAGTCGACTGATTAAGTTTACCTCCTTAATGCAATATATGTTTATGCCATGAATCCAACATGTATGCAAATAATCCTAATATGACATATAAAGTTCTATATATGTGCACAATCATTCACCAAATGCAACATGCATAAGATGATTCACCCATTTCCATCCACAAAAAATTAAAATGCACACATATCCATATGTAATATGTAAGTGATTGAGCCAATCTAATGTCGAGTGCATGTGTATATGCATCCATGAGCGACCATTATCACACACTTGCATCCGCTTGCAACCATCAAACATTACATGTTTCAAACACATGTTTCCAACCATTGGATTCTACCTTAGGATCGAAAGTTCGAACGATAGGATAAATATACTTGAATGATAGAAGCAAATGCAAAGTAAAAGCTTAGAAAAGAAGTCAAGAACGTACCTTCAAAAAGAAAAGGATAAGAATAGCGAATACTATTTTTGGGTTCCCACATCGCATCTTCGCGGTCTTATCCCCATTGCACTTTTACCAATCTGATTTCCTTATTACGTAGCTTCTTGATTTCTAATCCAAGGATATGAGTAGGAACTCTTCTCACTTATGCTTCCTTCTCAACTTCCGCGTCCTCAAGAGTACTTGGCTTTACTATCTCTGTCGTATCATGTAAACATTTCCTCAAATGGGAAACATGAAACGCATCGTGTACGCTCGCCAGTCTATCCGGTAGCTTGATCCTATAGACCATCTGACTTATCCTCTCCACTATAGGGAATTCTCCTACAAATCTCGGCGCTAACTTCCCTAATGAGCCAAAGCGAACTACATTCCTTAGCGGTGATATTTTAATGAAGACCATATCTCCTACATAGAATTCCAAATCGGTCCTCCTTTTATCGGCATAGGATTTTTGTATGTCTTGAGCTGCTTCCATTTTTCGGCGGACAAGATCAATCTTCTCGGAAGTATATCTCGAATCATCTCAGGTCCAAGAAGAAGTCTGTCTGTAGACTTCCACCAACAAGTCGGTAATCTACAAGGTCGTCCATATAATGCTTCGAAGGGCGCAATGCTTATGCTCGATTGGTACCTGTTGTTGTAGGCAAACTCCACCAAAGGAAGGTGTTCCTCCCAAGTCCCTCCAAATTCTAGGGTACACAGTCTTAGAAGATCCTCAAGAACTCTAATCACCCTCTCACTCTGTCCATCTATCTGAGGGTGGTACGCCGTGCTCAAACGTAGCTGTGTACCTAATGCCTCTTGTAATCTCTTCCAAACCACACTAATAAAGATGGGGTCGCAGTCGCTTATTTTACTGGAAGGCACCTCATGCAGTCGGACTATCTCTCGAAGATATACTGATGCCAGCCAAGTTGTCGTCCTCTTACTCTTAACAGGAATAAAATGAGCGCTCTTCGTAAGTTTATCCACTATTAGCCAAATGCTTGTATTGGTCTTCCTTGATCAGGGAAATCCATCGATGAAATCCATAGAGACGCTCTTCCACTTCCATTATGGGACATCTAAGGGGTGAAGCAATCCACCAGGTTTCCTTTGTTCAGCCTTTACTCGCTAACAAGTTTAGCATCGAGCTACAAATTTCGCCACATCCTTCTTCATTCCTATCCAAAAGAAAAATCTCTTCATATATCGATACATTCTGTTGCCGCCCAGATGGATAGTCATCCGAGAATGATGGGCTTCCTCAAGCACTGCCTTAAGCGATTCCCTAATCTTAGGAACGCATAGCCTTTGATCTCATCTTAGCCACACTTTCTCGTCCACGGTATATCTACCTAGGTGACTAGAAGTCTCTCCTCTACCAAGCCTGTCCAAGATGTCTGAAATCTGCGGGTCCTCCCGCTGCATAGATCCAATAAGCTTCATTAGAGTAGGTCGCACTCCAATGATGCTAACAATCCCAATATGAAATCCGTAGATGGCTTAAAATTAAAGGTCGAGATGTACTCTAAGCTTCACTTTTCTATGAATAGAGGATTCAAAGTCATCCTCTTCCTACTCAATGCATCTGCCACTACAATACCCTTGTCTGGGGTATAAGCTTTCTCAAAGTCGTAAGACGCTAGGAACTCCATCCACCGTTGCTGCCTTAGGTTGAGATCCTTTTGTGAGAAAAAATACTTGGTCGGCTTATGATCCGTGTATATCTCAAATCTTTCTCCAAATAGATAGTGTCGCCAAGATTCGGTGCAAATACTGTTGCAGCCAACTCTAGATCATGGGTAAGGTAGTTCTTCTCATGAACCCTCAATTGTCTTCTGCTATAGCATACTACCCTTCCCTCTTGCATCAAAACGACACCAAGCCCTATGCCACAAGCATCTGTGTAAACCGTGAACATCTTGCTTCCATCTGGGAGAGTCAGAACTAGGGCTATCGTCAGAGCCCTATTCAATCTCTGAAAGGCCTCCTCACAATCAATACTCTATGAAAAAGCCAAGTTCTTCTTTGTTAATCAGGTTTGCGGGGGCCGATACCCTTGCAAAAGACCTTGATAAACTTTCTGTAATAGCTCTCCAACCCTAGAAAACTCCTCACCTTTGTCGCATTCTTTGGAGCCCTCCAATCTTGAACTGCGACGACTTTAGCGGGGTCCACTGCTATCCCGTCCTTGGAGACCACATTCCCTTGGAATCTTATGTTATCCATCTGATCGATCCAAGTGAGTATGGGTCGGTTTTAATCGGATCGGTCCTACCGTTATTAAAAGGGAACGGTCGTAGCGCAAGATTCCTGGTCGTCCTAAAGCTGGTCGCCTCAGAAGCTAAAGAAATCTGGTCGCTCCAAGGAGTAGAAGAACCTTGATCGTCCTAAGGATTCTGATTGTTCCTGAGGGTAGAAAATCCTGGTCTCTCTCTTTTATGCGCTGACCCGATCATCCCAAAAGTACAGAACATTCTCGGTTGCATCAAAATATATAAAGAAAGTTGGTCTCTCTAGTGCTGGTCACTCCAGAAGCCAAAGGCTCCTGGTCGCTCCAGACTACTAAAGAGACTTGGTCGATCCAAGATACTGAAGAGTTCCTGGTCGCACCAGAGTGCAGAAGATCTCTGGTCGCTCCAAATATACAAAGTATCCGGTCGATTACTAGCTCTTGGTCGCGCCAACAAGCTTCAAGGCTTTCTGGTCCGCTCCGCATTCTAGCCTCCTGGTCGGTCCGCTCCACATTCTAGACTCCTGGTCGGTCCGCTCCACATTCTAGCCTCCTGGTCAACCAAAGCACTAGGAACGATCTGTGATGGCGTGACAGCTGGAGACGACTGGTGACAACTGGCAGTGGCATTTCTGTAAATACCGAAAAAACCGACCAGACCCCTGCATACAAGATTTCAGCCATTTCTCCGCCTATAAATAGGACCCGACCTCCATCATTCTAAGGGGACTTTGGGGGGAAGAACGAGGAGGTGCTGTCCAATTGCTTTCGGGACTTCTCCAAGCATTTATACATCTCTTCTCTATCAAATCTTTGGAGCTTTGGAGCATGTGGAGCATAGTTTTCATGGAGAAACGAGCATAAGCATTTTATGCACTTCTTCATCTCTTCTTGATCATCTAAGGAGCTTTCATCTATGGCTTTGATGGAGGGATTAGCATAAAATACTTCAAGCTTTTATCCGTTCTTTCAATTGGTTGTAAGCACAAATGCATATCAAAGAAGCTTGTATGAATGCATAATGGAGCAAATATTGTAATCTTGTGGCTACTAATGAAACCCAATCTTCAAAGTGGACGTAGGCTCGAATAAGAGTCGAACCACTATAAAATTCTTGTCTTCTTTCTTTATTTTGGTATTTTGATGCTTTTGAATGTTAGATATGGCCTCACACAACTCTAATGGTTTTCTAACGCCCCGCCTCTGAAAAGGTGACGTGCTTTCTAAGCATCTCGCCTCCGATTAGGTAACGCGTTTAGAGATCCCATTTTGGTTGTTATACCAATTTTCGGTATCAACAATTAGGCGCCCATCGTGGGGCCAAATCTACTTTCTGGCATCAAGTATACTGTAAAGATCTTGAGATCTTGAAGCTAAGCCTTAAAATAGCTCGCTCCAGTTTGCGATTTGGACATTCTGACGGATTTTCTGTAAAGTTCAAATTGCTTTCTGAAATAATGCCGCCAAAAGCAAATAAGGAAGCTAGAATTAGAATCTCTAACAGAGAAAATCGGGATGAAACCCCCGTGGATAACCGATTTGAAGTGGGAGAGACATCTAATGGTGGTGCGAATGTCACAAGAGGCGAGCTTGATCAGGCTGTCGCTGGATTGACGCAACAGCTGGAGATAGCTAACAAAGCCATGTTGACAAAACTTGATTCTCTCTTTGCTCTTCAGGCCGCTACGGCAAAGGTGGCTTCTAAGCCCATTCGTGCAGAGGATGCTGGTTCCTCTTCTTCTAGTCCAAATCGGGAAAAATCTTTTCAAGAAATCTCCGATCCAGATAAGGGAAAACATGAGATTTCGAAGCAAGCTGGTCGGAACCGCACTGCAGGGATCACTTCTCATCAAGCGGCCAATTCTGCCAAAGGGGCACTTTCCAACCAAGAAAGACCAGGGCCCCTAAGTCTCAACCGCGATGGTTTGCTCAGGCAAGCCTCCGGTCAAGACAAAGGTGTCCGCCCTGCAGATAGCCTCCTTGAGAAGGAACGCCTCAAGAAAATGGTCCACAGCTTGTGAAGGAAAGCCAATCTCGAAACGATAGTGAGGCTGAATGGGAATTCGCACCATCCAAAACCCCCCTCACTGAAAGGATTAAAAAGACATCTTTCCCACGCAAATTCAAACCTCCTTCAATCCAAGCTTATAACGGGACAGGCGACCCCAATGTGTTCTTGTTTCGATATGATCAGCACATGGATGGGGCACAAGCAACTGACGAACTTAAGTGCTTGTACTTCCCGGTGTATTTGGAAGGGGTTGCGTCATTATGGTTCATAAGGTTGCCTCCCCGATCTATTGATGACTTTGCCACATTGGCAAGATGCTTCCGAGACCAGTTCCGCCTCCAGACAACAAAGGTCAGAGATATCATGTCCCTCAACGAACTAGAACAAGCTCCTGGTGAAACGATAAGGTCTTTCTTGAATCGTTTTAATGTTGCTGCTGTAGAAGTAGGGACCCAAGAGCCAAGGCTAATTCTAATGGCCTTAAAGGGGGGCATTGATAAGCTGTCTGAATTCGGAAGGTGGCTAAAAAGAAAGAAACTTGAGACGCTAGAAAAGTTTTATGACAAAGCCGAGGAATACATGTGTCTTGAAGACGATCCTATCTATTCCGTTGGCAATGTCAAAGCTAAGGTGGTCCCGGAAAGGAAGGAAGCTCCCAAAAAGAATAGTCAAGAAAATTTTGGGGAAGGTCAAAAGAGAGGAAGCAGTAATGATGCTAGAAATGATAAGGATTCCAAGAAACGGCGTTTCTTCAAGCCAACGGATTTTACTCCGTTGAATGATACAATCGAACACATATATATGGCAACAAAAGATGCAGAGGGCTATCCGAGCCCGAAGCCAGTAAAGGTGTCCGAAGAAGCTGCAAACTCAGGGAGGTTCTGTCGATTTCACAATCGACCGGGACACGACACTAATGAATGTCGACACCTGAAAAACTTGATTGAAGAATTGATAAGGCAAAATCATCTCCAGGAGTATGTAAAGCATTCATCAGATACCGAGCCTGCCCAAGGGCAGCAGGTCCATCCAAGTCAAGACAGAAGAACACCTGCGAATATTCCTCGACCTGTTATCAATATAATCAGTGGTGGACCTCACCCTGCAGGGGATACTTGGGAGGATATGATCAGGTATACTAATGAACCAAGAAGCATTCTAAAAGGAGACGGTTTTGAGGTTTGCAATAATTCTTTTCATCGAAAAATGCCTAAAACGTCCTGCGAAGATGTTATCTTCCGGGATCGGGATTCCGACGGAATATTGGTTCCAACTGTTGACCCAATGGTGATCACCATTGGCTTGGGTCCAGCAATAGTAAAGAAGGTGTTGATTGATAACGGAGCATCCGTGAACATCCTGTTTTACAGTACTTTCTCTAAAATGGGTCTATCCATGGACAATGTGCGAGCTAGCAAAGACAAAATACACGGGTTCACTGGCATACCAACTCAGCCAATAGGTGTGATTGATCTCCTTGTAGAGCTAGGAGAGGGAGAGAGGCAAGTCTCCATGATACAATCTTTCGTTATAATTGACTCACCTTCAGGGTACAATGCATTCTTGGGAAGGCCAGCACTTGCCGACTTCAGGATAGCTCTTGCTCCTTGGTGCTTGATGATGAAGTTCTCGACCGCAAATGGGGTGGGAGTTATCAAAGTGGATCATCAGGAATCAAGAGAATGCTATATGGCAGAGCTAATTGAAGCTCGGAAATACGAAATCCGGAAGGATGCGGAGACTCCTCTCTGCATCCATGAAGCTCCTTTATAGCAATTAACGACCATCCCCTGCGCTGGAACATATAACGACATGCAGGAAGATATGGACCCACGAAAAATCAGTGCAGGGGATGAAAAGGTAGCACCAGCTGAAGCTACCATTTCCATAGAGATCCATGATAGTGATACAGATAAGCTAATAAAGATAGGCTCCCAATTGGACCCTATGCTGCAAAAGGAATTGATTAGTTTTCTGAAAGCAAATTTGGATGTTTTCGCTTGGAATCACTCAGATATGTGCGGGATACCTCTAGACGTAATAGTGCATAAGCTGAATATTGACCCCAACGTGCGCCCGGTGAAGCAGAAAAGACGGATACAGGGCCCGGAAAGGTCTGAAGCTTTGAAAGATGAAGTGGATAGGCTATTGACGAACAATTTCATTCGAGAATCCACCTATCCTAATTGGGTGTCCAACCCGGTCCTTGTGAAAAAATCAAACGGCAAATGGCGAGTGTGTGTTGATTATTCTGACTTAAATAAGGCTTGCCCAAAAGATAGTTTCCCCCTACCTCGAATTGATCAACTTGTTGATGCAACGGCGGGGCATGAACTATTGTCTTTCATGGATTCATATTCTGGATACAATCAGATTATGATGCACGAGCTAGACCAGGATAGTACCAGTTTCATAACTGATCGTGGTTTATATTGTTACAAGGTAATGCCGTTTGGTTTGAAAAATGCAGGTGCCACCTACCAACGCTTGGTGAACGCGATGTTCAAAACTCAAATTGGAAAGACTATGGAGGTTTATGTTGACGACATGCTGGTAAAATCTAAAGAAGCAAAGAATCATATAAAGGATCTTGATGAGATGTTCCAAATCCTGAGGAGATACGGCATGAAGCTCAATCCGCTTAAGTGCTCGTTCGGCGTAGCATCAGGAAAGTTTCTTGGTTTCATGGTAAATGCTCGGGGCATTGAAGCAAACCCAGCACAAGTGATTGCTTTACGGGAAATGCAAGCTCCACGGACTAAGAAAGAACTCCAATGCTTAAACGGCAAGGTAACAGCATTAAGCCGCTTCATCTCAAGGGCAACGGACAGGTGCATTCCCCTATTTGATGCATCAAAAAAGGAAAAGAAAAGCTTCCAGTGGACTCCTGAATGCCAGCAAGCATTTGAAGATCTCATCAAGCACATGGAATCCCCTCCGATGCTATCAAAGCCTAGGGATGGAGAAAGCTTGCTCTTGTACCTTGCAGTGTCATCCCATGCATTGAGCGCAGCACTCGTTAGGGAGGAAGACAAAGTGCAATGGCCAGTGTACTACATCAGCAAAAGGTTTACCGGGGCGGAGATGAATTATCCAAGGATAGAAAAGCTTGCATATGCCTTGCTCATCGCATCACAAAAGCTCAGACCCTATTTCCAATCCCACTCTAATAAAGTCCTTACCGACCAACCCTTAAAACAGGTGTTGTTCCGTCCAGAAACATCAGGGAGACTCCTGAAATGGAATATTGAACTCAGCCAATATGATATCACTTACTACCCCAGAAAAGCAATAAATGGGCAAGCTCTGGCCGACTTTATTGCTGAATTCACTGACAGGGGAGAGGAAATGGAGGAAACTAACGAATTGGCCGTTAGGTGGAAACTTTTTGTTGATGGCGCTAAGAATGAATATTGTGCTGAGGCGGGGATAGTATTCGAGACCCCAGAAGGACGACATGTATGATGTGCTCTGCGATTTGAATTCCCCATCACCAACAACGAGGCCGAATATGAAGCGTTACTTGGAGGATTGCGGGTTGCAAAAGAACTAAGCTTGAAAAGTCTACTAATATTCAGTGATTCACAGCTAATGGTTTCTCAAATCAAAGGCGAATTTCAGACTAAGAAGGGAAGGCTTCCGACATATCTGCTTAAAGCCAAAGAACTTCTCGACAACTTGGAATATTATTCTATCTCTCATATTCCCCGTAGAGAAAATTGGAAGGCAGATTCCTTATCAAAGCTGGCTAGCACCGGAGATCCTCAAATCTTCGATCTAGTTCCTATGGAAGTGTTATCTAGTTCCAGCATTGAGGAATCCGATATAGACTGGGTTATGGAAGCAACCAACGAGCCCGACTCGTGGATGACCCCTATAAAAAACTATATACTTCACGGAACACTTCCTGAGAAACCAAAGGATCGCAGAAAACTGCTCCGAAAGTCTCGCCTATATCTCGTCCAAGACGGTCATTTATACAGGAGAGGATATTCAACGCCATTACTACGGTGTGTGACAAAGGAGGAATCTAAAGCGATTTTGGCAGAGCTACATGAAGGAGATTGCGGAGGTCATGTTGGTGGATAGACTCTTGCCAAAAAGGTCCTTCAATATGGTTATTTTTGGCCCGATGTGAACTCCGACTCAATGACATTCACTAAGAAATGTGACCGGTGCCAGAAATTTGCAAAAATCCCAAGAGCTCCGTCAACTGAGTTGACACAGATGTTGAGTCCTTGGCCATTCGCTGTCTGGGGCACAGACTTGATTGGAGCACTACCTACCGCAAAATCGAGCTTCAAATATGCTATAGTGGCCGTGGATTACTTTACCAAATGGGCTGAAGCCGAACCATTGGCAACTATCACATCGAAGAAGGTAATCAACTTTGTGTTGAAAAATATCATATGCAGGTTTGGGGTTCCGCAGAAAATTATAACCGACAATGGCACACAATTCGAAAGTGATGAATTCAAGGATTTCTGCAACAAATATCATATTCAGAAAAGCTTTGCAGCAGTTGCCCACCCGCAGGCCAACGGGAAAGTTGAGGCAGTCAACAAAATCCTGAAATCCACCATCAAAAAGCGTCTCGAGAAAGCTAAGGGCAACTGGATTGAAGAATTGCCACTCGCCCTATGGGTTTATCGTACGACTCATAAAACTGCAACTGGGCATACTCCGTTCTCCTTGGCATACGGTTCAGAAGCAATGATACCGGTAGAGTTAGAGGTTCCAACACACCGCAGAATTCATTTTAACCAAGAAGAGAATGAAAAGTTGCAACTTGAGGCTCTTGATTTACTCGAGGAGAAAAGGACCGAATCAGAACTAGAATGGTCGCCCATCAGAGAAGAATTGCTCGACACTTCAATCAAAAGGTCAGGCATAGAACATTCGAAATAGGGGACCTGGTGTTAAAGAAAATCATGACCGCAACAGGAGTCTTTGGTCCCAATTGGTAAGGTCCATTTGTCTTCGACCAAAAACTCCTCGACGGTACCTTTAAGCTCAAAACTACAGATGGAGTAGAACTCCCAAGGGCATGGAATAGTGATCACCTTCGTCGCTATTTCAAATGATTATCTAACTCATGTACTTTTGTATTTTTCTATGAATATAGTGAATTCTTTGTATGAAATTACATGAATATAAATCCAGCAACACTTCTGACTCTGTCAAAGCTTCATATTCGCATGCCTTTGATCATATATCCAAAAGATGCATAGCTTTGGTTACAGGACACAATACCCCCGTCATCCTATTTTCCGGCATGAAACTCGCCATAGCTTTACTGAAGAAATATGGTCCAAAAGCAGGCGCAATCTTAACCCAAACCCTCTCCGAGGATTCTCAGTCGAATAATAAACTGAGTCTTCTCCAGGGGTGCTCGGTCAAATAACCCAAAGTCAGACAAAATCTGATCGCGTTATAACCGAGTTTCTTAACCCAAACCCTCTCCGAGGATTCTCAGTCGAATAATAAACTGAGTCTTCTCCAGGGGTGCTCGGTCAAATAACCCAAAGTCAGACAAAATCTGATCGCGTTATAACCGAGTTTCTTAACCCAAACCCTCTCCGAGGATTCTCAGTCAAATAATAAACTGAGTCTTCTCCAGGGGTGCTCGGTCAAATAACCCAAAGTCGGACAAAATCTGATCGCGTTATAACCGAGTTTCTTAACCCAAACCCTCTCCGAGGATTCTCAGTCGAATAATAAACTGAGTCTTCTCCAGGGGTTCTCGATCAAATAACCCAAAGTCAGACAAAATCTGATTGCGTTATAACCGAGTTTCTTAACCCAAACCCTCTCCGAGGATTCTCAGTCGAATAATAAACTGAGTCTTCTCCAGGGGTGCTCGGTCAAATAACCCAAAGTCAGACAAAATCTGATTGCGTTATAACCAAGTCTCTTAACCCAAACCCTCTCCGAGGATTCTCAGTCGAATGACAAACTGAGTCTTCTCCAGGGGTGCTCAGTCAATAAATCAAAGTCGGATAAAACTCGACTACGATATTACTGAGTCTTTGACAAGGAAAACCTTCAAAAGGCATTCAAACATTTCTCGAATATCTAACGCATTAGGACGCAAAGGATAGAGAAGTTCCCTTAACAAAATGGCGAGATTCTCGTCTGGTCGTCATTTCTACACAAACAAGTATGTTGGAAAAACAAAATACAAGAATATTCGTAAAACTTAAAACTGGGTCGACCCTGGATGGTCGGACACCTGGTCGTTCTAAAAGCTGATAGAGCACCTGGTCGCTCCAAACCAGTCAAAACCCGATCGCATAAAATTAGCCTCCATTGGATCGGTAAAAGCATCCTAAGGCTGGTCGCTCTACAAATTATTCTGGAAACAACTTCAACCTGATCGGTCGAGATTCAAATCCGCCTGGGTTGGTCCTACCGGGCGCTGCGAGATAAGGCTTATGAATCAAAAGCATCACCACAACTATAAACAAGCAAAACGTGTGAAGTGCAATGTGTAAGAATGATGTCCAGATCAGAATATGAAAGAAAAAAAAAGAACGACAAAGTTCAGAAGCGCAGAGCATCATTACAACACGTCCAAGTACAAGGGAGCCAACCTACGTCACAAACACATAGATTACAAACCAAAAAGTAGTCTTGAAGTCAAAAGCGAGGGCTGGCACTCGCTTAATACACACCAACCTAAATTAAAAAGTTAAATCAAGCAAGTCAGACGAGCGGGTTCTTCCTAGGCCTCCCAACCTTCTTCTTCGCTGGAACAAAGCCTGATGATGAATCACCAGGAGCCTGCCTCTTGCCAAGAGAACCAGTCAGTTCGGCATCGCCTCTCAGAAAGGTGGCAACAATGGAATCCCGAGCTCGCAGGGCCTGAATCAGTTTCATTTTGTCTTCTTCCAGAATGGCGATTCGCTCGAGACCTTCTCTATGAAGTTTATCCAAATTCTCGGCCAAAGAACTCCAATCTCCAAGTTTTGAGCAGTTCGGTCCCTCAGCAAACCCATCTGTTTTTCGAACTGCCCAATAGCTTTCTCCATCCGGTCCAACAATCTCAACTTGACAACGTTCATATCAGTAGATATGATTTGACGGTCGAAGACAGAGACATCTACGTTGGCAGTAACTCCCTGCAAGTCCCAGTCGCGAAGATGTTGAGCCAATTTAACATCACGTGCCCCCGGAGAAAAACGAGGTCGGTTTATGACGGCCTGGAGCTCGGGATAAGAAGGCCGAAGAAGTGGAGGAGGGTTCATTGGAGATTCCCCAGTTTTCATCGGAGATTGAACAGTCGTTTCAGTATCATTGTCAAAATACTTTTTCACAAAATCTGCTCGAGACATTTCCATCCTGCACAAGAGTTTCACAATCAGATTCAAGAATCATTCATGATGAGAATTAAACCGATCAGCTGCGCTTGGTTAAACAGAATTGGTCAGTTATGAACAACTAGAAACATGGACATTCCAAGCAAGAAAACGACCCCTAGCTGATCGATCGTGCCTAGTCATATAAAGTTGGACGGTTGCAAATAACACGTTCGGTCGGTTGGGAGCTTATCTAAGACTGACCGCTCTAAGACTGATCGCTCTAAGACAAAACAAGAATCCTGGCCGTTCAAAGCATGCCCTGACCGGATTGTAGCAAATTTTATCTCAAGAACGACCCAAATTCAACTAAAATCCTAAATCAGTTTTAAACCGACCAGTTTCAACGGATCTAAGATGGCTGTACTTTGAAAGAAAAGATGGTTGTCACTTCAGAAATTCATGCAAACAGTTTGTGATCATTATGAAAACAGAATTACAAGGGTTCTGATTTCGAAGTTTCCATCTACTAATTCAAATCAGGCAAATTACCTCCTACATTATCAGCAAACATGTTGACAATCAATGAATTTCGCATTCAACAATTCTTATGCGAATCGAAATCACGCTTCAATAGGGGTTCGAACTCAATTTAAACTCCAAAGATCCCAGCCAATTATTTAACAATGCAAAAATGCATACCTGTAATCAAATCAGTTGGGTAAAGAAGTTTGAGATGAATCCTCGGGCCTTGAAGCGGAGAAAATCTGAATGTTTGGATTAAAAGACGGACTGAATTCTCGAATTAAATCAGAGAAAGCAAAGTGAAGATCGAAAATTTTTCTCAAAGGAGAGCCGCCATTAATGAAAATTCTGACCAAGAAAAAGTGAAGGAGAGAATGATGAGTTAAATTAATTATATAAAGTTTAATTCGGTCTCTGCATATTTCGAGAATTGTCTCGTCGTCTTCCAGGAATTTGGCTTTTTCGTACGTTCCAAAACTGGAGAAAAGACCGACCCCCCAAGCTAATTCCAGAACCGGCCCATGAAAACTGCATCCAAGACCGACCCGTAATAGAAGCAGATCGATCCACTAATATTTCGAAGCCCATAGTTTTCATAAAAAACTATGAAACTTCGAGGGGCAAAATGTTATCCATCTGATCGATCCAAGTGAGTATGGATCGGTTTTAATCGGATCGGTCCTGCCGTTATTAAAAGGGAATGGTCGTAGCGGAAGATTCCTGGTCGTCCTAAAGCTGGTCGCCTCAGAAGCTAAAGAAATCTGGTCGCTCCAAGGAGTAGAAGAAACTTGATCGTCCTAAGGATTCTGATTGTTCCTGAGGGTAGAAAATCCTGGTCGCTCTCTTTTATGCGCTGACCCGATCATCCCAAAAGTACAGAAGATTCTCGGTTGCATCAGAATATATAAAGAAAGTTGGTCTCTCTAGTGCTGGTCACTCCAGAAGCCAAAGGCTCCTGGTCGCTCCAGACTACTAAAGAGACTTGGTCGATCCAAGATACTGAAGAGTTCCTGGTCACACCAGAGTGCAGAAGATCTCTGGTCGCTCCAAATATACAAAGTAACCGGTCGATTACTAGCTCTTGGTCGCGCCAACAGGCTTCAAGGCTTTCTGGTCCGCTCCGCATTCTAGCCTCCTGGTCGGTCCGCTCCACATTCTAGACTCCTGGTCGGTCCGCTCCACATTCTAGCCTCCTGGTCAACCAAAGCACTAGGAACGATCTGTGATGGCGTGACAGCTGGAGACAACTGGTGACAACTGGCAGTGGCATTTCTGTAAATACCGAAAAAACCGACCAGACCCCTGCATACAAGATTTCAGCCATTTCTCCGCCTATAAATAGGACCCGACCTCCATCATTCTAAGGGGACTTTGGGGGGAAGAACGAGGAGGTGTTGTCCAATTGCTTTCGGGACTTCTCCAAGCATTTCTACATCTCTTCTCTATCAAATCTTTGGAGCTTTGGAGCATGTGGAGCATAGTTTTCATGGAGAAACGAGCATAAGCATTTTATGCACTTCTTCATCTCTTCTTGATCATCTAAGGAGCTTTCATCTATGGCTTTGATGGAGGGATTAGCATAAAATACTTCAAGCTTTTATCCGTTCTTTCAATTGGTTGTAAGCGCAAATGCATATCAAAGAAGCTTGTATGAATGCATAATGGAGCAAATATTGTAATCTTGTGGCTACTAATGAAATCCAATCTTCAAAGTGGACGTAGGCTCGAATAAGAGTCGAACCACTATAAAATTCTTGTCTTCTTTCTTTATTTTGGTATTTTGATGCTTTTGAATGTTAGATATGGCCTCACACAACTCTAATGGTTTTCTAACGCCCCGCCTCTGAAAAGGTGACGTGCTTTCTAAGCATCTCGCCTCCGATTAGGTAACGCGTTTAGAGATCCCATTTTGGTTGTTATACCAATTTTCGGTATCAACACCTTACTTACTTCCTCCAAAAGTGACACTTAGAGAATTTTGGCTTGGGCTGATGTGATCTGAGAGTGCGTAGAACCTCTCCTAAGTGTAGGGAATGCTCCCCCTCATTCTTTGACAAGATTAGAATGTCATCCACAAAGACTACCACAAACTTGTTCAGATACTCCTTAAACACCCTACTCATCAAGTCCACAAAATAGATGGGTGCATTGGTTAGCCCAAAAGGCATAACCAACCACTCGAAGAAACCGTCTGGAGTTTTGAATGTGTCTTATCAATGTTGTTCCCTGCCACCCTGAACTGATGAAACCCCGTGGCCAAATCCATCTGCGAGAAAACTGATGCGCTTACTAGTTGATCAAACAGGTCATCAATTCTTGGTAGTGGGTGCCTATTCTTCTTGGTGAGCTTATTCAGCTCCCTATAATCCACACATAGACGAAGTGAGTCATCTACCTTAGTTACAAAGACGACTGGAGATCTCCACTCTGAAATGCTTTGCCTAATAAAACCGTTCTCGAATGGCTCCCCTAATTGCTTGCTGAGCTCCCTCCTTTCCCTATGAGCCATGTGGCGCACTGGTAGAGCAACTGGCTTCCTATTCTCTAGCAAGTAAATCTTGAATCTATTCCATGCATTGGAGGTAGTCCCTTAACCTCCTCAAACACATCAGGGTAGTCTCTGACAATGGCTACAGATTGCAAGTCATCAACAGAAGTATCAAGTGATTCTAGAAAAGTAAGCATCAGCGACCCCCATGGGTCGCAGGAAACTTCGAGAGTCCTACCATGACAAGTAAGAAGTATAACCACTATCTTTTCACAATCAAGGATAACACCATACATGGCTAGCCAATCCGTACCTAGAATCAAACCATAGCCCACAAAGCTCAGCATATGCATTGCATTCAAACTCGACCCCTAAGATAGAAATTCTCAAACCCGTACACATCATGGATAAATGAGTCGATCCTCCTATGGGGTTTGAGATCACTACAGGATCAGAGACTATACTAGTATTAAGGTGCAGGCTATCGACTACAGAATTGGATATAAATGAATGTGAAGCGCCAGAATCAAACAAGGTTCAAACATGATAGTCAAAAAGGAAAATCAAACATTCAACGGTGACTTTCCTACCTCGATCAGGTCCACTGGCCTTTAAAGCATGTACTTGTCTGGAAGTTCCAATTCCTTGTCCTTGCTAGCTAGGGCATTGCTTAGTGAAGTGTCCCACTTATCCACAATTAAAGCACGCTTTCTTTGACTTTCTGCAGTCCTTCACAAAATGACCTATAGCTCCATAACCATGACACTTGAAATCTTTCTTGATATGAGCCTTGTCAGGCTTTCCACCTTTCTCTTTCTTTTTCTATCCTTTCTGGGCCACCATTTATGTTTCTCGCCCTTATCCTGTGTCTCCTCAGTCTTAATATTTTTCTTCTCATCCTTGCCAATTTCGTGCATAAGAGCCACGTCAACCAGCTTTTCAAACGTCACCCCCATCGGTATATGAGAAAAAGAAAGTACTTGGAGAGGTTGATTCAACCCTCTTTCAAATCTAAGAGCCTTCTTGTGGGGGCGTATTCACCAAGTCCAGTCCAAATCTCACCAGCTGATTGAACTTATTCACACAATCCTTGACAGACATGTCCCCATGTTTCAAAGCCAAGACTTTCTCCATCTGTAATCCTTCTTCTACCTAAGATAAAAACTTCATCTTGAATCTGTGTCTGAAATCATCCTAAGTAGTTATTGGTTGTCCTGCATGTGTTACTTCCCACTAGTAAAAATCTTTGTACTTTAGTTGTCATGCACCAATGGTATCTTCCTTCTATCATCGATCTCAAAAAGACCAAACATGTTCTCTGTTTCTCTTAGCTAATTTTGTGCTTCAACAAATCTCTTCATACTGCGGAACAGTTTTCCTCCTATAGCGCAAAAGTCTTTCCATAACTTAAAAAAGTTGTCTACTCATGGAGGTGGAGCAACAGCGGCTGTAGCTGGGGGTGGGGAATCTCCTTTACGTCTGGTAGGTGTCGTAGCCTCAAGATACCTATGGAACCATGTCGGTAGTAGAATGCCCTCAGGAAGAGTGGGTGCCCTAGACATGCTGAAAAGAAAAAGGATTCAACAAGAGATCAAGAGAATATTGAATATGGCTTGAGGGGATATGTTTTTTTAGAAGTAGATTTTTATATGAAAATACTTTGATTTTTGAAAACAATTTTTAAAACTTTTTCTCTGATCTTGTAACCTTCAGCTCTGATACGAAATGTGGCACCCCATGTCCGCTAATGTCACTCATATAAGAATGCATTAAGTTTCGTGAAGCGCAATAGTTAAATAGAACATAAATTCATAGGGCATATATAAAATAAGCAGTGGAAAATTTCAATTTCATTATTAAAAATAAAACAAAACTAGTTACATCCAAACCAAGTATCTCAAATATGTCTGACGAAACATCTCATAGAACAAAATATCAAAGTACATAAAATCGTATCTCTCATCGTAAACCATAATAGAGTAGAGAGCAAGTCAAAGCGGTACTTCTCAAAAAGTTCAAGTCCAAGTTGTAAAAGAAAGTCCTAGTCACTTTTGAGTGCTTCCTCTCGAGGACTTGGGGGAAAGGAAGAAAGAAGAGAAAACAAATGGGTCAGACATAAAGTCTGGAGAGTTCCAGTGATTTTCAAATATGCATAGAATGGAAATTCCAAGACAGGTAAATAAGACTGGATGAGAAATACAACATCATATAAGGTGAAATATAAACAAAACAAAACAAAACAGCAGGATAGACAGGAATATACTATGATAAAGTAATGCTACACATTTATATCCCTAAAATATTATATGTCTGCACAAATACTAGTATAACAAAATTAACAGGATAACAGCGGGATTAATAGCAGAATTTAACAGTAGGATTAGGCGTACCCTAATTTCATTACACGATTAGGTGTTACCCTATTACATAAAAGCAAGATTAGGTGTACCCTAATTACTACCCATGCGATTGGCTCCGTACTATGTAAATACCTAGTGTCAGCACTGGCAGTAGGGTGTATCACTCAATAACCCAGCAACTTATATAACACAGCCCTATTCACTAGTGTTACAGCGCCTTAGTTTCCCTAATCGGACTCATGCACGCTCATGACTCCACCGGAACGCGCCCGTACCCACCTTCCCCAAGTGAACCTCTTACTATCCAGTTCAGTAAAACGTGTCCTGGCCCATACCTAGTGCGAAACCCTCTAAAAAAATACCAACAAATATACTGAGTGATATGGGTCCCAAACAGCAGATTGACACAAGCCAAACCCCCTAAGCTTGTGCCCCTAAATAACTAGGATTTAAGAGTTCCAAAACCCAATACAACAGCAAAACGAGGGACCACTTAGGCTTATTAATAATCATGTTTAACCTAGCTGGTTTAGGTTTACTAATAAGCGTGGTTGTGATATTGCATGTCATTATGTGTGTACAATCCTTCCCCAAAACACCTGCCTAGATGTATGTATAACTACTGCGTTTGGTACTTATGATTTTCTAGCATGTCATTTACTTAATGTCTGTATTAAGTCAAACCTAACATGTTTATACATATGCATATTATTCATCCCATTATGTCCCTAATTACAGCATGCACAAATTTATGTATGTTATCCATTTTTAACCATTTACAGTAAGTATATGCACTTACCCCTTTTTTTCAATTTACAGCAAGTATAACATGTGCATATCATTCCTTTCCCAAATTATAGTTAAATAGTCCCCAGTTTAACATTATGCCTAAATTTCTCTTTTCATGTCATTCGTTATTACCCCAATCATACGCAAATTCTAATCTGATATAGCCTAGACTTCCAAAGGCCTAGGCATAGCGTAAAAAAGGGAAAACAGAGGAAGGAGAATAGAATAAAATCACATAGGCATATAGGCAAGGCTGGAAATAAACTAAACTAGTAGAAATAGGGAAGCAGAAGATAGATACATATAACTTGTTCTTTATCCAATAGTAAAGGCATATGTTTTACTTATAACAACAACATAGGTGATTTAATAGTATAAAACATGTATAACAATTATCTTATAAACACTGTATAACCTAACCCAGTTTTATTTAATTGCCATGTTATAGTCTAAGAAATCATAAGAGATTAAATCTCCTATATATATATGTCGTAGAAAAGTCCAATCCAATACCTTTTGTTGCTGTATGTAAATCCTGAATGTTGCCTCTACAGATCTAGGCTACAATAGCATTCCCCATTATGTGTGTATATATTTATAATAGATTTACAGAGGCAGAAAGTATGAAGATGGTGTATATTGTATTGGGAGAAGCCACCTATTTTTAGATTCACAGGGTCAATCTCAGCCTTTAAATTCTAGGTTTTTAATCTTAACCGTACATGTAGCGCTGAAACCTGGCAACAAAACTGTCCAGATTCAAGATTCAGAACCTTCCCCGGATCTGGGGGGATCGACCCACCGACCCATTGGGTCGACCCACAGGTCGACCCAGATCGTATGTGGGTCGCCCCACAATGATCTGGTTTCCCGCTCATATCGTTTGAATTGATTTGAATTATTTTATATTATATTCATATATACAAGCCCCTTATATACAAACTTCTAAGGTTCATTACTTCTTCATACGGTGTCCTTTTTATGCAAACTTGGGGTTTATTTGAACTAGAATTCCAAGATGAATGCAACGGTAAAGCCGATTTCGCTTAATTCTAAATATTTGATTAAGTAATTCCCAATTTATTATCTTTAGAGTATGGTTATAGTGTATTAAATTTTGGAGTGTTACAGGTTCATATAGTTATACAAAATGGTAATGCAATTTATACAAGGGATAAATAAACTTAAACTAATAAACTATCTCTAAAAATAATACATAATATAGTGAAAGCTCCATAGTGTCACGCAACGGAATTAACAATAAGGATATAAATATAAAAACGTCGTCTCCTGCTAATCCACCTATGCAGCTCCAAGCAATAATCGTAGTTGTTACTTGGTCTACTCATCAGCATCGTCGATGAGCACCCAAGGTAATAAGAGAGAAATAAAACCTTGGGTCAGACAACAGTCTGGTATGAGCGATAAACAATTCTCAAAGTACTGTAAAAGTCGTAATAATATATATGCACGATAGGCATGGAGAATCATACTTATCATGCTTATGCATTTACAAAGTTAGCACATAACGGTCTATATATGCTATACTAAGATAAATATCAAGTAGATAAGGTATGATAAATCTCTAAGAACTAAATGGTGATAAATAAGTAAACAAGCATAGCATCCATCAATAATCCTCACATTCACTCACTCTGTGTGTTGGATTTACGATAACGCTCAGTTTATATGATACTCGAATCCATGCTACTCCGTCAGCTAGGACCTAGGTTGTACCAACGTGTACACCCCAGAGTAAGGATCCATTTGGTCTAGGTGAATGCCATAAGTCTCCCATCGACAGAAACGAATACCACACTTGGTCCAAATGGACATCACATCCACTACCCCTTCTTCTCGAGTAACCGCTAAAACCACGCGTATCTATAATCTCGTTGCCCACGTCATCTGCAACAGAGTCTATTCTTGGAGCAACTCTTATGAATCCTAACTTGGAGTTTTCTTGGTTGGGACGGAATATAGACAACCAAATAATCGCCACTGTCAATCAGTTATCCCCAACCCTCTCCAATAGCTTCCACTCGTTTCATCGTCATTACTCGGCCTCCCAGAACATCGTCGTCGTCGGATAGCGAATCACCACGTAGAAGCACCACATCCTTGCCTCACGCCAAAACCACTGGTCTAAGAGTAATCACATCGAAACATTGTCGAATGAATTGTCATATCATGCTCCTTGAAATCGCATCATTATCGATATCAACTTAAAGAATGGCTAATAACAATAGTAGTCAATATCAATCACTCTACAGGAATCGACAGCGACTATTTGGATCATATATTTAATCAAAATTAGTTAAATAAACATACTGGGAAACCATCCGACATTTGTCGTGAACTCCGACTCGTCGTCAAGTCCATTCATCATCTTCAGATCGGCCATCAAGCTCCAGTGTCGTTCCATCTCTAGATCTGTTGTCAAGCACTAATATTGCTCCATTGTTGAATTCATCCATGTGCTCTGAAAATCCTTCAAGAATTTATTTCATTCGCTCGGGTATATCATCCTTGTGCATTCAATTAGTATACACCAAAGTGCACATTTGATCGATAAGCACTCCAAACTCTAAAGAACGAGGTTTCCTAATAATAGATCAACTAAGAACGGTGTTTTAAGCTAAACTAAGCAAACAATCTAACCAAACAATCAATAGTCCTCCAGATTCCTAAACTAGCATATAAATATCCATGATAGCAATAATAAACCAAGTAAAACCTATTTGCAACAATAAGTGTTAAAATAACCAAAATCTAACGTTGGTCAAAATTGCACATAAATGGGTAAATAGCGCATAATAATGTGCATACACGTTAAAACTACTAAGATCATTTTCTAGTATTTTTATTTACTATTTAGTAGATTCAAGAATCCTTAATATTACGTTTTTATAATTAGAAAACAGTTTTAAATGTCAAGCTTACACTATTTTAAAAAATATAGTCCAATGAGAGACAATATCACTTACCTCAAGCAAATCAATCCAGCTCATATGCGTAGAATTCGTTAGTATGAGTCTAACGGAAGAAACGAGGTGAAAATCAGACATCGTATGCAAAAGATACCGCAATTGTAAGTTATCGGATTTTAGCGACTAATTAATTAAAACTAATCTAACTAAATTAGTTAATTTCCTAATTAACATCAATACCATTCTTCTCTAAATTAACTTCAGATATGTGCATGTTATATCCTTCTTCTCATGGTTATGCACTTTCACTTATGACATGGAGCACCAGGCGATGTATCAGTGAAACAACTCCACAACTCGACTCCCTGACTTGATCTCCACATTCTCACACCATCATCAAAGCCTTTAACACCTTGGAGCCCATCGCGTCACCACACGAACTGCTGCTGTATAATAGTCCGCATTTTACGTATCAGAGGATCGTAAAATATATTTATTTTATTCCCCGAGAGCTATATCGTTATCATATTGTGATATGTTGGTTATGGAGGTGTGAAACATGTCCATAATTTTTACCAGTTTTATTTGTGATCATTTTGCCCCTATCAGTCTTGTAAGGAAAACTTTTGACTAGGATTTAATCAGGTGCTGAGATCGGTCTCATTGAAAAGCAAATGGTATTGAAAATTCCGTAGAGTGGTCACGCTAAAGAATTGGTTCAGCGGTTTGGGTGAAATCGTTGTTTTAGTGTTTTACAATTTCTGTTCAGATTTGCCTAGCCATAATGGGTTGGTTTGGAGTGGCCCATTAGTGGGCCGGTGGAAGACTATAAATAGAGGGTTAGAGGCATGGACAATAGTTAACTTTCTTCATTCTCTCATTTTGTTAATGCAACACCCCGTAATTTTAACAACACTAGAAAAGGACAAATTAAATAATAATTAATTTCAGAATTAAGGAAAACGGATTATGCCATTTCGTCCGTCTCGAAATTCTAGTCAAGATAGACATTTGGTTTGCATAAAACGGACAACGTATGAAGAAGGTATGAAGGTTTGAAGTTTGTATATGAGCAAGATAGTTATATATATATGTATATATATAGTATGTATGTATGTATATAGGGTCCAGAAAATCAGATTTCAGTTCATAATTCGAAAAAACCGTTGGCGGCAAAGTACCTGCCCAAGTGGTCTCGACTCCAAAGCAGGGGTGTCGACCCCATAAGGGGGGTCGACCCCCTAGAGCTGAGGTGGCAGTCGATTTCTGGAGGCTGGCAGCTATATATAGAGGTCCATTTCTCTTGTTTTCTTCACTGAGAATCCATGGAGGCCAAACTCTGCCGGTGACTGAACTGAACCGAATCGAACCGAATCAATTTTCTTCTACAACAATAAAATATGGCTAAACAATTAGAGATTCAAGTGTAGATCCACATCTCAACAAGCTTCTTTTCTAGTTCTGTTTTTCTAATCCAAACACTGTGAGATCTTAGTTGCTTTTAGATTTAAATATTTAAAAGTAAGCTTAATATGACTATAGTTTGGATTTGTTCTTGTCACCAAATTATACTAGATCCATTGTAAATTGTTAACATATGACATTCTGAGTTGGTATAGCTTGGATCTAAATCTCTATCTAATCGGATCTATTGTAACTTCTGTAACATCCTATGATGTGGATCTTAAACCTTATTTGTGTCAGATCTACTTTCAACTATTGGATCTGAATTATGTGGACATCTAAATTATTATTTAGATCTACTTATTATTTAGATCTCCTTGTGCTTATCATATTAGATCTGAACCTGTTGGACATCTAAATTAACATTTAGATCTTGTCATGCTTATCTTAACATCCTTGCTATGTTAAAACTAGTTAACTGCCACCATTTCATTAGATCTATGCTTATATGTTCACCTTATCACCATGTTAGTATATGATTATGCCATATATGTTAGAACAATCATTTTTGTCATATTCCCATCCCCTTACCATTATGTTGTTTATGGCTAGGCTATACTTTAGCCTAGGCATGACGCCAAATTTTATGCGAATACGTTAGTTAGGGAACGGGGGAAAATATTAGAATTGGCATATGAATTTGGACATATTATTCACTATGAACATAATTGGGTTAATGGGCATGAACAACTATAAAGGCATGGGCTTAATTAGTTGGTTAAAAATTAAGATGCCTAGGATTACAATTAGAAATTGTAATTGCACTTATGACACGAGGTTAGGTTGCATCAGTGGTGGAAGTCTTCCCGGACCCGACCGGCATATCCAGCAACCACTAATGTTGAACCTAATGTGAGAGGTCTAAGTGCGCAAATACGAGACGGGCTAAGACACGAGGTTAGGCCCAACTTATGGAATAAGTCTGCCCTGACCCGACCAGCATATTCAGCATCCATAAGTTGTAGGCCTAATGTGGGAGGTCTAGCCCATTATAAACCATAAATGGACATGGTAATGAATTGGAATACTTAACCTAATTAAATCCCCAAGGATTGTATGAATATAAACATGAATAAGGGTTAAGTAAACTTGATTGGACAATGAGAGGGTTAAGTTAAGTCTATCTGAGTCGGGTGGGTAATATTTTGATATAATCCCATAAAACTTAACCAATTGGGGGTTATGTATTAAAGACACCTATAGGTAAGCATAATCGGTAGAAAGATTGGGGTTATATAATTAAAGACACCTTTTAGAGTAAATATGACCTGTGGAAAACCTAGTGGGGGATACATGACAATGGGGAGAGCTTGTATCATATTGTGTGGGACCCGTTTCAGTCAGTAAACTGGAGTAGGTATCAAGTAGAGTACTCCGAACAAGGTCGGAGAAGGGGCATGCTTACAGAACTGATTGTAAGAGATCCAAACGTGGAGTTTGGTGTGGGCGGCACAAAACCGACCAGACCTTGTGCGTGCATGGGCCGGACAGAGGGGGATAAGACGACCGTGACACCTGTAGATATGGGGCTATGCATATCAGCGGAGGGTTGCCATTTTAGGGCGTGATACATCCTACTGTGGGGCCGGCACAGAGTATCTACGTGGATTAGGGAGCCGATCGATTAGGGTAGTAAGTTAGGGAACATTTAGACATATGCCTAAGTCTACCACCTTATAGTGGAAGGGATCATCTCATTCTAGATATACTATTAGCAGTGCAAAGTAATCATTAGAAGTGTATACACCCTATCCTGTTTACCTTGTCATACCTACTTTATGTAGTTATCCCTCTCCTATCAACTTTATATGCCTGTCATGCTACTTGTATTTATTTACTTGCTAAAAGTAACTAGACTCGCTAGACTTTATGTCTGACCCTTTTTGTTTCCTCTTCTTTCTTCTATCCCCCCTTCCCCCCGGTTCTCAGGGTGGGAATATTCAGGCTTGATCGTGATTCTACTTACTTTTGCTGGAGCTGCTAGACGTATGGCTCAAGCTCCTATCCTTGTTTCTATGGCTATATTTTGTTTGGGGAAATTTATTTCTTTTATGTACTCTGATAATTTTGAAGTACAAGACAGTAGCTTTTATGTTGTAATGGGCTTTTGTATTTCAGACATGTCATGTTTTGGACCACGGTATTTAATGATAAATAATGTTTTTATTTCCGCTGATATTTTATATCTATTATATTATATTATGTGTCTGTTTACCTATAACGTTTCACGGAACTTAATGCATTCCCTCAGTGAGTGACTTTAACGGACGTGGGGTGTCACACTTGGTATCAGAGCTGAAGGTTACCAGATTAAATAAAAGTTTTTGAAAACTATTTTCAAAAAAGTTTTAAAAGAGAGCATTTTCAAAAAGAAAAGTCTGTTTTGAAAAACCATTCCCTAAAAAGCCATAAGTAATATCTTTCGATCCATTTTCTGGATCTCTTTCCTTTTCTTTTCAGCATGTCTGGGAACCTAACATTCCAGAGGACGTTACGATACCATGCTGAATCTGTAGGTATCTGGAGGCCACAACGCCTACCGAAGGCCAAGGAAACGTTCCTTCACCAGTTGCACCCGTTGTTCCTCCTCCTCCTCCGCGTGTAGACAACTTCTCTAAGATCTGCAAGGACTTCCGTGCTATGGGAGGGAAGCCATTCCATGGAACCGAGACATTTGTGAAGGCAAGGAACTGGCTCAAGGAGACCAAGGACTTGTTTGTAATCTTTGAAGTAGAGGATCGAAGGAATATTCAGCTAGCTGCTTGGCTACTGAACGATGAAGCTTCGTTTTGGTGGGAGGTAACCCAAGTAGGCCGTCTAGTGGAAATTTGGGATGACTTTAGATAGAGCTTCGAAATGAAATTTCTTTCCCAAGCTGAGAAAAGTTGCAGATGGAGAGGTTCTTAGCACACAAACAAGGAAACTTGACTGTTAAAGAATATGTGAACAAATTCAACTAGTTAGCAATATTTGGATTGGAATTGGTGGATACTCCACATAAGAAGGCTTTGAGGTTTGCTAAAGGGATGAATGAACCCCTTCATGGGATAGCTATGTCCCATATTCCAATGGGGGTAACCTTTGAAAGGCTTGTTGATATGGCCTTGATGCATGAGGAAGAGAAGGGAGAAAAGAAAGAGGTCAAAGCTGAGGAAACAACCAAGAAGATATGGCCCAAGAAAGGACAACAACAGCAGCAATAGAAGAAAGGTGGAAAGAATGACAAGGCAAAGGATAAGAGAAAGTGTCATAGTTGTGGATGAGGGAGTCACTTGGTGAAAGATTGCAAAAAAAAAAAAAAAAAAAAAAAAAAAAACTTGCTTCAACTGTGGTGAGGTCGTACACTTTGCTAAGGAGTGCCCAAAGAAATAGGGACAAGGTCAGAGGGTAGGAACTTCTAGAGGGCAGGTGCATGCTTTCGCGATCAGTGCCCCTGATAGATGTAGAAAAATTTCTGTAGAAGGTTTAATTTCTCTTTCAAATCATCTTATTAGAACACTTGTTGATTCTGGCGCTTCACATTCATTTATATATAGTTCTGTGGTTGAATCTCTGCACTTAATTACTAGTATGGTAGTGGATCCCGTAATTGTCTCAAACCCCATTGGTGGTTCTGCTCATTTATCTATGATTTATCGGGGTTTGAGAATATCTGTGTTAGGCTTCGAATTTGAATGTGACCCATACGTGCTCGAATTCATGGGCTATGGGTTGATTCTAGGGATGGATTGACTAACCACGCATGGTTCCATTCTAGATTGTGAAAGGAGGGTCGTTAGACTTCTGACTTGCCATGGGAGCACCCTCGAGATTTCTTGTGACCTACAAGGGTCTGTTATGCTTAGCTTCCTAGAGTCTCTTGATGCATCCATAGATGATTTGCAATCTATTCTAGTAATCCGAGATTATTATGGTATTTTTGAGGAGGTTTGGGGCTTACCTCCGAGGCGCGAGATCTATTTTCGTATATATCTGGTGGACAATGCAAAGCCAGTTGCATTACCAGTGTGTCATATGGATCCGAGGGAAAGGAGGGAGTTGAGTAAAAAAGTAGGGGAACTACTTGAGAAAGGATTTATCGGATGAAGCATATCTGAATGGGGTGCTCCAGTTGTATTCGCTACTAAGGCGGATGGTTCACTTCGTTTGTGTGTAGACTACAGGGAGTTGAACAAACTTACAAAGAAGAATAGGCACCCACTTCCGAGGATAGACGACTTGTTTGACCAGCTTGTTAGTGTCTCGATATTCTCTCAATTAGACTTGGCCATGGGGTTTCATCAGTTGAGAGTGGCTGAGGATAGTATAGACAAAACTGCTTTTAGAACTCCGGATGGTTTCTTTGAATGGCTAGTTATGCCTTTTGCATTGACGAATGCGCCCGCCCATTTTATCAATCTAATGAGTAGGGTGTTTCGAGAGTTTCTAGATAAATTTGTCATAGTTTTTGTTGATGATATTTTATCTTCTCCAAAAGCGAAGAAGAGCATGCCCAACATTTAAGAGAAGTTTTGAAAAAAATTCGTGCACATCAGCTTAAGGAAAAGTTCTCCAAATGCCATTTTTGGAGAAAAGAGGTGAGGTTCTTAGGGCATGTGGTCTCCAAAGAAGGGATAGCTGTAGATCCCGCAAAGGTAGTTGTAGTGCAAGATTGGAAAATTCTGAAAAATGCAACGGAGGTGAGAAGCTTTCTTGGATTGGCAGGCTATTATAGGAAGTTCATTAAGGACTTCGCAAAGATATCAGCCCCTCTCACCAGGCTGACGTAGAAGAACTTGACATTTTCATGGGATATAGATTGTGATGTTGCTCTCCAATGTTTGAAGAAGGCTCTAACAACAGCCCCAGTTTTGACTTTGCCCGATGGGAACAGAGTGTTTACTGTTTACACTGATGCATGCGGTACTGGGCTTGGTGTGGTTCTGATGCAAGAAGGAAAAGTTGTGTTATGGGGGTAGACAGTTGAGAGTTCATGAGAAGAACTACCCCACCCATGATTTAGAGTTAGCTGCCACAGTATTTGCGCTTAAGACATGGCGTCATTACTTACTTGGATAGAAGTTCGAGTTATACACCGACCATAAGTCTCTCAAGTACTTGTTCTCGTAGAAGGATCTAAATTTAAGGCAATAACGGTGGATGGAGTTCCTAGCTTCTTATGATTTTGAAATCGCTTATACTCTTGGCAAGAGTAATGTGGTGGCCGATGCACTAAGTAGGCAGAGTATGGCCTTAAGTCCTCTGTTTGTGGAGAGGAAGAGCTTGGAGTTCATATCAACTTTTGACTTTAGACCCTCCATCGAGATTTTTCCTGAATTGTTTGCATCGCTAGAGATACAGCCAACTCTTATGGATCAGATAGAAGCTTCGCAGTAAGGTGACCCACAGATTTTAGACATCATGGATAAGCTCAGAAAAGGAAAGACTTCTAGTCACCTCAGCAGATATTCCATAGATGAAAAGGGGTGCTTGCGACGAGATGGAAGGTTTTGTGTTCCTCAAACGAGAAGCTTGATAAAGGCAGTCCTACCACCATTCTAAGATGACTATTCATTCAAACGGTGATAAGGTGTACAGAGACATGAAGAGGGTTTTCTTTTGGGTCGGGATGAAGAAAGATGTGGTAGAGTTTATTTCTCAATGTTTAGTCTGCCAGCAAGTTAAAGCTAAACAAAAGAAGCCTGGTGGTTTACTTCATCCTTTGGTGGTTCCACAGTGGAAATGGGAGAGCGTCTCCATGGACTTCATAGATGGTTTTCCTAGATCAAAGAAAGGCAAAACCAGTATTTGGGTAGTAGTGGAAAAGCGCTCATTTCATTCCAGTTAAGAGTAAGAGGACGGCATCATGATTGGCAGCAATTTATGTTCGTGAAATAGTTTATCTTCATAGAGTACCTTCCAGCATTGTAAGCGATCATGCCCCCATCTTTACCAGTGAATTTTGGAGGAGCTTGTAAGAAGCATTAGGTACACAGTCGTGTTTGAGCACCGCTTGTCATCCTCAGACCGATGGACAGATGGAGAGGGTGAACAAAATTCTAGAAGATCTTTTAAGGTTGTGTATCCTAGACTTCGGAGGGACTTGGGAAGAGCACCTTCCTTTAGTAGAGTTTGCCCATAACAACAGCTATCAAGCCAGCATCAGCATGGCACCATTCGAAGCATTGTACGGACGACCCTGTAGATCATCAACTTATTGGTGGGAATCTACAGAAAGATTATTACTTGGACCTTATTTGATGGCAGATGAAAATAGCTCAAGATAGGCAGAAATCCTATGCAGACAAGAGAAATATTGACATCGAATTTGAAGTGGGAGACTTAGTTTTTGTTAAAGTATCACCTCTGAAGAATGTGGTTCGCTTCAGGTCTGTAGGGAAGTTGGCACCCAAATTTGTAGGACCATTTCCCACAACCGAAAGGATTGGCCAAATGGCCTTTAGAGTAAATCTCCCAGACAATCTATCTGGCGTTCATGGCGTTTTCCATGTTTCTCATCTGCGGAAGTGCTTGCATGACACCGCTGAAGTTGTTGAGCCAAATATATTAAAGGAGGTAGAAGTGGAACGGGAGGCGACAGACAGACGAGTCCCTACCCGTATTCTTGGATCAGAAGTTAAGAAGCTACGCAATAAAGAAATCAAGCTGATAAAGGTCCAATGGGGAGATAACCCAGAGGACGCGACTTGGGAGACCGATGACAAGATTCGTGCTTCGTACCCTTTTCTTTTCGAGGGTATGTTCTTAACTCCTTTTCCAAATTTTAATCCATGCTTGCTTCTATCATTTGAGTATGTCCTATCAATAGTATTCTCGACCTTTAGATAGGAATCTTGTGGATGTAAACATGTGTTTGAGACATGTTATGTTTTGATGGATGCAAGTGTTTTCTAGTGGTTGCATGTGGATGCATATACACACACAGTAGGCACTAGATCGGCTCAGTCACTGTAACACCACACTTCCGTTAAGGTCACTCACAAAGGGAATTCCTTAACTTTGGTGGAACGTTATAAGTAAACAGTACAGAAATTTACAAGACTGATATGTAAAGCAGTACTTGAAATTTTTTATAACTTTATTACAGCAGAAACAGAAATAAATTTGGTTACATCGCAATACCAAAACCCAAGTACACAAATTTCAGTCTTATAAAAAATCCTTCAGAATGCATAATTTTAAAGCCATAATCCCCAACAGAGAATGCCATAAATAGGTAGAATCAAAGCCAAACAATATTTCAAGCACTTCTAGCACTTCAAGAACATGGAACCTAAATCAAGCTCCTATGTTTCCACCCTGAGAACCTGGGGGGAAACGGAAGAAAAGAGGCGAAACAAACTAGGTCAGACATAAGTCTGGTGAGTCCAGTGACTTTCAGAAATAAACAGATAACAATATTATGACATGTAAATAAAACTGGATGAGAGATAACCATAATAGGAGTAGCAGGTTAACAGAAGAGACAGAATGATATAGACTAAGCTAAACTTCTTACTTGGTTTTCACTTCTCTGCACTAATACTAGTATAACAGAATTAGGTGTTGTCCTAATATCTAAACAAAAAACAGAACGATCTCTTTAGAAACACGATGCTAGTAATGGTCCTTTACCACCCTAACAGAGACATATGTACCGAAACAGAATGCTAGTATGGGCCTTTACCACCCCAACAGAGACAGGCGGTTACAGAAACAGAATGCAAGTAATGGGCCTTTACCACCCGAACAGAGACATACGATAACAGAATATTCCCTACGGAAACAGAGTGTTAGAATTAGGTGTACACTAGTAATGGGCCTTTACTACCCCAACAGATGGTACCACACAGAAACAGACAGGTGTTACCACCCCAACAGAAACAGAAGGTACCCCAACAGAAACAGACAGAACTAAGTGTACCCTAAATTCTACCCCAAGCGATCGGCTCCCTAATACATAAATACCCTGTGTCGGCCCCGTAGAAGGGTGTATCACTCCCTAAAGTGGCAACCTATAGACACAGACCTATTTACAGATGTCAAGGTGTCTTACATCCTCAGAGCAGACCGGATCCATGCACGTACATGACCCGGTTTGAAAGCGCCATCAAAATCCCTTGCCATTATCAGAGTGAACCTCTTACAATTAGTTCAGTAAGCGTGCCCTGGACCCCTGCCTAGTGTTGGGTCATAGTATTGATACCAGAAAGGGTTACTGACTAATATGGGTCCCAAACAACAGATGACGCAAATAATTGCCCCTCCAAACCTTGTGTCCCCAGACTAACAGATTTCAGATTAACTTGCTTACAGATTCCAGATGTACAAAGTTCAAACTAACTAGTTCTCAGATCAGTCATATAAGTTAACATGTTTTCAGACTAACAGATCAGATATACAGATTAACAAGTTTTCAGACTTAACGGATCAGATTACAGATTAACAGACTTATAGATTGTTTCACCTAACCTTGTATTGGGCCTACATATTTTCAAACGGGTTTATTAGATTCATCAGTCCAGTTGAATTAACCTTATCTACCCAATCGTTTTAGGCATCATATTTATCTTAGATTTTGCATTAATTAAATATTAATGCACAGACCACTCACATTAGGTCGGTAGCTTGTGGCCGCTGGATGTGCCGGGCGGTTCCGGGAAAACTTCTGCCACAAGCGAGACCTAACCTCGTGTCTAAGCATCTTTATGCCTACGACCTCTCACAATAGACTGATAGTTTGCGGTTGCTGGTTAAGCCGGTTGGCTCCGGGCAGACTTCTACCGCAAACAGAGTCTAACCTCGTGTCTCAGCATTCTTATTTTAGCTAAAGTATTCATTCACATATTATGCCAATATCAGACAAATTATGCCAATTCAACAAATTAACTTCTTTATAAGTTACAGCAGATTATCCAAAGTTCTATTAACATGTTTCGCTCAATTTTAGATCGAGCCTACAGATTTTCATACCCCAAATTACCGTATTCAGTTTCAATCAATTTAGTAGATTAGGCAATTTAACAGGTTTAATCATCCCTTAAAATTCCATTGACATACCTCGCTTAATCATAAAATTAAGCCTAATTTTACATGCTCAAATTATGGTCATAATTCACAATATAACATATGCCCCAAATTTCTAGTTAAATTTACATAGTACAAAATATTCTCCAAAAACCCCAAATCATGATATACAATACGAATTATACCAAATTATAGCCTTTGATTTCAGCGTATGTCAAATATCCAAAATCCCCATTTAGGTGTATTCACAATTAATAGTTATCCTATTTTAATATAGATCTTTTACGCCTAAATCATATATCCCTTTTCTTCCAAGTCATAGATCGCCATATAAAATATGCCCCCAAATCTAGATCTTAAATTACAACATATATTATGTCCTCAAAATCAGATATTGCATTATAACATGCATTATGTTCCCAAATTACAAGTCATATGTTGTCATACAATAATTCTCCTTCTTCCAAATCATACATGTCATATATAGTATGCTTAGATCTAAATCTTAAATTACAACATATGTCCTTTTTCTTAAATCAGTCACAAATCAGTCATGTACAATTATGCGTCATTCATTATTTTCCCCAAATTCAGCGTTCACGCGTCAATCTCTTATGAGATTTGGCTCAAGCTCGTGGTAGCCTGGCTATAGAACAGAAGGAAGGAAGAGATACAGAATATTTACAATAAGATAGATCTACATGGAAAAACAGATCTGATAAACAGGAATAAGATAGATCTACACATAAAAACAGATCTGATAAATAGAAATATACATAATCTCCAATTCAGATTTATAACCATGTCAAGATCAGAATTAAATTTCGTATCTGAAAATAACTGTACTCATCTTGGTTGGATCTAAAAGAAATAGGTGTTGCAGTTGTAGATCTATTCTCTTTTAATCCTATTTTGACTTAAAGAAGAAGTAGCACTAGTTCTATTTTATGTTTCAGCAACATATGGAAGCCATTGATTTGTGTGTAGAAAACAATAGGCTTAAGGGTGTTTATATAGGAGTATAGGGAGAATTTAAGCCTTTAGATTAACCTAGTAACCATCAGAACCATACAGCTAAAAGATACATCACCCAGCAAATCAGAGAAGGACACATCATCAGAACTCTCCAGAATCTTATGCAGGTTTAGGTTCGGCATGGGCGCACTTCCCAAGTGCGCCAGTGCATCTTTCCATGGGCGCAGTTCCCAAGTGCGCCAGTGCAATTTTGTTCTGGCGCACTTCCCAAGTGCACCAGTGTATTCAGGCCCATTTTCCGATCGTTCTGCCAAGTTCCATCATTCGTAACTTCTTCATACAGTATCCATTTTATGCAAACTCAGACTCTATCTCAAGCAGAATTCCAAGGGGAACGCAATGGCGTAACCCGTTTCACCTAATTTTTCTTTTACAAACTAATTATTCTTTAATTTTTTATTTCAATATTCTCAGAAAATACGGGGTGTTACATTCTCCCCTCCTTAAAGGATTTCGTCCCCGAAATCTCTAGGTTAAGAAGAATGTTTCCTACCATCCATCATCCACTAGCATTCATTGTCCTTAAAAGTTTTCTAGTGCCATATGAACGTATGCAAAAGTGTGTGTACATGTCCCCTATCGAATGCAAAAGATCAGGCGGTCTACTGATTCAGTTGACCTCCTTAATGCGAATTATGTAAGTGCTATGAGTCCAATCATGTAGGCAAACAATCCTATTTGATATATATCATTTCTATATGAGTGCATAACCATTCATCCAAATGCAACATCCATGTGATGAGTCAATCATTTTGGATCCACAAAAATTGAAAAATGCACACACATCCATATGCAGTATAAGAGTGTTTTTGAGCCGATCTAGTGCCTAGTGTGTGTATATGCATCCACGAGCAATCACTAGCAACCACTTGCATCCACTTGCTATCATCAAACATAACATGTCTCAAACACATGTTAACACCCATTAGTTTCTACCTAAAGGCCGAAGAATCGATCGATAGGATACATCCGAGTGATAGAAGCAAGTACAAAAGTTCTGTTTCCGTTAGACATCGGTTAAGAGAATAAATCCCTAAGTATCAACCCTGAAGACCGAAATCAACATCAGATCGACACTCAGAGAATTATTCCCATTAAACAATGTCAAAACTGGAAATCTACTTCGCGCTTCGAGTAAAAACCCCTGTCCTTTTTCAGAAATATTCAGATACTTACAGACTACAGGTACAGATTAGATTATCAAATGATTCTTAGGAAAATAAGCATGATAAAACCCCACCATATCCCATAAAACCAGAATGTATGCATCATGGTCAACTTAACGCCTAACACAGATACCCTCAAACCCCAACTTATCACAAACAGATGAGTCATAACCCTTTTGGGGTTTGAGACCATAGCGGGATCAGAAACAAGACTAGTATTAAAGTGCAGAGTCTCAATTACAGAATCAAAATGCCAGAATCAAAAAGAGTTATATTTCAATAATCTTATAAGGAAATTAAACCTTCTACAGAAATTTTCGTATTCTACCCTATCTACCAGTCACATGAGCATTTTCATGTCCTCCAGAAGTAGGTTCCGCCCTCTGCCCTTGCCCACGTTTCTTCGGGCAGTTCCTAGTGAAGTGTCCCATTTCTCCGTAGTTGAAGCAAGCATCCTTCCTCTTTCTGCAATCCTTGTTCAGATAAGTCAAGCTTCCACAAGTAAATCACTTTTTCTTGTTCGGTGGTCCTTCGAGCTTTTCTTCTTTCTTCTCACTTTTGGCTTCCTCTTCATGCATTAACACCATGTTAACCAATTTCTCGAAGGTAGCCCCCATAGGAATGTGGGTCATAGCCAACCCGTGTAGCGGCTCATTCAAACCTTTAACGAATCTCAGGGCCTTCTTCTCAGGTGTGTTCACCAAGTCTAAGTTGAATCTTGCCAACCGATTGAACTTGTTGATATACCCTTCACTGATGAATTACCTTGCTTCAATGCTAAGAACCTCTCCATGTATAAATTATCTTCTGCTAGTGAGTGGAATTTCATCTCAACCCTATGCCTGAAATCCATCCATGCCTCTACTGGACGCTCTCCAATCTTGACCTCCCACCAAAACAAGGCTTCGTCCTTAATTAACCAAGCAGCTAATTGGACCTTCCTTCCATCTTCTATCTCGAAGATACCAAACAAATCTTCCACCTCCTTAAGCCAATTTCGAGCCTCAACAAATGTCTCTGATCCGTGAAAAGGGTTTTCCCGCCCATTGCCTGAAAGTCTTTGCATATCTTCGAAAAAGTATCAACGCAGGGAGGGGGAGGAGAAGGAGGAGGAACGTCTGCTGGGCCTGCGGCGGTGGCCCTAGCCTCCAGATACCTTCTGAACCAAGTTGGTATCGGTATGCCCTCGGGTATCTCGGGTAACCCAGACATGCTGAAAAGAAAATGAAGAGATTCAAAACGGAGAATTCAAAAGACAGATATATGGCTTTTGGGGATTATGATTTTCAAAATAAACTTTACTTTTGAAAATACTTCCTTTTAAAAACCTTTTTTTTAAAATAGTTTCCAAAAACTTCTATTTAATCTGGTAACCTTCAGTTCTGATACCAAGTGTAACACCCCGCTTCCGTTAAGGTCACTCACAAAGGGAATGCCTTAACTTCGGTGGAACGTTATAAGTAAACAGAATAGTAATTTACAAGGCAAATATGTAAAGCAGTACTTGAAAATTTTATAACTTTATTACAGCAGAAACAGAAATAGTTTGGTTACATCACAATACCAAAACCCAAGTACACAAATATCAGTCTTATACAAAATCCTTCAGAATGCATAATTTTAAATCCATAATCCCCAATAGAGAATGCCATAAATAGGTAGAATCAAAGCCAAGCAGTATTTCAAGCACTTCTAGCACTTCAAGCAGATGGAACCTAAATCAAGCTTCTATGTTTCCACCCTGAGAACCTGGGGGGAACGGAAGAAAAGAGGTGAAACAAACAAGGTCAGACATAAGTCTGGTGAGTCCAGTAACTTTCAGCATATAAATAGATAACAGTATCATGACATGTAAATAAAACTGGATGAGAGACAACCATAACAGGAGCAGCAGGTTAACAAAAGAGACAGAATGATATAGACTAAGCTAAGCTTCTTACTTGGTTTATACTTCTTTGCACTAATACTAGTATAACAGAATTAGGTGTTGTCCTAATATCTAAATAGAAAACAGAACGATCTCTTCAGAAACACGATGCTAGTAATGGGCCTTTACCACCCTAACAGAAACAAATGTACCAAAACAGAATGCTAGTATGGGCCTTTACCACCCAAACAGAGACAAGCGGTTATAGAAACAGAATGCTAGTAATGGGCCTTTACCACCCAAACAGAGACAGACGATAACAGAATATTCCCTACGGAAATAGAGTGTTAGAATTAGGTGTACACCAGTAATGGGCCTTTACTACCCCAACAGACGATACCACACAGAAACAGACAGGTGTTACCATCCCAACAGAAACAGATGGTACCCCAACAGAAATAGACAGAACTAAGTGTACCCTAAATTCTACCCCAAGCTATCGGCTCCTTAATACATAAATACCTTGTGTCGGCCCCACAGAAGTGTGTATCACTCCCCAAAGTGGCAACCTTACAGACCTATTTATAGATGTCACGGTGTCTTACATCCTCAAAGCAGACCGGATCTATGCACGCACATGACCCGGTTGGAATGCGCCATCAACACCCCTCGCCAATATCGGAGTGAACCTCTTACAATTAGTTCAATAAGCGTGCCCTGGACCCCTACCTAGTGTTGGGTCATAGTTTTGGTACCAGAAAGGTAAACTGACTAATATGGGTCCCAAACAACAAATGACACAAGTAATTGCCCCTCCAAACCTTGTATCCCCAAACTAACAGATTTTAGATTAACTTGCTTACAGATTCCAGATGTACAAAGTTTAGATTAACTAGTTCTCAGATCAGACATATAAGTTAACATGTTTTTAGATTAACAGATCAGATATACAGATTAACAAGTTTTCAGACTTAACGGATCAGATTACAGATTAACAGACTTACAGATTGTTTCATCTAACCTTGTATTGGGCCTATAGATTTTCGAACGGGTTTATTAGATTCATCATTCTAGTTGACTTAACCTTATCTACTCGATCGTTTTAGGCATCATATTTATCTTAGATTTTGCATTAATTAAATATTAATGCACAAACCTCTCATATTAGGTCGGTAGCTTGTGGCCGCTGGATGTGCCGGGTGGTTCCGGCAAACTTCTGCCACAAGCCAGAACTAACCTCGTGTCTAAGCATCTTTATGCCTATGACCTCTCACATTAGACTGACAGTTTGCGGTTGCTGGTTAAGCCGGTTGGGTCCGAGCAGACTTCTACCGCAAATAGAGTTTAACCTCGTGTCTCAGCATTATTATTTTAGCTAAAGTATTCATTCACAGATTATGCCAATATCAGACTAATTATGTCAATTCAACAAATTAACTTCTTTACAAGTTACAACAGATTATCCAAAGTTCTATTAACATGTTTTGCTCAATTTTAGATTGAGCCTACATATTTTCATACCCCAAATTACCGTATTCAGTTCCAACAAATTTAGTAGATTAGGCAATTTAACAGGTTTAATCATCCCTTAAAATTCCATTGACATACCTCGCTTAATCATAAAATTAAGCCTAATTTTACACGCTCAAATTATGGTCATAATTCACAATATAACATATGCCCCAAATTTCTAGTTAAATTTACATAGTACAGAATATTCTCCAAAAACCCCAAATCATGGTATACAATATGAATTATGCCAAATTATAGCCTTTGATTTCAGCGTATGTTAAATATCCAAAATCCCCATTTAGGCGTATTCACAATTAATAGTTATCCTATTTTAATATAGATCTTTTACGCCTAAATCATATATCCCTTTTCTTCCAAGTCATAGATCGTCATATAAAATATGCCCCCAAATCTAGATCTTAAATTACAATATATATTATATCCTCCAAATCAGATCTTACATTATAACATGCATTATGTTCCCAAATTACAAGTCATATGTTGTCATACAATAATTCTCCTTCTTTCAAATCATACCTGTCATATATAGTATGCTTAGATCTAAATCTTAAATTACAACATATGCCATTTTTCTTAAATCAGTCAAAAATCTGTCATGTCCAATTATGCGTCATTCATTATTTTCCCCAAATTTAGCGTTCATGCGTCAATCTCTTATAAGATTTGGCTCAGGCTCGTGGTAGCCTACTATAGAACAGAAGGAAGGAAGAGATACAGAATAGTTACAATAAGATAGATCTACATGGAAAAACAGATCTGATAAACAGGAATAAGATAGATCTACACAGAAAAACGGATCTGATAAACAGAAATATACATAATCTCCAATTCATATTTATAACCATGTCAAGATCATAATTAAATTTCATGTCTAAAAATAATTGTACTCACCTTGGTTGTATCTAAAAGAAATAGGTGTTGCAGTTGTAGATCTATTCTCTTTTAATCCTATTTTGACTTGAAGAAGAAGAAGCACTAGTTCTATTTTAGGTTTCAGCAGCATATGGATGCCATTGATTTGTGTGTAGAAAACAATAGGCTTAGGGGCGTTTATATAGGAGTATAGGGAGAATTTAAGCCTTTAGATTAACCTAGAAACCATAAGAACCATACAGCTAAAAGACACATCACCCAGCAAATCAGAGAAGGACACGTCATTAACAGAATCTTTTGCAGGTTTTTGGTTCGGCATGGGCGCACTTCCCAAGTTCGCCAGTGTATCTTTGCATGGGCGCACTTCCCAAGTGCGCCAATGCAATTTTGTTCTGGCGCACTTCCCAAGTGCGCCAGTGTATTTTGGCCCATTTTCTGATCGTTCTGCCAACTTCTATCGTTTGTAACTTCTTCATTCGGTATCTGTTTTACGCAAACTCGGACTCTGTCTCAAGCAGAATTTCAAGGGGAACGCAATGGCATAACCCGTTTCACCTAATTTTTCTTTTACAAATTAATTATTCTTTAATTTGTTATTTTAATATTCTCAGAAGATACGGGGTGTTACAATCGCTCTCATACTGCATATGGATGTGTGTGCATTTTTCTTTTCTTTAATGGATGGAAATAGATGTATTATCAAATGGATGTTGCATTTGGACGAATGAGTGTGTACACATATAGAACTTACATATTACAATAGGATTATTTCCGTACATATTGGATTCATGGCACTAACATACATTACATTGAGGAGGTCGACTGAATATAGACCGCCTAATCTTCGCATTAGTATTGAGACATATACACACACCTTTGCATATGTTCATATAAGCATTAGAAGTCTTTAAGGACAATGGATGCCTATGATTGATGGATGAGTAGATGGGTGATGGATGGTAGGATCTACATTTCTCTCAACTTAGATATTTCGGGATGAAATCCCTCAAGTAGGGGGAGTGTAACACCCCGTAATTTTAACAACACTATAAAAGGATAAATTAAATAATAATTAATTTAATATTCATAATTAAGGGAAACAGACTACGCCATTGCGTCCATCTCGAAATTCTGGTCAAGATTGGCATTGGTTTGCGTAAAATGGACACCGTATAAAGAAGTTATGAAGGTTTGAAGTTTGTATACGCGCAAGATAGTTATATATATAGGGTCCAGAAAATCAGATTTCAGTTTAAAATTCGAAAAATCCGTTGGCGGCAAAGTTCCCACCCCAGGGGTGTCGACCCCATAAGGGTTCGACCCCTTAACCGGGGGGGGGATCGACCCCCCTAGGGCTGAAGTGGCAGTCGGTTTCTGGAGGTTGGCAGCTATATATAGAGGTCCATTTCTCTTATTTTCTTCATTGAGAATCCGTGGAGACCAAACTCTACCGGTGACTAAACTAAACCGAATCATTTTTCTTCTACAACAATCAAATAAGGCTAAACAATTAGGGATTCAAGTGTATATCCGCATCTCAACAAGCTTCTTTTCTAGTTCTATTTTTCTAATCCAAACACTGTATGTAACACCCCACCTCCGTTAAGGTCACTCACAAAGGCAATGCATTAACATTGGTGAAGCATTTTAGGTAAAAGGCATAGATAATTTTACAAGACAGACATATAAACAGCGGAAAACTGAAATCATTTCATAAATAGCGTGATTCGGTCAAAACATTGCAAGCATTGTCTCAAAACCCAACTTCTAAATTATTACAATAAAACATCTGTCTTGATTTAAAACTCCAAGTACATAAAGAAGCATAAAACAGTAGTAAAGCAGCATAAATCCCCAATAAAAGTGTAACCACGGCCATAGCCCAAGAAAAGAGAATCCAAGCAATACATCTACTCTCTCAAGCTGGAAAAGGTCTGCACTAAGCCGAAGTATTCCCTCCCTGCGGACCTGGGGGAGAAATGGAAGAAAAAAGGTGAAAGAAAACGGGTCAGACATAAGTTTGGCAAGTCCAGCGATTATTCAACATGTAAACAGGTAAAAGGATCATGACATGAATAAACTGAATATAGGACAATACCATAGAAATAAGGTAACATAAGATATGGCAAGTTAAACTGAATATACTATCACACTCATTTCCATTTCTCTACTCCTACTAACGAATGTTTTAACTACCATCATGTGTTCAAAACAAAATGATCCCTTTTTCGATTGGCTTCTAGTCGCATGCATTTATTTCTTGTGTCATTCGGCTCCGATTGATTATAGATGCCTGTGCTGGTCCCGCCATAGGGTGTATCAATTCCTGTGGTGACAACCCGACACAAATTCTAGATGCACAGTGTATACTACTGATGTCGAGTGCCTGCTTTATCCACTCTGGAGTACGTGCAAGCAACCTCTCACATTAAATCTACATTGTTGCGGTCGTTGGATGTGCTGGGCGGTTCCGGGCTGTCTTACACCGCAACTCAATATAACATCGGGTTTTTTGGGCTTAATGCGCTAACCTCTCACATTAGATCTATATTGTTGCGGTCACTGGATGTGCCGGGCGGTTCCGGGCAGTCTTACACCGCAAATCAATCTAACCTCGGGTTAGGCATGTTCAACTTTAGCCAATTTTACATATTTGTCATATGTGTCCATGTTTAGGTCTTTTTATGCCAATATTCCCAATTGTATTTAGTACAAGTTTTATGCCACATTCACATGCTATGCCCAAATTTTACTCAATTTAATTATACCCAATTTGCCCATGTTATAATCGTACGTACGATGAGATTCAATCTAAGTTCCGAATGAACTTAGTATCCACAAAAGAAAGTAAAAAGGGAAAAATAGAGAAGGAGCATAAGAATTGACATAAGGAAAAATAGGCATGTAAAGATATACCCAATTCAAGAATCATGTTTCAACAGGCATGTTGTACATTAATAATAAGTGTGGACAAGCTAGGCAATTTACACCATAGGTATAAATATTAGATAGAATTCGACTTAAGAGAATCACTAATTTTGATGTACAACATGATAAGTCCCATTATATCAATCACAATAGTCTCATAGGCATAGGATGTACAATACGATAAGTTCCATCATATCAATCACAACAATCTCATAGGCATGATAGGTTCCATTATGTTAATCCAACAGTCTCATAGGCATGATAGGTTTCATTATGTTAGTCACAACAGTCTCATAGGCATGATAGGTGTCATTACATCAGTCACAATAGTCTTATAGACATAGGCAATTCAGATTTGACAAAAGAATAGGCATGAATCAGAATTAGGCATCGTTCTATATCCAATTATCACTATCATGATTTCTATTAGGTGTTTAAATCTAAATAATAACTGAACTTACAAAAAAAGGATGGATCTTGTATTCTGAGACCAGATTTCTGAATTTTTTAAGTTGTCCTTTGATGTAGACGTTTGATTCTCTAGTCTGGATTTGGTTTGTAGCTTTCTAACTTGATTTCTAATTTGGAGAAGATGGAGGCTATGCTAGCTTAGGGATGGACAACATGACATCTTCATAGAATGAGATTGTAAGGTTTAGGGTTGACGTTTGGGGTGATTATATAGAAGTCTAGGATTAATTCTAGCCTTTAGATTAGTCTAGGAGAAATCAGAGCCATCAAACCAAAGAGATGCGGCATCCAGCCAACCATAGCACGACACATAAGCCCTAATACCTCAGAAATTAATCATCGGCCAGTCAAGGAAGGCCACATCAGCTCAGGGCTATAAAAATTCATCATAGGAAGTGGATCTCAAAGGGGTCGACTCCCTACTGGGGGGTCGACACCTATATCGACACCCCCATAGGGGGGTCGACACCTATGTCGACTCCCCCTGGGGGGGTCGACACCCCTGAGCGGGAAATTTCCCGCTCAGCTGTTTTAGCCGATTTTCGAATTTTTAAACTATTTTCTGACTTTTAAGTTAATTTCTGTTTTTTACTTGAAATCTTCTGAACTCCGTAACTTCTTCTTATAGAGTCTGATTCACTCAAACTCGGACTCTATCTCAAGAAGAATTCCGAGACGAACGCAATGGCGTAACCCATTTCCCTTAATTCTTCTTCTAAAAATTAAGTGTTCTTAGATTTGTTAATTTTAATATTCACAGAAAATACGGGGTGTTACATTCTCCCCTCCTTAAAGGATTTCGTCCCTGAAATCTCTAAGTTAATAAGAATGCATCCTAACATCCAACATCCATCTACTCAACCCCAGGCATCCATTGTCCTTAAAAAGATTTCTAATGCTTTCACGATCATATCCATAGTGTGTGTGTATGTCCTTATCTAATGCAAAATCAGGCGGTCTACCGATTAAGTTGACCTCCTTGATGTGAATCATGTCAGTGCCATGAGTCCATTATGTATGCAATTATTCCTAATCATTCTTTCTACATAACTACACAATCATTCATACAAGTGCAATGTCCATATGATAATACAACAAGTTTCAATCCATATATAAATTCATATATGCATATGCAATATGAAAGTGACTGAGCCGATCTAGTACCTAGTGCGTGTGTGTGTATGCATCCACGAGCAACCACTTGCAGCCATCAATCATAACATGTTTTCAAATACATGTTTACATCCATTGGTTTCTACCTAAGGATTAAGAGTAGGAACGAGGAGATATACTTAAGAGATAGATACAAGCACGCATAAACTTATGGAAAAAGAGATCAAGAATGTACCCTAAAAAAGATAAGGGTAGGTTGCACATATCTTGTCCTTAGTCTCCCACGTCGCGTCTTCTTCAGCGTAACTCCACTATACTTTAACTAGCTTGTCCTCACGATTGCGTAGTTTTTAACTTTCGTACCCAAGATACGAGTTGGAACTCTTCTCACCGTTGCTTCTCGTTCCACTTCTAATTCCTCTAGTATGCTTGGCTCCACAACTTCCGCCGACTCATGTAAACACTTCCGTAGATGAGAGACAAGAAAGACATTATGTACTCCAGCCAATATTTCGGGCAGCTCTACTTTGAAAGCCATCTTCCCAATCCTCTCAATGATAGGAAATGGCCTTACAAATCTTGGTGCCATATTTCCTACGGACCCAAAGCGAACGACGTTCTTTAAAGGAGATACTTTAAGAAAAACTCTGTCTCCAACCTCAAAATCAAGGTCGGTCCTTCTTTTATCAGCATAAGACTTCTGTCTATCTTGTACGGTCTTCATTTATCTTCGTATCAAGTCCACCTTCTTTGAAGTTTCTCTGATCATGTCAGGCCCAAGTACAAGCTTGCCTGTAGACTCCCACAAACAAGTTGGTGATCGGCACGGTCTTCCGTATAAAGCCTCAAAGGGTGCCATGCCTAGGTGGCTTGGTAGCTATTGTTGTAGGCGAATTCCACCAAAGGAAGGTGGTCCTCCCATGTTCCCCCAAAATCAAGAATGCACGATCTCAAGAGATCTTATATTACTTTGTTCACCCTTTCCGTCTAACCATCGGTTTGAGGGTGATAGGCAGTGCTTAAGCATAGTTGTGTGTCTACAGCCTCTTGCAAACTCTTCCGAAACTCGCTCGTAAAGATAGGATCTCGATCACTTACTATGCTAGAGGGTATTCCATGCCGTCGAACTAGATAAATGGATGCTAACGATGAGGCAGTCCTTCTACTCTTAACATGTATAAAGTGAGCGCTTTTAGTGAGCATGTCCACTATTACCCAAATACTGGTATTGCCCCTTCTTGACCTAGGCAACCCATCAATAAAGTCCATTGAAATGCTATCCCATTTCCATGTGGGACCTCTAGAGGATGAAGCAGACCACCAGGCTTCTTCTGCTCTGCCTTGACTTGTTGGCATATCAAGCATTTGGAGACAAACTCAGCTACATCCTTCTTCATGTCATTCCAGAAGAAAACCCTTTTTATGTCCTTATACATCTTGTCCCAACCCGGGTGTATGGTCAACTTAGAATGATGTGCTTCTGCGAGAACGGTTTTCACCAAATCCCTTGCTTGTGGGACGCATAGTCTTCAACCCCGTCTCAACCAACCCTTGTCATCGATGGAGTATCTATTGAGGTGACTAGAAGTCTCACCTTTAATCAGCTTATCCATCACATCAACTAGCTGAAGGTCTTCACGTTGCGCGGTTCCTATTGAGTCCAAAAGAGTAGGTCGCACCTCTAGCGATGATAACAAACCAGGTACAAATTCAAAGGAGGGTTTAAAATCAAAGTTTGTTATGTACTCCAAGCCTTGCCTTTCTACCAAGGGAGGAATTAAGGTTAGCTTTTTCCTTCTTAATGCATCTAATACCACATTGCCCTTGCCAGGGGTATAAGAAATCTCAAAATCGTATGAGGCAAGAAATTCCATCCACCTTTGTTGTCTTAAGTTAAGATCTTTTTGTGAGAAAAGGTACTTTAATGATTTATGGTTAGTAAAAAATTCAAACCTTTCTCCTAGCAGGTAATGATGCCATGACTTAAGAGCGAAAACAATGGCAACTAGTTCTAAATCATGAGTTGGGTAGTTTTTCTTATGTACCTTCAACTACCTTCCTCCATAACAAACTACTCTGCCCTCTTGCATCAAGAAAGCGCCCAATCCTGTACTGCATGCGTCTGTGTATACAGTAAACATCTTACTCCCATCAGGCAATGTCGGAACGGGGCTGTTGTTAGAGCCCTTTTCAATCGTTGGAAAGCAACATCGCAATTCAAATCCCAAGCAAAAGTTAGCTTCTTCTTTGTCAACCTAGTAAGTGGGGCTGAGATCTTCGCAAAGTCCTTAATGAACTTTCTGTAAAAGCCCACTAGTCGGAGAAAACTTCGTACTTCGGTTACATTCCATGGGATCTTCCAATCTTGCACCGCAACTACTTTTGTGGGATCCATAGCTATCCCCTCTTTGGACAACACATGTCCAAGAAACCTTACTTCATCTCTCCAAAAATGGCATTTGGAGAATTTTGCTTTCAGCTGATGTGTACGAAGAGTATCCATGACTTCCCTTAAATGCAAAACATGTTCTTCCTCACTTTTTGAGAAAATCAAAATGTCGTCCACGAAGACCACTAAAAATTTATTAAGAAACTCTCTGAACACCCTACTCATCAAGTCTACGAAGTAGGTGGGTGTGTTTGTCAAGCCGAAAGGCATGACAAGCTATTCGAAGAAACCATCCGGGGTCCTGAACGTGGTCTTATCTATGTTGTCTTCAGCCACTCTTAGCTAGTGAAATTCGGTGGCCAAATCTAGTTGGGAGAAAACCGAGGCACCTACGAGCTGGTCGAACAAGTCGTCTATTCTAGGAAGTGGGTGCCTATTCTTCTTGGTCAGCTTGTTTAGCTCCCTATAGTCCACGCACAGGCGAAGTGAACCATCCGCTTTGGTTGCAAACACCACTGGAGCACCCCATTCAGAAATACTCCACCTTATGAAGCCCTTTTCAAGCAACTCTTTAACTTGCTTGTTGAGTTATTTTCTTTCCTTTGGAGCCATGTGTCTAACGGGTAAAGCAACAGGTTTTGCATTATCGGCAAGGTATATGCGAAAGTCTATCTCTTGCTTCAGAGGTAAGCCCTTCACCTCTTCAAAGACATCCGATTATTCACGGACTACTCTAACAGATTGCAAGTTTTCAACAGACGCATCAAGAGATTCTAGATAGCTTAGCATAACATAATTCATAGGATTACAAGAGATTTCGAGAGTGCTACCGAGGCGAGTCATAAGTCTAACCACTCTCCTCTCACAATCAACGATGGCACCATTACTAGATAACCAATCCATGCCTAGAATCAACCTATAGCCCGTGAAGCCCAAAACATAGGCATTACATCTGAACCCAATGCTTAGTATAGAAATTTCCAAAATCCAAAAAAATCATAGGCAAATAAGCCGAGCCCCCAATTGGATTTGAAACGACCATGGGATCATTTACTATACCAGTATTTAGGTGTAGAGATTCAACTAAAGCAGTAGATATATAAGAGTGTGATGCGCCAGAATCAAAAAGAGTACGAACTGGATGATCAGAAAGATAAACTAAAATCTCAACAGAAATATTTCTACCTCTTTCTTGCGAAGGTGCAATGAGAGCGTGAATCTGCCCTCTAGAAGTAGATCCAGTCCTCTGCCCTTGCCTTTTTGGGAAATCTTTAGCAATATGTCCTCTCTCGCTGCATTGAAAGCAACCACCCATCTTCCTTTTCTTCTTCCTGCGGTCTTTAATCAGATGTCGAGGTATGCCACAAAATTTACACTTCCTCTTGTTACGGGGTTTGTTATTCTTCCCGCCTTACTTGGAATCCGTCTTCTTATTCTGCGATCCCTCCACTTTCTTGTCTAGAGGTTCTTCCACCTTTGCCTCTTTCTTGCCATCCTTGTCTTCCTCCTGTAACAGTGCCATGTCCACCAGTCTCTTGAAAGTCGCGCCTATAGGTATATGGGACATAGCTAGGCTGTGCAGTGGCTCATTCAACTCTTTAACGAAACGAAGAGCCTTTTTATGTGGAGTATTTACTAACTCCGGTCCGAATCTAGCCAGCTGGTTGAATTGGTTGACGTATTCCTTAATCGATAGGCTTCCTTGTTTGAGTGCAAAGTACTTCTCCGTCTATTGACTTCGTTCAGCTTGCGAGAGGAACTTCAATTCAAATCTCATTCTGAAATCCTCCCAAGTTTCAACTAGTCTCTCAGCAATAGTAACTTCCCACCAGTAAGAGGCTTCGTCCTTAAGTAACCATACATCCAATTGTATCTTCTGCCTATCGTCCACTTCGAAGATAACAAACAAATCTTCGGTTTCCTTGAGCTAGTTTCTTGCTTCTACAAATGACTCAGTCCCATTAAAGTTCTTTCCGCTCATAGCTCGAAAGTCTCTACATATCTTTGCGAAAACATTCACAAGCGGAGGAGGAGGATGAGGAACGGTCGTAGCTGGGGGAAGAGGAACGTCTGCTGGGTCTGCGCCATTAGCCCTAGCCTCCAGATACCTTCTGAACCAGCCAGGTATCGGTACGCCCTCGGGAAGATTAAGATCCCCAGACATGCTTAAACGAAAAGAAAAGGTTCAAAACAAAGGATAGAATGATAGTGCATATGGCTTTGGGGATTATGCCTTTAAAATAAAACAATACTTTTCTTGATAATGCTTCTTTAAACTTCTTTTTGAAAAATAGTTTTTCAAAAACCTTTATCTGATCTGGTAAACCATTGCTCTGATACCAAGTGTAACACCCTACCTCCGTTAAGGTCACTCACAAAGGGAACGCATTTACTTTGGTGAAGCATTTTAGGTAAAAGGCATAGATAATTTTACCAGACAGACATATAAACAGCGGAAAACTGAAATCATTTCATAAATAGCGTGGTTCAGTCAAAACAATACAAGTGTTGTCTCAAAACCCAACTTCTAAATTATTGGAATAAAACATCTGTCTTGATTTAAAACTCCAAGTACATAAAGAAGCATAAAACAGTAGTAAAGCAGCATAAATCCCCAATAAAAGTGTGACCACAGCCATAGCCCAAGAAAAGAGAATCCAAGCAATACATCTACTCTCTCTCTCTCTCTCAAGCTGGAAAGGTCTGCACTAAGCTGAAGTATTCCCTCCCTGCAGACCTGGGGGGGAAACGGAAGAAAAGAAGGCGAAAGAAAATGGGTCAGACATAAGTCTGGTAAGTCCAGTGATTATTCAGCATGTAAACAGGTAAAAGGATCATGGCATGAATAAACTGAATATAGGATAATACCATAGAAATAAGGTAACAAAAGATAAAGCAAGTTAAATTGAATATACTATCGCACTCATTTCCATTTCTTTGCACCTACTAACGAATGTTTTAACTAACATCATGTGTTCATAACAAAGTGATCCCTTTTTCGATCGGCTTCTACTCGCATGCATTTATTTCTTGTGTCATTCGGCCCCGGTTGATTGTAGATACGTGTGCTGGTCTTGCCATAGGGTGTATCAATTCCTATGGTGGCAACCCGACACAAATTCTAGATGCACAGTGTATACTACTGATGCCCAGTGCCTGCTTTATCCACTCCGGAGTACGTGCATGCCTGAAACACCTCAACTCCGTTAAGATCACTCACAAAGAGAATTTGTTAACTTTGGTGAAGTATTTTAGGTAAAAGACACAGATAATTTACAAGATAAACATATAAGCAGCGGAAAACTGAAATTATTTATTAAATGGCGTGGTTCAGTTCAAACATTACAAGCATTGTCTCAAAACAAAACTTCTAAATTATTACAACAAAACATCTGTCTTGTTTTAAATCTCCAAGTACATAAAGGAACATAAAACAGAAGTAAAGAAGCATAAATCCCCAATAAAAGTGTAACCACAACCATAACCTAAGAAAAGAGAATCCAAGCAATACATTTACTCTCTTCAAGCTTGAAAAGGTCTGCACTAAGCTGAAGTATTCCCTCCCTAACGACCTGGGGGGGATAGAAGAAAAGAAGGCGAAAGAAAACGGGTCAGACATAAGTCTGGTAAGTCCAGTGATTATTCAGCATGTAAACAGGTAAAAGGATCATGGCATGAATAAACTGAACATAGGACAATACCATAGAAATAAGATAACAAAAGATAAAATAAACTGAATGTACTAATGCACTCATTTCCATTTCTCTGTACCTACTAACGAATGTTTCAACTACCATCATGTGTTCATAACAAAGTGATCCCTTTCCCGATCGGCTTCTACTCGCATGCATTTCTTGCTTGTGTCATTCGGCCCCGCTAAATTGTAGATACCTATGCTGGTCCCACCATAGGGTGTATCAATTCTATGGTGGCAACCCAACACAAATTCTAGATGCACAGTGTATACTACTGATGCCCAGTGCCTACTTTTCCCGCTCCGGAGCACGTGCACGCCCGTACTCCGTCAAGACCTACACTGTCGCACCACCCGCCGCTATTTTGACCACTTATAATCAGCCCAGTAATCATGTTCCACCCTGCCTAGATCAGGGTACCATGATACATCTATGTGGGTTACTGCTGAAATGGATCCCCGTTACTAGGGTTTCCTAATCAACATGTTATAATGGTTAAGTGTTCTCTATTTTACCTAACACCCTCTATCTGTTTGATTAACATGTTGTATTGGTTAAGTGTTTCCTTAATTAACTTAACCCTACCATTCTTAGCCTGTCTGTTTCTTAGATTTAATTCATTCATTAAAGCACCGACCTCTCACATTAGATATGTATTGTTGCGGTCGCTGGATGCGTCGGGCGGTTCTGGGCATTCTTACACCGCAACTCAATCTAACCTCGGGTTTTTCGGGCTTAATGCATTAACCTTTCACATTAGATCTATATTGTTGCGGCCGATGGACGTGTCGGGCGGTTCCGGGCAGTCTTACACCACAACTCAATCTAATCTCAGGTTAGGCCTATTCATCTTTTAATTAATTCACATATTTACCATTCATGTTTATAAGTAAATTATCCACAAGTATTTTCAAATCAAGTCATGTCCCATTTACCCTCTAAATTATGTCCAAATTATGTCATTTCATGCTACTAATCATTTACATGATTATGAGCCAATCTATGCCAATAGCATATAATTTAATATTTCCCCCAACGTCTCCCCATTATTCGTTCGCACAATTCACATAGAACGTTAGGCTTGCAAATTAGCCTAACTCATAAACAAAAAGGGAAAAGAAAAGGGACATGTAATATTCCAACAGGCATAAAACAACATAGATCAATATGCGTAATATAAATTTGGCATAGAACGACATATACTTAATTAAGCATATAAACGTGATCTTGCATTTAAATTAGAACCAATTGATATGCGAACTAGCATGTCTAATTGTATAAACATGAACTTATATAGATCTTAAACATGGGTACTAGCTTGGAACTAAACATATAACATGTATGAACATAACTTAGCATGTAACTTACATACATAAAAGAACCACAAATTTAATACGACATGATAAGTTCAATGGTATCGGTCCCAATAGTCTCATAGGCATGATAGGTTTTACTATGTCAGTAACAACAGTCCAATAGGCATGATAGGTTTTACTATGTCAGTCACAACAGTCCAGTAGGCATGATAGGTTTTACTATATCAGTCACAACGGTCCAATAGGCATAAGCAATTCAAAATTGACAAAAGGATAGGCATGAATAGAGTTAAGCATAGTTCTAGATCCAGTTATTATAGTCATGATTTCTTATTAGGTGTTCACTTCTAAACAATAACTGTACTTACAGAAAAAGGACGGATCTTGATTTCTGGGATCTGATTTCTGAATTTGAAAAGCTATCCTTTGATGTGGACGTTTGATTCTCTAGTTCTTCTAATTGATTCCTAGTTTGAATTTGATTCTCTAATTTGGGGTAGATGGATGGAGGCTCGGCCAGTTCGTAGACGAACAACATGACGACTTAATAGAATGAGTTCTAGGGTTGAGGTTTGGGGTGATTATATAGAAGTCTAGGTTCAATTCTAGCCTTTAGATTAGTGTAGGAGAAACCAGAGCCATCAAACCAAAGAGATGTGTCATCTAGCCAACCATAGCATGACACATATGCCCTAATACCTAAGAAATCAGTCATTGGCCAATCAGAGAAGGCCACATCAGCACAGGGTTGTAAAAATTCGTCACAGGAGCTGGATCTGGGAGGGGTCGACTCCCTACAGGGGGGTCGACACCTATGTCGACTCCCCCTATAGGGGGTTCGACACCTATGTCGACTCTCCCTGGGGGGGGTCGACACCCTGAGCGGGAAATTTCCTGCTCAACCGATTTTGAATTTTGAACTATTTTTATTATTTATATTTATTTATATTTATCTTCTGCTTGAACTTGAAATCTTCTGAACTCCATAACTTCTTCATGCAGAGTCTGATTCACGCAAACTCAGACTCTATCTCTAGCAGAATTCTGAGACGAATGCAATGGCATAACCCGTTTCCCTTAATTCCCACTTTTAAAATTAAGTATTCTTTAATTCGTTACTTTAATGTTCATAGAAAATGTGGGGTGTTACATTCTCCCCTCCTTAAAGGATTTCGTCCTCGAAATCTCTAAGTTTAGAAGAATGTATCCTAACATCCAACATCCATCTACTCAACCATCAATCACAGGCATCCACTGTCCTTAAAAAGATTTCTAATGCTTTCATGATCATATGCACAGTGTGTATATGTCCTTATCTAATGCAAAATCAGGCGATCCACTGATTCAGTTGACCTCCTTGATGCGAATCATGTCGGTGCTATGGGTCCATCATATACGCAATTTTTCCTAATCTTATTTTGTAACTTCTACATGAGTGCACAATTATCCATACAAATGCAACGTCCACATGACAACACATCAAGTTCCAATCCATATATAATTACATATATGCATATGCAATATGAAAGTGACTGAGCCGATCCAGTACATAGTGTGTGTGTGTGTATGTGTATATGCATCCACGAGTAACCTCTTGCAACCATCAATCATAACATGTTTCAAATACATGTTTACATCCATTGGTTTCTACCTAGGGATCAAGACTAGGACCAAGGAGATATACTTAAAAGGATAGATATAAGCATGCATAAACTTTATGGAAAACAAGAGATTAAAGATGTACCCTCAAAAAGATAAGGGTAGGCTGCACGTATCTTGTCCTCAGTCTCCCAAGTCGCGTCTTCCTCTGCATCACTCCATTGTACTTTAACTAGCTTGACTTCACAATTGCGTAGCCTGTTAACTTCTGTACCCAAGATACGAGTTGGAACTCTTCTCACCGTTGCTTCTCGCTCCACTTCTATTTCTTCTAGTATGCTTGGCTCCACAACTTCTGTCGACTCATGTAAGCACTTTCGTAGATGAGAGACATGAAAAACATTATGAACTCCAGCCAATCTTTCAGGCAGGTCTATTGTATAAGCCATCTTCCCAATCCTTTCAATGATAGGAAATGGCCCTACAAATCTTGGTGCCGATTTTCCTGTAGACCCAAAGCGAATGACATTCCTAAAAGGAGATACTTTAAGGAAAACCCTGACTCTAACCTCAAACTCAAGGTCAGTCCTTCTTTTATCAACATAGGACTTCTGTCTATCTTGTGTGGTCTTCATTCATCTTCGTATCAAGTCCATTTTCTCTGAAGTTTCTCTGATCATGTCAGTCCCAAGTATGAGCATGTCTGTACAGTCCCACCAACAAGTTGGTGATCAGCATGGTCTTCCATATAAAGCCTCGAAGGGTGCCATGCCTATGGTGGCTTGGTAACTATTGTTGTAGGCAAACTCCACCAAAGGAAGGTGATCCTCCCATGTTCCCCCAAAATCAAGAATGCACGATCTTAAGAGATCTTCTAATTCTCTGTTCACCCTTTTTCGTCTGACCATCGGTTTGAGGGTGACAGGCAGTGCTTTAGCATAGCTGTGTGCCTACAGCCTCTTGCAAACTCTTCCAAAAATTGCTCGTAAAGATAGGATCTCGATCACTTACTATGTTAGAGGGTATTCCATGCAGTTGAACCACCTCTTTAAGATAAATGGATGCTAACGATGAGACAATCCTCGTAATTTTAACAGGTATAAAGTGAGCGCTTTTAGTGAGCCTGTCCATTATTACCCAAATACTGGTATTGTCCCTTCTTGATCTAGGCAACCCATCAACAAAGTCCATCGAAATACTATCCCATTTCCACTGTGGGATCTCCAGAGGATGAAGCAGACCACCAGGCTTCTTCTGCTTCGCCTTGATTTGCTGGCATATCAAGCATTTAGAGACAAACTCAGCTACATCCTTCTTTATGCAATTCCAGAAGAAAACCCTTTCTATGTCTTTATACATCTTGTCCTCACCTGGATGTATGGTCAACTTAGAATGGTGTGCTTCTGCGAGAACGGTTTTCACAAAATCCCTTGCTTGTGGGACGCATAGTCTTCCATCCCGTCTCAACCAACCCTTGTCATCGATGGAGTATCTATTAAGGTGACTAGAAGTCTCACCTCTAATTAGCTTATCCATCACATCAACTAGCTGAGGGTCTTCACGTTGCGCGGTTCCTATTGAGTCCAAAAGAGTAGGCCGCACCTCTAGTGATGCTAACAAACTAGGTACAAATTCAAAGGAAGGTATAAAGTCAAAGTTTACTATATACTCCAAGCTTTTCCATTTGACAAAGAGAGGACTCAAGGTCAGCTTTTTCCTACTCAAGGCGTCTGTTACAACATTGCCCTTGCCAGTGGTATAAGCAATCTCAAAATCGTATGAAGCAAGAAATTCCATCCACCTTTATTGTCTTAAGTTAAGATCTTTCTATGAGAAAAGGTACTTTAATGATTTATGGTTAGTAAACAATTCAAACCTTTCTCCTAGCAGGTAATGACGCCGTGACTTAAGAGCGAAAACAATGGCAGCTAGTTCCAAATCATGAGTTGGATAGTTTTTCTCATGTACATTCAACTGCCTTCCTCCGTAACAAACTAATTTTCCCTCTTGCATCAAGACAACGCCCAATCCTGTTCTGCATACGTCTGTATATACAGTAAACATCTTACTCCCATCAGGCAATGTCAGAACTGGGGTTGTTGTTAGAGCTCTTTTCAGTCGTTAGAAAGTAACATTGCAATCCAAATACAAAGCAAAGGTTAGGTTCTTCTTCGTCAACCTAGTAAGTAGGGCTGAGATCTTCGCGGAGTCCTTAATGAACATTCTGTAAAAGCCCGCTAGCCCGAGAAAACTTCGTACTTCGATTGCATTTCGTGGGATCTTCCAATCTTGCACCACAACTACTTTTGCGGGATCCACAGCTACTCTTTGGACACCACATGTCCAAGACATCTTACTTCTTCTCTCCAAAAATGGCATTTGGAGAATTTTGATTTCAGCTGGTGTGCATGAAGAGTATCCATAACTTCCCTTAAATGCAGAGCATGTACTTCCTCACCTTTGGAGCAAATCAAAATGTCATCCACGAAGACCACTATAAATATATTAAGAAACTCTCTGAACACCCTACTCATCAAGTCCACGAAGTAAGCAGGTGCATTTGTCAAGTCGAAAGGCATGACAAGTCATTCGAAGAACCATCCGGGGTCCTGAACGCGGTCTTATCTATGTTGTCTTCAGCCACTCTTAGCGGATCAAATACGGTAGCCAAATCTAGTTGGGAGAAAACTGAGGCACCTACGAGCTGGTCGAACAAGTCGTCTATTCTAGGAAGTGGGTGCCTTTGCTTCTTGGTCAGCTTGTTTAGCTCCCTATAGTCCACACACAGGCAAAGTGAACCATCTGCTTTGGTTGCAAACACCACTGGAGCACCCTATTCAGAAATACTCCACCTTATGAACCCCTTTTCAAGCAACTCTTTAACTTGCTTGCTGAGCTCTTTCCTTTCCCTTGGAGCCATGTGTCTAATGGGTAAAGCAACAGGTTTTGCGTTATCAACAAGGTATGTGCGGAAGTCTATCTCTCGCTTCGGAGGTAAACCCTTTACCTCTTCAAAGACATCTGAGTATTCACGGACCACTCTAACAGATAGCAAGTTTTCAACAGACGCATCAAGATATTCTAGGTAACTAAGCATAACAGAATTCATGGGATTACAAGAGATTTCGAGAGTGTTACCGAGGCAAGTCATAAGTCTAACCACTCTCTTTTCACAATCGAGGATGGCACCGTTACTGGATAACTAATCCATGCCTAGAATCAACCCATAGCCCGTGAAACCCAAAACATAAGCATTACATCTAAACTCAATGCTTAGTATAGAAATTTCCAAATCCAAACCAATCATGGACAAATAAGCCGAACCCCCAATTGGATTTGAAACAACCATGGGATCCTCTACTATACTGGTATCTAGGTGCAGAGATTCAACTAAAGCAGTAGATATAAAAGAGTGTGATGCGCCAGAATCAAAAAGAGTACGAACTGGATGATCAGAAAGATAAATTAAACTCTCAACAGAAATATTTCTACCTCTTTCTTGCAGAGGTGCAATGAGAGCGTGAACCTGCCCTCCAGAAGTGGATCCAGTCCTCTGCCCTTGCCCTTTTGGGCAATCCTTAGCCATATGTCATGTCTTGCCGCATTGAAAGCAACCACCCATCTTCCTTTTCTTCTTTCTGCAGTCCTTAATCAGATGTCCAGGTATGCCACAAAATTTACACTTCCTCTTGTCACGGGATTTGTTATTCTTCCCGCCTTTCTTGGAATCCGTCTTCTTATTCTGCGATCCCTCCACTTTCTTGTCTAGAGGTTCTTCCACCTTTGCCTCTTTCTTGCCACCCTTGTCTTCCTTCTGTAACAGTGTCATGTCCAACAGTCTCTCAAAAGTTGCACCCATAGGTATATGGGACATAGCTAGGCTGTGCAGTGGCTCATTCAACCCTTTCACGAAACGGAGAGCCATTTTATGTGGAGTGTTTACTAACTCCAGTCTGAACCTAGCCAACTGGTTGAATTGGTTGACGTATTCCCTAACCGATAAGCTACCCTGTTTGAGTGCTAAGAACTTCTCGATCTGCAGGCTTCGTTCAGCTTGCGAGAGGAACTTCATTTCAAATCTCATTCTAAATCCTCCCAAGTTTCAACTGGTCTCTCAGCATTAGTAACTTCCTACCAGTAAGAGGCCTCGTCCTTAAGTAACCATACGGCCAATTGTATCTTCTGCCTAACGTCCACTTCGAAGATAACAAACAAATCTTCTGTTTCCTTGAGCCAGTTTCTTGCTTCCACAAATGACTCAGTCCCATTAAAGTTCTTTCCACCCATGGCTCGAAAGTATCTACATATCTTAGAGAAAGCATTCACACGAGGAGGAGGAGGAGGAATAGCTGCAACTGGGGGAGGAGGAACGTCTGATGGGCCTGCGTCATTAGCCCTAGCCTCCAGGTACCCTCTGAACCAGCCAGGTACCGGTATGCCCTCAGGAAGATTAAAATCCCCAGACATGCTGAAACGAAAAGAAAATGTTCAAAACAAAGGATAGAAAGAAAGTGCATATGGCTTTGGGGATTATGCCTTTAAAATAAAACAACACTTTTCTTGAAAATGCTTCTTTAAACTTCTTTTTGAAAAAAAGTTTTCAAAAACTTATCTGATCTGGTAAACCATCGCTCTGATACCAAGTGAAACACCCCACCTCCGTTAAGGTCACTCACAAAGGGAATGCATTAACTTTGGTGAAGCATTTTAGGTAAAAGACACAGATAATTTACAAGACAGACATATAAGCAGCGGAAAACTGAAATTATTTATTAAATGGCGTCGTTCAGTTAAAACATTACAGGCATTGTCTCAAAACCCAACTTCTAAATTATTACAACAAAATATCTGTCTTGATTTAAATCTCCAAGTACATAAAGAAACATAAAACAGAAGTAAAGCAGCATAAATCCCCAATAAAAGTGTAACCACAGCCATAGCCTAAGAAAAGAGAATCCAAGCAACACATCTACTCTCTTCAAGCTTGAAAAGGTCTGCACTAAGCTGAAGTATTCCCTCCCTGCGGACCGGGGGGACGAAAGAAAAGAAGGCAAAAGGAAACGGTTCAGACATAAGTCTGGTAAGTCCAGTGATTATTTAGCATGTAAACAGGTAAAAGGATCATGGCATGAATAAACTGAACATAGGACAATACCATAGAAACAAGATAACATAAGATAAGATAAACTAAATGTACTAATGCACTCATTTCCATTTCTCTGCACCTACTAACGAATGTTTTAACTACCATCATGTGTTCATAACAAAGTGATCCCTTTCCCAATCGGCTTCTACTCTTATGCATTTCTTGCTTGTGCCATTCGGCCCCGCTAGATTGTAGATACCTGTGCTGGTCCCACCATAGGGTGTATCAATTCCTATGGTGGCAACCCGACACAAATTCTTGATGCACAGTGTATACTACTGATCCCAAGTGCCTGCTTTTCCCGCTCTGGAGCATGTGCATGCCCGTACTCCATCGAGACCTACACTGTTGCACCACCCGCCGCTATTTTGACCACTTATAATCAGCCCGGTAATCGTGCCCCACCTTGCCTAGTTCAGGGTACCATGATACATCTATGTGGGTTACTGCTGAAATGGGTCCCGTTACTAGGGTTTTCTAATCAACATGTTATAACGGTTAAGTGTTCTCCATTTTACCTAACCCCACCCATCTGTTTGATTAACATATTGTACTAAGTGTTGCCTTAATTAACTTAACCCTATCATTCTTAGCATGTCTGCTCCTTAGATTTAATTCATTCATTAAAGCACCAACCTCTCATATTAGATATGTATTGTTGCGGTCGCTGGATGTGCCGGGCGGTTCTAGGCAATCTTACACCACAACTCAATCTAACCTCGTGTTTTTCGGGCTTAATGCGCTAACCTTTCACATTAGATCTATACTATTGCGGTCGTTGGATAATGTCGGGCGGTTCTGGGCAGTCTTACACCGCAACTCAATCTAACCTCGAGTTATATTCATCTTTTAATTAATTTACATATTTACCATTCATGTTTATATGTAAATTATCCACAAGTGTTGTCAAATCAAGTCATGTCCCATTTACCCTCTAAATTATATCCAAATTATGCCATTTCATGCTACTAATCATTTACATGATTATGAGCCAATCTATGCCAATAACATGTAATTTAATATTTTCCCCCAACGTCTCCTACGTTATTCGTTCGCACAATTCACATAGAACGTTAGACTCGCAAATTAGCTGAACTCATAAACAAAAAGGGAAAAGAAAAGGGGCATGTAACATTCCAACAGGAATAAAACAACATAGATCAATATGTGTAATATAAATTCAGCATAGAGCGACATATACTTAATTAAGCATATAAACGTGATCTTGCATTTAAATTAGATCCAATTGACATGCGAAGTAGCATAAGTCTAATTGTATAAACATGAACTTATATAGATCTTAAACATGGGTACTAGCTTGGATCTAAACATATAACATGTATGAACATAGCTTAGCATGTAACTTACATACATAAAAGAACCACAAATTTAATACGACATGATAGGTTCAATGGTATCAGTCCCAATAGTCTCATAGGCATGATAGGTTCTACTATGTCAGTCACAACTATCCAATAGGCATGATAGGTTTTACTATATGAGTCACAACAGTACAATAGGCATGACAGGTTTTACTACATTAATCACAACAGTCCAATAGGCATAAGCAATTCAGAATTGAAAAAAGGATAGGCACGAATAGAGTTAGGCATATTTCTAGATCCAGTTATTACAGTCATGATTTCTTATTAGGTTTTCTCATCTAAACAATAACTGTAGTTACAGAAAAAGGACGGATCTTGATTTCTGGGATCTGATTTCTGAATTTGAAAAGCTATCCTTTGATGTAGACGTTTGATTCTCTAGTTCTTCTAATTGATTCCTAGTTTGACTTTGATTCTCTAGTTTGGGGTAGATGGATGGAGGCTAGGCCAGTTTGTAGACGAACAGCATGACGGCTTAATAGAATGGGTTCTAGGGTTGAGGTTTGGGGTGATTATATAGAAGTCTAGGTTCAATTCTGGCCTTTAGATTAGTCTAGGATAAATCAGAGCCATCAAACCAAAGAGATGTGTCATCCAGCCAACCGTAGCATGGCACATATGCTCTAATACCTCAGAAATCAGTCATTGGCCAATCAGAGAAGGCCACATCAGCATAGGGCTATAAAAATTCGTCATAGGAGCTGGATCTGGGAGGGATCGACTCCCTACAGGGGGGTCGACACCTATGTCGACTCCTCTATAGGGGGGTCGACACCTACGTCGACTCCCCCGGGGGGGGGGGGGGGGTTGACACCCTGAGCGGGAAATTTCCCACTCAGCCGATTTTGAATTTTGAACTGTTTTTATTATTTATATTTATTTTCTGCTTGAACTTGAAATCTACTGAACTCTATAACTTCTTCATACGGAGTCCGATTCACGCAAACTCGGACTCTATCTCAAGCAGAATTCCTAGACGAACGCAATGGCGTAACACGTTCCCCTTAATTCCCACTTTTAAAATTAATTATTCTTTAATTCGTTACTTTAATGTTCATAGAAAATACCGGGTGTTACAACGCCCATACTCCGCCGGAACCTACACTGCTGCACCACCCGCCGCTATTTTGACCACTTAAAATCAGCCCAGTAATCGTGCCCCACCCTGCTTAGTTCAGGGTACCATGATACATCTATGTGGGTTACTGCTGAAATGGGTCCCCGTTACTAGGATTTCCTAATCAACATGTTATAACGTTTAAGTGTTCTCAAATTAACCTAACCCCACCTATCTGTTTAATTAACGTGTTGTATTGGTCAAGTGTCGCCTTAATTAACTTAGCCCTACCATTCTTAGCCTGTCTGTTCCTTAGCTTTAATTCATTCATTAAAGCACCAATCTATTACATTAGATCTATATTGTTGTGGTCGCTGGATGCGTCGGGCGGTTCCGGTCAGTCTTACACATCAACTCAATCTTACCTCGGGTTTTTAGGCTTAATGCGCTAACCTCTCACACTAGATCTATATTTTTGCGGTCGCTGGATGTGACGGGCGGTTCCAGGCAGTCTTACACCGCAACTCAATCTAACCTCGGGTTGGGCATGTTCATCTTTAGCCAATTTTACATATTTGCATATGTGTCCATGTTTAGGTCTTTTTATGCCAATATTCCCAATTGTAGTCAGTACAAGTTTTATCCCACATTCACATGCTATGCCCAAATTTTACTCAATTTAATTATACCCAATTTTCCCACGTTATAATCGCACGTATGACGAGATTCAATCTAAGTTCCGAATGAACTTATTATCCACAAAAGAAAGTAAAAAGGGAAAAATAGAGAAGGAGCATAAGAATTGACATAAGAAAAAATAGGCATGTAAAGATATACCCAATTCAAGAATCATGTTTCAACAGGCATGTTGTACATTAACAATAAGTGTGTATATGCTAGGCAATTTATACCATAGGTATAAATATTAGATAGAACTGGACTTAAGAGAATCACTAATTTTGATGTACAACATGATAAGTCCCATTATATCAATCACAATAGTCTCATAGGCATAGGATGTACAACATGATAAGTTCCATCATATCAATCACAATAATCTCATAGGCATGATAGGTTCCATTATGTCAATCCAACAGTCTCATAGGCATGATAGGTTTCATTATGTCAGTCACAACAGCCTCATAGGCACGATAGGTGTCATTACATCAGTCACAGTAGTCTTATAGACATAAGCAATTTAGATTTGACAAAAGAATAGGCATGAATCAGAATTAGGCATCGTTCTAGATCCGATTATTACAATCATGATTTCTATTAGGTGCTTAACTCTAAATAATAACTGAACTTACAGAAAAAGGACGGATCTTGTATTCTGGGATCTGATTTCTGAATATGTTAAGCTATCCTTTGATGTAGACGTTTGATTCTCTAGTTTGGATTTGGTTTGGAGATTTCTAACTTGATTTCTAATTTGGAGAAGAAGGAGGCTATGCTAGCTTAGGGATGGACAGCATGACGGCTTCATAGAATGAGATTGTAAGGTCTAGGGTTGAGGTTTGGGGTGATTATATAGAACTCTAGGATTAATTCTAGCCTTTAGATTAGTCTAGGAGAAATCAGAGCCATCAAACCAAAGAGATGTGTCATCCAGCCAACCATAGCACGACACATAAGCCCTAATACCTCAGAAATTAGTCATCGGCCAATCAGGGAAGGCCACATCAGCTCAGGGCTATAAAAATTCATCACAGAAAGTGGATCTCAAAGGGGTCGACTCCCTACGGGGGGTCGACACCCCTATAGGGGATCGACACCTATGTCGACTCCCTCTGAGGGGGTCGACACCCCTGAGCGGGAAACATCCCGCTCAACTGTTTTGGCCGATTTTTGAATTTTTAAACTATTTTCTGACTTTTAATTTAATTTATGTTTTTACTTGAAATCTTCTAAACTCCATAACTTCTTCATACGGAGTCCGATTCATGCAAACTCAGACTCTATCTCAAGCAGAATTCTGAGACGAACGCAATGGCATAACCCATTTCCCTTAATTATTCTTATAAAAATTAAGTGTTCTTAGATTTCTTAATTTTAATATTCACAGAAAATACGGGGTGTTACACTGTGAGATCTTAGTTGCTTTTAGATTTAAATATTTAAAAGTAAGCCTGATATGACTATAGTTTGGATTTGTACTTGTGACTAAATTACACTAGATCCATTGTAAATTGTGAACATATGACATTTTGAATTGGTTATAGCTTGGATCTAAATCTATATCTAGTATCAGATTTATTGTAACTTCTGTAACATCCTATGATGTGGATCTTAAACCTTATTTGTGTTAGGTCTACTTTCAACTATTGGATCTGAATTATGTGGACATCTAAATTATTAATCAGATCTAGCTTATTATTTAGATCTCCTTGTGCTTATCATATTAGATATGAACCTGTTGGACATATAAATTAACATTTAGATCTTGTCATGCTTATCTTAACATCCTTTCTATGTTAAAACTATTTAACTGCCACCATTTTATTAGATCTATGCTTATATGTTCACCTTGTCACCATGTTAGTATATGATTATGCCATATATGTCAGAACAATCATTTTTGCCATATTCCCGTCCTCTTCCCCTTATGTTGTTTATGGCTAGGCTACTTTTTAGCCTAGGCATGATGCCAAATTTTATGCGAATACATTAGTTAGGGAACGGGGGAAAATATTAGAATTGGCATATGAATTTGGACATATTATTCACTATGAACATAATTGGGTTAATGGGCATGAACAACTATAAAGGCATGGGCTTAATTATTTGGTTAAAAATTAAGATGCCTAGGATTACAACTAGAAATTGTAATTGCACTTATGACACGAGGTTAGGTTGCATTAGTGGTGGAAGTCTGCCCGAACCCACCGGCATATCCAGTAACCACTAATGTTGAACCTAATGTGAGAGGTCTAAGTGCGCAAATACGAGACGGGCTAAGACATAAGGTTAGGCCCAACTTGTGGAATAAGTCTGCTTCGACCCGACCGGCATATCCAACATCGACAAGTTGTAGGCCTAACGTGGGAGGTCTAGCCCATTATAAACCGTAAATGGACATGGTAACGAATTGGAATACTTAACCTAATTAAATCCCCAAGGAATGTATGAATATAAACATGAATAAGGGTTAAGTAAACTTTATTGGACAATGGAAGGGTTAAGTTAAGTCTATCTGAGTCGGGTGGTAATATTTTGATACAGGCACACTAAACTTAACCAATTGGGGGTTATGTATTAAAGACACCTATAGGTAAGCATAACCGGTAGAAAGATTGGGGTTATTTAATTAAAGACACCTTTTAGGGTAAATATAACCCGTGGAAAACCTAGTGGGGGATACAGGACAAAGGGGAGAGCTTGTATCATATTGTGTGGGACCCGTTTTAGTAAGTAGCCCAAAGTAGGTATCAAGTAGAGTACTCCGAACTAGGTCGGAGAAGGGGCACGCTTACTGAACTGATTGTAAGAGATCCAAACGTGGAGTTCGGTGTGGGTGGCGCAAACCGACCGGACCATGCATGAGCCAGGCAGAGGGGGATAAGGTTGTGCATATCAGCGAAGGGTTGCCAATTTAGGATGTGATACATATTACTGTGGGGTCGGCACAGAGTATCTACGTGGATTAGGGAGCCGATCGATTGGGGTAGTAAGTTAGGGTACATTTGGACGTATGCCTAAGTCTACCACCATATAGTGGAAAGGGTCATCTCATTCTGGATATACTAGTAGCAGTGCAGAGTAATCATTAGAAACGTATACATCATATCCTGTTTACCTTGTCATACCTACTTTATGTAGTTATCTCTCTCCTATCCACTTTATATGTCTGTCATGCTACTTTTATTTATTTACTTGCTAAAAGTAACTGGACTCGCCAGACTTTATGTCTGACCCTTTTTGTTTCCTCTTCTTTTTTCCATTCCCCACCCCTCCCCCCCTCCCCAAAGGTTCTCAAGGCGGGACAATTCAGGCTTGACCATGATTCTGCTTACTTTTGTTGGATCTGCTAGACGTATGGCTCAAGCTCCTATCCTTATTGCTATGGCTATACTTTGTTTGGATAATTTTATTTCTTTTATGTACTTTGATAATTTTGAAGTACAAGACAGTTTTTACGTTGTAATGAGCTTTTATATTTTAGATATGTGATGTTTTTGGACCACGGTATTTTATGATAAATAAAGTTTTTATTTCCACTGTTATTTTATATCTATCTTATAATATTCTTTGTCTGTTTACCTATAAAGCTTCATGGAACTTAATGCATTCCCTAAGTGAGTGACATTAACGGACGTGGAGTGTCACAGTTGAGCTCATGACCCTCCTTGCTCAGTCAAATACATTTTCCACCAATAAAATTCTTGATCTATATAAGAGAATCGAAGATCTATATCATTTAAATCTAGGTCTATGTTAAGTGAAGAGAGATCTCATCAAATTGGAAGGTTTGAAGAGTGTTCTTCACTGTTCGGTTTTTAGATTTGTCGTTTTTTAGCTTGTTTGAAGAATTAGTGAGTGTTAAGCATATCCCACGCGGATTCGATCAAGTGTATAGGTTGTTTGATCTTATATTTGTTAACTTAAGTCGTTTTCACTTAGAATTACATCATGGTAAGTACATTTTCATATGAATCACCATAGTATCTAATCTATCAACTTAATACCAGTAATTTCTATGTTAATTCATATGTTAATGAAAGTCAGATCCATCGTTTAGTTTATTCATTGATTTACGATGATTTATTAAATTTTATACGAATGTTGACGATAATTGTTATTTTGATGTTGTTTTTGATTTCATAAAATATTTATGGTTGAACTAGATGATTTGGAAGAGTCGATTTCATCAATGTTGTCGCTTGGCGAAGATTTGGTCAAGTTTGGAGCTAATTTGGTCATAATTGGAGTCGGGTCATTTTTCATAGGTTAGGTCGTTTTCTTATCCTCCAAGAAATAGTGTCACGTCATCCTTGAAGCTCAGGTCATTGGTTGGATTTGGGTTGTGGGTCGTTGGTGCATAGGTCGGGTCGTCGAAGAGCATGGGTTGTTTGTGTTCATAAAGCATGGGTCGTATGAAACATGTTGAAGCTTCGGGCCGTTCGGAGATAGGTCAGGTCACAGGAGCTTCTATGGAATTGGGGCGTTGGTCTTTTGCATAAATTCGGGTCGTTGGGTGACCCGAAAGTTAGGTCGTTAAGTGACCCGAAGGTTATGTCATTGGGTGACCCGAAGGTTAGGTCGTTGGGTGACCCGAAGGTTATGTCATTGGGTGGCCCGAAGGTTAGGTTGTTGGATGACCCGAAAGTTAGGTAGTTGGATGACCTGAAAGTTAGGTCGTTGGTGACTAATAATGTCGGGTCATTGGGTGACTTGATGAGTCGAGTTGAAACACTATGAATTGAATATTGATCAAATGATGTATGTTTTGGCTCAGTGGTGGTTGTGGCTTCGAAGTGGATTCAGGAAAAAATGTTCGAAGTGTTGTGATGTGTTCACTGATCGTCGTAATGCAACGAATGTGAAGACGACTCAATGGTGTTTTAAGTTCATGGACAATGGTTGGATGGTCGCCGGTGATAACGACTAGAGATACTGAAGGTCGAGGAATTTTCGTTGTCGTAGGTTCCAGTGGACTCAAAGCAGGGGTATAATAGGGATACCTAAAAGACGGATTGTATGGTCGAGTACCCTGGGCAGCTCAACGAGCCTAGTTACTTTTCGTTGTATGGCGTATGGAATTTGCTAGAACCTGGGTTTACCATTAGCCCATGACAGTTGATGGAAAAGTGTTTAGCCGAACATGCGATTAACGATGGTTTCAAAGCAGGATTGGCGATGATAGCCAGAGTCAGTCATAAATGTTGATTGTTTTGGTTGTACCAACTCTTGTAAATTATCTAACGTCGAAGGAGATGTTACTTGGGTGCTCGTCTGATGTTGGTTTAGGCCTTCGAGGCTTGTGCATGAGTGATGTCGTTCTCGATTAGGATGGTTTACGTGAGATATAACTAGTTGTTATTGTCTGGTTTCTTCTGATTGTCATAAATGTATGGTTGCTCTCAATTTCTTGTTGTAATGGCCATCACTGTCAGATGTGGGGAAGATGGATGTAGGTTGTTCTCAGTTGATGTGGGTAGATTAGTTGGTTTATCTTCCTATTCTCATATACTTTATTGATGATGTTAGTTAGTTGTTTTGTAGCTCACTGTTCGCTACAACGGAATTTCTATTAAATTAGAAAACCGTCGCACGAATATTGAAATAACCGCAAGTGCACGGCGTACTATTGTAATACGTAGTGAGTGCGAGTCGATCCACGGGGAAAGAAGTGATTTCAATTTTATTCAATCGAATTAAACCAAACTTTGAATTGTTCTAATAAAAACTATGAAACTAGAAACTAAGTTGAGAGCTAAAAGTGAAATTAGAGAGTAATTTAGAGGTAAATCCACTCTCACCTTTATGTAAGTTGTCAAACATACAATGTATGATCTCAACAAGTGATATAAATGCAATATTTACACCACTTATGATTCTCATGAAAATGATACTAAAGCAAAACTATTCTAAGTATGGTCTTTGAACTATTGGTTAGAACTATCGACCATCAAATTTTGTTCATACTTTCATTTCAAAATCAATAATCACTTAGCAAATATTGATGTAACTTGTGTTTATATTGAATAAGCATAGATCATTTGCAAATGCAACATGACCTATCAAACCCATATGTATAAACTCACATCAATATTCACTAACATGAAGCACATATTAAAGATCACAAATCATACACATGTTGAACTTACACAAAGTTAGAGAGCATCATTACCCCTAAATCAAGGGATTAGCCACTCATATGTGTTGTAATATCAACACATGCAAGTTTCAACATTAGAAAATTAAGCAAAATGAAAGAAAAACTAAGTAAAACAAGAAGAGAACTAAACTAAGAACATAAAGTAAATCTAAACTAAGAGCATGAAAGTAAATCTAAGCTATGAACATGAATGTAAAAAGCATAGAAATTAAATTACATTAAAGCAAAGAAGTTACATAAAGAAAATGGCTAAGTAGCCATTAAAATAAATGAGAGCTATGAACTAAACTAAACTACTAAATGATAAAAGAGAGGATCCAAGAAAGGGGATGGATTAATGAACATGAAGGGGGTATATATACAACATCACAAACCCTAAAATCCTAATCACTCATAATGGGAAATCCCCAAAATGGCCCTTCATGAAGCTTCTAATCCTCTTTTAGCCATTAATGAGTCATGTAGGATGCATGAGGCCTTTTGTCTCATTCAATTAGTCTTTAATAAGAAGCTTTAAGAGAAAGAGGTTAATTTGAGAGGTGGGGTCCTCCATGATCATGTATGAGAATTATTTCCTCTTCATTCCTTTGTATGCATGCATTTGTGCTCCAAATCTTCATGTGTATGCATTATTTGTGCATCAAAATTCCTATTAGAGACAATAACAAAGAACAAGTAAATGCAATCACAAAATAAAACATGCATAAGTGATCAATTTTTCCCAAAATGAGTGATGATTTTGAAAATATTTAAAATATGGTTTGATCGTATAAAACACCCAAAAATGTTCATTTATTTATTTAACAAGAATAAACATGTGAATATAAATGTGCAATTTTACGTGCACATCAAATACCCCCACACTTATCTTTTTATTCGTCCTCGAATAAAGTAAAAAAGCTAAGATAAAACCGTTTTCGTAGGGAGCACGATTGCATTGAGCGTATGCAACAAGCCGTTAAGCCTCTGGGTGTCCCCAGTAGGACGAGTGTTGTCTCGTGAGGGTTTTCAGCGGATACTACCCACAAAATCCAAAAGTTAAATGCAAAAAATATTTACAAAAATGCAAGATTAGAAAATATGTACAAGATGAATGCAAGATTATTTACAAATGGGTAATTTACTTTTAAATTTTACACGAAGGAGTTAACACAAGTTTGGGTCGTCACTATGAAATTTAAGTCCGTTACTAATCAAAACTTCAAACAAAAGTCAGTTATCGCTACAAACTCCTCTAGCTTGGCCAGTTGTTTTGGTAAAAACATAGTGCAAATATGAAATGAATTCTCTAATGGATATCAACAATCATAAGATGGCATCTTTAATGACTTTTGGTTAGCAAGTTAGGTCAAATAAGTGAAGAGTGTGCTTGGATTTCAAGTGCTAACCCTCTCTTTATTACAAAATATTTACATTATTATTATTTACAAATACCTAGGTATACCACCCCTACACTGCACTATGACTTACGTGAGGGTCAGTAGTCCTAAGGTGTCCAACTCATAAAATGAGACCAAGATATACCGACGCTGACTTTGTCAACAAGGTCCCGGATAGAGCTTGGCGGGTTTGCACACCAACGCCAGATGTACCAGCAATGTTGGATACCCTTGGATTATTAAATATATTCTTTTTTTTTCTTTTTTTTTTCTTTTTTTTTTACGAGAGAGAGTTTAGCGAGAATATCTTAGCACAACTTCACTTAGACGATCTAAAATGTTAACGTAAGTAATCTAAATCAACCGTTCATTCAATCGGATTACAATTTAGAAAACACTTCATACTCATCACCCATGAATTTCCCTATATACCAGTTACACTAAATTTGCTCATAATTCAAACTTTTCTTTCGTTATCCGTTAAGAGAAGTAAAATTCCAAATATTTTAATCGTACGACCAAAACCGTATATCCACTTCATCGTGCCCATTTAAAAGTAAATTAAAATGCAATTTTTTTTTTTTTTGAAATTTTGTTTTGGGATGAAAAAGGAAAAGAAAGTTGAAATCTATGCAAAACAAATAAATATAAAACTCCCCCCACACTTGATTTTGACTGTGTCCCCACAGTCAACCCAAGTGGCAAGAGAAAAGAAAAAGAAAAATTTTAAAATATGCCCTATATTTACAAAAAAGAAAAAAAATGATAATTAAAGTATATCAGAAAATATATTGACAAGAAGTAAATGAAACGGTCTTCTAAAGACCGATTCATTTGTCTCTTCAAGTATGAGAGACACAGCTTAAGCTCGAAAAACCAAATCGTAAAAGACTTTGAAGTTGAATATAGATTCGGAAAAACGAATGTCGTTTTATTAAAAATTGAACGAGTTAAACTATTTTCGATGATTTTTGGGGTAGATTGAATGATGGATTGAATTTCATCTTTAATTTCACCAATTTTAATTTCAAAATTATCATTGGAAATTTGTTCAAGAATATTGATTTCAAAATCCAAATGGTGATTTAAATCTACCTCATTAAGATTCAACTCATTATCGAAAAGCCCAAAAAATTCGTTTTCATTTAGTTCATCTTCCTTTGAATTATTAACAACTTCATTACTTATATCATTTTCAAAGTCCAAAGTTGTTATTTTCAAGTTTTCAGAAAAAGGAAGATCGAATTCTAAATTTTGTTCCACTCTCTCAAAAGAATTGAAATCCAACTCAATTACCGTATTATTAACAACCTCGTTAAGATCGTCATTTTCTATTTCGAAAGTTGTTATTTCAAAATCATCAATTGTGGGCAAAGGTGGAATATCGTTCAATTCGCCAGACGTTGAAACTTGATTTTGTTGGTCGCGTCGTTTCAAGTATGTTTCAAATACCAAATCCGTGTGATTATCAAAAATTTCGTTCATTTGCTCAACAAAATCAAAGTTATAATTATTAACTTGAGTAGTTTGAAATTGTTGAGAACAAAAATCGTTAATTGCACCATCATTGAAATTATTCTCATTTCCAAAATCATTTGTAAAGTGATTCACATTTCCATTTTGAATTTGAAATTCATTTTGAAGTTCGAAATTGTATTGGCAAGGATTATGATCAAAATCATTTGACTTTGAATTTGGAACTGAATTTTGAATATTTTGAAAACTTTGACTTGAATTGTTGCACAAATATGAATTACACCATTCATTTATTCTTTGATTTTGTTGTGTGCTCCTTTCAAGTAAACATTCAATTTGTGTTTCAATAGTTGAAGGTTGATCGTTAGTTTGATAATTATGTGGTGGAAAATCAGAGTTATTTTAAAATTTTTGAAAAGTTGATGGTGTAAAATCCAAATTGTTTGCACAATAGTTGTTATTAAAATATCCATATGAATTTGGTGTAAAATTATATAGATTATATTGATTTTCACAACTATCGTAGAATCCGTAGGAATAAGGAAATTGAGACATTTTGAAAAGAAATGTTTTTTTTTTTTTGGATTTTTTTACTTTTTTTTTTTGTTTTTTTTTTTATGAATGCATGAACCTAATGCAACTATATGAATGCAAATTACCTATTTACAAATTGTCTAAATTATATAATGACGGTTAGATTAATTTCAACAAAAGATTTCTCAGCCAGTTAACGGACAGGAGTTATCGGTGCACCAGGAATCACCCTAGCAATGCAACCGAAGGTTTAAGTACCTTCAGAGGAACAACCGATATAATATTTACGAATCACCGTAATATTTATAAACGGTTATTACTCTGCCGTAGTCTAGACACCGAGAAAAAATTCGTTGGAAAGAAACCAATTTGTCATTATATAATAATGTCCTTAAAAAGGATAAAAACAAAACTAAATGAATGCAAAACAGAAATTAAACGTGAATTATCAATGCAACTACAAATGAATTTTTATTTTATTTTTTTGAATTTTTGATGCAAATGCAAGTGACCAACGATGAAATTAAATAAAAACAAGAGAGAAGAGAATAATACCAGAGGGTCTGAATTTATTAGCTATTTTTTTTTTTAGCGGCAATTTTTTAAGCAAGCGCGAATTTTCCAAGCAAGCGGTGTAAAGCAGTTTTTAGCAAGCAACCAAGCATTTTGTCTTGTGATTTTCTACGACCTGAAAAGGTTTTTATGCAAAAATATAATCGAAAACTAAATCTAATCAAGTAAACAACAAGAAAAATGGCAAAAGTCTGGGAAGAAAGTCTTAAAAAAAAGAAAAAAAAATTGAACTTCATCTAAAGAGAAAAAAGAAAAAGAAAATAATAATAAAAATAGAAACAAATAAAATAAAAGAAATTTAAAAAAACTTGCGGCCCAACAAGCACTTTAAAATGGCCCACTACCGAAACCAACCTAGCTAAAACAAGCTAAATCAACTATAAACAACGGCGGTCAAAATCACAAGCAATCAAGTAATCTCAAAATCCCAGAAGGATCCAGACGCCAATTTTTCTTTCAAAAAACAAATTTGAGATCGGTTCTATCATATTTTTGAGTTCACAAGTTCCAGTTGCTCGATTCTAAGGAAGGCGATTGGGTTTCTGATGGGGTTTCGAAGTGATGTCCAGGGTTGGGATTTTGCGTATGGGGTTTCGAGTGTGCGAGTTCTGGAGATGGAATTCGGTTGTCAGAGGTCGGTCGAGGTTGATTGAAGTTTGGGTTGAAGTTGATTCAGAGTTGAGGGTTCAGCGCGATTTAGGAGCGGATTTGGTTCACGGTTGCGAGTTGTTGCAGGTGAATTCGGAGAGGATTGAAGTGGTGAATGTTGTACAGAGGGGTGAGTCTGAGGTAGAAGTTGTTTGTTGTGCGAAGCTGCGGTTTGGTTGTGGAAGGAAGTGAGTGGTATGAAGCGTTGCTGGTGAACTTGAAGTGAGCTGCTTTTTGGTCAGGTTCGTATTTGTTCAAGTTGGGGGGAGTTCGGTGAAAATGAAGGCGACTTGCTGGAGTGATTTCGGGTGGTTTTGGAATTTGCGTTGGTGGCAATTGGCCGAGGATGGTGATATGTATGTTTAGGTGGAATTATTTTGTGTGGGGCGCGACCTTGTTTTTTGGTTGAGTTGAGCTGTTGTTGGAATTGTTTATTATGATGTGATTTTGGTTGTGGTGTATTTTGGACTATGCGAGAGGTGAGTTTGGGCGGATGAGGAATGGGTGGTGGTGTGGGAGCAGCAGTGGCTTGAGTTGACTTGGTGGAGGTGCAGTATGGTTTGAGTGAAGCTAGCAGTGAATGGTTTGTGAGGCTAATGGTTTCAAAATTTGTGTATGGTATGTCCAGTTTGTTTTTTATGGAGATGAGATTGTGAATGGAGGTGGTAATAAGTGGAGATGAGGTGATTTCTTTATGGTCGAGGGGGAACTGATGAAATGGTTGAAAAACTGGGTTGAGAGTGGAAGCAATAACAAATGTAACAGGGCAGAACCAATGTAATAATATGCGAAAATAGTGTAATAGTTTAAAATCTGGATAGCAATGCAATATGGACAACCACAAACTTGAAAACTGTTGATATGAATTGCTAATTAAAATTTGAATTTGTGAAATGCAATTTTTTTCTTTTCAAAACAGAATCAGAAGGGAATTTGTGAGTAGTAAGATTGAAGAAATGATGCAGTTGGTTGAGGAGTAGGAGGAAGTTGAAGGTGGTGTATGTGCTAAAATGGTTTGTGAATGGTGGATTGAGTACTACAAATGGTTGGTGATGTGAAAAAGATCAATGCAGGAGGAGTTGAAGTGGAGGAAGGCTTGAGGACTGTTTGTAGTGAACCTGATGACGCAGTGATCGCTGTTGGACAGGGAGTTTGAGGTGGTTAAGCTGTGAAAATTGTGAACGAGCTTCTGTAGTTGACTGTTTGAATGGTGAAGGGTGGAAGAAGTGGATGGACTTATCGTCGGATGCTGAAAGCAGTGTATGTTTGTCGGTGGCTTAACAGGAGTGATATGATGGAATATGGTGGTTTGCTGTTTTGGTCAGTATGATAGCGGACTGTAGTATGAACTGTGGGATGGTGCTTGATAACGGATGGCTGTTGAAGTGTAGAAGGAATTTTGTCGGGTTAGTGAATGTTGGTCGAGCAGTTTGACAGTTTTGGAGTATTTGAGTGAAGAGGTAGCAGCTTGGTCTGTAATGAGGTAGGAGATTGTGGAGAATGTGATGAGGGAATTTGAGTGGTGTAAAGGTTGTATAACAGTGAAGTTAATGGAAGAGTGGTGGTTGTTTGGCAGTAGAAATTGAGAATACAAGACTATAAATTGAAAGAGAGGAAAGAAATGGAGAATATTTTTGTAACAGAAAATTGAAAGTCAGTGAAATTCCCTTTTTTTTTCTTTTTCTTTCTGAGATGAAAATGCAACTGTAAACAGAGAATTCAAAACTGGAATGCCATGTAAAATTTTGAAATGCCAATCAGTAACTGTGACTATTTTTTTTTTTTAAATATATGAATGACCGAACTGATCTCAACTGAATTGCCAAGGAACAAAAGTGGAGAAATAGAACACTATCTTCAGAATTGTAAGGAACAGGAGTGAAGAAACAAAACACTAACCTCAGCTGAACTGTTTTTTTTTTTTCTTTTTGTTTTTAACCTTGAACAAGCACAGAACAGTACAAAGATGAACTAAACACAAAGGCACAAAACAGAAGCAGCTGCATTGATTTTTTTTTATTTTTTTTGGTAAATAAAAGAGAATTAAAAACAGTAAGATGGCAGAACACAAAGAAGAGAAAGGATCACCCAAAATAAATAAAAAACAGAGGTAAAGAACTGCACTATTGTTTGCAGAATTGAAATATACAAGACAATTCGAATGCACAAAAACTGAAGATGGCACGGTTTTTTTTTTTTTTTTTTTTTTTTTTTTTTTGAAGAATGGAAAGGGAACTAAAACAAACAAAAAAAAACCAAACAAACACTCACACACTATCAATCTAAACACACAAAACAGATACTAACAACAAATGAACAAACAAAACACAAAATGCAACACACACAAAATTAATCCGAAGAATAGAACTAAAATCAAATTTCTCTCCCCGGCAACGGCGCCAAAAACTTGTTCGCTACAACGGAATTTCTATTAAATTAGAAAACCGTCGCACGAATATTGAAATAACCGCAAGTGCACGGCGTACTATTGTAATACGTAGTGAGTGCGAGTCGATCCACGGGGAAAGAAGTGATTTCAATTTTATTCAATCGAATTAAACCGAACTTTGAATTGTTCTAATAAAAACTATGAAACTAGAAACTAAGTTGAGAGCTAAAAGTGAAATTAGAGAGTAATTCAGAGGTAAATCCACTCTCACCTTTATGTAAGTTGTCAAACATACAATGTATGATCTCAACAAGTGATATAAATGCAATATTTACACCACTTATGATTCTCATGAAAATGAAACTAAAGCAAAACTATTCTAAGTATGGTCTATGAACTATTGGCTAGAACTATCGACCATCAAATTTTGTTCATACTTTCATTTCAAAATCAATAATCACTTAGCAAATATTGATGTAACTTGTGTTTATATTGAATAAGCATAGATCATTTGCAAATGCAACATGACCTATCAAACCCATATGTATAAACTCACATCAATATTCACTAACATGAAGCACATATTAAAGATCACAAATCATACACATGTTGAACTTACACAAAGTTAGAGAGCATCATTACCCCTAAATCAAGGGATTAGCCACTCATATGTGTTGTAATATCAACACATGCAAGTTTCAACATTAGAAAATTAAGCAAAATGAAAGAAAAACTAAGTAAAACAAGAAGAGAACTAAACTAAGAACATAAAGTAAATCTAAACTAAGAGCATGAAAGTAAATCTAAGTTATGAACATGAATGTAAAAAGCATAGAAATTAAATTACATTAAAGCAAAGAAGTTACATAAAGAAAATGGCTAAGTAGCCATTAAAATAAATGAGAGCTATGAACTAAACTAAACTACTAAATGATAAAAGAGAGGATCCAAGAAAGGGGATGGATAAATGAACATGAAGGGGGTATATATACAACATCACAAACCCTAAAACCCTAATCACTCATAATGGGAAATCCCCAAAATAGCCCTTCATGAAGCTTCTAATCCTCTTTTAGCCACTAATGAGTCATGTAGGATGCATGAGGCCTTTTGTCTCATTCAATTAGTCTTTAATAAGAAGCTTTAAGAGAAAGAGGTTAATTTGAGAGGTGGGGTCCTCCATGATCATGTATGAGAATTATTTCCTCTTCATTCCTTTGTATGCATGCATTTGTGCTCCAAATCTTCATGTGTATGCATTATTTGTGCACCAAAATTCCTATTAGAGACAATAACAAAGAACAAGTAAATGCAATCACAAAATAAAACATGCATAAGTGATCAATTTTTCCCAAAATGAGTGATGATTTTGAAAATATTTAAAATATGGTTTGATCGTATAAAACACCCAAAAATGTTCATTTATTTATTTAACAAGAATAAACATGTGAATATAGATGTGCAATTTTACGTGCACATCACTCACTAAGAATGTTGTCTGACTTAAGGTTTTATGTTTCCTTCTTATTACCTTGGGTTGTTCATCCATTTGTTAGATGGACAGATTAAGTAGCAGGTAACAGGAGATATCTTGGTGAGGACGATGTTGTTGTACGGTCGCGAGCAGAAGGCTGGCGTATTATTTTTCTACTACCTATTATCCTTTATTTTCTGTTGTTTGATGTTTGACTCTGAGTATTGTAGTGAGGCAAATTTGTTATGAGAGTTCAAGTTTCTACTCAAATTTGCTTCACTATTATTACATGTTGTACATGTTCTATTATATTTTATCCTTGCGCAGTGGGTGATACGATAGGTTATGTTTATCTTATCTTACCTTGATGATCGTCCATAGTTGTCTGGCACATATTTCATTGCATTATTTCCCTTGTTAAGTGCAGAAATTATAGGCGGTCGTTACATGTTTCACCCTCACGAACGCGGACCCCAAACAACGATCAGAACCCCTCTTTTTCACGGTGAACACCGCACTTCCTCCCTCTATCTGATTCAAGCATCATCTCCTCTTATCGAATCTTGTAGTTTGGTTTTAAATGATGGTGTCAACTATCACTAAATTCATCCAAACTCACACCCGAGATAGAGCTATGCCTCAAGAGTCTAACGAGACTAGCGACGTGATTTATCGTCGAGTAAATTAGTAGGAAGAATTTTCCAAAGTTCATAAAAAGAGGCATCCAAAATATTGTGAATGAACCCGTAACTCATGCTAATATTTTTTTGGAAAGAAAAAGATATGTTACTGTAGCAACGTTGAATATTTAATTAGTATCTTATTCTCTCGATTTCTCAAACAAATACGCACATGTTTTATTTTCGCACATCCAAATGATAAGTTTGTTCGTCACAAAACTTGACGGCATATACCAATACAACGATATGGTTCTGATTGTACAAGTTTCATTGTAAGCTAAGATTGTGCCTCAAAATTATATTTTTATGTGTATCTCGAGATTGTTTTGGCACAAATTGATCTGAACTCGAAACATAGAGATCTTCTATGCTTTTTCGGCACGTAACAAACCATACAGAGTCAATGGACTTAATCTCGAGTTCTGATTCGGTTGTGTGTGAAAATTCACCTTTGTAACCATCACTCAACTAACAATTAATTTTAAAATATTTAAATAACCAATTGGTAAAATAGGGGTCGTTACACAACTATTTACATCTAAACAGTTTCTGATTTGGTGTTAAGGGCATCAACTACCATGTTAGCTACATGGTAGAGAGTATTAAGCCGATCAGCGTAGAATTAGAAATCATCTTTATACAACACTTATAGTAGAAATTACAGTGCAAACAATCAACCTAAGTAATCACCTTAAGCAAAGCACGGATGCTAAATTTCGATAACACTAATTGTTCTTAAGTTTATTATCTCTTGATTATTCTCTTTTAATAGTCATTTTTCATTCACCAAACTTGATGTTTGATCCATTCTCTTTCCTTTTTCCCCTTCCATTAGACTCACAAGGCAGTGTGTGATTCAAGATAGCTGAGAGAGTATTATTTGGAGTTCAATATTCCCTTTCTTTCATGTATTCTCTTTATCTTTATTGTTTCAATCAATCATATTGTATTGGATTTGAGCTAGACTATTATGTTTTATGAATGCACACTGATAAGGTTAAGAGATCGGGAATGTAAGCATCTTGGGTTATTTTGGTTATTAGATGATGTTATTTTATAAATAATAAAATGTTTTTTTTTGAAATTCTCTCCACTAGTTTACTTTTATGTCTTGTAAAACTTAATTTCGGTAAGTTTTTGCTTATACATAAGCGTTTCATGTATCTTAGCATGACTCGTTAAGGGTACCCTAATAGTTGTGGGGTGTCACAATGCGCAAGAGCGTTAGCGATTTGGACAAGGCGCCTATCATGGAAAATGGCACATTTGTTGTTACAACTCAAATTACCCGATTTCAACATATTTCAGTTTAAAAAATTATGTATAAGTAACATGATCAATAAAATACACACTTCTAAACTAAGGACGAGCAACATTCGATCAAAACCGAATTAATCGATCAAAACAATTCATTTTGACCGGTTCACTTATAAAAATATATCGGTTTGAATTTGATTTATAAACTAACCATATTTTCGTTGTTTATTTAAACGAATTACCCAAACTTTTATTGTATATTACTCAAATTCAAGACACTGTACTACCTAGAGCTGTCAATGGATGCTTTAGGATGCAAATGATATCACACTTATATTCCCATCCCAAATTATTTTCGAATATTTTATACTCGTATCCATGAATATGGACATATACCGAATATCCGCTAACAATTGGTAGACTAAGAAACAAAATTGAAAAAGAAAAAAAAATAGTATAACCATTTTTCAATTACATCAATTATTAAAATACTAAAGATTAGAAAAATGATGTTAACAAATAATTTAAGCATTTAATATGCATTTTATCCATATGACATGCACTTTAAATTTAATATTAAAAAATATCTTCCAACATATTAAAATACACAAAATTTAAGTTATAATCTTTAGATAAATGAGCGAATAATTTTTAGATATGAACGTCTCGGTATCCACATTTGTTTTTTGGATATTTGATATCCGTTTGCTTTTTTTCTTTGAAATTAAATATGTACGGTAGTTCGTTAGCACTAGAGGTCTTTTGCACTACATAACATGCTATATGGTAAGTAAGTACAAATCTCATAAATGAAATTCAAACTTGTGACATCTCGCACTATGTCCAAATGTTTTGATTACTTAAACAATGATGATTGTCAATATTCATTTTTTTTCGAATACATGTGCAAATGAATTTTAAATTTTTCGAGTATCCATTTACAGTCCTACTAATACCCTTAACAATTGAATCACCAATAAAAGACAAAACGCATTTGAAGCAGATCAAATTTTCTTATTAAGTTAAATAAATACTAAAATTAGTTTATATAATATGAATTTTAGTTTCATTTGACTATATCAGAGTAACATATGATAAATTCTTTGGCCACGTCTATTTTCACCCCACTTCTTGTCTTTCACACCTCGTTATTTAAACAAAATTCATCACACTCTACTTTTTACTTTTCCCACCCGATATATTCCAGAATTGCCCTTTTATTTTACCCTTTCAATGATAATAACTTAACAGTAATAAAAAAAATTTAATGAAGTAGTAATTCATAATATTTTTAATCAATCGTGCAATATAAAAAAGTTACATTTTAATTCAAAAACAATTGAACTATAAATATATTTTAAAAAGGGAAAATTTAAAATAAAACATTATCATTTTCTAAAAGAATATTGTCTTCTTCAAATCATTTGTCGCTTCGTTCTCATAATATTTTATCACGGATAAAGTGCATGATAGAATGAAAAAATGAATATGCTAAGTACAATAATATATAAGGGTACATTTGTCACTTTATTTTTTTGACTTTTTAGTGGGGTGTGTAAAGCAAAAGAGGGATGCTAACAGATTTGGACAAATTCTTTTTGCTACTTTAGTTTGTTTAAATCGATTACCAACGAAACTAACCAAAATTAATTCAGTTTATTTTGATTAGATTTGATATTTTTTACTTTAAACCTATGAAGCGACAGAAAACACATCTCGCATGTAAGTACCAAATACATTTTATTTCACTTTTAGTTAATCGGTAAGTCGATTACAAAGGATTTGGATCGAAACATGATTTTGTTGACTATCAGACAAGTGTAACAAACTTGTTTTTAATCTCAAACTAGTATCGAAAGTAAAACAAAAAAATATTCTTTCTTTAGGCCATACGTTTATAATACATGTAAGAACAAACTATTGTTCAGTTATTTATACGATTATTTCACTAAATATGAATTAGTCTGGCTTTCATTATGTATATAGCAAGTTGAGTTGTAAATGGATACTTCGAGACACGAACGGTGTTTTATCAATATTTACATCTGAAATCATTTCGGACATCGAACATCCGTTTTGCGAATACAAATGGATGTCGGATAATTATCTTATCCGTCAATCAACGATCAATAAATCAATATGTACAAATAAGAAAAATTAGCCTAACACAAATGATTTTTGATTCCATTAATCACAAGCATTAAAAATAAATAGATATAATGAAATAAGAAAATTGTGTAGTTAATATACATTTAGTGTATATAATATAAATCTTAGACTTAATAAAACAATAAATAAATCTCATTCGCAATACTAAAATACATATAATTTTCAGCATAATGTTTTTAAAAAAATGTTAATTTTCAAACGTGGACATCTACGTATCCGTATTCGTATTCATTTTTCAAACATCTCTTTTTTTATTTTGAATATGAATGCGGATGGATTTTGATTTTGATTTTTTTTTATTTGTATTATTTTAATCGCAATGAAAATAAGCATAAAATATCAAAATAATAAAAAGTTTATGTTGATGGCCAAAAATGTCATAAACAACAAACATTCCAATTACTAGGAATAGTTAATTTGGTCGCACAGACAAGAGTAGAAAAGCAGTAAATAACACAAGAAATTTATAGTGGTTCAGCACCGTGAGGGGCCTACGTCCACTTTGAAGCGGTGTTGGAATATTATTAACCAAAAAGAGTTACAAGGATGAGACCCTCTCATGACATCTCACTACAATCATTACATTCATCTTTATGCTAGATGATGTCGTAATTAAGCTATATGATGTCATCCTTGAGGCTATATGATGTCACCTCTCAGACATGATGTCATCTTTCTCATATATGATGTCATAATTATCATATACATTGTATACATGGGAGAGAAGATATTTTATTCCAGCTTCTTCCTCAAATGGGAGATGCCATTAATGGAGCTTTATGGAGGTCCTAAGGTCTCAAATTCCAACCCCTTTGAAGTGTGAAGTCATGGGGTATGTATAGTAAAGGAGTAGGTAGGGGTTAGGTAGAAGTAGGTAGAAATAGGGGACCATATGCAGAAATTCGCACCTGGAGCCTGCAGATACGGGAAATTCGCACCTGAGCCTGAGGCTCGCACCTCGTGGGTGCGAAATTTCGCGCCTTGTAGGTGCGATATTTCGCACCTCGAGGGTGCGAGCACCTCGAGGGTGCGAGAATTCGCACCTCGAAGGCTGCATGAACGGGAGTTTGGGGTGCCATGAGGTCTTTGTTGGCACGATCCCTCTTCATCCTGTTTTCTTCACCTCTAAGCGTCCCTTTCGGCTTTAGTTCTATGCGACGTGTTAAGTCGAGCGTGTCTTGTGTACTTTTGGGAACCGGACCAAAAGGCCGATTAACATTTGCCCCCCAAAATACGTCTTGTATTGACATGATGTGCTTTAGATTGGTTGAAGTGGTAATTTAGTTGTTGGTTTATCCTGCAAGTTAAAGGAAAAACACAAGTTGATTGACAGGCTTGTTCGTTGCATGGTGGCAAGCGAGCTATTGATGGCGTGGTGCCATGCTCACGTTGCTAAGTATTCGCAAGGCATTGCCTCGCGTGTCTGTGAGATCAGTGTGCGCAGGAAATACATGTACATGAGCGCGTGGCACGAAATTTCGAACCAAGGGGGTTCGGCTCTTTTTTTTGGTGGGGTGCAAAATTTCGACCCACAAAGGTTCGAGATTTCGACCCCAGGGAGTCCGAAATATCGAACTCACGGGTTCAAAATTTCGAACCCGAAGGTTCGAAATTTCGATCTCATGGGTTCGAAGTTTCGAACCCGTGGGCTCGAATTTCTTTAGGAATGCGAAGGGACTATTTCCTTTTATTATAAATAGCCCCTTCCTCATTTTCTTCTTCCACTGTTGTTTCCATCTCGACCACCATTAATTTCGAGCTTCGAGGCCCACTAATATTCGAACTTATATTTAGGTAAGGCATGGGGTCGAGGAGCGAGGAGGAAGGAGGTCGAGGCATCGAGGCTTGGCCGGAGTGGTTTGACACGAAGGAGAGAGAGGCGGAGGCCTGAACGGGTCAGAAATCTCGACCCTCTCGAGGTTCGGAATTTCAAACCTCCAGGGGTTCCGGTTTTCGAACCTTCAGGGGTCGAAATTTTGAACCCAACTGGTTCGAAGCTCCGAACCTTGAAAGGTTTGGATCCTCAAACCTGGGGTTTGAATTTTCGACCCTTTGGGGTTCGAATTTTCGAAACTTAAGGCTCATACTTTCGAACTCTGAAGCTTGTTAGAGCCTCTCTTGCCTATCGAGGTCCGTGGTCTTGCTGCTAGCCCAACTACTTTGTGCCACGCTTTGGCGGAGTATCGTTTCTCGGGCTCAGTACTTCGATCTTCTGACTGCCCGCCTTTAAGTTTACATATCAATTTGCTTGCGCGATTGCACGTGGGCATATGGTGACAGCCACATGGACAAGGTCATGAATTCTTCACATAGGATAGCGCATATATCTGAACTATAACTAAATTGTTGGACTGTTTAACTTTCGTATGTACCTCTTAATCTTGCATGACACTGCACACACATGTTAGTTTTCACCAACACGAGGGGTACAGGTTATTCTAATGTGATGTCTAATATTAGTGTCTTAAAGTATAGTTAACCATGCAAACAAGATCAAAGACGGGAAAAATCCTAGAAGCCGAGGCTTCCCCATCATTGTCACATTCATCTGATTCTACCAATAGTGGCAGCTCGAGTGGCAGCGAGCTTGAGACTGTCGAAGGATCTGTTCCTTCCCAATCGGCCAGTTCACCCGCAGTGTCTGATCACAGGGAACAACTTGAGATGCTACATTCTATGGTCATACGCGAAGAGGTTGAGAACGTGGACATTATGAACGAAGATCCCCCGAGGGGCCCAAAGGCCCCGGATATGTTACCCGATGCTATTATCTTGGAAGATTCGATGGACTAGGTACCGTCCCGCCTGGATGCTATGGCAGTCATGAAAATGGTGCAGCGATTCAACATACCAGTAGGTGATGTTCATTCGTCAGGAGAAGGTGGAAGGGATCACGCACCACCCGAGGGTTTAACTTCCTGGAATAGGCAAGCTTGTTTTGTGGGGTGCATGCCCCCTGCCCATGATTTTATTTGGGATATCCTGTCCGATTTCCGCCTTGCACCTTCACAACTGCACCCAAATGCTTACTTTTCGCTCTTAGGCACCTACGTTCTATACCGAGAGTATTTGAACATGGAACCCACCGTAGAGGATACTCAGTATTTCTTCAGTCTGAGGAGAACATCTAACAGATCGCCTTCCCAATGTTTCCTGGAAGCGACAGCCGCCACCAAATTCTTTAGCAGGACATGGCCCAGGCCATCGATGTTTAAACAAGTCTGGTTCTTTGTGCGCTGCCCTCCTGGATTTGCAAGAAGGTGGATTGAAGGGAGTAAGTGCCTTCAAACTTTGCTTTCGATTATAAAGTTTTTAGAGCCCGTATCTTATTATTATCCTTTTTTGTTTCCGGTAGGGAATCCAGAGGCACCCACCGACGAAGAGTATAGGTAGCGTCTTGATGCCTTGTGGGTGATTCCCGAGGAATTTCTCAAAACAAAAACTGTAACGAGCCAAGAGCGCCTTCGTCGTGCGGGGTGACTTCTCGACAATCGGGCTGTAATTAGGTCCGCAGTGGCAAGCGGTGTACCCAAGAAGGTGGTGGCGAAAGACCCTGCGACCCATGGTCAGAAAAAAAAAGTCTCCTCTGACCCAGGCCGAAGAAGGTTTTTAAGTTCCAAGGAGACGTCGGTGGAGATGGGGCTCGTGGTGAGGAGGTTGCAGTCGGAGATGAAGGCCCATTGAATGCTCCCGTTTTGCCCCGATTGAAGGGACAGGGGACGGAGAGTCGTTTAGGCCATTGTCTCTATTGGCATCTCCTAGAGCTACCACCCCGCTCGAGGACGAGCACCAATTTGATGACTTGAATAAACTTGATCTTGACGTATCCCTGCGGCCGACTTCGGCTGTCATGGACGAATTAGCTCTTGCTGCGGAGGGGTTGACTCCTTCGAGCGGATCACAATCTGGTCTGTTGAGAAAACACTTAGCGCATACACTCATTAGCACTGCATATCATAGTGGCTTATGTAATAACCCGGAAAATACGAGCCAATTTAAAATTTTTAAATTGATTATTTCAAAGCAATTTGAACCATTGAAATAGAATATTTCAATAAATTAGTGAATTAGAAATAGTGAGTCAGTTTGAAAATTTGAATTCAAACTGAGACTGACTGTGCAGGGTGGAAAAGATAACGGATTTTAGTGAAACCAAAATATTTAAATCTGTTAGGCAATACCTTTCTAACGAATCTGAAAAATCGAAGTTTCATAACGGGAATCAAAAGTTATGGCCGAATGAATTTTCAGAAGAGTCGGTATATAGAATATATAGGTCTGGAAAATTGATATTTTGCAAACGGCCTCGGAATTCGACGAAACCACTTTTGTCGGGTCCGGGATGTCAAACTATTGCTAGGTTTAAAATTTCATAATTTTTCGAATCAATATGTGAGCGTGGCAAAAGAAAACGCGTTTGACCAGTTTCTGTTGAATTTAATCGACTGGAAATTGGCCATTTTTCAAACGGTCTTAGAATTCGACGAAACTAGTTTTGTTAGAACCGTATCGTCAATACGAAACTAGAAAATATTTTTCTGGAATTTTTCTAGTTAGTATGTGACCCCGGTTATTTGAAATGTACGTTTAAAATTCAATATAAGGATTTAAATTGTAAATTCAACGGAAACTGATTGTAACGATCAAACCAGCTTACGATACATATCCCATTGTGTTCGGAATGGGGGTAAAACGCTATGGACGACAGGCGGTAGGCCTCGTTTCGAGGTCATATGTAAAAGTCAACCTTTTTGCATAATTAAATAATTAAATAAAAAAAAACATTTCTTTCCCCCTTTTTCTTCTTCATTGCCCCCCCCCCCCCCCCCGATTCATTATTCAGAAACAAAAAAAAAAGAGAAAACCTAAATCAATCGTGTCGCCGCCTTACCCTGGAAGCCGCCGACGAAGACTTCGACGCCCCCCCCCCCCCCCCCTCCGTCAGACCTCCTCCTTCCAGCAAAGCCGACGAACCCTCGCGACGTCGAATCGAAGCAGCCCCCCCCAGTCGAAGCCTCGAAGCCGCCGCGACACCTCCGAACGCCACCAACGAGCCGCCGACGCCCTCTTCTTCCCTCCACTTCGAAATCTACGGTGAGCTTTTAGTTATTTTATTTTTATTTTAATTTTGTTTTGCTAATTACTGATTTTTTAAAGAAATTAAAAACTGGATTTTTAAAGAAATTATAAACTGATTCTTTTAAGAATTATAAACTGATTCTTTTAAGAATTATAAACTGATCTAAAAAGATTTTAAAAACTGATTTAAAAATTTAAAAACTGGATTTTTAAATGTTATAAAAACTGATTTGTTTAAGAGATAAAAACTGATTTTTTTTTTAGATTTAAAAACTGTTTTTTAAAAAAAAAAGGATTTAAAAACTGATTTTAAAAAGAATATAAAAACTGAATTTTTGAAAAGAATTTTAAAAACTGATTTATAAAGGATTTAAAAACTGATTTAATAAAGAATATAAAAACTGAATTTTTGAAAAGAATTTTAAAAACTGATTTATAAAGGATTTAAAAACTGATTTAATAAAGAATATAGAAAACTGTTTTTTTTTAAAGATGTAAAAACTGATTTGTAAAAGGAATTGTAAAAACTGATTTAAAAAGAAAGTAAAAACTGATTTTATTTTAAGGTTTAAAAAGGGTTTAAACTTTGAAATAGAAAAGGTTTAATCTTTTAAAAGAAAAAGGTTTAATCTTTTAAAAGAAAAAGGTTTAATCTTTTAATAGAAAAAGATTTGAACTTGCAAAAATAAAGATCATATTTTTAAAAAGAGAAAAGACGGGATTTTTATTAGGTAGAAGGAGCAAGACATGATTTTTGTATTTTTAAAGTAATAAAAATATAATTTTTACATCATAGGAATATTAAAAATATAATCTTTGTTTTTAGAATATAATCTTTATATATTGAATAACATAGTAAAAATTCGATTTTTACCTATGTAGAGAATACGGGCAACGAAAGCGACAAGAAGGCGAAATAGGCGAAGATTACTATAAAAGGAAGAGTCGTGTTATTGGATAGCTATTGGTGAGGATTTCTCACTCTTCAATTTCTTTTTATAATTATATATATGTGTTGAAAATGAAAGTGAATTGCTATATATAAATATATATATATATATATATATATATATATATATATACGCCCCTCGTCCACAAACCATGGACGATATTTATTGGTTGAAATTGTTGTGAAAATTGATTGATAGCGAATGATTGTTTGGGATTGTTTGTGGTTGATATTGAATTGATTGTGGTTGAAAAATACCCGTTTGTGGTTGAAAAATATTTGGTTGAAACCACATAGGATTAGTTTGTGGAAATAAAATAAATATATACATGCCGCCTGCGTGCGAACTAGATGCATGATTCCCATTGTCAAAAACCGCGAGGTTTTAAGGTAGAGCGAGGAGCCGTACTAGGGACGGTGCCGGTGTAACTACCCTGCCGTTATGCTGCCGAAATTTTGAATAATATTCTTGTGTTTGAATTATTTTCATATGCTTAAACTATATTTATTCATTGGATAGGAAACATTCATGTGTTGAATTGATATTCATTCGTTGATTAGAAATTCATGTGTTGAATGGTATTCATATTTTGAAATAAATTGTTCGATAATAAAAATCACATTTTTATCTATATATAGAAACTGTAGAAAACATTCATGTGTTGAATTGATATTCATTCGTTGATTAGAAATTCATGTGTTGAATGGTATTCATATTTTGAAATAAATTGTTCGATAATAAAAATCACATTTTTATCTATATATAGAAACTGTAGAAAACATTCATGTGTTGAATTGATATTCATTCGTTGATTAGAAATTCATGTGTTGAATGGTATTCATATTTTGAAATAAATTGTTCGATAATAAAAATCACATTTTTATCTATATATAGAAACTGTAGAAAACATTCATGTGTTGAATTGATATTCATTCGTTGATTAGAAATTCATGTGTTGAATGGTATTCATATTTTGAAATAAATTGTTCGATAATAAAAATCACATTTTTTATCTATATATAGAAACTATAGAAAACATTCATGTGTTGAATTGATATTCATTCGTTGATTAGAAATTCATGTGTTGAATGGTATTCATATTTTGAAATAAATTGTTTGATAATAAAAATCACCTTTTATCGACTATATGAACTGTGTAAAATAATCTCGTCTTAAAAGAAATTGTTTTATGATAAAAATCCCATTTTTATCACCAACTTGAACTATATAGAAGAATAGTGTTTTGAAATGAATTGTTTTACAATAAAAATCACATTTTTATTGTATGCATAAATCGTTGAAATGTGAAGAGTTAAGAATAGCCACTTGTTCAAAATAAACATATATGAGATGAAATATTCATTAATTAGCTAATGAAATGATTTGCACCTATGTATGTGACATTAGAATAAATGGTGTCTTTAAACCAAACGGAAATCAAATATGAAGTAGAATAGAAGATGATAAATGATAAGAACTGTATATATATGTACCTGCATATTTATTGAACAGGTTATAGCAAAGGGGCTAGAGAAGAGGAATAAAATTTGTGCCCGACAAATAGGTACACATTTACTGCTTTGTTTGGGTGATGATTTTATGAGCCTGTTGGCTAGCCGCTTGGCTTTTTCTTTTTGAGATTAGAAGGACCGGGAACGCTATTTGCGATTTCCCGATGCTTCCGGTGCAGGGGAGGTTATGGCGAAATTTTCCAAAATTTTAGGGTGTTAGAAAAATATTTGAAGTGAAAACGATATGGAAATCATTGAATGAACTATATTTATATAAATATATAAATATAAATAGAATTAAAACGAAACGTGGCCGTGCAGTTCATATTTTGAAACCGTGATTTCAAATGACTAGTGCGGAAGATCCGACCATTGGATTTTCCCGAAACCTCAACCATTGGGTTCGCCTTGGGGATATCTTTCCAACGGCACCAACTTTGTGAAGATCCGACGGTTGGATTGTCTGGAATGTTTAATTCAAAATTAAGGAAAAACAGCGCCAGAAACGATTATATTTATATATATATAAATATAATTAAATTTAATCGAATAACGACGCTGCAGTTCGTAAATTGAAATCGTAACTTCAAATGGTTAGTGTGGAAGATCCGACCGTCGGATTTTCCCAAAACTGGAATCGTTGGATTCGTTTTGAAAAGACCTTCCTAATGATGTAAAATTTGTGAAGATCCAACGGTTAGATTTTCCGATATGTGTAAAACAAATTAAGGGAAAAACAGCGCCAGTGACACGAAACGACCTGAAACGTCGTTTAATTAAATATGGCCATTTTTAAATAAATAAAAATGGCGAAAAATCGTTATAAAATATTATAAGCAACATAGGTTGCAAATAAACCAAGTGGGCTTGAATTGTTTGATATTTGATGGTTGTATGTGTATGACATGAAAATAACATTAAATAACTGAAAGATGGATGTCGAATAATATAACCATATAAAGAATCGATTTAAATTCTAATGACGTGAATTATTTGAAAAGGCCGAGCTAACCCTCATTTCAAATAATTCATCGAGCGATTCGAATTGGAAAATGCAAAGACGATTCAAGACCGACGATCTTCGTATCGGTTGGATGGGCGCTACTGAGGTTCCTACCCGGAGTAGCTACCGGAAGGGGGCGGAAGTAGTAGCCGTCTGAACGTATATGTTGATTGGACGGATATACGAGGAATTTGACGCCTCCGGTTTCGTTCAGACCCAGGACGGACTTGTAAATGGACTGTGTGTCTGACATTGGATTTTGTTCTATACTGATTGATCTCTGTTAAATATATATCTGTTTGGCGGCGGAGAATTTATTCTTTTGCTTAACGCCCTTCTCTGAGACGTACGAGTTTAGAGGTTATATATCGATGGAAATCAATCGTATGGAGTGGACTGCCTATGTGGCATGCCAAGATGCTATGATCAAGGCTTTTGTTGAAAAGCAAAGTCTTGTGGATGATGATCAAAGCAAGGCTTACGTGGCCTAGCTTTGTGTATTTCGTAGATTCGCGAACCTCACACCCCGGTATGAGTTAAAAACGGGATACGGACTGCAGGGAGAGCACGACGTTTCTTTCTAGCTATGGTGGTGTCAGTGACTTACCAGCCCTGACATATATATCTACTTTTCACCTTTGTGGTTGTTGGAATGCGAGGCGCCTCGATTATAGGTCTGTAAGGACCGGGAAACGTGTGTTCAGGCATAATTAATCCTCTAACGTAAGTGAGGACCGGCCCTGAAGCATCCAGGGGTTACCCAGTGTGCGTAATCCTGAGGCATTTGCTAGAGTGTCTCGAAGCGGAGAGGAGCTTGCCCCTTGCCTCGACTCATGACGGAAATCCAATTTCCAATACGAAATAACGGTCTTGATTGTTAGAACTAGTATGGCGACATAGTGGTATGGGGCACTTATGCCGTCTATGATTGATATTTATGATGCTATTCGTTTTTGAAACATATATGCACTAGTAATAATATCCAATGATTTCGCTTTATACGTATCAAGCATATTTGGCTATTATAAGGTAAAACTCTATCCTCCGGCTTGCGTTGCATTGTGTGATGGGACCTGAGTCTTATAATAGCTTCATTCTTTCTAAAAGCATTGCGTTGTCTTAAAAAGAATTTACCTTGTTTGAAATGCACTAGCAATCACTGGAGTAAACCCGTTCCGCGAAAGTGGCGTGGTCCTATGATTTGCTATTACTGTTGTTTAACTGTTAAATAGATTCCTCATACCAGTCCCCATGACTGACTCGTTGTTTGTTTCACTTTGCAAACGCGGGTGCCCTTATTTTCACACGGGCAGCCTAGTACACAGGTGACAGGTGGTTTTTGGTTCTGCACTGCTGCACAGCATGCACTTTTGGCTCATGGCGAGGCTGACTTCATAGAGATGACTTAGATATTTTCCGCCATTTCTATGTTTATATTATGATTCCGCCACTGGCGATGCAGACTGATTTACTTTCCGTATTTCTCACTATATGTATATGTATTCCGCCTTCGGCGATGTAGACTGATACTCTTATTATGTCACTGCATGTATGTATTCCGCCTCTGGCGATGATGACTGATCACTTCCCTTTTTTTACTAAGTATATCCCACGTTATGCTATTCTGATATTCCTACATGTTGTGATTCCGCTGTCATATCCATGTAAAATTATTTTAATTATTGTTTCTGCTATTATCTGTACTCTGCTATGATGATTAATGTGTTATTTCCTAATGATTATCCTTAATACCGCCCCTCGGATTTTGGGATCGTCACAGCTTATCTGAGCATGCAACTTAACTGATTTCATTTCATTTCTTTGACAGGTGATATGGCAAGAGGACGCGGGGTACGAGGCTATGGTCATGGAGGTCATCAACGCTCTAGGAATCCTTTCTTTGGAGGCTTCAGAAGAGGGACAAATTTGTATGGTACTCCATCCCCAATTGGTCGCGGCAGTGGACCCCGCGGTGAGGATCGCTCTCACGATCTCCGACTCCTCCTCCGTTGCGGGTGCCCGAGGGAGACTCTTAGCTTAACTTAGGAGGTTCTCGGCGTCCGTCCTCGATAGCTCCCCCATGCACAGCGACCTTAGCTCCGGCTCCAACTGATAAAGAGAGGGGGCCGCCACTCGGCCAACCAAGGCCTGAGAGGGACACCGCAACGGGGAGGCAAGGTCTTATAGAGTCCAAGGGGTGAGATCTTTCCTTGGATGAAAATTTAATGCTGTTGAGGCGAGACTTTCCTCGACATTACTTCGATGCGTTATAGTTTGTCCCCGATCTCTACCTGTCTTCTGTCAGGGAATCCGGGGATGTCTGGATGCACGTGAGGGCTGAATATCGCCAGGCCAACCAGCTTTTGAGGTATTCCCATCAGCTTTCAGAGTTGATTAGGAAGAAAAATCTGGTGCTCATCAACCAGAGGTCGGCTGTTGACGCCAAACGCACTACCGTACAAAACTTGAACACGGAAATAGGTGAGACCTCCTTTCTTATATTTGGGGAATTTTCACTACTTGCCCCTGTATCTTTGAATACTAACTCGTGGGCCCTGTTTTTAGCTGAGATGAAGAGGGCGTACGAGAAGCTGATCACTCCTGCTCTTCTTTCACGGAAACTGTAGTTAATTTGACCACCGCAAACACGACCCTTAAGAGGGACAAGGCTGAGGGGGATAAGAAATGCATCGAGTTGAAAAGGGAGAACGCCAGAGTCTTCGAACTCCAAAATGGCAACAATGCCTTAAGACCGGAGAATGACAGCTTGAAAAGGCAGCTCGAGGAAATGAGAAAGGCCAAGGAGGATGCGGAGGACAGTAACCGGGATGTGCTGGGTATAATGGATGGACTTAAAGCAGAACAACTGAGAGAAGTGGAACAGTTGAGGAAGGAGCTGGAGGATGCAGAACTTCGATTGTAATCGTCTGTGGTGGAAGACATCCAAAACATGTACGTTAAGGTTTTGAGATTCCATGGACTCTCGTGGGTTGACGATTATCCCCGGGAACTAGCTCGGACTTGGAAGAAGTTGGTGCCGTATGAGGCCTTCTTGCGCGAAGTGGATGTGGGAACTTTAGATGAACACCAACTCGCAATTGATTTCCTGACCATTAAAGAGCGCGAGAAGCTGGAAGAAGGCAGGATGTTGTTGCTTGAGGATGCCGAGAGAGAGAGGCTGGAGAGGATCACTGCCGAGAAAGGAAAAGCAGCCATGACTGAGAGCGTTGTGGTTGCTGAGGCATTTGCCGAAGCAAGCTTCTATTGGCCATCAGCACCTGACTGGATTATAGTTAGTGATCCCGTAGCTTCGAGTCAGGTTCCGACCGAATATGACCCTGAGCATCCGGAGCTAGGAGAGACCAGATTCATTTTACCTACCACCACCAGTACCCCTCTTGACATTTCTGCACCATCCCTATCCGGAGGTAAATTTATTTTGCCATGCATCCCCGAGGATGATGTAACTACTGAATTTGCAGACTAAAAGGTTGTGTTTTCAATGTACATCCCTTCATAGATTGACCACGACGTCTGGCCATGCCCCAGTGGTCCCACAAACAACAAAATCTGGGTCGGGACTTGCGGCAGCGCAATTTGGAGAGGGCGACGATCAACTGGACACCTATTCGGATATAAGGTTAACTCCTAGCATGGTAGATACACTTATGGAGGAAGGAGAGGTAGACGACGGGCAGAGTGTGGTTGCCCGGGGCCCAGTGGAGGTTGATGTTCCTTCGATGGTTGCTATGGTGGAGACCCAATAAGAAAAAATGGTGGCTAAGCGTGAGGAGGTAGAGGAGCAGCAGAGGCGTGATGAGGCTGCCAGGAAGGAAGTCCTAATGAAGACCAGGCAGGATGCTGAGGCGAAAGCCACTGATACGGTCGTGAAGAGAAAGGCCGATGAGGAGGCCGAGAAGAGGAGGGCTGATGATGAGGCCAGGAAGGAGAGGGAGGATGAGGAAGCACAGCAGGACTACCGAGTCCCTTGAGAAAACCAGGGCCGGTGGTGACACGCTGCATAGATCCCAGAAGCTTACTGAGCGTCGGGCTGCTAGAGAAGCCAGGGAACGGGCTGAGCGAGATTGCAAGGCGGTCCCGGAGAAGAGTGACGGTGTGGTCGGTCTCACTGCTGGGAGTGACCCTATGCCTATGTCGCATACCGCCGTTGTTGATATTACCGAGATCTCTAGCGGTGAGGGTGCGGACGAGAAGCGTCTTTTGGCTTCACATGAGTCGACGACTTCTCGGAGGGGTCGAGATGGAAAGAGCGGGTCTGGCAAGAGGAGGCCCGGTGCAAAGGATGAACTGTCAAGTGCGGAATCTGGAAAAAGGAAACACAAGCACAAATGAAAGAAGCATGATTAGTGTCAACAACCTACGTAGCAGTTACCATTTATTTTGGTAGTGTAAGCCGATATTTTACGCGAGTACGGCCCTCGCTTTTGGTTTTTCAAGACACGGTGTGGTTCTCATGTACACTCTATCATTAGAAAGAAAGGTGTTAGACATGTAGTACATCTTAATGTGCGTGTTGTAATTGAAGTATGAATTAGTAAAGATCGTAGTTTGTGTCAATTGTTCGGATGTTCTTCTTATGTTTGCAGGTGTCCCGTACTTGCATAAGCATACTTATCGTTGCACCTAACAAAAAAGCGATTGTGTGCCTCGCTCTGGGTCATTATTCCAGAGGGGTGTGATTGTGTACCGCTCTCTGGGTCATTATTCCAGAGGGGTGTGATAGAGCGCAGGCTTCTAGTAAGTTTCCCTCATCTCAGGAAACCCGTAGTTTGCGAAGCCAGGCTGAGTGCCTGCTGTGTTTGGGTTGCCCGGGGTTAATCCCAAGTGTAGTGAAGGTGTATGACGTCGCGTTGTGCGGTCCGTCCGGTGTATGACTCTCCCGTCGTTCATCGGGTTGAGGCGAGCCGCAGGTGTCGTTTATTCACCTGAGAAGAGAAGCCCGGATCATCAGCCTGTAGGGTCTGATCGTGGCCATGGGCTACCCCTCAGCCTTAAGAGCTTCGGGGAAGAAACAATTTAAGGGTCGGTCTGGGTGCTGCACCAAGATTCGACCAGTACCCATAGCCGAGGGAGGGATGTACATCACTCATGTTTGGCTGTTGGGTTGCCCCAAGTCGTTTGGAACTTAGGCACGGAACGATTTATCCTCGGTCTCGGCACGGGGCCAAGACTCGAGTTCGAGGTTATTTAAACTCCGTCGCGCCGCGGGCCGGCGACTCGAGTAGCGTTGCCGGCTCCCGTGCTCGTGGTGCCAGTCGTAGCCATTGTGTTTTGGCCTCGAGGTTGGCTCAAGGCTCGGGCGGTTGTGTCGACTCCGTAGTCGGAGGTCGACACAACAACCGATTGTTTGAGCGTAAGCTATTTGTCAGGATTGATCAAATGTGTCATGCACGGAGTAGACATAAACAAGAAGAGATGGAAAGTTGAACATCATTTCCACTAATAACGTTGGCAGTAATAGCTTTTACAATGCATTGAATTATTAGAAAACAAAATATTGTTGGAAAGTGTAAATAACTGTATTCTAAGTTATGTAAAGTAGCGGCGGAGATGTTCACTGTTCCAAGCCCTTGGGAGTTCAGCTCCGTCCATGGTTGCGAGTTTGAAAGATCCATTGCTGAGCTTCCGTTGCATGGAGTACGGACCTTCCCAATGAGGTGTGAGGCCTGTCGGTGGAGGGAAGACCTGTTTCAGGACAAGGTCGCCGACGTTGAGATCCTTATGATGGACCCTAAAATTGAAGTATCGGGCGACTCGTTGTCATTGGGCGGCAGCTCAGAAATCAGCTTCGTCCTTTTTTCTTCCAACAAGTCAAGTAATCCTAAAAGTAAATCCTAGTTTGTCCTAGGATCAAAATAGGTGACTCAGTGAGATGGAAGCTTGAGTTCAACAGGAATGACGGCTTCTGATCCGTAGGCGACAGCGAAGGGAGTATGTCTGGTTGTTGTCTTGTGGGTGGTTCGGTATACCCATAGGGCTAGTGGAAGTTCGTCCACCCACATGCCCCCAGCCTTTTCTAAGCGCTTCTTGATGACGGACTTAATAACTTTGTTGACCGCTTCGACCTGCCCATAGGCTTAAGGATAAGCCACTATCGATAATCTCTTTTCGATGTTGTGCCACTAGCAGAAGGCTTTGAATTCGGCGCTCTCGAATTGAGTGCCATTATCAGAAATGATAGTTTGAGGGACCCCATATCGAATAATGATGTTGCGTACAACGAAGTTGATCATCTTCTTGGTGGTGATTGTGGTGAGGGCTTCTACCTCTGCCCATTTGGTAAAATAATCAACTGCGACGACGGCGTATCGTGGCCCGCCTATGGCCATTAGAAGAGTTCTAATGATGTCGATTCCTCACATGGCGAATGGCCATGGGCTGATCGTTTGTGTTAACTCAGTTGGCGGGGCTCTCGGGATCTTTGAGAAACGCTGGCACTTATCGCACTTGCGAGCATAGTCTGCGGCGTCTTGATCGAGCGTGGGCCAGTAATAACCATGTCTAAGTATTTTTCTGGGCAGGTTTTCCCTCCAGTATAGTCGCCGCACTCCACTTCATGCACATAGTTTAGGACTTTGATGGCGTCATGATGGGCTACACATCTGAGCAATGGGGCATAGAAACCTCTGCGGTAGAGAATCCCATCGATAAGAAGATAGCGAGCCAATTGGCAGGCGAATGCTCGTCTTTCGTGGTAGCTCCCCGAAAGAGTCCCGTGCTGCAGGTAACTCCTAATTGGTGTCATCCAAGATTTAAGTTCGGGTTCGGTGCTCATGACTGCCTCAGTCTGAATTTTCTTGATACTAGGGGAGTTGAGCACTTCGACGGGGGCGGACCCCAAAAGTTGTGAATCCTTGGAGCTCACTAGTTTGGATAGCGAATCAGCTTTTTCATTCTGTTCTCAGGGTATGTGAGTAATGACGAAGTGGTCGAGGCGAGCGAGTAGCTCCTGAACCTTGGTCAAGTAGAGGGAAAGCCATTCCCCCTTAGCTTGATACTCCCCTTTTACTTGACGCACGATGAGTTGCGAGTCGGAGAAGATTTGGGTTGTCTTTAGTTTAAGCTCGATCGCAATTCTAAGTCCGACTATCAAGGCCTCATATTCCGCATCGTTGTTGGTAGCAGAGAAATTTAGTTTTAGCGTGTAGCATATTGGGCGTTCCTCGGGGGTGATGAACACGACTCCAGCCCCGAAGCATTTGTTATTGGAGGACCCGTCCACAAATAATTTCCATTGAATACCGGGGGCTTCTGTGTTTTCTGCTGGAGTCTCCTCGGGGGCAGAGAATTCTACTATGAAGTCAGCGAGAACTTGTCCGAGGATGGCTCGGCGAGAAATGAGCGTTCTCTCAAATTGGCTCAGCTCCATACTCCACTTCAATAGCTGTCCAGACGCTTCGGGTCGCTGCAGGACCGGTCGTAGTGGCTGATTGGTGAAAACCTTTATAGGATGAGATTGGAAGTATGGTCGAAGCTCTGAGAGGTAATGAGCAAGCAGAATACCAGCTTTTCCAGCTTCGGGTATTTCTTCTCTGCCCCTGTTAATCGTTTGCTTATGTAGTAGACGGGTCGCTGGACGCGGTCCCCAAGGCGAATTAATTCCGAGTTAAGGTAGAAACAGCCAAATAAATGTATAAGTCCTCAGGGTCTATGGGCTTTGATAGGATAGGTGGCCGCTCTAAGTGATACAGAAGTTCTTTGAACGCAAAAGTGCATTCTAGGGTCCACTCGAAATTGCGTTTCCCTTTTCGAAGTAAATCGAAGAAAGGAATGCACTTGTCGGTGGCCTTGGATATGAACCGACTTAAAGCGGCAACCTTTCCATTTAAACTTTAGACATCCTTGATGTTTTTGGGGATTTGAATATCCTGAATAGCTTGAATTTTTTCTGGATTAACTTTGATTCCCCGAGGGTTGACGTTGAAACCCAAGAACTTTTCTGAAGCGACTCCGAAGGAGCATTTCAAGGGGTTGAGTTTCACGTCGTACCGGCGAAGGATATCGAACAGTTTAGAGAGGTCGTGGACGTGATCGCTTGATGCTTTAGACTTTACCAACATGTCATCCACGTACACCTCCATGGACTTTCCGATTTGGTTTTTAAAGAGTCGATTAACCATTCGTTGATAAGTAGTGCCGGCGTTCTTGAGGCCGAAAGGCATGACGCGATAGCAGTAAAGTCTGAGATCTATTATGAAAGAGGTGTGATCCTGGTCACGAAGGTTCATTGGGATCTTATTATAGCCTGAATAGGCGTCCTTGAAAGATAGTAGTTGGTATCCGGCGGTTGAGTCAACAAGTCGGTCTATTTTTGGAAGTGGGAAGTTGTCCTTGGGACATGCTTTGTTTAGGTCGGAGAAGTCAACACACGTTCGTCATTTACCGTTGGCCTTCTTGACCAGAACGGGCTTGGAGACCCACTCGGGGTAGTCGGCTTCACGAATGAAATTGTCGTTAAGTAGATGACCTACCTCTTCCTCAAGTGCTTTAGACCTCTCGGGTCCCAAGAAGCGACGCTTCTGCTTAACTGGAATTGTCGTAGGATCGATACTTAGACAATGGCAAGCGATCGCAGGGTCGATGCCTTTCATATCAGAATGAGTCCATGCAAACATGTCTAGGTTAGCCTTCAAGAAATCTGCAAGATCTTCTTTTATTGCGGGATGGAGTTGCGATCCTACCTTTAGAACTCTGGATGGATCATCGGGATTAACAGGAATATATATTGTAGATTCGACCGGGGTAGCCCTTTCGTACACAGGCTCTTCGTCCTTCCATGGGTCGAGGTCTTCAGAAAGACAGCAATGGCGCCTGAGCCAAGGCCCAGACGTCGCTGATTGCTATGCTGAAATAGTTTTGACACAAGAAGGCGTAGGCACTGCTTTTCTCTTGTCCTTAATGCACGCGTTCTTCCATTCTATTGCATAACATTCTCTGGCGCTTACTTGGTCGCCTCTGACTATTCCAATCCCGTTTTCTGTCGTAAATTTCATTAGGAGAGACCATGGTGATATGCAAACCCGAAACTCTATGAGAAAAGGGCGCCCAAGGAAAGCACTGTAGGGGGAATCAATGTCTATAACCACGAAAGTGAGGATTCGGACCCGGCTCCGATCCCCCACGACTAGCTCCATAGGTAAATCGATCACTCCTACTGGCGAACGAGATGCCCCATTGAAGCCGTGGATCGCAGCGCGACACGGCTTTAAGTCTTTTGTTTCTAACTTCATCTGGTCGTAAGCAGCTTTGAAAATGATGTTGACTGAGCTTCCGGAATCGATTAACACTTTTCGGACAGAAGAGACACCGATCTGAGCAGTGATAACCAGTGGATCCGTGGTTAGGATTCCATCCAAGTAGAATCTCTTTCGCAGAAGACGATGTCGTCCCGCATGGTCTTTTGGAGCTTGGCTGAGACGGATTCGTTGAGTGCGGAGCAAGTTTGATAAGTAGCATGCTTTATTGAACTAACATACTCTTTCATTTTTCGGAAGCTATCATGTGTGGGATAAGGTCCGCCACATGTGGTGTTGATTACGATCTTACGCCTTGGGTTAGATGGACCTGGAGCTGCTTTGGCGGCTGCCTGAGGCGCTGGTGCCGGAGGCTTTGAGTTTGCTTAGGAGGAAAAGGCTCTTCGACGTATTGCTCAAGTCACTTTTCGCGGATAAGCTTTTCAATTGCATCCCTGAGCTGGCGACATTCATTGTCATTGTGGTCGTACACGTCATGGTATCGACAGTACCTCCCAGTATTTTTCTCAAGATCGGTTGATTTCCTGTTGCATGGCTTCTTATACGGCAAAGTGTTGCATGTCTCCAAGTAGATTATTTCTAGATCCTCGTTTAGCGGGGTGTATGTCTCGAAGGATCGGTAAGGGCCAGGCTTTCTTGGCTCGGTCGGGGTCTGATCGTTATTTCGGTCGTCTTGCCTATCGTTGTTCGGTTTTTGCCTGACCTGCCCCCTTGTTCTGATCAAAGGGCTCTCCTACTTTTTTTCTTCTGAGGTTGTTATTTGCAACACCTACTTGAGGGCCATTGGGGTGTATGATGGTTGAGAGTCGGTTGCGCCTTGCTCCCTCTTGGCACAAGTACTGATTCGCCTTCTCGTAGAAGGCTTTTTGGCTGCCTCCGATCGATCCATGCCCCGAATTCAGAAGTAGGGAGGACACCTTTAGCTAATTGAAAGAGTACGGTGCGAGGATCCGGATCCTCGACCTCGGCGAGGGCTGTGTTGAACCTGGAGAGGTAGCTTTTGACCGACTCAGCGGACCCTTGGTATAAGTTAGAAAGGGTGATGGCATTCTTTGGAGTTGGTATGTGCATCCTGAATTGCTTGACCAACTGTGTCGCTAATTGACCGAAGTTTTTAATGGAATCGAGCGGGAGGTGAGAGAACCATAACAGAGCGGTCTCTGATAAGAAGACTGGGAAACATTTGCATTTGACCGGATTGTTGCCCCGGCTCGAGTCCATTTGTCATTCATATCGATTTAGGAAGACACATGGGTCAGTGATGCCGTCGTAGTGCGGCATTTGCGGCATGTTGAAGCGTCGCGGCCATTCAGCTTCGTTTACCCTTCTTATGAAGGGGTTACGCCTAATGTGCGCTTCCCATGAATCGTACACATTTCCTCGCATTTCCCTGATGATTCTTCGAACCATGTTGGGTAGGTAAGTTGGATGGGGATCCGCCATTGGGACCCATGGGTTTTGGCGAGGCTTTGGAGTTTTGTTGCGAGGGCATCTCCTATGATGGATGTCCGGATCGTCTTCCTCCATGTCCCCGACATCTATGATTGGGTCTAGGTGTGGACGATGAGGTGGAGCGGGGTGATGTGGTTCCTGTTCTGGAGGAACGCGGGTTGTTGGAATAGCAAGCTCATCATCCTGATTGTCTGTCGTCAAACTGTGTCGAGGAAGATGCTGGTTTGTAGGACCGGCTCCGTCATTGATAATCAAGCGAGACCGGTCATGATGTTGTGCCCCCTCGCTATATGTAATGGTAGTTCGATCGTGTGACGACCCGGAAATCCGAGCCAGTTTAAAAATTTTATTTTGGCAATTTTAGCGAATTTTGAATATTTAAAATGAATTATTTTAAATAATATCAACGAGAAATTTATTTTGAATAGAATAGAACGTATATATTTATATACGTCGTCGTTAGAATATAAATAATTATTTATAATTATAAAAGGAATTGAAAATGGCGTGGTAGTTCGATAATTCGATTTCAAATTTCAATTGAACATACCGGGTGCAAAATAAACCGGATTTTAGTGAAACCAAAAATAATAGAATCTAATTGTGAATATCTTTCCAACGAATCCGAAAAATTGAAATTTCATAGCGGGGATAAAAAGATATGTCCAAATGAATTTTCAGAATAGTCGTTATGGAATTCTAGCCCTTAAAAATAGCCCTTTTGCAAACGACCTCGGATTTCGATGAAACCACTTTTGTTGGGTCTGTGATGTCAAGTTATTGCTAGATTCCAATTTTCATAATTTTTCAAATCAATATGTGAACGTGGCAAAGGAAAACGCGTTTGACCAGTTTCAGTTGATTTTAATCGACTGGAAATTGGCCATTTTTCAAACAGTCTCGGAATTTGACGAAACTAGTTTTGTTAGGACCATATCATCAATACGAAGCTAGAAAATATTTTTCGGAAATTTTTAGAGTCTGTATGTGACCCCGGTAATTTGAAATGTACATTTAAAATATAACATATAGATTTATATTTTAAATTTGACGGAAACTGATCGAAACAGCCGAACTGGCTTGCGAAACATATCACATTGGGTTCGGAATGGGGGTCATTAGCTAGGGACGACAGTCGGTGGGCTCGATTTTGAGTTCGAATGTAATGGTTGCTTTTTATGGAAAAATTAAATTAAAAATAATATAAACTATATAACTCTCTCCACCCTCTCTCTCCTCTCATTATACAGATCGTGGGAATTAAAAAAAGAAAAAGAAAAAAAAAGAAAAACAACGATCGAGCGTTGACCTCCGCCCAGCCACATCGCCACTGCGATCTCGTCGCCGCCGCCCAGGTGGGCCACCGCGCCCCCACGCCTCGCTCCTCCACCGTCCTCTGCCAGTTCGAGCCAACCCGCAACCGCACTCCTCCCCATGTCGCGACTCCGTCCGTCGTGCCTCTCCAGGAGGCGAAGCACCTCACCAGACCCCCCCCCCCCCCCCACCCGTGCACCTCTCCTCCCCTCCTCCGTTCATCTTTGGACCCCGCTCTCTCAAAACCGCACATCCCCCTTCAGCCCCTCGAACGAAATCGAACCCATCCCGAACCTTAGCCACTGAAACACTAGCGCTCCTCCGCTTGCTTCCGCTCCCCTTCTGACGTGGTTCGACGTCCAGACAATAACAGTATGTTTTTATTTATTTTTATTTTTGCCTCTTTCCGATTTTGTTTAAATTAGAAACATTGTTTTAAAATCAGTTTATTTATATAATAGACCTTGTGATAAAATTTCAATTTTTAAAATATAGATAAAGTGATTTTTACTTAGATAACGAAGGGATTTTTATTTTATACAAAGCTTGAATTTTTATATTATACAAAGGTTAGAAATATAATTTTTATATTATACAAAGGGTAGAAATATAATTTTTATAGTATAAAAGGATTAAAAATATAATTTTTATATTATAGGAAGAATAAAAATATGGTTTTTATATAATAGAGAATATAAAAATATTATCTTTATATATGTAGCGAAATAAAAATCTGATTTTTATTATATATATAGTGAAGTAAAAATGTGATTTTTATAGCGATGAAATAAAAATTCGATCTTTATATAAGAAGTAGAAATATAAAAATACATTTTTTATATAGAAATAAGCGTTGTAAATATATATGAATTCGAAATAAAAATGGAAATTTTTATTTGTTGAAATGAAGTAATAAAAATATGATTTTTACTTGAACAGCGTGAAAAGAAATGAGATGGAACTGCATTGGAATTTCTAAAAGGAATCCAGACGGTTCACCAGTTCAACAGGAAAGCACGGCGGAGTGGAACCCTCTGTGAGAACTTCTCACTTTAACTTTTCTTTTCTAGTTATATAAATATATACTAGGATGTAGACGGTGTTTAGTAGCACCCGACACCATCGTCCACAGACCATGGACTTGTTTTTTTGGTTGTGTAGTTGGTTAGATTATTTGATTTGAATTTGATTGTTTGGTGAAATGGAATGGATTTGATTGATATGTGAATGGCGTGGGCCATTATTAGACCGGGGATAAGGCTAGGTCTTGCCCCGTTTCTAGCATCGTGTCGTTATGCCGCCGAAATTTTCTAAAATAAGTTAGAAAAATAAAGATATCATTTTATTTAATAAATGAACCAAATAGAATATTCATAGGTTGAATAAAATAATTTGGTCGTTAAAAAATATAATTTTTAACGTGAATGTGAATAAAATAAATATTCATTTACAAACCGAACGGTTTGTTTATGTACACCTATTTGAAGGATATTGATTGGGACGATAAATTTTACACATCGCCCAACTTCACAAATAAAATCTGTGTTTGTTGATTTGAAACCCCACACGGGTATTGGGATAATATATGACATATACTAATCCCAATAATTAGTTGTATGTCGATCGATGGATCGACAGGCTGTTGTAAGCGTTAGATATCTATATTTGATGCTTATACGGTGTAGTGCACTTTGGATGATGGTTGATTATTTATCGTTGCTATTATATACATGTGTTGTATGGAATCAATATAATTAACTTTATATGGTAATTGATTGGGCCTCATTCCAATTTAGAAAATAAAGAATATTATAAAATAAAGGTTCATGTGTTGACAGTACTCATTCGTTGAGATTAGTCATGTGGTGAACAAAATATTTTAACAATAAAATTTACATCTTATCATATATAAAATTAGAAACTAACTGGAAAATAGATAAGATGAGTGGTCTCTTGGATATTGATCTGATGTTGGTTTCGACCTTCGGGGTTAATATTTAGGGAATCGTTCTCTTACTAATTTACTATTGGAGTCTGATTTAAATCAAACGATAGATACCATAATTTTTATAAAATATATTAAATAAAAAAAATAGTCACACGTGGACAGTACTCATTCGTTGAGATTAGTCATGTGTTGACAAAAATATAGAGTCATGTATTGAAAGAAATATAGATTCATTTGTTGAATAGAATAACGAAGTTATTGAAAAATATAAAGCCGTGTTGATTAGAGATGCGCTATTTTGACGCGAACGATATTTATATCGATTATATTCGTTTTATAATGAATATTGAAAAGAGATTTAAAAATCGAATTCGAATTGAATTGAATAGAAAACGAATTCGAATTGAATTGAAAACGAATTCGAATTGAATTGAATAGAAAACGAATTCAAATTGAATTGAACAGAAAATAAATTCGAATTGAATTGAACAGAAAATAAATTCGAATTGAATTGAATAGAAAATGAATTCAAAATTGAATTGAATTCAATTGAAAACGAATTGAAATCGATTTGAATTGAAATCAAATAGAAATGAATTTAAAACGAATTTATAAGGGAAAAAAATTCGATTTTGATTTGAATTTGAAATGGAAGTTGAAATTGTTTTGAAACGAATTTAAAACTATTTATAAAATTTGTTTTAAAAAGAAATCGACGAAATATATAATATATATATTATATATATAATGGCCTGAATAGAACGCGCCGCGGCAGTTCGTAAATTTCGACCATTGACTTCGAATGGACATTACGGGAGATCTGGCCGTCGGATTCTCCTAAAACTGGAACCGTTAGGTTCGTATCGAAAAGAGCTTTCTAACGAATATTAGAAATTTGAAATCTAACGGTTGGATTTGGAATTATGTCCAAATCAAATTTGGAAAAGGTCGCTGTAGGTGCAGTTCGATGGCCGTTGTTGGAAATCGACTGTACGGGCCTTGATAAAATTATCAAAAATAGTAATAATTTGTGTAAAATCATAAGAAATGATTTGTGAAGAACTGGGATGAAAAATCCCACATTTGTAAAGATAAAAATGGATTTTTATTGAAATGAACTAGTTTTGAACTAAATTTAAAACCCAATTATTTTTAAATAAATAAATTAGATTTAAAAGGGGTTTTAAATAATCGGAATTTCTAATATATTTGATTGGAATTGAATTAGAATTGATTTAGGTTTATCGTGAACTGTGTTTTAAATGACATTAGTTCTTTAACCCAGTAAAAGGAGTTTTAATGAATTTGCAATTAGATTGAAATATGAATTAATAATTTAAATTATCAAATTTGGAAAGTGAGCGAGAATGGAGTATTACCAGTTTTGCTCCAAAGCGATAGTTAAATCTTTAATTAGATTTGAACGTGAAATGGTAATTAATTTTACCGATAACACCGGGGTATTAGATATGGAGTATTACCAGTCTTGCTTCATGGGATGAATTGGTTGGGATTGGGAAATAAATAAATAATTACTTCGGTGTGGTTCGATAATCCCGACTAGTTTGGAAAACCATAATTTGGTTTGAAATGATATCCAAAGGTAGATTAAAGAATAAATTTTAAAGAATTTATCTTTGATAAAATTAATGGGAACCTTTCCCTAAAAATATGAAATTTAGAAACTAGCTATAGGTTAGTTAAGCAGAATGGTTTCCGGGTATTGATCTGATGTTGGTTACGGCCTTCGGGGTTAATATTTGGGGAATTGTTCTCTTGCTAATTTATGGTTAGTGACTGATGAATTGGAATGAGGCGTATGTTGTGTTTGTGTAACATTTGTTTATTATATATGCGGGTTGTTCGTAAAGGCCGGGTTTATACCCATTCTGAATAACCGATTCGACGATATGTCGAAGATGAAGACGGTGGTTGAAGACCGGAAGTCTCCACATCGTTTGGGTGATTATTGATGATCTTGATTGGGCTATACACCCAAGATGAGGGAATCAATTGGTGATCGTCCAGACGTACTTGGAGATCGATGGATATGCGAGGAAAGTGCCTCCGGTTTCGTTCAGACCCAGAACGAACTTGTAAATGGACTGTGTGTCTGACATTGAATTTTATTCTATGTTGATTGATCTCTATTAAATATACATCTATTTGGCGGTGGAGAATTTATTCTTTTGCTTAACGCCCTTCTCTGAGACGTACGAGCTCAGAGGTTGTATATCGATGGACATCAGTCGCATGGCATGAATTGTCAGTGTGGCATGCCTGAGTGGCAAATGATCAAGGCTTCTGTTGAAAAGCAAAGTCTTGTGGTTGATGATCAAAGCACGGCCTACGTGGCGTAGCTTTGTGTATAGCGTGAATTCGCGAGCCTCACACCTCGGTATGAGTTAAAAACGGGATAAGGACTGCAGAGAGAGCACGACGTTTCTTTCTAGCTTTGGTGGTGTCAGTGACTTACCAGCCCTGACATTTATATACTTTTCACCTATGTGGTTGTTGGAATGAGGCGCCTCGATTTTAGGACTGTAAGGACCGGGAAACGTGTGTTCAGGAATTGCCAATCCTCAAACGTAACGGAGGACCGGCCCTGACGCATCCAGGGGTTACCCAGAGTGTGTAGTCCCAAGGCATTTGCTAGAGTGTCTCGAATCGGAGAGGAGCTTGCCCCTTGCCTCGACTCATGACGGAAATCCAATTTCCAATACGAGATGTTTCGGTTTTATTTGTAGAGCCTAGTATGGCAACATGATAGATGGTACCCATGCCGCCTATGATTGATATTTATGATTGAAATTGTTTTGACACTATACACTTATAATAGTATCAAATGATTTGTTTTAAACGTACCAAGAATGTTTGGCTATTATAAGGGAAAACCCTATCATCTGGCTTGCGTTGCATTGTGTGATGGGACCTGGGTCTTATAATAGCTTCATTTTTTGGAAAAAAACATTGCGGTGTCTTTCCTATGCACTGGTATTCTTGGGAGGAAACCCGTTCCGTGTTTTACGGCGTGGTCCCTTGAATTACTCTCTTTTAAAGTAAAGTTTTAAATAACTGTTTTAGTTCTCACACCAGTCACATGACTGATCTGGAGTTTATTATTTTAACCTAAACTCTGGGTGCCCCTATTTTCGATACGGGCAGCTAGTAGTTTTGGTTTTGCAGATTTATATTCACAGGATCCTGATTTACAGTTGGAACGATGCTCGGAAAGCTCTGTATCCGTGTATTACTTCCAGTTTTGTTTTATATTGTTTTTCCGCTGCTATGTAATTTATTGTAATCTCTGATATTTATCGAATGTGTTTTATTCATTTATACTCTGTATATTCTTGTATTCTGATGAATTGTTGTAATAGCAATGAAATGTTCTTCCGTCTGCGTTCTATTTTGTCGTGTTCTCAAGGTAATTCGGGCTTTCCTTACCGGGGAAGTTACGGGTCATCACAGTTGGTATCAGAGCTTTGGTTTACAAATCTCGAGAACAAGACACGTTAGTTACAAACGAAAGAATTCATCAGAGATTGGATTAGTAATATCCAATAAGAATGACTCGTTAGAGATGGGATCAGAGTATCCTAGAACGAGTGTGAAGAGTATATTTTTCAAATGAAAACAGTTTTGTTTGAAAATTTAAACCATTTTATACGTATTTGAATATTTATTTGTATTGAATTTGGACAATCCAATATATAAAGATTTTGCATATACGGGTCATGAACGTATATTCGAAGTTTTAATATACTGGATAGATATAGAATCACACTCTAGTTGCCCGGGGATGATTCTGATAAGGCTGCAGCGTTATCAGTATTTAGATTCGAGTGACGAAGGTGTGATTTCTATATATCTCCATTAGACTGGTGTGAGAACCAAAATATAGCTAGAATACATTGTTGTGAATTGGCATCAAAAACATGATTTTTTATATATATCAAATTTATGGATTTGAAACGTTAATCCACTAATTGATTGATGTTTGTGGTGTTTGTTTAATTGTTTGATAATTTTGAACCATTTAGCCTAATTAAATCACATATTGAACTGTATTGAAAATTTGTCGCATTTGCTTGCATATACATGTACTTACATTGAACAGGTCATAACAAGGAGGCTAGAGCAGAGAATAAAATTTGTTTGCCCGACAAATAGGTACATGTTTACTATAATTTACTGTTTTGTTTGGGTGATGATGATTTTATGAGACGATTGGCTAGCCGCTTGGCTTTTTCTTTTTCTTTTTGAGATCAGAAGGCCTGTATGGCAATTTCGGGATTTTCCCGGTGCTCCCGGTGCAGGGGAGGTTATGGAGAAATTTTTCGAAAATTTAGGGTGTTAGCCAAATTTTTGAAAATTTTGAAAAGTTCTTAGAAACTGAAAAGTTGAAGAACTTAAGCCATAAAGGAAATACTGGAAGTTGAGTTGATTTGTTAAACAACTTTCGGCTTCGTTCCTTTTCGGAGACGAAAAGTTTTAAGTGGGGGAGATTGTAACGACCCGGAAATCCGAGCCAGTTTAAAAATTTTATTTTGGCAATTTTAGCGAATTTTGAATATTTAAAATGAATTATTTTAAACAATATCAACGAGAAATTTATTTTGAATAGAATAGAACGTATATATTTATATACGTCGTCGTTAGAATATAAATAATTATTTATAATTATAAAAGGAATTGAAAATGGCGCGGTAGTTCGATAATTCGATTTCAACCTTCAATTGAACATACAGGGTGCAAAATAAACCAGATTTTAGTGAAACCAAAAATAATAGAATCTAATTGTGAATATCTTTCCAACGAATCCGAAAAATTGAAATTTCATAGCGGGGATGAAAAGATATGTCCAAACGAATTTTCAGAATAGTCGCTATGGAATTCTAGCCCTTAAAAATAGCCCTTTTGCAAACGACCTCGGATTTCGACGAAACCACTTTTTTTGGGTCCGTGATGTCAAGTTATTGCTAGATTCCAATTTTCATAATTTTTTGAATCAATATGTGAACGTGGCAAAGGAAAACGCGTTTGACCAGTTTCAGTTGATTTTAATCGACTGGAAATTGGTCATTTTTCAAACAGTCTCGGAATTTGACGAAACTAGTTTTGTTAGGACCATATCTTCAATGCGAAGCTAGAAAATATTTTTTGGAAATTTTTAGAGTCTGTATGTGACCCCAGTAATTTGAAATGTACGTTTAAAATAGAACATATAGATTTATATTTTAAATTTGACGGAAACTGATCGAAACAGCCGAACTGGCTTGCGAAACATATCCCATTGGGTTCGGAATATGGGTTATTAGCTAGGGACGACAGTCGGTGGGCTCGATTTTGAGTTCGAATGTAAAGGTTGCTTTTTATGGAAAAATTAAATTAAAAATAATACAAACTATATAACTCTCTCCACCCTCTCTCTCCTCTCATTATACAGATCGTGGAAATTAAAAAAAGAAAAAAAAAAGAAAAACAACGATCGAGCGTTGACCTCCGCCCAGCCACATCGCCACTGCGATCTCGTCGCCGCCGCCCAGGTGGGCCACCACGCCTCGCTCCTCCACCGTCCTCTACCAGATCGAGCCAACCCGCAACCGCACACCTCCCCATGTCGCGACTCCGGCCGTCGTGCCTCTCCAGGAGGCGACGCACCTCACCATACACCCCCCCCCTCCCCGCGCACCTCTCCTCCCCTCCTCCGTTCATCTCTGGACCCCCCCTCTCTCCAAACCGCACACCCCCCCTTTAGCCCCTCGAACGAAATCGAACCCATCCTGAACCTTAGCCACTGAAACCCTAGCGCCCCTCCGCTTGCTTCCGCTCCCCTTCTGACGTGGTTCGACGTCCAGACAATAACAGTATGTTATTATTTATTTTTATTTTTGCCTCTTTCCGATTTTGTTTAAATTAGAAACATTGTTTTAAAATCAGTTTATTTATATAATAGACCCTTGTGATAAAATTTCGATTTTTAAAATATAGATAAAGTGATTTTTACTTAGATAACGAAGGGATTTTTATTTTATACAAAGCTTGAATTTTTATATTATACACAGGTTAGAAATATAATTTTTATATTATACAAAGGGTAGAAATATAATTTTTATAGTATAGAAGGATTAAAAATATAATTTTTATATTATAGGAAGATTAAAAATATGGTTTTTATACAATAGAGAATATAAAAATATTATCTTTATATATGTAGCGAAATAAAAATCTGATTTTTATTATATATATAGTGAAGTAAAAATGTGATTTTTATAGCGATGAAATAAAAATTCGATCTTTATATAAGATGTAGAAATATAAAAATACATTTTTTATATAGAAATAAGCGTTGTAAATATATATGAATTCGAAATAAAAATGGAAATTTTTATTTGTTGAAATGAAGTAATAAAAAAATGATTTTTACTTGAACAGCGTGAAAAGAAATGAGATGGAACTGCATTGGAATTTCTAAAAAGAATCCAGACGGTTCACCAGTTCAACAGCAAAGCACGGCGGAGTGGAACCCTCTGTGAGAACTTCTCACTTTAACTTTTCTTTTCTAGTTATATAAATATATACTAGGATGTAGACGGTGTTTAGTAGCTCCCGACACCATCATCCACAGACCATGGACTTGTTTGTTTGGTTGTGTAGTTGGTTAGATTATTTGATTTGAATTTGATTGTTTGGTGAAATGGAATGGATTTGATTGATATGTGAATGGCGTGGGCCATTATTAGACCGGGGATAAGGCTAGGCCTTGCCCCGTTTCTAGCATCGTGTCGTTATGCCGCCGAAATTTTCTAAAATAAGTTAGAAAAATAAAGATATCATTTTATTTAATAAATGAACCAAATAGAATATTCATAGGTTGAATAAAATAATTTGGTCGTTAAAAAATATAATTTTTAACGTGAATGTGAATAAAATAAATATTCATTTACAAACCGGACGGTTTGTTTATGTACACCTATTTGAAGGATATTGATTGGGACGATAAATTTTACACATCGCCCAACTTCACAAATAAAATCTGTGTTTGTTGATTTGAAACCCCACACGGGTATTGGGATAATATATGACATATACTAATCCCAATAATTAGTTGTATGTCGATCGATGGATCGACACGCTGTTGTAAGCGTTAGATATCTATATTTGATGCTTATACAGTGTAGTGCACTTTGGATGATGGTTGATTATTTATCGTTGCTATTATATACATGTGTTGTATGGAATCCATATAATTAACTTTATATGGTAATTGATTGGGCCTCATTCCAATTTAGAAAATAAAGAATATTATAAAATAAAGGTTCATGTGTTGACAGTACTCATCCGTTGAGATTAGTCATGTGGTGAACGAAATATTTTAACAATAAAATTTACATCTTTATCATATATAAAATTAGAAACTAACTGGAAAATAGATAAGATGAGTGGTCTCCTGGATATTGATCTGATGTTGGTTTCGGCCTTCGGGGTTAATATTTAGGGAATCGTTCTCTTACTAATTTACGGTTGGAGCCTGATTTAAATCAAACGATAAAAACCATATTTTTTATAAAATATATTAAATAACAAAAATAGTCACACGTGGATAGTACTCATTCGTTGAGATTAGTCATGTGTTGACAAAAATATAGAGTCATGTATTGAAAGAAATATAGATTCATTTGTTGAATAGAATAACGAAGTTATTGAAAAATATAAAGCCGTGTTGATTAGAGATGCGCTATTTTGACACGAACGATTTTATATCGATTATATTCGTTTTATAATGAATATTGAAAAGAGATTTAAAAATCGAATTCGAATTGAATTGAATAGAAAACGAATTCAAATTGAATTGAATAGAAAACAAATTCGAATTGAATTGAACAGAAAATAAATTCGAATTGAATTGAATAGAAAATGAATTCAAAATTGAATTCAATTCAATTGAAAACGAATTGAAGTAGAATTGAAATCGATTTGAATTGAAATCAAATAAAATGAATTTAAAAAGAATTTATAAGGGAAAAAAATTCGATTTTGATTTGAATTTGAAATGGAAGTTGAAATTGTTTTGAAACGAATTTAAAACTATTTATAAAATTTGTTTTAAAAAGAAATCGACGAAATATATATATATATATATATATATATATATATATATATATATATATATATATAACGGCCTGAATAGAACGCGCCGCGCCGCGGCAGTTCGTAAATTTCGACCATTGACTTCGAATGGACATTACGGGAGATCCGACCGTCGGATTCTCCTAAAACTGAAACCGTTGGGTTCGTATCGAAAAGAAATTTCTAATGAATATTAGAAATTTGAAATCTAACGGTTGAATTTGGAATTATGTCCAAATCAAATTTGAAAAAGGTCGCTGTAGGTGCAGTTCGATGGCCGTTGTTGGAAATCGACTGTACGGGCCTTGATAAAATTATCAAAAATAGTAATAATTTGTGTAGAATCATAAGAAATGATTTGTGAAGGAATGGGATGAAAAATCCCACATTTGTAAAGATAAAAATGGATTTTTATCGAAATGAACTAGTTTTGAACTAAATTTAAAACCCAATTATTTTTAAATAAATAAATTAGATTTAAAAGGGGTTTTAAATAATCGGAATTTCTAATATATTTGATTGGAATTGAATTAGAATTGATTTGGGTTTATCGTGAACTGTGTTTTAAATGACATTAGTTCTTTAACCCAGTAAAAGGAGTTTTAATGAATCTGCAATTAGATTGAAATATGAATTAATACTTTAAATTATCAAATTTGGAAAGTGAGCGAGAATGGAGTATTACCAATTTTGCTCCAAAGCGATAGTTAAATCTTTAATAAGATTTGAACGTGAAATGGTAATTAATTTTACCGATAACACCGCGGTATTAGAAATGGAGTATTACCAGTCTTGCTTCATGGGATGAATAGGTTGGGATTGGGAAATAAATAAATAATTACTTCGGTGTGGTTCGCTAATCCCGACTAGTTTGGAAAACCATAATTTGGTTTGAAATGATATCCAAAGGTAGATTAAAGAATAAATTTTAAAGAATTTATCTTTGATAAAATTAATGGGAACCTTTCCCTAAAAATATGAAATTTAAAAACTAGCTGTAGGTTAGTTAAGCAGAATGATTTCCTGGCCATTGATCTGATGTTGGTTTCGGCCTTCGAGGTTAATATTTGAGGATTGTTCTCTTGCTAATTTACGGTTAGTGACTGATGAATTGGAATGAGGCGTATGTTGTGTTTGTGTAACATTTGTTTATTATATACGCGGGTTGTTCGTAAAGGCCGGGTTTATACCCATTCTGAATAATCGATTCGACGATATGTCGAAGATGAAGACGGTGGTTGAAGACCGGAAGTCTCCACATCGTTTGGGTGATTATTGATGATCTTGATTGGGCTGTACACCCAAGATGAGGGAATCAGTTGGTGATCGTCCAGACGTACTTGGAGATCGATGGATATGCGAGGAAAGTGCCTCCGGTTTTGTTCAGACCCAGAACGAACTTGTAAATGGACTGTGTGTCTGACATTGGATTTTATTCTATGTTGATTGATCTCTATTAAATATACATCTGTTTGGCGGCGGAGAATTTATTCTTTTGCTTAACGCCCTTCTCTGAGACGTACGAGCTCAGAGGTTGTATATCGATGGACATCAGTCGCATGGCATGAATTGCCAGTGTGGCATGCCTGAGTGGCAAATGATCAAGGCTTCTGTTGAAAAGCAAAGTCTTGTGGTTGATGATCAAAGCACGGCCTACGTGGCATAGCTTTGTGTATAGCGTGAATTCGTGAGCCTCACACCTCGGTATGAGTTAAAAACGGGATAAGGACTGCAGGGAGAGCACGACGTTTCTTTCTAGCTTTGGTGGTGTCAGTGACTTACCAGCCCTGACATTTATATATTTTTCACCTATGTGGTTGTTGGAATGAGGCGCCTCGATTTTAGGTCTGTAAGGACCGGGAAACGTGTGTTCAAGAATTGCCAATCCTCAAACGTAACGGAGGACCGGCCCTGAAGCATCCAGGGGTTACCCAGAGTGTGTAGTCCCGAGGCATTTGCTAGAGTCTCGAATCGGAGAGGAGCTTGCCCCTTGCCTCGACTCATGACGGAAATCCAATTTCCAATACGAGATGTTTCGGTTTTATTTGTAGAGCCTAGTATGGCGACATGATAGATGGTACCCATGCCGCCTATGATTGATATTTATGATTAAAATTGTTTTGACACTATACGCTTATAATAGTATCAAATGATTTGTTTTAAACGTACCAAGCATGTTTGGCTATTATAAGGGAAAACCCTATCCTCCGGCTTGCGTTGCATTGTGTGATGGGACCTGGGTCTTATAATAGCTTCATTTTTCGAAAAAAAACATTGTGGTGTCTTTACTATGCACTGGTATTCTTGGGAGGAAACCCGTTCCGTGTTTTACGGCGTGGTCCCTTGAATTACTCTCTTTTAAAGTAAAGTTTTAAATAACTGTTTTAGTTCTCACACCAGTCACATGACCGACCTGGAGTTTATTGTTTTAACCTAAACTCTGGGTGCCCCTATTTTCGACACGGGCAGCTAGTAGTTTTGGTTTTGCAGATTTATATTCACAGGATCCTGATTTACAGCTGGAACGATGCTCGGAAAGCTCTGTATCCGTGTATTACTTTCAGTTGTGTTTTATATTGTTTTTCCGCTGCTATGTAATTTATTGTAATCTCTGATATTTATCGAATATATTTTATTCATTTATACTCTGTATATTCTTGTATTATGATGAATTGTTGTAATAGCAATGAAATGTTCTTCCGTCTGCGTTCTATTTTGTCGTGTTCTCAAGGTAATCCGGGCTTTCCTTACAGATCGTCGCTCCCGTTTCCATTGTCGTTGGCGTAGCCATTGCCATTACCGTTGTCGAGGGCATTGGTGCGGGCGGCGACGTTGTTGGTGAGGCTAAACCTCCTCCTTTGATGCGGGCTCCTTGACTCAGAAGAGGAAGTTTCCGATATGGTTGGTCGGGGTCATGCATTGTTCCGAGTTAGTTGAAGTCGAGTGACGATGCACTGACTTTCTTGAAGTTGTCGCATAAGGTCGATGTTATTCCTTAATGTTTGGTTAAGCTCGACCGCTATGTTCTCATACTTTTCATTAAGCGCGCGGATTTGAGTTTGTGTTGCGGCCACTTCAGGGTCCATAGTAGGAGGGACGGTCTCATTAGTGGTCGGGATGTCCGTTGGTTGAGGTTGGGACGTGCCGGCCTCGGCTGCGGCTGAAGAGCCGATAATTGCGTTCTTTGGTCGCTTTGCCATCTTAAGCGGACGCAACAGCAGGTTTAGCAAGGAACCTCAAGCTTGTCGGAGGTCGATATGACAACGTGCGACAAAAGCGTAAAATTCGAGTTTTCTCAGTGAAAGCACTAAATGTTTACGGCAAAAAATGTCGTAAACACCAAAGATTCCAACTACTAGGAATAGTTAATTTGGTCGCACAGACAAGAGTATAAAAGCAGTAAATAACACAAGAGATTTATAGTGGCTCGGCACCGTGAGGGGCCTACGTCCACTTTGAAGTGTTGTTGGAATTTATTAATCACAAAGAGTTACAAGGTTGAGACCCTCTCATGACATCTCACTATATTCATTGCATTCATTTTTATGCCAGATGATGTCATAATTAAGCTATATGATATCATCCTTGAGGCTATATAATGTCACCTCTAAGACATGATGTCATTTTTCTCATATATGATGTCATAATTATCATATATATTGCATACATGGGAGAGATATCTTATTCCATCTTCTTCTCAAATGGGAAATGCCATTAATGGAGCTCTATGGAGGTCCCAAGGTCTCAAAGTCCAACTCCTTCGAAGTGTGAAGTCATAGGGTATTTAAAGGAAAGGAGTAGGTAGGGGTTTGATAGGAGTAGGTAGAAATAAAGGATCATATGCAAAAATTTGCACCTGAAGCCTGCAGATACGGATAATTCGCACTTGAGCCTGAGGCGCGAAATTTCGCACCTCGTGGGTTTCGCGCCTCATGGATGCGAGTTTCGCACCTCGAGGGTACGAGATCTCGCGCCTCATGGATGCGAGATTTCGCACCTCGAGGGTACGAGATCTCGCGCCTTGAGGGTGCGAGATCTCGCGCCTCGAGGGTGCGAGATCTCGCGCCTCGAGGGTGCATCGAGATCTCGCACCTCGAGGGTGCGAGGTTCCGCACCTCGAAGGCTGCACGAACGGGAGTTTGGGGTGTCGTGAGGTATATGTTGGCGCGATCCCGCTTCATCCTGTTCCCTTCGCCTCTAAGCGTCCCTTTCAGCTTTAGCTCCACGCGATGTGTTAAGTCGAGCGTGTCTTGTATAATTTTGCGACCCGGACCAAAAGACTGGTTAACTGTTTAATAGAACGTAAAGAAAACTTAAAAGAACATAGAAATGTTAAAATTGGTCTGTTACAAGAAAACTGCCGCTTTATTCCAAGTGCCATAGCGTAACTAAAACAAATTCATAGCAAATTTTATAATACTAGATTTGAATTTTCACTATATAACGCACTTCGTTATATAAGGACGTTGAATGCATTGTACCATGACACGGTAATAAATATTGTGCGAGTTCCGATCAAATTTAAAAGATAACATAGGCATAAGCTTAATCTTCATTTTATTGGTTACAACTTATGCAATTTATAAAAGATAAAAACTTTTTGTATGGCTCCAATCAAAAAAATAATAGTTGTTGATAACATTGTTTATAACTTTGAACTACCGTAAAATATACTAAATGAAAAAAATACATAAACCGTTCAACTCTAATGAAAAAGTAAATCACTGACATCAATATCGATTCCATAGACACTACATGATCTCATTGAAGAAACAACTAACGGAGATCTAATAAATTTTTGAATAATAATGGTGCATACAGTGGAAATATATTAACAAAATGTATACAACTAAATATTTGAACTTAATTTCTTATTATTCTCGTATTATTTAACATATATTGACGGTTTACAAAAAATTAGGTTATCTGTAACCAAAGAAAATCATTTGTACCCAAAGCCTCTTATCCCTCTCTATCCAACCAATCAGGACCCCTGATTTTCACCTTTCGCAATTAAGCCCTTTTTGTTATCACTGAGTAAATTGCAAAAATGTGAAAATCAGAGGCTCTGATTGATTGGTTACAGAGGAATAGAGAATTTTGGGACAGAGGATTTGATCTCATCTGTAGCAATTTTTTACTTTATAGCTACAGGTGGACTCGATTCGGTACCGAAACTTTGTATTCAAAATCATTACCGTATCAACTTATATGGTAATAGAAAAATAATACCATTACCAACCAAAAAAATCGGTTATCAACAGTTTGATTTATGATTGATAATAGGGGTAAGCATTAGTCGATTAAACCAAATAAACCAACCAAACCAATTCATTTTGGTCGGTTTGGTTCGGTTTTGAAATTAAATCGGTTTGTAATCGACCCGAAAAAATATTAAGTTTGGTTATCGGTTTAACCAAATTAACCGAACTTTTACTGTATTTTCAAAATTATCGGTATTATAATAAATATTTTAGGTTAGTTTAGTTATATAAGTATATATTAATCATCATCCATGTGTCAAAATTTATATTAGGAAGCATAAGAATCATAAATAATAATACTCTAATCATATATTTATAATTTATTTCAAATTACAGTGAATATTTCAAACATAAAATGCAAAATATTTTTAGTTCAATTCAATCGGATAACCAACCGAACGAACTAAACTTAATTTGGTTGGTTTGTTTGGATTTCATTTTTACTGACTTTAGTTTGATTTGACAAATTTCATTATCGGATAAACCAAATCAACCAAACGCTCACCCCTAATTGATAATGGTTTTTGACGTTTACTAGTATGAGACCTATTTATTTACAATATTTCATGTTAAATTATTAAATATTAAAATTGATTTTTTATTATTATATTACTATTTATCTGTTAGTCAAGCATGCAAGAATATGGATGAACCAAAATACCATATAAATTATACTGTTTCTAAAACATATGATAAAAATTCCATTCAATATTGTATTGTAATAGTATTTTTCTGCGTATTTTATTAAACCATTACATACTAAAAGTTCAATATCATATGACTAACATGTATGATGAAATATAAGAATATACATATGTACTGTTTAAGATAAGTGATACATATTGTAATTACCATTGTTAATGCTCAATTAATATTATCATACCACATATTTTTATATGGTTCAGCATATCATACCAATCATATCGGTTACTAATTGTTCGACACCATTTTCGTAGGTAACGATTGATAACAGTTGATAAGTGATAATATGGTAAAAATATACAGCTCTATTTATATCATTTATAATTAAATTGAAATAGACTATAGACTAACAATCGGCTATAATTTGAATTTTGTTATTAAGGACACGTTGCACATAATAACCCAACCTAATATTCGTACTAAGTTCTACCAACTCTACTGCATCCAACACAATCCACACCTCATCTCAAACAGTATCGAACATCATACGGATTTGAGTATGAATTGAATTGAACCATTTTAACTTACAATTTAACTAAGTTTTGTGACATCCAACTCGGGCCGGCCCATACTTCACGCAGCTGTAGTAAATGGGTCCGGCTATTGCCACCCCGTTATTTGCTCTTCACCCCCGACTTAAAGTTTTAAAGTTTTATTTCCAACTATACCCTTTAACAACTTATTTAATAACTTGTCTAATGTTGTGCGACGATTAAAACGTAATAAAATCAACTATATGCATCTAAGAATGTTTGAGGTTGAATCACAAACAATAATTAAAATAAAAAAAGCGGTGTACGTGATTTTAAAAAAATAAGATAAGAATTACTAGTAATGATTAAAAATAATTAAAACAATGAATAAAATTAGCAAATAATAATTAAAAATTATTTGGAAATTGCAAAGTCGACGAGGTATATGATTATGTATTTTGGGATGAATAAGTCAACAATATACAAGAATTGCAAAGACTTGAATAATACGTAAATAAATCATCGGTATAACATGTGTTGATTCCAATAAATCAACATTCATATGCAACGTTAATTTTCATAACCAGCACCACTCAATCAATGATGTCGCCTACAAACGTTAGTTAACTCGATTAAGATTTAAAGAGAGCAGAACTAATAAACTGCAAGCTGGAAATAAGAAGAAAAGAGAAAAAGAAACAACGAGAATGAAAATAGAACAAGGGCATTTTTGGGAAAAAGCGGGGTGGGAAAAGAAAACAAAGGGGTGTGCATTTTATTTTCTAATCAACGGGGGGTGAAGAGCAAATAACGGGGTGTTAATAGACGGATCCGTAGTAAATCATGAATTCTTCAATAATCAGTTAGCCTTTGCCTTCAATTAAGCAATACCGAAAAATAATGTAAACATAAATATTTTCAATTTTGTAAGGATTTTGAATTTCATCATCATACACACCTTGTTTACAATTTAAGATGGACAGAAATGATAATTACATTCAGCCTAGACCGCTGCTATTATCGACCATAATTTCACCTTTCACAGTACAGTAAATATATTAAGGTAGTGTTTGATTCGAAAATTATTTTATGTTTTCGATTTTCAATTAATATGTCATAAATAAGAAAAGTGGTCTAATAATAAAGATGATTAAAGAAAGACGTAGGGAACCACGGATGGGATGGATGAGTAATATAACAATGGATTATGTCATGTTTCTCTAATATTTCAAAACATAAAAAACAAAAAAAACAAAATATATTTTTTATTTTGTACATTAACTTTATTTTCTAAATTTTCAACAATATATGTATACGTATTTTTGTACGGATGAAAACTCAAACCTTAAAATGCTTAAACCAAACACTATAAAGTTTTGCCCTTTCTGTTTTCACGCGAAAAGATCTGCAATTCCCACAAAATCCATGAAAAAATGTAATCACATACCACAAATGCGAAACTACCATAACATTGCTAGCACCAAGCTCTCGTAACAAGCTTGTGATGAGAGCTGGTTACGTCAACCAAGTTCGATACAAGTAAGAATAAAAATGATGTAAGTTGCATCGCAATATTAAATAAATGTTAAGAAGTTAAAAGGACGAAAACAATTATCTATTTAAGCTTTTTTTTGGGCTTCAAATAAATATTTTCATTTTTGCAAAACTTGTTTTTGGTAATCAACAGTCTAACAACGAAATTTTTAACGCTACTGGCATTTGTGCTTTTAAAAGACTGAAGTTGGCTACCAAAATTATGTTAAGTATCAATAGAAACTGACGAAACCACTATTTTTTGTTATCACTGAAATTTACTCTTTCTAGATAAACCATCGTTCCAGAGAACTTACTAATACGTTTCCAAACAATGATTAATGCGACTGCACTCGCTAATACATTTCCAATAAAATGCAGAAATGTAAAAATGAAATGTTGAACAGAAGGAAAAACCAATAACAAACCTGTAGAGATTTCCATTTCAGCTGAAAGCCCAATCCAGAGAAGATTAGCTACGAATTTGGTCTGCCGGCACTTTTAAAAGCAAAGAGCAGCAAGCAACACTATTTTTGTATAGCCCAGTGAACATAGGCAACCTTCACTGACTACTAACCCAAGCATAAAAAGGCAAAAAAAATAAAGAGAATAATCGAGTAAAACATATTTCTCATACAAAAGCAAACAAATGTGCCTCACCTCATACAAACCAAACAAGAAGATAACGAGAAAACACGAACACAAACATTATTCCTAAACGAGTCCAGAATCCAATTCCAACACAAAGTTTATAAATTTTTTCAAAAAAAACCTAGTAGAGCAATCGACAGATATGTGATGGAATTAAGAAACAATTCCATCATTCAAGGAAAGGGAACCAAGCTGATCAGTAGGTGGTGCACCAGCCTGGTGCACATTCCTCAGAATATCCATGGCTTCAGCAACTTTAGCCTTCAAGGCCTCAGGCGATTCAAGAAGGTGCAACACTTCAGTCTGATCCATCTCCAAAAGCATTCCTGTCACCTTTGCTGCAGATTCGTGCTCCAGCTGATCAACCAGTGGGTACAGGCTCTCGCCAAGCATCTGCATGTTATATATTGCTTACACATGAAATATCAACCTAAAATATTAATAAACTCGTATAATGATCAACCCTGGTTATTTGATAACTTGAGTACGCCCAAGAAGAAAAGCTGTGTATTATCATATTATAATTTATACTCATCCTAGATGAAACAACAAACAAGGTTACGACTTCAATTCATCTAAAAGAATTGAAGTCGTTAGTTCATGCGATAAGCATCAGGGCAGAAAGATGTCATTATATATCTTGGTTCCAGATCCAGTTTTAACAATCCAAACTAATCAACAATGGTTGAACATATAATACATATTTTATACCATGATATGATTATACTTTGAAGTTTGAACTAATCTCCGGCAGGATTTGAACAATTTGATCATGGTATTCCTAAACCTAACTACGATGGAACATTAGGATAGAGACCACAGATCCAATCAACCCTATCCAAACCTGACCTGAACCGAGTTTGGTCTACATATTGCAAAATAACAAGATTGAACCCAGAAATTAGCGCAAAAAAAAAAAAAAAAAAAAAAAAAAAAAAAAAAAAAGAAGCATTTCTAGTGCAATTGAGCCTCGAGTTGGGTCAACGTTATAAAATGCACAAATATGATTAAACTAAACCCAATCCAACTAAAACACTCATAGGATCAGGTCAAGATCTGAACCTAACGCGACTAATATCGAAATCTCAGGTCAAGATCACATCCATGCACCAAACAAATAATTTGAAAAGATCACATTCTCCAAATTGATCTTGACTGAACTTCGAACTATCTGTTCTAGTTGCATTTGACCGAACAAATGATATCAATTGAATGTTTCAATTTTCAAATTGAAAAACAACGAACTTTGAAATGCCTGTCCTTATACCGAATAAACGGCAAAACAGTACTGAGACAAATGCGAAGATGTTGAAGCTTATGACTCTAAAGATGCAGATAATTATTAATTATTAGTAAATATGATTGTTGAATCAAGATTCAAATTCCAGTTTACAAGTAACATTATTATCTTAGATTTGGACTTTGAAAAACTATTGTATGCTTTATTCTATGCTTATGACGTTATAATTGATGGTGCTTTTTCACAAAATGTTTAAAGAATCTTATTTACATGTGTTAGTGCAAAAATATAAATTAACTAAATTTATATAATAATGGATAAAACATATGCAGCAATTCAAAAAGGCATGTGTCACTTGTCATGCCGTGCGATAAGACTACGGGGAGGGTTTGTGTCTTCTTGACTAATTCACCATTGATAACAATGATATTGACCAAAATCACACGACCAAAGTATTCCAGAATGGCATTGAATATAACAAATGGTGGAAAAAGAACCATACAGTTCTCTGCTGCTCAGGAGTAGCATTGGCCAAAGCAGTCGCTAAAGCACCAATAGGCATCGGCTGTGGATCTCTAAGAGGCATGCCAGCCATATCAGGAGACATTCCTCCACCTACACCAGGCATCTGATAGTCCGCCATATTTCGACCTGGAGGAGCAGCATAGCGATATACACGACCACCACGAGGTAGCATCTGTTATAGTAACAATTGTCGTATATAAATTCAAAAAAGTAGAAGGTAGAATGCTACTTTAACTTGATTATGGAAGAATACGTGAAAAAGCCATGATTCATGTACCACGCAGATTAAGATATACAATGCTCAACTGCTACACATGATCATTTTGAAGTTTCTCTATACTGACAACAGAGACATGACATTTTCCAGTGTAAATAACATTTGAAATATTATATTTATGTTCTAGACTATGGACCATGCTCTGAGGTTCTGCTTGAACCAAAGGTTGTTAATCGAGTCGTGCTTTTTGAGGACCAAATATAATCACAAGTCCGCAAACACAACGTATTTAAAATCCCATCTTACCATTTGTAAGCAGCGATTACGTGACAACTTTTTATTGACTGTAATAACTCTCATGAGAACGTCCGGTTAACTAGGACAAGTACAGAAACAAGAAATCCATTCCACCTAAACGGTCTATATGCGAGATTAATTCCCCTATGTACACACATATTATATAAACGCACACAAACATACATATACATACAAGGCAGGTTCAATGGCACCCCAAATAGTGAGCACCCCCTTTAGCCTCCCACTTTTCCACCACTCATTTCCCAATAACTCCCCTTCTTTCTCCTTCCACTAACTCTCTCACTTCCCACTCACGTTTTTTAATATAAATGAGAGGTGGAAACCAAGGGTGCTATTGGGGTGCTCCATTTTTGGGGTTCTCTTGAACTCTTGCCTATACATATACATATATATATGGCAAGTGTTCCATTGCACCCCATGCACCCCAAAAATGGAGCATCCCAAAAGCCCTCTGATTTCCACCTCTCATTTATATTAAAGAAAGTGAGTGGGAAGTGAGAGAGTTAGTGGAAGGAGAGAGAAGGGGAGTTAGTGGGAAACGAGTGATGGAAAAGTGGGAGGTTAAAGGGGTGCTCACTATTTGGGGTGCCATTGAACCTGCCTCTATATCTATATCTATACATATATATATATATATATATATATATATATATATATACATATATATATACAACTACTACTACTAAGCCATAAATCTCAAACAAGTTAGGGTTAGCTAGAGATGGAACCAAAAAAAGTTTAAAGCTTCAACTAAAGTAAAATAAAAATTAAAATAATTAAACAGATAATAAAAGTTGTTGTAATGTGGCAAAAAAAGGAAAAGGAAAAAAAAAAAAACCGGAAAACTTAAGGTTATGGTACATGGATTGCTAACTTCCATGAACTCCTATTAGATACCAACACTCTCTCTCTCACACACACACACAAAAGACATTTTTTAGAAACTCCTCAATACAAGAGATCTACGGAAGGTCCCACGGATCAACCAACTCCAAGAGGGAATAAATTTATGTCTGTCAACATCAGTTCATGGCACATATACTCAGGACTCATAACATGAGCATTCTGTTTTTAAAAAAAAAGCAAGATGACTGCTTCTCTTACTTTACCTTTCACTTTGACCAAGGTATAAAAGAACTCTCAACTAATTTTTCGTTTTCCCCTTTGAAATCTTTATCACAAAGGTTCCTACAAACATAGAAAAATTGTATGTTCCTGTGTACTTAATTAGCTTTATTACACTAAATGTATTTCTATCAACCTTTCAAACAAGAATGCCCAAACATGGTTCTAACAAAGAAATACCAACCTTCTACAAGGTTCAAGGTCGGTAGCTTCTAAACTATAATCACATCAAATAAGTCAAAAGCACAAAAAAAAAAAAAGGTGCGACTCACTTTGACCAAGATAAAAGAAGAGAAGCAATTTGATTAAACCTTTCTTTTCCTTTAACTTTGACCAAAAAAAACAAAACTCCAGCCCACTTCTCATTATATCTCAATCGTGTTGTCAAACGTGCTTCCATGGTAAAAAAATAACCTGTACTTGACACTCAACTACCTACTTTAAAAATGCATTTCCATCAAGATTTTAGACAAGTCAAACATAGTTCTAACAATAAACAGCAACCTTTTTTAAAAAGTAGTATGCTTTAATCAAATAATGAAAGTCAAATGCAAGCAAAATGGCATTGGCTGCTGCATGAATTTATTCCATATAGTATAAAGTAGTGCAACTGAATTGTTTTCGGTGAAACCATAAAGAGATAGATATAATACCTGCTGGGTAAGCATCTGATGTTGTGGTGATTGTACAGGTCCACCTCTACCAGCATGCCTGCCAGCTGGACGTTGAGGTTGCTGGCCTTGAGGTACCATAGGCATATAGTAATTTGGCATTGGTGCACCACTCGGTCTCATCCCAGGTAAAAGGGGCTGCTGGTAGCCAAAACCAGGCTACATGAAAGCAGAATAAAGTGAGCACTTCCAAACTTTTAAGCACTATAGCAAAAGGAATGTACATTTACATAATACAGCATCTATCTATTATACACAAACAATGATTACCTGGTGAGGAATGAGTGCTGGGGGAGCCTGGCCATAAAATATTTGCTGTCCAGGAGCACCAGGTGGATACATGGGCATCCGAGGACCAACATTAGTTGGCATAGCTACAGGACGCATTTGTGAAAATTGTGCCTACATTATATTGAATATAACAGTTAAAACTTAATATAAATAATTCATCACCATCAAAGCAATACCCTTCGTAATGGTACTCTATAATGATTAACATACAACAAATTAGCAACAAATAAATAGTACTCATAACTGAATAATATATAGCAAGGTACCTGTAATCTTGCTTTTCTGTCCTCTTTATGTTGTGCAACAGCAACATACAAAGGTTTGCTGCCAACCATTTTTCCGTTCATCGCTGTCATCTACAAATAGCGTAAAAGAAGTTAAATGGGTGAACCAGACGATGTTAGTATCATAGAAAGCAATCATACATAAGAACGAGAAAAACTCACCGCACGTGACGCATCTTCAGAAGACGAGAAGGCAACAAACCCAAACCCTCTACTAACACCATTAGCATCTCGCATAACCTAAAAAATTTATTATGCGGAAATTCAGTCTAACAAAGAAGAAAAGTTATCTTTAATAAAAGAAGATTCTTAAAAGAAAATAGTGATACCTTGCAAGAAGTAACAGTGCCATAATCGGAAAACATTTCCCTAAGTTTTTCATCACCAATACTATCGTCCAAGTTCTTCAAATATAAATTAACTCCTTGAAATTTTTCAGCGGCTTCTTTTGCACCCTGATCAAATTTACCCTTCAATTCCATCTCCCTCTCGGATTTCTTCTGTGCTTTCCCAACAAACCATTCCTTGTCACCAAATTTCTTTCCATTAAGCTCCTGAACTGCTCGCGCCGCATCATCAGAATTTTCAAAATTGACAAAACCAAAGCACTTGGATTTTCCATCTTCTGTCATCAAAACTGAACTGGTAATGGTTCCATATTCACCAAAGATTTTGTCAATATCTTCTTTCGTTGTTGATTCAGCAAGATTCTTTACAAAAACATTTGTAAATTTGGCAGTGCTTGCCGCATTATCTCTTTCTTGCTTGCGTAGAAAGCGAGATACATAAACTGGCTTGTCGTTGAGGCACATGCCATTAAGCTTTTCTATAGCATTTTGAGCAGCCTCCTCAAGCTCAAACTGAACAAATCCATAGCCTTTTGATTGACCAGTTGTGTCGGTAGCAACTTTGCAAGAAAGAATGTTACCAAACACTGAAAATGTCTCTTGAAGAGCTCTGTGATCAATTGACTTATCCAAATTCTAAAAAAAAGAAAAAAATATTACAATTAACACATGACACAAATATGTAATTAAACCAATGATATTGTAATGAAATTAATCAATCACATCCAAAAGAAGAAAAATCATACTTTGATAAAAATATTTCCTTGTCCACTCTTTCGGGTGCTAGGATCACGGTTAGAATACATAATCCTGATTGGTTTCCCGTTGAGCGGGGTAAAGTTCAGATTCTCAATTGCCCTTGCAGCTGTCGAGCAAAATTTCACAAGCATAAGTCAATCCCGTGTATGTTATTCAGAATTAACAGTAGGTTCTATTTTTTTCTGAAATTCGTATTTAAATACAAGTATGTAGTATGTAACATACTACCCATGTCCCAATCTTTGTTCTGCTCGACTAGATAAACTGATCGTACCAGACGCTGCATAGGGTGCCACTTGAATAAGAATTACAAATTCGGCTCAGAGGTGTTACAGAGTTCGATGTTTATTCAATTACTCAAAAGCTTCTTCATAACTTATTTCACAAAAATCATCATACATTCATGTTGTTAGAACTGGAATAAGGATGCACATACTTAAAATGCTGGATACCATGACTGAATATTAAAAAATTGTTTTTTTATGGTTTTTTTATGGTTTTTTTAATACGAATACGCACATCTCGTTGTTGAATCTTTATTCAAAGAGAAAATGGGAACTATTTATTATCGCCAAAAATAGACGCTGCATCGGATGCCACTTGAAAAAGAATTACAAATTCGGCCCAGAGGTGTTACAGACTTTGATCTTTATTAACAACCTAAACATATACTCAATTACTAAAACGCTACTTTATAACTTATTTCACAAAAATCTTCATACATTCATGTTGTTAGAACTGGAATAAGGATGCACCTACTTGAAATGCTGGATACCATATACTGAATATTAAAAAATTGTTTTTTCATGGTTTCTTTTAATATATATAAATACACATGTCTCGTTGTTGAATGTTTAATCGAAGAGAAAATGGGAACTATTTATTATCGCTAAAAATAGACACTTCATACATGATATAGGAACAACATAATTTCATCCCAATAATAATGAGTGTTTTTTTATAGCTAATTATATATCACATGGTTGAAGTTTCTTTAAATGGTTGAAAACAAGATAAACATATTTGCAACATCAACTGAAATTAATACAAGACGAAAACACATACCAACAAAATCGTAGACTCGTTAATTTCAGATCAAATATATTTACCTTCTCAGCTTCGTAAAAGATATTAACTTAGATCGATGAAATATACTACATAATCCCTGACAAAACTCAAATTTCTCATATTTTACACAGAATATTATATTATTCAGCCCAAAGAATTCAGCTTAGAAGTTCAAAATCAAATGCAACGCATGTGTTCATGTTGAACAAAAATTTCAAAGAACATTGTATTATCTCCAGAGCACAAGTAGGGTTGACAAATGACAAGGGCACACAGCACTGCAGTGAGAGGGAGAGGGTTCAACCCTTAACACCCACACTTCAGCGGCTTCCTATTTGCAGAAGCATGTAATGATCCCTTGAATAAATGAAAACATTGGGATCACAAAGCGCCCTTGTGAGGGCACAACTGAAACGGAGGTCGATAAGAGGGGCAACTCGCAGTAAGTTTTGAGAAAAACATATTTCAATTAGGTCACTAGCCTGTGTTATCAAAGCGCGCGCTATAGCGCCAAATAGCGCATAGCGCAAGCTTTGCGCTATGGAACCTAAAATAACGCAGGGGTTCCCTATAGCACACAAATAGCGTGCTATTTTAAAGTAGTGCAAAATAGCGCAGAATGGCGCGCTATTTGATTTTTTTATTTTGTATAGTAATTAAAGCCCAGACCCATTGAGATGCAACCATATCTACAATGTTTTCCGATCCTGCATGCATGCTTTTTCCTACTATGATTTGCATATTGCTTTAGCTAGCGTTCCATCAAGTTTTATCAACGCGTTCCACAATTTTTTTTTTAATTGAGAACTTGACTTGGTTGGACCGTTGTCCAGATACATCATTCTATAATGTTCTTTGGTTTAGGCTATTTGATCCAATATCTAGAAACAACAGAGACTCTTTTGTTTATTTGAGCATCATCAAAAAAAAAAAATTACATGCAATATCTAAAAGCAATTCCAATATGTCTAGTATGCTGGACAACAATTTTTTTTGTTACCCTTGAAGTATCAAAATATTTCTTTCTCTTCTAAGTGAGATCTCTAAACCCAAACTAACTTATAATTATAGTTTTTGACTTTTTTTTTTACTTCGTTGCTTTTTGTTGTTTATATTCTTACTTAATTTTTGTCATTTGAAAATATTTTGCAGTTTATGCAAAATTGTATTTTTCATGAATTTTGTTTGTATAATTTTATCATCATTACTCACAAAACAAGAATAAATTTAATCATAATTCACACATATAAGACTAGATTCTAAATTCAATAAGATAAATATATTATGAGCCATCAATTATTTTTAATGTATGATATAAAATTATTAAATTTTCTCTAATATATCAACAAATATTCAGTACATGCATAAAGTATGATAGTTTTTGTGCTTGGAGCATTGAAGGGTTCGGATATGGCATGAAATATGCAAAAACATAGAATTAAATATCAATTAGATATAATATACTTGATTAGTTTTTAAAAAATACAAAAAAAAAGTGGACCAAAACCAAATGGCATGTGCTATAGTGCATAGTGCAAAATAGCGCAAGCCTTGCGCTATTTTGCGCTATTCGCTATTGACTACACTGTCACTAGCATTTTTTCAAACTATGTATCTAGGTGAATACAAAAAATAATCCAAGAGTGATTGAAGAAAACGAAATTACAGGAAAGTTTTGAAACACGGTTTTGAACCAGATGTGTAACTGAAACAATTGTCATATGCAAATTACTCTTAGTTGGCTCCTTTTTTTTTTTGAAATGTTGAACCCTGAACGTTGGTTGCTGACTAATTGCTTGCTTATTTCTTTGGATTCTAAAATTTTGATTATAATCAGTATTAAAAGCTACATTTCTTTTTATATTAACGGTCAAAAATATCAACTAAAAAACGAATTGAACAAAGGGATCTTAAATGTTTTGAAACTAACAAAAATTTGAATAAATAGCCTCCAAACCTTCTAATTTTAAAAGCACAGATATAAAAATCTTGAATTTCCAAATTTGATATTTTCATGTAGAATTCAAACGTCAACTGGATTTCACAAATTGAATCTTTTGAGATCTCAGACTCAAATGGTAATATTAAAATTTCGAATTTGCACTATATTTGTTGATTTTGACAAGTGGATGAAGCAAACAAACTATCATTATTCAACATTCAAAACTAAAAATAACATGAAAAACATCCTTATAACATTTGTCTGAATCGACTGATTTAATCAGAACACTGATTTAAATCAAATATAACAGGTTGTTTCAGAATTTCTTAACATTAAGTAACTTCTGAACAAACAACTTGTGATTGCTTGTTCTCACACGGTTCAACAATTTAACAGAACACAGAAACACAAACTTTTGCTCACCATTCAATAACTTTATTGCAACTAAACAAGGCCAAAATTTGTTACAACTTAAGAGTTGTAAAATTGTCACCACTATAGTGCAAGTAGCATATAATTAATTCAGTTTATGAACCTGATCACAAATTTTCATGTTGATCAATAAAGTACTTATATATTTTTAGACAGAATGGAAAATGTTTCATAACAAAAAAAAATATACCAGTTGGTATGCATTTTATATAAATACTGGCACAAAAAGAAGATCAAATTAAAAGACAATGACAACAAAATAAGATAGTCTGAGGAAAAAGCATCATATGTATTGGTAAGCAAAACGTATTAAAGGAAAACAAACGTGCTCTCTTCACGTACCTCTACATGCAAGTTCCATGATACTATTTTCAGTTTCCAGCACCAAGTTACAAAGTGAAATTCACAATGAGTAGAATCTTAAAGACTCACCAAAAAGGTGTTATTCCATAGTATAACTGTACTCAGTTGGGATGGTATATCTCACCAAATGAGAAATGCTTTTTTGACATATTATCACTTTAGTGATGTTTTACTATAGGACAGCTCAATTGATTCATCGATTTGAAATGATTCATAAATTGTTTCAAAGAAAATCCAATAATACAGAAGACGCAATTCAAATATGATCAATAATTTATACCATCTAACGCAAACAACAAACAATACCAAAACCAACAAATAAAATGAATAAACGAAGAACTCACCGTCGATTGGATTGCTGTAATTGACGTAACCATATCCAAGCGATCTCCTGGTCGTGATATCCCTGCAAACCCTAACCGAAACAACCTGCCCAATTGATCCAAACATATCGTACAGTTGAGCATCACTTACATTCTGCTCCAAATCTCCCACGTACAAGGAAGTAGTAGGAAACTGATTTGCCGCGCCAGCAGTGCCAGGAGCGGCGACAACATATCCGTTCATCCCGGCAATTTGATTCGCCTGCTGCGGAACTTGAACTTGAGCCATACTTCAGATTTTTTTTATTTTTCGATATTTTATAATAAAACAAATAAAAAAGAGTTCAAACTCCTTCTTTATCAGATAGATAGATTCACCCAACCAATCTTTTTTTGGATTTTTTTTGTTTTTGAAATCGGGATTATTGGGGAAAATTGATAGAAAAGATCGATTTTTTATAATTTTTTGACAGAAACGGAGGAGAGCCCGACCTACTCCGCAAAGGAAAACTGAAGAAGACGGCGAGTTTATATGGTGACGAAACCCTAGCTTTGAGACAGTTGCATCTGAGCCGTTGGATTTTCAGATCGGATGACTCTTTTTGAGATAACCGTCTGACGCATGCTGGAACACGTGTAAATCACGTGTTATGAGATGCGCACGCGCCGATAATTTGGTGTGCACGACGGATAAGGCATTAGCCCTGTTCCACTTTATTAAATTATAAATACCAAACATTAATAGAACGTAATATACAAAAATAAAACATTATTTGAATAATTAATAACTTCTACAACATTATTGCTTAGTACTTAAATGCAAATAGTTTGTGCTTCACTTAGTTACCCGCATCTATTGAATCAATAGGTTAAACTTGAATTCTTGGCCATGGATGCATTTTTAGATGGGACTGGTTTAAAGTTATACTTTGATTTTTTTGATAGGTTTCGATCTTTTAGTGGTAATTAATGCTCTCCGTATTAATTAACCTATGTTAATACTATATTCTTTACTTTATCTAAGAACCCATACAAGTGTGAATGTACGCGTCGTCCATGTTTATGCGACTTTATTGTAATGTTTTCTCGAATAGGTCCAAAGAAGTGACAACCGTTTTAGAAGGGACATGGGGATAATGCAAAGATCGTAGGTTATTATCACTAATAAATAAACATAGATTTACGGGTAATCTACGATAAACATGCAAACTTATCAAAATTTGAAATCAACTGTTACGTCTGATGTGTCCAAGTGTGGAGGTACATGAATGGTCACCTGGGCTACATGTCGAATGTTATTATATGGAAAACAAATAGGAGATACTATTCAATAATTTAATAGTCTAGCAAATTAGAATCAGATGAATGCAAATGAATACGCTGCTACTTCATCTCTGATTCTCATGCTTAGGTAGGCTATAGGCAACCGAGAACAAACGCAAATATATATTTTCTTCATATGTTGCTCAATTCTGTTTTGAACTAAAATAAGGGTATTTTCTAAAGGAAATTTCTTCTAATTCCTTTTTAATTATTGATATCTCATCTTATGTTGATAAAATAGTTGCATACTTCAAATTATATGTCAAACTGTATTCAGTTGAAACCCTTGATTTGTCCAACACTCATTATTTTTATTTTATTCAAATTGAATCAATTTGTTGAATAAATTACTGTTCTCTAGATGTGAGTCAAGATTGTTGTTGAATAGCTTAAATATGAAAATCCTGATTGTTTATTATCATCATTGTTGTTGAATAAATTTAGTTTTATGTTCATAAATTCATGTTAGCCAATTATTAGAAAACAAAAATATATATGTTTATTTTTATTTTTAGGAAAGCTCTAATTAATCAATTTTTTAGGTGAATGTCAAACTCAAAATGTGCAAAATACTGTTCTCGTTTTACAAGTTAAAAGAAGATAACTCTTAGAATCTAGCAAAACATTGCTTCTGTTTTACAAGTGAAAAGGAGATAACTCTTTGGATAATGAAACTTCTTCAAGCTCTATCGAAAAACCTCCTTGCAAAATGGCAAGAATTATGGTCGATAATGGTGGAGATCATTTTAAAAGGGATATGGGAAGGCATCAACAAATATGGAAAGAACATGCAAATGATAGAGATGAAGTTCGGAGAAAATATCTTAAATTAGGGTCGTTTCAACCACTTCTTGACATTTATCCATCAACAAAAGATGGGAAACATCTTCGTTGATTTCAAAGTAGTGGGCCAAAAAATTATCCTTGGATTGAGTATTCGATTGATTGCAATATAGTTTTTTGTTTATAGTGTTTCTTGTTTGAAACTAATCCACCAACACATGCATCATTTATAATTGATGGATTTCAAAGTTAGAAAAAAGCGGGAGGAGTTAATTGTGCATTTTGCAACATGCGGGAGGGTTGAGTTCATTGCATTTATGCGTCATTAAGGCCATTGATGATTTAATGAATTCTTCTTTGCATATCAAAACAGTATTTGGTGCGCAATCAAAAAAAAAGGTTGAGATGAATCAGTTATGTCTTAAAACTTCTATTAAATGCGCTTGATGGCTTGCTATACAATCATGCTCTTTCAAAGGTAACTATGAATCTCTTAAATCCAAAAACCTTGGAAACTTTATTGAGATGATAAAGCACTCAACAATATGTATGAAGATGTGTCTAAAGTGATTTTGGAAAATGCTTCGGAGAATGCAAAGTATACAACACCCACTATTCAAAAGGAAGTTTTAACGATTTTAGGTGGTAAAATAAGAAATAAAATTCAAGAAGAAGTTGAAAATTAAAATATTTGTATTTTGGTTAATGAATCACAAGACACTTCTACCAAAGAGCAAATGTCATAAAATTTGTTAATAATGGTGCTTTAGTTCAAGAATGCTTCTTTAGGATTGTTTGCGTCATAGATACCACATCATTGGCTTTAAAAAAATGAAATATCAAAAGTTTTAGCTCTTTTCAATCTTGAAATTAATCAAAATGAGAGGACAACGGTATGGTGGTGCAAGCAACATGAGAGGAACTCGGAATCGGTTGCAAGCATTATTCCTTAAAGATTGCCCATACGCATATCACGTATGTTGCTTTGCTCATCAGCTACAACTTGCATTGGTTTCTGTTTCAAAAGATGTTCAAGATATTTGGTTATTCTTTTCAAAGTTGGGTAGTATTACTAACCTCATTGATGCCTCTCCTAAGCGCTATAGTGAATTACAATCAAATCAAGTAATGGAAATTGCAAATAAAGTAGCAATAGGTGAAATTCAAACGGGTAGTGGAGCTAACCAACTTCAAACATTACAATGAGCTGGAGCCACCTATTGGAGCTCTCATTTGAGTTCTATTGTAACGATTTGGATTTTCGACCTTCGAAAATGGGCACTTAATACATACTTGATATTCAAATGTCGTAGATTCAAACATCGGTATCTGCATCACCTGTGGTAACAACACATCGGAACAAAAACAAAATGAAACTTTCATTGATATAGCAATATTTTACATTAGAGTTTTCAAGTTATATCAAAGTACATTGATTACACAGCGGAAATTACTATGACACTTAGCGGAAGAATACGAAATGATCCAATTTTAGTTCCAGCCTTAACCAACATTTGCTCTATAATGACTCCAAGATTATCTACAAACCTAAATACCAAGCTGCCCGTATGGAAAAATATGGGCACTTATAGTCCAGAAGAAGGAACAATAAACTCTGGGTCAGTCATGAGACTAGCGCGAGAACTTAAGAACAGTTTATCTTATATAATGAGTTAACTCATAAGACTATGCCGTAAAAACACAGAACGGGTTTTCCCTTATGAATACCAGTGCGGAAAAATCGTACATGCTTTTTGGAAAATGAAACTATCATAAGGTCTCGTACCACACTCATAATGAATCGCACAAATTGGATGAGGTTTCTCCTTATGATGATCAATAATGCTTGATACGCGAAAACCATTAGATATTGTTATTAGTGCATGGTGTGGAAAATCACTTTGCAAGTAAATGTATCAATCTTAGCCAATATAATACCCTATCCTATTATGTTGACATAAGTATACAACTAAAATCGTAAGGGGTCGTATTGGAAATAAGGTTTCCAGCATGATGGTTCCTGGTACGATAGATCAATCATAGGCTCAAAACTTTTGTGCATTCTCGTACTCACAGTTGCACGTTCAGACTCAAACACCGTTATACTAGCCAACAGAACATGAATTGGGATATCCAAACAAATAACATCCCAGACTCGGGACTTCATTATACCCTTTCATCGTCCTAGATGGCCACCGAAACAACATACAAATTTGACCACCAATTTATCATCTTATCGGGGTGTGAGGCCTGATGAAGTCACGTTACACAAAGCTATGCTTATACACAACCATTCTTTGATCATCCATAGCTCATTCACTTGGCATGTCACACTTTCATTTCATAACATATAATTGATAATTACTAATTATATCACCTTTGAGCTCATACGTCTCAAAGAAGGGTGTTAAGCTATATAAGAGAATAAATTTTCCGCCACCAACAAAAATATGTTTGGTAAAAATCAACTAATACATTACAAAATACAATGTCAGATACATATCCATACAAGTTTGTTCTAGGTCTGAATGAAACCGAAGGCATTCTCATAGTACTATTAGTGGCGAAAATTCTTTCAATCCGACTATTTCCGAATATGTTCGGACCACTGTTAAAATGGGTTGTATCCATCTCTGTACCGGTGATCAGCCAATAAAGAGAAAGTCAACAAGCGGTCCTTTCGATTCGCTAATACCTAGTCTTCATAATCTCCATTTGCTCTATTTCATCGTGTCATTACTCGAAATGTTTTCAGATAGGAATTCGATCTCGGTCTTTCCGAATAATAGTCTCATTCCACTTTAGATTGGTTAATTAAAAATTTCTTAAAACAATTCTCTTTAACAAAGTCCTTGTTTGGGAAAACTCATTAATCCAAAAATCCATTTCTTTAAACCAAAAATTTTCCGAGGTTCCTTTTATAATCCGATTTATATCTTAATTAAAAGATTTGCTTCATAAATTTCCCAGTTTAAACACGTTTTTAAATTGTGGATAAATATACCTTGCTATCTTAATAAACATTACATTATAACTTTACTTTCGTTAAACCGATGCTTTTAAAACCTTCATTGATTCCTTGATCAAAACTATTCATAAATCCTTAGCCATACCAAACTAGCTTTGATATTAAATATAAGATTTTGTATAGAAGTTATATCAACTTACATTCAATATCAATTCCCATAGTCAACAATACTATAAGCGGAGTAACGGTATGAATACCTTTCAGATTCCTTGAATAGTATAAGTCTAACTATGGAACTTAATATCAAATATCCGAAGATTATTTCCATCCAAACCCAATTAGTTATTAGATAATTTAAACCTTATTAAGGCTATATTTCAAAATAGCATTACCTAAATTATTATTAAAACACTTTATTATCCATTTGAAATTGTTTACAAAAGATTTGAATAGTATTCCTTAAGTTAAAACCATTTAACTCCAATATTGGTTAAAAAAAAAAAGCGCCGCAAAAGCACTGCAAAGCGTTACAAAAGCATTGCTAATTGCTTATAACAGCTAATTTGTGTTAAAATAATCTTTATATTATACAAAACTTCATATTTTCAACTCAAATCAATTTTAAATAATTTATTATGATTTATCAAAAAAATCCATATTTTTAACTATTTAAAATAACTGTTTACCATTAGGGTCGACGGACTCCACTCTCGCGATTTTTATTGAAAATTGTTTTGAACGTATCTTGAAAACTATACATTGAAATTTGAAATTTTCTATTTCATTTGAAAACTAATATAATTTGGAAACAAACATTTTTGGTTTCAGGAAAACCCAATTTAAAGTGTGTTTGGTATAACTGTTTGAAATTTACGATCGAAATTTGTAAATTACCGCAGCGCAGCACATTATATTTTAACCGTATGTTAACTTCATATTAAAACTAATCTGATTTGCTTCAAAATAGGTTAGAAAACTATTTAAAACATATACAAGACTATTTAAAAACAGTATTTCAACTTTAAATTCAAATATTTATTTTTAATGAATATTATTAATATTTTTCAAAAATTAACTTTTTAAAATCCAAACTTTGCAGAAATTAAATTAAACATTATATCAGACTATCAGAACAATCAATCTTAGTTTTAAACATCGTTTACATATGTATCACATTCAATTTCAAAATCGAAATCAATTCAAATTATCAAAATTGAATAAGTTGTTTCATATTAAATTCTTATTCAAATCAATTTCCACCTTTAAAAAAAAAATCATAAATATTTTTAATTTCATTTCTATCCGGTTTGGATATAAAAATCTAACTTTTGTTTTTACGCCTTATTTTCACTTAAATGAATAAAATATTCATTTATATTGTCCAAACTAGGTTAGCCTCGTGCAGATGCACAGCTGAAAAAAATACAATTTTATATTAACACTTTTAGCAAAACCATCAAACAAATTGTTTAAGGAGTACGAAATAATCATTACCATATTACCAAAAAAATTGTATATTGTTAGATTAACAAAATAAAACATGATATTAAATATTGAAACAATACTAAGCAATAAATACCAAAACCATAAAACCAAGGTTGTTGATTCTCACGTGTTTACAAAGCCAAAAAAATGTAACTAATATACTTTCAAGGTACACTTTCCAAAATAAATAAATCGTACACAAAAAATAGATAAGACGACAATGAATAAATTTTCCAATTCAAAATACTAATGGACATGGTAACAAAATTTTATAAAAAATGGAAAATGACATTATAGGGTGTATAAATGACATTATTGTGCGAATTAAACCAGACATATATCTTAAAAATTATGTACTTTTTATAGTTTTTTTTTGTATAATCATGCATCTCCTCGTTGTGGCCTTCCTTATAGTACCAGCATCAGACATTCCTAAAGCCATAGGTCTAGCACCTGCAAATGTAAGAATAATTATAAAAATAAAGAAGAAAAAGGTGCATGGTCTTTTACGTGTGAAATAAAAACGGAATTTTAATCATTTAAGAAAGATGAAGGTCGGACCTGAAAAATCTTCCCTAACACTCAGATGTTGGCCTACTAGATTCAACAAGTCACTCACAACCTAAATGAAATTAGAAAATAACATATTAAGTATGAAAATTGTTGTATATTCGGGAAAGCATATCTAAATTTGATTGATACATTAGTAGCCACATATGAGCACCTAAAAACAATAAATCCTGCAGAAATAATATTGAACTAAAGCATAATCATGTACATAGATAAACATCACTGCTTAATAAATGATTAACAAAGATAAGTGCAGAAACAATAAAATCACTACTAGAATGAATCAGAAAGTGATAATGAACAATAAAATAAATAATCAGACATAATCATGCTGTTTCAAGCAAAATTTTGAGGCAAATATGCATAGGATAAGTTTGAATAAGTTATACCAGGTCTTAACAAAATAACTAAACCTGAAAGGGAAGAAGTGCTAGTAACAAATATATATATTTTGTTAGAATTTGTGATATAATATTTCCATTTGCAGACGATTTGGAAGATATTATTGATTATGGTGATAGAATATTTCCAATTAGAGAAGATTTGGGAAATATTGTTAATTTGAGTAATATAATATTTCTAAATGCATAAGATGTGGAAGATATCAGAAATTTATTGCTCTTTTATTTGTAAAAGGGATAGGCAATAAATTACTTACATAAGTGGAAGGATTTGAAGAAGTTTTCTTTTTGGTATAATGAAGTAAGAAATTAATTCCCTAATTGGTTGGTTAAACAAGGAAGCCTATCAGGAGAATTGGAGAATTAATTAGGCATTGATTTATATCATAAATAAATTATTTCAACCCCAAGCATTAATCCTTATATAAGGATATGGATTAAGTGAATGTATTATCATCTCAAAATTGTGAGGTGTATCATCTCTAAAATTTCTTCTTCTTCCCTACTATCAGTCTTGTAATTTTTTCTTATTGAGAAAAGTAATAAAATCTCCTCTCCCTAAGTGGATGTACACTAACAAGACGTTAGTGGAACCACTATAAACCTCTTGTGTTATTTCTTTTATTGCTTGATCTGTGATTGTTTTGCTGGTGATTATCTTTGTTTGTTTTACCTCACCATCAGTCTGTTCCTATTCAAAAAAAAAAATATTGGCAACAATTGGTATCAGAGCTACTATGTTGATTGAGAAAGGGTGTTAGGCATTATGGCAAGAGATGAGGAGAATTCAGCAATTATATCAAGGTCATATGTCAAAGGGACGTATATGGCAGCAGATCTCAGTTAGCAATAGAAAGATGGAATGGGGATAAAGACTTCGATAAGTGGCAATGGAGGATGAAAGTTGTTCTGATGAGGAATAATGTTCATCATGTGGTGTTTGCTACTGAGGAGTTGACGGATGATATTTCAGCCGTGGAAAGGAAGGAGATGGAATGATGGTCATTTACTACTTTACAATTAGCAACGGAAGAAAATGTCATTTCAGAGATTAGCGGTGAGACCACTGCTAAGGACATTTGGACCAAGCTGGAAAAACTCTATTTAAAGAAGTCACTAACCAACCGTTTGATTTTGCTGAAGATGTTTTTCACCATGCGGGTGAGAGAGGGTACTTCAGTGAAGGTACATCTTGATGTGAAGGCAGGTCTTCTACCTGAGGATTTGAAGGATCAGATGAAGGGGTTGAGTGAAGGTAGAGGAGGAAGTAGTACAGAAACCTTATTAGCTGGTATGAAGAGAAGGGAGAAGAAGAAGAAAATAAAGTCAAGAGATGGGAAGCACTATACTTGGAGAGTCAAGGGTTGGAGCCTACAGTTCTCGTGGAAAGATGTCAAAGCTAGGCATACGAGAAGGGACTTTGAGTTTCTGCATAAGCAGAATATGATCAAAGGGGAAAGCTTCAACAAGGTGGGATTTTTTCAAAAGGATGTGCTTGATAAGAGGAAGAAGGGATCGTCTGAAGTTGGTTGGAGATCAAAGGAGAAAGCAGTGGATATGCATAAGTCTTTGCAGACTGCTAAGTTCGGGCGTTGCTCGAACTGGAATCGCTTATCGAAATGTTGTAGGGAGAAGGTTGAGATGGTTCATGGAGACGTTTATTTTAGTGGTGAAGATTGGTAGGTCTTACTTGAAGGGGGTACTTTTTAACACTTTGTTGGCAGGCGGTGGCGTTGCCGGAGTTTGTTGACAAAGTGCAATGGGTGATGACCATGCCGAAGCTCATTGGGGGAAGTAACCATGGTGTCTTGTCTGAGAAGATGCTTAGAGTAATAGGATGTAGGTGGAGTTGGTATGCTTTCAAGGAAATATAGTATCAAGTTGGATATTGTTAGAAATTGTGATACAATATTTCCATTTGCAGAAGATTTGGAAGATATTATTGATTATGGTGATAGAATATTTCCAATTAGAGAAGATTTGAGAAATATTGTTAATTTGAGTAATATAATATTTCCACCTGCAGAAGATTTGAAAGATATCAGAAATTTATTTCTTTTTTATTTTTAATAGGGATAGACAATAAATTACCCACACAAGTGGAAGGATTTGAAGTAGGTTTATTTTTGGGATAGTGAAGTAAGGAATTAATTCCCTAATTGGTTGGTTAAACAAGGAAGCCTATCAGGAGAATTAGAGAATTAATCAGGCATTGATTTATATCATAAATCAATTACTTTAACCCCAAGCATTAATCGTTATATAAGGATAGGGATTAGGTGAATGTATTATCAGCTCAAAAATATGAGGTGTATCATCTCTAAAAGTTCTTCTTCTTCCTTACTATCAGTCTTGTAATTTTTTCTTATTGAAAAAAGTAATAAAAACTCCTCTCCCCAAGTGGACGTACACTAACAAAACATTAGTGGAACCACTATAAACCTCTTGTGTTATTTCTTTTATTGCTTGATCTGTGATTGTTTTGCTGGTGACTATCTTTGTTTGTTTTGCCACACCATCAATCCGTTTCTATTCGGTTTTTTTTTTTCACAACATATTTTTGGGGAAAACTCACAATTTCAAGACATAAATCCATATTTTTAAGGGAAAAACTCAAATTTCCAACTCTTTCAACTGCATATTTTGCCTCTGCGGAAACTTCATTGAGAGGCTTGCCGGCAGCAGCTGTTGTTCCAACTATCTGGCACATACAAAAGCAGTGATAATACGATGGCCTACAAAATCTATAAACATACTCATCATATTATGTTACATATAATCCTTATCAAATTATGTTACATAATGACTGTGCATGACTTTCTCTAACATTCATGCTTATCCCGTTAACTGTGGCAAGGACAACATACACCATATAACTTTTACGCATGACTGAAATGTGAGTCCAATATATAATTGGTTGTTTGCTTGATAAGCAAACTAAAATCAACAGCCTTGTTTTAAGGATAGTAGAAGTCATATGGAAATGAGTATAACCTCATTACTTTTTATGCTAAATTTGACAAATAAATCGTAACATGTTTCATTTGACAAACAAACAAATTTGACAAAATCAATACCAGTTTTATTAGCTGCTGTCCTATACACCGAAAAGAATAAGAACTCAAGGCATGAAACAATAGTACAAAATTGATATTAACGTGCAAGCATCGTCTACATTTTTTCGTTGTAACGCCCCGAGATTTCCGACCAGTCAAAATTGCCGAAAATCCCGTGCATTCCAAAAACCAACAATGGCAGTTAGCATTGTATTTTGGAAGTATACGATATCACTCAATGCTCTGGATAATTTTTTAATAAATATCACTTGTCTAATTAATCATTCGTGCTTAAATATGACCCATGCGCCCAAACACAAATAGTGACATATCATATTGTATAATTACATCACTAAATGCACTAGATATAATTTAAATAAATTTCGTTTAATAAATATTCATCTAATTCACAAGGTAGACTCAAATACGAATTAAACTCAATTACCATAAATCTACCATTATGCGACTCTAGAGAGATGGTCATCAATATTCATTCCTGCACACTTGATAAACACATTAGCATGACTTAAATAATAAACATGAAAAATGCACCAATCCAATTCAATCCACTCTTACATAATTTATAACAATTTTACAATATTTTTCCATATTTTTAAAACATTAAAAAAATAACTATTTATGGTTACGGTCGATAATTGCACTTATAGCGTTCTTTTCCGAAATAGTTTGAAACATAACTTGAAAATTATGCCCCGAAATTAAAATTTGCTTTCACTCATTTGAAAGCTTTTGTCAATATTAATAAAACATTCTTTGTATGGTGAAAATCCGATTTAGATTCCAAAAGTTATTAATGTTTAAAGTTTATAACTCAAATACGCGAATTGCCATTTTATGATAGCTCTATTTTTGTAATATCAACAAAAAATATATTTTTTATTAATAAAGCAGCTGCGTCACTAGCCCCTTGTGACTGCCTACGTACCATTATCTAATTGGGTATTAGATATAGGATCAAGCCAACGTAGTTCTTCTTTACACAAAACATTTAAAATCATCATCATTGTTTACTTTCAAAATACTCTTTGTATCGTGTAGAGATTTTCAAAAGTAATCTTAAATTACTTTTCAAATAATTTTGAATTAACCATCCCATTCGTTGGATCAGTTAGGGATAGCCAGAGAAAGCAGGAAACTATATTTTCCAAACCCAAGCCTAGACACTATCCTCTCTGTCACCCTAGAGCGTTCCAGTCTTTATTTTGAAAAATATCTACATATCTGTTATAGAACTTCCTTTCAAATGATAACAACTTTTATTTTAAACACTAATCCATTTCTTTATGCAAAACAAACTCCTTTATAAACAATCTCAAAACACCTTTATATCTCTCTAATATATGTTTGGAAAGTTAAAGATTGAACTGAAATAGTTAAGTTCAATACCATTCATTACCTCGAAAACATCTAATCATGCCCCGTTTAATCACATACTATTCATTCCTCGATTGAACAGTATTCATACTTCGTTTACACACTATTCATACCTCGTTGAAACACTAATTATATCTCATTTAAACATTCTCCATGCCTCTTTTAAATACTCTTCATACTTCGTTTACACTCGTATACCATGATTTTATACTCAAAACATCTATAACAACATTTTAGTCATGCTATGAAAAGTTATACTCGTTTAAAATACTTCGTAGTCAACTCAGAGAAAAGACAACGCATTCAAAAGTGCTATGACAAGTTCTAGATGGTTTATACTGATTCTAGACTAAAATCAGCTACTATTGCGTTTCTGGGTGCTATAGAAAGGTTTTGGCTTGGTTTCGTGCTTCATTAATAGAAAAGATAGTGTTTCAGAGTGCTATTAAAAAGTTCTAAAAATCAGATTTTAGCCTGTTTTTTGGCAAAATGTTTCACGCTGTTTCTCTATGATAAAAATAGATTTTGACTCCAATTCTTCTACAGTAAGAGGCTCTCTTAGTCTACTTAATTATCATCAAAAGAAAACCTCAAAATCATTTATCAATTTGATATATAAAATCAAACATCATGAGGCATTTTTAACATGTCAATTTCGGGTTAATTTTTACCTCACTTTGCATCCAGTTTTCGAGTATGAAAACGACCGAATTAGTAAAGGTGGCCGAAAAAAAGTTGTATCCCTTTGAATTAGATTTCCAAATTGATAGAGAAGTCGAAATTTCATAAAGAATTGCAAAAGTTATGCACAAAATACCGAACGTCATTTTCGGGGATTTACATCCAAACATTCGTTCATAGAATTCTCAACTTTTCTTCAAAATATGAAGTGAATACATGAACTTAAATAGTTTTTCTCACCTTGTACTTGTGCCTTGATCTTGTATTTATTCTCTAGGCTTCTCCCAAACTTCTACTCTTTATCTTACTTTTGTTTTTCATTTTAGAATCCATGAAAAAGAATGAACCTTTCCACCCTTTATATAGTAGTTTTCAAGGTTAGTTTGATAATTTGGTTTTGGACACTTGTCCTCCTTATGTTCATGCATTCTTTAGGAAGAAGACACATGTCTACTTATGTGTCTTTAGATGTTTCTACACATGGACACCTAATGGGTGTATGTGTCTTAATCTTATTTATTTACAAGACGTATGTTCCTTTCATTTGGCGACATGTGTCCCTATCATTTTAAGCCATTATTCATAATCTAGAACATGCACTTATATACCATTTGTATGTTACTTCTATGATATGTACATACACATATACGTGATCTTCTAGTGTTACTACATGCACATGATATTCCAACAACTTTTAATAAGCCAAACCTCGTTTATCGATAAAACTGTTTTCGGTCGTATTATCGATTTTTCTTCGAACTACTTATCTTTGTAAACAAAAACTCAACAATATATTTTCTCTTTATTAATTAATATTTATAAAGGGATTCAATCAAGGTTATGACACCATTAAATCCAAGTTTTACATATTTAATAACCTCGATATTTGAATATTTACTGCTCGAAGTTTCAGGTTGTTACATTCTTTCCCCTTAAAAGGAATTTCGTCCCCGAAATTCTATGCTATACTTAATCAAAAGAATGACGATAGCTCCACACATAAAACTCTAAGTATTTGTTTTCTTGAAAGGATACTTTTAAAACAATTTCATGAATCAAAATTCTAAAACATACCTGAACCTTTCAATTTGTGACCAACGTTCCATCACATCTGCAAGCTATTATTTGATAAGGCACGTCGTAGTTTCTTTTTATGCCCAAATTCAGGATTATGTTCTTTGCAATCCACATCAATACCCAACCTCCTTCTCTTTTTGTGTAGTACCCATCGAAATGTACCATAGTTTCATCATGCTTCGGCTCATCCGACTCATCATCATCAAGTAAGGATGTATTCTCCATATTGCGGTACTAATCAAAATGTACCAGAGAGCAATCTAGACATCTCATGTAATATCTTCAAAACATGATTATATTCATCAAGATCAACTCATTAATTATGTTGTACTCTCCTTGTTACATTACCCATCAAAATGTACTAGAGAGAAATATTTTCAAAATAATCTCTAATCAATATTTTTTTAATTAAGTCAAATAGGTTCTTTTTTTGTTAAAACTAGGATCATATTCATCAAAGTGGAACCACACTCAATTTAGTATATTTTATCCTATTGCGGCCGGCATCCCGTCATCAAATAGGATGTACTCTACTCGGCTCGGTACCAACATAGAGTAATAGTTGCACTATCCAATATCTATTGTCTTATGCCGGCATCCCGGCATCGAATAGGATGTATTGTACTTGGCTCGATACCAACATAGAGTAATAGTGCACTACCCAAGATCTATTGTCTTATACTGCACAACGTCATCGTCACCCGAAGGTATCCATCATTGATGAAATAATCCATAAAAATCTTTAGTAAGTTTAAACAAAGTATACTCTCAAAACACTTTTATACTTTGTAATCATTACTTCCACATGGATAACCATTTCATTTTGGAAAATCCACTCTCCCAACGTCAAAAATCATGTTAAGTACAAACGCATGTTTTTTTTGTCAAACACATAGTCAGTTTGCAAAAAAAAAAAATGTTCTAAGATAACAAACTTTCAAGATGTACGATGTAAGTATTCTAGATAATTAATCTAACTTCCCAATAAGTTATGTTAAATCCCATCAAGCAATCAAAAGTTATCACCGAATTGCTGAAAGATCTTTTAGCAGCTAAACTAACATCATCGGGGCTAAACAACTCTAACATCTTATTATGTAAAAGAAATTCTCACCTCGGTTTTGCATGAATGCAGTGTTCAATTTGCTCCTCTTGATCTTCATCAATTTTGTTTGTCCAAGTTCATTCAATTGCTTCCTCGACAAGTTGCTATTCCACATTTGGTTTAAGTCACTCCATTGCATCCATTTCATGCTACTACATGCCTCCCTTTATAAGCCGCTTCATTCCTTCGCTACTTTATAACTTATCATATGCACTTACAACTTCGTTAAACCTCTTTATGTGTTGCTTGAAAATGGATCAACACATTATTCATAGACAAAAGTTAAACAAATAAGTAATACTTATATACCTGGTCAGAGGAATGGTGCCTTACCTTATCAAATTGAGGTAACTTCATTTTAACATTTCAAAAAATGATTTTCTAATTTTATATGAAATTTTAGTTAGGCACCCAACCTAAGCTCTGATACCACTTTGTAACGCCCCGAGATTTCCAACCAGTCAAAATTGCCGAAAACCTTGTGCGTTCCAAAAACCAACAATGACAGTTAGCATTTTATTTTGGAAGTATACGATATCACTCAATGCTCTGGATAATGTTTTAAATAAATATCACTTATCTAATTAATCATTCGTGCTTAAATATGACCCATGCGTCCAAACACAAATAATGACAACTACCATCATATTGTATAATTACATCACTAAATGCACTGGATATAATTTAAATAAATTCCGTTTAATAAATATTCATCTAATTCACAAGGTAGACTCAAATACGAATTAAACTCAATTACCATAAATCTACCATTATGCGACTCTAGAGAGATGGTCATCGATATTCATTCCTGCACACTTTATAAACACATTAGCATGACTTATTAATAAACATGAAAAATGCACCAATCCAATTCAATCCACTCTTACATAATTTATAATAATTTTACAATATTTTTCCATATTTTTAAAACATTAAAAAGACAACTATTTAGGGTTACGGTCGATAATTGCACCTATAGCGTTCTTTTCCGAAATAGTTTGAAACATAACTTGAAAATTATACCCCGAAATTAAAATCTGCGTTCACTCATTTGAAAGCTTTTGTCAATATTAATAAAACGTTCTCTGTTTGGTGAAAATCCGATTTAGATTCCAAAAGTTATAAATGTTTAAAGTTTATAACTCAAATACGCGAATTGCCATTTTATGATAGCTCTATTTTTGTAATATCAACAAAAAATATATATTTTTATTAATAAACAGCTGCGTCACTACCCCTTGTGACTGCCTACATACCTTTATCTAATTGGGTATTAGATATAAGATCAAGGCAACATAGTTCTTCTTTACACAAAACATTTAAAATCATCATCATTGTTTACTTTCAAAATACTCTTTGTATCGTGTAGAGATTTTCAAAAGTAATCTTAAATTACTTTTCAAATAATTTTGAATTAACCATCCTATTCGTTGGATCAGTTAGGGATAACCAGGGAGAGCAGGAAACTATATTTTCCAAACCCAAGCCTAGTCACAATCCTCTCTGTCACCCTAGAATGTTCCAGTCTTTTATTTTAAAAAATATCTACATATCTCTTATAGAACTTCCTTTCAAATGATAACATCTTTTATTTTAAATACTAATCCATTTCTTTATTCAAAACAAACTCCTTTATAAACAATCTCAAAACACCTTTATATCTCTCTAATATATGTTTGGAAAGTTAAAGATTGAACTGAAATAGTTAAGTTCAATACCATTCATTACCTCGAAAACATCTAATCATGCCTCGTTTAATCACATACTATTCATTCCTCGATTGAACAATATTCGTACTTCGTTTACACACTATTCATACCTCGTTGAAACACTAATCATATCTCATTTAAACATTCTCCATACCACTTTTAAAAACTCTTCATACTTCGTTTACACTCATATACCATGATTTTACACTCAAAACATCTATAACAGCATTTTAGTCATGCTATGAAAAGTTCTACTCGTTTAAAATACTTCGTAGTCAACTCAGAGAAAAGACAACGCTTTCAGAAGTGCTATGACAAGTTCTGGATGGTTTATAATGATTCTAGACTAAAATCAGCTACTACAGCGTTTCTGGGTGCTATAGAAAGGTTCTGGCTTGGTTTTGTGCTTCATTAATAGAAAAGATAGCGTTTCAGAGTGTTATTAAAAAGTTCTGAAAAATCAGATTTTAGCCTGTTTTTGGGCAAAATGTTTCACGCTGTTTCTCTACGATAAAAATAGCTTTTGACTCCAATTTTTCTACAGTAAGAGGCTCTCTTAGTCTACTTAATTATCATCAAAAGAAAACCTCAAAATCATATCAATTTGATATACAAAATCAAACATCATGAGGCATTTTTAACATGTCAATTTCGGGCTGATTTTTACCTCACTTTGCATCCAGTTTTCGAGTATGAAAACGACCGAATTAGTAAAGGTGGCCGAAGACAAAGTTGTAGCCCTTTGAATTAGCTTTCCAAATTGATAGAGAAGTCGAAATTTCATACAGAATTGCAAAAGTTATGCCAAAATACCGAACGTCATTTTCGGGGGTTCACATCCAAACATTCGTTCATAGAATTCTCAACTTTTCTTCAAAATATGAAATGAATACATGAACTTAAATAGTTTTTCATACCTTGTACTTATGCCTTGATCTTGTATTTATTCTCTAGGCTTCTCCCAAACTTCTACTCTTTATCTTACTTTTGTTTTTTCATCTTAGAATCCATGAATAAAAATGAACCTTTCCACCCTTTATATAGTAGTTTTCAAGGTTAGTTCTGTAATTTAGTTTTGGACACTTGTCCTCCTTATCTTCATGCATTCTTTAGGATGAAGACACATGTCTACTTATGTGTCTTTAGATGTTTCTACACATGGACACCTAATGGGTGTATGTGTCTTAACCTTATTTATTTACAAGACATGTGTTCCTTTCATTTGGCGATACGTGTCCCTATCATTTTAAGCCATTTTTCATATTCTAGAACATGCACTTATATACCATTTGTATGTTACTTCTATGATATGTACATACACATATACGTGATCTTCTAGTGTTACTGCATGCACATGATATTCCAACAACTTTTAATAAGTCAAACCTCATTTATCGATAAAACTGTTTTCGGTCACATTATCGATTTTTCTTCGAACTACTTATCTTTGTAAACAGAAACTCAACAATATGTTTTCTCTTTATTAATTATTATTTATAAAGGGATTCAATCAAGGTTATGACACCATTAAATCCAAGTTTTACATATTTAATAACCTCGATATTTGAATATATATTGCTCGAAGTTTCAGGTTGTTACAGTCGTGGTCGCCATTTGATCATTTGTAATTGGTACAAATAAGGCGTAGGCGACACAAACTGCAACATTAGAAGGACACTGAGCACATTCGTCTAGAGGGATGACTAAGAGCATAATTTAATAGTCTCAAAGTGGGAAAGGTTGGTGGAAGGACTTGCGTAGATTATCCGCATTCGATGACAAAGCCCATTTCCTTGTTACAAATTAGATTATCCTATGTCTCATACATACATATATATAATGGGAGATTACTTATGAAAGGAATGATTTATTCAGTTCCTTGTTTGTTTTTTTAACCAAGAACGTGAACTTTAATCCCTAATAAGTTATAGTTACAGCATAGAATAAACAAGCTAGATGAGCATTAAAATATGTATGCCAAAACTGCATGGCAACTACTATAGATAATGTAATTTTTGTAGTATTTACGCCAAGCATGGTAAAAATTTCATAGCCAAAAGGAAAGAGAAGACAAACCAATTATCTGGTTTGAGTTGTATCTTACTTGTGGATATAGGTCGCAGCTACCCAATTCCTTAACAGTTAGCAACAATCTTTCTCCATCTACAACCTGGATAAGCATTTTGATGTCATATCCTATGCAAGATTATAGTTGACATTTCCATTGTGATAAAAAAATTAGACGTAATGATAACCACTCTCAATATTTGTCCCAGCAGACTTGATGTTGACAGTCTGAATTTCATTATGTTTTGCCTATATGATTTTACCGCTGCTGTCCATGCTAGCCACAGGTGTTTCATGCCCAAGTTTTATCATTATTGTTCCTTAATTGTACCCAATTACCACTCTGTAACTTTGGCCAGCAATAAAGAGTAAACCATATACAACTACGGTGACATCGCAAACTTTTCTATACAACAATTGAGGCCCAGGGGCATTGCAGAAATAAGAAACAAAAAGACCAAAGTGCTTGTAAATGCTTTATGAAACATTATTGCACAGCTGGAGAAAGATGAAGCAAACAGAAATGTTATAGAAGTTGAATTTTACACAGACAAAATGATTATTTACCTCTTTGAACCTTTCATGTATGCGACAACCCAAACTCTTTCGAGACCGTAATTTAAAGCATTCTCAAATCTGTAAACAAAAGGGTATAAATTAAATAGGAAACCAAGCAATAGGAACATCAAGAATGGAAGTGTTCAATTGGCCTTTCCTTGAGTTCAATTGAGTAAAGGTTGTGCATGGATTGTCAAAAACATATTTTAAAGAGGTTTAATGCCTTATTTCTGACAATCTCATGTAGAGTGCATGTCAGAGTAGACTTAACTACTAATTATCATGCTGATTTGAACAAGTAAAAGTGTAATGAGATATATACTTTTACTAACCTGAAGCGGCTATAAAAAAGTTGCATCAACTTGTTTTGTTACTCATTGCAGTTATAAAATTGTGCTAAATGGACAAAATAACTATAAGACTTTCAAGAAAATCATGTAGGATGCAAAATCCATTTAGACAACTATAGCAGAAAAATAATCAAGATGTGCTTTATTTGCTTTTCACAACTAAAAGCACACTGAATATATTTTGAAATAGCAAAAGACTGACATAGCATGCAAATTTAAACTGTAATCATAATCTATCCTAGACGAAAACCTGAAACACATAACCCAAACATATTAGTCATGCTATCAGCTCAACTACAAAGAAAAATCAATGAAAGGAACTTCTAATTCATTTGAATACTTTGGCCTATACTTACTTTATTAGTAATTAGTTAATTAAAAAGTCTTCAATTTGGCATTTAGACCTCTAACCCGCACGTTGATTTAGTCTCTGAAGAGATAAAGTGAAAGTATAAATAAGTACTCTAATAAAATTACCTAAATAATGTAGTGCAAAATCAGAGATTTGGGCAGCGGAATACAAATAAACCCAATGATCTAGTCTGTCAACAATTTCAACAACGCCAAAAAATAAAAAACAAGTGGCACGAATTATAGAGAGAACAAAAAAAATAGAAAATAGAGGAAAGAGCACACCAATTTTTAACGTGGTTCGGCTTTTCCTACGTCCATGGAGACCCAACAACTTTTATTTCTCAATGAAGAAATGAGTACAAAAGATTACAAAAGAGAGAAGACTAATGGTGGATTGCATGTTCCATACAATAACATGACCCCTGTTTATATAGAGGGATTTCTTGGGGATAAAGAAGAGAAGTTTCTGCATTACTTGGACATGAAAGAAAAATAAATAATATTTTCCTTGATTTGATTGGAGCATAAATGGATGGTGCAATTATGGTCCCAATCTCTTTCCCTAAGTAAATTGATTTTTCATTAATTGCTTGATTGATCTTTTATTTTTCTTCCACAAACTTCCTCTTATATCTTTCCATATACAAGCCAAATAATTGATTGACAATCAATCAATTTCTTTTCTTCTCCACTAATATTTGAATCACTAATTTCAACACTCCACCTTGATTCAAATATGGAAATCTTTCTTCATTATCTCATCTTCAACAATCAACATAGAAGTTGTTGGGCACAGCGCCCCATGACGCTCAAGTAATAGGAAGCAAACTGATCAAGTTTGAGCAATGCTCAAACTTGTCCTTTGGAAGTGACTTGGTCATCATATCTGAAGGATTATCTGAAGTACCAACCTTCAATAATTTGATCTTGCTTCGTTCTTACTCAATCATAAGAAAGAAGCCTCTAACATCAATGTGCTTCATCCGTGAACTATAAGCCTGGTTCTCAACAAGATGAATCGCACTCTGACTGTCTGAAAATAGCTCCACTGTCTGCTGCGCCATTGAAAGATCATCCAACAACTGAAGTAAGTACAATCCTTCCTTTGTTGCTTCCACAATCGATATTAACTCTGCTTCGGTAGTCGACAAAGCCACGATAGACTGCAACTTTGATCTCCACGAAATCGGGCCTATGCCAAGTGTAAAAACATAGCCCGACACCGACTTCCGTCCATCTCTATCCCCAGCGTAATCTGAATCACAGTATCCTCTAAGAGAGATGTCTCCATCTACTCCACCATATAACAAGCCAACTGAAGAAGTGCCACGAAGATATCTGAGTATCCACTTCACTGCTTGCCAATGTTCTTTACCTGAGTTAGACATATATCGACTGACAACTCCAACTGCATAAGCTAAATCATGCCTTGTGCATACCATAGCATACATAAAGCTTCCAACTGCACAAGAATAAGGAATATTACGCATATCCCTTTTGTCTTCATCCGATGTGGGACACATATCTCTGGGTAGCTTGAATTGAGAGCCTAATGGAGTAGCCACCGGTTTAGCATTCTCCATACCGAATCGAGATAGGACTTTCTCAATGTATTGAGTTTGAGTGAGCCTCGAAACTCTTTGCTTTCTATCCCTCTGAATCTCCATCCCCAAAATTCTCTGTGCGTTTCCCAAATCTTTCATTTCAAATTCCTTACTGAGCTTCATCTTCAACTCCGAAATTTTAGACATGCTCTTAGAAGCTATCAACATATCATCAACATAAAGTAACAAATAGATGATGTCATCATTACATTTTTTTAAATAGACACATTGGTCCTTAAAGCTTCTAGAGTAACCATGTGAGATCATAAACTTGTCAAATTTCTTATACCACTGTCTAGGAGACTGTTTTAAGCCATAAAGAGATTTGTTAAGTTTACAAACATGACTTGGCCTGCTGCTATCAATGAACCCCTCTGGCTGCTGTAGGTAAATGTCCTCCTCAAGATCGCCATGCAAGAATGCTGTCTTGACATCTAGTTGTTCCAACTCCATGTCGAAGTGAGCAACTAATGCCAAAAGAATGCGAATGGAAGTGTGTCTAACAACTGGAGAAAAAAATATCATGAAACTCTACATCTTTCTTCTGAACATAACCCTTCGCCACTAATCTTGCTTTGTACCTCAAGTCACCATTGCCACCATCTTTCACCTTATAGATCCATTTACATCCAATTGCTCTCTTGTCGGAAGGAAGTGGCACTAAATCCCAAGTGTGATTTTTGTGCAAAGACTCAATCTCCTCCTCCATTGCTACTAGCCAACTGGAGCTATCGACTGAACTAATGGCATCTTTGTAGTCTCTTGGTTCATCATGAAATATGCTTAATGCATAAGCTGCCATGTCATCAAAGTCAATATCTTTAATGCTTAATCCCACAAAATCATCAAACCATGTAGGTCTTTTCTTCTCTCTCGTTGGTCGAGTCTGAATTTGAGCTCCACCTTGAGGTTGATCTTTTGTCTCTTCCCTATCAACCACGGTGTCATCGGAATCACCATTTTTACTCGTATGGAAGTCTGATGATCTGCCTTGTGTTTGGTGTTCTGAATTTGTCCTCTCAACATCATCATTAACTAAAGAAGAAGGCTCCACCTTCAACATAGCCTTCTCATCAAACGTAGCATGCCTGCTAGTAACAATCTTCTGGGTAGTAGGACACCACATCCTATACCCTTTAATTCCTTTTTTATATCCAAGAAAAATACACTTGCGCGATCTTGGATCCAACTTCCCTTTGCTCTCACGCACATAAGCTGGACAACCAAACACTCTGAGAATGGAATATGATACAAGCCCTCCCTTCCATACTTCTTCAGGAATCTTCATATCTATGGCGGTAGAAGGTGTGCGGTTGATAAGGAAAATCGCCGTAGATAATGCTTCTATCCAAAATCTCTTATTTAATCTCGCAGTCAGCCGTAAGCAACGAGTTCTTTCCAACAAAGTCCGATTCATTCTCTCTGCAACCCCATTTGACTGAGGGTCTCCTGGTGTGGTGTAATGTCTTTTAATTCCCTCGGACTCACAAAATTTGATGAATTTTTGAGAAGTGAATTCACCACCATTATCTGAAAAGAACCTTCACTTTCTTTCTAGACTGCTTCTCAACAAGAGATTTCCAACTTTGAAACCTATCAAAAGTTTCATCTTTGGACTTCATAAAGTAAACCCATACTTTTCTAGGAAAATCATCAACAAATGAAACGAAATACCTGGCTCCTCCATAAGATAGACAAGGTGCGGGGCCCCAAACATCAGTATGAACATACTCTAAAACACCTTTAGACTTATGCTCTGCAATGCCAAAAGAAACCTTCGTCTGCTTTCCAAGTACACATCCTTCACAAAAGTCAAGTTTTGAATGATGAACGCTGTCAATCAAGCCTCGGTTTCTCAATACTTCTAAACTGCGCTCTCCAATGTGGACAAACGAAAATGCCACAATCTGGTAGAGTCGGAATCAACTGAATCAATAACTGAAGCAGACTCTGCAACAGCAGTTGTACCCTTCAGCAAATATAGATTTCCAGCTTTTACCCCTTTCATTACTATCAATGAGCCATTTGTAATTTTTAATGAATCTTTTTCTATCACACACTTTAAGCCAAAATTGCACAATGCTCCAACAGAGATCAAACTACGCCTTAAATCAGGTACATGCCTGACATCACATAAAGTACGAACAACACCATCAAACATCCTGATTTTTATTGTTCCAACACCAATCATGCGACAAGAAGCATTATTTCCCATGAGAACCTCTCCTCCATCAAGTTGACGATAAGTGGAAAAAGAGTGCCTATCAGGTGTCATGTGATAGGATGCTCCCGAGTCAATAATCCACAAAGTACTCTTCACAGGAAAGGCAGAAACTGTAAAAATGCCAGGATCATTATCTGAATCTGATGTCTCCGCTGTAGATGCTGAAGCCTTCTGGGGAACAGCTTTGTTTTTATTCTCCAACTTGGGGCAACTTGCAATATAATGTCCAGGTTTTCTGCAATAATGACAAACTCCCTTCCGAGCTCCTCTTGACTGAGATCTGGACTTTGCTCTATCTCCACCATGATTGGGTCTACTTTTACTTCTTCCTCTCCGTGCAACAAGGCTTTCAGAATCATTCTCCGTGCTCATACTTGCTAACTTTCCCCTCAACATCTCGTTATGCAAATTTGTCATTACATCCTCCAAGCAAATAGACGAACGTCTGTAGATCATAGAGTTAACAAAAGTGTTATACTCTGCAGGTAAAGAACATAAAAGAATAGCAGCTTGCGCCTCATCCTCAATCTTTACATCAGCTGCTCGAAGATTCATGACAAGTGTGTTGAGGGCATCTATATGAGCAAATACATTTGTTCCTGGCCTCATTTTGAAAGAATAAAGTTGTTGCTGCAAGATGATGCGGTTGGTGAGAGACTTGTCGTAGAACTCTCTCTGAAGAGCATCCCACAATTCCTTAGCAGTTTTCACGTGAGAAAACTCTCTAAGTACTTCATCAGAAAGGCTAAGCTGGATGGTAGTAAGAGCATCCTCTTCTAATTCTTCTAACTCTTCAGGTGCTAATTTCTTCAATTTCTCTGGATCTGAGACCACTTTAAATGTTCTCTCTTTCTTCAACACCGCTTCCATCTTCATCTTTCATGTGCCAAAATCCCCCTTTCCATCAAACCTAGCGACTCCATAATTTGTAGCGCTTCTACCACCGCTATTCTTTGCGGAATTTGACATGGTTGAAAAAGTCTTTGAACATGACAACTAGCTCTGATACCAATCTGTAGGGGCGGCGGAATACAAATAAACCCAATGATCTAGTCTGTCAACAATTTCAACAACGCCAAAAAATAAAAAACAAGTGGCACGAATTATAGGGAGAACAACAAAAATAGAAAATAGAGGAAAGAGCACACCAATTTTTAAGGTTCGGCTTTGCCTACGTCCACGGAGACCCAACAACTTTTATTTCTCAATGAAGAAATGAGTACAAAAGATTACAAAAGAGAGAAGACTAATGGTGGATTGGATGCTTCATACAATAACATGACCCCTGTTTATATAGAGGGATTTCTTGGAGATAAAGAAGAGAAGTTTCTACATTACTTGGACATGAAAGAAAAATAAATAATATTTTCCTTGATTTGATTGGAGCATAAATGGATGGTGCAATTATGGTCCCAATCTCTTTCCCTAAGTAAATTGATTCTTCATTAATTGCTTGATTGATCTTTTATTTTTCTTCCACAAACTTCCTCTTATATCTTTCCATATACAAGCCAATTAATTGACTGACAATCAATCAATTTCTTTCCTTCTCCACTAATATTTGAATCATTAATTTCAACAAATAATTAGTTTTAAAGCATAACTTGATATTGAAATTAATTTGATTACTTTAGCAGATGTAACAAGGTAATGGTTTTCACTCTTTAATGCGTAAATGCACATATTCAAAACAAAACTAAACAAAGCACTATTTAAAATGAATTTTTTTTAGTTAACTGGACTAACATATATGCAATTACAAATGATATTTAACAAATCATCAGCACCTCATGACCAAGCTTCATCGATTATAAATGAACAACCAACCTAAACCAACCTTAAATGAGACAATGACCTAAAAATGGAAGAAAATGAAACAGATCTGAATATTAAAGAGCATAAGATAGGAATTGATTGCGCTAGTTAATTTTATATAATTAAAAAACCTTCCAAACATGGAATTTAAATGAAATTTGTTCCTTTTGTTTTAAAAGGAAATAAATCTATAAACCATAAGTACTTCATGCTTTGAAACTAAGCTTCAACGGTTATAAATGAAGAATTATCAATAATATTAATTTTAAGGTTATAGTTCATAAGTTAAAAATTATTAATAGTAATATCTATGATCTTTTCCGTAAGCTATAAGTGAAAATTAACATTCTTTTAAAGTTAATCACAAACAACAAAATTAATTTCACTTTCCTCCTCGGTCTATGTGAGAATTATCAGCGTAAGTATATCCTAACAATACTACAGTATTATTGCATCTTAAATATATATATTTTTCTTGTTTGATCAGGCTACAATTGGATATAGGTAGGAAAAAAGTAATGATGGATTTTTAGTTATTTTACGTTATTGCTAATCAAATTATCTCCTTTGGAAAATAAATTTATATCTATGATATAAAGTAGTTACTTTACATAGACCTCTTTAGATGGCCCTTGGCCAAATGTATCTGCAATTACCTAGGAAGCTATAGATTCACAAAAAATCTATTTCATATATTGGAATCAAATGAAAATCGAAGGTTGAACAAAATAAACAATTTATATTTGGGTGTATAATCAACGACAAAGAGTAGATAAAAACATAGCAATATTTGTTATTTTACAAAAAATGTTACAATGCATGACTCCAAAAATAAAAAACAATGACATGACTATATATATAAGAGAAACTAATAACTTGAAATACATAATTCAAATAATGGTGTTTGAGCCGATAAATGTATATGTAACCATGAAAAAATATGACTAAACAAACTTATTATTAAGCCTACCGATCACATTAGCCCAAGATAAACAGGAAACACAAACTAATATTTCTATTTGATTTTTATTTCAAATGATTCAACAAAATAGTTAACTACTTCAACATATTGGGAGCCTATATTTGTTCAGTGCTTTAAAATAAGCAAAATTAACATGGGGCATATTTCTTTTTGGAGATCGCTAAAATATTTGATGTAGCATAAATTTAATATTCAATAAATAGTGAAGTTTATATATTTTCTAGCTTCTAAAGTACCTAAAATAACAGGTGCTGCTTTAAGGATTCACTCCAAAACTAACAGGTAGATGATCTAGTGCATGAATTACTCTACTTCATTGTGTAAAAAAAACATTTACACCTATAACCATAAATTAAAATCAACCTAATCAAAGATTATAAAAGTCAAGCCAGCCTAGATCATTACAAGTTCCATCCAAAACAATTAACATGCAAATCCAATATAATAAGATCACCCAAAAAGAATGGATAATATAATGATCACCAAAAAGCATGGATAACAGGATGATCAATGCAATATTAATCAAAATGATACCTGAAATGCAGTCGATGCATGTATTAAACCCTTGGAGACAATCAACAAATCAGATGCATTGATTCCAAATTGTAAACAGGCGAACTCACTCTTGGGAAAGTATCTGTTTAAGGCATCTGGGATTTCTACCTCCCATTCTAAATCTAATCTATACTTAAAGGGTCAATATGTCTCCATGCTTGCACTTAGGAAACAATAATTTATCATCAAAAAACAAAGAACAAAAAAAAAATTTATAGACTAAACTTGTGTACCAATGCAATCCTCAATAGTGAATCAAGAGGAGAAATGAATGAAAGGGGCAGCAAATTAGTAAATCAAAAGTGAAAATACCTAGTTTGTAAAAATGGAATTGTAGGAGATGAGAAGCGCCGTCGCAATGGTTGTTGCAATCAACCAAAGCCTGGACTCCATTTGAAGTTAAAGATCTGAATCATAGACAATACTTGTGAGTCGGTGTAATCCTCAATTAGGGAAATCAAAAGGAGAAATGAACGAAAGTGGCAGCAAATTAATAAATCAAAAGTGAAAAATACCTAAATTGGAAACGCCGAGATGTAGGAGATGAAAAGCGCTGCGGCGGCGGTCGTTGCTAGGAACCTGGTCTCGATTTGAAGCCAAAGAAATCCGCTAATCGGTTTTGAAAATTATGAAGAAAAAATGGAATACATAGAATAAAAGTTGGTTGTTAGATTTCCAAAGCACGGAGAAGATAGTAATGATGGCCGTGAGCCTGGGAAAAATAAACCAGTAATAATTAGGTTAGACAACTTTTTTGGTATCAGTGTTTTATTAATTTTATTTTAAAAACACACAGTAGTAATAATTTTTGGCAGAATATGGAGACATTTTTAGCGGAAGATGTGAGTGTAAGGAGGGAATTGGAGGGATTTTTTTATTTATTTAGTGGCATTTTGGAGGGAAAAGGGGCAGTTTTAGAGGGAAAAGTGCCCCTGCTTTAGTATAATGTAAAATGAAACGAGATTTAACCAATACCTATATAATTCATATATGTCAATGTAGTATGTTATACTATCACTAATGACAATCATAATAACATTCATAACGACCATTCATTCATCACACTGTATTTATAACATAACTGTTACGGTAATTAATGCTTATGCGCATGTGATTAATGATAACTGTAGTAACATCCATAACAACCACGAATAGGGCTGTCAATGGATATCCGAAAAATCCAAAATCCGTCCGCATCCGCATCCGAAAAGCGGATAAATATCCGATATCCGGAAAAGCGGATGCGGATATAGGCATATCCGCATCCGAAAATTATCCATCCGCTTTTTTTCACGATTATAGCTTAAATTATGTGTATTTTTACATAATTAAGTATACTAATTTATTATTTTGCAAAATTGAAAGTCAACTAAATGCATGCATATTGCTCAAAATTTGATATTACCATCATATTTATTTATTTTTAGCACTTTAGTAATCAATTGGGCTGAAAAAACTTAATATTAAGCTAAAAAAATTCATTTATGTTCATTGATTTATCGACCGTTGGCGGAGCGGATAATTATCCGATATCCGTCCGTATCCGTGGATGCGGATATCCGATATCTGAAAACGGTTTCGGATACGGATGCGGATATGGCACTATCCGCATCCGAAAGTATCCGTTGACAGCCCTAACCACGAAGCAACCATAACAACCAAAAAGAAACCAATATAATCAAACTATGATTATAATAAATATCTAAATATAGTTAGAAAGTTCTCAACGAGGGTTCCACTCTGCCAATCTTTTAGTTTTGCTACGTTTTCTGACTCCGAAAATAGACCAACTTCCCTTGGGTTTTTGGACCAGCTACTCTCTGAATTTGGAAAAATTGTCAACTACAAAGTTGTATGAATTTATTTTCTGTACGGTTTAAAAAATAATTTACCCACTTTGAATTATTTTTTTAGTGTGATATGATCGAAATAGTGGAGGTATTTTCGGGTATAGAAAATGAAGCCAGAAAATATGATCGTCAAAGATCTAAAATTTTGGACTATCTAGGCTCAAAATTAGAAAAAGTGCTCAACATGAAAGTTGTAGACACTTAAAAATACATGTTTAAAAAAATATATCATGATTTGGATCTGTTTTGAAGGAGTTACGGCCTTTGAAAGTTGATGGTTGTGGGATAGGGGTAGAGGTGGAGATGAAGTGGGTGGTAGCACATGAAGGTGGTGGTGTGGGGGTGCTTGACCAATGTGGGTGGTGGAGGTGGGGCCGCGGGTTGGTGTAGGCAGGTGGTGGATGGCCTTGGTAGTGGTTGGGTTTTGGGCCATTGAGGGAGGAAGGAAAGGGGAGGGAAAGGGAAAAAAAGAGGGAGAGGGAAAGAAGGAGGACAGGCTTAGGAAGCCATGACTAAAGAGAGGGAAGAAGGAGGTAGTCGAGAAAGGAAGAAGTGAAGAGGATGGAGAGGAAGGGGGGACTTAGGTGGGTTTATATAGGAAAGGAAAAGGGGCTTTTAGATATTTTGGAGGGGGATACATGTCCTCCTTACATGCATAAGGACATGCATGGTGGAAACTCAAAACCACTTAAGAAAAACCATAGACTAAGGCATGATTTTGGTTTATAACATCATTTGCAACGTTTTAAGGTGTTACAAATTCTCAACATCTTATTTGTATTAATAAATTTTAATATCTAGGTTGCCGATTTAGCTATTCTGATAACGGAAACTAGTATTAACAAAAATCCGATAATATTATCAATAAATTTTCTATTTTAATCTTAATAAAACAACTATTTTATTTTATAATCTATATTTAAAAAAAAATGACCAAAAAGGTCATATTAAAATGGATTTATTCATGATCACTAACTTTGATAAAGCTGACATATTTATATCAGTATATTTTACTATTATATTCTATAGTTTTAAAATAATTTATTTTACTTATTTAAACTAACTTCAAAATCCAAATTAAACTTATATAATTCAATTAGAGTTTCAAACGATTAAATTAAATCAAATTTGACACGTTATAAAATTATATTCCAATTCGATAAATTTGTTAAAAAATATAAATTGTCAAAACATGTTTTATAAACACGCATTTGGAAAATTTATTATAATAAAAGCTGATAAATCTTTATCAATATTTCATCGTTATATCATCCAAATTTATCTCTTAAACCAATTTATATTAAAACTGATTTAAAATTTATTCGGAATCCTGGTTTTACATTGATCAAAAAATCCTGGATCGTTACATCTATAAGTAAGTTGATTTTGTGATATAATTAAGAATACGGTAAAGTCAAGAAATGAAGCCAAATAAACGTGCTGAAGCAAAAGGTGCTTACCTTCTCATTCGAGTTTGTTTTCATCCTTCATTTATTGAATGAGATATTGAGTATCGCTAATGTGCTTTGTAATTCTCTTTAACTAAATGCACAAGATACTAAAAATGTCATGAACCTTGTTATCACTACAAAAACACTCCTGCAAAGGCTAAGAGACAAAAATTAGCTTACTTTCTTTAAGAAAGTGGAAAGATTTTGTAAGAAATGTTTCATTGACATACCCAATATGAATATGTCTCACAAAGTGGGCAACCTCGTTCTTGCTAACAACATGATAATATTAATGTTATTTACTTTAATGATGCGATTGATTTTCCGATAATTGAGTTGAGCACTAAATTCTCCGAAGGAGCAATGGAACTATTAATCCACAACGCCACTTTGGATCCAAGAGATGCTTATAGATCATTTGAAATTAATGAAATTTGTACTCTAGTAGTGAGGTATTACTCACAATATTTCACGTTCCAAATATATATATATATATATATATATATATATATATATATATATATATATATATATATACTTAGAGCTTGCATTACAACCCCAACTTTCTCTATTTAATTCGTGGGAGTCCGAAAGGTTTCATTACTACTAATAGAGGTCTGCATCATGGTGATCCACTCTCGCCTTATCTTTTTTGTGTTGCAATGGAATATTTCTCCATTCCAATGTTTAAGGCTGCTAATATGAGGATAATGGAGCCTATTTACAAAAATGACCCAATCATCACACACTTGATATATGCCGATGATCTAATGATTTTCTGTAAAGACAAAATTAAAGGTGTGGAAGAGATTGCAAAGGTTTTTGAAAATTTAAGGGATATGGCAGGCCTAAAGCTTAACATTGTCAAATCCAAAATCTTCTTTAGCAAAGGGGTTGGTATTAAATCGCAAATTTTACAGCTACTGAACATGAAGGAAGGAAAATTACCTATCAAATACATGGGGATCCCTTTGTCTACAAATTATATGAATCTTGCTATTGTGGAGAGCTATTTTATAAAATTAGAAAACGAATGGACAGTTGGGATTGTAGATTATTGTCGATGGCGGGGAGAGTAGAACTTATCAGTTCAGTCATTACTCCGATGGTAATGTACTGGATGCTGACTTATCAACTACCCACGACTATGATTGGGAAGATTAATATATTGTGTGCTAATTTCATTTGGGCAGGGAAAAGTCATAAAAAAATTTGGTATACTCTTTGTACGCCTAAATATGAAGGAGGAGTGGGTCTTGGAAGCTTCACAGATATTAAAACTGCTGCTGCTCTCAAGTTACTCTGGCATTTTATTAGCGGGAATAGTCTGTGGAAAAAGTGGATGACTAGTAGATACCGTGTGGAGGATCAGTTCTGGGTTACGAAATGTAACTCAAACAGTTTGTGTACATGGAAATCAATCCTTAAGCACAAGAATTTGGGTCTTTGAAGTATTAATAGGTGTATTGTCAATGGTCAGGACTCTAAATTATGGTTTGACTCATGGATTAATAGCGAGATTCTTGTCAGCATATTGGGGTGGGATTTCTAGAGTATTTATGGTTTTGATAATTTACTGGTCAGTAATTTAGGAAATACTATTAATTAAGGAAAGCAGCAATTAGAATTTCAAATATCCCCTTAGAAATTTGTTTCTATGTGTGTGTGGTAATGGCTTTATAAATAATAACTAATGACACGAAGACACGAGGTTAACCATTACTTCTAGTAGAAGCCTGTCCGAAACCGATCGGCATATTCAACATCTACAAGTAAGCCTAGTTAATGTCAGAGGACTAGGTGTCATGAGCCATTGTAATTACACTAAAGCATGAGGTTAAGCCCACTTGTAGTAGAAGCCTGCTCAGAACCACCCGATATGTCCAGCATCTACAAGTAGATGGTTTAATGTGAGAGGCGTGGTGTGTGTGTGTGTGTGTGTGTGTGTGTGTTACATGTGTATGAGTAGGTCTGCCTTCATGAGAAGGTCTTAAGTGTCTGACCTACCTAATATGTTCTTAAGTAGTTAGGACTAGGCTTGTTCCTAAGGTTTACTTCTTGGTTCAGCCCAAAGTTATGGGACCCTCCCTTATTAGGTTCTAAGTGGTCTTTGGGTCTTCCTTCTCTAAAATGGACTAAATATAACAGTAACGTTGAATGTGGTAGTTCTCCGAAGTTGTCCACTTCCTCTAGGAGCTATGTAAGGGATAACCTAGGGACATGATAGGCACCCTATGCTGCATGCAATTATTTACTGCGTGTCTACGGGAAGTCTTAATTGTCATAGGGGTTCACTCGTAATATCAGTTAAGTAGTAACATGGGAGTCCACAGAAGGGTCTTAAATGGCAAACTAGGTCTACCTAACTGGTACTAAGTGGCGAGATGCTACTTTTCATATTACAAATGCGAGTATACATAGCACTGATGTGATAGGATGTGGTCTTAAGTGGCTATAGTCCACCATGGGTCTTAAATGATTATAGGAATCCACCCTAAATTTAATATAGTAGTATGGCCTTAAATGACCAAGAATTTCCACCTCATTAGGTCTTAAGTGATCGGGGATCCACCCTAAAGTGATAATTAAGGTCTTAAATGATTGTATGAATGTCCACCTCCTTAATTAGATTAATTTTTGGTGTGTGTATGCTTATTCACATTGACATATCGTGAAAAAACTATCCTGTCAAATATAAGAATAGTTACCCTTCAAACATATGTGGTTTTCATTCACCAGGACTTTATGTTCTGACCTCCCTGCTCTTAACATACTTATAGGACAGTAGGTTGGACTTCATGCTGAGAGATGAAGTGGTGGGAGCCTAAAAATGGAGGAAATTATCTAATTATGTTCTATTTGTAAGAAGTATTATTGTATCTTGGGATATTAATTGATGTACTTGATGTAACTGTCTGAATAATGGTTGTAAACTACATTATCAGTTTTTAATTTAAATGGTATATGTACTTTCTCATTATCATATTTTATGCCTTTCGCTGTGTGAGATTCCATTTCATTACATTTCTCTTTTATTTTGGGCAAATGTACTCCTTATAGGAACCAACGACCCATTTAGAGTGACTATGAGTTTTGATGGGTCATTTCTAGGTCAAAATTTAGGCCTACTCCAAGCGGGTTGTTACATTTGTTATTAGAGCATAAATTATCCGATTATGGGGAAATATATACACATAAGAGGCATACTTGTTATTTTGGAAAAAAAATCAGAAGTTTTACTATATATAAAGTATGCATATATTTAGGAAATATTTTATCTATAGGTCTATCTAGGAAAGGATTAACCTTAATTTCTAGAACCCTAGAAGCCATGCAGTTATTCAGTAGTTCCCTTATCGATTTGGAAGCCTATAAGAACCTAAGGGATGGGAGAACCAAAAAGTGGGAAAGTGGAAAGAAACTCCCTAATTTAATAGGTATTTAATGGGAATAAATTGGTGATTAATTATCATTCTTGGAAAAGATAAGGGAGAAATAAGCAGTAAGGATTCGGAATAAGATAAATTAATGTCCATAACCTAAAGATGTGAAGGTTTCAGGAAAAAGAGAAAGAATACCTTTTATTAGACAGGATAAAACTTCTGCGTGAGTAATTAATGGAATTTTGAAATTTGAAAGAGCACTAAATGATCAACAAGAAAACAGATATCGGAATTGGAAAATATCAAGGACATTTATGCAAAAGTATGAATATTTGATTTTGAATTGAATGTATATAAGAATGAGCACACTTAATGGATAAAATGACATAAAGGACATTTATATTGACAATAATTTGGAATTTCAAGAAGTGAAAATATAGGAACACGGAAGAAATGATTCGATAAAGGAAGTAGACTTTCGTAGAGTATTAAGTCTTAAGGATTAGACGAAAAAAATCATAAGTGTTAAGAAAAATATAAAGTGGTTTTTGACACACTATTAATTTGTTTTAAAAAAAAAGAATTTTGACATTTTAATTATAGACTCAAGTTGCATAACAATTCCATTCAAGAATGAAATTTTGAAATATGGTTTTTGAGAAAATAAATGTTTTAGGGAATTTGAAAAAGTTTACTGTTTCTTCTGTTAGATAAACTATAATTTTAAACTTTAAGGAAAACAGAAGGTGATTTCCTTAATAAAAGAATAATAATAAACGGTTTCAGCTATGCGCTTTAAAATGATAGAAATGTAAGTGTCAAGCAGCAAATAATTATAATGGTAAATTTATAATTTTCATGGTGATAAGCTTTTATTATTAAAATGAAGTTGAAAATATTATTTTCATAAAAATCCTATATTAGTTATGAAGATAAATTTGACATTCCATTAGAAATAAAGAGGAGAAAGAAAGAAGACATATAAAGGTTTGGTAGGATGAACGTCATAAATATACTCATTTGAGAGGGAGTGGATAGTAAACTTATTTACTCAAATTTGGGTAGAATTTGAAATGGTAAAATTCTCATATAAGAAGGAGCATATGAGATGGTAACAATTGCAGAAGTATAACAAATTGGAAATGACTACCCTTATAAATTAATTTACTGATTTATAATTTGTTAAATGATTTTTTTGTAAAAAAGCACCCTCGTTGTGCAAACAAGAATAATGGGTGATTAAAGATTTCCTAAATTTAAACGCACATTATTAAGAAATTTGACAAAAGTATATGTGCATGAAAGTAAAGATTTTTTAACTTACTACTAACATAAATAAAGTCTTGGATTAATGTCTTAAAACGTACTTCGGCAATAACATCATAAATTGAGGATATGTAAATGAATATGTTAAAAAGCTTAATTACTACTTGATTTAATGTTGAATTATTAAAGTCTTGTTTTAAAATGAAAACAAGCATTTACCACAAAGCATTTTTTGTTTTGAAAGATATTAAAGACTGACATTCAGAATACTAATAAAAGACAAGTGTTAAAATGAGAAAGGTTATTTCACTCTTAATTCAAGAATTTACGAACATTTGATAAATGTTATAACTTTTAAAATGTGGCATTTATTTAAAATGTTTTGTAAAGAAAGGAAGAAGTTAATGAGTTTTATTATTAAAAGATACACAAACCTTGAGTAATGCCTCAAAGTTGTGATTGTGTGAAGTAATAAAGTACTTTTGAAATATTTAGCAATAAATCTCATTACACCTTTTTCGAAAACGAAATTTCCACATAATTTAATCTTGAGTACTAATTGAAATTCTATTTTTTAGAATAAAATGAATAATTTTGATTAGCTATTAAAAAGTTTTATTAACCATTTTAAAAGAGTGAATGGTTGGCATTTAAATAATTAATAAAGTTAAGTGTTTAAAAAGAAAAAGTATTTTACTTTTATTTTTAACATTTAGTTAACATTGAAATGAAAAGAAGAATCTGAATCCTAATTTTAACACTTTGGGATAATTTCAAAAAGTATGCTTTGTTAAAAACAAAACATGTATTGACATTAAGAGTAAGTATTAAAGTCTTCATGAATTTTTTTAACATTTTGGGTTTTAATAAGATATTAAATACATGTTTTCGAATTTGTGAAAATCTGATAATAATAATAATATTCAGAAGAACATATTTTGTGTAATCTCTAGGAGGAGATTAAGTTGAATTTGCTAGAGATAATCCAAGAGGTTTTTTGCACAGGTAAACTTGCTAAGGGAATAAACCATACTTTTATTACCATGATACCTAAAGTCGATAAACCTAGCACTATTTCTGATTTCAGACCCATCGCATGCTATAATGTCATATATAAAATCATATCTAAAGTCATGTGCAATAGAATCAAACCATACCTTAAACATTTGATATCAGATAATCAATCTGCGTTCATCCTAGGGAGATACATTGCTGAAAATATCATGCTTGCACATGAACAAATAAGATATTGCAATATCAAGGTATTTGGTAGAATGTGTATTAAAATTGATATTTTGAAAGATTACGATGTGATTAATAGGAATTTCATTTGCCACATGTTGTTAAGAATGGGATTTCCTAGAAAATTAGTGCGCACTATCAAAACATGTATTGCTACTCCTACTTACACTATTTTGGTCCAAGGCAACCCCGAAGGTTTCTTATATAGTAACAGAGGATGGCGATGGAATTTTTTTCCATTCTTATGTTCAAAGTTGTGGAATCGAACCTTATTCAGCCTATTTAATATCAAGGGCCTATCATGACTCATTTGGTTTACGCAGATTGATTTTTTCTAAAACTAAGGCGAATGGATAAAGGTTATTATTGCTATTTTAAATCAATTGAAGGAGTTTGCTGGCCTTAAAATTAATAATTTGAAATCTAAGGTGTATTTCAACAAAGGAGTTAATAATAAGAACCAGGTGCTTCAGGAACTTAATATGAATGAAGACAGGCTCCCGGTCAAATATTTGGGTGTTCCCTTGTCAAATGATTACCTAAAATTTTCTAATTGTGGTGATCTTTTTGACAGAATTAGAAGTAAGAAGGACAGTTGGGATTGTAGGCTGTTGTCGATGGCTGGGAAAATTGAGTTGATTCGTACTGTTATAACACCGATCGTTATGTACTGGATTCTTATTTACCAACTGCCAAAGGCGATGATCGACTTGATTAATAAGCTTTGCGCCAACTTCATTTGGGCAGGGAAAAGATAGAAAATTATGTGGGATAGATTATGTAGTCCTAAGTTGGAAAGAGGACTTGGTTTGCGAAACTTTAAAGATATTAAAACTGCGGCAACACTTAAACTCCTATGGCATTTTGTCAACGGTGATAGCTTATGAAAAAAAAAAAAATATTGAATAGATACTACGATGGAAAACTATTTTGGGTGATGGATATCGATAGTAACAACTCAGATACATGGAAATTTATATTGAAACATAGGCAGATGAGTCTATAATGCATTAAACGATGTATAGTCAATTGGAGAGACACTGTGTTATGGCTTAACCCCTGGCTAAATAATGGTATCATGGTCAAAATTCTAGGTTGGGATCAGTTAAGTCTATTCGGTGGTGACAATAATTAACTACAATATTAACAATGGAGTTTTCAACCCAAATTGTCTGGCTGCTTCGAGACAAATCTCATTGCAAATTAACGAAATCAATATTCAAACCAATGGGGATTTAGATTGTTGGAGCTGGAACGACAAAAAAGACAACTTCACTTTTTATTCGGCTTGGGATATTTCTAGACATTATGACAGCGAGCTAGAGTGGTGTAAAATTGTGTGGCACTATATAAACAGCCCAATGATGTCGATTTTCATGTATTAAGCTATTTTAAATCAACCAAGCACTAAGGATATGATGATAAACTAGGGGTACAACATCGACACTATATTGTTTTATGCAAGGAAGAAGTCGAATCAAGGGATTACCTGTTCTTCCATTGCTCGTATGTAGCATACCTATGGATTAGATGTCGTCTTAAACTAGGTCTTCCTCCCTCTAATACAAGTCCATTGAATCTATAGAAAGAGATCGATTTGCTAAGAAATTCTTTTGCCCAAACTTTGTTTGGACAAGACGCCACATTTTGTGCCATAACCACCACAGTTTATCACATCTGGAAAGAACGAAATCTCAGAATTCACAGTAACAACGAGTGGGATAAGTTTCGGAGATGGGAGTTTATGGAGATAGAGATTAGATACTTACTGCAACAATCGAGATGGACAAATCGAAGCCACGTAGACACCATTATTGGCGATCGATGGGGAGTAATTCTTATAGATCGTGTGAGTTAGATGAGTAATTTGGGGTTTCTTCCATGCTTTTCAATTTGGGAAAGTTCTAGTTCAAAATGGCCTTATCTTTTTTTCACTGAGTTGTTTTATGTAGTAATGAGGCATGTGTCTACTGATGTTTTTTTTATGTTGTTTTGTCTGTTTCTGCCTAGCTATTTTTTATGTTTATCTTTGGGTAAGCAGCAGATCAATTTGAAGAATTGTTGGCCATTTGTACTGTATTGTACATTTTATTGATGCATTGTCAATAAAGTACCACACTCTTTTTTCCTACCTGGGTCTTACGTTGGTTCCTAGTTCAAGTTTTTAACGAGGCGATTTACCCATTTTCAAAAAAAAAATCACCTTACAAAGAGAGATAACATTAGAGTAATAAGAGTAGCTGATTAGGTAAGCTAGAATTAGGTTGTAGGAATAAGTAAAGACAAATGGAACAATGTAATCTGGAAATTTTAGCATTGGTCCCAGTGGTTTCTATTTTAAAGATGGTGAGGTGTATTATTTCCAAAGTCAAGGGTTGATTGTGGATTAGATTGCCCTAGATAGTTGGTTTAGGGATTAGTATGTTTATATCCATATTTAGCGCTTAATATACATAAATAAGTATCACGTAAGTTAGTGTAATTCCTAATTTTGGAGAGAGGTTCATGGATATTAATTGCAAATTTAGTGGGCAATAAAATTGTAATTAATAAGAGTAAAAAAGGATTTTGGGGACTGATTCAGAAAAATAAACTGATTTGGAGAAAATGGATATATTTTCAAGTTTAAAGGAGATTGAGAGAGTTAAGTATATATCTATGGAATGATCCAGTTTTGAGAATAGATGGATCCCAATTATAAGAAAGGCAAAGGTGGAAAATTTAAAGAAATAGAATGGCATCCTAGTAAATTGGAATAAAAGTATTTAGACATCAACACTATTTAAACCATGCAATTATAGGATAGAACTTCCAAAAGAGTATTTTTGGATTGTGATCACTAATGGTCCCCATATTGATTAGATAAGGGTATAAAGTGGTATAAGTAATGGATCCCTATTTATGTCTGCGATGTTGGGATTTGAAACCCTAATTAAATTTTGAGACAAATGCGTAAAAGAGGATTTCGTGAGGATACTTAGCCGAGTGATCTACCATCTATGGGATTTGGAAGTTAATAATGGAATTAGATTTGTAGCCTACGAGAAGAAAGTGGGTGGTCATGTGATTTTTTGAAAATATTTAGTGAAGAGAAGTTTAACCTTAGAAAATATCAACCTTAAGGATAAGAATTTGAAGCAAGAGAATAAGGAGTAAAGCTTAAACATTTGATTTGTATTAACCATTTTAGTTTGAATATGACCGTGTTTGGTTTGCTTAAGGGTATTTGTTTAATTTTTATAAATTAGCCCTTTTTTTATTTTTCGCAAAGAGATTATGTTTGAAATTATAAGCAACATACTCAAAATATAAAGAATCTGATGTGTAATTTTACATTCTTGCACGTAGATTATACTATCTATTCAAAATAAGATAATATCTATTCCTTGTAATTTTAAATATGTTAGTACGATTGTTTAGGAAAATTTACGGAAATTATAACAAAAGACCTCACTGAGATTTAAATTCCAGCAAATTGGGGAATAGGAAAATATCCTAATTATCAGTATAGATTAGAGCATTTATTCATTAGAATTGGAAATTTTAGTTTAGGAAACTAATAAATTTTTGGGTTACATCTTATTCGAAGACCAAAGGAATAACTGAAGATGACCGAAGCTTTGGGAATAAGAAGAAGAGTTGCATCATGGATCTCTTAGACGATAGGAATAGTATTTATCTTTTTAGGAGTAGCATAATAATTTTTTCTTTGGTAATTAGTGGGAACTCTTGAAAAATTTCAAGTTGACTATCTAAAATACCAAAGTGTTGATGGAATAACCGTTGAAAAATTTCTACAAGAACCAAACTTATGGTTAGACTTAGGAAAAAGTCTAATTTGATTAGGCAGCTTGTGAAAGATGAAGAGTTGTTATGGTATTTCGGACTTTCCCAAAGTTTGGGAATTGATGATAGAAGTCGGTAACCGTTTTATGTTTGATAAGATATCTTCACAGTACAATGAATTTTGGTATGGCCTAATCTAGAAATGGAGACAAAGCGGAACCATGTGAATCTTGGGCCACTACAGATATTTTGGATTTTGGTACGGCCTAATCAAGAAATGGAGACAAAGGCGGAACCTTGTAAATATTGGGCCACTACAAAATATTTTGGAGCATGGGGATTTCAAGACTCTGCATTATTTAGTTAGATTGTTTTGAGTACATAAGGAAGGAAATTCGAGAGAAGGCGTGAAAATTTTAAATTTTGTAGCCTTTTTTGAAAGTTTATGATTCTATGGTTGCATTGTGGTTGTTAGATTGGATAATACGAAATGGTTGCAACACAATTGCACAGCGCACTCATATAGAAATATATGCATATTAGGATTTTTGCATACATACTGCATCATTTATTACACATACACGCTAGGATTGAGCTCACTATAGCAAGTCTGCAGTACATAATCACTATGATACATGGTTGTTTTAAATAATATGGGTGTATAACATGGCTATTTAGTGTGAGTTGTGTTTTCTCCCCCCTTCAGGCATATTTCGGGACGAAATCTATTTAAAAGGGGGAGGGAAGGAGAATGTAACCCCCCATAACAATCAACTAATTAGACAAGATAATTAATAAATAATAATAAGTTAAATTAAACATTAAAATATTATCAAGCTGAAAAATGGAATTTTGTAAAAAGGGTTTTTACCCTCAAGGACAAAAGGAGCCAAAAATTATTTCATAAGGATAAGGGGCGAAATTTTATTCTCAAGGACAAAATTTAGTGTAAATGGAGGAATTTAGGGACCCACTATAATTATTTCCATTACACTAAAACTTGTCCTTATGGACAAAATTTTTCCCCTTGTCCTTATGGAACAATTTTTTGTTCATTTTGTCCTTCAGGATATTTTCCTGTTTGTAAAATTAGGAATTTGGCCACGATAATATCATAATTGCATCCGTGGCGAGATTTTGATCCGTTTTCATATATAATATGCCGGAAAAGGAGCTCATACGAAGGATTCACCTTTAATTGTGTTGTGCGTAAATAAAATGAACATAACATTTGAAATTTGAATTAAACAAACAAACATATGGAATATAAACATCTAACTAATGGCTAATTGGAATATTCCATAGAATTAAAATCTATGTGTATATGTATATGCATAGAAAGGCATAAGAATATGTAATAAAAGGAAGGTAATAAGTAATAAATAGAAACATTTTAATAATTAAACCATTTCAGCCATCAAATAAATTCACTGAGCGTTTTGGTACCCAAGGGGTCGACCGTCCGTCGATTTCCCTTCATGGGTGGTCATCGACCGCTTAGCTCGGATAGTGCATGGTGAAGTTGGTTTGGGTTAGGTTTTGGAGTGATTATCATAAAATAAAAAGCCAGGAATTAATGTAACTAATCCTATGGCTCTTATGTACACACATACACCTATAAATAACACTTTATTCTACCTTCCCTAAACTGAATCTTCTCCATCCCACAGCCTCCATTCTGCCATTGAATTCCAAAAAGATTATATTAAGTTTTCTTCCGCAAACCTTCTAATCTATATTCTTTTCATTTAAGATTTAGTATATATTTGAATCTAGAATTTTAGATTTATATATAAGATTCTAATTGTTTAATTCATATATACATACATATATATATATATATATATATATATATATATATATATATATATATATATATATATATATAAAATTGGAGTTTTCATGTTCGTGTTCATGTGAGGTTTTAGATCTAAAAGGTAAACATCATCAAATTTGTATCATTTCCATACAGTTAAATCACTTTGAGTTCAAATTACCCATGTTGCTCTTCTTTAATTTAGCAGTATTGATTTGGATCTATATGCGTAAGAGGATCTGGGATTTCTGCGAAAACATTAAGAATATCAAACCACCCAAATTCCTCTCTTTATGTTTATTGACGGAAATGTACAATCTGTGTAAACTTGGGGTTTGTGGTTGTTAAAGCAAAGAAGAGGATGATAGAGTTGTGTTGTATAATCACTATTTTCGGTCAAATTCATATTTCATATGTTGTGATTTCCATGTGCTGTTTATTGTCAAACATTAAGGATTTGGATTTTTGTATGAATCAAAATAGGTTTAAATAACTATTTTTATAAGCAGATTATTTGAACGTATTTATTTATATAATGCTCAAATCTTAATGTTCTACACATAAATTTAGTCCAACCATAAAATAATAATTCTACATATACGTTTGGATGCATTTCACAATTGTTATCTTTTGTTGTTGTAGCAATCAGTTAAGCCTAGGATACAAGTTTTATATGTTATTATTATTTGTTTCCCATTTAGATATATGTTTATATACATGTTTATACTTGATTATTGAAATGTGGGAAATTGATTTGTTTGCCTTTCATTGGTTAGAGATTGAGATTTCAATGGGTTAGAAACGATAAATTCGAACATTTAATATACATTTAACTTCGAATATTTATTATTTTGGTATATATTAAATAACGTAATTAACGTGTAATAAATGCGTCATAAATGCGTCGTAAATACGATTAATTTAGGAAAGTAGCAATTTGAATTTCAAATGTCCCCTTATAAATTTGTCTGTATGTATGCACGTTAATGGCTTTATAAATATAATGACACAAAGACACGAGGTTAACCATTACTTGCAGTAGAAGCCTTCCTGGAACCTACCAACATATCCAACATCTACAAGTAAGCCTGGTTAACGTGAGAGGTCTAGATGTCATAGGCCATTGTAATTATTACACTAAGGAATGAGGTTAATCCCAATTGTAGTAGAAGCCTACTCGAAACCGCCCAACAAATCTAACATCTACAAGTAGAAGGTTTAATGTGAGAGGCTCGAGGGGTGTGTGTGTATTGTGTGTATGATTAGGCATGCCTGCCCTGAGAAGGACTTAAGTGGCTGATGTTACTACTCAAAATTAACTCCGAGATAGGTTGTCGATAAAGGGGTAACGGGTCGCCACAAGCATAGAAGAATAATCCGTAAGCAAGAAACTGACAAGAGGTAAAACTGAGAGTGTAAGGGAACAACCCAAAAGCCAGGCAACCAGTACTGTCGTTAAAGAAAAGAACTCAGAACCAATACAAAGAAAGGATGCTGGAGGGATAGTTCCGGCACGAAGGTTAGATAACGGAAGGTCACCCAAAACCGGAAGCCAATGAAGAGAAAGATCAAGAATCCTATAAACCGAAACCTACAAGGACGAAAGGGCTATCTGCATGAACTTTTTAATGCTGATACATTAAGAAACATGAGCATCAAAAGCACAGAGTTTGCAATATTGGTAAATCATCCGGAAGCCAGCTACCGAGACCCCAGTCGGATGGTCACCAAGAGGCCACTTTAGCAAACCATCAATAAAGCACCGGAAGCACCCTTCTGGAAAGTCGAAGCACATTTCAGAGATCTACCAAAAGGCGAACCAGAGCCTTCAAGAGAGACGAGCTATCCATATAAATCTACTTAGTGTTGACACCGACATGGATGGCGAATCCCGTAACCATACCTTTGGAGCATGAAGACAACTTCCTCAAAGAATTAATAACAAGACCGAAAGCTCGTGACCAGAAGCATACATCTGGAAGCTCATATCCAGAAGCATATAGTCAAAAGCCCATAGCTGGAAGCCTATAGCTTTCCTAAATATATCCATACCGAAATGCTTGGTATCGATACAAAGAAGATATATATATATATATATATATATATATATATGACATCAAAATGAAATTCCAAAGGCCAGGACTATCTTTTTGAGAGTTGGAGTCGGCCCTAAAAGCAATAAGCAAAACCAAAAGAGCGAATGAGAGCCAAAGCAATTGGGACCAAAAGGGAAAAGCTGCCAACAGGGGCTTCTACTGGACCAATAGCAAAAGGGCCTCCAATTTGTCTATAAATAAGACCTAGGGAACTCATTTTGGGGACGATTTTCTCATTTCTCATCCTTATACTCTTTTTCTCTGAAGTAAACCCTAATTTCTAAATCAGTTTGGGGATTTCTATAGTAATCACTTATGTACTCCAAATCAAAGATCAATAAAGAGTGGATCAACGCTTCGCATATTTCTTACGAGTTCCTTACGAGTTTTCTTAGTTATCACCTACATGATATACCACGTTCTTTCTATGTAGTCATAGGTTTCTACTCAAATCTAGATCCTTTCGTAAATTTATTGCGGAATCCCTTCCTACATGTCGTTTAGCCTTCTATCGAGGGTTGTGCTTAGGGAATCCTTGTCCCAAGGTAACTGTTGGTTCTTGAGTCGCTTAAGCGCGATGATCACCCCGTCGAGGGAAGAGCAAACTAATCTTTTGGGCTTTAAACCTCGATATCTAGGAAATAGTGAACTAACTCAGACTTGTGAAAGCTAAATAACCCCATTTTCCCCTTAAGCCCACTTTTATAGGCCTATCTCCGGTGTTAGCGAAAAATAGCGCTAACATTTTGGCGCTAGAAGGAGAGATTGAACCTCCGACCTTGTGGTTAACCTTGACCCTTATCTAACTGTGTTGTTCTGTCCCTGGTTGGACTAAGCTTTGAAGAAGTAGAAATCATGAATATAAGGTCTCTATGAGTAATTAATAAGTTTCTCATGGTTACATCAAGTATCAATGATCCTTGGACGGTCGAGAAGTTTAAGATAGAAGCCTTATGAATTCAAGATAAAGAAAGAGATGTAGAGCCTTATGACCTTGATCATTGGAGGACCAACTCATTCCATTTGGGACCAACCCCATTTTTTTCCCCTAAGAAATTCTACAACTAAGGAATATAACCCCTTTCTTCATATCAGGAAAGACATCCAAACACAGGCTATGGGAACGATATTTGAGTGGAGAATCGAGAAATATTCCATTTACCCTACTGCAAAGAGTTTAAAAGGGGCACACTCTTACGCCAAGACATGGCTAAAAGAAAATTCGAAGAAAAAGATGAGATAATGGAATCGAGTGGTAAAAAGGCTAAGTTGTAACATCGAAAGAAAGCCTTCAAGTCAATATTACCAAAAAGTTGTGATCTCACTACGTCAATTGAGGGTATCTACTTCCTAACTAAACACGAGTTAAACTTTTGGCCATCATCAAAGACGAAACCCAAAAACGAATCTAAGTTGTGGCCTTATTGCTACTACTATATGATGAATGGACATGAAACCAATCATTGTAGAGTCCTAGAGGGAATGATTATCAATTCTTAAGCCAAGGAAAAACATAGTCGACTACAAAATTACAATCTTGAGAAACGGATCGACAGCATGATTACAGAAACGAAAACCCTCTCAAAACTCGAAATGACCAAAGATGGGTCAAAGCACAAATGGATAAAAACCCTTGTCACTGCCGAGTTGGCTAGGGCAAGGCACCTCCAGGAGAGGGGCCAGTGTAAACCTTTTTCTGCATTCGAATCAGAAAGGGTCAGGTTAAAGCATCAAAAGTGTAAGCCTCCGACCCACACCGGAAGCGTCGTGATGGAGCGTCTAATTAGTACGCACTGCCTCTGCTCATAGAAGAGTATGCCCTGTCTCTACTCGTAGAAGAGTATGCCCTGCCTCTGCTATGAACTAAGCACGTCCTACCTCTGCTCATAGAAGAGCACGTCCTACCTCTGCTTATGTTCCGCATTACTTGCAGAAGGGAGCACAAACCCTTATCATCGTCTACGATGGCCAGGATAAGGCACTCCTATTAGAGGGTGGATTATAAGCCTCTATTACCTCCTACGATGGCCAGGGTAGAGCATCAAAAGAGTAAGCCTTTTGCTGTGTCTACGGTGGCCCGGTTTAAGCATCTAAGACCTTATCATCACCTATAATGGTTGGGATAAGGCGCCTCTTGAAGGGAGGTCGGGTAAGTCCTTGGGCCCTGCTTGTGGATAAACTAGCCAAGCGCACCGGACACACAGTCCCAGAGAGTGGCCAACAAAGCACATACATCCTCTTCTTTGATAACCAAATGCTCAGAGAGTGGCTCAAGAAGCATGTACATCTCTACTTCCTAAATCGAACCTGGAGGGGGAAACAAAACTAATTACCAGAAATGGGTTCCGGGTCTTCTATTAAATGCCTGAATCTGGGTTAGTTCGGGACTTTATCAAATACCCGATCTGTGTTAGTTTGGGACTTTTTATCAAATACCTGAATCTGGGTTAGTTCGGGATTTCATTAAACACCAGAGGTGAGTTCCTGGTCCTCTATTAAGCAACCTGAATCTAGGTTGGATCTAAACTTCTATTATTACCAGAGGAGGATTCCCGGATTTCATCCTAAGATTCCGATCTTGAATATGGACCAAAGCTTCTAGTCACTACCAGAAAAGGCATTTTGGCCATCTTTTGTTAGTACCCTTATTTGGATTACGAAGACTAAAAGTTTCATTCATGGAGAGGGATCAACAAAACAAAACTTGAGGAAAATTCAGAGTCTATTATTAAAGGGCTTTCGAACAAAGATAGCGGTCTTCTCTCTTACGCACAGATATTTCCTAAACCTCTTATATAGAAATCATTATTATTTCTAATCAATACAAGCAATAAGTTACATGACAAGTGACACACACGATTTACAAGTTTATTTACAAAAATTGCATCATCGACTATTCAAATATGGATATGTATACATTACAATTACAAACAACAATCAAATGTCTTGCCTCCCTTCATCCTAGAGCAAATGGGGATTGATGGCGTGACGAATTGCGATGCTTAAGAGCTCGTTAAGTTTATGCACCTTTCTGCTAACTTCACTAAGGTTGTTAGAGGGTTTGACATGAAGTTTCAAAGCCTTATCGTAAGCTCTGCACATAGCCCTGAGAGGCTTATTGTCTTTCTCTAACTCGAAAACATTTATACGCAAACCATGTTTCCCCCTGTACATGCCTGGTTTGATCAACGTACCGGCCAACACGGATGAATGTATCTTCAATCAATTTGGTGTCATAGATGCTCTTCTTCTCAGCTATCTTTCTCTTGCACCATTCATAAATGACCGATTCTTCTAACCCTCGAGGGGGGTTCTTCAAGTAAATATACGTTTGAGAGACTGAGTCCCTAGGCACAATCACTGCACTAGAAGGATGAGACACTGTTATGATAGGGATGTTTTTGAAGGAGTATTCCTATGTCTTACATTTTGCATTAACATTGTCTAACTCAATTTCCAAGTTAGTGACGCGTTGGCGTAAACCTCTTAATTCATCCACGAAATCGATAGTGGGTTTGGTCTTTATATACATCTTCAATCCAGGAATGACTCTGTCTTTACCTTCTAATTGGCCTTCCACAGCATTTATTCTCTCATTCAAATGCTTGATAGATAAATCTTGAAGCAAGATCGTTCTCTCTCGAGATACAGAGAGTCCCTCACTTGACCTACCCCTTTTCTCAACAGCAAATGGCAGTTTATCTTGAGGTGGAAAATTTTCATATCGATCCGCCTATTCACAAGAATAAAAAGTAGTTATGCATAAATCTTTTTACCCACAAGAGTAGTGTCATATTTCTATATAAAAGCTTTGCATAAATTTTGTTCAAAACCAACTTTCCATGGCTTTGATAAACATACGAACCAGAAAGAGTTACAAGGGTGCAAATTCACTTACCAATACATTTATTGTTTACATATCAGCTCAGCATGCTCAATCCTAAGTCTTTTTAAAATCACCTCCCGGTCTTCACCTAAAAAGATGAGGGGAAGCCTTTCTCTTAGAAAATGTTTTGTTCTGAAAACATGAGGAGATGTTGAAAACTCCTTTCTCAATCTACAAGGCAAATGTAATGCACCTTCATGGTAAACAAGGTTCTATTGTAATGTAAATAAGAAAATTAGCAGCCACATATAATGAGTAGAATTCCAGACATGTTTTACATAATCACAACATCAAGTTTACAAATACTCCTCCTGCTCATACAAAATCGACCTCTTAAATACTTCGGTGATAAACCTATCCTTATTGTACTTAAGCTTTTCTGGGGGAAGGTCCCTGGGAATTGAGTGAACACTTTCAAGATTCCAACAAGCCCCGGGATGTGGGTCCGACCCAAACTCGTCTAGATAAAGCCTATGAAGGCAATGTATTAAACCCCCACTTTGATCCCCTAGAAAAGAAAAGTCCACTATTGTGTATCATTTATAATTTCATGCAAGAAATTAACTAAAATGTCTCTGTCCTCAATCAACATCCAAAATGAGGTTATCAACTCCTTGTTCTCTTCTCAAATAGCCTCCCTGTGCTTACAACCCTCTTTAGTCTGGGCACCGCCTCATGCTTCTTATAGGACATGAGCTTAGACGTGCTCTTCTCTAGATCATGATATTTTCGAGATAAAACATTATAGCCTTTTAACAACCTTTCTTGCTCTATATAAGATCGAGTTAGTTTCCTCTATTTTTGTCAAATTCTTCTCCAAGTCGTGAGACGATATTTCTTTTGGTCTATACAATGCAATGACAGGAAACTAGTTACCACCACATACAAACAAGGAAAAAGCATGGTAAGAAGCAAAGGCTATATCTATAAAAGAGAAACCTCAGGTTGGATAAAATGTTTTCCTCCTAAAGTCTCAGAAGTATCACCTTTGTTTGTATGAAGTGCGTCAGATTCTCAAGAAGCACGAGCACCTATAATATCAGAACTAGTCCTTGGGAATAAAGTGAAACCCCAGCTGCTATGGAAGGATCATTACTATCCTTATCATGCTCATCTCGACGGTCATCGCCATCAGGTCCATCACTATCATCGCTTCCATTGTCGTTAACAAAAGCTGGATACTCCTCTTCATTACCAGAGTCGTCAGAAAGGTCCTCAATGTATAAGAGATCTTCAGCTTTGAGTTTGCCCTTCTTTGACATCTCAACTCCTTGCTTGCCTAACCTGATCCTTTCCATGACCTTATCCCTAATGAAGGAAGGGACAGTAGTAGTTTCCATCTCGTGAAGAACCCAAAGGTTATCAGAAAGACGTGAAATAAGGCATCCTCATAGTATTTAGTCTTGATCTAGGGAAAATAAACTTGCAAAAAGTCAAAAAAAATTCCATTGGCTTCATAAATTATCTGCGCCACATGGGAGAGCTTCTCATCCTTCTTCTTAAGTTCGTCATATGAATGACCGCATTTTCTACTATTTGGTGCTCGAAGGTCGAAATTTTTGTCAGATAATAAATCCTTCGTCTGCCTTTCTTTTTCAAGAGAAGCTTCGGTGTGTTCAAGGGAAGCCTTCAACCTCTCGCATTCATCACCCAAAGCCTCATTAGCTTCCCGAAGTCGATTAACCTCGGAGGAATATGAGGAAGGAGTTGATTTAGACAAAAGCCATCTTTTAGTAACCTAAGAAAGAAGTAGAATCCAATTAGCCACCATAACAAATTAAAGACCAGAGAAAGGTTAAGAAAGAAAAATCTATACCGAGAGCTACCGATTGACTAAATGCTAATAAAATTTCACCTCGTATGAAGAAGTGAAAGGTAACAAAATTTTTGTAGCCAGGACAAGAATGAGCAATATTCACAAGTTGATAAAAGCTCATTGTGGGTACGGGAAACCTCGGGAGGTTGACATGTTGAGAAGTAGAAGTTTGGGTCATGGCACATTTATCTTTTTTAACATACTCGGAAGGGTCAATAACAAAACACGACCCCCACGTTCACGGCCAGAAGTACCCTAAGGAGAGGCATAAATTGTGACAACGGTAGAATCAACAGCAAAGGCTATGGGGTCCAACATTTCTTGACCAGCAATTCTAGCAATAACATCCTGAGAGAGAGAGAGAGAGAAGCAGAAATATCATGTTTCAATCTTTTAGTTGGAGGCTCAATGGTCGATTCGGCCAACCTCTTGATAGAAACGGCAGTGGATTGATCTAGAGGGTCGATGGGTGTTACAACTTCATAAGCCAGGGCCCCTGATCAAAAATAAATACAAGGCTGAACCCAGAAGTGAGTATCCTGCAAATTAAAGCTACTTCAAAAAGAAAGTGGCAATCCCAATAAGGATTCCTAGAAACAAAGGAGATGAAATAGTAAACACATCCGAACCCAAAGTCAAGTGCTTGGATCCTAAGAAATGAATAGGTTGATGCGCCAGGATCGTTTGCCCATCGGGAGGAAGGTTGTATTGACGCAATTTAACCAAGGTCAACAAGAATGACCCACTCTGGGGTTCCTTGAATGCCTTGGAGATAATTTCAAGCACATAAGAATCGCTCTCACTTAAAGCAACCCTCTTGGAAGCAGGATCTGGAAAGAAAGTAAAATCAAACAAAGCCTAGGAAAAGTAAGATTACTTATAAGAAAGTAGGGGAACTCACCGAAATCTGCAAAATTGCCTGAAATGCCAGTAGGGAATCTGATGAAAAAGAACAGATCTTCCTAGGGTTTAGTCTTACTAACACTATTGATAATAAAAAATTTCAAAGGATTGGCGCGCAAAATAGACGAGTTTTCTCATTTCAAAAACTGCACCAAATGCTGAATAAGATTGGAAGTAAGGGAATCCTAGCTCGATTCGAGTGCAAGAACTTCGAGACATAGAATTAAAGTATAGGTGTCCAGCAGAAGTTGGATAGGTGCGATTCCTAGGTTCCATAAGAGTCGAGATATAAAAATCGGAAAGTGAAAAAAACCCACATGCCAAATGTGGATGACTGAACATGCAAAGTAACCTTATGAAGGATTTATGATATTATCTCGATTAGTGGTAGGAATGGCATCTACATCAGACTCCCAAACCTGTTAAGAATGGAATTTACTTCATCTTGAGAAGTAATTAGAGATTTCTTCAAAGTGAATGGCTTCTTCTTTCGAAAGGTGCTAGGAACGCCAAACTTCGGTTGATTTGAGCTCTTTTTGTCGTACATAGTGCTGCCGGGTGAAATTCAACTATTTCATGTCAAGATAGTCCTAAATATTAATCTGGATAGAATTCATGCAAGGTTTGCGTTCACATAGAAGCAAGCAAGCCCTTAGTGATGACGAAATTAGTCATTTTGGCACCCAAGACGAAAAGAAGTGAAAGAACGGTGCCGGGAAGACTAAAAGGAACTGGTAATGGTTAAACTGGGACCAAATGATCCTAAGTCTTTACCAAAAGCCTGATTGGCCTTCGGGTCTGGCACACGTGAGGTCAATGTCGAACGGTGATGGCAATAACTCTTGAACTTTACCGACACCAAAAAAAAACCATCTCTTCGACAACCCTTAAGAATGATTCACCACTTTCGGACTAATCCGACACTTACATACTAAACAAATGCAGAAATTATGTCGGTAATGTCGGGGAAAATAAGTCGATAACATTGACGATGAGTTCACCGACACCAAAAGCATAAATTTCACTTTTTAAGAGTAAATATCCATTCTCATGAAAATTGTTTATCTCTAACCTCCAAGAAATTACATTGGGGGAAAGAGCATTCATTTAGTTCACCATGAATCAAAATCTGAATTGTCTATGATTAAATAACTTGTATTTCACACGCAAAATCCTAATTGATTTAATTGCTAAGCTTAAATTTCTGCTTATAATTAAAGTAAGAATACTTACAAAGGATTGAATATGAAATTCTCGAAAATCCTTGGTAATTCTCGATGAACAGTAATCTGGTTTGAGTAATTAATATGGCAGATAAAAGAGTAAAGAAGAAGAGGCAATAGTTATACCAAATTACTTTTAATGCAAGCTGTATAGGCAGGAACCAATAAACATGTCCAATCGAGGAAGATCAAGAGACAGAGAATCAAAACGCCGAAGTGAAATTGAAGTTTGACTTGGAAAGCCAAAATAACCCCTTCACAAGGGGGATGTTACCACTCAAAATTAACTCTGAGATAGACTGTCGGTGAAGGGGTAACATACCACCACAAGCACAGAAGAATAATCCGTAAGCAAGAGTCAGACACAAGGTAAAACTGAGAGCATAAGGGAACAACCCGAAAGCCAGGCAACTGACACCATCTTTAAAGAAAAGAACTAAGAACCAATACAAAGAAAGGATGCCGAAAGGATAGTTCCGGCACGAAGGTAGATAACTGAAAGTCACCCAAAACCGAAAGCCAATAAAGAGAAAGATTAGGAATCCTACAGACCAAAACCTAGAAGGATGAAAGGGCTATCGGCATTAACTTGCTTAATGTCGATACATTGAGAAACATGATCATCAAAAGCACAGAATAGGGAAATCATCTGGAAGCCAGCTACCAAGACCCCAGTCAGATGGTCACAAAGAGGCCACTTTAGCAAACCATCAGTAAAGCACAGGAAACACCCTTCCGGAAAGACGAAGCACATTTCAAAGATCTACCAAATGACGAATCAGAGCCTCTAAGAGATATGAGCTATCCATACTAATTTACTTAGTGTTGATACCGACAGGGGTGGCGGATTCCGTAACCATACCTTTGGAGCATGAAGACAAGTTCCACAAAGAATTAATAGCAAGATCTAAAGCTCGTGACTGGAAGCATACATCCGGAAGCATATAGCCGGAAGCCCATAGCCGGAAGCCTACATCTTCCCTAAAGCTATCTATACCGACGGGCTTGGTATCGATACAAAGAAGATATATATGACATCAAAAAGAAGTTTGAAAGGCCGAGACCATCTTTCCGAGAGCCGGAGCCGACACCCTAAAAGCAATAAGCAAAGCCAAAAGAGCGCCTAAGAGCCAAGCAGCCAGGACCAAAGGGAAAAGCGGCCAACAGGGGCTTCTGCTGGCCCAATAGTAAAAGAGGCCCTAATTTGTCTATAAATAAGACCCTAGGGGTCTCATTTTGGGGACGATTTTCTCATTTCTCATCCTTGTACTCTTTTCTCTAATGTAAACCCTAATGTCTAAATCAATTTGGGGATTTCTATTGTAATCACTTATGTACTCCAAATCAAAGATCAATAAAGAGTGGATCAACACTTTGCATATTTCTTATGAGTTCCTTTCCAGTTTTCTTAGATATCGCCTACATGATATACTACATGCTTTCTATATAGTTTAGGGTTCCTGCTAAAGTCTTGATCCTCCCATAAAGTTATTGCAGAACCCCTTCCTACAAGGTCGTTTAGCCTTCTATCAAGGGTTATGCTTAGGTAACCCATGTCCCAAGGTAACTATTGGTTCTTAAGTCGCTTAAGAGTGATGCTCACACCATCGAGGGAAGAGCAACTAATCTTTTGGGCTTTAAACCTCGATATCTAGGAAATGGTGAACTAACTCTGACTCGTGAAAGCTAAATAACCCCATTTCCCCCTTAGGTCCATTTTCATATGCCTATCTCCGGTGTTGACGAAAAATATCGTTAACAACTGACTACCTAATTTGGGCCTTAAGTAGTTAGGACTAGCATGGTCCTAAGATTCACTCCTTGGTTTGGGCCAAAGTCATGGGACTCTCCATTGTTTGGTTCTAAGTGGTCTTTGGGTCCTCCTTCTATAAAATGGACTAAATATAACGGTAACGTTGAGTGGGTAGTTCACCGGAAGTTGTCTACTTCCTCTCGGAGTTGTGCAAAGGCTAACCTAGGGATATGATATGTACCCTACGGTGCATGCAGTTATTAATCGCCTGTCCACGGTAAGTCTTAAGTGGCATAGAAGTTCACCTATAATATCAGTTAAGTAGATACATGGGAGTCCGCTGGAGGGGTCTTAAATGGCGAACTGGGTTTACCTTAAACCGATATTAAGTGGCGAGATGCTACTTCTCATATTACAAGTGAGAGTGTATATATAACGTTGACGTGATAGGACGGGGTCTTAAGTGGCTAGGGTCCGCCATATGGTCTTAAGTGATTATAGGAGTCCACCCTAAATTTAATATAGCAGTATGGCCTTAAGTGACAGAGAATGTCCACCTTATTGGGTCTTAAGTGATCGGGGATCCACCCTAAAGTGTTAATGAAGGTCTTAAGTGACTGTATGAATGTCTACCACATTAATTAGATTAATTTCCTTGTGTGTGCATGCTTGTTCACATAGATATATCGTGAAAAATCTATCCTACCAAATATAAGAATAGTCACCATCCAAACATATGTCGTTTTCATTCACCAAGACTTTATGTTCTGACCTCCCTCCTCTTAACATACATACAAGACAATAGGTTAGACTTTATGCTTTGAGACGAAGTGGTTGGAGACTGATGATGGAGGAACTTATCTATTTATGTTCTATTTATTATTAGTAGTATTATTTTATTTTGGGATGTTAATTGATGCACCTGATGTAATTGTCTGAATAATGGTTGTAAGCAATATTATTGGTTTTTAATTTAAATGGTACATCTACTTTCTCATTATTATATTTTATCCCTTCCACTATGTGAAATTCCATCTCTTTATATTGCTATGTTATTATATGCAAATGTAATTCCTTATAGGAACCAATGACCCGTTTAGAGTGCTCTAAGTTTTGACGGGCCTTTTCTAGGTCGAAATTTAGGCCCACTCGGGGCAAGTTGTTACATAACTCCAGGTTTTTACAGTCAATTCCTACTCATGTTCCATGTGAAAATGCATAATGTGGATCTTTAGACTAATATTAACACTAGAGGGGTAAATTGTATTTTCTTAAATTTTTGAATCCCCTTGTTTTTTAATAGAATTATACTTAAATTGATGGGATAAACAATCACAAAAGAAGTCAAATAATCAAAATGTAGATAAAAGCGAATGCAGTAAAGTAAAATAAAAGAAAAAATTAGGATTTTTTAAACTAGTTTGGAGTTACCTTACATCTAATCTCACACATATCTTGTACGTATTTCTTTTCAACTTGTAAATCTCAGTTTCAAGGCTATGAGACACACCCTCCAAAATTTTCAATCTCTACAAATATTCATATAGGTTTCTAGGGCTATTGAGCACAACTAATCGATTTTTAAGCTCAACCACATCCCATTGATTTATGGGTCGTAATTATATCATTTCTTAATAATGGTTTTTGTTTTGAAAGAGTATACAAACTCAGATCTTTTGTCCTTTTATTACAGTTGCTCTTAATGCTTTGAATTGCACTTTGATTTTAAGAGATTAGTAAAAGAATAGTAGAAAATCAAATTAGAGATGAATGGATTTGATACTAGTTGAATTTTGGTAGTGGTTAATATTTTTGTTAAAAAAATGAGATTGAATTAGGATAAGCGACAAAATGAAGAAGATGGTTATAAAATTTCGTTCAGAAACACTAGCATTTATAAAAGATTAAAAATGATGTCTATTCACGAAAGGTTGTGACAAACAAACACTTCTTTTGAAAATCTAGTTTTTGAAAAAACTACCTAGTGTGTTGACATACTCATCACGGGTATGTCGAAATATCCTAGTGTATTTCTGAAAATGTTTTATTTTAAATCATTTTGAAAATAACTTGCTTTATAAAATAATTTGAAACTTTGTAAAATCATTAAAACATAGTTTATACATGTTTTAATCATAATGAAACTTAATGCAACATTACAAATAATTTTTGAAATATTTAATATGAACACCAAAAATATTGTTTAAACAATAGATATATACTATTATAAACAAAGTGTAATGGGATTATCAAATTATAAACATAAAAGAAAATGTAAAACTAAAGTATAGTCAATGTGAAAAGTTAGAAACCAAAGGAAAATGTTTTTGAAAAATATCATTTTGAAAACAAAGCATATAAAAATCATTTTGAAAAAGAGATCAAGTGCTATTAGAATCTATTACTTGTACTGGAAAGCAGAAACCAATGCATTTCTGATGTGAGATCTGTCCTTCTTTATCAAACATTTCCGTTCTTCTCCATTGTTCTTTCTTCTCAATTTCCAACCGCTGCCCACAGTAGAAAACAACGCATTTGTGATGTCCTATCTGTCCTTTTTCTTTTCCAAACATTTCTGTTCTTTCTTCTCAATTTCCAACCACTGCCGGTATGCTCTACCGACATTCCCTTATTCCGCCACCAACATAACCCCAATTCCTCAACCTCTAACTAAATAAGCATCATACGCAACAAAATTAACCCACTTTCCCCCTATTAACTTCTTCCTCCCCCAATTCCCTTATTCTACAGTAATTCCTGTTTTAATTTTACACACTTTTCTGCCCTACCAATTAAACCGACCTCAGTACACGGCCGTTACTCGACTTGAACTAATCGGTACGATGTTCGCCATCCTAAACTGAACTTTTGTTTCCAACCACTGGGTATCTTCTTCATTCGGTTCTCAATTTTCGAACGTGCTGATGAGAAGATGGCAAAGGATGTCGCTCTCTCTAGGTAAACTCCTGCAAGGTGACATTCGGTAACCTTTTACGTTCTGCGCACTGTTTCTCAACTCACACTATTCATTGACAATTCACTTAACTCTATTGTACTGATGGTATTTAGTATAGAAACATACCAAATTTTCCGTTCTGTTTCACTAAGCACAATATGGGTATGAGGTATCCAAAGTTAACAGGACAATACATAGAAAGGTGATTGTTTGTCATTCAAATTAAGGTATCTATGTAGTACACTAGCATGCCATGACAGATATTGCAGATTACAAATAGTACACATGCTTAAGTATTGAATTAGTCGTCTGAGATGCACATCCTTAAGTTAGGATAAGAAGGTAATGCAACTCTATTTCAACTGTCAGCTGTTCTGATTCATTTTACATAAATTTTCTTCCATCCTATATTACATTTATACTGCATTCTGCTGGAAATGCCTATTTGAGCACACCCGCTATTTCCAGAACATCTTTGACGATAGGTTTTAAAATTGCTATCTGCCATTTCTCTTCAATCGGTTTAAAAAGGTATAAAAAATCTGATTTTGCTTTATTTTATTTTTTCAGTTCCTATTTTCAACTGTACTATAATTTTATTTCACCCATTGTCTGTACTTATTGACTGGAATAAAGTAAAACATCGCTGTGTTCCACTCTGCTAACGGATGAAGTTAAAGCGTGTGAATACACAATTTTTGTATTTACTGTTTCTGCTCATTATCAATTGCAAACATGTGTCGATTAAATTATACTTTTCACCTCTTAATTACATCTTACAGTAACATGTTAATTCTGATGATAGAAACATCATGTTATAGTTCTCTGTACAGAATGTGATTGGCAGAAGTGAGCATGTACGCTACTTACATTTGCTCTTTTTCTTACTGTTCTGTTTCTGCTTTTTACTGTCGCACTAATCGCAAGCTTTTCCAACCTACAACCGGGGTTTTAACCTCTACATTACCTACATTCCTGTATATATTAACTTTGTCAATATATAATATTCCAATTCAATTTTCATATAAAACTATACACAATCCATGGTGTCCCATTTAACTCAAACACCAGTTGTGCAACTTAATATTCCTTATTTGCATCTCAACTTTACTATCCACTGAATCTATATAAAATAATTTTATTTCAGCTATTCTATATGTTCTCAGTTTAACATATCACAGATAGTTTAGGCAATAAGTATTGCTGCCATATATTGCGCATACCAGCTGCACATATATTTATTTCCTTTTATATATCTATTTACCTGCTATCACATGTCTGTAAAAAAACAATGGATGCATGTTTGAGTCCATATGCATACAAACAACTTATATTTACTGATTTGATATGATTTTTCACTTGGTTTGAGTCAATTCCAGAATACTAATGCAACTATTATTTTTAATCGACATATTTATTTTCACTGCACTGTATTGTTTACTCTCTCACTTGCCATCTCATTATGTCTATTAACCTTTTTCAAACTTTTCTGGAAGAGGTAGTATGTGGTACAGTACATACTATATCTACGCTCTGGATATCGTTATTCATAAACATATTATATGTATGTAGTTTTAACTAAAGACCATATCAGGTAAGCATATTCCAAAAATCAGCAATTTGTATTTATCCGATTTGGTTTATGTGATTTTAGGTACATCCAGTAAGCCTTTACACATGATCTGAGTTATTCCAAACCCATTCCAACTTAGTTGCCCACATTATCAACTATTATTGTTTTTCTATATCTAACCTTCTTCAATTTTGAGCGCTGTGAAATGCCAACGACCTCTCAGTGCAGCTGCAGATTTCCTGTAATTATCTTCAATTTACCGTTGAGTTCACAATTTTATCACTAATTTTCCTCTCTATTGCTTACTGTCTACATGTTGTTACATCGATATATTATTTATGCGCAAAGATGAACAAATAATTATTTAATGCACGTGCATTACGACGAAAAATTATTTAGTAAGTCCACCTCAACCTAAATATGATTATGTTATCTAGATTAAAATCCAAATCTTTTGGTACTCTAAGTGGAAATTTACTACTTAATCGCGATATAAAACCTTAGCATGCATTTGCTTAAAATCACTAAGTCCAACGTTTAACATTGATTGCTAAATTATAAATTCAGTTTATTGATCGTTAAATACTGGACTATGAATAGTTTTTTGTTTACATCATAAAACTTCTAATTATAATTGATGTATATGGTTCTTCTACCAATGTAACCCATTTAATAAATGAATTTCATAACAAATTTGATCCATGCTAAATTTAAACTATTGGTGAGGTAAATTATAATTTATGTGTTTGATCTTTATAAAAATTTGAATGTTAGGTTAGAAACAACTAAAATTGGAAGTTTTGAAATTTTAAATATTTATTATGCGGTTTTTTTTTTCTAATTAAGGAAACTTTAGGTGTGAAAAAATTAATTTTATAATTCTTATTTAGAAGTTTATTTACTAAAATTACTTTGTAATTTAATTTGAAAAAATATTTTTTAAAACCTTGAATGAGAAAATATTTGCAAAAAAATGAATTTACAAAACAATGATCTGAAATAATAAATTTTTAAAAGGGCAGCAAAAATATCACTTTGCCCGGAAAAGTTAACACTTAGGTTCAGTTCTCGCAGAAGCAGTTTCCTATCAAAACTTCATTTGCATGTAGGTTCTAAGTTTCTTCTCATACGTGAAAAGCGTTGAAGCGTATGACCCTTAAATGGAAGATGCACTCTTCATCTTTCACGACCCACCAGTATATTTCTACATAGACTCAATTTTCAGTTCATTGCCACTTGAAGACATCACCGTTACCAAACAAATATATTCACATTCTTCAGTATTATATATTCTAAAGCCACAGCAAGCAATGCTCTAATGGCACAAGCAGGTATTTTCTGGAAGAAAGGTCAGCAGAAATCCACATAGTTTGTACATTTACTAGCAGGTGAACTATAGAGAATGATTTCAATTTTTATTCAAAATATAGTTATTTTTCGTAGCCTTTCGTCTTAACATGTAAACAAGTTGTGATCAACAACTAAAGTGTAGTATGTTGTTTTGTACTTTATGAATGAAGTAATAAATTACATATTTGAAAGCAAATCAACTTTTGATGGTTTAACTGATGACTATGTACAAAAAATATGCAACAGTAGAGGAACTGAAGAATACTAATTGATAACTACTAATACGTAGTGCACAATATGTAGCAAGGGTCAAATGGAAATTAAAATAAATTAACAAAATATAATTTGAAATAAATTTTGAATCAAGTCCAGGCCTTGAATTTGTAAGTATTTATCCATTGTATAAGATGATAGCTAAAATTTATAGGATACATATATCTTTACAAATGCACAAGGTAGACTATATGTAATATGGCCTGTCATGTACCATATTTTAAAAAAATCACAAATTATTCACATTAATACATGTCTAATAAGAAATTGACAAAAATAAGATGCATTTAGTTATACATAAAAAAGGGGCTTTTTAAAAATTATTGAATTGCAAATGTCGAGTTTCTTTAATAAAATAAAGTATAAGTGCAAATAACAACACCTCTTTATCCTCCTATAACATTAAAGGTTATTTTTTACTTATGATAACACTTGCATAATAGATAAGCTATTTCCTTGAGATACCTACAATTTTATTGATAGTTGCAAAGCACATATGTTTTGGGCATTAAAGAGCAACTTCCTTATACTTTTTATTTTTCAATTTTGAAATACAATGAATACGCTAACATTATATGATTAGCTCTTTTTATGTCATATTCTACCCACTTTATGTAAATAGTTACCTAATAAAAGAGTAATACCAAAGAGATATTTATTAAAAAAAAAAATAACTCGATGTAATGGTTATTCACATAGTTCTAAGACGAGTATAATCTAGCATGCTTCTATTTGATTTTACTTTTGAGTATTGGTTAACTTTATTCAATATATGTAAATTGGATTCATTTGATAAAACTGATGTGAAAATTAGGTTAAAATTATTTCATCTTCATTCAATATGTTTATTTCATTTACCTTTAAAATATCGTAATTTTGTCGTGTATGGCAACTCTTTTGTACATGCAAAGCTTAGATGAGTATTTCTGCCTTATGTTACCTTATCATTTTGACTACTTTTGTGACCATGTTGATCTCAGTAGAATAGTTAGAATCACTCTCCTTACAATTGTAGGTACTTTTTCTTCTATGATATATTTTATTACATACTTAACATATCAAACATAATGACTCAACGATTTTTATCATGACAATTTACTACAGCTAAACTATAAATTTCTGTGTGGAATCTATTGTTTAACAAGGAAAGGAAGAACTGGTATTCTATTTGCTAACTGGTTTCATGAACCATAACGCTCGCAAGTCAATTGCATTACTGAGTTTTACGTATTCTATGATTTTTTTTAATCATATTCATAACCGTTCCTCATTTCTCTTCACTTTATTTTTTATGAAGAGTTCCGACTGGTAAATTCCTTACATACAATGCTCTACAAATGACCTAGCTGTAATCGACTTGAAACAGGGCAAAAAATACACCTTTTACGCTGATGATAGAGGTAATCGTGTTGACGGTTGTGCTTCCATCTCCTCCCTTAGCAGATTCATGACTTCTCAATTCATAATGGAAAATCTCACCTCTCCATTTCAAGGTAGCGGTTTTCTCGATTTTTCTTCCATTTATCTGATTTACTTAGTTCTTCTGAATTCAAAGCCACGTTATTATTGATCTGCACATGAACGACGTTCACTTAGAGTAGGTCGTTTTTATATGTTATTACCCAGTTGATTGTTCGCTACAACGGAATTTCTATTAAATTAGAAAACCGTCGCACGAATATTAAAATAACCGCAAGTGCACGGCGTACTATTGTAATACGTAGTGAGTGCGAGTCGATCCACAGGGAAGGAAGTGATTTCAATTTTATTCAATCGAATTAAGCCAAACTTTGAATTGTTCTAATAAAAACTATGAAACTAGAAACTAAGTTGAGAGCTAAATATGAAATTAGAAAGTAATTTAGAGGTAAATCCACTCTCACCTTTATGTAAGTTGTCAAACATACAATGTATGATCTCAACAAGTGATATAAATGCAATATTTACACCACTTATGATTCTCATGAAAATGAAACTATAGCAAAACTATTCTAAGTATGGTCTATGAACTATTGGCTAGAACTATAGACCATCAAATTTTGTTCATACTTTCATTTCAAAATCAATAATCACTTAGCAAATATTGATGTAACTTGTGTTTATATTGAATAAGCATAGATCATTTGCAAATGCAACATGACCTATCAAACCCAATTGTATAAACTTACATCCATATTCACTAACATTAAGAACATATTAAAGATCACAAATCATACACTCGTTGAACTTACACAAAGTTAGAGAGCATCATTACCCCTAAATCAAGGGATTAGCCACTCATATGTGTTGTCATATCAACACATGTAAGTTTCAACATTAGAAAATTAAGCAAAATGAAAGAAAACTAAGTAGAACAAGAAGAAAACTAAACTAAGAACATAAAGTAAATCTAGGCTATGAACATAAAGTAAATGAACATGAATGTAAATCTAAGCTATGAACATGAATGTAAATAAATCTAAACTATGAACATGAAAGTAAAGCATAGAAATTAAAAGAGACATAAGATAAACATAAAAGAGATAGGCTTGGAAGCCATTTTTTATTTATTTGATCGCTTACACTTTCATATGCTAAAAAGGAGATACAAAATACATGAAACAAAGGGGTATATATACATGATCTAAAACCCTAAAACCCTAATCACTTTTCTTGGGAATTCCCCAAAATGGCCCTTCATGAAGCTTCTAATTGATCTTAGCCACTAATATGTCATGTAGAATGCATGAGGCCTTTTGTCCCATTCAATAATATGAAGCAAGTGGGCTAGTTGAAAGATGGGCCCTCCACTATCCATAAGATGTATTAATTCTTTGCCTTCTTTTGTGTATGTGCATGCTTTCCTTCATCTCTTCATGTGTATGGATCATTTTAGCTCCTAAATTCCTACGAGAGTAAATAACAAGGAAAGAGTAAAAGATTTCACAAATTAAAACTTGCACAAGTGACCCCCTTTTTTCCCAAAATAAGTGATGATTTTGAAAATCTTTAAAACATGGTTTGATCACATAAAATACCCAAGAATGTTCATTTATTAAAGTAAACAAGAGTAAATATGTGAATATAAATGTGCATTTTTTGTGCACATCATTGATGTTGGATTTGATTCAATTGAGATTTTGGAGATATAATTTTTGTGCTATTTGTTATTATTCTATATTGTTAAAAATATATAATGATGCATGTATTTTTTTTCCTATAGTTTTAATTGTCATCATTCGATCATGACTATTTTTTAGGAGATCACTAAGTAAATGCAGCAAGTAAATGAGAAAATAACTAAGTAAAATTCATGTATTTCCTGTTTATTTTCATTTTTTTAGAAGGGTTTGAACTGGAATATTATAGGCAAACTCTACTTGAACAAAAGGATATGCTGAGTTGCCTCCAGATTTGTTTAAAAAAAAAGAAAAAACCCATCATTTTACAGAGTTTTCTCCATCAGAAATAAATCCAAATATACTCTTCATGGATTAATGTGTGTGGTGCCTTCAGGGTACTAATGTACCATGTAGTTACCTTCGTGATACCCTAAAGGCACGTGTTCGCTCTGCGTGGTGGATAGATAATTTGAAAATAAAACCAAAATAATTAAAGAGGATATCTCTATCCTTATTTTTTTTGAAAAATAGGGGGGCACCTCTTTAATTGTTTTCTCCCAATAATTTGTATTACTATCCATAATATTTTGCATATATATAGTTTTAATATATTTTTAACAAGACGATAGTAATATATTTTCATTCTAATTGTATAATGTGTCATCATGCTTGACTCTTGAGCTTCTTTTAAAAAGTTTATCTATTTAAATGGTGTTACTATTGCATAGTGTTATTACTAAGCTCTTTAAAATATATGCATACACAAACCTTCTTAATTTACTTTAACGTTCTACTTATTTGTTCATGATACAAAATGTTATAATAAATGTTCATACTACCTCTTTGAAATATATCCATGAAAACAACATCCACGTGGAAAACCATCAATTTTATATGCTGTTATGTAGGAAATAATTGGAAAATCTCATTCAACTTTCACTATAATGTCTAAAAACATAATATTATTTTATTTCTGTTTATTTGCATTAACTTAGCATTAGTGATGGATGAAATCACAAAAGATATACAAAGGGTGATTCCTTGGTGTATGCTCTTTGCCGATGATGTTATGCTGATTGATGAAAGTAGAATAGGGGTTAATCGACAATTGGAGTTGTGGAGGGAGACCATGGAATCAAAGGGTTTCATGCTTAGCAGAACTAAAACAGAGTATATGAAGTGTGAGTTTAGCAGTGTCAGGTCAGATGACGGAGATGTTACCCTGGCCGGTAGAGTAGTACCCAAGAAGGAATCGTTTCGATACTTAGGATCTATGTTGCAGTTTGATGGAGAGATTGATAAGGATGTTAGTTTTAGAATTCAAGCAGGATGGGTGAAATGGCGACTAACATCTGGCATTCTCTGTGATCGGAAGATTCCTCAGAAGCTTAAAGGAAAGTTCTATAGGACAGCAATCAGACCTGCAATGTTATATGGTGCAGAATGTTGGCCTACTAAGAGGCAACACGTCCAGAAGATAAGTATAGCAGAGATGCGAATGCTGCGTTGGAGCTGTGGGCATACCAGACGAGATCGGATTAGAAATGAGGATATTCGGGAAAAACTTGGAGTTGCACATATTGAAGAGAAGTTAGTCCAATGCCGCTTGAGATGGTTTGGACATATCCAACGTAGACCATACGATGCACCTGTACGCGCTGGAATTCTAGGTCGTGCCGAAGGCCCAAAGAGAGGTAGAGGTCGACCTAAAATGACATGGGAGGAGATAATAAAGAGAGATTTAAGTAACTGGAGTTTATCGGAAGAGCTGGTAGTTGATAGGAGTGCATGGAAATTGGCAATCCATGTACCAGAACCATAGTGTTTCTCCTTTTTTTTTTTTAGACTTTATTTCACGTTTACTGAACCTTTTTACTTTTTATTTACTATTTTAGATTTTATTTCACTTTTACTGAACATTTTTACTTCTTCTTATTATTATTAAAAAAAACCTTTATCGGACGACTTTTTATTTGATTGGTTATTTTAAACCCTTTTTATATATATATATATTATTATAATCATTATTTATTTTATTTTATTTTAATTTTGGGTTCCATATCTAGCCAACCCCAACTTGTTTGGGATATATGGTTTTGTTGTTGTTGTTGTTGTTGTTGTTATTTGTATTAACTTATTTATCAGCTTTAGGGATAGAGTGATTACATGGTTACTAGCTTATAAACAAATATATGAAATTCTTGATCACACTTTGGGAATGCAAAGAAATATAATATGTTATTTTGCAAGAATTCAATGCTTGACTTAGGTCAATAAAGCCTCCAACCTTTTCTACCACTAAAGCGAAGGTAGATGGAGAAAAGCAACATAATATACAACTAATTTACCAGATAAACTTTATGCAACTCTTTTTCCCTAAGTGGCATTATACAAGCCTACTACATCAGTTTTACGTGTTTCATGCAAAACTTAAATAGACACCAAACCTAACGACTCTTTTTAACATACTAAAATCTTTCACTCTATTTATATCTTCAGAGGCTTAAATTATTTCGACCTTTACATTAGCAATTCTAAAATCTACATTCTTGATTGAAAATTCCTCACCTGGATAAATTATTATTTTCGACAACTTTAATTTTAGCCCTCTAAATCTTCATTTAGTTATTGTTGTTAAGAATGGATAATTTAGTAGCACCATGAACCCCATATTCAAAGTTACTCTATTTGTTTCCTTAAATTAACTAAATGTGATATTTTAATTTTTATTATACGGTAGTTAAATATATTTATAATTAACTAAATTTTCCTATAGTATATAGCTGTAGGATAATTATGTAAAATAATAAAAATCAAATGCCTTTATTTAGTCCACTTATGCTCTGCTTACATGTACATCTATTACTATCTTTTCCTTTTATTTTCTCATTCTTTTTCATCCACTTGCTTTTCCTTTATTCTCAATTGCCTTGCTCTTCCCATTTTTTTCACAAACGAAATTTAAAAAATTTGTTCATGGATATGGAGGTGAAAGGCTTGGGTTATTGTCATACAGTCATCATTGGGCATATTTCTTTGCTCTACTATTTGCAATTTCATCCTTTCAAATTGAAATCGTCTTCGCAGATCAGATTTAAAATATGGTTTACATTAGATCTTTACTAAAGACATATTCAATGCGTTTTCACTTTAATACATTTATCTTTCCTAATTCAGAAATGCTTCATTTAATTATTCCATATGTTCATTTGATGATTTTTAGTATGGTCCTTACATTATTTCGATTTGAAGTAGATAAATGTTTCCTCAATTAAATTTTTTTCTAGCAAATTTACATTCTATTTTCTTACTGGATATTCCTAATATTGGGTTATGGTCATTCAGATTACTAAGAAATTGATAATACTTGAGAAATTCACAAATAGTAAAAGTGATAAGATATATTTTTAAACTTCTAGACAACATTATTAGCTAAAAAGAAACTTAGAAAGAAAAGTTAATAAACTAACACTAATCTATAATTTCGTATTGTAGAAAACAGTAAGACGTGCAACTGTATTAGTTGACACTGATACAAGGTTAGGAATTGGTAACTTGGCTCATCACATGGCTCACCAATTTATAAGATTATGCTACAAGCTGAAATGTGCTTCCAATAGTATAATAAGACAACCGAGGAAACTGTTAAAAAAACGTTTCATCTTTCCAAAAATGTAATGTGTCCTAGATTATCTTAATTTGTTACTGGCAAAAATATGCAAACAGTAGACATACCTTTAACCAATTGGATTTTTTTTTACAAATAACACTAAAGCCAACGTTCTTTTCAAAGTTCATCTTCAATGAAAGATGTTCAAAAAAAAGTGGCTTGGATTCTAGATTATGCTTTCTGACACTATTTCAAAATTGTGTTGGGAAATAGTTATCATATGGGATTTTTACGGACCTAATAGTGTATGCTAATGTATTTATTCAATTTTAGAACTGTTAGCCAACATATTCAAAGAGAACATTTTTCTTCTTCTTATCATACAATGAATTTCTCAGCATCTCAAGATCATGCAACATTCAGTTCTTATAGTTTCAATGCCTTTAATTGCTTTTTACATTACAAATTATCATTCAATTTATCAGCTTACATAATTTTTTTGCATTTGAACTAATTAACTAGGTTATTTTTTGAACTAGAATAATACGGGAAAAAAATCGTTATTCTAACTCAGGCAATTCAAACCAGTGTTGTTTCGTTTGGATTTTATATCCAACAAAGACATTCAGATTTAGATATAGAATAGTATAAGAGGAATTTTGATTGAGTTGCATAGTTTTGTTGGTTTAGAAGTGGCAGTAGAAGAGAAGATGTTAGAGGATCGTAACAACCATGATAGAGGGGATCAATCTTATGATGATAACACCAAATCAAAGTTTACCCCCATTTGTTCTTATTTATAGTTTTCTTTTCTTTAAAATTGATAAATAGCGATTTTCTTTAAATATGCTTTCTTTTCATAATATGGCTCTTTGTCTTTTTGATAATGCTGAAGATAATGACATTTATTGAGTTTATATATTTTTTATTTGTATATAACTCCTGTTATGTTATTACAGTCAAATGACACAATAACCAGTTTAGTATTTCATTCCAATTCATCGTTTATATGAATTATGCTACAATAGTAAGCAGTAATGTCGCATTCTCACTCACTTAAAAGTGTCAATCTTAGGTGACTAATATTGGTTAACGTGGAGGAGAGGCCATATACAACAACCATTTTTTTTTGGAAAATTAAAATTGAGGTTAACGTCATCACCTTTAGCAGTATCATTTCATTTGGTTCATGAGTTCTTTTCACTGTAAAATCAAGAATGAAAATATCTAACATACTAAATCTTATACTGTTATGGTTATTAATTATAGAGTATAGAATTTCATGTGTATATTGGCTTCTTTAATGTATTTTCAAGTCCAGAAAAATGCACCTTAGGTACAAACGGGTATATCTCCCTTTCACGAGCAAGATTTTTGTAACTCTTCTGAATATAAGACAACAATTTGCTTTAGTTAGGGAATAATGAATGTGATGCTGTGATTCCTCAACATAATTATTTTTACAATTTTTTTAGAAGAAGAAATAGTATTATAATTCATGATATATGGTTTCTCATTCCCTCTTCATCAAAATTATCATTTCCTTTTATGTTGTATTTGCTATTCAATTGCCTATGCAGAGCTGAATTTCTTTTTGATTACATTTCTTCAGTATATCTTAGATATTAAGATCCTTCTTCATTTGTTTTAGGGAGATATAATCTTATATTTACATCTTTCATAAAGATATATGCATGTTAGAATTCTACCATCTATATTTCTCACCATTAAAGCTTAGATCATCTATTGCATTTTGCCTCTATTTGTAAATGTTGTAAATGATGTTATTCAAATAATCATATTGTAACAATATATGTTATTTATTTTGTAGCCTTTTGTTATTTCGTTGCACTTTATATTAGATCATCTCCATGATCAAATCATATGTTTTCAAACAGCTGTATCTTAAAGTTTATTATAGGCACATTATGTTGAAATTAATGATTCAAATATTTGTAGAGAAGAAAAGAAATTGATTGATTGTCAATCAATTAATTGGCTCATATATGGGAAGATATAAGAGAAAGTTTGTGGAAGAAAAATAAAAGGCCAATCAATCAATTAATGAAGAATCAATTTACTTAGGGAAAGAGATTGGGACCGTAATAGCACCATCCATTTATGCTCCAATCAAATCAAGGAAAATATTATTTATTTTCCCTTCATGTCCAAGCAATCTAGAAACTTCTCTTCTTTATCCCAAGAAATCCCTCCATATAAATAAGGTCATGTTATTGTATGAAGCAAAAAATCCACCGTTAGTCTTCTCACTATTGTAATCTTTTGTACTCATTTCTTCATTGAGAAATAAAAGTTGTTGGGTCTCCGTGGACGTAGGCAAAGCCGAACCACGTTAAAAATTGGTGTGCTCTTCCTCTATTCTCTATTTTTGTTCTCTCTATAATTTGTGCACTTGTTTTTATTTTTGGCGTTGTTGAAATTGTTGACAGACTAGATCATTGGGTTTATTTGTATTCCGCTGCCCAAATCTCTGATTTTGCACTACACATTAATCCTAAAATATTTGTCATTTTCTATACTTTGTTTATTTACTAATCGCAAAATGAATTCAGTTTGGTCAGACGATGAACCACTACAAGTTTAGCTTTATTCAAACTCTTATATTGACATGCTGTTCTCACGTCTCATGTTTCAAATGAATATCAATTCATGCAATTCGTATAATATAAACTACTAAAAACATTAATAAAACCCTGCATATAGATTATCAATTTCGCTGATTTGAAGAGTGTGTAAAGCATAAGCTTAGGGGCACTGCAACAAGTATGAAACTGCATTCCATAGTCGAGACTGTTTGCATCAGAGCCTTATTATGCTAATAACCATATTCACAACTAGCTTGGACATGGAGTTAACGTTGCAAACTCAGCCTAATAGTCCTAAAGCCAACAACTGGAATATCAACAAAATATAGTTGCAGCCAACTGTGACATAGTTCAAGTTCATTTTCTCATGAAGCTCGGTCGAGCAAGGAGGTCATAAGCAAGTGCTAACAGAGATGCAATATACTTCCTTTTTTCTATTTCTGCATTTCTTTTTGTAGTTAACTCTATTTCTTTTGCCTTGTTCACGTTTCTTTTCATTATCTTATGTTCTCATTACTAGCAGCAACCTTGACAATGTTTTTATCATATGTAAGTTCGTGTGTCTATATGTACATGTAATAGGCATCTTTTCTTTCATAAAAGTTGTTACTGTATGCATATAGTTTTTGCATTCCTGTACAGGGGTAAGTGTTATCTTTGTCTCATAAATTATAGATCCATGTTTTTTAATTTAACCTACTTCATTGCATACCATCATTTAGAATCAGTTTAAATGTGGTCTTCTTATAAATATCATTACACGGATAAACTACTTTATTCTAATATTTTTTCTCTATAGGTGTTGGTAACTTAGTATATAAATTATATAATGAAAATAATTATTATATGGTTTTATATTCTAATTGTTCGTATACAGAACATCAAAATGAAGTAATTTTTGCAAGGATGCCATTTTATCGCAAAAGAGATGCAGGATGACATCTTCATAAAAACAAAAATCTCATCGTATATATGACATAAAACAATGAATGAGATACAAATGGACAAAATGCTGCCCTATATATTCCAAATTACAGCCGCTGTCAGTTTTAGAAAGACCTTCATTTTTTGGTAAGCTAAATTAAATATAGTGCATTGCTACGCGCTTTTTGTTTTGAACAATCATGATTGGCATTCAACGGTTGATAAAAAAAAACAAAAAATGAAAAATTTACAATGATCGATGAACAATAACTAACCATTGCTGGGTGATCAACCGCCGACTGTAGTAAAGAGCGTAAGCATTTAACGCGGTGCTTTAACGTTGCATTAAATATTAAGATTTTGTTTGTTTAAGGTTATTACCTAAACATTTTTCTTTATGATGGTATTTTAAAACCACACTTTTTGGTCCTTACACTTATATTATATATAAGTGTGCAATCACATAAAACAACATATATCGGCAAATTGGACAAAGTTAAATTTATCACAATTATAAGTCTAAAATGAACTTACAAACACATGTGCAAATCTAACCCCTCACATATAACTTGCCTTATATTATTATTGCATTGAATGTACACCATATTCCTTTGTTTATTTTTTGTCTGGACCATGTATGCCTTAATTAAATTTGTTTATATACAACATGTTACATTGCAACTTTACGTACCCAAAGTTCAAGAATATCTCACTAAGATATACTACCTATATTTCATAGTTCAAAAATGATTATCTTTATATCTATATAATAATAATAATAATAATAATATTCCATGCTGCTAACATAGTGTGACACAGTGGAAAAACGTGCTCTTACCTGGTAAAAGATCAAGAGTTTGAGGTCTACTTTAACAACCATGTTTTGGCACATTAACCAGTTTTTTTTTAAACATAATATTAACCCACACAAACTAGAAATTTACAAATATTTCACTCATTAAACTGTCAGAGTTCAAGATAAGTTTCATTATCTATCAAAACTGTACACATATCATTAACTATTATCACTGAAAGGCGCGACAAGAGAAAATGTAGTAGTGGTACCAAGAGAACTAAAATTATTGCTTTATATACGCACATTGAATAGAGGAAAAGTGATCCAAATCGTTCGAAGGCACAGGAAATTATCACATATTTTACAGTAAAGGAAAACGATCAGAGTAGCTTAACAACATTTAAAAAGACAGTTACAAGCTACACATCTTTCCGTTGCGTAGCACAGGTCACTCACTTGTTTTAAAATATATTCTAAGACTCTAAACTTATCTGGAACATCTTGAAATATTGAACTCTTTAATACTCATGAGTCTTCATTCTATAACTCAAGAATCTTTATGTTAACATCACTACCCTAAATCTTTACTTGATATTGTACATTCTTCTTTATCAATACATGTTTATATTCCGCACTACATGCAATATATATCTATGATTAACATAGAAATGTGTTTATTTTATGCTCTTATATTTTATCTTTTGTATATAAATAAATATTACTTGGGTATTGTTTTGTCACTTTTTACAGATATGCCGATACAATCAGAAAATGGAAAATAGAGATCAAATTGCTGCATATTTAAATTTGAAGGCTTGCTGACGAAGATCTCATATCTAGTTGCTTTTTGGACACGAAAATAACTAGTAGAAAGGCCTAAATTTACTAGATTTCACTAAGGCCCATTTGTAATTCTCATTGTAAACTTTTTTTGTGAATTCCCTAAGGCCTATTTGTCATTGTATTAGGGTTAGGGTTGGCTATCTACTCTATATATACCCTTGTATTCTCATTGTAAACATCCATCCTAGAATTAATAAAGTATTCTTCTTCTCTTTTCTGCATTTTTTTATTAGCAATTAGTGTTGTCTACACAATTAGATTTGGTAGAACACTATTTGTCTTTTTCATCTATTTTTCATTAGTGATTAACCGTCTGATTAGATTCAGCGGTAATCCTAATTTTATTTCCTGTTTGTTATTTTAATTTCTGCAATTTCAATTTCTGTTCTTTTTTTACTGCTTCCTTAGGTCAATTGGATTGAATACAGATTTGATTAGATTCAGATCTGATTCAATTTAATAATAGTTTAATTGCAGTTTCAATTTCGTGTGCTTCCAAAACCAACCTCGAAGATTTGTCTAAACTCGCCCAAGAAATTTTATAAATAATTTGATTTAATTTGCCTCCCTGTGTTCGACCTGAATGCTACACACCTGTACGCTTGCAGAATTTATTTTAAAATTTCGCGCTTTTCTATTTCCATAGGAAAGCGACGAACAAGTTTTTGGCGCCGTTGCCGGGGAAGCAATAATTAAATTTTATTATTTATTTAATTTCTGATTTATGTTAGTTTTTTTTTCCTTTTGTTTTTTTATATATACATATTAAAAAAATCTTGATTGGTTTGATTTGGTATTATTCATTGATACCATAATCTTCTAAAAAAAAACTTGCTTTTTTTCCTTCCTCTTTTCATTTTTTTTCCTTTTTTGTTTTGATTTTTCCCATCATTTCTTTCCCTTTCTTCTTGTTCAAATTTTCATAAAAAAAAGCATTCTTTTTTTATTTATTTCTTTCCAATTACATTTCTAATTCACCTCCTATAATCGCTCTTTCCATTTTTTTTTCATTTATTTCTTTCCTGCTCTCTCCTTCATTAAAAAAAAACTTTCAATTTTGCTTTATTTCTTTCCCTCTTTCAATTTTCTTCCTAAATCTTCTAAGATCTGCCCCTTTTACAATTTCACAAAAATTCAAAAAGAAAAAAAACTTTTGTTTCCTTCTATATTTTCTCCCTTGTTTTTCTATTTCAATTCAGATCTTCTTCTCTATTCTCTGTTTCACCACATACATCTTCTCAGATCCGAATCTCAACAATCTTCACCCATCAGAACCATTCATCACTCAGCTTCACAGTTTTCAATCACCCCTTCCACAGTCCTACGTCTTCCTACAAACCGCCTCATCACAGACCTCAACCACTCCAAGATCTTTACAAGCCCTTCTGCAAACATCTGTCACCACAGAAACCCAATTCACCAAGAGTCTCCGTTCAGTTCATACTCCAAATCCTGACCAAATTCACTACAGATCACGCAACATCCAAAACCACACAACTTCAACAAATTCCACCCACCCTCGATTTGAAGACCATCAATCGTCACAGTCAACTTCTCCGTTCTTCATCACCCCTAAACGTTCAACAAACTTAACACCTGCTTTCTCCATAAATCAGTCCTACATCCTCGCAACGCCCATCCAAACAACAAACTCCAGTACAACCTACATCCACAACCGATCTCCACAAGCCAATTCGAACAACCTGTAGCTTTCATCCTCGTCAACAAATTCCGCTTCCCCGATCACCGAACCACAGTTCACCGATCCATCACCAGTCGCTCGCTAAATTCAGCCCCATCCCTCCACCGAAACTCATTCAGCACCATTAACCTCACATGCTCCATATCTCGAACCCAATTCGAGCAGATCTGAAACCGATTTGAACTTCATACCTAATTTCCAAAACCAGCGCAAGCAACCTAAAAACCAATTCGAAAAGAAAAAGGGACAACCCTAGTTGAAACTGCCATTTCAAGCCATATTCCATTACCACACAAAAGCCTCACTCCAGTCTCCATATAACAAGGCGCAATCCCTCTCATCAAAACTCCTCCCCACATCTCGCACAGTACATCAAACTGCACAACACCTCCTGCTACAAACCCAACTTTCACCTATCTGAAGCCCCAGTAAGTCATCACACAAAATATCAATTCGAAACACCTTCATTTTGCACTACCTTCACTTGTATTGCCACAAAACCACCAACTCTCACGTCAGCTTCGCAATCGAAGCATTGGTCGCTCATCTCCTTAAGCCTGAACCGAAGATTCCCCAATCGCACCTCCAACTCCCTCAGTCGATTCAAATCCTTGCTTTAAACCCTTCACATGCGATTTAATTATTGAGGATCTGATTTTATTTCGCTTTTGATTCGAACAAAAAGAAGAAGAAAAAAATCTCGCGAGATTTGTTTCCTGAAATGAAAAAAGGGTGAATTATGGTTTTGAGCGTGAGAAACTTGCTGTATCCTTTTATTGGGGGAGGCTGTGTTTGTTTTATTTCCTTTATTGGGCGTGATTTCGGCTATTGACTTTTTCTCACAATTATCTGTCTATTTTTTTGGGTTTAGGGAGAAATGCAATTGTGGTTTCATTCTAGAATGATGTCTACCACTTTTGAACGCTTGTGACACTTGGGCATTTGAGGGCTTTCTTCTAAGTGGGTTTTAGAGTTGCCTAAATTTTTTTCCCCTTCTATTTTTAGTTTTTATCTTGTAATTATTATTTTCTTCTTTCAAAAAAACAACAACTTTCTAACCATAGGCCAAGTCGAAGAAGTCAAGCAACAAACGAGAATTGAACAAGTCAAGCGAATTGGAAACAGGCAGAGTTAATTTTTAGCATCATTCAAATTCTCTGGATGGACTGCCATACACCACTGTAAAAAAATTTAACTTTACAGGTTCTGCAGCTACTTTGAAAAATATAGAAATTGCTTGTAAAAATCTTCTGCAGGGGCAGCGACTTTCTTGTACAATTTTTATTTCTGCAATTATTCTTGTGTGACTGTTGTGTTGGTTGAAATTTCTACATTGATTTGGTGAGGAACGAATTTCCATAATTATAAGCATCACTCTCATCGCTATTCAAGAATAAAATCTGATTTGATTTTCAAAATATTTAACTGCTAGAGTGTATTTTATGAAATTGATTGTCTCAACGGTTTGATCGCGGATATATATTAGTTCAATTTATTGAACTTCTAGCAAAAGAGGTAGCATACTACCCGTAAAACATTGGTCGTATCCCTTAGTATTTATACTATACGTGAACGGCCATAAGGCCCTCTTCCCCCTTCAAATCGAGATTATCAACTAATAAAATTTATTTGAGTATGTTATTTATTTTGTAATAACAGCTACTTGTGTCAAATTTAAGTTTTGGATTTTCCATATTTGATAACGATGAATGAGAAAAGTCTTAGCCACCATAATTCTTCTAGGGATTTGGAGATTGATAAAATTAGCATGATTCAGACCACAGTTGATGAAACTTTTATTGACACTTCTGAAGCCTTGAAAATGTGTTTTAACCATTTCAACTCTGATTTCAATGAGCTCGAATACATTTCTGAATTAAATGAACTTCTTGACCCGAAACCTATGTCATCCGAATCTAACCAAGGAACGTTGACCAATGTCATACACGAATTTCCTAAGTTAGACCTCAAGCCCCTGCCACAAGATTTTGAGTATGATCACTTGGACTTTTCAAAAAATTCTCCCATAATCTTGGTCTCTGATCTTACCGAGGACCAAGAAGAAAAACCTGAGAAAATTTTACGGGATAATCTGCATCTTAATTATATAAATCATTGGCACGACAACATTTTCATAGGAAAAATTTTGATTTCAGAATTTATTGACATGCCTCTTGTACCTCAAAAACCAGATAGGAAATCATCGTACATCATTTTCGATAGAGGCAAGTGTGAGGGAAAAAGAAAATCTCATTTTTCACATAACACTCATCATCGTTATAGATTTCATTTTGTTTATGATTGGCATTCACATATAGTGGCTAAACTTCATTTCATGTTACAAATAATTTTGCAACTCATTCACCTTTGGGTACGATCTTTCAAATTTAGGAAACATGTTTACAGTGTGGACACTGTTTAGTTCTAGTGTGGGGGGAGTCTGCATTTCATTCATTTTCGTTTTTTCTTTGTTTTTCTTTCTTTTCTTTTTTAGCCATTTAAATAAGACCATCATGCATTTTAGATCGTAGTAACATACCCTTTTTTTTTTGAAAATACAACTCATTTTAGATTGATACAACAAAATAAGTTAATAATTTTTAATCAGTTGATAGTATTTTTCTCTCTCAACTAAGATCGAATAAGAAATATAACGAAAAGTTGAATTTTGAGGGATAATAGTGTAACTGGTACATAGGGAGATTCTTAGGTGATGGCCATGAAGTTTATTCTATATTGTACTCTTTGTTTAAATAAGTGGAGGACTTAAAATACTTAAATTGGCTTTTCGAATCTTTAAAACTAAGTTGTGTTAAGCTGAAATCGTGTAACTCTCTCTTTTCTTACATTTTCAATAATAATAATAGCAATCCAAGGGTATCCAACATTGCTTGTAAATCTAGCGTTGGTGTGCAAACCCGCCAAGCTCTATCTGACATGTTGTTGACAAAGTCAGCGTCGGAATATCTTGGTCTCATTTTATGAGATTGGTCACCTAAGGATTACCGACATGTTGTTGACAAAGTCAGCGTCGGTCTGCACAATCCGCCAAGCTCTGTCCCAACTCTCCGTCAGTCCTCAAGGCAGTGTATGGGTGGTATACCTTGGTCTTTTAAGTTAGGTGTATGTAATTAAACATAAATTTTAACTTTTATAGAGATAGAGAATAAGCGTTGATGCCCAAAAATGTCTTGACCTTATTGATTTGACTAGCCATACACAAGAAAATTAGAATACCACTTCACAAACTGTGACAGACAAACTAAGAATTTATTTCATAGCTGCACTATGTTATCGACTGAACTAACTGGCCAAACTGGAATTTAACATTTGAAAACTTGATTTATATTGAAAATTTGTGACAATTTGAGGTATCTAAAATAAAATCAACTGACTAGAAATTGTCAATTTAATTTGTTGTACCACTTTCCTGAAACAAGTCGTGTTTTCATTATTTGTTTTCAATTGCATAAGTCCTCTGCATTCATGTAGTTACATTAGAACCATATCATACTGCATTTGGATTTTGTGGGTAGTATCCGCTGAAAACCCTTACGAGACACCACTCGTCCTACTAGGGACACCTGGAGGTTTAACGGCTTGTTGCATACGCTCAATGCAATCGTGTTTCCTACGAAAGTGTGACCTATCTAGTTAGTTTTTAATTTTTGTTTTACTCGAGGACGAGTAAAAGATAAGTGTGGGGGTATTTGATTAACATAGAAATGTGTTTATTTTATGCTCTTATATATTATCTTTTGTATATAAATAAATATTACTTGGGTATTATTTTGTCACTTTTTACAGATATGCCGATACAGTCAGAAAATGGAAAATAGAGATCAAATTGCTGCATATTTACATTTGAAGGCTTGCTGACGAAGAACTCATATCTAGTTGCTTTTTGGACAAGAAAATAACTAGTAGAAAGGCCTAAATTTACTAGATTTCACTAAGGCCCATTTGTAATTCTCATTGTAAACTCTTTTTGTGAATTCCCTAAGACCTATTTGTCATTGTATTAGGGTTAGGGTTGGCTATCTACTCTATATATACCCTTGTATTCTCATTGTAAACATCCATCCTAGAATTAATAAAGTCTTCTTCTTCTCTTTTCTGCATTTTTTATTAGCAATTAATGTTGTCTACACAATTAGATTTGGTAGAACACTATTTATCTTTTTCATCTATTTTTCATTAGTGATTAACCGTCTGATTAGATTCAGCGGTAATCTTAATTTTATTTCCTGTTTGTTATTTTAATTTCTGCAATTTCAATTTCTGTTCTTTTTTTACTGCTTCCTTAGGTCAATTGGATTGAATACAGATTTGATTAGATTCAGATCTGATTCAATTTAATAATAGTTTAATTGCAGTTTCAAATTCGTTTGCTTCCAAAACCAACCTCGAAGATTTGTCTAACTCGCCCAAGAAATTTTATAAATAATTTGATTTAATTTGCCTCCCTGTGGTCGACCTGTATGCTACACACCTGTACGCTTGTAGAATTTATTTTAAAATTTCGCGCTTTTCTATTTCCATAGGAAAGCGACGAACAATCTATATAAATATTACCAACATTAGTATTTAAAATTTATATCGTTTACTTGGGTTTTTGTCATCAAAACTATTGGCATTGGTACTAACAATCTCCTCTTTTTAGTGATGACAAGATTGCTTTAAAATATAACATAATTCCCCCTGAATTCTGAAATTTCTCCTTAATCTATGCCTATTTATCATATTTCTTTCCCTTTTTCATATACAAAACCGATTAATCCTAATACTAATTCTAAAACTGTCTCGGGCATTGACTCAAGTACTAAGTCGAATACCAACAATCTTTAAATACTATATAATAGACTGATCATAAAAGAGTTAACCATGCAAAAAATACCAACATAGGAATGATATAGTAAAAGAAACTACTATCATCAATCAATCATCCATACAAAACATAATGTAGTCAATCAGTCCAATCCAAACAAATCAAATACCCAAATTTAATCTAAATCAAACCAATTCAAGTATTTATGTAACAACATAAGATTTTCGACGTTTAAAATTTGAAAGTAATTTAGATTTGATATTCAAATTTATTTTTATTGAAACCTTTTGTACTTAGAATTTCCGCTGTAAAATTAATATTGTAGAAACTCTGATATATTTTATAATAAAATTCTGCTGTGAGATATTATTATTTATTATGTGTTGTGATTCTGTATGAATGATTCCGTTTAAACCCTGTAAGCTAAATTACAATCTGTTATTTTGAACTATTTGAGTTGGTTTAATTACCAACTTGAAGCGGTCAAAAAGGAAGGCCATTACAATTTACTTAGAAAAATATATCTATTTAATTAGATATTAGGTGGCACTTTGACCTAATCATCTTCACCAAAGACGGGATTAACCTTTGTAGTCTTCCAATTTTCTTTGTCTTCGTTTATGGTGCAATCAGGATTAGTCATTGGTTCTTTGATGAGGAATGAAATCATCCATCAAATCACATTGAAATGTCTCTCTTGTTCCTTGATAATGTGCTTTGACTTAACTCTTAGTGCCTCTAGTTTCAAAGAATGAAGCATAGAACGTTCTTGAAATAATCGAGCCTTTGTTTCATGTTTCGGTTAAATTGTGGATATAAAAGAAATTATTTTGATTTAAATTTTAGGTAAAGAAAGAATAAAAATAATTATTTTTCTTGTTCTTACAGTCTAGAGCGATATTTATATTGGTTGAAAGCCGTTTAAGACATTTGATAACTTTTTAAATTTTGAAATTTGAAATTTGCCTAATGCATGTTACAATTTTTTTTGATATATACCTTGTAATTTTCAAAAATGACTTATTTTGATATTTTTATTTTTTTCAACTTATATGTTTATGTTTGTTATGATTCCTAGAGGTGATTATGAAGTTTAACAAAAATACTCAAATTTGTGTTGATGTTTAAAAAAAAATGATTGCATTCATTAGATTGAATTTCAAACAATATATTACTTCATATCAAAGTAAATATGAACTACTACTATAATTATTATCAAATAAAGATAATAAGCTAGAAAGATGTATAGGAAGATGATGATGAGAGTCCAAGCTTATGGCTAAATCTTCCAAAGAATGTATTTGTTTTGTTATAAATTTTGTCCAATTTCTTACTAATGGATCGTTTAAGAATATATTGTTTTCCAATGATCTTCTTTTGATTTTTTGACAATATCTTTGTTGGTAAGATGGGCCGAAAAATCAATGCTATCCAAGGATGTTTCCCTTTCTTCTTCTCCTCTTCCTTCTATATCCATTCCTTCTCCTTCTTCCTCCTTTTCATGAATATCTTCCTTCTCGTCATGTGCAGATCTTCCTCCTCTTCTTGAATATTTTCCTCCTCTTCATGTGCAAGCCTCTCTTCCTCTTCAGTAAGAGTTTCGTAAGTCCTAAAAATTAATGGAATTTACATGAGAGCAAGATTGACTTAATTGAAAACTTTTCGAGAAATATATTCTTCTCTTTTAAAATCAACTCCAAAATAGTTAAAGATTCTAGTAAGATAGACTCCATGAAAAAGAGTGTTTCGTAAGTTGAAAGATTTTTAAGATATAACTCTTCCAAAATAACTTGTGTCCAATATATGTCATAGTGACCATGAAGAGAAAAAAGAGCTCTACACATATATAAAGTTGGGTTATTGAAATTTTCTTATTGTGGAGTAATAGTGTATTATAAAAGAAGATTCACAGTCCTTGTTTTGGTCCAAATTTTTTGTTTTTGTATTCATAGTTATCATCCCTTTCGATAATTTAATGAAAAGTTTGTCAATCATGCACATCAATTTTAAAAGCAGAAGGATGAATTTTGTCGAATTTGCATCCAAGTATGTTACCCAAAATTTCACAATTAGGAGTGGCCTATTTCCCCAAAAATCAAGTTGGTAGTACTTAGAGGTATAAGATTATAAAGGTTCCTCATTATGGCCTTGAAATCAAGAAGTGCACTTAAATTGTTGGTGATTAAGGGATGTACAAAGTACAAGACTGGATTTAGGTAACTTCGAACCTGTGGTGTATTCTTTTATTGTTGCATTTACCTTATTTGCTTTTTATTTCTTTCGAGTTTATGGCGCAATTGCTTGGGAACTGAGGCTGATATTTGACTCGGTGATCACTATACATATACTTACGATCATAATCCAAAATATTTCAAAAGATCCATAAATTTGAGTAAACATTATTCACCCTCCTCTCATATGTTAATCTAGCTTAAGAACATTAATCCGCGTCACTTTCATTTGATATCAAAGCATTGGTTTTAAAAGTTCCATAATCTGATTTTTGAAATGTTTTTAAATGACACCAAAGTAAGTAATGTCAACACTATCACTAGTTCATTTATAGAAGGACAATCAAATGCCGAGGCCCCAATTTTTAATGGTAGTAATTATTCTGATTAGGCATGTAGAATGAAAATTTACTACAGTCAATAAAATTAGATATTTGGAATGTTACACAAAATAAGTATACTGAATTTGAGACTAATTATGCACAGTGGATTGGTGATCAAAAAGAAGTTGCACATGGTAATTCAAAGGCCATGAATATATTATTCTATTCATTAGATTAAAAATGAATTTAATAGAGTATTAGTCTATAAATCAGCATATGAACTCTGGAGAACTTTTTAAGCTACCCGTCACTAGTAAATTTAAGCAAACTAAGATTTCCATGTTACCTATTCAGTTTTAGTTATATTAAATGAGTCCAAATGAATTAGTATCGTACATGTATAGTAGATTTAAAGATACTATACATTCTCTCATTGTTTTGAGTAGAAACTTTTTTTTTGAAGAATTTCAAGCTAAATTTTTTAAAATTCACTTAATCTTGATTGGTACCAAAAGGGTATAGTAGTCGAAAAGTCTAATGATATTAGCACTCTAAAAATTGAAGTTAGTTATAAATTTAATGTCTTTTGAAGCTCAAATGCAGGGATGGAAAGAAAATACAGAAGTGCAAAAGAAGTCGATAACATTCAATGCAATTACACAAGGATCTGACTCTAAGAATAACGACGAAGAGATAGCACAGATGACAAGGAACTTTAGAAAATTTCTGAAATATTGAAAGATGAACAGCTTTAAAAGAAACGACAATAGAAATAAAGAACATGGAAATAATAGTCAAACTAAAATCAAATGCTATAAGCTAGGACATAACATAATGATTCTGTCTATATGCAAAAAAATAAAAATCTACGCCAAATATTGATTTGTCCAAAAAAAGAAAAAAAAAAAGCCTATAATACAACATTATGTGATTCAGATTCAAACACATCTTCTACCGATAGTAGTTTGGACAAAAAAATCGCTAACATGTGTTTCATAGAGATACACAGTCCAATTTTTTTTTGGAAATTAGATCTAAAATAGGTACGCATTTACATTAATTTTCATGATTGCTCAGATTGTTTGATTGCTTTGGTTGCCTTGATTGTTTGTTTCGGTTGCTTTTATTTTTTAAGATAATTTTGGTTAATTTAATTTAATTTTAAAATGATTTCAAATTTAAAAGTAAAATTTTAGAATTTTTAAATAAGTATTTTTATAATATAAAATTAATTCCTAATTTATGAGAAATCTAAAAATTATACACACACACACACACACACACACATATATATATATATACACACACGAGTGGAAACCCGTGCGTTGCACGGAAGCATAGATCACGGGGTGTTATAGTTTGTAGGGGAGCATAGAGTACGGGGTGTTGTAGTTTGCACGTGCGTGGTCTTGGCACGCGCTTCGCGCGTGGTCGTGGCACGCGCTTCGCGCGTGGAATGATGTTCGTGAAATGTTTTTTTATGTGTGTAGTAATATTGTGTTTTAATTTTTGGTTGTAGCAGGTAATGTAATGAAAATTGGATGTTATTGAATGTGATATTATTAAATTATATCACGTAAGTAATAAAGGATGGAAGAATATGACAAAAGAATACAAAATGAAAGCGAAAAAATATAAAGATTCAATGCATGAAAAAAGTACGAATAAAACTATTAATTCGGTAAGAAGAAATATAATTAAGGAGAGTTTATGAAAAGGGATTATGAAGAGTTATGAAAGGTTAAATTATATATCATCATTATGTTCAAAGTTATGGCAGGTTAAATTCAGGTGATATTATGGAGAGTTTGTACACGTTACAACATGCGTTTATATTCTATAAATTAGTATTTGTAGCAGAGAAAGAAGTCATAAAATATAAAGAAATGAGAGAAGTGGGTGGAAATCGTATGTGAACAAATGTGGGGTTATACGGCTAGTAATTGATTCTTTTAATATATAATAAATAGGAGTTTGTATTTTTCTCTGAAACACAGCGAGTTAAAGTAATTTTCTGTGGTTTAGTGTTATGTTCCCATCCTCCTTTTTACATTTATACTAACTGTATGTTAGAAAAGAAGACAAAACTGCATGAAAAAACAACATGCAATAGTATATGCATTAAATGGCACACATGCAACAACTTTCTTTATATAATATGCAACAGCATTTGAATCTGAATGTATGAATAAGTTGCAGGAACATATTAGATGGGTATAATTATAGAAGTAATTTCTATGTTCCTTTATATTATAAAAATGAAATGTTGCATGTAGCATTGAGTGATGTATGTATATCGTAATGCAAAGCAGCTATAGTTTGTAGTTAGATATATAGATGCTATTGTATTGAATGCTTGATGAAAATTAAATCATGAATAACAATCATAGTCATTGATAGGGTAAATAAACCAAGAAAGAAATATTAAGAAATAAGCTTCTATTTTTAGTATGGTAAGAATGCACTATTCAAGTGTTGTAGTTTGCATTTGACAGCAAGAGGTGGGATCATATTCTATAATAGCAAGATATATATTGTAAGTGATATATGTTTGTGTTTGTATTCTAATGTAGAAACTAAATTTTGCAGCAATCAGTAAATAATGCATGCATAGCGTGTAGGTATAGGTTGCACATATGGTAAACAGTTTAAAATTTTATGTATCCCTATTGAGTTGATGATAAGACATATATATGAAATGATGAATTAAGCAACCTTATTATGGGATATGCTGCATTGATTGAACACAATGAGGATATAAAATATGAGTAAAGAATAGAGAAAGAACATGCACAAAATGAAAAAGTTATTTCGTATGAAATGAACAACATAACATAGTTCCAGAAATAGGATTAGTTATGAGACCATCTTTCAGACACTCATCAATCAATGTAGTGCTTTACAGAATGGACATAATGCAGTGAAGCAAAAGAAAATGACAAATAGAGCAAAATTCAAGAAGATAAAGAACATGCTAACATATAGAGGAAACAAACAGAGGAAAAAAAACAGAGACCCATTAAAGGAAAAAAAACCGCAACACATATATACACAAAGACAGATATACATGCATGTTAGTCAGCTGTAGAGTAATAAAAAAAAATGGGTACTGCCGTGTTAGGTATCAGGTGATTCGCTAAAGGTTGAACCTCAGATTCATTGACGGAATAAAGAAATGCCAGTGTTGCTCGTTGGGTTCTATATTTGCTTCAGGTTGGCCATTAGGGTCTTCAAAATATTCAAGCTGTTATAGCAGTATAGATACGGTATATTAGCATGAAGCCATAGTGTTAAGGTACCAAACTGAATAAGTAATTTCGAAAACAGTTGTAATAGTGAAAGAAATAAGGACTTGCAAACTAATAAACTAACCAAAAAGATGGAGATTGGTGATTACGTCGGTGGCAGCCCAAACATTTATAATGCAAAGCATCTGTAGCGAAAATGAAGTTATCTGTTGCGAAAATAAAGTTGTAAAAATAAAGTAAGAATTATTGTTGAAAAAAAATGTTTGAGTAAACTAACTTTTGAGGAGAAAAGTAAGTACATTTATACTCTAATTTTTTGTGTGAAATTACAGCAAAACCTCAGGATAAACGACATTTGTTATGTATGTTGTTGTGGTTGAATCTAGCAGAATTGAAATTCTAAGGAATGCAGTGCATCTAGATACAGCAACATACAATTGGCCATGACTAAAATTATATGAAGCAGATTATCAAACATGGATGGTATGAATGGTATGAATGGCACTCAATTTAAAATAAAATGATTTTGTATAACTATATATGTTAAAGCATTATCCATTAGCATTAATGAAGTGGATTATCCACATGACAATAAACGTAAACTTAAGGAAATATTTATCCAATTAACAATAGTCTTACCTATTAAAAGAGAAAGTAATAACACTGATTTAGGAATTATTTTCATTAATGACATTATAATATATATGACTGCTTAGTTTGACTGTTTAAAGTAGGAATATATAAATCAAACCTAAATGGAAATATATTTATGAAAACAAATGAACAGGAGGCACCAGTGCTACCATGCATTTAATCTAGAAACATAATACCAAGGTATTCATGGCCTACCGAAAATACATATGCATTAAAGACTATTGTTGAAAGAAATTGAAAAAATAATGAACTTAATTAAAATAATAGATGAAAAAGATGCCATAATAAATAAATACCTTGAATTATAAGGTCACATGCATTCCAAAGATGTATGGTATGAATGGATGGAAATTTAAAATAAAATGATTTTGTATAACTATATATGTAAAAACATTATTCATTAGCATTAATGAAGTGGATTATCCACATGCCAATAAACGTAAACTTAAGGAAATATTTATCCAATTAACAATAGTCTTACCCATTAAAAGAGAAAGTAATAACACTGATTTAGGAATTATTTTCATTAATGACATTACAATATATATGACTGCCTAGTTTGACTGTTTAAAGTAGGAATAGTAACATTAATACAATAGCATTGATTTAGAAAACTCATAACCATATATTAATCAAACCTAAATGGAAATATATTTATGAAAACAAATGAACAGGAGGCACCAGTGCTACCATGCAATTAATCTAGCAACATAATACCAAGGTATTCGTAGCCTACCAAAAATACATATGCATTAAAGACTATAGTTGAAAGAAATCGAGAAAATAATGAACTTAATTAAAATAATAGATGAAAAAGATGCCATAATAAATAAATACTGTGAATTAAATCTGGGCATGCATTCCAAAGATGAATGCAAAACATTACAGCTATCACAAAGCAGAAGTAAAGAAAGGACTTTGAGAACGTGGTATAACAGAAATAAATGGAGAAGAGAAGTGGCCCACGATCAAGCTCAACAGTTAATTTAGATGAAAACCATTAGTGTGTTCGTGGAAGAAATTATGGAAGTGGGTGGAACAAAATATGGGTTCATTTAATTAATTCTAACGGCTGTTGAGGTGTCACATTGTTAGCCATCTGATGTCTTTTCTAATATTAAATCCGAACCACTCTTTGACTTGTTGTTTGTCCAGGATGGGAATTTTATTATATAGATACACACACACAACCACACAAACAAATAAAAGTTAGAAAATAACAATATAGTATAAAAGTGATATGTATGCCAATTTACCCTCTGGCATCATGTCGATATACATGTCAGGTTTCTGAATTTCAAATTTTAGTTAAAAGTTCTTTTTCTCCCTTCTTTTCACCGACTCTTATGTCACTAAGAGGCACATTTTTGATCAAATATGTGCCTATTGAATCTTATTTATATCATCTATATCTGTCCATTCATATCATCCCATTTAAAATTCAAACTTTCATTTTCAGACTCTTAGTTACATACAATTTCAATGGCTTCCTCTTAAAACATTCCTACCATCATGAAACTCTTAAAAGTTGTCAGTAATTATCTTTTCAATGATCAAAAGGCTATTAATGCCTATATTGTCTGCATGAACTACGACAAAGTTCATCCTAGAAGGTTTTCCATTTTTAGTGATTTTCCTTCTCATGAAATTGATATTCTTTTCAATGACAATTTTCTTTTTCTCTAGTTGATGCAAGTAAAAAATATTTCATTTCTTATCCTCTTCTTGTCAAAAGGAAGTGAAGGACAAGTTTAGAGTAGTGTAAAAGGAACACAAATTGTTTTGGATTGTGAAGTTATACGAAACATTATTAATTGTAATTTTTTTAAAATAGATCTTTCTACGTTTCAAACTGATGAACAAGAAAGAGTGACATTCCATTATATTTTTGAAAGGCACGATGATTTCAAATTTTACAGAAAACCTTAATTTTCGTCTAAAGGCGAGAATTTTTAATAACCTTTTTGCAACACACTATTTCCCTTATATAGGGAAATTTCAACAATCCAACTCTTAGAATTTGTAAAGATCAATTTTCTTTTTGGTCAATACAACATAAACTGGGAATAATTCAGTCTTGATGAATTCTTCCCTAACAATATCCTAACCATGAAAACACTTTCTTTCATGGTGTTTCTTATCGTATCTTTACCTATTTTGGTGTTGACTTTAAAGAAGAAAATTTTATTTCTCAATAAAATTTCAGTCTTTACAATATTCATTTTATACAAATTTCCATGACTTTCGAGCCATATGGGACAGTTACCAAAGAGGAACAAAGGCTCCCTCAAAAACAAAAAATGGAAGAAGTAAATGAAGAAGGAGAAGGTATGTAAATTGAGAAAAAAGGAGATGTAGAAGAGGATGAAACTTCCATTGAGAGTATAGGTCTCTTGGCCCGTACAACTATCAAAGATATTCGTAGGAACCAAAAGAAGATCCTAGAGAATCAAAATACACTTAAACGTTGATGAGAAAGAAGTTTAATAGGATTTCAGGAAAAATGGACAAGTCCATTGGAAATCCGGAGCTTGGATTATGATCATCTTCTTCTTCTTCCATTAGTTTCTAAGCTTATATATCTTTATGTATGTTGTATAATTGTTGACATGCCTTTTGGCAAGGCCATCACAACTCAGATTTCTATCAAGCGAAGTGCTCAGGATATGATTATAAGCTATCGCTAAATTAATTCACTTGGTTGAAGTGATAAAGCTCATGGAACCTAGATATTGCATACATAAATTTTCGTTTGGTCTGTACCCCAGGTTGAACAGGTTGGTTCGACCTAAACTCACCTTATCAAGCTTCGGAATGGAGCACACCTCCGGTCATGAGGCCCTGGGTCAGTGCACTTCAGTTCGATAAAGCGCCATGAATTCCACATAAGATTTACACTTTCGACCCGGGTCGGCCATACCGAGCCGAACCCTACCGACCTGAACCCTGAGACTCTATTTGCTTGGTCAATTCTTGACTGAATCTATCTCCTTAATATCTGGATCGGATGACGCATATGCGACACATCTCGAGGATGACTGTTTCTCACGTGAAAGACCGGTTCCACCACCTACTGGATGCACGACACGGGGCTGACCCGACTCGGGATGGTCGCCACGTGCCATGCCGACCCAAGCCGGACGAGCTCCAATAAATAAGCATTTTGAAGGCTGGAAAAAAGACATTCCCTCAGATTCTATCTCTCTTGGCTCAGTACGCAAGGATATTACTGCTGTGAGAGGTTGAATTCAATAATAAACACAAAGACTTTGCATATAAATTATTTCTTTCACTATTTTCATACAAATCAAACAATTGTAACCTGTAATCAACAGTATAAATGAAGATTATAAGTGGATCTAGGCTTAAATTAAGTCGAACCACTATAAAAACTCTTGTGCGTTCCCTGTTTTTTTATATTCTTAGATTCTGTGATTGCGGCTGTGAGAATATTCTGTGACTTGTGTGTGGATTATGCACTTTGAGGGTTGATTGTCAAGCGTTAGACTGACATCAAAATTTTGGTGCACTAGGAAGGGGGCATGCGCGTAACTACTGCAATTTCATGCTTGAAAGGACTTGGATAACTCACTTTTGGATTAAATATGGTAAAGAGGAAGAAGGATGAAACGTCTTCCCAAGCTCAGGCCACATGGAAGGAGGCAAGCCAAAAGGCTTCCTCCCATGGAGACCCCTCTGTATATCTGACAAGGGAAGAGATGGATAATGTGCTTAAAGAGTTAAGGATAAGGATGGAACATCAAGATGAGCTTCTTTGCTAGCAACATGAGATGATGGAAAGATTCTCCGCCCAAATGCATGGGAGGTCGGGCAACCATACGTCACTCCCTGGAACTAGCACCGTTGGGGAAACAACGACACCATGGCTTAGGTCGGCCCAAGTTCCGTCTACTCCAGACATCTTACCTTAGCCCGAATCGATGCAATCCCCGAATCAGCCTACCTTCCAGGTCGACCCAAACACGGCCAGGGGAAATCACCCTCCACTTATTGAGAAATTTCACAACACAACAACTCGTGAAACTATGGAGGGGAACACTTATGTAAACCACACTAATGTAGCCTAAGGTAGGGTCAACACGGAGATGGGAACTGGGAATGCTGTCCCAGGTCGGCTCAGCCATACCAACCCGGATTAGCTCAGCCATACCGACCTATGGCTCGGGGGCAGCACCGGGTTGAACCCGCATGCACAAGACATATTTCCACCATTTTCTAAGCTTCGTGCTAAAGACACTAGCACCATATTGTGTAATTGGAAACATCATTTTGGAGATGAAAACTAGATTTCCAATTTGATTCGCTGATTTTCTAGAGCCAGCACATCTCAAGATGACGTGGATAACATCAATCGCAACCCCCTCTCGCGAGACATCAGGAATTCCCACAACCCTCATGACTTTAGACTATCGTCTTTAGAGGCATTCAATGGCAGAACCGACCCTACCGTGCATCTGACATGCTACATGCGCCACATGGAAGTACTATCGACGTCGGATAACGTTATGGCTAAGTGTTTCCCTATTCTTGTCTGATATAACTGCTATGTGGTTCTGAAAGCTTGAGTCTGAATCGATCAACAACTAAAACCTTTAGTCACTCGCTTCATTGAGTAGCTTAGGGTCCACATATCTCGGTGCTAGAACATCACAACTCTTACATCTCTTAGATAGAAGTCCGGCGAGACCTTGCGCTCATATTTGGAAAGGTTTAATGTGACAGTAATGGCTAGGGATCGACTAGAACCATTCATGGTACTTATGGCTGTCATCTCAGGCATCTTGGATAAAATGGATTTCAAAATCTCTTTATAACGAGACCCGACAAGAGACCTTGGTGAATTCTACTTTGAAGATGACATATTCTTGCAGCAAGAGGATGCTAATATCATGGTGGATGACCTCGATGTTTTCATGGAAAAGGATGGAGGACCATCCAGCTTTGGAAAGAACAAGGGCAAGATCCTGGAGAAGAATGATATAAATGTTTTGTTTCGGAGAGAACATTATGACAAGTACATCGAAATCAATCTTTCATTACTGGATATATACCTCGACGTGCGAGGAACTCTTCCTTTCCCTAAGCCTTCCAGGAGGGAACCCACTCAAAGAGAATGGGATTCTGGGCTACACTACATGTTTCATGATATGGAATGTCATGCCATGAACGATTGCAGGCACTTGCGTGTCCTTATAGAAGATTTATTCAAACGTGAAGAGCTGCCCGAATATGTTAAGCAACCAACAATGCCTACATTGGCACTACCACCACCAAATCCCTAAATTGGGAATAATCCAGGACCGAGCAATCGTGGGATCTTTATCAGTTGATCTAGATCAGATCACCATGGATTTCTGCATTTCTTTAGAATAAGATATGTTTCTGTTTGTTTTAGGATTTCTGGATGGCTACGTCGACTCACATATGCATAGGGATTAGGATTTAATCCTCGGATATACTTCGTTCTCGACAATAAAACCATTTGATGAATAAATGGCTAAGTTGTAGTACACACGTACGAGATTACGATGTAGTCCTTAGGCATGCTCTGGATTCAACGTTAAACCAATCATACATTGTTTTGGTTTTTTAATAAAATGGGTTTTCAAGCATGGATTATGTTTTGTAAACTTAAGTGTCTTTTTAGGATGTCGTAAGATTGCTCAATCACAAACAAGAATATGGATTATACTCATCGTGAAACTCTAGGTATGGATTATACCTAGAGATGGACTATCTTGTCAGGTTGTGGCAAGCATAGTGCTATCACGACATGAGTATGTCTTATACCTAATTTAGATTCCTAAGTATGGATTATACTAGGGAAAATCAGATCATCTTGTCAAGATTTGATGAGAAAACTCAATAAAACCCGAGTATGACTTAGGCTCAGTTTGAACCTTCAAGTATGGATTATGCTTGAAGAGTTGGGCTGTCTTGCCAGAATTTGGTAGGATGATCCAATCATCGCCCGAGTATGGTTGAAAAGGCTAAGTGGAACTATCAGGATTTGGCACAACTGTTTGTCTGGTTTCTTCGTAAGTATGGATTATGCTCACGACGAATTGGCCTGATGAGGGCACAACTTTCTTGGATTTCTATTATAATATGACCCAAAGCGATCCTCGGATTTATGGCTTTTTGGTCTTCTTATAATATGATCCACAATGATCGTGGTTTCTTGTAATATGGTTTGGCATGACCATGAATTTCTAGTTCTTTATTAATATGATCCAGTACAATCATGGGTTTTCTGGTTTTCTATTATCACTTAATATGATCCGACGTGATTATGGCTTTCTGGACTTCTATATATTGGATTTCTATGGATTATGGATTAACCAGAACACACCTACCTTTCTCAAGAAATATATGTTCTAAAGGGAAAAGTGTTGACATGCCTTTTGGCAAGGCTGCACAACTCGGATTTCAATCAAGCGAAGTGCACGGGATATGAGTATAAGCTATTGCTAAATTAATGCACTTGGTTGATGTGATAAAGCTTTTGGAAACCAAGATATTGCATACTTAAAGTCTCGATACGGTCGGTATCCCGGGTCGAACATGTCAGTTTGACCTAAACTCACCTTACCAAGCTTCGGATTGGAGCAAATCTTGGGTCAGGAGACCCCGGGTCGGCATACCCGAGTCGATGCACTTCAGTTTGATAAAGTAGCATGAACTCCACACGATCTTTACACTTTCGAGTTGGGTCGGCCATACCGAGCCGAACCCTACCGACCCGAACCGTGGGATTCTATTTGTTTGGTCAACTCTTGACCGCTATCTTCTTAATATCTAGATCGGATTACACGTACGCCACACATCTCGAGGAGGACTGTTTCTCACATGAAAAACCAGTTTCACCACCTGCTGGATGCACGACACGTGGCCGACTTGACCCAGGATGGTCGCCACATGGCATGCTAACCCGAGCCGGATGGGCTTCTATAAATAGGCATTTCGAAGGCTAAAAAAGGACTTTCTCTCGACTTCTATCTCTCTTGGCTCGATACGTAAGAATATTGCTGCCGTGAGAGGCCGAATTCAACATTCAATACAAGGATTTTGTGTGTAAATCGCTCCTTTCTCTACTTTTTTACAAATCAAACAATCGTAACCTGTAACCAACAGTATAAGCAAAGATTATAAGTGGACGTAGGATTAGATTAACCTGGGCCACTATAAAAACTCTTTCGTATTCCTTGTTATTATTATTTTGCATTCTATATTATGACGGTGAGAAAATTCTATGATTTGTGTGTGGATTACGCACTTTGGGTGTGATTGTCAAGAGTTCCTCTTTTTGACGTCACTAATAATATTTGTATTTTAGTTCATTAAACATTACATTACTTAAATCTCTAGTGGTGTTTGTAATAAATATTTAGTATGAATGAAAATCCTTATTTTCTCTATCAAATACCTATAATAATTTCTGGAGATTGATAAACCATCAATGCATAACGTAAAAACTCCAAAATGACTCAAACACCAAAACATGAATAGACATGTTGACATATCCCTCACCTATATATCGATATATAATAGAAAATTTTCAAAAAAAAATTAGATAGAAAATTTTCAAAAAAAATTAAAATTTGAACAACCAACTTATATCTATTAATCTCAAACGATTTTCTTACCTTATAAATACCTATTTATACTAGAGAAATGTATTTAAATTTCATTAACATATTCTCTTTTCATTTTTCAACTTTAAAACAAAATAATGGATAAGCCTATCCATAATCCAACCGAAAACTTAAAGCCAACACTTGAATCATTCAGAAAATACTCACTCATTCTTCAAAATCATAGGCATTTAGAGTTGAGTCAAATACAAATGATCAAGGAACCAGAGAGGCACTTTGATAAGATTCGGTATGATATCCTCTTTTTTCAAAAGATGAATCCAAAGCCAGTCCTGATTGCATTACAACCAAAGATGATGAAGATTGGAACTCTACAAGGAGAGGCCCTATCTTTGGCAAAGACTGTCGGTTTGAAGTGCCACATAATGTCTAAAGTTGTTTGTTTAAATAATATTACTTAAAATTTGGATTTAATATTTAACATATATTGGATTGATTGTTTGAAACTTATGATTGGATTAGCTTGATGATTGGTTTGGTTATCTGATTTAATTCTTTAGAAATGCTTATTTCAGGTTATATCTTTTCATATAGTGCTTTAATATGCTTATTTCTAAAATGATTCATATTTCTTATATAATTCCTTAAGGTTTTTCCTTTAGGATATCCCTTTACATTTGAGCCAGTATTAGAGTCAGTCTACATTTTAGTCAATAAGAGTTAAAGTCAATAAATAAGTATTCGAGTCAATGATTTAGTTAACTGAACAAATAAGTTAGTATATATGATAGTTTAAACCTTTGGTCATGGAAGTTTTCGTTGATGACAAAGGGAAAGAAAATATAAAATATGCACAGTTTGGGAGGGAGAGTAGAATAAGGGAAAGTTAAGGAGATATTTTATGAAATGGTTGTTATTATGATATTTTTCATCAACATCGAAATATAGGGTTATGCCTATGTATTTAGGGTAATCTAGTCCTTTTAAGCTTAACTGAATTCATCGTTCCTTAGATATCAAGATACTAAGTCCAAAGATTAGTTACTCTTCCTTCAAGAGGTGAGTATCACGCTTACAAGACTTAAGGATTAACAATTAACTTGGGATAAGGCTTCAATAATCGTTACTAATTAGAGCTAGAATACACATTAAGATTAGTTAGGTAATCGCTAGGTATATGGGATTGAGGAGTGCTGACATATAGAAGCATCACAGTATACATTAGAATATACAAAATAGTAAAAACACGATAATTTATAGTGGTTTGGTTCTAATTGAACCTACGTCCACCTTGAAGGATTTGATGATTTTATTCATGGTCAAGGTTACAAGAGAATTCCCTTTTTTGATTTCTAAATTAGGGTTTACGCACTTAGAATTGAGTATAAGATTTTGGAATAAGTAGAGGTCCTTTAAAATATGGCCCTTGGGGTGTTATTTATAGAAGAATTGGGCCCCCTTTAGCAGTGACCAAGCAGAAGGCTTTAGTTCCTTCCTTACTTTCCAGTCTTTGGTAACGCTCTTTGTTTCAGTGTTGTGGCTTCAGTGTCAGCTTACCTTCTATTGTCTCTAGCCTCGATAGTGATTTCCTGGAGTCATCCTACTTCAGAAGCACTTAGGTTCCAATGTTGACCTGCTCTTATGCTTCCTGGTTTAGATGCCAGTGTTATAGATGCTTCAGTGTCAGTATTATATAAAGGCTTTGGTGTTGGTACTATATAAAGGCTTCGGTGCTGGTATTATATAAAGGCTTTGGTACCGGATTAACTGCTTTCTTCTCTTCATATTAGGCTTTGCCTTCTGCGATGTTTCCTTTTAGTACTTAGTTCCATCTTTTTTGTTGAGTGCCAGTGAATGTCGATCCTATGCGTTGGTGTCTATATCGAGTTACTGGTATCGATGGCTTCTTGTTTCTTTGTCATATTTGTTCCCAACTTGTAGCGACCCGAACTTCCCCGGTCTACGAAGAGATGAGAAAGAACGAATTACTGTGAGGACAAGACAAAACAGAACGCAGACGGAAGAACATTTCATTGTTATTACAACAATTCCATCAGATACAAGAATATACAGAGTATAAATGAATAAATTACATTCGATAAATATCAGAGATTACAATAAGTTACATAGCAGCGGAAAAACAATATAAAGCACAACTGAAGGGGATATACGGATACAGAGCTTTCCGGATATCATTCCAGCTGTAAACCAGGATCCTGTGAATATAAATCTGCAAAACCAAAACTACTAGCTGCCCGTGTGGAAAATAGGGGCACCCAGAGTTTAGGTTAAAACAATAAACTCTAGGTCAGTCATGTGACTGGTGTGAGAACTAAAACAGTTATTTAAAGCTTTACTTTAAAAGAGAGTAATTCAAGGGACCACGCCGTATAACACGGAACGGGTTTCCTCCCAAGAATACCAGTGCATAGAATAAACAACGCAATGCTTTTTCGAAAAATGAAGCTATTATAAGACCCAGGTCCCATCACACAATGCAACGCAAGCCGGAGGATAGGGTTTTACCTTATAACAGCCAAACATGCTTGGTACGTTTAAAACAAATCATTTGATACTATAATAAGTGTATAGTGTCAAAACATTTCAATCATAAATATAAATCATAGACGGCATGAGTGCCCCATCCCACTATGTCGCCATACTAGGCTCTACAAATAAAACCGAAATACACGTATTGGAAATTGGATTTCCGTCATGAGTCGAGGCAAGGGGAAAGCTCCTCTCCGCGTTCGAGACACTCTAGCAAATGTCCCAGGGCTACGCACTCTGGGCAAACCTTGGATGCTTCAGGGCCGGTCCTCACTTACGTTAGAGGATTATTTATTCCTGAACACACGTTTCCCGGTCCTTACAGACCTAAAATCGAGGCGCCTCATCCAACAACCACATAGGTGAAAAGTATATAAATGTCAGGGCTGGTAAGTCACTGACACCACCAAAGCTAGAAAGAAACGTCGTGCTCTCCCTGCAGTCCGTATCCCGTTTTTGACTCATACCGAGGTGTGAGGCTCGCGAATTCACGTTATACACAAAGCTACGCCACAAAGGTCGTGCTTTGATCATCAACCACAAGACTTTGCTTTTCAACAGAAGCCTTGATCATTGCATCTTAGCGTGCCACACAGGCAATTCATGCCATGCGACTGATGTCCATCGATATACAACCTCTGAGCTCGTACGTCTCAGAGAAGGGCGTTAAGCAAAAGAATAAATTCTCCGCCGCCAAACAGATGTATATTTAATAGAAATCAATCAACACAGAATAAAATCCAATGTCAGACACACAATCCATTTACAAGTCCGTTCTGGGTCTGAACGAAACCGGAGGCAATTTCCTCGCATATCCATCCGTCTCTAAGTACGTCTGGACGACCACCAACTATTTCCATCCTCTTGGGTGTACAGCCCAATCAGGATCGTTAGTAATTATCCAAACGATGTGAAGACTTCCGGTCTTCGACCATTGTCTTCATCTTCGACTTATCGTCGAATCGGTTATTCAGAATGGGTATAAACCCGGATTTTCCGAACAACCCGCGTATTTTAAAACAAATGTTACACAAACACAACATACGCCTCACTCCAATTCTGAATATTCTGTTATTTTCTTTTGGGAAAAGTTCCCATTAATTTTATCAAAGATAAATTCTTTAAAATTTATTCTTTAATCTTCCTTTGGATGTCGTTTCAAACCAAATTATGGTTTTCTAAACTAGTCGAGATTAGCGAACCACACCGAAGTAATTATTTATTTTATTTCCCAATCCCAACCTATTCATCCCATGAAGCAAAACTGGTAATACTCCATATCTAACACCACGGTGTTATCGGTAAAATTAATTACCATTTCACGTTCAAATCTAATTAAAGATTTAACTACCGCTTTGGAGCAAAACTGGTGATACTCCATTCTCGCTCATTTTCTATATTTGATGATTTAGATTATAGATTCACATTTCAACCTAATTGCAGATTCGTTAAAACTCCTTTTACTGGGTTAAAGAATTAGGTGTTATTTAAAACACAGTTCACGACAAACCCAAATCACATTCTATTTGTTATCGGGTTAAAGAACTAGTGTTATTTAAAACACCGTTCACGATAAACCCATTTCAAATCCAATCAAATATATTAGAAATTCCGATTATTTAAAACCCCTTTTAAAATCTAATTTATTTATTTAAAAAAAAAATCGGGTTTTAAATTTAGTTCATTCTAGTTCATTTCGATAAAAATCTATTTTTATCTCTTCAAATATGGAGTTTTTCATCCCAATTTTTCCCAAATCATTTCTTATGATTTTACATAAATTATTGATATTTTTAATAATTTTATCAAGGCACGTACAGTCGATTTCCATCAACGGCCATCGAACTGCACTTACAGCGACCTTTTTCGAATTTGATTTGGACGTATCTCCAAATCCAACAGTTAGATTTTGAATTTCAAATATTCGTTAGAAAGCTCTTTTCGATACGAACCCAACGGTTCCGGTTTTAGGAGAATCCGACGGTCAGATCTCCCGTAATGTCCGTTTGAAATAAATGGTCGAAATTCACGAACTGCCGCGGCGCGGCGCGTTCTATTCGGGCCATTATATTATATATATAATATATATAATATATATTTCGTCGATTTCTATTTAAACGAATTTTATAAATAGTTTTGAATTCGTTTCAAAAACAATTTCAACATTTATTTCAAATTCAAATCAAAATTGAATTTTCTTTTTTAAATCCTTTTTACTTTCATCTCTATTTGATTTCAATTCAAATCGATTTTAATTCGATTCGAATTCATTTCGTTTTCTATTCAATTTAAACTCAATTCGTTTTCTATTCGATTCAATTCAAATTGGTTTTCTATTCGTTTCAATTCAAATTGGTTTTCTATTCGTTTCAATTCAAATTGGTTTTCTATTCGTTTCAATTCAAATTTGTTTTCTATTCGTTTTCAAAATCACTTTTGTTTTCTATTCGTTTTCAAAATCACTTTTCATTATTCATTTCGAAATCACTTTCCATTATTCATTTTAAAATGAATAAATCGATATAAATATCGTTCGCGTCAAAATGGCGTCAATCTAATCTACACGGCTTCATATATTTCTATTTTCAAATATTCTATTTCAAATATTTCTATTTTCAGATATTCTATTTCATATATTTCTATTTTCAACAAATGAGTATTTATTTTTGTCAACACACGACTAATCTCAACGAATGAGTACTGTCCACGTGTGACTACTTTTGTTAAATTATTTCGTTCAACACATGACTAATTTCACGAATGAGTACAGTCAACACATGAACATTTATTTTATAATATTCTTTATCTTCTAAATTGGAATGAGGCCCAATCAATCACCATACAATGTTAATTATATGGATTTTCATACATCACACGTATATAATAGTATTGAAAAATAATCAACCATCAACCAAGGTGCACTACACTGTATAAGCATCAAATATAAATATCTAACGCTTATAACAGCCTGTCAATCAATCGATCGACATATTTAATCAATCAGGATGAGTGAACTTCAAATTTCATCCCAACACCCGTGTGGGGTTTCAAATCAACAAACACAGATTTTTATTTGTGCAGTTGGGCGATGTGTAAAATTTATCGACCCAATCAATGTCCTTCAAATAGGTGTACATAAACAAACTGTCCGGTTTGTAAATGAATATTTTATTCTATTCACTTTCATGTTAAAAATTATATTTTTAACGATAAAATATTTTATTTCGACATATGAATGTCTATTCAGTTCATTCTTTAAATAAAATGATATTTTCTATTTTTCTAACTTATTTTTAGAAAATTTCGGCGGCATAACGACACGATACTAGAAACGGGACGAGGCCTAGCCTTATCCCCGGTCTAGTGAAGGCCCACGCCATTCACACATCAATCAAATTCACCAAACAACCAAATTCAAATCAAATCATCTAACTAATTTATGCAACCAAACAAACAAGTCCATGGTCTGTGGACGATTGTGTCGGGTGCTACTAAGCACCGTTTGCATCCTAGTATATATATAACTAGAAAAGAAATTGAAGAGTGAGAAATTCTCTCCAATAGCTATCCAATACCACGACTCTTCATTGATAGAAATCTTCATCGTTATCGCATCTTTGTCACCTTTGTTGCCCGTATTCACTACATATGTAAAAATCGAATTTTTACTATGCTATTCAATATATAAAAATCGAATTTTTACTATGCTATTCAATATATAAAAAATCAAATTTTTACTATCTTGCTATACGGATAAAAATTCCATTTTCACACCGCTACTATATAGATAAAAATTCTATTTTTATCTTGCTACTTAATATAATAAAAATTATATTTTTATCACTTTTTATGAATAAAAATCATATTTTTATTGCTCCTATGTTATAAAACCCCCCTCCTTAATCTTCTTGTACAATAAAAATCTCATCTTTCATTTCAAAATCAAATCTTTTCCTTATGTAAAAACTAAATCTCTATATGGTAAAAATCACTTCTTTATTCGATTAAAAATCCAACCTTTACATCGCTAAAAATCTCGTCTTTACATAAATATAAATCTAATCTAATCTTTAGATTAATAAAAATCTAACCTTTAGAGTAATAAAAATCCTATCTTTTCTAATGATTAAAAATATAATCTTACTTCACTATTATGTATAAATAAAACCATATTTCTTTTCTGAAATTATCTATATGAAGAACACATATATATATATATATATACATTACATAAATAACAAATTAAAGTAAATAAAATAAATCAATAAAAACTTACAGGAGGAGGTGGCTGAGGGGGTGGGTTTGCTGTGCGTCACTGGGGGCTCGGGGGAGGTGAATGTCGAGGGAACGGAGGATGGGGCGGCGACGAGGCTCGGTAGGGTTTCTGGGAGGGGTGCGGTTTGTTTGCTGAATGGAGATGGGGGGGGGGGGGTATCGCGAATCGAGGAGGAAAAGAAGGGGGGTATCGCGAGTGCACGGGGAGGCGGTGGATCGCCTGGAGGGCGGCGCGGTGGTGGATCCCCCACGTCGAGCGATTGAATCTTTTTTTTTTAAATCGATCTGAAGAAAGAAAAAGGGGGGGGGGGGGGCAGAACGAATAAAGGGGGAGAAGGGTTGAGCCTTTTTTTTTATTTTAATTTTTATTCACATAAAGTAACTTTTTCTATCGACCTCGAAACGAAGCCCACCGCCTGTCGTCCATAGCGTTTTACCCCCATTTCGAACACAATGGGATATGTATCATAGGCTGATTCGATCATTTCGATCAGTTTCCGTTGAATTTACATTTAAATCTATATATTCTATTTTAAACATACATTTCAATTTACCAGGGTCACATACGAACTCTATAAATTGCATAAAAATATTTTCTAGCTTCGTATTGACGATATGGTCCTAACAAAATTAGGTTCGTCGGATTCTGAGACCGTTAGAAAAATGGCCAATTTCCAGTCGATTAAAATACACTAAAACTGGTCAAACGCGTTTTCCTTTGCCACGCTCACATATTGATTCGAAAAATTATGAAATTTGGAATCTAGCAATAATTTGACATCACGGACCCAACAAAAGTGGTTTCGTCGAAATTCGAGGTCGTTTGCAAAATTCCCATTTTTAAGGGCCTGAATTCCATAGCGACTATTAAGAAATTTCAACTGGACATATCTTTTGATTCCCGCTATGAAATTTCGATTTTTCGGATTCGTTGGAAAGATATCATCAAATAGATCCTAATGTTTTTTGTTTCACTAAAATCTGGATTGTTTTGCACCCGGTACATTCAATTGAAGTTTGAAATCGAATTATCGAACTACCGCGCCATTTTCAATTCTATTTATAATTATATATAAATATTTATATTCTAACGACGGCGTATGAAATATATACGTTCTATTTATATTCAAAATAAATTTTCGTCGATATTATTTAAAATAATCTATTTTAAATATTCAAAATTCGCTAAAATTGCCAAAATAAAAATTTTAAACTGGCTCAGAATTTCCTGGTTATTACAATCTCCCCCACTTAAAACTTTTCGTCCCCGAAAAGGAACAAAGTCGAAAGTGGTTTGATTAATCCACTCTACGTTCGATCTGGCTTCCATTCTCCAACTTTTCAGTTTCTGAGAATTTTCAAATTTTCAAAAATTTGGATAACACCCGGAATTTTCGAAAAATTTCGCCATAACCTCCCCTGCACCGGGAGCCACGGGAAAATCCCGAAATTACCATATAGGCCTTCTGATCTCAAAAAGAAAAGGAAAAAGCCAAGCGGCTAGCCAATAGGCTCATAAAATCATCATCACCCAAACAAAACAGTAAATTATGTAGTAAACATGTACCTATTTGTCGGGCAAACAAATTTTATTCTCTGCTCTAGCCTCCTTGCTATGACCTGTTCAATGGATATACATGTATATGCAAGCAAATGCGACCAATTTTCAATACAGTTCAATATATGGTTCAATTAGGCATAATGGTTCAAAATTAGCAAACAAATAAACAAACAACACAAACATCAATCAATTAGTGAATTTATCGTTTCAAATTCATAATTTTTGATATATATACAAAAAATCTTGTTTTTGATGCCAATTCACAACAATGTGTTCTAACTATATAAGTTTTGGTTCTCACACCAGTCTAATGGAAATATATAGAAATCACACCTTCGAAACACGAACATAAATATTGATGATGCCATGGTCATTATCAACATCATCTCCGGGCGACTAGAGTGTAATTCTATATCTATCCGGTATATTAAAACTTCGAATATACGTTCATGACGCGTATATGCAAAATCTTTATATAGCGGACTGTCCATATGCAAAATAAATAAATATTCAAATACGTATAAAATGGTTTAAATTTTCAAAACAAAAATTGTTTTCATTTGAAAAATATACTCTTCACACCCGTTCTAGGATACTACCGATCCTATCTCTAATGAGTCATTCTAATTGGATATTGCTAATCCAATATCTGATGAATTCTTTCGTATGGTTCTAATGTGTCTTGTTCTCGAGCTCTGTAAACCAAAGCTCTGATACCAAACTGTAGCGACCCGAACTTCCCCGGTCTACGAAGAGATGAGAAAGAACGAATTACTGTGAGGACAAGACAAAACAGAACGCAGACGGAAGAACATTTCATTGTTATTACAACAATTCCATCAGATACAAGAATATACAGAGTATAAATGAATAAATTACATTCGATAAATATCAGAGATTACAATAAGTTACATAGCAGCGGAAAAACAATATAAAGCACAACTGAAGGTGATATACGGATACAGAGCTTTCCGGATATCATTCCAGCTGTAAACCAGGATCCTGTGAATATAAATCTGCAAAACCAAAACTACTAGCTGCCCGTGTGGAAAATAGGGGCACCCAGAGTTTAGGTTAAAACAATAAACTCCAGGTCAGTCATGTGATTGGTGTGAGAACTAAAACAGTTATTTAAAGCTTTACTTTAAAAGAGAGTAATTCAAGGGACCACGCCGTATAACACGGAACGGGTTTCCTCCCAAGAATACCAGTGCATAGAATAAACAACGCAATGCTTTTTCGAAAAATGAAGCTATTATAAGACCCAGGTCCCATCACACAATGCAACGCAAGCCGTAGGATAGGGTTTTACCTTATAACAGCCAAACATGCTTGGTACGTTTAAAACAAATCATTTGATACTATAATAAGTGTATAGTGTCAAAACATTTCAATCATAAATATAAATCATAGACGGCATGAGTGCCCCATCCCACTATGTCGCCATACTAGGCTCTACAAATAAAACCGAAATACACGTATTGGAAATTGGATTTCCGTCATGAGTCGAGGCAAGGGGCAAGCTCCTCTCCGCGTTCGAGACACTCTAGCAAATGTCCCAGGGCTACGCACTCTGGGCAACCTCTGGATGCTTCAGGGCCGGTCCTCACTTACGTTAGAGGATTATTTATTCCTGAACACACGTTTCCCGGTCCTTACAGACCTAAAATCGAGGCGCCTCATCCAACAACCACATAGGTGAAAAGTATATAAATGTCAGGGCTGGTAAGTCACTGACACCACCAAAGCTAGAAAGAAACGTCGTGCTCTCCCTACAGTCCGTATCCCGTTTTTGACTCATACCGAGGTGTGAGGCTCGCGAATTCACGTTATACACAAAGCTACGCCACAAAGGCCGTGCTTTGATCATCAACCACAAGACTTTGCTTTTCAACAGAAGCCTTGATCATTGCATCTTAGCGTGCCACACAGGCAATTCATGCCATGCGACTGATGTCCATCGATATACAACCTCTGAGCTCGTACGTCTCAGAGAAAGGCGTTAAGCAAAAGAATAAATTCTCCGCCGCCAAACAGATGTATATTTAATAGAAATCAATCAACACAGAATAAAATCCAATGTCAGACACACAATCCATTTATAAGTCCGTTCTGGGTCTGAACGAAACCGGAGGCAATTTCCTTGCATATCCATCCGTCTCCAAGTACGTCTGGACGACCACCAACTATTTCCATCCTCTTGGGTGTACAGCCCAATCAGGATCGTCAGTAATTATCCAAACGATGTGAAGACTTCCGGTCTTCGACCACCGTCTTCATCTTCGACTTATCGTCGAATCGGTTATTCAGAATGGGTATAAACCCGGATTTTCCGAACAACCCGCGTATTTTAAAACAAATGTTACACAAACACAACATACGCCTCATTCCAATTCTGAATATTCTGTTATTTAAATATTCACATCTTTTGGGAAAAGTTCCCATTAATTTTATCAAAGATAAATTCTTTAAAATTTATTCTTTAATCTTCCTTTGGATGTCGTTTCAAACCAAATTATGGTTTTCTAAACTAGTCGAGATTAGCGAACCACACCGAAGTAATTATTTATTTTATTTCCCAATCCCAACCTATTCATCCCATGAAGCAAAACTTGTAATACTCCATATCTAACACCACGGTGTTATCGGTAAAATTAATTACCATTTCACGTTCAAATCTAATTAAAGATTTAACTACCGCTTTGGAGCAAAACTGGTGATACTCCATTCTTGCTCATTTTCTATATTTGATGATTTAGATTATAGATTCACATTTCAACCTAATTGCAGATTCGTTAAAACTCCTTTTACTGGGTTAAAGAACTAGGTGTTATTTAAAACACAGTTCACGACAAACCCAAATCACATTCTATTTGTTATCGGGTTAAAGAACTAGTGTTATTTAAAACACCATTCACGATAAACCCATTTCAAATCCAATCAAATATATTAGAAATTCCGATTATTTAAAACCCCTTTTTAAATCTAATTTATTTATTTAAAAAAAAATCGGGTTTTAAATTTAGTTCAATCTAGTTCATTTCGATAAAAATCTATTTTTATCTCTTCAAATATGGAGTTTTTCATCCCAATTTTTCCCAAATCATTTCTTATGATCTTACATAAATTATTGATATTTTTAATAATTTTATCAAGGCACGTACAGTCGATTTCCATCAACGACCATCGAACTGCACTTACAACGACCTTTTTCGAATTTGATTTGGACGTATCTCCAAATCCAACTGTTAGATTTTGAATTTCAAATATTCGTTAGAAAGCTCTTTTCGATACGAACCCAACGGTTCTAGTTTTAGGAGAATCCGACGGTCGGATCTCCCGTAATGTCCGTTTGAAATAAATGGTCGAAATTCACGAACTGCCGCGGCGCGGCGCGTTCTATTCGGGCCATTATATTATATATATATAATATATAATATATATTTCGTCGATTTCTATTTAAACGAATTTTATAAATAGTTTTGAATTCGTTTCAAAAACAATTTCAACATTTATTTCAAATTCAAATCAAAATTGAATTTTCTTTTTTAAATCCGTTTTACTTTCATCTCTATTTGATTTCAATTCAAATCGATTTTAATTCGATTCGAATTCATTTCGTTTTCTATTCAATTTAAACTCAATTCGTTTTCTATTCGATTCAATTCAAATTGGTTTTCTATTCGCTTCAATTCAAATTGGTTTTCTATTCGTTTCAATTCAAATTGGTTTTCTATTCGTTTCAATTCAAATTTGTTTTCTATTCGTTTTCAAAATCACTTTTGTTTTCTATTCGTTTTCAAAATCACTTTTCATTATTCATTTCGAAATCTCTTTCCATTATTCATTTTAAAATGAATAAATCGATATAAATATCGTTCGCGTCAAAATGGCGTCAATCTAATCAACACGGCTTCATATATTTCTATTTTCAAATATTCTATTTCAAATATTTCTATTTTCAAATATTCTATTTCAAATATTTCTATTTTCAACAAATGAGTATTTATTTTTGTCAACACACGACTAATCTCAACGAATGAGTACTGTCCACGTGTGACTACTTTTGTTAAATTATTTCGTTCAACACATGACTAATCTCACGAATGAGTACAGTCAACACATGAACATTTATTTTATAATATTCTTTATCTTCTAGATTGGAATGAGGCCCAATCAATCACCATACAATGTTAATTATATGGATTTTCATACATCACACGTATATAATAGCATTGAAAAATAATCAACCATCAACCAAGGTGCACTACACTGTATAAGCATCAAATATAAATATCTAACGCTTATAACAGCCTGTCAATCAATCGATCGACATATTTAATCAATCAGGATGAGTGAACTTCAAATTTCATCCCAACACCCGTGTGGGGTTTCAAATCAACAAACACAGATTTTTATTTGTGCAGTTGGGCGATGTGTAAAATTTATCGACCCAATCAATGTCCTTCAAATAGGTGTACATAAACATACTGTCCGGTTTGTAAATGAATATTTTATTCTATTCACTTTCATGTTAAAAATTATATTTTTAACGATAAAATATTTTATTTCGACATATGAATGTTTATTCAGTTCATTCTTTAAATAAAATGATATTTTCTATTTTTCTAACTTATTTTTAGAAAATTTCGGCGGCATAACGGCACGATACTAGAAATGGGACGAGGCCTAGCCTTATCCCCGGTCTAGTGAAGGCCCACGCCATTCACACATCAATCAAATTCACCAAACAACCAAATTCAAATCAAATCATCTAACTAATTTATGCAACCAAACAAACAAGTCCATGGTCTGTGGACGATTGTGTCGGGTGCTACTAAGCACCGTCTGCATCCTAGTATATATATAACTAGAAAAGAAATTGAAGGGTGAGAAATTCTCACCAATAGCTATCCAATACCACGACTCTTCATTGATAGAAATCTTCATCGTTATCGCATCTTTGTCACCTTCGTTGCCCGTATTCACTACATATGTAAAAATCGAATTTTTATTATGTTATTCAATATATAAAAATCGAATTTTTACTATGCTATTCAATATATAAAAAATCAAATTTTTACTATCTTGCTATACGGATAAAAATTCCATTTTCACACCGCTACTATATAGATAAAAATTCTATTTTTATCTTGCCACTTAATATAATAAAAATTATATTTTTATCACTTTTTATGAATAAAAATCATATTTTTATTGCTCCTATGTTATAAAACCCCCCTCCTTAATCTTCTTGTACAATAAAAATCTCATCTTTCATTTCAAAATCAAATCTTTTCCTTATGTAAAAACTAAATCTCTATATGGTAAAAATCACTTCTTTATTCGATTAAAAATCCAACCTTTACATCGCTAAAAATCTCGTCTTTACATAAATATAAATCTAATCTTTAGATTAATAAAAATCTAACCTTTAGAGTAATAAAAATCCTATCTTTTCTAATGATTAAAAATATAATCTTACTTCATTATTATGTATAAATAAAACCATATTTCTTTTCTGAAATTATCTATATGAAGAACACATATATATATATATATACACATTACATAAATAACAAATTAAAGTAAATAAAATAAATCAATAAAAACTTACAGGAGGAGGTGGCTGAGGGGGTGGGTTTGTTGTGCGTCACTGGGGGCTCGGGGGAGGTGAAGGTCGAGGGAACGGAGGATGGGGCGGCGGCAAGGCTCGGTAGGGTTTCTGGGAGGGGTGCGGTTTGTTTTCTGAATGGAGATGGGGGGGTATCGCGACTCGAGGAGGAAAAGAAGAGGGGGGGGGTATCGCGAGTGCACGGGGAGGCGGTGGATCGCCTGGAGGGCGGCGCGGCGGTGGATCCCCCACGTCGAGCGATTGAATCTTTTTTTTTTGCTTTTTTTTAAATCGATCTGAAGAAAGAAAAAAAGGGGGGCAGAACGAATATAGGGGGAGAAGGGTTGACCCTTTTTTTTATTTTTTTATTTTTAATTTTTATTCACATAAAGTAACTTTTTCTATCGACCTCGAAATGAAGCCCACCGCCTGTCGTCCATAGCGTTTTACCCCCATTCCGAACACAATGGGATATGTATCGTAGGCTGATTCGATCATTTCGATCAGTTTCCTTTGAATTTACATTTAAATATATATATTCTATTTTAAACATACATTTCAATTTACCAGGGTCACATACGAACTCTATAAATTGCATAAAAATATTTTCTAGCTTCGTATTGACGATATGGTCCTAACAAAACTAGTTTCGTCGGATTCTGAGACCGTTAGAAAAATGGCCAATTTCCAGTCGGTTAAAATCAACTGAAAATGGTCAAACGCGTTTTCCTTTGCCACACTCACATATTGATTCGAAAAATTATGAAATTTGGAATCTAGCAATAATTTGACATCACGGACCCAACAAAAGTGGTTTCGTCGAAATTCGAGGTCGTTTGCAAAATTCCCATTTTTAAGGGCCTGAATTCCATAGCGACTATTCAGAAATTTCAACTAGACATATCTTTTGATTCCCGCTATGAAATTTAGATTTTTCGGATTCGTTGGAAAGATATCGTCAAATAGATCCTAATATTTTTGGTTTCACTAAAATCCGGATTGTTTTGCACCCGGTACATTCAATTGAAGTTTGAAATCGAATTATCGAACTACCGCGCCATTTTCAATTCTATTTATAATTATATATAAATATTTATATTCTAACGACGGCGTATATAATATATACGTTCTATTTATATTCAAAATAAATTTTCGTCGATATTATTTAAAATAATCTATTTTAAATATTCAAAATTCGCTAAAATTGCCAAAATAAAAATTTTAAACTGGCTCAGAATTTCCGGGTTATTACACAACTCTTGGCTCTGTCTTTGTTATTTTCTCATTAAGTGTCAAATCTATGATTCCACCTTTGAGGCTTCAGTTTCGGGTCTCTCTCTTTATTACTCTAGCATCAGCCTTCTTTACTGCCACTTTTAGTACTTGGCATTGGTCTCATGTTTCAATTTGATCTTTTATTTGGTGTCAGTATTGCATACTTATCTTCTTGTATCAGTATCGGCAACAGGCTAATTGCTCGTTGTATGTTGGTATCAATACCATATATTTATTCCTTTTCTTCCTGTTACTTTGGTATCGTCGCTGCTATATTTTCTGTTATCGGTAACGACTATATTGGTTTCTACCTGAACCCCTTCTTATCGACATCGGTTTTTGACACCTCTCAGGCTTCCCTTTTGATGTAGATCTCATTGTCCTTTTCTTTATACCTCTTCGTATCGGTCTTGGTTGCGCAGCTTTCATCCATTGCTTTTGATGTTAACCTAGTTGTCTCTATAGCTTTTCCTTTCTTAGTTGCCACTACATTGCCTCAAGCTGCCTGTATTTAGTATTGTATTATGGTTTTAAAGCTTCCACTTCTCTTTATTAAGTCAATGAATTTTTTTTATGTCAACGGTTATCCCCTCCTAGTATAAAGAGGCTTTTTTTCTTTAGGAAAAAATCCAATGACTTCTTCGTTGCCTTTCTACAATTTAAGAAACATTAGGGAAATTTTGTTATTAGTTTTGGCATAACCCGAAATAACGATGCAAGAAAAGATATTGGGTACTCTCAGATGGTAGCACTTGAGTTTAAACTTCAAATTATGAAACTTTATAAGTTTAATTATATACTACGTGAACCGATAGTGTATCCATGATTGTCTTTATACTGCAAATTTAAAGATTTAGGACCTTTTTCTTTAATAGAAATAGGAAATTTGAAATTTTAATTCGGGTATCAGCATCAAGAGTTCTTTTCTGAAAATGCGAGATAGTAATTCAAGATCCAGACTTGGATGTTTGCAATAGAATTTCAGGAATCCACTCCTAGTAGTAAACCGAGGAACAAAAACCCAAATTTGAGTATTTCAAAAATAAGACCAAAAATTCACTTTTGGAGATAACAGAAACCCTGAAGAAATTACGTCGATCTTTATGCGAATTTCTTTCGCCTTTTTCTGTGTAGAATGCAGCAATTAATGTTTTATGCTTCAGTCTCTTGCCTAATGTTTAAGGTTTCTCTCACAATTGTGTTAAGTATTGTTTTGATTAAGTTCGTGTAGTAAAGGAAATTTGTGATAAGGGTGCATAAAGGTCTATCTTTTGCTTTTGACTATCTATGGAATGACTTTAGAAATAAATCTGCAAATTGCGTAGATACCACTTGGTGTATAACTTTTGATCGTGCTTTAAAGATCCTCATCTAGGATTTTTACTGCAATATTCTGTATAAAACTTAACACATAACATTTTTGTGTTAGTCCTGTAGGATGTATATGATAACTTGCATAATCTATGTGAAACAGCATCTGAATTATAACCAAGTGATAGATGAACTTGCGATAAAGTGATATGATCATTTGTATTTAAATAGAAATTGTACATAATGTAAGTTTAGACAACCTTCTTGTGTGAGGTGTTGAAGCAACATAACCATCATTATAAGGTTTCAAACAAAAGACTCGAGGTTTCAACTCGAGTACCAATTAAAAAAATCCTCTTTGGAAATAGGACAGTGAATTTGAACCCCTTGCTTGGGCATGAGAATAGGAATCCAGAATCCTTTTCTTAGAAATAAAAATGGGAAAATTATCACCCAGATTCAGGTGTTTGAATATTGCTAATATAAAAATTCCTGTCCTAGAGGTATTATAAGTCCATAACTCTCATTTGGAAATATAAGGGGAGTCCAAAACTCTGACTTAAGTCTGTGTGAGGGAATCCCAAAAAACTGTCCTTTAGGAAATAAGAATCAAAACGTTGAGACCCATATTTAGGTATTTAATAGAAGACCAGAAAACCATATCTAGTAATATTAGATAGAAGGCCCGAAACCAGATTTAGGTATTAATGAATGAAGACCAGAAATCCATATCTGGCAATAATATAAGTCCCGAACCGAAACCAGATTCACGTATTACTAGAAGTCCATATGGCAATAATACAAGTCCCGAACCGAACCGTAGATTTGGGTATTAACGATAGAAGGCCAGAAATCCATATCAGGCTATAATAGAAGTCCCAAACCATATCCAGGTTCGGGTATTAATCATAGAAGACAGAAATCCATACCTAGCAATAATAGAAGTCCCGAACTGTACCCAGATTCAGGTATTAATTATAGAAGACCAGAAATCCATACTTGGCAATAATAAAAGTCTCGAACCGAACCCTTATTCGGGTATTAATGATAGAAGACCAAAAATCCATAATTGGCAATAATAGAAGTCTCCTAGATTTGGGTATTAATCATAGAAGACCAGAAATCCATATTTGGTAATAATAGAAGTCCTGAATCGAACCCAAATTCGCATATTAATGATAGAAGACTAGAAATCCATATATGGCAATAATAGAAGTCCCGAATTGAACCCAAATTCAGACGTAAATGATAGTGGACTAGAAATCCATATTTGGCAATAATAGAAGTCCCGAACTGAACCCAGATTCGGGTATTAATGATAGAAGACTAGAAATCCTTATATGGAAATAATAGAAGTCCCGAACCAAACCCAGATTCGGGTATTTAGTAATCTTCGCTTGAGCTTCCATTTTGACTATATGAGCCATTCTCCGGGCTTGGATTCGTGAGCCACTTCTTCGGGCTTTGATTGGTCGTTTCAGCTTTGATCTTTAAGTAGAGGTTGTACGTGTTTTAACCGCTCCTTTTGAGCTTTGATTTGATTTATGAGCCGCTTCCTTGGGCTTTAATTGATTTCCGAGCCACTTCTTGGGATTTTCTTTGATTTGTGATGCATTTTCTCTGAGCACATAACTCAGTTGCTAGCACACAACTCGAGTGAGCACACAACTCAGTTGCGAGCACACAGCTCGAGTGAGCACAAAGCTCGTGAGCACAAAGCTCGAGTGAGCACAAAGCTCACTTGTGAGCACCCAGCTCAGTTGCGAGCACACAGCTTGAGTGAGCATAAAGCTTACTTATGAGCACACAACTCTATTATGAGTACACATCTCAGGTGAGCAACTGCTCAATTATGAGAACGCAGCTCGGGTGGACGATCGAAAAGATTGCAAATCATAGACACACTCAATTGAGCCGAAATTTCTTAAATGGATTATTATATTACTTGAATTATATGAAATGTTGCCAGAAGCTTATACGACACCTAACCATCCCTCTGAAGTGCGGGCACGAAGACACTATATGACCCGGAATCTTGCAAATGCGACATGTACGTGGCTCAAGGCATTCATTAGCGCAATGGTCCTTTGATCCATAGTTGTAACAATTTCCACGAATAGAGCTAGAAGTTCCAGTTTTGGAGGCCTTGCACTTTCCTTTCTTGTTTGGACGAGATTTAGACTTACTATCGGGATTTCTCTTTCTGTTAAAATTCCTTTTTGAATAATATAGTTCATTCATGCGAGTGAATTTATCTGCTTGGAGATGAAAATCTTGCAAGTTCCTGCATCCATTGATGTATAGTTCTTTCCAAAATAGAGTATTCTTAATCAATCCTGAATGGACGACGATGAGTTTCTCACTGTCGCTCATGTCTTTTTCTTTCAAGGCATCATATTAAATCTCTTTAAGTAACCACTCAAAGAATCTCCTTACTTTTTCTTTATATTTTCCATGACAGTGTAGTCCATAGCCGGATCTTTGAAAATGCAGAATTGTGTAGAGAACTCATAAGATATCTGCTTCTAGGAGTATATGGTTTTCTCTCGATACTAGCGATACAATTTAGCGGCCGCTCCTTGAAGTGTCACCGGAAATAATCGACATCGAGCAGCCTTCGCAGCATTGTAAAGATCCGTTTGGCTGTTGATAGCCATGAGATAGTCGTCTGGGTTAGTAGTTCCACAATATTTTATGGTAGGAATTTTCACATGTAGCGGTAATACTGTGTTCATGATTTCATCAGTGAAGGGGGCCACTTTTTGACTATTGTTAATCCGCTCATCCAAGGTTCTCTTTTCCTTGTTTTCGAGTAAGTTTTTGATGGTCTTCTTTGCCATGTCCTTAAGGTAGGCTTCCAAGTTTTCATAGTTGGATCTTTTAAGACTGGATCCTTCAGTAGTCGAGTTTACAGACTGTTCTTTGCCTTTGTTGCATTGGTATCCTTTATATTTCACTCTGAAAGGTTAGGCTTTCTCTTCTTGTAGGAAGTCAAATTGATTTTCTCTTTCTCCCTAATTTTTTGGGTAGGTGCAATTCTCTGTGGAGACTCAACTTCTTCCCCTTGACCTAGTTCGATGTTTTCTGAAGACTTTTGTGGCCGAGTACTCTACCATAAGCTCTATTCAAGAAGTTGTCATTCTAGGGCCTTGATCTTGCTGGCATTCTCATCTACGAAACTCAGGTTTAGAGGTTGTGCCAAAATAGGGGGTCCGCTTACTTTAGCAACAATTGGGTTGAACGATGGGGCTATGCTTCCTTCTGCATTGGCCACCTCTTTCATTGTTTGATATCTTCTTCATGATACTAGACTATTTTGTTAATTTGACGGGAATCTAATTCGGTTATTAACTTCTATAGGTGCCATCGTTTTTGATTTCACTTGATAGAGTTCTGCTCTAGAGGTCCTTTAGGCCAAGTCCTCTTTAATAAATCTCCTAGTAGCATCAATCTGCAAAGCCAAGTATAATACTTCCAATTCATTACTTTCTCCTTTTTTTAAGACTGAAGGTTCTTCAGTATCCGAAAATTCTGAGTTGAAATTCGAAAGTATGTTATTTTCTAGAACAGACGATGCGTTGGAATCTTGCTCCCAATTCTCTTTCGGTCTAACCATCTTCAATTGATTCGGAGAGTATTTCGTTATGACGGAATATGGAATAAGGACGGAGGTTCAGGTCCTCCTTCTAGCACCAAAATATTAATGACATTTTTTGTCAACACCGAAATATAGGGTTATGCCTATGTATTTAGAGCAATCTAGTCCTTTTAAGCTTGACTGAATTCACCGTTCCTTAGATATCAAGATCCTAAGTCCGAAGATTGGTTACTCTTCCTTCAAGAGGTGAGTATCACACTTACGAGACTTAAGGATCAACAGTTACCTTGGGATAGGGCTTCAACAATCGTTACTAATTGGAGCTAGAATACGCATTAATAGTAGTTAGGTAATCGCTAAGGATATGGGATTGTGGAGTGCTGGCATATAGAAGCATGACGGTATATAGTATAATATACAAAATAGTAAAAACACAAAAAATTATAGTGGTTCGGTTCTGATTAAACGTACATCCACTTTGAAGGCTTTGAAGATTTTATTCATGGTGAAGATTACAAAAGAAATCCCCTATTTGATTTCTAAATTAGGGTTTAGGCACTTAGAATTGAGCACTAGATTTTGGAATGAGGAGAGGTCCCTTAAAATGTGACCCTTGGGTTCTTATTTATAGAAGAATTAGGCCCCCTTTAGCAGCGATTAAGAGGAAGGCTTTAGTTCCACCTCTACATTCTGGTTTTCGGTAGCGCTCTTTGTTTTGGCGTCGTGGCTTCAATGTTGGCTAACCTTCTGCGGTCTTTAGCCTTGATAGTGACTTCTTGGGTCGGCCTGCTACAAGAGCTATTGGGTTCCGGTGTCGACCCACCCTTATACTTCCAGGTTTAGATGTCGGAGTTATAAATGCTTTGGTGCTGGTATTATGTAAAGGCTTTGGTACAGGCTTAGCTGCTTTCTTCTCTTCGTATTTGGCTTTGCCTTCAACGATGCTGCCTTTTAGTACTTAATTCCATCTTTGTTGTTGAGTGCTAGTGAATGTCGGTCCTATGCATTAGTGTCGATATCGTGTTATCAGTATCGATGAGTTATTGTTGCTTCGTCATATTTGTTTCCAGCTCTTGGCTCTATCTTTTTTGTTTTCTCGTTGAATGTCAAACCTATAATTCCACTTTTGAGGCTTCGGTTTCGGGTCCCTCTCTTTATTACTCCATTATCGGCCTTCTTTACTACCACTTTTAGTACTTGGCATCATTCTCATGCTTCAATTTAGTCTTTATTTGGTGTCAATGTTATATACTTGTCTTCTTGTATTGGTATCAACACCAAGATAATTGCTCATTGTATGTTAGTGTCGATACCATATCTTCATTCCCTTTTCTTCCTGTTACTTTGGTATCATCGCTGCTATTTTTCTGGTATTTTGGTTTCTTCTTGAACCATTTACTATCGGTATCGTTTTTTGACACCTCTCAGGCTTCCCTTTTGCTGTCGATCTCATTGTCCTTTTCTTTATACCTCTTGGTGTAACAATCCATAATTTTAAAAGACATTAAAATGATAAGCTAATGAATACTTAATAAAATAATGGGGAATTAAGTAAAATAAACAGCGCCATTGTGTTCGTCTTGGAATTCTGGTCAGGATAAACACAAGTTTGCGTAAAACGGACATCGTATGAGAAAGTTATTAAGGTTAGAAGTTTGTATACGTATAATAGAAATACATGTAAACAAACATTATCCAGAATTCAAAATAATTCGAAAGCCAGAGGCGGGAAGGCGTGGGAATTCGGCCCATTGGGGGTCGACCCCGTGCCCTATGGGTGTCAACCCCATGGGTCGACCCCACAACAGGGGTGTCGACCCCCCGGACGAATCTGGACCTGTTGTGTGTCCTGGTTCATTGGATGATGGATATATAAAGGACCTTAATCCTATTGTTTTATTCATCTAAATTAATGGTGACAACGAGGTGCTTCCCCAACTCAGTTTGATCTAGTCTATTCTTCTTCACCGACAAGTTATATGAATTCAGAGATCTATGCTACATCATCTATGATTAATTCTCTGCTCTTTAGATCCAATCACAGTAATTTTATGTTGCTTTTATATATAAACACCTAAAATGTAATCTTGACATGTTTATAAGTTTGGATCTAAGCCTATGCCTATTAGTAATCTGAATCATAACAGATCTACCATTACCTGTATACTTAATTTACTGCTTAGATCTCATATGCCTATTCATGATATCCTTATTCTGTTAGTTTGCCTAATCATGTCACAGTATGCCTACTCTTTTAGTATAACCAATTCTATCATCATATGCCAGTTTTATTTATTATGCCTGTTTTTGTTCTCTTCTCTCCCTCTTTCCCTTTTTATTTTTATAGCCAGGCTACCTTCGAGCCTAGGCCTATCACTGAAATACGTGAACGTACAAAATTGGGAATGATTGGGAATGATAAATTGGGGCATAATTCACATTGTAAAATCATGATTGGGAATGGGCATAATTTGTACCTTGAACTAAAACTTGGGATTTGGGGGCATAATCTATATCTTGATCTAAACCATTAATCTGGGGCATAAATAGTATCGTGAATCAGACGGGGATTTGGGGCATAATAAACATGAAAATTGGTCAATAATGAACATTCCTAGATTTACAGTAATTAGAAACTGTAACCGCGCTTAGACACGAGGTTAGATTACACTTGTGGTATAAGCCTTCCCGGAATCGCCCAGCATATCCAGTGTCCACAAATGGTAAATCTAATTCTAAGTTCATAAATGTACACATAACGGTTTTAAGACACGAAGTTAAGTCCAACTTGTGGTAGAAGTCTGCCCGGATCCAACCGGTATATCCAACATCCACAAGTGGTAGACTTAATGTGAGGGGTCTAGCGCATTAATAACCATAAATGAATGAATGGTAATACTTAACCGGTTTGAATCTGTGAGGGTTACATGAACCTATCAACTTAAGTAGGGTTTAAGTAAACTTGATTGAATCAGTGGGAGGGTTAAGTTAAGCTTGTTAAATATGTGGGGACGGGTTATACATATAAATCCGACAAACTTAACCTGTTGGGGTTATGCAATCTTGTTAAACTGGTAGGCATAACCTATTGATATCCTAGTAGTGGGGATGCATGCCTAGGGGGAAGCTTGTATCATCTGGTGTGTGGGACCCGTATCGGTCATTAACCTATATTGGTATCAAAAGGAAAACCTCGAACTAGGTCGGGGTCAGGGCACGCTTACTGAGTTGATTATAAGAGGTCACTTGAGTGAGGGTGTCGACGACGCGTTCTGTAACACCCCGAATTTCCTGTTAACAGTAAATTAACAAATTAAAGTATAATTAATTCTAAATGAAAGAATTAAGAGAAATGGGTTACGCCATTGCGCTCGACTCGGAATTTTGCCTAAGATAGAGTCCAAGTTTGCGTGAATCGGACTCCGTATGAAGGAGTTATGACCTCCGGAAGTTTCAGAATTCAATTTAAAATTCAAACAGTTCGAATTCAGTTCGAAATTCCAAAAACAGACCCAAACTGGGCTAGGCGGGAAAATTCCCACCTAGGCGCCAGGTCGACCTGGGGGTCGACCTGGGTAACCAGGTCGATCATAGGGTTGACCTGCCCAGTCGACCTGGTTTGGTCCTGGCTGGCCTGGTCGATTTCTGGTCGAATTTCTGAGCTTGGCTGTGTCACTAGGGATGATTTGTCACTTTTTGATTGGCTTCTCTTGGTGTGTATGGTCTGGATTCACTCTATGATCATCTGATGGCTCAAATCAATCTGAAATTCTATAAATACAACTCAACACTCAACCTAAATTCACACAAATAATATAGAACTAGAGCCGTCATGCTGCTGGGAGGAAACTAAGAGTAGCCGTCAGTTAGAGAAAGCTTAGAGACGAGCAAAACTAAAGTAAAACAAGAATCAAACAACGTTTGTCTACCCAAAGGAAAGCATTGCTAATTCAGAACTCGGAAATCAGAAAACAAGACCATCGTTTGTTGTAAGTATAGTGATTTTTCTGATGTGAATAAAATTAAGACTTGATTCGATGTAAAATGGAAATGGAATTGTGCTATTGTATAGCGACGATGTTAATTCATATCTATGTATTGAAATGATTGTGTTGTGAATGGTATTGGGATGTTTGTGGTATAGTTGAGTTGATATTGATCCTATTGTACATTTAGAATGAAAACAACATCACATGCAAGTTGTATAGTTCATGTTGTAATCAACACCTATATGTTTATGTGATTATATAGGTTGTATGTGTTATGACTACTTTATGCTAAAACCTCTATGCCTAAATGATTAAGTTCATATACATGCTCATATGTTTATACAAAAGTTGCAAGTTCATAATTGGATCCATGCCAAGATCCATTTTAATACAAGTTTCATGTTAAAGTAGTAAACATGATTTGATCTAGTTCACACACATGTGATAAAATTATACATACTTTATGGACATGTCATATTCTTGTCATATGCTAGTGATGTTCGATGTTATGCCTAGATCTAAACATGTTTAGGCTTATGTTGTCTAAATCATATGCTAATTCATGTGACACCTATTTGGTTAGATCCCTATTTCAGTGCAAGTTCACATATATGTAAGTTGATCTAGTCTACTTTGCAAGTTCACACCTATGATATTCATGTTGACTATTTTGCAAGTTCACACCTATGATGTTCATATTGACTATGTCGATAATGCCAAGTTTACACATATGTCATGTTTATGAATTTCTTTATGCCAATTTAGTGTACACTAAGTTAGGCTAAGTTTTTAGCCTAATATATTATGTTAAAAATCATGCGGATGAAAAATTAGGCTAAGATTGTTAGCCTAATATTTAGACGGGGTAACGTTGGGAAAATTGGTAATTATAGGAAACTTGACATAAATTGGTGAAAAATATATGTATTGGCATGTTTGGCACATGCCAATAATTGGTGGCATTTAAATGGTGTAAAATTCTTATACCAAAAATGATGAACTTGGAAAGTGGGCCATAACATTTAATTGTTAACAAATTTACATATAATAAGTAATAGAGACAAATATGTAAATTTAGAAAATACGAGTATGCTTAACATGAGGTTGGATTGAGTTGTGATGTAAACTTTCCCGGACCCGCCCGGCTGTCCAGTAGTCACAACAGTACCTATCCAATGTGGGTGGTTAAGCATTGAGCCCAATAAAGACTCGAGGTTAGACTGAGTTACGGTGTAAACCTGCCCGGAACCGACCGGCACATCCAGTAACCGTAACAATACCTGTCTAATGTAAGTGGTCGGTGCTTTAAAAATCTAAGGACAGACAAGTCAGGATGGTAGGGTTAAGTTAACTAAAACACTTAACCAATTCAACATGTTAATTAAACTGATGGGTGGGGTTAGGTAAATACAGACACTTAACCACTTAACATGTTTGACTAGAAAACCCTAGTAACGAGGACCCATTTCAGCAGTAACCCAATTAGGTTTCATGGTACCCTGAAACTAGGCAGGGTGGGACACGATTACTGGGCTGATTGTAAGCCGTCAAAAGCGACGGCGGTAGTATAACCTATGCATGCTAGTATTGTGTCGGGTCGCCACCATGGGACTTGATACACCCCATGGTGGGACCAACATAGGTATCTACAATCTTTGGGGGTCGTATGGCACATATGATTTTGCGAGTAGGAGCCGATCTTTGGAAAGGGGATCACTTTACCCCGATTATGGGGTGCCAGTTGAGACAATGCGAGTAGGTGCAGAGATATAGTGTAGGGTGCGATAGTATATTCGATTCAAACTGCTTTATCTTAGTTTATGATACTTTCCTATTTCCAGTTTGTACCTATCATGCCCTTTTTCTTATTCTCATACTGAAGAGTCACTAGACTTACCAGGCTTTATGTATGACCCTATTTTCTTTCGTCTTCTTTTCTTCCGTTCCCCCCCAGGTCCACAGGGAGGAAACAAACCAGCTTAGTCAGACTCTTTGCAAGCTTCAAGATAGTAGATGTACGGTTTGGACTCTCTTTCCTTGGCTATGGCTGTTGGACACATTCTATGGGGATTTATGTAGTTTTAATTATGTTTTTTGCTTCTTTATTTAATAACCAAGACAGAAATGATGATGTAATGTTTTGGAAGTTATTATGTGACAGTTATGGAAATGTTTTGTATGAACACGTATTTATGAAATAAAAAGTATGTTTGCTTTCCGCTGCTTATATATATGTGTTTATATCTATCTTGTGTTTTATCTGTGACTTTTACTTACAAACCTCCACCAAAGTTAAGGCATTCCCTTTGTGAGTGACCTTAATGGAGGTGGGGTGTTTCACTTGGTATCAGAGCATAGATTTACCAGACTAGATAAAAGTTTTTGAAACTATTTTCAAAAAGAAGTTTAAAGAAGCATTTTTTTAGAAAAGCGTTGTTTTTAAAAGGCATAATTCTCCAAAGCCATATGCACTATCTCTCTATCCTTTTGTCTTGAATCTTTCCTTTTTCGTTTCAGCATGTCTGGGGACCTTACTCCCCAGCTACAGACGGTTTTACTCCTCCTCCTCCTCTACGTGAAACAGCAAGCGGAAGAATCGCAGAACAAGAAGACGAATAATAGTCAAGGAGGAAAGGACCACAACAATAATAACAAGGCACGTGAGAAAAGGAAATGTTATTTCTGTGGCATAATTGGGCATATAGTCCAGGATTGTAGAAAGAAGAAGATGAAGATGGGAGCATGCTTTCAGTGTGGTGGTACTGGACATATCAGCAAGAACTGCCCTAAGAAGCAAGGGCAAGGCCCGCAAGCAGGACCTTCTAGGGGTACCTCTTTAACTTATTCTCCTAGATGCTTTGTTTTATCTTGCTTATCTTCTTAATCCTATCTTGAGAACCTTAGGTAGAAATATTTCTGTAGAAAGCTTAATTTATCTCGATGATCATCCAGTTCGCACTCTCTTTGATTCTGGTGCATCACACTCCTTTATTTCATCTGACTTAGTAGAATCTCTGCACTTAGACACTAGTATGGTAGAAGATCCCTTGGTTGTTTCAAATCCAATTGGGGGCTCGGCTTATTTGTCGATGGTTTGCTTGGATTTGAAAATCTCTATTCTAAGTGTTGAATTTAGATGTAGCGCCTTTGTTTTGGGCTTCTCAGGATATGGACTGATCTTAGGCATGGACTGGTTATCCAGTAATGGTGCCATTCTTGATTGAGAGAAAAGAGTGGTTAGACTCTTGACTCGGTTCGGTAACACTCTAGAAATTTCTTGTAATCCCTTGAATGCTGTTATGCTTAGTTATCTAGAGTCGCTTGACGCTTCTGTTGAGAATTTGCAGTCGGTTAGAGTGGTCCGGGAATATCCGGATGTCTTTGAAGAGGTGAAAGGCTTACCTCCGAAGCGGGAAATAGACTCCCGCATATATCTTGTTGATAATGCAAAGCCCGTAGCTCTGCCTGTTAGACACATGGCTCCAAAGGAGAGAAAGGAGCTCAGTAAGCAAGTTAAGGAGCTTCTCGAGAAGGGGCTTATAAGGCGGAGTATCTCAAAATGGGGTGCTCCAGTGGTGTTCGCCACCAAAGCAGATGGCTCATTACGTCTTTGTGTGGACTATAGGGAGCTAAACAAGCTGACTAAAAAGAATAGACACCCGCTTCCCAGAATAGACGATTTGTTTGATCATCTTGTAGGTGTGTCAGTCTTCTCCCAACTTGATATGGCAATTGGGTTCCATCAGCTAAGGGTAGCTGAAGATAACATTGATAAAACGGCGTTCAGAACCCCAGACGGTTTCTACGAGTGGCTTGTCATGCCTTTCGGCTTGACAAACGCACCCGCTTATTTCGTAGACCTAATGAGCAGGGTTTTCAGAGAATTCCTCAATAAGTTCGTGGTGGTCTTCATAGACGATATTTTGATCTTCTCAAAGAATGAGGAAGAACATGCTCAGCATCTGAAGGAGATCACGGAAACTCTTCGAGTTCATCAGCTAAAAGCCAAATTCTCCAAGTGCCACTTTTGGAGAGAAGAAGTAAGATTTCTTGGACATATAGTGTCCAAAGAGGGGTTAGCTATAGACCCCGCGAAAGTAGTGGCAGTGCAAGATTGGAAGACACCAAGAAATGCAACCGAAGTCCGAAGCTTTCTCGGGCTAGCCGGTTTTTACCGAAAGTTTATTAGGGATTTCACGAAAATCTCAGCTCCACTCACAAGGCTAACAAAGAAGAATCTAGCATTCGCTTGGGATTTGGACTGTGATATTGCTTTCCAACGCCTAAAAGGGCTCTTACAACAACCCCAGTTATGACTTTGCCGGATGGAAGCAAGATGTTCACAGTATATACGGATGCTTGTGGTACGGGGCTAGGCGCTGTTCTGATGCAAGAAGGGAGGGTGGTAGCTTATGTTGGAAGACAATTGAAAGTTCATGAAAAGAACTACCCAACCCACGATCTTGAGTTGGCCGCCATCATCTTTGCGCTTAAGTCTTGGCGCCATTATCTCCTAGGTGAGAAGTTCGAATTATATACTGACCATAAATCGTTAAAGTATCTTTTCTCACAGAAAGATCTTAACTTGAGGCAGCAAAGGTGGATGGAGTTCCTTGCCTCGTATGATTTTGAGATTTCCTATACTCCTGGCAAAGGCAACGTAGTAGCAGACACGTTGAGCAGAAAGAAGCTAACCCTAATCCCTCTCTTTGTAGAAAGGCAAAGCTTGGAGTATATAGCCAGTTTTGACTTTAGGCCCTCCTCTGATTTTATACCTGGTTTATTGGCATCCCTAGAAGTATGGCCCACTCTTTTAGACTCAATAGGGGCCGCACAACGCGAAGACCCTCAGCTTGTTGATGTGATTGATAAACTAATTAGGGGTGAAACTTCCAGTCACCTCAATAGGTACTCCATCGATGATAAAGGTTGGCTGAGATGGGATGGAAGACTATGCATCCCACAAGCAAGGGATTCAGTAAAGATGGTTCTCGAGGAAGCACATCATTCCAAGATGACAATACACCCAGGTGGGGACAAGATGTACAAGGACGTAAAGAGAGTTTTTTATTGGGGCGGCATGAAGAAGGACGAGGCAGATTTCGTTTCTAAGTGCGTGACATGCCAACAGGTCAAGGCGGAACAAAAGAAGCCTGGAGGACTGCTTCATCCTCTAGAAGTCCCGCAATGGAAGTGGGATAGCATTTCAATGGACTTCATTGACGGGTTGCCTAGGTCAAGAAAGGGCAATACTAGCATTTGGGTAATAGTGGACAGGCTCACAAAAAGCACCCACTTTATACCTATCAAGAGTAGAAGGACTGCCTCGTCTCTAGCTTCTCTTTATCTCAAGGAAATAGTTCAACTCCATGGAATACCCTCCAGCATAGTGAGTGACCGAGATCCCATCTTTACGAGCGAGTTTTGGCGGAGTCTGTAAGAAGCTGTAGGCACATAGTTATGCTTGAGCACGACCTATCACCCCCAAACTGATGGTCAGACGGAAAAGGTGAATAGAGTACTAGAAGATCTTCTAAGACTGTGCATTCTTGACTTCGGAGGGACATGGGAGGATCATCTTCCTTTAGTGGAATTCGCCTACAACAACAGCTACCAAGCCACCATCGGCATGGCGCCCTTCGAAGCTCTATATGGAAGACCGTGTCGATCACCAACTTGTTGGTGGGAGTCTACAGACAAGCTTATACTTGGGCCAGACATGATTAGAGAGACTTCAGAAAAAGTGGACTTGATACGAAGGAGAATGAAGACTGCCCAAGATAGACAAAAATCCTATGCAGACAAAAGAAGGACCGACCTTGAGTTTGAGGTTGGGGACACGGTTTTCCTTAAGGTATCTCCTTTAAGGAACGTCGTTCGCTTTGGGTCCGCAGGAAAGCTAACACCAAGATTTGTAGGACCATTCCCTATCATCGAGAAGATTGGGAAGATGGATTATAGAGTAGAGTTGCCCGAAAGGTTGGCTGGAATTCACAACGTCTTTCACGTTTCTCATCCCCGAAAATGTCTACATGAATCTGCGGAAGTGGTGGAGCCAAGCATTCTAGAAGAAGCCGAAGTGGAACGCGAAGCAACTGTGAGGAGAGTTCCAACTCGAATCGTAGGAAATGAAATCATGAAGCTATGCAACCGTGAAGTCAAGCTTGTCAAAGTTCAATGGAGCGACGCCGAGGAAGACGTGACTTGGGAAACTGAGGACAGAATACGCGCGACCTACCCTTTTCTTTTTGAGGGTACATCTTTGATCTCTCTTTTTCCTTAAGTTCTGCTTGTATCCATCTTTTTAGGTATATCTCCTCGATATTATCCTTTATCCTTAGGTAGAAACCCCTTTGGATGTAAACATCTATTTGTAACATGTTATGGTTAATGGCTGCAAGTGGTTGCTAATGGTTTCTCGTGGATGCATATACACACACAACCTAGGTTTTAGATCGGCTCAGTCACTTCATATTGCATATGCATATATGTATTCATATTTGTATGTGGTTGAAACTTGATATGTTGTCATATGGATGTCGCATTTGTATGTATGGTTGCGCACTCATGTAGAATTATGAGTTGGGAAAAATTTGCATACATAATGGATTCATGACACTTACATGATTCGCATTAAGGAGGTCAACTGAATCAGTAGACCGCCTGATTTTGCATTAGATAAGGACATGAACACACACTATGCATATGATCATGAAGCATTAGAAGTCTTTTAAGGACAATGGACGCCTGTGTTTGATGGTTGAGTAGATGGACGATTGAATGTTAGGATTTACGTTCTCCTAGACTTGAAGATTTCGGGGATGAAATCCTTTAAGGAGGGGAGAATGTAACACCCCGAATTTTCTGTTAACAGTAAATTAACAAATTAAAGTATAATTAATTCTAAATGAAAGAATTAAGGGAAACGGGTTACGCCATTGCGCTCTTCTCAGAATTATGCCTAAGATAGAGTCCGAGTTTGCGTGAATCGGACTCCGTATGAAGGAGTTATGACCTCCGGAAGTTTCAGAATTCAATTTAAAATTCAAACAGTTCGAATTCAGTTCGAAATTCGAAAAATAGACCCAAACTGGGCTGTGCGGGAAAATTCCCGCCCAGGAACCAGGTCGACCTGGGGGTCAACCTGGGTAACCAGGTCGACCATGGGGTCGACCTGCCCAGTCGACCTGGTTTGGCCCTGGCGGCCTAGTCGGTTTCTGGTCGAATTTCTGAGCTTGGCTGTGTCATTAAGGCTGATTTGTCACTTTCTGATTGGCTTCTCTTGGTGTGTATGGTCTGGATTCACTCTATGATCATCTGACGGCTCAAATCAATCTAAAATTCTATAAATACAACTCAACACTCAACCTAAATTCACACAAATAATATATAACGAAAGCCGTCATGCTGCTGGGAGGAAACTAAGAGTAGCCGTCGGTTAGAGAAAGCTTAGAGACGAGTAAAACTAAAGTAAAACAAGAACCAAACAACGTTTGTCTACCCAAAGGAAAGCATTACAAATTCAGAACTCAAAAATCAGAAAACAAGACCATCGTTTGTTGTAAGTATAGTGATTTTTCCGATGTGAATAAAATTAAGACTTGATTCGATGTAAAATGGAAATGTGCAATTGTATAGCGACGATGTTAATTCATATCTATGTATTGCAATGATTGTGTTGTGAATGGTATTGGGATGTTTGTGGTATAGTTGAGTTGATATTGATCCTATTGTACATTTAGAATGAAAACAACATCACATGCAAGTTGTATAGTTCATGTTGTAATCAACACCTATATGTTTATGTGATTATATAGATTGTATGTGTTATGACTAAGCTAAGATCTCATGTATATACTTTATGCTAAAACCTCTATGCCTAAATGATTAAGTTCATATACATGCTCATATGTTTATACAAAAGTTGCAAGTTCATAATTGGATCCGTGCCAAGAACCATTTTAATACAAGTTTCATGTTATAGTAGTAAACATGATTTGATCTAGTTCACACACATGTGATAAAATTATACATACTTTATGGACATGTCATATTCTTGTCATATGCTAGTGATGTTCGATGTTATGCCTAGATCTAAACATGTTTAGGCTTATGTTGTCTAAATCATATGCTAATTCATGTAACACCTATTTGGTTAGATCCCTATTTCAATGCAAGTTCACATATATGTAAGTTGATCTAGTCTACGTTGCAAGTTCACACCTATGATATTCATGTTGACTATTTTGCAAGTTCACACCTATGATGTTCATATTGACTATGTTGATGATGCCAAGTTTACACCTATGTCACGTTTATGAATTTCTTTATGCCAATTTAGTGTACGCTAAGTTAGGCTAAGTTTTTAGCCTAATATATTATGTTAAAAATCATGCGAACGAAAAATTAGGCTAAGATTGTTAGCCTAATATTTAGACGGGGTAACGTTGGGAAAATTGGTAATTATAGGAAATTGACATAAATTGGTGAAAAATATATGTATTGGCATGTTTGGCACATGCCAATAATTGGTGGCATTTAAATGGTGTAAAATTTTTATACCAAAAATGATGAACTTGGAAAGTGGGCCATAACATTTAATTGTTAACAAATTTACATATAATAAGTAATAGAGACAAATATGTAAATTTAGAAAGTATGCTTAACACGAGGTTGGATTGAGTTGTGATGTAAACCTGCCCGGACCCGCCCGACTGTCCAGTAGTCACAACAATACCTATCCAATGTGGGTGGTTAAGCATTGAGTCCAATAAAGACCCGAGGTTAGACTGAGTTACAGTGTAAACCTGCCCGGAACCGACCGGCACATCCAGTAACCGTAACAATACCTGTCTAATGTGAGTGGTCGGTGCTTTAAAAAGCTAAGGACAGACAAGTCAGGATGGTAGGGTTAAGTTAACTGTAGTGACCCGCATTTTTAGCTGTTGAATAATTTATTTATTTAATTTTTAAATATCGATTTATCGATATTGAGAACGTGAATTAAATAATATTGAATATTTAATTAATAATTATAATATAATAAAATATATTATAATGTCGAAATAGTCGGAAATAGTGAAATTCACAATATCGTGTGAATTGAATAGCATACGAGATTTGGTGGAGTTTCAATTCGAAATATAATAACGATTATATTGAATCGACGACAGTTGAGTGTATGGTTATAATATATTTATAAACGAGCTCGAAATGGCGCTGCAATTCGCTATTTGGCGATTTGAACTTCAACTGAATGTACAGGATTCGTTTTAAGCCGGATTTCTGTGAAACAAGAAACGTGTGGAGCTGGTGGAGTATATCTTTCTAGTGGAAGAGAAAAATCTGGATTTCGTTGTGTAGATTTTGATTTACGTCCAAATCAAATTTCAGAAAAAGTCGCTATGGAATTCCTTTATAATTTGCGACGCTTTATATACGTTATAAATGGATTTTCAGTATAAACTGAACATCGAGATAATCTGGAATCTGAAATATCAAGCTGAAAATTCTGATATGATATTCTGGGGCTGTACGATATCATATGTGAAGATATACAATAATAATTAATTTTAAATAATTAATTCAATTATATTTAAATATATTTATATATTTAAATAGGCTATTTAGAGCGTTAAAAACAGCCACTTTTGCAAACGAAGTCGGAATTCGACGAAATCAGTTTTGTTGGATCCGCAATGTCAAATAGTTGTTAGATTTCCAGTTTCGTGATTTTTAGAGTCCGTGTGTGACCGTACGGATTTTTAGAGTGAGAAACAGTCAGTATTTTGACGGTTAAAAATACGCTGTGTGAGCAAACTGAGTCGGAATTCGACGAAACCAGTTTCGTTGGGACCGTAATGTCAAACTCTAGCTACATGTCAATTTTCATGATTTTTAGATATAATGAGTGGTCACAGGAATTTTTAAGGATAGATGTAAACAGCGTTTGCTTAAAAATAAAATAAAATAATCGAATAAAAAATTAAAAAAATCCTACCTATATAATACCTCATCCTTCACTCAACCCTAACCCTCATTTTCTACTATCAAAAACATGCGCCGCCACTCAAACAAAATCCTACAGTGAAAATTCCTCCTTTTAAAATCATTTTAAAACCAAAGCAAATCCCATAAATTAGGAAACGTATGTAGATGGATTTAGCATTGAAGGAGCTTCAGGTCGATGCCTGTTTTGAGATGTGCGACGCGAGCCTGGGTTGCTCGATTTTTTCCAGCGGAACTAGGGTTCGCCGTGGGGAGGTGTAGGGTCATCAATGATCAATTTTGAGGTTGTATTTGGGTTTAGCGAGGTGTATAGCATCTGGGTGGTGATTTTGAGGGAGTTCGATGTTTTTTTTGGGAATAAGGTGTACTGTTCATCATCGTGGAGGACTGGAAGTCGCACTTCCATAGGTGCGTACGGGATTGACCAGACCAGGATGGGAAGAAGGAGAAGATGACGAGAAGCATGTTGGTGGGATTCTGGTGTGATTCGGTGAAGAGGGTGACGAGCAGTTGGGATCCGAAGTGGTGGAGTGTTGTACTGGGAGCAGCGAAAAGAATTTGGGGGAGATGAAGTTTCGAGTGGGCTTGTACGTGAGAGGTGATGGGCCGTTTAAAAACAAGTTAAGCCCAAACAAAAATTCAAGTTTTAGTTTTTATTTAATTTAAATATCCGTACAAACTTGTATAACTCGTAACTTGATCATACGTTATCGAAATTCAGCGAAACAAGATCCGATAGGATCGTATGGACGTGCACTACAACAATGGAGCTGACTGGAAGTCCATCAGAGCTCGTTACAATTTATGGCAAAATAAATTGTCCGATTCAAATCATCGAACGCAAACCGTTATTCAACGGTTAACGCGCAACAGTGAGTAAAAACTCACTAACTCTCCTCAATTTATATTTTTAATATAAATTGTATTTTATTTCTGTATTTGACTGCTAGTTATGTACTGTTAATTTGGACTGTTAAGTTGTATTGTTAAATTGGACTGTAGATTGGACTGTTAAATAATTGATTGAAAACAGTATGGATATATATATATATCTACATATATATATATATATCGTTATTAAATGGTGATTTTGTTATCAGTGTATTTCATTAGAAATGCAAGTGATGTTATATACGTTGTTTAACATCGGTGGATGCAGGGAAACAGGTTGGAGGAATCCGACTGGATTCCTCAACATTTATTTTACTGTTATTAGTATATTGTGATATATACTATGATATATAATCTGTTGTTGATTGTATATGTTTGGATGATATTGATCATTGACAGTTGGTTGTTTAAAAACAATAGAAAACACTAAAAATGTAGAAAAGGGGATTTTCAATATTTATATTGAAAATGAATCTATTTATAAAATCGAAGGATTTTATAAAAGGATATTTATTTAGAAATAAATAAATAAAATAAAGGAATATTTATTTAGATTAAATAAATAGAATAAAGGATATTTAATTAGGGATTAAATAATTAGAGTTATAAAGGAAAATCTATTTAGGAAGATAAATAGATTATACAAAAGGAAATCTATTTAGGAAATAAATAGAAGTTAAAATAAATAGAAATAAAAGAAAAGTTAGTTAGTCGGATATAAATATTCGAATCAAGTTAGTTAAGTGGTCAAACCAAGCTAGACGAACCAAACTAGTCAAGCTAGTCGAACCCAACCGAGTCGAAATGGTCGAGTCGAACCAAATCGAGCCAAATGGTCGAGTCGAACCAATCGAGTCAAGATGGTCGAGTCAAACCAACCGAGTCGAAATGGTCGAGTCGAACCAAATCGAGCCAAATGGTCGAGTCGAACCAATCGAGTCAAGATGGTCGAGTCAAACCAACCGAGTCGAGCTGGTCGAGTCGAACCAATCGAATCAAGCTGGTCAAGTTAGTCGAACCTGGTCAGTACAACCAAGCTGGTCAAGTTAGTCGAACCTGGTCAGTCGAGTCGAGTAAATCAAACTTAGTTAATCGAAAGGAGTTTATCGATTTAGTTAATCGATAGGAGTTAATTGATTTAGTCAATCGAGATGAGTTAATCGGTTTTAAATGAATCGAGAGGAGTTAGTCGAATATGGTATTCGAACCAAATGGTCAAACCAAGTGGTCGAACCAAGTAGTCAAGCCCAGTGGTCAAACCAAATGGGTCAGGTTAGCCAAACATGGTCAGTCAAACCAAATGGGTCAGGTTAGCCAAACCTGGTCAGTCAAACCAAATGGGTCAGGTTAGTCAAACCTGGTCGGTCGAACCAAGTAAGTCAAGTTAAGTTAGTCAAGTTAGTCGAGCCTAGTTAATCAAATCGAATTGGTTGAACCAAGTAAGTCGAGTTAGTCGAGTCAAGTTAAGTTAGTCGAGTTAAGTTCGTCGAGTTAAATAAATCGGTGTTAGTTTCATCGAAAGGAGTTATCGATGTTAGTTTCATCGAAAGGAGTTATCAATGTTAGTTTCGTCGAAAGGAGTTATCGATGTTAGTTTCATCGAAAGGAGTTATCGATGTTAGTTTCATCGAAAGGAGTTATCGATTATAGTTTAATTGAAGTGAGATTTTCAAATGTGAGATATTTGAAAAGGAAGAGTTATCGAATATTAGTTATTCGAAGAGAGATTATCGAATATCGTTTATTCGAGAAGGAGTAATCGAATATAGGTTATTCGAAGAAGAGTTAATCAAATAGAGATTTCTCGAAGAGAGTTAATCGGCAAATTCGATTATATCGAATTCGGGAAAGTACTTATACTTTCCAGTGTTTAAACAGCGAATTATTTATTTATAAATAAATAAGTGTTAGGTTAATTATTCACTAATAGGAATAGAAGTTACAATTAAAGTTAGATAATTCGAAAGTAGGGATTATAACGTTATCGTTATAACCAATGTTTTAAATATAGAAGTGGACTAGTAAAATTGAATCCGAGAAAGGCATAAAGAAGTTGTTAAAGATTAAAAGATAAACTTTGACCATTTCGAAGTTATAACGTTGTTCAGTTAAGGTATGAGAGGTAATTATACCCCAACTTGAGTGACTTCCTTCTTAACTAAGAAATGGTAAGGTTTGATCGTAAAAGAGTTTTGGAAATGTTTTCCAAATGAGAATCAGAAATGTTTTCTGATAAAAGAAAAATAAGAATTTAGAACATAGGGAAACAAGAGATAAGTAAATAAAGGAACTAAAGAGATTAATGTTAAATGATGTTTGTTCGATATAATTTCCATCTGGGAATAATATCGTTGTTTGTACACTTGTTTTTCTTTGATGGTTAAATCACAGACTATTGAAGTTTTGACCATTTTAACGTTGTTAATATGGAGAGACCGGTTGGATTATTATCCAAAGAACCACTCTGTATTGGCATAAGCGTCGCGAATCATATATGCCAAAGATAATTGAAGACGGAGTAAAATGCAAGGGCTATCCTGTTTACAGAATAGTGCCTTCGGTTTGTCCAGTCCCAGGACAACTTGTATGGACGAAGGTCTGACAGAGTATATCTAATAAATCGCGTAAGTTGATCTGTTCAAACGTATTCACGTTTGGTGGCGGAGGAATTCATTGCTCTTAGCTGTATACCCGTGTTATTTTTGAATAAGTCAATTTGTGATTTGGCGGGTATGACGATGTGACATTTCTAAGTGAATGAAGATGGATGTCTGACATAGTATTTCCAGACGGTCACGTACATTGATTTCTTCAACTGTACCAAGAGTGGAAGCGGAGAAGGAAACTTCTTTAGCTAACACGTAATGTACTATTGTAGACATCAATTAGTGATTTTCGATGGATCTGACAATGTAGCATTCGAAGTGAATCTGATGTAATGATAAAGCGTAGCTTCTAGCCTCATCAACCGGTAAATGACAGAAATCGGGCAGGCAGCATGGCTAAGTCGGTCGCACCGAAGTAGGGTGTATAATCACCTATCTAGAGAATATTCATTTGTTTTCTTAAATCTATCAATGCTGTCCCATATATATATACGGGAACGGTTGTTGATCCCAACCGTTGGTGATGTACATTCGATACACTCAAGCGAAATGAGTGGTCGGTCATGTGTGGCTGAGTTACAAGATGTTCTTGTTGAACTCCAGTGTATTGTTCCTAGAGTACACTGATCGGAAGGTGGTTCCATACCTTGTCATAGTTGGAAATCCATTATCCAGTACGTGCTTGCGATTTTGATTTTATACTATATATGTAGAACGTGAGATGAAAGCGTTTCTGCTAGTTGATATCTATTTGTATATAGACATTATTATAATATCAAAAGGTTTTTGATATAAAGATATTTTGGATTCTCATAAGGGAAAAACCCGTTCCGTTCTGCGGCGTGATCTTATGAGATATCGTTTACTTGTTCATATACCTGTTTAAACTGTTTTACTCATACCAGTCCCATGACTGACCCGGAGTTTATTTGTTTTGTTTTCCCTAAACTCTTGGGTGCCTAATTTTGTACGGGCAGTCAAGTAGTCAGGAATTTACAGATATACTGGAAGAGCTGGAGCAGGAGGCTTCTGGATCATATAGCTATAGTTATTTCCGCTGTGTTGTAAGTGTTGTACTCTGATACGTGCTATTGTTTACATAACTGTTATATTTCAAAGTTATGTTATCTATAATATGTTATTCGTTCCGCTGTGAGGTTCGTGTTACTCTGATGTTGTGTTCTTCTTCTTCTTCTATTCTAAGTTTCTATCTTATCTATTCTCACCTTCTAATTTCTTTCATTAATTACCGGGATTTTTCGATGTTTTGGTTATCGACGTCGGGCTTACGTCGATAACCAAAGCCGCTCAAAATCCGGGTTACTACAGTTGGTATCAGAGCATTGGTTTAGTTATTACCTTGGCTCTGTGGCGTGATTCAGTAGAGATGGGATTAGTAATATCCTAGACTGAGTTTGAGTGTATATATACGAGTGAACGTATTTGTTAGTTAATATAAAATGTTTTATATTGTGGAGATTCATTGGCTGAGTTGTTTATAAGTTTTGGTCGATCAGTTTGATCCACTGTATCGGTAGGAGTAAATAAACACTTGAATACGATGAACCGTCATGGTATGTTTTGAAAGAGGGTAAATGGAATAATTTTACCCGAATATATTTGATATAGTATATTGGTTGTGTTGGTTGTTATTATAATCGAGTAAGATTATAAAAAGGTAAAATGATTATAAATGACTAATCAGAATTCATGTAAGTAAAGTATATGAAATAAAATGAAGAAAAATCTGAATTTAAATCAGATTGGAATTAAAATAAGGAAATTTTAAGTTCCTGGGAGATTTTGAAAATGTTTTTCAAACTGAAGGTGATATAGTATTGAACTCACTTCGATAGCTGGAAAATAGATTCTGATGATGAATCGCGACATCATCAGTGTTCATTTTCGAGTTCTAAGTGACGGACTACTACCAAAGGTTTTGTTTTTGAATTGTTTTGAGAAAACAAGTTGTTTAGAAATTCAAAGGTTTTGAATTGGCATTGTAATTTCAAATTGATTTGAAATAGACCCAGGAAATTAAGTTTCGGAATTTAATTTTAACTTATGAAGTTAAATAGAATAAGATAGTAGAAATAAATTGAAATTTAACTTGAACATAGTTAAATAAAATTGAATTGGATTAGAGAATAATCTGTTATGGAATTGGGTTGATGAGTTAAGAATTTGAAATTTGATATTCGGGTTCGAATGAAATTCGATTTGGTTTTGAGGATATGAACTGATTGGAATTTGATGGAAATAACACTGGTATATGCTGAGTTGATAGCATATGGAAGTGATAGAGTTGATATTCCCGACAAAAAGGTACCAGTTTATATTATATATGGATATGAGATGTATGAGCCGAATTGGCAAGTCGCTTGGCTGTTTGATTTTCTTTTGGGTTAAAGAAGGCCCAGAGAGGTGAGTTGGAGTTTGAGATATTGACCAGTACAAAGGAGGTGCTGGCGAAATTTTTTTAAAGTTAAGGCATTAGAAAATTTTCAAAATTTTTGAAAATTTAGTTAGTCGGAATAAATTAATATTTTAGTCAATATTAATTGGTTCAGTTGAAACCGGAGATAAGAGGTAAACAGATAAGTTTTTACCCAGTAGATAGGGTCGTCCCCTAGCTTAGCAATTTCGAGGACGAAATTTTTTTAAGTGGGGAAGAATGTAGTGACCCGCATTTTTAGCTGTTGAATAATTTATTTATTTAATTTTTAAATATCAATTTATCGATATTGAGAACGTGAATTAAATAATATTGAATATTTAATTAATAATTATAATATAATAAAATATATTATAATGTCGAAATAGTCGGAAATAGTGAAATTCACAATATCGTGTGAATTGAATAGCATACGAGATTTGGTGGAGTTTCAATTCGAAATATAATAACGATTATATTGAATCGACGACAGTTGAGTGTATAGTTTATAATATATTTATAAACGAGCTCGAAATGGCGCTGCAGTTCGCTATTTGGCGATTTGAACTTCAACTGAATGTACAGGATTCGTTTTAAGCCGGATTTCTGTGAAACAAGAAACGTGTGGAGCTGGTGGAGTATATCTTTCTAGTGGAAGAGAAAAATCTGGATTTCGTTGTGTAGATTTTGATTTACGTCCAAATCAAATTTCAGAAAAAGTCGCTATGGAATTCCTTTATAATTTGCGACGCTTTATATACGTTATAAATGGATTTTCAGTATAAACTGAACATCGAGATAATCTGGAATCTGAAATATCAAGCTGAAAATTCAGATATGATATTCTGGGGCTGTACGATATCATATGTGAAGATATACAATAATAATTAATTTTAAATAATTAATTCAATTATATTTAAATATATTTATATATTTAAATAAGCTATTTAGAGCGTTAAAAATAGCCACTTTTGCAAACGAAGTCGGAATTCGACGAAATCAGTTTTGTTGGATCCGCAATGTCAAATAGTTGTTAGATTTCCAGTTTCGTGATTTTTAGAGTCCGTATGTGACCGTACGGATTTTTAGAGTGAGAAACAGTCAGTATTTTGACGGTTAAAAATACGCTGTGTGAGCAAACTGAGTCGGAATTCGACGAAACCAGTTTCGTTGGGACCGTAATGTCAAACTCTAGCTACATGTCAATTTTCATGATTTTTAGATATCATGAGTGGCCACAGGAATTTTTAAGGATAGATGTAAACAGCGTTTGCTTAAAAATAAAATAAAATAATCGAATAAAAAATTAAAAAAATCCTACCTATATAATACCTCATCCTTCACTCAACCCTAACCCTCATTTTCTACTATCAAAAACATGCGCCGCCACTCAAACAAAATCCTACAGTGAAAATTCCTCCTTTTAAAATCATTTTAAAACCAAAGCAAATCCTATAAATTAGGAAACATATGTAGATGGATTCAGCGTTGAAGGAGCTTCAGGTTGATGCCTGTTTTGAGATGTGCGACGCGAGCCTGGGTTGCTCGATTTTTTCCAGCGGAACTAGGGTTCGCCGTGGGGAGGTGTAGGGTCATCAATGATCAATTTTGAGGTTGTATTTGGGTTTAGCGAGGTGTATAGCATCTGGGTGGTGATTTTGAGGGAGTTCGATGTTTTTTTGGGAATAAGGTGTACTGTTCATCATCGTGGAGGACTGGAAGTCGCACTTCCATAGGTGCGTACGGGATTGACCAGACCAGGATGGGAAGAAGGAGAAGATGACGAGAAGCATGTTGGTGGGATTCTGGTGTGATTCGGTGAAGAGGGTGACGAGCAGTTGGGATCCGAAGTGGTGGAGTGTTGTACTGGGAGCAGCGAAAAGAATTTGGGGGAGATGAAGTTTCGGGTGGGCTTTTACGTGAGAGGTGATGGGCCGTTTAAAAACAAGTTAAGCCCAAACAAAAATTCAAGTTTTAGTTTTTATTTAATTTAAATATCCGTACAAACTTGTATAACTCGTAACTTGATCATACGTTATCGAAATTCAGCGAAACAAGATCCGATAGGATCGTATGGACGTGCACTACAACAATGGAGCTGACTGGAAGTCCATCAGAGCTCGTTACAATTTATGGCAAAATAAATTGTCCGATTCAAATCATCAAACGCAAACCGTTATTCAACGGTTAACGCGCAACAGTGAGTAAAAACTCACTAACTCTCCTCAATTTATATTTTTAATATAAATTGTATTTTATTTCTGTATTTGACTGCTAGTTATGTACTGTTAATTTGGACTGTTAAGTTGTATTGTTAAATTGGACTGTAGATTGGACTGTTAAATAATTGATTGAAAACAGTATGGATATATATATATATATATCCACATATATATATATATATATATATATATATCGTTACTAAACAGTGATTTTGTTATCAGTGTATTTCATTAGAAATGCAAGTGATGTTATATACGTTGTTTAACATCGGTGGATGCAGGGAAACAGGTTGGAGGAATCCGACTGGATTCCTCAACATTTATTTTACTGTTATTAGTATATTGTGATATATACTATGATATATAATCTGTTGTTGATTGTATATGTTTGGATGATATTGATCATTGACAGTTGGTTGTTTAAAAACAATAGAAAACACTAAAAATGTAGAAAAGGGGATTTTCAATATTTATATTGAAAATGAATCTATTTATAAAATCGAAGGATTTTATAAAAGGATATTTATTTAGAAATAAATAAATAAAATAAAGGAATATTTATTTAGATTAAATAAATAGAATAAAGGATATTTAATTAGGGATTAAATAATTAGAGTTATAAAGGAAAATCTATTTAGGAAGATAAACAGATTATACAAAAGGAAATCTATTTAGGAAATAAATAGAAGTTAAAATAAATAGAAATAAAAGAAAAGTTAGTTAGTCGGATATAAATATTCGAATCAAGTTAGTTAAGTGGTCAAACCAAGCTAGACGAACCAAACTAGTCAAGCTAGTCGAACCCAACCGAGTCGAAATGGTCGAGTCGAACCAAATCGAGCCAAATGGTCGAGTCGAACCAATCGAGTCAAGATGGTCCAGTCGAACCAACCGAGTCGAAATGGTCGAGTCGAACCAAATCGAGCCAAATGGTCGAGTCGAACCAATCGAGTCAAGATGGTCGAGTCAAACCAACCGAGTCGAGCTGGTCGAGTCGAACCAATCGAGTCAAGCTGGTCAAGTTAGTCGAACCTGGTCAATACAACCAAGCTGGTCAAGTTAGTCGAACCTGGTCAGTCGAATCGAGTAAATCAAACTTAGTTAATCGAAAGGAGTTTATCGATTTAGTTAATCGATAGGAGTTAATTGATTTAGTCAATCGAGATGAGTTAATCGGTTTTAAATGAATCGAGAGGAGTTAGTCGAATATGGTATTCGAACCAAATGGTCAAACCAAGTGGTCGAACCAAGTAGTCAAGCCCAGTGGTCAAACCAAATGGGTCAGGTTAGCCAAACATGGTCAGTCAAACCAAATGGGTCAGGTTAGCCAAACCTGGTCAGTCAAACCAAATGGGTCGGGTTAGTCAAACCTGGTCGGTCGAACCAAGTAAGTCAAGTTAAGTTAGTGAAGTTAGTCGAGCCTAGTTAATCAAATCGAATTGGTCGAACCAAGTAAGTCGAGTTAGTCGAGTCAAGTTAAGTTAGTCGAGTTAAGTTCGTCGAGTTAAATAAATCGATGTTAGTTTCATCGAAAGGGGTTATCGATGTTAGTTTCATCGAAAGGAGTTATCGATGTTAGTTTCATCGAAAGGAGTTATCGATGTTAGTTTCATCGAAAGGAGTTATCGATGTTAGTTTCATCGAAAGGAGTTATCGATTATAGTTTAATTGAAGTGAGATTTTCAAATGTGAGATATTTGAAAAGGAAGAGTTATCGAATATTAGTTATTCGAAGAGAGATTATCGAATATCGTTTATTCGAGAAGGAGTAATCGAATATAGGTTATTCGAAGAAGAGTTAATCAAATAGAGATTTCTCGAAGAGAGTTAATCGACAAATTCGATTATATCGAATTCGGGAAAGTACTTATACTTTCCAGTGTTTAAATAGAGAATTATTTATTTATAAATAAATAAGTGTTAGGTTAATTATTCACTAATAGGAATAGAAGTTATAATTAAAGTTAGATAATTCGAAAGTAGGGATTATAACGTTATCGTTATAACCAATGTTTTAAATATAGAAGTGGACTAGTAAAATTGAATCCGAGAAAGGCATAAAGAAGTTGTTAAAGATTAAAAGATAAACTTTGACCATTTCGAAGTTATAACGTTGTTCAGTTAAGGTCTGAGAGGTAATTATACCCCAACTTGAGTGACTTCCTTCTTAACTAAGAAATGGTAAGGTTTGATCGTAAAAGAGTTTTGGAAATGTTTTCCAAACGAGAATCAGAAATGTTTTCTGATAAAAGAAAAATAAGAATTTAGAACATAGGGAAACAGGAGATAAGTAAATAAAGGAACTAAAGAGATTAATGTTAAATGATGTTTGTTCGATATAATTTCCATCTGGGAATAATATCGTTGTTTGTACACTTGTTTTTCTTTGATGGTTAAATCACAGACTATTGAAGTTTTGACCATTTTAACGTTGTTAATATGGAGAGACCAGTTGGATTATTATCCAAAGAACCACTCTGTATTGGCATAAGCGTCGCGAATCATATATGCCAAAGATAATTGAAGACGGAGTAAAATGCAAGGGCTATCCTGTTTACAGAATAGTGCCTTCGGTTTGTCCAGTCCCAGGACAACTTGTATGGACGAAGGTCTGACAGAGTATATCTAATAAATCGCGTAAGTTGATCTGTTCAAACGTATTCACGTTTGGTGGCGGAGGAATTCGTTGCTCTTAGCTGTATACCCGTGTTATTTTTGAATAAGTCAATTTTTGATTTGGCGGGTATGACGATGTGACATTTCTAAGCGAATGAAGATGGATGTCTGACATAGTATTTCCAGACGGTCACGTACATTGATTTCTTCAACTGTACCAAGAGTGGAAGCGGAGAAGGAAACTTCTTTAGCTAACACGTAATGTACTATTGTAGACATCAATTAGTGATTTTCGATGGATCTGACAATGTAGCATTCGAAGTGAATCTGATGTAATGATAAAGCGTAGCTTCTAGCCTCATCAACCGGTAAATGACAGAAATCGGGCAGGCAGCATGGCTAAGTCGGTCGCACCGAAGTAGGGTGTATAATCACCTATCTAGAGAATATTCATTTGTTTTCTTAAATCTATCAATGCTGTCCCATATATATATACGGGAACGGTTGCTGATCCCAACCGTTGGTGATGTACATTTGATACACTCAAGCGAAATGAGTGGTCGGTCATGTGTGGCTGAGTTACAAGATGTTCTTGTTGAACTCCAGTGTATTGTTCCTAGAGTACACTGATCGGAAGGTGGTTCCATACCTTGTCATAGTTGGAAATCCATTATCCAATACGTGTTTGCGATTTTGATTGTATACTATATATGTAGAACGTGAGATGAAAGCGTTTCTGCTAGTTGATATCTATTTGTATATAGACATTATTATAATATCAAAAGATTTTTGATATAAAGATATTTTGGATTCTCATAAGGGAAAAACCCGTTCCGTTCTGCGGCGTGGTCTTATGAGATATCGTTTACTTGTTCATATACCTGTTTAAACTGTTTTACTCATACCAGTCCCATGACTGACCCGGAGTTTATTTGTTTTGTTTTCCCTAAACTCTTGGGTGCCTAATTTTGTACGGGCAGTCAAGTAGTCAGGAATTTACAGATATACGGGAAGAGCTGGAGCAGGAGGCTTCTGGATCATATAGTTATAGTTATTTCCGCTGTGTTGTAAGTGTTATACTCTGATACGTGTTATTGTATACATAACTGTTATATTTCAAAGTTATGTTATCTATTATATGTTATTCGTTCCGCTGTGAGGTTCGTGTTACTCTGATGTTGTGTTCTTCTTCTTCTTCTATTCTAAGTTTCTATCTTATCTATTCTCACCTTCTAATTTCTTTCATTAATTACCGGGATTTTTCGATGTTTTGGTTATCGACGTCGGGCTTACGTCGATAACCAAAGCCGCTCAAAATCCGGGTTACTACATTAACTAAAACACTTAACCAATTCAACATGTTAATTAAACTGATCGGTGGGGTTAGGTAAATGCAGACACTTAACCACTTAACATGTTTGACTAGAAAACCCTAGTAACGGGGACCCATTTCAGCAGTAACCCAATTAGGTATCATGGTACCCTGAAACTAGGCAGGGTGGGGATCGATTACTGGGCTGATTGTAAGCGGTCAAAAGCGACGGCGGTGGGTGCAACAGTGTGGGTTCTAACGGAGTGCGTGCGTGCACACACTTCGGAGCAGACAAACATGGCACTGGGGGCACCAGTAGTATAACCTATGCATGCTAGTATTGTGTTGGGTCACCACCATGGGACTTGATACACCCCATGGTGGGACCAGCATAGGTATCTACAATCTTTGGGGGCCGTATGACACATATGATTTTGCGAGTAGGAGCCGATCTTTAGAAAGGGGATCACTTTACCCCGATCATGGGGTGCCAGTTGAGACAATGCAAGTAAGTGCAGAGATATAGTGTGGGGTGCGATAGTATATTCGATTCAAACTGCTTTATCTTAGTTTATGATACTTTCCTATTTCCAGTTTATACCTATCATGCCCTTTTCCTTATTCTCATACCGAAGAGTCACTAGACTTACCAGGCTTTATGTCTGACCCTATTTTCTTTCGTCTTCTTTTCTTCCGTTCCCCCCAGGTCCACAGGGAGGAAACAAACCAGCTTAGTCAGACTCTTTGCAAGCTTCAAGATAGTAGATGTACGGTTTGGACTCTCTTTCCTTGGATATGGCTGTTGGACACATTCTATGGGGATTTATGCAGTGTTAATTATGTTTTATGCTTCTTTATTTAATAACCAAGACAGAAATGATGATGTAATGTTTTGGAAGTTATTATGTGACAGTTATGGAAATGTTTTGTATGAACACGTATTTATGAAATAAATAATTTGTTTGCTTTCCGCTGCTTATATATGTGTTTATATCTGTCTTGTGTTTTATCTGTGACTTTTACTTACAAACCTCCACCAAAGTTAAGGCATTCCCTTTGTGAGTGACCTTAATGGAGGTGGGGTGTTTCACGTTCCATCGGAGTCATATGCGTGCATGGGTCCGCTTGCTCGAGAAGATAAGACGCTGTGACATTAGTAGATATAGTTGTGCACATCCTGAAAATAATGGGTTGCCGCTTTAGGAAGTGATACATCCTACTACGGGGCCTACACAGGGTATCTACATGTTAGGGAGCCGATCAATTAGGGGGTAGTAATTAGGGTACATCTAGTCTTGCTTGTTTAGGAGCCCGTTATTATCGTTGGGGGTAACATCCGTCAGTTCTGTTGGGCTACCAGTTATTGTATGGGGTAAAACCTTTCACTAGAAGTACACCTAAGTCTACCATCTTGTACTTGTTGGGATCATCTTGTTCTTGTTGTACTAGTATTGGTGTAGAGAAAAGTATTAGAGAAGCGCAATATATTCTATTTAATTTATCTTGCTCAGTCTGTTATACCTGCCTTATGATACTATTATCTCACTCTCCAGTTTATATGCCTGTCATGATGCTTTTACTTATTTATACGCTAAAAGTAACTGGACTCACCAGAATTTATTTCTAACCCATTTTGTTTCCTCTTCTCTCTCTTCCGTTCCTCCCCCCACCCCCTAGGTTCTCAGGGTGGGAATACTCAAGCTTGATCGGAGTTCTTCTTTCATTTTGCTTGGAGCTGCTTAGATGTACCACTTGATTTTATATCTTCTCTACTATAGCTATGTTTTGGGTATTATGCTCTTTTTATGTATTATTGTACTCTGATGATAATTTCGGTACAAGACAGAAGTTTTATATTTTCAGCATTTCAGACTTATTATGTAATTGGGTTTGGACCACGAAGCTTTTCTATTTAATAAAGTTTTTAATTCCGTTGTTATTCTATATTTGTCTTGTGATGTTTCTGTTTACCTATAATGCTCCACGAAACTTAATGCATTCTGATAAAGAGTGACATTAACGGACGTGGGGTGTCACACTTGGTATCGGTATTGGTTGCGCAGCTTTCATCCCTTGCTTTTGATGTTGACCTAGCTGTCCCTATAACTTTTCCTTTCTTGGTTCCGACCACATTGCCTCAAGTTGCATGTTCTTAGTATTGTATTCTGGTTTCGAAGCTTCAGCTTCTCTTTACCAAGTCAATGCATATTTTGGTGTCAACAGTTTTCATCATCGAAAAAGAGGAGATTGTTACTACCATGGATGGTAGTTTTGAAGATAACAACTTCAGGTAATGAAACATACACTAATTATTATCTAAAAATATATTGTATGCAGTGCAAGATATTAGACAGGCATTGACAATGAAGACTGTATGGTATCAAGATTAAAGATCCCACTTGACTATTCAAGAGTAAAAAAAAATGGTCATGAGTATTGAAGAGTTCATGATTTTAAGATATTATCACGTCTTAGATTTACACTGAAACTCTGGTTGTGCTCAACTGATCTCTCGGACAATTTTTATAAAATGAATTTTCAAAACATCCCTATTTCAGAATCTATTTTAAACGATTTTGAGTAGTATTCTAATTATTTTTACAAAAATATTTTTAAACATTCCTGGTTTTAAAAATGATTTTTTAAAAGAATTTCCACAAAGAAATTTTAATTTTTTTACATAATTTTACTTTGAAATATTTTTATATATAATTATAATTAAATTTCGATATTCACAAAGTTTCAAATCATCATATATAAGTTTCAAATCATTATATATAGGTTTATATTTTCAAAACAATTTTTCTGGAAACTAGTTTTCAAAGCATACTAAGGTTTGTTGATACAGGGAATACATGTATATCGACATATGACCAGTTGAATTAAAAATTCAAATTTGAACAGATATGTCTATTCGCCATAACAATTCACTAACTATTTTTTTTCATCCCTATTAATATTCTTCTTTCGGAAACTATTTTAGAGCTTCTTCTCGCATATTTCTTCACCCCTTTTTCTCCTTTCTTAAATTCTAACAAATCTATACTTATAGTCTTATACTCAATCGATTTTCAAACCGAATCAAGTCAATTCTTCTATAATTTGATTCTATATCAAACTCTTTATAATCCACCAAGATCAAAGTTCAATTCAGAGTTATATGAACAATTATAATTAAGGTCAAAAGATCAATGTTTGCTTTCTTTGTCAAGTCAAAAATCCTTGCAAGGTGACAAGGTGGCACTGAATTTATAGTCGGGTATGATTATGCCTGGTGAAAAACAATTAGGAGTGACTTGTTTGCCCAAAAATCAAGTTGTCTGTACACAAAGGTCTGAGAATCTGGAGGGTGTCTCCCCATGGCTTTAGAATCAAAGAGTATAATTAAAATGATAGTGATTAAAGATCGTATGGTGTGCTCTTTCTTTTACTGCACTTACTATACTTGTTTTTAATTTCTTTATTCGATCCTATGATCATTGTACATATGCTTGTAATCATAATTCAAAATGTTCATAAGTTTATGTGAACACTATTCGCGCTCTCTTTCTCTAGTGTTAGTCTAGCCTTAGGATCCTTAATATGCATCACTTTTCACTAACGATCCAAGTTGATGTCACACCCAAGTCGTTCTCTATGGTCCACTCCTTCTCCTCCATGTCCTCTGTAATTGTTCGGGGGTTTCCTTTTCTAACACCAATGAGCACTGCGAGTTTGATCCTTGGAACGCAATGGGCACCTTCCTTCGTCCTTACTGATTGGTCGTAGCCCTCATAATCTACCTAGTGAATATTTTCATCTATCAGGATAAGGGTCAAGTCCTTGGCTGCATCGTCTGTCTCAAATATATGTTAATGGTAGTCTATGTAGACGGTCACACCCTCCCCAATAATTATAGCTACTACATTGACGAGACAAATAAGCAAACCAATAAGGAACAAACTGTATTTAAGGAAGGCAAAGGAAATAAAAGCATAGCTAAAACTTGGAATTCTCACACTTACAAGAGTGGGGTTGTTGGTTGTTAGAAAGAAAAAATAATAATGGTCCTAGCATCCCACTACCTTTTTTGGTAAACTGTAAAGTAGAGGCGACTAGTCGTAAGCTTAGTAATGGCGATGAAAACATAGCAGAGCAGGATCCTACCTCGATAACCTGAATATCATCGCGATTAAGATTGCATTGGGATCAAGAATACTCGGTTGTAACAAACAGTAAAAGTCCCATCAGCATATGGATTTGTTAGGGGAGAACTATACCAAGGTAATTCGGTGGGCCATCCAAGAATATGATAAAGTAAGGTTGAAGAGAAAGTGTCACCTCACTCTGCATATACGGGAGCGACCAATTGAAGTATCCTTCCGGGGTCAAGTTGGGTGTATCCACGATAAATGGATATTACGGTTTCAGCGTTTTGTATTGAGCTAGAAAGCCGATCAATTCTTTTTAGTCTTCCCTAACCTTCTATGGGTCAACCACAAAAGTTCACATGCTACCATTGACAAACTTATTCCCTTTGGTTGTATATAAATTACTAAGCAGCCTAGTTACTGAATCGTGCTAGCTAAGGCTTAGGAGTGAACTATACCATGGCAAGCTTCCTCCTTAAAATGAACATGGCTAACCTAAACTTCGATGCAACCCAAAGAGGAATCCCATGAGAAAATGGTCAACCGACATACTACATTCCACATCTAAAACTCATTACCATCCCTCATGCGCCATATGGTCCGCATTGCTTACACTTTAACTAGTTACTATATAAGGATCAAGGCTTGTAACATGATTAAAAAAGTTCCTAACTAAAGAGAGATGTACGGTTCAGTAATTTTAGCATGTTTGTTTAAGGTTTTCTGGTGATTGAGAAATTTTCTAAGATCGATTTATCAACGTGGATTGATCAATGCCATTTTTACTGATGTCACTTAGGTAATTGGATAAGAGCAAAAAAGGGAAGAATAACATCGGTTTCCCAACTATCAAAAACATGAACGAGATAGCTATTAAACTTGATATTGCGAAGAGAGGTGGTGTCTTATTAATTAAATCACAAGGAGTGGTGAACTCGCAATAAATTTTACAAAAGCTTGAAGAAAACTCAAGAATTCGTAGAATAAATGAAATGCTTAATAAAAATGGAGAAAAGGTGCGACCTTGGTTTACATAGTTTCTATGTTTGATCTGAGCCGTTGATTTGAATGAGTGGATACGATCCAGATTCTGGACTATTCAGGTTTAATTGATTACCTCATCGAATCAACTGTCCTCTCACTAAATTGTCTCACATATTTTATCATCATCGCTAATAAGACAATGAAACATGTTGATAGTATAATTTTTTTGAATTATAAGTCAGTCTGTACACGTAGAATGGGCATAGGGGCAAAATGGTGCTCGTTTGTCTCGCGAAGTTATAAAAAGGTTGGCCTACTAGTTTTCTAATGCTCACATTTCGCCGATATGGCCTCAGCCTTGCCACCCCTCTACCATTGTCTTCATAATTGTTCGTGAGACCACAAGAAACCATATTGTCCTTGTGGCGAGGAGCCTTCTTCATATCCCTTGTTTTGTCCTAGCTCGGCAGGACTGCCAAAAGTTCATAACCACCCATGCAAAACGAAGCAACAAGTCTACACTGTTTCACCAAACGGTTACCATATACATTGTTGTTCATATGACAAAATGATATGATTAAGTAAAGAATGCGAATATTTGTTAGACCAGGTTTGGATCATAGGATAAGCCCCAAATATGCTATGAATATACATATTTCACAATGTAGCTTCCTTTATATATGCACATCAACCTTCAGCAAAATAAAAGTCAAGAAAGACCAGGCCACACAAAATATGCAAACAGAACACTGATTAGAGAGATTCTCGTGCATTTCAAATAGACTGCAACACAAAGAGTCAGATGCCATCTATCTAAAACCACCCAAAAAAATATAAGAATTTCAACCCGTTTCAGTAAAACAGTAGCCAATAGTTGCTCACGTGTTGAAACACAAAAAGGGGGAGAAAAAAAAGTTGCCGAGAAGTTAGAGAAGTGAAGTAGAAAATCAGTCTAAGGAGAGACTGAAGCTCATTCCACTCTGCAACCAAACAGGAGTTGGTTTTACTAACTGAGGCGAGAATCCTGATGATGCTGCAGCCCTTGTGACTAACAATTTAGATGAATTCGCACTTTGCTCGCCATCTATTGATAGAGAAAGGCCCGTCTCCACTTCTTGCTTATCCTTCGTTATCTACATCATATACAACATGCAAAATAATTACATACAGGATTTTTACTTAGCAAAGATTTTACATACGCACACACGAGCGTGTGAGCACACGTGCGCGCACACACATATATGTATGTGTGTATGTATACATACATATATATGTATGTATTTACCATTACAATACCAATATAAACAAATGGTAACCAATAATGAGCTATGGTATACCAATAGCATCATTATTAACCAGCGGTAACAATAGTTTTATTAATCATATTGATTACTATTCTTCACTATTGTAATTTATCTTAACCATGAATAATTTTGAAGATATATCAGATTTAAGAAGATATTTCTAGCATTACTCTTAACAGTGTTCGTCTTTCAGTTTTTCTAACTTCAAAAATCTAGTTTGGCGACATCATTGTTTCATACTATTGTAAAATATATATTATGAAAAATTAAGAAAATTTTCTATATCATCGAAAATGATTTAGTATTCCAATATAACCATTGATGGAGTTAGAGTCAATAACATAATAAAATTATAAATATCATTATCAAACAAATAATGCAATAAACTTTTATTGTTTTCATGTATCTCAATCAACGGTTTATCAATTTATCCGTATACCAAGAATCATTTTAGCAGCTATAATGGTAAAATATCGGTAATCATGTTTGACTTAACAATAGTATTAGTATTGCAACAGTATACTTGTATCGGTAACAATTATTATTACCTTGCCGTTGTAAAAATCGTTAAATGGACACTACGCGGAAAGCATGGACTAAGGATTGATTGTTTAGACGAAGATTAGTTGAGAATTGAAACTAAGCATTTTCAATAAACTCGAACATTTCAGATAAAATTTAAATATTTTGTTTAGTTTGTACCAATTCAAAATGAGATTTTATAGGTCAAATTCTTTTTGGAAAACGATCATGGAGGAAAACAACTTAAATCAAACATTATGACCCCCCCCCCCCCCCCCCAACCACCCAAAAAAAAAAAAAAAAAAAAAAAAAAAAAAACTAGCACAAATTGATGCATACGTTGTCCCTACATTTATATGTTTAGGTAATGAAGTAATTCTCAATTCTCATCTTGGCGGATTATGAAAATAGTAAGACCCTAAGGCGCCTGCATGGAAGACAAAGGATTTTTACAACAAAGCGGATATTACCATAATAGCACTATTATACACCGCCTTAAGGTATATAATCTAGTATTAAAAATAGTTGTTGGTATAGCGCTGCTAATGACACCTTGTAATTTTTTTCTTCTAATATCATTACTAAAAAATACCACAAAATATCACGCCATACACTTCCTAATGCCAGACTCCTAATGCCAGACTTTTTAAAAGGCTATCAAACACATTATTTTCTATTTTTTTAGACGGTGAACAACCGTCGATCAACACTATTTTTCCCGGCTATCAACCTCCAACAATAGTAGTTCAATGGTTGATGGCGATGGAAAACGGTATCGATCTGTGTTTGTTTGCCGTGCAAAATAGTTTTATATGGTGGTTGATTACCATGTAAAATGACTATAATATTAGGGAGTAAATAAAATTTATGGTGCTTATTTTTTTATCAATGTTATTAGAACGAGGAAAATTTGGTGTGTTGGACACTAAATGTAAATGGTGTACAAGATTCATGGACAGATTAACAAAATTGCAAAACAATGGTTTATACATCATGCACCACTGCTATCACGTCGACGACTAGTCGTCGACAAGTCGAGAAGTCGCTCGGGGAAACTCGACGACACTCGACTTTTGCAATTCGACGTTGATTGGGCCAAATCGAGCCCAGAACCCTAAATCGAGCCCACCAAATCGAGCCCAGAACCCTAATTCAACACAGAAACCCTAATCGAGCAGATCGACATCGATATTTGCTCTCGTATAACCCAGAAACCCTAATTCAACCCAGAAACCCAGAACCCTAATTCAACCCAGAACCCTAATTCAACCTAGTAGCAGCGTTTTTTTTTTCACCGTAAACTTGTTTTTGAGAAGCAGCGTTTTTTCATTTTGTTTTTTTAATCAACTGATCACTATTTAACTAACTGAGTTGTTAAAAAATTAGCCCTAGGCTTAACTTTGTTTTTAATTGACTGAAATTTGAATTTTTTTTAATTAACTGATTAGATTAAAATCTAATTATTTTGTTGTGACTAGGATTTTGTTGAATTTGAACCTATTATTATGTTATCTTTGCTGAATTTGAACCTATTATTATGTTATCTTTATATCTAATTATATTATATATTTATGTCTAATAAATATATGCATATAAAAGACTTGTCGACTAGTCACGACTAGTCGGACGACTTGTCGACTAGTCTTCTAGACGGTAGTGGCTCGACTTGGCTCGACTTGGCGTCGTAATAACCTTGTCATGCACAAACATACGAGGAATGCTTTATGACATGCATGTTTTGCAGCACTCATTTAACGCTTATATTGTATCGTGAGCTACAACATTTCAAATCTAACAAAACTTTGTAGATGTTTAATCCACAAATAAAGGATTATCTATGTAAAATTTTAGATAATTCGATATTTGTAGCATTTTCAAAATCTTAACCCACTTATTCACCATTCAAGTAATTATTTGAACTGTTAAAATTAAGCATTAAACATGTTATGCTACAAATATCGAGATGGATCCAAATTTTGCATAGACGGTCATTTATGTGGATCGAACATCTATAAAATTTTGTTAGATTTAGAATGATGTAGCCCACAATACGATAGAAGTGCTAAAGGATGTATCGCAAAACATGGGTGTCATAGAGTGATCTCATACATATACGCACATACGCACAGGCATACCTACACGTGCACACACAAAAAGAGAACTTGTTTTGGGGTCTCGAATATCTCTAGAACTAGAGCTTAGATACCATATATTTTAGCAAATGATCCTTGATAAACAAGAAGATCATATTAATATCAATATAAAATTTGTTTTATTTCCATTTTTGGTCTATATACAACTGGCCCAACAGCTCAAAACATTGTTATATGAAAACTGCAAATGCGTTTGTATACACCATGTCCCTCCATAAGAGTGAAAACTTTAAAGGACACCAGAAAATCAGTTTTTCAATATTTGACCTTGAGACTAGATTAGTGAGTTAGGGCCAATACAGTACAAAACGAAATAAAGACCTCCAGCATTATTTCACAACCAAAACAAAATAAAGATAAACTCCTAAAAAAGTAATCCCATGTTTAGAGAAACAAAGGGTGTGTGGTACCACGTGAAAGGTGCACAAATTTGTAGTCTGAAACTTCGACTTTCTTTCTGTTTTTCCGCTTTTTCCTTTTTTTTAAAAAAAAAAGCTTGTTTCGAAAAAGGACTCGTCTTAGGTATGGATCTCCACATAAAACTTATTTCAATAATAGTCCCCATCTAAAAGTTATTACAAAAATATTGTTTTTTGTTTTTATACGTGAGTGAGTAAAATCTACAAAATCATTTTTTAGATTTTTCGTGTATAAAATCAGAAAAGAAACCCATTTTTGTAACAAGTCTCGGACAATATCAAACTGTGAAATAAGTTTTGTCCTAAGGCTTAGTTTTGTAATTTACTCTTTGAAAAAGGTGCCAAAATTGTGTGTTCTTATCGCAAATTTGAGCATCGCAGCTCACTGGGCACACTACTCAGTCCAGTTACTGGTTAATCCTTTATTTCAACTTATCTTCTTGTCGGGTTTGCACTGACAAAGAGCTCTTTTACAATCTGAGGCTGTTGAGTTAAATTTAAATAAGAATTTGTGATCTGAAAACCACCATATTGACACAGTTTTGTTGAACCCTAATGAAGGTAAACTTGATGCCATATGAACATTGATTTCCATGACATTTTGCCAATGTCTTTACAAAAAATAAAACATAAACCAAAAAAAAAAAAAAAAAAAAAAAAAAAAAAAAAAAAAAAAGACGACAAAAACCATATCTAATCAACTTGCACCTAGTAAAATTACTTTAACAAACCACTTAAGAATCAGCCACTAGTCTATACAATACACGGTTCATCAATTTCATATGCTTTCTTGCCATATTAGCAAAAAACAACCAATGCATGAAATGCTGTCCCTTAGATGTGTCTGTCAAATTTAAATATAATAACAGGCCTTCAATGCTTGATGGTTAAAAACCACTAGCCTAGTGGCAAGTCTCTAAAGTAAACCATACACTACAGACCTCAAACAAATTCTTAAAATGTATGTCTAACATGTCGGTACCTAGCACATCCATAAAAATAGTGATACCAATTTACATATATTCGACAAAAGAAAAGCAAACAAACGAAAAGAAAAGGAATCGTAAAGACCAGTGTTTTCAATGGTTTTGGTGAAATAGTTGGTTACCATCATATTGACTAAGACCACACAAAATTTATTTTGCACTAATATCTTTTCCATAATGTAACAAAATTCTCTTTTTAACCATTTGACTTTATGCTATTCAGTTCCTATTATATGCACAAGATCAAAGAAAGAGATTACATGTGTATATATACCTTTTGCTTTGTGGTGCGATCCCTATCGAATCCATAACTTGTTGGTACTCTTTGATCAATCCCAATAGACCCTTCTTCATCTACTGAATCAAAGCTGCTTCTTTTCAAGTTTAAACTACCCAAACTCAGATCGAGATTCTGATCAGTCTGACACCCTTTAAAATTTAATCTTTTTAGTATCAGTTTCAATTCATTTTATTTCTCATATTAAATCCACATCAAATTGACTAACCGTCTACATTCAGTTCATTCTCGTAAGTTGCATGATCAAAGTTTGTCACAGCTTCCTTCCCATTGCATTTAATTGCTGCTTTATCATAAGCTCTACAAACAACAATGAAGAATGTGAGAATACTATAGCCTACATATCAATATTCATTCCAAATGATCGTTGGATCTAAACATCTTCAAATTACAGGTGATAAATTTGTCACCTTGCAGCTTCTTCCTCGGTATCAAATAGTCCCAAATACACATACCTGTTAAGAAAGAAATATTACATTATTAATATTAAAATAAAATAAAAAGCGCTTATCTAAATCGATAATAAGGATTGATACATTACTTTTTACCCAGAAATTGACCCATTCTAGCTTCCCATCTCCCACATTTATGCAAAGTGACCCCTCTATACTTTGAACTTCCCCTTGGATACCCTGTGCTTTGTCGTCTAAGCACGTGAACAAACTCTTCTTTTGTTAGATCTTTATTCTGTGTATTTTTTCCCCACAATTTAGTTATGACGGTAAAAGAACATCTAAATATTTCATACAGATACAAAACAAGTATACCTGATTCATATCATCTCCGTAGTCACTTAAACTGAAGTTTATATCGGCCTCCTTACCCCGAAATTTTATTGCAGCTCTGTCATAAGCTCTGTTAAAGAAAATGACAGGAGTTGGTCAAAACTTCAGTAAATTTACATACATCATAAAATTTATGGTTCATTCGATGTTACCTTGCAGCAGCATGGGCTGTATCGAAACCTCCTGAACATAAATGAAAATTTTACATACATAAAAGTTAACAAAAATTAATGCCTGCAAATGCATAAAATATATTCAACTATTGAAGTACCTAAATAGACTTGCTTTCCACAGTCCCTGCACATAATAAAGGAACAACAATTTTACAAAAAAAGGGGGAAAAACAAGGAAAAGAATGAAATAAATATTTCAAAATTGTGGTTAAAAGACATAAGACTGACCAAATATGAGATTCCCATCTCCCTGTTCTTCGATAGAAAGTAACACCTCTGTATTGAGAACTCCTTGACCGTGGTCCCCTTCTGCTCTTCTTAGCCGCCACTGCCACGGCAGCAGACTTATCAACGGTGGTAACATCACCGGCTATGGTTCTCTGTTCCGTCTGCTCATTGACTGGAAAGAATTGGAAGGTGACTGGATCCCCCATCTTCCAATGTCTTTTTAAACTTAATAGCTAATTAGAAGATACAAACTTATACGCTTTCTCACTGTTACAATTCTCTAGACGCTTAGCAAGATCTCAGCTTGTTTATAATTTACATATATATGGAAAGAGTAGGTTACCGATTCACCTGATGACTGAAAATACGAAAAACATATACCCTTTTAAAGAGCTTTTCTCAGCAAGACCTCATCTTTTTCAAAGTTTTCACAGCTACAGAGAGATTAAAGCAAGCCTCTTTCTCCTTGTTTCAATTTCTAATTCTGTTTTTTTTTTGGGTATAATGAAGTGAGAGAAAAAGAGAAGTAAACCTACGTTTTGGGTATTCCAAACAATGAATATTGCTTAGTTTATCATAAATATAAATGAAAACGGAAAGAGATAATAATAATGATGAATAATGAATACAGAGAGCATCAAATCTTGATATTTTCACACTCTCACGTTAACCAAATCGAAAAGCATGATCCATGTGTCTCCCCATTTCCAAAGGGAGAGACACTAACAAGAGAGCGACATTTCACCTTCCTATTAATTAACATATAATTAATATCTTTTTAAAGCATTTTTAGCTATTATTAGCAGTTCATTGCCCACATGCCTTTCGTTTTCTTACCTGTTTTGTTTTGGTTATATGTTGCTTTTTAATACATGTGTTGTCATTGATATGAACAAATTTGGATATTTTTTAGTGTTCGAGTATTTTACTCTTTTGTTGTTTCCTGTTTTGGAATAAACTTAGTGCCCTATTTGATGGGTTTCACATAGACATTGTTTCTCAATGTGCGTGAGTGTATTTCAGGTTTCCCTTGTTGTCTTATAAACCCCAATGCAACAGAAACATCTCGAGACGTTTTTCACATGAGTTTTGTTGTCCTTGGACCAAAAACGGACCACTCATTTGTACATAAAACTTAAATATGAACTTTAATTAAGATTGGATATTTGATCGGTTTTTAAGATTAAACCGAATTTGATTGGATATTTGATCGAATGAAAACTAGAAAAATTCAAAATTAAACCGAATCGAAATATTTTTTGTTATCTAGTTAATTGGTTTAACCAAGCTACAAAGAGATTGTTATGGTTTGTGATATTTATCACATGGATATTAAACTGGAGATATTGGAAGTTGCGGGATTTTAGGACATATTGACCGAGTTTTATGGATTTGTTGAGATATTTTAGGAAAAGTTTTATTTTGAACAAGTTTTAAAGAGTATTTATTTTTGAAATATTTTAGGATCCAATTAGATTTTAGATCTAGTCTTTTCATTCGTCTATATAAGCATGTCATTAGGGATGGATTTATTTGTACTTTTGAGGGAGAAAAACTTGTTTTTGTTTTTAGAGATTGATATATCTTCTCAATTTTAGGTCTTTTTTTGTAATCAATTGGTGGAATAATAAAGGTTTATTTGGTGGAATTTGCTTGTTATTGTTATCTTCTTCGCTCTTTCAAAATCTAATTGTGTAGTGATCTCGGGAAAACCCTAACAATTGGTATCAGAGTCTTCTACACAAATTTTTTGGAGGGGGTATGAATATGGATAAAATTGTTATTGAAAAGCTTAATGGAAGAAATTGGGGATTATGGAAGGTAAAGATGGAAGATTTCCTTTATCTTAATGATCTTCATCAGCCACTGGAGAATAATGGGGAAAAACCTAGCAATCTATCCGAAGCAAAATGGGAGACTATGGACAGGAAGGCCGCTGCATCAATTCGATGTTTTTTGGATAATTCAGTGTTTCATATTGTTGATAATGAAACATCGGCTTATGCTATATAGAAGAAATTGGAAGGGGTTTATGCGAAGAACTCTGCAACAAACAAGGCTCTTCTTATGAGAAGGTTGGTGAATCTAAAGCTTAAGGAAGGTGGATCAATTGGAGAGCATCTTAATGATTTTCAGAAAATTGTGAATCAATTGGCTACCGTGAATTTCAAGGTGGATGATGAAGGTAACAAGGAGCTTCTGCGCGCAAAACTGGAAAATGATAACATTTATAAATTGCTTGGAAAAACGGTGGAGAATGTTATGAGTTCTCAAATTGGATTAGGAGAGGCGAGTTCATCTGAATCAAGGTGGAGCCATCAACGTAAAGCCACAAAGTCTACATGGAGGCCATTGTGGTATTACAAGCAATTTTGAGATCTTTTATGTGGCGCATCTCATTAGGGAAATGCATAGTTTGGAAGGGGGGGGGGGGGTTGAGCGTTGGAGTGATTTCATATCAAAGTGAAGTGTTATGGTTTGTGATATTTATCACATGGATATTAAAGTGGAGATATTGGATGTTGCGGGATTTTAGGACATATTGACCGAGTTTTATGGATTTGTTGAGATATTTTAGGAAAAGTTTTATTTTGAACAAGTTTTAAGGAGTATTTATTTTTGAAATATTTTAGGATCCAATTAGATTTTAGATCTAGTCTTTTCATTCGTCTATATGAGCATGTCATTAGGGATAGATTTATTTGTACTTTTGAGGGAGAAAAACTTGTTTTTGTTTTTAGGGATTGAGATATCTTCTTAATTTTAAGTCTTTCTTTGTAATCAATTGGTGGAATAATAAAGGTTTATTTGGTGGAATTTGCTTGTTATTGTTATCTTCTTCGCTTTTTCAAAATCTAATTGTGTAGTGATCTCGGGAAAACCCTAATAGAGATGTTGTAAGCCAAATGAATAATTCAATCAAAGAAGAGCATATGTTTACGTTTGAAAGGATTTTATTTTGTATTATCTAAGTTTAGAATAAAATTTAACTTATTTTTAACAAGTAAATTTTGTATTTTTTATCATAAAACAAGTTATTAAAAGTATTACAATAGCATACAATTTGATAATACCATAAAAATTTCCTTATTTCGATTAAACCGATAGCCGAAATAAATTATTTTTCAAATCAAACACAAACGATTTAGTTTCAAGATTGAACCTACTCGACAAAAATAGAACGATTCGATTGGTTAATCCGGTTTTAACCAAATATTGCTCACGCCTAACGGTAACATAAAAGATTTAATGTCATTGGATCTTTTTGTCCTTATAAGATGGAATTAATGAGGCAATTCAATGGTGAATATTTATTATGTCATCAAATTGCGTTCAAATAGATTTTCTTTTTCATTGAAGAAACATGCTCACGTCTTTTTCTAGTTTAGGTTAGAAGCATCCTATGTAAGAATTTTATCTTAATGGATCTTATTCATGCAAATCAATAATCATAATATTGACTGGGGCATGGTACATTAGATCTTAGAACAATATGATTCTTACACTTTATAGAATCATATTAAAAGAAACATACTTTGATCCACGATGAGAGCGTAGCGGTAACCATAAATCACTAGAATTGAGTTTTTCCATCTTAGCCTCTTTAGGACATGAGAAAGCTTTTGTGATTGAGGAATATACTTTTCGTTATCAAGTAGAGAGAGGGCCAAAACCCTGGGGTTTTCTTTATGTGTGTGTGTCCACCATTATAATATTTAGAATTTATAATTGAAATTTGCCTTTTCATCTTTTAAATTAATTGTTAAACAATAGGAGATTGTCTTTATTTAATATTAGACTACTAATTGTAAATACATTGAAGTCACAACCACAGTTCTATTGAACGTGGATATGAGGACCGAAAAGTCCAACATTCTCCCAATTGGCTAAAGCATTTTTACATGTCATACGGTCTAATGATAAATATAATCGTGCATGATATAATATAATCCATCATGAAATTGGTTACATCATAAAATCATAACCAAGTATAAATCAATAAGGAATATAGCAGTTATACATTAGTTTGTCGACACATTCCCTTCGATATATCAAATACTAACCAAATACTAAAAAAGTGACACTTATTAAATTATGGTCCAACTATAATGTCTTGTGAAAGACTGAAATTTTGCTTATGTAATGCATTCATGTTTATATGCTAGTTGTAAGAATCAAGATTCATAATGTTATATCAGAAACCAAATAACGCAAACGAGCTCAAAATGTTAATCCTAAAAATAAAAACAAGAACATAAAGTGACATTAATGATGCCATCCCATAATCCTCATCCTTGCGACATGTTCAGTAAATGCCTTAGAGGTTAATCCATTCGTCAACAGATTTGCAACCATAAAATTTGTGATAATGCTGCTTGATCGACACTGTAACACCTCGCATTTATAAATAATAAGGATTACTAAAATTGTCAAAATAATTATGGAAGAGTGTGCGTTTGAAATTTGAAAACGAATGCATGCTATAAATTGGACAACAAATATAAAGTTGCCACTATGTAAACTAAATGTGTAATGGTGTGTATATATAATTAAATAAAAAATGGAAAAACGAATAGAATAAATGGTACGCACATTAATTGTATAAACAATGTGCGCTTGAATTTAAAATAACAAAAGGTTATTAACATATTAATAGGCTTAACCATATATATAAACATCTAGTAATAACCATGTTTGAAATTGGAATTTGATGTGTGTTAGAAACGGAAAACAGTTAATGTCAAATTGCAACATTTCTTTGATTAACACTATGCGACATAAACAAAATAAAATCACACAATAAAAAGGCAATCTAAATGATGTTAGTTAAATAGTGTTTTAATTCAAAAAAATGAAGCAAAAGTACGTGTAAATATACATTGATATATTTATTTCAAGAATACATATGCACGCACATTAATTTCAATAATGAATACATTTGAAACTAAGATTTGATAGGTGTTGAGAATATAATTTTTTAGTAAAAATCAGAAATGCAGATAAATGTTTTATATAGATGTATAAAAGAATTAACAAGCATAAATTAGGGGAAGTTAATGTACACATAATGGGATATATAGCAAGCGTTTAAATTTAATATTAGGACGCATATTAAAATAGGACAGGAGAATAACATTGAAAGCAACACTCAAAGAAATTTATGTGCATATTAAATATGCGTTGAATTTGGAATCGATGGGAAAAGAAATGAAAATGAATAATGTAACGCCCCATAAAAATATACCTAAAACTGTTGTAAATAATATATAATAAGAAAGCTTACATGAGCTCCTTATATAAATGCTTGGGAGCTTGGAGTAAAACTTACCCACAATGTGTGACTAAACAGAATATGACAAAAACATATTCACTTATATATATTACAACACTCCCCTTGAACATGCGTATGTAAAGATGATAATATTAATTGCCTCATTAAAAACCTTTTTATAAAAAACTCTATGGGAAAAAATATAAACAAGGAAAAAAGTACAATTTTTATTTCATCTCTAGGTAATATATTGACAATGTTCCAATGAGGGTTGATTCTTCTGGATCAGAATAATGCCTCATTAAAAATCTTACTAATAAAAGCCCAGTGGGAAAAATATTAGTGAAGGAAAAGAGTACATTACAACATAATATATGCTCTCCCTGATTCATAACACATTATTCAAATGGTTTGGTGATGCAAGTGGCACATACCAATTTTATATATCATCTTCTGCAACGTTGATTTTGGAAGTGCCTTCGTGAATGGATCTACAGGATTTTCTTGAGATTGGATTTGCTTCATTTCTATCTTATTGTCCCTTCTTGGAGCTCATGTGTGAAAAATAATTTGAGAGAAATGTGTTTTGTCCTATCACCCTTGATATATCCTGCTTGAATCTGAGCTATGCATATTGCATTGTCTTCATAAATAATTTATCTTTCTCTAGTTGAGGGAAGTTGACATGTGCTTCGAATATGTTCAATTAATTATCTTAACCAAAAATATTCTTGACTTGCTTCATGTAGTGCTAGTATTTCAGAATGATTGGATGATGTTACTATCAATGTTTGTTTTGTAGATCTCCATGAAATAACTGCTTTGTTGTTTGTAAACACATATCCAGTTTGCGATTTTGCTTTATGTGGACCAGAAAGGTAATTTATTTTTTATTATCTCGTTAATTGGTTTAACCAAGCTACAAAAAGATGTTATAAGCCAAATGAATAATTCAGTCTAAGAAGAACAAGAACATATGTTTACGTTTGAAGGGATTTTATTTTGTATTATTTAAGTTTAGAATAAAATTTAACTTATTTTTAACAAGTAAATTTTGCATTTTATCATAAGACAAGTTATTAAAAGTATTACAATAGCATACAATTTGATAATACCATAAAAATTTCCTTAATTCGATTAAACCAATAGCTGAAATAAATTATTTTTCAAATCGAACACAAATCGATTTAGTTTCAAGATTGAACCTACTCGACCAAAATAAATCGATTTGACAGGTTAATTTAGTTTAAACTGAATACTGCTCACACCTAATGGTAACATAAAAGATCTAATGTCATTGGATCTTTTTGTCCTTATATAAAGATGAAATTAATGAGGCAATTCAATGGTGAGTACTTATTATGTCATCAAATTACATTCAAATAGATTTTCTTTTTCATTGAAGAAATCTGCTCATTTTTTTTCTAGTTTAGGTTAGAAGCATCCTATATAAAAATTTTATCTTAATGGACCTTATTCATGCAAATCAATAATCATAATATTGATTAGGGCATGGTAGATTGGATCTTAAAACAATATGATACTTACACTTTATAGAATCATATCAAAAGGAACATGACTTGATCCACGATGAGAGCATAGCAGTAACTGTAAATCACTATAATTAAGTTTTTTTTCCCTCTTAGCCTCTTTAGGTCATGAGAAAGCTTTTGTGATTGCGGAAAATACTTTTCGTTATCAAGCAGATAGAGGGCCAATCCCTAGGGTTTTCTTTATGCATGTGTGTGTGCAGGGGGGATCCACCATTAGAATATTTAGAATTTACCTTTTAATCCTTTCAGTTAATTGAAATTTGCCTTTTCTATCTTTTTAATTAATTGTTAACCAATAGGAGATCATCTTTACTTAATATTAGACTACTAATTGTAAATATATTGGAGTCAAAACCACAATTCTATTGAATGTGGATGTGGGGACTGAAAAGTCCAACATTCTCCCAATTGGCTAAAGCATTTTTACATATCATACGGTCTAATGATAAGTATAATTATGCATAATATAAGATAATACATCATGATATTGGTTACATCATAAAATCATAATTAAGTACAAATCCATAAGGAATATAGCAGAAATACATCGGTTTGTCGACATATTCCCTTCTATATATCAAATATTAACCAAATACTCAAAACGAGACACTTATCAGATTATGGTCCAAATATAATGTCTTATGAATGACTGAAAGTGTAATGCATTCATGTTTATATACTAGTCATAAGAATCAGGATTCATAATGTTATATCAGAAACCAACAACACAAATGAGCTAAAAATGTTGATCATAAAAATAAAAATAAGAACATAAAATGACATTAATGATGCCATCCCATAATCCCCATCCTTTCAACATGTTTAATAAATGCCTTAGAGGTTAATCCTTTCGTTAACAGTTTTGCAACAATAAAATTTGTGCTAATGTGCTCGATCGACACTGTAACACCTCGCATTTATAAATAATAAGGATTAATAAAATTATCAAAATAATTATGGAAGAGTGTGCGTTTGAAATTTGAAAACGGATGCATGCTATAAATTGGACAATAAATAAAAAGTTTCCACTATGTAAACTAAATGTGTAATAGTATGTATATATAATTAAATAAAAAGTACTGGAAGAAAGAATGGAATAAATGGTTAGCACATTAATTGTATAAACAATGTGTGTTTGAATTTAAAATAACAAAAGGTTATTAACATATTAACAGGCTTAGCCAATTAATAAATATAAATTTCTAGTAATAACTATTCTTGAAATTGGAATTTGATGTGTGTTAGAAATGTAAAATAGTTAATGTCAAATTGCAACATTTCTTTGAATAACAATATGCGGCATAAACGAAATAAAATCACACAATAAAGGGAAATCTAAACGACGTTAGTTAAGTAGTGTTTTAATTCAAAACAAATGAAGCAAGTACGTGTAAATATACATTGATATATTTATTTCAAGAATATATATGCGCGCATATTAATTTCAGTAATGAACACATTTGAAACTGAAATTTGATAGGTATTGAGAATAGATTTTTTAGTAAAAATCAGAAATGCAGATAAATGTTTTATATAACTGTCATAAAAGAATCAACAAGCATAAATTAAGGGAAGTTAATGTACGCGTTAATGAGATATATAGTAAGCGTTTAAATTTAAAATTAGGATGCACATTAAAACAGGAACCAGAGAATAACATTGAAAGTAACGCTTAAAGAAATTTATGTGCATATTAAATACGCGTTGAATTTGAAACCAATGGGCAAAGAAATGAAAATGAATACTGTAACGCCCCATAAAAATATAGCTAAAACTAATTAATAAAAATTTACAGTAAATGAATCAAATATTAAAGGACTGAAAAATGGGATTTTGTAACATCAGGAATTTGGCCACGGAAATACCGTAGTTGTATTCATTCGAAATTCTAATAAATTTTCATATATAAAATGTCAGATTCTGAACCCGTATGAAAGAATGGCACTTAAAAAAATTGTACGTTAAATACATACATACCTACATACATACATACATACATACATACATATATATATATATATAACACAGTTTGAAATTCAAATTATAATATTAATATATGGAATAATATATGGCTAATAAATGAATGATTAGAATATTCCATCCAATTTGACTTTGTGTGTATATATTAGTATGCAGCAAGGACACGAATAATATTTAATAGGAATAAAATAAATAGAATTGATTAATGTTATATAATAAAAATCTTTCCAGCCCCACATACGTTTACTGGGCAAAACTGTGATGAAGGGGTCGACCTCCCCCTAGAGGGGTGTCGACCGTTGGTCGACCTCCTTTCTAGGGGAGCGATCGGCCGCCCTTCTAGGGGAGAGGTTGCAGCGTAGCATATGCCCAGTAAGGCTAGGTTTAGATCAAGTTTTGGTGTTAGTTTATAAGAATAGACAGCCAGAATCAAATCTTAATATTTATACGGTTCTTATTTACACACACACCCCCCCTGTAAATAACACCCTAGACTCCAGACCTAAACCTAGTCACTCTCTCTATCTGTGCCTCCACTCTGCCATTGATTCCATAGAAATTCATAATAGGTTTTTCTTATTTATCTATTTTCTAATATCTTCTCTTATAGATTTGAATGGATCTAGATATGAAATCACAAGATTTTTATATATAAGAATTATAATTGTTTAATTCTTATGTATATATATATATTTCTAGGGATTGGAGTTTGCATCAAATAGGCAAACATCGTCAAATACACAATATTTCCATATAGTCAAATCACTGTGAGTGGAAGTAGTAATTGTTTAGGCATATTTCTACATTTGTAGATTATTATATGAATTAGTATGCCTAGAGAGATTTGGATTAGCGATAATATCAAACTATAAAAAAAACCCGAATCTCATGTTTTTATACATGTTTCACAAGGATTGTCAATTGATATTGGGTATGTGAATTTGTTTGAGTTATGGATAAAGAATATATTGGGTGAATTATTTTTATTTGATTTGATTTATCCTTTTTATTTGAAAATGATTGTGATGTAAAAAGGTTCATATTTGATTTAGTTTTACTATTTGAATAGATTTTCATATCCATTCTAAATGGATATTTCGAACGTATTCTGATTTGAAACAAATCAAATATCAACGTTTTTATGTACAACATAAGAAAGGATAAATTAGATAAATAAAGGTCTATGTATATGTATGTATGTTATATATATATATATATATATATATGATGTAGTAAATTTACACCTTGTTCTTGCTTCATTATTTGAATTATTCTAACAAACCTAAGATGCAAGTTTTTGTTAGGGAATGTGGAATGGATCGTTAAGGCAAAACTAACACTAGAGAAGGAGGTGAATAGTGTTTTTAAGGAATTTAAGAAAAAAAATCTAAAACTTATATGATCTGCTATATGAATCACACACCATAGATATAATCTTAGACACAGAATCAAACAAAAACACAGAAATAAAATGCAGAAAAGGAAAGAACACACCGGATTTTATACTGGTTCGGATTACTTTTACATCCAGTCACACGCAATGATGGATTGCACAACATTTTATTACTATATCAATATCCAAGTACAACACCCTTGATTTCACGGCCACAAGGTTACCACTGATTCTAGACACCCTTTGATCAAGTATATTCCCCTTGATTTCCTCAGCTACAAGGGTACCGCTGTTTCCTTTTTGTTGATTTCACAGCTACAAGGAACACACCATTTCCAAAACTATCCCAAATGATTACAACAGCCCTATAACTCTTCAATAGCACTTCGATTTAGTGAGTAATGAGTAGAGAGTGAGAAGAGAAGATGTTTTGTATAATTAGACTTGAAATCGACAGAGTATAAGTGTAGAAATCATAAAAATATGATATAATAATGGTGTAATGAAAGGAGATGAAGATGGAGAATAAGAATGATGAAAAATTTTGAAATCAGCCCCTATTTATAAGATTTGAAAGGTTGCACGCTTCTGGAATGTTACAAATAGTGAAAAGACACTTCCTTTTCATAAATGAAAATGTGACAGTTATATGTCGACATGACTAACTATGTATGTCGACATATGTAGTTTAAAAATTGAAATTTGAGTATTTTCCAAGTGTTTTGATATATATATATATATATATATATAATTATGGAAATTCTTGAATTAAAACATAGTGATGTAAATAAGTATTATAAAAAACATAGTGATGTAAATAAGTATTATAAAGTAGGAAATCATGAATATAAAATATATAATCATATTTATAAAATTATAAAATTTAAAACTATATAAATATAAAAGTATATAACTATTTAAATATATAAACATGTATTCTTTAAAATCTCAAATTTAAAATCAAAGGTAAGATTGAAAAACTTAATTGGAATAGAATTTGAAATTTGAAAATCAGAATTTGAACTTGAATTTGAATTTGAACCTGGATTCCTATTCAGAGTCTTACATAAACTAGACTCTATTACTATATTTATCATGAACTCTTGATTTCTTGAGTACTCATGAGTCTCGAATCTTCTCAGAATTCTGAATCTCTTGAATCTTTAAAACTCTTAAACTGTTCAGTCTTTAGTATTAATTCCTGTATACAAATCCTGCACATATGTATATGTATATATATATATATTCTATATAGAGATGTTAGTATACATTTTATAATCAATTAATATTGAATTGAAGTTGTTGTCATCAAAACTCCATTCTCCAACAATCTCCCCCTTTTTGGTGATGACAACCTCAGTTTATAAAATATTCATATCTGTTCATAACTTTTGATGCCGATCCTTCTAATACTCCCCCTGTCAATATAAATCCTATATTTTCTACATAAACTAAGTCTATATTTTATAAGTTCTCCCCCTTTGGCATTATGAAAAAGAAATTCTAAAAATACTCCCCCTAAATCCTGTAATTATCTAAATAATTCCTATACTAAAGCAAAATACTTCCCCTGAATCCTAAATGTATAATCATAAAATACTCCTCCTAAATTTATGATTATACAATAATCAATACTAAGTATACAAACTAATCCAAATAGCATAATTACATATGTTTTAAGTCATATACACAAATCAATCCAAGCACACCAATCCAAGTATTAATTTACATATGTTTTAACATACATGTTTTAAGTCAAGTAATTCAAATCAATCATAAGTTCAAACAAATTCAAACAAATAATGCCAATCAAATCATACCAAACAATCAAACGTTTCTTGGGACTTCTACCCAACCATCTTCTCCAAAGATAATATCCTTCTTGATGACCTCCCAATCTTCATCTTCTTTTGTTGGTGGCGCCTTAGCGAGCTTGTTATCTTCATCTCTGAAAAGAGAAGAGATTAGCCAACGAATTACATCAAAATGCTTTTTTTGCTGTTCAAACATCTTTGTTTGGTTTAATTTAAGATGAGACTGGTTTCGTAGTATTATAGAGAGAACATTCTTGAAGGAATTCAATGTTTCTTCAAGATTTTCACTTAGATTATGAATTGGATTTGCCATAATTTTGATAAGAAATGAATGAAGAAGAAGGAGAAATGAAATAATGAATATTTCTGGAAGAAGTAGGCTTAAATAGGGTTTGGAATTCGTTGGATTTGAATGGATATGAGTTAAAATTTTGAAAAGTTTTGAAAATTTGGAGGTTATATGTCGACATAGGCAAGTATGTATGTCGACATACTTATTAAAAAAAAATTAAAATTTTCAAATTTTGTATCTTTTGTTTCTATATTATATTATATTTAATTCTAAAGTTTTTACAGTAACTTAAAGATGATTTTGGCATAAATAAAACTCCATTCATTACTTCATAAAAAGCAAATATATCCAACTAATTAAGACACACTAAATATGAGATTTGAAAGCAAATACAAGAAAATATTAAAGATAAATTAAACTAGATAGGCTAGTTTTCAGCGGATGAGGAGGAGGAAGATGAAATTCCAAGCTTTCTTCCTATCTTGCTCATGAACTTAGTCATATTGGAAAAATTCTTTTTGAGCTTCTTTTGATTGTTGACTATCTTCACTTGACTTTGAACAATCATCTCTCTGGAAATGGTTCTACTGTTTATTAGAAACTCAACACTTTCTAAATAAGTTTCTTCTTCTTCTTCTTCTTCGATTTCCGTAGGCTCTTGTTCTTGTTACGTTCGAGCTTGTTTATCTTCAAATGTCTCATAAGGTTTGAAAGTGAGAGGAATTTGCATAAGGTGTATGTTTGTGGAGTCAAGCACCTTTCTTTGCACAAATTCTTCTCCGTGAAGATCAACTCCGAAATATTTGAAAATACGAGTGAGATAAACTCCATAGTACAGAGTATTCTGTCTAGATGAAGTTTCTATTGGCTTGAGCTCTCTTAAGATCATGTCGGCCCAATTGATGTTATAGCCACCAATAATAGCAAAGAGAGCTTGTTGGACCTTGAGAGTTGGGTTATTAAAGTTTCCGTAACGCGGGGTGATGGTATGTTGAAGGAAAAGGTTTACGATTCTTGGTTTTGGGTGAAAAAAGCAATTTTCGAATTCCATTTGAGAATTGCTTTCAAATATTTCGTGATAAATCTCTCAATCGGTTTCATCAATTTTGAAATCCGAAAAAGCAGAATTTGTGCTTCTACAATTTAAGATATTTCCCAAGATTTCGCAATCTAGAACAATTTACGTGCCTTCGACGCTACTCCAAATTTGGTCTTTATTGCCTTCGAAAAATCCCTGATTAAGATTCGCATAGAACATCTTGACAAGCTTCAGGTAACACACTTCATCGTCATCCCGAGAGTCAAATAAGCTCAAGACTACATTGTGATTGAAAAGAGAGATAAGATCATAGGATGGAAAGTCTCCAAAGACGGCGAAAGCACCCGCATTGACTTTTGCATTTGCTAAATAGTCAACATAGGTTTTGATAGCTTCTCTATCATTATGAAAATAACCTTTGATGGTTTTGGTTAACTTCAATTTCTAAGATGAACTTGAGGAAGCCATTGAAGTGATTATTTTGAAGAGTATAGATATGAAGATTATAGTTTGAATTGTGAATGAAAAGTAGAGAGAATAGACGTATATATAGAAATTGAATGGATATGAATTGAATAGGCACAACTTTTCAGAAATCAATGACACCTTTTCAGACCTTGGGAGTTGGTGAAAATTTGGAGGGAAGTTTGAAAGTTTAAACCATTGAAATTCAAAATTTGAATTTCAAATTACAGGCTGATATGTCGACATATAGGCATATGTATTTCGACATATATGTTCAATTTCAAAGGACATTGGGCTTTTATGACTTTTGGTTTTAAATTATCGATTTATATTTCAGGTTTAATTATTTCCTGAAATAATTCTAATCCTAGCAAACATCCAAATTTATTTTATTATTTTATTATTATTATTACTTTGAATCTCAAAATTCAAATTTCAATCTAAATTTTAAATTTCAAGTTTGAATTTTAAAGTTAAAATTTCAAAAACAAAGCAAAAAAAAACATCCATTCAACCAAGAATTTAAAATTTTATTAAGGCGTAGCCGGTTTTTAGATCCTTTTCTTCGAAATCTTCTGAATTGTGAATTGCCGTGAATCACATGTTTGAGTTTCCGGTTTTTGGCTCTTCATCGCTTGACGATGAGTTCTAAAGTTGCTGCATATACTCTCTTTCTCTTCTTTGATGAATTGCTATTGTTGGCTGTTGAATCGATATATCTGGATATGGACACATTCTCTTCATATGACCTGGTTTATTGCAGTTATAACATCGACCATCATTTCTTCCTAAACTTCTTTGGTTATTATTTTGAAAATTATTTTTCCTTCTGTATCTTAGAAATTTTCTGAAATGTCTTGTCATTAAGGCTGTTTCTTTACCATCTTCACTGCTCGAGTCAGAATCATTTGTTGTTGCTTTAAATGCTATGGATTTCTTTTTAGTTGGCTTGTTTTCCTTTCTTTTCTGTAATTGGACTTCAAAAGACATCAGATTTTCGATTAACTCCTCAATCCTCATTTCATTGACATTATGGGCTTCTTCAATCGCCAAAGTTTTCTCATCCCATTCCAAAGTCAATGAACTCAATATTTTGCTGACTTGGTCTTCTTCAAAATAAGTTTTTCAAGTGCTATTAATGAATGCACTATCTCTTGAAATCTGCAATACATATCGAAGATAGATTCATTCTCGTTCATTTTAAATAACTCAAACTGATTAACTAACATTGATATCTTTGTTTGTTTAACTTTACTAGTTCCTTCATGAGTAACTTGTAAAGTTCTCCAAATTTCATAAGCAGATTTACAAACTGACACTTTATTAAATTCATTCCTATCTAATGAACATGATAACATATTCATGGCTTTAGAATTGCTTTGGGCAGCAGCCTTTTGTTCATTAGTCCATTGTGCAAAATTAGTTGTGGGTTCTACATATTCAGTCTGTGTAATATTCCATGTGTCTAATCCTACTGATCGTAAATATATTTTCATTCTACATACCCAATATGAATAATTACTACCATTAAATGGTGGTGGTCTAACAGTGGACTGACCCTCTATAAAAGAACTATTATTATTACCAGTGTTGGTTGCCATTTTAACAATTTTCAAAAATCTGATTATGAACTTTTTGAAAGACCTTGCTCTGATACCAATTGTTAGGTAATGCGGAATGGATCATTAAGGCAAAACTAACACCAGAGGGGGCTGGACAGTGTTTTTAAGGAATTTAAGAAAATCTAAAACTTATATGATCTACTACATGAATCACACACCATAGATATAATCACAAACACAGATTCAAACACAAACACAGAAATAAATAGGAATAAAATGTCGAAAAGGAAAGAACATACTGGATTTTATACTTGTTCGGACTACTCCTACGTCCAGTCCCACACAACGCTGGATTGCGTGGAGTTTTATTACTATATCAATATCCAAGTACAGCACCCTTGATTTTATGGCTACAAGGTTACCACCGATTCCAAACACAATTTATCAAGTATGTTCCCCTTGATTTCCCCGGCTACATGGTTACCACCATTTTCTTCCTTGATTTCACAACTACAAGGAACACATCGTTTCCAAAACTATCCCAATTGATTACAACAGCCCTATAACTGTTCAATAGCACTTCGATTCAGAGAGTAATGAGTAGAGAGTGAGAAGAGAAGAAATTTTATATAATTAGACTTGAAATTGACAGAGTATAAGTGTAGAAGTCATAAAAATATGATATAATAATGGTGTAATGAAATGAGATGAAGATGGAGAAGAAGAATGATGAAAAAATTCGAAATCGGCCCCAATTTATAAGATTTGAAAGGTTGCAACACTTCTGGAATGTTAAAAATGGTGAAAAGACACTTCCTTTCAAAAATGAAAATGTGACAGTTATATGTCGACATGGCTAACTATGTATGTTGATGTATGTAGTTTAAAAATTGAAATTTGAGTATTTTCCAAGTGTTTTGATATATATATATATATATATATAATTATGGAAATTCTTGAATTAAAACATAGTGATGTAAATAAGTATTATAAAGTAGGAAATCATATGAAATCATGAATTTAAAATATATATAATCATATTTATAAAATTATAAAGTTCAAAACTATATAAATATAAAAGTATATAACTATATAAACTTATAATCTTTAAAATCTCAAGTTTAAAATCAAAGTTAAGATAGAAAAACTTATTTGGAATAGAATTTGAAATTTGAAAATCTTAATTTGAATTTGAATATGAATTTGAATCTGAATTTGAACCTGGAGTGCTATTCAGAGTCTTACACAAACTAGACTCTATTACTATATTTATCATGAATTCTTAAACTTTTGAACTCTTGATTACTCATGAGTCTTAATCTTCTCTGAATTCTGAATCTCTTGAATCTTTAAAATTCTTAAATTTTACAGTCTTTAGTATTAATTTGTGTATACAAATCCTGCATATATGTATATATACATATGTATTCTAGATAGAGATGTTAGTATATATTTTATAATCAACTAACATTGAAATAAGGTTGTTGTCATCAAAAATCCATTCTCCAACAGTCTCCCCCTTTTTGATGATGACAACCTTGGTTTATAAAATATTCATATTTGTCCATAGCTGTTGATGCTGATCCTTCTAATACTCCCCCTATCAATATAAATCCTATATATTCTACATAAACTAAGTCTATATTATATAATTTCTCCCCCTTTGGCATTATCTAAAAGAAATTCTAAAAATACCCTCTCCTAAATCCTATAATTATTTAAATAATTCCTATACAAAAGTAAAATACTTCCCCTGAATCCCAAATATATAATCACAAAATACTCCCCCTAAATTTATGATTATACAATAATCAATACTAAGTATACAAACCAATCCAAGTATCATAATTACATATGTTTTAAGTCATATACACAAATCAATCCAAGCACATCAATCCAAGTATTAATTTACATATGTTTTAATATACATGTTTTAAGTCAAGTAATTCAAATCAATCATAAGTTCAAACAAATTCAAACAAATAATACCAATCAAGTCATACCAAACAATCAAACGTTTCTTGGGACTTCTATCCAACCGTCTTCTCCAAAGATAATATCCTTCTTGATGACCTCCTAATCTTCATCTTCTTTTATTGGTGGCGCCTTAGCTAGCTTGTTATCTTTATCTCTGAAAAGATAAGAGATCAGCCAACGAATGGCATCAAAATGCTTCTCTTGCTATTCAAACGTCTTTATTTGGCTTAATTCAAGATGATGCTGGTTTCATAGTATTATAGAGAGGACGTTTTTGAAGGAATTCAATGTTTCTTCAAGATTTCACTTAGATTATGGATTGAATTTGCCATAGTTTTGGTAAGAAATAATGAAGAAGAAGGAGAAATGAAATAATGAATATTTCTGGAAGAAGTAGGCTTAAATAGGATCTGGAATTCGTTGGATTTGAATGGACATGAGTTAGTTATTTAATTTTAAATTTTGAAAAGTTTGAAAATCTGAAAGTTATATGTCGAATAGGCAAGTATGTATGTCGACATACTTATTAATATTTTTTTGAAAATTTCAAAATTTGAATCTTTTGTTTCTATATTATATTTTATTCCTTAAGTTTTTACCGTAACTTAAAGATGATTTTGACATAAATAAAACTCCATTCATTACTTCATAAAAAGCAAATACATCCAACTAATTAAGATACACTAAACACGAGATTTGAAAGCAAATACAAGCAAATATTAAAGATATATTAAACTAGATAGGCTAGTTTTCAGCGGATGATGAGGAGGAAGATGAAATTCCAAGCTTTCTCCTATCTTGCTCATGAACTTAGTCATTTTGGAAAAAATCTTTTTGAGCTTCTATTGATTGTTGACTTTTTTCACTTGATTTTGAACAATCATCTCTCTGGAAATGGTTCTAGTGTGATTGGACATTCAACTCTTTCTAAAGAAGTTTCTTCTTCTTTGATTTCCATAGGCTCTTGTTCTTGTTGCATTCGAGCTTTTTTATCTCGAATATCTCATAAGGTTTGAAAGTGAGAAGAATTTGCATAAGGTGTATGTTTGTGGAGTCAAACACATTTCTTAATACAAATTCTTCTCTGTAAAGATCAACTCTGAAATGTTTGAAAATACAAGCAAAATAAACTCCATAGTAAAGAATGTTTTCTCTAGATGAAGTTTATATGGGCTTGAACTCTCTTAAGATCATGTCGTCCCAATTGATGTTATAGCCACCAATAATAGCAAAGGGTGCTTTTGGTTCTTGAAAATTGGGTTATTATAGTTTCTGGAACGAGGAGTGATGGTATGTTGAAGGAGAAGGTTTACGATTCTTGATTTTGGGTGAAAAAGCGATTTTTGAATTCCATTTGAGCATTGCTTTCAAATATGTCGTGATAAGTCTCTAAATCGGTCTCATCAACTTTGTAATCTAAAAAAATCTATGCCCTTGCTTCTATAATGCCCAAGATTTCGCAATCTAGAACAATTTGCGTACCTTTTACACTACTCCAAATTTGGTCTTTATTGCCTTCGAAAAATCCACGATTAAGATTCGCATAGAACATCTTGACAAGCCTCGGGTAACACACCTCATCGTTTTCCTGAGAGTTAAATATGCTCAAAACTTCATTGTGATTGAAAAGAGAGATAAGATCATAGGATGGAAAGTCACCAAAGACAGCGAAAGCATCCGTATTGACTTTTGCATTTGCTAAATAGTCAATATAGGTTTTGATAGCTTCTCTATCATTATGAAGATAACCTTTGATGGTTTTGGTTAACTTCAATTTTTGAGATGAACATGAGGAAGCCATTGAAGTGATTGTTTTGAAGAGTATAGATATAAAGATTATAGTTTGAATTGTGAATGTGTAATAACCCGGAAATCCGAGCCAGTTTAAAATTTTTATTTTGGCAATTTTAGCGAATTTTGAATATTTAAAATAGATTATTTTAAATAATATCGACGAGAAATTTATTTTGAATATATTTAGAACGTGTATATTATATACGCCGTCGTTAGAATATAAATAATTATATATAATTATAAATAGAATTGAAAATGGCGTGGTAGTTCAATAATTCGATTTCAAACTTCAATTGAATGTACCGGGTGCAAAATAAACCGGATTTTAGTGAAACCAAAAACAATAGGATCTAATTGAGAACATCTTTCCAACGAATCCGAAAAATCAAAATTTCATAGCGGGGATCAAAAGATATGTCCAAATGAAAATTCTGAATAGTCGTTATGGAATTCAGGCCCTTAAAAATGGGAATTTTGCAAACGACCTCGGATTTCGACGAAACCACTTTTGTTGGGTCCGTGATGTCAAATTATTGTTAGATTCCAAATTTTATAATTTTTCGAATCAATATATGAGCATGGCAAAGGAAAACGCGTTTGACCAGTTTTAGTTGATTTTAATCGACCAGAAATTGGCCATTTTTCAAACGATCTCAGAATTCGACGAAACTAGTTTTGTTAGGATTGTATCGTCAATACGAAGCTAGAAAATATTTTTTGGGAATTTTTCTAGTTAGTATGTGACTCCGGTAAATTGAAATGCGCGTTTAAATTCAATATGTAGAGTTATATGTCGATTTTGACGGAAACTGATCGAGACGAACAAATCAGCTTGCGATACATATCCCATTGTGTTCGGAATGGGGGTAAAACGCTATGGACGACAGGCGGTGGGCCTCGTTTTGAGGTAGAAAATAAAAGTTGCTTTTTGGTGAAAACAAAATAATTAAATAAATAAATAATTAAAAACCCCCTTTCTCTTCCCTCTTATACTCTGGCCCCCCTTATTTCATTTCGATTTAAATAAAAAAAAGAGAGGGACGATCGAGAGGGAGCCCCCCCCCCCCGGCGCCAACCACCGCAATAGGCAACCCCCCCTAATCGCACCGCCGCGCGAAGCAAGCACCCCACCTCTCTGCCTCGACCGACGCGCAGCATCCCCCCTGCCCTCTGCTGCTCCGCCAAACCGCATCCTCCTCCGCCCATTCTTCCTCCTCCACCGACCACCACCCTGTTCCCCCCCACCACCAAAAACCGACGCGACACCACAGCCCCCCTGGATCCAAAACCGACGATGAACCCCTCCCCCCTCTCCAGTTTTCATCTGTAAGATTTTATTTTTACTTTATTTTATTCGTTTTTTCCTTTTCTGCTTTTACTTTAAATGCAAATTAGAAAGTTAGGATTTTTAAATTTGAAAGTTCGGATTTTTAAAAATAGAGAAGATGAGATTTTTAAAGTAGAAAAGATTTTATTCAGTTAAAAATATGATTTTTATATTTTTAAAGTAATAAAAATATGATTTTTATATTTTTAAAGTGTTAAAAATATAATATTTATTAAGTAGAAGATGTAAAAATATGATTTTTGTTTAAGTAGAGAATTAAAAATATAATTTTTACATGATAGGAATATTAGAAATACCATCTTTATATGTGTAGCAAAATAAAAATGTGATTTTTATAATGTTGAAATTGAAAAGGCGAAATCCTTTAAATTTGAAAAGGAGGAATCTTTATAGTTGAAAGGGCGAGATCTTTATATATTGAATAACGATGTAAAAATATAATTTTTTATCTATATAGAAGCGATGTAAAAATAGAATTTTTATCCATATAGCGTGATTATAAAAATTCGATTTTTATATATTGAATAGCGAAGTAAAAATTCGATTTTTATATACTGAATAGCGAAGTAAAAATTCGATTTTTATATATGTAGTGAGTACGGGAAACGAAGGTGACAAAAAGGCGAGAACGACGAAGATTTCTCTAAATGAAGAGTCGTGGTATTGGAATAGCTATTGGTGAGAATTTCTCACTCTTCAATTTCTTTTCTAGTTATATATATATACTAGGATGCAGACGGTGCTTAGTAGCACCCGACACAATCGTCCACAGACCATGGACTTGTTTGTTTGATTGCAAAAATTAGTTAGATTATTTGATTGAAATTTGAGTTGTTTGATGAAATGGAATGGATTGATTGATGTGTGAATGGCGTGGGCCTTCACTAGACCGGGGATAAGGCTAGGCCTCGTCCCGTTTCTAGTATCGTGTCGTTATGCCGCCGAAATTTTCTAAAAATAAAAATATCATTTTATTTAATAAATGAACCGAATAGAATATTTTCATAGTTTGAATAAAATGTTTTATCGTTAAAAATATAATTTTTAACGTGAATGTGGATAAATAAATCTTCATTTACAAACCGGACGGTTTGTTTATGTACACTTATTTGAAGGACATTGATTGGGACGATAAATTTTACACATCGCCCAACTGCACAACTAAAATCTGTGTTTGATTGTTTGAAACTCCACACGGGTGTTGGGATGAAATTTGAAGTTCACTCATCCTGATTGATTAAATATGTCGATCGATTGATTGACAGGCTGTTATAAGCGTTAGATATCTATATTTGATGCTTATACAGTGTAGTGCACTTTGGTTGATGGTTGATTATTTTTCAATACTATTATATACGTGTGATGTATGAAAATCCATATAATTAACGTTATATGGTGATTGATTGGGCCTCATTCCAATTTAGAAAATAAAGAACATTATAATATAAAGGTTCATGTGTTGACTGTACTCATCCGTTGAGATTAGTCATGTGTTGAACGAAATATTTTAATAATAAAATTTACATCTTTATCAATATAATATAAAGGTTCATATGTTGACTGTACTCATCCGTTGAGATTAGTCATGTGTTGAACGAAATATTTTAATAATAAAATTTACATCTTTATCAATATAATATAAAGGTTCATGTGTTGACTGTACTCATCCGTTGAGATTAGTCATGTGTGAAACGAAATATTTGAAATAGAAATATTTGAAAAGGAAATATTTGAAATAGAATATTTGAAATAGAAATATTTGAAAAGGAAATATTTGAAATAGAAATATTTGAAATAGAATATTTGAAAATAGAAATATATGAAGCCGTGTTGATTAGATTGACGCCATTTTGACGTGAACGATATTTATATCGATTTTATTCATTTTAAAATGAATGTTGAACGGTGATTTCGAAATTGAATATTTTGAAATGAAATATGAATTGAATATAAAGCGATTTCGAAATGAATTGAATAGAAAACGAATTCGAATTGAACTGAATAGAAAACGAATTCGAATTGAATTGAATATATAATGAATTTGATTTGAATATATAATGAATTTGAATTGAATCGAATAGAAAAACAATTTGAATTGAATCGAATAGAAAAACAATTTGAATTGAATTGAATAGAAAACCAATTTGAATTGAATCGAATAGAAAACCAATTTAAATTGAATCGAATTGAAAACCAATTTGAATTGAATCGAAATGAATCTTAAAACGAATTTATAAGAAAAAAATTCAATTTTGATTTGAATTGAAATAGAAGTCGAAATTGTTTATGAAACGAATTTAAAACTATTTATATAATTCGTTTTGAATAGAAATCGACGAAATATATATTATATATATAATATAATGGACTGAATAGAACACGCCGCGCCGCGGTAGTTCGTGAATTTCGACCATTCATTTCAAATGGACATTACGGGAGATCCGACCGTCGGATTCTCCTAAAACCGGAACCGTTGGGTTCGTATCGAAAAGAGCTTTCTAACGAATATTAGAAATTTGAAATCTAACGGTTGGATTTGGAGATACGTCCAAATCAAATTTGAAAAAGGTCGCTGTAAGTGCAGTTCGATGGCCGATGATGGAAATCGACTGTACGGGCCTTGATAAAATTATTAAAAATAGTAATAATTTGTGTAAAATCATAAGAAATGATTTGGGAAAATTTGGGATGAAAAACTCCATATTTGAAAAGATAAAAATAGTTTTTTTATCGAAACGAACTAGTTTTGAACTGAAATTAAAACCCATTTATTTTTAAATAAATAAATTGGATTTGAAATGGGTTTGAAATAGAATTGATTTGTGGGTTTATCGTGAGCAGTGTTTTAAATAACACCAGTCCTTTAACCCGATAATAAATAGAATGTGATTTGGGTTTGTCGTGAACTGTGTTTTAAAAGACATTAGTTCTTTAACCCAATAAAAGGAGTTTTAATGAATCTGTAATTAGATTGAAATGTGAATTGATAATCTAAATTATCAAATTTAGAAATTGAGTGAGAATGGAGTATCACCAGTTTTGCTCCAAAGCGATAGTTAAATCTTTAATTAGATTTGAACGTGAAATGGTAATTAATTTTACCAATAACACTGTGGTGTTAGATATGGAGTATTACCAGTTTTGCTTCATGGGATGAATAGGTTGGGATTGGGAAATAAAATAAATAATTACTCCGGTGTGATTCGCTAATCTCGACTAGTTTGGGAAACCATAATTTGGTTTGATATAACATCCAAAGGAAGATTAAAGGATAAATTTTAAAGGATTTATCTTGGATAAAATTAATGGGAACCTTTCCCTAAAAATGTGATTTTGTGAATAAAAGAATATTCTGAATTGGATTGAGGCGTATGTTTTGTTTGTGTAACATTTGTTTTTAATATACGCGTGTTGTTCGGAAAGTCCGGGTTTATACCCATTCTGAATAACCGATTCGACGATAAGTCGAAGATGAAGACGGTGGTTGAAGACCGGAAGTCTTCACATCGTTTGGATAATTACTGACAATCCTGATTGGGTTGTACACCCAAGAGGATGGAAATAGTTGGTGGTCGTCCAGACGTACCTGGAGATCGATGGATATGCGAGGAAAGTGCCTCCGGTTTCGTTCAGACCCAGAACGAACTTGTAAATGGATTGTGTGTCTGACATTGGATTTTATTCTGTGTTGATTGATTTCTGTTAAATATATATCTGTTTGGCGGCGGAGAATTTATTCTCTTGCTTAACGCCCTTCTCTGAGACGTACGAACTTAGAGGTTATATATCGATAGATATCAATCGCATGGCATGAATTGCCTGTGTGGCATGCTGAGTTGCATGGATCAAGGCTTCTGTTGAAAAGAAAAGTCTTGTGGTTGATGATCAAAGCATGGCCTACGTGGCAGCTTTGTGTATAACGTGAATTCGCGAGCCTCACACCTCGGTATGAGTTAAAAACGGGATACGGACTGCAAGGAGAGCACGACGTTTCTTTCTAGCTATGGTGGTGTCAGTGACTTACCAGCCCTGACATTTATATACTTTTCACCTATGTGGTTGTTGGAATGCGAGGCGCCTCGATTTTAGGTCTGTAAGGACCGGGAAACGTGTGTTCAGGCATAATTAATCCTCTAATGTAAGTGAGGACCGGCCCTGAAGATCCAGGATTGCCCAGAGTGTGTAGTCCTGAGACATTTGCTAGAGTGTCTCGAGCGCGGAGAGGAGCTTGCCCCTTGCCTCGACTCATGACGGAAATCCAATTTCCAATACGTGTATTGCGGTTTTAATTGTAGAACTAGTATGGCGACATAGTGGTATGAGACATTCATGCCGCCTATGATTTATATTTATGATTGAAATTGTTTTGACACTATACACTTATTATAGTATCAAATGATTTATTTTAAACGTACCAAGCATGTTTGGCTGTTATAAGGTAAAACCCTATCCTCCGGCTTGCATTGCATTGTGTGATGGGACCTGGGTCTTATAATAGCTTCATTTTTCGAAAAAGCATTGCGCTGTTTATTCTATGCCCTGGTATTCTTGGGAGGAAACCCGTTCCATGTTATACGGCGTGGTCCCTTGAATTACTCTCTTTTAAAGTGAAGTTTTAAATAACTGTTTTAGTTCTCACACCAGTCACATGACTGACCTGGAGTTTATTGTTTTAACCTAAACTCTGGGTGCCCCTATTTTCCGCACGGGCAGCTAGTAGTTTTGGTTTTGCCGATTTATATTCACAGGATCCTGGTTTACAGCTGGAATGATATCCAGAAAGCTCTGTATCCGTGTATCACCTTCAGTTGTGCTTTGTATTATTTTTCCGCTGCTATGTAATTTATTGTAATCTCTGATATTTATCGAATGTAATTTACTTATTTATACTCTGTATATTCTTGTATCTGATGGAATTATTGAAATAGCAATGAAATGTTCTTCCGTCTGCGTTCTGTTTTGTCTTATCCTCACAGTAATTCGTTCTTTCTCATCTCTTCGTAGACCGGGGAAGTTCAAGTCGCTTCATTTGGTATCGGAGCTTTGGTTTACAGAGCTCGAGAACAAGACACATTAGAACCATACGAAAGAATTCATCAGATATTGGATTAGTAATATCCAATTAGAATGACTCGTTAGAGATAGGATCAGTAGTATCCTAGAACGAGTGTGAAGAGTATATTTTTCAAATGAAAACAATTTTGTTTTGAAAATTTAAATCGTTTTATACGTATTTGAATATTTACTTACTTTGAATTTGGAAAATCCAGTATATAAAGGTTTTGCATATACGCGTCATGAACGTATATTCGAAGTTTTAATATACCGGATAGATATAGAATCACACTCTAGTCGCCCGGAGGTAATTCTGGTAATGCGGCCGCATTATCAATATTTATTTTCGTGTTTCGAAGGTGTGATATCTATATATTTCCATTCGACTGGTGTGAGAACCAAAACTTATATAGCTAGAACACATTGTTGTGAATCGACATCAAAAACATGATTTTTTGTATATGTATCAAAATTATGAATTTGAAACTCTAATCCACTAATTGATTGATGTTTGTGTTGTTTGTTTATTAGTTTGATAATTTTGAACCATTATGCCTAATTGCATCAAATATTGAACGGTATTGAAAATTGGTCGCATTTGCTTGCATATACATATACTTACATTGAACAGGTCATAGCAAGGAGGCTAGAGCCGAAGAATAAAATTTGTTTGCCCGACAAATAGGTACATGTTTACTGTATAATTTACTGTTTTGTTTGGGTGATGATGATTTTATGAGCCTATTGGCTAGCCGCTTGGCTTTTTCTTTTTCTTTTTGAGATCAGAAGGCCTATATGGCAATTTCGGGATTTTCCCGTGGCTCCCGGTGCAGGGGAGGTTATGTCGAAATTTTTCGAAAATTTAGGGTGTTAGACAAATTTTTGAAAATTTGAAAATTCTCAGAAACTGAAAAGTCGGAGAATGGTAGCCTGATCGAACGTAGAGTTGATTAATCAAACCACTTTCGACTTTGTTCCTTTTCGGGGACGAAAAGTTTTAAGTGGGGGAGATTGTAATAACCCGGAAATCCGAGCCAGTTTAAAATTTTCATTTTGGCAGTTTTAGCGAATTTTGAATATTTAAAATAGATTATTTTAAATAATATCGACGAGAAATTTATTTTGAATATATTTAGAACGTATATATTATATACGCCGTCGTTAGAATATAAATAATTATATATAATTATAAATAGAATTGAAAACGGCGCGGTAGTTCGATAATTCGATTTCAAACTTCAATTGAATGTACCAGGTGCAAAATAAACCGGATTTTAGTGAAACCAAAAACAGTAGGATCTAATTGAGAATATCTTTCCAACGAATCCGAAAAATCAAAATTTCATAGCGGGGATCAAAAGATATGTCCAAATGAAAATTCTGAATAGTCGCTATGGAATTCAGGCGCTTAAAAATGGGAATTTTGCAAACGACCTCGGATTTCGACGAAACCACTTTTGTTGGGTCCGTGATGTCAAATTATTGCTAGATTCCAAATTTTATAATTTTTCGAATCAATATGTGAGCGTGGCAAAGGAAAACGCGTTTGACCAGTTTTAGTTGATTTTAATCGACCAGAAATTGGCCATTTTTCAAACGATCTCAGAATTCGACGAAACTAGTTTTGTTAGGACCGTATCGTCAATACGAAGCTAGAAAATATTTTTCGGGAATTTTTCTAGTTAGTATGTGACTCCGGTAAATTGAAATGCGCGTTTAAATTCAATATGTAGAGTTATATGTCGATTTTGACGGAAACTGATCGAGACGAACAAATCAGCTTGCGATACATATCCCATTGTGTTCGGAATGGGGGTAAAACGCTATGGACGACAGGCGGTGGCCCTCGTTTTGAGGTCGAAAATAAAAGTTGCTTTTTGGTGAAAATAAAATAATTAAATAAATTAAAAATTAAAAACCCCCTTTCTCTTCCCCCTTATACTCTGGCCCCCCTTATTTCATTTCGATTTAAACAAAAAAAAAGAAAAAAAAAGAGAGAGGGACGATCGATGTAATGACCCAAAAATCCGGTCCAATTTGAGCTGACTAAATAACACAAGTCCAACCTCAAATTGCACTGAAAATTCAAGAAATTAATAGAAAGAAGATAGAGGGTGAGGATAGATAAGATAGAACTAGTAGAATAGAAGAAGAAGAAGAACATCATCATCAGAGTAACACGAATCTCGCAGCGGAACGAATAAAATATAACATAACTTTTGAAATACAAACAGTATATGTATACAATAACATTTCAGAGTACAACACTTACAACAACAGCGAAAATAATACTAGCTATAGAATCTTGAAGCCTCCTACTCCAAGCTCTCCAAGTGTATCTGTAAAATCCTGACTACTTGACTGCCCGTACAAATTAGGCACCTAAGAGTTTAGGGAAAACAAACAAATAAACTCCGGGTCAGTCATGGACTGGTGTGAGTAAAACAGTTTTAAACAGTTCGAACAAGTCAACGATATCTCATAAGACCACGCCGTATAACGAAACGGGTTTTTTCCTTTATGAGAATCCAAAATATCTTTATATCAAAACCTTTTGATATTATAATAATGTCTATCAACTACACTATAATAATCATCTAGCAGAAATGCTTTCATCTCACGTTCTACAAATATAGTATACAATCAAAACCGCAAGCACGTATTGGGTAATGGATTTCGAACTATAACAAGGTATGGAACCACCTTCCGATCAGTGTACTCTAGGAACGATACACTGGAGTTCACATGAACATCTTGCAACTCAGCCACACATGACCGACCACTCATTTCGCTTGAGTGTATCGAATGTACATCACCAACGGTTGGGATCAGCAACCGTTTCCCGTATATATATATGGGACAACATTGATAGATTAAAGAAGCAAATGGATATTCTCTAGATAGGTGATTATACACCCTACTTCGGTGCGACCGACTTAGCCATGCAGCCTGCCCGATTTTTGTCATTTACCGGATGTGAGGCTAGAAACTACGCTTATCTATCTTTCATTGATAGCACGATTACTTTGAATGCCACATTATCAGATCCGTTAATCATTAGTTGGATCTGCACAAATAGATTCTGGATATTATGCGAAGGGAATAAATCCGTTGGCCACCATATATATTTGTACAGTCCAACTCATTCAATCATTGGAAATATTCTGTCAGACATTCGTCCATTTACGTTCGTTCTGGGATTGAACGAAACCGAAGGCACTATTCTGTAAACAGGACAGCCCTTGCATAACACCATCTTCAATTATCTTCATCGTATTTGATCACAACGCTTATGTCAATACGGAGTGGTTCTTTGGATGATAATCCAACCGGTCTCTCCATATCAACAACGTAAAATGGTCAAAACTTGATAGTCTTTGATTTAACTATCAATGAAAACATGTCGGTGTACAAACAACGATCTTAATTCCAAATGGAATTATCGATCCAATCATCAATCATATAAGTATATATATATATATATATTCATATTTCCTTATTTTCTAAAACTAGAAATATACATTTTCAACATTGGAAAACATTTCCAATCCTCATTTACGCATCACTATCATTCCACAACTATTAGTCCCTAACTGTAAACTAGTAAGAGAACATTTCTCTAAGTATAAACCCCGAAGGCCGAAACCAACATCAGATCAACACTCAGAAAAATATTCAACTTATCAATCTCTAGTCAGTTTCTAATATTGTTTAACTCTATTTGATTTACTCTTATTCGAATACTATAAGTCGATTAACTCTATTGATTTAACTCTATCGAATAACTAAATTCGATAAACCCCTTTTGATTAACTCTATAGAATAACTAAATTCGATAAACTCCTTTTGATTAATTCTATCGAATAACTAAATTCGATAAACTCCTTTTGATTAACTCTATCGAATAACTAAATTCGATAAACTCCTTTTGATTAACTCTATCGAATAACTAAATTCAATAAACTCCTTTTGATTAACTCTATCGAATAACTAAATTTGATAAACTCCTTTTGATTAACTCTATTGAATAACTAAATTCGATAAACTCCTTTTGATTAACTCTATCGAATAACTAAATTCGATAAACTCCTTTTGATTAGCTTGTATTCGGTTACTAAATTCGATTAGCTAATATTAGACTATTCTTATTCGATTAACTAATATTAGACTAACTCAAATCAGGTTATTTATAATTGAATGACTAATATTCAATTACTCTATTTCGATTATCTCTTTTATATCTCATCAATTTCCTTTTTATAACGTTTATTTTCCGTTACAACTATTTCCTTTTTTAACGTTTACTTACTGTTACAAATATTTCCTATTTACAACTTCTATTTACCGTTACAAATATTTTCTATTCTTAACCTCTATTTACCGTTACAAATATTTCCTATTTACAACTTATATTTACCGTTACAAATATTTCCTATTTACAACTTCTATTTACCGTTACAAATATTTTCTATTTCAATTCGATTTATTTTCTAACATATATTCCTTTATACAATCCTATTTGTTTACTAACAAATATTTCCTTTTATAAAACCGTGTTCGTTTTATAAATAATTTCCTTTTATAAAATCCTATGATTTTATAAAATTTCTTTATTTCAATATACATTGAAATATTCTTTTTTCCTATTCTATTTGTTTTATCAACATTTTTCCCTTTTATAAAACTCTATTCGTTTTATAAATACTTTCCTTTTATAAAACCATGTTCGTTTTATAAATAATTTCCTTTTATAAAATCCTGTGATTTTATAAAATTCCTTTATTTCAATATACATTGAAATATTCCATTTCACAACTCAGGGTTTCTTATGATATGTAAAATATCGAATAACAATGATTAATATCATTCTAACACACATAATCCAGAACAGATTATATAACACATCATATAACACAATATATGAAAACAGTAAAATAATTGTTGAGGAATCCAGTCGGATTCCTCCAACCTGTCTCCCTGCATCCACAGATGTTACACAGTATAATATATATCATATTTCATTTTGAAATGAAATATCCTGCTGTACAGAACCATATTTGATTAACAGTACATAGATTAACTATAACTACGTTTTCAATCAAATCTATTTAACAGTCCAGTTTAACAATCAATATACAACAGTCAATAAATAAAGTACAATTTATATTAAAATATAAATTGAGGAGAGTTAGTGAGTTTTACTCACATTGGACGATCATCGTTAATAACGATAACCATCGCTTGATTCAGACGGATAATTTATTTTGCTATAAATTGTAGCGAGCTCCGATGGACTTCCAGTCAGTTCCATCGTGTAGTGTCCGTCCATATGATCCCAACGGATCCGACCGTTCGTGATTCTGATTTCATTCGAAACTGCATCGTCCCAATACACGGTTGCTTCCATCGTTTTGCTCGTTCACTTTGGTTTCAAATCTTTGTTTCCAAAATGGGATTACTTCGGGAATACTACTTCTGTTCAAAAATGATTTCCTTACTTTGTCTTGTGATTCACGCTCAACTGTCCCATTTTCCCACTCCTCTTACCAATAACGAGCCCTTCTCTTCACGTGCAACTATACTGCTCCTTCTAAACAAAATACACCTAAGTCCTCCTCTTCGAAAACAGTTCACAACGTCCTCACAGATATTCACAAAAATATAAACTTCACCACAACATAACTTCCCCCACCGTACACACCTTATTCCAGTAAACAACATCCATTACAGTATTTTGCCGAACCCCATCTTTTCTCAAATGAATTCACAAACAAACCATACCATCCTTCTTTGCTATCTACTGTGAAACCTGCTACATTCCATGCTAGATGGCAACCACAACTACTTCATACATACAAGTCATATGTATGTACATATAAACACAACAGTCTGCTTCTTAACCGAACCTCCATAAAACCAAATTTCGAATTAGAAATTTCCACCTGCGTTCTGGCCTTCGTCGGCGCCACCAAGATCCATCTTACCGCACCGCCTCACTACCGAAGGACGCCTTCACCATCCACCTTCCGACGCCACATACTGCTGAAATCCCTCGACCCGTCACCGTTTTCAGATCCCCCTTCGACAGCTCGGAGCTCCGGTGATCCCCCCTACCTGCTGCGTTGATTTCCTTCGACTGGAACACGGACCGTGCACACCCTCGCCTGAGACCAGCTCAAATTCGGGCCCATCACCAGCCCTTAACCCACGAAGATCCGGCAGCTAACAAGAGCTCGAGCAGCTGAGGAAGACTGATGCTGAAGGCTTTGGAATTTTTAACATTTTATTTGCATTTATCATTGGATTTTGAAGATCGTAGAGATGGGTTTGAGAAAGAATAACTGGCGGCGCCTTTTCCTTGTTTCCAGAAGATGGAAAAATTAGGTTTCAAGGAGTTGGTTATTTATATAGGAGATTTTATTTCCTCTTTTGTTTGTGGCTGTGAACTATTGGGGCGTGGCCTATTTTGATCCAAGTTTTACGTTAGGATATTTTGTTTAGTGCGTAAAAATTAACATACCCATATATATATATATATATATATATATATATATTTCTGTCCATACACGAGCTGCTACGAACAGAAATAAAAACACCGGTGAGACAAGCAACGTCCCACGATCCCAAAAATATAAAAATACCGGTAGATTAACTCATATTGTGAAACCCATCAATATCGTCACAGGGTGCAAAATACTTCAAAATAAAAAGTGCTTATTTAATTAATTAAAAATTACCATAAAATTCTAAAAATTAAATTATTGATATGTCTCAAAAGAATCTTGTCTAAATTCAAACCCGATTTCTAGTTATATCGGATAAACCGTTACGTTCAATAAACGATTCTATAACGACTATTCCGAAATTTGATTTGGACATATCTCAAAATCTATACGACGAAATCCTGATTTTTCTCTTCCACTAGAAAGATATACTCCACCAGCTCCACACATTTCTTGTTTCACAGAAATCCGATTTAAAACGAATCCTGTACACTCAGTTGAAGTTCGAATCGTCAAATTACGAACTGCAGCGCCATTTCGAGCTCGGTTTTAATTATAATATAATTATACGTTCTAACGTCGTCGATTAATTAATATATTCGTTATTTAAATAATTAAATAAGTTAATTATTACACCGTCAAATATCCGAGTCATTACATTCTTCCCCACTTAAAAAAAATTTCGTCCTCGAAATTGCTAAGGTAGAGGATGACCCTATCTATTGGAATTCCTAAGATTTGTTTACCCCTTATTTTTGATTTTAACTGAACCAATTAATATTGACTAAAATATTAATTCCTTCCGACTAACCTAAATTTTCAAAAATTCTGAAAATTTTCTAGCGCTTAAATTTTTCGGAAAATTTCGCCATAACCTCCTTTGTACAGCCCTATCGGTAAAACTCCAACTCGCCTCTCTGGGCCATCTCCAACCCAAAAGAAAATCAAATAGCCAAGCGGCTTGCCAATTCGGCTCATAGATGCCAAACTTATATGAAATATAGACTTGTACCTTTTTGTCGGGCATAACACTATATCCCTTTCATCTGTGGCCAACTTAGTATATACCATTGTCATCTCAATCAAACTCCAATCGATTCTTGATTCCAAACTTTGAATTTATCAATTCAATTCTATTCCAGATCATCACTAATCCAATCCAAATTAAATATTACTTAGTTCAAGTTAAAATTTTAATTTGTTTATTTACCTTTTCCATCTCAACTCATTTAACTTCATTAGTTAAATTTAAATTCCAGAATTTTAAATCTCTGGGTTCATTTCAAATCAATTTGAAACCATAATACCAATTCAAAACCTTTGAATTTCTAAACACTTGTTTTCCTTAAACAATTCAAAAACACAACCTTTGGTAGTAATCAGTCACTTAGAACTCGAAAATGAACACTGATGATGTGGCCACACTCATCAGGGTTATTTCCCAGTTTATCGAAGTGAGTTCAATACTATAACACTTTCAATTTGAAAACATTTTAAAAATCTCCCAGGAACTTAAAATTTTTATTATTTTAATTCCTAATTCTGATATAAATTCAGATTAAATTCATCTTATTTCATATACTTTACTTATATGAGTTCTGATTAGTTATCTATAACCATTTCGCCTTTTTATAATCTCATTTGATTATAGTAACAACCAACACAACCAATTATACTATGATGATTCAAATCTTAACCATTCTTTTATATCAAAATATAATTCGGCTAAAATTACTTCATTCACCCTCCTTCAAAACATACCGTGTCGACCCATCGTATTCGAGCGTTTAGAAACCCTTATCGATATTGTGGTGCCCCACTATCGACCAGAATTCATTAGCCACTGAACCAATAAAGCTCCACAATATAAAACAAATTTTTATATCAATTAACAAATACGTTCACTCATATATATACACTCAATCTCAGTCTAGGGTATTACTAACCCCATCTCTACTGAGTCACGCCACAGAGCCAAGGTAATACTTAACTTAAGCTCTGATACCAACTGTAATGACCCAAAAATCCGGTTCAATTTGAGCTGACTAAATAACACAAGTCCAACCCCAAATTGCACTGAAAATTCAAGACATTAATAGAAAGAAGATAGAGGGTGAGGATAGATAAGATAGAACTAGTAGAATAGAAGAAGAAGAACATCATCATCAGAGTAACACGAATCTCGCAGCGGAACGAATAAAATATAACATAACTTTTTAAATACAAACAGTATATGTATCCAATAACATTTCAGAGTACAACACTTACAACAACAGCGGAAATAATACTAGCTATAGAATCTTGAAGCCTCCTGCGCCAAGCTCTCCAAGTGTATCTGTAAAATCCTGACTACTTGACTGCCCGTAAAATTAGGCACCTAAGAGTTTAGGGAAAACAAACAAATAAACTCCGGGTCAGTCATGGACTGGTGTGAGTAAAACAGTTTTAAACAGTTTGAACAAGTCAACGATATCTCATAAGACCACGCCGTATAACGGAACGGGTTTTTTCCTTTATGAGAATCCAAAATATCTTTATATCAAAACCTTTTGATATTATAATAATGTCTATCAACTACACTATAATAATCATCTAGCAGAAATGCTTTCATCTCACGTTCTACAAATATAGTATACAATCAAAACCACAAGCACGTATTGGGTAATGGATTTCCAACTATGACAAGGTATGGAACCACCTTCCGATCAGTGTACTCTAGGAACGATACACTGGAGTTCACAAGAACATCTTGCAACTCAGCCACACATGACTGACCACTCATTTCGCTTGAGTGTATCGAATGTACATCACCAACGGTTGGGATCAGCAACCGTTTCCCGTATATATATATGGGACAGCATTGATAGATTAAAGAAGCAAATGGATATTCTCTAGATAGGTTATTATACACCCTACTTCGGTGCGACCGACTTAGCCATGCTGCCTGCCCGATTTTTGTCATTTACCGGATGTGAGGCTAGAAACTATGCTTATCTATCTTTCATTGATAGCACGATTACTTTGAATGCCACATTATCAGATCCGTTAATCATTAGTTGGATCTGCACAAATAGATTCTGGATATTATGCGAAGGGAATAAATCCGTTGGCCACCATATATATTTGTACAGTCCAACTCATTCAATCATTGGAAATATTCTGTCAGACATTCGTCCATTTACGTTCGTTCTGGGATTGAACGAAACCGAAGGCACTATTCTGTAAACAGGACAGCCCTTGCATAACACCGTCTTCAATTATCTTCATCGTATTTGATCACAACGCTTATGTCAATACGGAGTGGTTCTTTGGATAATAATCCAACCGGTCTCTCCATATCAACAACGTAAAATGGTCAAAACTTGATATCTGTGATTTAACTATCAATGAAAACATGTCGGTGTACAAACAACGATCTTAATTCCAAATGGAATTATCGATCCAATCATCAATCATATATGTATATATATATATTCATATTTCCTTATTTTCTAAAACTAGAAATATACATTTTCAACATTGGAAAACATTTCCAATCCTCATTTACGCATCACTATCATTCCACAACTATTAGTCCCTAACTGTAAACTAGTAAGAGAACAATTCTCTAAGTATAAACTCCGAAGGCCGAAACCAACATCAGATCAACACTCAGAAAAATATTCAACTTACCAATCTCTAGTCAGTTTCTAATATTGTTTAACTCTATTTGATTTACTCTTATTCGAATACTGTAAGTCGATTAACTCTATTGATTTAACTCTATCGAATAACTAAATTCGATAAACCCCTTTTGATTAACTCTATCGAATAACTAAATTCAATAAACTCCTTTTAATTAATTCTATCGAATAACTAAATTCGATAAACTCCTTTTGATTAACTCTATCGAATAACTAAATTCGATAAACTCCTTTTGATTAACTCTATCGAATAACTAAATTCGATAAACTCCTTTTGATTAACTCTATCGAATAACTAAATTCGATAAACTCCTTTTGATTAACTCTATCGAATAACTAAATTCGATAAACTCCTTTTGATTAACTCTATCGAATAACTAAATTCGATAAACTCCTTTTGATTAACTTGTATTCGGTTACTAAATTCGATTAGCTAATATTAGACTATTCTTATTCGATTAACTAATATTAGACTAACTCAAATCAGGTTATTTCTAATTGAATGACTAATACTCAATTACTCTATTTTGATTATCTCTTTTATATCTCATCAATTTCCTTTTTATAATGTTTATTTTCCGTTACAACTATTTCCTTTTTTAACGTTTACTTACTGTTACAAATATTTCATATTTACAACTTCTATTTACCGTTACAAATATTTTCTATTCTTAACCTCTATTTACCGTTACAAATATTTCCAATTTACAACTTCTATTTACCGTTACAAATATTTCCTATTTACAACTTCTATTTACCGTTACAAATATTTTCTATTTCAATTCGATTTATTTTCTAACATATATTCCTTTATACAATCCTATTTGTTTACTAACAAATATTTCCTTTTATAAAACCGTGTTCGTTTTATAAATAATTTCCTTTTATAAAATCCTATGATTTTATAAAATTTCTTTATTTCAATATACATTGAAATATTCCTTTTTCCTATTCTATTTGTTTTATCAACATTTTTCCCTTTTATAAAACTCTATTCGTTTTATAAATACTTTCCTTTTATAAAACCGTGTTCGTTTTATAAATAATTTCCTTTTATAAAATCCTGTGATTTTATAAAATTCCTTTATTTCAATATACATTGAAATATTCCATTTCACAACTCAGGGTTTCTTATGATATGTAAAATATCGAATAACAATGATTAATATCATTCTAACACAAATAATCCAGAACAGATTATATAACACATCATATAACACAATATATGAAAACAGTAAAATAATTGTTGAGGAATCCAGTCGGATTCCTCCAACCTGTCTCCCTGCATCCACAGATGTTACACAGTATAATATATATCATATTTCATTTTGAAATGAAATATCCTGCTGTACAGAACCATATTTGATTAACAGTACATAGATTAACTATAACTACGTTTTCAATCAAATCTATTTAACAGTCCAGTTTAACAATCAATATACAACAGTTAATAAATAAAGTACAATTTATATTAAAATATAAATTGAGGAGAGTTAGTGAGTTTTACTCACATTGGACGATCATCGTTAATAGCGATAACCATCGCTTGATTCAGACGGATAATTTATTTTGCTATAAATTGTAGCGAGCTCCGATGGACTTCCAGTCAGTTCCATCGTGTAGTGTCCGTCCATACGATCCCAACGGATCCGACCGTTCGTGATTCTGATTTCATTCGAAACTGCATCGTCCCAATACACGGTTGCTTCCATCGTTTTGCTCGTTCACTTTGGTTTCAAATCTTTGTTTCCAAAATGGGATTACTTCGGGAATACTACTTCTGTTCAAAAATGATTTCCTTACTTTGTCTTGTGATTCACGCTCAACTGTCCCATTTTCCCACTCCTCTTACCAATAACGAGCCCTTCTCTTCACGTGCAACTATACTGCTCCTTCTAAACAAAATACACCTAAGTCCTCCTCTTCGAAAACAGTTCACAACGTCCTCACAGATATTCACAAAAATATAAACTTCACCATAACATAACTTCCCCCACCGTACACACCTTATTCCAGTAAACAACATCCATTATAGTATTTTGCCGAACCCCATCTTTTCTCAAATGAATTCACAAACAAACCATACCATCCTTCTTTGCTATCTACTGTGAAACCTGCTACATTCCATGCTAGATGGCAACCACAACTACTTCATACATACAAGTCATATGTATGTACATATAAACACAACAGTCTGCTTCTTAACCGAACATCCATAAAACCAAATTTCGAATTAGAAATTTCCACCTGCGTTCTGGCCTTCGTCGAAGCCACCAAGATCCATCTTACCGCACCACCTCACTACCGAAGGACGCCTTCACCATCCACCTTCCGACGCCACATACTGCTGAAATCCCTCGACCCGTCACCGTTTTCAGATCCCCCTTCGACAGCTCGGAGCTCCGGTGATCCCCCTACCTGCTGCGTTGATTTCCTTCGACTGGAACACGGACCGTGCCCACCCTCGCCTGAGACCAGCTCGAATTCGGGCCCATCACCAGCCCTTAACCCACGAAGATCCGGCAGCTAACAAGAGCTCAAGCAGCTGAGGAAGACTGATGCTGAAGGCTTTGGAATTTTTAACATTTTATTTGCATTTATCAATGGATTTTAAAGATCGTAGAGATGGGTTTGAGAAAGAATAACTGGCGGCGCCTTTTCCTTGTTTCCAGAAGATGGAAAAATTAGGTTTCAAGGAGTTGGTTATTTATATAGGAGATTTTATTTCCTCTTTTGTTTGTGGCTGTGAACTATTGGGGCGTGGCCTATTTTGATCCAAGTTTTACGTTAGGATATTTTGTTTAGTGCATAAAAATTAACATACCCATATATATATATATATATATATTTCTGTCCATACACGAGCTGCTACGAACAGAAATAAAAACACCGGTGAGACAAGCAACGTCCCACGATCCCAAAAATATAAAAATACCGGTAGATTAACTCATATTGTGAAACCCATCAATATCGTCACAGGGTGCAAAATACTTCAAAATAAAAAGTGCTTATTTAATTAATTAAAAATTACCATAAAATTCTAAAAATTAAATTATTGATATGTCTCAAAAGAATCTTGTCTAAATTCAAACCCGATTTCTAGTTATATCGGATAAACCGTTACGGTCAATAAACGATTCTATAACGACTATTCTGAAATTTGATTTGGACATATCTCAAAATCTATACGACGAAATCCTGATTTTTCTCTTCCACTAGAAAGATATACTCCACCAGCTCCACACGTTTCTTGTTTCACAGAAATCCGATTTAAAACGAATCCTGTACACTCAGTTGAAGTTCGAATCGTCAAATTACGAACTGCAGCGCCATTTCGAGCTCGGTTTTAATTATAATATAATTATACGTTCTAACCTCGTCGATTAATTAATATATTCGTTATTTAAATAATTAAATAAGTTAATTATTACACCATCAAATATCCGGGTCATTACAATCGAGAGGGAGCCCCCCTCGGCGCCGACCACCGCAACAGGCAAACCCCCCCTAATCGCACCGCCGCGCGAAGCAAGCACCCCCCCTCTCTGCCTCGGCCGACGCACAGCATCTCCCCTGCCCTCTGCTGCTCCGCCAAACCGCATCCTCCTCCGCCCCTTCTTCCTCCTCCGCCGACCACCACCCTGTTCCCCCCCCCCCCACCCCACCACCAAAAACCGACACGACACCACAGCCCCCCTGGATCCAAAACCGACGATGAACCCCTCCCCCCTCTCCAGTTTTCATCTGTAAGATTTTATTTTTACTTTATTTTATTCGTTTTTTCCCTTTCTGCTTTTACTTTAAAGGCAAATTAGAAAGTTAGGATTTTTAAATTTGAAAGTTCGGATTCTTAAAAATAGAGAAGATGAGATTTTTAAAGTAGAAAAGATTTATTCAGTTAAAAATATGATTTTTATATTTTTAAAGTAATAAAAATATGATTTTTATATTTTTAAAGTGTTAAAAATATAATATTTATTAAGTAGAAGATGTAAAAATATGATTTTTGTTTAAGTAGAGAATTAAAAATATAATTTTTACATGATAGGAATATTAGAAATACCATCTTTATATGTGTAGCAAAATAAAAATGTGATTTTTATAATGTTGAAATTGAAAAGGCGAAATCCTTTAAATTTGAAAAGGAGGAATCTTTATAGTTGAAAGGGCGAGATCTTTATATATTGAATAACGATGTAAAAATATAATTTTTTATCTATATAGAAGCGATGTAAAAATAGAATTTTTATCCATATAACGTGATTATAAAAATTCGATTTTTATATATTGAATAGCGAAGTAAAAATTCGATTTTTATATACTGAATAGCGAAGTAAAATTTTGATTTTTATATATGTAGTGAATACGGGAAACGAAGGTGACAAAAAGGTGAGAACGACGAAGATTTCTCTAAATGAAGAGTCGTGGTATTGGAATAGCTATTGGTGAGAATTTCTCACTCTTCAATTTCTTTTCTAGTTATATATATACTAGGATGCAGACGGTGCTTAGTAGCACCCGACACAATCGTCCACAGACCATGGACTTGTTTGTTTGCAAAAATTAGTTAGATTATTTGATTGAAATTTGAGTTGTTTGGTGAAATGAAATGGATTGATTGATGTGTGAATGGCGTGGGCTTTCACTAGACCGGGGATTAGGCTAGGCCTCGTCCCGTTTCTAGTATCGTACCGTTATGCCGCCAAAATTTTCTAAAAATAAAAATATCATTTTATTTAATAAATGAACTGAATAGATTATTTTCATAGGTTGAATAAAATGTTTTATCGTTAAAAATATAATTTTTAACGTGAATGTGGATAAATAAATCTTCATTTACAAACCGGACGGTTTGTTTATGTACACTTATTTGAAGGACATTGATTGGGACGATAAATTTTACACATCGCCCAACTGCACAACTAAAATCTGTGTTTGATTGTTTGAAACCCCACACGGGTGTTGGGATGAAATTTGAAGTTCACTCATCCTGATTGATTAAATATGTCGATCGATTGATTGACAGGCTGTTATAAGCGTTAGATATCTATATTCGATGCTTATACAGTGTCGTGCACTTTGGTTGATGGTTGATTATTTTTCAATGCTATTATATACGTGTGATGTATGAAAATCCATATAATTAACATTATATGGTGATTGATTGGGCCTCATTCCAATTTAGAAAATAAAGAACATTATAATATAAAGGTTCATGTGTTGACTGTACTCATCCGTTGAGATTAGTCATGTATTGAACGAAATATTTTAATAATAAAATTTACATCTTTATCAATATAATATAAAGGTTCATGTGTTGACTGTACTCATCCGTTGAGATTAGTCATGTGTTGAACGAAATATTTTAATAATAAAATTTACATCTTTATCAATATAATATAAAGGTTCATGTGTTGACTGTACTCATCCGTTGAGATTAGTCATGTGTGAAACGAAATATTTGAAATAGAAATATTTGAAAAGGAAATATTTGAAATAGAAATATTTGAAATAGAATATTTGAAATAGAAATATTTGAAAAGGAAATATTTGAAATAGAAATATTTGAAATAGAATATTTGAAAATAGAAATATATGAAGCCGTGTTGATTAGATTGACACCATTTTGACGTGAACGATATTTATATCGATTTTATTCATTTTAAAATGAATGTTGAAAGGTGATTTCGAAATCGAATATTTTGAAATGAAATATGAATTGAATATAAAGCGATTTCGAAATGAATTGAATAGAAAACGAATTCGAATTGAATTGAATAGAAAACGAATTCGAATTGAATTGAATATATAATGAATTTGATTTGAATATATAATGAATTTGAATTGAATCGAATAGAAAAACAATTTGAATTGAATCGAATATATAATGAATTTGAATTGAATCGAATAGAAAACCAATTTGAATTGAATCGAATAGAAAACCAATTTGAATTGAATCGAATAGAAAACCAATTTGAATTGAATCGAATAGAAAACCAATTTGAATTGAATCGAATAGAAAACCAATTTGAATTGAATCGAAATGAATCTTAAAACGAATTTATAAGAAAAAAATTCAATTTTGGTTTGAATTGAAATGGAAGTCGAAATTGTTTTTGAAACGAATTTAAAACTATTTATATAATTCGTTTTGAATAGAAATCGACGAAATATATATTATATATATATAATACAATGGCCTGAATAGAACGCGCCGCGCCGCGGTAGTTCGTGAATTTCGACCATTCATTTCAAACGGACATTACGGGAGATCCGACCGTCGGATTCTCCTAAAACCGGAACCGTTGGGTTCGTATCGAAAAGAGCTTTCTAACGAATATTAGAAATTTGAAATCTAATGGTTGGATTTGGAGATACGTCCAAATCAAATTTGAAAAAGGTCGCTGTAAGTGCAGTTCGATGGCCGTTGATGGAAATCGACTGTACGGGCCTTGATAAAATTATTAAAAATAGTAATAATTTGTGTAAAATCATAAGAAATGATTTGGGAAAATTTGGGATGAAAAACTCCATATTTGAAAAGATAAAAATAGTTTTTTATCGAAATGAACTAGTTTTGAACTGAAATTAAAACCCATTTATTTTTAAATAAATAAATTGGATTTGAAATGGGTTTGAAATAGAATTGATTTGTGGGTTTATCGTGAGCAGTGTTTTAAATAACACCAGTCCTTTAACCCGATAATAAATAGAATGTGATTTGGGTTTGTCGTGAACTGTGTTTTAAAAGACATTAGTTCTTTAACCCAATAAAAGGAGTTTTAATGAATCTGTAATTAGATTGAAATGTGAATTGATAATCTAAATTATCAAATTTAGAAATTGAGCGAGAATGGAGTATCACCAGTTTTGCTCCAAAGCGATAGTTAAATCTTTAATTAGATTTGAACGTGAAATGGTAATTAATTTTACCAATAACACCGTGGTGTTAGATATGGAGTATTACCAGTTTTGCATCATGGGATGAATAGGTTGGGACTGGGAAATAAAATAAATAATTACTCCGGTGTGATTCGCTAATCTCGACTAGTTTGGGAAACCATAATTTGGTTTGATATGACATCCAAAGGAAGATTAAAGGATAAATTTTAAAGGATTTATCTTGGATAAAATTAATGGGAACCTTTACCTAAAAATGTGATTTTGTGAATAAAAGAATATTCTGAATTGGATTGAGGCGTATGTTGTGTTTGTGTAACATTTGTTTTTAATATACGCGGGTTGTTCGGAAAGTCCGGGTTTATACCCATTCTGAATAACCGATTCGACGATAAGTCGAAGATGAAGACGGTGGTTGAAGACCGGAAGTCTTCACATCGTTTGGATAATTACCGACGATCCTGATTGGGCTGTACACCCAAGAGGATGGAAATAGTTGGTGGTCGTCCAGACGTACCTGGAGATCGATGGATATACGAGGAAAGTGCCTCCGGTTTCGTTCAGACCTAGAACGGACTTGTAAATGGATTGTGTGTCTGACATTGGATTTTATTCTGTGTTGATTGATTTCTGTTAAATATATATCTATTTGGCGGCGGAGAATTTATTCTCTTGCTTAACGCCCTTCTCTGAGACGTACGAGCTTAGAGGTTATATATCGATATATATCAATCGCATGGCATGAATTGCCTGTGTGGCATGCTGAGTTGCATGGATCAAGGCTTCTGTTGAAAAGCAAAGTCTTGTGGTTGATGATCAAAGCACAGCCTACGTGGCAGCTTTGTGTATAACGTGAATTCGCGAGCCTCACACCTCGGTATGAGTTAAAAACGGGATACGGACTGCCGGGAGAGCACGACGTTTCTTTCTAGCTATGGTGGTGTCAGTGACTTACCAGCCCTGACATTTATATACTTTTCACCTATGTGGTTGTGGGAATGCGAGGCGCCTCGATTTTAGGTCTGTAAGGACCGGGAAACGTGTGTTCAGGCATAATTAATCCTCTAACGTAAGTGAGGACCGGCCCTAAAGATCCAGGATTGCCCAGAGTGTGTAGTCCTGAGACATTTTCTAGAGTGTCTCAAGCGCGGAGAGGAGCTTGCCCCTTGCCTCGACTCATGAAGGAAATCCAATTTCCAATACGTGTATTGCGGTTTTAATTGTAGAACTAGTATGGCGACATAGTGGTATGGGACATTCATGCCGCCTATGATTTATATTTATGATTGAAATTGTTTTGACACTATACACTTATTATAGTATCAAATGATTTGTTTTAAACGTACCAAGCATGTTTGGCTGTTATAAGGTAAAACCCTATCCTCCGGCTTGCGTTGCATTGTGTGATGGGACCTGGGTCTTATAATAGCTTCATTTTTCGAAAAAGCATTGCGCTGTTTATTCTATGCACTGGTATTCTTGGGAGGAAACCCGTTCCGTGTTATACGGCGTGGTCCCTTGAATTACTCTCTTTTAAAGTAAAGTTTTAAATAACTGTTTTAGTTCTCACACCAGTCACATGACTGACCTGGAGTTTATTGTTTTAACCTAAACTCTGGGTGCCCCTATTTTCCGCACGGGCAGCTAGTAGTTTTGGTTTTGCAGATTTATATTCACAGGATCCTGGTTTACATCCGGAATGATATCCAGAAAGCTCTGTATCCGTGTATCACCTTCAGTTGTGCTTTGTATTATTTTTCCACTGCTATGTAATTTATTGTAATCTCTTATATTTATCGAATGTAATTTACTCATTTATACTCTGTATATTCTTGTATCTGATGGAATTATTGAAATAGCAATGAAATGTTTTTCCGTCTGCGTTCTGTTTTGTCTTGTCCTCACAGTAATTCGTTCTTTCTCATCTCTTCGTAGACCGGGGAAGTTCGGGTCGCTTCAGAATGAGAAGTAAAGAGAATAAATGTATGTATAGAAATTGAATGGATATGAATTGAATAGGCACAACTTTTCAGAAACCAATGACACCTTTTCAGACCTTGGGAGTTGGTGAAAAGTAAAAGGAAAGTTTGAAAGTTTAAACCTTTGAAATTCAAATTTTGAATTTCAAATTACAGGCTGATATGTCGACATATATGTTCAATTTCCAGGGACATTTCTCTTTTGTGACTTTTGGTTTTAAATTATCGATTTATATTTTAGGTTTAATTATTTCCTAAAATAATTCTAATCCTAGAAAACATCCAATTTTTTTATTAATTTATTATTATTATTATTTTGAATCTCAAAATTCAAATTTAAAATTTGAATTTTAAAGTTCAAGTTTGAATTTTAAAGTTTAAGTTTCAAAAACAAAGCAAACAAAACATCCGTTCAACCAAGAATTTAAATTTTTATTAAGGTATACCCGGTTTTTAGATCCTTTTCTTTGAAATTTTCTGAATTCTAAATTGCTGTGAAGCACATATCTGAGTTTCCGGTTTCTGGCTCTTCATCATTTGACGATGACTTCTAAAGTTGCTGCATATGCTCTCTTTCTCTTCTTTGATGAATTGCAATTGTCTGTTTGTTGAATCGATTTCTCTAGATATGGACACATTCTCTTCATATGACCTACGTAACGACCCGGGTATTTTCGACGCCGAAAATCGACATAAATACCCATGTCGATAATTCAGACATCGGAAATACCGGATAGTTAATAGAAAGAAGTTAGAGTGTGAGAATAGATAAGGTAAAACTATTAGAATAGAAGAAGAAGAAGAACACAACAACATCAGAGTAACGCGAATCTCACAGCGGAACGAATGAAATATAGTATCTAAAATAACATTGAAAACACAAATATGTATTTGTATATTAGAGTACAACACTTACATCACTGGAGAAATAAACAATAGCTATAAAATTCTGCTGAAACCTCCTGCTCCAAGCTCCATCTACTGTATATGTAAAACCCAACTACTTGACTGCCCATACGAATTTTGGGCACCCAAGAGTTTAGGGAAACAAAACAAAATAAACTCTGGGTCAGTCATGGGACTGGTGTGAGTAAACTCCAAACATTTGTTTGACTTTTCAAAATCCTTTTCAAAAAAAAAAGATAATCGTAAGACCGATCCACACATAAATACGGATGGTTTTTACCTTACGATAACCTAAAACGTTCTTGAAATCAATACTTTTCCGATATTATAATAATGTCTAATCACAAATAATCAACAGTCTAGTAGAACGCTTGCATCTCACGCTCCACATATATATAGTATACAATCAAAACCGCAGGTGCTTATTGGAGATTGGATCCGACTATGACAAGGTATGGAACCACCTGTCGATAGTGTATCTCTAGAGAGGAATACACTAGGTTCAACAAGAACGTCTTGCAACCCGGCCACACATGACCGACCACTCATTTCTCTTGAGTGTATCGAATATATTGTCACCTACAGTTGCTAGCAACATAACCATCCCGGGAGATACAGAAGCGAAAAGGAGTAACAAATATGAATATTCTCTAGATGGTGACGATACACCCTAATGGGGGCAACCCACTTAGCCATGCTACCTGCCCGATTTTTGTCATTTCCCGGTTGATGAGGCATGAGGTCATAACGTATCTTTTGACAGATCATACTTTCATTTACTTTGAATGCCACATTGTCATACCCGCCAAATCACAAATTGATTTCCACAAAAATACCACGGGTATAAAGCTAAGAGAAACGAATTCCTCCGCCACCGAACATGGATACGTTTGAAGCGATCAACTTACGTGATCCATTAGATATACTCTGTCAGACATTCATCCATACACGTTGTCCTGGGTCTGGACAAACTGAAGGCACTATTCTGTAAATAGAACAGTCCTTGCACAAACTCCATCTTCAATTATTTTCATCATATTTGATTCGCAATGCTAATGCCCGTACAGAGTGGTTTTCAGTTAATGAATCTGATCCCGGTCTCTTCGTATTGACATCGGAAAATGGTTAAAAACTTCGATAGTCGGTGATTTAACTATCAAAGGAAAACATGTGTGCAAACAACGATATTATTTCCCAATGGAAATTTTATCGATCAATCATCAATCAACATTTATCCCTTTAAATTAATTTATCATTAATTTATTCATTTTCCTATTTTCATTTCCATATATTCGTAACTCCCTATTTTCAAAATTTAGAAATTATATGTTTTAAATCATTGGAAAACATTTCCATATTTACTCTCATTTCTTAGGTTCTATATTAGAAAACGTTTCTGATTCTTATATGGAAAACATTCCCACAACTCCTTCAATTGGATTTAAACAGATATTTAAATAAAACATCGCTATGCCAACTCAAAACATTAACACTTTTTAACTAAATTCAATTAACTAACCTTCACTACCGAACCTTAACCACCCTTAGTTAAAAACGAAGTCAATCAAGTTGGGGTATAACTACCTCTCAGACCTTAACTGAACAACATTTCTAATCTCGAAATAGACAAAGTTCGCCTTTTAAATCTTCACAAACTTCCTTACGTAACTTTCGAATTCTATTTACGAATCCACTTCTTTTATAGATTTCATTTGATTATAATAATAGTGTTATAATCCCATTCTTCCGATATATATAATAACTTAAATATTACTTTTATTTAGTAATTTAAACAAATAACTAAATAACAATTTATTTATAAATAAATAAATCTTGATTAAAAATCGAAAAGTAAATAATACTTTCCTACATTCGATATAGTCGAATCCCAATGTATAATCCTCTCTCGAATAATCTCTATTCGATAATTCTCTTTCTCGAATAAACTATATTCGATCATTTCTCTTTTCTCGAATACGCTATATTCGATTATCTCTCCTTCAAATGAACAATATTCAATAATATCTCCTTTATCGAATAAACTATATTCGATAACTCTTTCCTTCGAATAAACTATATTCGATTACCTCTCTTCGAATAACTTATATTCGATTATCAAATATGCAATTTACTCTAATTCGAATAACTAATGTTCGATTAACTAATTTTGATTAACTTTAATTGATTAACTCTAATTCGATTAACTAATATTCAATTAACTCTAATTCGATTAACTCTAATTGATTAACTAATATTCAATTAACTCTAATTCGATTAACTCTATCTCATTAAAATTCCCATTTGAATTCCTATTCAGAACCCAATTTCTTTATAAATGTTTTAAATTATAAATATTTATTTTAATCCATTGTTCACATCGAATGTGAATAATATTTCTTATATATATACCAATTCAGTTTGATTTCGTATTTAAAAATAATATTCCATTTCCAAATTCTATTTGTACTTTTATTTATATAATTATTTCTACAAATCCGCCTTTTAACTTCTAACAGTTAAAATCTCATTTAAATTCCCTTTTATAAATGTTGAATTCAAATTCTATTAACCTATCGGTGTTAAAAACCAATTTCTACTTCTTTATATAAATTCAGATTTATATATTCAAATTATCAAATGATAAATATTTTTCTTAATTTATAAACATCATTTATAAATTAATCTTCTCAATTTTATCTGTTAACAACAAATTTCCATTTAATTGTACTTTAAATAAATCTTTTCCACTTATTCTCTTTTATAAAATTTTATTTATTTTATAAAATACTTCCTTTTATAATACACTAATTATTTCCCAAATATTTACTTTTCTAATTATCCTATTTATTTTCCAATATTCCCTTTTCAACTCTATTGTAAATGTTTTACAAATATTTTCCCTTTTAATTCTATTTGTAAATGTTTTACAAATATTTCCCTTTCAATTCTATTTGTAAATGTTTTACCAATATTTCTATTTCACTTCTATTTATTTTACAAATAATTCTTTTTATAAAATCCATTGATTTTATAAAATCCTAAAATTCAATATCCCCTTTGAAATTCCTTTGTATAATTCTACTTATTTTTCCAATAAATATTCCTTTATGATTCTATTTATTTACTAAATAAATATTCCTTTTGTAACTCTATTTATTTTCTAAATAAATATTTCTTTTATAAAATCCTTCGATTTTATAGATATTTCCTTTTATAAAAATCCTTTGATTTTATAGATATTTCCTTTTGTAAAAATCCTTTGATTTTATAAATATTCCCTTTTCAATATTCACTTTGAAAAATTCCTTTCTACATTCCAGTATCACTTATGGTATTACAATACCAAATCAAAGGATCAATCATCATCCAACACACAAAATCAATAACAGATTATATCCCACATCATATATCACAATATATAAAAAAAAACTGTATTGTAAGTATTGAGGAATCCAGTTGTATCCCTCCAACATGTTTCCCTGCATCCACAGATGTTGAACAATATAATTAACATCAATTTCATTTCAACATGAAATATTCTGATCAGCAGAATCAATATTTAATTAACGATATATGTATAAGTATATCGATATTTTTAACTAATCAATTAGCAGTTCAACCAACCAATCAACACACAACAATCAACCAATATTTATCAGTTCTAAAAATACGTTATGAAAATATAAACTGAGCAGAGTTAAGTGAGATTTACTCACATTGGATGATCATCGTTAAATAACGATAATTGTCGGTTAATTCAGACGGACAATTTATTTCTCTATAAATTGTAACGAGCTCCAATCCACTCCCAGTCTGTTCCATTGTGTAGCCACCATCCATACGATCCCGACAAATCTTGTTTCGTTGAAAACCGTTATCGTATGAGGAAGTTATGTATTTTTCAAGTTAACACATTATAAAACTTTAATTCAAACTTAATTAAATTCCTATTTGGGCTTTACCATTCAAACAGGCCCATTACTCCTTCTCCCAAACCCGCAATATTCATCTTCCCCTTACATTAAACACGGGACTCAATTACTGTAACGCACGCCATTTCCGCCACTTCTTGCTTCTCATTCTCCTCCTCCTTTTCATAAATAAAAAATCGGACTTCACCATTACACTCCCCATCGCACACTCGACAACATCATATAAAAAAAAGAACTCGCATCTCCTTTACCATTTCCGTCGTTCGCTCCCTCCCAGCGTTGTACAGGAAAAAGATGCGATCCTTTTTGATGTCGTTCACCACAAAAATCTCCACACAAATGCTACTTGTCGCCACAAACTCAATCGAAACCTCCAGATGTTGAATCAACGCTTCCGTTCCAAGAAAATTAGAACCCTATCCTTACTGCTCAAAACTCGAGCAATAGAAAACTGCATCGTACTACATAAAACCGACATAGAAACAAAGCTCTTCACTTGCTGAATCCAAATATACATACGTTATTATTTACATGATTTTCCTTGATTTTGTATTGATTTTTTTTAAACCTCACTTTGTACGAAGAAATGAAAGAAACAGTGGTGGCATGACGTTTCTGAGTCTTTTGACCACGGGGAATTTCTGTTTAGGGTTTAGGGTAAGGGAGGGTATTTATAGGATAAAGAAATTATTATTTTATTCGAATATTATATTAATTTATATTATAACGCTGTTTGTATTTATCATTAAAAATCCACATAATCACACACGATATTCAAAAATCATGAAAATGGGCATGCAGCTACAGTCCGACATTTTGGACCCAAAGAAATTGATTTCATCGAATTCCGATTCCTCACACAACGTATTTTTAAAGTCAAATTATCGATTGTTTTGCACAATAAAATCCCGTACGGCCACATACTGACTTCAAAAATCACGAAAATTGAAATCTAATAATAATTTAATATTCCGGATCCAACAAAATTGGTTTTGTCGAAAACAGAGGTCATTTGCAAAACTGCCTATTTTTAAAGCTCTAAATAAACCAATAAATATATTAATATATTTAAAAATAATGACAGTAAATAAAAATAATTTAATATCATCGTATATTTTCGCATAGAATATTTTCTAGCTCCAAAATAAATATATCGGGATTTATAATTCGATATTCCAAAATCAGATTTAATCGATATTCAATTTAAAATAGAAATCCTTTTATGATATAATTAAATCATTGTAAATTATAAAGGAATTCCATAACGACTATTTTAAATTTTGATTTGGACATAACTCTCAATCTACACGACGAAATCCCGATTTTTCTCTTCTATTAGAAAAATATACTTCACCAGCTCCGAACGTTTCTTGTTTCACAGAAATCCGACTTAAAACGAATCCTGTATATTCGTTTAAAGTTCGAATCGCCAAATTATGAACTGCAGCGCCATTTCAGGCTCGATTATAATTATAATATAAATTATACGTTCAACTGACATTTATAAATAAATTCGTTAATATAATTCAATTCTAAACTGAATTATATATTCTATATTGTCCAATTCACACAATATTGTGAATTCTACTATTTCTGACTATATCGGAATTAAATATATTATCCTATTATTTATATTAATTAAATATTCAATATTATTTAATTAAACGACCATTTAAATCTCTAAATCACTATTTAAATAATTAAATTAATTAATTATTATACCGTAAAAATACGAGACGTTACATTCTTCCCCCCTTAAAAAAAATTCGTCCTCGAAATTGCTAAGGTAGGAAACAACCCTATTGATTGGTTAGAACTTATTTGCTCACTTCTTAGCTTCAGTTTCAACTGAACCAATTAATTTCCATTAAATATTTATTTATTCCTACTAACGAAAAGTTTCAAAAATCCTGAAAATTTTCTAACACCTTAATTTTACGGAAAATTTCCCCAGCACCTCCTTTGTACTGGTCAATAGCTCAAACTCCAACTCGCCTCTCTAGGCCTTCTTCAATCCAAAAGAAAATCAAACAGCCAAGCGGCTTGCCAATTCGGCTCATCAAACTCTCTAGCCCATATATAATATAAACTGGTACCTTTTTGTCGGGCATATCAATATATCCTTTCTATGTGTTACCACTCCTGCATATACCAACGTCATCCCGATCATTCGGATATACCCAAGCCGAATTCTGTTCTCAACTTAGATTCCATTATTAATTTCAACTCTTAACTTACCTGTCCAATTCCATTTTGGATTATCTCTAATCCAATCTAATTTGATATTTTCTATCTCAATTCATTTTCCACTTAGCTGGTTTTCAATTCAATTACTATTTGCTTTTACAAATTCTAATTTAATTTGTTTTAATTCAAACAATCTTTCCCAGGGAATTTCAAACAGTTTAGCTTTTCTAAAATCAGATTTCCCTTTTTAGGATTCAAAACAACTTGCTTTCCACAAAACAATTCAAAAACAAAATCTTTGGTAGTAATCCGTCACTTACAACCTCGAAAATGAACACTGGTGATGTGGCCAGCATCATCAGAATTATTTCCCAGCGATCGAAGTGAGTTCAATACTATATCACTTTCCAAAATTCATATTTAAATATTTCCATTTTGAAATTATTTCAAAATATCATTCACAATGTCAATAAAACAAATTTAAAATCTCCTAGGATTTTAAAATTTCCATATATTTAATCCAAATTCATTTCCAAACACTTATTCCAATTTTAGGAATTTTAATTCCAAATCCTGGTTTTAATTTCAGATTTAATTCATCTGATTTCATCTATTATATTCATATGAATTTTGATTGGTTATTTACATAACCATTCCAATTATAATCTTATTTAATTATAATAATGACCAACACATCAATATAAAAATAATTCCAATATAAGTATTTGCTTTATATCAAAATGTAATTTGGGAAAAATTATTTCATTTACCCTCTTTTCAAAATATACTGTGTCGGTTCATCGTATTCGAGTGTTTATAAACTCCTACCGACACAGTGGATCAAACTGATCGACCTGAATCCATAAACAACTCAACCAATAAATCTCCACAATATAAACCATTTTTATACCAAATAACAAATACGTTCACTCGTATATATACACTCAACTTAATCTAGGTATTACTAACCCCATCTCTTCTGAGTCACGCCACAGAGCTAAGGTAATTACTTAACCTTCAGCCTTGATACCACTGTAACGACCCGGGGATTTTCGACTCCAAAAACCGACACAAATACCGAAATACCGGATAGTTAATAGAAAGAAGTTAGAGGGTGAGAATAGATAAGGTAAAACTATTAGAATAGAAGAAGAAGAATACAACAACATCGGAGTAACGCGAATCTCACAGCGGAACGAATGAAATATAGTATCTAAAATAACATTGAAAACACAAATATGTATTTGTATATTTGAGTACAAAACTTGCATCACAGCGGAAATAAACAGTAGCTATAAAATGTTGCTGAAGCCTCCTGCTCCAAGCTCGATCTAGTGTATCTGTAAAACCCGACTACTTGACTGCCCATACGAATTTTGGGCACCCAAGAGTTTAGGGAAAATAAAACAAAATAAACTCTGGGTCAGTCATGGCACAGGTGTGAGTGAACTTCAAACATTTGTTTGACTTTTCAAAATCCTTTTCAAAAGAAAAGATGATCGTAAGACCGATCCGCACATAAATACGGATGGTTTTTACCTTACGATAACCTAAAACGTTTTTGAAATCAATACTTTTCTGATATTATAATAATGTCTAATCACAAATAATTAACAATCTATCAGAACACTTGCATCTTACGCTCCACATATATATAGTATACAATCAAAACCGCAGGCGCTTATTGGAGATTGGATTCCGTCTATGACAAGGTATGGAACCACCTGCCGATAGTATATCTCTAGAGAGGAATACACTGGGTTCAACAAGAACGTCTTGTAACCCGACTACACATGACCGACCACTCATTTCTCTTGAGTGTATCGAATATATTGCACCTACGGTTGCTAGCAACATAACCGTCCCGGGAGATACAGAAGCGAAAAGAAGTAACAAATATGAATATTCTCTAGATGGTGACAATACACCCTTATAGGGGCGACCCACTTAGCCATGCTGTCTGCCCGATTTTTCTCATTTCCCGGTTGATGAGGCTTGAGGTCATAACATATCTTTTGACAGATCATACATTCATTTACTTTGAATGCCACATTGTCATACCCGCCAAATCACAAATTGATTTCCACAAACATACCACGGGTATAAAGCTAAGAGAAATGAATTCCTCCGCCACCAAACATGGATACGTTTGAAGCGATCAACTTACGTGATCCATTAGATATACTCTGTCAGACATTCAACCATCCACGTTGTCCTGGGTTTGGACAAACCGAAGGCACTATTCTATAAACAGAACAGCCCTTGCACAAACTCCGTTTTCAATTATTTTCATCATATTTGATTTGCAACGCTAATGCCCATACAGAGTGGTTTTCAGATAATGAATCTGATCCCGGTCTCTCCATATTGACAACGGAAAATGGTCAAAAACTTCTATATTCAGTGATTTAACTATCAAAGGAAAACATGTGTGCAAACAACGATATTATTTCCCGATGGAAATTTTATCGATCAATCATCAATCAACATTTATCCCTTTAAATTAATTTATCATTAATTTATTCATTTCCCTATTTTTGTTTCCATATATTCGTAACTCCCTATTTTCAAAATTTAGAAATTATACGTTATAAATCATTGGAAAACATTTCCATATTTACTCTCATTTCTTAGTTTCTATATTAGAAAACGTTTCTGATTCTTATTTGGAAAACATTCCCACAACTCCTTCAATTGGATTTAAACAGATATTTAAACAAAACATTGCTATGCCAACTAAAAACATTAACACTTATTAACTAAATTCAATTAACTAACCTTCACTATCGAACCTTAACCATCCCTTAGTTAAAAACGAAGTCAATCAAGTTGGGGTATAACTACCTCTCAGACCTTACCTGAACAACATTTCCAATCTCGAAATAGACAAAGTTCACCTTTTAAATCTTCACAAACTTCCTTACGTAACTCTCGAATTCTATTTACGAATCAACTTCTTTTATAGAATTCATTTGATTATAATAACAGTGTTATAATCCCAGACTTCCGATATATATAATAACTTAAATATAACTTTTATTTATTAATTTAAACAAATAACTAAATAACAATTTATTTATAAATAAATCTTGATTAAAAATCAGAAAGTAAATAATACTTTCCTACATTTGATATAGTCGAATCCCAATGTATAATCCTCTATCGAGTAATCTCTATTCGATAATTCTCTTTCTCGAATAAACTATGTTCGATCATTTCTCTTTTCTCGAATACACTATATTCGATTATATCTCCTTCGAATGAACAATATTCGATAATATCTCCTTCATCGAGTAAACTATATTTGATAACTCTTTCCTTCGAATAAACTATATTCGATTACCTCTCTTCGAATAACTTATATTCAATTATCAAATATGCAATTTACTCTAATTCGAATAACTAATTTTGTTTAACTTTAATTGATTAACTCTAATTCGACTAAATCTAATCGATTAACTAATATTCAATTAACTCTAGATCGATTAACTCTAATTGATTAACTAATATTCAATTAACTCTAATTCGAATAACTCTATCTCATTAAAATTCCCATTTGAATTCCTATTCAGAACCCAATTTCTTTATAAATGTTTTAAATTATAAAATATTTATTTTAATCCATTGTTCACATCGAATGTGAATAATATTTCTTATATATATACCAATTCAGTTTGATTTCATATTTAAAAATAATATTCCATTTCCAAATTCCATTTATACTTTTATTTATATAATTATTTCTACAAATCCTCCTTTTAACTTCTAACAGTTAAAATCCCATTTAAATTCCCATTTAAATTCCCTTTTATAAATGTTGAATTCAAATTCTATTAACCTGTCGGTGTTAAAAATCGATTTCTACTTCTTTATATAAATTTAGATTTATATATTCAAATTATCCAATGATAAATATTTTTCTTAATTTATAAACATCATTTATAAATTATTCTTCTTAATTTTATCTGTTAAAAACAGATTTCCATTTAATTATACTTTAAATAAATCTTTTCCACTTATTCTCTTTTATAAAATTATATTTATTTTATAAAATACTTCCTTTTATAATGCACTAATTATTTCCCAAATATTTACTTTTCTAATTATCCTATTTATTTTCCAGTATTCCCTTTTCAACTCTATTGTAAATGTTTTACAAATATTTTCCCTTTCAATTCTATTTGTAAATGTTTTACAAATATTTCCCTTCCAATTCTATCTGTAAATGTTTTACCAATATTTCTATTTCACTTCTATTTATTTTACAAATAATTCTTTTTATAAAATCCAATGATTTTATAAAATCCTACAATTCAATATCCACTTTGAAATTCCTTTGTATAATTCTACTTATTTTTCCAATAAATATTCCTTTCTGATTTTATTTATTTACTAAATAAATATTCCTTTTATAACTCTATTTATTTTCTAAATAAATATTTCTTTTATAAAATCCTTCGATTTTATAGATATTTCCTTTTATAAAATCCTTTGATTTTATAAATATTCCCTTTTCAATATACACTTTGAAAATTTCCTTCCTACATTCCGGTATCACTTATGGTATTACAATACCAAATCAAAGGATCAATCATCATCCAAAACACAAAATCAGTAACAGATTATATACCACATCATATAACACAATATATAAAAAAAACAATATTGTAAGTATTGACGAATCCAGTTGGATCCCTCTAACCTGTTTCCCTGCATCCACATATGTTAAATAATATAATTAACATCAATTTCATTTCTACATGAAATATTTTGATCCATAGAATCAATATTTAATTAACGATATATATAACTATATCGATATTTTTAACTAATCAATTAGCAGTTCAACCAACCAATTAACACACAGCAATCAACCAATATTTATCAGTTCTAAAAATACGTTATGAAAATATAAACTGAGCAGAGTTAAGTGAGATTTACTCACATTGGATGATCATCATTAAATAACGATAATTGTCGATTGATTTAGACGGACAATTCATTTCACTATAAATTGTAACGAGCTCCAATCCACTCCCTGTCAGCTCCATTGTGTAGCTACCGTCCATACGATCCCGACGAATCTTGTTTCACTGAAAACCATTATCGTATGAGGAAGTTATGTATTTTCCAAGTTAACACATTATAAAACTTTAATTTAAACTTAATTAAATTCCTATTTGGGCTTTACCATTCAAATAGGCCCATTACTACTTCTCTCAAACCCGCAATATTCATCTTCCCCTTCCAGTAAACAAGCGACTCAATTCTTGTAACGCACACCATTTCCGCCACTTCTTGCTTCTCGTTCTCCTCCTCCTTTTCACAAATCAAAAATCGGACTTCACCATTACACTCCCCATCGCACTCTCGACAACATCATATAAAAAAAAATAACTCGCATCTCTTTTACCATTTCCGTCGTGCGCCCACTCCCAGCGTTGTACAATAAAATGATACGATCCTTTTTGATGTCTTCACCACAAAAATCTCCACACATCTGCTACTTGTCGCCACAAACTCAATCGAAACCTCCAGATGTTGAATCGACGCTTCCGTTCCAAGAAAATCAGAACCCTAGCCTTATTGCTTAAAACTCGAGCAATAGAAAACTGCATCGTACTATATAAAACCGGCGCAGAAACAAAGCTCTTCGCTTACTGAATCCAAATATACATACGTTATTATTTACATGATTTTCCTTGATTTTGTATTGATTTTTTTAAACCTCACTTTGTATGAAGAAACGAAAGAAACAGTGGCGGCGTGATGTTTCTGAGTCTTTTGACCACGGGGAATTTCTGTTTAGGGTTTAGGGTTAGGGAGGGTATTTATAGGATAAAGAAATTGTTATTTTATTCGAATATTATATTAATTTATATTACAATGCTGTTTGTATTTGTCATTAAAAATCCACATGATCACACACGATATTCAAAAATCATGAAAATTGGCATGCAGCTACAGTCCGACATTACGGACCCAAAGAAACTGGTTTCGTCGAATTCCAATTCCGTTTGCTCACGCAGCGTATTTTTAAAGTCAAATTATCGACAGTTTTTCACATTAAAATCCCGTATGGCCACATACTGACTTCAAAAATCATGAAAATTGAAATCTAACAATATTTTAATATTTCGGATCCAACAAAATTGGTTTTGTCGAAAACGGAGGTCGTTTGCAAAACTGGCTATTTTTAAAGCTCTAAATAAACCAATAAATATATTAATATATTTAAAAATAATTACATTAAATAAAAACAATTTAATATCATCGTATATTTTCACATAGAATATTTTCTAGCTCCAAAATAAATATATCGGGATTTATAATTCGATATTCCAAAATCAGATTTAATCGATATTCAATTTAAAATAGAAATCCTTTTATGATATTATTAAATCATTATAAATTATAAAGGAATTTCATAGCGACTATTTTAAAATTCTATTTGGACATAACTCTCAATCTACACGATGAAATCCCTATTTTTCTCTTCCATTAGAAAAATATACTTCACCAGCTCCGAACGTTTCTTGTTTCACAGAAATCCGACTTAAAACGGATCTTGTATATTCGTTTAAAGTTCGAATCGCCAAATTACGAACTGCAGCGCCATTTCGGGCTCGATTATAATTATAATATAAATTATACATTCAACTGACATTTATAAATAAATTCGTTAATATAATGCAATTCTAAACTGAATTATATATTCTATATTGTCCAATTCACACAATATTGTGAATTCTACTATTCTGACTATATCGGAATTAAATATATTATCCTATTATTTATATTAATTAAATATTCAATATTATTTAATTAAACGACTATTTAAATATCTAAATCAATATTTAAATAATTAAATAAATTAATTATTATACCGTAAAAATACGGGATGTTACAACCTGGTTTATTGTAGTTATAACATCGACCATCATTTCTTCCTAAACTTCTTTGGTTATCATTTTGAAAATTATTTTTCCTTCTGTATCTCAGAAATTTTCTGAAATGTCTTATCATTAAGGCTGTTTCTTCATCTTCTTCACTGCTCGAGTCAGAATCATTTGTTGTTGCTTTAAATGCTACTAATTTCTTTTCAATTGGATTATTTTCCTTTCTATTATGTAATTGGACTTCAAAAGACATCAGATTTCCGATTAACTCCTCAATCCTCATTTCACTGACATTACGGGCTTCTTCAATAGCCAATGTTTTCTAATTTCATTCCGAAATCAGTGAACTCAATATTTTTCAGACTTGGCCTTCTTCAGAATAAGTTTTTCCAAGCGCTGTTAATGAATGCACTGCCTCTTGAAATATGCAATACATATCGAGGATAGATTCATTCTCGATCATTTTAAATCACTCAATCTGATTAACTAACATTGATATCTTTGTTTGTTTAATTTTATTAGTTCTTTCATGAGTAACTTGTAAAGTTCTCCAAATTTCATAAGCAGATTTACAAGCTGACACTCTATTAAATTCATTCCTATTTAATGAACGGAACAACATTTTCATGGATTTAGAATTGTTTTGTGCAGCAACCTTTTGTTCATTAGTCCATTGTGCAAAATTAGTTGTAGGTTCTACATATTCAGTCTGTGTGATATTCCTTGTGTCTAATCCTACTGATCGTAAATATATTTTCATTCTACATGCCCAATATGAATAATTACTACCATCAAACAATGATGGTCTAACAATGGACTGACACTCTACATAAGAACTATTATTATTATCGGTGTTGGTTGCCATTTTAACAATTTTCAAAAATCAGATTATGAACTTTCTGAAAGACCTTGCTCTGATACCAATTGTTAGGTAATGCAGAATGGATCATTAAGGCAAAACTAACATTAGAGGGAGGTAAATAGCGTTTTTAAGGAATTTAAGAAATTCTAAAACTTATATGAATTACTATATGAATCACACACCACAGATATAATCACAAACACAGAATCAAACACAAACACAGAAATAAACAGGAATAAAATGCAGAAAAGGAAGAACACACTAGATTCATACTGGTTCGGATTACTCTTACGTCCAGTCCCATGCAACACTGGGTTGCACGGAGTTTTATTACTATATCAATATCCAAGTATAACACCCTTGATTTCACTTTCACAAGATTTCCACCGATTCCAAACACCTTTGATCAAGTATATTCCCCTTGATTTCCCCGGCTACAAGATTACCACCGTTTCCTTCCTTGATTTCACGGCTACAAGGAACACATCATTTCCAAAACTATCCCAAATGATTACAACAGCCCTATAACTCTTCAATAACACTTCAATTCAGAGAGTAAAGAGTAGAGAGTGAGAAAAGAAGAAGTTTTATATAATTAGACTTGAAATCGGGAGAGTATAAGTGTAAAAATCAAAAAAATATGATATAATAATGGTGTAATGAAAGGAGATGAAGATGGAGAAGAAGAATGGTGAAAAAATTCGAAATCGACCCCAATTTATAAGATTTGAAAGGTTGCAACACTTCTAGAATGTTACAAATGGTGAAAAGACACTTCCTTTCAAAAATGAAAATGTGACAGTTATATGTCGACATGGCTAACTATGTATGTTGATGTATGTAGTTTAAAAATTGAAATTTGAGTATTTTTCAAGTGTTTTGATATATATATATATATATAATTCTGGAAATTCTTGAATTAAAACATAGTGATGTAAGTAGGTATTATAAAGTAGGAAATCATATGAAATCACGAATATAAAGTATATAATCATATTTATAAAATTATAAAGTCTAAAACTATATAAATATAAAATTATATAACTGTATAAATATATATAAACTTATAATCTTTAAAATCTCTAGTTTAAATCAAAAGTAAGATAGAAAAACTCAATTAGAATAGAATTTGAAAATAGAGTTTGAAATTTGATAATCATAATTTGAATTTGAATTTGGAGTGCTATTCACGGTCTTACATAAACTAGACTCTATTACTATATTTTTCTTGAACTATTGATTTCTTGATTACTCACGAGTCTTGAATCTTCTTTAAATTCTGAATCTCTTGAATCTTTAAAACTCTTAAACTGTACAGTCTTCAGTATTAATTCCTGTATACAAATCCTGTATACATGCATATATATTATAGATAGAGATTTTAGTATATATTTTATAATCATTTAATATTGAACTAAGGTTGTCGTAACAACCCTGATTTTTGGAACCAAATTAAAATTTTATTTTTTATTAATTTAATGGATTTTAAGAAATAAAAATGATTTATTTTAGAATTAATGATTTAAATTTATTTAAATTGAAGTAAAAACATATAAATTTATGTTAATTATAAAACGAACTCGAAATGGCGTGGTAGCTTGAAAATTTCAATTGAATATACATAATACAATGTAAATCAGAATTTAATGAAATAAGAAACGTTGGAATATTTTGAACTGTAATTTTCTAACGAATGTAAGAAATTGAGATTTCACTTTATAAATTGTAAGTTATGTCCAGTTTAAAATTTCAAATAGTCGCTATGGAGGAGGCCGACGAACCTCTGACGCCTCGAGGAGCAGGCGGTGATGAACCCTAATTTGTGAAAGACGACTTCAGTGTATCGGCAAGAAGGAGATAGTATTCAGGAAGGGATTAAATAATGTAATTATATAAATTATATTTTTTTTCTTTTCTTAATTATGTAATTAAAGATTTAAGCGTCCATATCTCTCTCAAACAGAAAAGGATTTAGACGATTCAAATTGCATTGGAATCATAATCAAAATCACTACAACATGGAACTGACTAAAATGGGAACGAAGCAAGTTGATTTTTTAGCTAAATTAAACGTTCGTTTAATTTAGTGTAAAAATAAAATCTTCAATTAAAGACTGACGGAGTGGAAATCAATGTGAGAACTCTCTCACTTAAAATTTTGTACAGTTATTTATTTTTATAACTGAATATATGTTGATTGCTTGTGATTGCAATATTTGTTTGATGGTTGATGGATGTGTACATTTTTAATGTCATTATTGTTAAACTGTAAATAAATTCACATGGATTGTGATGTAAACCCCACACGGGTATTGGGACGATAATTTTACACCTCGCCCAATTGTACAAATAATAATATCTGTTTGATGAATGAAAACCCCACATGGGTCTGGGGATGATAATTAATTCACATCTCCCTTGGATTTGACTGTATGTCAGCCGATTGATTGGCAGACTATTATAAGCGTTATTTAGTTATTTAATGCTCATACAGTTGTAAATTGCACTCTGGATGTAAATTGAATGTTTAATAGTTATTAATCACTATTTTTGAATACATGCAATGTATGGAATCCATATAAATAAAATTATATGGTAGTTGATTGAGTCTGATTCCAATTCAGAAATAATGAATATTTTAAAATAATATTCAGTGAAGAATCAAAATATGATTTTGATGTCCGATTTTGGATGGATAAGAAAATATTGATATATGAAGCCGAGTTAAGTAGAAGTGCGCCATTTTTACTCGAACGAAATTATCTGTCGATTTTATTCATTTTATAATGAATATCAAAAAGATTTGATTTCAAAATATGATATTTTGAAAATATTATCATTTTAATATTATAATGATATGGAATATTCAATTTTGATTTAAAATTAAAATGGAAGTGCAAATCGTTTTAAAATGAAATTATAAACGATTTATAAAATATGTTTTAAAAAGGAAATCGACGAAATATTATATACATATATTTAAATGGTTTGAATAGAACGTATCGCGCAGCGATCGTTCGCAAATTTCAACCATTAACTTCGAACTAGCATAACGGGAGATCCGACCATCGGATTCTCCTAAACCGGAATCGTTGGGTTCGTATCGAAAGAGCTTTCGAATTATAATAAGATATTTGAAATCTAACATTAGATTTTAAGATATGCCCAATTCGGTTTTGGAAAAGGTTGGTATGAATGCAGTTCGGTGGCCGATATTGGAAACCAACTATAAGACCTTAATTAAATCATTAAAAATATTAATAAATTATGTGAAATTATAATAAATGATTTGAAAGGTTTTTGGATGGAAAATACCACGTTTGTAAAGATAAAATATATTTATCATAATGAACTAGTTAACAACTAGAATGAAGAACTGAAAGAAATTGAAATGGTTTTGATATAATCAGAATTTTCCAACGTAGGAACTGGAATGGATTTAAATGGAAATAATCTTCAGAATATTTCGATATTTGATTCCGTGATTATACATATATTGTTGAGGAATTTGGAAGATACAGGTACCGTTATTCCCCATACGATATCTGTTAGTTTTAGAATTTGATATTGAATATAAGCCGATATAATTTCTATTCAGAGCCTTGTATTTAAAATCAAGTTGGATTTTGGTTTATCGTGAATGGTGTCTTAAATAACACTGTTCTTAAACCCAGCTGAGAAGAATAAATCTTTTAATTAAGATTTAGTTAAGTTTACCAATTAATTAATTTAGTTGGAACAGAAATTGGATTTGGGTTTATTGTGAACAATGTTTTAAATATCATTTGTTATTTAACCCAATTAACAATGAAGATATGATTTGGAATTTATAAATCTTTTTATTAAGATCTAATGGAAATTTTCCAAAGTAAAGTTTTCCAGTTTAATATATTAAATTAGAAATGAATGAAATTTGATTCGGTAATAATCGAGATGAGCTACTATGAAGGAAGATCGTTACTATATATGGAATTCAAAAGGCTTTACCGTTATTCCATTTATATTATTAGTCTGATATGGGAATTTATATCGATTATATACTGTTATGATTTCCGTATAGATTCCATTTTAATGAAAGATGATTTTGGGTTTATCGTGAACGATGTTTTAAATGACATTCGTTCTTTAACCTGGTTAAAGACAGGATTTATTTCCTAAGTTGAATAATCATTAAATAATGATTTTTGAAGATTAAAACTAGTGGGGTTTTAATGAATCTTTAATAAGATTGAAATGTGAATGTGATAATTAAATTTATCAAATTCAAGAAATGTTCGAGATGGAGTATCACCAATTTTACTCAATGCAATAGCTAAATATTTAATTAGATTTGAAACATGAAATGGTAATTAAAATTATCGATAACGCAGTAGGTGTTAGTTATGAAGTACCACCAGTTTTGCTCTATGGGATGAATAGGTTGGGATTGGAAAATAAAATAAATAATTGCTTCGGTAAGGCTCGATAATCCTGACTAGTTTGATAAACCTTAATTTGGTTTAACCCTAAAAAGAATATTTGAATCAAAGAATATTCTGGATTGGAATGAGGCGTATGATGTCTTTTTATCGCACTTGATTATAAAATACACGAGTTATTCGAAAAGACCGGGTTTAACCCATTTTGAGTAACTGATACAACGATTGAGTCAAAGATTTGAAGGCGTTAGTTGAAGACCAGCGATCTTCACATCGAATGGATTACTGTTGATGCCTTTGATTTGGGTAGCTCCCATGAAGGGGTTATAGTAGTAGTTATATGGACGTAATTATTGATTGTTCGGATATGCGAGGGCCTCTCTCCTGTATTGGGAATATGGGATGAGGAATAAGGTGCCTCCAGTTTCGTTCAGACCCAGAACGGACTTGCAAATGGATGTTATGTCTGAAATTGTATTCCTTTATGCCGTATTCGTTGATCTCTGCTAAATATATATCTGTTTGGTGGCGGAGTATTTATTCTCCTGCTTAACACCCTTCTCTGAGAAGTACGAGCTTAGAGGTTATATATCGGCAGAAATCAATGGTATGGTATGGATTGACAATATGGCATGCTGAGATGCATGGATCAAGGCTTTTGTTGAAAAGCAGAGCCTTATGGTTGATGATCAAAGCACAACTTTAAGTAGAGTAGCTTTGTGTAGCGTTAATTCACGAGCCTCACACACCGGTATGATGGTGAACTGATGGTTAGATTTGTATGCTTTTGAGATAAGGATAGACAACCTTCAGGTTGAGGACAACTTTTAGGGTTGCTACGGATTCGGTCAACCGAAATGTGCTAGGTGCGGTCGCTTCACACCTAGTAGGGATAGGGCTTATACCTGATTCCTAGAAGTATAGAGTAAGCGGTGTTTTCCAATGACCTGGACTTAAGCTGTAGTGATACTTGTTTCTTGGATACAGTGCGGATGTGTATTACGGTGTTTTCCAATGACTTGGACTTAGACATTGAGTATCATACTACAGATCGATCTTTCAAATCAGTAGCCATTGTGATGGAAATCTAACTTTCCAATACGAGCTTTTCGATTTTAGTTGTAAACCTATATGTCGACATAATATATGGTATCTATGCCGCCTCTGGTTGATACATTTATATTTGAATTTGATTTCTTCACTTATAATGATAATAAAAGATAAACTTCGCGTGCCAAGCATATTTGGCCATTATAAGGAAAAACTCCATCCTCTGGTTTGTGTTTGCATTGTGTGATGGGATCTGAGTCTTATAATGGCTTCATTTTTTCCTTTTAGCATTGCGCTGTTTGTTTTATGGTATTCTTGGGAGAAAACCTGCTCCGTGTTTTATGGCGTGGTCCCTTGATTTACCCAACATTAAAATAAAGTTAATAACTGTTTTAGTTCTCACACCAGTCCCATGACTGACTCGAATTTTATTGTTTTCACCTAAACTCTGGGTGCCCATATTTTCCACATGGGTAGCTTGTTGTTTTGATTTTTGCAGATATTTCTTTTCACAGGATCCTAAATTACAGCTGGAGCTATATTCGGAATGCTTTGTATCCGTGTATTTCTTTTAGTTGTGGTAGTTGATGTTTTCCGCTGCACATTATATTTATGTATATATATTTTCCACTGCATATTATTTATTTGTACTATGATTCTTGTACTCTGATGTAATTTGTTGTAATAACAATGAAATTTTCTCATGCTTATGTTATGATGAGCGGTGTTCTCAAAGCAGTCTGCCTTCTTGTTCAGTTTACACCGGCCGGGAAGTCCGGGTCCCTACAGGTGGTGTCAGAGCTTTGGTTTACAAAGCTCGGGGAACAAGACACGCTAGAACCGAACGAGAGGATTCATCAGAGATTGGATTAGTAATATCCTATAAGAATAACTCGTTAGAGATAGAGTTAGTAATATCCTAGAATGAGTTAGAAGAGTATTATTTATAAAAACAAATTTAATTTTTAAAATCATATCTTATATTACGTATTTGAGTATTTTATTTGACTTTGAATTTGGACTATTGAGTATATGAAGATTTTGCATACACACCTAGCTAGCGTATATTCGAAGTCTCAAACATACTGGATAGATATAGAATCACACTCTAGTCGCCCGGAGATGTTCTGATGATGGAGCTCCATCATCAGTGTTTATGTTCGAGTTTCGAAAGTACGATATCTATATATTTCCAATTGACTGGTGTGAGAGCCCAAAACTTAGTTAGAGTTTACTGCTTGCGATTTAGCACTGAAAATATGATTTTTGACTATATATAAAAGCTATATATTTGAAAAGCTAATTAACTAATTGATTGCTAGTTGTGATGTATGATTATTAGTTTGACTAATAAAAATATTGGGATAATAAAACCAATAAGAGAATAAAAGGTAAAATTAAGCCAAACCGAGTCAAATATGAAACTAAATTGAAAATTTGTTGGAATTGCATAGATAGACATGTATATATATTGAACAGGTCATAGCATGGAAGCTAAGAAGAGGAATAAAATTGTATGCCTGACAAATAGGTACATGTTTACTATATTCATTGGGTTTGATGATTTATGAGTCGTTTGGCAAGCCACTTGCCTTTTTCTTTTTCTTTTTGATTGATGAGGGCCCTGTGAGGCAAGTTGTGGTTTTACCGATCAGCCAGTACAAAGGATGTTATGGCGAAATTTTTCGAAAATTTAAGGCGTTAGCCAAATTTTTTAGAAAATTGAAAGTTCTTAGAAACTGAAAAGTTGAAGAACGTAAGCCAGAGCGAAGTTTGAGTTGATTAAATAAACAACCTTTGATTCTATCTTCCTTTTCGAAGGCGAAAATATTTTAAGTAGGGGAGATTGTAACAACCTGATTTTTGGAACCAATTTAAAATTTTATATTTTATTGATTTAATGGATTTTAAGAATTTAAAATGATTTATTTTGAGAATTAACGATATAAAATTTATTTAAATCGATGTTGGGACATACAAATTTATATTAATTATAAAACGAACTCGAAAGTGCGCAGTAGTTTGAAAATTTGGTTTTAAACTTCAATTGAATATATAGAATTCAATATAAATCAGAATTTAATGAAACAAGAAACGTTGGAATATTTTGAACTGTAATTTTCTCACGAATGTAAGATATTGAGATTTCACTTTATAAATTGTAAGTTCTGTCCAGTTTAAAATTTCAAATAGTCGCTATGGAATTTATTTAAATTTATATATATTTTAATATTTTATTAAGCCCTTAAAAATAGCCATTTTGCAAACGACCTCCGTTTTCAACAAAACCACTTTTGTTGGATCCGGAATGTAAAATTATAGTCAGGTTTAAAATTTCATATTTTTTGAATTTAATATGGAAACATGGCGAATTTAAACGCGTTTTCAATTTCAGTCTGAATTTAATAAACCAATTAAAAAGACCATTTTTCAAACAGTCTCCAAATTCGATGAAACTAATTTTATTAGAACCGTATCATCAAAATGATCTATATTTCAATTAATATAATTTTCGGAGTCAGTATGTGGCCCTGGTAAATTAAAATGTACGTTGAAATTCAATATTGACTGTTATATTAATTTATGTTTTAATTTTGATAAAAACTAATCGAAACGGTCGAATTGGCCTACGGGACATATCCCATTGTGTTCAGAATGAGGGTATTTGGCTAGGGGCGAAAGTTGTTGGAATTCAATAGGAGTTTGGACGTGAAAATTGACCTTAAAGTAATTATTTGAGTTAAATATTAATTTATATTAATATAAATACTCCACTTCAACCAAACCCTAGCCTTCCCTTTTAGAATTCTGCGCCGTCACTCTAAGAAATAATGACTGAAATAGTTCAATTTTTGATCGTCAATTTCTCTCAATCCATCAATCTTCACGAGAAATGTTCAACAACAATTTTGTTCAGCTCTTCGAGCTCTGGTAGATCAACGGCAGAGATCGATTATCGTTAGCCGTTTGAACAAAATCATCACTCAAAGTACCACTGTTCGAGCGCCAATTCAGGCGAGGTGGGGTAGCCGAGTTCAACGGCGTTAGGCCATGAATGGCACACGTTGGCGCGCGTCGAGGGAGGAGGCCGACGAACCTATGACGCCTCGAGGAGCAGGCGGTGTTGAACCCTAATTTGTGAAAGACGGCTTCAGTGTATCGACAAGAAGGAGATAATATTCAAGAAAGGATTAAATAATGTAATGATATAAATTATATTTTTTTCTTTTCTTAATTATGTAATCAAAGATTTAAACGTCCATATCTCTCTCAAACAGAAACGGATTTAGACGATTCAAATTGCGTTGGAATCGTGGTAAAAAACACTACAACATGGAACTGGCCAGAACGGAAACAAAGCATGTTGAATTTTTGGCTAAATTAAACGCTCATCTAATTTAGTTTAAAAATAAAATCTTCAATTAAAGACTGACGAAGTGGAAATCAATGCGAGAACTCTCTCACTTAAAATTTTGTATAGTTATTTGTATTTATAACTAAATATATGTTGACTGCTTGTGATTGCAAAATTTGTTTGATGGTTGATGGATGTGTACAATTTTAATGTCATTATTGTTAAACTGTAAATAAATTCACATGGATTGTGATGTAAACCACACACGGGTATTGGGACGATAATTTTACGCATCGCCCAATTGTACAAATAATAATATTTGTTTGATGAATGAAAACCCCACATGGGTCTGGGGATGATAATTAATTCACATCTCCCTTGTATTTGACTGTATGTCAACCGACTAATTGACAGACTGTTATAAGCGTTATTTAATTATTTAATGCTCACGCAGTTGTAAATTGTACTCTGGATGTAAATTGAATGTACAATATTTGTTTATCACTATTTTTGTATACATGCGATGTATGGAATCCATATAAAAATTATATGTTAATTGATTGAGTCTGATTCCAATTCAGAAATAATGAATATTTTAAAATAATATTCATTGAAGAATCAAAATATGATTTTGATATCCGATTTTAGATAAACAAGAAAATATTGATATATGAAGTCGAGTTAATTGATTTCGAATGGAATTTTCTGTTGATTTTATTCATTTTATAATGAATATCGGAAAGATTTGATTTCAAAATCTGATATTTTGAAAATATTATCATTTTAATATTATAATGATATGGAATATTAAATTTTGATTTAAAATTGAAATAGAAGTGGAAATTGTTTTAAAATGAATTTATAAACGATTTATTAAATATGTTTTAAAAAGGAAATCGACAAAATATATAATATATATATATATTTAAATGGTTTGAATAGAACGTATCACACAATGACCATTCGCGAATTTCAACCATTAACTTCGAGTTGGCATAACGGGAGATTCGACCGTCGGATTCTCCTAAAACCGGGATCGTTGGGTTCATATCGAAAAGAGCTTTCGAACGATAATAAGAGATTTGAAACCTAATGGTTATATTTTATGATATCTCCAAATCTGTTTTGGAAATGGTCGCTATAAATGAAGTTCGGTGGCCGATATTAGAAACCGACTGTAAGGGCCTTAATTAAATCATTAAAAATATTAATAAATTATGTGAAATTATAATAAATGATTTGAAAGGTTTTTGGATGGAAAATACCACGTTCGTAAAGATAAAAAGATATTTATCATAATGAACTAGTTATCAACTAGAATGGAGAATTGAAAAAAAATGAAATGTTTTTGATATAATCAGAATTTTCCAACGTATGAATTGGAATGGATTTGAATGGAAATAATCTTCGGAATATTTCGATATGGGATTCCATGATTATATGGATATTGTTGAGGAATTTGGAAGAAACAGATATCGTTATTCCCCATACGATTCTATTAGTTTCAGAATTTGATATTGAACATAAGCCGATATAATTTCTATTCAGAGCCTTATATTTAATATCAAGTCGGATTTTGGGTTTCTCGTGAATGGTGTCTTAAATAACAATATTCCTACGTCTTAAATAACAATATTCCTAAGCCCAGCCGAGAAAAGAATAAATCTTTTAATTAAGAATTAGAGAAGTTTACCAATTTATTAATTTAATTGGAATTGAAATTGGATTTTGGGTTTATTGTGAACAATGTATTAAATAACATTTGTTCTTTAAACCAATTGACAGTAAAGATATTATTTGGATTTATAAATCTTTTTATTAAGATCTTTCCAAAGTAAAGTTTTCCAGTTTAGTATATTAAATTGGAACTGAATGCCATTTGATTCGGTAATAATCGGGATGAGCTTCTGTGAAGGAAGACCGTTACTATATATGGAATTTAAAAGGATTTGTCATTATTCCATTTATAATATTAGTCTGATACGGGAATTTATATCGATTACATACTGTTATGATTTCCGTATAGATTCCATTTTAGTGAAAGATGATTTTGGGTTTATCGTGAACGATGTTTTAAATGACATTTGTTCTTTAACCTGGTTAAAGACATGATTTATTTCCTAAGTTGAATAATCATTAAATAATGATTTTTGAAGATTAAAACTAAGTAGGGTTTTAATGAATCTTTAATTAGATTTAAATGTGAATGTGATAATTAAATTTATCAAATTCAAGAAATGTTCGAGATGGGGTATCACCAGTTTTACTCCATGCGATAGCTAAATCTTTAATTAGATTTGAAACGTGAAATGGTAATTAAATTTATCGATAACACAGTGGGTGTTAGATATGGAGTACCACCAATTTTGCTCCATGGGATGAATAGGTTGGGATTGGAAAATAAAATAAATAATTACTTCGGTAAGGCTCGATAATCCTGACTAGTTAGATAAACCTTAATTTGGTATACACTGTGAAAAGAATATTTGAATGGAAGAATATTCTGGATTGGAATAAGGCGTATGATGTCTTTTCATAGCACTTGATTATAAAATATGCGAGTTATTCGGAAAGACCGGGTTTAACCCATTCTAAGTAATTGATACGACGACTGAGTCAAAGATTTGAAGGCGGTGGTTGAAGACCGACGATCTTCACATCGAATGGATTACTACTGATGCCTTGGATTTGGGTAGCTCCCATGAAGGGGTTATAGTGGTAGTCGTCCGGATGTACTTGTTGATTGTTTGGATATGCGAGGTCCTCTCTCCTGTATTGGACATATGGGACGAGGAAAAAGGTGCCTCCGGTTTCGTTCAGACCCAGAATGGACTTGCAAATGGATGTTATGTCTGACATTGTATTCCTTTATGTTGTATTTGTTCATCCCTGTTAAATGTATATTTGTTTGGTAGCGGAGAATTTATTCTCTTGCTTAACACCCTTTTATGAGACGTACGAGCTTAGAGGTTATATATCGGCAGAAATCAATGGTATGGTATGGATTGACAATGTGGCATGCTGAGATGCATGGATCAAGGCTTTTGTTTAAAAGCAGAGCCCTGTGGTTGATGATCAAAGCCATGCTTTAAGTAGCACAGCTTTGTGTAGCGTTAATTCGTGAGCCTCACACACTGGTATGATGGTGAACTGATGGTTAGATCAGTATGCTTTTGAGATGAGGATAGACTACCTTCGGGTTGAGGACAACTTTTAGGGTTGTCACGGATTCGGTCGACCGAGATATGCTGGGTGCGATCGCTCCACACCTAGTAGGGATAGGGCTTATACTTGATTCCCAAAAGGATAAAGTAAGCGACGTTTTCCAATGACCTGAACTTAAGCTACAGTGATACTTGTTTTCTGGATATAGTGCGAATGTGTATTACGGTGTTTTCTAATGACCTGGACTTAAGCTGTTTAGTATTACACTACGTAGTCGATCTTTCAAATCCGTACCTATCATGACGGAAATCCAACTTTCCAATACGAGCTTTGCGATTTTAGTTGTAAACATAGATGGCGACATAATATATGGTACATATGCCGCCTATGATTGATACATTTATATTTGAATTTGATTTCTTCACTTATAGTGGTAATAAAAGATAAATTTCTCGTACCAAGCATATTTGGCCATTTTAAGAAAAAACTCTATCATCTGGTTTTGTTTGCATTGTGTGATGGGACCTGAATCTTATAATGGCTTTATTTTTTCCTTTTAGCATTGTGCTGTTTGTTTTATGGTATTCTTGGGAGATAACCTGTTCCGTGTTTTACGGCATGGTCCCTTGATTTACCCAACATTAAAATAAAGTTAATAACTGTTTTAGTTCTCACACCAGTCCTATAATTGACTCGAAGTTTATTGTTTTCACCTAAACTCTGGGTGCCCATATTTTCCACATGGGCAGCTTGTAGTTTTGGTTTTTGTAGATATTTTTTTCATAGGATCCTGGATTACGGCTGGAGCTATATTCGGAATGCTTTGTATCTGTGTATTTCTTTCAGTTGTGGTAGCTGATGTTTTCCGCTGCACATTATATTTGTGTACATATATTTTCCGTTGTATATTATTTATTTGTACTCTGATTCTTGTACTCTAATGTAAATTGTTGTAATATCAACGAAATGTTCTCATGTTTTTGTTCTGATGAGTCGTGTTCTCAAAGCAGTTTGCCTTCTTGTCCGGTTTACATTGGCCAGGGAGTCCGGATCACTACAGTTGTCATCATCAAAACTTCATTCTCCAATGGTTTCGATTGTACCACTACAAGAAAAACCGCAAATAGCGGCAGTTTTTTAGCAGCGGAAAATTCCATTGCTAATTAGTGACGGATTTTCGTGGAATTCATAAGGGATAATTTCTAGGATTTTTTAATTTAACTTGTTTTAAAATATTACCGTCGAGTTCTGGTTTCCTTCTGAAGCGACCCGAAACTCCCCCGGTCTCCGAAGAGATGAGAAAGATCGAATTACTGTGAGGACAAGACAAATCAGAACACAAACAGAAGAACATTTCATTGTATATTACAACAATGCATCAGATTACAAGAATATACAGAGTATAAATGAATATTACACAGAAATATCAGAGATTTAAATTACATTTAAATACCTAGCAGCGGAAAATAATACAATACATAACTAGAAGAGATATACGGATACAAAGCTTTCCGGATATCATTCCAGCTGTAAACCAGGATCCTGTGAATATAAATCTGCAAAACCAAAACTACTAGCTGCCCGTGTCGAAAATAAGGGCACCCAGAGTTTAGGTTAAAACAATAAACTCCAGGTCAGTCATGTGACTGGTGACACGGAACGGGTTTCCTCCCAAGAATACTAGTGCATAGAATAAACAGCGCAATGCTTTTTCGAAAAATGAAGCTATTATAAGACCCAGGTCCCATCACACAATGCAACGCAAGCCGGAGGATAGGGTTTTACCTTATAACAGCCAAACATGCTTGATACGTTTAAAACAAATCATTTGATACTATAATAAGTGTATAGGGTCAAAACAATTTCAATCATAAATATAAATCATAGACGGCATGAGTGCCCCATCCCACTATGTTGCCATACTAGGCTCTACAAATAAAGCCGAAATACACGTATTGGAAATTGGATTTCCATCATGGTGGCTTCTGATTCGAAAGATCGATCGCGTAGTACAAATCACCGCGGCTTACGTCTCAGCGAGAGAAAACACCGCTATGCACATCCGCACTTTTGGGACTCAAGTATCACCGCGGCTTACGTACCAGCAAGAGAAAACACCGCTTACTCTATCCCTCTGAGCACGAAGCTCAATATCGGTCGACCGAATCCACTACACTAAAAATGTATACTGATCAAACCATCAGTTTACCACCATCCCGGGCTGTGAGGCTCGCGGATCAACGCTATACACAAAGCCATGCTATATCAGCTGCGCTTTGATCATCAACCACCAAACTTTGCTTTTCAACAAAAGTCTGGATCACTGCATCTCAGTATGCCACACTATCAATCCATATCGTACCACTGATTTCTGCCAATATATAACCTCTGAGCTCATATGTCTCAGAGAAGGGCGTTAAGCAAGAGAATAAATTCTCCGCCGCCAAACAGATATATATTTAGCAGAGATCAACAAATACAATATAAAGGAATACAATGTCAGACACACCATCCATTTACAAGTCCGTTCTAGGTATGAACGAAACCGGAGGCACTTTCCTCGCATATCCATCCATCTCCAAGTACGTCTGGACGACCGCCAACTATTTCCATCCTCTTGGGTGTACAGCCCAATCAGGATCGTCAGTAATTATCCAAACGATGTGAAGACTTCCGGTCTTCAACCACCGTCTTCCTCTTCGACATCTCGTCGAATCGGTTATTCAGAATGGGTGTAAACCCGGCCTTTCTGAATAACCCACGTATATGATAAACAAATGTTACACAAACACATCAAACGCCTCATTCCAATTCAGAATATTCTTCTATTCACAAAATCACATTTTTAGGGAAAGGTTCCCATTAATTTTATCCAAGATAAATTCTTCTAAATTTATTCTTTAATCTTCCTTTGGATATCATTTCAAACCATATTATGGTTTTCCAAACTAGTCGGGATTAGCGAACCACACCGAAGTAATTATTATTTTATTTCCCAATCCCAACCTATATATCCCATGGAGAAAACTGGTAATACTCCACATCTAACACCACTGTGTTATCGGTAAAATTAATTACCATTTCACGTTCAAATCTAATTAAAGATTTAAATATCGCTTTGGAGCAAAGCTGGTGGTACTCCATTCTCGATCACCTTACAGATTTGATAATTTAAATAATCAATTCATTTTTCAATCTAATTAAAGATTCATTAAAACTCCACTTAGTTTTAATCTTCTCAAAAATCGATATCTTGCCTTTAACTGGGTTAAAGAACCAATGTCTTCTAAAACACGATTCACGATAAACCCAAATCACATTTGATATTAAATACAAGGCTCTGAATAGAAAATATATCGGCTTACATTCAATATCAAATTCTGAAACCAACATATATCGTATTGGAAATAGCGATATAAAATATATCTTTCAAATCCCCATAACAATATTTGTATAGTCACGAAATCCAACATCGAAATATCCCGAAGATAATTTCGATTCAACTCCAGTCCAATCCACGTATTGGGAGTATTGATTATTTTTAAAATCACTTTCAAATTCAATTTATTTATTTCAAAAATAAATTGATTTTAATTCTAGTTCAAAACTGGTTTATTTCGATAAAAATCTATTTTTATCTTTTCAAATGTGGAATTTTCCAGCTCAACTCTTTCCAATCCATATATTATGATTTTACACAAATTATAGATATTTTTAATAATTTTACCAAGGTCCGTACAGTCGATTTCCAACAACGGCCATCGAACTGCACTTACAGCGACCTTTTTCGAATTTGATTTGGACATAACCCCAAATCCAACCGTTAGATTTCAAATTTCTAATATTCATTGGAAAGCTCTTTTCGATACGAACCCAACGGTTCCAGTTTTAGGAGAATCCAACGGTCGGATCTCCCGCAATGTCCGTTTGAAATAAATGGTCGAAATTCACGAACTGCCGCGGCGCGGCGCGTTCTATTCAGGCCATTATATATATAATATATATATATTATATATATTTCGTCGATTTCCTTTTAAAATGAATTTTATAAATAGTTCTACATTTGTTTCAAAACAATTTCAACTTCCATTTCAATTCAAATCAAAATTGAATTCTTCTTTATAAATTCGTTTTAAAATTCATTTCTATTCAATTCAATTTGGATTCATTTCGAAATCGTTTTCAATTCAATTCATTTCGAAATCGTTTTCAATTCAATTCATTTCGAAATCGTTTTCAATTCAATTCATTTCGAAATCGTTTTCAATTCAATTCATTTCGAAATCGTTTTCAATTCAATTCATTTCGAAATCGTTTTCAATTCAATTCATTTCGAAATGAATAAAATCGATATAAATATCGTTTACGTCAAAATGGCGTCAATCTAATCAACACGGCTTTATATTTTCAAAACTTCTTTATTCTATCCAACAAATGAATATTATCCCATTCAACACATGAATCTATATTTATTTCAACACACGACTAATCTCAACACATGAGTACTGTCTACACATCACTATTTTTATATTCAACACATGAATTTTCTTTTATAATATTCATTACTTTCCCGATTGGAATGAGGCCCAATCAATCACCATATAACGTTAATTATATGGATTCCATACAACACATGTATATAATAGCAATAATAAACAATCAAACATCAACCAAAGTGCACTACACTGTATAAGCATCAAATATAGATATCTTACGCTTATAACAGCCTGTCAATCAATCGATCGACATATTTAATCAATCAGGATGAGTGAACTTCAAATTTCATCCCAACACCCGTGTGGGGTTTCAAACAATCAAACACAAATTTTTAGTTGTGCAGTTGGGCGATGTGTAAAATTTATCGACCCATTCAATATCAGTCAAATCAGTGTATATAAACAAATCGGCCGATTTGTTTATAAATATTTATTTATTCACTTTCACGTTAAAACTATATTTTTTTATGATAATATATTTTATTTTAACACATGAATTTCTATTCATTTCATTTACACAATAAAAATGATATTTTTATTTTTCTAACATATTTTAGAAAATTTCGGCGGCATAACGGCACGATACTAGAAACGGGACGAGGCCTAGCCTTATCCCCGGTCTAGTGAAGGCCCACGCCATTCACACATCAATCATATTCACCAAACAACCAAATTCAAATCAAATCATCAAACTAATCTATGCAACCAAAGAAACAAGTCCATGGTCTGTGGACGATTGTGTCGGGTGCTACTAAGCACCGTCTGCATCCTAGTATATATATAACTAGAAAAAGAATTTTAGAGTGAGAAGTTCTCACTGATAGCTATCCAATCATCTTGACTCTTCTTTGATGGAAATCTTCATTGTTATCGCACTTTCGTCATCTTCGTTGCCTGTAGCCACTACATATATAGAAATCACACATTTTTATATTTTGATGTCTTTAAAATAAAAATCACATTTTTATTTATTCACCTTCAATTTAAAAATCATATTTTTATAATTACTTCATATATTTAAAAATCGAATTTTTACTATGCTATTTTCTAAATAAAGATCTCGTCTTTTCATCTATAAATATTTCGCTTTTTCAAATTTAAAGATTTCACCTTTTCTAATTTAAAGATTTCACCTTTTCTAATTTAAAGTTCAAACCTTTCTCTTTTTAAAGTTTAAATCTTTCTCTATTCTAAAGTTTAAATCTTTTCTTATTTAAAATCTAAAAATAAAATCAGTTTTTAAAACCTTAAAAAAAATTCGGTTTAAAATCCTAAAAAAAACAGTTTATTAATCCTAAAAAAAACAGTTTATTTTCTGTTAATATAAAATAAAAATAAAATAAACTAATAAATAAAATAAATAAATAAAAACTTACATGGGGGGGGGGGGTGCGCTGGTGGTCATCAGAAGGCGGAAGGGAGGAGGAATCGAGTGGGAGGTGGAGGAACGGAGCGGCGGCGTTCTTCTGGTTGGAGGGAGGATGGCGCGGGAGCTTCAGGGGGTCTCGGTTTGGGGATTCGCGGTTAGGGGGGGATCGGCTAGGGCTGGAAGGAGGTGGAGGAGAGGGGGCGGTTCGAGGTCTTGGTCGGCGGCGAGGCCTGGCGGCGGTGGTTGCGCCCCAGTCTGGTGGCGACGGGTTTTAGATTTAGGTCTTTTTTTTAATCTGAAGTGAAAAGTAACGGGGGGGGGGGGGGGGGGGCTATATATTTTATTATTATTATTTTTTAAATTAATTTAATTAATTTAATCGCAAAAAAGTTGACTTTTACATACGACCTCTAAACGAGGCCCACCGCCTGTCGTCCATAGCGTTTCACCCATATTCCGAACACAATGGGATATGTATCGCAGGTTGATTCGATCGTTTGAATCAGTTTCCGTTAAATTTACATTTAAATCACTATATTCAATTTTAAACGTACATTTCAAATTACCGGGGGCACACACTAATTCTAAAAATGGCAGAAAAATATTTTCTAGCTTCGTATTGACGATACGGTCCTAACAAAACTAGTTTCGTCGAATTCTGAGACCGTTTGAAAAATGGCCAATTTCCAGTCGATTAAAATCAACTAAAACTGGTCAAACGCGTTTTCTTTTGCCACGCTCACATATTGATTCGAAAAATTATGAAATTTGAAACCTAGCAATAACTTCACATTCCGGGCCCAACAAAAGTGGTTTCGTCGAAATCCGAGGTCGTTTGCAAAATGTCCATTTTTAAGGGCCTGAATTCCATAGCGACTATTCAGAATTTTCGACTGGACATATCTTTTGATTCCCGCTATGAAATTTTGATTTTTCGGATTCGTTGGGAAGATATTATCAATTAGATCCTATCATTTTTGGTTTCACTAAAATCCGGATTGTTTTGCACCCGGTACATTCAATTGAAGTTTGAAATCGAATTATCGAACTACCGCGCCATTTTCCATTCTATTTATAATTATATATAAATATTTATATTCTAACGACGGCGTATATAATATATACGTCGAATTATATTCAAAATAAATTTCACGTCGATTTTATTTAAAATAATTCATTTTAAATAATCAAAATTCGCTAAAAATCGCCAAAATAAAAATTTCAAACTGGCTCGCATTTTACGGGTTGTTACACCTTCGCTAAACCATAGCAAATTGCAATGGTTTAGCGTCACCATTTTTTCGTCGTTAAATTCCATTGCAATTTGAGGTAGTTTACCGTCATGTATTTTTTGAAGCTATTTTGCAGCAAGTTTTCAAGGGATTTGCAAGGGACTGACATGTGTATTCTTCTTAAAATGTTTTACTCTTATGTTTTTAATAATTAATTGATAAGTAAAATTAAATTTAAATAACTAACGTGAATAACAAAAAAATAAATAATTACTATTAATAGTAAATAAAGTTCAATAGTCTGTATTGGTTAATTAATAATTATAAATAATTAAGAGATTTTAATAATCAATAATATAGACTAATAAGTAATTTTTAATAACCAATGATAATTTCTAATAATTAAGAAGTAAAATTTATTATCCAGTATTTAAAATTTAATAAGTTATAGTATTTTTTTATAATAATACCTTTTATACTGATCAAACTTGTAATAAATTACATGATAGTTTAAAATTTTAATGATGTTTTAAATTTTACCTATTTTGATTTATTTCTATTAGTTCAACAAGGTTGGATGAACGAAATATCTGTAGTGATCCGTATTTGCGTTAGATACAAATATGGAACGTTGATTTAAAATCCAAGCATGGCCTACTTTATGACATGGATTGCTCTATCTTCCATCGCCCAAAATTTCGCTGAAATGAAAAATAGTCCCAAAATTTTCCCCAGCCCGCCTAAACGTGTGCTAATGCATTCCCCTTTCATGCCATCAATCTCCTTTTCTTCTTTTCTCACTCTCTCTGTAAAAAAAGAAAACCCTAGACAAGTTGCTACCTTCAATCCGAGCGAAAACACCGCAGAGTAGCTACGCTCCGTCCCTTGGGAACCGATCGGCTCAATTAAATTAGGGTTTGCTCGATCTTCCTCTTCCTTGGTAAGTTGCTTCGATTGAAAACACTGATGGCTGTTCTGTGGCTACTTCAATCAGTGGATGTTCAATGCTTGTTGAAGATGCGGATTCGATCGAAGGTTTCAACAACCGTTTCCTGGTATTTCCTATTTACAGTATAATTTTAGTTATAAAATGCTTTTATTTGATTTCTACTCTAAAAACAATTTAATTTTAGTTATAAAATGCTTTTACTTGATTTTCTACTCTGAGTTTATGTATTTTTTTATCCATGATTCCCAATTTAATTTCATACTTTTGGTTTACAAAAGCGATCAGTCAACAATTGCTTTATTTTCAAACACTGTTATGGTTGATTTAATCTGTGGTGCTGATGTTTTGCAACTGTCCATTACTTTGGTTCTTCGCAAAACATATCCTTCCATTTGCCGAAGAATGAAGAATGTATATTTAGCCTACCTATGGTAGTTTTATAAATGAAAAATTGTTAGTCCGTTGTAATTACCTTATTTTGAACCATAACTTTTTGGTTGTGATTGATGACCAAGTTATATTGAATGTGTTAGGAAGAATTTACAGATTTAAGAATTCCTAAAGAGCAGACATTAACTGAAGCCATTGATATGTTAGCATGAATTTTGGATGTTTATTGAAATTTAATGGCAAAGAGAAAGCTCACAATACCTTTATCTTATTAAAACTTGCTTGCTCGAAATGTTTTGTCTGTAAGTGGTTGGAATGGAAAAATATGTTGTCAGTAGGAAGCTCCCAGTAGAAATTACTTACTACAGTTACTGAATTAGTCGGCTGTACATGTTTTCTTAACTTATGACACATAATATGTTTTATAGAAATATACATGAATTTTTTGTATTTAACAGCCTCAAATGAATATTTTTAACTTTTTATGTAGCTTACTTTTTGTTAGTTCACTTAGTCTTTGTGTAATAAAATGTAAATTGTATATTGTGAAATGAAGCTCATAGAAATATAAGTCAACAAAAAGGAACAATAAAGTGGTTGTGACAACATGCATTACTATGTGTAGGCTACACAGTGGAGCTTTCTATGGCATACTAGTGTGTGTTAGTTCATGTTTAAGTTCATATATACAAATATTTTAGCTAGCTCTGTTTATTTTTCTTTCAACTGGACGCAATTTCACTTTACATCCTTTAGGCATATTTCTTTGGCAATCTTGAATATTTAATTTGCATGTGTTTTATTTATATGATATAGTCTACTTAGCCTATTATACTTCAATTTTCAAGTAAGATGTAACAAAATCTGAACAGGAGAAAGAACTGGTAAACTACTTGCACAAAATGCTATTGAAAACAAGGTATTTAATGAGTTACCAACATTTTCCTTCTTATAATGAATTTTAACAATTCACACATATGTGTATGTTTTTTCTTGTGCTTGTAAGTGAATAGCAATGTAATACGGAAATGTCACATGTCATGTATAACATTACATAGATTAGAAAATGGTTATATGTTCAATGTGCCTACAAATCCAGTTTTAATCATACACTTTTTAAGTTCAGAAGTTTATGTTGCAAGGGACTAAAGAACATATTGAAGATATCAATAAAAAGAATGGATAGCTCATATTAGGAGAGCATTTCAGTTCCTTCCGGGCAAGTTTTTAAACTATGCAGTTTGTTTTTATATTCCATTTCTATTCGTCCAAAAAAATTGAGACATGTTAGCACCAGCTGAGTAGTTTTGTTGTTTATAATTCAGCTCGGTGTATGAAAGTTTGGTGTATGAATTGAGGAAGAATTGTGGACATTTTTTTTTGAATGTGAATATGGATGTTGTTCTTTTTTAGATGTTAATATGGATGTTTTTTTTAATGTGATTATAGATGTTTTTCCTTGCAAATTTGTCTTTGTTTTTTTTTGATATGTTATTTCAGTGTTCACAGTTGAATGATGTTAGTTCAATATATGTATGTGTGTGTGTGTGTGTGTATTATTGGCAGATTAGAAGGGGAATAGTGGTGGATTACCAACAAAAAAATTGAGGTTAAGTTTATTTCAATTTAATTTTCGTCGCTAATCCCTTGCAATTAGTAAGGGTTTACCAACGCTTTTTATAAATAATAATTTATTATAAATTAATTATCCGTCGGTAAATAGTCGGTGTATAAATTAAAATTAAATTAATAAATAAAAATTTATTTTTACTATATAACTAGTAAAACGACGGAAAAATATCGGAAAACTCATGCTAAATTCCGTCGCAAAATCTGACGTAGATACCGTCATGGTTTTTACCGACCACACCGTTATGTAGGAAATCCGTCGCTAAGGCCTGTTTAGCGACAGATTAGAAGCAGATTTTGCCACTGCTATAAGCTGTTTTTCTTGTAGTGTACGTTGTATTTTTTCCACTACTACTATGTGTAATTATGCGAATATGCCATGTATGTAGAGGTCTAATGTGGGAATTAACTTGTATGCCTTGAATGTAGACCAAGTTGACAATTTTATCGCGTTAAAGCGTTCTCTCGTTCATACGAAAACTAGCGCTATTTATACGTACTAAATATTCTACTTATATAGCGCAATTAACGTAGTTAGCATAATAATGACGTAGTAAATGCGATTAGGATAAGATCTGAATTTGAAACGTCCCCATATAAATTGTTGTTAGTGTATGTGTATAAAATGACTTATTTATATATATATATTAAATAATGACACATAGACACGAGGTTAGTCGCCATTTATGGTAGAGGACTGCCTGTAACTGACCGGCAAATCCAGCAACCACAAATGTGTCTGTCTAATGTGAGAGGTCTAGGTGTCATGGGCTACTTAAATTAGTACACTTTGACCCGAGGTTAGGCCCTCTTGTAGTAGAAGTCTGCCCGTAACCGCCCGACATATTCAACATCTATAGGTAGACGACCTAATGTGAGAGGTCTAATGTATATATATACCTACATTGTGTGAATAGGTGGGTTTACTATGCCTTGAGAAGGTCCTAAGTGACTGACTCTCTTCTTATCTAGTTTGGGTCTTAAGTGGTTAGGACTAGGACCATTCCGAAGGTTTATTCCTTGAATATGGACCAAAGTCATGGGACCCTCCCTTATTAGATTTGATGTAGATCTATGGGTCCTCCTTCTTAGAAAGTGGTTTAGACATGACAAAAACAGAGTAGGGTAGTTTACCGGAATGTCCACTTCCTCTAGGAGCTTTGAGAGGGCCAACCTAGGGACAAAGTTGGTATACGTTGGATGTAGCATGCTATTTAATTCACCAACTGTCTAAGGGAAGTCTTAAGCGACGTAGGTGTTCTGCCGTAATATCAGTTAAGTAGTAACACGAGGCACCCGTTGGAGGGGGTCTTAAATGGCTATACGCGGGCCTACCCTAAGCCGGTACTAAGCGGCGCATTACTATTTCTCATATTACTTGTGAGAATATATAATTAAGAATGCTGACGTATTAGGATGAGGTCTCTAGTGGCTAATGTCCACCTTAGGGTCATAAGAGATCATGATAATTCGCCCTTAATAAATAAGTTAAAACATGCCTTAAGTGACTGAGAATTTCCACCTTGTTGGGTCTCTACCCTAAATGCATTAATGAGGTCTCAAGTGATTGACTCAAATATCCACCTCATTGGTTAAATACTTTTCATATATGTGTGTGCTTGTGTGTTTTGTATACATACCTTGACATATATAACATGCTAAATCTAAGGTATGGTCTTCAAGCAAATATTATTTCCAGTCACACATGACTTTATGTTTCGGCCCCTCTCCTTAGCATATCTAAAAGGTCAGTAGGCGGGGTAGCTATCCGATAAAGGAAACAAAGATGGAGCCTGATGAAGGCGATGAAGATATTATGCTATTATTATTTATCATTACTGTTTTGCTTATGGAAACTCTAGATTATGAATCATAATGATGTACCGATTGAATAATTATATCTTGAAAATTTGTATTTGAATTCCGTGGTTTTCTATGAAATGGTACATCTTTTTTTGGTATTATACTTTTCATTCCACTGTGTGAGATTCCATAACGCTATGTTTATCTATTATTCTGTGTAAATGTAATTCCTTACAGGAACAAACGATTTGTTTAGAGTGGCTCTATGTTTCGATGGGCCTTTTCTCGATCGAAATTTAGGCCTACTCTGGTTAGGTTGTTACATTTGGTATCAGAGCATAGGTTACCAGATTAAATGGAAATTATACGAATGATAGATATATTTGTATTTTGAAAAAGGTTTTCAAACTAATATATATATATATGCATATTAACCCCAATAAGCATACAAACATTACTAGGCAACATCATCGTTTTCTTCCCTTTTCAGCTTAAAATACCATCTCAGGAGTACCCGATAAAGGATTCTTCCTTTTCTTTTTCATATAGTAGAATGACTGATAATCCTTCCAAACAGGGGAACCAGGCAAGACCCCGGTATTTGCCAAAATGGTTCTAACAGTATCCCCATACTATGGACAAGGTCCCTGTTGCTAATCCTGTCCCAGCAGTGCTTGCAGCTCCTACCGCAGAGATAGCCTTTGATTTTTCTCGATTTTGTAAAAGCTTTGCGAATCTTGGTGGAAAAAACATTCTTAGTAATGGTTAGTGCTCAATCTCAGATAATGGACCGTGAAAGGATTTTTGAAGCCACCGGATAGCCAGATGAAGTTAAAAGGAGGACTGCGGCCTGGCACTTAAAAGGAGAATCCCTTGAATGGTAGATTTTAGTATCTGGAGAAAACGAGGGCCGAGTGTTTACATGGGCTGAATCCAGGACCTGCTTTGAAGCAAAGTCCCTACCAAGAGCTGAGTTGACGATCCAATTAGAGAAATTTATCCATCTCAACCAAGGGAGTTTGAGTTTACAGGAGTACATGTCTAAATTCACCGAGTTATGTAAGTTTGGTAGGTGTTTGGTTGATACCCCAATAAGTAAGCCTTAAGGTTTGTCAAGGTGTTGAATTCCCCATTGAAGGATACTTTGTTAGCACCAATAACATTCAGAGCAACCTTCGAAACATTAGTGGAGACGACTATTTTGTGCACAGCTGAAGGATCCAAAGAAAATAAAATGTGGTGAGAAGGGAGAAGGAAGTTCTATTTTCGACAAGAATAAGAAGAAATAGTGGTGGAGGAAAAAAAAAGGAAAGGGGGTAAGTTTAAGAAGGAAGCTAAGACTTGTACGAGATGTAGCCACAGAGGATATAAGACCAAGGATTGCAGGACTTCTTTGGCAAAGAAAGAGGTTTAAAGGAAAATGCAATAACTGCCACGAAGAAGGGAACATGTCTAGAGTTTGCCCAAAGCCTAAGGTTATTCAAAGCATTCAGATTATGCATTCGAAGTAGCACCGATACAGAGCCGACCCCCAAGAGATCAAGGTCAACCTGCGCTTGATGGTATAACTTCTATTTTAGGAATTTCTATATAGACCTTGTTCAGTTCGAGAGCGACCGATTCTTTTGTTTCTAAGAGGCTAGTTAATATGTTGAACCTTCCCTTATCTAGCTCTAGTAATCCGATAGAGGTGACCAACCCTATTGCAGGAGCTGAGCATCTCGAGTTGATCTGTAAAGACATAGAATTGGATATCAACGATGTCGAATTCCTCTACGAAGTGTACATGTTGGATTTTAAGGGTATGACCTTATCCTAGGTATGGACTGACTATCATTTCATCGGGCCATCCTAGATTGCAACAAGAGAGTTGTTCATCTTAGGAGCCGAGGAGGGCGTAGTCCAAAAATTCCTTATGACATTAAGAACAAGGATAAATCCTTATTATATACCTTATCTCCTAGTTCTGAAGGACCATCTTCGGTCCCTATAGTATGTGAGTTCTTGGACGTCTTTGAGGAAGTCACGGGACTTCCACCCCATAGAGAAATCTCTTTTCGTACTGACCTAAAGAAGGATGCTAGACTAGTAGGCATATGGCGCCTAAAGAAAGGAGTGAATTGGACAAACAGGTTTCAGAGTTACTACATAAAGGCTTCATTTGGCGAAGTACCTCTGAATGAGATGCACCTATTGTGTTTGGCACCAAAGCAGATGGATCTCTAAGACTTTGTGTGGACTATAGGGAGCTTAATAAGCTGACGAAAAAAATAGGTACCCTTTAACCAGAATTGATGATTTATTCAAACACCGTGGTGGAGTCAGAGTATATTCCTATTTAGACCTTGCAATGGGATTTCACCAATTGAGGATCTCAGAGGACAGTAAGGATAAGACTGCGTTTAGGATGCCAAATGGATTGTTCAATTGGGTATTTATGCCCTTCAGACTGACAAATTCACCCGCCTTCTTTGTTGACCTCATGAGTAGAGTGTTTAGGGGAATTCCAAATAAAAGTGTGGTAGTCTTTGTAGATGATATCCTTATATTTTCAAAGGACCATAAAGAGCATGAAAGTCACTTAAGGAAGGTCCTAAGAATATTAAGAGAGAACTAATTGAAAGCAAAATTTTCGAAATGTCATTTTAGGAGGGAAGAAGTTAGATTTTTGGGACATATCGTGTCAAGCAAAGGATTGGCGTAGACCCTGCGAAGATCGAAATAATTAAAGAATGGAGAATAACTCGAAATGATATAGAGGTGAGAAGATTCCTTGGATTGGCCGGATATTACTAGGAGTTTATTAAAGACTTCGCAAAGATTGCTACTCCTTTAACTCAGCTTACGAAGAAGAACTTGGTATTTTCATGGAGTATTAATTGCGATCTAGCTTTTAACAAACCAAAGAAGTATTGACTAGTGCGCCAGTTCTTATTATACCTGATGGCTCAAAGATGTTCACTGTTTACACTGACGCATGCGAAACTGGTTTAGGAGCAGTTCTTATGCAAGAAGGAAGAATTGGTGCTTATGCTAGTTGACAACTCAAGGACCTTGAGAAAAGGCACCCAGTTCATGGCTTAGAGCTAGCCGCAGTAGCATTCACTTTAATGATGTGGAGACATTATTTTTTAGGGGAGAAGTTTGAACTTTTTACTGACCATAAATCCCTGAAGTATCTATTCTCTCAACATGACCTAAATTTAAGACAACATCTATGGATGGAGTACATAGCCTCTTTTGATTTTATGATCCAGTATAACCCAGGAAAGGGGAACGTCATAGCAGACACATTGAGTAGGAAGCATGCATCTTTAAATGGAGAATGAAAACAGTTGGAGTTTCTCTCTAACTTTAACTTGCAACCCCCGTCGGTCGCTTCTAATAGTTTTCTTTGAGTTATGCTTGTTCGACCCACTCTAAGAGAAAGGATTTGGAATACACGAGACCTTGACAAAGAAATAAGGAGCTTGAAGGAGAAAGTGGGGAAGAAGGTGACCTTTCTCCATTCGATTAGGTATTCATTGGGCGAAGACGGGAGTTTCCATAGGGACAAACGACTTTGCATACCTAAAGATGAAGAGTTAAGAAAGGAAATCTTAAAGGAATGCCAAAGAACAAGGTTGATCATACACCCCTGTAGAGATAAGATGTATAAAAACATGAAGAGGAATCTCCATTGGAAAAGGATGAAAAAGGGTATAGTCAAGTTCATAGCTGAATGTTTAACATGCCAGAAAGTAAAAGTGGAGCAAGGAAGACCCGGAGGATTACTATTACCTTTAGAATGTCCATATGGAAATGGGAACATATTTCCATGGATTTCGTGGACGGGCTTCCAAGAAGTCAGAAGGGAAATGAGGCTATTTGGGTTGTAGTAGACCGTTTGACCAAAATTGCTCACTTTATACTAATCAAAACGAGTAGGACTACGAATTCATTAGCCCAATTATATGTTAGAGAGACAGTCATATTACATGGTATCTCATCTAGTATAGTGAGTGATAGAGATCCCTTATTCACAAGTGAATTTTGGAGAAGCTTACAAGCAACATCCTACAAAGCGATGGCCAGACGAAAAGAGTAAATCAAATCCTGAAATACTTGCTCTGAGCTTGCATTATCGACTTTAGAGGAGTTTGGGAATGTTACTACCAAAATTAATACCGAGATAGACTGACGGTGAAGGAGCATCGAACCGTCACAAGAAGAAAAGAATGATCCAAAAGCAAAATACCAGGTATAGGATAAAACCGAGACCATAAGAGAGGCATTCAGAATAATGAGTAACCGACAACATCATCAAAAAAGAGAGCCTCAGGTTCGAAGGATGAGTGATGACTTTCTAGTTCCGGCACGAAAGATAGCTAATAAAAGGTCATCCAAAATTTAAAGCTGATGAAGAGAAAGTCCAAGAATGCTACAATCCGAGACCCAGAAGACCGAAAGGGCTATCGATATTAGCATACTTAATGCCGATACAAAAAGAGAGAGAAGCACTAAAAGCAAAAAGCCCGAAACATGGGTAATCTATTCAGAAGCCAACTAGCGAGACCCTAATTTGATAATCACCGAGAGGCAACTTTAGCGGATAACCAATAAAGCACCAAAAGTGCCCTACCGGAAAACCGAAGCCCACTTCAAGGATCTACCGAAAGGCAAGTGAAAGCTTCTAAAAGAAACAATCCATCCACACTCATTCACTTAATGTCGACAATGAAAGGGGTGGCGGTTCCCAAGCAACACAAGTAAAGCACGAAGGAAAACTCCACGAAGAATTAATGGCAAGACCAAGAGCTCATGACCGGAAGCCTTTCCTAAATCTATCCATATCAACAAGCTTGGTATTGATACAAAAGAGGTATAAATAACATCAAAGAGAAGCTCCAAAGACCGAGACTATCTTTTTAAAAGACAAGACCGGAACTCTAAGGGCAATAAGCAAAGCAGAAAGAGCGGCCGAGAGCTAAAGCATCCAGAACCGAAGGGAAAAGCAGTCTACAAAGGCTTTCGCTGGCCTAATGACAAAAGGGGCCCAGATTTGTCTATAAATAAGACCCTAGAGGCCTCACTTTCGGGCTGAATTTTCATTTCTCAATTTCGTTCTCTTTCTCTCAAGTGAAAACCCTAATCTCCAAATCGAATTGGGGTTTTCTTCAACTCTTGTAATATATATGCAATTAATAAAAAGGAGAAGTCCAAGACTTAATCATTTCTCGATTTGATAATCATATTGTGTTTGTAATGATTATATAGGGATTTAACACTAATCTTTCTTATGAAAGAGTTAATTACATCACTTTCATAGAAGGAAATGTCTTGGGCAAAACCAAGGCTTTCCCCTTTCGAATCGTCAATATGTAACTTAGTTCTTTCATAATAAGCATAATGCAACACAACCTTGGAATGGAGCTTGCTATGAGCTTGTGGCTTGATAACTGACACAATCAAGGCCCTTCTGGGCTCGTTCGATGCGGAAGTACCCTATAAGTCCTTAAGTGCTATGGCATATAAACAACCCGGGTGTTGTGAGGCACTAACTTGTTTCCTCTTGGCACAATGTATATTATTTTATCTTAGATCTAAAGGTTATAGTTGCATAAGGTTTCAGTCTTATTTAACTTGTAAAACCCTCCTCCCAAGGCAATCGCTGACTTTGTAGTGTCGTAAGCGTGATACTCACCCCTTGAGGAAAGGGTAACTAATCTTCGGACTTAAGGTCTTGATGCCTGGGATACAGTGAAACTCGTTAAGATTACTGATTCAAGGTTGTATTCCAATGACCTTTAGATCACTCTTTCATCGAACAACTATGTATACGCATTGTATATCCTAGTTCGGGTGTTAACGAAAAACATCATTAACATTTTGGTGCTAGAAGGAGGGATTGAAACTCCGGTTCCATTGCTTTATCATAAACTAATTTTGGTAAGTTTATCGCTTCTTAATTAGGAATGGATGAAGTTGAAAAGGCTGGAAGAGTGAAATAAGGAACTAGCTCCTAATGTTACCATCGAGTAGAACGTGGAACCGATATTCATCCTGAACAATAACGAAGCATGAGGAACTTCCAATCCAGCACAACCACCAAATACAAGTATCATGGAGGAAAACATTCTTAAGCTTATACGTTTAGAGAAGCAAGTCCAAGAAATGAAAGATCAAATGAGTGCTGATCATGCTCAAAGATCTTCAAGGCTTACCTAGTCCAGTCAAAGGGAAGTGGATGAATCTCCAAAGAGAAAATCTCCTATCCAACAATCTGAGGGAAGGAAGAGACTAAAAGCAACTCCTCCAAGAAGAAAAGATCCCTCTTAACAGGGATAGATCATCAAGGAAATCAATATGACCAAGAGCAATCTGGGAGCTCTAATTCTGTAGCGTCCCGGGAAATTCGACTCACGAATTTAGACACTAGTTCATCCTGTGTCCAAACTCAAGTATCGAAAACCCAGAAAGCTAAAAGAAAGAAATAAGGGGGTGAGATAAGAAAGAAAGAAAGTTAAGAATAAAAGAAGAAGAAGAAACAACACAGAACTAGAGTCTCACATCGCTGTTGAACAAAATATAATATGGAAATAATCTTTATTGAGAGCATAAAATAATACTTACAAACATCAGAGTACATCAATACATTTGGACAGTTATAACAAGCTTTCCTCATATACAACACATAGTGGAAATAAAAACTAAATACCATATGTTTGGACTTCTCCTATAGTCTCTAGACTTCACAACATTCGATAACCTACACCTGTAAAACTCGATATGACCGGAGCATTGCAAACGCCCGGATCAGTCTGGTGAACCAGTGTGAGAAAATTTCACTAAGTTTAAGGTGTCATCCAACTTGATTTTAAAGTTCAAAATCTTTTCGAAAGAAAAGGATAATCGTAAGACCAAATCCATACATAAATATGGACGATTTTTACCTTACGATAACCCAAAAACATTTGAAATCATATCTTTTCTGATATTATAAGAATGTGTAAATACAAATAAATAACAACCTAGAAAAACGCTTGCATCTCACGCTCTACATACATAGTATACAATCAAAACCGCGGGCTCTTATTAGAGAATGATTTTCTGACTATAACAAGGTATGGGACCACCTTCCGACAATGTACCTCCTGAGATAAATACATTGGAGGGGGGGGGGGGGGTTCAACAAGAACATCTTACAACCCGGCTAAACATGACCAGCCCCTCACTTTACTTGGGAGTACCAAATATATCATCACCACGGTTGGGGGCCAACCAACCGGCGAAAGCATACAAAAGTAAAAGGGACAACCGAAGGCATTTGATTTCTCCAGATCAGGTAATGATATACCCCAATAGGTGCGAATTAGCTATGCGACCTACCCGATTTTATACCATTTCCCGGTTTATAAGGCTTGAGGTTATAAATTCTTTTGGAACATCTGGCCACTATTCACTTTGAATGGCACATTGTCAGATTCGCCAGAAAATCACTAATTGACGTCCACAAAAATACTTTAGCTGTTAAGCTAAGAGAAGTGCCCTTCTCCGCCACCAAATATGGTATGTTTGAAGAAATACACGTACATGGTACCTTTGGAAATACTCTGTCAAACATCTGTCCATACAATTTGTCCTGGGACTGGACAAACCGAAGGCACTCTCCTCATCCTATAGATCAGCAGCAAGTACACCTTGCAATCCGTAAATTCCAACCATGATAGAATCACAATTTATCTCTATGGATTAGCCAGAGATCTATAAGTAATTCTACTGTTTTATGAAGATCTACGGTCTTCAATTGCTCCATCTTGATTAGCATCTTCCACGTGTTCATATTTATTGGTCCGAATGGTTTTCGAATATAAATTCGATCCCAGTCTTTCTGTTCCAACAATCGTATAGGCTAGAAAATGATAATCGGTTATTTAACTGTCAAATAAACAAGCATTCATCCATAAAAAGAAAAGGAATTCACTGGTTCAATACCCAGTATCATTTAGCCTCTTTAATTAACTCGTCGTTAACAAAACTTCCATATCATCCAATATTTGGAAAAACCTTTCATTTTTCTTATTTAATATAAAAATATTCGATTATCATTTCAATTCTACTCCATTGGCTCCTCATTGTAAATTTGTAACGACCGGGGAATTTGCGACCTTGGTAATCGACATAACTCAATGTCGACTATCCAAGCATCGGAAGTACCAGATAGTTAATAGAAAGAAGTTAGAGGGTGAGAATATATAAGATAGAAAATTAGAATAGAAGAAGGAGAAGAGCACAACAACATCAGAGTAACACGAATCTCACAGCGGAACGAATAAAATATAGTATACAACATAACTTTGAAACACAAATCTTCATTTGTATATTAGAGTACAACACTTACATCACATCGAAAATAAACAATAGCTATAAAATGCTGCTGAAGCCTCCTGCTCCAAGCTCCTTCTAGTGTATCTGTAAATCCTGACTACTTGACTGCCCGTACAAATTTGGGCACCCAAGAATTTAGGGAAAACAAAGCAAAATAAACTCGGGCCAGTCATGGGACTGGTGTGAGTAAACAATTTAAGATAGTTGAGAAAATAAACGATATCTCATAAGACCACGCCGTATAACACGGAAGGAGTTTTTCCCTTATGATAATCCAAAATGTTTTATTTAACTTTCAAAATTTATTTTGAAAGAATGATAATATTTATATCAAAACTCTTTTGACATTATAATAATGTCTATCAATCACAATATAATAATCATCTAGCGGAACGCTTTCATCTCACGTTCCACATACATAATATATAATCAAAAACCGCGGTCGCTTATTGGTTAATGAATTCAAACTGATAGGGTATAGGACCACCTTCCAATAGTGTATCTCTAGAGAGGAATACACCGGGTTCAACAACAACGTCTTGTAACCCAGGCTGAACATGACAGGTCACTCATTTCGCTTGAGTGTACCGAATGTATTATCACCAACGGTTGGGATCAACAATCGTTTCCCAAAAGGGACAACATCGAAATAGATTATAGAAGTAAATGGAATTTCTCTAGATCGGGTGACAATACACCCTAATTTGAAGCTAACCACTTAGCCATGCAACTTACCCGATTTTATACCATTTCCTGGTTGTGAGGCTATATGCAATAACGTACAGATCACACATTTAATTACATTGAATGCCACATTGTCATACCCGCCAAATCACAAATTGATTTCCCAAACAATACAATGGGTATACAACTAAGAGAAACGAATTCCTCCGCCACCAAACGCAAATACGTTGAAGAGATCAACTTACGCGTTCTATTAATATACTCTATCAGACATTCTTCCATATAGGTCGTCCTGGGACTGGACAAACTGAAGGTTTTATTCTGTAAATCCATCTTAGGCTATTTCTACCTAGGATTTTCTGAACAGCCCTTTCATAACTCCGTCTTCAATTATCTTCATCATATTTGATTCGCAACGCTAATGCCATACCGAGTGGTTTTCAAATAATATATCTGATCCCGGTCTCTCCGTATTGACAACGAAAATGTTCAAAATCTTTGATAGTCGGTGATTTAACTATCAAAGGAAAAAATGTATACAAACAACGGTTGTATTCCCAAATGGAAATCTTACCAATCAATCAACATTTCATTTCCCAATTTCCCATTTATCGTTTCCATATATTCATAAATTCCTTATTTTCTAAAATAAGAAAATATACGTTATTAACTTTGGAAAATGTTTCCATTTCTGATTCACGCATCAATATCTTCCCACCTCTATCAGTCTCTAACTGTAAACTAGTAAGAGAACAACTTTCCAAGTATAAACCCCGAAGGCTGAAACCAACATCAGATCGATACCCTGAAAACCATTCAACTCAACTAATTTCCATTCAGTTTCTAATTTCAGTAATTCAATTTAAATTCCTAATTCAAAACCCTGAATTCCTCTATAATATTTTGTTTGCAAAATATTTACTTTAATCTAAATTTTCACATAGAATGTGAATAACATGTCTATATATAATCAAACAGTTTGATTTCATATTTTAAAAACAATATCCCAAATCCAATTTCTTTTCATACTACCATTTATAGAATTTTCATATAAAACTTATTTCATTCTTCTAACACTAAAATCTCATTTAATTCCCTTTAAAAATGCTAAGTTCAAATTCCATTAAAAACATGGGTGTTAAAATCGATTTTCACTCCTCTATATAAGTTCAGATTTTTATATCCAATTTATCCAATGATAAATATTTTATTTTATTTATAAACATCGTTTATAAATTTATCTTTCCAATTTATATATCTTAAAATAGATTTTTATTTAATATCTACTTTAAATCCATAACATGTTATACCCGTGTGCGAAGCACGGGTGTAAAACTTCCTAATGTAAAATTCTCCTTTTATAAAATTCTATTCATTTTCCAAATATTTCTTTTTATAAAATTCTTTCCATTTTACAAATATTTCCTTTTATAATTCTATTTACTTTCCAAATAATTATTCCTTTTATAATTATATTTATTTTCCAAATAAATATTCCTTTTCTAATATCCTATTTATTTTCCAAATAAATATTTCATTTTCAATATCATATTTATTTCCTATAAATATTTCACTTTCAAAATACACTTTGAAAATTCCATTTTATAACTCTATTTCTTATAATATTTAAAATACCAATTAACCAGACCAGTGTCATTATAATCAATCACAGGTTTTATATCACATCATATATCACAATATATGAAAAAAACAGTATTATAAATGTTGAGGAATCCAGTTGGATCCCTCCTACCTGTTTCCCTGCATCCACAGATGTTAAACAATATAATTAACATCGATTTCATTTCAATATGAAATATTCTAATAACTAGAATCAATATTTGATTAACGATATATATATATATATATATATATATATCGTTATCAATAATTTCAACTAATAAATCAGCAATTCAACCAAATAATCAACACATAGTAATCAATCATCATTTATCAATACTAGATTATATTTATAAAAATATAAACTGTACAGAGTTAGTGAGATTTACTCACATTGGACGGTTCATCGTTAAATAAAAATATCTGTCGGTTGATTCAGACAGACAATTTATTTTGCTATAAATTGTAACGAGCTCTGATTCACTCACAGTCAGTTCCATGTTGTAGCCACCGTCCATACGATCCCAATGGATCTTGTTTCACTAAATTTGGATAACATATAAATAAGTTACGTAATTTACAAGTTACACTTATTTATTCTAGTACTTAACTTATATAATAATATATATACTATGGGCCTTATCCATTTCCTTTTGCCTTGTCAGCCCATTCAAAATCTAATCCGCACTTGACACCTCCTCCTCCTCCAACAATACACGACTCCTGCTCCAGATTTTCTCATTTCCAAAGACAGCCATTACCGCGAATGTCAAGCATCATCTCTCCCTTTACACCGCACTAAATCACCAACCGAAATCACCCTTCATCATCTCGTTCGACTCTCAACAATACAATACCAAACTTCATTACTCGCACGCAAGCGAAGGACTCGCGTTCTCTACGTTTCCACGCTCAGGTACAGTAAAACCACTGAAATTTATTTGCACCGATTATCCCTAATTTTTTCCAACACTTGCTTTTTGATCCCGACCACCGAAATTTATTTGCACCAATTATCCCCAATTTTTGCCAACACTTGCATTTTGATCCTGCCAATCCTACTACGAACACCCTTTGGTGAATTGAAGCCTTAAATCCTCAGAACTTTGAACCCTAGTTTCCACTGTAATGTTCCCAATTCCTGAATCATGATCGCACCATGAAACGACAGTAACCAGTTGAAGCTCTTTACTTGCTGAATCCAAATATACCACTTTGGTGATTTATGGAATTTTATTTGCATTTCTTTTGATTTTCCAAAGGTGGACATTTTACTGTGAAATGAAGAACGATGGCGGCTAAATGTTTTTGACCGCAGAAGTATTGAATTAGGTTTAGATAGTTGGTGAGATATTTATAGAATATATTATTTTTATATTCATTATTTAATTTATTTTTATTGCAACACTGTTTGTAGTTATCATTAAAAATTCCTACGATCACATACAATATACAAAAATCATGAAAATGGACATATAACTAGAGTTTGACATCATGGACCCAACGAAACTTGCTTCGTCGAATTCCGAATCCGTTTACTCCCACAATATATTTTTAAAGTCAAATAATTGACTGTTTTTCACATTAAAATCCCGTACGACCACATATTAACTCCAAAAATCATGAAAATTGGAATATAACAATAATTTAATATTCTGCATCCAACAAAATTAGTTTCTTAGAAAACGGAGGTCGTTTGCAAAACTGGCTATTTTTAAGGCTCTAAATAAACCCATTTAAATATGAATATATTCCAGAAAGCTAGGAGCCCCAGAGACTTAGGAAATAAGGACTCAAATAGAGGATCAAAAGATAGTGCATATGGCTTTGCGGAATATGCCTTTAAAATAAAAAATTCTTTTGAAAATGCTTCTTTTAAAACCGTTTTGAAAATAATTTTTCAAATCTTTTATCTAATCCAGTAACCTTCAGCTCTGATACCAAGTGAAACACCCCACCTCCGTTAAGGTCACTCACAAAGGGAATGCCTTAACTTCGGTGGAGCATTATAGGTAAAAGATGTAGATAAATTACAAGACAGACAAATAAAGCAGCGGAAAATAAAGTCATTTTATAAACAACTTAATTCAGTCAAGCTTTTACAACAATTTTCTCAATCATACTTAAATGTAATACATAGAACTTCTGTCTTGATTTAAAAACTTCCAAGAATAAAAGAAGCATAAAAATAACGATGATATTCCCCAATAAAGCGTGAACCAGCCGTAGCAGTGGAAGAGAGAGTCCAAAACAATACATCGACTATCTTCGAGCTTGGAAAGAAAACTGAGCTAAGTGGTAATATTTCCTCCCTGTGAACCTTGAGGAGGGGGGGGGGGGGGAAGGAAAAAAGAGGCGAAACAAAACTAGGTCAGACATAAGTCTGGTAAGTCCAGTGACTTTCAGCATATAAATAGGCAAAAGCATCATGACATGAATAAACTGAATATAAGACAATACCGTGATAACATGGATAACAAGATAACATATGATAGGCATAAGGTGTGATAAGGCAAGGTAAACTGAATGCACTTCTGCTCTTTCTCTGCTTCGCTACTACTTTGTTATTCTGATTTCTATATCTATCTTTGCACCACCTAACTAATGTCCCAACTAGTAATTTGTATAAAATGATAACGTGATCCCAATCCCCGTAATTGTGGTAGCCTTCAGGTGTACATCTATCGTGAGGATTCCACCTCAATCAGCCTAATTGCCATGAACATGTTAGATGTACCCTTAGTACCCTATCGATCGGCTCCTTACTTTCATTAATGTTCCATGTGTCAATCAGCCCTCTCTTGCTTGTAGATACCCTGTGCTGGCCCCACCATAAGGTGTATCAATCCTTATGATAGCGACCCGACACGATTCAAGATGCACAGTGTATAACTACTGGTACCCAGTGCCTGCTTTTTCCCACTCCGGAGTACGTGCACGCCCATAAACCGTCAGAGCCTACACTAACGTACCCCCTACCGCTGCTTTGACCGCTTACAATCAGCCCAGTAATCGTGCCCCACCCTGCCTAGTTCAGGGTACCGTGATACTTCTATGTGGGTTACTGCTGAAATGGGTCCCCGTTACTAGGGTTTCCTATGTTAAGTCCATGGGCCTATATTTACTAATATTACCCACCAACCCGATATGTACTTAACCCTCCCACCGATTCAAGCATGTTTATTTAACGGTTAAGTTTGGGCCTATATGTGCTAATATTACCCACCTACATGAGATGTACTTAACCCTCCCATCGATTCAAGCATGTTTATTAAACGGTTAAGTTTTGTGGGCCTACATTTACTAATATTACCCACCAACCCGATATGTACTTAACCCTCCTGCACATTATGTCGTATTGGTTAAGTGTTGTCCATTCATGTTAACTTAACCCACCCATTCATCGTGTCATGTTGGTTTAGTGCCTTATTTACTTTACCCTGTCCGTGCATCAAGTTATATTAGTTAAGTGTTTCCTTGTTACTTAACCCCACGTGTTCGTCTTGTTGTATTGGTTCAGTGTCATCGGTCAATTCAAGTTAACTTAACCTACCTACTCATCATGTCATGTTACTCTGGTTAAGTGTCGCCTTCTTGTGTTAACTTAACCCTACCACAAATCAAGTTATATTAAAGTGTTAACTTAACCTTACCACAAATCAAGTTATATTGGTTATGTGTTAACTTAACCCTTTTCCATTTATCATGCTATACAGGTTAAGTGTTTCCTATTAACTTAACCCTATCCATCCATGTTATATTGGTTAAGTGTTCCTATGAACTTAACCCTACTCAATCATGTTATATTGGTTAAGTGTTCCTACGAACTTAACCCTACTCATTCATCTTGTTCATTAGCATTGATTGATTTATTAATGCACCAACCTATCACATTAGATATGTGTTGTTGCGGTTACTGGATGTGCCAGGCAGTTTTACACCACAACTCAATCTAACCTCGGGTTTTTCTTGGGCATGATGCACTAACCTATCACATTAAATAGGTGTTGTTGTGTTTACTGGATGTTCCGGGCGGTTCTGGGCAGTTTTACACCACAACTCAATCTGACCTCAGGTTAGGCATATTCATCTTTTCACCAATTTACATATTTACAGTTTATATGCAAATTATTCACAATTACCATATATACCCAATTCTAGATTTTTCATGCTATTTGCCAAATTCACCAAAACTAGTCATGTTCCATTTCTCAAATTATGCCTGATTAAGCCAATTGCAAGTTATGGCCCCCAAGTTCAATTTCGAGTTATTACTAAAAATAGGCTACACCTAATCTTCCCAAGTATGCAATAATAGTCATGCCCCCATATCCCAATATACATTATGCTTGGTGTCTTAACCAATGGTTATGCCCAATCTAGATTAATATTCCAATTTACAGTTTGCGCCAAATCTAGATTTAATATTTCCATTTACCCCAAGTTCGCAACAAAGACAATTATGCCCCAAATCATAAGTTACAAAATTACGTTCCACCATTACCAAATAGACTATTCCACAATACCCCCATTTTCCAATCGCACATATAATAAGTTTCAGTCTAGATTCGAGGTTAATCTAGATTCATAAAATAAATGGGACGAAAGAGGAACATAAACGAGAGTAGGAATAAAACAGGCGTTAAAATGGTAGATCTGTCAAATATAATATTATGGACCTAAGAGGATTACAGATCTATTAGAATTGGGGTATAACAAAGATAGATTTGAAACAAACTGACAGAAATAATCTCATAGACTTATAGATCTGATATAAATAACATCATGAACCTAAAAGGATTATATATCAGATGTCCAACAAAGACAGGCATGATTTAATAATAACTTCCTAGACATGTAAATCATTGATTCAGTATAAAGATAGGAATTAATCTAAAAGATTTGTCTTATAATCAATCATGGACTCAGATCCATTTCATTATATGCCAAAATCACTGTTAGGTGTTTAAATCTGAAAAATAACTTTAACTTACATGTTTACAGTTCAATTTACGCCCAAAATCCCAAGTTATATGTCCAGTATACTTTATGCCTCAAATGTCAAGTCATATGTCCAATACTTTGTGCCTCAAATCTCAAGTCATATGTCCAATACTTTATGCCTCAAATCTCAAGTCATATGTCCAATACTTTATGCCTCAAATCTCAAGTCATATGTCCAATACACTTTATGTTTTGAATACAACATGTGTTATGTCCTCAAATCAGTTACAACTCAATTATGCCCAATTTTATTTCCAACGTATGTTCGTCTCTTATGAGATCTGGCTCAGGCTCGCAGTAACCTAGACATAAACTAAAAGGGAAGAAGGAAGGGAGAGACAAAGAACGGACATAATATTATCAATGAGATAGATCCAAAGGATATAGAAAGACAGACATAATCTCAGATCTATATTTATTACAATGTCAGAATCACAATTAACTTTTATTTCTGAAAGTAACATGTACTTACAAATTACAAAAGGGTCTTGAATTCTGGGATCTGCATTCTGAAACTGAATAGCTCTCCCTTGAAGTAGACTATTTGTTCTTCTAATTTAGATTTGATTTGATTCTTAGAAATAGTTGTTGAAATCGTTGAATTAGCCTTTGAATCTCTACTTGAATTCTAACTTGATTCTACGAAGGATTTGAGCAGCATAACCCCGTCTTAGATTTATTTCGATATGAATTAGGGTAGAGTATAGGCAAAATGAAGTTGTGTGGAGAGAAAGTGAGGTTTGGGGGTGTTTAAATAGCTAGGAGCAACGAATCTGGTCAGAACGGGCGTCTAAATGCAGAAAAACGAATCTGTCCACGGATCTGGAAAGGGGGGGGGGGGAAGTCGACCCCACGTCAACCCCCTAGTTGACCTGGGTCCTGGGCGGGAAATTTCCCGCCCAGACTAGATGTGTGATTTGAATTTCGAAACTTTAAATTTGAATTCGGGCTGGTTTTTATTTAAATCTCTGAAACTTCTGAAGGTCATAACTTCTTCATACGGAGTCCGATTTACGCAAACTCGGACTCTATCTCAAGCAGAATTCTGAGATGAACACAATGGCATAACTCGTTTCCCTTAATTCTTCTCTTATAAATTAAGTATACTCTAATTTGTTAGTTTAATATTCACAGAAAATATGGGATGTTACAATATTCATTAATATAATTCAACTCTAAACTTAAATATATATTATAAATGATCCAACTCACACAATATTGTGAATTCCACTATTTCCGACTATTTCGAAAAACAAAAATATTATTCTATTATTTATATTAATTAAATATTCAATATTATTTAATTCTGGTCATTTTAAATTACTAAACCATTATGTAAATAATTAAATAAATTATTTATTATCCGTTAAAAATAAGGGACGTTACATTCTTCCCCCCTTAAAATAATTTCGTCCTCGAAATTGCTAAGGTAGAAAACAAACCCTATTAACTGGGTTAAAAATTATTTGTTTATCTATTATCTTCAGTTTTACAGTACCAATTAATTTCAATTAAATATTAATTCATTCTTAATAACAAAAAATTCCAAAAATCCTGCAAATTTTCTAATGCCCTAAATTTTTGAAAAATTTCGCCAGCACCTCCTTTGTACGGCTCAATCGGTACAACTACAACTCGCCTCTCTAGGCCATTCCCAATCCAAAAGAAAATAACACAACCAAGCGGCTTGCCAATTCGGCTCATCAAAATCTCATACCCAATTAGAATATAAACTTGTACCTTTTTGTCGGGCATATCATTCCATCTTTCATATCTGCTACTAATTTAACATATACAAATGTTATCCCAATCAAACTCAAATCTCTTTTATCTCCAACACAACCATTCGCTTATCCAAGCCAAATTCAATTTCAAATTCAAGTTTCATTCTTGATTCCAAACACATAATTCTCTAATCCAGTTGCATTTCAAATTCCTATATATCTCCAATTCAATTACTTAACCAAGTTAAGTTACATTCCACAAAATTTACTAACTAATCAATTCCTCTAATTAGTTATCTTCATCTCAAAACTTTAATCTGATTTTCATTTGAAGAATCAAACCATTTACTCACCTGAGTCTAATTATATTTCAACATCCAATTTTACTCGATATTTTCTATTTTAATTCAATTTCCATTTAACGGGGTTTAACTCAAATTCAATTTATTTCCACAAATTTCTATTCAATTTGCTTTTAATTCAAACAGTCTCTTCTTGGAAGTTTTAAACAACATTGCTTTTCTTAAAAATCAAACTTTCCCTTTCAGGATTCAAAACAACTTACTTTTCTCAAAAATCAAATTCCCTTTTCAGGATTCAAAACAACTTGCTTTTCTCAAAACAATTCAAATTGAATATCTTTGGTAGTAATCCGTCACTTAGAAACTCGAAAATGAATACAATGATGTCCGGATCATCATCATAATTATTTTCCAGTGATCGAAGTGAGTTCAATACTATATCACTTTTCAAAACCATTTCTTAATCATTTCCATTTTGAAATATTTCAAAATACAATTCACAACGCTTGTAAAACAATTCAAAACCTCATAGGATTTAAAATTCTCATATATTTAATCCAAATCCATTTACAAACACCTTTCCAAATTTCCAAAATTTTATTTAAATTCTGTTTTGAATTCAGATTTAATTCATTTCGTAACACTTATACGAATTTTGATTGGTTATTTACATAACCGTTTCAATTATAATCTTATCTGATTATAATCCCAACCAACACATCCAATAATATAATATTTCCAATATATATTTTCTTTATATTAAAATATATTTAGGTAAAATTATTTCATTACCCTCTTTTCAGAACATACTATGTCGGTTCATCGTATTCAAGTGTTTATAAACCCCTACCGATACAGTAGATCAAACTGATCGACCTGAACTCATAAACAACTGAACCAGTAAATCTCCACAATATAAAACCATATTTATAACAAATAACAAATACACGCTCATATATATGCACAAACTCAATCTAGGGCATTACTAACCCCATCTCTACTGAGTCACGCCACAAATCCAAGGTAATTAATTAACCTTCAGCTCTGATACCACTGTAACGACCCGGGGAATTTGCGACCTTGGTAATCGACATAACTCAATGTCGACTATCTAAGCATCATAAATACTGGATAGTTAATAGAAAGAAGTTAGAGGGTGAGAATAGATAAGATAGAAAATTAGAATAGAAGAAGGAGAAGAACACAACAACATCAGAGTAACACGAATCTCACAGTGGAACGAATAAAATATAGTATACAACATAACTTTGAAACACAAATCTGCATTTGTATATTAGAGTACAACACTTATATCACAGTGGAAATAAACAATAGTTATAAAATGCTGCTGAAGCCTCCTGCTCCAAGCTCCTTCTAGTGTATCTGTAAATCCTGACTACTTGACTGCCCGTAAGAATTTGGGCACCCAAGAGTTTAGGGAAAACAAAGCAAAATAAACTCCGCGTCAGTCATGGGACTGGTGTGAGTAAACAATTTAAAACAGTTGAGAAAATAAATGATATCCATGCCGTATAACACGAAATGGGTTTTTCCCTTATGATAATCCAAAATGTTTTATTTAAGTTTCAAAATTTATTTTGAAAGAACGATAATCTTAATATCAAAACTCTTTTGATATTATAATAATGTCTATCAATCACAATATAATGATCATCTAGCGGAACGCTTTCATCACACATTCCACATACATAATATATAATCAAAAACCGCGGTCGCTTATTGGTTAATGAATTCCAATTGGCAAGGTATGGGACCACCTTCCGATAGTGTATCTCTAGAGAGGAATACACTGGGTTTGACAAGAACATCTTGTAACCCAGGCTAAACATGACCGGTCACTCATTTCGTTTGAGTGTACCGAATGTATTATCAACAACGGTTGGGATTAGCCACCGTTTCCCGAAAGGGACAACATCGAAATAGATTATAGAAGTACATGGAATTTCTCTAGATCAGGTGACAATACACCCTAATTGGAAGCTAACCACTTAGCCATGCGACCTACCTGATTATATACTATTTCCTGGTTGTGAGGCTCGAGGGCATAACGTATAGATCACACATTTAATTACTTTGAATGCCACATCGTCATACCCGCCATTCCACAAATTGATTTCCACAAAAATACAATGGGTATACAGCTAAGAGAAACGAATTCCTACGCCACCAAACGTAAATACGTTTGAAGAGGTCAACTTACGCGATCTATTAACATACTCTATCAGACATTCTTCCATACAGGTCGTCCTAGGACTGGACAAACCGAAGGTACTATTCTGTAAATCCATCTTAGGCAATTTCTACCTAGGATTTTCTGAACAGCCTTCGCATAACTCTGTCTTCAATTATCTTCATCATATTTGATTCGCAATGCTAATGCCATACTGAGTGGTTTTCAGATAATATATCTGATCCCGGTCTCTCAGTATTAACAACGGAAATGGTCAAAATCTTTGATAGTCAGTGATTTAACTATCAAAGGAAGTCATGTGTACAAACAACGGTCATATTCCCAAATGGAAATCTTACCGATCAATCATCATTTTATTTCCCAAATTCCCGTTTATCATTTCCATATATTCATAAATTCCTTGTTTTCTAACATTAGAAAATATACGTTATTAACTTTGGAAAATGTTTCCATTTCTGATTCACGCATCAATATCTTCCTACCTCTATCAGTCTCTAACTGTAAACTAGTAAGAGAACAACTTCCCAAGTATAAACCCCGAAGGCCGAAACCAACATCAGATCGATATCCAGAAAGCTATTCAACTCAACTAATTTCCAGTCAGTTTCTAATTTTAGTAATTCCATTTAAATTCCTAATTCAAAACCCCAAATTCCTCTATAATATTTTATTTGCAAAATATTTACTTTAATCTAATTTTTCACAAAGAATGCGAATAACATGTCTATATATAATCAAACAGTTTGATTTCGTATTTTAAAAACAATATCCCAAATCCAATTTCTTTTCATACTACCATTTATAGAATTTTCATATAAAACTTATTTCATTCTTCTAACACTAAAATCTCATTTAATTCCCTTTAAAAATGCTAAGTTCAAATTCCATTAAAAACATGGGTGTTAAAACCGATTTTCACTCCTCTATATAAATTCAGATTTTTATATCCAATTTATCCAATGATAAATATTTTATTTAATTTATAAACATCGTTTATAAATTTTTCTTTCCAATTTATATATATTAAAACACATTTTTATTTAATATCTACTTTAAATCCATATCATGTTATACCCGTGTGCGAAGCACGGGTGTAAAACTTCCTAATGTAAAATTCCCTTTTCATAAAATTCTATTCATTTTCCAAATATTTATTTTTATAAAATTCTTTCCATTTTACAAATATTTCCATTTATAATTCTATTTACTTTCCAAATAAGTATTCCTTTTATAATTATACTTATTTTCCAAATAAATATTCCTTTTCTAATATCCTATTTATTTTCCAAATAAATATTTCATTTTCAATATCATATTTACTTCCTATAAATATTTCATTTTCAAAATACACTTTGAAAATTCCCTTTTATAATTCTATTTCTTATAGTATTTAAAATACCAATTAACCAGACCAGTGTCATTATAATCAATCACAGGTTTTATATCACATCATATATCACAATATATGAAAACAAACAGTATTATAAATGTTGAGGAATCCAGTTGGATCCCTCCAACCTGTTTCCCTGGATCCAAGATGTTAAACAATATAATTAACATTGATTTCATTTCAATATGAAATATTCTGATAACCAGAATCAATATTTGATTAATGATTTATATATCTATATCATTATCTATAATTTCAACTAATAAATCAACAATTCAACCAAACAATCAACACATAGCAATCAATCATCATTTATCAATACTAGATTATATTTATAAAAATATAAACTGTACAGAGTTAGTGATATTTACTCACATTGGACGATTTATCGTTAAATAACAATATATGTCAGTTGATTTAGACAAACAATTTATTTTGCTATAAATTGTAACGAGCTCCGATTCACTCACATTCAGTTCCATGTTGTAGCCACCGTCCATATGATCCCAATGGATCTTGTTTCACTGAATTTGGATAACATATAAATAAGTTACGTAATTTACAAGTTACACTTATTTATTCTAGTACTTAACTTATATAATAATATATATATATACTATGGGCCTTATCCATTTCCTTTTGCCATGTCAGCCCATTCAAAATCTAATCCGCACTTGACTCCTTCTTTAACAATACACGGCTCCTACTCCAGATTTTTTCATTTCCAAAGACAACCATTACCGCAAATGTCAAGCATCATCTCTCCCTTTACACCGCACTAAATCACCAACCGAAATCACCCTTCATCATCTCGTTCGACTCTCAACAATACAGTACCAAACTTCATTACTCACATGCAAGCGAAGGACTCGTGTTCTCTACGTTTCCATGCTCAACTACAGTAAAACCACTGAAATTTATTTGCATCGATTATCCCCAATTTTTTCCAACACTTGCATTTTGATCCTGACCACCGAAATTTATTTGCACCGATTATCCCCAATTTTTTCCGACACTTGCATTTTGATCCTGCCAATCCAACTGCGAACATCCTTTGGTGAATTGAAGCCTTAAATCCTCAGAACGTTGAACCCTAGTTTCCACTGTAATGTTCCCAATTCCTAAATCGTGATCGCACCATGAAATGACAGTAACCAGTTGAAGCTCTTTACTTGCTGAATTCAAATATACCACTTTGGTCATTTATGGAATTTTATTTGCGTTCCAAAGGTGGACATTTTACTGTGAAATGAAGAACGATGACCGCTAAATGTTTTTGACCGCAGAAGTATTGAACTAGGTTTAGATAGATGGTAAGATATTTATAGAATGATTATATTATTTTTATATTCATTATTTAATTAATTTTTATTGCAACGCTGTTTGTAATTATCATTAGAAATTCCTACAATCACATACTATATCCAAAAATCATGAAAATGTACATATAACTAGAGTTTGACATTATGGACCCAATGAAACTTGCTTTGTCGAATTCCGAATCCGTTTACTCCCACAATATGTTTTTAAAGTCAAATAATTGACTTCGTTTCACATTAAAATCCCGTACGGCCACATATTGACTCCAAAAATCATGAAAACTGGAATCTAACAATAATTTAATATTCCGGATCCAACAAAATTAGTTTCTTCGAAAATGGAGGTCGTTTGCAAAACTGGCTATTTTTAAAGCTCTAAATAAACCCATTTAAATATTAATATATTTAAAAATAATTAAATTTAATATTAATAAATTAATATTACCGTATATATTCACATAGAATATAATCCGGCTCCAAAATAAATATATCGGGATTTATAACTCGACATTTAAAAATCCCAGATTAAAACGATATTCAATTTATATTAAAAATCCGTTTATAATATAAATAAATCATTATAAATTATAAAGGAATTCCATAGCGACTTTTCAAAAAATTGATTTGGACATATCTCAAAGTCTACATGACGAAATCTCGATTTTTCTCTTCCATTAGAAAAATATACTTCATCAGCTCCGAACGTTTCTTATTTCACAGAAATCCGACTTAAAACGGATTCTGTATATTCATTTAAAGTTCGAATCGCCAAATTACAAACTGTAGTGCCATTTTGAGCTTGATCAAAATTATAATTTAAATTATATGTTCAACTGTCGTTTATATAATATATTCGTTAATATAATTCAACTCTAAACTGAAATATATATTATAAATGATCCAATTCACACAATATTGTGATTTCCACTATTTCTAACTATTTCGAAAATTAAATATATTATTCTATTATTTATATTAATTAAATATTCAATATTATTTAATTCTGGTCATTTTAAATTACCAAACCATTATTTAAATAATTAAATGAATTATTTATTATCCGTTAAAAATACGGGACGTTGCAAAATTGGTAAGTGAATAAATCTCTCAGTATACAACCCCGAAGGCCGAAACCAACATCAGATTGCCACCTCGAAAATTACTCAACTCAACCAATGTATGACAAGTTCCAATTTCTTAGAAAAACACATCATAATCCCTTTTTACCATTTAAACGATCATATTGCTTTATAATCTCACAAATCATTTCCACTTTTATTTAAATACCATTTCATAAAATTAATTAAAATAATTCATCTCAACCTCTGTAAATAAATATTACAGATTCCATTTACAAAACCATTATTCCTTTCATTTATAAAATCATTAACATTTGATTAATAAAATCCTTAATTTTCCTTTTGTAAAATACTTAACCATTTATCAATATTTAACTCAGTTCTACAAATTCCTTTATTCATATAAAACAATTCCACAATTCTCTCCATATAACTTAGTTCATATAAATTTTCATTTATAACTCTTTTTGGCAATTTGGCCTTAAAATCCCATTTATTAGACATTCAACTCATTTCCCTAACTTACGCAAAAATATTCATATTCTATTTTCAGTTCCAGCGCTAATCTCATCCACATAAACCCGTTTTATCACATTTCATATATTTTTAAACAACATTGCAAAAACGTTCATTAATTACAACAAATCACTTTCAATTCCTTTTAAAATTAATTCTGAAACACTTCTAATTTCGTTAGTCCGTTTCAACATTTCAAAATTCTTTAAACTTATTTGAAATCCATTTTAGTTTCATCTTAATAAAAAAAACTTCATCTCTTCTTTAAATATGCGACTTTAGATCGAGTTCTTAAGTTGTTTGACCATTTCACTTAAATTAGGAATTTTATTCCGATCTCCATTTCATATTTCATACTTTTAATCTTCCATTCATTTCATGAACTATTTAGAGTTTATACCTTTATTAATTCATTCAAAAATAAAAACATTTATGACATATCCAATAAACTTGATTTCTTTAATCTCGCCTAATTTTGGATTTTATAAACTTTAATTATATAGAATTTCAATTAGAATTCAATTTAAACTTCCATTTAAAACTTAACTAACTATTTGTATCAATTCGCTTAAATTTTCATATAACAATAAACATGGCCTTATGGCTTTACCAATCTCCATTAATTTAACTCTCAATTCATCACTTTGATTATTATTATTATTATTAAATAATCAATTTCAACATTTTTAAAAATAAAAATGGTTTACTTTATCATTAACAATCTCCAAATTAACTTATAACAAACCAACTTAATAACCAAATTTAGTTAAACCCATTAACTTAGTCAACCCAAACATGGATTACACGATACTCAAAAACCAATTAGTCCTTCTATTGACATTAATTAATGATATAATTAATTTAAATGGATCCAATTTACTTTGATTATAAAAATAATAATCAATTTCAATTAATCATTTCTATTTAAATTAATTAATAAGAATAATTAATTTAAATAATCTCTTTTAACTGTTTCTTAAAATAATTAATCCCAATTATCAATCGTTAAGTAAATTTCTACTCATCTGCTTATAAACATAAGAATTTTCTTTATAGAAATCATTTTATAATCACTTATAAAACTACATAAATATTTGTTTATTTTACAATCGAAAATCGTATTTTAATTCATATAAAAATTTGAATCCAGATTCGATATAAAAATCGATTTTCATACTTCTTTTATTGTACTCGACGGTATTTGAAGAGGCAATGTCTACTTAAGTACCCAACCCATGAAATATAACCCAATTTCACATCAAATCAAACATAACAAACAATATTGATAAACGTTATCAATATTAGTGAGGAATCCAGTTGAATTCCTCCAACCTGTTATTCCCTGCATCCAAATAGGTTACCTCAAATAAAACAATCCATTTAATACTGCAATATAATATTATGAATAATTAACGGTCAAATAACCACAACAATTTAAGCATCCAATTATTAAATTAAATACGTTTATATTACTATAAATGTAACCAATAGCTCAATTGGAAATAATCGTTAAAAATAATGATTGATTACGATCAAATTAAACAAACATTTAATTTAAAAAGGTTATATAAAAAAATTCGGTAGATATGCAAACAATCATCAAATCAATCAACAGTTAACAAACATAGCACACAAACAAATAACCTGACTTATATAAAGTATAAGTGGGACAACTAAGTGAGTTTAACCCACCTTAGTTTAATTCGTCGATTTAAATGAGTTGTTTTAATAAAATTAAATAGTCGTTTAATTTTATCAAAAATCCTGGCAGCTTCTATTTCTAACTAGACCAGCTCCATTACGTTGCCTTTTTTGATACGATCCTAACGTACCCTGTTTCGTCAAAACCGGTTCACGTCTGAATATGTTATCAACATTATATGCTATACGATTATTAAATAAATAATAATCCTTAATTAAAATTTTAATTAATTATTAATTAATCATTTAATTAACGTTAAGCCATTATTACCTTAAATATCAAAGCAACACACAGCCTTCATCTCGTGTGATCCACGTCACCGTTTTGTGCTCACCCAGGAAATCGAATCAGAGAACCCGATCCATTTATTAAAATTTTCCGATCTCTCATGTATATGAAAACCACAAAGACCTGCTCCCTTCAAAAGCTGATCCACATCATCACTTAAAATTTCCCAGGCTTTCTAAAATTTTTGGTCATCTCTGTTTATTATACCCACACGAACAACATCGCCATATATAAACGATCGTTGCCACCAACCTGCCACGCCGAACCTCTAGCGATCGTTCACCCATCTGCGCCGACCTCCGCTCTTCCATCTTCAGCCAGTCTCGACCATCCCCATGCCCTGTAGCTGCCATACGACCTGTAAACGTGAAGACAATATCTCTCTATTCATCAACCTCCTGATGATGCCATGGCTAACCAACGACCGCCACTCTACCGCCAGTTTAACCGCCAGACCTTCCTCAACAATCGCCCTGAAGGCACCTCCACCCCTCGAAATCCCCATTGGCCAGAAAATGAAGAAACCCGAACACCACTACAAAACCAACATCTAAACCTTAAACAGACCACTTCTGCTAGCATAGACCACCTAGGACCACTACGCCTCCACCGTTAGATCTACCTCGTCCGCACGCTCAACTTTGCTTCAGGTCACCAAGGCTAATTCGACCTCCAATTTTTTATAAAAAACAAAATCTATTGCTAACAGAAAACCACAAACTAGATCTGAACCCGTTTACTACCACCGCCGTAAGCCATCGCTCCCCACAGACTCAAGCCGTGGGGCCCCCTACTCCTCCCCTACATTTCTTCTGTTGGAGCTTCGGCTTAATTCTGAACGGATTGGAAGTAATGAAATTTTTTTGAGGAGGAATTGGTTTTGCAAACTAGGAAGAATGAAATTAATGGGGAGTAAGTAGGTTTATAGTGTTAGGGACCGTGGAAGCCAAGTATACGTGCCTGTGAAGTTTACTTGGGAAGGGTGGAAACGGTAGTGTGCCTTCGAAGTAAAGTACTTGATTTCTTTATTATTTTCTTTTTATATTTTAATAATAGTATTTTAATACTTGAGTTAATACTCTATAACGTTAACTTTTAATATTTGCACTGCCACACACGGTCTTCAATCGTGTTGAAAATGGACATGCTGCTATGTCTTGACGTTACGGTCCCAATGAAACTTGGTTGGTCAAATTCCGACACTGTTTGCATAACGACATTATTTTGATTCTAAATTTATTTATCAATTCCCTTTTAAATATCCTCTACTAATAAAACAACTCTGATTGACCATAAAATGGAAATCTTGCAATAAATAGCCATACGTATTCCAATAAAATTCGTTTCATCGAGAAAGGAGGTCATTTGAAAAATAATTGTTCATGCGGCTTATATAATTCCAATAAATTATAAATTAAATCCAAAACAATTGAATTAAATAAAAATAAATTATTACTATCGAATATATCCAAATAAAATAATATATCACTTCAAATTCAATCAATATGGATTTACAACTCAACATTAATATTTTCGAGCTAAACGATATTCGAATTATATAAAATTTCATTTTATATTATTAAATAAAAGTTATCGTTTATAAACAATTCCATAGCGACTATTTCAAATTTTTATTTGGATATAACTTACAATATATGCTGAAATCTCAATTTTTTCTTTCATTAGAAAATTATAAACAAATAGATTCAAACGTTTCTTGTTTCACAAAATTCTGACTTAAAACAGATTCTGTATGTTCAATTGAAGTTCAAACTAAAAATTATGAACTACCGCAACGTTACGAGTTCGTTTATAATATAAATATAAATACAAATATAAACATTCAATCTTCGTTTAATAGACGAATTCGATATAAAAAATCCATTAATATTCCAAATATAATATTTAAAATAGATTTGAATATTCAAATCAAATGACCGAAAAATTCGGGTCATTACATTTTTCCACCCTTAATAGAATTTCATCCCCGAAATTAATAAGTAAAGAAGAATGATTCAAACCCAATTATTTTCAAAATAATTAATTTTGAAAAAAATATCAAAAATATCTAAATTTATAAAATTCACGAAAAATTCACCAGCACCTCCTCTGTATGGCTCTATCTAAATAACTACAATTGCCACTTCGGGCCTCATATCGGTCAGAAAGAAAACGAAGTCAACGGCTACCCAACTCAGGCGTATAAAATCAATTGCCCAAATCAATAATATTAAGGTTTACCTATTTGTTAGGCAACCAAACTCTAATCACCAAGCAAAACACTAACTGCTCTTTCTTCTTCCATCCTGCACTTAACTCAATATATAAGGCAAGTAACAGATACAGGGCTAAATCATTTAGTTTTATTCCAACAATGACTTTATTCTCATTCATTATATTCAAATTTATTTCGTTAGTTTTCAATTCATTTCAGTTGATGAATTTTATTATCCAACCAATCTATCATCCAATAAATAAACAATCCTCATAACCAAATTATTCCATTTTGCTTTCAAATTTATTTTAACTTAGTTAAAATTAAATTATGATTTATTTAATTCCAAAATTTATTTCTTACTCCCAAATTCTACTAATTATACTAAACCCTTTATAATCCTATTTGAATTTCATTCAAATCAGTCAACAAATCAATATTACCAATAATTTAGTAAAATTATTTCTTTTCTATAAAAATATACTTTGGGTAAAATTATTTCATTTACCCACTTTACAAAACAATATTGTGTCACTTGTCAGTTCAACTTGAACAGACCAAACAATAGATTACCAAACATTTGTATATAAAACTTACAAATACGCTCTCTCATATATATACACTCAACTCAATTCAGGGTATTACTAGCCCAATCTCTATCGAGTTACGCCATAGAGCAAAGGTTATAACTAAACCTCGCTCTGATACCAACTGTAGCATCACGGGAAATTCGACTCTCGAATTTAGACACTAATGCATCCTGTGTCCAAACTCAAGTATCGAAAACCCATTAAGCTAGAAGAAAGAAATAAGAGGGTGAGATAAGAAAGAAAGTTAAGAATAAAAGAAGAAGAAGAAACAACATAGAATCATAGTCTCACATCGTAGTGGAACAAAATATAATATAGAAATAATCTTTATAAAATAATACTTACAAACATCAGAGCACATCAATATATCTGGACAGTTATCACAAATTGTCCTTTTATACAACACACTGTGGAAATAAAAACTAGATATCATACGTTCGGACTTCTCCAGCTACTCTCTAGACTTCACAGCACCTGATAACCTGCACCTGTAAAACTTGGTATGACCCAAGCCTTGCAAACGTCGGGATCAGTCTGGTGAACCAGCGTGAGAAAAACTCACTAGTTAAAAATCTTTCGAAAGAAAAGGATAATCGTAAGACCAATTCCACACATAAATATGGATGGTTTTTGCCTTACGATAACACAAAAACATTTGAAATCATATATTTTCTAATATTATAAGAATGTCTAAATGCAAATAAATAACAATCTAGTAGAACGCTTGCATCTCACACTCTACATACATAGTATACAATCAAAACCACGGACACTTGTTGGGGAATGGATTTCCAACTATGGAAAGGTATGGGACCACCTTACGACAATTTACCTCCGGAGGTGAATAGATTGGGGTTCAACAAGAACATCTTGCAACCAGGCTAAACATGACCGACCCCTCACTTTACTTGGGAATACCGAATATATCATCACCACGAATAGGGGCCAGTCAACTGCCGAAAGCATACAAAAGTAAAAGGGACAACCGAAGGCATTTGATTTTTCCAGATCAGGTAATGATATACCCTAATAGGTGCGACTTAGCCATGGGACCTACCCGATTTTGTACCATTTCCCGGTTTATGAGGCTTGAGGTTATAAATTCTTTTGTAACATCTGACCACTATTCACTTTGAATGGCACATCTCAGATCTACCAGAAAATCACTAATTGACATCCACAAAAATACTCTTGTTGTTAAGCTAAGAGAAGTGCCCTTCTCCGCCACCAAATATGGTATGTTTAAAGAAATCAACATACACGATCCCTTTGGAAATACTCTGTCAGACATCCACCCATACAATTTGTCCTGGGACCGGACAAACCGAAGGCACTCTCCTCATCCTATAGATCAGTAGCGAGTACTCCTTGCAATCCGTAAATTCCAACCATAATAGAATCACAATTTATCTCTAGGGATCAGCCAGGGATCTGTAAGTAATTCTTCCGTTTTATGAAGATCTACGGTCTTCAATTGCTCCATCTTGATTAGCATCTTCCACATATTTGTATTTATTGGTCAGAATGGTTTTCGAATATAATTTCGATCCCAGTCTTTCTGTTCCAATAATCGTAAAGGCCAGATTTGATAGTCGGTTATTTAACTATCAAATAAACAAACATTCATCTAAAAAAAGAAAAAGAATTCACTGATTTAATACCCAATATCGTTTAGCCTGTTTAATTAACTGGTTGTTAATTAAACTTCTATATCGTCAAATATTTGGAAAAACATTTCACTTTTCTTATTTAATATAAGAATATTCGATTATCATTTCACTTCTACTCCATTTGCTCCTTATTGTAAATTGGTAAGTGAATAAATCTCTCAGTATACAACCCCGGAGGCCGAAACCAACATCAGATTGCCACCTCGAAAATTACTCAACTCAACCAAAGTATGACAAGTTCCAATTTCTTAGAAAACACATCATAATCCCTTTTTACCATTTAAAATGATTATATTGCTTTATAATCTCATAAATCATTCCCACTTTTATTTAAATATCATTTAATAAAATTAATTAAAATAATTCAACTCAACCTCTGTAAATAAATATTATAGATTCCGTTTACAAAATCATTCATCCTTTCATTTATAAAATCATTAACATTTCATTTATAAAATCATTAATCTTCCTTTTATAAAATTCTGAACCATTTATCAATATTTAACTCAGTTCGACAAATTCCTTTATTCATATAAAACAATTCCACAACGCTCTCCATATAACTTAGGTTATATAAATTTCCATTTATAACTCTTTTTGGCAATCTTGTCTTAAAATCCCTTTTATTAGATATTTTTCTCATTTCCCTAATTTATGTGAAAATATTCATATTCTATTTTCAATTCCATTTATTTGCTTTTCTCATTCACATAAACCCATTTTATTACATTTCATATATTTATAAATAACGTTGCAAAAACGTTCATTAATTATGACAAATCACTTTCCAAATCCTTTTAAAATCAATTCCCATAAACTTCTAATTCCATTTGTCCATTTCAACATTTTAAAATCCTTTAAACTTATTTCAAATCTATTTTGGTCTCATCTTAATAAAAAACTCCATCTCTTCATTAGATATGCGAGTGTAGATCGACTTCTTAACTTGTCTAACCATTTCACTTAAATTTGGAATTCTATTCCGATTTCTATTTCATATTTCATACTTCTAAGCTTCCATTTATTTCATGAACTACTTAAAGTTTATAACTTTATTAATTCATTTCAAAATAAAAATCATTTACGACATAGCCAATAAACTTGGTTTCTTTAATCTCGCCTAATCTTGGATTTTATAAACTCTAATTATATAGAATTCCAATCAAAATTCAATTTAAACTTCCATTTAAAACTTAACTTACTGTTAGCATCAGTCGCTTAAAATTTCATTTAATAATGAACAGGGCCTTATGGTCTTGAACAGGGCCTTATGGTCTTACCAATCTCCATTAATTTAACTCTTAATTCGTCACTTTAATTATTATTGTTAAATAATAATCAATTTCAACATTTTCAAAAATAAAATGGTTTACTTTATCATTAACAATCTCCACTAAATTAACTTATAACAAATTAACTTAATAACCAAATTCAGTTAGACCCATTAACTTAGTCAAACCAAACAGGGATTACTCGATACTCAAATACCAATTAGTCCTTCTATTGAAATTAATTAATTAATAATATAATTAATTTAAATAAATCCCATTTCCTTTGATTACTGAAAATGGTAATCAATTTCAATTAGTCATTTCTATTTAAATTAATTAATAAGAATAATTAATTTAAATAATCTCATTTAATTGTTTCTTAAAACAATTAATCCCAATTATCAATCGTTAAGTAAGTTTCTACTCTTCTGCTTATAAACATAAGAATTTTCTTTATAAAAATCATTTTATAATCACTTATAAAATTACACAAAATTTTGTTTATTTTAAAATTGAACATTATATTTTAATTCATATAAAATTTTGAAAACAATTCAGAATCAATTTAAAAATCGATTTTCATAAATCTTTTATTATACTCGACGTTACTTAAAGAGGCAATGTCTACTTAAGTACCCAACCCATGAAATATAACTCAATTTCACATCAAATCAAACATAACAAAACATATTGATAATTGTTAACAATATTAGTGAGGAATCCAGTTGAATTCCTCCAACCTGTTGTTCCATACATCCCTAATATTAAACTAACGATCAATTAACAACAACAATTTATGGATCCAATTATTAAATTAAATACTTTTGTATTATTATAAACGTAACCAACAAGGTAAGTAACCTCAATTATAAATAATCGTTAAAAATAACAATTGGTTTCGATTAAATTAAACAAATGTTTAATTTAAATCAGTTATATAAAATATTCAGTAGATATGCAAATAATCATCAAATCAATGAACATTTAACAAACATAGCACTCAAACAAATTACCCGAGTTATATAAAATATAAGTGGGACAAGTGAATGAGTTTAACTCACCTTGATATAATTTGTCGATTAAAATGAGTCGTTATAATTAAACTAAACAGTCGTTTAATTTTATCAAAAATCTGATAGCTTCCATTGCTAACCAGACCAGCTCCATCACGTTGCCCTTTCTGATACAACCCTAACGCACCCCATTTCGTCAAAAACGGTTCATGTATCAACATTATAAGTTATACGATTATTGAATAAACAATAATTCTTAATTAATATTTTAATTAATTATTAATTAATCATTTAATTAACGTTAATCCATTATTACCTTAAATATTGAAGCAACACACTGCCTTCGTCTTGTGTGATCTACGTCACCGTTTTGTGCTCACCCAGGAAATCGAATAAGGGAACCTAATCCATTTATTAATTTTTTCCAATCTCTTCTGTATATGAAAACCATGAAGACCTGCTCCTTTAAAAGGCTAATCCATGTCATCACTTAAATTCACCCCTAGCGCTGACGTGGCAGTCGGTTTCAGAGGGGCTGGCGGCTATAAATACGTGGTCATTTCTCTTGTTTTCTTCATTGGAAATCATGGAGGCCAAATGTTGCCGGAGTCTGAACTGAGACGGATCTTTTCTTTAACAACGATCAACTAAATCTAATCAAACTTAGAGATTCGAGTGTAGATCCAACCTCAGCTATTTTCTACCTTTTCTTTTAATCCAAACACTGTGAGTTCTAGGTTACTTTTAGATTTAAATGATTAAAAGTAAAACGTGATAGTACTGTGATTTGGATCTGTCTTGAATCATGAATCTATGTTATTCTTGGATCTCAAACTTTATTATGCTAGATCTATTTTTATAGATCTAATTCACCTGTAGTTAGTTTATCATGTCACCTCTGTAGATTTGAACCTTTGTCAAGTTCGTGGTTAATATGGGATTATCATTATAGGGACAATTAAACCTTTGTTAAGATCTAGATCATCATATTGTGATTATTTGAGACCTGTCATTATTGGACATATGAATTCTTATTTGGATCTATTCATCCTAAGTATGTTGGATCTAGTTTTATCATTATCCTTTTCATTAGACTGTTTTTATGTCTGCCTTATTATGCCAATTACTTGTCTATGCCAGTATATATGTTTATGTCACTTTTGTTAGAATGATCACTATTGTCATTTTTTCCATCATCTTTCCCTTTTATTGTTTATGGCTAGGCTACTTTCTAGCCTAAATGCCTCCAAATATATACGAATGAGTTAGTGAGGGAACGGGGGAAAATATTAGAATTGGCATAACCTAGTTAATGGATATGAATATGGACACATAATTCACTTTGTATAAAGTCGGGGAAAAAGGGGCATAGTCACCTAAAAAGACATAGGTGAGAACTTGGATAATAATGAAATGTCTAATATTACAATTAGAAATTGTAATTGCACTTATGACACGAGGTTTGGTTGCATTAGTGTTGGAAGTCTGCCCGGACACAAGGTCTAAGTTCACAAATACGAGACAGGCTTAGACACGAGGTTAGGCCCAACTTGTGGAACAAGTCTGCCCGAACCCGACCGACATATCCAGCATCCACAAGTTGTAGACCTAATGTGGGAGGTCTACCCATTATAACCATAAATGGATTTGGTAACGAATTGAAATACTTAACGTAGATGAATCCATAGGGATTGTATGAACATGTTAACTTGAATAGGGGTTAAGTAAACTTGGTTGAAATAGTGGGTGGGTTAAGTAAATCTTGTGGCGGTAGGTAATATTTATATATATATATATAGGCCCACAAATTAAACCTATTTTATACTTTGGGGTTATGCAACTTTGTTAAGTAAACTTGCTTGGATCGGTGAGGGTTAAGTAAATCTTGTGGCGGTGGGGTAATATTTACATATATAGGCCCGACAACTTAACCTGTTTTACATGTTGGACTGTTAGGCATAACCAGTTGAAATCCTAGTAGTAGGGATGCAAGCCTAGGGGGAGCTTGTATCATCTTGTGTGTGGGACCCGTTTCAATCAGTAACCCATCTAGGTATCAAACGAGTACTCTGAACTAGGTCGGAGTAGGGGCACACTTACTGGGCTGATTGTAAGAGATCCAAAATGAAGGGGTGGTGTCAACAGCGCAGGAAACCAACGGAGTCATGTGCATGCATGGGTCCGGCTTGCCATGGGAATTAAGACGCTATGAAATCCATAGATATGGTTGTGTACATCTTGAAAATGAAGGGTTGTCACTTTATGAAGTGATACATCCTACTGTGGGGCCAACACAGGGTCTCTACGGAGTAGGGAGCCGATCGATTAGGGTAGTAGTTAGCGTACATCTAGACTCTGGTAAGTTTAAAGAGTCCATTATTGGGGCTGCCTATGGATTGTATGGGGTTAAAACCTCTCACCAGAAGTACACCTAAGTCTACCCTTTCATACATGTTGGGGATCAACTCATTCTGGTTATACTGGTAATAGTGCAAAGTAATCATTATAGAAGCGTATACACCTTATCATGTCTACCTTGGCACACCTGTCTTTTTATGTAGTTATCTCTCTCTTATCCACTTTATATGCCTGTCATGCTATTTTTATTTATTTACTTGCTAAAAGTAACTAAACTTGCTAGACTTTATGTCTAACCCTTTTTGTTTCCTCTTCTTTCTTCTGTTTCCCCCTCAGGTTCTCAGGGAGAGAATTCTCAGGCTTAGTCAAGATTTTGCTATCGTCTTGCTTGGGGTTGCTAGATGTACTCAAGCTTCTATCTTTTCTACTATGGCTATGTTTTCACTTGGGGATTATGCTTCTTCTATTTTGTACTCCGATGTTTAAGAATAAGATAGATGTTTTAATGATGAAATGGTTTTCATGTATTTCTGACAAGGGATGTTTTGACTATGCTACTTTATGATAAATAATGTTTTTATTTCCGCTGCTATATTTTTTTTGTCTGTCTTGTAATATTTCTGTTCTGTTTACTATAACGCTCCATGAAACTTAATGCATTCCCTTTGTGAGTGACATTAACGGACGTAGGGTGTCACACTTGGTATCAGAGTAGAAGGTTACCAGATTGGATAAAGTTTTTGAAAACAATTTTCAAAAAGGTTTTAGAAGAAAGCATTTTCAAAAAGAAAAGTCTGTTTTGAAAAACATATTCCTTAAAGTCATATGAAATATCTCTGGATTCTCCGCTTGATTCCTTTTTCTTTTTGTTTGGGGAACCAATCCTTCCCAAAAGAAGTCCCCATTGCGGCATGGTTCCGTAGGCAGGTTAAGACAATGACACATGTCGAAGGCAATGAATTGTCTAACATCCATCTGTAGCCGCAGTAATTTCACCTGTAGCTAACTTTCTCGAGCTTCGTAAGGATTCCCATGTGATGGAGGCAGCTTTCAAGAGACTAGTTAGCTTGTTACATGATCGTCGCTTCCCTATGAACTAGAAAAGCGCGATTTATGAAATAATACTGCAAGCGCACAGATTGTGTAGTATGCAGGTCGAATCACAGGGAGGTAAATTAAATTAAGTTATTTATAAAATTTCTTAGGCGAGTTAGACAAATCTTCGAGGTTTGTTTTGAAAGCAAATGAAATTGAAACTGTAATTAAACTATTATTTAATTGAATCGGATCTGAATCTAATCAAATCCGTATTCAATCCAATTGACCTAAGGAAGCAGTAAAAAGAACAGAAATTGAAACTGCAGAAATTAAAATAACAAACAGGAAATAAAATTAGGATTATTGTTGGAACTAATCAAACGATTAATCACTAATGAAAATAAATGTAAAATACAACTAGTACTCTACCAAATCTAATTGTGTAGATGGCACTAGTTGCTAAGAAATAGAAAATTGCAGAAAATAAGAAGAACTTTGTTAATGGAGAAGAAGATAGAAAATGGGTTGGTGGCTACAATGATATTACAAGGGTATTTATAGGAGATAACCAAACCCTAACCCTAATTACAAATGGGCCTAGCTATTTCAAGTAAGTTTTAGGCCTTTTGTCATTTGGAACAAGTTCTAGGCCTTTTCTCCTTTTCTCTTGCAAGCCTCCTTTAATTTGAGATGTGCATGGCATTTTTATCAATCATTTTCTTGTCCAACAGCAACTAGATGTGAGATCTTCATTTACAATTCTTCAAAATGTAAATATATAACAATCTGATCTCCATTTCTCTACTTTTCTGCTTGCATGCGGGCTGGGTTGAAATATCTGTAAAAGTGACAAAACAATACCCAAGTATTATTTATTTATATACAAAATATAAGATATAAGAGCATAAAATAAACACGTTTCTATGTTAATCATTACACAAATATGGTAAAAAGGAGAATAAGGGAGTTAGGGCTAAGGAGCACAACCCAAGGACGAGAAAAATGATGGCCTGGGAAGGGAACATAGATAAAGTTCGAATAAAGGTAAAAAGGAAGAAGTTAAGGTTGAGGAAACACAGAATAAAAAGGTATGGCCTAAGAAATGATGGCAACAACAAAAAAAGAAGGGCGGAAAGAACGACTAGGCTAAGGATAAGAGGAAGTGCCATAATCGTGGGTAAGGAGGTCACATGGTCAAGGACTACAAGAAGAGGAAGAATGCTTGCTTCAGTTATGGAGAAGTCAGACACTTTGCTAGGGATTTCCCAAAGAAACAGGGACAAGGTTGTTGTATATAACGGTGTTGTATACACAATTATATGATTTTTGTTTGATGACAACAACCGAATATAGTTTATTATAAATGTGTTTGTTACTGTACTGTTTCGTATATACATCACAGATAGGAATATAATATTTTTGTTTAAATAAAATATGACTGTACAAACATTCGGATATTTACGCAGTATTTTGTTTAAATATAAATATTTTATTTCACATATTCAAATAGTACAACTATTTATAACTCCACTATTTGAACACATCACATTTCATATACATTCCCGGAATATTGTACTTGTAAATAAACTGAATACAATAAACAAGTTTGTTTGAACACAATAAAATAATATTTTATTTCAATCAAATTTGTTTATTACAAATGCCAGTACAATTCTCTCATTATACATTCATACTCAGCTCCTCACTACAACACTGTCACTCAATTATACAATTCACATTTCATATACAGACAAACACTGACACTCTGTTCTTGTCTTCTATCTTTTGTCTTCACAACATCTTCACTGTCAGTCCAGTCATCACCTGCTTACCTGTCACAAACATAAACACACAGTAATTTTGAATAGAAATAATTTCATATTCTAGCAAATATTATTTTATTTTTAAATTTATTTTCCTCGGAATTCTAGTTTTTTTCTCATCATTTTTCATGACTTAATATGATATGTATATATTTATAGTACCCACTGATCAGCCTCAATATACTACACCGGTTTGTTGATTCGAACCAGTTGATTCTGAACAGCCACAACACCGTATAGCAGTCTGCTGATATTGTAACACCCCTAAGTCCCACATCGTGGAAGCCTGTGTGAAGTGGGTACTTATATAGTAGAACCCATCTCTTACTAACGCCGAGGCCTGTTGAGGAACAAAACCCCACACCTTTATGGTGGCTAAGTTAGGGACAATATCTTGCGCGAACGGAGGTGCGGGCTATTACAGTGGTATCAGAGCCAGGTTACCCAGCCGAAATTGTGGCTCCTGTGTGGACCGCAGCGCCTGAGTGAGGTGTTTGTGAGCCAACGGGGACATTGGGCTCTGTAGGAGGGGAGAATGTAACACCCCTAAGTCCCACATCGTGGAAGCCTGTGTGAAGTGGTTACTTATATAGTAGAACCCATCTCTTACTAACGCCGAGGCCTTTTGAGGAACAAAACCCCACACCTATATGGTGGCTAAGTTGGGGAGAATATCTTGCGCGAACGGAGGTGCGGGCTGTTACAGATATATATTCGAATAGACACATATATATACTATACACATACGTGTATATATACATATATGTATACATACAGGTCAACAACATGTTCAGCATAGCAGTGAAATAGAGAAAATGGATACATGCAAGAGTGGTCGAGCTGGCATGGTACGGTTTCAAGAATGCACAGTTTACATGGCACAAGTGAATTACATCTTTCAACTCATGTACATGGACAAACAAAAGTGGTCGAATGGTCAAGCAAAGTCACATTTACACATCAGTGGTGAAAACAAGTGCCAAGATGGAGCACCATCAGTTACAAGTGATCAATTCAAGTCAGCAAATGATGCAACATGGTCGAATACATGGACCAGCATTATCAAGCCAAGTATCAAGCCAAGCAAATCAAACAGCAAATGATCCATACATGTTCAAGTCAGACCAAACAATCAACATGATGTGCAGCATATATGAACTCATTCATGACAGCATGTACATGAAGTTTTTTTTCTTTCAAGTGAGCATGAACTAAATCAAGTTTGGAAACATACAAAGACAAGCACAAGGTACAAATCAAATGAATCATGACCAAGTAATCACAATGGGAGATAGTAGCTTGTACAGGAAGAGCACAAATCATGTTTCAAGTGTCAGCTCTGCATATACACATATGGAATGGTACATGGTCAAGCATGTAGGTCAAAACAGCAAATATGGTTAATGCAGAAGAACATATGGGCAAGGAGTTAAAATCATAAGCGTAGCATCAGTCCTTATTTCTCGGCAAAGACCAAGTTTAAGATAGTATTTGTTCTTAGCAAATGGCTTAGCAAAATGGTCAAGGTCGAATTATCCAAACCCATGCACAACAGTTTTGGCATGAAATGTTATTTCCCGAAAATTGAAAACAAATCAAAGTGGTGCAAAACTAATAAATATCACGCAATCAACTTGGCAGCAATTTATAATGGGAAAGAATCTTTCCAGAATTTATTCTTCCAAAAATTCACAGCAAATTTACAGAACAAAATAAGGGAACAAATCAAGTCGGTTTTCAATACTTCTAAGGCAAGAAAACATTTCCAGAAATCTTGATACTATTTTGGGCATGTACCAATTTCGTCATTCAAGGCAACCTTTCAATATTTGGCAACCAATTTCTGTTTTAAAACATTCTCAGAAAATCAGCAATGTCATTCAATATGTGGAAAGCCATTTTAGTCGAGGCAACATATTAAAATTCATTGGTTCCCAGTTTTTGAATCAAATATCAATTCAAAGGTGTGCAAATAAATATATGGCAAGAGTGTCCATTGTTTCCTGAAATCAAAATCGGTAAGAAACAATACCAAAAAATCAGTGTTCAAAATGGAAAAGTATTTCCAGTTTTCACAAAACAATTTTTGGCAGTTCTTTTAATTGTAGAAAATCATGCAAGAATTCATTGAAGCCAAGAACACGTCTAAATTCATCAACATTCACGGGTATTCAATCATGCAGCAATCAAGCAAATCAGACAAAGCCAATTCTCATTCATGCCGTGGAAACCAGAAGGAAAATCACACGCAAAATCAATTCAAGTCAGTAATTGAAATCAGAGATGTTTTAGGAATTCTAAATCCTATAAACACACACCCATATCATCATCGATGGTAATCGAAAGCCAATCGAACAATTCAAAGAGAAAACATTGAAAATCAATTTAAATAACTCACAAAGTTTTCGATCAGAAGTATTCCAAATCGCAGCATCAAGAAGCCACAAAGTTTCGAGCATCTGAAGAACAGATTCAATTCAATCAAGCATCTCGATTTGGGATTTGTTAAAAACCATAATTCCAAGAGATCGGCCGCCATTTTCAATTCCAAAAAGAAAAGCGATCGGGGAAAATGAATTACAAATGGGCCAGTTATGTTTCCCTTTGGCTTAGCCTAGTTCAAGTATTTTTAAAAGGGAATTTATTTTTCTTTTAAAATCTAGGGTTTTTAGTTGTTTTATTTTGTATTGTTTTTAAAATTCATCATGTATTCGAACAGTTTCTAGTGCCTGTAAAATACTAGGGGGTCCAATCAAGGTGTTGATTGGCAGTTGCTAGAGTCTGTAAAATCTAGGATTTACTAGTTACGGGGCTGTAATTAGGGGAAATCTGATCTAAGGGATTAGATCAGTTTATGATTTTGAGCATAGGGTTAGTACAGGAGCAAGGAGTGCGAGTTTATAGTGTCTGTAAGTAGGATCTGTTATTAACTCCTAGTAGAAACCTTAGGAATGCAGCAGTAGGAAGGATTTTGCCAAAGCTGGGTATCTCAGCGTGTTATTTCCTTTTTGCATTTTATTTCTGCTATATTCTGTGATATGTTTATTATTTAATATCCTGTCAGATTTTTAACTCAGCGAAAAACTGTGAAAAACCATATTCACCTCCCCTCTAGGGTTATTCTAGATCCAACAAGTGGTATCAGAGCAGGTAATTTTTAACTCTAGATTCATGGGTCATCCTTGTTGTCAGTCCTCAGAGAGTCAGTCCAGGGATATTCCAATTATTTTCAGTGGGACAGATTTTTTAATTTGGGGATCAAATTTTGAATTATATTTAAAATCTATTAATTTTGAATATTAGAATATTATTGAAAATTTAGGAGATATATTAGATAAGAGGAATAAAGTTTTAAATGCTCGTGTTATGCATATTATTTATTCTTTTCTTGGTAATGATCAATTAAAATTTATCTCTCATTGTTTAACTGCGCAGGATATTTGGAAAACTCTCAGTACACTGTATGGAAAGTTTGACGACTGCTCAAAACCCCAGAATGGCAACTCAACTTCAGATCTATGCTTGACAGGTTTTACAGAAGATAACCCAGATGGATCAGCTGATGGAGACTCAACAGACAATGAAATAAGAATTTTCTCTTATGAAGATTTGGTTTATTTTTGTGCTGATTTAACTAAATCTGTTGATAAACTCCAGCTGAAAAATAAATCCTTGAAATCTAAGAATCTTGAGTTGACTAGCAAAAATCAATGTTTGGTATTAAAATTTGAAAATGTCATGAAATTTGAAAATTCTGATTGTAAAAATTGTTTGAAATTAAAAACAGATCTCGCTCATCTCAATAATAACATTCAAAGGCTTGAAGAAGAAATTCTAATTTTAAAAGACAATGAGATTGAGCTGAAAGATGCAAACAATTGCTTACAAAAGGAATTTATAAATTTTAAGGATACCAAAAATTCCAAACATGATATTGCTGAAAACAATAGTTTGTTGAAAATAGATCTAATTTTGAAAGAACTTGATATCGAAATTGAAAAATTGAAAAATTGAAAAATTGAAGAAACTTGAATCTAAGAGTCGAAAACATTTTGATTTTGAAATGGCTGAGTCCCAAACCAAAATTAAATTGCTTAATGATGAAAATTTGGTTTTGAAATCTGAGTTTGAAAGATGTAAGATCACTAAAAATCCGTGTTCAGATTTAATGAAAGAAAATGGTGATCTTAAAACTAAAATTCAACAACTTGAAACAATTATGAGTAAATTTTCTGATGAAGAAAAATCTTTGAATATGTTGCTGAAAAACTAATTTTCTGCTGGAAATAAACGTGGTATTGGTTTTAGGAAAAACAATGCTTTTGAAAATCGAAATTCAAATGATTTGAAAAATATTTCAATCAACTTTGAAAAGAATCGATTTGAAAATCTAAACTCTGTTAATCGCAAAGGTTTTTTGAATCAGACTCGTAATGTGAACTTATTTTATAATAATCCATCTAAACAATCCTAGATCCCAAAATGAAATAAGACAAACTCCATTAAATTCAAACAGATTTTGGTTCCAAAGTGTACAAAGGTAAATTCCGATGGATTGTTATACAAACAGATTTAGGTACCAAAACGAACAAATAAAACTGTGAGTGGTTTTGCAAATTTTGTTAGACCACTCGATGCTCTCAACTGTTAGGTACCAAAGAAGGCTGAGGAACTGCTGTGCTGAAAAGAGTTTGAATTCAAGCTGTTCTATATTTCTTTATTCTTTACAGTTCCTTGGCCAAGATTTGCCGAGTCAGAGATTCATTTGTTTACATCAATTTCAGATATGATCTCTGAACTCATCTTTGTAAATATTCCTTATTTTTATTTTCTTTGTTTATTCCTTCTTCTACCCCCTTTTTTTCTTGGTTGACACTGCCATATTATTTTCTTTTATTCTGGGCTTCCTTAAACTTCCAATTGTAGAATTCATATTTTTCTGGAAATCTGCTTCATTCAAATGAAACTCTGATGTTTTAATCATTTCCAGATCTTGAATTTAAACTTGTAAATATCTGCAGTTGATTTGAAGTTTATTTCTGATTTCTGAATTCCTAACAGTGTTGATGTATTCATGTCATATCTTGAACACTGTTAATTTTGAATTCTAAATTTTTTTGAAGATCTTAATATTTAATGAAATTTCACATACCTCTGCCATTTTAAGTTTCTTCTAATTCATTTTAGAAAGGCTTGAAATAATATACTCATTATAGCACACCAATATTTATCAGTTGTGATAATTTCATTATTTTTCAGATTGGCTTGGATATATTGTTTTTTTCTTGAATTACAGTGATACATCTAGAAATTCATCTTATATTCATGATAATCATGGTTGTAATTGGTTTGTTTGAAATCATCCGAAATTCTTGATATTTTGAATATCACACACCTCTTAAATTTGAAATTATCGATCTTGTGTGACTGACTCATTATATCCCAAAACATGATATTGATTCAAGTGATTTCAAATAAATTATTTTAAATTTTCCAGATCATGAATATCTCTCAAATTTGATGTAAATGATCTGAAATTTCTCTTATACTTGTCAGAGATAATTTTGAAAATTCTTTGAATATCTGGTCTTAAATCTCTCTGTTATTTCATGATGATTTGATTTGAATATTTGTTTGTTTAAAATCATTTGAAAATTTTGATTTATTGAATCACTCACATACTTAGGATCTGAAGTTTATAATTTGGTGTGACTGATTCATTGAATTCGAATATTTTCACATCTCTTCAAATGATTTTAAATAAAACTATATTCTATAATCTTGAATCATGGAATATCTTTTGTGACCATGGGGAGTATCTATGAAACATCTTCTAGACAAGTCTGCTGTGAACTGATTTTGGTACTACTCTGGTAATTTGTCTGGTAACTTCTTGTCTTGAGTAAAACTGTTTGCTGCTCTGATAAATATGCTTTATTGGTTAATCTTGTCTGCTTGGGATTTGTGAATAAAAATTCTATTGTCTGAGATATCCTTGTTCATCTCCAGTGTCATGTTAAATTAATAGAGACATCAAGTGGTACCAGTTTAGAAGTGCTGAATTTTTTTTGTAATTCCTCTTGTCATGTATAGATCTTTCAAATCACTCTTGTAATTGATTTTCAATTTTAAATTTATTTATTGATTATTCATTTAGAAATTGAAATCAATATCCAAATTGAACTGCATTTATAATTCATCAAAATTATTATCAGATTTTGAAATTGTGATGAATTGTGACTGCAGTATATTTCACAACAAGAGGAGATTCTGTTTGGATTTTCATGATGGTTGAACATTTAATATAATATCTTTGAATTGGCAATTATTTCATGACCATCTTCATTATCTGTCATCATTCTACCATCCATTGTGATTTTATATTTATGTGGAGAGTTTAATACTTTTTAAAATCATCTTGAATAAACTGTGGTAATATTTGTGATAGAAATTGGACTACGTTGTTATTCAGAATTATTGATAATTGAAAATTTTGAATGATCCCGGTACAATCGAACATATTTCATAATATAATTAATTTAGAAATTTATTTCACAGTCCATTTCTGCGCTTACCACATTTCTAGCATTCATATTGGTTTTATATACCGAGGAGTTTTTTCTTTTGAAGCTGAAATCAATAAATAAATATAATTAATACATAAGTGTGTCTCTAATCTCATTTAAAAATCCAAGCTTTGGTCATGCATGATTATGAGATAACTTTTAATTTAAGCTGCGACTGACCTCATTTAAAAATCCAAGCTCTGGTTATGCGTGGACAGTGTGCTCTTAAACAAAAGAAAAAGAAAAAGGAAATATTGTGCTATAAATATGAAATTCTCCTTGGTGTGTAAAAACTAGCCTATCAATCTGTATTCTAATTTGTGAAATATGTTACTATTTTATGAAATATTATGATTTGTTGATTGATAACTATTGGGATTTGAGAATATTTGATTTTATCACTTAACTTGAATTATTAATTATAGTCAAAATCCATCACTGTTTTTGTGCTCAATTTTACAAAAATCCTTTGAAAATAATTGGAAATCATATTTTTTGTAACTCTCTCCATTCTATATAAAATTCATCATAAATCCATCATTTTCTATAATGTGAAATATGCTACTAGTTCTTGGTTTATTATGATTTTTGTTTGACTGATTGAGATTTATGATGACTGTTCTTCCTCTTAAGCCGATATTATATTTTAGTCATTTTTCATCTATATTTTAAGTTCTGAATTCTTTTGATGATAACAAAAGGGGGAGAATGGGTTAAGATTTTTCTTTATGAGTGAATATTTTTAAATATTTTTAACTTTGAAAATACATTTATTTCACACATCTACATTTTAAGTTCATTTATTTCACTCATGCACATTTATAGGGGGAGTTTTATGTTGTAGGGGGAGCTAAAAAATAGGGGGAGTTCAATATTCACTATCAAACATATTTATTGTGCTCAAAATATTTTATTTGTTTGTCATCATTAAAAGGGGGAGATTGTTGTATATAACGGTGTTGTACACACAATTATATGATTTTTGTTTGATGATAACAACCAAATATAGTTTATTATAAATGTGTTTGTTACTATACTATTTCATATATATATCACAGATAGGAATATAATATTTGAATAAAATACAACTGTACAGACATTCAGATATTTACACAGTATTTTGTTTAATATTTTATTTCACATTTTCAAATAGTACAACTATTTATAACTCCACTATTTGAACACATCACATTTCATATACATTCCCAGAATATTGTACTTGTAAATAAACTAAATATAATAGACAAGTTTGTTTGAATACAATAAAATAATATTTTATTTCAATCAAACTTTTTTATTACAAATGCCAGTACAATTCTCTCATTATACATTCATACTCAGCTCCTCACTACAACACTGTCACTCAGTTATACAATTCACATTTCATATACAAACACACACTGACACTCTAATCTTTTCTTCTATCTTCTGTCTTCACAACATCTTCACTGTCAGTCCAGTCATCACCTGCTTACCTGTCACAAACATAAACACACAGTAATCTTGAACAAAAATAATTTCATATTCTAGCAAATATTATTTTATTTTTAAATTTATTTGCCTTAGAATTTTGGTGTGTTTCTCATCATTTTTCATGACTTGATCTGATATGTATATATTTATAGTACCCACTGATCAGCCTCAACACACTACACCAGTTTGTTGATCAGAACCAGTTGATTCTGAATAGCCACAACATTATATAGCGGTCTGCTGATATATATTCGAATAGACACATATATACACACACATGTATATATACATATATGTATACATACAGGTCAACAACATTTTCGGCATAGCAGCGAAACAGAGAAAATGGATATATGCAAGAGTGATCGAGCCAGCATGGTACAGTTTCAAGAATGCACTATTTACATGGCACAAGTGAAATACATCTTTCAACTCAAGTACATGGACAAACAAAAGTGGTCGAGTGTTCAATCAAAGTCACATTTACACATAAGTGGTGAAAGTACAAGTGCCAAGGTGGAGCACCATCAGTTACAAGTGATCAACTCAAGTCAGCAAATGATGCAACATGGTCGAATAGATGGACCAGCATTATCAAGCAAAGTATCAAGCCAAGCAAATCAAACAGCAAATGATCCATACATGTTCAAGTCAGCCCAAACAATCAACATGATGTGCAGCATATATGAACTCATTCATGACAACATGTGCATGAAGTTTTTTTTTTATTTCAAGTGAGCATGAACTAAATCAAGTTTGGAAACATACAAAGACAAGCATAAGGTACAAATCAAATGAATCATGACCAAGTAATCACAATGGGAGATAGTAGCATGTACACGAAGAGCACAAATCATGTTTCAAGTGTCAGCTCTGCATATACACATTTAGAATGGTACATGGTCAAGCATGTAGGTCAAAACAACAATATGGTTAATGCAGAAGAACATATGGGCAAGGAGTTAAAATCATAAGCGTAGCATCAGTCCTTATTTCTCGGCAAGGACCAAGTTTAAGATAGTATTTGTTCTTAGCAAATGGCTTAGCAAAATGGTCAAGGTCGAATTATCCAAACCCATGCACAACAGTTTTGGCATGAAATGTTATTTCCCGAAAATTGAAAACAAATCAAAGTGGTGCAAAACTAATAAATATCACGCAATCAACTTGGCAGCAATTTATAATGGGAAAGAATCTTTCCAGAATTTATTCTTCCAAAAATTCACAGCAAATTTACAGAACAAAATAAGGGAACAAATCAAGTCGGTTTTCAATACTTCTAAGGCAAGAAAACATTTCCAGAAATCTTGATACTATTTTGGGCATGTACCAATTTCGTCATTCAAGGCAACCTTTCAATATTTGGCAACCAATTTCTGTTTTAAAATATTCTTAGAAATGTTTTTTTCTAGAAAATTGAAAACAAATCAAAGTGGTGCAAAACTTATAAATATCACGCAATCAACTTGGCAACAAATTTATAATGGGAAAGAACCTTTCCAGATTTATTCATCCAAAAATTCACGGAAAATTTACAAAACAAAATAAGGGAACAAATCATGTCTGTTTTCAATACTTCTAAGGCAAGAAAACATTTCCAGAAATCTTGATACTATTTTGGGCATGTACCAATTTCTACATTCAAGGCAGCCTTTCAATATTTGGCAACCAATTTCTGTTTTAAATCATTCTTAGATTTATTCTTCCAAAAATTCACGGCAAATTTACAGAACAAAATAAGGGAACAAATCAAGTCTGTTTTCAATACTTCTAAGGCAAGAAAACATTTCCAAAAATCTTAATACTATTTTGGGCATGTACCAATTTCTACATTCAAGGCTGCCTTTCAATATTTGGCAACCAATTTCTGTTTTAAAACATTCTTAGAAAATCAGCAATGTCATTCAATATGTGGAAAGCCATTTTAGTCAAGGCAACATTTTAAAATTCATTGGTTTCCAGTTTTTGAATCAAATATCAATTCAAAGGTGTGCAAATAAATACATGGCAAGAGTGTCCAATGTTTCATGAAATCAAAATCAGCAAGAATCAATTCCAGATAATCAGTTTTCAAAATGGAAAAGTATTTCCAGTTTTCACAAAACAATTTTCGGCAATTCTTTTAATTGTAGAAAATCACGCAAGGATTCATTGAAGCCAAGAACACACCTATATTCATATACATTCACGGGTATTCAACCATGCAGCAATCAAGCAAATCAGACAAAGCCAATTCTCATTCATGCTGTGGAAACCAGAAGGGGAATCACACGCAAAATCAATTCAAGTCAATAATTGAAATCAGAGATGTTTTAGGAATTCTAAATCCTATAAACACACACCCATATCATAATCGACAGTGATCGGAAGCCAATCCAACAATTCAAAGAGAAAACATTAAAAATCAATTCAGATAACTCGCAAAGTTTTCGATCAGAAGTATTCCAAATCGCAGCATCAGAAAGCCACAAACATTCGAGCATCAGAAGAACAGATTCGATTCAACCAAGCATCTCGATTTGGGATTTGGTAAAAACCATAATTCCAAGGGATTGGACGCCATTTTCAATTCCAGAAAGAAAAGTGATCGGGGAAAATGAATTACAAATGGGCCAGTCATGTTTCCCTTTGGCTTAGCCTAGTTCAAGTATTTTTAAAAGGGAATTTATTTTTCTTTTAAAATCTAGGGTTTTTAGTTGTTTTATTTTGTATTATTTTTAAAATTCATCTTGTACTCGAACAGTTTGTAGTGTATGTAAAATACTAGGGGAATCCAGTCAGGGTGTTGACTGGCAGTTGCTAGAGTTTGTAAAATCTAGGATTTACTAGTTACGGGGTTGTAATTAGGGGAAATCTGATCTAGGGGATTAGATCAATCTAGGGTTTTGAGCGTAGGGTTAGTACAGGAGCAGGGAGTGCGAGTTTACAGTGTCTGTAAGCGGGATCTGTTATTAACTCCTAGTAGAAACCTTAGGAATGCAGCAGTAGGCAGGATTTTGCCGAAGCTGGGTATCTCTGTGTGTTACTTCCTTTCTGCTTTTTATTTCTGTTGTATTCTGTGATCTATTTATTATTTAATATCCTATCAGATTTTAAACACAGCGAAAAACTGTGAAAAACCCTATTCACCCCTCCTCTAGGGTTATTCTAGATCCAACAATGATTAAAGGGATGGAACTTCTGGAGGGAAGGTGCATGCTCTTGCGATCAGTGCTCAAAATAAAGGTAGGAAAGTTTCCATGGAAGGTTTGATTTCTCTTTCCAATCATCTTATAAGAACTCTTTTTGATTCTAGCACTTCGCATTCGTTTATATCGAGCTCTGTAGTTGAATCTCTGCACTTACATACTAGTATGGTAGTGGATCCCGTTGTTGTCTCAAACCCCATAGGTGGTTCGACTCATTTATCTACGATTTGTTGGGGTTTGAGAATATCAGTGTTGGGCGTCGAGTTCAAGTGCAATGCGTATATGCTTAGGTTCATGGGATATGGGTTGATTCTAGGAATGGATTGGCTGACCACGTATGGTTCCATTCTGGATTGTGAGAGGAGGGTCATTAGACTATTGACTTGTCAAGGGAGGACCCTCGAGATTTCTTGTAACCCAAGGGGTCTGTTATGTAGAGTTTCCTAGAGTCACTAGACGCATCTATCGATGATCTAAAATCTGTTCCTGTAGTCCGTGAGTATCCTGATGTCTTTTGATGAGGTTCGCGGTTTACCCCAAGACGTGAGACCGATTTCCGCATATATTTAGTGGATAATGCAAAGCCAGTTGCATTGCCCGTGCGCCATATGGCTCCAAGAGAAAGTAGGGGAGCTACTTGAGAAAGGGTTTTCTTTTGGGATGGGATGAAGAAAGATGTAGCAGAGTTTGTTTCTTAATGTTTGATTTGCTAGCAAGGCAAAGCTGAGCAAAGGAAGCCCGGTGGTTTACTCCATCCTTTAGAGGTCTCGCAGTGGAAGTGGGAGAGCATCTCCATGGGTTTCATAGATGGTTTTCCTAGATCAAGGAAGGGCAACACCAACATTTGGGTGATAATAGACAGGCTTACTAAGAGCATTCATTTCATACTAGTTAAGAGTAAGAGGACGACAACATGGTTGGCAGCAGTTTACGTTCGTGAGATAGGCCGTCTTCATGGAGTACCTTCCAGTATCGTAAGTGATCATGATCCCATCTTCATCAGTAAATTTTAGAGGAGCTTGCAAAAAGCATTAGATACACAGTTATGTTTGAGCACCGATTATCATCCTCAGACCGATGGACAGACAGAGAGGGTGAGCAGAATTATTAAAGATCTTTTAAGGCTATGCATCCTAGACTTCAGAGGGACTTGGGAAGAGCATCTTCCTTTAGTTGAGGTTGCCCACAACAACAATTATCAAGCTGGCATCGACATGACACCCTTCGAAGCATCGTATGAACGACCCTGTAGATCGCCAACTTATTGGTGGGAATTTATAGAAAGATTATTACTTGGACCAGATATGGTTAGGGAAATGTCCGAGAAGATTGACCTTATTCGATGGCAATGAAGACAACTCAAGATAGGCAGAAATCCTACGCAGACAAGAGAAGGACTGACATTGAATTCGAAGTGGAAGTCTTAGTTTTTATCAAAGTGTCACCTCTGAGGAATGTGGTTCACTTTGGATCGGTAGGAAAGTTGGCACCAAGGTTTGTGGGACCATTTCCCATAAACAAGAGGATTGGCTAAATGGCCTACAGAGTAAAGCTTCCAGAAAATTTATCTGGTGTTCATGATGTTTTCTACGTTTCTTATCTGCGGAAGTGTTTGCATGACACCGCGGAAGTTATTGAGCCAAGCATATTGGAAGTAGTGGAAGTAGAGCGGGAGGCGACAGTCCGACGAGCCCCTACCCATATTCTTGGATCAGGAGTTAAGAAGCTACGCAATAAAGAGATCAAGATGATAAAGGTTCAATGGGGAGATAACCCAGAGGATGCGACTTGGGAGACCGAAGACAAGATTCAGGCTTCGTACCCTTTTCTTTTCAAGGGTATGTTCTTAACTCCTTTTCCAAAATTTTATCTGTGCTTGTTTCTATCATTTTAATATATCCTATCCATAGTATTTTCGACCTTTAGATAGGAATCCTATGAATGTAACCATGTGTTTGAGACATGTTATGTTTGATGGATGCAAGTGGATGCAAGTGTTTGCTAGTGGCTGCTTGTGGATGCATACACACACACACACGTTAGGCACTACATCGGCTCAATCACTCTCATACTGCATATGGATGTGTGTGCATTTTCTTTTCTTTTATGGATGGAAATGGATGTATTAGCATATGGATGTTGCATTTGGACGAATGAGTGTGCACACATATAGAAATTACATATTATAATAGGATTATTTGCATACATAAAATGTCTAAGATTACAATTAGAAATTGTAATTACATTTATGACACGAGGTTAGGTTGCATTAGTGGTGGAAGTCTGCTCGGACACGAGGTCTAAGTGCACAAATACGCGATGGGCTTAGACATGAGGTTAGGCCCAACTTGTGGAATAAGTCTGCCCAGACCCGACATACATATCCAGCATCCACAAGTTGTAGGCCTAATGTGGGAGGTCTAGCCCATTATAACCATAAATGGACTTGGTAACGAATTGAAATACTTAACCTAGATGAATCCATAAGGATTGTATGAACATGTTAACTTGAATAGGGGTTAAGTAAACTTGGTTGAAATAGAGGGTAGGTTTGGTAAATCTTGTGGCGATGGGTAATATTTATATATATAGGCCCACAAACTTAACCTATTTTATACTTTGGGGTTATGCAACTTTGTTAAGTAAACTTGCTTGGATCAGTGAGGGTTAAGTAATTCTTGTGGCGGTGGGACATATATAGGCCCGACAACTTAACCTGTTTAACATGTTGAACTATTGGGCATAACCTGTTGAAATCCTAGTAGTGGGGATGCAAGCCTAGGGGGAGCTTGTACCATCTTGTGTGTGGAACCCATTTCAGTCAGTAACCCATCTAGGTATCAAACGAGTACTCCGAACTAGGTCAGAGTATGGGCACGCTTACTGGGCTAATTATAAGAGATCCAAAATGAAGGGGCGGTGTCAACAACGCAGGAAACTACAGAGTCATGTGCGTGCGTGGGTCCGGCTTGCCATGGGAATTAAGACGCTGTGACATTGGTACATATAGTTGTGCACATCTTGAAAATGAAGGGTTTCCACTTTAGGAAGTGATACATCCTATTGTGGGGCTAGCACAGGGTATCTACGAAGTAGGGAGCCGATCGATTAGGGTACATCTAGACTCTGGTAAGTTTAGGAGACTGTTATTGGGGCTGCCTATGGATTGTATGGGGTTAAAACCTCTCACTAGAAGTACGCCTAAGTCTACCATTCCATATATATTGGGAATCAACTCATTCTGGTTATACTTGTAACAGTGCACAATAATCATTAGAGAAGCGTATACACCTTATCCTATCTACCTTGTCACACCTTCCTTTTTATGTGGTTATCTCTCTCTTATCCACTTTATATGCCTGTCATGCTACTTTTATTTATTTACTTGCTAAAAGCAACTAGACTCGCCGGACTTTATGTATGACCCTTTTTGTTTCCTCTTCTTTCTTCCGTTTCCAACCCAGGTTCTTAGGGAGGGAATTCTTAGGCTTAGTCAAGATTCTTCTATCGTCTTGCTTGGAGCTGGTAGATGTACTACTCAAGCTTCTATCTTTGCTACTATGGCTATGTTTTCACTTGAGGATTATGCTTCTTCTATTTTGTACTCTGATGTTTAATAATACGACAGATGTTTTAACGATGAAGTGTTTTTCATGTATTTCAGACAAGGGATGTTTTGACTATGCTACTTTATGATAAATAAAGTTTTTATTTCCGCTGCTATATTAATTTTTGTCTTTCTAGTAATATTTCTGTTCTGTTTACTATAACGCTCCATGAAACTTAATGCATTCCCTTTATGAGTGACATTAAGGGACGTGGGGTGTCACACTTTCTAAAATTTTCAATCCCCTTTGTTTATTATACCCACACGAACAACATCGCCACATATAAACGATATCTGCCACCAACCTACCACACCGGACCTCTGGTGATCGTTCCCCTTAGCTGCACCGACCTCCGCTCTTTCATCTCCAGCCTGTCTCGAACTTCTCCATGCCCTGTAGCCTCCATATGACCTAATAAGGTGAAGACCTTATTAGGTTGGTGGCAGATAAGGTCACCAAGGCTAATTCGGCCACGGCTAACCAATGACCACCACTCCACTACCAGTTTGACCACCAGACCTTCCTCTACAATCGCCCTTCAGGCACCTCCACACCTCGTCATCCCCATTGGCCAGAAAATGAGAAACCCAAACACTACCACAAAACCAACATTGAGACCTTAAACTGACCACCACCGCTAGTCTACACCATGTGGGACCACCGCACCTCCACCGTTAGATCCACCTCGTCCCCACGCTCGACTTTGCTTTAGGTCACCAAGGCTAATTCGGCCTCCAATATTTTATAAAATTCAAAATATATTGTTACAAGAAAACCACAAACTAGATCTAAACCCATCTACCACCATTGACATAAGCCACAGCACCCCACTAGACCCCGGCCACGGACCCCCGCTCCTCCCCTACATTTCTTCTATTGAAGCTTCGACTTAATTCTGAACGGATTAGAAGTTATGAATTTTTGTTTGAGGAAGAATTGGTTTTGCAAATTAGGAAGAATGAAATGAACGAGAAGTAAGTGTGTTATAGTGTTAGGGACCGTGGAAGCCAAGTATACATTCTTGTGATGTTTACTTGGGAAGGAGGGAAACAGTAGTGTTCCTTGGAAGTAAAGCAGTTGATTTCTTTATTATTTTCTTTTTATATTTTAATAATATTATTTTAATATGTGAATTAATACTCTATAACGTTAAATATTTGCATCACCACATACGATCTCCAAACGCGATGAAATTGGATATGCTGCTATGTCTTGACGTTACAGTCCCAATGAAACTTGTTTGGTCAAATTCCGATTCCGTTTGCATAACGCCGTTATTTTAATTCTAAATGTATTTATCGGTTCACTTTTAAATATCGTCTACTGATAAAATAACTATGATTGTCCCCAAATTGGAAATCTAGCAATAACTAGCCATACGTACTCCCATAAAATTCGTTTCGTCGAAAAAGGAGGTTGGTTGAAAAATAGTTATTCATATGACTTATATAATATCAATAAATCATAAATTAAATCCAAAATGATTGAATAAAATAAAATCAATTATTGTTATTGAATATATCCAAATAAAATTATATATCACTTCAAATTCAATCAATATGGATTTACAACTCAACATTAATATTTCGAGTTAAACGATATTCAAATTATATAAAGTTTCCTTTTATATTATTAAAAAAACGTTATCATTTATAAACGATTTCCATAGCGACTATTTCAAATTTTGCTTTGGACATCGCTTACAATTTATAAGCGGAAATCTCAATTTTTCTCTTTCATTAGAAAATTATAAGCAAATAGATTCAAACGTTTCTTGTTTCACAGAATTATAACTTTATACAGATTCTATATATTCAACTGAAGTTCAAACTCAAAATTACGAACTACCACGATGTTACGAGTTCGTTTATAATATAAATATAAACGTTCAATCGTCGTTTAATAAACGAACTCGATATAAAAATCCATTAATATTCCAAATATAATATTTAAAATAGATTTAAATTTTCAAATCAAATGACCGAAAAATCCGGGTCGTTACAACTTCTAAAGGTTATGATCCTAAGAGGACGAACTATGACAACACAGAGGCTTACCTCAAAGATATTTCTAGAAAAACCGTCAAGGACCCATTGGGAAACAAAGGGAAAGAACTAAAGATGATAGGGTTAATGATAATGAAAGAGTATCCCTTCTTACTGATGAGATCATGAGCACTATAATACCATCTTGGGTAAAGGTTCCCACTATAAAGTTTCTTAGAACCACTGACCCTGATGATCATCTAATGGTTTTCAATAGTTAAATGGATCTCTATAATGCTTCTGGGGCCGTTAGATGTCGTCTTTTCCCAGTGACCCTTCGAGGAGCAACAACCAAATGGTGTTGTCAATACAGAGAGAATACCATCTACTCATGGAAATAGTTCACCTATGAATTTTCCGCACAATTTTTCATCTGTAAGGATCCAGTAGTTGACTACACAGTTATTGCTAATATAAAGCAGAGGCAAGGAGAGTCCCAAGGAAATACTTGAAAAGGTTCAATGTAGAAGCATTAGAGGCAAAAGATATGAATGATCGTGACAAGTTAATTGTTGTGCATTCAGGGTTAATTAAGAATACCCCCTTTTGGAAGGAACTATACATTCATGGCTGTAAAGACTTATAAGACTTCCACTATCAAGCTGACAAGTTCATCCGCATGGATGAATTGTACTTTACAAAGAAGAAGTTCGGACCTCGAGGGGAAGGAGGAAAGCCGAGCTTCAGACGAAAACCCAAGGTGGAAGGTTCAGTCAAGATGGAAATAAGAAAAGGCCAAGATGGAAGGATTCTAATTCCAACTCAGTTGCTTTAAGAAAACCCATATCCTTTGTTTATGCTGTGGAAAAAGAAAGGGTCAATAACTTCCCCGTCTCGTTCAAAGCCAAGAATTGCCCTGAACCTCATACAGGTGGAAAATATTGTGAGTATCACAAAATATACGGGCATAAAACCGACAAGTGCAAGATTTTGGATGGGATTATTCAGAAGCTTATCCGCGAGCAACATTTGAAAGAGTTTGTTCTAAATAATCCATTATCTACCCAGCAAACAAATGGCTAACGAAAGGTTTTAGCCAACGCAGTAGAAGCCACTGTGGAGGAAGGTCATCTAGACTTAGGTCCATCAATAAACTGAATCAGTATGATCATGGTAAGCCACGCCCTATTGGAAATTGCCCAGTATCCTGGAATCGATACCTAAAGGAGGCTCGCGAAGGGATATTCTCTATTCAGGAGGAACTATCATTTAAGAAAGTCGGTTACACTCTCAAGATGCAAAAACTAGCGATTTCTCCAGACGAGATGAAGAAAGGGATCCTTCATCCACACAATGACCCTCTCATGATAACAGCTCAGATTGGGCTCTCTGTTGTAGCCAAGATCCTTATTGATACTGGAAGTGCAGTCAGTTTAAACATGCTTTTAATCAGATGGGAATCTCTAAAAAGTAGTTAGAACCAAGCAATGAGCTAATCTTCGGTTTCAACAACAAGGGATCAACTCCAATTGGATAGTTCAACTTCCTTGTCCAAGTTGGATTGTCTCAGCTCCACCGAACCTTTGAAACTCTTTTTGTCATGATCGACCAACCATCTTACTATAATGCCTTCTTCGGTTGACCTGCTCTGGAGGAAATGGATATTTTTGTCTCTTCCAAATACCAAATGTTGAAATTCTTAACAAAACAAGGATGGGGTACCATCAGAGGGGAACAATTTAATTCTCGCAAATTGTATTTCGCAACGGTTGACAAATACAAAAGGGAAGTATTCTTCGTACTTTGATTCCTTTACCATTTTTCAACCTTTGGATAATGGATTCTTACATCCAACATTCGAAGCTAAAATAAAAATCAATAAAACTGACAAACATACAAATGATAGGTAGACTTCCTTGAAACAAAAAAGGAAGAAAGTCGATGACATAAATTTGGCAGAAGAGGAAATTGTAACAGATTTGGATTCTCGAGGGGACATTGAAAGGATAAAACCAATAGAGGATTTGGAGTAAGTAAGAGTTGATCCAAAGGATAAAACCAAAGTTATCGAGATAGGGAAAAGGTTGACAGAACCCTTGAGTAGTGACCTAGTTCAGTTCTTGCAGCTCAACAAGGATGTTTTCGCTTGGACTCATACATGCATGGTTGGAATCAGCCCCCTATCATAAACCATGCCCTAAACATCAACCATTTTATAATCCCAGTTCTACAAAAGAAGAGGCAATACAATAGAGATCGGTCGGGGGCTTTAAAAGAGGAAGTCAAAATATTAGAAACAAACGGTACCATCCTAGAAGTTTTTATTTATCCCAAATGGCTAGCCAACCCTATGCTGGTAAAGAGGTCAACGGAAAGTGGAGAACCTGCGTTGATTATACAGACTTAAACAAAGCATGCCCAAAGGATTGTTATCCCCTTCCGCGGATAGACAAGTTGGTCGTTGCAATAAGTGGTCACAAGATATTATCACTTATGGATGCTTACTTAAGGTATAATCAAATTCCCATGCACAAACCCGATGAAGAACATACGAGCTTTATCACCGAATAGGGGACATTTTGTTACAAAGTAATGCCCTTTAGATTGAAAAAATGCTGGAGCAACATACCAAAAGCTAGTTAATAGAATGTTCCAAGAGCTAATAGGGAAAAACATGGAAGTATATGTAGATGATATGCTGGTAAAGTCCGTCAAAGCAGAGAGCCACCTGGATGACCTAAAGGAGATGTTTAACATCTTGAAGGATTACCAAATGAAGTTAAACCCACAAAAGTGTTCTTTTGGGGTCCAATCTGAAAAGTTCCTAGGAAATGTGGAAATCGAGCATGGCATTGAGGCTATCCCTGACCAAATCCATGCCATAAAGGATACGGAAGAACTCAAAACAAGCAAGACGTCATGAGCTTAAACGGAAAGGTAGCAGCCCTTAGTATAGGTTTATTTCCAAAGCCACTGACAAATGCATTTCTTTGATGTTATAAAGAAAAAGAACTTCGAATGGAATAAAGAATGTAGAGAAGCCTTTCAAGAATTGAAAGATTACATGGGAAAACCCTGGTTTTGTCCATTCCCGAGAATGGAGAAGATTCAGGGTCCATTTGGCATAGGTCCCTATTAAGTTTTAAAATTAGGATCACATCCGATCATAAATTTATTGTAAATTTAGTCCCTATTTTTTGAAAATTCAGTAAAAAAAAGAAAATATAAAAAAAATCATGTAAATTCATATTTAAATAAAACACGTAAAAGTTATAAAAATCGGATCAAAAAACCACCAAAAATCACGTTAAAACCAAAAAATAATAATAATAGAAAAACAACGAAAATGTAGTTAAATGCATAATAGTATGCACGTATTTATATTTTCTTGCATACATCCGTGCATGTTTTCCAGCCATGCATCTGTGTTGGTTTACTTGTATACATTTGTGCAGGTATTGCATAATTCTTGCATACAAGTGTTAAAAAATTCAATTGCATACAAATCAGTTCATATTTGTTTGCAATCAGGCGTGAAGTAAAACAGAAAAGCAGCACACATGCGTGCAACAATCTGCAGGCAAAATGTCTGTTAAACTTTCTTCATGCAATACTTGCATACATGTGTGCAAGTATTTCAAATAGTTACACACATGTATGAAAGTTTCAGTCCAGATTTTCAATGGAAACAGGTTATGCAAAAGTTGCACACATGTATGCAGCTACTGGTAATAGTGCATACATATATGCAAATTTTTTTAATTTTCGTAGACTTCTGGAATCGTTTCCAGATTTTAATTTTTTTTACTCTACAACGCTTTTTTCTTGGCGAAAAACGTAAAAGGGGGAAGAAATGAAAAATAGGGACCGGGTTTGCATTGAAAAGTTGGGAGAGACGTGGCTTACATTTCAAAACATAACAGGGGGCGGAGCCTTATTTCTACAAAGATTTATACCAACATATGGCCATTTCAGAATATGCTTTAAGTTCAATCCTTATAAGAGAAAGTGATGGAACTCAACACCCAATTTATTATATTAGCAGAAGGTTAAAGGATGCAGAAACCCGATATCCTGTAACGGAAAAATTAGCGTATTTCCTAATACTTACAGCACAAAAGCTCAGGGGTTATTTCCAAGCACATCCCATTAAGGCTTTAACTAATTTTTCACTTAAGCAAGATTTCAGCAAGCCGGAAACCTCAAGAAGGTTAGTGAAATGGGGAATTGAGATTAGCCAATACGAGATTGAGTTTCAACCTCGAGCAGTGATCAAAGGACAAGCTCTCGTAGATTTTATGAACGAATGTACAAGCTTCATTACAGAACGGTCAACCAACGAAAATGACCAAAAGGCTAAGTGGCAATTATTCGTAGATGGGGCTTCAAACGAACAAGGAGCAGGGGTAGGATACATCATAATTACCCATGATGGGTACCGCTTGCATTATGCAATGAAGTTAGGATTTGAAGCTACCAACAATGTGGCCGAATATGAGTCAATGATGGCAGGATTGAACCTAGCACTATAATTAAAAGTAACTCGAATAGAGATCTTTAGTGACTCACAATTAATGGTGAATCAGATTAAGTAGACCTTCCAAACCAAAGATACCTGACTGGCCCTATATGTAAAAAAGATACTAAAGATGCTTCCTTAGTTTGAATACTTTTCAATACGTCAAATCCCAAGGGCGGAGAACACCCAAGATGATTCACTAGCCAAACTGGCTTGCTCCCGAGGAGCTCCCGAAACTCGAATAATCCCTGTAGGATACTAAGAAAGGCTTAGCACTGGGAAGGACTTGAAACAAGAAAAGAATTGTTGGTCTTAACTAGATCCCTAGCCTTGGAAAAGGGAGATGAAATGAGTAAATATGATGCTTCTGATAAGGAGCCCTCTTCAACAGAAATGGGTTACCATTATTAAAATATTTGGATAGCTCCTATAGTATATTACCTCCTAAACGGAGTTCTACCCCTTAGTAGGAAAGACGCGAGGAAGATAAGATACCAATCCCCAACATTTGTTATTACAAATGGGATACTCTATAAGAAATGAACTCACTCCCCTACTTAAGATGTGTAAGCCTTGAGAACGGGATTAATTTGTTGAAAGAAGCAAATGAAGGTTTGTGCGGGGACCATTCCAATGGAATTAAGTTACCCAAGAAGGTCATGCGACAAGGCTTTTACTGGCCAAAATGACTAACCAAGGAATTGAATATGTCAAGAAATGCGAGAAATGTCAAAGGTATTCTAAAATATCTCGTCCACCTCTAAGTGAGTTAACCACTATCTCAAACCCATGGCCTATCAATGTGTGGGGGATAGATTTGATTAGTCCTCTGCCAGTCTCGAAGGGTAGAGCTAAGTGTGTTGTAGTGCCTACTGATTACTTTACCAAATGGGTTGAAGTAGAACCCTTCCGATAGTCACATCTAAGAAGGTGTTGAGATTTGTGATAAAGAATATTGTCACTCGCTTTGGGATTCCTTATAAGATCATATCAAACAAAGGAACACAATTCGAAAGCGATGAATTCACACGATTTTGTGATAAGAATGGGATCATCAAAATCTTTTCCTCAGTAGCACATCCAAGGGCAAATGGAGCCGTCGAGGCAGCAGATAAAACCATAAAGACAATTATCAAGAAATGACTAAACCAAGCTAAAGGGAGTTGGGTAAAAGAATTGCCCTTAGTGCTTTGGGAATATAGAACTTCCGCCAAAACGACAATAGGACATACTCCATTTTCTTTGACATGTGGATGCGAAGCCGTGCTTCCAATTGAGGTGGGAATCCCTTCACACAGAAGGATAGCCTATGTATTTAATCCTAATCAAGAGTTAAAAGGAATCCTTAGAACTAATATGAGGATTAAGAGACGAGGCTACAATCAGAACGACCAGATACCAAAGGAGAATCACTAAGTACTACAACTCAAGGGTTAAAACCAAAGCATTCACAAAAGGAGATTTGATCTTACGAAGGGTAATAGCCAACACAAGTAACCAATCGGATGGGCCGCTTGGCCTAAATTGGGAAGGACCCTTAATCATCCTTCAAGAAGTCATACCTGGGACGTACCGACTATGCAAACCAAATGGTGATCTTGTTCCAAGTACATGGAACTCAGAACATGTAAGTCCATACTTCTCAATGATAAACGAATAAAGGATAGTCTCCTTCAAGAATACTCATAAAAATAAGGGTATGGAAGCCCTTTCAAAGTTCAAAGTAACCTAAGATGGGCCAAATTACAAACGGATGAAAACCCTTGTCACCACCAAGTTGGCCAGGGAAAGGCACCCCCCGAAGGGGGGGGGGGTGATGTGTAAGACTTCCTCCGCGCCCAAGTCAGAAAGCACCAGGTTGAAGCATCAAAAGCATCCATGCCAGAAATGATTGAGACAGAGCTTCTATTTAGCACGCCCTGCCTCTGCTCATAGAATAATACGCCCTGCCTCTGCTATGAACTAAGCACGCCCTGCTCTTAGAAGGGCACGTCTTGCCTCTACTTATGTTCTGCGTAACCCGCAAAAGGGAACGCCAACCCTTATCATCGCCTATGATGGTCAGGATATGGCACCCCTTGGAGGAGGTGGAGTGTAAGCCTCTATCACCGCCTACAATGGCCAGGGTAGATCATCAAAAGAGTAAGCCTTAATTTTGCATCTACGATGGCCCATTTTAAGGATTTAAGACCTTATCATCACCTACGATGGTCAGGATAAGGCACCTCCTAGAGGGAGGTTGGGTAAGTCCATGGGACCTGCTTGTGGATAAGCTAGCCAAGAGCACCAGACACAAAAGCCCAAAGTGTAGCGCCCGACCCCTATACCCATGTTAACCAAGAGCAACACTAAGTATTATTGTCGGAAAGCACGGAGAATGGGACTCGATAGCGCTAAATGTTGTACTCATTCCTTTGAACGGACACTGGCACAAAAATTTGAACTTTTCAACTTACCATTCGTGCTCAGTATAGGTTCAAAGCAATGGTACAAGAAAATTTACCAAGTTACATATTACAAAATATAATAAAATTAAGTGCAACATAATGACAACAACAGAACACATAATACATATCATAATAGAGATGTTCAGAATACATAGTCCATAATACATGATATCACTCCCAAACACATAATAGCATACGTACCATAATACTATTAGCTATTGATAGTCCGAAGCTGCATAGTCTGAAACCCCAAAACGTGAAAAAAGATAATAATGTTGCAACAGTCCACACAACCTAACCTGTGAATAATCCTCAACCTGACCCGAGGATTTTAAAACAAATCACACGGGTCAGACTATTTCTAGTATGAGTGAAGTAAGAATCTTTGGAGATCAAAAAGTGACAACAAAAGATAAATGATACTACATGTATAAGTCAACGAGAGGCATATGAATGTTACTATATATGAAAATTTTAGCATAATCATCTCATTAAAATAAGCCATAATTCCAAACATACGTATTGTATGTAACTCAATATAATACCAATATCAATTATCATATGTAAAATAAAATGATGAAATAAATCAAGTTAGAGTATCACATATAAACTAATAAAATACTTATAACTTTTATCATATATAAAACAATATGATAAAATGAATCAAGTCAGAGTATCATATCTAAATCAATATGATACTCATAATATATATATATATATATATATGTATATATATAACACAATATGATGCTCATAATAAATATCGTATATACTACAATATGATAACCAATCAAGTTAGAGTATCATATATAAATCAATGTGATGCTCTTTAACAAATATTATATAGATCAACAAGACGGAGTATCACATATAAATCAATGCGATGCTCTTAACAAGTATCATATATAAATTAGTACGATAAAATAAATCAATAAAGAGTATCATGTATAACCCAACATGCTTCTCATAACAAATCTCATTTTTAAATTAACAGGATACTCATAATAATTAAGTCAGAGTATCAAAACCCATTAAAATCCTCATGACATTTATCATATATAAAACAATATGATAAAATAACGCAAAACAGAGTATCATATATAAATCAATACGATACTCATAACTAAATAGAAAATGCTAAACAATATGATATTTATAATAGATATCTTATAATAAATAATAAAATCTTTGTGGCAATTATCATATGTAAAAGCAATATGATCAATTCAGAGTACCATATGTAAATCAATACGATACTCATAACAAAATAGCATATACAATATGATATTTATAATTTTAGTCAGAGCATCAGATATAAATCAATGCGATGCTCTTAACAGTTATCATATGTAAATCAATATAATAAAAATGAATCAAGTCAATAAAATCTTTATAACATTTATCATATATAACAGCAATATGATAGAAATAAATCAAATCATAGTATCATATATAAAATCAATAAGATACCCATAACAATTGTCATATATAAATCAATATGATAATAAAATTGATCAATTATAGTATCGTAATAAAATATTAGGGGATTATGGGATAAATATAACCCGACTCATAAATACCAAATAAACAGAAGCTAGTATTGTAAAATCACAGTGGTAGAGCTCAAGCGTGCATCAAGACATCTGCACCGTAATCTACTCATAGCGTCATAACACACCTGGCGATAAACCCAGGATAACCAAGATGGTCTAAGGCGAAGGCCGTATGCTACCCGTTCACGGTACTACACGTGGGATCCCTACGCCTCCATCTGTTGTAGTCTGTGACCCGCCGATCGGGAATCTCGATCAAAACAACAAAATTGCCCGATGTAGCAGACCGTTGACCTTTGGTGGTAGGTGGGAAAATTTAAAACCACCGATTCAGGTAAAAATTTTGAATCAGGTCAACCAAGATGGAGTTTTGGTCCATTGGTACAACAGAGTCCAATTTATCCCAATCCCAAATCAAGAACATTCTTGAAATGCTATTTTACAATAAATATGCCATGAAGTTTAAAGTGTTTATAACGTCAAAACACTTTGTAAACTTAGTCATGTTTTGAAAATATACCATCACATGCAAAACAAAATAATAATCATAACCTGAATTAAACAAAACAAAGATGATATTCAACTTTATCATATATAAAAACAATATGATAAAATAAATCAAGTCAGAATATCATATATAAGTTAATATGATACTCATAATAAATATCATATATAAAACAATATGACAAAATAAATCGAATCACAATAATTGCGATAGAGAAAAAGATATCATCATAAGAATGGCATATAAGTATGCCAACTCAATGTAGAACTAAAACCACATCAATTCAAAAAGTGTCATATACGTCCAAATAGTAACTACTTAAGTAATGCACTTGTGTTCCATACCACATTGCATTACTTTAATATTTACTAAATGGGAGTAAATTCCACTTATTGAAAATACATAAAAATAACTATTCCACAAAGTTATAATGTTATAAATCATATTTGAAAGCCACTTATGCAGATCAACAATTGTCTCAAAATCCTAAATATGAAATTTGGTTCGTAAGTCATGTCTTAAAATTCATTCTATCTTTATTGACAGACCAGCAGCAAAGAATTAAGTTTTTGACAATCTAGATATTAAATTTATGCAAATCTTAAAACATAAGAGTTTTAACACATCTTCCAATCTTTCCAAAACATCAAGACTTATCAAAATCTGATAAGAAACCAAAAAGTTATACCCAAAACAATTTGTGTTTAGGCCTGAAAATATCAATTTACATAAATTGATTTTGTAAAACTCATATAAAATCAACATTTAATCTGTTAAAGCTAAAAAATTTATAGTACCTTTGAACATCAGTCTAGTTTGTATGTACAAAATTTGAGAACCAAACCCAAAATAATTTGGTAAAGATTTTCATATTCTTCTCAAATAATTTTCTGCTGTGTTCTAAAAATCTCAATTTTCATATACCCAACTTACAAAAATCATAGAAATTCGAAATTTACTATTTTTAACTCAAAAGTTTTACAATAGCTTTAAATATGAATGTAGTTTATGTGTACAAAATTTTAAAGCTAAATTCCTTACCAGTTGGTATAGATGACATGTTCTTCACATTTCATTTTCTGCTATGCTTTGAAAATCTCAGTTTTCATATGCTCAATTAGAAAAATCTCATAAAATCGAAAATTTAAGTTTTTCACTCAAAATTTCTATTATATCTTACTACACTAGCATATATCTCTCAATAAAAATTTCAAATACAAATTCATTACCAGTTGGTACTGATTTGTGATTCTTCATGAACCACTTTCCACTCAGGTTTATAAAACTCAGTTTTCATATGCTCAATTAGAAAAATAATATAAAATCGGAAATTTAACATTTTCATTCAAAATTTCTACAGTTTCTTACTACTCCAGCATAGATTCTTCAATAAAAATTTCAAAGACAAATTCATTACCAATTGATACAGATATGTGATTCTTTATGAACCACTTTCAACTCAGGTTTATAAAACTCAGTTTTCATATGCTCAATTAGAAAAATCGCATAAAATTGGAAATTTAATATTTTCATTCAAAATTTCTGTAGTAGCTTACTACAACAGTACAAATTCTTCAATAAAAATTTCAATGACAAGCTCTTTACCAATTGGTACATATTTGTGATTCTTCAAGAACCACTTTCAACTCAAGTTTATAAACATTAGTTTGCATATGTTCACTTTGAGACAATTCGACATACGTTTTACATGCGTTTGAATTGTATGCATGTACCAAAATAATCATCTTTCATCTTCTTTTTAATACTACATCAATTCCATTTAGATTGAATGTCTCAAATTCTCAAATGACTCATGATTCAAACAACAACATATACATGGGCCACAAAGCTAACAAACGATTTACGTAAAGGAATCATCTTTGAGTCTTCATGCAAGCACAAGATGTGAATAGAAAAAAGAAAGATTAAATCTTCACTCACCACAAATTGCAATCCTAAGGCTCTACAACAGCTAGCTTTTGATTGGTACCTTTTACAATAATAAATGGGAATCCTTTCTTCAATCGCAAAGATTGATTTTTGGATTTATTTATTTTTCTATGAAGGAGAAGATTGATTTTTTTTTTCCTTTTTCTCACTTGCGTTTCTGGTTTATCAGAGGAAGAATCAAAATACATACTGTCATTCACTGGTGAATGAAGATGGGAAGGATTTTTATCCTTAGCCCCCCTCTCTAGATTGTTCCTCATAAAAATCTCCACATTCCCTTTTTTATTTTTTTATTTTATAATCTTTTCCCTGTTCTTTTCTTAATGATTAAGATTTGTCTCATTAGGAGATATTTTCATTTCCTCCTTATAAAATTTAGTTCTAGATTTTTCCTACATAAACTAATTTTTTTTTCTTTTATGAACACATAAGTACATATATCCCAAAAGTTCATTCACAAAACAAATTCCATTATGCAACATAAAGGGTGAAATTGACTATGCACAACCGATTGGTAAAGAGTGGCCAACAAAGTACGTACAACCTCTGCTTTGACAATCAAAAGCCCAGGGAGTGGCTTAAGAAGCACGTACACGCTCTGCTTCCTTAAAATCGAAACCGAAGGCAGGTAACAAAGCCAATTACCAAAAGTGGATTTCTGGTCTACATTCTTAATCATCCGAATTTGGGTTAGTTCAGGAATTCTATTATTACCAGAAGTGGATTTCTAGTCTACAGTATTAATCACCCGAATAAGGGTTGGTTCGGGACTTCTATTATTACCAGAATTGGATTTCTAGTCTTCAATCTTTGACACCGAATAAGGGCTGGTTCGGGACTTCTATTATTACTAGAAGTGAACTTCTAATATTCAATCTTTAATACTCAAATGTGGGTCAGTTTGGAATTTCTATTAATATTAGAAGCGAGCTTCTGATTTAATCTTTAATACCTGAAAAGGAGTTGGATCGGGACTTCTTTCCGTTTTCGTAAAGCAAAGCTATGACTTTTCATCATGAACATCTGAATATGGGTTTTCTATCCCATCGTTTCATATTTGGCGACTCACCACAAAGGTGGTATCATAGACACCTCATTACGGAATTCAATATTAAGAGTTGAAACCACTTACACTCGATAACCAGGAAGTTTCCTAAACACTCTCCCTTGTGTTCCAATAGAATGAAAGGTATAAATAGGCGTGGAACCCATAGATACAGGGTTAATATATTATTAAGGCTCAATCCCCAGCAACATCTAATCGAGTACATATGCAACTGATTATAGAAACCATGGAAAGGCTAACACAGATTTCAGCTATTGAAATTCATATAGGGAAAAGGAGTTTGACTTGAAAAGTCGAAAATACCCCTTCACAAGGGGGGATGTTACCACCAAAATTAATACCGAGATAGGCTGACGGTGAAGGCTCATCGGACCGTCACAAGCAAAAAAGAATAATCCGAATGCAAAAGACTAGGTGCAGGATAAAACCGAGAGCATAAGAGAGGCATTCAGAATAACAAGCAACCGACAGCATCATCAAAAAGGAGAGGCTCAGGTACAAAGGAAGAGTCACGACAGGTTAGTTCCAGCATGAAAGATAGCTAATAAAAGATCATCCAAAATCGAAAGTTGAAGAAGAGAAAGACCAAGAAAGCTAAAATCTGAGACCTAGAAGGGCGAAAGGGTAATCAGCATTAACATATTTAATGTCGATACAAATAGAGACGGAAGCACCAAAAGCATAGAGCCCAAAACATAGAGAAAATATTCGGAAGCCAACTACCAAGACCCTAATTTGATACTCACCGAGAGGCAATTTAAGCAGACAACCAATAAAGCAGTAGAAGTGCTCTAACAAAAAGCCTAAGCCCACTTCAAGGATCTCCCGAAAGGCAAGTCAATGCTTCTAAGAGAAAACAAGCCATCCACACTCATTCACTTAGTGTCGACACCGAATGGAGTGGCGGTTCCCAAGCAACACGCTTAAAGTACGAAGGCAAACTCCACGAAGAATTAATGGCAAGACCAAGAGCTCATGACCAAAATCTCTTAACCGGAAGCCGAAAGCCTTTCCTAAAGCTATCCATATCGATAAGTTTGGTATCAATACAAAGGACGTGGAAATAACATAAAAGAGAAGCTCCAAAGACCGAGACCATCTTTCCGAAAGCCAAGACCGACAATCTAAGAGCAATAAGTAAAGCCAAAAGAGCTGCTTAGAGCCAAAGCATTCAAACCGAAGGGAAAAGCGCCCGATAGGGGCATCTTCTGGCCAAATGACAAAAGGGCCCTGATTTGTCTATAAATAAGACCCTAGGGGTCTCATTCTCAGGATTGAATTTTCATTTCTCAATCTCATTTTCTCTCTCAAGAGCAAACCCTAATTTCCAAATTGAACTGAGATTTCTTCAACTCTTGTAATATATCCGCATTAATAAAAAGGAGATGTCCAAGACTTAATTGTTTCTCGATTTGATAATCATATTGGGCTTATAATGATTAGACAGGGAGTTAACAATAACCTTTCTTATGAAATAGCTAATTGCATCACTTTTGTAGGAGGAAAGGTATGGGAAAAACCAAGGCTTTTCCCCTTTCAAATCGTTGGTATGTAACTTAATTCTTTCATACTAAGCCTAATGCAACCCAACCTCAGAAGGGAGCTTGCTATGAGCTTGTGTCTTGATAACTGACACAACCAAGGCCCTTCTGGGCTGGTTCGATGCGGAAGTATCCTATAAGTCATTAATTTCTATGACATACAGACAACCCCGGTGTTGTGAGGCACTAGCATGTTTCCTCTTGGCACAATGCATATTATTTTATCCTGGATCTAAAGGTGACAGTTGCATAAGGTTTCATTCTTATTTAACTTGTAAAACCCTCCTCTCAAGGCAATCACTAACTTTGTAGTGTTGTAAGCGTGATTCTCACCCCTTGAAGGAAGGGTAACTAATATTCAGACTTTAGGTCTTGATGCCTGGGATACGGTGAAACTCGTTAAGACTACCGATTCAAGGCTGTATTCCAATGACCTTTAGATCACTCTTTCATTGAATTACTAAGTATATGCATTGTATATCCTAGTTCGGTTGTTAACGAAAAACATCGTTAAAAGAGAACATCACCTATCGCTTGTGGAGTTTACCTACAATAATAGTTTTCAATAGATGATTGGTATGGCCCCTTTTGAAGCACTTTACAGGAGACTATGGAAGTTGCCAACTTGTTAGTTGGAAACTATCAACAAGATTCTACTCGGACTAGACTTCGTCCGTGATTCCACGGAGATTTATTGGATTAGGCAGAGGATGGAGGCAGCCCAAGTCCATCAAAAATCATATGCCAATAGGAGGAGGATGGAAATTGAGTTCTATATTGGAGATTTAGTATTCATAAAGGTATCTCCTCGCAAGAAGACTATTCGGTTTGGAAAGACTAGGAAGTTGGCTCTCAGATTTTTTGGGCCTTTTCGCGTCCATCGGGAATCCGTAACGTTTTTCATGCATCTCATCTAAGGAAGTGCCTTCATGATTCTTCTATCAGACTCGAGCTTGATGAAATTGGGGACATAGGAAAATTCGAGTTGGAGTCCAGGGTTCCCCATGCGACTGCAAAGACTGTAGAGCACAGAATCAAGAGACTCTGCAATAAAACAGTTCGCCTCATCCGAGTACAATAGGAAAATGATCCTGCAGAAAGCACATGGAGACCGAGGATACGATAAGATAGACCTACCTAAAGCTTTTCTTAGGTATTTTTTCCTCTAAATTACGTTTACGGATGTATTGTGGCTGCTAGATTGGATGTTAGCAAATGGATGCAACATAATTGCACAGTGCACTCATATAGAAATATACACATATTAAGATGTTTTGCATACATACTGCGTCACTTATTTCACATACACGTTAGGATTTGAGCTCACTTTAGTAAGTCTATAGTTCATAATAACCACGAGTCATGGATGTTTACGGATGAATTAAAAATAACATGGTGTACAACATGGATGTTTAGAGCGATTTGTGTTTTTCGCCCCTTCAAATAGATTTTGGGGTGAAATCTATTTTAAATGGGGAGAATGTGACGCCCCATAAAATAATACCTAAAACTAATTAATAATAATAAATAATAATAATTTATAGTAAAATAATAAAATATAAAGGGCCGAAAAATGGTTTTTTTCTAACATTAGGAGTTTGGCCGCAAAAATAATGTAGATGTATTCTTGATGAAATTCTAATCAATTTCATATATGATATGTCAGAATCCGAACCCATATGGAATGGAACTTAAAAGAAATTGTACGTTAAATATATGTATATATATAACACATTTCAAAATTCAAATTATAATATTAATATATGGAACAATATATGTCCAATAAATGAATGATTGGAATATTCCATCCAATTTAAATTTGTACGTATATATTAGTATGCAGCAGAGGACAAGAAATGATTAACGTTATATAATAGAAATCTTTCTAGCCCTACATACGTTTACCGGGCAAAACTGTAACCAAGGGGTCAACCCCCACTAGGGAGGTGTCGACCGCCGGTCGGCCGCCCTTCAAGGGAAGCGGTCAACTGCCTGGCGCAACATATGCCCAGGAAGGCTGGATTCAGGTCAAGTTTTGGTGTTAGTTTATGAGAATAGATAGCAAGGATTGGTTCTAAATAATTCTACTGTTCTTGTTTACACACAAACACCCCTATAAATAATTCCCTAGACTCCAGACCTAAACCTAGCCACTCTCTCTATCTATGCCTCCACGGTACTATTGATTCCAGAGAAATTCATAATAGGTTTTTCTTATTTCTCCCTTAAATATATCTTCTAGTCTCTTCTCTTATAGATTTGAACAGGATCTAGATTTGGAATCATAAGATTTTTATATATAAGAATTCTAACTATTTAATTCATATATATATATATATCTAGGGATTGGAGTTCGGATCAAATAGGCAAACGTCGTCAGATCTACGACATTTCCATATAGTCAAATCACTATGAGTGGAAATAGTAATTATTTAGGAATATTCTACATTTGTAGATTATTATATGAATTAGTATGTCTAGGTAGATTTGGATTAGCGATAATATCAAACTGTAAACCCCCCAAATCTCCTGTTTTTATACATGTTTTGCAAGAATTTTCAATTGATATTGGGTTTGTGAATTTGTTTTAGTTATGGGTAAAGAATATTTTGGGTGAATGAAGTCTGTTTGATTTATCCTTTTTGTTTAAAAATGATTGTGATGTAGAAAGTTTTGATTTGATTTGGTTTTACTATTTGAATAGGTACGGATATCCATTCTGAATGGATAATTCGAACGTATTCAAATTTGAAACAAATCCAATATCAACGTTTTTATGTACAACATAAGAAAGGGTAAATTAGATAAATAAAGGTCTATGTATACATACATACATACATACATATATATATATATATATATATATTTGTGTGTGTGTGTGTGTATGTGTATATGGTGTTGTAAATTTACACCTTATTCTTGATTCATTACTTGAATTATTCTAACAAACTAGGAAGCAAACTTTGCTTGCACGCTGTATTTTTCCCATTACTACTATGTGTAATTATGCCACGTTAAAACATTCCCTCATTCATATGAAAACTAGCATTATTTATATGTACTAAATATTAAACTTATATAGTGTAATTAACGTAATTAGGCAATGATGTCATAGTAAATGCGATTAGGATAAGATTTGAACTTGAAATATCCCCATATAAATTGTTGTTCTTGCATGTATATAAAATAGTTTATGTATATTTTGTATACTGATACACAGATACAAGGTTAGTCGCCATTTGTGGTAAGTCTGCCCGTAACCGACCGACAAATCCAGCAACCACAAATGAGTCTGGCTAATGTGAGATGTCTAGGTGTCATGGGACATTTAAATTAGTACACTATGACCCGAGGTTAAGCCCATTTGTAGTAGAAATCTGCCCAGAACATCCCGACATATCTAGCATCTACAGGTAGACGGCCTAATGTGAGAGTTCTAGTGTATATATGTACTTATTGTGTGTGAATAGGTAGGTTTACTACACCATAAGAATATCCTAAGTGGATGACTCTCTTCTTATCAAGTTTGGGTCTTAAGTGGTTAGGATTAGGATCATTCTAAAGGTTTGTTACTTAGATATAGAACAAAGTCATAGGACCATCCCTTATTAGATTTGAAGTAGGTCTATGGGTCCCCATTCTCAGAAAGTGGTTTAGACATGGCAATAACAGAGTTGGGTAGTTTACCAGAATGTCCACTTCTTCTAGGACTTTGATAGGGCCAACATAGGGATAGAGTTGGTATACGTTGCATGCTATTTAGTTCACCAACTGTCTAAGGGAAGTCTTAAGCGACATAGGTGTTCTTCCATAATTTCAGTTAAGTAGTAACACTAGGCATCCGTCGTAGGGGTCTTAAATGGCTATATGCGGGCCTACCCTAAACTAGTACTAAGCGGCATGTTACTATTTCTCATATTATTTGTGAGAATATATAATTAAGAAAGCTGACATATTAGGACGAGGTCTTAAGTGGCTAGGGTCTGCCTTAGGGTCATAAAAGATCATGGGAATCCATCCTTAATGAATAAGTTAGAACATGCCTTAAGTGAATGAGAATGTCCACCTCGTCGTGTCTCCACCCTAAATGCACTAATGAGGTCTCAAGTGAATGATTCAATCCACCTCATTGGTTAAACACTTTTCATATATGTTAACATATATAACCTGCTAAATCTAGGGTTTGATCTTTAAGCAAATATTATTTTCAGTTGTGAAGGACTTTATGTTCTGACCCCTCTCCTTAACATATCTTACAAGGTAGTAGGTGGGTAGCTATTCAATGAAGGAAATAAAGATGGAGCCTGACAAAGGCAATTAAGATATTATGCTATTATTAGTTATCATTGCTGTTTTGCTTATGAAAACTCTAAAGTATGAACCATAATGGTGTACCAATTGAATAATTGTGTCTTAACAATTTGTATTTGAATTCTGTGGCTTTTTATGAAATGGTACATCTTATTTTGGTATTATACTTTTTTGTTCCGTTGTGTGAGATTCCATAACAAGAGCCGATCCTAATACTTATGATGCTCAGTGCGATATAATAAAGAATGTCCTCCAACTTTAAAAAAATCACAACGATACAAAATAATATTCATACTGTAAGGCATTAATGTTAGAAAATTCAATACTGATATTACTAGTTAATAATGCATGCATTATAAATATACAACGTAATTATGTGCGGTTTCTTCTATATCGTTAATTCTTTCATACACCGCAGTCTCATTTTCTACTACATCATCAGAATCACTTTCATGTTCAAAATCACAAGATTGACCTGCATTATCAACCAAATATGTATTTTTTTGGAAAATACTAGCTAAGAGATCCTCTTAATGATTTGGCTATCTCTTCATTTCTTTTTTGTTTTTTCCTGTTAGAACTTCCAGATGTTTTCTTTCATGGAAACAGTACAACTACCCTTTATTTTTCAGATTTAAAACATGACTCCTATTTAAAAAAATCAACACTTGTACCAAGAAAAAAAACATGTTTTTAACAACAATTTTGTTTATCAAATTTATAGATAAAAAATGATATTTTGTTAAACATATTCAGTGTTTAGAAATTCTAACGTATGTAACCAAATTCAAATTCTCCACTACACTCTTTAATGTGGAAAAAAATAAATAGTTTTTTCTTTCCTTCTTTCATTAGTGGAAATAAGAGAAAAAATTAGGATCGGTCAGCTATGATCCTAATTTAATTTACTTATATAATATTAATTTTTGGTGTTATAAACATGAATTTACTGGCTAAATTACAAAACATAAAAGGATGAATTTCAATTGTATTATAAGAAATATGACGACCGCCCACAACCCCTGCACTAAACAAGAGGAATAATGCGCCGAAAGATGTGCCAGGCAGCTATGGATGATCATCATAGGTAAACAACAACATCAAAACCTGTCGTAAAAATCACAGCGCAAGGATAAAATATAATAGAACATATACGACAGGTAGAAATAGTGGAGCATCATATACTAAACTTTTGAAAACTTTCATAACATCCAAAAAGGTTATCCATACATCATAGGGATATCAAAGTCTGTACATGAAGCCTCACTACAACACTCAGAGAGCAACTCAAATAGCGGAAATAGAAATACTAGATAGTTAGTAACATAATACGCCAGCCTCCTGTTCGCCTTCGAACTGCAACATCGTTCTCACTAGTCACCTGTCACCTGCCATCTAGTTTGCCCATCCACAACTGAATGAACAACCAAAGGTAATAAGAGGGAAACATATAACCTTAAGTCAGACAACAGTCTTAGTGAGCGATAAAAAAGCTAATAGACATCAACAATAAAGTATATGAGAATGGGTAGATAAAAATACTAATCTACCCACAATATTAGAGAAGAACTCAATCCTATCTTCCCCACATCGGACCGTGATAGCCTTCACAACAACGTTTCAACCATACATCCATGGAAACCAAAACACCCATTCAATCATGGCAAAGCACTCATAACATCCAAATTATATATCTTATGTAAACTATCCTAATCGAAGTCAACATCCCTCAAGCACAAGCCCCGGAGGCCTAAACCAATATCATACAAGCACCAAAGGAACATCTCCTTCGATGTTGGACAATCTACATGAGACAGTTTAAACAAGGCAACTAATCAACCATGACAGACTCTGGCTATCACCACCAATCCTGCTTTGAATCCATCGTTAATCGTATGACGGCCAACCTTGCCATATGTCAAGAGCTAATGGTAACCCCAGTTCTAGCATAAACTCAATACGCCTTTCAACGATACATATGTTTGTCCAATCTTGAAAACTAGGCCTTTCAACGATACCCAAGGTGTAACACCCCACGTCCGTTAATGTCACTCACAAAGGGAATGCATTAAGTTTCGTGAATCGTTATAGGTAAACAGAAACAGAAATATTACAAGATAGATATAAAATGACAATGGAATTAAAAAAATTATTAATCATAAAGCATCGTGGTTCAAAAACATCACATGTCTGAAATACTCAAAGACCATTACATCACAAAAACTACTGTCTTGTACTTTAAAACATCAAAGTACATAAAAGAAGCAAAATTCCCCAAATAAAATATAGCCATAGTAGCAAGGATAGGAGCTTGAGCCATACATCTAAGCAGCTCCAGCAAAATGAAAGAGGAATCATGGTCAAGCCTGAGTATTCCCACTTGAGAACCTGGAGGGGAGGGGGAAACGGAAGAAAGAAGAGGAAACAAAAAGGGTCAGACATAAAGTCTAGCGAGTCCAGTTACTTTTAGCAAGTAAATAAGTAAAAGTATCATGACATGCATATAAAGTGGATAAGAGAGAGATAACAACATATAAGGCAGGTATGACAAGGTAAACATGATAGAGCGTATATGCTTCATTAAAGTTTCTATGATTCTCTGCACTAATACTAGTATCACCAGAATGAGATGATCCCAACAACAATAAGATGGTAGACTTAGGCACGTCTTGATGTATCCTAACCACTACCTTAATCGATCAGCTCCCTAGTATGTAGATACCCTATGCCGGTCCCACAGTAGGAGGTGTCACTTTCCCCAAGTGGCAACCCTTTGTTGATGTGTCAACAATATCTACTAGTGTCGCGGTCGTCTTATCCTCCTCTACCCGGCCCATGCACGCACATGTCCCCGGTCGGTTTGCACCGCCCACACCGTTCACCACATTTGAATCTCTTAAAATCAACCCAGTAAGCATGTCCCTACTCCGATCTAGGACAGAATGCTCGTTTAATACCATTATATGGGTTACTGACTGAAACGGGTCCCCTACACAAGATGATACAAGCTCTCTCCCTTGTCTTGTATCCCCACTAGGATTTCCTCAGGTTATGTATACCTATTGGTTTCTTTAATTACATAACCACCTCATTGCTACAGGTTATACTTACCTTATGGTGTCTTTAATTATATAACCCTAATATTTCCATAGGTTATGCTTACCTAAAAAAGGTGTCTTTAATTTCATAACCCCAACCGGTTAAGTTTTGTGGGCCTATGTATAAATATTACCCACCACCCCAGTTTTACTTAACCCACCACTATCCAAACAAATTTACTTAATCCCTACTCAAGTTCATGTTCATACAATCCCTATGGATTCCACTAGGTTTAGTATTCAAGTTTATTACCATATATTAATTTATGGTTACAATATGCTAAAACTCCCACATTAAGCCTACAATTTGCGGATGTTGGACATGCCGGGCGGGTCCAGGTAGGCTTATTCCACAAATCAGACCTAACCTCATGTCTTAGCACGTCTCGTATTTGTGCACTTAGGCTTCCCACATTAGATTCGCCACTTGTGGTCGCTGGATATGCTGGTCGGTTCCGAGCAGACTTCCACCACAAGTGCAATTTAACCTCGTGTCTAAGCGCGGTTTACAATTTCAAGTTATTGTAATTCTAGGCATTTCCATTATTAGCCAATTTTACCTATGTCTTTATACGTGTTCATGCCCCTTTTTCCCCATTATGAATTATATGCCCAATTTTATGATCATAAACATTACTCAAATTATGCCAAATTAATATTCACATATTTCATTCAGGCATGCGTAAACTTCCAATTACCAATTTATGCCAATTTCAATAATTTACTCCTCATTCCCCGTTTAATGCATTCACTCATTTTAGCGACATGCCTAGGCTCAACGTAGCCAGGCTATAAAAAAATAAAAGCGAAAAGGAGAAGGAAAGATGACAAAAATGGTTATTCTAAAGAAATTGACATAAACATATAATGGCATAATATTAAGATGGACATATAAGGATAGATCTGGTGAACTTGTAATAGTAAAACTGATTGTAACATGGTAGGGATGTCATAATAGGCCTGAATAGATCTAAACAAGGATTTAGATGTCCAACTAATGACAGATCCAAATTTACCACAAACATGATAGGTACAAAATGATCTAAATAATCAATTAGATCTACACTGTAGATCTAACATGATAATGGTTAAGATCCACATCATATTAAATTCAGAATGTCATGGATTCACAAAATTACAATAGATCTGCTATGATTCAGTCACAGACATAGATCCAAATTACAGTCATATCATGCTTTACTTTTAATTATTTAAATCTAAAGGTAACTGAAACTCACAGTGTTCAGATCTAGAAGAATAGAAGGAGGAAAACGGAGATTGAATCACGGATCTACACTTGTATCTCTAAACTTGATTTGCAGAAGAAGAAAAGGATTTGATTCAATCCAGGCACCGATAGCTTTTAGGCCTCCATTGATTTCAGTGTAAGAAGACAAGAGGAATGAGCCTATATTTATAGCTGCCAGCCCCAAAATTCATCCTGCCACCTCAGCCCTAGGGGGTCGACCCACCCCTTCGGGGGTGGACCCATGGGTCGACACCTCCTTGATGGGTCGACCCCCCCTCTGTGAGGTCGACTCCCCTAGGGAGGGAAATTTTCCGCCTCCGGAGTTTTGACTTTTGAACGATTTCCGATTTTATGAATTTAATTATATATATATATATATATATATAACTCTCTTGCACGTACACAAACTTTAAACCTTCATAACTTCTACATACGGTGTCTATTTTACGCAAGCCAAGTGTCTATATTGACCAGAATTTTGAGACGGACGCAATGGCGCAGTCCGTTTTCCTTAGTTCTGAATATTAAATTAATTATTCTTTAATTTTTCCTCTTTTATTGTTTTTAAAATACGGGGTGTTACATTCTCCTCTACTCAAAGGATTTTTTCCCCGAAATCTCGAAGTTAAGAAGAATGCATAACCTACCATCCACATCCATCTATTCGTTGACCAACCACAGGCATCCATTGTCCTTAAAGACTTCTAATGCTTATATGAATATATGCAAAGGTGTGTATATATGTCCCAATACTAATGCGAAGATTAGGAGGTCTACTGATTCAGTTGACCTCCTTATTGCAATGTATGTTAGTGTCATGAATCCAACATGTATGCAATAATCCTATTATAACAATTGAGTTCTACATGGGTGTACAAACATCCGTCCAAATGCAACATCCATATGATGATACATTAAATTTCATCTATAATAAGGAAAGAAAATGCAGACACATCCAAATGTAATATGAGAGTGATTGAGCCGATCTCGTGCCTAATGTGTGTGTATATGCATCCACAAGCAACCACTAGCAAACACTTGCATCCACCAAACATAACATGTCTCAAACACATGTTTACATCCATGGGATTCCTACCTAAAGGTCGAAGATTCTATCAATAGGACATACTTAAATGATAAAAACAAGCATAATTAAAAGTTTTGGAAAGGAAGTTAAGAACATACCCTGAAAAGAAAAGGATTTGAAGCACATATCTTGTTTTCAGTCTCCCAAGTTGCATCATCTGGGTTATCTCCCCGCTGAACCTTCACCAACTTGACTTCTCTATTGCGTAGCTTCTTAACTTCTGATCCAAGAATACGGGAAGGAACTCATCTGACCGTCGCCTCCGTTCCACCTCTACTTCTTCCAATACACTCGGCTCAACTACTTACGCAGTATCATCTAAACACTTTCGCAAGTGAGAAACATGGAAAAAATCATGAACGCCAGATATTCTCTCTACCGGCATTACTCTATAGGCCATTTGGTCAATCCTTTCTGTTATGGGAAATGGCCCTACGAATCTTGGTTCCAATTTCCCTATAGATCCGAAGCTAACCACATTCCTCAAAGGTGACACTTTAATGAAAAACAAATCTCCTACTTCAAATTCAATGTCAGTCCTTCTCTTGTCTGCGTAGGATTTTTGCTTATCTTGAGCGGTCTTCATTCGTTGTCTAATAAGATCAATCTTCTCGGATGTTTCTCTAACCATATCTAGTCCAAGTAATAGCCTTTCTACAGATTCCCACTAATAAGTTGGTGATCTACAGGGTCGTCCGTACAATGCTTCGAAGGGTTCCATGCCAATGCTAGCTTGATAACTATTGTTATAGGCAAACTCTTGTTTGCGAACAAATTAAACAATTGAAAACAATTGTAAAATCTGTTCGTCTTTCCTAAACAACAAGGATTGTTGTAGAGGGTGTCGAAATATGGGACCAAAAATATTTTAATTAATAAATCCAATCAAGTTATTCCAAGATTTTGATTGATTGAAAACACAGACAATAATAGTAATTAAATAAAAAGATAGATTTATATAATAAGAGAAAGCAATTAGGGGATAATGACATAGATTGGATTCATACTCATTAATAGCCAACGAATAAATATAGATCTAATTCATGTTTCTGTCACACACATGAATCAACGATAATTAGATTCTTAGAAACAAATAAGTAAATAACGACAAGCATAGCCTATGCAGGAGCTGAGCTCTTAAACAACCATAGACTATCAGGACAGATTCACTAATTAATTTCTAAAACCCTAAAATTAGATTTAAATCTGATAATTGTTAGATCGAACACGAATATACCCTGTGAAGGAGCATAGCTCTTAAACGACACAGAATATGAAGGTTCAGATCTAACCCTTGATTCAGATCCAGATCTACATGTATAAAGTCCTAATCTATTGGCTATGTGATTCATGTTGAATCATATCTACTAGCGTCATCACCCCCTAATCAAAGGGGATTAGCTAGACATAGCTAAAGAAGAAGAGAAAAAGAAAATAAATAACATGAACATAAATAAAATACAATAAAAAGTAAAGAGAACAGAAGAAGAATGATTTTATTTTAAGTGAAGGATTACAAAATAAAACCTAATGTGTTCTTACATAAATAAGATACAAGGTATTTATAGTTGTATTGGCCAAGGCTAAGAGGCTCATTACACAACGTGGGACAAAATCCCTTTTCCAAAATAACACATAAACCAAATAGCTAAGTGTGAATGCATGTAAATGGAAGGCCTTTCAAATAAGCTAATGTGAACACGTATGAATGGATTTGCAAATGTCATAGCTTGCGGGCATCAAATGACATCAACTCCAACTGTTTTGAGCATGAATAGGAACTCCATAATTCTCTGTGACCAGCTATCATTATGAAAAGGCATTGAATCTTTAAAATATGCTGAAGAAGGTGGTTGAACTACAACATTTCTTTAAGCTTTAATCAAGCTCTCAAAATCAACACTCTTCTTACACTAATCCTTCAAGCTTTTCAACAATTAAGTGCATTAATCCATTCATCATAAATAATATGGAAACACAACTATAAATACACAATATCAATTATTTAAAAGATAAAAACAAGATAAATAAGCGGGTAAAATATACACGTTTACGTATATATCAAATACCCCCACACTTATCTTTTTATTCGTCCTCGAATAAACTAAACTAAGATATGCCACTTTCTTAGGAAACACGATTGCATTTAGCGTATGCAACAAGCCGTTAAACCCCTAGGCGTCCCTAGTAGGACGAGTGTTGTCTCGTGAGGGTTTTCAGCGGATACTACCCACAAAATCTAAAGCGTCTAAAGTACGCGGATTAATCAAACAATATATTTAAGGTCTTTCACATTCCAAGGATTTCATCTAACTTCAATAATAACGGTTTAGTCCCAAATTGTCCATCCCATTATTGATGCAAAAATGAATATAATTTTCCAAGCTGAATCGTAATTCCTTGATAACACTGTAATTGTCTTGAAGGTTAAGAGCGTGGTGTCAACCAAAGTTCTACACATCGACAATGTGCACCCAATCATTTATTCTTCTTTTTTTTTTGAACAATTTTGCACCAGTTTAATTGCAATGTATTGGATGTGAGTTATGCATAGATGAAGGAGAAATTTGTAAGTTCTAAAAATATTATTGATAAGAGGGAAAGTGTATTGGTTGAACTTCAAGCTACAAAATGTAAAGTAATGCTAAGGCACATATGGACGCTTTGTTTCCTTTCATCACCTCTACTACAATCCTTGCTTCTAGGTACGGTATGATGGATGTGGATGGAATGGAAATGAATGCTTTATAGTTAAGAATGACGAGTGACTATTTTACTCTCTGAGATTTTCTCTTTATATCATTTTTTTTTTGCATGATGAATGATGGGTGGAGATGGAATGGAATGATACCGTATTCTTTCATTTGATTCCTCCTCTACTAAGCAAATCATAACCAACACTTCATGAAAGGAAAGTTTTGTGCCATGGTTACTTTACTTCTATAACCCTAATTCAACACACAAGTCTGGATTAATGTTATATAAAAATCTGAAACGAATGATAAGCAAAGTTTCGTAAGATAGATGACCCATATAAAATAAGATGTGGTATATGGTTATTCTACCTTAAAACAAGTACAGAGTGGGTAGTGTAATATTGGTATAAAAAGTGACATTTCTAAACCTTTTGAAAATAAATCAGTACATGGTTCTTAAGTATACCAATATAAGAACAACTTGTTGAAACATGGATGTAATTTGACTAAAACTTGGGTTTGAATAATGTGGGGGTATCGAAGAAGAAAGCTACAATGAGTCATTTCTTCTTAATTGGGCCAAGTGGATTTTAGAATTTACGATTTTGAAAATTTGAGTAGAAAAGAAAATATTATGCATGAAAACGAACTTAGAAAATACAACAAATGTAAGTGCAAAATCATTATTATTTGATTTTTTTGATTATTTTTACTTGAACATTCTAATATGTATAACAAGCATTGACACGCTTACTCCAGAACACGACTAACGTCTGCATAGTCTCAAGCTAGCATCTTAAAAAGACACATTACAACTCAATGAATAAATAATGTTCATTCCCATCACCCAACAATTCAACTTATCAAACAAGAGCCAAGGTGGTATTTATGAATTTTAAGTTAATCCTTGTTCAATAAATGACCTAGTTCAAAAAATTTGATTACTGATGTAATCAGACATATCTTAGTGAAAGGGAAATAAAATAAGAGAATATTTACATATGTACAAAAGAGGGTTAGCGCGTCTTATCGAATGTAATGTGGCTCATGGAGGACTATGAGCTCTTCCTCCTGGTTGGGTATTGGTTCCAAGTAAGGTTTAAGGCGTTGACCATTGACCTTATAGGATGATCCATCGGTTGGATTCTCAATTTCTACTGTACCATACGGAAAAACAGTTCGTACAGTGTAAGGTCCTGTCCATCTAGATTTTAACTTACACGTAAATAAATGCAATCTTGAGTCATATAACAAAGCTTTTTGATTTGGCATGTAAGTTTTACGTAAAATGGATTTATCATGAAAAACTTTCGTCTTGTCCTTGTAAATTCGTTCATTTTCATAAGCATCATTTCGAATTTCATCAAGTTCATTAAGTTGAAGCTTCCTAAGTTTACCTGCTTGCTCTAAGTCAAGATTTAAAGTTTTTATTGCCCATAACGCCCAACGTTCTAGTTCAACTGGCAAGTGACATGGCTTACCAAAAATCAACCAATAAGGGGACATACCTAAGTTTGTTTTGAAAGCAGTGTGGTAAGCCCAAAGAGCATCGGTTAATTTTGGGACTAGTCTTTGCGATTTCGATTCACAGTTTTCTCAAGGATTTGCTTAATCTGCCTATTCGATACTTCAACCTGCCCACAAGTTTGAGGATGGTAAGGAGTGGGTAACTTGTGGGTTATCGAATACTTTCTCATGAGGGCTTCAAAAGAACGATTACAGAAGTGTGTCCCGTTATCACTGATTATTGTGTGAGGTATGCCAAACCTATATAAGATATTTTCTTTCAAGTAGCATACAACTACCTTGTTATCGTTTGTTTTGCGTGGAACAGCTTTCACCCATTTAGAAACATAATCTACAGCTAAGATAATGTAAAGGTTCCCAAAAGAATTAGGGAAGGGTCCCATGAAGTCTATACCCCAAACATCAAAAATTACGACCTCTAGAATGGGGTTTAGGGGCATCATATTCCGTTTAGAAATTTCCCTAAGAATTGACATCGATCACAAGTTTTGCAAAATTCGTACGCGTCTTTGAAAAGGTTGGGCCAGTAGAAACCCGATTGGAGAACCTTTTCGGCTGTCTTTTTGGGACCGAGGTGACCACCATAGGCTTGGTCATGACAGAAAGAGAGGATACTGTGAGTTTCTGTGTCGGGAACACACCTTCGAATGATTTGACCGGGACAATACTTGAAAAGATAGGGGTCGTCCCAGAAAAAATGTTTCATTTGGGAAAAGAATTTGTGTTTATCCTGCTTGGACCAAAAAGAAGGGGTCTGCTTGGTGACTACGTAGTTGACAATGTCAGCGAACCAAGGATCAATGGATAGAGAAAATAGGTGTTCATCAGGGAAATTCTTGTTGATCGGAAGAGAAGAAGACGGGGCATTTGGAAGACAAGACAAGTGGTCCGCAATAACATTGTCAGATCCTTTTTTATCCTTAATGGTAAGGTCAAATTCTTAAAGTAGAAGGATCCAAAGAATGAGACGAGCCTTAGAATCCTTTTTAGAGAAAAGGTCCCTAAGTACGGAATGATCAGTATGAACAGTGATGTGTGAGCCAACTAGATAAGGTCTGAATTTTTCTAGAGCGAAAACGACTGCCAAGAGTTCCTTTTCAATGGTCGTATAATTGATTTGAGCATCGTTCAGAGTCTTACTCATGTAGTAAATGACATGAAGAATCTTATCGATACGTTGTCCTAAGACAGCGCCAACATCCAAATTCGAGGCGTCACACGTGATTTCAAAAGGCAGCTTCCAATAAGGAGAGAAGATGATCGGGGCAGAGACAGGTTCATTTTTAAGATTCTCATAAGATGAAAAGCAATCAGAATTGAAGTCGAAAGGAACATCCTTACCAAGAAGACTGGTCAAAGGTCGAGTGATTTTGCTAAAATCCTTTATAAAGCGACGGTAAAAGTCAGCATGACCTTAAAAGGATCGGATGTCCTTAACGGATTTAGGAATGGAAAGATTCGAGATAACCTCAATTTTGGCTTTGTCTACTTTAATTCCTTTATTAGAGATGACATGTCCTAAAACAATGCCATGTTTGACCATGAAGTGACACTTTTCCCAATTAAGCGTTAAGTGTTTATCTTTGCAATGGTTAAGAACAAGATCCAGGTGATGTAAACACTCAGTGTAAGAATCCCCGAAGATGGAAAAATCATCCATGAACACTTCCAAAACTCGCTCGATCATATCAGAAAAAATGCTAATCATGCACCTTTGAAAGGTTGCTAGTGCATTACAGAGACCAAAAGGCATACGACGGTATGCAAATGTACCAAACGGACAAGTGAAAGCGGTTTTCTCTTGGTCCTCAAGAGCGATAGGGATTTGATTATAGCCCAAGTACCCATCAAGGTAACAATAGTACTCGTGACCGGCTAGTCGTTCTAACATTTGATCGATAAATGGCAGAGGGAAATGATCCTTACGTGTTGCAGCGTTAAGTTTCCTATAGTCAATGCAAACACGCCAACCGGTCTGGGTATGGATTGGGATAAGCTCGTTAGCTTCATTTTGGATCACGATAATCCTTGATTTCTTAGGTATGACATGAATCAGACTAACCCATTGACTATCGGAAATTGGGTAGATGATTCCATTGTCAAGACATTTAAGAATTTCAGTATGAACTGCTTCTTTCATGATGGGGTTTAGTCGAAGCTGGGGATCACGAGTGGGTTTGGCATCATCTATAAGGTGGATTCGATGTTGGACTATCAAAGGACTAATCCCCTTAATATCAGACAAGGACCAACCAATTGCTTCCTTATTTTTCTTAAGGATGGGAAGGATAAATTGTTCCAGCTCTAAAGCAAGGTCAGAAGCGATGATGACAGGAAAAGTTTCATTGTCTCCTAAGTAAGTGTACTTAAGATGACTGGGCAGCATTTTGAGTTCAGATTTTGGGGATGACTTATTTGAAGAAACTGGTTGAGGAACAAGCTCAATTGTGAGCAGCTCGATAGGAATCAAATCAGAGACATTTCCGGGAATATCTTGAAACAAGGTTTCGTAATTCGATTCAATTTCGTTATTCAGATGGTCGAGCTCGGGTTCATTGTCGTGAACTGAATGAATTTCAGAAAACTGATCCACGTAAGAGTTAGGAGAGTTTTCGGTTCTAAAGATGTTAAGCTCAACAGTCATGTTACCAAAAGAAAGTGATATAGACCCATTTATGCAGTTGATAAGCGCATTAGAGGTTGCTAAGAAGGGTCGTCCTAGAATCAAAGGGATCTGGTTTGCAGGATTACTTACCTGTTGAGTTTCTAGGACAATGAAATCAACTAGAAAAATAAATTCGCCTATTTTGATCAATGCATCCTCGATTTCGCCCACAGGCTTCTTAATTGAATGGTAAGCAAGCTGAAGGGTAACCTTGGTGGGTTTCATTTCTCCTAGCCCTAATTGGCGACAGACGGAATATGGAAGCAAGTTAACACTTGCACCTAAGTCTAGCAGGCATCTATCGATTTTCTTATCCCCAATAGTACATGATATTGTGGGGCAGCCAGGACCTTTTATTTCACTAGCATTGATTGGGACAAGACCTCGCTTAGAGTTGCCGCCAAAAACACTTTCTTAGGTACATGTGTATGACGTTTTTGAGTGCACAAATCTTTTAGAAATTTTGCGTACTGTAGAACTTTTTGTATAATATCTAAAAGAGGAACGTTCACTTTAACTTGCTTAAATATTTCAAGGATCTTTTCTAGCTAATCCGTCTTTTTCCTAGGTCGGAGTCTATGAGGAAATGGAGTAGACAACTCAGTAGGTTGGGTACTTGAGTTTGAAGATGGTCCTTGTCAGAAATTGGCTCAATGTTCTAATCCGAGTTGGTTGAATTTTCAGTGGGGTTTGGAAGATCATCCTGTAAAGCTTTTGGGTTGACCTGGTTGTCAATCTTTTTGCCGGATCTAAGAGTCGTGACAGCATTCAATTGACTAATGTTTGAATCTTGAATGATGTGAATTTGGTTGGAGTTTGAATTTTGTCCTCTTGGGTTTTGGATTGGTTGACTTGGAAATGTACCCTTTTCCCTTTCACTTAATCTAGCGTTGAGTTGAGACATTTGTTTTTGGAGTCCACCCATTTGTTGATTCGTGTTTTGCATATACGAGTGTAACGTGTTGTCTACTTGTTTTGATTTTCAACACTTTGCTTAGTCATTTGCGCTAATAGTTGCACACCTCAGATAAATTCCCCTCAATCGTAGAAAGGCGTTTTTCATGTTGGGATGCCACCGTTTGATGAGATTGGTGGAAAGGCGCCTAGTTCGAATTGTACAGATTTTTCCTAAGAGGAGGGTTCGAAACATTGTTCGGAAATGCTCGTTCGAGGGTCTGTTCATCAAGGGGTTATTTGGACCATAAGAAAGATTTAGGTGATTATTGGGTCTATTGAAAGCATTTACTTGCTCAAGGGACGGGGGACAGTCATCATCCGTATGATCAGAGTTAAGACATATGTGACACATGGCTTGGGAAACGTTATTAGACTGAGTGTGTGTTCTAACAACGTTCAGTATGGCATCAACAAGAGTACCAGAAGAAGAAGAAGAGGATTCAATAGAATTACTATTGGATCGCGAATAGAGAGATTTTTCATTAGTTCGTTCCAATTGTTTTGATTTTTCTGCTAACTCATCCAGAAATTCCCAAGCTTCTACATTAGTCTGTTTTAGAAAATTGCCCTGACACATGGATTCTAACATTTGTCTAGAACTATTATCGAGTCCATCGTATACAATTTGACATAACGACCATGTTTCATAATCATGATGGGGACAACTTAACCACAGTTCTTCAAATCTTTCGAAGTATTGCCAAAAAGATTCACCCCCTTTTTGGTGGAAATTAGTGATTTCATTTCTGACTCTAACCGTTTTTCTGGAGGGTAGAACTTTTTAAGGAAAACTGCTGTAAATTCGTCCCATTTTTTAATCGAATTTGGGGACAAGCCGAGAAACCATTTTTTTTGTGGAGTCAGTTAGTGCAAATGGAATCAAACGAAGTTTAATACCATCCTCACATAACTGTTGTAATTTTAAGGTTGTACAAGCATATTCAAATTATGTTAATAAACTATATGGTTCGTCATGAGAAAAATTACCGAATTTGGGAAGGATGTTTATCTGACTCGATCAGATTTCAAAGTGATTACCCACAGGATTGGGTAACTGAATGCAAGAAGGGACAGAAACTCTATCGGGAAGAATTCTGTCCATCAGGATGCGAGGTGCAGTCTCATTAGCCATTTCTAAAGGTTGGTCAAGTAAATTAGGTTCTGAGGAAAGAGAAGGTGGTTCGATTCTAACTAAACGACAAGATTGTTGGTCATAGGTCCAAGTTTGCATGCACCAGAAAGAAGAAGAAAAGAGTTCACCAAAGAAATTTAGACAATGGAGAAGTTCAGAAAGAGGTGAGAGAGAGAAGAAAAGTTTTTTTTTTTTGAAAATGGGAGGTTTTGAAAATTCCTACCTACAGAACTAACGAGGGCTAAAGAATAAAAAGAAGTTATTTTTTTTTCAAATTTTTATTTATTTTTGAGGAATTTTGATTTTTTTTTTCAATTCACAAAACAATCAAATACACAGAGATTAGCAACAATGAAATTTTCTGTCCTTAATAGCTCCTAACCCAAAATTATATAGTGACATGTTTGATTACTTAGAACAAAAGATTTCTCAGCCAGTTAACGGACAGGAGTCATCGGTGCACCAGGAATCACCCTAGCAATGCAGCCGAAGGTTTAAGTACCTTTAGATTAACAACCGATATAATATTTACGAATCATCGTAATATTTATAAAGGGTTATTTCTCTGTTGTAGTCTAGACACCAAGAAATAATTCTTTCCAAGTAAATTAACTATCAAAATACAATTAAGCCCTATACGAGCCCGCGACTCCCATTAGTCCAGCGTCTAACTGTTATTATTAGTCAGATTCTAAGATGAAAAGCAATTTGTGGGCTATGGAAAGGGTGATGAAATCCCTCACCTTATGTGAATTGGGGTATTGCCCTTAACAGAATGAATATAGATGCAGAAATAAAAATCACAGAAATTAAAAGATTTTACAAGCAAGCCACTGCTCCTGCAGAAGATTTTTACAAGCAATGTCTATATTTTTTTTATTTGCAGTAGTAGTCCCTGTAGAGTTTAGAAAAATCTCACCTAGATTGGCAGTCCGTCCAGTGCAATTGAGATGCGCTAGCGCGTTCACACCCCACTTAGTGTGCAACCGCTCGAACCCTGAATTGTCCGCCGCTTCCTGTTGTTGTCGCCTCCTATTAATTGCTTGACTACGCTGCAGCATGGGTTTGGGCTAGGAGCCCCGAAAAAAAAAATGACCTTTTTCAAATTACCGCTGTACCTGTTTTCGAAAAATCTTCTCCCTTTTTTTTAATGAAAATTAGAATGAAAATAAAATGAGTGAAAAATAAAATGGAAACAAAACTAAACTACCAAACCCTAATTAAACAAAAGAAAGACAATTTTTTTTAAAAAAATAATGATAACCAAAAGAAGGATTAGTGGTTTTTTTTGTTTTTTTTGAAACAAATATAAAAGCAGACTTAAAAAATTAACAAAAAAGAAAATAAACACACTTGCTCAAACCAACCCACTAACGTGTACAACCCAGGCAAATAACCAAACAAACAAATTAGAACCCCATACTTCTGTTTTCCCAATCCAAAGTGAACAAACTACCCTAGTAAAACCGAGCTCAACAAAAGATCATAATCCTCTCTGCTTCAGAAACGAAAACGGGCACCCCAAAATAGAACAAAGCCTTACAAAAAAAAAGAAAAAAATCCCTCTACGCAAGCACTTAGCAATTTCAGGAAATAAATCCCACGTTTTTTTTTCTTTAATCAAATCAGATCCGAAACGATACAATTCGGATTTCTAAGTTTTCGAAATTGAAGGCGAATTGGGGTTTAGAAATCACAAGTATGGTGTTGGTCTTTGAATTGATGTATGGTGGTTCGGTTGAGGGTATATGGTTCGTTGTTGGAGGAGTTTGTAAGTCGCGATTGCAAGGGTTTTTTTTTTCGATTTGATTTTTTTGGGGATCTGAAACTGGGTGGTTGACTTTTGTGCGTGAAGCGATTTGGGTAACGTATGGAGTATTGAGGTATTGGGGTTTGGCTGCTTGCGTGTTGAGTGGTATGGAGATGGCTTGAACGTATGAGGAATTTGCGGGGTTAAAGTGGTTTGGCTTGAAGGAGTGGTATTGCGTGGTGGTGAAATTGGTTGTTGCGATGATGGTGTATGGTAAGTGGAGTTTGGAAAGGGTTTGCATGAATGGTAGAAAAGGGTTGTATGGTTGGAGAGTTTGCTGGTTAGTGGTAAAGTGGAGGGTGACTGAGATAGTTTGGCAATCGTGGATATGGTAGGGATTTCAGGGTATTCTGTATGGTTTTTGAGGAGTTTTTGGTACTAATGGAAGAAATTAGATTAGAGAAAAAAAATACAGAAAAGGATTGAGGGGGATTGGGCTTGGTTTGGGGTATTTTGAATAAGTGGTTGCTGTGGTTTTCAGGAAGAGGGTTTCAAAATTGGATGTATGGGTTTCTATGTAGTGGAGGGTGGTATGTGAAAGGAGTTGTTGGGCTTTGAAGGAAGACTTTCTGTAATGGTAGTAGCGTTTTTGGAAAGAGGGTGACGTAGAAGGGTGAAGGGGAATTGCTTGTTGGTATGGAAGGAAGAGGATGTTGCTTTGGTGAACAAAGAACTAAAGATGATGGGGGGGGCAAGTTGTGGTGAAGAACTGATGGTGTATTTGTAGCAAGGAAGAATTACAGAAATATTTTATAGAAGGAATTATAGTTTTTTTATATAAAGAACTTGTAAATAGAAGGAAAGAAAGTGTCATGGGAAAGGAATTGTATGAAAATCAGGAAAGCAATAAATTTATTTATTTTTACCAAAAGAGAAACTAGAAAGAATAAAAGGAAAAAAAGATTGGTGTTGCAATGAAAGGAAGAAACACAAGAGAAAAGGAAATAATTAAAGGAAAACAAGATTTTTTGTTTTACTATTTTTGTTTTTTTATTGTAAAAGCAGAGGTGTGGAAAGTTGGAAAGAAATTGAAAATTTGGACAACTATTTTTTTTCTTACTTGAATGATTACGGTATCACTAAATAATATCAAATCATACCAATAAAGAGTTTTCTAACAAATCAAACAACTGGAGAGAATGTAAAGAAACAAATCAAACAAAAATTGCAATTTTTTCTAGCAAGATTTATATATATATATAAAGAAAAAGGAAACAAAACAAAATAAAAATACTTTTGTGCTTTTTTTTTCTATTTTTTAAAAAATTAACCCGAAGGATCTATGAATTTAAATTATTTTGGTCCCCGGCAACGGCGCCAAAATTTGTTAGTGAACAAATTAAACAATTGTAAACAACTGTAAAATCCGTTCGGCTTTCCTAAACAACAAGGATTGTTGTAGAGGGTGTCGAACTCTAGGACCAAAAATATTTTAATTAATAAATCCAATCAAGTTATTCCAGGATTTTGATTGATTGAAAACACAGACAATAAGAGCAATTAAATAAAAAGAGAGATTTATATAATAAGAGAAAGCAATTAGGGGATAATGACATACATTGAATTCATACTCATTAATAGCCAACAAATAAATATAGATCTAATTCATGTTTCTGTCACACACATGAATCAACGATAATTTGATTCTTAGAAACAAATAAGTAAATAACGATAAGCATAGCCTATGCAAGAGCTGAGCTCTTAAAGAACCATAGACTATCAGGACAGATTCACTAATTAATTTCTAAAACCCTAAAATTATATTTAAATCTGATAATTGTTAGATCGAATATAAATATACCCTGTGAAGGAGCATAGCTCTTAAACGACACAGAATATGAAGGTTCAGATCTAACCCTTGATTCAGATCCAGATCTACATGTATAAAGTCCTCATCTATTGGCTATGTGATTCATGTTGAATCATATCTATTAGCGTCATCACCCGCTAATCAAAGGGGATTAGCTAGACATAGCTAAAGAAGAAGAGAAAAAGAAAATAAATAACATGAACATAAATAAAATACAATAAAAAGTAAAGAGAACAGAAGAAGAATGATTTTCTTCTAAGAGAAGGATTACAGAATAAAACTTAATGTGTTCTTACATGAATAAGATACGAGGTATTTGTAGTTGTATTGGCCATGGCTAAGAGGCTCATTACACAATGTGGGACAAAATCCCTTTTCCAAAATAACACATAAACCAAATAGCTAATTGTGAATGCATGTGAATGGAAGGCCTTTCAAATGAGCTAATGTGAACACGTATGAATGGATTTGCAAATGTCATAGCTTGCGGGCATCAAATGGCATCAATTCCAACTGTTTTGAGCATGAATAAGAACTCCATAATTCTCTGTGACCAGCTATCATTATCAAAAGACATTAAATCTTTAAAATATATTGAAGAAGGTGGTTGAACTACAACATTTCTTCAAGCTTTAATCAAGCTCTCAAAATCAACACTCTTCTTACACTAATTCTTCAAGCTTTTCAACAATTAAGTGCATTAATCCATTCATCATAAATAAAATGGAAACACAACTATAAATACACAATATCAATTATTTAAAAGATAAAAACAAGATAAATAAGCGGATAAAATATACACGTTTACATGTATATCAACTCTACTAAAGGAAGATGCTCTTCCCAAGTGCCTCTAAAGTCTAGGATACACAGCCTCAAAAGATCTTCAAGAATTCTGTTCACCCTTTCCGTCTGTCCATCGGTCTGAGGACGATAAGCGGTGCTCAAACGTAACTGTGTACCTAATGCTTCTTGCAAACTCCTCCAAAATTCACTAGTGAAGATGGGGTCACGATCGCTTACGATGCTGGAAGGTACCCCATGAAAGATGGATAATCTCACGAACATAAGTTGCTGCCAACCAAGCTGCCATCCTCTTACTCTTAACTGGAATAAAATGACCGCTCTTAGTAAGTCTATTTACTACCATCCAAATACCAGTGTTGCCTTTCTTTGATCTAGGCAAACCATCTATGGAATCCATAGAGATGCTCTCCTACTTCCACTGTGGAACCTTGAAAGGATGAAGTATACCTCCGGGCTTCTTTTGCTCAGCTTTGACTTGCTAACAAACTAAACATTGAGAAACAAACTCTGCCACATTTTTCTCATCCCAGCCCAAAAGAAAACCCTCTTCATGTCCCTATACATCTTTTCACCGCTTAGATGAATAGTCATCTTAGAATGATGGGCTTCCTCTAAGACTGCCTTTAATAGACTTCTAGTTTGAGTTACATAAAGCCTCAACCACCCTTTATCGTCAATGGAATATCTATTGAGGTGACTAGAAGTCTCCCCTTTACCGAGCCTATCCAAGATGTCTAAAATCTGTGGATCATCTCGCTGCAAAGTTCCTATCTAATCCATAAGAGTATGTCGTATCTCTAGCGATGCAAAAAAACCAGGCAATAACTCGGTGGAGGGTCTAAAATCAAAAGTCGATATGAACTGCAAGCTTTTATTTTCCACAAAAAGAGGACTTAAGGCCGTCGTCTGCCTACTCAATGCGTCTGCCACCACGTTACCCTTGCTAGGGGTATAAGAAATCTCGAAATCATAAGAAGCTAGGAACTCCATCCACCATTGTTGCCTTAAATTAAGATCCTTCTGTGAGAACAAATACTTGAGAGATTTATTATCGATGTACAACTTGAACCTCTCTCCAAGCAAATAATGACGTCACATCTTAAGCGCGAATACTATGGTAACTAGCTCTAAAACATGGGTAGGGTAGTTCTTCTCGTGGAATCTTAGTTGTCTACCCCATTACACACTACCTTCCCTTCTTGCATCAGAACGCACCAAGCCCTGTACCACATGCATCAGTGTAAACCGTAAACACTTTATTCCCATCAGGCAAGGTCAAGAGGGGGCTGTTGTCAGAGCCCTCTTCAGTCGTTGGGAAGCAACATCACAATCTGCATCCTATGAAAATGCCAAATTCTTCTTCGTCAGCCTGGTAAGTGGGGCTGATATCTTTGTGAAGTCCTTAATGAACTTCCTATAATAGCCTGCTAACCCCAAAAAGCTTCTCACCTCCGTTGCATTCTTTGTAATCTGCCAGCCTTGAACTGCAATCACCTTTGCGGGATCTAATACTATCCTTTCTTTAGAAACCACATGCTCTAGGAATCTCACCTCTTTTCTCCAAAAATGGCATTTGGAGAACTTTGCCTTAAGCTGATGTGCATGGAGAGTTTTCAAAACTTCTCTCAAATGTTGGGCATGCTCTTCCTCACTCTTTGAGAAGGTCAAGATATCATCAAAAAAGACCATGATGAATTTATTTAGAAACCCCCGAAACACCCTACTCATCAGATCAACAAAATAGGCGGGTGCATTAGTTAACCCAAAAGGCATAACTAGCCATTTAAAGAAACCATCTAGAGTCCTAAAACGGTCTTATCTATACTGTCCTCAGCCACCCTTAACTGATGAAACCCCGTGGCCAAGTCTAACTGAGAAAATACCAAGGCGCCAATAAGTTGGTCAAACAAGTCATCTATCCTTGAAAGTGGGTGCCTATTCTTCTTTGTGAGTTTGTTCAAATCTATATAGTTCACACACAAATGAAGCAAACCATCCGCCTTGGCCGTGAATACTACTGGATCATCCCATTCAGATATGCTTTGCCTGATAAACCCTTTCTCAAGTAGCTTCCCTACTTGCTTGCTAAGCTCCCTCCCTCCTTTCCCTTGGAGCCATAGGGCGCACTGGTAATGCAACTGGCTTTGCATTGTCTACCAAATATTTACGAAAATCGATCTCATGCCTCAGGGGTAAGCCCCGTACCTCATCAAAAACATCAGAATAATCTCGGACTACTGGAACAGATTGCAGATCATCGTACATGCATCAGGAGACTCTAGGAAACTAAGCATGACAGACCCTTATGGGTCATAAGAAATCTCGGGGGTCCTTCCATGGGAAGTCAAAAGTCTAATGACCCTCCTCTCACAATCTAGAATGGCACCATACATGGTTAGTCAATCCATCCCTAGAATCAAACTGTGGCCCATAAAATCGAGCACATACGTGTCGCACTCAAAATTGACGCCTAAGATAGATATTCCCAAACCCCGACAAATCATAGACAAATGAGTGGAACCATCAATGGGGTTTAAGACAACAACGGGATCCACTACCATACTAGTATTTAAGTGCATAGATTCAACCACAGAACTAGATATAAATGAATGTAAAGCGTTAGAATCAAAAAGAGTTCTAATAAGATGACTGGAAAGACAAATCAAACCTTCCACGAAAATTTTCCTACCTCTATCCGGAGCACTGGTCGTGAAAACATGCACCTGCCCTCCAGAAGCTTCTTCCCTTTGACCTTGTCCCTGTGGTCCCTGTTTCTTCGGGCACCCCCTAGCAAAGTGTCCGACCTCTCCACAATTGTAGCAAGTATTCTTCCTTCTTTTGTAGTCTTTCATCAAGTGACCCTCTCATCCACAACTATGACATTTCCTCTTATCCTTAGCTTTGTCATTCTTTCTGCCTTTCTTCTGTTGTTGTTGCTGCTGCTATCCTTTCTTCAGTCATACCTTCTTATTTTGCATTGTTTCCTCAACCTTAATCCTTCTTTTCTCCCTTGCCTTCCTCATGCATCAGGACCATATCAACAAGCCTTTCGAAAGTATCTCCCATTAGAATATGGGAGATAACTAACCCATGAACGGGTTTATTCATCCCTTTAGCAAACCGCAAAGCTTTATTATGCGGAGTATCTACTGATTCCAATCCAAACCTTGTTAGTTGGTTGAATTTGTTCACATATCCTTAACAATTATGTTTCCTTGTTTGATCGCCAAAAACCTCTCTATTTGCATGCTTTTCTCGACTTGGGAAAGAAACTTCATTTCAAATCTTTGCCTAAAATCATTCCATGTCTCCACTGGACGTCCAGCTTGGGTTACTTCCCTCCAGAACAAAGCTTCATCATTCAGTAGCCAGAAAACTAACTGAATCTTCCTTTGATCTTCCACTTTAAAGATTACAAACAAGTCCTCGGTCTCCTTAAGTCAATTCTTTGCCTCTATGAATATTTCGGTTCCACGGAATGGCTACCCTCCCATGGCACATAAATCTTTGCAGATCTTAGTGAAATTATCTATCCTTGGAGGATGAGGAACGATGGGTGCAGCTAGGGGAGGAATGTCAACTTGACCTCCAGAAGGCGTCGTGGCCTCTAGATACCTGCGGAACCAGCCTGGTATCGTAACGCCCTCAGGAATATTAGGTTCCTCAGACATGCTGAAACGAAAAGGAAAGAGATTTAGACAAAGGATCGAAGGATATTACATATGGCTTTGGGGAATATGTGTTTCAAAACAGACTTTTCTTTTTGAAAAATGCTTTCCTTTAAAACCTTTATGAAAATAGTTTTCAAGAACTTTTATCTAATCTAGTAACCTTCAGCTCTGATACCAAGTGTGACACCCCACGTCCGTTAATGTCACTCACAAAGGAAATGCATTAAGTTTCGTGAAGCTTTATAGGTAAACATAAATAGAAATATTACAAGACAAATATAAAATGACAGTGGAATTAAAAACTTTATTAATCATAAAGCATCGTGGTTCAAAAATATCACATGTCTGAAATACTCAAAGAACGTTACATCATAAAAACTACTGTCTTGTACTTTAAAACATCAGAGTACATAAAAGAAGAAAAATTCCTTAAATAAAATATAGTCATAGTAGCAAGGATAGGAGCTTGAGCCGTACATCTAAGCAGCTCCAACAAAGTGAAAGTAGATCACAGTCAAGTATGAGTATTCCCTGTTGGATCTAGATTAACCCTAGAGGGGGGGTGAATAGGGTTTATCACAGTTTTTAACTGAATTAAAAATCTAATGGGATATATAATAATAAACAGATCGCAGAATATAGCAGAAACAGAAATGCAGAAAATAACTCACATACAGATATACCCAGCTTCGACAAAACCCTGCCTACTGCTGCATTCCTAAGGTTTCTACAAGGTTATAGAACAGATCCCACATACAAGACCATGTACACTCGCAAACTCTGCTCCTATTCTAACCTTACGCTCAAAACCCTAGACTGGTCTATATCCACTAGACCAGATTTTCCCCTAGTTTTTACATATTCTAGTAAACTGCTAGTTAAATCCCTAACTAGATCACCTAGTTTTTACAGACATAAACTAGAAAACAAATACAACGGTTTTCAAATGAAATTAAAACAATAAAAACAATAAATAAACAATTAGAAACTCTAGGAGTTTAAATTAAAAGGGTTATCCCCTTTAGAAAATATGGCCGGCCCATGTTGCACCCTTTACTCCTTGGTCCCGATCTCTTTGGTCTCTGAAGAAACAAATATGGCGGCGGCTATGGGAAATTCCTAGGGTTTTTCTTTGTTGACTCCAAATCGATCGTCGTCGTGATGAATTGCTTCTGGCGATGATTATCCTCGTCTTCAATGATTACACCGATGCTTCCACTATCTTGCTCGATCAATTTGGTGCTGATTGAATCCTTACAAGATTGTGAGTTTTTCTGAAATTACTTTATGCTTGAAATTGTTGTTTTTATTGGATTCTATTCATATGCCAGTGATGATTGGTGAATAAATAGGGTAATTCGAAACCCTAAATGCTCTGATTTCATGAAGTGATTAGATCTGATTGCCATGATTTGATTTGCGAGATTTTTGTACATTGTCCTCTTTTGAAATGGCACGATTAAATTGGGTTTTGCTGCCTTACACCATCTTGATTTGAATCTGATATGTGAGTTTCCTCCTTTTTGGTTGCCTGATTAAATTGTGAATTAATCTCTTGAATGATTTGTGAGTTGTTGCCTTAAAGAAAACTTTTTCAGAGAGATTGTTGCTTGCCAAAAATAGAATCGGCTTTTGAATTTCTTGCTGTGAATTCTGGAACTTTATTGTGGGATTTCAAATCAATTTCTCAGCTTTAATTTTTGAAATGAACCTAAGCAAGAATTTATTCCTTGAATATGCATCTGGACGGTTTTCAGTGAATCTCCAAATCCCTTGTGTGATTAAAATTGCCGTGTAATAACACTTTGATTTATTGCCTAATATATATTGTGAAATCCAAAAAAAACTTGGTCTACTTTGCTTGATTGCTGGAATTCTGGAGACTAATTTCTTCAACGATATCATTTCTGAAAATATTTGAAAACTTGCCCAATATGTATTGTGATTTTCTGCAAATCTGGACACCCGTTAACATGTGAAATTTATTGGATTTTCTTGATGCCTTCTGAAAACATATTGACCTTGATTTGCTGGGGTTTACTACTCCATAAAAAATTTTCCACATCAGTTCTGTTTTTACAGGAAACCCACCGAATAGATTTTCAGGAAACATTTTATTTCAAAAAACATGATTTTCGATGTGTTAATATAAGTTTCCATTTCTGAAAAGAGAAACATGCATCAGTCGATTTCAGGAATGCTTTTAAGGCTCTGAATTTCTTATCCATGCATAAAAGATGTAGTTTTTTTTTTGGTGTTTGACCATTGTTTGTGACCTGTGTTGACTGCTTAATCATGGCACCATTTATATTTACATGCTGAGAGTGATTACCACCAGTTCATGTTGAATATTGACTTGTCATGTGTGCACTTTGAAAATGTAGTTTGAATCACACCTACTGAACAGTTTCTTCTTGAATCATGATATTTTGTATGGGCTACTTGCATCTGAAACTTGCTTTCACCTTGCATCTATGATGACCTGTTTCACAAATCTGCTTGTGTCTATGTAGCATTGAAATGCCTCGACCATGCTACTTGTCGTTGCTGAGTTACCCAGATTTGCACATTGGCACTCAACCATTATGAGTTCCACTTGTGACCATTTTCATGCTGCATTACATCATATATGATGTACCTGTTTCTTGTGCATGTCAGCTTTGATTACTCATGTATGCTGCTAGCTACCATGTTAATGCTGCACACTTATCCATTCATTGAGCTATTAAGATCTTTGATTCATTCAAGTATCCACTGCTACTATTTATACTTGCTCACCTTTGAGTTGCTGCTGAGTTGCTTTAAACTGCCATTATCTTCTTGAATCATGCTTGCTGAACTTGATTAAATCATCACCATACTTGAGTTGCCTTGTGTGCTCGACCACATTGAATTGATCCATTCATGTTGCTTGTATGTTGTTGTCAATTTAACTATGCTGATTTGAATACTTGTTCATGCTAGCTTCACTTGAATATATGAGTTTGAACAAATTTTTGTACACTTGGCATTCTTGTTGCACATTGAATTTGCTGTTTTGATTGTTGAGTTGCCTTGACCACTTTGACTAGAGTTGACTATGTTGACTTTGTGCACTGTCTTCATGTTTGACCATGCTGCACTGAGTCGAGACGGTCCATGTGGCTACTCCTCAGTTGCTCGCTGATTGGCGAGGCAGTGCACACGTGTATATTTATACACGTGTGTATATGCAGCCATCAGAAGAGATTTCCTGTCCATGCATTGATATATATATATATATATGTTGTCTGCCTTGTGATATTTACAGTGTATCACTGTGAATATCACAAGCTGTCTAGATGCAGTCGGATAAATCAAATCGAGTCAGAAAAATGATAAGAAACACACCGAAATTCTGAGGCAGATAAATTTTCAAAATAAAAATTATATTCGCATGTGTTCAGTATTATTTCTATTGCAGTGTACTGTGTGTGTTTCATTGTGATAGGTAAGAAGATGATGACTGGACTGACAGAGAGCTGTGAAGACAGAAGAGTGAAGAGACGGTGTTGGTGAATGTATAAAAGGCTGTATGAATGTGTCAATAAAAAAAATTCTGCATATTGAAATGTAAACTGAGTGAATGTATGAGTGTTTCAATGAGGAGCTGTATATATATATATATATATATATATATATATATGAATTGTACTGATCTTTGTAATAAACAAGTTTGATTGAAATAAAATATCATTTTATTGTTGTCAAACGAACTTGTCTATTTTATTCTGTTTATTTATAAGTAGACTAATCTGTGAATTGAATAAATAGAGGAGTTATAAAAAGTTGTACTGTTTGAATGTTTGAAATATAATATTATATATAAATAAAATACTGTATGAATATATGAATGTATATACAATCGTATTTTATTTAAATATACATATTATATTCCTGTCTGTAATGTATATATATAACAGTACAGTAACAAACACATTTAAAATAATATTTATTTGGTTATTATCATCAAACAAAAATAATATAATTATGTATACAACTACGTTACCTCATCAAACAAAAATCATATAATTGTGTATACAACTACATTATATACAACATTCCCACCCTGAGAACCTGGGGTAGGAGGAACGGAAGAAAGAAGAGGAAACAAAAAGGGTCAGACATAAAGTCTGGTGAGTCCAGTCACTTTTAGCAAGTAAATAAGTATAAGTATCATGACAAGCATATAAAGTGGATAAGAAAGAGATAACAACATATAAGGCAGGTATGACAAGGTAAACATGATAGAGCGTATATGCTTCACAAAAGATTCTATGATTCTCTGCACTAATACTAGTATCACCAGAATGAGATGATCCCAACAACTATAAGATGTAAGATTTAGGCATACGTCCCGATGTATCCTAACCACCACCCTAATCAATCGGCTCCCTACTCCGTAGATAGCCTATGCCGGCCCCACATTAGGAGGTATCACTTTCCTAAAGTGGCAACCCTTCGTTGATGTGCACAACCATATCTATGGGTGTCATGGTCGTCTTATCCCCCTCTACCCGGCCCATGCACGCACATGTCCCCAGTCGGTTTGCGCCGCCCACTCCGTCCTCTACGTTCGGATCTCTTACAATAAGTCCAGTAAGCGTGTCCCTACTCCGACCTAGGACGAAGTGCTCGTTTGATACCGTTATATAGGTTATTGACTGAAAAGGGTCCTGCACACAAGATGATACAAGCTCTCCCCCTTGCCTTTTATCCCCACTAGGATTTCCTCAGATTATGTATACCTATTGGTGTCTTTAATTACATAATCCCCTCATTGCTACAGGTTATACTTACTTTATGGTGTCTTTAATTATATAACCCTAATATTTCCATAGGTTATGCTTACCCAAAAAGGTGTCTTTAATTACATAACCCCAACCAGTTAAGTTTTGTGGGCCTATATATAAATATTACCCAGCACCCCAGATTTACTTAACCCACCACTATCCAAACAAATTTACTTAACCCCTACTCAAGTTCATGTTCATACAATCCTTAAGGATTCCACTAGGTTAAATATTCAAGTTTATTATCACATATTCATCTATGGTTACAATATGTTAGACCTACCACATTAAGCCTACAATTTGTGGATGCTGGAAATGCCGGGCGGGTCCGGGCAGGCTTATTCCACAAATCCGGCCTAGCCTCATGTCTTAGCACATCTCGTATTTGTGCACTTAGGCCTCCTACATTTGATTCACCACTTGTGGTCACTGGATATGCTGATCGGTTCCGGGCAGACTTCCACCACAAGTGCAATCTGACCTGGTGCCTAAGCGCGGTTTACAATTTCAAGCTATTGTAATTCTAGGCATTTCCATTATTAGCCAATTTTATCTATGTCTTTATAGGTGTTCATGCCCCTTTTTCCCCATTATGAATTATATGCCCAATTTCATGTTCACAGACATAACTCAAGTTATGCCAAATTAATATTCACATATTTCATTCAGGTCATGCCTAAACTTCCAATTACCATTTTATGCCAATTTCAATATTTTACCCCTCGTTCCCCGTTTAATGCATTCGCCCGTTTTAACGATGCCTAGGCTCGAAAGTAGCCAGGCTATAAAAAAATAAAAGGGAAAGGCGAAGGGAAGATGACAAAAATGATTATTTTAATGAAATTGACATAAACATTTAATGGCATAATATAAAGATGAACATACAAGGACATATTTGGTGAACTTGTAATAGTAAAACTGATGCTATCATAGTAGGGATGTCATAATAGGCATGAATAGATCTAAACAAGTATTTAGATGTCGAACTAATGACAGAATATTAAATTCAGATTATCATGGATAGGTAAAAAATGATCTAAATAATGAATTAACCACAAACATGATAGGTACAAAATGATCTAAATAGTGAATTAGATCTATTATCAAAAGTAGATCTAACATGATAAAGGTTAAGATCCAAGTCATAGTAAATTCAGAATATCATGGATTCACAAATTACAATAGATCTGGTATGATTCAGTCACAGGCATAGATCCAAATTACAGTCATATCATGCTTTACTTTTAATTATTTAAATCTAAAGGTAACTGAAACTCACAGTGTTCAGATCTAGAAGAATAGAAGGAGGAAAACGGAGATTGAATCACAGATCTACACTTGTATCTCTAAACTTGATTTGCAGAAGAAGAAAAGGATTTGATTCAATCCAGGCACCGATAGCTTTTAGGCCTCCATTGATTTCAGTGTAAGAAGACAAGAGGAATGAGCCTATATTTATAGCTGCCAGCCCCAAAATTCATCCTGCCACCTCAGCCCTAGGGGGTCGACCCACCCCTTCGGGGGTGGACCCATGGGTCGACACCTCCTTGATGGGTCGACCCCGGGGTCGACACCGCCTCTATGGGGTCGACTCCCTTGGGGCGGGAAATTTGCCGCCTCTGGAGTTTTGACTATTGAACGATTTCTGATTTTCTGAATTTAATTATATATATATAATTCTCTTGCGCGTATACAAACTTCAAACCTCCATATCTTCTACATACGGTGTCCGTTTTACGCAAACCAATGTCTATCATGACCAGTATTTCAAGACGGACGCAATGGCACAGTCCGTTTTCCTTAATCTTGAATGTTAAATTAATTATTCTTTAATTTGTTCTCTTTTAATGTTGTTAAAATTCGAGGTGTTACACAGGGTACTCAACCTACAACTGGTATTTTAGACGTCTCTAGTGTTCCCTGGTTCGAGCCTACTAGAACTTACGACAACGATAATCTTTGAATATTAAATTAATTATTCTTCAATTTGTCCTCTTTGAATGTTGTTAAAATACAGGGTGTTACAGAGGGTACTCGACCTCAACCAGTATTTTAGACGTCTCTAGTGTACCCCTGGTTCGAGTCTGCTAGAACTTATGACAACGATAATCTCTCGTGCTTCACACCTCTAGTCATCCAATCTGACGAGTTTTCATAGCTCAAGCAACCTTCTCAAGCAACCATTATCCATGAACTCACGACCTTTGAGTTGTCACCTCTTTGGCTGCCCTACAACGATCAACGAACACGTTTCAACACTTCGAACCTTCCTACTTGAAATTACTTCAAAGTCACACCATCACTGAGCCACATTACATCACTGCGCTGCGGATAGGGTTCACTGAGCTACATTACATCACACCATCAGACCCTTTTGTTCAAATCTAGGTCATACCCGAAATTTTTTTTTTAGAAATTACCCTGTGCGACCGACCCGTATGCTGCTCGATCGACCAACTCCATCATGATACGGCCTACCGACCCTAACTTGTATGGCCAGATCACATACTGCTCGACCTGATCCTTCTGACCGACCCGACCACTTGCTTCAAGACATACCGACCCCCTTGTGCCACTTAACCATGTTCGACCCGAACCACTCTACTCGACCGACCCTAAGCCATGTTCGACCCCATTGCTTCACAAACCCTGACCTTGCTTGCTCGACCCAACATGATGCGACCGACCCTGTTGCTTGACCCAACATAGTGCTATCGACCCAGTGCATTTCAGCTCGACTGACCTTGTTTCATGTGATCGACCCTCTTTTTGTACTACATTTGTACTTAACTATACTACCCGCTCGACCCGTGGTCGGTACAGCCCCAAATCAAGTCCAATTTCAACCAAAACTTCGCCAGTTGACACAAACAACGAAATATACTCATCTAATTCATTCAACCACAACCATAATCACATTATGAAATCATAAACAACATGAATATGACGATTTCATCAAACTTATAAAATTTTCACCTAAAGCATAATAAATGAACATATGATCTAAATTGTATATCTAACTTGAATAAACATATGAAATAGCATAGAAATTACCGGTTTAAACTTGCTAAATCAGATCCTATAGTGATTCTTATGAAAGTGGACTTACCAAGGTATAGATCTATGAGAAGATGCTTGAATTTGATGAAAAACATGATCAGACATTCATATATGTGATTGAATCCATGTGAGAGATGCATATCACTCGCCAATTCTCCAAATCAAAGAAAAAACAATGAATTAAGATTCCAAACAGAAAGGAATTAGATACAAACTTCTCGATTCGAAGAACTCACCCTTGAAACGATGTAGATCTAGCCTCAAGATGGTGTAGATCTTCGATTCCCTAAGCTTTAATGGTGGAAGGATGGAGAAATGGAGGATCCCTTGGCTCTTCCAACTGAGAGAATGGGAAAAGTAAACTATTTCCCATACCACCCACCCCCTATTTATAGCCTTCCATCAACCCACTAATGGGCCTCTTCAAATCAGCCTATTATGGCTTAAAAACCCGAACAACCAACTATTAAATCTTAAAACAATGATTCCTCCCAAACTGCTGAGCCAAATCTTTAATATAATCACTCTGAGGAAAGGAAATCATCATTTCCTTTCCAATGGCACAGGTCTCACCACGTGATTCGACCTGAGTCAAAAGTTATTCCATGTACAAGACTGACAGAGGGAAAATCGTCGTAAACAAAATTGGCAAAAATTATGGACATGTCTCACATACCCATAAGCAACATATTAAAATATGAGAATGACCCAACCCTTAGGGAATAAAATAAAAATATTTTACGATCCTCCGATATGTATATAAACTTCCTGCCTCTGGTTTTTGAATTACTTTGAATTCTGGACTAGCTATATATATATGGCTTATATGTATATAAACTTCAAACCTTAATATGTTCTTCATACGATGTCCGTTTTACAGAAACTCGGAGTCTATCTTAAGCAGAATTCCGAGACGAACGCAATGGCGCAGTTCTCTTTACTTAATTCTCAATATTTAATTAAATATTCCTTAATTTATCATTATAGTGTCTTTAAAATTACAGGGTGTTACATTCTTCTCTACTTAAAGGATTTCGTCCCTGAAATCTCCAAGTTAAGAAGAATGTATATCCTAACATCCACATCCATCTATTCATTCATCAATCACAGGCATCCATTGTCCTTAAAGTGTTTCTAGTGCTTATATGAACATATGCAAATGTGTGTGTATATGTCCGTACACTAATGCGAAAGATCAGGCGGACTAGTGATTTAGTTTACCTTCGTAATGCAATGTATGTTAGTGCCATGAATCCAACATGTATGCAAATAATCCTACTATAACATGTAAGCTCTATATGTGCGCACAATCATCCATCCAAATGCAACATCCATATGATGATTCACTCATTTTCATCCATAAAAGAAAAAAAAAAGCACATACGTCCATATGCAGTATGAGAGTGATTGAGCCGATCTGGTGCCTAATGTGTGTGTATAAGCATCCACAAGCAACCACTAGAAAACACTTGCATCCACTCGCATCCATCAAACATAACATGTATCAAATACATGTTTGCATCCATGGATTCCTACCTAAATGTCGAATATTCGATCAATATGATAAACGATAGAAACAAGTACGATAAAAGCTTTGGAAAAATAGGTTAGGAACATATTCCTGAAAAGGAAAGGATACCAAGCACAAACCTTGTCTTCAGTCTCCCAAGTTGCATCCTCATTGTCATCTCTCCATTGAACTTTCATCAACTTGACTTCTCGATTGCGTTGCTTCTTAACCTCTGATCCAAGGATACCGGTAGAAAGTCGTTAACTGTCGCTTCCCGTTCCACCTCTACCTCCTCAAGCATACTCGGCTCAACTATTTCTATGGTGTCATGCAAACACTTCCGTAAATGAGAAGCGTGGAAAACATAATGAACACCGGACAGTATCTCTGGCAACTTTACTCTACAGGCCATTTGGCCAATCCTTTCTGTTATGGGAAATGGCCCTACAAATCTCGGTGCCAATTTCCCTACAGATCCAAAATGAATCATATTCCTCAAAAGGTGATACCTTGATGAAAACCATGTCTCCGACCTCAAATTCAATATCGGTCCTTATCTTATTCATGTAGGACTTCTGCCTGTCCTGGGCAGTCTTCATGCGCCTTCTAATAAGATTTATCTTTTCTGAAGTTTCTCTAATCATCTTAGGTCAAAGTAGAAGCCTTTCTGTAGACTCCTACCAATAAGTCGGTGATCTACAGGTTCATTCGTACAATGCCTCGAAGGGTGCCATGCCAATACTAACCTGATAACTATTGTTGTAAGCAAACTCTACCAAAGGAAGATGCTCTTACCAAGTCCCTTCGAAGTCTAGGATACACAGCCTTAAAAGATCTTCTAGAACTCTATTCACTCTTTTAGTCTGCCCATCGGTCTGAGGGTGATAAGGGATGCTCAAACACAGTTATGTACCTAACGCATCTTGTAAGCTCCTCCAAAACTCACTGGTGAAAATGGGGTCACGATCACATACGATACTGGAAGGTACTACATGTAGACGGACTATCTCACAAAGATAAACTGCTGCCAACTATGTCGTCGTCCTCTTACTCTTAACAGGAATGAAATGAGCGCTCTTAGTAAGCATGTCCACTATAACCCAAATACCGGTATTGCCTTTTCTCGATCTAAGAAAACCATGATTGAAATCTATCGAGACGCTCTACCACTTTCGTTGTGGGACCTCCAAAGGATGAAGTAAACTACCGGACTTCTTTTGCCCAGCTTTGGCTGGCTAGCAAATCAAACATCGAGAAACAAACTCTGTTACATCCTTCTTCATCCCAGCCCAAAAGAAAACCCTCTTCATATCCCTATACATCTTATCACCACCGGGATGAATAGTCATCCTAGAATGATGGGCTTCCTCAAGGTCTTTATTCAAAAAACTCCCGACCCATGGAACATAAAGTCTTTCATCTCATCGTTACCATCCTCTATCGTTCGTGGAATATCTACTGAGGTGACTGGAAGTCTCCCCTTTGCTAAGCTTGACCAAAATATCTGTTGTCTGTGGGTCCTCTCGCTGCTAAGTTTCTATATGATCCATCATAGTAGGTCGCAGTTCTAATGATGCCAATAGACCAGGTGTAAACTCGATAGAGGGCCTAAAATCAAAATTGGATATATACTCTAAGCTCTGCCTCTATACAAATAGAGGACTCAAGGTCATCCTCTGCTTACTCAGTGCATCCACAATCACATTACCCTTGTAAGGGGTATAAGCAATCCGAAAGTTGTAACACCCCACGCCCGCTATGGTCACTCTCTAAGGGAATGCCATAGCATCGGTGGAGTATTTTAGTGAATATAGAACAGAAAAATTACAACAAGACAGATATAAATAGTACTTGAAATTTAAAACATCATCTCATAACAGCGGAAATAAACATGTCTGGTTACATCATAAAACCACAATAAAAGTCAAGTACAATATCCATCAAATTAAAGAAGTACATAATCCCACTCTCTCATACAATAGCCAGGACAAAAGAAAAGATAACTGGGTAACTGGAGCTTTACGTCTATCCAAGCTCCTAAAGACTGGAACAGCAATCCGATCAAGCTCCACTACTGCTAGGATCCACCGTAGGACCTGAGGGTTGGGAAAAAAAGATAAAAACAACGGGGTCAGACATAAGTCTGAGCGAGTCCTATAACTTTAACAATACAATCATTAAAGTAACCAGAGAAGACATAAACTTGACATACGGTAATGTCTGGGGATGAATGGCTACACTAAGCAGCTTGGTGGACTCAGGATAAACTAAGATAACTGTAAAAGACGCATCTACCCACCCAAGGATAATTACTAACTGCACCACACCAATCATTCCTACTCAAAGATTGATCCCACCCCAGGACTTAAAAGAAAGATATAACTAGTAATTTCATGTACCCCTAGCTGACCACATAGGTGCCGTCTGCCCCTATCTCCACTAGGTGTACCCCACTACTCCCCAAGCGATCGGCTCCCTACCGTAGATACCCGTGCCGGTCCCACAGTGGGGTGTATCACTCCCCTAAAGTGGCAACCCAATACTATCAACGGTGCACGGCTTTGTATCTACACGATGCAACAACGGCTTATCTACCAGCCCGGGCCCACACATGCATATGAAACCCGTTGGACTTGCGTTGCCACCGCTAACCCGTTTTGGCCTCTTATAATCAAGCCCAATATGCGTGTCCCGTCACTCGACATGGGTCGAGCCCACAAAGATACGTTTGGGATATTGGTTGAAATGGGCCCCCACAAGCTACCCACCTAAGCTTGTCACTTATCTAGTGAATCCCACTTAACCCTTTAATCATGTTTAATTACATGTTTCACTTGGTTAAGTATTCTAATCGTATTTTCTATTGCCACCCAAGGCAACCCACTAGATTCCACATGCCACCCAAGGCAACCACTAAATTTCCACATGCCACCCAAGGCACCCACTTAACCCCTCATGTCCCACTACATGCTAATATGGTTAAGTGTTTCTTAATTAATTAAGACTGTGATCTCCCATAAAGACCTCCCACATTAGACTGGCTGTTATGACCGCCTGGTTAAGCCGGTAGAGTCCGGGCAGTCTTACGTCATAACAGAGTCTAACCTCGTGTCTTTACTTTAATCACGTATTTAATTTATGGCTAAGACCTCTCACATTGGGCTGACATTTGTAGCAACTGGTTAAGCCGGTCGGGTCCGGGCAGTTTTACACTACAAATGAGTCCAACCTCGTGTCTTAGTCGATTAATTACACCTAATTAATCACCCCCATATTAATTATCCCTAATTAATATCAAGTTTTTCATAACATGGGTAGACCTAACTCAATAGGTAAATTCCCATGGGGTAGACCTAACTCAATAGGTAAATTCCCACTTATGTTAATTTATTTTTTTATGGTATGCTTAACCATACCCAATCATACTTTTATTAACATATTTACCACCCCATCGTTCCCCACGTAAATCGTTCTTATTTCATGACATAATAAAAGGGGAAGATCCAACAAAAATATCATGGGTTTAGCATATAACTTTGTCATGGGTTAAGAGGATGTCAACTTGCATATATGAGCATATATTAACCCAACTACATTTAACCCAAACTTGCATATTATCATACACATATCTTGCATAACATGTTGAACTTGCATATAAGCATTCTCATAACTTGCATAACATGTTAAACATGCATTTAAGCATACACATAACTTGCATAAGCATTCACATACTTGCATAAGCATTCACATACTTGCATAAGCATTCACATACTTGCATAAGCATGCATAACTTGCATATCATGTTAAACTTGCATTTAAGCATATACATATCTTGCATAAGCATTCACATACTTGCATAAGCATCCACATACTTGCATAAGCATGCATAACTTGCATATCATGTTAAACTTGCATTTAAGCATATACATAACTTGCATAAGCATTCACATACTTGCATAAGCATTCACATACTTGCATAAGCATGCATAACTTGCATATGAACTTGCATAACAACCTACACATAACTTCCATAACATCATACACATAACTTGCATATGAACTTGCATAACTCACTTTGTTAAACATGCATAAACCCACTTATTAAATATGCATAAACCCACTTGTTAAACATGCATAAACCAACTTGTTAAGCATGCATAAACCAACTTATTAAACATGCATATCATTACAAATGATTCAAACTCACTAATCCGCCTTCAAGACCATAAGTCTCATTACACCCAATCTACTTACTTTAGCAATTGATGTTAAAGTGATAGAAACTCACCAAACCCAAGATTAGCAAACTTATGAAGTGGAATTAGTTGCTAAATATGAAGATGGTGATGATTAGAGATTGATTAGAGAGTGATTAGCTTGCAACTTCCTTCATAAACTAGTGGAGGCTCTCTCTAGGATTTAATTTGGCGGCATGAGGCCATCATTACTACTTTTAGTATGGATTAGGGTAGGTTTAGGGTGTATTTATAGATTAGGTGAGTGTTTTAGGCCCTTAGATTAACCCTAAATTAGATTAGGACCCTTAGATTTCGGCACCTTCCAGAAACTAGCCCTAAGACCAAGCCCAAACCCCAAACTGGTGCACCCAACCACAGAACTCTCTAGAAACTGTGCAGGTTTCTTGGCTCGGCACGGGCGCACTTCACAAGTGCGCCAGTGTATCTTTGTACTGGCGTACTTCAGAAGTGCGCCAGTGCATCTTTGTTCTGGCGCACTTCACAAGTGCGCCAGTGCATTTCTGGCCTGTTTCTGGTTTTTCTGCCTAACTTCGTTCGTCCATATCTCTTTCATACGGTACCCGTTTTATGCAAACTCGGACTTTATTTCGCGTATTCTTCCGAGACGAACGCAATGACGCAGCCCGTTTCCCCTAATTCCCACATCTGAGATTATTTATCCTGTAATTAGTGAATTTTAGTATTAACTAAAATTCGGGGTGTTACATTCTCCCCTCCTTAAAGGATTTCGTCCCCGAAATCTCTAAGCTAAGGAGAATGCATATCCTACCATCCAAACAACCATCTACTCAATCCATCAAACCCGGGCATCCATTGTCCTTAAAACAATTTCTAATGATGTATGAGCATATGCAAAAAGTGTGTGTATATGTTCCCTATCTAATGTATGAACATATGCAAACCATGATAGTGCCATGCATCCATTATGTATGCGAGAGAACCCTATCGACACATACAATATCTACATAAGTGCACAATCATTCACCAAAATGCATCATCCATATGATAACACAATCATTATACATCCATAAATATAGCCTCCTACACACACAATTTTTATGCAATATGCAATATGAAGTGACTGAGCCGATCTAGTGCCTAGAGTGTGTGTATATGCATCCACGAGCAACCACTAGCAACCACTTGCATCCACTTGCATCCATCAACCATAACATGTCTCAAACACATGTTTCAACCATAGGTTTACCCTATCTAAAGGTCAATCAGTACCAACGAGAGGATATACTAAAGATAAGATAAGTACTAGACAACGATAGAGGAGAAAGTAAAGACATACCCTCAAAAAGAAATGGGTACAATGAACGCATCTTCGCTTCCGTCTCCCAAGTTGCGTTGCTCTCATCTTCTCCCCATTGCACTTTGACTAGTTGAACCTCTCGATTCCTCAATTTCCTAGTCTCTGACCCAAGGATGCGAGTAGGAGCTCGTCGAATAGTCGCATCACGCTCTACTTCCACATCTCTAAGCAAGCTCGGCTCTACCACCTCTGCGGTCTCATGTAAGCATTTCCTCAGATGTGATACATGGAATACATCATGAACACCACTAAGTCTGTCGGGCAACTCCACCCTATATGCCATCCGTCCAATCCTTTCCTTAATAGGAAACGGCCCAACAAACCTTGGTGCTAACTTCCCAACAGATCCAAAGCGAACCACATTTCGTAACGGAGACACTTTGACAAAGACCATGTCCCCAACTTCAAACTCAAGATCCGTCCTCCTCTTGTCTGCATAAGATTTTTGCCTATCCTGCGCTGCTTTCATCCTTCTTCGAATCAAGTCAATCTTCTCAGAAGTCTCCCTAACCATATCAGGCCCAAGCAAGATCTTATCCGTAGATTCCCACCAACATGCAGGTGATCGGCAAGGCCTTCCATAGAGAGCTTCGAAAGGAGCCATACCAATACTGGACTGAAAGCTGTTATTATATGCGAACTCCACCAATGGAAGATGCTCTTCCCATGTACCTCCAAAATCCAAGATACAAAGCCTCAAAAGGTCTTCTAGGACACGATTCACCCTCTCAGTCTGGCCGTCTGTCTGAGGATGATATGCGGTGCTCAGACACAATTGAGTCCCCACTGCTTCTTGCAAACTTCTCCAGAACTCGCTAGTGAAGATAGGATCTCGATCACTCACTATGCTAGAGGGTACCCCATGCAATCAAACTATCTCTCGAAGATATACTGAAGCTAGCCATGGAGCGGTCCTCTTGCTCTTCACAGGTATGAAATGGGCGCTCTTAGTAAGTCTGTCTACCACCACCCAAATTCCTGTATTACCTTTCCTCGATCTGGGTAACCCGTCAATAAAATCCATCGAGACGCTATCCCACTTCCATTGCGGAACCTCCAATGGGTGAAGTAACCCACCTGGTTTCTTTTGCTCCGCCTTCACTTGTTGGCACACCAAGCATCGAGCGACATACTCGGCCACATCTTTCTTCATACCGGCCCAGAAGAAAACCCTCTTCATGTCTTGGTACATCTTGTCCCCACCGGGATGAATAGTCATCCTAGAACGGTGTGCATCATCAAGAATAACCTTCCTCAAACCCTCGTCTTGCGGTACACAAAGTCTACCGTCTCTACGCAAGCACCCCCTATCGTCGAGGGTGTACCTACTCAAATGGCTGGACGACTCCCCCCTTATGAGCTTCTCTACCAACTCAACCAACTGTGGGTCGTCCCTCTGTGCTTCTCCAATCCGCCCCAAAAGAGTAGGTCTAACTTCCAAGGAAGCTAGCAAACCGGGTACATAATCAACGGAAGGTCTGAAATCAAACATCGAGATAAATTCCAAGCTTCGTTGTTCCACGAACAATGGACTCAAGGACAACCTCTTTCTGCTCAAGGCGTCCGCCACCACGTTACCCTTGCCAGGGGTATACGCTATCTCGAAGTCATAGGATGCTAAGAACTCCATCCACCTTTGCTGTCTCAAATTCAAATCCTTTTGAGAAAACAAGTACTTCAATGATTTGTGGTCAGTGAACAATTCGAATCTCTCACCAAGAAGATAATGGCGCCAAATCTTAAGCGCAAAAACAATAGCGGCCAACTCTAAATCATGGGTAGGGTAATTTTTCTCATGTGCCCTCAACTGCCTTCCACCATAGGCTATCACCCTTCCCTCTTGCATTAAGACTGCACCAAGTCCTGTCCCACAAGCATCGGTATAGACAACAAATGGCTTGCTCCCATCTGGCAACACTAAAACTGGAGCAATGGTTAAAGCTCTCTTTAACCGTCGGAACGCATCATCACAATCTACGTCCCATGCGAAAACAAGATTCTTCTTCGTTAAGCGGGTTAATGGGGCCGATATCTTCGCGAAGTCTTTGATAAACTTCCTATAGTAACCCGCCAACCCCAAGAAACTTCTTACTTCGGTAGCATTCTTCGGAACCTTCCAATCCTGAATTGATACTACCTTCGCGGGATCCACAGCTATCCCTTCCTTGGAGACCACGTGCCCCAAGAACCGTACTTCCTTCCTCCAGAAGTGACATTTAGAGAATTTAGCCTTAAGGCTATGTGCTCGAAGAGTCTTCAATACCTCCCCAAGATGTAGGGCATGCTCTTCTTCACTCTTAGAAAATACTAAGATATCATCCACAAAGACCACCACGAATTTATTAAGGAACTCCCTGAACACCCTACTCATCAAATCAACAAAGTATGCAGGGGCGTTCGTCAACCCAAATGGCATCACCAGCCACTCATAGAAACCATCCGGAGTTCTAAAGGCAGTCTTGTCTATGCTATCCTCAGCCACCCTCAACTGATGAAACCCCATGGCTAAGTCCAACTGAGAAAATACTGAAGCACCAACCAACTGATCGAAAAGATCATCAATCCTCGGCAATGGGTGTCTATTCTTCTTTGTGAGCTTGTTGAGTTCTCTATAGTCTACACAAAGTCTGAGGGACCCATCCGCCTTCGTAGCAAATACTACTGGAGCACCCCACTCCGATATACTTCGTCTTATGAACCCCTTCTCAAGCAACTCCCCTACTTGCTTATGGAGTTCCCTCCTCTCACGAGGAGCCATGTGGCGCACTAGTAAAGATACAGGTTTAGCATTATCCACCAGATATATTCAGAAGTCAATCTCCCGCTTCGGAGGTAAGCCCTTCACCTCCTCGAACACATCCGGATATTCCCGGACCACTTTAACAGATTGCAAACTCTCGACCGAAGCGTCAAGTGATTCAAGATAACTTAGCATAACAGAGTCCATGGGATTACAAGAAATCTCGAGAGTGTTACCCAAGCGGGTCATGAGCCTAACAACTCTCCTTTCGCAATCAAGAACGGCACCATTACTGGATAACCAGTCCATGCCCAAAATCAACCCATAGCCCGTGAAGCCCAACACAAAAGCATCACATGTAAACTCAATGCTAAGTATAGAAATCTTCAAACCCAAACATATCATGGACAAATAAGTGGAGCCCCCAATTGGGTTTGAAACAACCAAGGGATCATCTACCAGACTGGTGTCTAAGTGCAGTGACTCAACTAATAATGATGAGATAAACGAATGCGATGCGCCTGAATCAAACAATGTACGGACAGGATGATCAAATAGAAAAACCAGACTTTCAACGGAGATAGTTCTACCTCTTTCCTGAATTGGTGGGACCGCGAGAGCCTGTACTTGCCCCCTAGCCTGACCTGGTGCCATAAGAGCTTGCACCTGTCCTCCTGAGGTAGACCCTGTCCTTTGCCCTTTCTTAGGACAGTCTTTCACTAGATGCCCTGCTTCACCACAGTGGAAGCAGCCAGTCTTCTTCTTCTTGCGACAATCCTTGCTTAGGTGGCCAGGTGTCCCACAATTGAAACACTTCTTCTTCTTGCCCTTGCCACCGTTGCCTTTCCCACCTTTGTTTTGTTGTTGTTGCTGAGGTCTCTTTTGGTCTCCCTTCTTCTCGGGTGCCTTATTAGCATTGGGACCCATCTCTTCTTCATGCATGAGTGCCATGTCAACTAGCTTCTCAAAAGTGGCCCCCATAGGGATATGAGTCATAGCCAACCCATGCATCGGTTCATTCAAGCCTTTCACGAACCTCAAAGCCTTCTTCTCCAGTGTATTCACCATATCTAGGCCAAACCTTGCCAATTGATTAAACTTGTTGACATATTCCTTCACCGAGAGATTTCCTTGCTTTAGAGTCAAGAATCTTTCCATATACAAGTTTTCCTCCGCCCTTGAGAGAAACTTTGCCACAAATCTTTGTCTAAAATCCGCCCAAGAGTCAACGGGGCGTTCTCCATTAGTGACCTCCCACCAGAATGAGGCCTCTCCCTTCATTAACCAAGCAGCCAACTTGACTTTCCTTCCTTCTTCCATCTCAAAGATGTCTATCAACTCTTCCACCTCCTTAAGCCAATCTCTAGCTTCCACAAAAGTTTCAGATCCTTGAAAAGATTTCCCTCCCATAGCTTTAAATTCCTTGCAAGTCTTAGCAAAAGTATCCGTGCGAGGAGGAGGGGGAGGAGGAAGATCGGGTGCTACGGTTGGTGGAGGAATATTTGCTGGACCCGCAGTGGTGGCCCTAGCCTCCATCAATCTCCTATACCATACTGGTACCGTCACACCCTCCGGAAAGTTAAGATTCTCGGCCATGCTGAAACGAAAAAGGAAAGATTCAAAACGGAGAATTCGAAGGATATAGATATGGATATTGGGGATTATGCTTTTCTTTCAAAAACTTTTCTTTTTAAGGACATGTTTTTGAAAATATCTCTTCCAAAAATGTTTTTATAAAAATAGTTTTCTAAAAATTTTATCTGTTCCGGTAACCTTTGCTCTGATACCACGTGTAACACCCCACGCCCGCTATGGTCACTCTCTAAGGGAATGCCATAGCATCGGTGGAGTATTTTAGTGAATATAGAACAGAAAAATTACAACAAGACAGATATAAATAGTACTTGAAATTTAAAACATCATCTCATAACAGCGGAAATAAACATGTCTGGTTACATCATAAAACCACAATAAAAGTCAAGTACAATATCCATCAAATTAAAGAAGTACATAATCCCACTCTCTCATACAATAGCCAGGACAAAAGAAAAGATAACTGGGTAACTGGAGCTTTACGTCTATCCAAGCTCCTAAAGACTGGAACAGCAATCCGATCAAGCTCCACTACTGCTAGGATCCACCGTAGGACCTGAGGGTTGGGAAAAAAAGATAAAAACAACGGGGTCAGACATAAGTCTGAGCGAGTCCTATAATTTTAACAATACAATCATTAAAGTAACCAGAGAAGACATAAACTTGACATATGGTAATGTCTGGGGATGAATGGCTACACTAAGCAGCTTGGTGGACTCAGGATAAACTAAGATAACTGTAAAAGACGCATCTACCCACCCAAGGATAATTACTAACTGCACCACACCAATCATTCCTACTCAAAGATTGATCCCACCCCAGGACTTAAAAGAAAGATATAACTAGTAGTTTCATGTACCCTAGCTGACCACTTAGGTGCCGTCTGCCCCTATCTCCACTAGGTGTACCCCACTACTCCCCAAGCGATCGGCTCCCTACCGTAGATACCCGTGCCGGTCCCACAGTGGGGTGTATCACTCCCCTAAAGTGGCAACCCAATACTATCAACGGTGCACGGCTTTGTATCTACACGATGCAACAACGGCTTATCTACCAGCCCGGGCCCACACACGCATATGAAACCCGTTGGACTTGCGTTGCCACCGCTAACCCGTTTTGGCCTCTTATAATCAAGCCCAATATGCGTGTCCCGTCACTCGACATGGGTCGAGCCCACAAAGATACGTTTGGGATATTGGTTGAAATGGGCCCCCACAAGCTACCCACCTAAGCTTGTCACTTATCTAGTGAATCCCACTTAACCCTTTAATCATGTTTAATTACATGTTTCACTTGGTTAAGTATTCTAATCGTATTTTCTATTGCCACCCAAGGCAACCCACTAGATTCCACATGCCACCCAAGGCAACCACTAAATTTCCACATGCCACCCAAGGCACCCACTTAACCCCTCATGCCCCACTACATGCTAATATGGTTAAGTGTTTCTTAATTAATTAAGACTGTGATCTCCCATAAAGACCTCCCACATTAGACTGGCTGTTATGACCGCCTGGTTAAGCCGGTAGAGTCCGGGCAGTCTTACGTCATAACAGAGTCTAACCTCGTGTCTTTACTTTAATCACGTATTTAATTTATGGCTAAGACCTCTCACATTGGGCTGACATTTGTAGCAACTGGTTAAGCCGGTCGGGTCCGGGCAGTTTTACACTACAAATGAGTCCAACCTCGTGTCTTAGTCGATTAATTACACCTAATTAATCACCCCCATATTAATTATCCCTAATTAATATCAAGTTTTTCATAACATGGGTAGACCTAACTCAATAGGTAAATTCCCATGGGGTAGACCTAACTCAATAGGTAAATTCCCACTTATGTTAATTTATTTTTTTATGGTATGCTTAACCATACCCAATCATACTTTTATTAACATATTTACCACCCCATCGTTCCCCACGTAAATCGTTCTTATTTCATGACATAATAAAAGGGGAAGATCCAACAAAAATATCATGGGTTTAGCATATAACTTTGTCATGGGTTAAGAGGATGTCAACTTGCATATATGAGCATATATTAACCCAACTACATTTAACCCAAACTTGCATATTATCATACACATATCTTGCATAACATGTTGAACTTGCATATAAGCATTCTCATAACTTGCATAACATGTTAAACATGCATTTAAGCATACACATAACTTGCATAAGCATTCACATACTTGCATAAGCATTCACATACTTGCATAAGCATTCACATACTTGCATAAGCATGCATAACTTGCATATCATGTTAAACTTGCATTTAAGCATATACATATCTTGCATAAGCATTCACATACTTGCATAAGCATCCACATACTTGCATAAGCATGCATAACTTGCATATCATGTTAAACTTGCATTTAAGCATATACATAACTTGCATAAGCATTCACATACTTGCATAAGCATTCACATACTTGCATAAGCATGCATAACTTGCATATGAACTTGCATAACAACCTACACATAACTTCCATAACATCATACACATAACTTGCATATGAACTTGCATAACTCACTTTGTTAAACATGCATAAACCCACTTATTAAATATGCATAAACCCACTTGTTAAACATGCATAAACCAACTTGTTAAGCATGCATAAACCAACTTATTAAACATGCATATCATTACAAATGATTCAAACTCACTAATCCGCATTCAAGACCATAAGTCTCATTACACCCAATCTACTTACTTTAGCAATTGATGTTAAAGTGATAGAAACTCACCAAACCCAAGATTAGCAAACTTATGAAGTGGAATTAGTTGCTAAATATGAAGATGGTGATGATTAGAGATTGATTAGAGAGTGATTAGCTTGCAACTTCCTTCATAAACTAGTGGAGGCTCTCTCTAGGATTTAATTTGGCGGCATGAGGCCATCATTACTACTTTTAGTATGGATTAGGGTAGGTTTAGGGTGTATTTATAGATTAGGTGAGTGTTTTAGGCCCTTAGATTAACCCTAAATTAGACTAGGACCCTTAGATTTCGGCACCTTCCAGAAACTAGCCCTAAGACCAAGCCTAAACCCCAAACTGGTGCACCCAACCACAGAACTCTCTAGAAACTGTGCAGGTTTCTTGGCTCGGCACGGGCGCACTTCACAAGTGCGCCAGTGTATCTTTGTACTGGCGCACTTCATAAGTGCGCCAGTGCATCTTTGTTCTGGCGCACTTCACAAGTGCGCAAGTGCATTTCTGGCCTGTTTCTGGTTTTTCTGCCTAACTTCGTTCGTCCATATCTCTTTCATACGGTACCCGTTTTACGCAAACTCGGACTCTATTTCGCGTATTCTTCCGAGACGAACGCAATGACGCAGCCCGTTTCCCCTAATTCCCACATCTGAGATTATTTATCCTGTAATTAGTGAATTTTAGTATTAACTAAAATTCGGGGTGTTACAAAAGTCATAAGATTCTAGGAGCTCCATCCATCTTTGTTGCCTCAAATTGAGATCCTTTTGTGAGAATAAATACTTGAGAGATTTATGATCGGTGTACAACTCAAACTTCTCCCCAAGTAGATAATGTCACTAAGTCTTAAGTGCAAATACTATGGCAGCCAATTCCAAGTCATGGGTAGGGTAGTTCTTTTCACGAACTCTTAAATGTCTATCTCCATAACATACTACCCTTCCCTCTTGCATCAGAACCGCACCAAGCCCTGTACCGCATGCATCATATATATATATATATATATATATATATATATATATATATATATATATTGTGAACACCTTGTTCCCGTCGGGCAAAGTCAAGACTAGGTTGTTGTCAGAGCCCTCTTTAATTACTGGAAAGCATCCTCATAGTCTACATCCCAAGAAAATGTTAGGTTCTTCTTCATTAGTCTAGTGAGTGGGGCCGATAACTTTGCGAAGTCCTTAATGAACTTCCTATAATAGCCCGCTAAGCCAAGAAAGCTCCTCACCTCCGTTGCATTCTTTGGAATCTGCCAATCTTGAACTGCAACTAACTTCGCGGGATCTACTGCTATCCCATCTTTAGAGATCACATGCCCTAGAAATCTCACTTCCTTTCTCCAAAAATGACATTTGGAGAATTCGCTTTTAGCTGGTGTGCACAGAGAGTTTCTAAAACCTCCCTTAAATGTAAGGCATGCTCTTCCTCGCTATTCGAGAAAATCAAGATGTCATCAACAAAGACCACAACGAAGATTTATGAACTCCCGAAACACCCTACTCATCAGATCAACAAAATAGGCGGGTGCATTCGTCAACCCAAAAATAATGAAGAGCCACTCGAAGAAACCATCTGGAGTTCGAAAAGCAGTCCTATCTATACTGTCCTCGGCCACCCTCAGCTGATGAAATCCCATGGCCAAGTCTGACTGAGAGAAAACAGATGCACCAACAAGCTGGTCAAACAGATCATCTATCCTCGGAAGTGGGTGCCTATTTTTCTTAGTGAGCTTATTCAACTCTCTATAATCCACGCATAAGCGAACCATCCGCCTTAGTGGCGAATACTGCTGGAGCGCACCATTCAAATATGCTTTGCATAATAAACACTTTCTCAAGTTGCTTCCCTACTTGCTTGCTGAGCTCCCTTCTTACCCTTGGAGCCATATGGCGCACAGGAAATGCAACTGGCTTTGCGTTGTCCACCAAGTATATACGGAAATCAATCTCGTGCCTTGGAGGTAAGCTTCAAATCTCCTCAAAAACACCAGGATATCCACAGACAACTGGTACAGATCGTAGATCATCGATAGATGCATCAAGCGATTCTAGGAAACTGAGCATGACAAACCCTTCAGGGTCACAAGAAATCTCGATGGTCCTCCCACGACAAGTCAAAAGTCTAACAACCCTCCTCTTACTGTAGCATCAGGGAAATTTCGACACTTGAATCTAGACACTAACAAGTCCCGTATCCAAACTCAAGTATTAAAAACCCAGAAAGCTAATAGAAAGAAGTTAGAGGGTGAGAGAAGAAAGAAATATTAGAATAGAAGAATAAGAAGACCAGAGTCTCATAGCGGAATGGAAAAAATAAAATAATCAGTAACACCTTATACAAAATGAACTATACATCAGAGTATACATTCAGATCAATACACACAAAGCGAAAATAAACTAGTATCGGTAAATATATGGAATACGTCTCGACTTCACCCTCTTGCTCCAAGCGATACCTAAACTGATATTATACTTGGTCTGACCCGAGCACATTTGAAGCAAAGCAAAATTCACCCGGATCAGTTTAGAATACTTTCAATGATAAATTCATAGCACAACGACTCGTTTAACTTTGAAATCCTTTTAAAAGAAAAGGATAATAGTAAGACCAGCCCACACATAAACATGGATGGTTTTTACCTTACTATAACCCAAAACATTTTGAAATCAATATCTTGTTATGATATTATAATAGTGTTTAAATACAAGTAAATAGAATCTAGCAGAATGTTTGCATCTCACGCTCCACATATACAGCATACAATCAAAACCGCAGGAGCTTATTGGAGATGGGATTCTGACTATGACAAGGTGTGGATCCACTTGCCGATAGTGTATCTCTAGAGAGGAATACACTAGGTTCAACAAGAACGTCTTGCAACCCGTCCACACATGACCGACCACTCATTTCTCTTGAGTGTATCAAATATATTGTTACCTACGGTTGCTAGCAACATAACCGTTCCCGGGAGATACAGAAATGAAAAGAAGTAACAAATATGAATATTCTCTAAGTGGTGAAAATACATCCTAATGGGGGCGACCCACATAGCCAAGCTGCCTGTCCGATTTTTGTCATTTCCCAATTGATGAGGCTTGAGGTTATAATCGACTTTTGGAACATCAGGCTACCATTCACTTTTGAATCCCACCTCGTCCATATAAGTCATCCACGAACAGAATGAACCAAAGGCACTTTCCTACCACATCCTAGGAATCACTCTATAGATCAGTAGCGAGTAGCCCTTGCAATTCGTAGATTTCATTCACGGCAGAATCATTGTCAAATATATATCTTTAGGGATCAGCTAGAGAAATTCAACAATAGTTCCCCCGCTCATGAAGATTCACGGTCTTCAATTTCTCCATCTTGATCTGCATCTTCCCTGTTTTCGTATTCATTGGTCGGAATGGTTTTCAAATATAAATTCGATCTTGGTCTTTCCGTACCAATAACGTTGGGCCAGATTTTGATAATTGTTTATTTAACTACCAAAATAAACAACCATAAAAAAATGAAACACATCCATTGGTTTATCACCCAGTATCACTTGATCATATAAAATAATATATCAGTTTTAATATATTAATATTATTAAATCACTTTATTTATATACTCGGAAAATTTTCTTAAAACCATATCCAATTTCTCGTTAACTAACATTTCAAAACATTTGCTATAACATTACTTATTATCTATAATTGAGAAATCGATTTACTTATCATTTGTAAAAACAATCGTTATGACATCTCCTTGGGCTTCGTTATTTGAACACTATAATCACTCCTTTTCCTCTCAGAATATTTTTTTTGCAAATCTCCATCTCCTTGCTTTGAGAATATCGTTATAATTTTGCAAATCTCCTTTTATTTCCTTTATTAGGGAAATATCATTTCATATTCTCTGACCCCTTTTTAATCCCCCTTTTATCTGGAATCCTATCATATATATTCCCAACAATTTCAAATAACATAACGTTATTATTTCTCAAAAACATATCCACCATTATGACTAATGTTATCCTTCGATAATCCTGAAGTCGTTCAAGTTCGGGTATTTTAATTACCTCTCAGACCTTGATCAACAACATTCTAATCTTAAGATGGATATTAGTTGTAATACCAAAACCCGATATCTCATTCCCAATATCAGAACAAATCCATTTTAGATATGTCTTGATGAAATCTCATCTCTTTACTTTTATGGCGAATTTAAATCGCATCTTTATAACTTATCTCATTTAACTACTCTAATTCAAACTTAGGTTCCAGTTTCAGTTTTCAATTTCCATTTCATACTTCATTAGTTCCTAACCGTAAATCAGTAAGAAAATAATTCCCTAAATATCAACCCTGAAGGCCGGAACCAACATCGGATCAATACTTAGTAAATCATTTAACTTAACAGATCTCCATTCAGGTACCAATTCTTCAATTTCATATTCTGGCTTTTATTTCCATTCATAAACCATTTTAATGTCTTGTTCCATTAATATATTCAATAAGAATTTGGGGTTTACGACTTAGCATAACTCGGATTTCGTAGAATCAAATTAAATACAATTCAAATAGAAACTTCAAATTTTAAACTTAATTTATGTTATTATTAATATACGTTGCTTAAAAATCCATGAATTATAAATAGGCCTTAGGGCTTCATAAATCTTCATTTTAAATTCTACGGTTACTACTTTGATTATTATTAAATAAATAAGGATCATTCTTCAACCTCTTTATCAAAATAAAAGTGGTTTACTTTACCGTTTACTATCCTCCTTAAATTAACAGACTAGTTTAATAGTCCATTTCAGTTAACGCAGTTGACTTGGTCAACTATAAAACCCAATTAGCTTGTTAATCGATCCCAATTTGTCTTTTCTAAAATAATTAATTTAAACCATCCCATTTACCTTGATTCTTATTAAATAACTAATAACATGTTTCAGCATAATTCCATTTTAATTCTTTTTTTAAACAATTAATCGTTACGTTAACTTCCGTCCACTTGCTTATCGATCTTATTATTATAAGAATTAGTCTTTATGAAATCATTTAATAATTACTTATAATCTTTGTTAAATAAATAATAAATATTTAATTCCTTTATAAACTTCCATTTCAAATAATAGATTTTTAAAATCGATCTTCAGTTATAAAATAAATTTTTATAACTTCACTTCTATCAATTTACCTAACGGTAAATTAATCTTTATAAAACAGTGTATATTTGGGTCATCTGTTATAAACTCCTCAACCAATACTATATACTGATTCAGAACTCAACCATATTCAACAATGAACAAGTTTTAAAGTTGACGGGGTTTTAACCAGTTCATATATAACTTGAAATAAATAGCATACTAAATATTTGAGGAATCCGGTTTGATTCCTCCTACCTGTTCTTCCCTGCATCCCAGATCATTATAATATTTCATAACAACATATAATTTTAAATTAAACAATGATAACATAATCCACTTCTACCATTAAATCAACCAATTATCAATAATTAAATTTAATTATATGGATTTGGCTCATCATAGCATTCCAGAAATGTGTGAGAGTTAACTCACCTTTATTCGACAAAGGGTTCACGCATCGTTTTTCGTATAATTTCGAGCACTTTTTAAAATTAACCAAAATTTGGGTTGCATCCAATTCCGCCCAAATCTGCGCACCAGCGTATTGCTCTTTACAGTGATTCCATCGGTTCCGGTTTCGCGGAATTCTGATTTTAGACAACTGAGTTATGCTTATAATAACATTCGAATACAAATTAATATACCTAACTTAAATTAATTAATTACTTAATTAATTAATTATATATACTTACCGTGAACTACCCTTGACATGTCGTCCACTTTCTTATGCGGTTTCCCTTTAATCACGTTCTCGTGCCCTTTTCCGGCGACTAGATTTTCTTTACCATTCACAAAAGCTATGCAGGCTTCCAGTCCACCACTTGTGAAAGCTCCACTCCACCTACTCATCATAGATTATATATTTTTAACTTTGGGCCTAAGTTAATTTATATTGGCCCAATACCATTCCACGTTCCAACTGTAGCGCTTTCTTCCACCCGCGTTTCATTTTTTTTACTTCCCACATATTATCCCAGTTTCACGCAAATACCTTCTCCCATCCTCACACTGTTTTCACTCATAACGCTATACACACCAGCCTCCATCGCTCCATGCATAACACCATGGACCCCTTCCACTCATCGTTCTGCATTGCCACATAGTAAACCCACAAGCTGTTCCCAGTTCCCCTAAAAGCTTCCACCATTCACCATGAAACCCATGCCATAACCGCAGCAAACAGACCTGCAACCCCTTTTCCTTGTATTTCCATACGAGCTCCTTCACCCCGTTAAACAATACCCGCCTTCCACTTCGGCTGTTTGATGAAAATGGAACACTTCACCGTTATTTCTTCTACCCTGCATACAAACTACTACTTCAGTACATCACACAACTCCTCCTTACCCATACACTATTTCTTCTCCTTCGCTGACTAAACCTCTATAGTCACTTCACCATTTCCTCCACTTTCTATACCGCTGCCACCTTCTCAGAGCGCGGACCCTTATGTTGACCCCATCTCCAAGGCCAAAAGCAAATTGACTTCGGCTACTGTACCATGTTACAGTGAAAAGATAATGGCGATATTAACAATGCTCCGACCCTTCTTACCCGTTATATACATGAGATGCTCCTATATTAACATTCCTCTCGCGTTTCCACATGTTAAACAGACCCTTCTCCTTCATGTTTGCGTCAACAACCCCCCGACGAACTTCTGGGTACCCTTTGCTCTCAACTATGCACACCGCACACGCCTCTTTCTTGTATTCACGTATACTGTTCACCGTTCAAAACAAGCACTCAGTATGCTTTCATGAACCTGCGCGTATTTAGCTTACCCATTTCTTTCTTTGCAATTTGCTAAAAGAAATAAAGATGGGGAGAAATGATGATGGAGAGGGTATATATATAGACAGATGGAGGAAAAGTGAATGGGAATAATGTCTTTCGAAAGTTACACCATAGGGTATGGACGACCATAGTCTTTAAAACTTTTAGACTAGGGGCGGCTTGTGTTATCAAATCATTAGGCCTGCGTGAAAATACCTTCATATATAAATGTATTGATTTGAGAGCTCATACTGCTTATTTCGTGTAGGCTTAACAGCTAAAGAAGATGAAGGCGCGTGCATGTTTTTTGGTTTTTAGCATGGGTACTTCCATGTGCAAAAGTGTCTAATGTTTATTTAAATGGGTACGATTGTATTCTTAGGATAGGCTAGATTGATGTTTGATTCAACTAAAAGGAACAGGCTGTGCATGATTTTCCTTTTCAAAGGTATGGTGTGCATTGCATTTTCATAGCAGGTTGATGGAGACTATACAAGTATAGGGTAGAAAATATATAAACGTATGCTCGTGTGTTGATAAAACAAATCTACGCAGGGTGCCCTTTTAATTACAGTACGCGATAGTTTAGGCAGAGAGAAGCATGTACGTTTCAGACGTTATAGGGTGGCAAGTGCATGTGATGGCAGTAAGCATGTCACGGTACTTTAAATTTTAGGACTGACATTATATACGTTTTCCCTTAATGGCCACACAACAAAAACATGGGCACGCATAGAGAGGTAAGCAGACGTGCAGAGATATTTTTTTCCTTGCCAGGCATGTTTGAATTCCAGAATAGGGTAATGGAAGTAATGATAGGGGTTGATGTTTTAAATATTTATTTTATTTTTATATAATTTGGTTTGACACCGTTATGCTTTTACGGTTAAACTACCCAACAGTTATTTACGTTGTTCGTATACGCTATCAACCAAAATAAAATACCGTCGTGCACAGCAATGTGCCACGATCACAACCATATAACAACATAAGTAAGTTAACTAATTTTTTGAAACCCCAAAATGTCGATATAGGGTGTAAAATAATCCAAATAAAAAGTTGCTTATTTTACGAATTAAAAATTACAGCAAAATTTTTAAAATTAAATTATAATTTTGCCTCAAAAATCTTGTCCAAATTCGAATCCAATATTTAATTATATTAAATTTATCGTTATGATTTATAAACGATTTCACAATGACTATTTGACAATTTGAATTGGTCATATCTTACAAACTATACGATTAAATCTTGAATTTTCTCTTCTATTAGAGAAATATACACAAATCGATCAGGACGATTTTTGTTTCATAGAATTCCGACTTATATTGGATTTTGTATATTCAGTTGAAGTTTCAAAGTCAATATTACGAACTGCCATGTCGTTTTCGAGCTCGTTTATAATTTAAAATATAATTATATGTTTAAACCTCATAATATAAACGAATTATATATATTATAATTCCATTTATAATGCCAATCAATATTTAAAATGGATTTAAATATTTGTAATTAACGTTCAAAAATCTGAGATGTTACATTCTTCCCCCCTTAAAAGAATTTCGTCCCCGAAATTACACGGTAAGAAGAATACTCCGAATCCAATAAATATTTTTGAATTATCATCAAACAAATATAATCTCTATAAAAAATTTTGAAAATTTCGCCAGCATCTCCTCTGCATGGTTCGATCGGTACGACTACAACTGCCAGTCCGGGCTCTACTTCCCCAAAAAGAAAACTAAAAGCCGAATTGCCATTGCACTCAAGGGTATAAAATCAATCACCCAATCAATATATTAAGGTTTACCTATTTATCGGGCAACTCAATTCCAATTTCAAAGCAAACCAAGTAACTTCTCTTCGTTCTCCAATCTGTGTAACCAAATCAACTCCATAGCCTTCTAAAATCTGTGCTTAACTCCACTTACAACGCAGGTAACAATCCAAGGTTAAATAATTCGGTTTCATTTCATAAATGATTTTATTCAGAACTCATTATACCGGGATTTATTTCCAATTCATTCGAACTGTCTGAGGAATTTTCTTCAATCAATCCAATATCAAATTACTTGAATTATATTCAACACTGATACTTACTAGTCTACATACACTTTGATTTAACATACATTGATATCAATCGATTAATATTCGATTGATTTCCAATTCCCAATTTATTTTTACAATTCCACTTCGTAAAGGGTTCTATTTGGTTATTATTCATTCAATCACCAAATTTATTTGATTTAAATTCAATTTATAATTCATTTCACTTAACAAAGCTAACCTCATTTAATTAACCAATTAAATTTCAATTCCTTATTAACTCGTTGACGAATTTAATTTAACCAACTAAAATCCAATAAATCAAACAATACACAATACAATCAAATCATCCCATATTTAACTTAATTTAAGTTAAATTCTAATTTATTTAATTATATACTAAATTTCATCTTCATAAATACTTCTTGTTATATTAAACAATTCCCAGTCTTATTTCAATTCCATAATCAAATTGAACTGTAATTCAAATCATCACTAATAATATTATAAGAAAATTAAAACTTACCTTCTTTATAAAATATCTTTAAAATAATTTTATATCAAATTACAAAACGTGCCCTCATATATATATATTCAAACTCAATCTAGGGTATTACTAACCCAATCTCTATTGAGTTACGCCACAGAGCCAAGGTTATTCCTAAACCTTGCTCTGATACCAACTGTAGCATCCCGGAAATTTCGACACTTGAATCTAGACACTAACACGTTCCGTATCCAAACTCAAGTATCAAAAACCCAGAAATCTAGTAGAAAGAAGTTAGGGGTTGAGAGAAGAAATAAAGTGATATTAGAATAGAAGAATAAGAAGATCAAAGTCTCACAGTGGAATTGACAAAATATAATAATCAATAACACCTTATACAAAATGAACCGTACATCAAAGTATACATTCAGATCAATACACACACAACAGAAATAAACTAGTACCAGTATATATATGGAATACGTCTCGGCTTTACCCCCTCTTCTGGAGCTCCATGCGATACCTAACCTGATAATATACCTTGTCTGACCCGAGCACATTTGAAGCAAAGCAAAATTCACCCGGATCAGTCTGGAATACTTTCAGTGGTAAATTCATAGCACAACGACTTGTTTAACTTTGAAATTGTTTTGAAAGAAATGGATAATAGTAAGAACAGCCCACACATAAATGTGGACGGTTTTTACCTTACTATAACCCAAAACATTTTGAAATCAATATCTTATTTTGATATTATAATAGTGTCTAAATAAAAGTAAATAGAATCTAGCAGAACGCTTGCATCTCACGCTCCACGTATATAGTATACAATCAAAACCGCGGGCGCTTATTGGAGATGGGATTTCGACTATGACAAGGTATGGATCCACTTGCCGATAGTGTATCTCTAGAGAGGAATACATTGGGTTCAACAAGAACATCTTGCAACCTGACCACATTTGACCGACCACTCATTTCTCTTGAATGTATCGAATATATTGTCACCTACGGTTGCTTGCAATAACCGTTCCCGGGAGATACATAAATGAAAATAAGTAAAAAAATATGAATATTCTCTAGATGGTGACAATACATCCTAAAGGGGCGACCCACATAGACATGCTGCCTGCCCAATTTCTGTCATTTCCAAGTTGATGAGGCTTGAGGTTATAATCGACTTTTGGAACATCTGGCCACCATTCACTTTTGAATTCCACCTCGTCCATATAAGTCATCCAGGAACAGGATGAACCGAAGGCACTCTCCTACCACATCCTAGGATTCACCCTATAGATCAGTAGCGAGTAGTCCTTGCAATTCGTGGATTCCAATCACAACAGAATCATTGTCAAATATATATCTCTAGGGATCAGCTAGAGAAATTCAAAAATAGTTCCCCCGCTCATGAAGATTCATGGTCTTCAATTGCTCCATCTTGATCCGCATCTTCCATGTTTTCGTATTATTGGTCGGAATGGTTTTCGAATATAAATTCGATCCCGGTATTTCCGTACTAATAACGTTGGGCCAGATTTTGATAGTTGGTTATTTAACTACCAAAATAAACAACCATAAAAAAATGAAACACATCCATTGGTTTATTACCCAGTATCACTTGGCCATATAAAATAATATATCAGTTCTTATATTAATATTCTTAAATCACTTTATTTATATACTTGGAAATTTTTCTTAAAAGCATATCCAATTTCTCGTTAACTATCATTTCAAAACATTTTCTATAACATTACTTATTATCTATAATTGAGAAATCGATTTACTTATCATTTGTAAAAACAATTGTTACGACATCTCTTTGGGCTTCGTTATTTGAACACCATAATCACCCCTTTTCCTCTCAGAATAAATTTGTTGCAAACCTCCATCTCCTTGCTTTGAGAATATCGTTATAATTTTGCAAATCTCCTTTTATTTCCTTTATTAGGGAAATATCATTTCATATTCTCTAACCCCTTTTTAATCCCCTTTTTATCTGGAATCCTATCATATATATTCCTAACATTTTCAAATAATGTTACATTATTATTTCTCAAAAACATCTCCACCATTATCACTAATATTATCCTTCGATAACCATGAAGTCGTTCAAGTTGGGATATTTTAATTACCTCTTAGACCTTGATCAACAACGTTCTTATCTTAAGATGGATATTAGTTGTAATACCAAACCCCGATATCTCATCCCCAATATCAAAACAAATCCTATTTTAGATATGTCTTGATGAAATCTCATCTCTTTACTTTTATGGCGAATTTAAATCGTATCTTTGTAACTTATCTCGTTTAACTACTCTAATTCAAACTTAGGATCCAGTTTCAGTTTTTGATTTCCATTTCATACTTCATTAGTTCCTAACTATAAATCAGTAGGAAAATAATTCCCTAAATATCAACCTCGAAGGCCGAAACCAACATCAGATCAATACTTAGTAAATCATTTAACTTAACAGATCTCCAGTCAGGTACCAATTCTTCAATTTCATATTCTGGCTTTTATTTCCATTCATAAACCATTTTAATGTCTTGTTCCATTAATATATTCAATAAGAATTTGGGTTTTACAACTTAGCCTAACTCGGATTTCATAAAATCCAATTAATTATAATTCAAATAGAAACTTCAAATTTTTAACTTAATTTATGTTATTATTAATATACATTTCTTAAAAATCCATGGGCTTTAAGGCTTCATAAATCTTCATTTTAAATTCTACGGTTACTACTTTGATTATTATTCAATAAATAAGCATCATTCTTCAACCTCTTTATCAAAATAAAAATTGTTTACTTTACCATTTACTATCCTCCTTAAATTAACAGACTAGTTTAATAGTCCATTTCAGTTAATGCAGTTGACTTGGTCAATTCTAAAACCCAATTAACTTGTTAATCGATCCCAATTTGTCTTTTCTAAAATAATTAATTTAAACCATCCCATTTACCTTGATTCTTATTAAATAACTAATAATCAGTTTCAGCATAATTCCATATTAATTGTTTTTTAAATAATTAATCGTTATATTAACTTCTGTCCACTTGCTTATCGATCTTATTATTATAAGAATTAATCTTTACGAAATCATTTAATAATTACTTATAATCTCAGTTAAATAAATAATAAATATTTAATTCCTTTATAAACCTCTATTTCAAATAATAGATTTTTTAAATCGATCTTCAGTTATAAAATAAATTTTCATAACTTCACTTTTATCAATTTACCTGACGGTAAATTAATCTTTATAAAACAATGCATATTTGGGTCATCTGTTATAAACTCCTCAACCAATACTATATATTGATTCGGAACTCAACAATGTTCAGCAACGAACAGGTTTTAAAGTTGACGGGGTTTTAACCAGTTCATATATAACATGAAATAAACAACATACTAAATATTTGAGGAATTCAGTTTGATTCCTCCCACCTGTTCTTCCCTGCATCATAGATCATTATAATATTTCATAACAGCATATAATTTTAAATTAAGCAATGATAACATAATCCACGTCAACCATTAAATCAACCATAGGCATCCAATCATCCAATTATCAACAATTAAATTTAATTATATAGATTTAGCACATCATAGCATTCTAGAAATGTGTGAGAGTTAACTCATATTTATTCGATAGAGGGTTCACGCGTCGTTTTTCGTATAATTTCAAACACCTTTTAAAATTAACCAAAATTCGGGTTGCATCTAATTCCTCCCAAATTTGCTCAGCAGCATATTGCCCTTTACAGTTATTCCATCAGTTCCAGTTTCACGAAAATTTGATTTTAGATAATCGAGTTACGCTTATAATAACATTCGAATACAAATTAATATACCTAACTTTAATTAATTAATTAATTATATATACTTACCATGAACTACACTTGACGCGTCATCCACTTTCTTATGCGGTTTCCCTTTAATCACATTCTCGTGCTCTTTTTCCGGCGACCAAATTTTCTTTACTGTTCACAAAAGCTACACAGGCTTCCAATCCACCACTCGTGAAAGCTCCACTCCTCCTACTCATCATAGATTATATATTTTTAACTTTGGCCCTTAGTTAATTTATATTGGCCCAATACCATTCCACGTTCCAAATGTAGCCCTTTCTTCCACCCGCGTTTTTTTTCCTTCCCATATATTATCCTAGTTTTCACGCAAATACCTTCTTCCATCCTCACACTGTTTTCACTCATCACGCCATATACACCGGCCTCCACTACTCCATGCATAACACCATGGACCCTCTCCATTCACCGTTCTGCGTTGCCACACAATAAACCCACAAGCTGCTCCCAATTCCCCTAAAAGCTTCCACCATTCATCGTGAAACCCATGCCACAACCGAAGTGAACAGACCTGCAACCCCTCTTCCTTGTATTGCCATACGAGCTCCTCCTCCCCATTAAACAATACTCGCCTTCCACTTCGGTTATCTGATGAAAATGGAACACTTCACCATTATTTCTTCTACCCTGCATACAAACTGCTGCTTCAATACATCATGCAACTCCTCCTTCCCGATACACTATTTCTTCTCCTTCGTTGACTAAACCTCTATAGTCACTTCACCATATCTGCCACTTTCTATGCCGATGCCACCTTCTCAGAGCGTGGACCCTCATGTTGACCCCATCTCCCAGGCTAAAAGCAAACCGACTTCGGCTACTATACCATGTTATAGTAAAAAAGATAATAGCGATATTGACAATGCTTCGACCCTTCTTACCCATTATATACATGAGCTGCTCCTATATTAACCTTCCTCTCGCGTTTCCCTATGTTAAACAGACCCTCCTCCTTTATGTTTGCATCAACAAACCCCCGACTAACTTCCAGCTACCCTTTGCTCGTAACTATGCACACTGCACACGCCTCTCTCTTGCATTCACGTATACTGTTCACCATTCAAAGCAAGTACTCAGTATGCTTTCATGAACCTGCGCGTATTTAGCTTACCTATTTCTTTCTTTGTAATTTAATAGAAGAAATAAAGATGGGGAGAAATGACGATGGAGAGGGTATATATATACATAAATAGGGGAAAACTGAATGGGAACATTGTCTTTCGAAAGTTACACCATAGGGTATGGACGACCATAGTCTGCAAAACTTTTATAATAGGGGCGGCTTGTTATCAAATCATTAGGCCTTCATGAAAATCCCTTCATGTATAAATGTATTGATTTGAGAGCTCATACTGTTTGTTTCGTGTAGGCTTAAGCAGCTAAAGAAGATGAAGGCACGTGCAGGATTTAAGGTTTTCAGCATGGGTACTTCCATGTGCAAAAGTCTCTGATGTTGATTTAAATAGGTACAATTGTATTCTTAGGATAGGCTAGTCTGATATTTGCCTCAACTAAAAGGAATAGGATGTGCATGATTTTGCTTTTCAAAGGTATGGTGTGCATTGCGTTTTCATAGCAGGTTGATGGAGACTATACAAGTATAGGGTAGAAAATATATAAACGTACGCTCGTGTGTTGATAAAACAAATGTACGCAGGATGCCCTTTTCATTACAGTATGCGATAGTTTAGGCAGAGAGCAGCATATGCGTTTCAGACGTTATAGGGTGGCAAGTGCATGTGACAGCAGTAAGCATGTCACGGTACTTTAAATTTTAGGACTGACGTTATATACTTTTTCCCTTAACGTCCATGCAACAAAATATGGGCACGCATGCAGAGGCAAGCAAACGTGCAGAGATATATTTTTCCTTACCTGCATGTTCGAATTCCAAAATAGGGTAATGGAAGTAACAATATGGGTTGATGTTTTAAATATTTATTTTATTTTTATATAATTTGGTTTGACACCGTTGTGCTTTTACGGTTAAACTACCCTACAGTTATTTACGTTGTTCGTATACACTATCGACAAAAGTAAAAATACCGTCGCGCACAGTAATGTGCCACGATCACTACCATATAATAACATAGACAAGTTAACTAATTTTGTGAAACCCCAAAATGTTGATATAGGGTGTAAAATACTCCAAACAAATAGTTTCTTATTTTACGAATTAAAAGTTACAAAAAATTCTAAAAATTAAATTATAATTACACCTCAAAAATCTTGTCCAAATTCAAATCCAATATTTAATTATATTAAATTTATCGTTATGATTTATAAACGATTCCACAATGACTATTTGAAAATTTGAATTGGTCATATCTTACAATCTATACGATGAAATCTCGATTTTTCTCTTTTATTAGAGAAATATACTCAAATTGATCAGGACGATTCTTGTTTCACAGAATTCCGACTTATATCGGATTTTTTATATTCAATTGAAGTTTCAAAGTCAATATTACAAACTGCCGTGTCGTTTTCGAGCTCGTTTATAATTTAAAATATAATTATACGTTTAAACCTCATAATATAAACGAATTATATATATTATAATTCCATTTATAGTGCCAAATCAATATTTAAAACGGATTTAAATATTCGTGATTAACGTTCAAAAATCTGGGATGTTACACATACAATACAGAATGGCACCATACATGGCTAGCCAATCCATCCTTAAAATCAAACCATAGCCCATGAAACCAAGCACATATGCATCACACTCATACTTGACGCCTAACATAGATATTCTCAAACCCCGACAAATCATAGACATATGAGCCGTACACCCAATGGGGTTTGAGACAACAACAGGATCTAAAACCATACTAGTACTAAGGTGCAAAGACTCAACCACAAAATCAGATATAAACGAGTACAAAGAGCCAGAATCAAAAAGAGTTCTAACGGTATGATTGGAAAAAGAAATCAAACCTTCAACAAAAACTTTCCTACATCTATCCGGTACACTGGCCACGAGGGTATGCATCTGCCCTTCAAAAGATCCTTCCTCTTGGCCTTGTCCTTGCTTCTTTGGGTACTCCCTAGAATAGTATCAGACCTCTCCACAATGGAAACAAGCATTCTTCTTTCTTTTGCAGTCTTTGATCAAATGACCCTCGCGCCCGCAATTATGACATTTCCTCCTATCTCTAGCTTTGTCGTTCTTTTCGCCCTTCTTTTGTTGTTGTTTTTTCTTGGGCCACACTTTCTTGTTCTGTGTTTCATCATCCTTAGCCTCTTTCTTTCTACCTTTATCTTCTTCATGCATTACAGCCATATCAATAAGTTTCTCAAAAGTTGTCCCCGTCATAATATGAGACATAGCCAACCCATGAAGGGGATCATTCAATCCTCTAGCAAACATCAAAGCTTTCTTGTGCGGGGTGTTTACTAACTCCAAACCAAACCTTGCCAATTGATTAAACTTATTAACATACTCTCTCACATACATGTCTCCTTGCTTAAGCGCCAAAAACCTTTCCGTGTGCATACTTTGTTCGGCTTGAGAAAGAAACTTCATCTCGAATCTCTATCGGAAATCATTCCAAATTTCACCTGGACGTCCTACATGCGTCACTCCCCACCAAAACGAGGCCTCACCTTTCAGTTGCCAAATGACCAACTGAATCTTCCTACGATCGTGAATTTCAAAAATACCAAACAAATCCTCCGTCTCCTTGAGCCAATTCCTTGCTTCTACAAAAGTTTCAGTTCCTCGGAATGGCTTTCCGCCAATAGCTTAGAAATCCTTACATATCTTGGAGAAATTATCCACTCATGGAGGGGGAAGAGGAGGAACGACGGCTGCAGCTGGGGGAGGGGTGTCTTCTTGGTCTCTGATGTGTGACCTAGCCTCAAGTTACCTATGGAACTAGGCTGGTATCTGTACGCCTTCAGGAATACTCGGTTTCCCAAACATGCTGAAACAAAAAGGAAGCAGAATTAAAATAGAGAATCGAGAGATAATTTATATGGCTTTGGGTAATACATTTATCAAAAAAGAGTTTTCTTTTGAAAATGCTTTCTTTTAAAACCTTTTTGAAAACAATTTTCAGAAGCTTCTATCCGATCTGGTAACCTTCATCTCTGATACCAAATGCGACAACCCACGTCCGTTAATGTCACTCTTTACCAGAATGCATTAAGTTTCATGAAGCGTTATAGGTAAATGGAAACATAAACATTACAAGACAGGTATAAAATAACAGCGGAATTTAAACTTTATTAAATTGAAAAGCTTCGTGGTCCAAACCCAATTACATAATAAGTCTGAAATACTGAGGACCCATTACATCAACATAAAATTTCTATCTTGTACCAAAATCATCATCAGAGTACAATAATACATAAAAAGAGCATAATCCCCAAAATATAGCCATAGTAGAGAAGATAGGAAATCAAGCAGTACATCTAAGCAGCTCTAAACAGAATGAAAGAAGAATCCCGATCAAGCTTGAGTATTCCCACCCTGAGAACCTAAGGGGAGAGAAATGGAAGAGAGAGAAAATGGTATAAAATGGGTCAGACATAAAATCTGGCGAGTCCAGTTACTTTTAGCATATAAATAAGTAAAAGCATCATGACAGACATATAAACTAAATGAAAGAAATAACTATATACATAGCGGGTATGATAGGATAAGCAGGATAGATGGAACATAATATATTGTGCTTCTTGAGTATTTTTCTCTACACCAATACTAGTATAACGAAAATAAGACGATCCCCTCTAGAACTAGATGGTAGACTTCGGTGTACTTCTAGTAACATGTTTTACCCTAATAAGAATAACAGGTAGCCCCATAGGAAGGTATTACACCCAACAAGAATAAAATGCTTCCCAACAAGCAAGAATAGATGTACCCTAATTACTACCCCAATCGATCGACTTCCTACTCCGTAGATACCTGTGTTGGCTCCACAGTAGGATGTATCACTTCCTAAAGTGACAACCCCATTATTTCCAAGATGCACAGCTTTATCTACTGATGTCACAACATCTTATTTTCCCGAGCAAGCAGACCCATGCACGCACAAGACCCCGATGGAACGCGCTGTCAACACCCTTCACCCAAGTGACCTCTTATAATCAGCTCAGTAAGCGTTCCCCGACCTAGACCTAGCTCGGAGTAATCGTTCGATACCTATATGGGTTACTGACTGAAATGGTTCCCACACAATAGATGATACAAGCTTCCATCCAAGGCTTGCATCCCCACTACTATGATTTTAATAGGTTATGCCTAATAGTTTTAACAAGGTTGCATAACCCCCACATGTAAAACAGGTAAAGTTTGTCGGGTATATATATAACCCGCCCCCACAGATTTAACAAGATTAACTTAACCCCCCTTGATTCAAACAGGTTTAATTAACCCCTAATCAATTTAATAGGTTCAGGTAACCCCCCCATAGATTTAAACAGGTTAAGCACTACAGATTAACAAGTCATTCATTTATGGTTGTTAATGGACTAGACCTCTCATATTAAGTCTACTACTTGTGGATGCTGGTTATGCCGGGTGGTTCCAGGCAGACTTCTATCATAAGTCGGACTTAACCTCATGTCTTAGCACCGTTACTTGTACATTTATGCATTCAACCCCTCACATTAGATTAACCACTTGTGGTCGCTGGAATTGTCTTTCGGTTCCGGGAAGACTTCTACCACAAGTGTAATCTAACTTCGTGTCTTAGTACAGTTACAGTTCTAGTTACTGTAGTTTTTAGGCATATTCATTCTTAGCCAATTGTTCATGTTCGTTACATGTTATGCCTCAAAATCCCAATACAAGTTATGCCCTAATTTTTTCTTCATTTCCCATCGTTCCTAATTTCGCGCATTTGCATATTTCAATAGTATGCCTAGGCTCGAAGGTAGCCTGGCTATAAAAAAAGTAAAAAAGGGAAGAAAACAAGAATAGGTATAATTATTAAATAGGCATATATAAAAAATTATCAAGATAGGCATAAAATGACAGAATTGGGCATAGAGAATTATAGATCTGGTGTACAAGTAATGGTGGATTTGACATGATTCAAATTATTAATAGGCATAGGCTTAGTTCCAATTCATAAACATGTCAAGATAACCTTTAAATGTTTATATCTAAAAATAACATAAACTCACCATGATTGGATCTAAAGAATAGAGAATTGATTATAGATGTTGTAGCTTAGATTCATGTATATGTATGAATCACTGTTGTAGAAGAATAGACTATTTTACTTTGAGCTGGGGAAGCACCTCGTTATTGCCGTTGATTTAAATGAATAAAACAATAGGATTATGGTCCTTTATATAACCATAAGCCAATGAACCAGGACACACAGCAGGTCCAGATTCGTCCCGGGGGCTCAACCCCGGGGTCGACATGGGTGTCAACACCCCTGTAGTGGGGTCGACACCCTTAGGGCACGGGGTCGACCCCAACGGGCTAATTCCCATGCCTTCCCGCCTCTGGTTTTTGAATTATTTTGAATTCTGGATATTATATATATATAAATGGCTTATATGTATATAAAATTCAAACCTTAATATCTTCTTTATACGATGTTCGTTTTATGCAAACTCGAAATCTATCTTAAGCAGAATGCCGAGACGAACGCAATAGCGCAGTACAGACTACTTAATTCTCAATATTTAATTAAGTATTCTTTAATTTATCATTATAGTGTCTTTTAAAATTACAAGGTGTTATAATAGGCTATACCAAATTCATATGATGCCAAAAACTCTAACCATCTTTGTTGCTAAAGATTCAAATCCTTTTAGGAGAAAAGATACTTCAACGATTTGTGACCCGTAAACAACTCGAATCGAACTCCCAACAGGTAATGTCTCCACATCTTCAACGCAAACATAATCGCAACCAACTCCCAATCATGAGTTGGGTAATTTCTCTCATGCGGCTTCAACTGTTGACTCGCATAGGCCACAACCTTGTCCTTCTACATTAGCACTGCTCCAAGTCCATTACCACATGCATCGATGTATACCACCATTTATTCATTCTTGCTTGGAATGGTCAACACTGGAGCACTCGTGAGTCTCCCTTTCAAGGTTCCAAATGCTTGTTCACACTTTGCATCCCATGTGAACACTTGGTTCTTTTTCGTCAATCCTGTCAATGGTGCAACTATCTTGGAGAAATCCTTGACAAACCATCGGTAATATCCTACCAACTCAAGGAAACTTTGAACATCCATCGCATTCATAGGTCGATCCCAGTCCTGGATTGCTTCCACCATAGCGGGGTCAACCGCTATCCCATTTCCAGAAACAACATGGCCTAAGAACCTCACTTCCTTCTTCCAGAAGTGACACTTCAAAAACTTAGCTCTCAGCTGATGCTTTCGCAAGATTCCCAACACAACTCTCAATTACGTCTTGTGATCTTCCTCATTCCGGTAGTAAACCAGAATATCATCTACGAACACAAGCACGAACTTGTTCAACTGATCTCTGAAAACTCCATTCATAAGATCCACGAAGTATGCTGGCGCGTTAGTCAACCCGAATGGCATCACCAACCATTCGAAGAAACCGGATGGTGTCCTAAAAGCAGTATTTGGCACACTATCCTTTTCCACACTCAATTGGTGAAATCCCATTGCCAAATCCATCTGAGAAAACACTTTGGCGTCGTGAAGCTGATCGAACAATTCATCAATCCTCGACAACGGATACTTGTTCTTTTTGGTCACCTTGTTCAGGTCACGACAGTCCACACACAATCTTAATGAGCCATCTTCCTTGGTTGCAAACACGACACATGAACCCCATTCAGAAACACTTTTCCAAATGAATCCCTTTCCTAAAAGGTCTCGAACTTGCACCTCCAACTCTTGTTGTTCCTTAGGTGTCATCCGCCTAAGAGGCATAATGATTGGTCTAACACCCTCGACCAAATCGATCCTAAACTCGATGCGACGACAAACCTTTGACCTCCTCATAGACATCCTCATACTCAATAGCGATTAACACAGATGACAAGTCTTCCTATGGAATCACAAGCGAATATAGATAGCTAACGAAGACACCATCTTCGCGCTTACACCGTATCAACACCTTTCGCCCTTCCACATCCCCAGCTCTCACCTCTAGCTTCTCGCAATTCACCCTTGCCGCATACCTCTTGAGCCAATGCATGCCCAAGATGATCCCAAACCCAGCGAAGTTAAGAACAAAGCAATCACACACAAAAGGGCAACCATGACTTGACAACACTAGACCACAACACAACATGCACAAACTGGACGAACACCCAACTAGATTAGTCACGATCAATGGTCTATCACAAATCTTGGGTTCCAAACCCAAGCGACACACAAGCTCATTGCAAATGAATGAATGCGATGCTCCGGTATCAAATAACACACGAACCGAAACACCTCGAACAAAAAGAGTACCTTGTGCGATGACACCCTTTCCTTTTTCCTCAGTAGTAGGAGCTCTCGAAGAAGATGACATGGCTTCCAAAGCATATGCCTTCACAACCTGCTTTCCCTTAGCCGATTCTGGACAATTCTTTTTCTCATGCCCAGGCTTTCCGCACTTGAAGCACTTCTTATCAGCTTTGGGATTCTTTCATTCATTCGAGTAATGACTCTTCTGTTGGCAGCTAAAGCAAACCACCTCACTGTTAGGCTTCTTTTGGCCATCCTTTCCTTTTTGCTGTTGCTGCTTCCTCTTCTTATTATTACCGCCCTACTGTGATTTCTGAACTTCCTTAGTTGTAACGACAACATTTGACCCCTTAGGAAATAAGCTCTCTTGGCGAACAGTTTTTTCCACAATCTTCTCAAATGTATCATCAAGATGATCCACCAGCGGCCTTTCAATGTAGGTATCCAGCCCCATAACAAACTTCTCTTTCTTATGATAAGGTGTGTCAATGTATGAGCAAGCATATTTGGACAAGGCCTCGAAATAAGAAACATAATAGGCACAGAATAACCATTCTGTTTCAACTCTACAGACTTATTGTATAGAGCGGACTTTTTAGCAGTGGAGATAAACTTTGCTTCAAACTTAGCTTGGAATTGCTCCTATGAAATCTCCTCTTCTGGAGACTCAAGTGTTGCAGAATTCTACCACTTCATGGCCCTGCCTTGCAGCTGCCTTGACACAAGCTTTCTCTTAGTTGCATCCTCTAACACCAAGTCTCCAGAACTACGAACACAAGAATCCATCCACCTTTGAACCTCTTCATATGGCTCAGTTCCTTTGAATGGTTTCCCTCCTACAGACGTATAATCTTTGCATAGCTTCGCAAAATTCACAACCCTAGAAAATCGCACACCTACATCTACCGTGGTTGCCACAGGAGCAGGTACCCTTCACACGACTGCTTCCATTATGGCCTCAAACATGGTTGGGTAGTCTAGTATACTGCCATTACCCCCTCCAGGCACAGCCCCTTCCCTAGCAGTGTGTCTTGTAGTTCGTCGATTCATTCTAAATCTGCAAATTAGAATGATTAACCACTTGCAAGAAAATTGCTAAGGAATTACGAACGCTACTATACTATATAGTATCATATAGTATACATCCAACTGAAATCTACAAATGCGTCTCTCCTACATAATTTCATCCTCGAACTTTGGTTAAAATCGTTAACCAGGGCTCTGATACCAAATGTGACGACCGCCTACAACCCATGCACTAAACAAGAGGAATAATGCGCCAAAAGGTGTGCAAAACAGTTGTGGACGATCATCATAGATAAACAACAACATCAGAACCAATCGTAAAACTCACAGTGCAAGGATAAAAGATAATAGAACATATAGAATAGGTAGATATAATGGAGCATCATATACCCAACTTCCGAAAACTTTCACAACATCATGAAAGGTTTTCTATACATCATAGGAATATCAAAATCTGTACATGTAGCCTTACTACAACACTCAGAGACCAACTCAAATAGTGGAAATAGAAGTACTAGATAGTAAGTAACATAATACACCAGCCTCTTGCTCGCCTCTGAACTGGAACATCGTTCTCACTAATCACCTATTACCTGCCACTTGCCACCTAGTCTGCCCATCCACAATCAGATGAACATCCCAAGGTAATAATAGGGGAACATAAAACCTTGAGTTAGACAATAGTCGTGAGCGATAAAAAAGCTAACAGACATCAATAATAAAGTATATGAGAATGGATAGATAAAAATACTAATCTACCCACAACACCGGAGAAGAACTCAACCCTATCTTCCTTACATCGGTCAGTGATAGCCTTTTACAACAACATTTCAACCATACATCCATGGAAACCAGAACACCCATTCAATCATGGCAAAGCACTCATAACATCCAAATTATATATCTTATGTAAACCATCCTTATCGAAGTCAACATCCCTCAAGCACTAGCCCCATAGGCCTAAACAAATATCAGACAAGCACCCAAGGAACATCTCCTTCGACGTTGGACAATCTACATGAGACGGTTCAAACAAGTCAACTAATTAACCATGCCAGACTCTGGCTGTCACCGCCAATCCTGCTTTGAAACCATCGTTAATCATATGACGGCCAACCTTGCTATATGTCAAGGGCTAATAGTAACCCCGGTTCTAACATAAACTCCATACGCCTTTCAACGATACATATGTCTGCCCAATCTTGACAACTAAGCCTTTCAACGATACCCAGGGTCCTCGACCTACAACCGGTCTTTTAGACGTCTCTAGTGTACCCCTAGTTCGAGCCTGCTAGAACTTACGACAACGATAATCTCTCGGCCTTCAAACCTTTAGTCATCCAACTTGATGACTTTTCATAGCTCAAGCAACCATTATCCACCAACTCATGACCTTTGAGTTGTCACCTCTTTTGTTGTCCTACATCAATCAATGAACACCTTTCAACACTTCGAACCTTCCTACTTGAATTTACTTTGAAGTCACACCATCACTGAGCCACATTACATCACTGCGCTGCGGCTAGGGTTCGGGGGTTGCTACCAGAAAATATTTTTTTAGACCCTTTTGTTCAAATATGGGTCATACCAGAAAATATTTTTATTTCAGAAATGACCTTGTGCGACCGACCCGTATGTTGCTCGATCGACCAACTCCATCATGATACGACCGGCCGACCCTAACATGTACGACTCGATCACATACTGCTCGACCCGATCCTTATGGCCGACTTGACCACTTGCTTCAAAACAAGACCGACCACCTTATGCCACTTGTAACACCCCACACCCGCTACGGTCACTCACTAAGGGAATGCCATAGCATCGGTGGAGTATCTTAAGTGAATATAGAACAGAAAAGTTACAACAAGACAGATATAAGTAATACTTGAGAATTTTAAAACATCATTTCATTGCAGCGGAAAGTAAAACATGTTTGGTTACATCACAAAACCATAAACAAGAGTCAAGTACATAATATCCATCTTGATAAAACAAAAGTACATAATCCCACTACATGAACTAATAGCCATAGATAAACTGAGCTTTACACCAATGGTCCAAGCTCCAAAAGACAGATAAAGCGATCTGATCCAAGTCCACTAGCACTAGGCCCACTTTGATGACCTGAGGGTTGGGGAAAAAGATAAAAACAACGGGGTCAGACATAAGTCTGAGTGAGCCCTATAACTTTAACAATTCAATCATTAAAGTAATTAGGGTATGATATAAACCTGGTACGGTACGACTGGGGATAAATGACTACACTAAGCAGCCAACTAGACTTAGGATGAACTAAGATAACGGTAAAGACGTGCCTATCCACCCAAGGATAAATACTACACTGCACCACACCAGATCTACCCACCCAAGGATAATTCCTACACTGCACCACACCAGATCTACCCACCCAAGGATAATTCCTACACTACACCACACCAGATCTACCCACCCAAGGATAATTCCTACACTGCACCACACCAGATCTACCCACCCAAGGGTAATTCCTACTTAAAGGTTGATCCCACTAAGTGTACTTAGTAATTTTTAATAGTAGTTTCGTGTACCCCTAGCTAACTACATAGGTGCCGTCTGCCCCTATCTCCACTAGGTGTACCCACAACTTAGTAATTTTAATAGTAGTCTCGTGTACCCCTAGCTGACTACATAGGTGCCGTCTGCCCCTATCTCCACTAGGTGTACCCACTACTCCCATTCGATCGGCTCCCTAACGTAGATACCCGTGCTGGCCCCACAGTGGGGTGTATCACTCCCCAAAGTGGCAACCCGATACAATCAATGGTGCACGGCTTATACCTACACGATGCAACAACGTCTTACCTACCAGCCTGGGTCCACACACGCATATGAAACCCGTTGGACTTTCGTTGCCACCGCTAACCCGTTTTGGCCTCTTATAGTCAAGCCAGTACGCGTATCCCGTCCTCGACATGGGTCGAGCCCAATAAGATACATATGGGTTACTGGTTGAAATGGGCCCCCACAAGCTACCCACCTAAGCTTGTCACTTCTAGTGTATCCCACTTAACCCTTTTTAATAATCATGTCCACTTACATGTTTAAAGTTTGGTTAAGTCATCTAATCATATTTTTCAATTGCCACTCAAGGCACCCACTAGATTTCCACATGCCACCCAAGGCACTTACTTCTTTTCCTCATGCCACCCAATTGCACTTACTTAACCCTTTAATCATGTTTAATTACATGTTCCCACTTTGGTTAAGTATTCTAATCGTATTTTCCATTGCCACCCAAGGCAACCACTAGATTTTCCCACATGTCACCCAAGGCACTTACTTAACCCTTTAATCATGTTTAATTACATGTTCCCACTTTGGTTAAGTATTCTAATCGTATTTTCCATTGCCACCCAAGGCAACCACTAGATTTTCCCACATGCCACCCAAGGCACTTACTTAACCCTTTAATCATGTTTAATTACATGTTCCACTTTGGTTAAGTATTCTAATCGTATTTTCTATTGCCACCTAAGGCAACCACTAGATTTTTCCACATGCCACCCAAGGCACCCACTTGATTTCCTCATGCCACCCAAGGCACCCACTTAATTTCCTCATGCCACCCAAGGCACCCACTTAACCCCTCATGCCCCACTACATGCTTATCTGGTTAAGTGTTTCTTAATTGATTAAGAACGTAACCGTTGTAAAGACCTCTCACATTAGACTATCTTTTATGGCAGCTGGATTTGCCGGTCGGGTCCGGGCAGCCTTACGCCATAACCGAGTCTAACCTCGTGTCTTTACACTTGTCACGTATTTAGTTTGTGCCTAAGACCTCTCACATTTTGCCAATCATTTGTAGCCGCTGGATTTGCCGGTCGGTTCCGGGCAGTCTTATGCTACAAAAGGGTCCAACCTCGTGTCTTAGTCGATTAATTACACCTAATTAATCACCCCCACAATTTGTATTAATTATCCCTAATTAATTACAAATTTAACGATGTACATAATTGACTCAATTATGTCCATCCACTTTATGGTATGCATAATTATACCAACTTCACACCAATTCATTAACATGAATATTAACCCCATCGTTCCCCACGTAATTCGCTAACATGACATAAAAGGGAAGATTCATCACAAATACAATGGGTTCTACATGCATAACATTAGCATCAACATGGGTTTTAAAGGTGTCAACATGCATATAGCATCAAACCCAACTAGCATAAATAACCAACCCAAACTTGCATAAATCACATATGTCATAAAGAGGGTAACTTGCATAAGCTACTTATGTCATTTAAAGGGGTAAACTTGCATATGTATGTATGACATACAAAGGGGTTAACTTGCATATGTATGCATATCATACAAAGGTGTAAACTTGCACATGTTACTTGCATATAATCAAACACCATACTTGCATAACATGTCATATGTGAACTTGCATATAATCATACGCCAAACTTGCATACAAATCATATATGAACTTGCATATAATCATACACCAAACTTGCATACAAATCATATATGAACTTGCATATAATCATACACCAAACTTGCATAACATGGTGTCATAATGGATCAATGTTTATCATAGCGATTTGCATAACTAGCATCATGAACACATAGCCTAAAACTTGCATAACTTGCATAACATCATGATCACCTAGCATATGACTTGCATAACTTGCGTAACATCATGATCACATAGCATATGACTTGCATAACTTGCATAACAACATGATCACATAGCATATGACTTGCATAACTTGCATAACACATAACATATAACTTGCATAACTTGCATAACACATAACATATAACTTGCATAACTTGCATAACACATAGCATATAACTTGCATAACTTGCATAACACATAGCATATGATAACATAACTTGCATTGATCCACATTCATAGCCATAACCTCATTAGATACTATCATAATCATTTCAACAATTGGTCATTAAGGCTATAGAAACTCACAACTTGTTGATTAGCACTTCAATGAAGAAGATTAAGTTGCTAGAGTTGATTAGAAGTTGATTTGAGAAGCTTTCCTCCTCTTTAATTTGTTGGTGGCTCCTCCTAGTTTCATTTTGACGGCATAACGACGTTGTCTCCAATTTTAGTATGAATTAGGGTAGTCTTAGGGTGTATTTATAGAATTAGGATGTAGTTTAGGCCCTTAGATTAACCCTAGATTAGGTTAGAGCCGTCAGATCTCGTCACAAGCCACCAGACACAGCCCAAACTTCTTCAGGCTGCACCCAGGTCACACAGACCGACAGGGGGGGTCGACCCCTGTGTCGACCCCTGGGTCGACCCTTGGGTCGACCCCTAGGGAGGGGGTCGACACCCATGTCGACCCTAGGGTCGACTCCCTGTGCATGGCGGGAGTTTTCCCGCCTCTTCTGAAATGTTTAAATTTTTGTATTCAAATCTGTTTTGAATTTTTGAAAACTTCTTCGGGCCTTAACTGGGTCATACGGACTCCGATTTTTGAAAGCACGGACTCTATTTCGCGTATTTTTCCGAGATGAACGCAATGGCATAGCCCGTTTCCCCTGATTCAGATTTTAAAATTTAATTCTGCCCTGTTTTATATTATAGCAAGTTATTCAACATACGGGGTGTTACACCACTCAACCATGCTTGACCCGAACCACTCTGCTCGACCGACCCCAAGCCATGTTCGACCCCATTGCTTCACAAGCCCTGACCCTGCTTGCTCGAACCAACATGATGCGGCCGACCCTGCTGCTCGACCTAACATGGTGCGACCAAACCTATGCATTTCAGCTCGACCGACCTTGCTTCGTGCGACCAACCCTCTTTGCTTATTACACTTGTACTTCACCTGTACTACCCACTCGACCCGTGGTCTGTGCAGCCCCAAATCAAGTCCAATTTCGACCAAAACATCGCCAATTGACACAATTGACGAAATATACTCGTCTAATTCATTCAATACAACCATAAGCACATTATGAAATCATAAACAACATGAATATGACGATTTCATCAAAATCATATAATTTTCACCAAAAGCATAATAAATGAACATATGATCTAAGTTGCGGATCTAACTTGCATAAACATATAAAACAACATAGAAATTACTGGTTTAAACATTCTAAATCAAATCCTATAGTGATTCTTATGAAAATGGACTTGCCAAGGTATAAATCTATGAGAAAATGGTTGAATTTGATGAAAAACTAGATCAAACATTCATATACTTGATTGAATCCATGTGAGAGATGCATATCACTCACCAGTTCTCCAAATCAAAGCAAAAATAATAAATTAAGATTCCAAAGAGCAAGGAATTGGTTCCAAACTTCTCGATTCGAAGAACTCGGTATTGAAATGTTAAAGATCTAGCCTCAAAATGGTGTAGATCTTCGACTCCCTAAGTTCTAATGGTGGAAGGATGGAGAAATAGAGGAATGGAGGATCCCTTGGCTTTTCCAAATGAGAGAATAGGGAATGTAAGCTATTTCCCATATCTCCTATCCCCTATTTATAGCCTTCCATCAGCTGACTAACGGGCCTCTTCAAATTAGCCCGTTATAGCTTAAAAACATGAACAACCAACTATTAAACCTTAAAACAACGATTCCTCCCAAACCGCTAAGCCAAATCTTTAATGTAATCACTCTACGGAAAGGCAATTATCATTTCCTTTCCAATACCACAGGTCTCACCACCTGATTCTCTAAGTCAAAAGTTATGCCCTGTACAAGACTGACAGGGGAAAAAATGGTCGCAAACAAAATTGGCAAAAATTATGGACATGTCTCACATACCCATAAGCAACATATTAAAAATATGAGAATGACCCAACCCTCATGGAATAAAATAAAAATATTTTACAATCCTTTGATACGTAAAATACGGGCTGTTACATATGTTATTTCAAATACATTTAAAATGTTGAGGGAATAATAACGTTCATAACACTTAAGGAATTAAATATGCGGGAATTTAAAAATAGAGGAAAATTAAAATGCGCACATTTATTTATGTGTTTGAACGCACGTTAGAATCTGGAAATAATAATAAAATACCTAATAAATATAAACGTTTATAACAATGTTTATCAATTGGACGGACGTGGTTCTTTTGAGCAGCTATAAATAAACCAGCAGGGCCTAGCCTCCAACTCTTTTTTCTAAGAGGGCGCAAAATTCTGCCCTTTTTCCTCCTCTAAACTCTTTAGAAAACATATATGTTAGTTTAGGATTGCTGATACAAGATTTGGAGATGAAAAGTTATAGATTAGGCTATAGGTGCTCAGGTTTCCTGTCCATGTGAGATTCGAAATAGAAAAATCATAAATGTCAGATCTGAATTAGATTTAGAATTGGAGGGCTATCAAGTGAGTTAATTTAAATTATATTTTTCATATAATGGTATATGATATTTTTTTGATTTCTGTAAAGTTAATAAAATATTCCATAAGCCATCTTTTCCCTCTTCTATGTTGGATTTTGCAGTTTTAAATTTAATAGCTGTTATGCATAAAATAATTGAATTGTGATTGGGCGTAAATTAATTGAATTGTATTTATTTGTAAAATAATTAAATTGCGGTTAGGAGTAAATTAATTGATTAGTGGTTATGCGCAAATTAATTTGAATTACGAATAAAAGAGGGAAATTTGATGATTTGGGGCTAAATGAATATATCACGTCAAAATTGTAATAAAAATGGGAAACTTGATGTTTTGGAGCTAAATAAATGTATTGTGCTAAAATTGCAACAAAAGGGAAATTTGGAAGTAGGCAAACTTGGTAAGGCTTATTAAATGAATGTGACGCAGAATGACATGACATAATTAAGGTTATGTGTAGTAAATTTGTAGAAAAAGTGTAGATTTGGGAATTTTCATACTATTTGTAAGGAATCACCTTTCAGATTAAAAAATGAATAAATACAGAAATTGGGAAATGGATGAGAGATAGGAAATAATAATATAACTTATAAAAAGTGGGACATCAGTAATGGACTGAATCAATCGGTTGTGGAAAAAGGGATACATTTCCATAATTAAATACGGAGAACGTAATTGCAAGAAAAAGGGAAATAATATAGGTTAGTGCGAAATAGGGATTTTGTTGTATTGTTTACTAAATAATCACTAAAAATAATCTACTAAAGAGTAATATCTTGCAATTAAGAATCTTAGTTAATTTATATTATGAAAATAGATTTTAGTACATTTCCAGCAGCCAACTAGATAAGGTGTGTGAATTATTTCCTGTAAATCTGTGAACTTACAAAGGGGTAAGTAGATTAGTGCCATAACTGTAAGAGTTATGTTAAGAAATAAGAAACCTGTGAATTATGTAATGAATGGGGAATGTAACCTATTCTAATAATTATATAAGATGTGAATGTAATGTAATAAGTAGACTTGTCATGGGGACAAGTAGGGTTGTACAGGTTAAACTTAAAAGATGAAATGGAGAGTAAGAGGCTTATTATAAATAAACTTAAATTACAGGAAATAAATTTAATTAGAAAACCCACAATTATAGTTATGGACATATTATAACATGACGTTATAATAAAACATAAAAGAGTAGGGAAATTTATTATTAATAAACTTATAATCGAGGAATTAAGTTTAACAGATATAATAATAAGCTATGGTCCGATCAGTCAGGGAGAGATGATTAGGAAAAATAAGTTGTCAATAAAATGTATGAAAGGTGGTCTGTTTCGACATCGAATTCTGGAAAATAAGCTTCCAACTACAAGCAATAAGTAAATAATGTAGAATAAAAAAGTAATTGTTTAAGTTAATTAGAAATCCGATAAGTAAAACAAGCGTGTAATTAAAGATTGGACATTAGGTCCAATAACGTAACGACAATATGCGCTTTTGTAACAACCCGCAAATTCTGAACCAATTTAAAAAAATTATTTTAGAAAATTTTAATGAATTTTGAGGTTATAATATAATTTATTATAAATAATAATGGCTAGAATTTATTTTAATCGAAGTTAGAATGAATAAATTTAATTTAAATATAAAAGGGAATTAGAAATAACGCGGTAGTTTGAAAAGTCAAACTTGAACTTTGACTGACCATACAGGATGCAAAATTTAACGGATTTTAGTGAAACCAAAAATATTAGAATCTATTTAAAAATATCTTTCTAACGATTCTGAAAAATTGAAATTTCATAGCGGAAATCAAAAGTTATGGGCAATTCAATTTTTAGAAAGGTCGCTGTAGAATTTATATACATACATACATATATATATATATATATAATATGGCCCGAAAGGCTACTTTTCACATATGCAGGAATTTGGACTCGAAACCACTTCCATTGAGTTCGGAATGATGTTTCTGCATTGAAAAACAGCAAACACTTATATATTTTGAGTTTCGGAATTTATTTGTTTAAAAATGTATTTTTAATATTAAATATATTGGCCTTGAAAATAGTCATTTTTTAAACGACCTCCGTTTTTGACGAAACTACTTTTGTTGGAACCGGAATGTCAAATTATTGCTAGGTTTCAATTTTCAGAATTTTTCGAATCAATATGTGAGCGTGACAAAATAAAATGTGTTTTGACTATTTCAGTTAAATTTAAACGCCTTAAAAATAGCTATTTTCAAACAGTCTCAGAATTCGACGAAAATAATTTTGTTGGATTCGTATCGTCATAAGAAAGCTAAAAATATTTTTTTTAGAATTTTCTGAGGTCGTATGTGGCCCCGGCATATTTTAATGTACGGCCAGTATTTAATTAATTAATTATTAATGGGATTTTAAATAAAATATATACAAATTTCGGAATTGCGTCCCAGGACCTGTCCCATTGCGTTCAGAAGGTGTCAAAACCTTAAGAACGACAGTAAGCAGGCCCAAATCAGAGAAAGTCCGAAAATCCACCTTTTAAGCACAATTTTCGAGATTTAATATTAAAATAATCCCAAAATAAAACCCTAACCCTAAAAAAATGTAAGCCGCCGCCTTTCATTCGAAGGCCAGAAATTTTCCAACTTCAAACACTAATTTCTCTCAATCCGTTCAACGAAAATCGACATATGATATACCAAATCGAAGCTCTTCGAGAGACCTTTCCATCCATACGGTTAAGATCGGGTTTTGATTCACGGATTTTGCGAATTCTCAGCCTAAAGGCCAGCGGTTTAGGTTCGATTTCGTGGTGATTGGGGAGGCCGAGCTTCAGGTGGTTGGTGGAGCGAGCACGTGGTGGCACGAGCTTCGAGTTGACGGTGTTTGATCGTGGCCCGGTGCGGTGCAGGGAGGTGCGCGCAGAAGGGTTGGAAGGCGGTGAATGGGTTCGGCGATGCGTGATAACGCGAAGAAGAAGAGTATTATTTTAATATTATTTTATTTATTTAATATTTAATTTATGCAATCTTTAAAAATCAATATCTCTTTCATACGAGGTTCGATTGACGAACCGTAGTTTGCGTTGGACTCGTCTTTCCGAGAGCTTCGCGATGGCACAAACTAGAGCTGATTTCGAGACAGTCAAATTTTCAGCGCTGATGTAACATTTATTATTGATGTTATAAAAGTCTGTGTTGTTGTTCTGATGTATTGTATGCCTAAAGTTAACGTACGCGGGTTTTGAACGGTTTTAATCGATCTTGCGATCGGTTGGGGTCGGGCGAAATCCGGGTCGTTACAGCTGGTATCAGAGCCAGGTTAGCTCAAATCTTTGGGGTACAACTCGTTAGAACTAAACAGAAGACTCATTAGAGTTTGGATTAGTAATATCCAATAAGAATACTCATTAGAGATAGGATCAGCAGTATCCTAGAATGAGAATACTCATTAGAGATGGGGTTAGCAATGCCCTAGAATGAGTCAGAGTGAATAAGAATTCATAATTAACGTACTTGTTATTATATATAGTTCGATTTTAGAAAATATGATTTTTGATAATATAAAGGTTATATATTTTTGAAACTTTAATCAACTAATTGATTGCTGATTGTGTTGTGTGAATATGAATTCAACTAATAAAATGATTAAACAATTAAAAAATGAAAATTAAATTAGTTAAATAAACCACTTTAGCTTCATTTCCTTTTCGAGGACGAAAGGATTTTAAGTGGCGGAGATTGTAACAACCCGCAAATTCTAAACCAATTTAAAAAAAAATTATTTTAGAAAATTTTAATGAATTTTGAGGTTATAATATAATTTATTATAAATAATAATGGCTAGAATTTATTTTAATCGAAGTTAGAACGAATAAATTTAATTTAAATATAAAAGGGAATTAGAAATAACGCGGTAGTTTGAAAAGTCAAACTTGAACTTTGACTGACCGTACATGATGCAAAATTTAACGGATTTTAGTGAAACCAAAAATATTAGAATCTATTTAAAAATATCTTTCTAACGAATCTGAAAAATTGAAATTTCATAGCGGAAATCAAAAGTTATGGGCAATTCAATTTTTAGAAAGGTCGCTGTAGAATTCATATATATATATAATATATGGTCCGAAAGGCTACTTTTCACATATGCAGAAATCTGGACTCGAAACCACTTCCATTGAGTTCGGAATGACATTTCTGCATTGAAAAACAGTAAACACTTATATATTTTGAGTTTCGGAATTTATTTGTTTAAAAATGTATTTTTAATATTAAATATAATGGCCTTGAAAATAGTCATTTTTCAAACGACCTCCGTTTTTGACGAAACCACTTTTGTTGGAACCGGAATGTCAAATTATTGCTAGGTTTCAATTTTCAGAATTTTTCAAATTAATATGTGAGCGTGACAAAATAAAATGTGTTTTGACTATTTCAGTTAAATTTAAGGGTGCGTTTTTTTACAGGTCCCTGTTATAGTTTCAAAATAGGAAAAAAACCCGGTCGTAAACTTATTGTAAATTAGGTCCCTATTTTCTGAAAATTCATCAAAAAAATATTAAAAAAAATATAAAAAATCATGTAAATTCGTATTTAAATAAAACATGTAAACGCTAAAAAATTCAGAACAAAAAATTATCAAATAAGGCGTCAAAAATAAAAAAACAGAAAAAAAAATGAAATTTCCAGTTAAATGCATAATAGTATGCACATATATCATTTTCCTGCATACATCCGTGCTTATTTTTCACTACATTCATCTTTGTTGATTTTTCTTCATCCAAATACGTGCATACATGTGTGCAAATATTTCAAATACTTGCGCACATTTGTGCAGATTTATTTTCAGATTTTAATCCGACACAGCTTACGTAAAAGTTGCATACATATATGCAATTATCAGTAATAATTGCATAAATGTATGCAACTATTTTTTTTTCCGTACAATCCTGACATTATTTCCAGATTTTAGATTTTTTTTTATGAACGAAAGCACATTTTTTTTAAAAAAATAAAAAAAGGCGGAAGTAATAAAATAGGGGGCGGGTTTAAAATATTCAAAACTTTTTTTTATATATAAATTAGGTCCCTACTTTTAGCCAGTGTGTTATCCTATAAAAATGTTGCACACATGTGTGCATGTTTTCTGAGAAATTTGCACATTTGGATGCAAATAAAAATGAACTGAAATATTAACTTAAATCTATGCGCTGGAAGAACTGCAATAATTGCACATATGCATGCAATAAAATCAAAAACGTGCATAATATTATGCATTTAACTGCAGTTTTTTCTGTTTTTGCTGTTTTCTTCTTTCTGACATTATTTTTGTTGTTTTTTTAACTGAATTTTTTGTATAATGCATAATATATTTTATTACTAATTTACGAATTTTTTTTATTTTTTTTAATTATTATTTTATAAGTTTTGAAAACAGAGACCTAATTTATGTTAAGTTTATGACCGGACGTGAGCCTAATTAAGTTTCAAAATAGGGATGTGAGCCTAATATTCACTAAATTTAAACGCCTTAAAAATAGCTATTTTTCAAACAGTCTTAGAATTCGACGAAAATAATTTTGTTGGATTCGTATCGTCATAAGAAAGCTAAAAATATTTTTTTAGAATTTTCTGAGGTCGAATGTGGCCCCGACATATTTTAATGTACGGTCAGTATTTAATTAATTAATTATTAATAGGATTTTAAATAAAATATATACAAATTTCGGAATTGGGCCCCGGGACCTATCCCATTGCGTTCAAAAGGTGTCAAAACCTTAAGAACGACAGTAAGCAGGCCCAAATCAGAGAAAGTCCGAAAATCCACCTTTTAAGCACAATTTTCGAGATTTAATATTAAAATAATCCGAAAATAAAACCCTAACCCTAAAAAAATGTCAGCCGACGCCTTTCATTCGAAGGCCAGAAATTTCCCAACTTCAAACACTAATTTCTCTCAATCCGTTCAAGGAAAATCGACATATGATATACCAAATCGAAGCTCTTCGAGAGACCTTTCCATCCATACGGTTAAGATCGGGTTTTGATTCACGGATTTCGCGAATTCTCAGCCGAAAGGCCGGCGGTTTAGATTCGATTTCGTGGTGATTGGGGAGGCCGAGCTTCAGGTGGTTGGTGGAGCGAGCACGTGGTGGCACGAGCTTCGAGTTGGCGGTGTTTGATCGTGGTCCGGTGCGGTGCAGGGAGGTGCGCACAGAATGGTTGGAAGGTAGTGAATGGGTTCGGCGATGCGTGATAACGCGAAGAAGAAGAGTATAATTTTAATATTATTTTATTTATTTAATATTTAATTTATGCAATCTTTAAAAATCAATATCTCTTTCATACGAGGTTCGATTGACGAACCGTAGTTTGCGTTGGACTCGTCTTTCCGAGAGCTTCGCGATGGCACAAACTAGAGCTGATTTCGAGACAGTCAAATTTTCAGCAAAAATCAATGTGAGAATTCTGAATTTTATTATTTAATTAATTATAAATTATTTTCTTGCGTTAAAAATAAATGTATTGTGATGTAATTCAGATCTGTAATGTTCTGTGATTGATGAATGGTTGATTTGTGGTTGGTGGTTTGTTTTGTTGTGCATGATATGCTAGATCGGCGTTGAATTTAATATATGGGTGAATTTTATTTGTAATTAGAAAATAAATCTAAATTTAGATTTAAATCATATTTTATTTAGATCTGTTTATTCTAGTTTATTTTAAAAAAAATATTATTTTTATTATTCTGAGATGAACCATAGAATTTGATCGACAAATAAAAACTAATTTTTATTTGTTGGTATTACAGTAGTATTTGATCGACAAATTAAAAAAAAAACTCTATTTTTGTTTATTGGTTTACTTTACAACAGAAAATGAACAACAAATAAAACCTTACTTTTATTTTGTTTACTTTGCAATAAGATTTGAACGACAAATAAAATATTCTTTTTATTTGTTTATTTACAATAGAATACGAACAACAAATAGAATATATTTTTATCTGTTTACATTACGACATAATTTGGCTAACTAATAAAAATCCTATCTTTGTTTGTTTACATTTAGAACATGATTCATGGATTACAATAAAAACATAAAACGATCTTTTGTTTGAATTGAAACCATGTTAATGATAAAATCTACATTTTCACCCCATATATAGAATAAACTAAAAATGTTCATCTATTTGAAATGAAAACATGAAACATTAAAAAAAAATCTTATTTTTAATGAAAAGAATTATGCACATGAAAATTGGTTATGTTAGCATTGTCGAAAAACAAAGTTATCCTTTTTATTTGCCTTTGTTGAAATGTTTGGAATAAATCACAAAGGTTACATTTTTATTATAATTAGGAATAAATTAAAATGATTACATTTTTCAATGTAATTAAGATTGAAATAAAGGGATTACATTTTTCAATGTAATCAAAATTGAAATAAATGGATTACATTTTTTTCAGTGTAATTAAAAATTGAAGTATAATGATTACATTTTCAATATGACTAATATTGAACTAAAAATAACATTTTGGTTAAAGCATAAGTATTGAAATGAGAGATCACATTTTTGGCCAAACTTTATTAGTGAACATTTTTGGTCATAACTTTATTAGAAAAAAAATGAAAATATCGCTTTTGTCAAAACTTGACTATTGAATTGAAATCTTCATTTTTGTCAAAATCTAATTATTGAATTGAAAATATCATTTTTGTCAAAACTTGATTTCTAAAAATAAAAGTAACAATTTTGTTTACAATTTTATGTAAATAAGAAATTATTTTCAGAAGTTACATAGTAAATAAAGTTTGTTCTTTTATTTGGGATTACCTATGCAAACATAACTCGCAAATAAAAAAGGGTACATTTTTATTTGTGTTCGATAACACAAATAAAAGTAGAAAATAAAACATATATTGAAAATAAAGTTTTGTTCTTTATTGTGTGTTCAAAAATGTAAATATATTTTGAAATAAAATTTATTCTTTATTTGCATCCACCAATGCAAATATATATAGAATATAGGAATTGTTCTTTTATTTGTATTTACCAATGTAAATATATTGAAACAAATTATTCATTTGCATTCACTAATGCAAATACATACATATATTGAAAATAAAGTTTATTTCTTTGTTTGCATTTATCAATATATATGCATTGAAAAATTAAGGTTTATTCTTTTATTTGCATTTATCAATGTAAATATTCAATGAAACTATAGTCTATTTTCTTTATCTACATTTTCCAACCCCAATGTACACACTTTTATACATTTAACAGAATTTGTTTAAATTATACTTTGAAAATAAATTTTGTTCTCTTATTTACATTCAATAATGTAAGTAAAATTTATAAACAAAACTATTCTTTGTTTCCTTTCACAAATGTAAATGCTCATTTAAATAAAATTTGTTTCCTTTGTTTACATTCAATAATGTAAATACACTTTGTAAAAGAGGTTCTTTTTACATGCACACAGATATACTTTTAAATAAAATAAAAGTCACATTGGTTATCTGCATTCCTTGTTGCAAACAAAACCTTAAAATAAAGTTCATCTTTGTTTGCAATTCATTAATGCAAACAAACCATCAGATTTAAAATTATATTCTTGATTTATAATTTTGATATGAATATAGATTGTTTGAAATAAAGGATAGAATTTAAAAGTTACATTTTAATAACTAAACATTCACATTTTTATCATCAAAGTAAAATAGACAAAAACACTCATTTTGTCTAAATTAAAAGAATAAAACAAAATATAGCATTGGCATGTTTATTAGATTTGAAACTCAAATTATTCATTTTTGTAAATTTATATTAGTTAAAAACCAATTATTCATTTTTGTTAATTTACATTAGTTAAAAATAATTATTCATTTTAGCCAATTTATACTAGTTAAAAATTTTTTTACATTTTGTTAGGAATATTCATTTTTGCCAAAATGAATTAGTTGTAGTAATTTATATATATATATATATATATATATATATATATATATATGTGTTGATAAGATATTTACATGTCAAGATAGGATAGTTAAAACAAATATTTATCATTTTGTCTCATTAGAATTGCCAAAACAAAATAACCATTTTCGTTTAGAGTTTAAATTAGCAAAATAGAAATTGTCAATAGGGACAAAGTTATTATGCTTACTCATTTATTGCAATAGAGATATTTTCTAGTCATCATTATATATATTGTGTATTACACTTCCATTCACAAGTTACCCGACTTGTATATGTGATTGGGACGATAATTTTTCACACATCGCCCAAGTGCACAAATTAGTTTATCATTTGCCTAATTGGTTAAAACCCCACACGGGTGTTGGGATGAAAATTTACATACACTAATCCCAATATTTAGTTGTATGTTGATCGTTAGATCGACAGGCTGCGATGAGCGTTATTATTTAATTTTAACGCTTACACAGTGGAAATTACACTTTGGATGTAATGGATGACTTGATGATCATACTGTTATTGTCATATATATGATGTGTGTGAAATCCATATAATTCAAATTATATGGTAAATGTTTGAGTCGCATTTCGATTCAAGTGTTCTTTTAAATAAGACTATTTTTACATTAGAAATCCTTTTTATATAAAGTGCATATATTTTCATAATATATTTTTAATCAACTATATGTTAAAACAAAGAATATTTGTAAAAGATAAAGATTTGTAAAATAAAGAATACTTCTCATTTAGAATCTTTTATATAAAGAATATTTTTATGATTATTTTAAATTATGTTTTTAAAGGGTTACTAGCATTAGCAATTATATTTTGTGATATGAAATAAATTGAGGAGTGAAGTGGATTTATCGTGGGCGATGTTTTAAACAACATTTGTCCTTTAATCCAATTTACATTGAAATTATTGTTTGGAACTTATGAATCTATTTTACAAATTTAAAAAGGCATTTTCTAAAAACCAAGTTTTTCCAATTTAATATATTAAATAGGAATTAAGTGGAAATTCGATTGGTAAAAATCGAAATGGGCTTCTGTAAAAGAAGACCGATATTATATATGGAATTTAAGAGACTTTGCCGTTATTCCATTTATATTATTAGTCCGATACAGAAATTTATATCGATTATGTATTGATTTGATTTCTGTGGAATTCCATATTTTGGAAATTGATTTATAGATTTTATTTTTAGAGTTTATCTTTGATAAAATTAATGAGAATCTTTTTAAACGAATATCTTATTAAAAGAATATTCTGAGTTGGAATGTGATGTAATGTGTGATTTTCCAATATTTGCTTTTTAATCCCAAAATACGCGAGTTATTCAGAAAGACCGGGTTTAACCCATTCTGAATAATCATCACGACGATCAAGAGTCGAAGATGAAGACGGTGATTAAACACCGAAGGTTTTCACATCGTTGGGATGATGATGACTGGTATCTTGAATTGGGATTGGCCTTCCAAGGCAAGGTATTTGGTAATGATCGTCCAAACGCATTTGGAGATCGACGGACACGTTGTTTCGCTCAGACCCAGAGCGGACTTGTAAATGGATTGTGTGTCTGACATTGTATTCCTTTCTACTGTATTTGTTGAACGCTACCGATTATATATTTCTGTTTAGTGGTGAAGAATTTATTCTTTACTTATCACCCTTCTCTAAGACGTATGAGCTTAGAGGTTATATGTATATTGGTAGATGATCAATAATATGGTAGGGTCTGACAATGTGACATGCTAAGATGAAAATGATCAAGGCTTTTGTTGAAAAGCAGGGCCTTGTGGGATGATCAAAGCATAGCCTATTACGGCATAACTTTGTGTATATCGTGACTTCGCGAGCCTCACACCCCGGTATGAGTCAAAAAAGGGATATGGACTGTAGGGAGTGCACACGTTTCTTTCTAGCTAGTGGTAGTGTCAGTGCTTTAACACGGCCTGGCATTTTACTTATGTGGATGATGGATTTTGAGGCGCCTCGGATTTTTATAGGGCGATAGTGGTCATATTATAGGTTCAAAGGAACCGGGAAGCGTGTGTTCAGGCATAACCAATCCACTGCCGATAGGCGGGGACCGGCCCTGAAGATCCAAGGGTTCACTGCGGGGGATCCTGAGGCATTTGCTAGAGTGTCTCGAATCGGAGAGGAGCTTGCCCCTAGCCTCGACTCATGATGGAAATCCAATTTCCAATACGTCATTACGATTTTGATTGTAAACTTATATATGGCGACATAGTATATGTTACCTATGCCGTCTAAGATTAATACATTTATATTGAAATGCTTTAAATATATATATACACACTAATGATAATATCATTTTAACGTATCAAGCATCTTTTGACCATTATAAGGTAAAACCCAATCCTCTGGTGTGCGTTGCATTGTGTGGTGGGACCTGGGTCTTATAATGGTTTCATTTTTTAAAAAGCATTGCGTTATTTGACGATTTACTTTATTTATGCACTGGCAATCCAATGGAGTAAACCCGTTCCGCGTTAGCGGCGTGGTCCTGTGATTATCCTACTTATTAGATAAGTTAAGTATAGAATTCTCACACCAGTCCCACGACTGACCTGTAGTTTGTTTCACTTTGCAAACTCGGGTGCCCTCTTTCCACACGGGCAGTCGGGTAGCTTTTTGCAGAATAGTTAAGCAGTATCCTGGATTGAAGTCTGAAGCTGAGTCTAGAATATTGATGGCCTTCCGCTAAGATTAGTTCCACTGCAATGTATTTAATTTATTGTAAATGTATCTTCCGCTGTATTATTTATTGATGTACTCTGATATATTCTGTACTCTGATGTAACATTTATTATTGATGTTATAAAAGTCTGTGTTGTTGTTCTGAAGTATTGTATGTCCAAAGTTAACGTACACGGGTTTTGAACGGTTTTAATCGATCTTGCGATCGGTTGGGGTCGGGCGAAATCCGGTTTGTTACAGCTTGGACCAGTCCGTACGTATTTAGGACGAAGAGCCATATGAGGTGGATCATCCCTTGTGTTTGGAGACAGGAGAAGAGCACATCCAACTTGTTCTTCGATGTGATTGGAAGGAAGTACAAGACTTCTATAGGACATGAGAAGGTACTGTGTGATGACCCTCTGGGGAAACTGGATGAAGCCCTATGCCCAGAGGCAGGTTTGTAGTTCCATCTAAGAGTATACCTTGGCCGCAATTTTTTTGTCGTAGTTAGAAGGCTGGGCGGATGACCTTAGGACGATCTGGCGGTTGCCTCGCTCGAGGAGGAGGCTGGTCATACGAAATAAGGATAGTAATCATTGGGTACCTGTCATTGACAGTCAGTGGGATGTAGAAAGACTAAAGTTAAACCAACAAGCCAATGAACTTTCACTATCTAGATATTGGATGAGCGACACACCAAGTGGATGCTTTGGATTGGATGTTAAGGGCACGTCGCTTAGCCCTTGAAGTATTCTTTCAATAGTTGAGGGAGAAGCCAGGGTGGGGCCATAGCCACCATGAAAAGAGACATATCTATTTGTAGGTATCTGTATTGTAGCCCTAACGAAGCAATACTTTACAGATATCAACTCCCGACTGGGTACCGTGCACAGGTGCATTTCGATTGCAGAACTCAGGTTATAATATGCAGTACACTCATGTGAGGGTCTCAATGCATGCACTGGGTGGTATATCGTAGATGTCAGGGAGTTTAACTCCGAGTCGGGGCTTAGCTCGACCGTGGAGTTCAGATATGAGGGTCCATATGCTTACATGGCATAACAATGATTGTTATGTGCATATATGTGGCGTAGTGATGGAGATTCCGTACCCATTTAGGCGTTAGATGAAGGATAGGTATACTTCCATGGCATGATGGTGGAGACCGTACGAGGAGGATACTATGGGGATTACCTTGAGATGTCGGGCATTTAGCTACATATATATGATTTATTAGGTAAATCTACTGGGGAGTAAATGGGTATGATTTATGTGGAAAAATCGAAAGTATATTCTGAAATAAGCTCACATAACCTAATAAATGTGAACCGGTGATAGAACGATATATGTAGTGTTATTTATAGAAAATATAATTTGTCCATTCACCTGAATTTTGGTTTTGACCTCCTCCTCATAACAAACCTGCAAGTTAGACAGGTGGTTGATATTTTGCAGCTTAGGGACAATTATTAGATAAGTGTCATTATATTAGTAAGTATTTATCTATTAATATATTTTATTCCCTTCCGTTGTGAGATTTTTACTATCAACTTTGATATATTTATCTTTGACTTTCTACAGGATACCAGACAAGCCAACTCAAGCTTCAATAGATTTGGATTTTTGAAAAAAGAAATCCGGTCTGCCAAAATTATGGTTTTTACAAACACCCTTTGTTTCTAAACGTCCTCCTTAATGGCAAAATATTTCAATTCCATATGCTTAGCACCCTTAGAATACTTCTCATTTTTGGAGAAGAAACTATTATGGAATTATCACAATAAATTTTCAGTGGCTTAGAGATAGTGTCAACAATTCCAAGTCCTAAAATGAAGTTCTGCAACCATAAACAATGAACCATTGCCTCAAAGCATGCTAAAAACTCAGCTTCCATAGTGGATGCAACAATGATAGTCTGCTTCACACTCTTCCATTAAATTGTTCCTCCAGCTAAGAGGAACAAATGGCCGAAAATGAGCTTTCTTTTATCCATGCATCCGACAAAATCTGAATTTGAATATCTAGTCACCTGAAGGTGATCAGATATCCTATAAGTAAGCATATGATTATTAGTTCCTTGAAGATACTTAAATACTTTATTTGTAGATTTCCTATGATATATTCGTGGATTACTTTGATACCTTCCCATCATTCCGACAATGGAACATATGTATGGTCGGGTACAAATCTATGCATACATCAAGCTTCCAACGATAGATGCTTAAGGAATTTGTTCCATTTATTTGCATTCCAATTCATTCTTTGTACATTGCTTAAGACTAAATTTGTCTCCCTTCTGAACTGGAACTGCACTTGTAGGGCATTTCTCTACCTTGAATCTCTCTAGAACTTTATTAGTGTATTCATTCTGGGACAATCCCTACCCATCAACCATAAAATCTTTTGGTCGGTCCATAAAGACTTCTTCGTTAAAATTCTCACTCAGAAAAGTGTTTTTCATATCCATCTGATGGAGATCTAAGTCATAATGTGCTACCATTGCCATAATAATTCTTAATGAGCCCTTTATAGAGACAGGAGAAGATGACTTTTTATAGTCAACACCATCCTTTTGAGTAAACCTTTTGGCAACAAATATGGCCTTGTGCCTTTCAATATTACCATTCGAGTCGTGCTTGGTCTTAAAGATCCACTTACACCCAACTCTTTTACATCCTTTAGGCAATTCAAAATGGTCCCAAAATTCATTGTAGTTCATTATTTTCACCTACTCCTTCATATCATTTAACCACTTAATATTACTATGACTTCTATGGTTTATGAAAATGAAACTGGATCATTATCAATTCCTTAGTCAAATTCTGACTTTAGTAAATAAACCACATAATCATTAAAAATAGCAGATCTTTGTTGTTTAACAAATATTCTTAATACAACTTCTTGTTATTCATTTATGGTAGGTTCAACTATAACGGTCCCATTAGTTAAAGTATTATTAAATGGTGTTTGGTCGTTAATATGTTGTTCTTATAAGTCATTATCATGATCAACATATACAGGAACAACAACTTGAGAAGAAGTTGAGAGTAGAGGTACTTGCGCCCTTACTTCTAGTATCTTCACTTTACGTGGTTCCAATATCCTACCAACTTCACCATTTTCAATGAACCTAACATTTCTAGTTTCTTTTCATATGGATTATAAATTTTTACTTCCGTTGGACAGCCCCAAACATGAAAGCGCCTTAAACTAGGTTTCCTTCCTGTACAAAAAGAGTCTTAGGAACTGCCTTAATAGTTACTCTGTTTAGCAAATATACAACAGTCTTTATATCATTCATCAACAATGATTTGGGTAAAGATGAATTGCTTAACATACCCCTAACCATATCCATCAAAGTATGATTATGCCTCTCGGCAACACCATTTTGTTGCGATATTTCTGGCATATTGTACTGAGCACAAATGCCATGAATTTCTAGGAACTTAGCAAATCGACCAAGGCATTATCCACTTTTATTGCCATAATACTCACCACCTCTGTAGAGTCTAAAAATTTTCACCTTTCTATCTTATTATCAATGAACTTCATTAATACATCCCTCTAAGGTACGTATCGATTGACTCTTTTCATGCAACAAAAAGATATATTCATAATATGAAAAATCATCAATAAAGCTGATAAATTACCTTTTTCTGCTAAGTGATGAAACATCAAAATACCCACAAATATCAGTGTGTATAATTTCAAAAAGTTATGAGCTTCTTGTAGTAGCTTTCTTAAGTGTGTGCTTTCTCTTAGTGCACTTAACACAAACCCTAAGTGTGATAGCCCCAAACTTCCACGGAATGAAAGTAGGAGTAATCATTTTTGGAATGCAACATATATACAATAAAACAGAACACAGATACAATATAGCAAAGGAAATTCATAGAGTAATAACATTATAGCAGCGGAAAAATATAATGTCATCAATCACAGAAAATCCACAGTCACAAAAACTAAGCTATTACGACAAGTTTTGCAGAAAAGAAATAAGTTTGATGTCTAAAAAGAAAAGAAAAAATGCCATAGAAACAAAAGATAAATGTCTTCAAGTCATCACCTCTCTACTTCAGCAAATCCAAGAAAAATGATAAACGGCTCCAAAGAAAAACTCCAAGCAAAGAATGAACCTGTCTACTTGGCTGCCCGTGTATAAGAGAGGGCACCCAAGTTTGCAAAAAGGTGAAACAAACTATGGGTCAGTCGTGGGACTGGTGTGAGAATTCTTAACTAAAAATAACTACCAGAAATAAGGCAAATCCAAAAGATCACGCCACTAACGCGGAACGGGTTTACTCTAATGGATTGTCGTGCATAGTTTAAAGTGTCATAACAAATAATTAAATACATCGTAAACAACGCAATGCTTTTGGAAAAATGGAATCACCATAAGACCCAAGTCCCATCACACAATGCAACGCACACCAGAGGATAGGGTTTTACCTTATGGTGATTAAACATGCTAAATACGGCAAATACGCATCTAATATTAATATTAGTGTATATGAAAGCATTTCAAAGTAAATGTATTAATCTTAGGAAGCATAGGTACCATATACTATGCCTCCGTACTAGTAATACAATCAAATTCGTCGGTTCGTATTTGGATTTTGGTTTCCATCATGAGTCAAGGCTAGAGCGGAGCTCCTTACCGATTCGAGACACTCTAGCTAGTGCCTCAGGATTCCCCGCGAAGAACCCTTGGAAATGGCAGGGCCGGTCCGCAAATACAGCTTAGCGGATTGGCAATTCCTAAGCACACGTTTCCCGGTCCTATAGGACCTATCCGAGGCGCGCCACATTCCATCATCCACATATGTAAAGTATCAGCGCTGGGAGGTCCCTGACACTACTTCTAGCTAGAAAGAAACGTGCTGCTTTCCTGCGTTCCCTTCGTCCGTTTTTGACTCAACCGGTGTGTGAGGCTCGCGAAGTCACGTAATACACAAAGCTCTGCTTATTCAAGCAGTGCTTTGATCGTCACCACAAGGTTCTGCTTTTCAACAAGAAACCTTTATCATTGCATCTTAATATGCCACACTGTCACTCCATGCCATACCATTGCTTCTCCATCAATACATAAATGGGTGTTAAGTAGAGAATAAATTCTCCACCACCAATATTTATATATTAACAGAAAATCAACAATATGATATATAACGAAGTACGATGTCAGACACACCATCCATTTAAACTTATGCTCTGAGTCTGAACGAAAGTCAAATCCGTGGAACCAACACATACGTCTGGGCAATGGCCTTGACCTATGAATTGGTAGCAAGTCAATTCAGGGTCTCGATTGCTGTCCATTCGAGGGAAGATTTACGGTCTTCATGTGTCGTCTTCTTACTTCGATCTTTAACGTCGTTGGATTAATTTGGGATGAGAATATCTCGGACTTCCCAAACAATCCTCGTATGAATATACATATATATATATATCTTGAAAATCCTTCTTATTTGTTAATAATTATTTTTATTAACAATTCATTTTATTGTAATTATTTAAAATAGTCAAACTTCTTATTTAACGACGCATTCTCAAAATCATATTTTTATTTACATTAATTAAAATGTAAACTTTCATTACATATCGCATCCTTACTTATTTACATTGAATAAAATGTAAACTCATCCTACGGTGGAATTCCTTTATTTTAACATTAAAATAATGCAAATTTTTCCCTATGGTATATACACTTTTTATATTAACATTTAGAATAATGTTAACTCATCCTACGATGCATATTTTCTTAATTTTAACATTAAAGATAATGCTGACTTATCCTATGGTTAAATTACCCTTTATTAACATTAAAAATAATGTTAACTCACCCTATGGTGTTATTACTTCTTAATTTCAAAAAAAAAAAAATGTAACATTCCTACGGTCAATTCTCTTTTATGTTAACATTATAAAATAATGTAAATTTTATCCTACGAAGTAATTCTCTTAATATTAACATTAAAAATAAATGTATATTAACCCTATGGTTAAATTATCCTTTATTAACATTAAAAATAATGTAATCTCATCCTATGTTAAATTACTTTATTACTTTATATTAAAAATAATGTAGCTCAATCCTATGGTTAAGTTACTCTTTAATTTAACATTAAAATTATGTTAATTCAACCTACGGCTGAATTTCCTTTATTTTAACATAAACAAAATATAATGTTAATTCATACTGCGGTGGAACTCACTACATATTAACATTAAAAACAATGTTAATTCATCTTACGGTCAAATTCCTTATATACTAACATTATAAATAATGTTAATTACCCTATGGTGAAATCCTTTTATTTAAACATTAAAAATAATGTTAAATCCTTCTACGGTGAAATTCTTTTACTTTAACATTAAAAATAATGTTAATCATCCTACGATGTAAATTCTTTTTATTTAACATTAAAAATAGTGTTAATCTTATCATACGTTTAAATTACGCATCATTAACATTAAAAATAAAGTTAATTTTATCATACGGTTAAATTTTCTTTATATTAACATTATAAATAATGTTAACTAAATCCTACGGTTGAAATTTCTAGTTAATTTACATTAAAAATGTCCATTTCATCCTACGGTAAAATTACTATTTAATTGACATTAAAAATGTCCATTTTCATGCATTGTAAATTACTTATTTTTAACATCAAAAATAATATTAATTCCTCATACAACGTAAATTCTTATTTGTATCATTAACAAAATTGTTAATTTTGCACTCGATGTGAATACTTATTTTTAACATTTACACAAAAATGTTAATTTATCATACGTTGTGAATACTCTTATATTAACATTAAAAATATTAATGACATCCTACGGTTGAAATTTTATTATATTAACATTAAAAATGTTAATTACATCATACGGTGTTATCTTTAACAATAAAAATGTTAATTTACACATGCGGTGAAATTACTATTTAATTAACATTAAAAATAATGTTAATTGCTCATGCGGTGTAGTTTCTTATTATTAACATTTAAAAATAATGTTACTTTCTCATACCATGTAAATTCCTTATATTTAACATTAAACAAAATGTTAATTTCTCATCACTTTAATTTTACATAATTCAATGTAAATTTCATGTTAGCACAAATTCCTACTTTGGTTTTACATAATTAAACGTAAATTTATGTCATTTCAAATTTCATACCTTAATTTTACATAATTAAATGTAAATTTAATGTTAACACCAATTCCTACTTTAATTACATTGATAAAAATGTAATCTTTTTCCTACGGTGAAGTCCTTGAATATATTACATTAATAAAAATGTAAACTTTATTTACATATCACATTCTTAATAAAATAAAACGTAAACTTTAGTTACATTTCACATTCTCAATTTGTTTACATAAAATAAAAGGTAAACTTTAGTTACATTTCTAAAAATTTAAATTTCACCTGCGGAGTAAATTCTTATATATATTACATTAATAAGAATGTATATTGTGCATACAGTTAAAATTATCATTTTATTCACATTACAATATATTCACATTAATAAAAATGTGTTACATGCCTAATAATTTATTTTATTCACATAAGTAAAAATGTGAAATTTTACATGTCCAATATTTAATTTATAATATTAACATTAAAAATGTTAATGTCATCATACGGTTGAATTTTTATAATATTAACATTAAAAATGTTAATTTCATCCTACGTTTTATTTCTTTTTATATTAACATAAAAAATATGTTAATGTACACTTGCGGTAAAATTACTATTTAATTAACATTAAAAATGTTAATTTTTCATGCATTGAAAATTACTTATTATTAACACCAAAATAAATGTTAATTTTTCATACAACGTAAATTACTTATTATTAACATCAAAATAAATGTTAATTTTTCATACAACGTAAATTACTTATTATTAACATCAAAATAAATGTTAATTTTTCCCTATTTCAATTTTACAAAAAAAAAAAAAAAGAACATGTAAATTTCATCACAAGTCGCGTTCTTATTTACATCAAATAAACTGTAAATTCTCATCACATCGTATAACAACATCCAAATACAACAATAGGATCAGATTCGATACTAACATCGAGGTAAATTGCAAGTTGGGGTTTCACACAGCATATGTAAAATCAACATGGCATGGTTAAATAAATAACACATAATTAATTTTAATTAATTATGAATTCAGATTTAAGCCTAAAATTTCAGATCTAATCACATAGCACTATAGGCAATTTAGATTCCACATCATATGTTATGAACGGTTTAGATCTATGTTTAAACATCGTGTCATATTAATTCTACTGTTAATAATCATGCAAATAATAATTAAATAAATTAAATTAAATTTAAAAATAAAATTCTCACAGTGTTTGGTCAGAGAGGTGATTCAGGTTCGGTCAGATTCGGTGTTCCAATTCAAGACGATTTCAGATCTGGAACGATTCGAATACAAATTCATACACAAAATCAAAAATCAGCTTTTTACAACTGGCTGTGTAACACTTAAAAGCGTGGGGAAATCTGAAACAAAATCTACCTTACAACGTTCAAAACTTCAAATTCGATTTTCTGGATTTTATTGTAGTTGACGAAACGACGAGCCGTTTGTTGGAGAAGGACCGACTACGAGAGAGCTACGCACGGCCAGAAGGTGGCGAGGTGCGGCGGCGGCGTGGGGCCCAGGGGAGCCTGCGACCGTCAGCACTTTGAGGTGGCGGGGCGGTTTCATCGAGGCACGGGGACGGATGCTCCTTATCTAGAATCGAAGAGCTCGCGAAGAGCTTTGAAATGAGTACTCACACGCTAAATTTCGTTGAGAAATGGAGGAGAAATCGAAGTTCAAAGAATTGAACACTAATGGGTTCAGCGGTGGAATAATGCGGCTGGAGAAGAAGGAGAGAACCCGATTTTGCTTTATATAATATTATATTAGGGTATTTTAATCATTATTTAATTGGCCCGCTTAAGCCCGTTTTGGTCCGAACCCCGATTCAAGCCTGCTTACTGTCGTTCTTAAGGTTTTGAGGCCTTCTGAACGCAATGGAACATGTTACAGGAGCCAATTCCGAAATTTATTATGAGTTCTGGAATAATTATATTATTTTATTAATATTTTAATGTATACCGTACATGAAAATTCACCGAGGTCACAAATTAACTTCAAAAATTCTTGAAAAATATATTTAGCTATGTTTTGATGCTGTCGACCTATGAAAATTAATTTCGTTCAATTCTGAGCCCGTATGAATTTTTAATGAATTTTTAAAGTAAAAAATTTGCCCATTTACACTGAAAAATCAATTATAATTATATTTTAATTCCAAAAATTACCAAAAAATCATTTTTAGCTTTGTTTTGATGATACGAATCCAACAAAATTTATTTCGTTGAATTCTGAGACTTTATGAAAAATGGCTATTTTTAAGGCCAGTATATTCAATATTAAAAATATATTTTTAAATAAATAATTTCCGAAACTCGAAATATATAAGTGTTTACTGTTTTTCAACGCAGAAACATCATTCTGAAACCAATGGAAGTGGTTTCGAGTTCAAATTCCTTCGTATGCAAAAAGTAGCATTTTTGTCCTATGCAAATTACCCAACGACCTTTCTAAAAATTGAATTGGCCATAACTTTTGATTTCCGCTATGAAATTTCGATTTTTCAGATTCGTTGGAAAGATATTTTTAAATAGATTCTAATATTTTTGGTTTCACTAAAATCCGTTAAATTTTGCATCCTGTATGGTCAGTCAAAGTTCAAGTTTGACTTTTCAAACTACCGCGCTATTTCTAGCTCTTTTTATAATTAAAATTAATTTATTCATTCTAACTTCGATTTGAACCAAATTTGTGATCCTTATTATTTAAAATAGATTATTTTAAATATCAAAACTCATTTAAAATCACTTAAAATAAATTTTAAATTGGCCCCAAAATTCAGGGTTGTTACAGTCTCCCCCACTTAAAAAACTTTTCGTCCCCGGAAAGGATAAAGAAAAATAGAAGAGGAAGAATAAACACAGAGAATGTTTTTAACAGAGATGGTACCGTTTATAACATCGGGCTTTTCACCGAAGAAGTTGGTCCTTTCGTTCCTTCATAAACATGTGCCAATTGAGCATCTCCACTTCACTTAGTCTTCTTCGAATGCACGATCAAGGGGAGAGTCAAAACAACTGAAATGGTGATTCTAGGAGATAGAAAAGATCGGAGGACGAAAGAAAAGATGACGATAAAGTGACTGGCTATTATGTATCCCATGAAATGTTCGCCGTAGAATATAGTGATTCTACGTAAACGAATTATTATAAATATGTTATATTCCTCTTTGTAAACCAAAGCTCTGATACCAACTGTGATAGCCCCAAACTTCCATGGAATGAAAGTAGGAGTAATCATTTTTGGAATGCAACATATATACAATAAAACAGAACACAGATACAATATAGCAAAGGAAATTCATAGAGTAATAACATTATAGCAGCGGAAAAATATAATGTCATCAATCACAGAAAATCCACAGTCACAAAAACTAAGCTATTACGACAAGTTTTGCAGAAAAGAAATAAGTTTGATGTCTAAAAAGAAAAGAAAAGATGCCATAGAAACAAAAGATAAATGTCTTCAAGTCATCACCTCTCTACTTCAGCAAATCCAAGAAAAATGATAAGCGGCTCCAAAGAAAAACTCCAAGCAAAGAATGAACCTGTCTACTTGGCTGCCCGTGTATAAGAGAGGGCACCCAAGTTTGCAAAAAGGTGAAACAAACTATGGGTCAGTCGTGGGACTGGTGTGAGAATTCTTAACTAAAAATAACTACCAGAAATAAGGCAAATCCAAAAGATCACGCCGCTAACGCGGAACGGGTTTACTCTAATGGATTGTCGTGCATAGTTTAAAGTGTCATAACAAATAATTAAATACATCGTAAACAACGCAATGCTTTTGGAAAAATGGAATCACCATAAGACCCAAGTCCCATCACACAATGCAACGCACACCAGAGGATAGGGTTTTACCTTATGGTGATTAAACATGCTAAATATGGCAAATACGCATCTAATATTAATATTAGTGTATATGGAAGCATTTCAAAGTAAATGTATTAATCTTAGGAAGCATAGGTACCATATACTATGCCTCCGTACTAGTAATACAATCAAATTCGTCGGTTCGTATTTGGATTTTGGTTTCCATCATGAGTCAAGGCTAGAGCGGAGCTCCTTACCGATTCGAGACACTCTAGCTAGTGCCTCAGGATTCCCCGTGGAGAACCCTTGGAAATGGCAGGGCCGGTCCGCAAATACAGCTTAGCGGATTGGCAATTCCTAAGCACACGTTTCCCGGTCCTATAGGACCTATCCGAGGCGCGCCACATTCCATCATCCACATAAGTAAAGCATCAGCGCTGGGAGGTCCCTGACACTACTTCTAACTAGAAAGAAACGTGCTGCTTTCCCTGCGTTCCCTTCGCCCGTTTTTGACTCAACCGGTGTGTGAGGCTCGCGAAGTCACGTAATACACAAAGCTCTGCTTATTCAAGCAGTGCTTTGATCGTCACCACAAGGTTCTGCTTTTCAACAAGAAACCTTGATCATTGCATCTTAGTATACCACACTGTCACTCCATGCCATACCATTGCTTCTCCATCAATACATAATTGGGTGTTAAGTAGAGAATAAATTCTCCACCACCAATATTTATATATTAACAGAAAATCAACAATATGATATATAACGAAGTACGATGTCAAACACACCATCCATTTAAACTTATGCTCTGAGTCTGAACGAAAGTCAAATCCGTGGAACCAACACGTACGTCTGGGCAATGACCTTGACCCATGAATTGGTAGCAAGTCAATTCAGGGTCTCCATCGCTGTCCATTCGAGGGAAGATTTACGGTCTTCATGTGTCGTCTTCTTACTTCGATCTTTAACGCCGCTGGATTAATTTGGGATGAGAATATCTCGGACTTCCCAAACAATCCTCGTATGTATATACATATATATATCTTGAAAATCCTTCTTATTTGTTAATAATTATTTTTATTAACAATTCATTTTATTTTAATTATTTAAAATAGTCAAACTTCTTATTTAACGACGCATTCTCAAAATCATATTTTTATTTACATTAATTAAAAATATAAACTTTCATTACATATCGCATCCTTACTTATTTACATTGAATAAAATGTAAACTCATCCTACGGTGGAATTCCTTTATTTTAACATTAAAATAATGCAAATTTTTCCCTATGGTATATACACTTTTTATATTAACATTTAGAATAATGTTAACTCATCCTACGATGCATATTTTCTTAATTTTAACATTAAAGATAATGTTGACTTATCCTATGGTTAAATTACCCTTTATTAACATTAAAAATAATGTTAACTCACCCTATGGTGTTATTCCTTCTTAATTTCAAAAAAAAAATGTAACATTCCTACGGTCAATTCTCTTTTGTGTTAACATTATAAAATAATGTAAATTTTATCCTACGAAGTAATTCTCTTAATATTAACATTAAAAATAAATGTATATTAACCCTATGGTTAAATTATCCTTTATTAACATTAAAAATAATGTAATCTCATCCTATGTTAAATTACTTTATTACTTTATATTAAAAATAATGTAGCTCAATCCTATGGTTAAGTTACTCTTTAATTTAACATTAAAATTATGTTAATTCAACCTACGGTTGAATTTCCTTTATTTTAACATAAACAAAATATAATGTTAATTCATACTACGGTGGAACTCACTATATATTAACATTAAAAACAATGTTAATTCATCTTACGGTCAAATTCCTTATATACCAACATTATAAATAATGTTAATTACCCTATGGTGAAATCCTTTTATTTAAACATTAAAAATAATGTTAAATCCTTCTACGGTGAAATTCTTTTACTTTAACATTAAAAATAATGTTAATCATCCTACGATGTAAATTCTTTTTATTTAACATTAAAAATAGTGTTAATCTTATCATACGTTTAAATTACGCATCATTAACATTAAAAATAAAGTTAATTTTATCATACGGTTAAATTTTCTTTATATTAACATTATAAATAATGTTAACTAAATCCTACGGTTGAAATTTCTAGTTAATTTACATTAAAAATGTCCATTTCATCCTACGGTAAAATTACTATTTAATTGACATTAAAAATGTCCATTTTTCATGCATTGTAAATTACTTATTTTTAACATCAAAAATAATATTAATTCCTCATACAACGTAAATTCTTATTTGTATAATTAACAAAATTGTTAATTTTGCACTCGATGTGAATACTTATTTTTAACATTTACACAAAAATGTTAATTTATCATACGTTGTGAATACTCTTATATTAACATTAAAAATATTAATGACATCCTACGGTTGAAATTTTATTATATTAACATTAAAAATGTTAATTACATCATACGGTGTTATCTTTAACAATAAAAATGTTAATTTACACATGCGGTGAAATTACTATTTAATTAACATTAAAAATAATGTTAATTGCTCATGCGGTGTAGTTTCTTATTATTAACATTTAAAAATAATGTTACTTTCTCATACCATGTAAATTCCTTATATTTAACATTAAACAAAATGTTAATTTCTCATCACTTTAATTTTACATAATTCAATGTAAATTTCATGTTAGCACAAATTCCTACTTTGGTTTTACATAATTAAATGTAAATTTATGTCATTCCAAATTTCATACCTTAATTTTACATAATTAAATGTAAATTTAATGTTAACACCAATTCCTACTTTAATTACATTGATAAAAATGTAATCTTTTTCCTACGGTGAAGTCCTTGAATATATTACATTAATAAAAATGTAAACTTTATTTACATATCACATTCTTAATAAAATAAAACGTAAACTTTAGTTACATTTCACATTCTCAATTTGTTTACATAAAATAAAAGGTAAACTTTAGTTACATTTCTAAAAATTTAAATTTCACCTGCGGAGTAACTTATATATATTACATTAATAAGAATGTAAATTGTGCATACAGTTAAAATTACCATTTTATTCACATTACAATTTATTCACATTAATAAAAATGTGTTACATGCCTAATAATTTATTTTATTCACATAAGTAAAAATGTGAAATTTTACATGTCCAATATTTAATTTATAATATTAACATTAAAAATGTTAATGTCATCATACGGTTGAATTTTTATAATATTAACATTAAAAATGTTAATTTCATCCTACGTTTTATTTCTTTTTATATTAACATAAAAAATATGTTAATGTACACTTGCGGTAAAATTACTATTTAATTAACATTAAAAATGTTAATTTTTCATGCATTGAAAATTACTTATTATTAACACCAAAATAAATGTTAATTTTTCATACAACGTAAATTACTTATTATTAACATCAAAATAAATGTTAATTTTTCATACAACGTAAATTACTTATTATTAACATCAAAATAAATGTTAATTTTTCCCTATTTCAATTTTACAAAAAAAAAAGAATATGTAAATTTCATCACAAGTCGCGTTCTTATTTACATCAAATAAACTGTAAATTCTCATCACATCGCATAACAACATCCAAATACAACAATAGGATCAGATTCGATACTAACATCGAGGTAAATTGCAAGTTGGGGTTTCACACAGCATATGTAAAATCAACATGGCATGGTTAAATAAATAACACATAATTAATTTTAATTAATTATGAATTCAGATTTAAGCCTAAAATTTCAGATCTAATCACATAGCACTATAGGCAATTTAGATTCCACATCATATGTTATGAACGGTTTAGATCTATGTTTAAACATTATGTCATATTAATTCTACTATTAATAATCATACAAATAATAATTAAATAAATTAAATTAAATTTAAAAATAAAATTCTCACAGTGTTTGGTCAGAGAGGTGATTCAGGTTCGGTCAGATTCGGTGTTCCAATTCAAGACGATTTCAGATCTGGAACGATTCGAATACAAATTCATACACAAAATCAAAAATCAGCTTTTTACAACTGGCTGTGTAACGCTTAAAAGCGTGGGGAAATCTGAAACAAAATCTACCTTAGAACGTTCAAAACTTCAAATTCGATTTTCTGGAGTTGTAGTTGACGAAACGACGAGCCGTTTGTTGGAGAAGGACCGGCTACGAGAGAGCTACGCACGGCCAGAAGGTGGCGAGGTGCGACGGCGGCGTGGGGCCCAGGGGAGGCTGCGACCGGCGGCACTTTGAGGTGGCGGGGCGGTTTCATCGAGGCACGGGGACGGATGCTCCTTATCTAGAATCGAAGAGCTCGCGAAGAGCTTCGAAATGAGTACTCACACGCTAAATTTCGTTGAGAAATGGAGGAGAAATCGAAGTTCAAAGAATTGAATACTAATGGGTTCAGCGGTGGAATAATGCGGCTGGAGAAGAAGGAGAGAACCCGATTTTGCTTTATATAATATTATATTAGGGTATTTTAATCATTATTTAATTGGCCCGCTTAAGCCCGTTTTGGTCCGAACCCCGATTCAAGCCTGCTTACTGTCGTTATTAAGGTTTTGAGGCCTTCTGAACGCAATGGAACATGTTACAGGACCCAATTCCGAAATTTATTATGAGTTCTGGAATAATTATATTATTTTATTAATATTTTAATGTATACCGTACATGAAAATTCACCGAGGTCACAAATTAACTTCAAAAATTCTTGAAAAATATATTTAGCTATGTTTTGATGCTGTCGACCTATGAAAATTAATTTCGTTCAATTCTGAGCCCGTATGAATTTTTAATGAATTTTTAAAGTAAAAAATTTGCCCATTTACACTGAAAAACCAATTATAATTATATTTTAATTCCAAAAATTACCAAAAAATCATTTTTAGCTTTGTTTTGATGATACGAATCCAACAAAATTTATTTCATTGAATTCTGAGACTTTTTGAAAAATGGCTATTTTTAAGGCCAGTATATTCAATATTAAAAATATATTTTTAAACAAATAATTTCCAAAACTCGAAATATATAAGTGTTTACTATTTTTCAATGCAGAAACATCATTCTGAAACCAATGGAAGTGGTTTCGAGTTCAAATTCCTTCGTATGCAAAAAGTAGCATTTTTGTCCTATGCAAATTACCCAACGACCTTTCTAAAAATTGAATTGGCCATAACTTTTGATTTCCTCTATGAAATTTCGATTTTTCAGATTCGTTGGAAAGATATTTTTAAATAGATTCTAATATTTTTGGTTTCACTAAAATCCGTTAAATTTTGCATGCTGTATGGTCAGTCAAAGTTCAAGTTTGACTTTTCAAACTACCGCGCTATTTCTAGCTCTTTTTATAATTAAAATTAATTTATTCATTCTAACTTCGATTTGAACCAAATTTGTGGTCCTTATTATTTAAAATAGATTATTTTAAATATCAAAACTCATTTAAAATCACTTAAAATAAATTTTAAATTGGCCCCAAAATTCAGGGTTGTTACACTAAGATCAGTAAAATCCAGATTTGGTAAGATTTCATTCTTTACTAACCTTTCAAATCTTTCCTTCATATACAACTCAAACATTTATGCCATATGTAAAAAGATGACTCATTAGATAAAACACGTTTAGCACCAAATTATAATGCATAGTTAATAAAGTTCAAGCAAGAAGATTATCAAGTTTTAATTTGTGTAAACCATCACATACAATACCAAATCCAATCAAAATGTATTTTAAATAAACAGAAGCATTCATTTCCAAACTAAAAAAACCAGCCTTATCAAGTTTGGGTAATGAAATTAAATTGTGAGAAATTAAGGTAACATAGATTGTTTGAAAGAGATCTAAATGATGCTCCGTGTATAAAATCAAATGATAAGTCCCAATGTCTTCGATTAGAGCCTTTACTCTATTTCCCATAAAGCTGAAATTCTTATTTGGGCTTATGGTTTGGGTTGTAAGAAATCCCTACATCGTATTTGTAACATGAGTAGTACAACTAGAATCAATCTACCAAGTATTATGAGGAACTTCAAAAAAATTAAATTTGAAACATACTAAAGCATTAAGCTTACCCTTCTTCTCGAACCATACCTTCACTTTAGGCAATCCTTTCGATAGTGTCCTTTTTTTACAAAACCACACTTATCCTTTGTGAGAACCCGTAACTTCCCCGTGAAGGGAAGCACGGATTACCTTGAGAACAACACACAAAAGAACGCAGATGGAAGAACATTTCATTGCTGTTACAACAATTCCATCAGATACAAGAATATATAGAGTATAAATGAGTAAATTACATTCGATAAATATCAGAGATTACAATAAATTACATAGCAGCGGAAAAACAATATAAAACACAACTGAAAGTAATGCACGGATACAGAGCATTCCGAGCATCGTTCCAGCTGTAAATCAGGATCCTGTGAATATAAATCTGCAAAGCCAAAACTACTAGCTGCCCGTGTCGAAAATAGGGGCACCCAGAGTTTAGGTTAAAACAATAAACTCCATCAGTCATGTGACTGGTGTGAGAACTAAAACAGTTGTTTAAAGACTTTACTTTAAAAGAGAGTAATTCAAGGGACCACTCCGTATAACACGGAACGGGTTTCCTCCCAAGAACACCAATGCATAGAATAAACAGCGCAATGCTTTTTCGAAAAATGAAGCTATTATAAGACCCAGGTCCCATCACACAATGCAACGCAAGCTGGAGGATAGGGTTTTCCCTTATAATGGCCAAACATGCTTGGTACGTTGAAAACAAATCATTTGATACTATAATAAGTGTATAGTGTCAAAACAATTTCAATCATAAATATAAATCATAGACGACATAAGTGCCCTCATACCACTATGTCGCCATACTAGGCTCTACAAATAAAGCCGAAATACACGTATTGGGAATTGGATTTCCGTCATGAGTCGAGGCAAGGGGCAAGCTCCTCTCCGCTTCGAGACACTCTAGCAAATGTCCTAGGACTACACACTTTGGGTAACCCCTGGATCTTCAGGGCCGGTCCTCTCTTACGTTTGAGGATTAGTTATGCCTGAACACACGTTTCCCGGTCCTTACAGACCTAAAATCGAGGCGCCTCATCTAACAACCACATAGGTGAAAAGTATGTAAATGTCAGGGCTGGTAAGTCATTGACACCACCAAAGCTAGAAAGAAACGTCGTGCTCTCCCTGTAGTCCTTATCCCGTTTTTGACTCATACCGAGGTGTGAGGCTCGCGAATCCACGCTATTCACAAAGCTACGCCACAAAGGCCGTGCTTTGATCATCAATCACAAGACTTTGCTTTTCAACAGAAGCCTTGATCCATGCAACTCAGCGTGCCACACAGGCAATTCATGCCATGCGATTGTTATCTATCGATATATAACCTCTAAGCTCGTATGTCTCAGAGAAGGGCGTTAAGCAAGAGAATAAATTCTCCGCCGCCAAACAGATATATATTTAACAGAAATCAGTCAACACAGAATAAAATCCAATGTCAGACACACAATCCATTTACAAGTTCGTTCTGGGTCTGAACGAAACCGGAGGCACTTTCCTCGCATATCCATCGATCTCCAAGTACGTCTGGACGACAACCAACTGATTCTCTCATCTTGGGTGTACAGCCCAATCAAGATCATCAGTAATCACCCAAACGATGTGAAGACTTCCGGTCTTCAACCACCGTCTTCATCTTCGACATATCGTCGAATCGGTTATTCAGAATGGGTATAAACCCGGCCTTTCCGAACAACCCGCGTATATTAAAAACAAATGTTACACAAACACAACATACGCCTCATTCCAATTCATTAGTCACTAACCGTAAATCAATAAGAGAACAATTTCCCAAACATTAACCCCGAAGGCCGAAACCAACATCAGATCAATACCCAGGAAACCATTCTTCTTAGCTAACCTACAGCTAGTTTCTAAATTCCACATTCTTAGGGAAAGGTTCCCATTAATTTTATCCAAGATAAATTCTTTAAAATTTATCCTTTAATCTTCCTTTGGATGTCGTTTCAAACCAAATTATGGTTTTCCAAACTAGTCGAGATTAGCGAACCACACCGAAGTAATTATTTATTTTATCTCCCAATCCCAACCTATTCATCCCATGAAGCAAAACTGGTAATACTCCATATCTAACACCAGTGTTGTCGGTAAAATTAATTACCATTTCATGTTCAAATCTAATTAAAGATTTAACTATCGCTTTGGAGAAAAACTGGTGATACTCCATCCTCGCTCATTTTCCAAATTTGATAATTTATATTATCAATTCACATTTCAATCTAATTGCAGATTCATTAAAACTCTTTTTACTGGGTTAAAGAACTAATGTCATTTAAAACACAGTTCACGATAGACCCAAATCACATTCTATTTATTATCGGGTTAAAGAACTAGTGTTATTTAAAACACCGTTCACGATAAACCCGCAAATCAATTCTAATTCAATTCCAATCAAATATATTAGAAATTCCGATTATTTAAAACCCCTTTTTAAATCTAATTTATTTATTTCAAAATAATTGGGTTTTAAATTTAGTTCAAAGCTAGTTCATTTCGATAAAAATCCATTTTTATCTTTTCAAATATGGAGTTTTTCATCCCAATTTTTCCCAAATCATTCCTTATAATTTTACACAAATTATTACTATTTTTAATAATTTTATCAAGGTCCGTACAGTCAATTTCCATCAACGGCCATCGAACTGCACTTACAGCGACCTTTTCCAAATTTGATTTGGACGTATCTCCAAATCCAACCGTTAGATTTCAAATTTCTAATATTCGTTAGAAAGCTCTTTTCGATACGAACCCAACGGTTCCGGTTTTAGGAGAATCCGACGGTCGGATCTCCCGTAATGTCCGTTCGAAGTCAATGGTCGAAATTCACGAACTGCCGCGGCGCGGCGCGTTCTATTCAGGCCATTATATTATATATATAATATATAATATATATTTCGTCGATTTCCTTTTTAAAACGAATTTTATAAATCATTTCAAATTTGTTTCAAAAACAATTTCAACCTTTCTTTCAAATTCAAATCAAAATTGAATTTTCCCTCATAAATTCTTTTCCATTCAATTTGAATTCGTTTTCTATTCAATTCAATTCGAATTCGGTATATATTCAATTCAAATTCGTTTTCTATTCAATTCAAATTCGTTTTCTATTCAATTCAAATTCGTTTTCTATTCAATTCAAATTCGTTTTCTATTCAATTCAAATTCGTTTTCTATTCAATTCAAATTCGTTTTCTATTCAATTCAAATCGAATTCGAATATAATCGATATGAATACCGTTCGAGTCAAAATAGCGCATCTCTAATCAACACGGCTTTATATATTTCAATAATTCCGTTATTCTATTCAACAAATGAATATTAATTTTATTCCATACATGAATCTATATTTTTGTCAACACATGACTAATCTCAACGAATGAGTACTGTCCACGTGTGACTATTTTTGTTATTTAATATATTTTATAAAAATTATTGTATCTATCGTTTGATTTCAAATCAGACTCCAACCGTAAACTAGTAAGAGAACGATTCCCTAAATATTAACCCCGAAGGCCGAAACCAACATCAGATCAATATCCAGGAGACCACTCATCTTATCTATTTTCCAGTTAGTTTCTAATTTTATATATGATAAAGATGTAAATTTTATCGTTAAAATATTTCGTTCAACACATGACTAATCTCAACGGATGAGTACTGTCAACACAAGAACCTTTATTTTATAACATAAAGATGTAAATTTTATTGTTAAAATATTTCGTTCAACACATGACTAATCTCAACGGATGAGTATTGTCAACACATGAACCTTTATTTTATAATATAAAGATGTAAATTTTATTGTTAAAATATTTCATTCAACACATGACTAATCTCAACGGATGAGTACAGTCAACACATGAACCTTTATTTTATAATATACTTTATCTTCTAAATTGGAATGAGGCCCAATCAATTACCATATAGCGTTAACTATATGGATTCCATACAACACATGTATATAATAGCAATGATAAACAATCAACCATCATCCAAGGTACACCACACAACTGCATAAGCATCAAATATAAATAATCGACGCTTACAAAGTCTGTCGACCAATCGATTGACATACAATTAAATAATTGGGATTAGTGTGCGCCGAATATCATCCCAACACCCGTGCGGGGCTTCAAATCAACAAACACAGATTTTTATTTGTGCAATTGGGCGATGTGTAAAATTTATCATCCCAATCAATATCCTTCAAATCAGTGTATATAAACAAATCGGCTGATTTGTTTATATTTATTTATTTATTCATTTTCACGTTAAAAATTATATTTTTAACGATAAAATATTTTTAACTATATAAATATTTTATTTCCTTTCAACACATTAATTTATATTATCGATTTCACATCAATTTCACAAACAATTTTCACAACACATCAATCAAACAAACAAGCCATCCATGGTCTGTGGATGACGGGTGTCGGGTGCTGCTAAGCACCGTTTGCATCCTAGTATATATATATAACTAGAAAAAGAAATTTAGAGTGAGGAGTTCTCACCAATAGCTATCCTAACTCCACGCCACTTCAAATGTAGAAGTCTTCGTCATTCTCGCCTTTTTTCACTTTCGTTGCCCTTAGCCACTACATATATAAAAATCACATTTTTATATTGCTATTCAATATATAAAAATCCTATTTTTACTTCGCTATTCAACATATAAAAACTGAATTTTTACTTCGCTATTCAATATATAAAAATCACATTTTTACAACGCTACTATATAGATAAAAATTCTATTTTTACATCACTATTTTCTATATAAAGATTTCGCCCTTTCAAATATAAAGATTTCGCCTTTTAAAATATATAGATTTTGCCCTTTTAAATATAACTATATAAAAATTATATTGCCTTTAACCCTTTTAAAAATCTCGTCTTTAACACTTTAAAATTTTCGTTTTTAACACTTTAAAAATCTCTTCTTTAACACTAAAAAAAATTGATCTTTATTTATATGAACATCATAGAAAAATTGCTTCTTTATTTATATGAACATCATAGAAAAATACAGTGCCTTAATATATAAAAAATGAAATTAAATTAAAGGACTTACTGTTGGGTTTCACTGCGAAAAGGGGGGGTCGGAGCTCGCGAGTCTGCATCCAATCGGGGATGCGTTCGCGAACAAGAGGAGGGGTTGATGTTGCACTTCGCCGGAGGGGGCCTGAGCAGTGGCCAGCGGCGCAGACAAGGGGGGGGGGGTAGCGGCGGTTCCTTGGGTTGCGGGTTCGTGTCTGGGTGCGAGCACATGGGGGTTTGGGTGAGGGAGAAGAGAGAGTCGCGAGAGGACTGGAGGAAGGTTTGGGGAAGAAGAAGGAGGAAGCGGAGGTTAGAACGGGGGGGGGGGGGGGGGGGGGAGGGGGCGGTGATCGCCAGGGGCGTGGCTGCGCCTTCTTCCTCTTTTTTTTCTTTTGATTTCTGATTTTAAATCGGGAGGGAGGGGCCTGAGAAGTTAAAGGAAGAGGGAGAGAGAATTTTATTTTTTAATTATTTAATTTCAAAAAGTTGACTTTTTTATTCGACCTTCAAACGAGGCCTACCGCCTGTCGTCCATAGCGCTTCACCCCCATTCCGAACACAATGGGATATGTATCGTAGGCTGATTCGGCTGTTACAATCAGTTTTCGTCAAAATCAACATATACTTCTATATATTTAATTTGAACGCACATTTCATTTTACCGGGGTCACAAACTAACTAGAAATATTCCAAAAAATATTTTCTAGCTTTGTATTGACGATACAGTCCTAACAAAACTAGTTTCGTCGAATTCTGAGACCGTTAGAAAAATGGCCAATTTCCAGTCGATTAAAATCAACTAAAACCGGTCAAACGCGTTTTCCTTTGCCACACTCACATATTGATTCAAAAAATTATGAAATTTGGAATCTAACAATAATTTGACATCACGGATCCAACAAAAGTGGTTTCGTCGAAATCCGAGGTCGTTTGCAAAATTCCCATTTTTAAGGGCCTGAATTCCATAGCGACTATTCAGAATTTTCAACTGGACATATCTTTTGATTCCCGCTATGAAATCTCGATTTCTCGGATTCGTTGGAAAGATATTCCCAAATAGATCCTATTATTTTTGGTTTCACTAAAATCCGGTTTATTTCGCACCCGGTAAGTTCAATTGAAATTTGAAATCGAATTATCGAACTACCGCGCCATTTTCAATTCTATTTATAATTATATATAATTATTATATTCTAACAACGACGTACATAATATATATGTTCGATTTATATTCAAAATAAATTTCTCATCTATATTATTTAAAATAATCTATTTTAAATGTTCAAAATTCGCTAAAATTGCCAAAATAAAAATTTTAAACTGGCCCAGAATTTCCGGGTTGTTATAATCTCCCCCACTTAAAAATTTTCTTCCCCGAAAAGGAACAAAGTCGAAAGTGGTTTGATTAATCAACTCTACGTTCGATCTGCTTCCATTCTCCAACTTTTCAGTTTCTGAGAATTTTCCAATTCTTTAAAAATTTGGCTAACACCCTAAATTTTCGAAAAATTTCGCCATAACCTCCCCTGCACCGGGAGCCACGGGAAAATCCCGAAATTGCCATATAGGCCTTCTGATCTCAAAAAGAAAAAGAAAAAGCCAAGCGGCTAGCCAATCGGCTCATAAAATCATCATCCCCCAAACAAAACCGTAAATTATAGTAAACATGTACCTATTTGTCGGGCAAACAAATTTTATTCTCTGCTCTAGCCTCCTTGCTATGACCTGTTCAATGTAAGTACATGTATATGCAAGCAAATGCGACCAATTTTCAATACAATTCAATATTTGATACAATTAGGTATAATGGTTCAAAATTATCAAACAAATAAACAAACAACACAAACATCAATCAATTAGTGAGTTAACGTTTCAAATTCATAATTTTGATATATATACAGAAAATCATGTTTTTGATGCAAATTCACCACAATAAACCTATCTATATTAGTTTTGGTTCTCACACCAGTCTAATGGAAATATACAGATATCACACCTTCGAAACACGAAAATAAACCACTGATGTCGTACGTCACCAGTGGAATCATTCCCGGGCTATATGTCGTACGTCACCAGTAGATATCACACTAGAGTGCGATTCTATATCTATCCAATATATTAAAATTCGAATATACGTTCATGACGCGTATATGCAAAACCTTTATATACTAGATTGTCCAAATTCAATATAAATAAATTATTCAAATACGTATACGACGATTTAAATTTTCAAAACAAAATTGTTTTCATTTGAAAAATATACCATTCACACTCGTTCTAGGATACTACTGATCCTATCTCTAACGAGTCGTTCTAATTGGATATTACTAATCCAATATCTGATGAATTCTTTCGTATGGTTCTAATGTGTATTGTTCTCGAGCTCTGTAAACCAAAGCTCTGATACCAACTGTGAGAACCCGTAACTTCCCCGTGAAGGAAAGTACGGATTACCTTGAGAACAACACACAAAAGAACGCAGACGGAAGAACATTTCATTGCTATTACAACAATTCCATCAGATACAAGAATATACAGAGTATAAATGAATAAATTACATTCGATAAATATCAGAGATTACAATAAATTACATAGCAGCGGAAAAACAATATAAAACACAACTGAAAGTAATGCACGGATATAGAGCTTTCCGAGCATCGTTCCAGCTGTAAATCAGGATCCTGTGAATATAAATCTGCAAAACCAAAACTACTAGCTGCCCGTGTCGAAAATAGGGGCACCCAGAGTTTAGGTTAAAACAATAAACCCCAGGTCAGTCATGTGACCGGTGTGAGAACTAAAACTGTTGTTTAAAGACTTTAATTTAAAAGAGAGTAATTCAAGGGACCACGCCGTATAACACGGAACGAGTTTCCTCCCAAGAACACCAGTGCATAGAATAAACAGCGCAATGCTTTTTCGAAAAATGAAGCTATTATAAGACCCAGGTCCCATCACACAATGCAACGCAAGCTGGAGGATAGGGTTTTCCCTTATAATGGTCAAACATGCTTGGTACGTTTAAAACAAATCATTTGATACTATAATAAGTGTATAATGTCAAAACAATTTCAATCATAAATATAAATCATAGACGGCACAAGTGCCCCATACAACTATGTCGCCATACTAGGCTCTACAAATAAAGCCGAAATACACGTATTGGGAATTGGATTTCCGTCATGAGTCGAGGCAAGGGGCAAGCTCCTCTCCGCTTCGAGACACTCTAGCAAATGTCCCAAGACTACACACTCTGGGTAACCCCTGGATCTTCAGGGCCGGTCCTCTCTTAAGTTTGAGGATTAGTTATGCCTGAACACACGTTTCCCAGTCCTTACAGACCTAAAATCGAGGTGCCTCATCCAACAACCACATAGGTGAAAAGTATATAAATGTCAGGGCTGGTAAGTCACTGACACCACCAAAGCTAGAAGGAAACGTCGTGCTCTCCCTACAGTCCTTATCCCGTTTTTGACTCATACCGAGGTGTGAGTCTCGCGAATCCACGCTATTCACAAAGCTACGCCACAAAAGCCGTGCTTTGATCATCAACCACAAGACTTTTCTTTTCAACAGAAGCCTTGATCCATGCAACTCAGCGTGCCACACAGGAAATTCATGCCATGCGATTGATATTTATTGATGTATAACCTCTAAGCTCGTACGTCTTAGAGAAGGGCGTTAAGCAAGAGAATAAATTCTCCGCAGCTAAACAGATATATATTTAACAGAAATCAATCAACATAGAATAAAATCCAATGTCAGACACACAATCCATTTACAAGTTCGTTCTGGGTCTGAACGAAACCGGAGGCACTTTCCTCGCATATCCATCGATCTCCAAGTACGTCTGGACGATAACCAACTGATTCCCTCATCTTGGGTGTACAGCCCAATCAAGATCATCAGTAATCACCCAAACGATGTGAAGACTTCCGGTCTTCAACCACCGTCTTCATCTTCGACATATCGTCGAATCGGTTATTCAGAATGGGTATAAACCCGGCCTTTCCGAACAACCCGCGTATATTAAAAACAAATGTTACACAAACACAACATACGCCTCATTCCAATTCATTAGTCACTAACCGTAAATCAATAAGAGAACAATTTCCCAAACATTAACCCCGAAGGCCGAAACCAACATCAGATCAATACCCAGGAAACCATTCTACTTAGCTAACCTACAGCTAGTTTCTAAATTCCACATTCTTAGGGAAAAGTTCCCATTAATTTTATCCAAGATAAATTCTTTAAAATTTATCCTTTAATCTTCCTTTGGATGTCGTTTCAAACCAAATTATGGTTTTCCAAACTAGTCGAGATTAGCGAACCACACCGAAGTAATTATTTATTTTACCTCCCAATCCCAACCTATTCATCCCATGAAGCAAAACTGGTAATACTCCGTATCCAACACCAGTGTTGTCGGTAAAATTAATTACCATTTCATGTTCAAATCTAATTTAAGATTTAACTATCGCTTTGGAGCAAAACTGGTGATACTCCATCCTCGCTCATTTTCCAAATTTGATAATTTATATTATCAATTCACATTTCAATCTAATTGCAGATTCATTAAAACTCTTTTTACTGGGTTAAAGAACTAATGTCATTTAAAACACATTTCACGATAGACCCAAATCACATTCTATTTATTATCGGGTTAAAGAACCAGTGTTATTTAAAACACCATTCACGATAAACCCACAAATCAATTCTAATTCAATTCCAATCAAATATATTAGAAATTCCGATTATTTAAAACCCCTTTTTAAATCTAATTTATTTATTTCAAAATAATTGGGTTTTAAATTTAGTTCAAAGCTAGTTCATTTCGATAAAAATCCATTTTTATCTTTTCAAATATGGAGTTTTTCATCCCAATTTTTCCCAAATCATTCCTTATGATTTTACACAAATTATTACTATTTTTAATAATTTTATCAAGGTCCGTACAGTCGATTTCCATCAACGACCAGTGAACTGCACTTACAACGACCTTTTCCAAATTTGATTTGGACGTATCTCCAAATCCAACCGTTAGATTTCAAATTTCTAATATTCGTTAGAAAGCTCTTTTCGATACGAACCCAACGGTTCCGGTTTTAGGAGAATCCGACGGTCGGATCTCCCGTAATGTCCGTTCGAAGTCAATGGTCGAAATTCACGAACTGCCGCGGCGTGGCGCGTTCTATTTAGGCCATTATATTATATATATAATATATATAATATATACTTCATCGATTTCCTTTTTAAAACGAATTTTATAAATCATTTCAAATTTGTTTCAAAAACAATTTCAACCTTTCTTTCAAATTCAAATCAAAATTGAATTTTCCCTCATAAATTCTTTTCCATTCAATTTGAATTCGTTTTCAATTCAATTCAATTCGAATTCGTTATATATTCAATTCAAATTCAAATTCTATTCAATTCAAATTTTTCTATTCAATTCAAATTCGTTTTCTATTCAATTCAAATTCGTTTTCTATTCACTTCAAATTTGTTTTCTATTCACTTCAAATTCGTTTTCTATTCAATTCAAATTCGTTTTCTATTCAATTCAAATCGAATTCGAATATAATCGATATGAATATCGTTAGCGTCAAAATAGCGCATCTCTAATCAACACAGCTTTATATATTTCAATAATTCCGTTATTTTATTCAACAAATGAATATTAATTTTATTCCATACGTGAATCTATATTTTTGTCAACACATGACTAATCTCAACGAAAGAGTACTGTCCACGTGTGACTATTTTTGTTATTTAATATATTTTATAAAAATTATGGTATCTATCGTTTGATTTCAAATCAGACTCCAACCGTAAATTAGTAAGAGAACGATTCCCTAAATATTAACCCCGAAGGCCGAAACCAACATCAGATCAATATCCAGGAGACCACTCATCTTATCTATTTTCCAGTTAGTTTCTAATTTTATATATGATAAAGATGTAAATTTAATCGTTAAAATATTTCGTTCAACACATGACTAATCTCAACGGATGAGTACTGTCAACACATAAACATTTATTTTATAATATAAAGATGTAAATTTTATTGTTAAAATATTTCGTTCAACACATGACTAATCTCAACGGATGAGTACTGTCAATACATGAACCTTTATTTTATAATATAAATATGTAAATTTTATTGTTAAAATATTTCGTTCAACACATGACTAATCTCAACGGATGAGTATTGTCAACACATGAACCTTTATTTTATAATATACTTTATCTTCTAAACTGGAATGAGGCCCAATCAATTACCATATAGCGTTAACTATATGGATTCCATACAACACATGTATATAATAGCAATGATAAACAATCAACCATCATCCAAGGTGCACCACACAACTGCATAAGCATCAAATATAAATAATCGACGCTTACACAGTCTATCGACCAATGTATCGACATACAATTAAATAATTGGGATTAGTGTGCGCCGAATATCATCCTAACACCCGTGCGGGGTTTCAAATCAACAAACACAGATTTTTATTTGTGCAATTGGGCGATGTGTAAAATTTATCATCCCAATCAATATCCTTCAAATCAGTGTATATAAACAAATCGGCCGATTTGTTTATAATTATTTATTTATTCACTTTCACGTTAAAAATTATATTTTTAACGATAAAATATTTCTAGCTATATAAATATTTTATTTCCTTTCAACACATTAATTTATATTATCGATTTCACATCAATTTCACAAACAATTTTCACAACACATCAATCAAACAAACAAGCCATCCATGGTCTGTGGATGACGGGTGTCGGGTGCTGCTAAGCACCGTCTGCATCCTAGTATATATATATATATATATATATATATATATAACTAGAAAAAGAAATTTAGAGTGAGGAGTTCTCACCAATAGCTATCCTAACTCCATGCCACTTCAAATGCAGAAGTCTTCGTCATTCTCGCCTTTTGTCACTTTCGTTGCCCTTAGCCACTACATATATAAAAATCACATTTTTATATTGCTATTCAATATATAAAGTTCCTATTTTTACTTCGCTATTCAACATATAAAAACCGAATTTTTATTTCGTTATTCAATTTATAAAAATCACATTTTTACAACGCTACTATATAGATAAAAATTCTATTTTTACATCACTATTTTCTATATAAAGATTTCGCCCTTTCAAATATAAAGATTTCGCCTTTTTAAATATAAAGATTTCGCCCTTTTAAATATAACTATATAAAAATTATATTGCCTTTAACCCTTTTAAAAATCTCGTCTTTAACACTTTAAAATTTTCGTTTTTAACACTTTAAAAATCTCTTCTTTAACACTAACAAAATTTGATCTTTATTTATATGAACATCATAGAAAAATTGCTTCTTTATTTATATGAACATCATAGAAAAATACAGTGCCGTAATATATAAAAAATGAAATTAAATTAAATGACTTACTGTTGGGTTTCACTGCGAAAAGGGGGGGGGGTCGGAGCTCGCGGGTCTGCATCCAATCGGGGCTGCGTTCGCGAACGAGAGGAGGGGAGGGGTTGATGTCGCACTTCGCCGGAGGGGGCCTGAGCAGTGGCTAGCGGCGCAGACAAGGGGGGTAGCGGCGGTTCCTAGGGTTGTGGGTCTGGGTGCGAGCACGTGGGGGTTTGGGTGAGGGAGAAGAGAGAGTCGCGAGAGGACTGGAGGAAGGTTTGGGGAAGAAGGAGGAGGGGGAAGCGGAGGTCAGAACGGGGGGGAGGGGGGGGGGGCGATCGCCAGGGGCGCGGCTGCGCTGCGCCTTCTTCCTCTCTTTTTTTTCTTTTGATTTCTTATTTTAAATCGGGGGGGGGGGGGGGCTGAGAAGGTAAAGGAAGAGGGAGAGAGAATTTTATTTTTTTAATTATTTAATTTCAAAAAGTTGACTTTTTTATTCGACCTCTAAACGAGGCCTACTGCCTGTTGTCCATAGCGTTTCACCCCCATTCCGAACACAATGGGATACGTATCGTAGGCTGATTCGGCTGTTACAATCAGTTTTCATCAAAATCAACATATATTTCTATATATTGAATTTGAACGCACATTTCATTTTACCGGGGTCACATACTAACTAGAAAAATTCCAGAAAAATATTTTCTAGCTTCGTATTGACGATATGGTCCTAACAAAACTAGTTTCGTCGAATTCTGAGACCGTTAGAAAAATGGCCAATTTCCAGTCGATTAAAATCAACTAAAACTGGTCAAACGCGTTTTCCTTTGCCACGCTCACATGTTGATTCGAAAAATTATGAAATTTGGAATATAACAATAATTTGACATCACGGATCCAACAAAAGTGGTTTCGTCGAAATCCGAGGTCGTTTGCAAAATTCCCATTTTTAAGGGCCTGAATTCTAGCGACTATTCAGAATTTTCAACTGGACATATCATTTGATTCCCGCTATGAAATCTCGATTTCTCGGATTCATTGGAAAGATATTCCCAAATAGATCCTATTATTTTTGGTTTCACTAAAATCCGGTTTATTTTGCACCCGGTACGTTCAATTGAAATTTGAAATCGAATTATCGAACTACCGCGCCATTTTCAATTCTATTTATAATTATATATAATTATTATATTCTAACGATGACGTATATAATATATACGTTCGATTTATATTCAAAATAAATTTCTCGTCTATATTATTTAAAATAATCTTTTTTAAATGTTCAAAATTCTCTAAAATTGCCAAAATAAAAATTTTAAACTGGCCCAGAATTTCCGGGTTGTTACATCCTTGCTTGGTTCCTTCTTGTGGATTTGGTTAGATAAATAATTAGTCTTTGACAGTCCTTGCTTGACCTTTCCATTCTACTTCCATGGTTTCTTTCCAGCTCCTTTATGACCAGTGAAGTTAGCTGAATAATCCCCTGATTTCTTAAGCATTGCTTCCTCTTGAACGAGCGTACTTTGTAATTCATGAACCTTCCATTTATCCATTAGAGTGTTATAACTCACATTAAATGTTCCATACTCCAAAGGTAAGGAATTAAGGATAAACATTACTAGGAGATTTTCATTCATTTTCATCCTTGTGACTTTCAATTTTGTTGATATATTTTTCATTTCGAGAACATGCTCATGAATGGCAAAAAAACCATTGAACTTTATATTGGTTAGCAAAGCCATTAGGGTCCCAACGAGTGACTTATTAGTTGAGTCAGATTGAGAGCATTCTTCCACATACTTCATAAATTTCTTAGCATTTCCAGTTTTCACTTCCAGTTTTCTTAAGTGTGGACCTAATGTTGTTCAATAGCTATTCGCATAAACATTAGGCTTATTCTATTAGATCTTTCCCATGCTATATGAAGATCTTTTCTCAATAATATATCATCAGTGAGATAATTAGGCTTTTCACTTAACAACACCAAATTAAAATCCAGAACGCCAATGTGAAACTGAATTTTTTCAGACTATTTATGTAACGACCCGGATTTTCGACCGTTGAATTCTGAATATTTAAATTTGTTTTAAGAATTTTAATTGAATTACATATAGGAATTTATTAATTAAAAATGAAGTTTGAACGTTAATTTATAATATAATTATAAAATGAGCTCGAAATCGCGCGGCAATTCGTAATATAGAGTTTTGAACTTCCACTGAGGATACAGGATCCGATATAAGTCGGATTTCTGTGAAACAAGATACGTTGGAGTCGTATTTATTATAATTTTCATATGAAAGAGAAAAATCCAGATTTCACGTTATAAATAAAAAGTTATGTCCAAATCAAATTTAGAAATAGTCGCTGTAGAATCGTATATAAGCCATAACGGTTTATTTAATATAACTAGAGATTTGTTACGAATTTGGGCAAGTTTCTTTTGAGGCGTAGTTATAATTTAATTTATAGAATTTTATTGTAATTTTTAATTAATTAAATACGCAACTTTTTATTTGGAGTATTTAACACCCTATATCAATATTTTGGGGTTTCATAAAATAAGTTAAACTACCAATATTATTATATTTTTGGGATCGTGGTGCCTCGCTGGACACGACCGTACTCTTATTTCTGTCTATAGCACTTCGAACATGAAAAGAAAAAAAAAAGAAAAAAACATTATGTACCCAATATAACAGTACTGTACCTGAACATACATAAATATTTTATATAAAGGAAAAATATCTTCAAACATATTGTTTTTCATTCGTTTTGATATCAGGAACAAAAACCGAAGCCTTCTGTATTGCCAAATCAAAAGATTTTACCAAATCTTTGGGAAAAATCTTGCCAAGCTCTTTCCGCATATACACAGTGAACGTGTGGTTTATTTTCAAACTTTTCCAACCAAGCTACAGCTCAGCGTTTCAGACTTTGCAGATGTGAATGGCGACAATCTCAACGTTATCTAAGTAAAAATTCGAAACACAAATTTGCAATTTTCACGCTCTTTAGTCAAACGTTGCGGTTGTGCAGCATATATGAATTACATATAAATGAAAATATTTGTATTCATCTGTTTGTCTCCATTCGAACGAGTGAATACAAACCAACAGTACTTTGCTTCGTACTAGAAAAAAAAAAACTAAGTATATACAGACCTATATATCAGAATTTGCCAACCTGCTATGGAAGCCTTGCCGACAAAGTATTAAACCACAGCTAAAAACATACAGCATCACCTGTCTTCAAAGCACACAGATATCTGCCGGCCAACTATCAAAACGTGCAGACAAAGCAATGAGAATTAGTCTACTTGTCTCTACTTTTACAGCTACCTACAATTGCGTGTCCATCAAACCACTTCACTCTATAAATATATGGTCAACATTTCATTGATCTCCTTGACAAGAAGAAGGTGTCTTCTTTGTTTGTCTGCTCTCAACTCAGTATTTATAAAAAGTAAAAGCACTGCCTTTATTTTCTTATTTTTCTTCATTTGAAAGCTTCTGAAAAATCATAGCTGAGATGTGCGGTTGTGTGGATAACAGAAGATGACAAATGAAAGTAGTATAGGAGAGTTGAAAGCAAGCTGGTGGGGGTACCGAGTGTTTGTTGGCTCGTGTTTTAGTTGAGAAGCCGGGCAGTTCAAATCCGAAGCGATGATGCTGGGCGGATAATTGGGTGATGGAGCAGCATCATATTTGGGTTGGCAAAGTCTCGATCGCCTGAAGCTTGTGCTGGTGATTTTCAAGAGGGGTCAAGGACTTAGTTGCGGTTCTGGATATCAAGGGAGTGACTAACGTGTGGAAGTGTGGATTTATACGTGGACTGAAATGGTCTGTTTACAGAAGGGGACGTGGATTATTCAGTGGGGAAGAAATATTTAGCAACTGGACAGTGGTAAACAGTGTTTAAATTATTTATTAATTAACTTCTAATTAACTTAGGTAATATTGTTTATAATATCGTGTATAATTATTCATTCGTTCATTTTAAGGATAGGATGTACGATGGAAAGGTATGGGATCAAGAATTTGTTCGGCGTTGGGTCCGTCGTGATAGCTGGGACGTTTAAGTGGAGACTTGCTTAGTTAAATGATTAGTAATTAAATAATTAAAGTTTAACTAATTTTATAATTAAGAAATAAGTTCCGTTAATTAAATCGTGTATAATTAAATGGTATAACTTATATTGACTATAACCGTGCTTACGTTATCAGAATTGAACGGAAGCAGTCCCGTTGGAATCATAATGCCGAAATCCACATTGTGGTATTAATGTAGCGGAGAACCGAGTTATTGAAATTTCCTGGCAAATCAACGCTTGTTTGATTTTAACGGGAACAAAAGCAGAACCCTCTACTGCAAGACAAGGTGAGTAAACTCACCAACTCTGACTCGTTTATATTTTTATATAAACGAGTTTTTAAATTTATTTTATACTGTTTGATGGTTGCTTGGTTGAATAGTTGATAAATTGGTTGATATCATCACATCGTTGATTGATTTTTTTCATTTAATGCGATATTTTTGATGTTACTAACATCTGTGGATGCAGGGAAACAGGTTGGAGGGATCCAACTGGATCCCTCAACATTTTATTTACTGTTTTATTTGATGGTGATATATGTTATGCTACATTATCCATGGTTGAATTTGTGTGTTTGATTTACCCTGGCCTTAGGAACCTGGTATTTTAGATACCGTAAAATATCATCGAATGTGAAAAAGGAAATTTGAATTTAAAAGCAGAGTTTATTTCCAAATTAGAAATAATTTCTTTTTCATTGAGTTGCAAATGGAAACCTATTCCATTGGGTAAACCAAGAAAAATGTTATGAATAAAGATATAAATTAAGTGGATCATTAACCATTGGATAAATTAAAAGGTGGGTTCAAATATGAATGTATATTTGAAAGTGAGTATCGGTTTTGAAACCAATATGTGGAAATGGATCCGAATTTAGCAAATTACAGAGGGAAGTTTAAAGAAAGATTTTCAAATGCTTAAAATAAAAGAATAAATAGATTAAACCAAGGAAATATTTTGCAAATAAAAATGTATATAAAAAGGGGACTTATAGAAATCGAATTAAGTGGTTAGAAGAATGTATAGTTTATAAATATGTTTAAAGGAGAACTTGAATTGTTTAAAATAAACAAAGTTTATAAATGAACAACGGAAGCGTGTGCATCGCACACGGTATTTTATTCAAAACAGCAATCATAACGCTGTTGTTATAAGAAAGGTTTTTTTTTTAAATTTCAAACAGCGGTTTTAACGCTGTCTTTGTAAGGAATACTTTTATAAAATTAAACAGCGATTTTAGCGCTGTTGTTATAATACATGTGTAAATCTATACAGCGATTTTAGACGCCGCTGTTATAATAAATGTCTTGGTAAATCTAAATAGCAATTTTAACGCTGCCGTTATATTAACTGTTTTAATAGCAATTTTAATGCTATGGTTATGATAAGTGTTCTAAAATGTTAGACAGCGGTTTTAACGCTGTTGCTGAAAGCAATGTTTTATAAACATTTGAAGACAACGATTATAACGCTACCGTTATAATCAATATTTTTATAAAGAAGGTGTGTTCGTAGATCAAAATCCGAGAGTCGGGTAAGCAATGTTTGGATTAAAGTTGTGAGCTCTGACTATTTCAAAGTTAAGAATGTCGTTCAGTTAAGGTCTGAGAGGTAATTATACCCCAACTTGACTGACTGCATTATTGACGGAGAAATGGTTAAGGCGATAGCAAGGGTTGGTTAGTGATATCATTAGTTAACGAATGATTTATGATTTGAGTTATAATAACGATGTTTATAACATCAGTTAATTCAAGGGATTTAGAAATGTTTTCTAACTGGAGTAAAAGATATTTTCTCAATAAAGGAATTATATATATATTGGAAATGTTTCCAATAATCGAGAGAGAAAATAGTGCTTTGAAAGAACACGGAAGATGGGAAATGGGAATTGGAAATGATAATGTAATAAAGAACTAATATAAAAAGGGCCCAGTGTTGTTTGATGCTTGATTGATAGAATTTCCATTTGGAAATAGGACCGTTGATTGTATGGATGTTTCTTTGATAGTTAAATCACCGACTATCAAAGTTTTGATTTATTTTACACCTCCGTTGTCAATATGGAGAGACCGGGATCGAATTTGGTATCTGAAAACCACTCCGTATTGGCGTAAGCGTTATGAAGCAACTTATGCTGAAGAAAATTGAAGACGGAGTTATGCAAGGGCTATCCTGTTTACGGGTTAGTTCCTTCGGTTTGTCCAGACCCAGGACAACTTGTAGGGACGAGTGCCTGACGGAGTATTTCCAAAGGGGGTTACGTACGTTGATTCCTTCAAACGTACGAAGTTGATGGCATAGAAGGGAAACTTCTTTAGCCTAACAAATCCGAGTATTTTTGTGGGAATCAATTAGTGATTTCCGATGGATCTGACGATGTGGCATTCAAAGTGAATGGTGGCCAGAAGTTCTGGAAGATAATTCAAACCTCAAGCCTCATCAACCCGGAATTGGACAAAAATCGGGCAGGCAGCATGGCTATGTGGGTCGCAACCATTAGGATGTATGATCACCTATCTAGAGATATTCCTTTTGTTCTTAAATCTATCAATGCTGTCCCTTATCGGGAGGCGGTTGCTGATCCCAACCGTCGGTGGTATACATTCGATACACTCAAGCGAAATGAGTGGTCGGTCATGTGTGGGCCAGGTTGCAAGATGTTCTTGTTGAACCCAGTGTATTTGCCTCTAGAGATACACGTTCGGAAGGTGGTCCCATACCTTGTCAAGTTGGAATCCAATCTCCAATAAGTGCCTACGAGTTTGATTGTATATTATATATGTAGAGCGTGAGATGCAAGCGTTCTACTAGATTTTAATTACTTGTGATTAGACATTATTATAATATCAGATAATATATGATTTCCAAAGTGTTTTGGGTTATCGTAAGGTAAAAACCATCCGTGTTTATGTGTGGATCGGTCTTACGATTATCATTTCTTTCGAAAAGATTTTGAAAGTTAAACAAGTGGTTGGAGTTTACTCACACCAGTCCCATGACTGACCCAGAGTTTATTTTGTTTGTTTTCCCTAAACTCTTGGGTGCCCAAATTTGTACGGGCAGTCAAGTAGTTGGGATTTTTCAGATTCACTTGGAGGAGCTTGAAGCAGGAGGCTTCACCAGTTAGCTATAGACTATCATATTTTCCGCTGTGTACTATGTTGTATCTGGAAACAGGTGTTTATAACTGTTCCAGGGATAATCGTTGTACTCTGATAATGGTATGTATATACAAATACTGATTTGTGCTTCAAAGTTATATTATCTAATATATTTTATTCGTTCCGCTGTGAGTTTGTGATCTTCATCTTCTTCTATTCTAATATTTCTTTCTTTCTATTTCTCATCCTCTAACTTCTTTCTAATAATGGTTCATATTTCTGTGCAATTTGAGTTGGACGTGTGATGTTATTAGTCGACTCAAAGGGTACGGATTTGCGGGTCGTTTCAGTTGGTATCAGAGCTGAAGGTTAAGTGATTACCTAGGCTCTGTGGCGTGACTCAATAGAGATGGGGTTAGTAACACCCTAGATTGAGTTTGAGTGTATTTGTATGAGCGCGTATTTGTAGATTTGATATAAAATTGTTTTATATTGTGTTGACTGGTTTGTTGACTGGTTTATGAATTCTGGTCGATACAGGATGTACAACTGTATCGATAGGTGTTTCTAAACTCTCGAACAAAACGATTCGACATAGTATTGTTTTAAAGATGGGTAAGTGAAATAATTTTGCCCAAAGGATATTTTTATACAAAAGTGATAATTTTCTAAAATTATTGGTTTTGTTGATTGTTATTACAATCAAAGGAAATTACCAAATATTGAAATGGTTATATAATGTATACAAAGGAGATAAACTAGAATTAAATCCAAACCAGAATTAGAATTCGAATTCCGGGAGTTTAGAAATATTTTCTGAAGTATTTTAAAGGTAATATAGCATTACTTGAAGGTATTTTTGAATGAGAATGATTTTTAATGAGTTTGAAAGTGATTAAGCACTGAAACCACTTCAGTGGTGAGGAAATAATTCTGATAATGGACTGCAGCATTATCGTTATTCATTTTCGAGTTTCTGAGTGACGAATTGCTACCATAGTAATTTGGGAATGAAAATTTTGTTTGCAAAGGACAAGTTGTTTTAAAAATTCAAATGTTTTGAATTGAGCTGATTATAAATATATGGGTATAAATATATATGATTTCAAACTAATTTGACATAAAACCCGGGGATTTGAATTCTGAAATTGTTTAACTTGTATAAGTTGAATAAATTGGTGGAAATAAATCAAATGGATTGAAATTTAAGTTAAATGGAAATTGAAACTCAAATGGAATAAGTGGATTGATTCTTGAAGTAGAGATCAGATTTGAATTGATAGAATTGGAATGGACTAATCAGAAGTTGATTTGAGAGTTGAAGACTGGAAGTTGGACTAATTGGAAATCAGTTGGAATGGATATGCTGAGCAAATATTGAATGGAAGCAAATGCATGAGATAGATTATGCCCGACAAAAAGGTACATGTTTACAATATTGTTTGGGTTGATGATTTTATGAGCCTATGGGGGCAAGCCGCTTGGCTTTTTGATTTTCTTTTGGATTGGAGAAGGCCTAGAAAGGCGAGTTGTGGTTGCACCGATTGAGCCGTGCAGAGGAGATGCTGCCGAAATTTTTCAGAATTTAAAGTGTTAGGAAATTTTTAGAATTCTTGAAAATGTTCGTTAGTAAGAATAAATAAATATTTTTAATTGAAATAAATTGGCCCAGTTAAACTAAAGTTAAGAAGTGAACAAAAGGGATTTGTGGATCGAGTTAGGGTATGTGGTGTCTTTTCCTACCTTAGCAATTTCGAGGACGAAATTATTTTAAGGGGGAAGGAATGTAACGACCCGGATTTTCGACCGTTGAATTCTGAATATTTAAATTTGTTTTAAGAATTTTAATTGAATTACATATAGGAATTTATTAATTAAAAACGAAGTTTGAACGTTAATTTATAATATAATTATAAAACGAGCTCGAAATCGCGCGGCAGTTCGTAATATAGAGTTTTGAACTTCCACTGAGGATACAGGATCCGATATAAGTCGGATTTCTGTGAAACAAGATACGTTGGAGTCGTATTTATTATAATTTTCATATGAAAGAGAAAAATCCAGATTTCACGTTATAAATAAAAAGTTATGTCCAAATCAAATTTAGAAATAGTCACTGTAGAATCGTATATAAGCCATAACGGTTTATTTAATATAACTAGAGATTTGTTACGAATTTGGGCAAGTTTCTTTTGAGGCGTAGTTATAATTTAATTTATAGAATTTTAGTGTAATTTTTAATTAATTAAATACGCAACTTTTTATTTGGAGTATTTAACACCCTATATCAATATTTTGGGGTTTCATAAAATAAGTTAAACTACCAATATTATTATATTTTTTGGATCGTGGTGCCTCGCTGGACACGACCGTACTCTTATTTCTGTCTATAGCACTTCGAACATGAAAAGAAAAAAAAAAGAAAAAAACATTATGTACCCAATATAACAGTACTGTACCTGAACATACATAAATATTTTATATAAAGGAAAAATATCTTCAAACATATTGTTTTTCATTCGTTTTGATATCAGGAACAAAAACCGAAGCCTTCTGTATTGCCAAATCAAAAGATTTTACCAAATCTTTGGGAAAAATCTTGCCAAGCTCTTTCCGCATATACACAGTGAACGTGTGGTTTATTTTCAAACTTTTCCAACCAAGCTACAGCTCAGCGTTTCAGACTTTGCAGATGTGAATGGCGACAATCTCAACGTTATCTAAGTAAAAATTCGAAACACAAATTTGCAATTTTCACGCTCTTTAGTCAAACGTTGCGGTTGTGCAGCATATATGAATTACATATAAATGAAAATATTTGTATTCATCTGTTTGTCTCCATTCGAACGAGTGAATACAAACCAACAGTACTTTGCTTCGTACTAGAAAAAAAAAACTAAGTATATACAGACCTATATATCAGAATTTGCCAACCTGCTATGGAAGCCTTGCCGACAAAGTATTAAACCACAGCTAAAAACATACAGCATCACCTGTCTTCAAAGCACACAGATATCTGCCGGCCAACTATCAAAACGTGCAGACAAAGCAATGAGAATCAGTCTACTTGTCTCTACTTTTACAGCTACCTACAATTGTGTGTCCATCAAACCACTTCACTCTATAAATATATGGTCAACATTTCATTGATCTCCTTGACAAGAAGAAGGTGTCTTCTTTGTTTGTCTGCTCTCAACTCAGTATTTATAAAAAGTAAAAGCACTGCCTTTATTTTCTTATTTTTCTTCATTTGAAAGCTTCTGAAAAATCATAGCTGAGATGTGCGGTTGTGTGGATAACAGAAGATGACAAATGAAAGTAGTATAGGAGAGTTGAAAGCAAGCTGGTGGGGGTACCGAGTGTTTGTTGGCTCGTGTTTTAGTTGAGAAGCCGGGCAGTTCAAATCCGAAGCGATGATGCTGGGCGGATAATTGGGTGATGGAGCAGCATCATATTTGGGTTGGCAAAGTCTCGATCGCCTGAAGCTTGTGCTGGTGATTTTCAAGAGGGGTCAAGGACTTAGTTGCGGTTCTGGATATCAAGGGAGTGACTAACGTGTGGAAGTGTGGATTTATACGTGGACTGAAATGGTCTGTTTACAGAAGGGGACGTGGATTATTCAGTGGGGAAGAAATATTTAGCAACTGGACAGTGGTAAACAATGTTTAAATTATTTATTAATTAACTTCTAATTAACTTAGGTAATATTGTTTATAATATCATTTATAATTATTCATTCGTTCATTTTAAGGATAGGATGTACGATGGAAAGGTATGGGATCAAGAATTTGTTCGGCGTTGGGTCCGTCGTGATAGCTGGGACGTTTAAGTGGAGACTTGCTTAGTTAAATGATTGGTAATTAAATAATTAAAGTTTAACTAATTTTATAATTAAGAAATAAGTTCCGTTAATTAAATCGTGTATAATTAAATGGTATAACTTATATTGACTATAACCGTGCTTACGTTATCAGAATTGAACGGAAGCAGTCCCGTTGGAATCATAATGCCGAAATCCACATTGTGGTATTAATGTAGCGGAGTACCGAGTTATTGAAATTTCCTGGCAAATCAACGCTTGTTTGATTTTAACGGGAACAAAAGCAGAACCCTCTACTGCAAGACAAGGTGAGTAAACTCACCAACTCTGACTCGTTTATATTTTTATATAAATGAGTTTTTAAATTTATTTTATACTGTTTGATGGTTGCTTGGTTGAATAGTTGATAAATTGGTTGATATCATCACATCGTTGATTGATTTTTTTCATTTAATGCGATATTTTTGATGTTACTAACATCTGTGGATGCAGGGAAACAGGTTGGAGGGATCCAACTGGATCCCTCAACATTTTATTTACTGTTTTATTTGATGGTGATATATGTTATGCTACATTATCCATGGTTGAATTTGTGTGTTTGATTTACCCTGGCCTTAGGAACCTGGTATTTTAGATACCGTAAAATATCATCGAATGTGAAAAAGGAAATTTGAATTTAAAAGCAGAGTTTATTTCCAAATTAGAAATAATTTCTTTTTCATTGAGTTGCAAATGGAAACCTATTCCATTGGGTAAACCAAGAAAAATGTTATGAATAAAGATATAAATTAAGTGGATCATTAACCATTGGATAAATTAAAAGGTGGGTTCAAATATGAATGTATATTTGAAAGTGAGTATCGGTTTTGAAACCAATATGTGGAAATGGATCCGAATTTAGCAAATTACAGAGGGAAGTTTAAAGAAAGATTTTCAAATGCTTAAAATAAAAGAATAAATAGATTAAACCAAGGAAATATTTTGCAAATAAAAATGTATATAAAAAGGGGATTTATAGAAATCGAATTAAGTGGTTAGAAGAATGTATAGTTTATAAATATGTTTAAAGGAGAACTTGAATTGTTTAAAATAAACAAAGTTTATAAATGAACAACGGAAGCGTGTGCGTCGCACACGGTATTTTATTCAAAACAGCAATCATAACGCTGTTGTTATAAGAAAGGTTTTTTTTTAAATTTCAAACAGCGGTTTTAACGCTGTCTTTGTAAGGAATACTTTTATAAAATTAAACAGCGATTTTAGCGCTGTTGTTATAATAGATGTGTAAATCTATACAGCGATTTTAGACGCCGCTGTTATAATAAATGTCTTGGTAAATCTAAATAGCAATTTTAACGCTGCCGTTATATTAACTGTTTTAATAGCAATTTTAATGCTATGGTTATGATAAGTGTTCTAAAATGCTAGACAACGGTTTTAACGCTGTTGCTGAAAGCAATGTTTTATAAACATTTGAAGACAACGATTATAACGCTACCGTTATAATCAATATTTTTATAAAGAAGGTGTGTTCGTAGATCAAAATCCGAGAGTCGGGTAAGCAATGTTTGGTTTAAAGTTGTGAGCTCTGACTATTTCAAAGTTAAGAATGTCGTTCAGTTAAGGTCTGAGAGGTAATTATACCCCAACTTGACTGACTGCATTATTGACGGAGAAATGGTTAAGGCGATAGCAAGGGTTGGTTAGTGATATCATTAGTTAACGAATGATTTATGATTTGAGTTATAATAACGATGTTTATAACATCAGTTAATTCAAGGGATTTAGAAATGTTTTCTAACTGGAGTAAAAGATATTTTCTCAATAAAGGAATTATATATATATTGGAAATGTTTCCAATAATCGAGAGAGAAAATAGTGCTTTGAAAGAACACGGAAGATGGGAAATGGGAATTGGAAATGATAATGTAATAAAGAACTAATATAAAAAGGGCCCAGTGTTGTTTGATGCTTGATTGATAGAATTTCCATTTGGAAATAGGACCGTTGATTGTATGGATGTTTCTTTGATAGTTAAATCACCGACTATCAAAGTTTTGATTTATTTTACACCTCCGTTGTCAATATGGAGAGACCGGGATCAGATTTGGTATCTGAAAACCACTCCGTATTGGCGTAAGCGTTATGAAGCAACTTATGCTGAAGAAAATTGAAGACGGAGTTATGCAAGGGCTATCCTGTTTACGGGTTAGTTCCTTCGGTTTGTCCAGACCCAGGACAACTTGTAGGGACGAGTGCCTGACGGAGTATTTCCAAAGGGGGTTACGTACGTTGATTCCTTCAAACGTACGAAGTTGATGGCATAGAAGGGAAACTTCTTTAGCCTAACAAATCCGAGTATTTTTGTGGGAATCAATTAGTGATTTCCGATGGATCTGACGATGTGGCATTCAAAGTGAATGGTGGCCAGATGTTCTGGAAGATAATTCAAACCTCAAGCCTCATCAACCCGGAATTGGACAAAAATCGGGCAGGCAGCATGGCTATGTGGGTCGCACCCATTAGGATGTATGATCACCTATCTAGAGAAATTCCTTTTGTTCTTAAATCTATCGATGCTGTCCCTTATCGGGAGGCGGTTGCTGATCCCAACCGTCGGTGGTATACATTCGATACACTCAAGCGAAATGAGTGGTCGGTCATGTGTGGGCCGGGTTGCAAGATGTTCTTGTTGAACCCAGTGTATTTGCCTCTAGAGATACACGTTCGGAAGGTGGTCACATACCTTGTCAAGTTGGAATCCAATCTCCAATAAGTGCCTACGAGTTTGATTGTATATTATATATGTAGAGCGTGAGATGCAAGCGTTCTACTAGATTTTAATTACTTGTGATTAGACATTATTATAATATCAGATAATATATGATTTCCAAAGTGTTTTGGGTTATCGTAAGGTAAAAACCATCCGTGTTTATGTGTGGATCGGTCTTATGATTATCATTTCTTTCGAAAAGATTTTGAAAGTTAAACAAGTGGTTGGAGTTTACTCACACCAGTCCCATGACTGACCCAGAGTTTATTTTGTTTGTTTTCCCTAAACTCTTGGGTGCCCAAATTTGTACGGGCAGTCAAGTAGTCGGGATTTTTCAGATTCACTTGGAGGAGCTTGAAGCAGGAGGCTTCACCAGTTAGCTATAGACTATCATATTTTCCGCTGTGTACTATGTTGTATCTGGAAACAGGTGTTTATAACTGTTCCAGGGATAATCGTTGTGCTCTGATAATGGTATGTATATACAAATACTGATTTGTGCTTCAAAGTTATATTATCTAATATAATTTATTCGTTCCGCTGTGAGTTTGTGATCTTCATCTTCTTCTATTCTAATATTTCTTTCTTTCTATTTCTCATCCTCTAACTTCTTTCTAATAATGGTTCGTATTTCTGTGCAATTTGAGTTGGACGTGTGATGTTATTAGTCGACTCAAAGGGTACGGATTTGCGGGTCGTTTCAATTTAGTGAAGTTAAGTCCATTAAACTTAATAACAGACATGGCTTGCGAATGAAGAGAATCAGAAACAACAAGAGAAAATGGTACAATTATATTAATATATTCTTACACGTCAACGCTTTGAATAATAAACTTAAAGGATAATACAGATTCAATCATGAAATTAACGTAATATATATTGGATCTAATACAACAAATATAATTGGTGTTTAATTTGAACTTTACGTAACTACATATATTGGAGCTACCTTTGGGCAAAGCGCCAACATACAACAAATATGCTTAATTAGAAATTTCACGTAGTTGGCAATTCACATGCTTAAATGAACTTTATTTACAATCTTTGGACATACTAAACATACCTAATTAAGCACATCGGTATACGATAATAATGTTCATGTTGTAATATATATGAGTGAATATGCTCTTGTCATATTTTATTTAGTCCCACATCATGGGGATAAGTTTAACATCAGCTCCAAAGCTTATATATAAAGGAGCCAATGTAATAGAAATTGTATATACTTGAAGCAAGAAATAAAAGTCTCTCCACTATCTTTTTATATTCCCTCTAATGGCTTCTTGTTTAACATATGTTATGTTATATTTTATAACACGTTATCAACACGATGTTCTAATTTATCTAATTATAGATCTCAAAATGGTAGGTTATTTTTCAGATCTGATTGATTTGATTTTTTAAATCTCCATTTTTTGTTAGATCTCATCTCATTCTAGGTCTAAATCTATTGTGTTATCTTCTAGATTTTATTTTTCCTTATAATTGTAGAACTCATATAGATCTACACTTTGAGATCTCATACTTATTTTATTAATCATATTTCAGATCTCACTCTATTATAGATCTGATTTTTTTTTGATGTAATCATACTATTGATCTTAAAATTATACTCAAATTATATATATTTGAGATACCTACATGATTTAGAAATGAGTTATTGATTGTAGTGATTTTTTTTTTGGATTCAACAAATTTTTGTTCTTCTCTATTAAGATAAATTCATTGAATTTAATTTAATTTTGTTACATAATTCATATTTTCGGAAGAAATGTTGCATTGTTTCTTAGAGAAACAAATGTAAATATAATACGTATCTAGAAGATTGTATTAATTTCAGATCTAATATTGATTTATCACCAAAAGTGAATTATGAAAAATAAACAAATGAAGAATCATAAAGTATATTAATTCTTTGGAATCTGAAATAATATGAACCTAATGTTCATATGTTGATTTTTTTTTGAAGCCTGAAGCTTTCTAAAATGTTGTGACATAAAAAGATTTTACTTCCAGTAGAAGTTAAAAGAGACGCACACACACTATAATATGTGACAATAACATTGGATTCAATAGAAAATCTCTAAACGAATTTCATCTAACTGACATCTTTCTTGTACAGTATATATTAACTGAATATCCTGAAGATATAGTATGCATATTAATATCTTGATGAGATGTTCTAGAGATTTAATTTTATGTAGCAAATCCAACATCCTAGAAGAGACGTTAGAGATTTTTTTGTTGCATTGCAATTACATAAATAAAAGATATGTTCCCTAAAGAAATATCATACACTCCAGAAGTAGTGATTTCTTTTCTCTCTTGAATCTTATTTTTATTTTTAATACACCTAATTTTGTTAATGCATTTAGGGTTTGATATGTATTTTTGTATATTGATATGACATTTCAATAGTTTGTATATATTTATCTCTGGAGGAGATAAGTTCATCCCAGAAGCGGTGTTAACAAAATATCTTTAGAGGATATTTGTATATTTGGAAATGTTAAAATATCTCTAGAAGAGATCTATTTATTTGAAAATAATAAAATATCTCCAGAAGAGAATTCTGCAATTAAAAATGATAAAATTTTTGTTGAAAAAGTTCATATGACATGAAGTTCATATAGATTTTTTTTTTCAAATAAGGAACCTGAAGTTCATATGCAAATGAGGAACCTGAAGTTCATATGCAAATGAGGAACCTGAAGTTCATATGCAAATGAGGAACCTGAAGTTCATATGCAAATGAAGAAACTGAAGTTCATATGCAAATGAGAAAGATGATGATGCAAATTTAACGACTAAAGAAAATATGCATCTCGAAGATCATAAGTTAAGATTTAAATATTGATCTTAAATATCTGAAGTGTATGCAGAAGCAATTTTGTTATAAAAACGAAAAATTAAGAACCTGCAGTTTCTATAATGGTAAGAGATAATTTTGATATGAATAGAAAGATCTAAATGATTTTTATATGTATTGTATAATTTGAACCTAAAACATATAATTTTTTTTGTTGTGAATTTTATGTATAGATCTGCAAGTTTATGGAATTATTCATATTAAAGAATGTAAAATTTTGGTTCTATAATTATGCACTTTTACTCAATTCTCAATTAGACATTATGCATACATATGGTATTTTAGAAAATATGATTATTGGGAATGCAGTACAACTATAAGTTGTTTATTTCAGTTTTGATGTTGATCAATACTGTAGCTAGATCCAAATTTTATTATGTTGATTTAAGTAAAGTTTATTTATTTGATTCATATATTTAGACCGTATGTTATTTCCGTTATTTTTATAATAAATGCATCAAATGTATCATTATTGTAATATATATTGTATTACCATATTATTATAAATGTGTTAAAAGCATTGGCTATTGTAAGTTAAACGATGTATGTTTGTAATAAGAATAGGCATATGCGTTATTAGTCAATGTATTTGGCAACTAATATCTAATGTAATAGAAGAAGTTGTATAAATCAGATATGAGACCTAGACTTTTGGAATATGAAAAAAAGAGAAACTTTTTGATGAAGTTTACAAGTTTGAAATCTTGACAATTAGCGAGAATGTAAAAGCTTCTAAATTAAAAGTATGTTAAAAGGTTGAGAACCAGAAGTTCATCATAAATTAATAAACTGGATATAATATGTATGTTTTTTTATATATATATGCATAGGAACTTGTAGTTCCTTAATCAATGAACTTGAAATACTTCATAATTTAAAAGCCTGAAGCTTTATTGAAACCGTGTGAAATATTAACATTAATAAAATTGATATCCAAAGATTTCACAATTTTCAAAATGAGTTGTATCTTGCTTATATATTTATATTTACATATTATGTTGAGGAATAAATTTTAACAACTTGAAGTTGTTTATATATCTTATTTGAACCAGAAGTTCAATACATTGGAACCAGAAGTTCAATACAGTTGAACCAGAAGTTCAATACAGTTTAACAAACCTGAAATTGTTTATATATTATTTGAACCAAAAGTTCAATATGGATTAACAATTCGAAGTTGTTTATATATTTCATTTGAACCAGAAGTTCAATACAGTTCCAAATCAGATATTTTGGATATTATGAAACGATCTTTAAGATTCACGTTGACATTGCTTGATAAGAAAAAATGTAACACCCCACCTCCGTTAAGGTCACTCACAAAGGGAATGCCTTAACTTTGATGGAGCGTTTTAGTAGACAGAACAGAAACTTACAAGACCGATAAAACAGTACTTGAAAAATTTATAGCTTTATTTCAACAGAAACCAAAGTAAGTTTGGTTACATCCTTTAAAATCACAATATCAGAATTCAAGTACAAAATATCAGTCTTGTACAAAAGCCTTCAGAATGCATAGTTTTTAAAATCATATTCCCCAACATAAACTGCCATGCCAAAGCCAGACGATACTTCAAGCAGAGAATATCCGATTCAAGCTCCTAGATTTCCACCTTACAAACCTGGGGGGGGGGGGGAACGGAAGAAAAAGGGGAGAAAACAAGCAAGGTCAGACATAAAGTCTGGAAAGTCCAGTGACTTTCAGCATATGAATAGATAATAATAATTATGACATGAAAATAAATCTGGATGCGAGATAACAGTAACAGGAGTAGCAGATATACTTAGGTTAAACAGAAAAAGAACAGAATGATGTGAGCTACTACTTTTCACCTCTCTGCACTAATACTAGTATAACAGGATTAGGTGTCACCCCAATGTCTAAACTGAACAGAAACAGGAACAGAATAATTTCCACAGAAGAGAATGCTAGTAATGGGCCTTTACCACCCCAACAAAAACAGACAGAATCAGAATGCTAATAATGGGCCTTTACCACCCGAACAGAAACAGAATGCTAATAATGGGCCTTTTCCACCCGAATAGAAAGTACAGAAACAGATTAATCCCTACGGAAACAGAATGTAGAATTAGGTGTACACTAGTAAATGGGCCTTTACCACCCGAACAGACGGTACCACGCAGAAACAGACAGGTGTTACCACCTAACAGAAACAGATGGTACCAACAGAAACAGACAGAACTAAGTGTACCCTAAAACCCTATCCCAAACGATCGGCTCCCTAATACATAAATACCCTGTGTCGGCCCCACAGACCGGGATCCATGCACGCACATGACCCGGTTGGAACGTACCATCAACACCCCTCGCCATTTTCAGAATGAACCGCTTATAATTAGTTCAGTAAGCGTGCCCGGACCCTACCTACTATTGGGCCAAAGTTTTGATACCAGAAAGGGTTACTGACTAATATGGGTCCCAAACAACAGATGACATAAGTAATTTCCCTCCTAACCTTGTGTCCCCAGACTAACAAATTTCAGATTAACTTGTTTACAAGTTTAGACATACAGAGTTCAGATCAACTAGTTCACAAATCAGACAAGTTTTCAGACTAACGGATTAGATATACGGGTTTAACAGATTTACAGATTTGTCTAACTTTGTAATTGGGCCTACAGATTCACGAAACGGGTTTGTTAAATTCATTAGTCCAATTGGTTTAGCTCTATTCACCCAACACGTTTATAACATCATATTTATCCCAGATTTGCATTAATTAAATATTAATGCACAGACCTCTCACATTAGGTCGGTAGCTTGTGGCCGCTGAATATGCCGGGCGGTTCCGGGAAGACTTCTGCCACAAGCCAGACCTAACCTCGTGTCTAAGCATATTTTAGTTATGCCTACGACCTCTCACATTAGACTGACAGTTTGCGGTCGCTGGTTAAGCCGGTTGGTTCCGAGCAGGCTTCTACCGCAAACAGAGCCTAACCTCGTGTCATAGCCAATTCATTCCAATACAGATTTTTCAGATATCAGACTAATTCTGTTTATTTAACAAATTAAACTTCTTCATAGGATACAACAGATTAATCAAATTTCCATGTTTTACTAAATCTTAGGTCGAGCCTACGGATTTCCATACCCAGATTACCATTATCTAGTTTTCAACAGATCAGACAATTCAACAAGTAGCAGATCTAGCAGTTTATGCGATTCAACAGATTTAGCAGATAACAGATTCAGCAATTTAGGCAATTCAACAGATTTAGCAGATAACGGATTAGGCAATTTAACGGATTTAGCAGATAACAGATTTAGCAGATTATATATATCTAAAATTCTATTTACATATCTTGCCTAATTATAAATTTAGCCTAAACTTACATGCCCAAATCAAGGTCATAATTCATAATACAATATATGCCCCAAATCTTAGCCTTAATATTCCCATTTATAGTTCATGTCAAAACTAGATTTAATATTCTAGTTTACCATTTATGTCCAAGACTAATATACATGTTAGTCATTCACTATTATAGCCAACTCAGATTATGCCAACATATTTGCTATGCCAGATTTACTTAATTAAACTACGCCCAGTCCCCGTATAACATGTTTCCACAAGTTCTCTAAATACTCATGAAATGGCCCTATATGCTCGATGTACATAACAGTGAATGGGAATAAACTAGCAAAGCTACATACTAAATATGAGATCTAACATCATTAAGGGAATAGGCATAAGAAACTAACTACAATAGTTATATGTAACTAACCACAATAGTCATGGGCGACTAATCACAATAGTTTCTTATCCAATGTCATAGGCAATAGTCTCATAGTCAATGAATCATAGTCATAGGCAATAGTCTCATAATCAATGAATCATAGTCATAGGAAATAGTCTCATAGTCAATGAATCATAGTCATAGGCAATAGTTTCATGTCCAATTATGCATTATTATTTGTCCCAAAATTTAGCGTTCATGCGTTAATCTCTTATGAGATTCGGCGCAGGCTCGTAGTAGCCTGGCTATAGAACAGAAAGAAGAAAGAGGTACAGAATAGTCACAGAAAAACAGATCTGACAAACAAGAATATACATAACCTCAGATTTAGATTTTACAATCATGTCACAATTATAATTAAAGTTTATATCAGAAAATAACTGTACTTGCCTTTCGTGGTTTTAAGAAAGGATAATAAACTGGTGTTGATGCAGAAAGGCTGAATTACTCTTCTTTAATTGTTGTTGTAGCTCTAAACTTTGATTTGAGATTTGATTTAGCTTTTAATTCTATTCAGGTTGGAAGAAGATGCATCAGTCCAAGTTTTGATTCCAGCAGAGTAGCGACGCCATTTTTTTTTAGAACAGAGACAGAGTATAGACAGAATGGAATTGTGTAGAGAAAATGTGGCTAGGGGGCTGTTTATATAGGATTAGGCGGACGAATCTAGATAGAAAACGTGACCAGATACATCAAAATGAACCAGGTTCAAAAACTGGGTTTCGGGAGCAGGTCGACCCCCAGGTCAACTCCCCAGTCGACCTGGTCATGGGGAGGTCGACACCCAGTCGACTCCCCAGTCGACCTGGGTATATGTGCGGGAATTTTCCCGCCAGCCTTCTATGGGCTTGAATTTCGAATTTCTGGATTTATTTTCAAGCTGTTTTATTTTATTCAAATTCCTGAAAATTCTTAGGGTCATAACTTGGTCATACGAACTCCGATTTTCGAAAACTCGGACTCGATTTCATGAAGAATTCCGAGACGAACGCAATGACGCAACCCGTTTCCCTATATTCTTATTTTAAAAATTAATTATTCTCTGATTTATTACTTACACGTTCACAGAAAATACGGGGTGTTACATTCTCCCATCCTTACGTCCTCGAAATCTTCAAGTTAAGAAGAATGTGTCCTACCATCCAGTCATCCATCTACTCAACCATCATCCACAAGCATCCATTGTCCTTAGAAAACTTCTAATGTTGTATGAACATATGCAAAAGTGTGTGTATATGTTCTTTATCTAATGCAAAGATCATGCGGTCCACTGATTCAGTTGACCTCCTTAATGCGAATTATGTTAGTGCCATGAGTCCAACATGTATGCAATTTTCCTATTTGATCCATATCATTCTTATATGAGTGACAACCATTCATTCATATGCAACATCCATGTGATAAGCCAATCATTTTGCATCCACGGAAATTGAAAATGCTCACACATCCATATGCAGTATGAGAGTGTTTTCAAGCCGATCTAGTGCCTAGTGTGTGTATATGCATCCACGAGCAACCACCAGCATCCACTTGCATCCACTTGCAACCATCAAACATAACATGTCTCAAACACATGTTTACACCCACTGGTTTCTACCTAAGGTTCGAAGATTCGATCGATAGGATACAGTCGAATGATGGAAGCGAGTACAGATAAAACAAAAACTTGGTTTCCATTAGACATTGGTTAAGAGAATAATTCCCCTAAGTATCGGCCCCGAAGACCGAAATAACCATCAGATTGATACCCAGAGGATTACCCTCTTTAGACAATGTCAAAACTGGAAATCTTAACATTTTCAGAAATATCCAGATGCTTACAGACTACTAGTATAGATCAGATTACCAAATGATTCTTAGGAAACTAAGCATGATAAAACCCAGAATGTATGCGTCCTACTTGATGCCTAAAACATATATCTCTCAAACCCCAATCTATCACAAGCAGATGAGTCATAACCCCTATGGGGTTTGAGACTATAACCAGATCAGAAAAAAGACGAGTATTAAAGTGCAGAGACTCGACTACGAAATCCGAATGCCATAATCGGAATGAGTTCTAACTCAATAATCAGATAAGGGAACTAAACTTTCTACGGAAATTTTCCTACTTCTATCCTATCCACCAACTATGAGAGCATTCGCCTTCCTTCCCGAAGTAGGTTATGTCCTCTGTCCTTGCTCCCGTTTCTTCAGGCAGTCCCTAGTGAAGTGTCCCATCTCACCACAGTTGAAGTGAGTGTCCTTCCTCTTTCGGCAATCCTTGTCCAGATGAGTCAAGCTTCCATAAGTAAAGCACTTTTCTCCTCCTTTATCTTCAGACTTTTCTTCCTTCTTTTGTGTTTCCTTTTTGCCTCCTTTGTGAACCAAGTCCATATCCATGAGTTTCTCATCCTTGGGTTGTGCTCCTTAGCAAATCTCCCTCATTCTCATCTTTACTATTTGACAAGTCCCTCGAAAGCTGCCTCCATCGCATGGAAAATCCTACAAAGCTCGAAAGAAAATTAGCCGTAGGCGAGACTACTGCGGCTACAGATGGAAGTCGGGCGTTTATTTGCCCTTTGACCTGTGTCGTAGTCTTATCAAGCCTACAGGACCATGCCGCGATGAGGTTACCTCCTAGAAAGCCGGGAGCCCCGGAGAAAGAAGGAAACAAAGATTCAAACGGAGGATCAAAAGATAGATATATGGCTTTTGGGGAATATGTTTTTTCTTTCAAAAATAGGCTTTACTTTCGAAAATACTTCCTTTTAAAACCTTTTTGAAAATAGTTTTCAAAAACTTTACCCAATCTGGTAACCTTCAGCTCTGATACCAAGTGTAACACCCCACCTCCGTTAAGGTCACTCACAAAGGGAATGCCTTGACTTTGAAGGAGTGTTTTAGTAGACAGAATAGAAACTTACAAGACAGATAAAACAGTAATTGAAAAATTTATAGCTTTATTTCAACAGAAATCGAAGTAAGTTTGGTTACATCCTTTAAAATCACAATATTAGAATTCAAGTACAAAATATCAGTCTTGTACAAAAGCCTTCAGAATGAATAGTTTTTAAAATCATAATCCCCTATATAAACTGCCATGCCAAAGCCAGACGATACTTTAAGCAGAGAAGATCCGATTCAAGCTCCTAGATTTCCACCCTACAAACCTAGGGGGGGGGGGACGGAAGAAAAAGGGGCGAAAATAAGCAAGGTCAGACATAAATTCTGGCAAGTCCTGTGACTTTCAGCATAAGAACAGATAATAATAATTATGACATGAAAATAAAATTCGATGCGAGATAACAGTAACAGGAGTAGCAGATATACTTAGGTTAAACAGAAAAAGAACAAAATGATGTGAGCTATTACTTTTCACCTCTCTGCACTAATACTAGTATAACAGGATTAGGTGTCACCCCAATGTCTAAACTGAACAGAAACAGGAACAGAATAATTTCCATAGAAGAGAATGCTAGTAATGGGCCTTTACCACCCCCAACAGAAACAGACAGAATCATAATGCTAATAATGGGTCTTTACCACCCGAACAGAAACAGACAGAAACAGAATGCTAATAATGGGCCTTTACCACCCGAACAGAAACAGACAGAAACAGAATGCTAATAATGGGCCTTTACCACCCGAACAGAAGGTACAAAAACAGAAAACGATTAATCCCTATGGAAACAGAATGTAGAATTAGGTGTACACTAGTAAATGGGCCTTTACCACCCGAACAGACGGTACCACGCAGAAACAGACAGGTGTTACCACCCAACAGAAACAGAAGGTACCAACAGAAACAGACAGAACTAAGTGTACCCTAAAACCCTACCCAAAACGATCGGCTCCCTAATAAATAAATACCCTGTGTCGGCCCCACAGTAGGGTGTATCACTCCCTAAAGTGACAACCAATTGGCACAGACCTATTTACAGATGTCACGGCGTCTTACATCCTCAGAGGCAGACCGGGATCCATGCACGCACATGACCCGGTTGGAACGCACCATCAACACCCCTCGCCATTATCAGAATGAACCGCTTATAATTAGTTCAGTAAGCATGCCCAGACCCTACCTACTGTTGGGTCAAAGTTTTGATACCAGAACGGGTTACTGACTAATATGGGTCCCAAACAACAGATGACACAAGTAATTTCCCTCCTAACCTTATGTCCCCAGACTAACAGATTTCAGATTAACTTTTTTACAAGTTCAGACATACATAGTTCAGATCAACTAGTTCACAGATCAGACAAGTTTTCATACTAACAGATTAGATATACGGGTTTAACAGACTTGCAGATTTGTCTAACTTTGTATTTGGGCCTACAGATTCACGAAACGGGTTTGTTAAATTCATTAGTCCAATTGGTTTAACCCTATCCACCCAACACGTTTTAGACATCATATTTATCCCGGATTTGCATTAATTAAATATTAATGCACAAACCTCTCACATTAGGTCGGTAGCTTGTGGCCGTTGGATATGCCGGGCGGTTCCGGACAGACTTCTGCCACAAGCCAGACCTAACCTCATGTCTAAGCATATGTTAGTTATGCCTACGACCTCTCACATTAGACTGATAGTTTGCAGTCGCTGGTTAAACCGGTTGGTTCCGGGCAGGCTTCTACCGCAAACATGGCCTAACCTCGTGTCATAGCCAATTCATTCCAATACAGATTTTTCAGATATCATACTAATTCTGTTTATTTAACAGATTAAACTTCTTCATAGGATACAACAGATTAATCAAATTTCCTTGTTTTACTAAATCTTAGGTCGAGCCTACGGACTTCCATACCCAGATTACCATTATCTAGTTTTCAACAGATCAGACAATTCAACAAGTAGCAGACCTAGCAGTTTAAGCGATTCAACAGATTTAGCAAATAACAGATTCAGCAGTTTAGGCAATTCAACAGATTTAGCAGATAACGGATTAGGCAATTTAACGGATTTAGCAGATAACAGATTTAGCAGATTATATATCTAAAACTCTATTTACATATCTTGGCTAATTATAAATTTAGCCTAAACTTACATGCCCAAATCAAGGTCATAATTCATAATACAATATATGCCCCAAATCTTAGCCTTAATATTTCCATTTATAGTTCATATCAAAACTAGATTTAATATTCTAGTTTACCATTTATGTCCAAGACTAATATACATGTTAGTCATTCACTATTATAGCCAACTCAGATTATGCCAACATATTTGCTATGCCAGATTTACTTAATTAAACTATGCCCAATCCCCGTATAACATGTTTCCACAAGTTCTCTAAATACTCATGAAATGGCCCTATATGCTCGATGTACATAACAGTGAATGGGAATAAACTAGCAATGTTACATACTAAATATGAGATCCAACATCATTAAGGGAATAGGCATAATAAACTAACTACAATAGTTATAGGTAACTAACCACAATAGTCATGGGCGACTAATCACAATAGTTTCTTATCCAATGTTATAGGCAATAGTCTCATAGTAAACAAATCATAGTCATAGGAAATAGTCTCATAGTCAATGAATCATAGTCATAGGCAATAGTCTCATAGTCAATGAATCATAGTCATAGGCAATAGTTTCATGTCCAATTATGCATTATTATTTGTCCCAAAATTTAGCGTTCATGCGTTAATCTCTTATGAGATTCGGCGCAGGCTCGTAGCATCCTGGCTATAGAACAGAAAGAAGAAAGAGGTACAGAATAGTCACAGAAAAACAAATCTGACAGACAAGAATATACATAACCTCAGATTTAGATTTTACAATCATGTCACAATTATAATTAAAGTTTATATCGAAAAATAACTGTACTTGCCTTTCGTGGTTTTAAGAAAGGGTAATAAACTGGTGTTGATGCAGAAAGGCTGAATTACTCTTCTTTAATTGTTGTTGTAGCTCTAAACTTTGATTTGAGATTTGATTTAGCTTTTAATTCTATTCAGGTTGGAAGAAGATGCATCAGTCCAAGTTTTGATTCCAGCAGAGTAGTGACGCCATTTTTTTTAGAACAGAGACAGAGTATAGACAGAATGGAATTGTGTAGAGAAAATGAGGCTAGGGGGCTGTTTATATAGGATTAGGCGAACGAATCTAGACAGAAAACGTGACCAGATACATCAGAATGAACCAGGTTCAAAAACTGGGTTTCAGGAGCAGGTCGACCCCCAGGTCGACTCCCCAGTCGACCTGATATGGGGAGGTCGACACCCCAGTCGACGTGGTTGGGGGGGAGGGGGGGTCGACTCCCCAGTCGACCTGGGTATATGGGCGGGAATTTTTCCACCAGCCTTCTCTAGGTTTGAATTTCGAATTTCTGGCTTTATTTTCGAGCTGTTTTATTTTATTCAAATTCCTGAAACTTCTGAAGGTCATAACTTGGTCATACGAACTCCGATTTTCGAAATCTTGGACTCGATTTCATGCAGAATTCAGAGACGAACGTAATGGTGCAACCCGTTTCCCTTGATTCTTATTTTAACAATTAATTATTCTCTGATTTATTACTTATACATTCACAGAAAATATGGGGTGTCACAAAAAATTAATGATTGGAACATTATAAACAATTTGTTATAAAATCAATAACTTTAATGAGAGAGAATATGCAAATCAATTATATATGTAATACGTGGACGCACGTGTATACACATATATGCAAATATTTAATTAACAACCTGAAGTTTTCATGAGCTCATATTATAAATTATGAATATATTATTTTATATTTCATAAAGTCGATTGACATCAATATTGAATGACCTGAAGTCATGTGCATATTCAAATGATAGAAAATTCCTCCAGGTCATTGAAAGGGAATAAGCAATACAATATGAATGCATCTTATCAACTAATAAGAGCATTATCCTCCTACAATTGAAATACATCTAATGTATTTGCTAACTATGATGCTATAATGGATCAAAAATGATTCCAAAGTAGGTTAATTATTTAAAATGACAATGCTTGTCAACATTGAGGGGGAGGATAGAGGAATCATCGACGTTAAATATTTGCTAACATATAGAATTATGCAAAGTATTAAGTAACTTGCATAAATTATCAAATATGTCCCTAATAGACTTTCTCCAATATACATTTGAATCCTCAAAGGATCAAAAGGTGTAAATCATAGCTGAAAATGTGGTATAAAAGTCATTGTCTAAAATATCTTTGGAGTAAGTCATAAAGATGCAAAATAAAGGAGATGAGTGTTCCTAAAGAAACATTTAAAGGTGCTTTGAAAGAAACCCATGACCTGATTGTCAAAATAAACCCAGAAGTGGTTTACGTACCTAAAGCATGATAAGTTTTGAGATCTCAATAAATTATGTATAGAACTGACAAGAAGTAATCATTGATGATAAATTAATAAATAATAAAGCGCTTATATTTATAAATGGATTAAAAATCCCATATTAGAGAGAAACATGATTGGCCATCATGAAATTCTCCTAAATAAGATATATGGATCGGTAGTCCATAAGATATGAACCTGTAGTTCATAAGATAAAATAGAAATATATATAATGACAAAAGCACACGGAAGTTATTGAAGCACCATAGAGTGTCAACAACATGTTAAGTGCCATGAGCATTGTATTTTCAGAGATAATTGAATTGATTAAAGTGGTGAAAGTGTTTTAAATGCTTACAATACCCTGAAGGTATAAACGATGAAAGTATACAAATTCCAGATGAATTTAAATTACTTTGGTTATGATAAAGAGCAAGAAATGTAGATTACAACATTCTTTTAAGTATTATTGTGATGAATATCTTGAAATAATTCATGATGAGTAGATCACTTCCTGCTTTCAGGAATTGTTGTAATGAAACTCTTAATATCCATTGAAGTGGTAGTTGCGATATGCAAAGATTATTATAATATATAAGTTCATGAAGAACATAAATAACATTTGTTATTAAAAAGAATACTAAGAACATGGATGATAGATTACAAAATTCTTCTAAGTATTGTTGTAATGAAAACCTTGATATACTTCAAGGTGAGTTGATTACATACTGCTTAGTGTTGTTGTAATAAAAATCTTGATATATTTCATTCTTCTAATTGTTGTAATGAAAATATTGATATACTTCAAGATGAGTAGACTACTTCCTGCTTAGTAATGAAAGTTGTCTTATTCATCAAATATGTATTGCAACATGCAAGTCCGATTGAAACAGAAAATTATAAGCACCTGAACTGTATTCATAAATGAATATTAGTAACATACAAATCACAAAAGGAAGACGTTTTAAATAAGAAAACATGCCTAAAGCATGGAAATCCACATGAATTTTAGAAGAAAAACTTCATTAAGAAGTATTTGTAAGCAATTTGAGTTATTGAAAGAAGAATACGAATTCAGAGGAAATTATTAGATCAGGTGGAGCATCCATAAGTATGATATAATGCACTCTTTTTCCTTAACAAAGTTTTTTCCCACTAGGTTTTCTTAGTAAGGTTCTAATGAAACATGGGTCATGATCCAGAAGTATCAACCCAAAAGTAACATACAAAAATAAGTTATAATGTACTCTTTTTCCTTATTTAAGTTTTTCCCACTGGGTTTTTCTTATTAAGGTTCTAACAAGGCATTACATTGATCCAGAGGTATCATACTACTTTTGACGTAGTAAATATGACATTGTATATTGTACTCTTTTTCCTTCATAAGATTTTTCCCATCGAGTTTTTCTTAGTAAGGTTTTGACGAGGCAACATTTTGATCCATAAGTATCAAACATCTTTTGATGCAATAAACTATTATTTACGAAGAAGACAAGGCGTTTGCATGGCTCAGATTCAAGTGAATTATACTAAGGGTGATAGGATGGAGCAAATTTCTTCTAAATTTCTCTTCACACATGAATGAAAGGATAACAAGAATGAGGAGAAACAAATTCAGTTCAAGAAAAGCAGGTAGATCTATTCTCAAAGGCAATTTCAAAATCAACATTCCAGAAGATGATGTACAAAATTGGCGTGCGTCGACTACATCGATAGACTAATTGAATAATGAGTTATAAATAAGGAGGAGCATATAAAAATATGCTATAATGTACTCTTTTCGTTCACTAATATTTTTCCCACCGGGGTTTTTGTTAGTAAGGTTTTTAATGAGGCATTATCTTGATCCTGAAGTATCAACCCTTACTGTATCATTATAAAACATGTTACCTAAAGACGAAATGAATTTGCACTCTTTTCCTTGTTTATGATTTTTCCCATAGGGTTTTTCATAAGAAGGTTTTTAATGAGGCATTATTTTGATCCTGAAGCATCAAACTCTATTAAGGAATATCATTTTAACATGATATTCATAATGTCAGACGTTGTACTCTTTTTCTCGTTCAAGGTTTTTCGCATTGGGTTTTCCTGATAGTGTTTTGAAGGCAACAGATAATAGCTGTACCGGCTGAACGGAAATATGCAAGCTAGATAATTATAATGGGGAGCAATCATCATATATGTTTTAAAAGGGACAACTTCAAGTTAGCAGAGCATTCAAGGGGGAGTGTTGTAATATATATGAGTGAATATTCTCTTGTCATATTTTATTTAGTCCCACATGATGGGGATAAGTTTAACATCTGCTTCAAAGCTTATATATTAAGGAGCCAGTGTAATAGAAATTGTATACACTTGAAGCAAGAGAAATAAAATTCACTCCACTATCTTTTTATGTTCTCTCTAAAGGCTTCTTGTTTAGCATTTGTTCTGTTTTATTTTATAACAGTTCACATATTATAAAATGAACAATCAACCTTTGGGAGATCTAGAAACACGAGTAATTGAATTTGTTAATCAGCTTTTTGGCTCGGTTCCCAGGAGAGCATCAGACACGCTCAACTCAACATACCTCGTGAAGCTGAGGCCGAAAAGGAACACACAGGAGTGAAGGAAACATGATCAAGAAGGGATTACACCACTTGTGGCCTCACGACATGCAAAAGACGTCCGCAAACCAAGGCCTCGGACCCCGAAGGAGTTACGAGCCTCAACCACCCCGTCCCGGGACCCTCGCACCCCTCGGAAGGACCTCACTCAGGCATGACGCGAAATTCGCACATAGACGGTTGTGAAATCTCGCACCCATGCCTGGGTTCGAAATTTTGAACCCATGCCTAGGTTCGAAATTTCGAACCCAGTTGGTGCGAAGTCTCGAGTCCAGCGGGTGCGAAATCTTGCACCCATAGCTGGGCTCAAGGTCCCGAGCCCAGCGGGCGCGAAATCTCGCATCCACAGCTGGTTCGAGATTCCGAACCCAGGCGCCTGGGTTCGAAATTTCAAACCCATCGGGTTCGAAATTTCGAACCCAGGTACTTGAAATTTTGAATCCATGACCGGGTTCGAAATTTCGAGGCGTGTGGGTGGTGGGCTTGAATTTCCTGCATGTGGTCCCTATTTCTACCTAATCCTACCTACTCCTACTCTTATAAATAGCCCATGGCCTCACACTTCAAAAGGGTTGGATTTTCTTCACTTGAGACCTCCCTAGAGCTTCATGAACTCCATTAATGGCATCTCCTATTTGAGGAAGAAGGAGAATTAAATATTCTTTTTCCCAAATACCTAGCATATTTCAATTATGAAAGTGAATGTATGGCTCTACCTTGTAATTCTTGAGTGATTAATAAAAGATCAACATCCTTCCAAAGTGGACGTAGGCCTAATCCGCGGTCGAACCACTATAAATACTTGTGTTATTTACCGCTTTCTCTTACTTAGTCTTGCGACCAAATTAACTATTCATAGAAATAGGAATATTTTGTGTTTACAACATTTTTTGCTGTCAACATTTGGTGCTTTCACTGAGAGGTCTGAATTCAAGATTTGCTTCTTTCTTCCATGTTATCATCTCGACTTCGACAAGCTCGAGGTTCCTTGCCTAACCTGTTGTCGAGTCCGCTTATGATAATAAAGAAATCAAAGAATGCAGTGGTCGGCTCTTCAGCCGCAGCCGAGGCTGGTACCTCCCAATAACCTCAACCGGTAGATGTCCCAGCCCCTAACGAAACCATCCCTCCTGTTGTGGACCCCGAAGCGCCCGTTACCCAAGCTCAAATTCACACGCTTAATGAAATATATGAGAACACCGTGGTCGAGCTTAACCAAGCATTAAGGGGTAACATCGGTCTTATGCACCAACTTCAAGAAAGTCAACGCGTCGCCGCCCGACTCCAATTGGCTCGGAACAATGCTCGACCCAGACCAACTGCATCAGAAAATTTCTCTTCCGAGTCAAGGGGCCCACACCAAAGGAGAAGGTTCACCCTCATCAACAATGTCGCTGCTCGCACCAATGCCCTTGATAACGGTAACGGTCATGCCAACGGTAATGGGAACAGCAACGACGACTGAACTGCAGTCACATACAACGAGGGGGCGCAGTACCGAGACCGCTCTCACTTGATTATCAATGACGGATCTGATCCTACAAACCAACCTCTTCCTCGACACAACCCAACGGTCACCAATCAGGGTGAAGGGCCCGCTATCCCAATGGCCCATGCTTTTGTAGAACAGGATCCACATCACCCCGCTCTAGCTCAACGTCTGCACATAGACCCAATCATAGATGTCGAGGACATGGAGAAAGACAATCCAGACATCCACCATAGAAGACGACCTCGCAATAGGACTCCAGAACCACTTGAAAACCCTTCGACCCCGATGGGGGATCCACATCCAACCTATCTCCCCGACATGATACGGAGGGTCATGAGGGAGATGCGAGGGGGTGCACACGGCGCATGGGAAGCTCACATTGGGCATAACCCCTTCACAAGAAGAGTGAATAAAGCCGAGTGGCCAAGGTGCTTTAGCATGCCACAAATGCCACTCTATGATGGTACCACTGATCCTTGTGCCTTCTTGAATCGCTATGAATGGCAAATGGACTCGAGTCGGGGCGATGATCCAGCCAAATGTAAATGCTTCCCGGTCTTCCTATCCGGTACCGCTCTACTTTGGTTCTCCTACCTCCTTCTCGATTCCATTAACAACTTTGGGCAACTAGCAACAGAGCTGGCCAAGCAATTCAGGGTGCATATCCCAACTTTGAAGAATGCCTCACCTTATCCAACCTATACCAGGGGCCTGCCGAATTGCTTAGGAGCTACCTTTCCCTGTTCAACACAACTCTCGCCGAGGTTGATGATCCAGATCCTCGCACCATAATCTTTCAGCTAGCAAAAGGTGTCCTCCCTACTTCAGAGTTCGGAGCCTGGATCGATCGAAAGCAGCCAAGAGCCTCGACACATTCTATGAGAAGGAAGACCAATACTTATGCCAAGAAAAGGCAAATGCGGAACTGGCTTTCCACCACGAGTTGTCCCTATGATCCCCAAGCAGATACCGCTAATAACCAATTCATAGTTAGGCAAGGCGGGGAGCCCTTCGACCAAAATAGGGGGCAGGTCCCCAAAGGAAAAAACCTAACAATGGCAGGCCCGATGGACGGAACTACAGGCAAGCCCCAGCAGAATTAAGAAAGCCCGGCACTCGCCAAGCTTTTGAGACCTGCACCCCGTTGAATGAAGATACAGAGACAATCTACTTGGAAACGTGTAACACCCTTCCATACAAGAAGCCGCGCGTCAGAGAATCAACCGACCGCGAGAAGAACACTGGGAGGTACTGTCGATACCACGACGTGTACGGGCACGACACCAACGAATGCCGCCAACTTAAGGATGCAATCGAGAAACTTATTCGTGAGAAACGGCTCTAGAAATATGTCTAAGAGCCCTTTCCCGCTGAAGCGAACTCACAGCCTCCAGCGCCAGCTCCACAAGCCGCCGCCAAGGGAGCTCCAGGACCGTCTAACCCAAGACGAGGAATCGTGATCAACACCATATGTGGTGGACCTTTCCCCACACATAACAGCTTTCCAAAAATGGAGGAATGTGTGAGTTCCATAAAACATGCTACTTACAAAGCCTGCTCCGCTCTCCCTGAGTCCATCCCATCCAAGCTATAAAAAACCATGCGGGACGACATCGTTTTCCGAGAAAGGGAATCGACAGGGGTGGAAATCCGGACCACCGATCCACTAGTCATCACTGCCCAGATCGGTGCCGCTTCTGTTCGGAAGGTCTTAATCGACTCAGGAAGCTCGGTCAACATCATCTTTAAGGCCGCCTATGACCAGATGAAATTGGAAATGAATGACTTGAAGCCATGCCACGCCGCAATTCACGGCTTCGATGGGGCCTCTAGTTCCCCCGTAGGGATGATCGACCTACTCGTAGAACTGGGCGAGGGGGACCGAAGCCTAGTCCGGATTCTCACTTTCATGGTCATAGACATCGACTCCCCCTACAACGCTTTCCTAGGGCGCCCCTTTCTCACCGAATTCCGAGTTTACATGGCACCATGGTCTCTCCTAATGAAATTCCCAACGGAAAATGGGATTGGAACCGTCAAGGGCGACCAAGTAAGCGCCAGGGAATGTTACACAATAGAATGGAAGAATGCGTCCAATAAGGACAAGGGCAAAGCCGTGCCCGCTCCTTCTTATGCCTAGAACATCGCTGTATAGCAATCAGCGGCATCTAGGCCCTGGCTCAGGCGCCACTCCTGTCTTTCAGATGACCTCGACCCACGGAAGGACGAAGAGCCTGAATACGAGAGGGCTACCCCGATCGAATCCACAGTGGACGTTCCCGTCAACCTCATCGACCCAACAAGGGTGTTGAAGGTAGGGTCACAACTCCACCCAGCAGTTACAGAAGATCTCATATTCTTCCTAAAAGCCAATTTAGACGTGTTTGTATGGACTCACTCTGACATGAAAGGCATCTACCCGGCAATTGCTTGCCATTCCCTTTGCTTAGATCCCAGAGTACCTCCAGTTAAACAGAAACGCCGCTTTTTAAGGCCCGAGAGGTCCAAGGCGCTCGAAGAAGAGGTGGACCGTCTGCTCAACAATAACTTCATCCGTACAGCTGACTACCCCGAATGGGTTTCCAATCCAGTTCTGGTTAAAAAGGCCAATGGTAAGTGGCGAACATGCATCGATTTCACTGTTCTGAACAAGGCACGTGCCAAGGATAGCTTCCTGCTTCCGAAGATCGATCGACTAGTCGATTCAACCTCAAGATACCAGCTATTATCCTTCATGGACGCCTACTCAGGCTACAACCAGATCCCGATGAGCCTCCGCGACCAAGATCATACCTCTTTCACAACCGACCTTGGACTCTAATGCTACCGTGTTATGCCCTTCGGCCTTAAAAATGCCGGTGCCACTTATCAACGGATGGTTAATCAACTCTTTAAAAATCAAATCGGAAATTCCATGGAGGTGTACGTGGACGATATGCTAGTAAAACCTAAAATATCAAGTTATCACATCCACGACATCTCCGAAATGTTCGATGTCCTTCACCAGTACGACTTGAAACTCAACCCCTGAAATACTCCTTCGGAGTCGCCTCGGGAAATTCTTGGGTTTTATTGTCAATTCACGGGGCATCGAAGCTAACCCAGAAAAAATCCAAGCTATTCGGGACATCCGAGTCCCCGAGAACATCAGGGATGTTCAAAGTCTGAACGGAAAAGTCGCTGCTTTAAGTCGGTTCATCTCTAAGGCCACCGACAAGTGCATCCCCTTCTTCGATTTACTCGAAAGAGGGAAACACAACTTTGAGTGGACCCCCGAATGCGTCTCCACATTCAAGGAACTTCTGGATTACTTAGAGCGACCACTTATCCTCTCTAAGCCTATAGACCATAAGGACTTATATATTTACATGGCTATTTCTGCGCAGGAAATCAACTCGACACTAATACGCCGCGAAGACCGCAATCAACGACCCATCTACTATATCAGCAAGTGGTTAACGGGGGCAGAGAAGAACTACCCGAAGCTAGAGAAGCTGACATTCTGCTTATTGATTTCCTCTAGAAAGCTCCGACCGTACATCCAGTCGCATCCCATAAAAGTTTTCACTAACCAGCCACTACATCCGGTCCTACAACGACCCAAGGCATCAGGGCGATTACTAAAGTGGAGCATAGAGTTAGGCCAGTTCGAGATAACATTCATCCCCCGACGAGCCATCCTCGGCCGAGCCCTCGTAGACTTCATCGTGGAGTTCACAACCCCTGAGGAGGAATCCACGGTGAATGCCGGAATTCCCGATGCTAAGTGGAGTTCACAACCCCTGAGGAACGCCTTGAGGTTAAATTTTCCTGCTACTAACAGCGACGCGGAGTATAAGGCCTTAATCGCCGAGCTTAGAATCGCGATTGAACTCAAGCTAGAGACTGTCCACATCTTCTACAATTCATAGCTTATCGTATGACAAGTATTGGGAGAGTATCAAGTGAAAGAGGGATGGCTTGTCCAGTACCTGGTCCGGGTTCAGGGGCTACTCGTCTACCTCTAGCATTTCACCATCACCCATATCCCACACGAACAAAATGAAAAAGAAAATTCCCTCGCCAGAATGGCAAGCTCCAAAGATCCGCAACTTAACTGATTCTCCTAAGTTGAAGTCCTCAACTCTCCAAGCATCAAGCAAGGGAAAGATGAAACAATTATGAGCACCGTACCCGAGCCCGAGTCCTGGATGACACCGATCAGAAATTACTTGCAGCACGGGATCCAACCAAAGCACTACAAGGAAAGGCGCGCGCTCACTCGCCAGTCAACCCGTTACCTTCTTATGGACGGGGTACTCTACCGCAGAAGTTTTTTCGTTCCCTTGCTCCGGTGCATAGCTCACGGCGACGCCCTCCAAGTACTAAGCAGTGTGCATGAAGGCGAATGTGGTGATCACACTAGGGGGCAGACCTTAGCCAGAAAGATTCTCAAACATGGTTATTACTGGCCCACGCTTGATCAAGACGCCGCAGACTATGCTCGCAAGTGCGATAAGTGCCAGCGTTTCTCTAAGATTCTACGAGCCGCGCCTACTGAACTGTCTCAAATGGTCAGCCTGTGGACATTCGCCATGTGGGGAATCGACATCATCAGAACTCTTCCAATGGCCAGAGGCGGGGCACAATACGCCGTCGTCGTAGTGGACTATTTCACCAAGGGGGCAGATGCTGAAGCTCTCGCCACCATAACCACGAAGAAGATGGTCAACTTTGTCGTCCTCAACATCATTATCCGCTATGGAGTGCCTCAGGCTATCATCTCCGACAATAGCACTCAATTCGAGAGCACCGAGTTTAAAGCTTTCTGTCAACGCCACGATATCGATAAAAGATTCTCAACAGTGGCTCATCCCCAAGCCAATGGGCAAGTCGAGGCAGTTAACAAGGTCATCAAATCCATCATCAAGAAATGTCTGGGGGCATGCGGGCAGATGAACTCCCTCTAGCTCTATGGGCTTACTGCACCACCCACAAGACATCAACTGGCCATACTCCTTTCGCCCTCGCATACGGATCTGAAGCCGTCATTCCTATTGAGCTCAAGTTACAATCCCATCGAGTCACGTATTTCAATCCAAAGACAAACCAAGATTTACTTCCAGGATCACTCGACTTTCTGGAAGAAAAAAGTAACGAGGCCGATATCATAGCCACCGCCCAACGACAGCGAGTAGCCCGATACTTCAACTCTAGGGTCCGCCATAAGGACCTCCACATCGGTGACCTCGTTCTAAAGCAGGTTTTTCCCCTACCAACAGGCCTTACGGCTCGCTGGGAAACCCCGTACTCCATACATCAAAAGCTCAATGATGGAACGTTCAGGTTCTCCACTGTCGACGAAGCTGAACTCCCAAGGGCATGGAACAGCGAACATCTCCGCCGCTACTTTACATAACTCACTTTACGGTTGTTTATTCTTTTCGAACAATGTTCTGTTTTGTAAGAAATCCAAGGCATTGTAAAGGCTATTACTGCCAAAGTTATTAGTAGAAATGGTGCTCAATTTCCTGTCTCCCTATTGTTTACTTCTCATGTAATGCATCTTGTTTTCCAATAATCAACTCAATTCATGCCTGCGAAAACCGCAACGGCACCCCGGGCACGAGAGCCGGCGCAGCCATCCCAATTTCTAGGCAACATTAAGTCCGAAACGCTTGGCTACGCCCAGCACCCCGAGCACGGGAGCCGACAACGCTACTCGAATCGTCGGCCTACGGATGACCGAATTTTAATAACCACTAACTTGAACCCCGACCCAGTGCTGAAGCCGAGGGTAAATCATTCTGCGTCCTAGTCTAGGCGGCTTGGCGCCACTCAGCGACCGACTAAGATTGATGTAAATCTCTCTTTGCCAGTTGCGGGTGTCGGTCGAATCTTCGCGCAGCACCAAGACCGACCTCAAATCATTTCTTCCCCTTAGCTTTTAAAGCTAGGGTGCAACCCGTGGCCACGATCGGACCTTACGAGCTGATGATCGAGGCTGAAAACTACGCCGACGAATAAACGACATCTGGCAGCTCGCCTCAGCCCGATGAATGATGGGAGAGCCACCCACCTAGCGGACCGCACAATGCGACGCCCTTCGCCTACGCTATACTTGGGTTTAACCCCGGGCCACTCAAAACAGCAGGCGTACAGCCTAGTTTCGCAAACTACGGGTTCCCTAAGCTGAGGGGAACTTCCTGAAACCAACGCTCTACCTCACCTCTCTGGAATAATTTATCCAGAGACGCCCCCTAATCGTTTTTGTGACAAGTGTAATGATAAGTAAGTTTATGCAAGTACAAGATGCTGGAAAACATAAAAAGAACATCTGAACACTTGACATAAAAGGTGATCTTTACTAATTAATATTTCCTTTTCGCACACACACACGCTGAAATAACTACGTGTCTAACACTTTTACTTTATAATGACATGGTGCACATGAGAACCACACCATGTCTTGAAAAGCCAAAAATGAGGGTCATACTCGCGTAAACTATCGGCCTACACTACTAAAGCAACGGTAACCTCTACTTAGGCTGCTAACACTAATCGTGTCTTTTCTTCTATTGCTTGTGTCTTTTTGCAGATTCAGCACTCGATGGTTTGTCACCAACACCAGACCTCTTCCGACCAGATCTGCTTCTGCTTGATCGACCCTTCGAGGGAGTAACCGACTCATGAGTGACAGAGAGGCGACGACCCCCCGCACCATCACCGCTAGAAATCTCCGTGACATCAGTAGTAATGGCATGCGGCGTAGGTACGGGGACATTCCCAATGGCAGGATCTGCGTTAACCTCGCTCTTCTACGAGATCTGCTTCCCTTCCCGCTCGGCTTTCTCCGTCTCCTCGAACTTCTCATGCTGGGTCGACATCTTGTCCTCTTGAGTCACCCCCATAGCCGAAATCATGGACACATCGACGTCCATTGAACCTCTGGCCAAGGCACTCTGTCCGTCGACCACTCTCCTTCCTCGTTGAGAATGTCCACCATGCTAGGAGTTACTCATATGTTAGAAAAGGTGTCAAGTTGGTCACCGCCCTTTCAAGCCTGTGTCCTTATGAGCCCCAGCCCAGTTTCAGTCACTTGGGTGATCACAGGGGCGGGATCCGCTACCGTCGTAGACTTAGGAGGAAATGCATAGCAAAGAAACAACCTTTTTAGTCCATAAATTCGGTAATCGCTTCATTCTCAGGGATGCAGGGTAAAAGGAAATTACCTATGGTCAAGGGTGGCATAGGAATGATATGAAGGGTGCTTGCGGCGATAGGTGAAGTGAGCCTAGTAAACCCCAGTGCTGGGAAGTCGGGATTAAACTTGGTAGCGGTGCGGGCCGAAGCCTTAGGACCACTCACCATAGAAACACGGGGGCCAGGGGCTGATAAGAGCTCCCCCTGCAAATGTTTCAGTCACCACCACGCTATCGGTCGGCACAAACTTCCCCTTCTCCTGGGCGAGCCTCGCCAAGCTTTCGTTCTCAGCATCTTCTCGCAACAGCCTCCGTCCTTCCTCCTGCTTCTCCAGTTCACTATTGTCCAGAAGAACATTCGCAAGCTGGCGCTCATCTAAAGCGCTTACATCCACTAGACGCAGGAATGGCACGTACGAAATCAACCTCTCCTAAGTTCTAGCAAGCTCACGTGGGTAGTCTTCGACCCACGAAATCCCTCGGAATCCCAAAGCCTTGACATACATACTATGAATACTTTCCTCGAAGGAGGACCCAACGCGAAACTCCGCTTCTCTTAGCTTCTCCCTCAGTAGCTCTATCTTTCTTAGTAATTCAGCCTTTATAGCCTCGGACTCGCTCAGCACATCCCTTTTCCTAGCTTTGGCATTCTCCTTCGCCTTTCTCATCACCTCGAGCTGCCTCTTCAACTCAACTACTTCGACATTCTCAGCCCGCAATCTCTCATTTTCCTCCCTCAAAGTAGCGTTGTTATTCTGGAGTTCGGTGACCCTCACATTGTCTTTTTCCAAAATGTCACACGCTCGCTTTAGATAGTCTTTGTCCTTTTTTAAAGTCGTGGTCTCGGTAGTAAGATCAGCCACGATGGCTTTATAATTCGAGATGGTATGCCCCGACTCCCTCTTCAGTATATCATAGGCCTATGTCATCTCATCTGCAACGACAAAGCTAACGTTAAGGGGTCTGACAGAGCATAAAGGGGAACTTACAATACGGGGAACGAGCGTACCTATCTTCTTATTCAAAGCTTCGACGGTGGTCCTATCGGCAGCAAGTTGCAGGTTCTTCTTTCTGATTAGTTCTGAAAGCCCGAAGAAATACTTGCTGAACTCATTAATTTGATGATACGAAGCTTTCACGTGCTCCCATACCTCCCCTGACTGTCGGTCGGGAGACGGATGGAGGTCGGGGAAAAACTTTAACTCGTCGAAGTAGTGCCGGGGAAGTGATGCTTCAGGATCGCCTTTCGCTCCTCTATGGATAGCTCTTGATACTGAGGTCCTGTCAAGTCTGGCACCTCTATCTCGGTCTCTCTCTCCGACCTCAACTGGCCAAGAGATGCTTCCTTTTCCCTAGCAAGATGAATAGGAGCCGGAGGGACGACCGATGGAGAAGTTGTCGAAGGAAAAGATCGAGAGCCGCCTATGTTAAGCCGAGTATCTCCCATGGACACGCGAATAGGTGGAGGAGGAGGAGGTGTCGGAGATCGCCTAGATCGATCCTGGTCTCGACGACTACCGCCTTGTTCTAACGGAGGTGGAGCACCATACAAGCTGGCGGATCTTCGGAATCTCTCGAAAGAAGAACTCTAGGAAGGCTGGCGATCCCCACGCCCATAACTTCATCCACCGTGTCCTCCAACCATGAAACCTGCCAATGGAACAAGGAGAAGTTAGTCAAGTAACTCACGTAGGCGAACGTCTATGCTATGCAGTGTTATGGATGTATGCCCTAAGTGTTCTCTTGACAGACCAGATTGCAGTCCAATCGAGGGGGTTAGCTCCTCAGCAGCGCAGGAAGGTTCTTCCAAGCTCGTCGTATTTGGCCACGGAGTCACTACAAAAGAAAGTCCCTTTAAGACATCAAACTGGCCCGCGGGTTCAAGCGAGATAGTGACCCCTGAGTGAGTCGCAGGAGACTGCGGTCAAGCCAACACTCCTTCCCCCTCCTCTGTCGGAGGCAGGATAGGAGTGCTCGGCAACCCCTCATCTCAGGCAACCTCCTCTTGACCATGAACCTCGCCTCTGCGCACATCTCCGTGAGGCGGAACGGTCCTTTGCGATTCTCCTCCCGCTGGGGGGATTTTTCTCTTCCGCCCGTTAGGGGTAGGACCCACCATAACTCCTTCCTTTGGCACACTAAGGGCAATCGCAGGACTGATCACAGCCCGGTTGTTCTGCAGCAACCCATCACATTGGAGGTGATCCTGACTTATCACAGTGTTGGTATCACGGAGATTCTCTGGTATCGCCCGCAAAGCATTGAGGCATTGCTGATATTCGTCTCTAGTAGGCGCCTTTGGATTTCCTGTCATATCCCATTTAAAACCATGAATAAAGGAAGGGATCCTAAAGTTACGACAAAGAACGGAGTTAGAGGAACACTTACTTCCCTCAATCCACCTCCTGGCAAAGCCGGGAGGGCAGGTAACAAAGAACCACTCTCTCTTAAATAGTGACAGCCTGGGCCACGTCCCGACAAAGAATTTTGTGGTAGCTGTCGCTTCCAGAAACCATTGAGAGGGGGAGGTAGTGCTCATTTTCCTTAGGTAGAATAAATATCGAATGTCTTCCCCGTTGGGTTCCCTGTGCAGAAATTCGTGAGAGAACATAAGTACTTAGAAGGGAATCATAAGCATTGGGGTGTAGCTGCGATGGCGCGAGGCAGAAATAGAACAACATATCCCGAATGAAGTTATTAGCTGGGGGCACACACCCGTTGAGGCAAGCTTGACGGTTCCAGGCAGTAAGGCCTTCGGGCAGCACATGGGCTCTATCATCTCTCCCGGGGGAATGGGCATCATCCACCGGTATGTTAAATAGCACTGCCATCTTCCTAATTACAGTAGTATCCAGGCACGAGAATACTGAATCGACGGGATTCTCCAAAATCACCGCATCAGGCAACATGTACGAAACTACCGGAGGTACGGGCTCATCCTTGCGCATGATATTTACATTCTTGGCCTCTTCAGTTACGACCGAGGAATATTATCGCTCAGGTTGCACCCCATGCTCAGACGCTTCGGGCGAGCTGGTCGAAGTCGAATGAGAATAAGTCGATCCTTCGGTGGTGGTCTCAAGCTCTCTGCCAGACGAGTCCCCTCTAGGGGGTAGGCTCGGATGTGTGCAAGGTGGGCTGGGAAGCCTCGGATTCCATAGTCTTTCTGGTCTTTAGCCATACTTTAACGCATCAGTGTTAGAACGGGCAATATAGTGACCTGTACCCCTCGTGTTGGTGACAACTAATATGTGCGTGTAATGCTATGCGAGGATGCGCTACACAAAGAAAGTTCAGAATGATTCGTAACAGTCCAAGTCCCAGTCCGGTTGTATGCTCTACCCTCTGTGAACAGTCCTAAACCCCGCTCGCGTGGTTAACAATATATGCATTGACGTTAAGCATGCAAATCAAGAGGCGAATATTCGGAAGTCAAAGTCCATCGGCATGACACGGTGGAAACCCAACAACGGCCATGTCCCAAACCCTATTGGGCTCGAAATTTCGAGGACTAGGTTCGAAATTTTGAACCCACACGGGTTCGAAGTTCCAAACCAGCCTGGGTTCGAAAACTCCAGCCCCTCTGGGTTCAAAATTTCGAACCCAGATAGGGACTCAAGAACTCGAACCCATGGTGTTCGAAAATCCGAACCCAGGAGGGTTCGATGCTTCAAACCCCCAGGGTTTGAAAATTCGAACCCGTAAGGGCTCGAGACTTGGGACCCGGTGGGTTCGAAAATCCGAACCCAATACGGTTCGAAATTTCAAGCCCACGGGGGTTCAAAAATTCGAGCTTGGCTGGGTTCGAAAAATCAAACCCGCAAGGTATCGAGGCCTCCGCCATGGCTCTTCGACTTCCTCCCCTTCTCAACTCCTCATTTCAAGGCCTCACCTAGCTCAGTTCCAAATTATTGGGCTCAAAATTATCGGGTTCAAAGCTTTCAGCAACGGCGGCAAGAGATAGAAAAATTAGAAGGGAAAAAGTGAAGGGGGCCTATTTATAAAGGGAAAACGCGTCTTTTCGAATCCCAGCACGAGTTAGAAATTTTAGAACCCACTGGGTTCTAATATTCAGACGAAAATTCGAACCCATAGGTTCGAAATTTCAAACCCCAGGGGATCGGACTTTCGAACCCTGGATTCGAAATTTCCACCCCATGGGCTTGAAATTTCGAGACCCCAGGGGACCAAATTCCTGGGCCCTAGATTCGAAACTTCGATTCCATTGGGTTTGAAATTTCGATGCCCCTCGGGCTCGAAAATCTCCTAAAAAAATGAATGGCGATGGTCGCACCTCCAGGATCGGGAATGCTGCGACATGCTGCCTCGTATACATACTCTGCACACACGCATGCCGACTCCCGCGCATTACGGTAGTTATGCACTATGGATGCTCAACGATTTGAGCATGGCACAGCCTCCAGGTGATGACTCATCTATGCCGCTAGGGGGAATGAGCCCTACAGCTAACACCTATTTCCCAATTTGAATTGCAGGAAACACTAACAGCTTCGCCACTCCCTCAACCTACGTAAAGCACATCATGTCAAAGATAAGACGTACTTTGTGGGGGTAAATGTTAACCGACTTTTTTCCCCGGTTCCCAGGAGAGCATCAGACACGCTCAACTCAACATACCTCGTGAAGTTGAGGCCGAAAAGGAATACACAGGAGTGAAGGAAACAGGATCAAGAAGAGATTACACCGCTTGTGGCCTCATTGCATGCAGAAGACGTCCGCAAACCAAGGCCTTGGATACCGAAGGAATTACAAGCCTCGACCACCCGGTTCCGAGACCCTCGCAACCCTCAGAAGGACCTCACCCAGGCATGACGCGGAATTTGTACCCAGCCGGGTGCGAGATCTTGCACCCATGCCTAGGTTCGAAATTTTGAACCCATGCTTGGGTTCAAAATTTCGAACCCAGTGGGTGCGAGGTCTCGAGCCCAGCGGGTGAGAAATCTCGCACCCATAGCCGGGCTCGAGATCCCGAGCCCAGCAAGCGCGAAATCTCGCGCCCACAGCTGGGTTTGAGATTCCGAACCCAACGGAGCGAGATTTCGTGCTCGTGCCTGGGTTCAAAATTTCGAACCGGACGGGTTTGAAATTTCAAACCCAGGTACTCGAAATTTCGAACCCATGCCCGGGTTCGAAATTTCAAAGCGCGCGGGTGGCGGGCTCGAATTTCCTGCATATGGTCCCTATTTCTACCTACTCTCACTTCTATAAATAGCCTATGGCCTCACACTTCAAAAGTGTTGGATTTTCTTCACTTGAGACCTCCCTAGAGCCTCATGAACTCCATTAGTGGCATCTCCTATTTGAGGAAGAAGAAGAATTAAATATTCTTTTTCCCAAATACCTATCATATTTCAATTATGAAAGTGAATGTAATGAGCATGGCTCTACCTTGTAATTCTTGAGTGATTAATAAAAGTTCAACATCCTTCCAAAGTGGACGTAGGCCTAATCCACGACCAAACCACTATAAATACTTGTGTTATTTACTGCTTTCTCTTACTTAGCCTTGCGACCAAATTAACTATTCCTAGTAATAGGAATCTTTGGTGTTTACGACATTTTTTGCCATCAACAAAATTTATGCAAATTTGATTTCTTATTACTTTCTAATTTGGCCACTTTGGAGGCTAACAAATTAACATGATAAAGATATCAAAATAACAAGATGCGGAACATGAGATTCTGCTTTATATTATATGACTTGAATAATGAGCATATACTATAGACTTCAAAATTAATATAATGAAATCAACCATCACCATAACAAATTATGCTATAATACATAACACATATTGCAGATTTTGAGATTTTGGTTGAAGTTAGTATTCGACAATGGAGATGTAATCCGTTTGATCAAAAACATCAAATAATAAAATATATATATCTATAAGCCATGGGTAGTTTTAAAAAATTATCATAGATCTACGTATAGCATAATATAAATTATAGTTCTATGCTAGAACATAAAGCATCATAAGAAATTAACAAATCATAATTGAAAATCACAAGTTCATCAACCCTACTTCGACACCGGATGTAAGAATTTTATCTTAATGGATCCTATTCATGCAAATCAATAATTATAATATTGATTGGGGCATGATAGATCATATCTTAAAACTATAAGGCATGGTAGATCAGATCTTAGAATAATAGGGCATGATAGATTAGATCTTAGAAAAATGTGATTTTTACATTTTATGGAATCGTATCAAAAGGAACATACCTTGATCCATGATGAAGCATAGAGGTAACCATAAATCACTACAATTGAATTTCTCCCTCTTAGCCTCTTTAGGTCTGGAGAAGCTTTTATGATGGAGGAAATGACTTTTCGTTATCAGACAGAGGGAGGGCCAATCCCTATAATTTTATTTATATACATCCACCATCAGGATATTTGGAATTTACCTTTCTATCCTTTCAATTAATTAGAATTTACCTTTCTATCCTTTTAATAATCTGTTAACCAATAGGAAATCGTCTTTACTTAGTACTAGACTATTACTTGTACATACACTAAAGCCACATTAACATGTTCAATTGAATGTGGGCGTGAGGACTGAAAATTCCAACATCCTACTCCATTAATCTAGTTTTTTTAATAAAAACGAGTTGTTTCTTTTGATTTATAATTCGTAGATTTTTCCTTTTCTTTCCTAATGTTGCATATCACCCCTTCGTACCAATGTTGTTATTTTATTTGTGTTTATTTTTTGTATATTATAAAGTCGTCTTCATCCATATAATTAATTCTTTCTATTTTTCCACTTAATATTTTGAAACGATCCACATCTACACTCATATTATCCAAAAATATTACTAAGTAATATTATCATGTGATACAAAGAATAAAGTGATATTGACTACGCACATGAATATTATTTTAGGTTAATGCCAGTAGTACCCAAAAATAACTGAATATCTCACATTTATTATATATAGTATTGGAATAAAGTAATAAATACGTGCACTTATGGGATAAAACAATAAATATTATACAAACAAAGATAAATAACACAAAGTCATAGGTGTATCCATAAAACATAATACAGTATGTAAAAGAGACAGTGTGAAAACAAAATATCTCCATTTTTCACTATCTCGAATAAAATATAAAGTATACTCTACACATTACAAAGTCATACATATAATGATACAATGTAATATAAAAACATAATAATACAATGTAACTAGTCTCCATCATGCCCAAACTACATGCACTGGCTTATTTGTCCTCGAACAATTGGCCTCAAGCAATGTAGAGGCTAATAAGTACCTACTATATGGGTCATCTGACCATGTAATACTCCAAAGATTATCATGGATCTGTTGCGCAACCTTGAGAACAGGCCTCAAGGACGAATATTTTCCATCTGCTTCTCTCCAACATTAATAATAAGAGTACATTGTGAAAAATAACATATAAAACATTAACCTTACTCACGACTGTGAACGTTACCTTAAGGAAGTATTATCTTAGTATCATTGTTCATGCCACATTAGTGTCATCTTCTTACAATGGATAATCAAATAAGTATTACAACCATGTCTTATTCCACCATGTATTAGGCAATCATTTAGTTTTCATAATATTCTATATAACAGGCATAAATAACTGAGGATATATTGCCGAATGTCCCATACCATACAACATTCTTACTCTATTTATTCAAAATTTTCATCATATAGATATAAAATCATGTATGCAAATTCAATTTACAAAATACATAAAAATAACTTTTAAAAACTTCTTAATATGATATAAATAAATTAGATTTACGAAAGAGATAATTCTACCTCAATGCAGGAATTTGTTTATATAAATCTAACTTTAATATCTCATGTATAAATACTATTTTATAATAAGTTTATAAACCTTGAAATATCTTTTTATTTCAAGCCATAAGTGTCACATAAAATCATTGCTACTTGCATATCATCAATTACTCATAATAGATTAGCCCAATAACATTCACAAAATATCACGTGATTTTGTCAAATGAAATAGAAGATTAAATGAACTTATAAATATTTCTTTTACTTTTATAAACATTATTTATTCTTATATTTACAACTCTTATTCACACTTGTTTATAAAAAATGAAATATACTTCAAAAAATATAAAAAGTTAATTAGATTCTTGTTTTTCTAGAATTTTTAAATCATAATGATATTCTATACAATAAAAGAATGAAGTTGAATCTTTATGTAGGCAAATTGCAACTAAGTTTAAAGGGACGAAATCACTAAATAGTTTAATGCTTTCAGAAGAAATACTGTAGCATAATCAAAGATCTTTCCAAAATGTCTTTTAGATCGCAAAATCATATAGTTCAAAGGTTACGATAACTTTTACGAATTATATGTGAACTATTTAAAGTAGGGCCATTTTTTTAAGACACCATTTTCACCTAGAAAACCTTAAATTTTCATAGAACGCTCAAAGGAATTTATTCCATATTATTATACAATGAGAGTTGGCATGTAGAAAATATATAAATATGTTAAAATTTATGGCCAAAACACTATTATGCTTCGATTCTAGAGTTAGCTCGGTTCAGACTTGTCACTTCATCAATTTAAAAACTTAGTTAGCATAAAGTTATAACCTATGAAAATACATTTCAATTGAAAGAAATCTCATTTAAATCCCACTAAGAATCAAAAGGTATGTATGTTTAGATATAGCACTTCAATTTTAAATTTCACAATTTAGAGCACACTAATATCTTGATAAATTCAATATAGCATCATCGGTTCCTAGTACTATTAAATTCACTATAGTGTTCCCCCTAAATAATGTTCTCTCAACTTTGGTTACTGAGAGCCATTTTCCAGCTTGCTCCACACTAACTTTAAATTTCATCAGCCTTTGATGCTTAGCTCCCTTTGGTCATGAATTTGGATTCCTGCAGTTCTAACCCAACTCAACCCATTAAAAAAGCAATCTAACATTTCCTATTGTCGAGCATAGTAGCATCATGTAACAATTTGCTAATTTTACGCTTTTAAACCTGAGGTAATTAAAATAAGTTCTTAATATAAGAGTAGACTAGGTGTGTTGTATTTATAACCATTGCGAATGTTTTTCCAAGAGGATTAACTTGATATACAATTTTGGTATATTTAAAGTAATGTTTGTGAAATATGTATGTTATATTTTTTTAAAACACATATGTAACACCTAACACCCCGTAGCATTCCCCAAAGTAGGATTATGCCAAGAAACATGGAGCATTTTAGGTATATAGAAACTAATCACATAAGCTAAAATTCACAAGACTTGTAAATAAATATAGGGAAAACATTTAAATTAAAACATAATTATTATTTCAAAAGAGCACTTCTAATTCAAGTAAAATACTAAGTCATAAAAAAAATAACATGTCTCATAAAAAATACTCAGTCTCACAAAATATCAGAGTACAACTTAAGATTCCTTCTTACAAATGCCAGTACAACCAATCCCAACTAAAAAATATATAGAATAGAAGAAGAATACATTAGAAACTGGATAAAATTTCCAAGAATAACCCTTTAAAAAATCTAAACCAACTGATCTCAACCTACGACCCTAACATGCGAGAAAATGAAAAAATAGGAGTGGGCCAGACATAAAATATGGGGAATGAAGTAATTACTAGCATGATTATGCAAGATAAAGAAAATGACTTAGTAACAGTTCTAGTGTCTTAAGGAAATGTGTAAATGCATAACTAAAAATGGTCTCTGAGGTACATAAATTTATTTGTCTAGTTTGAACTGTAATAACTGATCGACTATTTGCACCTATTCAACTTCTATAAGAATAAAATTGTTATAGAAATATGATTTTCATGATAGTATGTCATTGTGGATCTTCCCGTCATGTAGCACCCCATACTTTTCTGAGCCCAAATTTCGATAAAAATCAAAACTCAAACTCATCAAAGCACAAAGGATATAAATCTGGTACCTGCAATAATGATCAAGAGCATAATCAATATAGAATAAAACCAACTCACAACGGAAACAAATAGGATAACAAGTATCGAGTTAGGCAACTACCTTAAAAGAAAATCATCACATCAATACCGAGTAGAGAGAACATGAACCGAAAACTAAACTTGAACTCTTGGAAGGACCTGTCTTCCCTGGGATAAACTTGAGAGTTGTTATAAGGAGGGGGGGTCAGAACAACAAGTCCTTGTGAATAGAAAATGTAACAACCCAGAATTTTGGTGATAATTAATTTAGTTATTTAAATTAATTCCTAAAATGGAATTTTCACAAACCATGGAGTTTGACCATGAAAGTTTCACCATTGCATTTGTGATGGAATTATGGTCAACTTCCATGTTTGGAACTACGCGAATGGAGTCTATATGAAAAAGTTACTGATGAAATACAAAAAAAGACGGAAAATAAGTAAAATAGAATAATTAATATATGGTATTAAATTAATTTCCTCCCCCACCTGTTCCAAGTCGACCAAAGCGGTCGTCCAGGGCGGTTGACCGCTCCACTGATCATCAATTGCAACGGGCGACGACTAGGTTTATATATATATATATTAATCATATAGATTTTTATTAAATTAAATCCAACGGTCTGGGGTCATTTCTATGCCTATAAATAAAGGGCTAGACCCCTACTCTCTTATTCATATTTCATGAAGATAACATCGAAGATCTATCATTCTCAATCCTCCAATCTCTTCTACAACAAATTATAAACATATATAAACCAGATTTGCAAGATTAGAGAGAAGAAATTTAGATCTATGAAAAAGAGATAGTTCTACGAATAAGTAATCTAAATTATTTAATTTCCTTCTTATTTTCCTATTCCTTCTTTTAGCTTTGTGGTAGTTTGTGCTTGTACCTATCAGTTTTGCTGTCCTTGTAAATCACACAATGATGTAATGGGATTTCATATGTGTTTGTCTTTCACGCTTCATTGTATTTGAGTTAGTAATGAAATTTCATTTTCTTATCAAACTAGCAGTTGATTTAGAGATGGAAAGTATAGAATTCTACAGTGGATAAATTTTATTGAAGGACAGATTTTTACGTTATTTCATATCGAATATTTATTATTTATAACCTGTTACTTTTTGACCCTAAATTCATTTTTGGGTTCTGTGTATGGTCTCAGTTTTTTTATTTTTGCATGACCGACATCCTTCTATGCAAGGATGTGACTTGAATCGTTTGAGTTTCCACAAAAGATATTTGTGAAACATTTTGCAAATTCTATCTAAAAAAAGAGAGAATCGTTTTAAAATTTATATTTCTCATTTACTTTATTTTAAATCTAATATATGTAAAAACATGGATTTGGGTACGTTAGTTCACGTATATTTAAACATTTGTTTTATATAAAATAAATAGTTCAAATGTAATAAAGTGTACAGTACCAAAATCTTGCTTTTATGTGAATTTAATAATGGAAGTAGAACAGTATCAAAAAGAATTTTAAAATGTATATAAGAATTTTATAAGCAGAAATTTACATTTGTGGAAAATTTTGATTTTATAGTCACATGTAATGCATAAGGAAGATTTTCGATGATTTGTTTGCGCGTTATAGCGGTGCATTAGGGATGAAGATGCAAAAAGGCGTTAACGATAACAAGGGAAAGACTATTTTAGTTGTGGAAACGTTGTTTCCATACCTTGTCAACGATGTGCATGGGTTAATAATTAACTCATTTTACATTTTAGAGCTTGCCTTAAGCCTCCTTTGTAGTCTACAAGTGGAAAATTTTAGATTATTTTTTGGCTATTGAGGTAAATTTCATTGTTGGATAGGAATCAGAAGATTTAAAGCGGAAGGATGTTGAACTTCTCCATTTTGATCTTCTTTTTCTAGCATAGGTGAAATAAATTATAGACGATTTAAATGCGTTAACGACTTGGATGGTAGGGCTTAGATGCAAAATTGGTTGTTTCGCACTTCAATTTATAGTTGCGTGAGGGTTATGATTGAAAATGCTTTCAAAAAAGTCGCATTCATATAGAACTGCTAGTACATTTTAGGATACTTGCATCATGCTTCAAAAGTGTTATCAAAAATAAAAGGCATACAAATAGGAGGATACGATTTAGAATTGGTTGTGTAGTTTAGGACCATTAGGCGCCAATGCCATGACTATATCATTAGTAAAATTTCAAGATGAAATTTCTTTTAAGGAGGGAATAATGTAATAACCAGAAATTTTGATGATAATTTGTTTATTTATTTAAATTAGGTCCCAAAAATGGAATTTCGCAAATGATGGAATTTGACCATGAAACTTGCACGATTGCGTTTGTGACCGAATTTCATGTTTGGAACTTCGCGAATGGAGTCTGTATGAAAATGTTACAGACGAAATATCAAAATAGATGTAAAAAAAATAAACTAGAATAATTAATATATTGTAATAAATTAATTTCCTTCCCTGCCTACTGCCAGGTCGACCGCTCCATCGGTCGCTTGGTCAATGGCAGTAGCGACGACTATCTTTTTTCTTATATATATAAAATATAATATATATATTATATGAATGGACGGATCTTTATTAAATTAAACCTAATGGTCTAGGGTCATTGCTACGCCTATAAATAAAAGGCTAGACCCCCATTCTCTTATTTATATTTTCTGAAGGCAGTAGCGAAGCTCTGCCATTTCCAATTTTCCAATATCTACAAAAACACAAAATTTAAACATATACGAATCAGATTTGCGGGATTGGAGAGTGTTAACTAGCCTTTTGGTCCGGTTACCAAAAGTACGCAAGACACGCTCGACTCAGTATATCGCTTGATTTTACAGCCCAGAGGCGTTGCTAGTACTAGAATATCTGAGTCTGGCCACTAGCAGAATGTCGCATCCCTTGAACGCGACCTCCATCAGTATCCGTTTGCAGCTGAGCCGAAGGCGAGCCGTACTCCGAGCCAAAGGCGAGCTGTTCGGCGGGTCCGGGCGCAGCGCAGGGGGGTCCGGGGCCCTACAGTCCTCCAAACATTGCCAAACAAAGGCCTCGCAGTCCAAACCATCCTGAGCCGAGGCCCCAAATCCTAAAGGAATCATGACTCTCGAAGCGCCAAAACCTGTGGTCCACACGCACCTCAAAAAGCAAACTTCGCATTCTGCAGGTGCAAAATTTCGCACCCAGTTCTGGGTTCAAAATTTCGAACCCAATAGGTATGAAATTTTGAACCCAGCTCCAGGTTCGAAATTTTGAACCCAACGGTATTAAATTTCAAACCCAGTCCCGGGTTCGAAATTTCGAACCCAGCGGGTGCGAAATTTCGAACCCAGCTCCGGGTTCGAAACTTTGAACCCAGCTCCGGGTTCGAAATTTCGAACCCAACAGGTGCGAAATTTCGAACCCAGCCCCGGGTTTGAAATTTCGAACCCGGGGTATGTGAAATTTCGAACCCAGCCCCGGGTTCGAAATTTCTGCTACTACGAGTGGCGGATTTGAATTTTCTGCATGTGGTCCCTATTTTTACGTACTCCTACCTAATCCTACCTACCTTCACTCCTATAAATAGTCCATGGCCTCACACTTCAAAGGGGTCGGATTTTCTTCATTTGAGACCTTCCTAGACTTTATGAGCCTCATTATTGGCATCTCCTATTGGAGGAAGAAGGAGAATTAAATATTCATTTTCCCAAATACCTAACATATAACTATTAGAAAAGCAAATGTAATGAGCATGGCTCTACCTTGTAATTATTAAGTGATTAATAAAAGCTCAACATTCTTCCAAAGTGGACGTAGGCCTAATCCACAGCCGAACCGCTATAAATTCTCGTGTCATTTACCGGTTTCTCTTACTTAGTCTTGCGACCAAATTAACTATTCCTAATAATAGGAATCTTTGGTGTTTATGGCATTTTTTTACCATCAACAGAGAGGTTAAATTAATTTCTATGAAAAAAGAGATGATTTTACGAATAGTTAATCTAAATTATTGAATTTCCTTCTTTTTTTCCTCTTTCTTTTCCGGATCTACAATTCTAAACCATTGTTTGTCAATCCCCCTTTTAAAATAAATTATAGATTTGTAAGATTTAGGAATTTTAGGCCTAAAAGTCGTGTTAGATTCGTTGTATCTAACAATATGTGATTTTTGATTGATGATAACAAACATATATTTATTATTATAAATGTGCTTGTAATTTTACCGTTATACTACAACACAAACATAATATAATATTTATATTTAAATAGAATACTACTACACAAGAATTTAAATATTCATACAATATTTTATTTAAATATAATATTTTGTTTCAACATTTTAACAGTACAAATTTATAACTCCACTATTTGTACATTCCACTAAAATACAATACATTACATTTCATATTAATTTTTATTTGTATACAATGCTCCTCACTACAATACACTCAGTTACATTTCATTCAAGTTGTAAAATTCATACTCATGCATACACTAACACAGTTTTGTCTTTTGTCTCTGTCTTCACAGTCAGTCCAGTCTTCTGTTTACCTGTCATAGAAGAAACACACAATAAACAGAAATAAAAATATTTTAAAATTTTAGGAAATATAGTTTTATTTTAAAAATTTATTTGCCTCTGAATTTTGGTGTGTTTCTCATCATTTTTCATGATTTGATCTGATATGTATGGACATCCATCTATGTCTAGACAGCTTGTGATATTCACAGTGATTGACTGTAAATACCAGAAGGTAGACATCGTCTGTAGTGCTCACATATATATATTCTATACGTACATTATACATGTATACACATGCATGTGTATATATACATATTTTCTGTGCAGGGGCAGTATGGTCAGAAATGGACAAATATATAGAATATAATGTGTCAGGTGAAGCCTGACAATATTTTCATGCCGCAAGTATCCATGAGCACTCAAGCAACAATTACAAACACACACACACACATATATATATATATACATATGTATGTATACGGAAATAAATGCACAAGTCGAGTTGTTTCAAATTCAAGTTCACATAAATCCTCATGAGCAAAGTCAAGAAAGAAAACATACAAAGCCAGTAGCATATGTTCAAAGTCACATGGAAATGCAAGGGACATATACAATTTCAAGCTAAGGTCATATATGCAAACAGCCCATACAAAAGACAGTTCTGTTTTTGAATATGGTCACACACACATTTGCATATGGAAAGTGAACACAAGGTCACAACAAAATGGTAGGTGCACATGTCAATAAACCAGTGACAAAAATAAATGATGATGATTATGTCAAACAAATACAAAGCATATATGCAATACTGGAAGAATAAACATGGTCAAACTCAGTGGATCAGTAAATGTATGTGCACAGTTATATGGTGACAAGCCAGAGAAGTAGCTTCTATATTTAGGCGTACACATACAGTCGAGCCAGTTTTCAACATCAGAGACAATGTTAAGCTTCATTATTTTCCCGGATGGCATATGTATATATATATATGTCAAAAGTTTCAAACTGCGTAACTATTGCTTTCAGATTTATTTATCGGAAGTTTTTTTAATAGGATTAAACCAAGTCAGGGAGCCCGAGTGTACAGATCAGTCAAACTGGATACGGTGGATCAACAGTGTACAGATGTGCATGAATAAGGTTGAACACAGTAGCATGGCACAATATGCAAGTTCAAATATTCAATTGAAAAGTATGTGTAACAAACCGTATTTTCTGTAAACATTAAAGTAACGAATTAAAGAATAATTAATTACAAATGTGAGAATTAAGGGAAACAGGTTACATTATTGCGTTCATCTCAGAATTCTGCTTGAGATAGAGTCCGAGTTTGCGTAAATCATACTCCGTATGAAGGAGTTATGACCTTCAGAAGATTCAAGAATTTAAATAAACAGCTCAGATTAAAGTTAAGAAAATTCAAATTTCGAAATCAGAAGCAGATCGACCAGGGGGTCGACCTCCCCCTCGGGCCAGATCTGAAACCTGACGTGTTTCTTTGTGTGATGATTTGTTGTGTCATTAGGGCTTGTGTGGCAAGTTCTGGTTGGTTCTCTTAGGTTTTAATGGCTTTGATTGGCCCTAGGTTGATCTGATGGCTCCTATTAAATAAAACTTCTATATAAACAACCTAAATCTAAACCCTAAGCCACACAAAAATATTCCTAAGACCTTCATGTTGTCAATACTCAACCTAGAGTGGCCGCCATTCTCCTTCAACTAGAAAGCAAGTTAGGAATTACAAATCAAATCTAATTCAACTAAGAGAATTCAACGTCTACAATAAAGGAGAGCTATTCAATTTCAGAATACAGATCCCAGAACACAAGACTAGTCTCCTTTTTGTAAGTCCAGTTATCATTTAGACCTAAACGATATTAGAATCATGACTAAAATAAATGGATTTAGAACAATGCCTAATGTAAATTTATGCCTATCCTTTTTGTTAAAACTGAATTGATTAGGACTATGGCTCTTATCATGTTAAGTTTGTGATCATGTTGTATGTAATTTGATGATAAATGTTAAATGCTTTGCAATGAATCCATATGTTGTACAATTTGCCAATGACATATATGTTGTGTAATTTAGCGATGACATATTATGTTGTATACTTTGGCGATGACATATCATGTTGAATAAATTGGGGATGACATATTATGTTTTATAATTTGGCGATGGCATATCATGTTGTGCAACTTGGCAATGACATACCATATTGTATAATTTGGCGATGACATTTCATGTTGTACGATTTGGTAATGACACCTATATGTTTTATGTCAATTTGGGAATTTTGCTATGTTTATGCAAGTTCAACCATGTTCACATATATGACTAGAACTACATGCTAATTTGCAAGTTCACAACCGCATGCTTAATTTTAAGTTTATGTAGTTCTATGTAAAACCCCTATTTAACGATTCATGTTGAGTAGAAATAAATTTGCAAGTTCATAATTAAATGTATATTGTTCTATGCCGAATTCATATGACACATGTGTAGTTAGATCCATATTTTTATGATGTTGGAATTATTATATGTTCCTCTTTTTCCCCTTTTGTGTATAAGTTAGGCTATGTATCGAGCCTAACATTTTATTTGATTTATGCGAACATTTAACGGGGGTAACGTTGGGGATAAACATGAAATTACTTATAATTGGCATATTTGGCTCATAAACAAGTAAATGTTTTATTGCATAAAGTGGTATAAATTTTTATACCTAAAATTATGAACTTGATTTAAAAGGGAAAGTGGGGCTTGACTTGAATGACAATAATTTACATATAAATATAAAGAGGTAAATATGTAAATTTAGAAAAGACGAATATGCCTAACCCAAGGTTAGATTGAGTTACGGTGTAAGACTGCCTGGAACCGCCCGACACATCCAGCAACCATAACAATATATATCTAATGTGAGAGGTTAGTGCATCGAGCCCAAAAGAACCCGAGGTTAGACTGAGTTGCGGTGTAAAACTGCCAGGACCCGACCGGCACATCCAGTGACCGCAACATTACCTATCTAATGTGAGTGGTTGGTGCTTTTATGAATAAATTAAAGCTAAGTCAGGAATGGTAGGGTTAAGTTAATTAGGGCAACACTTAACCAATACAACATGTTAACTAAATTGATGGGTGGGGTTAGGTTAACTTGGACACTTGACCAATTTAACATGTTGATTAGGAAACCTTAGTAACAGGGACCCATTTCAGCAGTAACCCACATAGATGTATCATGGTACCCTGAACTAGACAGGATGGGGCACGATTACTGGGCTGATTATAAAAGGTCAAAACAACGGCGGTTGGTGCGTCAGCGTAGATTCCGATGGAGTACGGGCGTGCACGTACTCGGGAGTGGAAAAAGCAGGCACTGGGCATCAGTAGTTATACACTGTGCACTTGAATCATGTTGGGTTGCCACCATAGGATTTGATACACCATGGTGGGACCAGCACAGGTATCTACAATCGAGCGGGGCCGTATGACACAAGTAGTAAATGCGTGCGAGTAGGAGCCGATCAGTAAAAAGGGATCACTGGGTTTGAACTCATGATGATGGTTGAAATATCTAGTAGGTGTAGATAATATGGATATGAGTGCGATAGTATGATTAGTTTATCTTGCCTTATCCTATGTTACCTTATTTCTTTTTTACTGTCCTGCGTCCAGTTTATTCATGTCATGGTTCGCTTACCAGTTACATGCTAAATAATCACTGGACTTACCAGACTTATGTCTGACCCATTTTTCTTTCTCTCTCTTTTCTTCCGTTTCCTCCCCCCCTCAGGTAGCCAGGGAGGGAATACCTCAGCTTAATTTGGACCGTTCATCTTTCCAAGCTTGAAGACTATGTGATGTATAGCTTGGAACCTCTTATCTCTGGCTTTGGACACACTACCACTTGGGGATTTATGCAGTTTTATTATGTTTTATGCTTCTTTATGTTATAATCAAGACAGAGATTTTAATGCAATGATTTAGAAGTTGTTTTGAGACAGTTTGCTGTAATGTTTTTGTTATGAACCACGTATGAAATAAATTTCATTTTTCCGCTACTTATATATGTCTGTCTTGTAAATTATCTATATCTTTTACCTATAATTCTCCACCAAAGTTAAGGCATTCCCTTTGTAAGTGACCTTAACGGAGGTGGGGTGTTTTAGTATGGTTATTCCAGATCATAAACTCAAATCAAACAGTAAGGTCTTACATGTGAGCAGCTGCATGTATACAAGTATATACATAGCAAAGAACACAAGCATGGCAAGGAGTACATAACCGTGTCAAAGGATTTTACAATGCAAGAATGTACTCAGGGGGACATGTCGAACAAAGGAAACAATCCAGCACAAGTATCAACTCATGTTATTCGAGGTGTACGTATATGGAAAGTGCCAATCAGAAATGGCCATGCAAGTATCAACAGTGTAACATGTTATATGCAGCAAACAAGGCAAAGTTCACAAAGAAAATGGATTCGATCTCGTATTCACATGCACAAGAAACTGATTCATTTTATTTTTAGAAATTTTACAAACTGCCTTTGACAAACAATTTTTTTGGAGCAAAGAAAACCAGTCCATTATTTTAGGTGATCAATCACAGTACCATCTTGGCAAGAAACAAATCAAACTCGGCAAGTTTTTAATCTTTCTAGAAATCAAACATGGCGACAAATCATTCCAGAAATCATGGTTTGTTTTTAAGTAACATTTTGGGCAAGAGCACTCAGATTGTTTCCAGGAAATCATGCAAAAATGATTCAAGAATCACGCAAGAAATTCAAGGGGCCACAAATTATCTATTTCCAAATAATAAACCAGAAAATCACGCAATAGCCAAGAATTTCAAGACCGAACCATTCAAATAATAATGGCAACAAAATCACGGGCAAATCAAGTCAAGCCATACAAGAAATCATAGTTATTATTGAATTTAATTATCCTATATAAACCATTCATTATCAGTAATTTTTTTTATCAAAATCGAACAACAACAAAAAAATCGAGAGCACAAAATAATCAACTCAAAGAACTTATACAATTTTGGTCGCAAGAATCTCAAATCAATAGACAAGAAAGCAGCGAGAATCTGAAGCAAATCAGAAGAACAAATTTGAGAAATCACATCGCGATTTGGGGAGTTTTACAAAACCCTATTCTTTTTCTTAACTGACAATTTTGGGAGCATAGCCACCAAATGAAATAAAAGAAAGGGGACTGGCTTATTTTTTTATTATTAAGGGACTGAGGATTTTGTTAATATTTTCTTTATTTGTATTGTTTTTTTTAATTCTTTTGTAACTGTCTCAAACAGTTTTCTAGTGTCTGTAAAACTAGGGATTTTCTAATGTTTCATTAAAACTAGGTTTACTAGCTATTGGTTTGTAGCTAGGGGGAAAAAAATCTGATCTTAGGGATATAGACCAGTGTAGGGTTCTGAGCGTGGGACTAGAACAGGAGTAGGGTTTGCGAGTTTACAGGGTTTTGTAAGTGGGATATGTTTTAATAACTAATAAAAATCTTAGGAATGCAGCAGTAGGTTGGGTTTACCGAAGCTGGGTAAAATATATGTTATTTTTTCCTGCATTTATTTTCTCTTCTAAATTCTGTGTTGTGATATTTTTTAATATCCCGTAAAACTCCAATAACCCTATTCACCCCCTCTAGGGTTAATGTAGATGCAACAAGATTTGGATTTGAATAGCTTTCAGGTGAGTGGGAAAATATATACATAGTTTATAATAAACATAAATAATTCGTTTGCGTTGAATTGGAATTATATGCCTAAAAATGTCAAATTTGTGAATTTTGTCAAATCTGAATTTTTACGAATATTGGTTAAGCATGGATTTGTAGGCCTTTTAAGTTATTATCATCTTTTGCCTATAGTTATTTTTGAGTTACTGTGGTTATTGTTAACACCTCGGATTTAGAAATCAAGCCTTTCGCTTTCATCATATTTTTAGTTTTATTCCGGATCCGTAGGATGGGTTGTTGATTTATGATTTATACTGTGTTGGTTAAAATAATTAATAATCCTATTGTTTTTGACATTGTTTGTGGTTTTATTTGATTATTATAACTTTTGTCCTCTTGTTCCTTTTATATAAAAAGGCATTAGTTGAAATTTACAGGAAAAATAAATAAACCAAATAAGAAGAGATGTCCAAATTCACGTATTTTAGAAGTTATTACTATAATATATGGAAGCAAATTCACGTATTTATGTACAAGTGATGTGAAATATCATTAACCATAGGATTCCGTGATGATAGTTAATTGCGTAGCGAGGATTATTTCCTAAATTGAGGTTTATTCCAAGTGCGAGGTATTAAGTGGTTATAGGTCCTACCTCCTGCTCAAAAGAGGAAACCTTAAAAAGGGTAATAATTTATATGCGTAAGCCTTCTTCAAGATAGAGGTATTAAGTAGTTAGATCCACCCTTAAAAGGATGTTAAGTGATCGTGTAGCTCACCTACCCACAATGAAAAGTATTAAATGGCTATTGGGTAAGAGCTTTATAGTCCCTATGTTGGTCCTCTTCGTCTAGGTAGTAAGTAACCGGGGTGAGATTCCGCCTTAGGATTTGGTATTAAATGACCACTATGGAGGTACAATAGGTCTGCCTATCCTGCGGAAAGTAGTAAGTGGCTAGGGGAATATCTAATAAGGCCAGTTAGATAGTAACACTGGGGTCCGCCGGGGAAGGTCAAAAATGACAAGATGTCGTCTGCCTATCCTATAGGTAATAAGTGACTACTTACTATCGCTAGCCTTATGCGAGAGCATGTATATGCATGACTGATGGAAGCCTTACTTAGTATCTAGTGTCCTCTAATTTATATTAGTGTAGAGTAAACCACCGAGTAAGGTATTAAGTGACCGATGAGTCCACCTTGGATCTTAAGTGATTGAGAGAATCCACCCTTATCCATTATGGGAGCGAGGTCTTAGTGGATATATAGAAATAATTTACCTCTTTATGGAATAGTGAGCAGTTGTGAGCCTTCCTCTTAGTTTTTGGTAATTGGTTGAATGGTGGTTTAAGGGATTCATACTTATGCATAAACGTTTTACTCAGTATTGTGATATCGTTATTGTTGGGAATGCTACCTTGGGTATGGTAGTTAGTTGTTGTGCGTAAATATTTACAAGGTTATGTTAGAATTACTAGCCTTGTTAGACATATGTTTTGGTTCTGACCAAACTGGATATGTATGTATATTGTAGACAGTGTTATACATTTTATACTCACCATGATTGTTATTTTGACCCCCTCCTCATAATAACTCTCAGGTTTAGCTCGGGGAAGACAAGTCTTAGCAGATGTTCAGTTTGGTTTTCGGTTCTCTTTCTCTCATGCTCGATATCGATGCGATGAAGTGCTTTAAGGTAGTCATCCTAGTCAGTATTAGTTATTTTCTATTGTTTTCACTGCGAGTTAGTTTTGCGGGTAATAGATTTTTACTCTCCGTCCTTGGATGAGTTTGAGTTTCGATTTTTTCGAAATTCATACACGAAAAAATGTGGGGTGTTACATTTGGTATCAGAACTTAGGTGGATGCTCAATCAAGGTTCATAAACATTCGCGATCACAGTGATCGAGACTCGAGTGAAGCTTGTTCAACCAATCACAAGAATAGACAAGCTCAGGGGGGTCCCTACCCGGATCGACCCAGGTCGACCAAGATAAGCTTGGGAGGTTCGATGACTACTCAGTTCGACCAAACACAGGAGAACCCATAGCCGGCTTGACGAAGAATTAGATGCAAACCCCGTTCGACAAGCGCTCAGTTCGGTGAAGTTTCAAAAGACAAATCTGGATTAAGATATCTTGTGGTTCGATTATATCAAGCCGAACCTCGTCGAACCGAATTAATATCTTCCTGAAGACCCGCTCCAACCATGAACTGGCCACTTCCATGAACTGGCCACCCCATATCTTCCACACCAAACTAAGAAAAAGTGCTTTGTATGAAGTGTCAGGCCGATATGGGATGACCATCAAGGTAGAAGAACTCGAAATAAAACAAGTCGTATAACTCATAGCGCATGGATAATATATAGTAATAACATATACAACAGGATATAGTAGTGAAGCACAATTGAACTGAAAATCAAATCTTTATAAAGCCATAGGATCTCAAGTACAATACATCTCAGTACATGAACCTTTGAATACAATATGCCTAATTACATCCCTTAGGGTATTAATAACCATCAACATATAATGGAAATATATGAGAGATATCTAATAGTAGGTAGTAACAATACGCTAGCCTCCTGCTCGTCACTGCATAACATCATCGGCACCAAAACCTGCTACATGCTACTTAGTCTACTCATCAACAACAATATTGATGAACAACCCAAGGTAATAAGAGGGAAAGTGGGTGATAAAATAACTAACAAGTGTTACATAGGATAATATGAGTATAGACGGTTCAATCATCAGATCCGTCCAATATCCATCAAACTAACATATGAAAACCATCCGTCACAGGCCATATCAGAATAGGATAGGACAAATCCAATCTCTCTTCTCTTCAATGACCTACGGTCATAGCCTACCAAGAGAAAATAAAGAAGGAAACATACAATCCACCATAGCATTTATAACATCCAATATCTTAGTTATCACTGACTATAGCCTTGAATCCATCGATAATCGAACTTGTTTTCAACGATCAAAAAGGCTAATGGAAAACCCCGGTTCTAGCAAAACTACCATATGCCATTGTGACTACCTATGTTTTCCTTACACGACAAAGACAACTAGGCCCATCATGACTACCCAAGGGACATAATCTATCCATGATGATCTAAATGGGCATTCCCAGGATACTCCTACTTTGAGTCTACTAGAACACTTCAATTATCAACAATTCCTTGGTGCTTCAAATCTGTCAAGCCTTTCATCTCGGCGACTCAATCCATTTCTTGAACCATTCCATTATCACCTGTAATTGACTCCTATCCTGTCAATCCATCATCCTATTAGATCGCATGTTGCATCACGACCAGTATCACATCAATCCGACTCTGATCACTCCAACATGAGTTCACAATTGAAGCATCATCCATCTTTGAGTTGCAAATCAATCATCCCAAGTCTATTTCCATCCAAACTTCACCGGCAACCCTTCAGAAGCTATCACCATCCAAACCTAAAAGCCTTGACCCTCCATTCGACACCCTGATGGATCGGTACCAGTCCATCACACTTAGCGAAATTTTACTAAGTGTTTGGCTCTGGTCCATTCTTGCCTCGAAAGCATCCTATCGGTCCGTTTTCAAATCATTTCGACATCCATGTTGAAACTTCTGCTGGTCCATCTTCGCTCTCCATTAATCAACTTTCGATCCATCATAAACAACTCCGAATGACTTAAAAATAACAGGAAACCTCAATTTACCACCATGATGATCCCCCAAAATTTCGTCGCCATACGACCTCTCCATATGGATCAGTACCGGTCCATGATGGACTGGTATCATTCCATATACTTAGCGTTTCTTAGCATAAATTTTTTACTTCTTCAATCCCTCGTCTTCCAAAGCACATCTACCAAGTTTTGTCTGAATCCGATCATCTAAACCATGGATTTGCTCTGTTCTTCAATCTTAGGTTTCTAAGGCAATAACATAAGACTCAAACAATGCAATCAATTCAATAAAAACAAACATTAATTCACACAATATCGATCATACTAACATGAAAATATCACAATTGTGGCATAAACATGTCATAAACATGGGATCTAGCATGATTTGGATCTAAACATACGATAACATGATTAATCTAACAATTATCCAGTAACACGATCAAATCAGGTTTTCATTAAGACGTCTAAATCTGAGATTAATATATATATATAATTACATCTAGGGTGAATTTAGCATGTAACATATGAATTTGATCCTAATTTACCCATACAATCTGTAGTTTCCATGTGAGAAATATCTATCACTCACTTAATCCTCAATTTAGTGTAAATCTGATGAGATCAGATCTGGACAGCGCTGATATCCTCGAAGTTGATGCAATTTGATGTGATTTAATCTTCTTTGATGGTGATCTATCTTCTAGATGCAATTTATGATGGATTTAAATGAAAGGAATGGAAAATTAGGGTTTTAGGCTGAATCGAAGAATCATAGATGCCCAACCTAAAGTACGAATGAAGAAGCAACCCTAGTTCTCTCCCTAAACCCCTTATTTATATTTGAAGGTCATTAGTCTAATGGGCTTGGCTAGTCAACACTTTAGGCGCTAACAAGTCTGCCTAACAGCAGCTACAACTTAAAACAACGATTTCTCCTAAACCACTGAACCAAATCCTTCATGTGACTACTCTACGTAATCGTAAACTATCAATCTGATCCAATGAGACCAATATCAACACCTGATTCGATTGCTATCAAAATTTATAGCCCAAATAGTAAACTAAAGGAAAAAATGGTCGTAATTAGGTTCGATAAAAATTATGGACATGTATCAAATCCCCATGAACATCATATTAAAATCGAAGAATGGTCTACCCACCATGGAATAAAGTATAATTATTTTTAGATCAGTTGATATGTAAAATTTGGGTCGTTACATTCTCCCCTTTTAGGAATTTCACGCCCAAAATTCCAAGCATACACGAGCAACCAAGTGCAAACATAACATTCCGCATGCCTACCATCACGAGTAGCCAATCTAGCATCCAACAATCCATGTAATCAAAATCCTATCCTTGCATGCGGAATTCTAATAGCGCAAGTCTCAGTGGTACAAGTAAGATATAATATATTTGACATACCACTCAAAAAGTTCTGGATGGGTCGATCTCATACTCTCTTCCATTTCCCATGTGCAACCGTCACCATTCTCACCCCATTGTACCTTGTGTAGCTTAACAGCCTTCCTCCTAAGTTGTTTTGTGTCACTCCCCACGATGCAAAGTGGCTTACGAGGTCTAGAAAATTTAGTCTTGACCTCTCAATCTTCCAACTGATCAGGAGATACCATGACATTCATGTTGTGCACAAATTTCTATAGAAATGATGCATGAAACACATTATACACTCACCATCTTCTCAGTAAATCCAATCTATAAGCGAGATTTCCAATACCCTCGATAATCGGAAACAGCCCAACAAACCTTGGCGCTAACTTTCTTTTCCTTCCGAAACGAACAATATTCCTCAGAGGTGAAAACTTAACAAACACCAGATCTCCGACTGATAATTCCAAGTCCTTTCTTTGTTTATCAAGATAAATTTTCTGACGATCTTGGGCTTCCTTCATTCATTGTTGAATGATCTCAATATCATTTGTCGTTTCTCTATTCATATTGAGCCCAAGTACCAACTTCTTGCCAGTTTCTAACCAACAAGATGGATAACTACACGGTCTACCATACAATACCTCATATGGTGTGATTTCAATATTCGACTGGTAACTATTATTATAAGAAAAACTTGACTAAATGTAGGTGATCTTCCTACGATCCTCCGAAATGCAATACATAATCTTTGAGAAGATCTTCCAAAACTCAATTAACCATTTCAATCCGACCATCGGTCTAGGATGACAAGCTATACTCAAACATAGCTCGGTTCCTAATGTTTTTTGCAAACTCTTCTAGAATCCACTAGTGAATAATGGATCTCAATTACTAACAGTACTCTTAGGAATCCCATGGAATCGAACTATCCACTTAAGGTATAATTTAGAGAACTTCGATGTCGTCCTAGTCGATCTGACAGCAATAAACCTTGCGCTTTTGGTCAAACAATCCACGATGACCTATATACTATCATATCCTGCTCTTGTGTAGGTAGTCCATCGATGAAATCCATCTATATTTGCTCCTATTTCCACGTGGAACTTCCACTGACTATAACAATCCACTCGCCTTCTTCTGCTCGGCTTTAACTAGCTGACAGTTCATAAGTTACGAGATAAATTTCCCGATTTCCCTGTTCATACCTTCCCAGTAGCAGACTTGCTTCATATCTCGATACATCTTATTACCACCTTGATGAATCTTCAGTCAAGAGTGATGACATGTCCTTAGAACCTCATCTCTCAACTATATCAGGAATATCTAATCGTCCATTCTTGCGAGTCAACCATCTCGATCTACTTCGAAATTCTTAATATCTGCAGGTTCTCATCTCATCTCTAATCTCCAAGTGATTTCCTAAAGCTTCTCATCTCACTTATAGCCTTCGCCAATCCTTCCAATGAGAGTCAGTCTATTAATAAGATTGATAACATCTTGGGATCCAACTCACAATGAGGTCTAAAATCAAATCTTTGCTAACTTCTTGGGCTCCAACTCACAATGGATCTCAATCACTAACAATACTCTTCGGAATCCCATGGAATCGAACTATCCACTTAAGGTATAATTTAGAGAACTTCTATGTTGTCCTAGTCGATCTAACAGGAATAAACCTTGCGTTTTTAGTCAAGCAATCCACGATGACCCATATACTTTCATATCCTGCTCTTGTCTAGGTAGTCCATCGATGAAATCCATCAATACTTGCTCCTATTTCCACATGGAACTTCCACTGACTATAACAATCCATTCGCCTTCTTTTGCTCGGCTTTAACTAGCTGACAGTTCATATGTTATGAGATAAATTTCCTAATATCCCTTTTCATAACCTCCTAGTAGTAGACTTGCTTCATATCTCGAGACATCTTATTACCACCTTGATGAATCTTCAGTTGAGAGTGATGACATTTCCTCAGAATCTTATCTCTCTACTATATCAGGAACATCTAATCGTCCATTCTTGCGAAGCCAACCATCTCGATCTACTTCGAAATCCTTAATCTCTGCAGGTTCTATTCTCATCTCTAATCTCCAAGTGGTTTCCTAAAGCTTCTCATCTCGCTTCTATCCTTCGCCAATCCTTCCAATGAGAGTCGGTCTATAAATAAGATTGCTAACACTTGGGCTCCAACTCACAATGAGGTCTAAAATCAATTCTGGCCAAATACTCAAGGTGTTTCCATTCCAAAAACATGGCCCCCAAACTCGCATGTCTTCATCTTATCTAATCGGCCATTGCGTTCTTGAAGTGTAAGCTATTCCAAAGTCATATGATGCCAGAAACTCTAACCATCGCTGCTACCAAAGATTCAAATCTTTTTGGGAGAAAAGGTACTTCATCGTTTTATGATTAGTAAATAACTCAAACCTAACTCCCAAAAAAATAATTCCCCAAAATCTTCAAAGAAAACACTATCGTTGCTAACTCTAAATTGTGAGTCCGGTAATTCCTTTCGTTCAGCTTCAGTTGTCGACTTGCATAAACCACAACCCTCTCTCTGCAATAACATAGCTTTAAGTCCAGTGCCACATGCATTGATATATACCACCATCTCTTCATTCCCACTCGGAATAGTTAACACATGAACAATCGTCAACCTCTCTTTCAATATTTAGAATGTTTTCTATCACTTTGTATTCCACGCAAAGACTTAATTCTTCTTCGTTGATCCAGTTAATGGAGCAACTATTTTAGAGAAATCCTTGATAAATCATCGATCGTACCCAACTAAACCAAGGAAACTCGTTGCAATTCGTCACATTCTTAGGTTGATCCCAATCCTAAACTGCTGCCACTATAGTGATATCCACCTCTATTCCTTGTCATGAAACGAGACAACCTAAGAACCTTAATTATTCCTTCCAGAAGTGACACCTCAAAAATTTAGCCCTCAGCTCATGTTTCCGTAAGATTTCTAAAACAATTCTCAAGTGCACCTTATGCTCCTCCTTAGTCCTCGAATAAACTGATATATCATCCATGAACACAAGCACGAACTTGTTCAACTGATCTTTGAAGACTCAATTCATAAGACTCACAAAATATGATGGTACGTTAGTGAATCCAAGGCATCACCAGCCACACATAAAATCTGGATGGTGTCCTAAAAGCAGTGTTTGACACACTATCCTTAGCCACTCTCAACTTGTGAAACCCCTTCGCCAAATTTATTTCAATAAACACCTTGGTCTCGTGAAGCTGATCAAACAAGTCATTGATTCTCGGCAATGGATACTTATTCTTCTTGGTCACCTTATTTAGCTCACGATAATCCACACATAACCGCAACGATCCATCAACCTTGGTTGCAAACACGACTGTGTGCTCCACTTGGATACACTTCTACGAATACTTTACTCAAAAGATCATTCACTTGCTCCTCTAATTTTTGTTGTTCCTTAGGCGCGATTCGCGTAAGAGGCATAACGATAGGACTGGCTCCATGCATTAAATCAATCTGAAACTCAATCTCTCATTGCGGCGGCAATCCTCTAACTTCATCAAACCCATCAGAAAACTCTCGAACAAATGGCACAGATGACAACCCATCCCGTGAAGTCACAAACGAATATAAAAGATAACCAAAACTCCATCCTCTGGTAAACAACGTATCACAATACTTTTCTTTTCCACATTCCAGATTGTCACCTCAAGCTTATCGCAACCCACTATATCCCATACTTATTGAGCCATTCCATAATCAAAATAATCCCAAACCCAGTGAAAAAAAAATCACACACAAAAGAGCAACCACGACTCGATAAAACTAGACCACGAAAAAACATACAAAGACTAGACGGACCCCCAACTGGATTAGCCACAACTAATGGTATATCAACAATTTCTGGCTCTAAACCTAACTTAAAAACAAGTTCATTACAAATAAATGAATGCGATACTCCAGTATTAAACAAAACTCAAACTGAAACTATTAGACCAAAGAAAGGAAATAACACCAATAGATCTAAATTTGAAGAGATTAATGAAGAAATATGAACTAAAAATGAGAAGTAACGAGCAAACATGTAACACCCCATATTTTCTGTGAATGTTAAAGTAATGAATTAAAGAATACTTAATTTTAAAATGGGAATTAAGGGAAATGGGTTATGCCATTGCGTTCGTCTCGGAATTCTGCTTCAGATAGAGTCCGAGTTTGCGTAAATCGGATAACGTATGAAGAAGTTATAAGCCGTAGAAGTTTGTACACGCGCAAGGAAGTATATATATACACACAAAATCATCTCCAAAACAAAAATAAGTCAAAGACGAGTGAGCGGGAAAGATCCCATTCAAATGGTGTCGACCCCTCTTAAGAGGGATCGACATAGGTGTTGACCCCCATTAAGTGGGGTGGACATAGGTGTCGACCCCCTTTAAGGGGGGTAGACCCCTTCCGAGATCCAGTTCCTATGACGATTTCTGTAGTTCTGAGCCGAGGTGGCCTTCTCTGATTGGCCCGGTGACGAATTCTGATGTATAAGGGCTTATGTGTCGTACTGTCATTGGTTGAGTGACACATCTCTTTAGTTTGGATGGCTTTGATTACTCCTAGATTGATCTAAAGGCTAGAATTAATCCTAAACTTCTATATAATCAACTCAAACCCTAAACCTAAAACACATAAACACATTTTGTGAAGCCGTCATGCTGTCTCTCTATGAACTAGCGTAGCCTCCATCTTCTTAAAACTAGAATATGTTCTTCAACTTGAAATCAATTAGAAGAACATCAATAGTCTACATCAAAGGAATAGCTTAACAAATTCAGAAATCAGATTCCAGAATACAAGAACTGTTCTTTTTCTGTACGTTCAGTTATATTTCAAATTTAAATATATAAAAGTCATGACTTGAAATAAATCGAATCCAGAACTGTGCCTAATTGTGATTCTGATTCATGTTTATCCTTGTGACAAATCTGAAATTAACTATGCCTATTGTGATTTGTACAATTGAGCCTATCATATTGTATACTAATTTGGTGATGCTTTTATGTTATGTTATGTACATGTTCATAAACTAAATCATGTTCATATATGCTTATATGTTTAGATCTACATGCTTACATGTTTAGATCCAAGTTAATACATATGTTTAAGATCTATGTAAATTCCTGTTCATATGCTTAAGATCTATGCTAATTCGATCTAACTCAAGTACAAGTTCACATTTGATATGCTTGATTAAGTTTATACTATTCATGAAAAATTTGTATTACACATGCTTAGTTAGATTCATATTTTTTTGTGCTGTTGGAATGCTACATGTTCCTTTCTTTTCCCTTTTGTTTATGAGTTAGGCTAATTTGCGAGCCTAACGTTCTATGTAAATTATGTGAACAAATAACGGGGGGGGGGGGGTGGGGACGTTGGGGTAAAACATTAAATTACATGCTAATGGCATAGATTGGCTCATAATCATGTAAATAATTAATAGCATGAAATGGTATAATTTGTATACCATTAATTATGAACATAATTTAAATAGTAAATGTGACATGACAACACTTGTGAATAATTTACATATAAACTTGACATAAATGACGAATATGTAAGTTAAATAAAGGATGAACATGCCTAACCTAAGGTTAGATTGAGTTGTGGTGTAAAACTGCCCGAAACCGCCTGGCACATCTAGTAACTGCAACAACACCTATCTAATGTGAGAGGTTAGTGCATCATGCCCAAGAAAAACCCGAGGTTAGATTGAGTTGTGGTGTAAAATTGCCCAAAACCGCCCGGCACATCCAGTGACAACAACAACCCAGATCTAATGTGAGAGGTTGGTGCATTAATGAATTAATTAATGCTAATGAATAAGACATGTTAAGAATGGTAGGGTTAAGTTAACTAAGGCAACACTTAACCAGTACAACATGTAAATTAAACAAATAGTAGGGTTAAGTTAACTAAGGCAACACTTAACCAGTACAACATGTTAATTAAACAAATGGCAGGGTTAAGTTAACAAAGGAAACACTTAACCGATATAACATGATGTATGGTAGGGTTAAGTAACACAAGAAGGCAACACTTAACCAATATATAACATGATGTATGGTAGGGTTAAGTAACACAAGAAGGCAACACTTAACCAATATATATATATATATATATATATATATATATAACATGATGTATGGTAGGGTTAAGTAACACAAGAAGGCAACACTTAACCAATATAACATGATGAACGAGTGGGGTTAAGATAATAGAAAACACTTAACCAATACAACATGATGTGTGGGTGAGTTAAGTTAACATGAATGGACAACACTTAACCAATATTACATGAACAAAGCAGACAGGGTTAAGGCCAGCTTAACCAATAATACGTATTGACTTGATCCGTGGGAGGGTTAAGTACATCTCATGTAGGTGGGTAATATTAGTATATATAGGCCCACAAACTTAACCGTTAAATAAACATGCTTGAATCGGTGGGAGGGTTAAGTACATCTCGTCCAGGTGGGTAATATTAGTATATATAGGCCCATAAACTTAACCGTTAAATAAACATGCTTGAATCGGTGGGAGGGTTAAGTACATCTCGTGTAGGTGGGTAATAATTGTATATATAGGACCACAAACTTAACCAGTAGGAAACCATAGTAACGGGGACCCATTTCAGCAGTAACCCACATAGGTGTATCATGGTACCCTGAACTAGGTAGGGTGGGGCACGATTACGGGGCTTATTATAAGCGGTCAAAATAGCGGTAGGGGGTACGTCAGTGTAGGTTCTGACGGTTTACAGGCGTGCACGTACTCCGGAGTGGGAAAAAGCCAGCACTAGGTACCAGTAGTTACACACTGTGCATCTTGAATCATGTCGGGTTGCTATCATAAGGATTGATACACCTTATGGTGGGACCAACACAGGGTCTACACGTAAGAGAGGGCCGATTAACACAGACACATGGAACATTAATACAAGTAGGCAGCCGATCGATAGGGTAGTAAGGATGCATCTAACATCTTCATGGCGATTAGGCTGACTGAGGTAAGATCCTCATACTAGATGTACACCTGAAAGCTACCACAATTTCGGGGATTGGGATCACGTTGTAATATATCATTTTATACAGATTACTAGTTGGGACACTAGTTAGGCAGTGCAGAGATATAGAAATCAGAATAACAGGGTAGTAGCGAAGCAGAGAAAGAGTAGAAGCGCATTCAGTTTACCTGGCCTTATCTTGTCTTAAGTTATCTTATTTTATGGTATTGTCCTATTTTCAATACATTCATGTCATGATCCTTTATCTTGTTTACATGCTGAAAAATCACTGGACATACCAGACTTATGTCTGACCTATTTTCTTTCATCTTCTTTTTTTCCTTTCCCCCCAGGTAGTCAGAGAGGGAATAGCTCAGCTTAGTTTGGACCGTTTCTCTTTCCAAGCTCGGAGATTCTATGATGTATGGCTTGGAACCTCTTATCTTTGGCTATGACTGTGATTGCACTTTAATTTGGGGACTTATGCTACTTTTCTATGTTTTATGCTTCTTATATACTTAGAAGTTTTTGAATCAAGACATATGTTTTCTGTAATACTTTTAAGTATGTTTGAGTCAATTGTTGTAAAAGCTTGACTGAACTACGTTGCCTATAAAATGACTTTATTTTCTGCTGCTTTCTTTGTCTGTCTTGTAATTTATCTGCATCTCTTACCTATAACGCTTCACTGAAGTTAATGGATTCCCTTTGTGAGTGACATTAATGAACATGGGGTGTTTCACTTGGTATCAGAGCTAAAGGTTACTAGATCAGATAAAAGATTTGAAAATTTATTTTCAAAACTGTTTTAAAAGAAGCATTTTCTAAAGAAAAGTTTTGTTTTGAAGGCATATTCCCCAAAGCCATAAGCATTATCTTTTGATCCTCTGTTTGAATCCTTGTTTTTCCTTCTTTATTGAGTCTCCGGGGCTCCTGTCTTTCTGTGAGGTAACCTCATTGTGTCATGGTTCCGTAGGCTTGATGAAACTACGACACCTGTCAAAGGGCGAAGAAATGCCCAACTTCCATGTATAGCCACAGCAGTTACACCTGCGGCTAATTTTCTTTCAAGCTTTGTAGGGTTTTCCATGCGATGGAGGCAGCTTTCAAGAGACTTGTAAACAAGTTACACAAAGATCGCAAAGATGAGAATAAGGGAGTTTGGCTAAGGAACACAGCCCAAGGATGAGAAACTCATGGATATGGACTCGGTTCACGAAGGAGGAAAGAATAGAAAAATCTAAGACAAGAGGAAGTGTCGTTATTATGGTATAACGGGTCATATAATTAAGGACACGTCAAGAACAAAGGACAGATTTTCAGGAAGGCAAGTGCATGCTCTCACCACCAGCGTACCTGAGAGAGGGGTAGTAGAGTTTCTGTTGAAAAAGTCTACTTTTTCTTTTTGATCATCCTTCTAGTGTTCTTTTTTATTTTAGCGCTTCACATTCGTTTATATCTGCTTCCATAGTTGAGTCTCTGCACCTTAGTGCTTGTATAGTAGAAGATCCCATTATTGTCTCAAATCCAATTGGTGGTTTGGCTCACTTATCTTTGGTTTGTAAGGATTTGAGAATAGATATATTATGTATTGAGTCTAAGTGTAATGCTTATGTTTTTGGTTTCATGGGCTATGGATTGATTTTAGGCATGGATTGGTTAGCTAGTAATTGTGAAAGGAGAGTAGTTAGACTTTCGACTTGCCTCCCTCGAGATTTCGTGCGATCCTAAGGGATCATTTTGTCCTAGCTACCTAGAATCACTTGATGCATCTATCGACGATTTGCGATCCGTTAGAGTAGTCCATGAGTACGCCGATGTTTTTTTATTAGGTTAGGGGTTTGTCCCCTTAAACGCGAGATAGACTTCCGCATATATCTAGTTGACAATGCAAAGCCATTTGCATTACCTGTACGACACATGAATTCAAGGGAAAGGAAGGGCTAAGTAAACAAGTCAAAGAGTTACTTGAAAAAGGGTTCATAAGGCAAAGTATTTTTGAATGGGGTGCTCCTACCGTTTTCGTTACAAAGGCGGATGGTTCACTTCAGTTGTGCATAGATGATATTTTGGAATGAGGAAGAACATGCTTTGCATCTAAGGGAAGTCTCAGGTACCCTCGAAGCGCATCAACTTAAGGCGAAGTTCTCCAAAAATGCCATTTTTGGAGAGAAGAAGTAAGGTTTCTAGGACATGTGGCGTCCAAAGAAGGGATAGCAGTAGATCCCGCAAAAGTAGTTGTGGTGCAAGACTGGAAGGTCCCAAGGAATGCAACAGAAGTAAGAAGCTTTCTTGGACTAGCGGGCTAATATAGGAAGTTCATTAAGGACTTTGCGAAAGTATTAGCCCCACTTACAAGATTGACAAAGAAGAATCTAACCTTTGCTCGGGATATTGGATGTGATATTGCTTTCCAACAATCGAAGAGGGCTCTTACAACGACCCCAGTTTTGACTTTTACCTTACAGTAGTAAAAGGCTTACGGTATACACGGATGCATGCAGCACGAGGCTAGGCGCCATTTTTATATAAGAAGGAAGGTTAAGGTCGTAGCGGATGCCTTAAGAAGAAAAAGGTTGACTTCAAGTCCTCTTTATGTGAAAAGGTAAAGTTCAGAATACATATCAAACCTTGATTTCAAAACCTTCGGTTAAGTTAGTAGTCAGCATCTCTAGGAGTAAGACCCACGCTTTTGAATTAAATAGGGACTTCACAAAGAAAAGACTCTCATATAGCTGACGCAATGGATAACTTAAGTAGAGA